>CM014729.1:47840689-50723189 GCA_004329165.1 Spatholobus suberectus | reverse complement strand
TCTTCATAATAATTGTAGCCCTGTGTATTAGATAACTAATGGCTTTGGAATCACCTAAAAATAATGTCTATAACTCAAGATATGCTCAAAATACTGCATCTATGCCAGGCTACCAACAAGAAACAGTTTATCAACATTTAAGTCCGATTTCGTCCATGATATCAGCCAAATTAGCTCACGACTTCTTCATGAAAGTTGTATATTTTTCTTTTATCTTTTCTTAGGCATCAAGATCACCTCAAATGCATCTCTATTTTGTATCTCCCGTGGTTTTGTATTTTGGGCCTGTATATCGTATTATTTATATCTTATATGTATATTTTATATAGCAGGTTGATTACTTATTATTGAATATCTTAATAATGTATGGGATTGTATGGAATACTGTAGCGACAAAGGGTTGTTACACTTTTTGGTATCAGAGCTGGTCGTATCTTTTGGGATGACCTATGGGAAATTGGTCCAGTATGCTTGTGTTGTGTGTATATGACATGTTGTTTGGTGTGGATCCTTCCCTGAGTGAAGTGATCATGTTTAACTAGTTAATAAGTTGTTGTTGTGGTTGGTTTTGTAGAATCCTGATGAGGAGATCTAACCAACCACCACCACCACCTCCAGTTGATTTCTCTTAGATAGCCAGAGCTATGGAAATGATGGTTGTTGTAATGGCCCAACAGCAAAATACTATGGTCCAGCAACAGACTGCCATGGCTCAGCAGCATCAGGCTGCTATGGCTCAACTAGAGATGTCCCAAGCTACTGCCGAAGCTGCTCGTGTTGTTGTGCCTCACAAATTTCAAGGGTTGGCTGAGTTTAAGAAAAATAACCCACCCTAGTTCAAAGGTGAGTCAGATCCTGATGTAGTTGACCAGTGGATGCAAGAGATGGAGAAGATTTTTAGGGCAATGGCTTGCCTTGATGACAAAAAGGTTGTATATGCCATTTATATGCTTATTGGTGAGGCCGAATATTGGTGGCAAGGAACCTAGCAGTTGATGGGGGCCCAGGGTGAGGCTGTCACCTGGGCTAGTTTCCGATAGCATTTCCTCGAGAAATATTTTCCAGCAAGCACTAGACATGCTAAGGAGATGGAGTTCCTGAGATTATATTAAGGGAACATGACGGTGAGTGAGTACGCTGGCAAGTTTGAGTAGTTGGCCTGGTTTTATTCACAAGTGACTACCAAAGAGTGGAGGTGTCGTAAGTTTGAAGAAGATCTGAGGCATGAGCTTTAGAGACTGATAATCCCTATGACTATCAGAGAGTTTCCTACTGTGGTAAAGAAGGCAAAGACAGTGGAGAGACTGGAGTCCGGCACTTGAGTGGTGAGGACTTCGAGTAATGGATCATTTGGATCCAAGAGAGGAGGGCAGCAGAGGAAGCCTTATAGCAGACCTCAAAGTCAGTCGCAATCCTCTAGACCTCAGCAGTCTGGGACTTCTAGCTCCCAAAGTCGTTCCTTTGTTACATTCCAGACTAGACAGCAGGAGGTTAGATGCTACCAGTGTGGAGGACCATGCTACATGAGTCAGTATCCTTTAAAGAGCCATGTATCTTACAGATGTTAGCAGCCTAGACATATAGCCAGATACTGTACAGCTTCAGTGAAGGTGAAGTCCACCGTGAATGCTGCAAGGGTTGTGAGACCTATAGCAACTGGATGTGTGTTTGCCATGAGTGAAGCAGAAGCCACTTGTTTCGATGATCTTATTTGGGGTGAATGTGAGATAGCTGGCAATGCTCTGTCTGTGTTGTTTGATTCTAGAGCCACTCATTCTTTCATTTCCTATGAGTGTGTGGAGAGGTTGCAATTGTCTACCTATCCTCTGTTGTTTAATCTGTTTGTTTCTACTCCGACTACTACCCCTGCAATGACATCGGTGGTTTGTGCTAACTACTCGATTGTTGTTAGTGGGAGAAGGTATAAGGTGAACCTAATCTGTCTTCCTTTGACGAAATTGGATGTGATTTTGGGGATGGATTGGTTGTCTTCCAACCATATATTGTTGGATTGTACTAGAAAGACTTTGATCTTTATGGATAATTCTGGACTCATTTATGCTAACCAAGCTCAGACTTCTTTGCAAGAAGGAGCTCAGGGGTATATGGTCTTGTCTTTTTTGGAAGTTAAGAGTGACTTGGATCTGGATTTAGTGGCAGTGGTTAAAGAGTTTCCTGAAGTTTTTCCCAAGGATGTGCCTAGTGTACCTCCACACAGAGAGGTGGAGTTTGCTATTGACCTAGTTCCAAGAGCGGGACCAGTGTCGATGGTTCCTTATAGAATGGCACCAACGGAGTTGGTAGAGTTAAAGAAGCAAGTTAAGGAGTTGCTAGAGAAGATGATCTGGCCTAGTGTTTCCCCTTGGGGAGCACCAGTGTTGTTAGTGAAGAAGAAAGATGGTAGTTTAAGGTTGTGTGTGGACTACAAACAGTTGAACAAGATTATGATCAAGAACAAATATCCATTGCTAAGGATTGATGATTTGATGGACTAGTTGAGGGGAGCAAAGATATTCTCAAAATTAGATCTGAGATCGGGGCACCATCAAATATGGGATGAAGATATACCGAAGACTGCTTTCAGGACTCGATATGGGCATTACGAGTACATAGTGATGCCATTTGGAGTGACGAATGCTCTCGCCATATTTATGGACTATATGAACTGGATTTTTCGCCCTTTCTTGGATAAGTTTGTCGTTGTGTTCATTAACGACATTCTTGTCTATTCCCAGTCGTATAAAGAGCATAGAGAACAATTGAGGACAATGTTAAGAGTTTTGAAAGAGAAGCAACTATATGCTAAATTGCCTAAGTGTGAGTTTTGGTTAGATGAAGTAAAATTCTTGGGCCATGTGATCTCAGCTGATGGGATTGTAGTTGATCCTGATAAGGTCGAGACTGTGTTGAGATGGGAACGTTCAAAGACAGCTACAGAGATCAGGAGTTTTGTTGGGTTGGCTGGGTATTATCAAAGATTCATAGAAGGTTTCTCAATAGTTGCACCGTTGCCCCAACTTACTTGTTAGGATCAACCTTTTGCATGGACAGAAGCTTGTGAGGATAGTTTCCAAGAATTGAAGAAGAGGTTGACTACTTCTCTTGTCTCAGTGTTGCCTGATCTTAGTGAGCCTTTCGAGGTTTACTGTGATGCGTCTCATCAAGGATTAGGCTGTGTGCTGATGCAGCATAGGAAGGTAGTGGCTTATGCATCGAGACAATTGAAGAATCATGAGAGAAACTATCACACTCATAACTTGGAGTTGGCAGCGGTTGTGTTTGCTTTGAAAATATGGAGACACTACCTTTATGGAGCAAAGTTTGATGTGTTTAGTGATCACAAGATCTTGAAGTACTTATTTGATCAGAAGAAGCTGAACATGAGGCAAAGATGGTGGATGATATACCTAAAAGATTTTGATTTTCAGTTGATGTACCATCTTGGCAAGGCAAATGTGGTAGTTGATGCCTTGACTAAAAAGACCGTACATATGTCGGCCTTGATGATGAAAAAGTTGGAGTTGGTGGAGAAGTTCAAAGATCTGGACCTATACCTGGAGTTTTCATTTGATCATATCAGTTGTGGTAGGATTACGGTAGCCAGTGAATTCTTGGAAATGGTCAAAGAGAAGCAGTTAGTGGATCCTAGTCTTTGTAGGACTAAGGAATTGTTGGGCACCAATAACGAGATAGATTTCAGCTTGGGTGTAGATGATGTTTTGAGGTTTAAAGGAAGAATATGTGTGCCACAAGACCTAGAGTTGAAAAAGCTTATCCTGGAAGAAGGTCACAAAAGTAAGCTAAGTTTGCATCTCGGTACTACCAAAATGTATCAGGATTTGAAGAAGATGTTTTGGTAGTCGGGTATGAAGAGATATGTGGCAGAGTATGTTGCAGCTTACCTAACTTGTCAAGAGGCAAAGATAGAACACCAGAGACCTGGTGGGATGTTACAAACCATGGAGATACCTGAGTGGAAGTGGGATAGCATCACCACGGACTTTGTTGTGAGTTTGCCTAGAACGACAAGAGGGGTTGATGCTATTTGGGTCATTGTTGATAGGTTGACTAAGTGTGCTCACTTCTTGCCTATTAATATCAAGTATTCCTTGGAGAGATTGACTTAGATATTGAGGTTCTGGTAGAGTTTGCATTAGGTGTTGGGTACAAGGTTGAAGCTTAGTTCTGCATATCACCCGTAGACAGATGATCAGTCGGAGAGGACGATCCATTCCTTGGAGGACCTTTTGAAGGCGTGTGTATTGGATCATCTTAGGAGTTGGGATGATATTTTTCCTCTTGTGGAATTCACCTACAACAACAGTTTTCATGCAAGCATTGGTATGGCACCATTTGAAGCCTTGTATGGTAGGAGATGCAGGACACCGTTGTGTTGGTATCAAGGCGGAGAAAGCATGCTTGTGGGCCAGAATTGATACAACAGACGACGGAAAAGGTGAAGAAGATTCAGGAGAACATGAGGATTGCTCAGAGTTGCCAGAAGTCGTATGCTGATAAGCGTAAGAGGCCGCTTAAGTTTGAGGAGGGTGATCATGTTTTCTTGAGGGTTACCCTGGTGACTAGAGTTGGTAAGGCGATTAAGTCTAGGAAGCTTATTCCTAAGTTTCTTGGTCCTTACCAGATTCTACGTAGAGTGGGACCCGTTGCCTATCAAATAGCTCTACCACCTTTTTTATCCAATATCCATGATGTCTTCCATGTATCTTAATTAAGGAAGTATGTATATAACCCTACGCACGCCATAGAACTTGATTCGATGCAAGTTCGTGAGGACTTGACTTATATGACATTACCAATAAGGATCGTGCATAAGAAGACGAAGCAGTTGAGAGCAAGGATATCCAATTAGTTAAAGTGGTGTGGAATGACGTAACTGGAAAGTCTACATGGGAAATAAAGGAGAAGATGAAGCAACAATATCTTAATGTCTTCCTAGGTAAAAGAATTTTCGAGGACAAAGTTTTTCTTGTTGGGGAGGATTGTAACACCCTATTTTTCTAATGTATGATTCAGTGTGTTGAAGACTAAAAAGTGGAAATTAGATATGTAGTCTAGTTAACTAAAAAGAAGTAAATGAATTGTTGTATATGATGATGGTATGTAGTATGTGATAATAGTTGTGTGTTGTTTGTTAGAAATTCTGGTTTGAATTTAGGAAATTTAAGATATGTGCTTGAGCCAATTTGGGCATGTTGTTGGATTAATTTTGGGCTTTTTAGGGAAAACAGTTAAGTTAGACCCATTATGGGTTATAGGGAGTGTTTTAATGAGTAGTGGGCCTCAGTTAGCCCAAAGTCCGTGTGAGAGCTCCGGAAGGCCGAGGTATAAAAGGAGGAGAAGAGAAAGAGTTTTTCTCATTTCTCACATTCTCATTCTCTCTCTATCTCTCTGGAATCTAAAGTTGTTAAGGGTGTTAAGAGGTTTTCCTAAGCCAGTTTAGCGTTCGTGGTGAGAAAATGATCAATCTGTGGAAGGTTTTGGCTCAAGACATTCATTTCTCCAAGAACCTAAATTCAAATTCGAGGACTTTTAGAGGTAAGGGAAACTTACTATTGGTTGATTTTGTGTTTGTGGATGTTGATATGTCGATTTAATGCTTTGGAATCGGTTGATTTTTGTGAATATTTGTGGATGTGGATTTTGACAATAAAATGGGTTTTGAAAGGGATTTTGAAATTTGTTGATGATTTGTGGATAAAATTGTTATGTAATCAGTTAGAAAGGTATTAGAAGTAACTAAAATTGTTTTGTGATGCTTGGTGTTGATTGATTTTGTCAAAAAATGGTGGTTGGTGATTGATTTGCGAGCAAAATGATTACATTCACACCCAACGATGGATTCTGTCACTTAGTGACGGATCTTGATGACTTTCTAGGAGTCACACGCTCACGGACGAAAATGCTTGCTTAGCGACGGATCTTGAAAGTTCCTAGAAGTCTGTCACTCGCTTAGCGATGGAAAAGCTCACTTAGCAACGACTGCTGATGACTCTCTGTAAGTCATTCGCTTAGCGACGAAAAAGGCTCGTTTAGCAACGGATCTATCACTTAGCAACGGAATTTGCGCTTAGTGAGAGAAAAATAGGATTTCCTTTGCTTTATTTTTATTCTTGTTGTTTGTTGATGACTTTATTGACTCCTATGGATGTCAAATGTATATTTTAAGATAATTGGATGTTCAAATGGTTTTCTAAACTGGCTTTTGGTTTTTCTTTATTCTTGTGGATTTGTTTGATAAATGGTTGAAAAGTGGTAGTTGGGTAGAAAATTGCTTAGATAGAACTTTCATTAGAAATGTTGTGTTGTTATGGTGAGACTTCTCACAAGGGATGTAGGTCCCAATGCCGTGTGAGAATTTTCACAAGGTATGTGTTGCTTGGAAAGTGCCTTATCTATTGACCATGCAAGAGGCTAAATTAGGCCTGCATGGGGTTGATGGTGACTGTTGGACCACAGGTGATGTTGAGTAGGCCATGTAGTGTGATGATGTGATATATATATATATATATATATATATATATATATATATATGGATATTGAGGAATGATTGTGGTTGAGTTGTTGTTGTTGTTGTGGCTCATGTATACATGCATATGTTGTTGGCTGAGGTTGTATAGGCCTCATACCATATGCAGGTAGGCATGGAATTTAGGGGTGAACAAAGCGACGACCCAGACGAGCCTGTAGCCTAGTGCCTAGATAAGACGTGGGGTCTAAAAGATGGGCCTAGGGGTGAGTGGATGGGTAATCCCGCAAAGGGCTAAGGTAGTGCAAGCCTTGTGTCACGGTATACCACCACTCTCATTCGCTTATCTTGACAGACCATAAAGCTTATCCATAGATCAGAGTTTTGGCAATCCCTGAATGGTGCTTAAAAGGCCACAATAGGGGATAAGACTTAGCTGATCACTCGAAATGTAGTAAATCTCTCAAGAGTCGTGTCATTCATACATTGACATGTAGGGGTTGCAAGCATAGTATGTTGTGTTGTGAAGTATGTAAACCTATTTCTTAATGCATGGGACTCTAAATGAGTATGTTAATGGTTTGATGATATGAGTGGTATATTGTATGTTGGTTTTTGATTTTGTAAGCTTACCCTTGCCTTGTTGTTTTGTTTTCTTTTTGTTGTGGTTGCTAGTTGTGGTTATGTGTGTTACTGTGATTGTGATGATCACGTCATTTGGCGTGGGAGCAGAGGGTGAAGTTTCAGCAAACCTAGCCCCCCACAGTTAATGGTGGAAGACTCAGTGAGATGTTGAAGGCCCTTTATGGGTGGAGCTCTTCTAGAAGCTCTTTTCTTTTGAGTTTGATGTATGTATTGTATAGTTGACAAACTATAGGGAGTTTTGTTTTGTATCTCTCGTGGTTTTGTATTTTGGGCCTGTATATCGTATTATTTGGTATCTTATACGTATATTTTATATGGCAGGTTGATTACTTATTATTGAATATCTTAATAATGTATGGGATTGTATGGAATACTGTAGCGACAGAGGGTCGTTACACACCTAGCAACCAAAGCTTCCATGGTTGAACAATTCTTCGTAGGGAACCAACAAGGGAGATCTAACCAGGAAATAAAGCCACACTTAGTCTCCACTGAAGATTATGATGACCTTGGATAAGCGGTTGAGGATCACGGTGATTCGGCAGCTAATATCATGGTAGTCGAGTTCGTTATGGGAATGTTGTCCAAAAGATAAGAGGGGAAAGCCCTCATTTGGTCTCAATAGTGGACACAAAGGACTATGATGATACATCAACCGATCCAATGGTTGACATCATAGCAGTCAAAATTTTAAGGGCAAGCCATACTCTTGCCTAGCATTAAGATCGGCTAAAAGTAAATAGGTCATTTTTTTAAAGGATAAGGCAAAATACTCATTTGATATTTCCAAGGCTAACCAAGTTTTTGATTATCTATTGAAGGATCAACAAATTTGGCTAATGGAAGGGCATAACATTCTATTAGCCGAAGAGCTGAAATATGAGAAATATTGCAAGTAGCATAATTCATATAGCTAGGCTACAGTCATCTGTTTGGTGTTTAGAAATGCTATTCAAAAGGCTGTGAAATAGAAGGTTGGAGTTTCTTGGATCAGCTAAAGTTAAGGGGGGCATATAGTAGTGTTATTCTAACATTGTAAGTCTACTTTTTGCAAACCTCGTGGAGCTGAAGCTGGGTGGGCATATAGCAATGTTATTTTAACATTATAAGTCTACTTTCTACAAACCTAGTAAAGTTGAAGCTGGGGGCATATAGCAGTGTTATTCAAACATCGTGAGTTTACTTTCTGCAAACCTAGTAATTCTAGAAGATCCAAGTTTTCACATACAACAGAAGGTAACATATGGAAAAATGTTCCCATAAGTATCAGCCAAAAACCAGAGCAGTTGATAGGTTGATAATGCCAATGATTGATGAAGAACCAACTGTTGAAGGAAAGACAACCACAAGAATAACAAGTCCTAACTTCTACCAAGCCTAATAACTCATAGAACCAAAGCTAAAAGAATCATAGGCATTAGTGGAAGGAGGAATGATAATTCAATAGTTGTGAGTGTTGATGCAATTAATTGATATCAATAGTGGTAGCTTGGCCGCAATGCATCTTTCAACGTCCTCTTATTGTCCTCAACTAAAAGATGTAGGAGGCGTTTGTTGGCACCTAGAAATTAGATGACATTATTAAAGGCTTGGGCCGAAGAATTTTAGCTGAAAAGGTTATGGAATCTGGAAGCTCAAAATCATCAACTGAAGGCAATGAATTTTTTGGTAAGATTCAACTAAATTGACTTATTCATCCCGCTAGCATGAATTTAGTAAATTCTTCTTTGTTGGCTGAATGGAAGAGGTATATTAGGGGTGTTAATAATTACAAAAGTCCTTGAAATTTTAAAGGTTCCCTTTTAAAGTTTGAATTAAATTCAGCAACAGTTAAAGTGGTGTTGATAGTTATAGGAAGGACTATGAAGGATTTAATAGCTGAATTGAATGAATTAATACTTGAGGAATTAGCCACCTCATGTATTGGTTAAAAGAAGGCTATTTAGCTAGTAAAGCCTCAGTGAAGTTGGCTTTGGATCATGCTGAATTCAGCTATTTTGAAAAATTCGGCTATTGAGGATTCAACAAAATAGGTGTTAGCAAGTGTGAAATTGATATCAGCTAAAGAAAAGATAGTAGTTTTGTAGAATTCGACTAATGACTGTACTATTCCATTAAGATGAAGAGAACCTAGGCAAGTAAAATGGAAGACCATTCAACATTGGTACTTGGAAAAAGTGAGCCAAGTCTGGGTTAACTACATAACCGAATGGGGTTGCTATGTAGAAGTAATTCAGCTAGCTTCAGCACTGGGAGTCTATTTGGCTAAGTATGTCTCGACAAATACTTTAAAATTCAGTTATACTTACTGAAGGAAGGATTACCGTAAGAAATAATTTGAGGACTCTAAGGAAGGATAAGATTCTCCATGATTTTTGGGAGACAAAATATCATGCACGGTTGAAAATTGGTCCAGCCCACACCCCCTAAAAAATAAAAGGTGGTTAGCAATAGACTTCAACAACTAAAGGTGGTGGTTAGTGGTAGATTTCTAGAAGATCTTGATAGTGGAGAGGGATGCCTAAAAAATAGGGATAGTTTTGAGCCAATACTAGATATGTGGACCTACCATGATCAGCTGAACCAAGCTTATCAACCAAATGAAGGGTAAGGATTTATCAAATAGAGAGGAAACTAGCTAAATAGCTTCCTAGCCATGTTTTAGGCTGTTATCAAGCAGAAAAAAGTGGTTCAATAGAATTCAACTATCAGGACCAGCTAAATTAGTGCAAAGTTAGCCGAATAGGTGTCAAGATTAGTCGAATTAGTGTAAAATTAGTTGAATGAGTCATAAACCACATTTTAGGTAGTTATCAAGTAAAAAAATGTGGTTCAGCTGAATATTTAAACTCCTAGCAATATAAATAGGTCTTGTACTTGATTTCAGAACACACATCTAATCAATCAAACAACCTATTTATCAATTTATCTTGCCTTTTACAATTTTTATTTACTGCCTTTCTTTTATCGCTTTTTATTTACAATTTTCAACATTTATTTTTTCCAGCAAACTCAATCTTCGGTTTCACCTAGACCAAGTGCTCTTTGAAGTGACTTGAGAACCCATTAGTTAAGGAGTAGATTTCCCTCCTCGGTACCAAATCGTCTGATCTTTTATTTTGGAATAATGTTGAGGCAACTAGTCAATCCATTTGGCTAATTATTCACGCGACAACAAAAATATATATCCATTTTTTAATATATTAATTACTATTTTTTTCTATACCTTTAATTTACTATTAAATCTATTAATGAGATATCTACTTATTTCTCATGCAAGTAGATGCACTTATTGGCCTACTAAATTTTCAAGCCACACTAATTGGTGGAAAAAATTATTCCTTAAAACATGCTTTGCGCATATGTTTGAAATCTGATGTGAGAAAACAATTTTTATATAGTGAATAGGTTGAGTGTTCTTTTGGTTTTCGCCTCTGCAGATGAAGTGGTATGTCTTATTGGTTCACTATAATTTTCTTTATGGTTATATGCACTTTTATTCCCTTAATTTAATTATAATAAGGATTGGATATGTTTTGGTTTTCCAAAAATATGACAAAATTAGTTTTAGTCCTCAGAAAAAAAAATTCTTGCATAAAGTTTCTCAAATATTAAAAATATCCTAATTAGATCCCTGTGCTAAACTCTATTTAACTTTTTTATTAAATGATGGTCACATTAGCATCACAATCACCATTAATTTATTGATGTGGTCATCCATACCAACTATAATGTTCAGGTAAGATTAGTAACACTTTTTGAATAAAATTATTACATGTTTATCCCTAAATCATAGGTTTTTATTTAACCTTAAAGCAAAAGTAATTACATGATTTTTTTATTAAAAATTATCATTGGACATTTTAGGTAATAAAATACTTTATTTAAAAGTTGATGTGACCATCATTTAACAGAAAAGTTAAACAGAGTTTAGTACAAGAATTTAATTAGGATATTTTTAATATTTGAGGGACTTTATTTAAGAAAAAAATTTCTAAGGACTAAAACCAATTTTATCATATTTTTAGAGGACCAAAGGCATATTTAATCCTTATAATAACTTATCAATGATATTACTATAATTACTACATATTACTATGTTATTATATTAATAATTTTTAAAAAAATTATTACAAAATATTGAATGGCAATCATATATTTGGGTTTCTTTATCATATACCATGTTGAAGATTGTTTTTTGATTTCGCTGAAATTGTATGATTTTGTTTGTATATTTGAATCATAAAAATGATTAATAATTAACAATTGGAATGTATATTTTATTTAACTAATTTAATAATTTATTATAATTAAATTTTTTCTTAGTAATGTATGCAAAATTTTGTTCGTGATTACGCTTTTAATTTTATTATAAAAAACTAAAAGTAATAATTAGATATTTGATATGATTGAAATACTGAACATTTTTTTAACATTTTCGATATTCATCATTGTTATTCGATTATCCCAAAGTTGGAAGTTTATTATTCTATATTTGAATAATTAATAGTTAGAATTGAATCTTATGTTAACATTACTAGAGTCTAATATTATGTATAATATACATAATACATATATTATAAATAATATAGGTGCTATCATACTAGCACTAATGCACTAAATCCCATCAAAACTCTACAGTTAAGCGTGCTTAGGTGAAAGTAGTAGTAGGATGGGTGACCTCATGAGAAGTCCTCATGTTACCGCTCTTTAAGAACCACCGAGCATGTAGATCAATTAGCAAGGGGTTGTTCTAACTTAATCAGTGGTCTCGAGTTCGAGTTGTAAGTATGCAACTGCGTTAAATACACGAAGGGAGAGCTTTGTCGCCCATAATGGTCCTACCAAGCTTGACCAGGATTATTGCCTTTAGTAGAAGATACCAGTGATCTCTACCAAATAAATAAATACATAATATTTTAGAACAATAAAATAATACAATATAATAGTATATATACCTATATGATTATGTCCATATATATATATATATATATATATATATATATATATATATATATATATATATATATATATATATATATATATATATATCATTTTTTGTAATTTTATAAGTATTCTAAATTAAATTTTTGTTCGTTTGTATTCATAGTTTATATTTGGGTTATAATTGAGGTTTAGAAGATACTAAAATTGTAACATATAATGAATACGTGCTATTAGCATAAAAGATTTTACACTCTTAACTAATTGAAAATTAACTTTGGTATGATTTTTAGGGTGGTTATTATCAAAAACAACAAATTTGTCATACAAGATGGTTTGTAATTAGACATAGTGTTAAAAAAAATCACATTGCCATTGTATATATTTTTTTCTCTTTTATATTTCATAGTCGAAGAAAAAATATATATTTTTAGTTACACATAAATAAATATCAGGATTGCATATTTTTAAATGAATCAAACGTTATTTACAAGTCAGATTTAAGAACTAAAAATAATTCTTATTTTTGAGTAAGAGAATATTTAACATTTATATTAATAAAAAGTGTTTAAAGGTATGAGGTGTCGAACATCAAAAATTTATAAAAAAAAAAAACCAATGTGGAAAAATTGGGTGTAAATATTATAGGTGTTCTTATTATTATGAAAACGACGTGGAGGATTTGATTCCATCTTATCATCTGACTTCGTTGAAATTTTAAAGATGTTAATTTTCACATTTGATATGTTTTGCTATGACAATAAACTCACGGTCAAACTTTGTGTCATGTTGGAGTTTTTCTTTTAAAACCAATATTTTCTTGAGTAAACCACTATTTTGGTCTCTGAAAATGTAACGCGCTATCACATTAGTGTCTGAAACTAAGAAAATTTCAAATAAGTCCTTGAAAATTTCAATTGTTTCATCTAAGTCCCTAAGCTTAACCACTTACTATTATTTTGATATCTAACTATGTTAATATTATCCCTTACATCACAGTTTTTTTTGAATTTTGAACTAATATGATTGATGGATTACACTTTCAAGACTTATTTGTAATTTTTTTAATTTTAAGAACTAATGTGACAACGGTATGTGTAACACCCATTCATATTAAATACAATTCATATTAATTTAGTTATTAAGTTTAAGTAAATAAAAATGCGTGTAAATTTTTTTTTAATTTTTAAAAGAAATTCCAAACTTAACAGAATTTGGAAATAGTAATAAAATATGAAAGATATATACATATATTTTATAAAACTGTACATCATGGTTTGAGTAATACATAACAGTTAGAAAACAAAAGTACATCGAAATACATATACTACCTAGCCCACTATATACATCAAAAAGATCCTATACAGAGCAGTATTTATTTACCATATCCTTTATACAAAAAGAAAATATTATAGGTCTTCAGGTCCTCCCTCGTTGAGATGTTCTCTATCTTGTACTCAGCATCACGGAACGTTAATGTCGTCTTCAATAATCACGATCAATCATACATAGAAGAAAATAATGGAGTGAGGTGTTTTGTTCTAAAATTACTTTTACATGTACAATAGGAAATCTACCATAAAACAAAGATAACACACAACTGACAACACAAGGGATCCTAAGGTTCGTTCTAAGTTGTATCCGACCACCCTTGACTAGGTATGGATCCATACTTCTCATTAGTGGGTAATAGTTCTCAACAAAACCTAGGAAGCGACTGGGAGTACATATACCTCTCTCAACACCATCACATGGTACAATCCTCATCATCATTGAGGAACAAAATAATAATTTAGGATATCCATTTATAGAGTTATACTCTCAAACCAATCTTGGAATGCTGAGCAGTTGTAGGGGTTATCGAGTTTGGTCAGGCGAATATCCTGGCTCAAGGGCGCTACCCTAGTCATTGGGACCTTCACCACTCGATGCCTACCGCCAAGACCTTCGCAAGTAGGTCCCTGCCTTTCATTCCTCAGCATACCAAACTGTGGCTTCCCTAGCCAGGTGTCATGCCACTACATGTCACTTGCTTTACATTACTCACTAAACTATCAATTCCTAACTTCTCAAGCAGAGGTTTCCCTGGTCTCATTTAATTTGAGCACCAGTACAATCAACATTTCTGTCTTATTTTGCAAAAATTGCACAATACCAGAATTTTAACAGAATAACGATATAGCAATTATAGTATAATTACTAAAATTTTGGAAGAATAACAACTAAATAAATACATTTTAATTTTCTAAAATTGAGCAGAGTAATAGCTTAGCAAGTGCATTTTAATTTTCTAAAATTGAACAGAGTAACAGCTTAGCAAGTATAATTTAATAATTTAAATTTGAGCAGAGTAACAATTTAGTAATTATGATTTAATAATCTAAATTTGGGCAGAGTAACAACTTAGCAAAAATTAAAGTTTAACATTAAACAATAATAACAATAATAAAACTTAAGCCTAAACGGATTTAGGGGAAAACCCTTCCTACCAACATGCAAAGTGATAGTAATTTAGAACCAACCCCACTCCCCCCATTACCTCTAAGATAATTGATGAAATTGTTGATGCAGAGCTCCTAGAAAGAGAACTTTACTAGTTGTTGGAAAACTAGTAAAATTTTAACATAAAAACAAAATAAAAGAAAATTTTTTCTAGAGAGAGAAGCTCTCTAAGAATTTGGTAGTTTGAGAGAGAGAGAGGTGCTGAAAATGGTCCAAGACCATGGGTATTTATAGAGGGGAAGAAGGGGGTTAGGTGTCCTTTGGATGATGTAAGCAATGATGCAATAAAACTTATTTTTAATTTTTTTTAATTAATTTTAGGGACACATACCCCAAATAGGTGGTGAATCAGGGGACGTGCTCCACCAGCTGTCCCAAGCCTCCATGTGTCAAATTTTATCTGTAGGTGAATTAACCAGTATCGATAAAAATACCTAAACTTGAAAAATTAGCTTTTAATATCAAAATAAATCATTTTAATGAAAAACTGAACAAATAAATTATTTTTTATCAAAAATAAATTTCTAATAATAAATTTTAATTTTTATTAATTTATTTCACATTATATGTATTTATTTTGTATTTTTAAGCTAGAAAATTCATAGAAAATCCATTTTAATTCAATAAATACCAAAATTTTTATCAAAATTTTAAAATTAAATATTTTACCCATAATTAAACTAAAATTACCATTTTCACCCTTTTTGAATGTCAAACTAGTACTGGCTGGCTTATTAGACATGTAAGGGCATTTTGGTCATTTTACACAAAAATTCCAGAAAATTCCCAAAATTCCAAAATTATATTTTAATATATATGACATAATTTCAAACTCAAATTGACATTTTAATGTCAATTGAATATTTTCCTCATGTCAGTTCTTAATTTAAGAAATAGGGACAAAATTGTCATTTTCTAATTTCTCCGAGCTCCGGCTCAGAAAAATTATTAAAAATCACGATTAAATGGCTCTTGAAATTTTGAGCAAAATGGTGGGAATCAGAATTTCAAAATTCCTTTCCAATTTTTCAAATTTGTATTGCCAAATATTATAAAAAAACAGTTGAAGAATTGAAATAGGATTATTATATTTTTCACTACTTTTCTCTCAAAATAAAGTTTTTATAATGAGAGATACTTAATATAAAATTTTCAAAATATTTTGAGGTCAAAAAGTCTCCAGTTGGTTCCCACAGTCAACCAGGGGTATTTTTGTCATTTCAAAAAGTATCTCTTTATGAATTGGTGGAAGCCTGAAGAGGCTTTGTATCAAAGAATACTTCGGTGTTTGCTTGGAGAGGCAAGTAAAACACTACTTGGGTTAAGCCTAAACAAGCTTGGATAAAAGAATATTTGTAACTTTGTTTAAATTATAGTGGGACTTGGTTGCGTACCAAGAACTGGACATAGTCTTTAGTGAGACGAACCAGTATAAATCTCTATGTCATTATGTTTTATATCTCTTTTTGTTTTCATAAATCTTCTTTTAAAAATACATATCATTTGTCTAACAGATGATACTTGTCTTCAAAAAGGTTTAGCAATTTTTTTTATAACACAATTCAACCCCCTTTCTTGTGTTGTTCCTATGGTTTACAGTTTGGTATCATAGCTCAGCCTCTCAGGGTTGAGCACCTTAACAAGTGTTAGAGGACAAAGATCTTTATGGCAAACCTTGAAGGACAGTTCATCCCTGAAGGAGCCTCCTTGTTAAGGCCTCCAGCCTTCAATGGAGAAGATTATGCTTACTAGAGAGATAGAATGAAAATGTACATTAAATCCACTCATTACAACATCTGGAGAATCATTACTCATGGAGATCTTATCGTCACAAAGCCTAAAAGTAAATACAATCAAGATGATTTCAACATGCTCCAACTAAAAGTTATATCATAACTTGTGCTTTATCCAAAACTAAATATAACAAAGTTTGCAGCTATAAAATAGCAAAAGAAATGTGGGATTCTATTCTCATAACACATAAAGGCACTAAAGATGTTCGTCTACGAAGAACTGCAACTTTTCAAAGACACTATAAGATGTTTACCATGAAGGAAACAGAAACCATTAATGAAATGTTTGGAAGATTTCAAACAATTCTTAGTGGTCTTCAAAGTCTTGATGTTGAGTTTACCAAAGCTCAAAAATAATCTCAAGATTTTGGATAGTCTTCCCAAGGTGTAGGAACCCAAAGCTACAACTATAACAGAAGTTAGAGACATGAAAAGTTTGACTCTTGATGAGTTATTAGAAGCTCTTAGAGGTTATGAGATTCATCTCTTTAAAAGAGATCAGATCAAAAGCAACAACCTCATAGCCTTGAAAACAAGTGAACCTAGTCGGGTATCAGAAGAAAAATTGGAGACTAAATCAAAGGATAAATCCCTTAAAGTTCAGTCTAATGGGTCAAAAAGTTCAAACGAAAATTCAAGTTGTTCAACAGATGATGAAATCTCCTTAATAACCAAAAAGTTCAAAAAGATGCTTAAAAAGAAAAGAAGATTCAAGCACCCTTCCAGGCAAAAGGACAACAGATTTAAAAGGCCCTTTCTAGAATAAAAACAAAATCATCTGCTTTGAATGCAAGAAACTTGGACATATGAAGGCAGAATGTCCTAAATTGAAAAAAAGATGAAACACGAAGAAAAAGAACAAGAAAAAGAATCGTCTAACAACATGGGAAGACTTGGATAGCAACGGTAGTAGCTCAAATGAAGAAAAAGCCAACATTTGCCTTATGGAAAATACAGATGAAACAATACTTGAGGTAAATTCCATTTATGAGTCTGATTCAATTACATCTGATAGTTGTGAATCTTAGTCTGATGATGATGAAGAGATGTCATATGATACTCTTCTTGCAAATTCTCACATGATCGCTCTTAAGTATAAAAAATACAAAGAAAAATACAAGGATGTTATGCTAAATGAAAAACTCAAGAAAGATCTGGAGAACTTGTATAGTAATCGAGCTTTAGATCCATATAAGAGTATGCTTTCGTTTGAGGTCAATAGACTGAAGAAGGAAGTCAGTAGTCGTAAACAAGATCTGGCCAAATTTGTAAATGGATCATCAAAACTACAATTGATCTTAAAACACAGAAGAATTCCATTTGACAAATCTGGCATAGGCTTTGAAAAAGAAAAAGATTCTAAACCATCATCTTGTAACTCTTATTCAACCTCTTGCAACTTTTATGGTAAATCTAGACATTCATCCCTAAAGTGTCAACACAAAAGAAAGCAAGGGTCAAATAAGACTATTAGGACTAACATAAAAGGACCTAGGAGAATTTGGGTACCAAGATCTCAAATTATTCTTGTTGCAGATATCCTTAATAGGAAGAAGGAAGGGTTCATTCTGGTACCTGGACAGTGGATGCTCACACCACATGATGGGAGAAAAGTCTATATTCCTAGCCTTGCAACCACATGAAAGAACTATTTCATTTAGAGGAAATAGAAAAGGAAAAATCATTAGTATAGGTAAAGTAGGTAAGCCACCTCTCCCTACTATTGATAATGTGTTGTGTGTTGAAGGTCTGATGGTCTGAAGTACAACCTACTTAGCTTAAGTCAATTTTATGGTAGTGGGTTTATCGTTTCCTTCAACAAAGAATCATGCATAGACAAACAAAATGATGAATCTATTCTTTTTATTACTAAAAGGCATAACAAGCTTTATAAGATTGAGCTTGAGGATTTACACAAACAAAATATAACTTGTTTAATGACGAAAAAAGATGAAAGATGGATTTGGCATAAAAAGCTTAGGCACATCAATTTGAAACATATTTCAAAATTATACAAAAAGGGTTTAATAAAGGTATTGCCTAAGATTTCTTGGAAACTTATGTTCTTTGCGAAGCATGTCAAAAAGGAAAACAAGTTAAAACCTCTTTTAAATATAAAAATATTGTTTCCATTTCTAGACCTTTAGAACTATTACATATGGATTTGTTTGGTTCCACAAAAACTCTTAGCCTTGGCGGCAAAAAATATAGATTTGTTGTTGTAGATGACTATTCTAGATATACATGGGTATATTTCTTAACTTACAAACACGAGTCTTTCAATATGTTTGAAATATTTTATAAGCATGTTTAGAATAAAAAAAGGTTTTTGTATTACTGCCATCAGAAGTGACCATAAAACTAAACTTGATAATGCTCAATTCAAAATCTATTGTGAAAAGAATGGTATTTTTCATAACTTCTCTTCACTGAGAACACCTTAACAAAATGGAGTAGTTGAATGAAAAAACAGGACTTTTCAAGAGATGGCTAGAACCATGCTCTATGAAAATTCAATTCCTAAGTATTTTTGGGCAAAAGTTGTAAACACAGCAATGTTATATTCAAAATAGAATATTAATCAGACCATTAATAAACAAGACTCCTTATGAACTGTGGAAAGGAAGAAGACATATTTTCATACATTTGGATATGAGTGTTATATTTTCAACAATAGAGACCAACTTGGAAAGTTCGACTCCAAGGTTGATAAAGGAATCTTCTTAGGATATTCTAATACATCAAAAGTATATAGAGTTTTTAACTCTAGAATTTCTGTTGTTGAAGAATATGTTCATGTTAAATTCAATGATATGATAACCCCTGATAGGAGACTATCAGATCTTGAAAATGATCTTGCAAATCTACAAATAGGTTCATCTAATCGCATAAGAGCAGACGAAGCAAAGCCATCGGAAGATGCTCCACAACAACAATAGACTGACAATCAGACTAAACAAGCTCACAAAGATTGGAAGTTTGTGACATATCATCCTCAAGATCAAATTATTAGAGAATGAATAGAAGGATTTAAGACAAGATCATCTTTTAGGAATCAAGCACCATATGCTCTTGTCTCAGAAATAGAGCCAAAAACTATAGAAGAAGCACTCATAGACAATGATTGGATTATAACCATGGAAGAAGAACTACATCAATTCACTAGAAATAATGTATGGACTCTTGTTCCCAAACCGGAGCATAAAAGCATTATTGGAATAAGATGGGTATTTCGCAACAAGCTTGATGAAAATGGAAAAATAATAAGAAACAAAGCAAGGTTAGTAACATAAGGGTACAATAAGTAAAAAGGTATTGACTTTACTAAAACACTTGCTCCAATAGTTAGATAAGAAGCTATTAGAATTATGCTTGTCTTTGCTGCTCATAAAAACATTAAGCTTTTTCAAATGGGTGTTAAAAGTGCCTTTTCAAATGGATTTATTGAGGAAGAAGTTTATGTTAGACAACCTCCTAGTTTTGAAGATCCAACTCTTACAAACCATGTTTTTAAGCTTAAAAAGGCTCTGTATGGTCTTAAACAAGCATCTCGTGCTTGGTGTGATAGACTAAGTAGTTTCTTAATTACAAATGGTTTTATGAGAGGCAAAGTTGATACAAGCTTTTTTAGAAACAAGCTTTTTTAGAAGATAATCTAACAAAGATTTCATTATAGTTAAAATATATGTAGATGATATAATTTTTGGAGCTACTAATGAATCTTTGTGGAAGTACTTTTCTAATTGGATGCAAAGCGAGAATGAAATGAGCATGATGAGAAAGCTAAAGTTCTTTCTCAGTCTACAAGTTAAATAAGAAAAAGAAGGTATATACATTCATCAACAAAAATATACCAAAGAACTACTCAAAAAGTATAAGATGGATAGATCTAAGCCTATGAGTATACCTATGCATCCGTTTGTTGCTATGACAAAGGACGAAGCAGGTAAACCTGTAGACCAGATTGTTTACATAGGTATGATTGGCTCACTCCTCTATTTAACTACAAGTAGACCAGATATAATGCACAATGTCTGCTTATGTGCTAGATTCAGTCTGAACCTAAAGAATCACATTTGAAAGTTGTAAAATAGATCTTTAGATATTTAGTTGGTACCTTTAACCTAAGCTTGTTCTATGAGAAAAACAAAGATTTCAAGTTCTTTGGCTACTGTGATGCAGACTATACTGCTAACAAAATTGAAAAAAAAAGGTACAAGTGGAGGATGTCACTTCATCGGACCATGTCTTATGTAACGACCCACTGTCGCCACAGTACTACAAACAACCTTGCTAAAAATACACCTTGTCCATTTATCAGGTGAATAAAAATCAAATCATAACATATCTGTATATAAGTCATGCACATCAACTGAGAGATCCAACTATCTCTCCTAGTGCCATACATGCATATCTGTTCAACTCAAATCATCATACATACACAACAAATAGGATAACACCAGCCTATATCAAACATATCAAAATATACATCACCAGGGAAGAGGGATACAAAAACTCACTCCCTATAGCTGGTCATTCTATACAATCCCATCAAAAGAATATAATACAAAACAACACATCCAAAAAGAAACAAAAAGAGCTTATAGAAAGCTCCACCCAAAAAGGGCCTCCAAAAGTCTCCATCTGAGACCTCCTCCATTAGCTCTGAGACACTGGATCTGTAGACGTCTCTCCCTTTGCTCCCAGGCCAAAATGACGTGATCATCACAGTCACAGCAACACAACAATAGCAACAAGACATCCAACCAACAACAATACAAGGCAAGGGTAAGTTTACGAAACAAAGATCAACATATAATATTTAATCCAACATAATCAAAATCATTATTCACATCAATATGGAAACCAAATCATCAAATAAATGGGTCTACATACATTATAGTATATCACGCACAACATCACATATGATTATGGAAATCATCAACAATTCACAATATTCCATCACAAGTATATGGCACACCATTATATATCCAGAGTTCTCAATGTCTACATACAGATGTACATATATAAAGCATTCATTTACATGGCAAAGAGTTCTCAATCCAGAACTCCATATCACCACCAATCCGTCACAACTATGTCAATGCATGATGACACGACTCTCTAGAGATTTCTACATTTCGGGCGATCAGCTAGGTCTTATCCCCTACCATGGCCATCTAGCACCATTTAGGGATTGTCAAAACTCTGATCTATTGGATAAGCTTATGGTTGTTAGGATAAGTGTATGTGGGTGGTGGCTTACCACGACACAAGGCCTGCACTGCCTTGGCCCCCTACAGAATTACCCATCCACTCATCCCCTAGGCCCAGCTTTAAGACCCTACTTCTTATCCAGGCACTAGGTTAGAGGCCTATCTGAGTACCAATTCTAGTCACCATCTACCTTATATGCCTGCCCACACACAGCTTGAGTCCCACACAACCTCAACCAACAATATATGCATGCCAATGCATGTATCACCACAAAAACCAACTCTACCAAACAATCATTATATTATATATATTTGTATCAACATATCAACACAACCACAACAATCATCATATCATACATAACACCACGTGGCCTACTCAGCACCACCTGTGGTCCAACAGTCACCATCAACCCCATGCACGCCCAATTCGACCTCTTGCATGGTCAACAGGTAAGGCCCTATCCAAGCAGCCCACCTCATGAGAAACCTCATACATTAGTATCATACACATCAAGTGGAGGTCCTATCTAAACAACCTTCCACTTCACAACCAAATCCAATAATCAACTACAATTACAAAATCAAAACCTTCTTTGAAAACCATTTGGAGGATTAACAAACCTTGAAATTCATAAAATTTCACAATTTGAGATGAAAACTTTAAAATCTGAAATAATACATTCAGTTCTGGAATAACAGATTATGTACTGTAGCAAAAATGCATCAGATTTCATTTTTTTAGCAGAGATAATCGATTATGGGCTTCCATAATCGATTATTTCCGAACCAAATCCAGAAATAATTTTTTTTTTGAACAGTAGATAATCGATTATCCAACTGCATAATCGATTATTTCCAAAGAAAATCATGAAAACAGTTTCTAAAACTCTAGATAATCGATTATGTGACTCCCATAATCGATTATCTTCGATGATTTTAGAAAAAAAAACGTGATTTTCTATAGAGATATTCAAACTTTTCAACCAAATAACGTAGATTTTCAAATCAAGGGTGTTCCAACAACCTTAATCCACCTCAACCAAGTTGATACAAATCAAATCATACAATCAATTCAACATTTCATCACAAAATCATCAATTTCTCATCCAAATCTCAAAATTTCTCCCCCAAAACCCATTTTCACCCAAATCCAACAAAATAGCAACATCCATAGAGATTCAACCGATTATAAGGCAAG
Source organism: Spatholobus suberectus (assembly GCA_004329165.1). NCBI lineage: Eukaryota > Viridiplantae > Streptophyta > Magnoliopsida > Fabales > Fabaceae > Spatholobus > Spatholobus suberectus. Next base: position 50,700,404 of record CM014729.1, on the reverse strand, counting down.
AAATTAGCATACCAACAGTTATTAACACAAAACAACCGATTTGTAAGCTTCCCTTACCTCTAAAAGTTCTTAAATCTGAATTTAGGTTCCTTAAGAATCCGGTGTTGTTGAGCCAAAATCTAGCTAAGATTGTTCCTTTCCTTACCACAACTGCTAAATCAAGCTCAAACCTCGTTTATACTCCCACAAACTCAACAATTTCTGGAAAGAGATTGAGAGAGAAAGCGTAGAGAGAGAAAGAAATATGAGAATGAAGGGGATTCCTCCCTCCCTTCCTTTATATACCTGACCTCCCCGGAGCTCTCACACAGACTTTTGGCCAACTGAGGCCCAAACCTCACCAAGCCACTTCCTTTATCTCAAAACTGGTCTAATGTAACTGTTTTCTCTCAAAAACCCCAAAATCACTCTCACAACATATCCAAATTGGCTCAAACACATATCTCAAGTTTCCTAAATTCAAATTAGAATTTCAAACCAACAACATCGGACCATCACTACATGCAACATACCATACATAACAACAATTCATTTATCTCTTTTAATCAGCTAGATTACATATCAAATTTCCACTTTTTAGTTATTAAAACACTTAATCATCCATTAAGAAAAACACGGTATTACATCTTATATCCTAGACCAGCAAAAAGCAAAACTCAATTGCTCTATCAACTATTGAAGCAGAATATGTGTCAGTTGCCAGTTGTTGTTCACAACTACTATGGGTAAAATATCAAATTGAATATTACTCTAGTTTTGAGCGTAACATTTCAGTGTTATGTGACAACACTAGTTCAATCAATCTATCTAAAAATCCCATTCAACATTCTAAGGCAAAACATATAGAAATAAGACATCATTTCATTCATGATTATATACAAAAAGGTGTTTTTGACATCAAGTTCATTGATATAGATCATCAACAGGCTGACTTCTTTACAAAAGCTCTACTTGAAGAATGTTTTAATTTCATAATAGAAAACTTGCATATGAAAATCTTACATGACTAAACATCTTATATACATCGTCTTATATGTGATTACTTCGTCTTATGCATATGTCATTACTTCATCTTATGCTCCATAATGCGCCATCATCTTATTTATCCATTTGTTCACTTCTTCTTACTGACCGGTGCATTTTATGTGAAAGAATATGAAAAGGTTTCCTCTTATCTAATCCCTTCATTTATTCATTGAAAAACCACTCATCTAATAACCCCCAACATGCGACGCTTTTCTCTGCTCCATCAAGTCACATTAAATGCATGTCCTTTCAATGTTGTCAGTTTTTCAAATATTAAAAATAACCGCCTCCTTTAAAACCCTTTCTCTCATATTCTCTTTATTTTTTCTGAAAAATCTTCCTCCTTGCCTTCTCTGTCTTACTCTCTCTTAGACACTCAAAGATCCAGTGAACTTTCATCCATGGCTACCTAAAAATAATTTGCTCCTATGGAAAGGTTTCTCGAAAATGATTTCGTACTTGGAAAGTGGGTAAACCTAAAGAAGTTGGAAGACATTTCCTAAAATCCTCTACATTAAGAATGTAGGGTTGTAAGCATATGTGTTAAACAAGAGCCATTGGTACCATGCCCCCTGTGCGTACTTTTAGGCCTCAGCGTCTGAAGTGAACAGAACCATCACCGAACCGTTGACAACCAATCCATCATCATCTCCACTAACACGATTGCAATAGCATCTGGCTGCAAGGAAGAAGGAGACTTGTTCTCATAAAATTGGGAAAGGGTTGTAACCCCAAAAACTGTCGATTTAGCCTTTTATGGAAGAACCAGGCCTCAAATAGATAATAAGAACATTTTGAAGAAGTTTCAATGCGCCTCAAACATGAAGAGGGATTGCAGACTTCTACACAATCTGCTGCTGCATAAGGGTCTAAGGTCAATGTCTCTTCGCATGACCGCTTTTGCCCGTATAGAATGCTCACTAGACAAAAAGTTAACCTTGTTGCAGTCATTCTAGACCACTGGAAATCCTGCCTCATTAAGTCCAAGGAAAGCTCTAAAGAAAAGTAAAGGTATCCCATCCCTTATGCTATGCTTTTTACTAAGATATTAATATTAGCTGGCATAAATGAAAGTTGGTTGGGAGAGAAAGAAATCTGGTTCTGAGATTAATGTGTCTATCATCAAGAAGATGAGCATAGCACATCCCGAATATGTCGCCAAACATCCAGAGTTGGCAGTGATAAAAGAAGGACCCATTGATGACTCAATAGGAATTGCCTAAAAAGTAGGATCGTCTGCTAATCTGTTTGTCCAACCCGAGTCTACCCAACAGAAGCAAGCCCAATAGATTCAACTCCAGCCATAGCCCAAACAAACTAAACCTCTCAAACCCAAACTACCTATCAAAAGACTATCCCAACAAGAACCTAAGCCCAAACCTCAAACACCCGACCAACCTTCTTCCCTGCACAAAAAACAAAAACCCCTCACCATTTGTCTTAAACCCAAACCTGTCCCTGAACCTGACCAAGACGATGCCACCCTCACCAAAGACCTAATAGCACTAAAAGACCAAACCATCTTTGAGCCTATAGCTGAAAAACAAGTGTCGCCTATTGATGTTGCAAAAGAAGTGGCTTCTAAGGAAGATACTAGGAGTCACAAAGATTAAAGAAAATTAGTCAGCCAAAGACCAAAGCTGTAGAGGCAAAGCAACTTAAGAAAGCCAAAGCCCAGTCTAAGCAGGTTGAGAAAAAGAAAAAGGAAGAAGAAAAGAAATTGGCAGAAGAACAACAACAACAATAAATAGAAGAAGCAATCCTTTAATCGATAATTGAACATTCATTGCAGGATGTGGTTCACGAGGATGAAAGTTACAATTAGGAAGAAATTATTGTTGCATCAAGAGATAGACTACCGAGATCCCTCCTATGGGAAGTTCCCCCTACTGTAATTGTTTATCAGTGTATAACAATTGATCTTATGGCAAGACCAAGTAATGTACAGTCTAAAAGGATTGTTACATTTCTTATGCCACAGTCTGATGCTGCACAGACTAAAGATCATGCTGAAGCCTCGTCGTCTGGAGGTATGGCAGAACCAATAATTGAATAAGCTGCTCCTAACTTGTTTAGATCAGAAACACCTCCCTTAGAAAGACTCCAACAAGATACTACATCTTATGAAAAACAAGAGTGAAGGAGCATTGAGAGATCTAAAGAGTATCAACCTCTAGAGCCCTTCGATCTAAAAATCCTTTAGGATCTGATTGATTATGAACTAGACGAAATTAATAACCCCAAAATGTGGAGAACTATTATAGAAGAAGAATGGCCTTTACTAGTAAGACACGGCTATGTCGAGAAGATGGAGGAACAAGGAGAAGCAACCCCTGCCCTATCATATGAACCACACATCAGGCCATATATCTGGGAACCAGGGTACAGTACAAAATTAGATGCACCCATATTCGTCTACCCACCTTCCACCATAACAAAGTTCCCTCCTAGCTATGAAGTATAGGGACAAAGAGGAGTTCATTGCCACACTTCTCCTTTTCTTCTAAAGTGCAATTACTCGAAATACTTGATTATGTGAAAGACATACAACTACAAGCCAAAGATCATTTACTCGTTTTGCCATGACTAGGTAAAAACATATCCACTTGCTATTTGTCTAGAAGATAACCCTAATTTTGATGAATGGAGACCTGGAGATGATGATTGGGAACTTGGTAGAATCATGTACAACTTTCTCCACGAAAAGATGAAGATCATACTTCGTAGGGCTATCTTTGAGAAGAGATGTATCGACTGTGGAGTTGGCATTCCAAATTTCATAGGAAAAAAAGTGAGAATCTTACTCAGACCTTGGACGACCTTCAGGATTTGCTACCAAAAGAAATACAACTACAAAAATCTGTCTATGGGCAAGGGCAAAGAGCCAAAGTTCAAAAGAGACCCCAGAAGAAACTTGATGATCAAACGAAGAGCCATTTCCCCAACACAGCTTGCCACACTTAAAGGAAAAGAAATCCTATGGAGCTTAGACCATATAAGACTTCAAGATTATGTTGTAGCTCTAAAGCATTTTTCCAGTCTCACTACTAAAGAAATGAACACTTTGGGTCATCGAGCAGTTATCCGTCCCATAGGTCACTCGACGCAAGTTACTCCTGCCTCATCCTCGTTTGATCCTCTTCTCACCAATCAGGTCACATATCATTCCCCCAAAACCTATTTCTTCTTCTCCACCAATAGAACCACCTTCGAAGTCTTCATGTCTATTGGTCATTTTTGGTTCTATGGACCCCCTGCTCCACATGTGTTTAATCTGTGTTTTGTAGAAGAACTAGCTGAAGAAGTAGAAGTTAGCCCTTCCTCTTCTGATAACCTTCTAGATGTTTTCCAAGAAGTCACTAAACTAAAACAGATTGTTCAGCATCTGGAGGCTACACTTATTTGTGAAAGCAAGAAGCGAAAATGAGCCGAAGCTTTGCTCATCAAATTGGCTAAACGCTTCAAAGGAGAATTAGGCTCATCCTGCACCTCTAATTCTGACTTCGAATCTTCTACTTGATAATGCCAAAAGGGGGAGAAAAATTAGGAGAGGAGATAGGTGATTGTAAAGACAGAAGCACATACACAGGGGGAGGGAAGTATTATTATGATTGCTTATTCTTTTCAATTCATTTACAAACAAGTAGTTACTTGTTTATGTTTATGTTTTGCTCTTGTTTATGCTCATAATGAATATTTAGTATATCCACGATTTATTTCATGTTTTTCATTTTGAAAAACATATGTTGTTATATCACCTAAAACTAAAAAACTTTAATTTGATAAATATCATCTGTCAAAAGCATAGTTCATATAAAAGGATCTCTATTAAAACCATAATTGTTAGTCATCATAAAAAAGGGGGAGATTGTTAAGATAAAGGATGTTTATAAGATCCTTATTTTGTTCTAATTATAACAAACAGATTCATGTTTATTTAATTGTCTAATCGCACGCTTTTGATATATCCTGATTAACCCTTACAAACGAATTATAGCGAGAGTTGTTGGACCAAATGTTGTTTTCGAAGCTTTTACATAAAACTGATCGTCGTCTTGAAGTTCACGTACCTACTTTCTCAAAAAAGAAGATATCAATATACCATTCTATGAAAAGATATAGCTTTCTACAAAGAGAAGGAATGTTAGTACACTTGTTAGTACTAAAAGGAAAATATGTTTATTGCAACAAGATTTAGTATGAGAAAAGTAAGATAAGTAGACTGCTTTATCTTATCAGTGTGACCGGTTGGTGAATAGTATTAAATGCAACATTTAATGCTCCAATGTACACTTTTTTCTTTACACAACAACAGACGAAGGATGTTTCTAAAAACACTTACAAAGGACACTTTTGGAGAGCACTATAAATAGAAGATAAGACCTATGTTAAAAACAGAGAACGTTTGTCAAATTTTCTATTTTCATTCTCTTAAGTGCCCAAGCTCTCTCTCTTTTTCTTAAAGAGATTTTGATGTAGCCCCAAATGTGGATCTAAAGATTCAGCACCAAAAGTATTAAGATTGAAACCAAAATTGAAGGAAAGAAAAAGCGGAAAAGTTAAGAAATGGATAAGAACGACGCCACAATCCGAAGATTGATAAGTCAAGGAGGATTCGCCATAAAGAACAGAATTCTTTGATAAAAATCAAAGGTTCAAAGCAAGAACCAAGAGGAGCAATGCTCTCTCAATTAGCAAAAGCTAATCACATTCAATAATGCCAAAAGTTTTTTACAAAATGTCCTAGAGGCCTATTTATACTATCACTAACAAAAGGCCCAATCAAACTAATAAAGGCCCAAACAAACTAAAAGGCCCAATACAAATAAAACTAAAACATAAGCTAGAAGCTAAAATTAACTAAGGTCCACTTGACACCTAATTAAGCAACACTTAGGTGCATAAAATGGTCCACAAAAAGCCCAACAAGGCCCAATACAAAAACAACCTAAAAAACAAATAACAAGATAATTAAGCCTCTCCGAGACCTCTATCATCCCCTCCTTCTTGGAAGAAATTCGTCCACGAATTTAGCTCCTTTATTCCTACATGGAAAAACAAAGCAAGTATTAGTTTTCAATAGAATAAGAAATCCTACATTTATGGAGACTTGAATCCCTTAAAAAGGCAAATCTCTTATTATTTATGTGCTTATATATCTATCCTCCCAGATCAAATACGAGCACAAGGAAACCATCAAACAACACTAAAATGAAATGCATCCAAGAAGAAATAAGAATGAACAAAAGGTTAGACAAACCATGAACTACATGCCACTTTAAACTCTCAACATGAGTTCCTCTAATAAAAAGACCATATAATGACATGATAGGTACACAAAATGGTTCATCCTTAAGCATATATGCTCCATGCCTATAGAACTCATTTTTACAAATAACAACACACAAGAAAGAAGTTTCAAGGCAACCATACAATTCCAAATGATGTGTATCATTCTCAAGTCTCAAGGACTTTGCACCATTACCTGCAACAAGATTATGCAACTCATATACATCATGCAAATCACAAGTATCAAACAAATCATAAACATCAAGAGTTAACACATGTTGTTGCACATCATATAAAACATAAGGTTTAGAGATGGTGTAAGTCAAAATATTCTTCTCCCAATGGTTGTCTTGTTGCTCATGTGAATCCACCTCTTCTCCAAATTGCCTTATCCATTGATCTTTTATGTATAATTATTTCCTAGGAATCAAAACAAAAGAATTAATATGGTGAGGTGCACAATCAAATTTACAAGAAGAATTAAGCCCAACATCCAAGTTAGAGGAAAGAATAAGAGTTTTGCACTCCTCCTTTAAGGACTCCTCTTCACTTTCTTGCACAAGAGAAACATCACACAATGGCTTAGAATATAAGGCCTTGCATTCCCCTTGAGGAGACATTTCTTTAAGTCCTTTCACAAGAGAGCCTTCACATTCAAACAAAGTGTTAATATAAAAACAAGAATACTCATATTTTTCTTTATCTTTTGCTCTCTCCTTTTCTTCTAACTCCTTTTCCATTTCTCTCAACTCTTTTTCTCTCATTTCCTTTTCTCTTTTCTCTATTTTTTTATCTCATTTAATTCCTTTGCTAAATTCCTATAATATGGATCACTCATGAAACTCATATCAATACCTAAGTATGGGTCTTTCTTTTCATTATTTTCTCTCCCTTTACTCTTTTTGTTTTTCTCTTCTTCCTTTTCTTTTTCCTTTTCTTCTTTTTTCTCTTGCCTTCTTTTATCTCTCCCCCTTCCTAGACTCTCCATCCTCTCACTTATATCCTTATAACATCTTTGTATTCTTTCAAATCCTTTATTATCCACCCTTCTCATGCTCTCTATTCCTTCTCCAAACTCATGATTTGCCATTCTAATTTGCCCCCCAAGTTTCAACAATTCAGTCATTAGGTAATCTCCATTTGATGAAGCCATACCTACAAGAAAAGTTAGTTCACAAATAATAGAAATATGGACCTCACCACTCAACTAAGTGTTTTCACTCAAGGTTCACTCGTGTTTCACTCTTTATAGGCTTTTTCTATAATGTGCACACTTTCCTTTTTCCACTCTTGTTCTTCTTTAGCTCTTACAAAGAACCTCCAAGTTCAAATAAAGAAAATATTCAATGTGAAATATGTCATGAATTTCAAGCTCAACTTAAGATGCCAAGAATAGAAACAGTCTAGATAAAACCAAGGAAATTTTAAAGACAAGCAATAAAAGCTAAAATGAAATGAAAGTTTACTCAAAAGGGTGCCAAGTAAGACAAAAAGAAGACTCAAGGAAAAGATTTAACAAACAACTAAGGATAGATGAAGAACAAGTACATTCCTCCCACCAAAAAAAGGACAAAAGTATATGAAAGAAAATTAATATCACTATGAAAGTTGGCTTACCAAATAGGGCAAGTTTTCTTTTATAATTTGGGCAATTTTTTTTTTAACAATTTTTTTTGGCAATTTGGCCCCCAAACTTTTTATAATTGCACTTGGGACCCTAAATTTTTTTTGTATTTTCACTTTTGCCCTTATAAAATTGCAAATTGGTCCTTGATATATTTTCTTTTTTGGACCTTCAATTTTTTTATTTGCAAAAATGCCCCAACTTTCTCCAAACAAAATTTTTAAGATCTAACAAGTATTCTATCACCAAAAAACTTAAAAACATATGAAGAACACTTTGAATGTTTTTCCCCAAATTCAAAATTTAGGTTTCTTAAAAACTTAATTAAGCCTCCAATCAAGTAATTTCTACCAACATTTAAGTGTCTATATGTGAAACAACACAAATCAAGTATGGATTTAACACAAAAACATCAACTAACATGAATCTAGATGGATCAAAATCTAGATCTAAAAAGAACAAATGAAGAACAACAAGAACAAAACTGTAGAGTTTGACACAATTTAGATGAAACAAGATGAAAATAAAACCAAAAAGCTAGATGAACAACAAGGCAGAACGCAAGGAATTAAGTAATGAAAAACTCACAAATTTGTTGTCGCACCCGCCCAGCGAGTTATGAAAGCCGCCCAGTGGTCACGAACAAAATTGGAACTACGAAATCAGCGCCCCGCCCAGCGGCTTATGGAGGCCGCCCGGCGGTCACGAATCAGATTTCAGCAAAATTGGACAGCAAGCCACACAAATTGATGCTGAATTTCCAAGCTCTTATTACCAAATGATGTAGCCCCAAATGTTGATCTAAAGATTCAGTACCAAAAGTATTAAGGTCAAAACCAAAATTGAAGGAAAGAAAAAGTGGAAAAGTTAAGAAATGGATAAGAACGATGCCACAATCTAAAGATTGATAAGTCAAGGAGGATTCGCCATAAAGAATAGAATTCTTTGATAAAAATCAAAGATTCAAAGCAAGAACCAAGAGGAGCAATGCTCTCTCAATTAGCAAAAGCTAATCACATTCAATAATGCCAAAAGTTTTTTACAAGATGTCCTAGAGGCCTATTTATACTATCACTAACAAAAGGACCAATCAAACTAATAAAGGCTCAAATAAACTAAAAGGCCCAATACAAATAAAACTAAAACATAAGCTAGAAGCTAAAATTAATTAAGGTCCACTTGGCACCTAATTAAACAACACTTAGGTGCATAAAATGGTCCACAAAAAGCCCAATAAGGCCCAATACAAAAACAACCTAAAAGACAAATAACAAGATAGCTAAGCCCCTCCGAGACCTCTATCATATTTCAATTTGGAAAGAGCACCTTAGATAATCTTTGTAAAATTCTTGAGCTTCAGTGTATATTCATCTGAAAAGATGAAATCTTAGTGCGATACTTGACCCTTTCACCATTTCTTTGTGAAATTGGTGGAAGTCTGAAGAGGAAGAATACTTAGGTGTTTGCTTGGAGAGACAAGTGAAATACTACTTGGGTTAAGCCTAAACAGGCTTAGATAAAAGAATACTTGTAACTTTATTTATGTTATAGTGGGACTGGGTTGTATACCAAGAACTAAACGTAGTCCCTAGGGTGAGACAAACAAGTATGAATCTCTGTGTCATTTTGTTTTATATCTCTTTTTGTTTTCATAAATCTTCTTTTAAAAATACATATCATTTGTCTAATAGATGATACCTGTCTTCAAAAAGGTTTAGCAATTTTTTTACAACAAAATTCAACCCCTTTCTTGTGATGTTCCTATGGTTTACAAAAATGGTGGTTTACTCATATTTTCTCATAGTCAGATAAATGTTGTGATTTCACAAGTAAAGAACAAATTAGCTTTAAAGAATTTGATTTGTGATGAAGAAAATAAAATATATATATATATATATATATATATATATATATATATATGGAAGATATTTAAATATACAAATAATGTTAATTAAATAAAAAATATCTTATTGCATTTGCAAGAGAAATTAAATAAATCATACGAAATTGAACAAGAGAATTTATTCAATAGATAGAAAGTGTTAAAAAAATCAATTAGACACTTGCATATAAATGGACAATATGTTACAAAATTATCACATATTTTAGGCCTCAACCATTAATATTTTGCTTGATTTTATTTAACTCTAATTGATTTTTTTTTAATTCTCAAAACATTACTTTTTTATATATTTTATGATTTTTTGTAATTTGTAAATGTTATTTTAAATGGTTTTGAATGATTTTGCAAAGAGATTAAAATAACCTAAAAAAGAGAATTCACTCAAAAAGTCTGATTGATTTAAATCTAAAATATTATAATCCAAATTTAAAATTGAAATAATTTCTTATTATATTATTTTTTTAAGGTTTAATTACCTTTTTGGTCTCTATAATTGTGCGAACTTTACCTTTTGGTTCCTATAGTTGAAAATAACTCCTTTTAGTCTCTATACATGCACTTTTGATACCAGTTTGGTCCTTGCCATGAAGTGTGTCTTAACTTTGTGAAAGAAAACCGTCACAAAATGAAAATTAATGGTGAAAAACCGCCACAAATTGACTTTTTTTAACGTTTTTTATTCAATTTGTAACGGTTTAAAATGGTAGGGGCCAAATCGATATTGAAGTGCATGTATAGGGACTAAAATGAATTATTTTTAACTATAGGGACAAAAATATAAAGTTTGCACAACTATAGGGACTAAAAAGATAATTAAACTTTTTTAATATATATTTCCCTTTTTTAAAAATATTTTGCTTTAAAATTTTATTTTATTTTGTATTATGTTATTTTTCTATATTTTAAAAATAATAACAAAAAGTACCAAAACATCCTGGGATACACCAGTAGATGTAGTGTTAGACATGTTCTCAGTGTAATATTTTTAATATATTTTTTATTAGAAGTATATCTGAAATAAAATATATTCAAGTAACGAGTGTTTTTAGATTAATATTTTAATTGGTTTGTTTTAATAGTAATTGGAAAAATAATGTATACCTATGTGTAATCCTTAAATATGGTTTTTTATTTATCTTAAAAATATTTTAGATTAAATTAAAAATAAAAAATGGAGAAATTTAAAAAATAATTGGTTCAAATAAATTTTCTGCACCAATTTTTTACAGATTTTTGACCGATTCAATTGGTTCGTTCTTTATCGGTTCTTACCAATTCTGAGATGAGTCATTTTTTAAGTTAACAGATTAGGCACCGAACCGATTCTCGGTCAAACTGGCCAGTCAAATTTGGTTTTTAAAACTATGAATTTTATTAAACTCAATTTTTTTTTTGAATTTTCATCATATTACTTTTTTTTATAGATTTTATGATTCTTAATTTGTAGATTTAATTTCAAATATTTTGAAGTAATTTGGAAAAAAAATAAAAATAATCTTAACAAGAGAATTTATATTAACTTCAATCTAAAAACTAATTTATTAGTCAAGATTCATTAATATTAATTTTAATATTATTAGTATATATTTATTACTTTATATTTATCAAGAAAAAATTATTAATATTAATTTTATTTTTGTTACTGATATTTGTACTATTTAATTGCCAATATTGGCATGATGTGTATTAATATTTTTTATAATCTTTATTAAGTTAGGTTATATCAAAGATCTTCTATTTGATATTGATTGAAGTAAATTAATATATAGTCAATATTATGGTGCTGGAACTAAAGACAGGGTAACCTGTTTATTCATATAATTGCTTTGGTGTTTGTATTTTAGTCTCTATAAATTTATTTACATGTAATAGTTGTTCTAATTTAATAAACTGTAGACATGTCTTTAAGATAGTAGATATTGAGATTGCTATTTACATGTTATCAAATTAATTTAAAATATTAATTTGTTTTTAATTCTAAAATACATATAAACATTCTCAAAACATTTGCACGTTACAATAAGTTAGATATCAATAACACAAGTCATTTGACATTGCTATAAAATAATAAATATGTGTTCTTACTGCTGTTGTTATGTTGATATAATTTTGAATAAAATTACCTAAAATATTTTCTATTTTAAATCTATTAATATTTATCTTTTCATTTATTGAAACATTTATTATTTCATAAATAAAAAAAACGAAAGAGGTCAAAATGACAAAATCCCGTCCGTTGGACAAGGTGGACATAAAATGCACTTATATGATAACCCTAACGCGCTATGTAGTATGAAGTTGACCAAATACGAATCGTCCCTCTGAATCCCCGTTCACACGTCCCTCCGACAAAAAACGATATCCACCAAACATCTAGTTTTACCAACGCTTTGGGAAAGAGAAATTAAACGTGGAGAGGGTGGGTACTGGGAAGTTACAGAAATTGTATTTGTATAATTTTCTTTATATTTTTTGTATGATAATAAAAAAGGATAAGAAAAGAAGAGAAAGAAATGCGAAATGAGATTATTGATGTGATGGAAAGATAAAAAGTATTATAAAAAATTGTTCTAATAATTTAATTTGTGCCAATTAAACGGTATAATTTTTTTTTTTTGGTTAAATATGTTTTTACTTTTTATAAAATGAACAAAATTTGATTTTAGTTTCTGTAAAAAAAAATTTGATTTTTCATCTCTTTAAAATTTTAAATCATTGTTTTTGGTCTTTATAAGATGAATAAATTTTGGTTTACGTTCCTATAAAATATTTTTCTTTAATTTTCATCTCTCAAAAATCCAAAATAACTATTTTTGGTTCTTAACATTTATTTTAATATAGATAAATAACATTTATTGTAAGAATTTAAAAAACATATTAAAAGTGTTACATGCTAACATAGTCACAGACACTAGTGGGTGTTTACCTAAGATAGTTACTTGATCTTTTATTAAACATTTAAGTAGTTAATAAGTATCATGACAATAGGGACCAAAAAAATAATCTTATAGGGTTGAATATGTTTTTGGTCTCCCAAAAATATGACAAAATTAGTTTTAATCCCTAGGAAGTTTTTTTTCTTAAATAAAGTCCCTTAAATATTAAAAATATCTTAATTAGATTTTTGTACTAAATTCTGTTTAACTTTTCTATTAAATGATGGCCACATCAGCTTCTAAATAAATTATTTTATTACCTGAAGTGTTCAGGGATAATTTTTAATAAAAAATTGTGTAATTACTTTTGCTTTAGGGTTAAACATGTAATAGTTTTATTTAAAAAGTATATTACTAATTTGACCTAGACATAACAATTCATATAGACGGTCATATTAGCAAGTTAATGGTGACTGTGATATTGATATGACCATCATTTAATAGAAAAGTTAAATAGAGTTTAGCACATGGATTTAATTAAGGTATTTTTAATATTTGAGGGACTTTATTCAAGAATTTTTTTTTATGGAGATTAAAACAAATTCTGTCATATTTTTAAAGGACCAAAAACATATTTATCCCAATTTTATATTTTTGAGAGATGAAAATTAAAGAAAAATTTTTACAATGACCAAAATCAAAACTTATCTATTTTATGGGGATTAAAAACATATTTAAGCAATTTTTTTTGTATAAACGTAGACTTTTGTACTATACTAATCATAGAAAGAAAATTATTTATCTAAATACTCATCTATCTCAAATATTTATCTAAATACTTATCTTTTTCATCCGATTAAAAAATCAGCTTTTGAAAATTAGATTTCTCAACATACTTCTTTTTTTCTCTTGATTTATATAAAGATGGGAAATCGGGGATGGAAAAGATGTCCCTTTTTATTTTTTTTCAAGTTAAATAATTAATTTAGTATATGGTTAATTTAAATATATAAGTAATTTAAACAATTAAATGTATTATAATTAATTTTTTATTTAAATAATTAATTAGTTTGTTGTTTAAAATGTGTTGAAATGAGGAATTTAGGTTAAAATTATGCATTTTCAATGTATAAAAAATTGTCAAATTATATTATTAGAAAATTTTTTATGGAGATTAAAACAAATTCTGTCATATTTTTAAAGGACCAAAAACATATTTATCCCAATTTTATATTTTTGAGAGATGAAAATTAAAGAAAAATTTTTACAATGACCAAAATCAAAACTTATCTATTTTATGGGGATTAAAAACATATTTAAGCAATTTTTTTTGTATAAACGTAGACTTTTGTACTATACTAATCATAGAAAGAAAATTATTTATCTAAATACTCATATATCTCAAATATTTATCTAAATACTTATCTTTTTCATCCGATTAAAAAATCAGCTTTTGAAAATTAGATTTCTCAACATACTTCTTTTTTTTTCTCTTGATTTATATAAAGATGGGAAATCGGGGATGGAAAAGATGTCCCTTTTTATTTTTTTTCAAGTTAAATAATTAATTTAGTATATGGTTAATTTAAATATATAAGTAATTTAAACAATTAAATGTATTATAATTAATTTTTTATTTAAATAATTAATTAGTTTGTTGTTTAAAATGTGTTGAAATGAGGAATTTAGGTTAAAATTATGCATTTTCAATGTATAAAAAATTGTCAAATTATATTATTAGTGTATAATATAATATAAATACACTAAGTGACAGCACAAAAAGGATACTTTTTCCTATTATGACCCTCATTTTTACACAATCCACATATTGAATTGTGTCAAAATGAAGGTCATAGTAGGAAAAACTGTCCTTATCATGTTGACACTAAGTGCATTTGTCTAATATTTTACCCTGATAATATTGGTATATTCTTTTTACAATAAAAATGTATTATTTTAATCTAAATTTCTAATTTTAACACATTTTAAGCTTTAAACTAATTAGTTATTTAAATAAAAAATTAATTATAACACATTTAATTATTTAAATTAATTAATTATTTAAGCTAATTACTTGAATTAACTTTTTATTTAAGTTAATTATTTAAATTACTTATTTATTTAAATTATTTATTTATTTATATAATTATTTTATTAATTAGTAATTTAAATTATTTATTTATTTACTTAATTAATTAAATTAAATATTTATTTATATTAATTATTTAATATAATTATTTATTTATTTAAATTAATTATTTAAATTAACCATAAAATAAATTAATTATTTAACTTAAAAAAATAAAAAGGGACATTGGGAAATCTTTATATAAAACAAAAGGAAAAAAAATATGTTGAGAATCTGATTTCTTAATTTGGATGAAAAAGACGGCTATTTAGGTAAATATCTTGGGGAGACGAGTAATTTAGGTAAATAATTTTTTTATAATTATTATATTAAAAAGCCCCATAAACGTAACTATATAAATCATATATATTAAGTTAATTAATGTTAAATAATCATATAATTTTTCATACAATATAAAAATTTGTAATTTTAAAGTAACAATATTTTAATTATTTTGACTTAGTGTGTTTAATTATGTATATTAAGTGTATTAAAAAGTCATTATGAATGTATATCATTAAATTAAATGTGTATTGACTTTGAAAATTTAGTTAAAATAAAGAAAAAAAAGGTGAGCTAATCCCCGAAACTAAAATGATAAATATTTAACGATATAAAACAAATAGGTTTCTTTTTATTCTAGAACGCCTGAGAATGAAAAGTTGTCAAATTGAAAAGGGCTTCCCATATTTTCCTGGTTCAAAATCAACCCAAAAATAAATACATTTATTTTAAGTACAAATTGACATACTTTCATATCCTCATCATTATGTCTCACAAATATATATATATATATATATATATATATATATATATATATATATATATATATATATATATATATATATATATATATATATATATTAATAACTATCTTAAACGAGAGTAACTTTTTAAAAAAATTATAAATAGTAAAAAATAACCTTGTATCACAATATAAATTATTTATCATAAATTTAAAATATAATTTATATGTTCAAAAATATTTATTTATTACAAATTTTAATTATATTATAATTTATATATTCAAAACTATTTATTTTTTATACATTTTAGTTATATAAAATAAATATTTATCTTGTGCATTACAAAGACTAAAATACTAGTGTGTGTGTGTGTATAATAATAATATAATAATAATGATAATAATAGTAATAATAATTATTATAATAAAGACTATGCACTGTCAGTATAAAAAGTTTTACACTATCAACTAATTAAAAACCACTGTTAGTATGACTTTTAAAATAATTATTATAAAAGTTAACAAACTTATTATTGGATAACAATGGAAAACTACTTTACACTGTCAGTGTATAGCTTATGTTCTGATATATATATATATATAGGGGTCAGGATCTGTTGACACCAAGTGTCAAAATTAGTCAAATTACACCTTTAATAACTTTTTGTAGAATGCAAATTTAACCAATCCAACCATTGAATTGTGTGATCTTATCTTCGTGATCATGTATATCGAATTTCACATAGTTTGAACTTTTCTATATATGTTATCCAACGTTGAATATTTACATATATTTTAATATCATATTGTATGTTAAAATAAAGTGATGCGATGAACTACTAAATAATTTTAAAATTGTATGAAATTTTGTACACTTAATCTAATTAATAAGAACATCAAATTCAACAGTTAGATCGATTAAATTTTTATTTTGCAAAAAAGTTATTGAAGGCATAATTTGACTAACTTTGACACCTACTGCCAATGGATCCTGACCGACATACAATTTTAAAATTATTTAGTAGTTCATTGCATCACTTTATTTTAACATACAATATGATATTAAAATATATGTAAATATTCAACGTTAGATAACATATATAGAAAAGTCCAAATTATGTGAAATTCGATATACATGATCATGAAGATAATATCACACAATTCAACAGTTAGATTGATTAAATTTGCATTCTACAAAAAATTATTGAAGGTGTAATTTGATTAACTTTGACACTTTATATATATATATATATATATATATATATATATATATATATATATATATATATAAGAGAAATCAAATTACACTGATATAACTTTTACTAACTATTACATCTTTAATAACTCTATATAAAAGGTAAATTTTATCAATTCAACATTTGAATTATAACTTTATATTACCATGATTGTTTGTATCAAATTTTGTCAAACTTGAAGATTAATAAAAAGGTGATCAAATAATTTATATTTTAGTATAATTTGAAAAATTATATATTTTGTCGATTTTGATCTATATGAATGATGTATCAAATAATTTTAGATTAATATAAAATTTGGTATATATGGCCTATGTGAAAGGAACTTTCAATTTAATGGTAAGTTTTTTAAAAACATTACCTAATTGAAAGTTATTGAATAGTATAATAGTTGATAAAAGTTATACCGATATAATTTGATCTCTCTCCATATATATATATATAGAGAGAGAGAGAGAGAGAAAGAGAGAGAGTGAACGGACTTCCCCAATGGGGCTATTTTATAAAAGAATCCCCCTTTGATTCAAATATAATAACAATCACCTTGCTGCTCATACACCATCGCCCCCACTATAATATTCCTCCTCTTGCAAAAAGGAAACTCCCCAGTCAAGTCCCCTTTTTCCACGAGCCATCACATTCATTATTATTTCCTTTCCTTCAATCATTTCTTTCCTCTGCACTTTCTTTTGTGACCATGTCTTCAATGTTAACCTCACAAGGGGTGGTCTTAGTCACGGCCATGGTTGTCTCTGGCACAGTAATCGTTCTTGCTCTGCGCCTTCAGCGGTCTTTCCTAGCTACCCAATTCCCCGTTCATGAAATTTCTCAGCCATCTACTCCAATTCTTCGATCTTGCATATCCACAGGTACACACACAGATACATATACTCCTAGCAAGCTTTTTGCATATTATAAAGTTCACCAAACATGCATAAATTAGAACGCTTTCTTTTGCTGACGAAATTGTGGGTTCTTGAGCAGTTGGGAATAAGAGGGAGAAGAAGAAGAAGAAGAGGGTGCACTTTGCAGATGATGTGGTGGACTCATGTGGAGATGGAGAAGAGTTCAGGAGGCAGCAACGTATAAATAGAAACTCTTTGAATTCAAACCAGAATCGAAGGTTGAGAAGAATTGTGATGACAAAAGTGATGTTAGAGGAATGCCTGCTAATAGGGTAGCCCTCTATAATGGAATTCTCAGGGATCGTGTGGCCCAAAGATTGACTTACTCTTACTGATTTTATTTTCTGTGAATATTATGGGATTATGCGCCTTTCCCTCTTCTTCTTCTTTCTTTTATTTTAAGTATTTTTCTTGATTAGTAAAATGAGATAGAAACAGAGGGATTATTGGTCACAACAAAGTTCGATAGCTGCAGGAAAAAGCTCCTCTAGTCTTCTATTGAGCTCTGATTGGATACAGGGTGGATCCTCTTGTGAAGAGGACTTTGTCAATATTTTAGGATAGTTTTCTTAGGACTTCTCTTCATGACTCAATTCCTAAGCAACTTTTTTTTTTTTTAATTTGTATACAACAGTCAACTATGACTTGCTCTCTCTGTTCATTTCCCTTGAATTTGTGGTTGTATCCTGACATGTGCATATAAATTCGTTACAAAAATTAAAGAAAGAGACTGGAGTTGTGTGTGTGTGTGTGTTTTTTCTCTTGATAAATAGTTGGTTGTTAGTATTTAAAAAAAGTAATATTTCGCCATGTAACTCTATTTATATGATGATTTGTTGTAATTTTTTTGATAAATTATTAGGTAGTCCAAGACTACTAAGTATTTATGGTCTCAACTAATCATTATATAATATATATTCAAATTTTATAATTTACGAGAAAGAATTAATAACACTTGATTATATATTATGTATAAACTCAATACTACTTAATAATTTTTCAATTCTTTACGTTGTCTCAAGTTTGGATAAAAGATGATTGTGCTAGGCATAAACGTAAAACTTGGTCAAATGTCAATGATATGGACCATAGATGGATGGTGTTAATTTTCACCATGTACACAAGGACAAAAATAAAGGTTTTCATCAAAGAAAAATAAATAAATAAAATGAGTCAATTTTTTTTATAAGTTAAAATTAATTTATGTACTTCAATTTTTGAGAAAGTTAGATGAATTTTTTTTATAAAATTTGAAGTGTATAAATTAATTTTAAATTATAAAAAAATTTAATTTATTTCATCTTCTTATTTTTTTTCCAAGTAATTATTAAAAAAAACTCCAAACAACACCAAAATGGTTTTGAGCCTTAAATTTAACAAAGATGAAGAAGAACATAAAAAACACGATGTTAATTAGAGTGAAAAATTAGGTCTAAATATTGGGTTCCGGTAACTTTTTGTTTTTCCTATGTATTTCTCTCTGCTGCTTGTGGGCCATTTTACAGCATGGGTTTAGCGCTTTTCTTTCCATTGTGATACTGGTTTCTTGGTGCAAATGTGAATGCTGTGATTGCAATATGAACATAGTCATGTGCTATGGGTTCCTCCGTTCTGAAGAAACAAGCTGTGCATGAAACCAACCCAATAATTAAATGAACAATTGACGTTGACCTAATAAACCCAACCGTCTAATATTTTATTTTAAATTAAACAAAAATGTCACTTCCCTAAATTTTAATTGTATATCAATAAACAAACTTACTATTTACAAAAATTCTCAAATGATAGATATTAATTGAACCAATTGTGAGGCTTCAATTTTACCCTTTTTTTTCGTACATAAGTATAACCAAATACTACGAGACTCATTTAACTATCCTTCATCAGATAAATTTTCCGTCTCTTCCCATCCTTACCGACTCTCCTAACAGATGAGAAAAATACGTAACTGTTTTTGTCTTCTCTTCAACTGAAACGACAGTATCGTCTTAGTTTTCGTTTGTTGCCTCCAACGCCATCTTGAGGAAGACACTTGGCAATTGGGTATTGGGCACTAGCAACAGCAGCAAAGTCTATATAGGGAGCATCATGATGGCCATGGGCAACTGAAAAAAATTGTTGATAGCTTTGATTGTGGAAATTACATCAGTTTGTATGTCCGGTTCTTTCTAATCCTGATTTTTTAAACCAAATTAGGGAGTGTACCAGTATGTGGGGCTCCTACAGTTTGAGTGTGCGTCCCATAACTCCTCACCCTTTAGTATTAAGTATCTTATTATATTCAAGTTTATTTTAGCATTAAATATTTAGTGTCCGTGGCGTGAAAGTAGTTTTATGTACCAAATTTTCAAGGGTTCAGTTATTCAACAAACGCTTATTATTGAGTGTTTGACCAATCTTCCCAACCAATAAACTTGAAACGGTACCACGGTATCTGTGGCCCCTGTCCATAACTATGGGCAACGTTCTTCCGTTGAGAATGACAGTTAAACGTATACTCAATCTATATTATATATACGCGGGAGTGTGTGTATATATATAGAGGGTCAAGATATATTGACATCAGATGTAAAAGTTAGTTAAATTACATTTTTAATAACTTTTTGAAAAATGTAAATTTAACCAATCCAACCGTTAAATTTGATGTTCTTATTAATTAGATTAAGTATATAAATTTTCATACAATTCCAAAATTATTTAGTAGTTCATCTCATCATATTATTTTAACGTATAATATGATATTAAAATATATATAAATATTCATTGTTAGATAACACATGTAGAAAAGTCCAAATGATGTTAAATTTGATATACATGATCATGAAGATAATATCACATAATTCAACGGTTTGATTGGTTAAATTTGCATTCTACAAAAAGTTATTGAAAGTGTAATTTGACTAATTTTGACACCTGGTATCAACGGATCCTGACCTATATATATTAATTTACACACTCTTCTTTTTTAGTTAGAGTATGTTAGCAAATTATAACTACAATGTATTTTAAAACACACAATGTTGTAACTTGCTAACATACTTAACCAAAAAATAAGTGTGTGTACATTAACAAATGCTTGTAGGGTTTGCTAAAGTATACACTCTTATTTTTTAGTTGAAGTACGTTAGCAAACTATAACTATAATGTATTTTAAATACACCTACGATGTAGTTTGCTAGCATACTCTAAGTAAACGACAAGACTGTGTACGTTAGCAAATTCCATATATATATATATGGATCAGGATCCGTTGACATCAAGTGTGTCAAAGATAGTCAACTTACATCTTCAATAACTTTTTTTAGAGTGCAAATTTAACGAGTACAAATTTAACCAATCCAACTGTTGAATTGTGTAATATTATCTTCATGATCATGTATAACAAATTTCATATCATTTGGATTTTTCTAGATATTATCTAACATTGAATAATTACATATATTTTAATATTATATTTTACATTAAAATAAAGTGATGTGATGAACTATTAAATAATTTTAGAATAGTATGAAATTTTGTATATTTAATCTAATTAATAAGAACATTAACTTCAACAGTTGAATTGATTAAATTTGCATTCTACAAAAAGTTATTCAAAGTGTAATTTGACTAACTTTAACACTTGGCGTCCACAAATCCTGACCTTATATATATATATATATATATGGGGAGAGATCAAATGACACCGGTGTAACTTAGACCAACTATTACACCATTCAATAAGTTGATATAGGATGTAATTTTGTCGATCCAACCATTAAATTATAATTTCATATTACCAAATATTGTCAAAATTGAATATCAATAAGAAGGTAATCAAAGAACTCATACTTTCCTACATTTTCACAAATATATATTGCGTCCATTTTGATCTATATGAATAAGGAATTGAATAATTTTGGATTAATATAAAATTTGGTACATATGCTCTATATTAAAGGAACTTTCAATCTAACGGTAGGTTTTGAGATAAAATTATCAAATTTAAAGTTGTTAAATGGTGTAATAGTTGGTGTAAGTTTCATCGGTGTCATTTGATCCCTCCCCTATATGGGGAGGGATCAAATGACACCGATGAAACTTACACCAACTATTACACCATTGAATAACTTGTTATAGAATGTGATTTTTGTCGATCTAACCATTAAATTATAATTTTATATTACCAAGATTATTTGTGTCAAATTTTGTCAAAATTGAATAACAATAAGAAGGTAATCAAATGAATCATATTTTGCTATATTTTGAAAAGTATATATTTTTTCCATTTTTATCTATATTAATAAGGTATCAAATAATTTTCGATTAAAGTAAAATTTTATGCATATGATCTATGTTAAAGGACCTTTCAATCTAATTCGGGTTTTGAGATAAAATTACCCCATTTAAAGTTATTAAATGGTGTAGGAGTTGGTGTAAGTTATAGTGGTGTCATTTGATCCCTCCCCTATATGGGGAGGAATCAAATGACACCGGTGTAATATACACCAACTATTACACCATTCAATAAGTTGATATAGAATGTGATTTTTGTTGATCCAACCATTAAATTATAATTTCATATTACCAAGATTGTTTGTGTCAAATTTTATCAAAATTGAATAAGAATCAGAAGGTACTGAAATGACTCATATTTTTTTAGATTTTTAAAGTATATATTTGCGTCCATTTTGATCTATATGAATAAGCTATCAAATAATTTTGGATTAATATAAAATTTTGTACATATGATTTATGTTAAAGGAAATTTCAATCTAATGGTGGGTTTTGAAATAAAATTATCCAATTGAAAGTTATTAAATGGTGTAATGGGGAGGGATCAAATGACACTAGTGTAACTTACACCAACTGTTACACCATTCAATATGTTGATATAGAATGTGATTTTTGTCAATCCAACCATTACGTTATAATTTCATATTACTAAGATTGTTTGTATCAAATTTTGTCAAAATTGAATAAAAATAAGAAGGTAATAAGATGACTTATATTTTACTATATTTTGAAAAGCATATATTACGTCCATTTTGATCTATATGAATAAGGTATCAAATAATTTTAGATTAATATAAAATTTGGTACATATGATCTATGTTAAAGGAACTTTCAATCTAATGGTGGGTTTTGAGATAAAAAAATCCATTGTAAAGTTAACAAATGATGTAATAGTTGGTGCAAGTTACACATGTGTCATTTGATCCCTCCCCTATATGGGGAGGGATCAAATGACACCGGTGTAACCTAGACCAACTACTACACCATTTAATAAGTTGATATAGAATGCGATTTCATTAAATTATAATTTCATATTACCAATATTGTTTGTGTCAAATGTTGTCAAAATTGAATAACAATAAGAAGGTAATCAAATGACTCATATTTTACTATGTTTTGGAAAATATATATTCCGTCCATTTTGATCTATATGAATAAGGAAACAAATAATTTTTTATTAATATAAAATTTTGCGCATATGATCTATGTTAAAGGAACTTTCAATCTAACGGTCGGTTTTAGATAAAATTATCCAATTGAAAGTTATTAAATGGTGTTGTAGTTTATGTAAGTTGCAGCAGTGTCATTTGATCCTTTCCCTAAGTTACAGCGGTGTCATTTGATCCCTCCCCATATAGGGGAGGGATCAAATGACATCGGTATAACTTACACCAACTATAACACTATTTAATAACTTGATATTGAATGTGATTTTGGTCGATCCAACCATTAAATTAAAATTTCATATTATCAAAATTGTTTGTGTCAAATTTTGTTAAAATTAAATAACAATAAGAATGCAATCAAATGACTCATATTTTACTATATTTTGAAAAGTATATATTGCTTCCATTTTGATTTATAGAAGTAAGGTATCAAATAATTTTGGATTAATATAAAATTTTGTATATATGATCGATGTTAAAGAAACTTTCAATCTAATGGTGGGTTTTGAGATAATATTATCCTATTTAAAGTTATTAAATGGTGTAATAGTTGGTGTATGTTAGAGCGATGTCATTTGTGTAACTTACACCAACTATTACACCACTCAATAACTTAATATAAAGTGAGATTTTTGTTGATCCAACCAGTGAATTAAAATTTCATACTACCAAGATTGTTCGTGTCAAATTGTTTCAAAATTCAATAATAATAAGAAGGTAATCAAATGACTCATATTTTACTATATTTTGAAAAGTTTATATTTCGTCCATTTTGATCTATATGAATAATGTATCAAATAATTTTGGATTAATATAAAACTTTGTACATATGATTTATGTTAAATGAACTTTCAATCTAATGGTGGATTTTGCGATAAAATTATCTAATTGAAAATTATTAAATGGTGTAAAAGTTATGGGGAGGGATTGAATTATCCAATTGAAAATTATGGGAAGGAATCATATGATACCAGTGTAACTTACACCAAATGTTGCACCATTCAACAAGTTGATATAGAATGTGATTTTTGTCGCTCCAACCGTTAAGTTATAATTTCTTATTACGAAGATTGTTTGTGTCAAATTTTGTCAAAATTGAATAACAATAAGAAGGTAATCAAATGACTCATATTTTACTATATTTCGAAAAGTTTATATTGCTTCCATTTTGATCTATAAGAATAAGGTATCAAATAATTTTTGATTAATATAAAATTTTGTACATATGATCTATGCTAAAGGAACTTTCAATCTAACGGTGGGTTTTGAGATAAAATTATCTAATTGAAAGTTTTTAAATGGTGTAAAGGTTATGGGGAGGGATTAAATTATCCAATTGAAAATTATAGGGAGGGATCAAATGACACCTGTGTAACTTACACTAACTGTTAGACCATTCAATAAGTTGATATAGAATGTGATTTTTGTCGATCCAACCATTAAGTTATAATTTCAATTACCAAGATTGTTTGTGTCAAATTTTGTCAAAATTGAATAACAATAAGAAGGTAATCAAATGACTCATATTTTACTATATTTCGAAAAGTTTATATTGTGTCCATTTTGATTTATATGAATAAGGTATCAAATAATTTTGGATTAATATAAAATTTTGTACATATGATCTATGTTAAAGAAACTTTCAATCTAGTGGTGGGTTTTTAGTTAAAATTATCCGATTGAAAGTTTTTAAATGGTGTAACAGTTATAGGGGAGGGGGGGGGGGGATCAAACGACACCAGTGTAACTTATACCAACTATTACACTTATTCAATAAGTTGATATAGAATGTGATTTTTGTCGATCCAACCATGAAATTATAATTTCATATTACCAAGATTGTTTCTGTTAAAGTTTGTCAAAATTGAATAACAATAAAAAGGTAATCAAGTGACTCATGTTTTACTACATATTTTAAAAGTGTATATTTTGTCCATTTTTATCTATATGAATAAGGTATCTAATAATTTTGGATTAATATAAAATTATATACATATGATCTTTGTTAAAGGAACTTTGAATCTAACGATGGGTTTTGAGATAAAATTATCCAATTTAAAGTTATTGAATGGTGTAATAGTTGGTGTAAGTTTCAGCAATGTCATTTGATCCCTTTCCTATATAGGGAAGGATCAAATGACACCAGTGTAATTTACACCAACTATTACACCATTTAATAACTTGATATAGAATGTGATTTTTGTCGATCCAACCATTAATTATAATTTCATATTACCAAGATTGTTTGTGTCAAATTTTGTGAAAATTGAATAACAATAAGAAGGTAATCAAATGACTCATATTTTACTTATTTTGAACAGTATATGTTGCGTCCATTTTGATCTGTATGAGTAAGGTATCAAATAATTTTGGATTAAAATGAAATTTTGTACATATTATTAATGTTAAAGGAACTTTGAATGTATCGATGGGTTTTGAGATAAAAGTATCCAATTTAAAGTTATTAAATGATGTAATAGTTGGTGTAACTTAGAGCGGTGTCATTTGTGTAATTTACTCCAACTATTACCCCATGCAATAATTTGATACAGAATGAGATTTTTGTCGATCCAACCATTGAATTACAATTTCATATTACCAAGATTGTTTGTGTCAAATTTTGTCAAAATTGAATAACAATAAGAAGGTAAGCAATTCACTCATATTTTACTATATTTTGAAAAGTTTATATTGCGTCCATTTTGATCAATATGAATAAGGTATCAAATAATCTTGGATTAATATAAAATTTTCTACATATGATCTAAGTTAAAAGAACTTTCAATCTAACGGTGAGTTTTAAAATAAAATTATCCAATTGAAAGTTATTAAATGGTGTAACAATTATAGGGAGGGATTAAATTATCCAATTGAAAATTATGGGGTGATGTTTGTCAATTGAACCATTAAATTATAATTTCATATTATTAAGATTGTTTGTATCAAGTTTTGTTAAAATTGAATAACAATAAGAAGATAATCAAATGACTCATATTTTACTATATTTTGAAAATTATATATTGCGTCCATTTTGATCTATATGAGTAAGGTATCAAATAATTTTGGATTAATATAAAATTTTGTACATAGGATCAATGTTAAAGGAACTTCCAATCTAACGGTGGGTTTTGAGATAAATTATCCAATTTAAAGTTATTAAATGGTGTAATAGTTGGTATAAGTTTCAGCAGTGTCATTTGATCCCTCTCCTATATGGGGAGGGATCAAATGACATCGGTGTAATTTACACCAACTATTACACCATTTAATAACTTGATATAGAATGTGATTTTTGTTGATCCAACCATTAAATTATAATTTCATATTACCAAGATTGTTTGTGTCAAATTTTGTCAAAATTGAATAACAATAAGAACGTAATGAAATGACTCATGTTTTACTATATTTTGAGCAATATATGTTGCGTCCATTTTGATCTGTATGAGTAAGGTATCAAATAATTTTGGATTAAAATGAAATTTTGTACATATTATTAATGTTAAAGGAACTTTGAATCTATCAGTGGGTTTCGAGATAAAAGTATTCAATTTAAAGTTATTAAATGGTGTAATAGTTGGTGTATGTTAGAGTGGTGTCATTTGTGTAACTTACTCCAACTGTTACACCATGTAATAATTTAATGTAGAATGTGATTTTTGTCGATCCAACCATTGAAATACAATTTCATATTACCAAGAATATTTGTGTCAAATTTTGTCAAAATTGAATAAGTATAAGAAGGTAAGCAATTCACTCATATTTTGCTATATTTTGAAAAGTTTATATTGCATCCATTTTGATCTATATGAAAAAGGTATCAAATAATTTTGGATTAATATAAAATTTTCTACATATGATCTATGTTAAAGGAACTTTCAATCTAACGGTGGGTTTTGAAATAAAATTATCCAATTGAAAGTTATTACATGGTGTAACAGTTATGGGGAGGGATTAAATTATCCAATTGAAAATTATAGGGAGGGGTCAAATGACACCGGTGTAAGTTACACTAGCTGTTACACAATTGGATAACTTGATATAGAATGTGATTTTTGTCGATCCAACTATTAAATTATAATTTCATATTACTGATATTATTTGGTTCAAATTTTATCAAAATTGAATAACAATAAGAAGGTAATCAAATGACTCATATTTTACTACATATTTGAAAAGAATATGTTTTGTCCATTTTTATCTATATGAATAACGTATCAAATAATTTTAGATTAATATAAAATTTTGTATATATGATCTATGTTAATGGAATGTTTGATCTAACGGTGGGTTTTTAGAAAAAATTATCCAATTGAAAGTTATTCAATGGTGTAATAGTTGGTGTAAGTTACAGCGATGTCATTTGATCCATCGCCTATATGGGGATGGATTAAATGACACCGGTGTAACTTACACCAATGAATAACTTGATATAGAATGTGATTTTTGTCAATCCAACCTTTAAATTATAATTTCATATTACCAAAATTGTTATGTCAAATTTTGTCAAAATTGAATAATAATAAGAAGGTAATCAAATGACTCATATTTTACTATATTTCGAAAAATATATATTGCGTCCATTTTGATCAATATGAATAAGGAATCAAATAATTTTTTATTAATATAAAATTTTGTACATATGATCTATGTTAAAGGAACTTTCGATCTAAAGGTGCATTTTTAGAAAAAATTATCCAATTGAAAGTAATTAAATGGTGTAATAGTTGGTGTAAGTTACACCGGTGTCATTTGATCCCTCCCCATATAGGCGAGGGATCAAATGACACCGGTGTAACTTACACCAACTATTACACCAACGAATAACTTGATATAGAATATGATTTTTTTCGATCCAACCTTTAAATTATAATTTCATACTACCAAAATTGTTTTTGTCAAATTTTGTTAAAATTGAATAATAATAAGAAGGTAATCAAATGACTCATATTTTACTATGTTTTGAAAAATATATATTGGGTCCATTTTGATCAATATGAATAAGGAATCAAATAATTTTGGATTAATATAAAATTTTGTACATATGATTTATGTTAAAGGAACTTTGAATCTAATAGCAGCTTTTGAAATATAATTATCCAATTGAAAGTTATTAAATCGTGTAAAAGTTGGTGTAGGATATAGTGGTATTATTTGATCCATCCCCTATATGGGGAGGGATCAAATGACACTGGTGTAACTTACACCAACTATTACACTGCTCAATAAGTAGATATAGAATGTGATTTTTGTCAATCCATCCATTAAATTATAATTTCATATTACTAAGATTGTTTGTGTCAAATTTTGTCAAAATTGAATAACAAAGAGAAGGTAATCAAATGACTTATATTTTACTATATTTTGAAAAGTATATATTGCGTTTATTTTGAACTATATGAATAAGGTATCAAATAATTTTGGATTAGTATAAAATATCGTACATATGATCTGTGTTCAAGGAACTTTCAATCTAACGGTGAGTTTTTAGATCAAAGTATCCAATTTAATGTTATTAAATGGTGTAAAATTTTGTGTAAGTTAGAGCGATGTCATTTGATCCTTCCTCATATTGGGTAGGGATCAAATGACACTAGTGTAACTTACACCAACTATTACACCATTCAATAAGTTGATATAGAATGTGATTTTTGTCGATCCAACCATTAAATTATAATTTCATATTGCCAAGATTGTTTCTGTCAAATTTTGTCAAAATTGAGTAACAATAAGAAGGTAATCAAGTGACTCATATTTTACTATATTTTGAAAAATATATATTGCGTCCATTTTGTTCTATATAAATAAGGTATCAAATAATTTTGGATTAATATAAACTTTTTTACATATGCTATATGTTAAAGGAACTTTCAATCCAACAGTTGGTTCTGAGATAAAATTATTCAATTTAAAGTTATTAAATGGTGTAATTGTTGGTGTATGTTATAGTAGTGTCATTTGATCCCTGCTCATATTTGGGAGGGATCAAATGACACCAGTGTAACGTACACCAATTATTACACTATTCAATAGCTTGATATAGAATGTGATTTTTGTCAATCTAACCATTAAATTATAATTTCATATTACCAAGATTGTTTGTGTCAAATTTTGTCAAAATTGAATAACCATAAGAAGGTAATCAAATGGCTTATATTTTACTATATTTTGGAAAGTATAAATTGCGTCCATTTTGATATATATGAATAAGGTATCAAATAATCTTGGATTAATATAAAATTTTGTAAATATTATCTATGTTGAAGGAACTTTCAATCTAACGGTGAGTTTTGAGATAAAATTATCCAATTTAAAGTTATTAAATGGTGTAATTGTTGGTGTAAGTTACATCGGTGTCATTTGATCCCTCCCCATATTCAGTTAGTTGATATAGATTGTGATTTTTGTCGATCCAGCCATTAAATTATAATTTCATATTACGAAGATTGTTTGTGTCAAACTTTGTCAAAATTGAATAACAAGAAGAAGGTAAACAAATGATTCCTATGTTACTATATTTTGAAAAATATATATTGCGTCCGTTTTAATCTATATGAATAAGGTATAAAATAATTTTGGATTAATATAAAATTTTGTACATATGATCTAAGTTAAATGAACTTTCAATCTAATGGTGGGTCTTGAGATAAAATTATCCAATTTAAAGTTATTAAATGGTGTAATAGTTCGTGTAAGTTACACCGATGTCATTTGATCCCTCCCCCCGGGGGGAGGGGGATCAAATAACGCTAGTGTAACTTGCACCAACTATTACACCATTCAATAAGTTGGTATAGAGTGTGATATTTGTCTATCCAACCATTAAATTATAATTTCGTATTACCAATATTGTTTGTGTCAAATTTTGTCAAAATTGAATAACAATAAGAAGGTAATCAAATGACTCATATTTTACTATATTTTGAATAGTATATATTGCGTCCATTTTGATCTATATGAATATGGTATCAAATAATTTTTGATTAATATAAAATGTTGTACATATGATCTATGTTAAAGGAACTTTCAATATATATATATATATAAATAGGGAATGTATCTAGTGAGAAGCATGTTTTAATATGAGAGTGAGAGGAATGAATATTGACCATTAGATCTTGTCATGAATGGTCAAGATTAAAACATTTAAAGTCATGTGAGTTTTTTAAAATGTCACATGACTTTTTAAGTATTCATATAATATTAAATCATGACCATCCATGTATGGTTGTACGACCTAGATTTACTCCTCTCACTCTCATATAAATATAACCCTCTTACTAGATATGCCCCATATATATATATGTATATATATATATAGGGTCAGGATTCCTTGACACCAGGTGTTAAAGTTAGTTAAATTACACCTTTAATAGCTTTTTGTAAAATGCAAATTTAACCGATCCAACCATTTAATTTGATGTTCTTATTAATTAGACTAAGTGTACAAATTTTCATACAATTCCAAAATTAGTCAATAGTTCATCACATCATTTTATTAACGTACAATATGATATTAAAATATATGTAAATATTTAATGTTAGATAACATATCTAGAAAAGTCCAAATGATGTGAAATTTGATATTCATGATCGTGAAGATATTATCACACAATTCAACGGTTGGATTGGTTAACATATATAGTGAGAGAACTATTTTTATATAAAAATAAGAACAATAAATCTAAACCTTATAACTGTACATGAATGGTGAAAATTTAATGTCATATATATATATATATAGTTAGAGAACTATTTTTATATAAAAATAAGAACAGTAAATCTAAACCGTATAACTGTACATGAATGGTGAAAATTTAATGCCATATAACTACCTAAAAATGTCAAGTGACATTTTAAAGAACTCACATGGCTCATGTATTTTAATCTTAACTATATTCACTACTGTAAAAAATACTTTTTAAATCAATTTTCCAACCAATTAGATACAAGCGATATAGAAAGTGTGTTGATTTTAAATCGTATTTGGAACTGAGTTAAAACTAGGGAACCGAGTTAAATAACCGAGAAAGTTCACTTTTTAACTCAATTACAAATGAAACCGAGTTGACTGAATTAAAAAGTCACACTTTTGAACTCGGTTTTGGTCTTAATCGAGTTAAAAAGTCACATTTTTTTTTAAATTTTTTGTTTGTTTTCTCACATATCCATCCCTATAATATACAATAGATATCACATAGATAGGCAATATATAAGCAATAACAATTATAACCTACTTTGTCAAACATTATGTCATTATAAGCTTTCAAAGACATTAAAATTAAAAACTACTATTATTGTACCTAAAAACTTTCTAAACAAACTATTTATTATTAATTTGAAGGAAGAATGTTGCCCAATATTTTTTGATGTCTAACATATCAGCTTTTGGCAATGGTTCCCTATTGACGAATAACTATAAGATAAAATCACATAAGATAAAAGCATTAGCCAATCGACTATAAAAACCATAAGTATTATACTTGTTGAAAATTATATTACCTTGTCTCATGAATTGACAATTTCTGCTGAAACTATGGTGAGTATATGTTTCATTACATAATATCCACACTCATAGCCCCCCACTTGTTTATTAGCCTACCAATGACAAATGTTTTTAAATATAATAAGTTGTAGAAACTTAAAAATTGTAATTGATGAATATCAAGGTCTAAATTACTTACATAGGAAAAAAACCAAGTAGATTTCTTTCTATTTGATGCGTGCCTACCCTCCAACATTTGATATCCACTCATAGATCTATGATTAAAAAAATGCACATGCAAACTATGTTATAGGTTTCAAACTTATAATGCAAACCACAAAGCAAATGTATTACATATAAAAACTTACAATTCTACTAGTTGTTTCATTTCTTTGTTTGGTTTCCTGTGCAACGAACACAAGACCACAACATTGTCCTTAGGACAAATAATTAGCAATTGCTAATGCGAGCTACATTGGAAAATAATTAGTAACGAGATTCAAATATAATTTAAAATCAATTAGTGACAAATAACTTGTACTTACGAAAGCAAGTAAGGTGCTAGGTAACACCGTTTTCCTCCTTCATGCATCCATCTCTAAATGTAGACCTAAAGATTTTCATTCGTATTCCCTATCTTTTGAATAGGGAAAGGGCCAATGAATCCATATATATTTTCCTGCCCCTTTGAGAGACAGAGGCGATGCATATACCTAAAATAGTCAAAATGAATGTTAATTATAATAATGAGATGCTTATTTAAGATATTTACAAATAAATTGTACTCACAGCAACCATAATTGTATGAGTAAGATGTTTAGCATCTCATTGCCCGTACATATTTCCAAAACATCCCTTTAAAAGATCCAGAGTTCAATATCACTAGGCCTACCAAGGAAAGTGGGTTCCCAATCTATTTTCATAGCATCAATTCCAATATTAGCAGCCACTTGCCACAAGCATTTCATCGGATCAAGTTGAGGTTCTGATTTTTTTTTTGGTGGAACATCTTTCTTAGATGTGTGAATGTCCTAAAATTACAAATATAAAACAATGTTATAAAACATAAGGAAGTTATTTCAATTTTAATTAGAGAAAAAAATAATTTAAGAGTTTGTTTTGAATATACCTTGGCTGATGCAACCTTTATAAGTTGTCTTGGCCATTGAATGAACTGTTTGAGGGCCTATCCCACAGTTTGAACCTCCTTAGTGGGCATAGTTTGAACCTCCTCAGTAGGCACAATGACTCAAGCACATGCATCTCAAATCTATTCAACTATCACCATTACCATATCATCCATAATGGTCTTGTGGTGTAAGGTTGACCCCAAATTATATACTCTCCCAAAGGCCACTAAACTGATAGGATCTCCATCAACATGCAACTCACATTGCTCTAGGATGTTAGTGTGAGTTTGCTCCCTAAAAGGATCAATAGCAGCATTACTCTCCTTTGTGCTCACACATACATAAGTGTGAGTTTGTTCTAGTTGGACATTTGTATGTTGTTGTGAAAGACCCAGAGATGCCAGCTCCTTTCTAATTTATTGTCTCAACTACTTTTTAAACTCTTCTCTAATCTCCTGTATGATGCACTCCATCTCTTCCCTAGTGACCATTCCTGTGATGGGCCCATAACATGAAGGTGGTTCGTAGTAATCCTGAATGCTCACACCTCGTCCAACAGCACAAACCCGACCAAGGTGCTTGGGTTGCCCAATGGCAACAGTCAATATCTTCACGTCCATGAGGAAAAAACATTCCTTGTGTGCTCTGTTCAATTAGGGAATCCTACAATATATAATTCAAAAAAATTGTAAGACAATGTGTAACTTGATACAATTACAATTATTAGTGGTCAAAAATTACTTACAATCTTTTCAGCAACAAAGTATGTTTCCTTAGATGTATATCCGCCTGATTGTAGCGTGCAGGCCAATATCCATTTCTCTAAGTGTTGTGGTGGTGATGGAAGAGCAATAACTCTAGCAAAACTAGATGCTGATACATCCTCTTAACGTTACTTCGTCTTATCCCTCATCATCTTATGCTCAGGCAACTTATATCCCCTATGAGACAATCTATACAGGTAGACATTCTTTGATGCTATCATTTGCCCTTTTTTTTTCTCTTCACCTATGATAAATAACACACTATTAAATTCAATAAAAATAATCAAATGTTTGTGCACGATTAAAAAAATGTAATTCCTACTCAACCTAAAAGGTACGATTCTTTCAGCTTTCAACAAACTTTTCCCACATCTCCTCATTTAAAAATGCATACTTCTCACAAGGAGAAGTGTCGTTCAATTTCCTATGTATGTATCTGGTGGTGAACTGTGTCTTAAAAGCCTTCCAATGCTCACCCGCAAGTGTAAGCAATTTCCTCTCCAAGATGTCATTATGCGGAACATCATGAGTTAGCTACAAAATAAAATTGAATTATTAGAGTACAATAATAATATGGTTAAATACAATATAAATAGTTGAGAAGGTAAAAGTCAAATACCGTGATAGTTTGCCAAATTTGATTCTTCACACTCTCCTCTACATGATCCCAATCCTCATAGAAACCTTGCTTCAAGCAAGGATGCCCACAAAACTAAAGAATTTTGTTGCATTTTCCCCCTGAGGTGTCCTACTCATTATGTCAAACTGAATGGGTATAAGTTGGTCACTAGCCCAACTGAGAGTCAATTCTTTTAACCTTGTACCTTGTCTACCCTTTTTTTTGTAGACTCAGAAGGTGGGTTACTAGAAGGATCAACTATGTGCCTATTTAGAAAAGAAAAAAATATAACACATGTCAGTATCAAGATCCATAAAACTTGTAATTCCTAAATATAAACATAACGAAAATAAAAATAAACAATATGATAAAAAATATAACAAAAACAAGAATAAATAATAAGATAAATATAAGTAAATTACTAATGTTGTCAAGTATAAATGTTCTCCCATATCCCTTTGTGATGATCATCACGTGTTACATGTACATCATCCACTTCATTTTTGTTAATAAAAATAGGCATCTGTGTTGAGAAAGAAGAAATCTCAACAAGATCAACACTTGAATCTTGTTTTTCATCACTACCATGCATGCTTCTTCCTTGGAGAACCACTGACCACCTTTTGTTTGAAAGATCATTGACATAAAAAACTTGTTTTGTTTAGTTTGCCATGATGAAAGGCTTTTTCTTATAGCCTACCTTGCTAAGATCCACTAATGTAAACCCTAATTCATTAGTTTGCACACTCATGTTACTATCAACTCACTTACATTTAAAAACATGTACTCTAAATTGAGTGTAATTAACCTCCCAGATGTCTTCAATAACTCCAAAGTAACACATGGATGCCATAATGGGATTTTTATCTTTTGAACTAGAGAAGTGCATGGATTCAGTCATAACCATAACCCCATTATTTTGCATGGTACTCTTATCATCCCGTGACTTAATAAAGAAGGAAAACTTGTTGATATCGTATCTAGTCGAATATATGACATCAAAGTTAGGCCTATGTACTAGCCATTTTAATGCCTCAGAAGCATTATCATCATTAACACCTTTTTTAAACTAGTTTAAGAATGTTTTGCTATGCTAATTCAACTGCCATTTCTCAATCATTCGAAGGTCATTTTTCTTTGCTTTTGTGACTAGAAAAGTAAGGTTGGACTTCATTAATGTTATTCAATATATACAAGTGTGCTTGCAACACTTCCTTCTGAAGCATTGGTTTAACATTCGCACTTCGAGTACCCTTACCCTAACATCTTCCTTCATGATGAGATTTAGGAAGCCCTATAACTTTTGCTTGTGATAAGTATTCTATATAAAACTCAATGGCTTCTTCTACAATGTACCTCTCAACGATAAATGCTTCTGGACGGTATGGATTCTTTAGGTATCTTTTCAAGATCTTCATGTATTGTTCAACTGGGTACATCTACCTTAAATGAACGGGACCATACATTCTAATCTCTCTCACTAGATGCACTATTAAGTGAACTATGATATCAAAAAATGAATGAGGAAAATACATTTCTAATTGGCACAATATAATAGTAGCTTCATTTTCTAACACATCCAACTTTAGAGGGTCAATGACTTTATTGCACATAGCATTGAAGAATAGGCACAGTTGTGTTATGGCATGTTTAACATTTTTAGGCAATATGTCACAAATAGCCATTGGTAGGAATTCTTTTACTTATTTTTATAAATTTGCCTTAATACTATCTTTTAAGGATAATTTAGGTAATTTTACAATTGTTTAGCCCTGTTCTGTAATAATTATCAAAAATTACAACTGAATATCGCTCACCATTTTGAAATGAGTTGTGTCTCTCAAAATTTTGAAATTCTTACTCAGTTGTC
Organism: Spatholobus suberectus; assembly: GCA_004329165.1. Classification (NCBI taxonomy): domain Eukaryota; kingdom Viridiplantae; phylum Streptophyta; class Magnoliopsida; order Fabales; family Fabaceae; genus Spatholobus; species Spatholobus suberectus. The sequence goes on along the minus strand of CM014729.1, from coordinate 50,664,346 downwards.
CAAAAATAAATAAATAAATAAACAAACATTTAGTAAATAAAATGAGGGTGTTACACAAATACGAAAGACTCATATATTTATGGATATAGATCCCTATTTCTAGCAAACAAAAACCATAATTTAAATTATTTAATTTAGTGGAATGACTCTCAGTCCCTATCAAGAGTTAGGTTTGCTCAATCAGAACATCTGGACAATCAGTATGTATCAACTAGTATGGATCAAGAATACAAGGCAAGGATGTGTCCATATGTTTGCCATGGTAGGATATTAGTACGATTAGCTTAGCTGCCCTGAAGTACTGGTAATGAACTAATAATGCTAAACTTTGCACTGAACAATCCCGGAAATGATTTCTACATTACTCCCATAGGTCTTATTTAACTTCCTTGACCACTTTCTTGAGCAGGGATTTCAGTTTTTAACTACGCTTAACTATTATGATAATGATTTATTGTCCTCTTATATTGCTGTTAAAAATTGAATAAATAATGTAAGCGTGTTCCACACTATTGTAGGCTCCTTTCTCTTAATACTTTTACATTCTTTCCAAAGAAACTCGTCTCTACTATAAGTACTATTATTGCACGAAATTCAGCTATACTTCATTGGCCTATTATTGCTGTTATTTAACTTGTTTTATAACTAAGCAGTGGTTGTTTCGGATGTTGCACTTGCACGAACTCGCACCAATTAAAGTTGCGGATGAGGCTGCAAAGGGTCTAAGAATTCAGGGGTAGCCAGTGAGAAAACCAGCCATATCAGACTGCATAACGGCACCTTTCAATCACAAATACTTATCCCCGGTGTCACCACATTAAATCAAATTCTTTACCAAAGTAGTGAAACTTCTACCAAAGGCACCCATCCTGAATTTGTAAATCAAGGCAAGTTCAAGTTGGCTTTTGTTTTTCTCCTTAGTAACTAAATATTTGAATCTGTATTTTCGGTAAAAAAAGAATATATGGGATTTTTGGGGCGTACAACAAGGCCCTAAGGACCCAGATAAGGCAAGGGAAAGTAGGCATATACATACCATCAGGCCAGTCTTATGACCACGGTGGGTGTTCTTGATCAACTACGGGGTTGCACGTCACATATAAGAATTTTGTGTTTTTTCCATTATTTGGAATCGCAAAATGTCTTAACATTTTATTTGAATTTAATTGTATATTTTCACTTTATATTGTTTTTGTAGATTTATTTATTTTAGAGGGAAAATAAAGGTTAGTTTTTTTTTATTATTAAAATATGCTGCTCATTGTTGGTCTTCTCTGGAATGAGACCAGGATTTAATGGATTGGAATTGATAGATGTAGGAAGCAAAGGCAACAAAAGTAAGAACCCAACTAAGGAATTTCAATTGCATTAAGCTTTGCTTGAGGAGAAAATGAGTAAATTTTGATAAGAGAGGAAAGTGTATTGCTGGGCCTAGATAAGAGAGAATGAAAGCCAGAGCTTTTTGAAACTTTGGCACAAATGAGGTGGATGCAACAACTTAAGGTTTAGGAGTCTTTAAGGGTAGTTGTTTAGTCATTTTAGTAAAAGATTTTAAATCAATCTAAATAAATGTATTAATGACTTATTTTTCCAACTCCAGAAAAAGTTTCTCATAAAATGCGCATTTGACACTAGATAAAATAATAATATTTAATTAACAATGTCATAATTAATCTAAAATTTTCCAGAAACTTAATTATGATTAATAATGATTAATCATAATTAATTTCATGAAATATTTGATTGTCTGCTCACATATAATACTATAATCTTACACTGTCTATTTCATAGCACATTTTGAGTTTTAGTTGAATTAACCACTAAAACTTACACAAAAAATCATAAAAAAATTATTTAATTAAATTTTATGATTTAAATTAAGATTTTCACTTGTAATCATAATAAGTCAAGTTAAACAAGAATTATTGAAAATAAGGGTGTTACAACATATAATTATCCACCTTTGAAACAAAAGAAAAATTGTCTTTATCACTGTTTTGGAGGTTACTCGGACCCACAGATCTAAGTCAACTCCCATGTCACCTATCCCGGCTAGTATAGCCTCGGGTATCTCGGCTCGTAAACCCATGCTAGCCCAGATTGATTCCACCTCTATCCCGGCGAACCTTCACCTTTATCCCGGCACAACATAAGAAACGCTTAACGGCAAGGGACGCATGTAGGTAGGCACCCCAACGCACGCTACCATGTGGCACCTAACTCTCACTGAATTTCCTTCTAAAACACACTATATAAAGGACTCCACACCCACCAGGTACACATTCCCTCTCTCATACTCACTCACACTTAGATGCATACTGACTTAGGCGTTTGAGTTCTTGCAAGTGCCACCATCGGAGACGCCAACAACCATCGCGGGAGCTCACCACAAACACATTCTTGTGTTCACCACACAACATTGGCGCCGTCTGTGGGAATCGCTTTCTGATTCTCTTCCCTTCATTTCGTTTTCTTCATGCTTTGAAGATCGTGATGGTTAGCACAAGGAACCGCAAGTCCGCTATGGCACCTTCGCCACCGAAGCTTCCACCACTGTCGCCTAAGGATGGCAAAGTTGCTTCCACCACTCCTGAATCGGCTCTTAACGCGAACGCTATTCTGGGACCGTCAATCACCATGGCATATCTTGTTACTTTGCTACAGCAGCAAAGAGAGGCGTTGAAGGAGTAGGAGAAGATCATTGCTGAACTCCGGGAGAAGAGAGACAGTAATAAGGTTACGGCGAATACTTACAACCACACTGACAGGTTCGCTGCCTCCATTTTGAGGCCTGTGCTAGAAATGCATGAGACGCGCATGGCAACGAAGTTGAACGAAGAAGAGGAGATGGTTTCGTTCAATCTTCCTTTCTCTTTGAGGATCTTGAACTTGCAAGTCCCGAAGCAGCTGCAGCAACTACCTTCTCTGGAGTTGTATGATGGATCTTCTGATCCAAATGACCACTTCTCAGTGTTCGAGTCAACGATGTCGTACAACGGAGTGTCGGCTTCGTTGACATGTAGAGAGTTCTCGCTCTCGTTGAAAGAAGTGGTGCTAAAGTGGTTCCACTCTCTAGAACCGAGGTCCTTTGACTTATGGACGATGTTGAGGGAAAAGTTTAAGACTGTCTTCACAACTAGCAAGGCTAGGCCAAAGATTGAGGCCGATTTGAGGAGGATCCGCCAAGGTGCGGACAAGCCGTTAAGAGAGTACATCAACAAAATTAATAAGGAGGCAAGAGCTGCTGAAAATCTGCAACCCAGAGTGGTTCTGATGCTGGCTAAGGATAGGGTGAGACCATGCTCGCCTTTCTTCATGTCGATTGCAAAAACACCTCCGACGTTGATGGAGGAGTTTTTGAAGAAGGCAGAAAAAGTATATTAATTATGAAAATGTTCTGAAGGCCAAACAGATGAAAACGGTTGAGATCACACCGCAGAAGAAGAATCCATAAGCTAAAGCTAATAAACCGCCGTGTCATGAGGACCAGGGTTTGTATAAAAAAGTCCCGAGGTTTGAAGAATACACGCCGCTAAACGCCTCTAGGGCCAAAATTTACAACGAGGTATATAACGTGGAGTTCGTGCAAGAAGGGATAAAACCTTCGAAGCCAATCAAAAACAGAGAATCAGGAGACCAGTCTAAGTACTGCCGGTATCACAGGGCACCGAGGCTTGACACAGATGAATGCTTTCAACTAAAAGATGCAATTGAAGAGCTTATCAGATGAGGGAGATAGGACTACTTTGTTAAGCGAAATGGGGGCCGCAGCGATAGGGGACGACGATCCTCGCTACCAAGAAGGGAAAGATCTAGAAGTCCAAGGATGGAACGCTCTCCACCCCAGAGAGAAAGGCCACCTAGCCGACATAGTCCCGCAAGATGCCATTCACCACCCTGGCCATCGCGAGATGATGTCGAAGTACATGCCATACGTTGCCAGTCTCTCAGACGGTCGTCTTTCGGGCGGCCCATACGATCTCTCACCCATTCTGCCGTGTGGAGTCACGAGATCATATACGTCATCGTAGGAAAATTTCCAGGAGGAGGTTCGTCTAACAACGCGAGAAAGAGACATGCTAGAGAGATAACGGCAACGTCCTCCGAGGTTTGCGTTGGTGATAGTCCCACGAAAAAAAGGGCACCACCCTTGACTTTTGATGCTCTGACTATGCCGACGTTATGCCAAACCACGATGATCCTCTAATGGTGAGGGCCTTGATAGCGAACAAGGAGGTTCACCGACTACTAGTAGATATCGGCAGCTTCGCCGATGTTATGTTTTACGAGTTATTTCAAAAGCTGAAAATCTCGGAGTTTGAATTATTGCTGTACAATGAGGACTAGATAGGATTCTTCAGACATCACATAACACCGGTAGGGTACATAAAGCTCCACGTGACTTTTGGAAAGCCGCCATGCACGAAAACTGTAATCACATGGTTCATGGTTGTGGATGCCATGTCCTTCTACAACGCAATTTTGGGTAAACCGACGTTGAACGCATTGGGAGCTGTTATCTCGATCTCACATTTGGCCATGAAGTTTTTTGGTGATAACATGGAGATAGTCACCCTTCGGGATGACCAGATGAAAGCTAGGGAGTGCTACAAGGAATCCTTCAAAGTCGGTCTCAATCCCGACATAGGATACCAACCCAATCCCGGCAAGGGCGAAGTGCTCCTTACAGAACTAGACTGCCGGGATGAAATAAAGAGAGATACCTGGATACCCCGTCTAGAACCAGAAGGAGAATGTATCCTAGTTCAAATCGGGAAGGAGAAGGATCAAGTCGTGAAAATTAGAGCCGACCTAGATGAAAAGATGAAGGAGGATCTATCGACGCTTATGAAGAATAATGCCAGCTTGTTCGCATGGAAGCTGGCAAATATGCCTACGATAGATCCCAATCTCTTTTGTCACCGGCTAAAGGTTGACCCCTCCATGAAACCCGTATGCTAGAGAAGGAGAAAAATGGCCCTTGAGCGCTTACAGGAGATAGATAGACAGGTGGAGGAGTTGCTAAAAGCCGGTTTTATTAGAGAAGTAAAGTATACCACTTGGTTAGCCAACATAGTGCTGGTGAAGAAACAAAATGGGAAGTGGAGAATGTGTGTTGATTACACTGACCTAAACAAACACTGCCCGAAGGACTTATACCCTCTTCCCGACATTGACAAGCTGGTGGATGGTTCATCCAGGTTCCGTTATCTGTCTTTCATGGACGCTTACTCCGGATACAACCAAATTCCTCTATATCCAGGCGATCAAGAAAAGACGACTTTCATGACTAAGAAAGCCAACTATTGCTATAAGGTGATGTCCTTCGGATTGAAGAACGCTAGGGCTACATATAAGAGAATGATGAATGAAGTGTTTGAGGCATAGAGAGGGCGGAACCTGGAGGTATACGTTGATGACATGATCGTAAAAAGTGCCACCCCTTTGGCACACCTCCAGGACTTGTAGGAAACTTTTGCCTAGTTAGAAAAATTCAATATAAAGCTAAACCCCAATAAGTGTATGTTTGGTGTTTCGGTAGGAAAAATTTTGGGATATATACTGTTTGAGAGAGGGATTGAGTTGAACCCGAAGAAGTGCCGGCTATACTAGAAATGAAGAGCCCTTAAAATGTGAAGGAAGTCCAGAAATTGATAGGGCGCCTAGCAGTATTGACGAGATTCATAGCCAAATTCGCACAAAACACTCTTCCTTTTTTTCAGCTTTTAAGGAAAGGCAAACCTTTTGAATGGACAGATGATTGCGAAGCCGTGTTCATCTGGCTAAAAGAGACCTTATCCTCTCCCCCTTTACTCACTAAACCTGAGACGAATGAAGTGTTGTACCTATACTTAGCAGTGGCTGATGAAGCCGTTAGTGCCGTGTTCGTATGAGAGACGCCAGAGGGAGAAAGGTCGGTCTATTTTGTGAGTAGAGCTCTCCAAGGAACAGAACCGAGGTATCCCAAGATGGAGAAGGTAGTGTTTGCCCTGGTAATGGTGGCCAGAAGGTTAAGACCATATTTCCAGTCACATCAGGTGATAGTAAGGACGGATCAACCAATCTGGCACATTCTACATAGGCCTGAATTAGTAGGAAGGATGACAACCTGGGCCATAGAATTATCAGAATATGGGATTCAGTACAAGCCAAGACAGGTGCTAAAAGCCCAAGCATTAGCCGACTTCATAGCAGAGTTGACTCCTACAAAGTCTTCATTCAGAGATTCGTTTTGGACCTTTTTTGTAGATGGGTCGTCCAATGAAAAAGGAAGTGGAGCCGGCATACTGTTGGAGTTTGTGGACGGCGTTGTGTTGGAACATTCGTTGACTTTTACGTTTCCCACCTCCAACAACCAGGCAGAATACGAGGCATGTATAGCCAAGCTCATTATGGCAGCCGACATTGGAGTCATGTCGTTGCGCGTATGTAGCGACTCCTAGTTGATGATCTCGCAGATAAATGAGGTCTATCAAGCCAAAGAGCTGATATTGCAGAAGTATCTGGCAAAGGTTAAAATTCTTATGGCAAAGTTTAATAACATAGACTTTGTCTACATTCCTCGGGAGAAGAATGTCAAGGCAGATATTTTGTCGAAGTTGGCTAGCATGAAATCTTCCGGCAATAATAGGATGGTCATCCAACAGACTATCCACGAGCCTAATCTCGTGTTGGCCATCGAAGCAGAGCAGAGTTGGATGTTGCCTATTATTAGCTATCTGAATGAAGGCGTCATCCCGGAAGAGAAAAAAGAAGCAAGGAGGCTAGAGCGGTCCGCAACTCATTTTTGCATAGTGAACGATAAACTATACCGGCGTGGCTTCTTACAACCGTTGCTTAGATGTTTGAGAAAGCCAGAGTTTGAATACGTGATGGCCGAGATACATGAAGGATGCTGCGGCCAACACCTAGGGGGTAGAGCATTGGCCAAGAAGATACTCAGAGCCAGCTATTATTGGTCGATGTTAGAATACGATGCTATGGAGTTCGCTAAAAAGTGTGACAGATGCCAAAAATACTCCGACATTCATCTGGCCCTTCCTAAAGATTTGAGCACGATTACTTCTCCATGGCCCTTCATATGGTAGGGGATTGATATACTCGACCCTTTTCCCAAAGCACCCGCCCAGGTTAAATATTTGGTGGTAGCAATTGACTACTTCACTAAATGGATTGAGGCAAAAGCACTAGCTACTATCACAGCGAAGAATGTCGAGAACTTCGTATTTCGGCAAATTATTTGCAGGTTCAGGATACTGGATGTCCTAGTATCAGATAACGACACTCAATTTACAGATCGAAGCTTCCAAGAGTTCTTGGTCGGACTAAAAATCAAGAAGCACTTCACTTCAGTTGAACACCCTAAACAAACGGACAGGCAGAGGCAGCAAACAAGGTCATCCTTAGAGGGCTTAGACGACATCTAGATGAAGCAAAGGGGTGCTGGGTTGAGCAACTACCACATGTCTTATGGGCATACTATAACCCTTATTCATATTAAATACATTTCATATTAATTTAGTTATTAAGTTTAAGTAATTAAAAATGCGTGTAAAATTTTTCCAGTTTTAAAAGAAATTCCAAACTTAACAGAATTTGGAAATGGTAATAAAATATGAAAGATATATACATATATTTCATAAAACTGTACATCATGGTTTTAGTAATACATAACAGTCAGAAAACAAAAGTACATCGAAATACATATACTACGTAGCCCACTATATACATCAAAAAGATCCTATACAGAGCAGTATTTATCTACCTTATCCCTTATACAAAAAGAAAATACTATAGGTCTTCAGGTCCTCCCCCGTTGAGATGTTCTCTATCTCGTACTCAGCATCACAGAACGTTAATGTCATCTTCAATAATCATGATCAATCATACATAGAAGAAAATAATGGAGTGAGGTGTTTTGTTCTAAAATTACTTTTACATGTACGGTAAGAAATCTACCATAAAACAAAGATAAAACACAAATGACAACACAAGGGATCCTAAGGTTCGTTTTAAGTTGTATCTGACTACCCTTGACTAGGTATGGATCCATACTTCCCATTAGTGGGTAATAGTTCTCAACAGAACCTGGGAAGTGACTGGGAGTACATATACCTCTCTCAATACCATCATATGGTACAGTCCTCGTCATCATTGAGGAACAAAATAACAATTTAGGATATCCATTTATAGAGGTATACTCTCAAACCAATCTTGGAATGTTGAGCAGTTGTCAGGGTTATCGAGTTTGGTCAGGCGAATATCCCGGCTCAAGGGCGCTACCCTGACCATTGGGACTTTCACCACTCGATGCCTACCCCCAAGACCTCCGCAAGTGGGTCCCTACCTTTCATTCCTCAGCGTACCAAACTGTGGCTTCCCTAGCAGGGTGCCATGCCACTGCATGTCACTTGCTTTATATTACTCACTAATTTATCACTTCCTAATTTCTCAAATAGAGGTTTCCCTGGTCTCATTTAATTTGAGCACCAGTATAATCAACATTTTTGCCTTATTTTGCAGAAATTGCACTATACCAAAATTTTAACAGAATAACGATATAACAATTATAGTATAATTACTAAAATTTTGGCAGAATAACAACTAAATAAATACATTTTGATTTTCTAAATTTGAGCAGAGTAACAGCTTAGTAAATGTATTTTTATTTTCTAAAATTGAACAGAGTAATAGCTTAGCAAGTAAAATTTAATAATTTAAATTTGGGTAGAGTAACAATTTAATAATCATGATTTAATAATTTAAATTTGGGTAGAGTAACAACTTAGTAAAAATTAAAGTTTAACTTTAAACAATAATAACAATACTAAAATTTAAGCCTAAACGGGTTTAGGGGAAAACCCTTCCTACCAACATGCAAAGTGACAGTAATTTAGAACCAACCCCACTCCCCCCATTACCTCTAAGATAATTGATGGAAAGGATGAAATTGCTGATGCAGAGCTTCTAGAAAAAGAACTTTATTAGTTGTTGGAAAACTAGTAAAATAAAAACAAAATAAGAAAAATTTCTAGAGAGAAGATTTTAGAGAGAGAGGCTCTCTAGCTTATGGAGGAGAAGGATGGTGAAAATATTCTCCATGGATGGTGGTATTTATAGAGGAAGAGGGGGCTTAGGTGTCCCACCATTTTACATCATCCATTATGTCACTATTATGTCATAAATCCAATTTTTATTTATTTTTAATCCAATTTAGGGACACATATCCCAAATAGGTGGTGAATCACCTATTTTAGGGTTGGGGACGTGCTCCACCAGCTGTCCGAAGCCTCCATGTGTCAAATTTTATCTGTAGGTGAATTAACCGGTACCAATAAAAACGCCTAAACTTGAAAAATTAGCTTTTAATATCAAAATAATGTTTTTTAATGAAAAACTGGACAAATACATTATTTTTCATCAAAAATAAATTTCTAATAATAAATTTTAATTTTTATTAATTTATTTCAAATTATATGTATTTATTTTGTATTTTTAAGCTAGAATTCATAGAAAATCCATTTTAATTCAATAAATACCAAATTTTTTATCAAAATTATAAAATTAAATATTTTACCCATAATTAAAATAAAATTACCATTTTCACCCTTTTTGAATGTCAAACCAGTACTGGCTGGCTTATTAGACACGCAAGGGCATTTTGGTCATTTTACACAGAAATTCCAAAAATTCCCAAAATTATATTTTAATATATATGACATAATTCCAAGCTCAAATTTACATTTTAATGTCAATTGAATCTTTTTCTCATTTCAGTTCTTAATGTTGAGGAATAGGGATAAAATTGTCATTTTCTAATTTCTCCCGGCTCCAGCTCGGAAAAATTATTAAAAATCACGATTAAATAGCTCTTGAGATTTTGAGCAAAATGGTGGGAGTCAGAATTTAAAAATTCCTTTCCGATTTTTCAGAATTGTATTACCAAATATTAAAAAAACAGTGGAAGAATTGAAATAGGATTATTATATTTTTCACTACTTTTCTCTCAAAATAAAGTTTTTATAATAGGAGATACTTAATATAAAATTTTCAAAATATTTTGAGGTCAAAAAGTCTCCGATTGGTTCCCATAGTCAATTAGGGGTATTTTTGTCATTTTACAAAAATTATCTCAATAAATTCTAGAAAAATTTCTAAAATTATTATTAATTGTTCTAAATACATTGATGACTTAAAAACAATTTTTAAACATACAGAATAATTTAATATATAAAAGTAGGGGTGTTACACATACCCTACAACCCCCTACTCTTCCACTAGAGAATCTCCTTTCCGCCTTACTTGTAGCGTGGAAGCGATGATCCCGACAGAGATTGGAGAGCCAATGTGGAGAGTAGCTAATCTAAGGCTAGAGGACAATGACAGACTGCTGCGTTTAGATTTGGACATGGCGGAAGAAAGGAGGGAAGTAGCCGCCATAAGAAAAACTGCTTTAAAAAGATAGGTCGCGGTGAGGTACAATAAAAAGGTCCTGCATTGCTTTTTTGAGCCTGGTGATCTGATCTTGAGGCGCGCCGACATAGGGGGAAGAAACGCCAGGCAAGGAAAGTTGGCCGAGAAATGGGAAGGCCCATACCGGGTTACCTTAAAGACTGGCACAGGTGCATACACCTTAGAGATGCTACTCAGGATAATCATCTCGCGGACGTGGAATGTAGGAAACCTCAGATGATATTACAGTTAAGGCATGATTGGTAACGCAAATTTTGATTTCCTAGTTATTTTAAGTCTGTAGTATAGTTGGATAGAGTCGTATATTATAACTGGTGGCTTTTGTAATATTTTTTGCCCCACATGACTAATAAAATGAGAGTTTGTCTGCCATATAAAGCTAAATACAAGGGTGAACGAACACGCACAAGTAAAAGGCCATGCGAACTACCCCGTGTAGATGGATTCGCTCCAGCTGGGGTAGGAAGATCGCTAAAGAAGATGAAGATTGCAAACTACCGCGTGAACGTGGATTCGCTCCAGCCGAGGTAGGAAGATCGCTAAAGAAGATGAAGATTGCAAACTACCCCGTGTACATGGATTCGCTCCAACCGGGATAGGAAGATCGCTAAAGAAGAAGATAAAGACAAAGGTATTGACAAAGACAAGCACAAAAGCGTTTACTAAAAGCACGAAGAACAAAGATAAACATAAGTGTTCAAGGAAAGCACGAAGGAGAAAAGCGAATAAACACAAAAGCGTGTAGCAAAGACGCAGAAAACAATCTATACATATAAAGCAAAGTACATATATTAAGTTGTGTTCAACAAAGCATCGAAACTTGTTCATTTTTATTTAATGTATCAACATGTATACTGTTATAGCGCTGACTTAGAATCTTAAGCCGACAATGCTTCTCTAAGCATTACCGGCTTGGGGGCAACTGTTTTGGAGGTTACTTGGACCCACAGATCTAAGTCGGCTCCCACGTCACCTATCCCGATTAGTATACCCTCGGGTATCCTGGCTCGTAAACCCATGCTAGCCCAGATTGACTCCACCTCTATCCCAGCGAACCTTCACCTTTATCTCGGCATAGCATGGGAAGCGCCTAACGACAAGGGACGCGTGTAGGTAGGCACCCCAACGCACGCTGCCACATGGCACCTAACTCTCACAAAATTTCCCTCTAAAACACACTATATAAAGGACTCCACACCTACCAAGTACACATTCCTTCTCTCATATTCACTCACACTTGGATCCATACTAACTTAGGCATTGGAGTCCTTGCAGGTGCCACCACCGGAGATGTTAACAACCATCGCGGGAGCTCACTGCAAACGCATTCTTGTGTTCACCACACAACAATCACCTTGCTCAAAATTCTTTTTAATTTGTGTTAAGTGTTAGGCTAATTGTTCTATGTAAAATGTTATGACATACTATCCCAAACTTGGAATTCGTCTAATATTAAGAAATACTATACCTAGAATACACTCTATACATTTTATCGTTTACTTTGACAGTGTATTTCTTTTTATATTTTTCTCATATTTTTGCTTCTTTAAATCCCTTGGTAGGTGGACTGTACAAACACACTGTGAACAAGTGGTTTAAGTAAGCACACCTTGGACTTGCCTAACCACCAAGTTAGGGAGGCTCAAGCTAAAGAAGCATTCACTTTGGCCCATGCACGATGTAGAGGGAAGTCATCTAGGCTTGGTTGTCTTCCCGAACAAATGCATCTAATGGCCACTATAAGATGATGCACCAACTCAGATTGTGCATTAAAAACTTGGTTAAGAAGCCAGAACAAGGACCATATGAAACAGATAGACCCACTCACGGGCTATCCGCTTGATACATATGACCCTATTCGAATAACATAATTGAAACTTCATCAAAAGGCACATAATAAGACCTCAAAACACTACAAGAAATCTAGTTTGTAGCTACGGTCAACTAACGACGGCCATATGACCGACGCAATTAGAGTCGGCCTAGCCGACTCTTAATCATCACTATAGTAATTTTTATTATTGTTTTTACTTTTATAAACAAATTTTTATTTCTTGTTTTTAAAAAAATTATTTTTTAAGTATAGCGTTGGCCTAGGTTGTTACCATGTAATAATTTGTTCTTTTTTTAATTAATTTTAGTGATAGAGTCGGCTTTAGCCGTCGTTATTATTCTTAAATATTATATTTAATATTAACGTCAGCCTAAGTCGTTTCTTATTAATAATAATAATAAAATAATTTGTATTCTAAAAATCGAAGCCCTTCAAAATTAATCGCCCTAATCCCTCATTCTGAAATCTTCTAAAACTCTCTCTTGAATAGGGATGGCAAAAATACCCGTGCCCGCGGATATCTGCGGATAAAATCCGCCACGGGTAGAAAATGGGTATTTTAAATGGGTATCCGCGGATATTCTAAATGGGTATACCCGCTACCCGTTTATTAATGGGGCGGGTACGGATATCATGATACCTATACCCGCGGATACCCGCTACCCGCAATTATATATTTACTTAAATACCCTTACATATTAATATAGATAAAATTACATAAATTTATTCAAAATTTTCAAAAAGATTCTTCATTACGAGAGAAATCTTATACAATTATATTACAAGATAAAAAGAACATAAATTTGTGAGCATTTAAACTATATTCTTTTTAGAAAAATTGTTAGAATAATTAAAATTTATGTTTAAAGTGATTATTTTAAATTATAACTCTTTAATTTATAAATTTAAATTTATAAATTCAAAGTAATATTTGCAACACTTTATAATTGTCCACAACACATAAAATAAATTTATTATTTATTTTATTTTATTTTTTTTAAAAATACTCGCAGATATCCACGAATAGTTTTAATATCTGCGGATATTCACTTAACGAATATCCGCGCGAGTAATGGAACGAGTACGGGTATATAAATTTTATCGGGCGAGACGGGTAGTGGGTAGCTACTACCCGTACCCGCTCCGCCCCGTTGACATCCCTACTCTCGAACATACCACAAATTAAAGCCCACAATCCTCTCAAACTCTCAATCCTCTCAAATCTCACTCAATCTCTCTAAATCCCTTTCGAAGTTCTCTTTATCATCATCATTAACGCTCACCCTAGCACCCCCCGACGGCAACGTCATTGCCGCCATTCACCTCAAGGTAAGCCTTTCGTATTATGTCCAATTCGTTTTTCGATTCTTATTTCTCATTTTACTGCGTTTTTCAGGGAAATTGGTTCTTTCATATTTCTATACTTTCTAGAGAAGATCTTTTTCATCCTCTCTGCGTTTATTGTTCAATTCGAGATAAAGTGGTTAATTTTTTGGCCCAATCTTTTTCATAATGCGATTAATTTTTTTGCCCAATCTTATATTATGTGATTACAAAACCTGAATTGTTTTCTTTATTGATATGTAACCTTCAAACCACAAGGTGACCGATTAGAGGTCAATGGCGCCACTAAGATGTCATCTTTGAGGAGCTCGTGAGGAGTATTACAGATATAAAAGGTAGAAACCTAATCAATTTGGTCTCCAGGTGGTGTTATTCACTCAAAAAGGTATTTTTGAATCCTTTAATTACAAAAGTTTTGGTAAATTCAATTGTTATATTCTTAACAAGAGGAAATACACCTATTACCTGTGTATTTTTTGTTCATGTTGATGATAATGCCAACTGTTTATTCATCAAAAAATGCTATTTTTTTTACCTAGCCTATACATATTACCTTTTTAGGTCTTTTTCTTTTAAATTATATTTTGTCATCCTTACAACTAAGGTTTCTTAGAATTTTCCTTCGGTGATAGCCAAACATTTTGTGATATTATTGCTTGTGCTGTGAGTATATGACTTATGTATTGGAGGCCCTTGAATTAGAAGATACAATAAAGAATTATGAATGGGCCGCAACTCAACTGGATGGTTTGCTCCTAATTTCATTTTCTTTTCTTTCCCACTTCAACATTCTTCTATAATATATCACAGGTTCTTCCAGCTCACCTTACACAATTTTTTGTGCTGTAATTTCCGGGAATATAATTCAAGCATTAGACTTGCTCGGACCGGCAAAGTTGGGGTCCCTATTTGATGCTTTAGGTAAAAATGAGAATTATTGGTGAACCCATTTGTTCCTAACTTCACTTAATATTTCTTTGCTGTATCTAGAATGGTGTTGGCTAATTTTAGTTTGTATTGCTGTTTCTATTAGTTTTCTGTGATACCCATGAACATTTTACCCTCTTTATAGATTAAGATATTAATGAAAAAATAATGCTCTGTATCCCACTTACTCAGTTGGGCTTCCATCCTATGAAAAGATAGTTTTATGGAATTTTGGAAATCACCTAACATTTTGGAAAAGATAGTTGCGCAACCTTATCCCTACAAGTGGAAAGTGTACATAATGTACAAATATGGAATATCACATAATGTGTCTTTACTTGGATAAAATGCTTTTGATTCTACATTGCTACTTACTATATTATTTAAAACAAGGACAAGCTTCTTTTTGAATTGCAAACGTTGACAGTTGTTGATATGATAGATTTTAATTTTCTTTAAAATGTTACAACTTATTGTATGAGTATGAATATTGAATAGTTGTAATCTCTTTCCTAGCGACGTTTTCCTGTTATGTTTAGGCCGGGGCCTAGCTGGCTGCTTGTGCAGGTTTAATTTGCTCTGGTATGAATAGTTGGGTCTGTGGCAACTGTGACAACCATGCTGTGCAGAACCTACTCACTACCTTCATTCACTGACAGACTCTAGATCTTTAATTGGTGAGGAAAGTCACATTCCGTTCGCTATATATAGTTATTTTAGTGTGTGGGAATAAATGCAATGAAATATTTAATCCATTATAGTAGTATGTTTAATATATGTGAAGATAGAATGGAACACTTCTTCCTTTAGACACTAATAGGATATGAGATAAGTGCCAAAAGCTAGACACAGGGATGTCTGAGACTCGAGAATACTCTTTTTATTAAGATCATGATCCTTAATGTGAATGATTTCTTTTAAATATATATTTTTTGAAATAAAAGTGAGAGGAAACTATCGAATTAATTAAGCTGGATGATGATTGTTAAAGGAGTAAGGTATCACACAAATACCAAAATTTACTCCAAGAGAGCTGATATGGTCGCATATATGATGGAAGATCGTAGATGACAGTGATAGTCATAATATGCAGTGGTCATAGCAACAAGCAGATGATACTATGATATGGGTTGCAACATGACAGGTATAAGAGATTACAACTATTCAATATTCATACTCATACAATAAGTTGTAATATTGTATAGTGATTATTGATCTCATATATAAGTGCTTGATGATGGATCCTAACCTCGGTAGACATGCAATCCTTTCTTCGATGTAAGTATCTTATGCCATGTTCATCTGATTTGATATCCAATTTTTGTTATTGTTTTTTATTTGTGTGACCTATATGAGATTTAACCACTTTGTGATACTTACTTTTTTGTTTGTGACACTTGCAAAACAATTAAACTTGAGAGGCTTGGATGGCATTCAAGGTCCTGTTCACATTCTACTCCAGGTAGCAGGAGAGGCTTAGTGGTCAACAAAATTGAACTCAAGATCAATGAACTCTCAAATGAAATGGCAACCATGAAAGTAGCAAAACAAAAAGCTGTTAAGCAGATGAAGATTTTTCCTGAAGTGGGTAGAGTCTAGAACTATTGAATTAATGGAATGCTCTGTAGATGAGAGATAGGGGGGCCACTTGTCTTTGCACATGCTAGTTACATTTTTTATTGGATTAGTAGTGTTTTAATTTTTAAATTGCAGCCTAATACACTTAAACACCATGGTATTCCCTAGTTTCAATTTTTCACTTAGGCTTTCAAATTTATTTTTTTGTATGAAAAGATCTAATATATATTTTTTGCTTATGTACTTGCGTCTTTCATTTTCATTCTTGTTGTTTATCTTTTCAAGGGAAAATTGTGGCCCACTTTTTGTATATGGTTCAGTAGCTTTAGATTGGAACGAACATTAAAAGAGCTTAATTAAAAAAAAAAACATTAGAGTCGGCCAAGCCGACTCTAAATGAAAAATATTAAAAAATAAATAAATAAACCATAGAGTTGGCTAGGCAGACTCCAAATGGAAAAAAAAATATGATAGAGTCGGCTATGCCAACTCTAAGTGAAACAAAACTTGAAAACAAAACATCGTAGAGTCGGCTTAGCCGGCACTAATTTAATAGAAATTAATTTAAAAAATAAAATAGTTAGCTGCGACTTCTGTATATGACGGTTTAAGTGTCAATTAAGCCGACTCTAAATAGAGAGTCGGCCTAAATTAATCACGCAAGTATGTTAGTGTCGAGTGTTTTAGAGTTAGCATTTGTTTCGACACATGTCCGACGCTATAACAATAATAGAGTCAGCTTTTACATGTTAGAGTCAGCTTTTGGTTGACTCTAAATGTCTATTCTGTTGTAGTGAAAAGTCAGCTTTGCAAGCTAGCATGAAGAATTGACTTAGGGATACAATATCTATTTTTGGATCTTAAATGTAAAACTCCAATTAAACTTTCTTAGCCAATAAGTCAATGAAGGTTGATCTAAGATCGCACCAACCTAAAGATAAAGGACTTGACCTTAACTTATGGGGCAGAGGGAAGTTGCCTTGGCTTTGACGCCTTCTCGAGTTGATCAAAGACACTTGATGCCCAATTTTCAAGAGCAAATGGTACTTAATGCTAATGCTTGAATCAAACACAGTACGAGAGTCCATATTCCTAAGCCCATGCAACTAGAAGAAATTAAATATCAAAACTGCTAGTCTTTAAAGGCACTTGATGTCCACGTAAATTTGCAAAGGCACCTGATGCCTATATTAAGGTCAATATGCTAAGAAAAGTTAACTTCAACATTCAAAACAAACATGGCATATGCATGATAGTAGGAAACTAACATTGGATATAAGGTATGTATTAAATACATTTTGAAGGGTGGCATCTTGGACCGTTAAGTTAGACTTTACTCTGCCTTCAAGATTTTTCTTTCTTTCACTCGGACATAAATCTGGCATTAGGGTAGCTGATTATAGGAAAGTTGCAAGGTGCATGTCGATAATTGCACGTAAGAACTTCATATTCCAACTCAATTTTAACAAGCATCAAATAACAATGAGGATATCTACAATTTGCACATCATGTTAACATATGAGCAACTGACTTGGGGGCTACTGTTCTGGACCAATGTGATGGAGATCAAGGAAGGCCTTCAAGAAAAAAAGGAAGCGCTAAGGAAAAAGAGAGCCTAATCGGGCTAGGAGGCCCAATAGCTAGGGCAAGAGCTAGGAAAACAAAGAACATCTTACTTGAAAAAAAAATCAACATATACAAGCTCAAGCCCAAAGTGGAAAAGAGGAGCTCGAGATGGTGTACTTGATTCATATGGAAGAAGGCCCAACCTAATATGGGCTTTTAGCCTAATTTTTTTATTAGTTATATTTAAATTTTTAGGTATACTTTTAATTGTAATAAATGGGCTGGTTTGATACTAAATTAAAAGGCCAATTTCCAACCTTAGATTAAGTTTCTTTTGAGTTTAAATTAAGTTATATTTTGGGTCTTAAGCTTGCTTGGGCCTTTGGTTGTGTTTCTTTAGAATTAGGATTAGACTCCTTAGAATAAACTCTATAAATGGAAATGTAATCCATCTCATTTGGTAGAGAATAATATTGAAGTTTGCTTATTTGTGAGTATGAGTTGAACATTGACTCCTCTTTTGGGTTCTTAGATTGAACCTTCTTGGTTTTTATCAAAGGTTCCCATACCTTTGTTGTGAATCCTTGTTGGACTTATCACTCTCTATAGAGTATGACGTCTTCTATCATCTCTTTTCCTTTTTCCATCTTTTACTTTTTATTTATGTACTTGTTTTCCATTCTTGTTTAATTTTAGAGCCATTGCTTCAAGTTTTACTCTTTGTGCTATTTCATCTCTATTTTGTTAAACAAGATAATCAATTCAAAGAAAGATCCATAAAAACAATATGAATCCAATCAGGATCATATCATAATGTTTGGCCAAATTGAGGCCTAATAACTACTAGATTATCCAACCTAATGCAATCCATTCTTGTGAAGAATACTAGCTTAACCATTAACCGAATAATGACATACTGAATTAACCACCCAAGACAATTACAAAGGATAATTATGTAATGACTTAATGATCATCTTGCCTTAGAGCTTATGACCTCAAATGATACATATATAAAGTGGTAATTGCACCATTGAGAGGCATGAACTCATTTCCACTCACATTTTACTCTCTAGTACACATATTGCCTTGAGAGTTAGAGTGTTTTTTAGGTTGCCACCACTGTTGCTTTCCTTCGTCATAATTCATTGTCATTTACTATATCTAGTTGAGACCTCAACTCCCTCATTTGATCCTTATTCGTGTTTGAACCATGTCTCATGTTCATGAATGAACATGTACTCTTACATTTGAATAAGTTATAATTACAATGTTTTAAAATTAACTTGTTATACTAACTTGTTTATATTAAAAATAAATTTATTTTAAAGTACCTTGTGAAGAACTTAGAAGATATATATCTACACAATAAAGCAGAATATACAATTAGTGTTCCTATCACAAATTGGATCTTAACAAAATGTTACATTTGTTGCATTCTCAAGAAACTATGGTAAAATCATTTTTTTGTTTATTTTATTTACATCATTTTTATATTATACTTTACTTTTACTTTTGGACTTAAACCCTTATTAATTCATTATTTATTAATTTTTTATATTATTGTATTATAATAGACTAATAAAAAAAATCCTTGGTATATTTATACTTATTTAATATAGCATATGAGAGAATGAGTAAGCCTTTGAGAGAAAAAATGATGCAACACTTCTCACCACCGCTTGATCCACCAGATGTGGAGGTGGGGGAAAAGGTCCATCTAAGATATCCTTTGGTGACAAACTTTTGGGGCAACATGTACCTCTTCAAAAAAGAGATAGTGAGGACTTGATAGCAAGAAATAAGTATAAGATCAAGTAAAAAGATGGAAATTGGTTGAAGCCTAAATGCCATGTTGGTGAGAATCACCTTCAAGAATTATGGGTGCCTTGAAGAGACACTATCATTATGAAACTCTTGGGGAATAAGCTCGGTTTCTATATAATGTGAGACAGATTCAAGATTATCTAGAAAATAGTTGGTGGGTATGGACATCGTAGACATTGGCAATGGCTTTTATATGGTCAAGTTTGACCTTTCAATGGATAGGGAAAAGGTCATCAGTGGTGGGCCCTGGATGTTATTTGATCACTACCTAGTGGTCAGGCCTTAGGTACTAGATTTTGTCTAATCTCAAGTTTCTATTGATAATACTATGGTATGGATTCGCTTTCCAAGTTTGAGTGTGGAGTATTATAATGAAAATGTTCTATTAGCACTTGCGGTGGCACTAAGAAAGCCTATTTAGGCGAACATATGTACTATCGGTGCTTCAAAAGGAAAATTTCCTTGGGTATGTGTTGAGATCAATCTAAACCAACCTGTTGTAGGAAGATATGGTTTAGGAACCACTGGTTTCGTGTGGAATATGAAGGACTCCATTTACTCTACAAGCAATGTGGATTGTATGGTCATATAGTGAGGGATTGCCTAGTGGCAAAAAAGACCCTTTAATAATGGTAAAGGCAACTCAAGTGGCAAGGAATAAATGTGATGTGGTGAAAGGAGAAGCGGGTTAGCAAAACCCTAGTAACGTTGAGGGTGAGAATCACTAGAGCAAATATCTTTATGGCGATTGGCTAGTAGTTTCCAAAATTAAAAGACCAATAAAAGCAAGAATAAAGATTGGGGCAATACTAAGGGATCACATAGTGGGGGCCAGACTAATGCTAATGTGAATGTAGAGGCAAATAAGTATCATATCTTAAATTACATTAAGGAAGGGATCAATGAGGTAGGTCCCTCAATGGTTAATGCAAAAACTGATAACGCTGCCACCCATAGTTCTAAATTGCGAACCTCAACATGTGTAGTGTCCGCAATATTGTAGTTGCGGAGCTACTTGCAACGGCAATGACTCGCAATTGTATTGAGAATTAAAATCACAAGAATTACCGCAACGCATCTACAATTGGGTCGCAACGAAATAGCAACAAAGTTGCAACACCATCT
Organism: Spatholobus suberectus; assembly: GCA_004329165.1. Classification (NCBI taxonomy): domain Eukaryota; kingdom Viridiplantae; phylum Streptophyta; class Magnoliopsida; order Fabales; family Fabaceae; genus Spatholobus; species Spatholobus suberectus. The sequence goes on along the minus strand of CM014729.1, from coordinate 50,643,675 downwards.
TGTTCCATTTTTTGTGAAAAAATAAACAAAGATTTAGACTTAAATCTTTTATTTTAATGGGTGTGGTCGTGTGGAATGTTGGGGAAGGAAGGAAGGCATTTGAAGTTGGCTGGTTTAGGTGCTAGTAGGCTGCGTGATGCATTCAAGGCAAAGGAAAAGGGTGAAGTGGTAGGCGTAGGATAGTAGGGGGAAAGGTAAGGTGCAAACATATAAAATTTTATGCCTAATGGCTGCAATTCGCATTGCAGCAGTCGCGGTGTTCGCAATTGCAATGCCTGCAACCACAATCGCAATTGGGATTCCAATCGCAATTTAGAACCATGCTCCCACTAATCATAAGTCAAAAAAGGTTGGAAAGAGAAAGAAGAGATCTTCTCCGGCTTTACATCAAATTAAAAGGAATATTGTGCAACCGAATAGTACTTTGAAGCATGAAGGTATAGATGTAACACCCTGAGAAGTATTACCGTAACTAAGTCTAGATTTCTAAGAACGAAAAAAACTTAAAAACATAGAAACAACATGCAGATGCTACTTATAACTATAATTGGGTTTTATACACGAATAATACAATAAAATGCCATGGATGCCTAATACAACTCATCTATCACCTGAAGGTGTCATACAAAATGTAAAGAGGAATACAATGAAACAATGTAAACTTGACTACGCCTTCTTACACATGACTCCAAGCTCCATCTACACACGTCTTCACCTATATCTTGAAAAAAGATAAACTTAAAAGAGTGAGACATAATGTCTCAATGAGTGCTCTAAGGACTCTATAGCTAGGTCAGACTCTTCTACTTAAACAACCTTCATCACTTACCTCTCATGGCTTTAGCTTCACTAGGTTTCTCAAAATTCTCCATACCTATGGTTAGGTCTACACCTTTCAACATTCAATACTTCTTGTTAACTCCTCTCTCATTTTCACAACTGTTATACAAGCTTACTTTCTCATTCTCAACCTAATAACTCATCCTCATTACTTATACTTTCTTACCCAAAACCCTCTCTAGTATTTAAACCTTTCATGTTTAGATTTTACTTTTCTTCCTTTTGATATTTAAAGTTGTCCTCTAGGGGTCTACGGCTACAGATAATTTAAAATACTCTTGACATTCTCTTAACATTCATCTTAATACTCTCAACTTGTTCCCTCTTACTTGTCTCATACCTTTTTATTACGCTTTGTGGGAATTCATTCTTTCTCTATCTCATTCACAACTACTTCATCCAACTAGAGCTCTCATAACACTATCCTAGGGTCTAGCTTCTCACATATACTTAGGGTAGCAAAGACAATCCTAATTACAAATATATATTTATTTCACATCCTTCACCTAGTAACTAGACATACACCTCATTTTGTTTTATCAAACGGGAATATCACACATGCATAATATGATCACATATTCATAACCTTGACACTTTTGTCACAAGACACAATTGCATTTTCACATGTGTACACATTACATCTATCACTCATAAACAAGGTCACATAGACTTCACATAGTTACAATATAGTACACTCAACATATCACACTACAACAGAATGCATATGCATGCTATGTTCCTAAGTCTCTACTCATGCATGTGTGATACCAACTTAAACTTGTCGAAAAGTAGACTAGGAGTAAATGCATAGCCATAAGAAGCTTCATCGGTACCGATGCCTTCAGCTTTAGCACCCTCAACTAGTATGATATCCCCTAGCGACTAGTCAGGGTTATACCCAATTTTGCCAGTACACTCGGGCTCCATGGGATCACATGGACCATTGGAGTTTTCCAATCGGGTACCACCCCCGAGGCTAGGGTTAGACAACTCATCACGACCTCCACTAACCAGATTCCTACATACTTTCCTTAATTACATGACTCAAATGTTATGATACATGGTCACATACAATGCTTACAGCTTTTCATAGGCTTTTATCATGAAACATTGACACAAATTCATATCACACTTAATTTTTTCAAGATAAATAACAATCACAAAGTATAAACTCAACAAGGCATAAAAAGGAAGCAACAATGAGTTAAAGACTGCAAAAAAGAGTTCATAAGCACAAAAACGGAATAGCCAAGGTCGCACACGCAGGGTGGGCAAGAAGGGCCACTCGGTGTTTACACCAAGACCCAACCCACCTGGTGGGTTGTGCATCCGGCACGGTAGATCCGCATTAGGACTTAGCTCGCCGACGAGTTGTACATCCCACCCAACGGGTCTGCGCCCCTGGCAGACAATGCAGTCGCTTGGCACTAGCATAGAGTCCAGTGTTTCCAAAAAAGGCACCCAGTGGCTATCTAACCCCACTAGGCGGATTCAAGGTACGAATTTTAATTTCTTTTTCCTATTGTCTTTAAATTCTAAATGCTCCAAAACAAATAATTAAATTCTTAATCACTTCTTCTACCTTGATAATTGGTCAATCTAATCTCTAAACTCTTCACTCACTCACAATCCCTTCAAAACCTATCAAATCCCTAACTTAAGCATAAAGAGGGGGAAAAGGTAAATAGATAAACAAATCACAACATAAAGGGCAAGGAAGGACATGGAAGAGAGCACTCACCTTTACGGACACGCAAAGCTGAGTTCTAGGGTTTGGGTTCTTCGGTTTCTATTCCTTCTCCTTCACTTCCTCTTCTTTTTCCTTTTTTCTCCATTCTTTTTAATTTCTTTCTTCTTCTATTTTGTGATAGATAAACCTAACCCTCCTTCTTTTTTCCCTTCTTATAACATGTGGGTGCGTATGTAGCTTAGTGAGCTTTAGTTCCGTATTGGGCCCTAGATGCTCTTTTGGGTTCTATTATAACATTCTTACTAATTTCTAACACTAGGGTAATAATAAGAATAAATATAATAACAACAACACAACACAATAATAATAATAATAATAATAATAACAGCTACAACAACAATAATAAATATAATAACAACAACAATAACAATAATAACAAAAGCTCTTAAGGCATCTTTTATCCAATAACACATGAGAACGGTCCTACTAAGAGCTACCTTGTGTTTTATCTCTAGTACCTTAAATTTGGGGTGTTACAGCTCCACCTCCCTTAAAAGATTTTTGTCCTAAAAAATCAAGGCCTAAGAACATGTTAATGATTGCTCACCTACTCATCTTTTTCAATCCTTTAAGATTTCATCCCTTTTATTGCCTCTTGAACAATTTCAACTCTAAACAGTCTATGATTCTTTCTTAACTTTTTCCTAAGGAAATTTCTGTTCTCTTGATAAAAAGGTTTTTCGTAAGACTTCATTTCGCACTTAAACTGGTTTAGGTAATCATATGGATAAATGGGTTCCATCTAGGTATGCACCTACCATCATCTTTTAGTCCTTGTCTAGGCCTAATCCTTCAATGCAACTCTAGGATCAAGTGATTCTCATTCCGGGCATCTATCTAAAGATGTATGCGGTGATTAGGAATTCTTTCTTAGTTCGTCAAGCTTCTTCTAGATATAACTCTCTCTAGGCCTTTGTCTAGTAGTTGCTATAATTAAGAATCTGTTCTTATATGTCTCCGCTAGGTGTGGCTCACAAGGCTCCTCTACATGGTGACTCTAATCCGTCATTACTTAGGTCACTTATAGGCTAGGATTCATAAATGTCATCATCAATCCAACTATAGAAGTACTCAAGGGTTTCATATTCACAGGATTTGCTACTACATTAGTTTACCTTTGATAACATTTTTCTTGCAATATATAGGCTACTTGAAACCTAGGTCGTTATTCGTTCATCCTAAGACAACTACATTCTAACCCACATTCCTGGGGCACAAATAGACACTCAACTATCTCTTACTAAGCCTTCAACAATACAAAAAAACATAAAAAGCAAGTGGAAGTAACTAAGGAGGATATCACAACATCACACATTTTGCATACATTGGACATATACATCATTATCATTTATTCCCTATAAGTCATACAACGACACATGTAAACATGTATTCATATTTTACTCTCAGGCCATCAGCACGAATGTACTTCATGAAGAACAGTTGTGCATCAGACCAAAGATGTTAAACTCAAACCTAGCATACAATATCAACATCTCTATCTCTCACCCCCAAATCATGTGAATTACTCAACTTCCTAATTAAATTAGACCAATTATATCCATACAAGACATCAAGAGAAAAGAAAGTAATTAAGACAGTTATGTTATTATTGTAGTTAACCAAAATATAATACAACACCAAGGCGAAATATATATGGGGAGTGGGAATGCATGCAAGGGGATACATTCATTTTACATATACTATTTAGTAAACAGACACACATCTTATGTTCTAACCAAATGAAAAAGGCACATATAACAATCAAAGGAAATTGTTAATACGAAGTAACATAACTTGGCCGATCTAAAGCAAAGCACACCAAGTACAACAGCATTCCCCGTTAAGGGTCATCACATCAATTAGTGAAAGCATGCACTGAAACAATCTATATCTATACACACAAGCATTTAAGTAAGGACAAGGACTTTGGAAACAACTCCTCATCCTCCGCACAACAAGAGAAGGGACATATTATCCTCAGGACATGCAAACAACCAAAAGGTCTATCACTTGGGGAACACATACCTAGGGTAAGTTTTTCATCCTTGTTGGTTTCTCTAATACTTGAAATGAAGGCCCACTACAGCTAGGGGTATAGGGTTGACCGTTTCTTCCTTCTTAGAGCTAAGACATTCCTTGACACTGGCAGGACACTTAGGTTAAGCAAACACACTCACTCATGATTTTATGACACTTGGGACATCCTTTCGTTCTAGGACTCTTTTACATCTGGGGTCTTTTATTTTTCTTTGGTTCCTCAGGTTGGTGAGGTCTTAAACATTTTCTCTTCCTATTGTCTGATTTTGTTGTGCACTCCTAACTTTCTTTTATGATTTTACTCCACCTAAAAGGTGTCTCTCTGAAAATACTACCTTAAATTCTCCCATTCTAAAGGTATCCTTGAAAGGGTCATCTTATCTATCACACCACTCCTCTAACACTCCCCTTGGTGGGGTTATAGTCCCTAAAGAATGGTGGTTGACTCATTCAAGTTTCAACAAATCTTGAATTTCATATCTCTACAGTTGTTTTTCTTCGGCTACTCTCTACCCCTTCTAATGTTCCTTACTTAGAGTTAGGTTGGCTAGGTGAGGTTCCTACTAGGAAATTCAAGGGTAATTGCCTTTAGACTCGATCTTTACTTGCCATTCTTCCCACCTACACTGCACGAAGTATTAAGGTGGCCAGTTTCAATATTCCATGACAAGGCAGTTAGGATATATGACATAACAAATAACCAAAAACACTTGGTGTAACTCAAACAATGTCAAACAATTTCTCAAAGTACACATAGGAAATATAGAAGACACATAACACCCAAGTCGGAAAGATCAACCTGCTCTAATACCACTAATGTAACACCCTAATGGGTATTATCGTAACTAAGTCTAGATTTCTAAGAACGAAAAAAACTTAAAAACATAGAAACAACATGCAGATGCTACTTATAACTATAAGTGGGTTTTATACACAAATAATACAATAAAATACCATGCATGCCTAATACAACTCATTTATCACCCCAAAGGTGTCATACAAAACGTAAAGGGGAATACAAGGAAACAATGTAAACTAGACTACGTCTTTTTGCACGTGACTCCAAGCTCTATCTGCACACGTCTTCACCTATATCCTTTAAAAGGGAAAACTTAAAGGAGTGAGACATGATGTCTCAGTGAATGCTCTAAGGACTCTATGGCTAGGTCAGACTCTTCTAGTTAAATAACCTTCATCACTTATCTCTCATGGCTTTAGCCTTACTAGGTTTCTCAAAATTCTCCATACCTATGGTTAGGTCTACACCTTTCAACAGTCAATACTTCTTGTTAACTCCTCTCTCATTTTCACAACTGTTGTACAAGCTTACTTTCTCATTCTCAACCTAATAACTCATCCTCATTACTTATACTTTCTTACCCCAAACCCTCTCTAGTATTTAAACCCTTCATGTTTAGATTTTACTCTTCTTCCTTTTGATATTTAAAGTTGTCCTCTAAGGGTCAAGTCTACAGCTACAGATAATTTAAAATACTCTTAACATTCTCTTAACACTCATCTTAATACTCTCAATTTGTTCCTTCTTACTTGTCTCATACCTTTCTATTATGCTTTGTGGGAATTCATTCTTTCTCTATCTCATTCACAACTACTTTATCCAACCAAAACTCTCAAAACACTATCCTAGGGTCTAGCCTTTCACATATACTTAGGGTAGCAAAGACAGTCCTAATTACAAGCATACATTTATTTCACATCCTTTACCTAGTAACTAGACATACACCTCATTTTGTTTTATCAAATTGGAATAACACACATGCATAATATGATCACATATTCATAACCTTGACACTTTTGTCACAAGACACAATTACATTTTCACATGTGCACACATTACATCAATCACTTATGAACAAGGTCATATATGTAATGACCTAACTGTCGCCACTAAACATACACCACATACTCCTTATCAGGTGAATAAAATCAATCATAGCATATATATATATATATATATATATATATATATATATATAGATCGTACATATCAACTGAGAGATCCATCATCTTTCCTAGTACCATACATGCACATCGGTATATCTATCATCATCATATCATATCATATCAACAATGGGACAACACCAGCCCATATCAAAGATATCAAAATATACAAGTGTCGGGGAAACGGAATACAAAACTCACTCCTTATGGCTGGTCAATCTATACAATCCCTTCAAACAAAAACTATACAAAACAACACTTTCAAAACAAAAAAGGTTGCCTCGCAAGCAACTCTGCCATCATTTTTGAGCAGCCGGGTCCACTGAAGCCTTGCCGTCTGCTCCCATGCCATAGGACGTGATCATCACAGGCACATTAGCACAAGTAGCAACAACAGGACAACCAACAACAACAACAAAACATGACAAGGGTAAGTTTACTAAAACAAAGGCATAATATATAATTACGGAGATCATCAACAGTTTAAAACATCCAGTCACGAGTAATCACCAACAATTCACAACATTTAATTATGAGTATATAGCACCTCATCATACATCTAGAGTCCTCAACGTATACACACAAAAATATTCATACAGAAGGGTTCTCAACTTAGGACTCCATATTTCATCACAATCACCACAACTATGTCAATGCATGATAACACGACTTTCGAGAGATTTACAACATATCAGGCGATCAGCCAGGTCTTACCCTCTACTGTGGCCTATCTAAGCACCATTCAGGGATTATCAAACTCTGATCTGCGGATAAGCTTAGTGGTTTGTCAAGATGAATGTATGTGGGTGGTGGCTTACTACGACACAAGGCCTGCATCATCTTGACCTCCTACGGAGTCGCCCATCCATTCATCCCCAAAGGCCCATCGTCAGCTGTCCCATGTCTTATCCAGCACTAGGTTGGAGGCCTATCTGAGTACCAACTCTAGTCACCATCCAATTTATGTGCCTACCCACACCACGGCATGAGGTCCATCGTCAGCTACCTCAGCCGCCAACTATGCATGAGTGCATGTACTACACACCATCAACTACTCAACCACAACCAATAAACATACAACATATATATGTATATCAATACAACTAGTGGCAAAGAGGTCCATCGTCAACTACCTCACATTACCACTCAACATCCATCAACACCATATTGGCCCCAAACCGACCTCAATCATAATCAACAGGTAAGGCCCTATCTAAGCAGCTTACCTCGAGAGGAACAAAATCATACATCATAAGCGAAGGTCCTATCTAAGCAACCTTCCACTCAACTACCGCTTTCCAACAATTATCACACAACCCCACAACGATAATAAAGAAAACCAAGAATCCAGTTTAGAATTATAATGACATGTGGAGGTCCTATCTAAGCAACCTTCCACTTCAACAACATATCCAACAATCTAAAAGTGGTTAAAACAATCAACCTCACAAACCATTAACAACCTCACTCATGGCCATTCATTATATAATGGCACAAACATCCTCAACAGTCAAGTACATAATATGAATTGGCCGTGTGGAGTTTTAACATTTTTCCAAAGTTCCTAATTATTACACCAAACAATAAACCAATAGCATTCAACCTCATCTTTATGTTTCTTAAAATTTCAACTTTAATGGTCCATACATGGCATCACAAAATTGAAACCAAGCATCTCCAAAACAGGGGAGAATCAGGGGTTTTTTTGCTTGGCGCCGTACTCTTGTCACCCGACATCAACATCATAGAGAGCATCAACAAAAATCGGAGAAAATGTTGCCCGACGTCACTTTTTGTCGCCCAGCGACAAAATCTGTCGCTATAGGCAAAATATTCGTCGCTAAACTAAAATTCCATCGCTCATTGATAGCATTCTGTCAGCTGTCGCCCGGTGACATAAACTGACACCTGGCGCCAAATCGCGATTTTCTGCAGTTGCAGGGAAGATGACCCACAACTGTTCTTGACAAAAAATCAATCCATCCCAAGCATCATAAAACAATTCTAGACACTTTAAATACATTCTTAACCGATTACATATTGATTTCTCCCACCAATCATCCACAAATTTTGAAAACCCCTTTTCAAAACCCATTTTATCAAAATATACCACAACTCATACATAATCAGATTTGGAACGAACCCAAGGTTAAATTCACACAAAATCATGCTCATACATCACAAATCTAACAAGGGCAAACTTCCCTTACCTCTTGGAGCTTCCGAATCTGAGGTTGGGGAAGAGAAAATGTGATATATGCAAAACCCTTGAGCCAAACTTTGTGAAAGCAAAGCTATAACAGCCCTCCCACACTAAGAAACGTGATTTCTCACTGGATTTGGGTCTCACACTTCAAGAATCTTGGTAAGGATTAGAGAAAAATTGAGAGAATGAGAGAAAGAGGGGGATGGGAGAATTAGAGAAATGAGAAGGGGAGGGGGTTTTATACTTTGAAACCCTCCCTAGGCCTTACAAGGCTTCAGGCCCACTAAAGCTCAAGGCCATCTATTCATTCTCTAAAACTCACAATGATTCTCACTTGACCGTTTTTCTCTCAACAACCAAAACCAATATCAACAACACTCTCAATTTGGCTTAAGCACATTTGTCTTAATTCCCTGAACTCAGATAGGAATTCCAAGTTTACGACATACAACTAACACCACCCAACAACAATTAACAACAATCCATTCATTTATTTGTTTTAAACACCATAGTCACATATTAATTTTCACTTTTAGTTATTAAATCACTAATCATGTATTAAGAAAAACACGGCGTTACAACATAGACTTCACATAGTTACAATATAGTACACTCAACATATCACACTACAACAGAATGCATATGCATGCTATGTTCCTAAGTCTCTACTCATACATGTGTGGTACCAACTTAAACTTGTTGGAAAGTAGACTAGGAGTAAATGCATGGCCATAAGAAGCGTCATCGATACTGATGCCTTCTGCTCTAGCACCCTTAATTAGTATGATATCTCCTGGTGACTAGTTAGGGTTACCCAATTTTTCCAGTATACCCCGACTCCATGGGATTACATGGACCATTGGAGTTTTTCAACTGAATACCACCCCCAAGGCTAGGGTTAGACAACCCATCATTGCCTCTGGCAGCCAGATTCCTACATACTTTCCTTAATCACATGACTTAAATGTTATGATGCATGGTCATATACAATACTTACAACTTTTCATAGACTTTTATCATGAAACATTGACTCAAATTTATATCACACTCAGCTTTCTCAAGGTAAATAACAATCACAAAGTATAAACTCAACAAGGCATAAAAAGGAAGCAACAATGAGTTAAAGACGGCAAAAAAGAGTTCACAGGCACAAAAATGGAATAGCTAAGGTCGTACCCGCCAAGTGGGCAAGGAGGGCCGCTTGACGGTTACGCCAAGACCCAAACTGCCCGGCGGGTTGTGCATCTCGCTCGGCGGATCCGCGCTAGGACCCAGCAGGCGAGTCCGTGACCCTAACGGACAACGCAGTTATCCAATTTTTGAAAAAAAGTCGCCCAGCGGCTATCTAACCTCGTCGGGCAGATTCAAGGTACGAATTTTAATTTCTTTTTCCTATTGTCTTTAAATTCTAAATGCTCCAAAACAAATAATTAAATTCTTAATTACTTCTTCTACCTTGATAATTGTCAATCTAATCTATAAACTCTTCACTCATTCACAATCCATTCAAAACCTATCAAATCCCTAACTTAGGCATAAAGAGGGGGAAAAGGTAAATAGATAAACAAATCACAACATAAAGGGCAAGGAAGGACATGAGAGAGAGCACTCACCTCTATGAACACGCAAAGCTGAGTTCTAGGGTTTGGGTTCTTCGGTTTCTATTCTTTCTCTTCCTCTTCTTCCTTTTTTCTACATTCTCTTTAACTTTTTTCTTCTTCTATTTTGTGACGGCTAAACCTAACCCTCCTTCTCTATTCCCTTCTTATAACATGGAGGTGGGTATGTAGCTTAGTGGGCTTTAGTTCCGTATTGGGCCCTAGATGCTCTTTTGGGTTCTATTATAACATTTCTACTAATTTCTAACACTAGTGTAATAATAATAATAACAACAACACAACACAAGAATAATAATAATAATAATAATAATAATAATAACAGCTACAACAACAATAATAAATATAATAATAATAACAACAACAATAATAATAACAACAACTCTTAAGACATCTTATATCAATAACACATGAGAAGGGTTCTACTAAGAGCTACCTCGTGCTTTATTTCTAATATCTGAAATTTGGGGTGTTACAATAGATGGGAAATAGGTGCAAGTCCCTAACTTTACTACTCATGTGAGAATTCTAAAGCAGGGCCTTCCAAAGTGAAGGACATGGAAACTTCATCTCAAACTTCGAAGTGCACCTTGGCGCATGGAATCTGAACAGCAATGGATGTGGAAGTCATTACCAAAATAGACTTCATTTTATGGAGAAGGATGAGTCTTCTGATACTGTCATGGGGAGATACAGTGTCTATAACGCTTATGCCTCTGCTTTTAGTTACTAAATTGTTTTCTTAATTATTATGTATTTTATTTTGGAAAACCAGATGAGAATTTCAAAACTTTGATCCCCATGGTTACGTTCATATTTATGGGTTCTATCTAATTTATATTTTAAATATTTTATTTGGGCTACGGCTCGGGAAGTGGTAAAATGGCTGGTTTGTCCCTACAAAGTCGCATAATAAGATAAAATAGTAAAAAAATTACCTAGAGAAGTTTAAAAATTATTTTTAAATCATGAATATATTTAGAATATTTAACAATAATTTTAAAAATTTTCTAGAAATTTATTGAGACAATTTTTGTGAAATAACTATTATATGTTAGGACACTACAAAAAGTAATATAAAGAGTATTAAGACCAAAAATATTTTGAAAAAGTTAAAATGAGTAAATTTTAATTAAAAATATTTTATTTGAGAAGAAAAAATTTCAAAAACCTCGAGAATTATAATTATTTAACAAAAAATTGATTTATTAACTAGTTAATTATTATTTTTCAGCAAAATAATTACTATAATTAATATATAAATTAGAAAATTATCAAAAAAAATTTGGAGACTCATAAAAATATACAAAAGGGCGTGGTAAAATTAGTTTGGTCCAAAAACACTCCAAAAATCAAATCCAATTTTCCCATAATTATTCATTTAAAAATCATTTTTATCACCTTATAATTATTAAAAATAAAAATAAAATTATTTTATGAATAGCAGACCATTAACCACGAAATTATCACATGGAAAATAAAAAAAGACTCAAAAATATTATTTAAATAAATTTGGTACAAAAAATTTAATCAAAAATCCCTATTTTCTCTCCTATAAGTACAACCACATACCAACTCCATTATTCCACTTTCTCCTTCCCTTCTCCTCTACGGAAATTGCTGGGACACTCTCCCTATGCCATAGTCCCCTTTTAATTTTCTTTCTCTCATTTCCATCACCTAAAACCATTTCTAAAAAAAATTAATTTAGTTTAGCATCTAAAGCTTCATTTCCTTCCTTAAAGCTTCACCACCACTCACCCCAAGCCTCTTATTAAGGTAAAAGGGGGGAGTGGGGTTAAGCTTTCATTTTTTTTAATGTCAATAGCTTTATGTTGGATTTTCCCTAATCCTTTTCTCTATTTTATGTTGATTTATGCTTAAAGTTAATTGCTTTCTTAATAATTTGATTATGCTTGTTATTTGCTTTGTTATCTTGTTTAATTACTCAATATATAATCTTGTTTTGATCTTGTATTTTATTTCTCTTTATTTTTTATTTATGCTTATCCATTAATTTTTAGCTTAAAATAAGTTTATTGCTTTATGTTGTTTAATTCTTGTTATTACTTGCCATTTACTTTTAGTCTTGTTATTTATTTATTTATTTATTTATCATGTCAAGTTTATTTAATTTTTAATTATGCTAAGTTTATTTGTCATTTATTTAAGCTTTATTATAATTTTATTATTGTTTATCATTACATATTGATTATATGTTAAAATCTGTCAATGGGTTAATGTAAAAATTGAAATTTTGATTTCTAAACTATGTTAGTGGCTCTCAACCAAGTGAAAAAAAAATGGGGCAAGAATAGTTTTGTTTTTTTTTTTTTTACATCTAATTGATTAGATTAAATTGAAATAATTGTAAAATTAATCTAGTTTGAAAGTAAAAGAAATTTTGATGTTGAATAAGAACACGTGGGCTTTCAGCCTAAATCTTTTGTTGGACCAAAGTTGCAATTTTTTTTTTTATTTAAGCATAGGTAATTAATTAGTAAAATGAATTGAATTGGTTGTAGGATGAATATATGATAGAACATAAAGTGTAAAAGGAAAATTTTTGTTGTTGTAGGAATAATATGGGCTTTGGCCTTTTTCTTTTAATTGGTCTTGGACTTGCAAAATTTTATTACAACCATTTATTAGCAAGTAAGTAATTATAAAAATTAATTTAATTAGTTTTTGTGTCAACAAGGGCTTAAATAAAAGTAACTAAATGATGGGCTAGAATAGATGGGCTTTCGGCCCAATAGGCAATCAAGTAGAAATATAAATTTGTTTTTACTAACAACAATTATATATATATATATATATATATATAAACTAGGAGGAATACTACAATTTTATATTAGAAATAAATATGTAATTGGGATGGAAAAGATTTTGTAAATTAATGTTTAGAAAGAAAATGATGTTCTTACAAGCATGTAAAATATTTTTTAGAAAAATATAGATAAAATCTGGAGTATACTCTGAGGTTGCAGTTTGACCTGAACTTCCATATCAAAAAAAGGTTATTCTCAATATCAATAATCAAATTAGTCTATGGGAAAAAATTATGAGTATGCTCTGTGGTTGCAACCTGGCCTGATCTTCCACATCAGAAAAGAATTATTCCCAATGTTAGAAATTAACTTACATTTACAATTGATATGTTGTAACAAATATAATTATTTTAGGAAAATCCTACTTTTTAAATAATCTAAGTTAAAAATTTAGAACAGAAGAAGGATAAATCAAATAAAATAAATTAAGAGACTACATGTAAAAAGGTAGCTACGTATACATGTTTTATTACTCCCATGTATCGAAGTTTCTTATGCACTGAATCTTTAATCATCTGATGATAGTTATTCTCACTGTGAATCTTATACTCCCATGTACCTTTGTAATTACTAAGATAGAAATCTTGAGACTTTGCTCGATTGTCCAGAGAGTATATGAAGAAACTTAGAGAAAGAGTCATATGTTTTCCCCTTTGTTGAGTTAGGACCATGCTGATGCATGAGTGCTTGTGTTTGGGAAGTTATAGTTTAGTACACTGCGGGATGAAAGACAGGGACCTTGGTTGGGATCTTAAGGGTAAAGGTACTGAGTTGTGAACATCCTAATGGTTAGTGTAGCACCCTTGAGCAAGGACAAATCACGTAAACTGACTCAGAAACCCTGACGCCTGCTCAACATCATCAAGATTGGTGTAGTTGTATACCCTTGATGGGCTGGAGGCCCTTTCCTTGAGGATGATGATTATGACATGGATGTTTGTACCTTGTGAGGGGTATACTGTGACACCCTTTACTCTAAAGCTAATTATTAAATAAATATTACGAAAATATAACATACTTTTCATTTGTAAAATAAAACGATAGTTTATAATATTTTTCTTCACACGATAAAGGACATCACATGCACAACTCACATTTACTAAAGCTCCATAAGATGCTTTACTGATTAACCAATGATGGTGGCCCATAGTTGACCATACAAGTCCAAATAAAATAAAATAAACCAATTTAAAAGTAAAACTATTAGTCTAAAGTTTAAAAGCTAAAATAATAAATAACTAAGACCCCGATGTCACATTACTATCAGAGTTGACAAAACCGTAAAGAAACTGTAAAATAAACTGCAATGAGGCCAATGCCCCTACTCTAAGACTCCTCCTCAAGGTCTTGCTGGACGTCACCTGTATATCACAGACACATACAGAAAACACCAGAAAACAAGGGGGTGAGATACATCTCACATCATGCTCAAAGTATGACAATGGAGACAGGTAGAATACACATCACATACATAATCAATTAACAGTAATTTGCAAAAAAACCAGAATGCACAAAAACATATGTAATGCAATACCTAGCTTCTACTTCTTATGCACATGTGGTACCAACTTAAACTTGTCGGAAAGTAGACTAGGAGTAAATGCACGGCCATAAGAAGCGTCATCGGTACCGATGCCTTCGGCTCTCGCACCCTCAACTAGTATGATATCCCCCGGCTACTAGTCAGGGTTACCCAGTTTTACCAGTACGCCCCGGCTCCATGGGATCAGCATGGACCATTGGAGTTTTCCCAACCAGATAACCCCCAAGGCTAGAGTTAGACAACCCATCACGGCCTCCACCAGCCATATTCCTACATACTTTCCTCATCACATAACTCAAATGTTATGATGCATGGTCACATACAATACTTACAACTTTTCACAGGCTTTCATCATGAACATTAACACAATTTCATGTCATACTCAATTTTCTCAAAGTAAACAACAGTCGCACAATATAAACTTAACAAGGCATAAAAAGAAACAACAATGAGTTTAAAACTGCAAAAAAAGGAGTTCATAGGCATAAAGAACGAAATAGCCAAAATCATATCCGCTCGTTGTGCCAGCAGCGAATCCGCCTAGCGGGCTATATATCCTGCCAGGCGGGTCTGCGCCGCAACCAACCCGCCCAGCGGGTTGTGAACCCCGCCCAGCGTGTCCATGTCAGGACCCAACCCGCTCAGCGGATTGTTCATCCCGCCCGGCGCCAATGCGGAGTGTAGTTTTCAACAAAAGCTCGTCCAGCGGCTAATTAACCCCGCCGGGCGGATCCAAGGTACAGATTTTAAAAAGATAAATCCATGATAATCCCTATAAATTAAACATAGAATTTTCATAAAACATATTAATAATTTGGGGAAAATCGCATTCCCCTTTGCACGTATACAACCATATAATTCACAAACAATTGGGGTCTAGGGCCAACCCCTCTACCCACGACCAAAGCCATACCCATGAGCGAGATAACTCACTCCCCCCTTACCTTGAAAGAGGCGATCTCCGGCAAGAGGATGCGAACGGTGCATTAGCGTCTTTCTAAGGTTCCTCACTTCTTGACTGCAAAGGCTCTGACGGCACGGTATCTCCAAGGAGGCACAAGCGAAAGAATAAGGAAGAATGATTAGGTTTTCAAGAAACCTAAAGAATACTTAAAGCTAACTTTGGACTCATAAAACTAAGCCCAATAAAAGGGTTTTAAAACTTTTAAAAACACTCTAATTATAAAACCCCAGTTTAAAAGCCCAATATTTCTTTTTCTCAAAATATCATTTTATTAAAAACATGGCAAACGAATAATAATAATAATAATAATAATTAAAGGAAAACATTGGGGTGTTACATATACGAGCTCCCAATCACTTTCAAGTGATTCCTGATAGTTAAGGTGAATCATTAGAGAAAGGTATGGATCCATATGTTTGGTCAAGGGTTGAGATTGATGAAATAGAAAAATTGCACAAGAAGGAGGGGTTGAATTGTGCGTTTAAAACTTTTTAATACAATATAAACAATTCTGAAAATGTTTTCAAGCTAAAGGATAGAGAGAAAAATAACACAGAGAATTTTTGTACTAGTTCACTCAACCTAAGCTACGTCCAGTCCATTCACCCAGAAGGTATCCATTAACCAACCTTAGGTTACACAAGTATTGTTCGTGGCCTCTTCAGGCTTGACAAAACAATCACCCTCGATTGCTCAACCCAAGTATTCTTTTTCACTAAGCCTCTCTAGGCTTTCACAACACAAACAAGTGTTTACACAAAGGTATCGACTCACACAGTGAGGATTTGAAAGATTAAGCTCAAACACTCAAAATATCTTTACAAGACTTTTCTATTATCGTCCAATGGAGGCTTCTAGTTAATGTACAAAACGTTTTTTGATGTACCGCTAAGATTGTCACTAGTTAGCACATATCACTACTTTTATTTCATTTATTCCTTGGTGTGCATATATAGCCTTCAGGGAAAAAGATCCGTTAAGGAAGACTTGACTTCATTATACAAGGAAGGGCGTGCAAACCATGCTTTCAGAAAGATCAAGTGTGGCAACTTTTAGATTTGCACTAAAACGAAAAGCGGAGGACTGTGCTGGCAGTCTGTTTTTCTGAACATTCTTCATTCGTCTTGACAGCTTGATAAGTTGACTTGCTTTATCTGTTTTGTTGCGTTTTTGCACTAGAATGAATTTGATTACATTTAATGCTTCAAACAATTTGAACGTTAGATCACAAGGATGGTAATATGTTAATTTCAAGGAATACGAACATAAGTAAATTGGATGTTTAAAAAAGACTTAGTCGTTGAAGATTTGTCGTTGGAAGCTTTTGTCTAGATGCATCTGATATTTGAATTTGCTCTAAGAGACAAGATTTAGCTTTGGACGATCCTCTTCAGCATGTTCACTGGACGGTCTCCTTCTGTATTTCTACTGGACGGTCTTCTTTAGCATGTCTACTGGACGGTCCATATAAGAGTAACTTGTTCGTTTTTGGAACGTCGTGTTTTTCTTAATGCATGATTTAGTGGTTTAATAACTAAAAGTGAAAATTAATGTGATTATGGTGTTTAAAACAAAAAAATAAATAGATTGTTGTTGAATGTTATTGTGTGGTGTTAGTTTTATGTTGTTGACTTGGAATTCCTATCTGGGTTTAGGGAACTGAGACAAATGTACTTGAGCCAAATTGAGAGTGTTGTTGGTTTTGGTTTGGGTTGTTGAGAGAAAAACAATTAAGTTAGACCCGTTGTGAGTTTTGGAGAGTGAATAGACGGACCCTCAGCTTTAGTGGGCACAAAGCCTCTGTGGGGCCCAGGAAGAGTTTTAAAACCCCCTTCCCTTCTCATTTCTCTCATTCTCCTGTCTCTCTCTCACTCTCTTCTCTCATTTTCTCAATTTTCATCTAATCCTTACTGAGATTCTTGAAGTGTGAGGCCCAAACCCAGTGAGGAATCCCATTTCTAGGTGTTGGAGAGCTGTTATTGCTTGGCTTTCACAGAGTTTGGCTCAAGGTTCTGCATATCTCATGTTTTCTCTTCCCCAAGCTCAGGTTTAGAATCTCCAAGAGGTAAGGGAAGCTTACTCTTGCTAGATTTGTGATGTATAAACATATTTGTGTGTAAATATCACTGTGGGTTGGTCCAAATTCGATTTATATGTTGGTTGTGGTAAGATTTTGAATGAAAAGGGGTTTTAGGGAGAAATCTAAATTTTTGAGGAGAAACCATGATTCGTGTGATGAAATGTTGAATTTGTGGTGAAATCTGTTGTATATCAGCTTGGTTGAGGTGGATTGATGATATTGGAAACTCATTGATTCGAAAATTTAAGTTTGGATGATGGAAGTTCAAGCTTTTCCTGTAGAAAATAATGTTTTTCGACAATCCTATCATAGATAATCGATTATGGAAGTTGATAATTGATTATCTGGAGCTTTAGGATCAGTTTTTGTGAATTTGGCTCGGCAATAATTGATTATGGACTCTGATAATCGATTATCTAGAGCTCCAGGATCAATTTTCGTGAATTTGGCTCGGCAATAATCGATTATGGACTCTGATAATCGATTATCTGGGTTTTAGAAAAATTTCTTCTGGTTTTGGTTCGGAAATAATTGATTATGGAAACCCATAATCGATTATCCCTGCTGAAAAATGAATTCTGATGCATTTTTACTACAGTACATAATTTGTTATTTCAGAATTGAATGTACCATTTAAGATTTCACAGTTTTCATTTCAAAACGCGAAGTATTTTGTATATACACGTATAAAAAGAGTATTATACATTTTCAAAAGCTCTATTTGAGAATGATGGAGAGTTGTCCAGTTGGGATATGATTTCCTTTAATTTAACAAAGCGAATTGTTTCAAAGGTTTTTTGTAAATTTCTAGATTTACCTATCTTCCAAATGGTTTTCAAATAAGGTCTTGGTTTTAAATTATGAATTGGTTGTTGGATATGTCTTTGAAGTGGAAGGTTGCTTAGATAGGACCTCCGCTTGTTATGTATGATATTGTTCCTCATGAGGTGGGCTGCTTAGATAGGGCCTTACCTGTTGATTATGATTGAGGCCGGTTTGGGGCCAATATGGTGTTGATGGATGTCGAGTGGTCATGGGAGGTAGTTGACGATGGACCTCTTTGCCACTAGTTGTATTGATATACATATATATGTTGTATGTTTATTGGTTGAGGTTGAGTGGTTGATGGTGTGTAGTACATGCATTCATGCATAGTTGGCAGTTGAGGTAGCTGACGATGGACCTTATGCTATGCTGCAGGTAGGCACGTAAGTTGGATGGTGACCAGAGTTGGAACTCAAATGGGCCTCTAACCTAGTGCTGGATAAGACGTGGGGTAGCTGACGATGGGCCTTCGGGGATGAGTGGATGGGCGACTTTGCAAGAGGCTAAGGCGATGCAGGCCTTGTGTAGCGGTAAGCCACCACCCACATACACTTATCTTGACAAACCACTAAGCTTATCCACAGATCAGAGTTTGGCAATCCCTGAATGGTGCTTAGATAGGCCACAGTAGGGGGTGAACCTGGCTGATTGCCCGATATGTTGTAAATCTCTCGAGAGTCGTGTCATCATGCATTGACATAGTTATGACGGATTGGTGGTGATATGGAGTTCTGGATTAGAACTCTTTGCCATGTAAATGAATGCTTTATATATGTACATTTGTATGTAGATGTTGAGAACTATGGATATATGATGGTGTGCCATATACTTGTGATGGAATATTGTGAATTGTTGATGATTTCCATAATTATATGTTATGCTATTGTTGTAATAAGCTTACCCTTGCCATGTTTTGTCGTTGTTGGTTGTCCTGTTGCTGCTGATGTGCCTTGATGATCACGTCTTATGGCATGGGAGCAGATGGTGAGGCTTCCGTGGGTCTGGTGACTCAGAGCTGAGGATGGAGCAGAGAGTTGGAGATGTTTGACTTGGGAAAGCCAAGTTTCGTTGCTTTAATTGTGGTTCAGTTTCTTTATATTCTTTTGATAGGATTGTATAGATTGACCAGCTATAGGGAGTGAATTTTGTATCTCGTTTCCCAGATGATGTATATACTTTTTGATTTGTTGATATAGGCTAGTGTTATCCCATTGTTGTGTGTGATATATTGATGATAGATATACAGGTATGCATGTATGGTACCAAGAGAGATAAGTGGATCTCTTAGTTGATGTGTATGGTTCATATATAGATATTATATGAATTTATTCACCTGATAATATGCATGTGGTGTATGTTTAGTAGGGTTGTTTGGTAGTGATAGTTGGGTCGTTACAGTTTTGACTTTATTTCTTATGCGTTGGACTTCTAAGATCTGAATGATGTGACAAGGTTAGTCCTTGGGCAGAAACTTAAACGTTAATGAGTTTGTTATCTTCAAAACTTTGAGGGTTTAGACGTTTCTACGTCTTTGGTTCCAACAATCTCCCCCTTTTTGATGATGACAAACCTTATTAATTTTTAAGTTTTTGCTAGAATATAAAGGAATTTTTGAAAGACTTACTATGCTCCCCTTGAGTCTGATATGCCATGTTTTGTGTGCTTTGAGACATAAAATATTTTAGTTTAAATCCATACCAAATATCAGAACATACTAAGCATCAAAGCATATTATATCTAATAATCATAGTCTTATAAACAGTTATAAGATCAAACAAAAGTAGAGCAACACTTTGAAATATATCAGAACAAAGCATGTATTTTATTGCACTGGAAGATCTTTAAAAAACAAAAACTATAAAAAAAAAACTTTAATTCTCCCCCCTTTGTCATAAGCAAAAAGCATACAAAAAGAAAAGGAAGCGTCATCATGGTCACTGTGGCGGCGGCGGAGGAGGAGGTAGGGAAGGTTGGGAAGGATGTAGGAGTGCTTGTTGGGTCTGGAGAATTTGGTGAAGAAAAGATGGGTTGAAGCTGATTTGTGATGTACTGTTGAACAGCAAGGTCAACAAGAAGGATGGGGGAAAGGGCAGAAGTAGAGATAGGAAGGCTTGCAGAGGCTTGGGAGCCAAGAGTAAGCGGCGGTAGAGGTGTGGGTGACGGTGGTTGGGAAGGAGTTGGTGGAAGAACTACAGTAGGTAGAGGAGGTGCTTCCAAAAATTTCAAGTTTGGTATATCGAGTTGGTAGGGACGGGAAATGATCCACAGGTAGGGTGGTTGGAAAGTGTTGGGGTGGGTGAGAGCAGCAATCATAGTGTACAGAATAGAAGTTTCTATACCAAGGAACGGACGTTCGTTCTATGGATGGACGAAGGCAGCTGAAGTGTCCAAAAACTAAAAGACACGAGCTGGACGCTGCGTGAATTCACAGTTCGTTGCAGTTGGGATGTCAGCCTTCTCGTCTAGGGAGACGTCCACTACTGGATGCTTCTTGTTTGCATATGAACATGTGTTGGTGCTAGAAGCGTTCAACATTGTCCTTGTCCATGTTTGTAAGAAGATGCTGAGCTATGAACCATTTAAGGGAATGGGTTGGATGTTGTTGAAATTCAGCTATAGACGGCAAAGGCAAGGACAGTGCCTCGGTCAGAATCTTCTTCTTTTTGCAGTTGACATATATGATTGGCAACCTTGGGCAAACTTGATCTGGTTGGATTCGGATGGATGTGGACGGTTGGATGTGTTGTGATGGAGGGATGAAAAGTTGATGCTTTAAGGTCACTGAACCTTTGAGAATGTTACAAAACATGTGCTCAAAGGAAGATGGAAAGAATCCATCTTCTTCTGGATCCATTGGCCTAAACTTCAAATCTACAGGCCTTAGATGGTCATCCTCTCATCCCCTGGTCTTCGTTGTTGCAAAGCTTGCTTAGTGTCTTCTACTGAAGGTACTTTGTGTTGAAGTACTCTAGGAGGATGGGCATTAAAGCGCCAAGCTCGTACAAGTTTGGGGTACCTCCGTCTAATAAACCGCTTCAGCGACAAGTGTTCTATAGCTCTAGGAGGCAGTGCTAGATAAGCTTCAGACGGTTGATGAACATAACCCTCCATGTATTTGTCCATATGAATCGGGGAGTAATCAAAGCCGAAGTCTGGCCCAAGAAGCTCTGGACACAGAATAATCGCATTGTCTTCCATGAGGTTTTGTTGGTTTCCTTCAACAAAAAGAAAGGGCCATTTCTGTTTTATTTGTTCCAAGGTTTCTGAGGGGGTGGAAGATGTAGGGATGGGAATGATGGCAGAGGAGGAAGGTGATTTAGGGGGTTTGATGGAGTGATGTAACTTAGAGATGACGGGGGTAGGGATGGTGTAGGTGTAACCTTTATCACCAGGTAGTAGCATGTCTGATTCAGGTGTGGCTTGTGTTTGAGCTTGTGTTTCGGGTTGTGTTTGAGTGAGTGTTTTAGATGGTTCAATAAACATTGATTCAACAAATCCACTAGCAGGTTCATTAGCATCAGGAGTGGAAAGTTTACTTTTCTTGGACTGTGCTTCCCCTGGTAGTGCTTTTGCTGGTCGTTTGGATGGAGTAGATGGTTGGTCAGCTAGTGGTTGTGGTTGCGCAAGAACAGCAACCATGGCAGTTTTTTGCTTCTTGACAAGCTCGCCAATGGGCTTGTCGTCTTCGTCGTCAAAATCAACGATCAAATGTCTCTTGGCAAGAGCTGGTGCCAGAGCAGGTGGAGGAGCAAAGGCAGTAATGAGAACAGCTGTAAGAGGAGCAGGCAAAGCTGGAGGTCATTGGGTCTTGGACCTTGTAACTCTGGTCATTTGCTTCTTGGACAACTACTTCTTGGTGGACAATCTGGCAGCAATAGGGTTGACAAACAATGCCTCATCGTCCATCGGCTCAACATGCTGAACGATTGGCTCTTCTGTCTACTAAGGCACCATCTCAACAACCTTTTCTTTTGCGTCCACTAGTTTGGACGTGGTCTCCAAAGTCTTCAGCATAAAACCAGCCTTCATCTGTGCAACGTTGTTGTGTCTAAACAGTAGTTGTGTAAATCTGTGGCCACCACCGAGAATCTTAATCTTGTTCTGCTCTCCAACAGACAGAGCAAAGAAGGCATGATACACCTTCTATTGCCAGAAAATCTTGTTCAGGAGAGCAGCGTATGTGATTTGGCCATGCTCTTCGCGTCCTCTCATAGTCCTGAAGATGTTGCTCAGGATGAGGTGTGGCAGGTTGAATTGTTGGCCTGTGATCATGTGGAACAATGTGAACCTGTGCAAGAAGGTGACGTTGTCCTTTGATCCAGCCTTGTGTAGAATCCCCTTGTTTAGGATCTACTAGAAAATCTTCCCTTCTTTTATCAGCTTACTGTACTCGACTGGGCCTTCGCCTTCTGGTCCCATCAGTGCAGCGTCAACTGTGTTGTGTCCTCCAAAGCTATCTTCCCAGCCGTTCTTGATGCAGGACCCAGCCCGCTCACAGCCAATGGCTTGGGTGACAATGCCAAGGTCTAGTGTGACCTTGACTCCTAGAACGGTCCCGACGATGTTCGTCTTGGAGAATTCAGTAGAGTTCCAGAGTTGTCTAATGAGCTCTGGGTAGATAATCTCGTTCATGTGGAAGTAGTTGAAAATTCCACATCTAATCAAGTTGTCCTTCACTTTCATACCCATGTCATCCAGGGCTTGAATGTTGAAACGACTTTCAATAAGAACGATGACCTTGTCTAAGCTCTCCACATGAGCCACAGCCTTTATAGCAGCATCGGCTTTCTCCATTGCCATTTTTGAAAGCTTGAAAGATTTTAGGGTTTGAGATGTTTCGAGAGAGAAAGAGTGTATATGTTCAGATAGATTGAGAGGAGGTGAGTGTTTGGTAGGGTGTTTGAGTGTATATGAAGAAACTAAAGAGTTTTGCTTTTGGCAGTTTTTTGAATTTCGAAGAGAGAAATGATGTGTAATAAATGTTAGTTAGGCACTTACATTTTTTGAGGGTGGTTATACGGCGCGTAAGTGACTCAGACAAGAATAAAACATTTATTTCAAATCATTATCAGTGAAAACATAATTAAGTATGGATGAAGATATTTATGTACACATAAATGTGAGTTGTTTATGGAATGCGAAAAGTTGTGAAAGTGGACGGATAAATTATTGGACACTATGAAACCATAGGACGCTACAAAACATTAGATGCTCATGTCCTTGGACGATCAAAGCATATTGAATAAAACTATTCATTTATAAATTCCATACCAAGACGATCTCAAATATGGATGAGTTTATCTTCAAGAAGGGGTTTTGTAAATATATTTGCTAATTGATTTTCAGTGTTAATAAACTGAATATCGACAATTCCCTTCTGAACATAATCTCTTATAAAATGATGTTTTATTTCAATGTGCTTTGCCCGAGAATGCAAAATAGGATTTGTAGACAGATTTATAGCAGCAGTATTATCACAAAAGATAGGAATGTTACTCTCGTAGATATTGTAGTCTTCTAACTGATGCTTGATCCATAAAAGTTATGAGCAACAAGATGCAGCTAAGATATATCCTGCTTTCGCTATGGATAGAGCAATCGTCCCATGTCTTTTGCTCGTCCAAGAGACTAGATTTCCACTAATGAGGTGACATCCTCCACTAGTGCTTTTGCATTCTATTCTGTCTCTAGCATAGTCAGTATCACAGAATCCAACTAACCTGTATTCTTTGTTTGACTTGAAACACAAACCAAGGTTAGTGGTTCTTTTTAAGTATCTAAAGATTCTTTTTACTGCTGTTAGATGAGTTTCTCTAGGATCAGATTAAAAACAGGCACAAAAGCATACACTGAACATAATGTCAGGTCTGGACACTGTGAGATATAATAGAGACCTAATCATACCTCAATATGTAGTTTGGTCTACCTTTTTAGATGTGTCGTCTAGTCTAAGTACTGACAATGGATGCATAGGTGTATTCATTTCCTTGGCATCGTCCATCTTGTACTTCTTGAGAAGTTTGTTGGTGTACTTTGTTTGATGTATGAATATGCCATTTGTAGTCTACTTTACTTGCAATCCCAGGAAGAATTTTAGTTTTCCCATCATACTCATCTCGAATTCTGCTGTCATAATCTTAGGAAAATCCTTGCATAATACGTCATTAGTAGCACCAAATATAATATCGTCCATGTATATTTGCGCAATAATAAAATGTGATTTGACGACTTTGCGAAAGAGAGTGGTGTTTACTTTTCCTCTAGTAAAACCATTTTCTAAAAGGAAGGAGCTTAGCTTTTCATACCAAGCTCTTGGAGCTTGTTTGAGTCCATATAAAGCCTTTTTGAGTTTGAAAACATGTTTAGGATAAGTATCACACTCAAAACCAGGAGGTTGTTTCACATAGACTTCCTCATTTATTATGCAATTTAAGAATGCACTTTT
Source organism: Spatholobus suberectus (assembly GCA_004329165.1). Lineage (NCBI taxonomy): Eukaryota > Viridiplantae > Streptophyta > Magnoliopsida > Fabales > Fabaceae > Spatholobus > Spatholobus suberectus. Next base: position 50,618,576 of record CM014729.1, on the reverse strand, counting down.
TACATCCATTTGATAGAGCTTCATATTACTATGAGCAGCAAATGAAAGTAAGATGCGAATGACTTCTAATCTAGCTATTGGTGCAAAAGTTTCGGTGAAGTCTATACCTTTTTGTTGAGAGTAGCCTTGAGCTACACGTTTAGCTTTGTTTCTTACCACTTTGCCAGCTTCGTTTAGCTTGTTGCGAAACACCCATTTTGTTCCAATGATAGACTTGTCCTTGGGTGCAGGAACTATCTTCCAAACATCGTTCCAATCAAATTGATTAAGTTCGTCCTTCATGGTGCTGATCCAGCCATTGTCCAGGAGAGCTTCGTCCACTGTCTTTGGTTCCAGTTGGGAGATCAAAGCAGTTTGAGCTTACTCCTTGAAGGTCGATCTTGTCCTGACATGATCTCGTACACTTCCAAGAATTTGATCATCTGGATGATATGTCTTCATTTGCCAATGTCGTCCAATTGGTTCCTTTTCTTTTATTTTTGGATCATCCAACTGATTTCTAGACGCTGGAGGTTTGGTATCTTCTAACTTCATATCTACAAAGGAATCATCTAACTCTGATATTTCTTTAGCAGGCTTATTCTCATTGAACTTAACGTGGATGGATTCATCAATTGTTAAGGTTCTAGAGTTGTAAACTCTATAAGCCTTGGACGTTTCAGAATAGCCTAACGATATTCCATCATCACACTTAGAATCAAATTTTCCAAGATTGTCCTTAGTGTTTAAGATGAAACATTGACATCCAAAAGGATAAAGATATGATATGTTGGGCTTTCGCCCTTTCCACAATTCATAAGGAGTCTTTTTCAAAATAGGTCTAATATATATTCTATTTTGTAAATAACATGTAGTGTTTACAGCTTTAGCCCAGAAGTGCTTAGGAGTAAAGTTATCATTGAGCGTGGTTCTAGCCATTTTTTGCAATGACCTGTTCTTTCTTTCTACCACACCATTTTTGTTCGTGGTACAGAGAAGTTGTGGAGAATTCCGTTCTCCTCACAGAACCCTTGAAAATATTCATTTTCGAACTCCCCTCCATGATCACTTCTAATTGAAGCTATACAAACACCTTTTTCATTTTGGATTCTTTTGCAAAAGATAGAAAAGGTTTTATAAGACTCATCCTTGTCTTTTAAGAACATAACCCATGTCCATCTAGAGTAGTCGTCCACTACAACTAGTACATATCGTTTTCTACTAAGGGAGGCTGTTCTAATTGGACCAAACAGATCAATATGTAGTAGCTCCAAAGGTCTAGTTGTGGAAACAATATTTTTTGAATCAAAAAAGCTTTTTACTTGTTTCCGTTTTTGGCATGCATCACAGAGAGTATCAAACTAGTAAGCAAGATTTGGAAGTCCTCTTACGAGGTTATGCTTATTTAGCTTTGAGATTAGTCTCAAGCTTGCATGTCCAAGTTTCTTGTGCCAATTCCATTGATTCTCTTTGATGAATACTAGACATGATACGTTTTGATTTGTGAGGTCATTTAGATCAATCTTATAAAGATTGCTTTACCTCTAAGCAGAGAATAATATGGATCCATCTAGATTCCTGACAATACATTTGTCTTTGTCAAAGGAGACATTGTGTCCACTGTCACATAATTAACTTATGCTCAGTAGATTATGTCTGAGTCCTTCAACATATAAAACATTTTCAATGAAAGGAAAGGAATGCTTACCGATCGTGCCTATGCCTATGATTTTTCCCTTTTGATTCCCTCTAAAGGTGACCCATCCACCATTCTTAGGCTGGAGGCTTTGGAACATACACATTTCTCCCATCATGTGTCGTGAGCAACCACTGTCTAGGAACCATGACTGGTGTCATCTTTCTATTGTCAAGCAGATCTGCAACAGGAATTATCATTGACTTAGGTACCCAAATGGATTTGGGTCCTTTTTTGTTAGTTTTGAAGGCATTGGACACCTTCTTTATTGGATGATGTATATACTTTGTTGGTTCATGCCCACTCTTTCCACATATTTTGCAAAAAGTCATGTTTTTACTAGATTTGTAATTTTCTTTCTTACAAAACCAAGTCTAGATTTGTCATGAGGACTTCGTCTATAAGATAGAATTTTATTTAAGTTTTCAGTCTCGTTGACGAATTTGGAAAAACTTTCTTTCAGATGAGTAACTTCTTTTTGAAGTTCTATGGCTTCATGAGAAGGTGTCTTTTCTGAAATGTTCTTTGTTTTTAAGAACTCATTTTCTTTTAAAACTTCTTTATGTTCTTCTTTGACTAAATTAAATTCTTTTGTTATTTTTGAAAAATTCTTTTTCAGTTCTTTATATCCCACTAAGAGAGTTGAGGAGTTTGCAAGCAAATCATTATAGGCTTCTTGAAGAGAGATTAAGTTATTGAAATTTACCTCTTCGTCTTGCTCATTGTCTGAGCTATTAGAGCTGGTTTTCGCCATGAGACATAGGTTTGCTTCTTCATCTCTTTCTTCTTCTGACGAAGATAGGTGCATGTCTTCCCAGGTAGCCATGAGACTTATTTTCTTGAAGGAAGTCCTCTTTTTGTCCTTTTGTAGGCTGGGACATTCAGCCCTGAAATGTCCAAGCTTCTTACATTCAAAACAAACTGGAGGACTCTTTTCTTTAGGTACCTTGTTAAACTTCTTTGTGAAGTTTTTGGCTTTGGACCCTCCTTTCTTCCTCTACATAGCTTGTATCTTTCTAGAAATGAAGGATATCTCGTCCTCATCAGAGTCGTCTTCTTCGGACTCTTCCTCAGAGGACTTTTCCACGTTCAAGGCCAAAACGATGATCCTCTGGGTGGATGTTAGACGCTTAGTGCGATGGACTTTTTCTTTTGTCCTTCTTCTTGCTTCAACTCCAGTTCGTGGACTTTAAGAGTTCCAAGTAACTCTTCCATAGAGAGTGCTATTAGATTCTTGGATGCTCTTAAAGCTGTAACCTGTGGCCTCCATTGTCTAGACAAACTTCTTAAGATTTTGTCAATGTGATCATAGTTATCATAGGTTTTGCCTAAGGATCTCAGGTTATTTATTATGGTTTGAAATCTACCAAACATGAGTTTGATAGTTTCATTTTCTTCCATAGTAAAGAGTTCATATTGTCTTACGAGTAAGCTCAACTTGGACCTCTTTACTTGTGAAGTACCCTCATAGGCAAGCGCGAGAGTATCCCACATTTTTTGAGCACTTTTTAAACTATGCACCTTTTCATATTCAGATTCAGATAAGGGACACATCATAGCATTTCTAGCTTTTGATTTTGGAAGATACCTCTGTTTATGAGTTTCTGTCCACTGACCTCTAGGTAGCTCTATTCCATCTTCGTCAAGGGGCAAATAGTCACCAATTTCTACTACGTCCCACATGTCTATGTGACATGCATCAAAGAATGCTATCATTCTTTGTTTCCAATAATTGTAGTTCTGACCTTTAAAAAGAGGTGGTCTGTTAACAGCTTGTCCCTTCATTTTCCATGAGTGTTCAAGATCGTTTTACCCCCGTAGTGTTAGATGCTCAACCCTAAGAGGCCGAGCTCTAATACCAATTGAAATAGAAAAAGCACACAAGAAGGGGGGGTTGAATTGTGCGTTTAAAACTTTTTAATACAATATAAATAATTCTGAAAACGTTTTCAAGCTAAAGGATAAAGAGAAAAATAACACAGAATTTTTATACTGGTTCACTCAACCTAAGCTATGTCCAGTCCCTTCACCCAGAAGGTATCCACTAACCAACCTTAGGTTACACAAGTATTGTTCGCGATCTCTTCAAGCTTTACAAAACAATCACCCTAGATTGCTCAACCCAAGTATTCTTTTTCACTAAGCCTCTCCAGGCTTTCACAACATAAACAAGTGTTTACACAAAGGTATCGACTCACACAGTGAGGATTTGAAAGATTAAGCTCAAACACTCAAAATATCTTTACAAGACTTTTCTATTATCGTCCAATGGAGGCTTTTAGTTAATGTACAGAACGTTTTTTGATGTACCGCTAAGATTGTCACTAGTTAGCACATATCACTACTTTTATTTCATTTCTTCCTTGGTGTGCATATATAGTCTTCAGGGAAAAAGATCCATTAAGGAAGACTTGACTTCATTATACAAGGAAGGGCGTGCAAACCATGCTTTCAGAAAGATCAAGCGTAGCAGCTTTTAGATTTGAACTAAAACGAAAAGCACGAGATTGTGCTGGCGGTCTACTTTTCTGAACATTCTTCATTCGTCTTGGCAGCTTGATAAGTTGACTTGCTTTATCTATTTTGTTGCGTTTTTGCACTAGAATGAATCTGATTACATTTAATGCTTCAAATAATTTGAACGTTAGATCACAAGGATGGTAATATGTTAGTTTCGAGGAATATGAGCATAAGTAAATTGGATGTTTAAAAAAGATGTAGCCGTTGAAGATTTGTCGTTAGAAGCTTTTGTCTGGATGCATCTGATATTTGAATTTTCTCTAAGAGACAAGATTTAGCTTTGGAGGATCCTCTTTAGCATGTTCACTAGACGGTCTCCTTTTGTATTTCTACTAGACGGTCTTCTTTAGCATGTCTACTGGATGGTCCATATAAGAGTAACTTGTTCGTTTTGACTTTATTTCTTATGCGTTGGACTTCTAAGATCTAGACGCTGTGACAAGGTTAATCCTTAGGCAGAAACTTAAACGTTAATAAGTTTGTTATCTTCAAAACTTTGAGGGTTTAGACGCTTCTACGTCTTTGGTTCCAACAATTGAGTCTTAATAACTTAGGTTAGACCCTAAGTTACCCCTACTACTATTTGATGCTTGTGTGCTAAAATCTATTGAGAAAAATGAATGAGGCTTGCAAAACCTCACTCATTTTTTGTGTTTCTTTTCATATGTGTTTGTGATTTGAGTAAATTGATGTTTTCCATGGTATGGGAACATACACATAGTGTATAGCCCTTTAGGGCATAGGGGATATGATGTCATGACTAGATTCTTTATTTATTAGGGACCTATCACTTCTTACTTCATGTCACCTATAGTTGGTGTTTGGCTCCCCTTTGGAAGGTCACACTACCTCCTAATCCTTTCCACTACGGCCCTTAACAGGCTTTGTTCGAGTAGTGCCTCCACCACCCTTATCGGTTGATGTTGACATGCCTGATGTTCATCCTTAGCCACCTCAGTAGTAGATGGGCTATCAACTAGATGGTGCTCTAGATATGGATATATCATGGCAATCCCTGCTCCCCCTCTTTAGTATTACCTACCACCACTTGAGATTCTTGCTCAACCTAATTTTAATGACTCTTCGTCTAAACCTTACTACCATCCTAGTGTGGATTATGGTTGGAGGTATTCTTCTTTAGAGATCAGCAATGTAGGTAGTTGTGACAGCATTGGGTAGCTGCCTAATGGTCACATATATTCTGATGATGAGAAAGAGAAGATGATTGACTTTGATGATGGATATACCATGGACTCGGAGGATCCACAATGAGGACCACTGATGACTTTGCTAACTTTTTACAGATCTTATGGTTTTAGGGAGGTCTAGTATATGTATGCACTACTTTGACTTAGGTCATTATTTTGTTTGTATATAAATGGGGTAGGTAGCTAAGTTGATTTTAACATATTTTTTTTGTATGTATTTTTTATGACTATACCTCGTGACTATGTGTGTGTGTGTGTATATATGTATATATATGTATGTATGTATATTGATGCCTATTATACAATCATGGTTTTTTATATAAGATCTTTTTTATGCTTCAAACAATTACAAAAGTTCAATACGAACATTTTATTCAAATAAAAAAAATTACTTAATCTTTTTTATTAACTTAATAAACAAATAATTAAATAAATTAACTATCTCTTTATTATAGTGGGTGTTGTCAAGCCTGGGGCATGGACTTGACTATTGTTTGTTGTGTGCTCTTGCATTTTCTATTAAAAAGTAGAATTGTGGGATAGGTAGTATGTTAGGAAATAAGCGACAGTCGAGGACAACAACGGACACCTAAGGAGACTTGCTCTAGAAGACTTGTCAGAGAAGATTTATACTTAAAATTTTACTACTATTGGTTGAGGGATAATAGAGTGAGAAGTACAATTCTAGGAAAAGTTCTGGCTAGGAAAGACGTAGTATTTAAGAGTGTCCATTATGACCCACCTTTTTTTTCCTGGGAAATTGACCTAGAATGTGCCTATTGCAACCTATAGTTACTCCTCTAGTATAATGTATTATTTTGAGAAAAGACTAAAAGTAGATGTTTCTCTTTTCAGGAAAGGATGGCTAGAAGACCAAGGAATGATGTTAGGCAGGAACTACTGGAATGGATGACGGTCATGTTAGAAAACATGAACCAAATGCATAATGCAGAACCTATTGAATATCAAGGATTGGAGACATTTTGTAAAAATAATTTGCCACAATTTAAGGGAGGCTTTGACCCTAATGGTGCTTAGTTGTGGATCACCGAGATTGAGAAGATCTTTACCGCCATGGCAAGCACTAACACTAACAAGGCCACGTTTACTGTTTTCATGTTGACCGGAGAATCTGAGAATTAGTGGTGGTTCACCCGACAACAACTAGAAGCTAAAGAAAGACAAATCACATGGGGAGTCTTTAGGCAGAAGCTCCTGAACAAGTATTTCCTAGAAGACATTAGAAGGAGGAAGGAAGTTGTGTTTTTGAATCTGTGGCAAAAAAACATAACGGTTTGAGAGTATGTTGCAAAATTCAATGAATTGTCGAAGTTTTGTCCTTACTTCCACGAAGGTGTTGATGAGCACTCCAGATGCTCAAAGTTTGAGAATGGATTAAGGCTTGACATCAAGTAGGTTGTTGGTTATTTGGGGATTGCTTTGTTCCCTACCCTTATGAATCACTATAGGATTTACGAGGATGATACCAAAGCAAGGCAGACACAATGGAGGCATAGAGGCCACAGAGAAATAAGAAGGAGTTCTTCACCAAGAAGAAGCCTTATCAATGTTCCTTTCAATCCTTTGGAAATTGTTTGGAATAGAAGAATTTCGTATCTATCATCACTTCTAGCACGACCAATCCTGTCCAACGTTTTTACTGTGGAGGACCTCATTTGGCAAGGAATTGCACTGTCAAAATTGTGACTTGTTACAATTGTGGGAAGCTTGGTCATTACAGCAACAATTGCAAGGAACCAAAGAATGAACCTGGCAATAAAGGTGGAAGTAGTAGTAGGAAAGCCCAAGGCAATAGGCAGAGTTTTTTACTATGAGTAGTACTAATGCCGTTTAATCTAGTGACCTCATCTAAGGTAAATGCATTATAAACATTTGGTGCTACTCATTGGTGATGATTGATGATAAAAAATCTGAATGCATTTCGATTCCTTGAATTTTAAGCCTTTGCATGTCACTTTGGAGGTGACTTATGGACCCAATGGGTCTAGATTTGGCTTAAGGTTAAGTTAAAGGTTGGTTCTTGGTCAAATTATTGTCGAATAAGCCTCAAAAGGGCTTGATCTTCACATGCATGTTTGGTTTTGAGTTTGAAGTAATCTATGAAATTTTTGTTCTCTACCTTCTCATTTTTTAATTTGTTCCCCATGATTTGGAGATTTGAAAATTATAAATTAGGTGCCAATGGATTCGTCTAGGTGTTGGGAACAACATATAATATATTAGAAATTTTACAAAATTATTTATATATGAAAAATAGAATTTTTCCCAACTATGTTCACTGACGCATTTTTGGGTGAGTCAGAGACTGTTTATGATTTATCATAATTTTCCTGTGTGGTACATTTGTGTTTTAAAATTTTTTATATGATCTAAACATCCTATTATAAAAAAAATTGTTCAAAAATATATATGTTTTCTATTTTTAAAAATTCGTTGAAAGACCGTTTGGAGTTGAATTGGGTGAAAATAAAAATATGTGGATGTGTGTTTATGTTTTGTGCTTCTAATGCAAAATGAGTGAACAAATTTTGTTAAGTATGTTGTGAGTTACAAATTGGAAACTGAAAATAGTCAAAAAAAAATAAAAATAGAAAATTTCAGGGCAGTTTTAATGTTCATGTGTGTTCTTGTGTTTTTCTAGAAGAATTTGGTTTTGATCCAAGATTTTCGTGTGACACTGATTTAAAGGTTTTATAAGGGTTTGAAATGGATTTTAATTAACTAAATAATAATTTTGGTTTAAAATCAATCAATGAAGACGGATAGTAAATCATTAGGAGATTTCTTGTAGATTTCAACTTAAATCCTATTGTTTCTCTCTCTTACACCTAAACACAATGATTACTTCTTGTTTAAATGAAGATTTCGGCTGATTTTCATTAATTATGGGCAAAATACATGATTATCTAACTTCAAATTTTAATAGTTTTTAAAATAAATTAAGATTAGATGCATGAAAGCACCTATGGGCACATGTAGCATAGGGAGTCTAAGTGCTGAAATGTTTTATATCAAAACCCATTGTATTTTTGAAAAAAGGCCCCAAATTACTTTGTAAAATCTGCTTATTATTGTTATCCAATATATAAAGGTATGTAATTAAGTTTTAGTCTTCCAATTATCTTTTCACAAACCCAATTTTTTCAAAGACTAATTATCAATTTCTATAAGTTGAAATTAAATGAATTTTACACATTATTATAAGGACCCACACGTGGTTAGACTTTTTCCAATTGGTATTCATTTTCATTCAAAATGATTTCCTTATTCTCTTATAAAACTGAAAGTAAATTACATGTAGATATTTACTTAACAAAACCGAATGGAGCCATTTTATGTCCAATGATTTGCAAAATGCCACTTAAGTATGCAAACACGTTTTCTTTTACTGGTTAATAGAGTTTATTTAAAAGCAAGATTTAAACCCAAATTATTTTACTAAAGGACTACACGCTCTACATTTTGATACCATATGTTTAATACTAAGTAATTATTTGAGATCGCGTACATGCGTATATTACCTACGTTTACTGGAGTTAATTAGGCATGTAACATTTATTCACTAGCATGTGATATGTGTAACTGTGGAACGTGAATGAATTATACACATGCATTCATGAGTGATCATGACACGTTAGAAAGCATTTTATGCATGACATTATTGAACCTATACACTTGTGCATGGTGACACGTGATACTTGATCTTGAACAACCTAAATGGTTGATATGCTATGAAAGCACAAATACCAACTTTCATGGTTGAGATTTATGAAAGCATAGATGCCAATTATCATGGTTGAAGCATGCAAAAATTTTTATACAAATGTGCTACCTTGAAAGTCACTAACCTTAACGGTTAAACTATATATATGTATATATGTATATATATGTATATAGATATATACATATATATATACATATATACATACATGTATATATACATGTATATGTGTATATGTATATATATATATATATGTATGTACATACATATATATATATACACACATACACACACACACACAAATATATATATACACTCTTGAATTTACTTTTTATAAAGACTTGACCTATCTTTGTTTTGCTTTGTTTTCTCTTTGCTTGTGTTGTTTGTATTCTATGTAGAAGGTCAACATGCCTTCTATGTTACCTACCTATTATATAGATTTAGAGTTTGACGATGGAGGTGGATAAGAGTATGATCATTCAAATGAGTTCATTTATTGAAGAATAATGACATTCACAGTGGCTTGTATGCTAACCACAACAAAGCCTTTTGATTGTGTCTTCTCGTTTCTACATCTGAATGCTTCTCCTATTCGTTGTTCCATCTCCATTGCCACCATTGTAGATACATGGATGATTAGAGAGAGAGCTTTTGTATTTTTTGACTATCGCTTTTGTATATCTAACCCTGCTTTTGTTTATATGTATATAATTGAGTTAGGTAGACTTAACTGATAGGGTAGGCACTCATATGTGATTTCTCTCTCTACCATTCAGAACTTATGTCCTTATCTACCTCTTTTGTACAAAGCTAGTAGGCTTAGAAACTCTTATTATGATATATATATATATGTGTGTGTGTGTGTGTGTGTGTGTGTGTGTGACTATCTTATGACTACATGCTTCCATGACTTGTATATCTTTATTCTTATATTTCCTTTTTGCAAAAAATTGTCTGTAATATTTCTAAGTCTTATTCCCAGAAGTCCCTAATTATGAGAGAACATACACATTTTATTATGGATGCATTAGGAATGCAACATTGCAATGTGCCCACTTCAAAGATGCTATCAAAAGCTAGTAATAGAAGGTAAGTTGAGATAATACATCCAAAAGTCGTAGAACGGATATAGAAGTAGGTAGAGAAAGAAGCTATCCCCAAGGCAAATTAGATCGATAAATATCTATCATTTTCATTTTACACAAACATGTTGGCTAACGGCGGCTATTGTGGATCCTAATATGAAAAAATCTTAAAAAACTTAATTAAATTGATTTATCTACAATTAAGAGAGAAGATGACAAAATCTTACTTTCTCACTTTCCTCATCTTTTAGAAAAGATAAGCTACCTTATTTTAAATACTATAATCTCTTTAACCTATAAGGATTTCATTATATATTATGAGGGGCAACTCAATATGGGTAGGGGTGGCAAAACGAGTCAGCTCAACCTATCCAACCCTACCTTATAATTAGCTTACCAAAAATGGGTCAAGGTAGCCTAACTCATTTTGGGTATCTGAGTTGGCTTACCAAAATATTAAAAAAAATAAAAATGAAATTATAAAAACTAAAAAAACTATCAAAGTATATAGTTTTAAGTTCATACAAGTTACTATCTATTTCTTCCATACTAGAAACTCCTCTAAGTGTTTTGTCTCCAATACTAAGAACAACAACAAAACTGTCAAAGAGACGCATCAACCTTCATTGATCATCTTTTAACTTAAAATCTTGGGTCCTAACCACAACACTTTCATATCAAAATGAAATGAAAACTTGAAACCTTACATTAATTTTTATTTTTGTTGTCTTTTCCAAGCTTAAGAAAAAAAAAATCTTGTCGATGTAACACCCATACTTTTGCTTATTTGAACTGTTTTTCTATTTATTTTATGATTATTTTTGGAGAACCAGATGAAAATCACAAAAATCTAATCCCCACGATTATGTTTACAATTTATTTTTAAGCCATCAATACGCTCAAAATAATTAATAAATATTTAGAAAAACTTTCTAGAAATTTATTGAGACAATTTTGTAAAATGACCAAAATACTCCTAATTGACTACAGGACCTAACAAAGACTTTTTGGTCTCAAAATACTTCGAAAAACTTATACTAAGTATATTTTAATTTAGAAATTTTATTTTGAGGAAAAATAATGAAAAACTCAAAATTAGACTTTATTTAGCAAAAACTTGATTTATTAGCTAGTTAATTAGCTTTTTAAGTAAAACAATTACTATAATTAATAAGATGGGAAAATTCTGAAAAAAAATTTGGAGACCCACAAAAATATATCCTTAGATGTGGTATAGCTGGATTGGCTCAAATCCACACCAAAAATCCAGTCCAATTTTTCTACAAAAAATTAATATTTAATTATTTTTATCACATAATAATTATATAAAATAAAAATTTAATTTTTCTCACCGCTAACTTCAGTTCACACCAGTTTCGGGAGCACATTGGAAAAGTACTTCAAAAATCCTATTTTAATGACATAAAGTACAAATTTTAATCCTAAATTAAATTATTTTTGTACTATAAATATACCCCATCAACCACTCCATTTTTCACCACTTTTCTTCACAAATCTTCCCCCCATTTTGCCAGAGTGTATGACACCCCAACTTCAATTTTTCAACTATTTCCTAATATTTGATGATTTATTTTTAAAAAATCGGGACAGAATCTCAAAAATTTTGTTCCGCACCATTATGTTCAAAATTTTGAAAACTATCTAATTTTAATTTTTAATAATTTTTTCAAAACGAAACTTAGAGAAATGAAAAAATGACAATTACGTCCTAATTTCTCAATATAAAGGGCTGACATGAGAAAAAGACTCAATTGATAGTAAAATGTCAATTTGAGCTTGGAATCATGTCATATATTAAAATATTTTGAAAATTTTCTAGGAGTTTTCTAAATTCTTGTGTAAAATGATCAAAATGTCCCTGGTTGTTTATTAAGCTAAACTAGTATTGGTTGGACATCTAAAAATGATGAAAATAATCATCTCAGTTTATTTTTAGGTAAAATATTTAATTTTAGAATTTTCATAAAAATTTTGATATTTATTGAGTTAAATTGGATTTAATATGAGTTTTTAACACAAAAATACTAAATAAATAAATAAATATTTGAAAAAAATTAATAAAAATTAAATTTAAATATTTGAAATTAATTTCAAATAGAAAATAATGTGTGTCAAGTTTCACACTAAAATTCATTAATTTGATGTTAAAAGCTAATTTACTAAAATTTAAGTAATTTATCAGTTCCAGTCGATTTGACTATAGAAAAAACTGAGATTTAGGGACACTTAAGCAGGCCACGTCCCAACTCTAAAACAGATGACTCACCACTCTAATTTTTCACATGCCTATTTAAATAAATAAAAAAGAAATTAAATAGGAATTTTGACATCATGTAGATGATGTCATATGTTGAAACCTAATCCTCCACTTCTCCTATAAATTGGCCATCCCTAGGACAGATTTTTAGCAATCCTCTTCCTCCCACCACTGGATGAACTTCCCATAACAGCCCCTTCACCATAATTTTTTTTTTTTTTACTCTATTACCACAACAAAAGTTTGCTTGTTATTCACCATCTAGGAAACGTCCCTTGTTAGAGGCTTGCAACCAACATCACCACCATTCTTCCTTTTCATTTCAGCTACTTTAAGAGGTAATGGGGATAGTGGTGTTGGATCTAAATTATAGTCATTTCATATGGAGGTGGGAAGTTTTTTCCCCAAACCTTATTTCCTTCTTATCAATGCTTCCATTGATATTGTTAATATTATTATTCATGATGATAAAAGTGATGAAATAATGTTTGTTTGCCACTGATTATGCTGCTGGAATGCTGATTTTTATGGAAAAAAATTTTAAGTTTTATAGATGCTAATAATATAGAAAAGTTTGGTTTGTGTTAGATATCATAGAGGAAATTTTGTTACCCTGTTTCTTTCCTTGATATTCACGGATTTAGCACTAAAAATAACAAAGGAAATTGAAATTTTGTTTATCATGAAATGGTGAATTTTTTTTTCATAATCACATATATTTAATTGAAATTTGTTTTGGTTTAGTACAGGATTATTAAAGTTTGGTAAAAGAAAAAGTTTTAAGGCTTATCCCACTATATAGGATCCACGGTTTTAAAGAAGCATAAAAGGAGAGTGATGAATTTTTTTTTTATGAATCTATAGTTAGGAGAAAGTTTGCGAAAATGATCTTCTTCTTTTTTTTCTCTTAAGTCACGGTTTTATTTAAAAAAAGAAAGAGTTCTATAAATATTTTTGTAATTTAATTTCAAGGAAATCAAAGAATTTCAAATAATAAAATTGGTAAAAGCTTTTACTTATCTTACTAAAAGCTGATGGCTTAATAGGATTCAAGAAGGTTCAAATAAAATATTTAGATGATTTGAACAAAGAAATGAATATCAATTAGGAGATGATTGATTAAATAGGTTTTCGTAAAAGAATAAATTTTTACAAATCTATTCTCATCACTTAAGCTCATGGTTTTTACTAGGAGAAGAGGAAAAGAGGAAAATTTTTACAGCAAAGAATTTCCTAAATAGTTATCTAGTAATAAATTAAAAAGATCTCTTGGTTATTGCTAGTGGGCTCACGACCCTAGTTAAAAAAGAATGGGTTAGGTAGTTGGAAATTTTTTCTCTTATATAGTTTAAAAGATAAACACTTAATTTAGTCATTATTCATATTGTATTTGGAATGGAAATTATAATCAATCACTCTAAAACTATTTTAGTAGTCTAAGCTTAAATTAAAAAAATTAAAATATAAGTCCAATTAATTAGTTTAAAATTTTCTTAAAAGTACCTAAGAATCTAAACTTAGTCAAAATTCAATTATTACATAATTGGATTACTAATAAATAATTAGTCATAAAGTTTTATCAAATAAGGTTGAAAGATTAATTTAGATACTTAAGATAGATTATTCAGTGTTGTTCTTAATTGCATGAATTATGAATTATCTAATTAATATTTTGTAGAAATTTTATAAGTGTATGTATTAAATTAGTTATACTAGAAAATGGTATGGAGTTAGTCTCTATAAAATGAAGCAGAGACATTAGAGAAAGAGATTATACTGGTGCTCAAATGAAATGAAACCAAGAAAAATCTCTGCTCAAAGTTAAATGAAATGAGTGAGAAATTGATAAGTTAGTGAGTAATGTAAGGCGAGAGACATGTAGTGACATGACACCCTACTAAGGAAGTCATAGTTTGGTATGCTGAGGAATGAAAGGTAGGAACCCACTTGCAGAGGTCTTGGTGGTAAATGTCACGTGGTGAAGGTCCTAATAGCCAAGGTAGCACTTTTGAGTCAGGATACTTAACTAACCAAGCTTTACAACCCGACAACTGCTTAACATTCTAGGATTGGTGTGAAAGTATACCTCTATATGCACAATGGATGTCCTAAGCTGTTGCTCTATTCCTCAATGATAATGTGGATTGTATCATGTGATAATGATAAAAGGTATATGTACTCCTAGTCACTTTCCAGATCTATTGAGAACTATTACTCATGAAAAGGAAGTATGAATTCATACCAAGTCAAGGGTAGTTTAACTTAGATAAAACCCTAAGCTCCTTTTTTTTATAGTTAGCTGTGTTTTATCTATGTTTTTATGGTAGCATTTCCTACCATTCATGTGAAAATGATTTTTAGAACAAAATCACCTCACTCCATTGTTTTCTTTTATGCATGATTGATCCTGGTTAAATGAAGATGGCAATGCCGGTTCTTTTTAACCTACATGTCGAGTACCACGATGGAGGGATATGGGAATACCATGAGGACACAAACACTTTTACGTGCCCTGGCCTCATGTCTATTACTTTTTTGTCTCTCATTCTCGAAGTTCCTATGCCTCTGATGATTTTTGTAATGCCTGGCCACTTTCAGGATCGAAGACTGTCCTTACAAACCAACACAAGACTTTTCAGCGTGCTTTGTCTTCTCTCACATACTTCCTAGGAAACTTCCCAAGATGTCACCTATCCCAGAATTGCTCCAAGTCAAGCACGTTTAACTGTGGAGTTCTTAAGTTATAGGCTACCGAAAAATAGATGCATCTTGTTGGTATAGGTAACACTTATTAATTCCTTTAAGCTATCCTCAATTGTACAGTCTTATACTTGCATAGCCTCTGGATCCTTCTCATTCCGGTGTGTATTTGATTCATTCTTGTGCCCCTCCCACTGGAAGCTTGCCAGGAGTTGCTCCTTGTCCGTGCTTATCTTTTTTGCACCGGCGATTACTTCTCACCCTTGTCAATGATCGGGATGTTACAATTTTCATTATATCGATCTCTTTGGCAACGACTTCGCCGCCAAACTTTTACTACACACCTCCTTCTCCACCACCATCACCAGAGGATTTGGTTATTCCATTCACTGCACCTTTTGTGAATGCTTACCCACCTCCTACCTAAGCTACCAGCTGTAGACCAGCAGAGGGTGATGGATCACCTATGGATGTAGTTCTCGTTGAGTCCCCCATTGACTTCCCCATGGTTGAGTACCATGTAGGGATGGCAAATGGGTGGCATACCTCCCCATCATCCTTCACTTCTACACTTGGTTCACCCACGAGGTACCTGATGGGCATCACGCCGTAGCGCACGAGTCAGAGGATACTCCCACTGATGAGGACCTATAAGCCTAGTATGATGGCTTGTTCTTTTTGTATATGGGATAGGGTAGACTGACATTACTTTGAGTAGGACCTTTTTAATGTATATAATGGGGGTAGCTAGTGTCTATTTTGATGTACATTTTGATCTCCCTATATTCCAGTTGTTTCTCTTTTATATTGACCAGTATGTATGAAACCATGATGTATAGTTCTATGATGTATATATTTATATAGACTTTATCTTTTTATCTTTTACTACCAATTCCAAATTCTATTTTACTTACAATTTTTCTACTTTAAAAGTTTCAAAAAGACAATAAAACATAAAATAAAATGAAAAAATTTTACTCCCATTCTAATCAACTCAAACTTAATAATTAATGAAGTAACTAAATTAGTACGAGTTATATCCAATGTGAACGGGTGTCACAAAGTGTATTATGTAACACCAATGTTTTCCTAATATGTGATTTAGTGATTTAATAATTGAAAGTGGAAATTAAATTTAGAATTTTGCATTTAAGATGTAATAAATAAATTGTAGATGTGTGGTTGTTGTTTTATGTTGTGATGTCTTGGAAACTTCGGTTTGAATTGTGGAATTTGAGAAAATGTTGTCTGAGTCAAATATCTCTCTAGATTTTATCTTTGTTGGTCTAGTGAGTGAATCATGGTGTTAAGTCAATTTTGGGCCTTAGAGTGTTAGAAAGGGAGAGTTGGGCCTTAGTTAGTCCAAGACCTTTCTTAAAGCCCATAACCCTTTTTTTAAGAAGCAAAACTCTCTTCCTCTTCCTTATATTGTCACTCATACTTCTATAAGCATCTCAAATTCTCTCAAGGAATTCCTAATTCTCCTCAAGGTTGAGACTTGATCCAAGACTCATTTCCCTTCTTCTTCTCTTGTATAGAATCCCTGTTGTCTCAAATTGGTGAGTTCTTCCCTTTCTCTCTTGATTTTTGTGGGAATATCTTAGGGGTGTGGAAAAACTTCATTTGAATATGGGTTTATTGCTGAGTATTGATAGATTTTGCGTGTAGATATTGTGGTTGTAGAGACTTCCCTTTGATTTCGGCTCTAGGATTTCATTTTCCCTTTTTCTCCTCTTCCACTAATTCAAATTTCGGTGGCTCCAAAAGGTAAGGGAAGCTTATTCATAGCTGTTCTATGTTGGGTGTATGTTGTTATACTGATATATGTTGGAGATCTGTAGAATTTCTGTTAGAATGAACATTGTGGTGGTATATTTGTAAAATGGGTTTGGGATGATTAATGATGAACATTGTAGTTGTATAATTTGATGCATATAAGGTTTGTTGAGATTGATTTATGATGTTGGAGCTCTTATTAAGTTGAAATCTGGATATATGTTGGTGAGAAGAATGAGTTTTCTACAGAAAAATTGCGTTTTTTGCAATTCTGTTATAGATAATCAATTATGGGAGCCTCATAATCGATTATTTGAAGTTCCAAAAGCTGTTTTTGTGATTATAAATCTACGAATTTTTATTCTTAAGGACATCAAAAGCATAATTTAAGATAAGTTGGATGTTTCAAATGGTTTTCAAAGAGAGTTTTTGGTTTCTAATTATCATTAATTGTTAGATATGTTGTTGAAGTGGAAGGTTTCTTAGATAGGGCCTCCACATGTTGTTTTGGTTTTCAAATTGTTGTTGATTGTTGGTGAAATCCTAAAGGGATATATGTAACACCCCTACTTTTGTCTATTAAATTATTTTTCCTAATTATTTATTTCTAGAGAACCAGATGGGAATCTAAAAAATTTGATCTTTATGGTTACCTTTCATATTAATAAATATTACTGAGTTTAGATTTTTTTTTACCAATTTTTGGGGAATGGAGTTTGAAAATTTGTAAAATGACCGTTTTATCCCAAAAAACCTAAATAACAGAATTAATGAATAAAAATAGTTAGAAGTATTTAAAAATTATTTTTAAGTCATCAATGTACTTAGAATAATTAATAATAATTTTAGAAACTTTTTGAGAATTTATTAAGATAATTTTGTAAAATGACAAAAATACCCCTAGTTGATTGTGGAAACCAACCAGAGACTTTTTGACCTCAAAATATTTTGAAAATTTTATATAAAGTATCTTCAATTATAAAAATTTTATTTTGAAAGAAAAATAGTGAAAAATATAACAATCCTATTTCAGTTTTTCAACTGTTTTTCTAATATTTGACAATGTAATTCTGAAAAATTGGTAAGGAATTTTAAAATTATGATACCCACAATTATGCTCAGAATTTTAAGAGTTATTTAATCGTAATTTTTAATAATTTTTCCAAGCTGAAGCACGAAGATATTATAAAATGACGATTTGTCCCTATTTCTCAACATTATGGATTGACATGAGAAAAAGATTCAATTGATATTAAAATGTAAATTTGAGCTTGGAATCATGTCATATATATTAAAATATAATTTTGAAAAATTTCTAGGAATTTTTTGGAATTCTTGTATAAAATGACCAAAATGTCCTTGGGTGTCTGTTAAGCCTAACCAGTATTGGTTTCACATTCAGAAAGGGTGAAAATGGTAATTTTAGTTTATTTATGGAAAAAATATTTAATTTTAGAATTTTCATAAAAATTTCGGTATTTATTTAATTAAAATGGATTTGTTATGAATTTTCTAGCTTAAAAATATAATATAAATACATATAATTTGAAATAAATTAATAAAAATTAAAATTTATTATTAGAAATTTATTTTTGATGAAAAATAATGTGTTTGTCCATTTTTTTCTTTAAAATACATTGTTTTGATATTAAAAGCTAATTTTTCAAGTTTAGACAATTTTATTGGTATCGGTTAATTCACCTACAGATAAAAATTGACACAAGGAAGCTTGGGACAGCTGGTGGAGCATGTCCCCAACCCTAAAATAGGTGTTCCACCACCTATTTGGGTTATGTGTCCCTAAAATTAATTAAAAAATTTTAAATAGGTTTTATTGCATCATCACTTATGTCATTTTGGGGATACCTAATCCACCCTTCTCCTCTATAAATACCCATGCTTCTTGGACAATTTTCACACATCCTCCACTCTGTAAAGTTGGCCAAAACCCACATTGAGAGTTTCTCTCTCTAGAATTTTTTTTATAGTTTTTATGTTAAAATTTTGCTACTTTTCAATTAGTAGAATTTATCTCCCTAGAAGCTTTGCACCAATAATTCCATCCTCTTCATCAACCACCTTAGAGGTAATGGAGGGAGTGGAGTTGGTTCAAAATTATTGTCACTTTGCATGTTGGTAGGAAGGGTATTCCCTTAAACCTGTTTAGGCAAAAGTTTAATTACTATTATCATTACATTGTTATGTTTGATGCTAAACTTTAATTTTTATTAAGTTGTTACTCTACTCAAATTTAGATTACTAAATTATAATTGCTAAGTTGTTACTATGCTCAAATTTAGATTACTAAATTATAATTGCTAAGTTGTTACTCTACCCAAATATAGATAATTAAATTATAATTATTAAGTTATTATTCTACTAAAATTTGAATAATAATATTATGATTATTAAGTCATTATTTTGCTAAAATTTTGGTAATTAAATTGTGATTACCAAATTGTTATTCTGCTAAAATTTTGATAAGTAGTTATACTGTCAAAACTTTTATATTATCATGTAATTTCTACTTATAAGGCAAAAATGTTAATTGTACTAGTGCTCAAATTAAACGAGACTAGGGAAACCTCTGTTTGAGAAGTGGGAATGTGATAGTTTAGTGAGTAATGTAAAGCAAGTGACATGTAGTGGCATGACATCTTGCTAGGGAAGCTATAGTTTGGTACGTTGAGGAATGAAAGTTAGGGACCTACTTACGGAGGTCCTTGGGGTAGGCATCGAGTGGTTAAGGTCCTAATGGCCAGGGTAGCGCCCTTGAGCCAGGATATTCGTCGGACCAAGCTTGATACCTCGACAACTGCTCAACATTCCAGGATTGGTTTAAGAGTATACCTCTATAAATAGATATCTTAACTGTTATTTTCCTCAATAATAATGAGGACTATTGCCCACTAATGGGGAGTATGGATCCATACCTAGTCAAGTGTAGTTTGATACAACTTAGAATGAACCTTAGGCTCCCTTTTATTGTCAGCTGTGTTTTATCTTTGTTTTATGGTGATTTCCTACCATACATGTAAAAGTGATTTTAAAACAAAACATCTCACTCCATTATTTTCTTCTATGTATGAGTGATCGTGATTATTGAAGACGATGTTAATGCCCCGTGATGCTGAGTACGAGTCAGAGGACATTTCAACTGGTGAGGATTTGATTATATATAGTATTTTTCTTTTTGTATAAGGGATAGGGTAGATTCACACTGCTCTGTATTTTATGATTGTCATGCATTATCAAACCATGACGTATAGTTTTATGATATATATATATATATATATACAAGGGGCAGGATCCGTTGACACCAGGTGTAAGAGTTAGTCAAATTACACTTTCAATAACTTTTTGTATAATACAAATTTAACCAATCCAACCATTGAATTTGATGATATTATCTTTATGATTATGTATATCAAATTTTACATCATTTGTACTTTTCTAAATATGTTATTTGATATTGAATATTTACATATATTTTAATATCATATTGTACGTTAAAATAAAGTGATTTAATGAACTATTAAATAATTTTAGAATTGTATGAAATTTTGTATACTTAATATAATTAATAAGAACATCAAATTCAACAGTTGGATTGGTTAAATTTGCATTATACAAAAAGTTATTAAAGGTGTAATTTGAGTAACTCTTACACCTAGTGTCAACGGATCCTACCCCATATATATATATATATTATATAGTCTTATCTTTCATCTTTTACTACTATTTCCAAATTCTGTTAAGTTTGGAATTTTTCTATTATAAAAGAAAAAAAAATTGCACGCATTTTCATTTACTTAAACTTCATAACTAAATTAATACGAATTGTATTTAATATAAATAGGTGTTACAGTATAGGCTGCTTGGATAGGGCCTTATCGACTGGCCATGTATGGTGTTGAATTGAACCTACATGGTGTTGTTGAATTGTTGTGGCTATGTGTGGTGCTGAATTGAGCCCACATGGTGTTTTGGATGAAAATCTTGTTTATTGTTGATTATGAATTGATGGTTATTGGTGTTGTACATGCATTGCATGCATATGTTGATAGCTGACGATAGACCTCATGCTGTGGTGCGGGTAAACACGTAAGTTGGTTGGCTGACTAGAGTGGACGGCTTAGACAGGGCCTCCAACCTAGTGTTGGATGAGACATGGGGTAGCTGTCGATAGGCCTTTAGGGATAAGTGGATGGGCGATTTCGTAAGGGGCCAAGGTAGTGCAAACCTTGAGTCGCGGTGAGCCACCACCCATATACATTTGTCTTAACAAACCACATAATCTTATCTGTAGATCAGAGTTGGCAATCCCTGAATGGTAAATGGCACATGTTGTTGATGCCATGTTAGGGGAATGGGACCTGACTGATTGCTCGATTATTGTAAATCTCTTAGGAGTAGTGTCTACTTGCATAACATGGTTGTCGATGTAGTTAAGTTGCATTATAGTCATGTGTAATGAATTTGATTGTTGAACCCAACGTATGTGAATGTTGATATTTACTGGTGGGGAACGATATGTGCTTGTTCCTTATTGACAGATGAGTATTAAATTATTTGTTGATTTATTTCCTTAATTATATGTTATGTTGTTTCAAATAAACTTACCCTTGCACTGTTTGCATGTGTGGTTTGTGCCATGGTGATCATGTCGTTGACATGGGGGCAGATGGTGAGGCTTCTGTTGATCAATGCTTAGAGTTAATAAAGGAGCTACCAGCTTAGAGACAGTGAGATGTGACGAGTCACATTCTCGCTTTGGATGTTCTTTTTGAATAGATATTTTAAACTTGATGTATAGCTTGACCTGCCTTAGGGAGTGTGTTTTGTATCCCCTCTACCTTTTTGATGTATATCTTGGTTGTGGCGTTAACACGCATGTTTTATAAATCTTTGGTTTGTATATATTGCATAGTTGAACTTGGTGGAGACAGATGGTCTCTTATGTATGTGTACTTGTTGATGATAGTGTTAGTTGTATGTTAACCAAGGTAGTTTTCTTTTGAAAAAAAAAATAAGAAATTTATATATTAAGAAATAAGAAGAATGGTAACGTTGTCCAGTAGCGACAAAGGTCGTTACATTTATGGTATCAGAGTTGGTCGTGTCTTTTGGGTGAGCTTATGGAAAATAGGTTTCATATGCTTTTGTTGTGTACTTTTGATACAGTGATGTGTGCTGATTGTTTTGGTTGTGTTGTATGGTGTGGGTCCTTCCATGAGAGAAGTGATTATGGTTGAATGACTTATGAGCATGTTGTTTTTGGTTGTGGTTGGTTTTGTAGGATCTCGATGAGGGGATCTAACCCACCACCACCACCTCTAGTTGATTTATCTCAGATTGCTAGAGTTATGGAGGCGATGGTTGCTGCTATGGCTCAACAGTAGAATACTATGGCCCAGCAACAGACTACTATGGCTCAGCAGCACAGGCTGCTATGGCACAACTAGAGTTATCCCTGAGTAGCTACTGAAGCTGCTCGTGCTGCCGTGCCTCCTGAGTTTCAAGGGTTGGCTGAATTTGAAAAAAGTGACCCTTCCCAGTTCAAGGGCGAGTCAAATCCTGATGCGATTGATTTGTGGATACAAGAGATGGAAAAGATTTTTAGGGTTATGGCTTGTCTAGATGATCAAAAAGTCATGTATGCCATGTACATGCTAGCTGATGAAGCAAAGTACTAGTGGCAGGGAACCCAACAATTGATGGAGGCCTGTGGTAAGGCTATTACCTAGGCTAGTTTTAGGGGGCACTTCTTAGAGAAGTATTTTCTAGCAAGTGCCAAGCATGCAAAGGAGATGGAGTTCCTGAGGTTATACCAAGGGAATATGACTATGAATGAGTATGTAAGCAAGTTTGAGTACTTGTCTCGGTTTTACTTACAGACAAACACTGAACAGTGGGGATGCCATAAGTTTGAAGAAGGCTTGAGGCATGACCTGAAGAGGATGATAGTCCCTATGACTCTTAGGGAATTCCCCATGCTTGTGGAGAAGTCCAAGGCGATGGAATGCTTAGAGCTGGTAACTGAGTGATGAGGACTCATAGGAGTGGTGAAATAGAAAAAGCACACAAGAAGGGAGGGGGTTGAATTGTGCGTTTAAAAATCTTTTTCGAAACAAGTTGATCAGTATGAAAACATTTTCAAGTGTAGGGATAGAGAGAATAAGAACACATAAAGTTTTATACTGGTTCACTCAACCTAAGCTACGTCCAGTCCCTTCACCCAGAAGGTATTCACTAACCAACCTTAGGTTACAAGTATTGTTCGCGGCCTCTTCAGGATTTACAATGCAATCACCCTAGATTGCTTAACCCAAGTATTCTTTCACACTAAGCCTTTCCAGGCTTTCACAACACAACAAGTGTTTATACAAACGATATCAACTCACGTAGTGAGGATTTGAAAGATAAAGCTCAAGCACACTCTGAAAATCTTTACAAGATTTTTGCTATCGTCCATTGGACGCTTCTATCAATTGTTCAAAAGTAATTTGTTAACTAGGAATTTTTTATACCAGGCACGTATGTGTGTCTTCTTTATGACGTTCTTCCTTGATACATATATAGTCTTTAGAGAAAAGATCCATTGTGAAGACTTGACTTCGTTATGCAAAGAAGGGCATGTAAACTATCTTTTCAGAATGATCAGGTGCGGCAGCTTTTAGACTTGCACTAAAACGAAAGGTGCAAGACAGTGCTGGCGGTCTGCTTTTCTGAACATTCTTCATTCGTCTCAGCAGCTTGATAAGTTGAGTTGCTTTATCTGATTTTGCTACGCTCTTGCATTAGAATGATTCTGATGTTATTTAATGCTTCAAACAATTTGAATGTTAGATCACAGAAGTAGTAATATGTTAGTTTTAAGAAAAACTAGCATAAATAAATTGGATGTTCAAAATAAAACTTAGCCATTTGAATATTTGTCGTTGGAAGCTTGCATCAGATATTTGAATTTATTCTTCAGACGATCATCTTAAGTTGTTCATTGGATGATGTTCTTTAAGCACGTCTATTGGACGGTCTTCTTTGACACGTCTACTGGACAGTCTTCTTTGACATGTTTACTGAACGATCTTCAAAAAGAAGTTTGTATGCTATAAAGAATTCAGTTCTTTGGCAGAAACTTGAACATTAATAAGTTTGTTATCTTCAAAACTTTGAGGGTCTAGATGCTTCTACGTCTTTGGTTCTAACAATCTCCCCCTTTTTGATGATGACAAACCTTATTAATTTTTAAGTTTTTGCTAGAATATAAAGGAATGCATGAAGGAGTTTTCGAAAGACTTACTATACTCCCCCTGAGTCTGATATTCCAAGTTTTGTATTCTTTGAGACACAAGATATATTAGTTTAAAATCCATATCGAATAACGTTCAAAATATCAAGCATATTGTATCTAACAGTTATGAATTTTAAATATAGGTAGAGTAATATATGTTAAAACAAAGCATGTATTTTATTGTACTTGAAGATCATACAAAACAACAAAAACAAAGAAAACAATAAAGCAATAGATTTCCAGTTCTCCCCCTTTTGTCATTAGCAAAAAGCAGATAGAGAGAGAAGGGAGACGTCATCATAGTCACTGTTGCGGCGGTAGAGGAAGAGGTGGAATAGGTTGAGGAGGGTGTAGGAAATCTTGTTGGTTCTGAAGAATTTACAGAAGAAGGGTGAAGATGGGTTGTAATTGGTTTGTAACATATTGTTGAACAGTAGCGTCAACAGGGAGTAAGGGTAAAGGGGCAAAAGAAGAGATAAGGAGGCTTACGGAGGTTTGAGAGCCAGGAGTAGGCCGTGGTGGAGGTGTAGGGGACGGTGGTTGGGAAGGAGTGGGTGGAAGAGCTTCAGAGGGAGGAGGAGGTGCTTCGAGAAGCTTCAAGTCTTGTACTTCTAGTTGGTATGGACGTGGAGTGGTCCAAGGGTATGTTGGTTGAAAATTTGTGTGGTGAGTAAGAGCGGCGATCATAGTGTATAGGATAGAAGTTTCTGTACCAAGGAGTGGAAGCTCGTTTGCTGGACAGACAAAAGCAGCTGAAGAGTTCGAAAAGTGAAATACACAAGCTGGATGCTGCATGACTTCAAAGTTCATTGCAGTTGGGATAGCAGCTTTGTCGTCTACTGAAACTCCACTAGTAGACGCTTCTTGTTCGCATTGGAACATATGTTGATGCCAGAAGCGTTTAGCATCGGCCTTGTCTAAGTCTGTATGAAGACGCTGAGCTAGGAACCATTCACGGGAATGAGTTGAATGTTGTTGAACATCAGTTCTGGACGACAAAGGTAGGGACGGTGCCTTAGTCAGAATCTTCTTCTTTTTGCAGTTGTCATTTATGATTGGCAGTCTTAGGCACACGCGATCTGGTTGGATGCAGATGGATATGGAAAGTTAGATGTGTTGTGATGGGGGAATGAAGAGTTGAAACTTCAAGGTGGCGGAACCTTTGAGAGTGTTGTAGAACATATGCTCAAAGGCAGATGGAAAAAATCCATCTTCTGTCGGGTCTAAAGGCCGAAACTTCAAATCTGCAGGCCTTATGTGAACAGTCCACTCGCCCCCAGGTTTCCTTTGTTGCAGAGCTTTCTCGATGTGGTCTATTGGAGGTACTCTATGTTGAAGTACTCCAAGAGGATGTGCATTGATGCGCCAAGCTCGTACAACTCTAGGGTACCTTCGTCTGATAAACCGCTTGAACGATAAGTGTTCAATAGCTCCAAGAGGTAGTGCTAAATAAGCTTCAGAAGGTTTATGGACATAGTTGTCCATGTACTTGTCCAGATTAAGTGGAGAGTAATCAAAACCGAAAATAGGTTCAGGGAGCTCTAGACGCAAGATAATAGCATTGTCATCCATGCAATTTTGGGGGTTGCCTTCAACAAAGTGTAGAGGCCAAAGCTGTTTGGTTTTGGTCAAGGTTTCTGAGGGGGTGGAAGAGGTAGGTAAGGAAATGATGGTTGAGGAGGAAGGTGATTTAGTAAGCTTGATGGAGAGATGTGTCTTAGATATGCCGGGGGTGGGGATGGTGCATGTATAACCTTCATCACTAGGCAGTAGCAATTATGGTTCAGGTGTGGCTTGTGTGTCAGCTTGTGTTTGGGTAAGAGGTTCAGAAGGTTCAATAATGATTAAATCATCAAAATTGTTGACAGGTTCATGAGCAGCAGAAGAGGAAAGCTTACTTCTCTTAGACTGTGCTTCTGCTGGTCGTTTGGAAGAGGCAGATGGTTGTGGTTGTGGTTGAACAAGAACATCAACCATGGCAGTTTTTTGCTTCTTGACAAGCTTACCAATTGGCTCATTGTCTTCGTTGTCAGAAATGACGATCACCATTTTTTAGTAGGAGCTTGTGCTGGAGTAGGTGAAGGAGCAGAGGCAGTGATAGGAGCAGCTGCAACAGGAATAGACGAAGCTGAAGGTCTTTGGGTCTTGGATCTTGTGACCCTGGTCGCTTGCGTTTTGGACGACCTCCTCCTAGTGGACGATCTGGTAGCAACTGGATTCACAAATAGTGCCTCGTTGTCCATCGGCTTAGCAAGCTGGATGATTGGCTCAATTGTCTACAGAGGTGCCATCTCCACGACTTCCTTTCTATCATCCATTAGTTTGGACGTGGTCTCCAAAGGCTTTAGCATGAACCCAGCCTTCATCTGTGCAACATTGTTGTGTCCAAACGGCAATTAAGTGAAATGATGGCCACCACCCAGAATCCTAATCTGACTTTGCTCTCCAAGAGATAGAGCAAAGAAGGCATGATACACCTGCTATTGCCAAAAAAGTTTGTTAAGGAAAGCGGCGTAGGTGATCCGATCGTGCTCTCTGTGTCTTCTCATGGTCTTGAAGATGTTACTCAGGATGAGGTGCGGCAAGTTGAACTGTTGGACGTTGATCATGTGGAACAACGCGAATCTATGCAGAAAGGTAACATTGTCCTTCGATCCAGCCTTGTGAAGGGTTCCCTTGTTCAGAAACTGTTAGAAAATTTTCCCCTCTTTTGTTAGCTTGCTGTATTCCACCGAGTCTTCACCTTCTGGACCCATCAGTGCAGCATCAACAGTGTCATGTCCTCCAAAACTGCTTTCCCTGGCATTCTTGATGCAGGACCCAGCCCGCTCACAACCAATGGCTTGGGCAACAGAGTCGAGGTCTAGTCTGACCTTAACTGCCAGAGCAGTTCCAGTGATGTTCGTATTTGAGAAAACGACAGAGTTCTAGAACTGTCTGATGAGTTCTGGGTATATGATCTCGTTCAAGTGGAAATAGTTGAGAATTCCACATCTGAGCAAGTTGTCCATTACATTCACACCCATGTCCTCTAGAGCTTGGACATCAAAATGGCTTTCGATAAGAACAACAACCTTGTCTAGGCTCTCCACACGAGCCACGGCCTTCGCAGCAGGACCAGCTTTTTAGTTGCCATATTTGAGAGCTTGAAAGATAGTTAGGGTTTGAGAGGTTTCGAGAGACTGAGAGAGTTCAAGTGGATTTGAGAAAAAGGTGAATGTTTGGTTTAGGTTTGAGTGTATATGAAGAAACCGAAGAGTTTTGCTTTTGGCGGTTGTTTCAATTTCGAAGAGAGAGGTGATGTGCAATAAATGCTGGGTCAGGCGCTTACATTTCCCGAGGTTGGTTATACGGCGCATAAGTGACTCAGACCGGAATAAGACATTTATTTCAAATCATTTTCAGAGAAATCATAATTAAGTACGGATAAGGATCGTTATGCACACATAAATGTAAGTTGTTATGGAATGCGAAAAGCTATGCAAGTGGACGATGTAATATTGGACGCTACAACACATTGGACGCTCACATCTTTGGACGGTCAAGGCATGTTGAATAAACTATTCATTTATAAATTCCATACCAAGAAGATCTCGAATATGGATGAGTTTATCTTTAGGAAGGAGTTTTGTAAATATGTTGACCCTTTGATTTTCAGTGTTAACAAACTGAATATAGACAATTCCCTTCTAAACATAATCTCTTATAAAATGATGTTTTATTTCAATGTGCTTTTCCTAAGAATGCAAAATAGGATTTTTAGACAAATTTATAGCAGCAGTGTTATCACAAAAGATAAGAATATTACTCTCGTAGATATTGTAGTCTTCTAACTGATGCTTGATCGATAAAAGTTGTGAGCAACAAGACGCAGCTGAGACATATTCTGCTTCCTTGTGGATAGGGCAATCGTCCCTTGTCTTTTGCTCGTCTAGGAGACTAGATTCCCACCAATGAGGTGACATCCTCCACTGGTGCTTTTGCGTTCTATTCTATCTCCCGCATAATCAGCATTGCAATAACCAACTAACCTGTATTCTTTGTTTGACTTAAAACACAAACCAAGGTTAGTGGTCCTTTTTAAGTATCTAAAAATTCTCTTAACTGCTGTTAGATGAGTTTCTCTAGGGTCAGACTAAAAACGGGCACTTAAGCATACACTGAACATAATGTTAGGTCTAGACGCTGTGAGATATAAAAGAGACCCAATCATACCCCGGTATGTAGTTTGGTCTACCTTTTTAGAAAAGTCGTCCAGGTTGAGTATTGACGATGGATGCATAGGTGTACTCATTTCCTTGGCATCGTCCATCTTGTACTTCTTAAGAAGTTCGTTGACATAATTTGTTTGATGTATGAATATGCCATTTGTAGTCTGCTTTACTTGCAATCCCAGGAAGAATTTTAATTCTCCCATCATACTCATCTCGAATTCTACTGTCATGATCGTAGAAAAATCCTTGCATAAAGCGTCATTAGTAGAACCGAATATAATATCGTCTACATATATTTGCGCAATAATAAAGTGTGATTTAACGTCTTTGCGAAAGAGAGTGGTGTCCACTTTTCCTCTAGTAAAACCATTTTCTAAAATAAATGAACTTAGCTTTTCATACCAAGCTCTTGGAGCTTGTTTAAGTCCATACAAAGCCTTTTTCAGTTTGTAAACATGTTTTGGAAAAGTATCACCATCAAAACTAGGAGGTTGTTTCACATAGACTTCCTTGTTTATTATGCCATTTAAGAATGCACTTTTTATGTCCATTTGATAGAGCTTTATATTATTATGAGCAACAAATGAAAGTAAAATACGGATGGCTTCTAATCTAGCTACTGGTGCAAAGGTTTCAGTAAAGTCTATACCTTCTTGTTGAGAGTAGCCATAAGCTACAAGTCTTGCTTTATTTCTTATCACTTTGCCAGCTTCATCTAGCTTGTTACAGAACACCCACTTTGTTCCAATGATAGACTTGTCCTTGGGTGTAGGAACTAGCATCCAAACATCATTCTTTTCGAATTGACTAAGTTCGTCCTTCATGGCGCTGATCTAACCATTGTCCAAGAGAGCTTCGTCCACTGTCTTTGGTTCCAGTTGAGAAATCAAAGCAGCTTGAGCTTGCTCCTTGAAGGTCGATCTTGTCTTGACATGATCTTGAATGTTTCCAAGAATTTGATTATCTGGATGATAGGTCTTCATTTGCCAAGAGCATCTAGTTGGTTCCTTTTCTTCTTCTTTTGGATCGTTCATTTGTTCTCTAGACGCTGAAGGACTAGCATCTTTTAGCTTCATATCTGCAAATGAATCGTCTAGCTTTGATATTTCTTTATCAGGCTTATTATCATTGAATTTAACATGGATGGCTTCTTCAACTGTTAAGGTTCTAGAGTTATAAACTCTATAGGCCTTGGATGTTTCGGAATAGCCTAACAGTATTCCATCATCACACTTAGAATCAAACTTTCCAAGATTGTCTTTAGTGTTTAAGATGAAACATTGACATCCAAAGGGATGAAGATATGATATGTTGGGCATTCGTCCTTTCCACAATTCATAGGGAGTCTTTTTGAAAATAGGTCTTATATAAATTCTATTTTGTAAATAATATGCAGTGTTTACTGCTTCAGCCCAGAAGTGCTTAGGAGTGGAATTATCATTTAGCATGGTTCTAGCCATTTCTTGCAATGACCTATTCTTTCTCTCTACCACACCATTTTGTTGTGGTGTTCGTGGTATAGAGAAGTTGTGGAGAATTTCGTTCTCCTCACAAAACCCTTGAAAACTATCGTTTTCGAATTTCCCTCCGTGATCACTTCTGATTGAAGCTATGCAAACACCTTTTTGATTTTGAATTCTTTTGCAAAAGATTGAAAAGATATTGTAAGAGCCATCCTTGTGTTTTAAGAACATAACCCATGTCCATCTAGAGTAGTCGTCCACTACGATTAATCTATAACGTTTTCCACTAAGGGAGGCTATTCTAGTTGGACCAAACAAATCAATATGTAGCAGCTCAAGAGGTCTAGTTGTGGAAACAATATTTTTTGATTCAAAAGAGCTTTTTACTTGTTTGCCTTTTTGACATGCATCACAGAGAACATCAGACTTGTAAGCAAGATTTGGAAGTCCTCTTACAAGGTTATGCTTATTTAGCTTTGAGATTAGTCTCAAGCTTGCATGTCCAAACTTCTTGTGCCAAGTCCATTGATTCTCTTTGATGGATACTAGACACGATACATTTTGATTTGTGAGGTCATTGAGATCAATCCTATAAAGATTGCTTTGCATCTTAGCAAAGAATAGTATTGATCCATCTAGATTTCTGACAACATATTTTTCTTTATCAAAGGAGACATTGTGTCCACTGTCACATAATTGACTTATGCTCAGTAGATTATGTCTGAGTTCTTCAACATATAAAACATTTTCAATGGAAGGGAAGGAGTGCTTACCGATTGTTCCTATACCTGTGATCTTTCTCTTTTAGTTTCTTCCAAAGGTGACCCATCCATCATTCTTGGGTTATAGGCTTTGGAACATACACCTTTCTCCCGTCATGTGTCGTGAGCAACCACTGTCCAGGTACCATGACTAGGGTCTTCTTTCAGTTGTCAAGCAAATCTACAACAAGTATTATCATAGACTTAGGTACCCAAATGGACTTGGGTCTTTTTCTGTTAGTTCTGAAGGCATTGGACGCCTTCTTTGTTGGACGATATCTACATTTTGTTGATTCATGCCCATTCTTTCCACATATTTTACAAAAAGTTATGTTTTTACCAGGTTTGTAATTTTCTTTAACAAAACCAAGTCCAGATTTGTCATAAGGACTTCTTCTATAAGATAGAATCTTATTTAGGTTCTCTGTTTCGCTGACAAATTTTGACAAACTTTCTTTCAGATGAGTGACTTCTTTTTGAAGTTCTAAAACTTCATGAGAAGATGTCTCTTTTGAAATGTTCTTTGTTTTTAAAAACTCATTTTCTTTTAAAACCTTTTTATGCTCTTCGTTGAGCAAATTGAATTCTTTTGTTATTTTTGAAATTTTCTTTTTCAGTTCTTTATATCCCATTGAGAAAGTTGAGGAGTTAGCAAGCAAATCATTATAGGCTTCTTGTAGAGAGATTAAGTTATTGAAGTTTACCTCTTCGTCTTGCTCATTATCTGAGCTATCAGAGCTAGTCTTCGCCACGAGACATAGGTTGGCTTCTTCTTCTCCTTCTTCATCTGATGAAGATAGATCCATGTCTTCCTAGGTAGCCATGAGACCCTTTTTCTTGAAGAACATCTTCTTTTTGTCCTTCTGCAAACTAGGACATTTAGCTCTAAAATGTCCAGGCTTTTTGCATTCATAACAGACTGAAGGACTCTTTTCTTTTGGTGCCTTGTTGAACTTCTTTGTGAAGTTTTTGGCTTTTGGTCCTCCTTTCTTCTTCCACATAGCCTGTATTTTTTTGAAGATGAAGGATATTTCATCTTCATCAGAGTCATTCTCTTCGAACTCTTCCTCAGAGAATTCTTCTATGTTTAATGCTTTGGACGATGATCCTCTAGGTGGACGCTAGACGCTTAAAGCGATGGACTTCTTCTTCTATCCTTCGTCTTGCTTTAGCTCCAGTTCGTGGACTTTAAGAGTTCCAAGTAACTCTTCCATTGAGAGTGTTGGTAGATCCTTGGAAGCTCTTAAAGCTGTAACCTGCGGTCTCCATTGCCTAGGCAAACTTCTCAAGATTTTGTCAATGTGATCATAATTATCATAGGTTTTGCCTAAAGACCTCAGGTTGTTTATTATGGTTTGAAATCTACCAAACATAAGTTCAATAGTTTCATTTTCTTCCATAGTAAAGAGTTCATATTGTCTTACGAGTAAGCTCAACTTAGACCTCTTTACTTGTGAAGTGCCATCGTAGGCAAGAGCGAGGGTGTCCCACATTTTCTTAGCACTTTTTAAGCTATGTACCTTTTCATATTCAGATTCAGATAAGGCACACATCATAGAATTTCTAGCTTTTGAGTTTAGAAGATACCTTTGTTTATGAGATTCTGTCCATTGACTTCTTGGAAGCTCCACTCCATGATGGTCAAAGGGCAGGTAGTCGCCAGTTTCTACTACATCCCACATGTCTATATGACATGCATCAAAGAATGTTGTCATTCTTTGCTTCCAATAATCGTAGTTCTGACCTTTAAAAATAGGCGGTCTGTTAACAGGCTTGTTCTTCGTTTTCCATGAGTGGTCAGGATCATTTTAGCCCCTACAGTGTTAGATGCTCAACCCCAAGAGGCCAAGCTCTGATACCAATTGAAATAGAAAAAGTGCACAAGAAGGGGGGTGTAACACCTTGTTTTCCTAATGCAAGATTAAGTGTTTTAAATAACTAAAAGTGGAACTTAGATATGTAATCTAGGTGATTAAAAGAAATAAATGAATTGATGCTTCGTATGGTTTGTTGTATGTGATGATTTGGTGTTGGATGTTTGAAATGCCGGTTTGAATTTAAGGAACTTGAGATGTGTGCTTGAGCCAATGTGGATGTGTTGAGAGTGTGATTTTAGGCTTTTGAGGAAAAACAATTGAGTTAAACCAGTTTTAAGCTAAGAACAGTGGTTTGGCGAGATTTGAGCCTTAGTTGGCCAAAAGTTCGTGTGAGAGCTCTAGAAGGTTCAGCTATATAAGAGGGGGAGGTAGTTTTTTTCTCTCATTTCCTTATTTTCACTCTCTTTCTTCACTTTCTCTCTCTTCTCTTCATCTCTCCCAATCTCTGTAAATCTCTTTAGTCTTCAAGGGCTTAGCAAGATATCAAATCTAGATTCCTTGTTCTTGTGAAAAAGAGGGTGGATTTTGGCTCAAAATACCAAACTCTCAAGAAACCCAAATTCAAATTCGAAGGCTTTTAGAGGTAAGGGAAGCTTATTATTGTTTGATTTCATGTTTGTGGTCATTGATATATAGATTTAACGCTTTAGAATCGATTGATTTCGGTGAAAATCTTGCGTATATAAGTTTTGGGAAAAATGGGTTTCAAAAAAGGATTTTGAGATTTGAGGTTTTTATAGCTAAAAATTGTTGTATAATCAGTTAGAAATGCATTGAAAGTGTTTAGAATTATTTGGAATGGTTGTATAGCAGTTAAAACTCAAGGAATTGAAGAATCACATCCCATATACCTTGTTCGCATCGCACCCCATCAGGCGACAACTCCCTCCCGCCGGGTGAGGTTCTTCCCAAGCCCAGAAAATGGCTTCTGGAAGAACGTTGCCGGGCAACGATTCCCTCCCGCCGGGCGAGGTTCAACCCGAGCCCAGAATGGGGTTTATGGAGAAGTCTCGCCGGGTGGCATTTTGGTCCCCCCAGGCAACATTCAGTCAGCAAAAGGAAAAGGGGTCTCGGGTATCATGCCGCCGGGCGGTAGTATTATGTCGTCGGGCGGTATGCTGTTCGTGGGTGAATTATTTGAAAATTTTGTTGTGAGAGAGTTGGGTCTAAGAAAGAATGTGAAATGTAATTGATTTCTTTGGATTACATGTTTAGATGTCATTCTTTGAAGCATTGGAAAAATGTTTAGATTTAAAAGAAATTTAAATTCTTATGGTATGCTTGATTTTGAGGATATTTATGTTATTATAAATTAATGCTTGTGAATGATGTTATTGGTGGCTTGCCATGTTGTTGACGGTGTTATTGTGTTGATATAATGTTGTGGTTATGTGTAATGATTTCATTGACACATGAAATTGTTGAATGTACATTTTAAGACAATAAAATGTGCACATGGTTTTCTAAAGTGGTTCTTGGTTTTCTTCTTTATTGCTATGGAGTTATTTTGATAAATCGTTGGAAAGAGGTAGTCGGGTGGAAGGTTGCCTAAGTAGGGACCTCCACTAGTTGTAGAATGTGATGATAATGAGATATCTTACTTGTTGACCATGCAAGAGGCTAGATTGGGTCTGCATGGAGTTGGTAGTGACAGTTGGACCATAGGTGGTGCTAAGTAGGCCACGTGATATTATGTTGGTACATATCTATGTATGGATATTGATGAATGATTGTGTTTGAGTTATTGTGGTGAGTCATGCATTTGCATGCATATGTTGTTGGCTGAGGCTGTATGGACCTCATGCCATATGCGAACAGGCAGGGAAGTTGGGGGTGAACGGAGCTGTGGCTTAGCCGGGCCTCCAGTTTAGTGCTTGGATAAAAAGTGGGGTCTGAAAGATGGACCTAGGGGATAAGTGGATGGGTAAATCCCGCAGGGGGCAAAGGCAGTGTAGGCCTTATGTCGCGATATACCACCACCCACATTCACTTATTCTGACAACCACAAGCTTATCCATTGATTAGAGTTTTGGCAATTCCTGAATGGTGCTTGGAAGGCCATGGTAGGGGATAAGACCTGGCTGATCACCCAAAATATAGTAAATCTCTCAAGAGTCGTGTCATTCATGCATTGATATGTTGATGTTGAAAGTATGGTATGTATGTAGTGATTTTGTGGAAACTCATTCTTCTGTGATTTTAATTTCATGATTGCTGTAAGTGGAAGGTTTTATGAAATAAATCTTGTTTATTATATGTTTATTTATTATGTAAGCTTACCCTTGCCTTGTTGTTTTGTTTTGTGTTGTCATGGTTGTTGTTGTTGCTGGTGTGGTTATGTGTGTTGCTATGACTGTGATGATCACGTCATGTTGACGTGGGAGCAGAGGGAGAGGCTTCAGCAGATCCGACTTCCCACAGTTAAGGGTAGAGGTTTCCAGTTAGAGTTTTAAGGTCCTTGTAGGTGGATCTTTTGAAGAGATCCTTTTGGTCTTTCTTTTTTTGTTTTGATGTACATATTGTATAGCTGACCAACTATAGGGAGTATTATTTTGTGTTTATATTTCTCCCTTGGTGATGTATATAAACTGACCTGCATATTATTTTGTTTTATATAATGTATGTATATTCCATAGTATATATGGAGATGTAATGATATTTAATGTCATCGACTGAATATCTTAGAAGAGTATGAAGTTGCAGATAGTATTGTAGCGATAGAAGGTCGTTACAAGGAGGTTGAATTGTGCATTTAAAAAACTTTTTTGAAACAAGTAAATCAATATGAAAACGTTCTTTAAACGTAGGGATAGAAAAAAGAAGAACATAGAAAGTTTTATACTGGTTCACTCAACCTAAGCTACGTCTAGTCCCTTCACCTAGAAGGTATTCACTAACCAGCCTTAGGTTACAAGTATTGTTTGTGGCCTCTTCAGGCTTTACAACACAATCACCCTAGATTGCTTAACCCAAGTATTCTTTCACTCTAAGCCTCTCCAGGCTTTCACAACACAACAAGTGTTTATACAAACGATATCAATTCACGTAGTGAGGATTTGAAAGATAAAGCTCAAGCACACTCTGAAAATCTTTACAAGATTTTTGCTATCGTCCACTGGATGCTTCTATCAATTGTTCAGAAGTAATTTGTTAACTAGGAATTTTTTACACTAGGCACATATGTGTGTCTTCTTTATGACGTTCTTCCTTGATACATATATAGTCTTCAAAGAAAAGATCCGTTGTGAAGACTTGACTTCGCTATGCAAAGAAGGGCGTGTAAACTATCCTTTTAGAATGATTAGGTGTGGCAGCTTTTAGACTTGCACTAAAACAAAAGGTGCAGGACTGTGCTAGTGGTCTGCTTTTCTGAACATTCTTCATTCGTCTCAGTAGCTTCATAAGTTGACTTGCTTTATCTGATTTTGCTACGCTCTTGCATTAGAATGATTCTGATGTTATTTAATGCTTCAAACAATTTGTACGTTAGATCACAGAAGTAGTAATATGTTAGTTTCAAGAAAAACTAGCATAAATAAATTGGATGTTCAAAATAGAACTTAGCCATTTGAATATTTATCGTTGGAAGCTTGCATCAGATATTTGAATTTGTTCTTTAGACGATCATCTTAAGTTGTTCATTGGACGATGTTCTTTAAACACGTCTATTGGACGGTCTTCTTTGACACATCTACTGGACGGTCTTCAAAGAGAAGTTTGTATGCTGTAAAGAATTCAATTCTTTGGCAGAAACTTGAAAATTAATAAGCTTGTTATCTTCAAAACTTTGAGGGTCTAGACGCTTCTACGTCTTTGGTTCCAACAAGTGGATCATTTAGATCCAAGAAGGGTGGACAACCGACGAAGACTTACAATAAACTATAGGGACAACAGCAGTTCTCTAAACCTCGGTAGTCTAGAGTTTCAGTTTCTCAGAGTCCTTCATCAGTTACACCTCATATTGGATCAAGATAGGTTTTGATGCTTTAAGTATAGAGGACCACACTATGCCAGTCAATACTTTTTGAAGAGTAGTGTTTGTTACAAGTGCCAGAAGCATGGCCACATTGCTAGAGATTGTGGAGCCCAAGTAAAAGTAGAATTTACAGTGAATGCCACAAGAATTGCAAAGCCCTTAGCAATTGGTCATGTCTTTGCTATGAGTGGATCAGAAGCCTCCCATTTTAATGATCTGATACAAGGCGAGTATGAGATAACTGGTAATCTTCTATCTATGCTGTTTGATTTTGGCACCATGCATTCTTTCATTTTTTATGAGTGTGTGGAAATGTTATAGTTACCTACTTGTCCTTTTTATCCTTTGATTTTCTTGTTTCCACACTAACACTTGCTCCTGTAACAATCGTTGTTGTTTGTGTTAACTGCCCAATTGTTGTTAGTGGGTGCAATTACAAAGTCAACTTAATTTTCCTTCCATTGTCGGATTTGGATGTGATCTTAGGGATGGATTGGTTATCTTCCAACCATATACTAATCGATTGTGCAAAAAGATCCCTTATCTTTCCTAGTTTTGAGAATTCCAGATTTATCATTGCCAACCAAGCACAAACTTCTGTGCTAAAAGGAGCTCATAGGTACACGATCTTGTCATTCCTAGAAGTCAAGAGTGACGTAGACTTGAATTCTGTGGCAAGTGGTCAGGGAATTTCCCGAAGTTTTTCTTGAGGAAATGCCTAGTTTGCCTCTACAACGAGAAATCGAGTTTGCTATAGATTTGGTTTCGAGTGCGGGGTCGATGTTAATAGCTCTTATAGGATGGCATCGACAGAGTTAGTTGAGTTAAAGAAATATGTGGAAGAGTTATTGGAGAAGAAAATGAACAGGCCAAGTGTTTCCCCCTTGGAGAGCACCAATGTTGTTGGTAAAGAAGAAGGATGGTAGCTCATGGTTATGTGTGGATTATCGACAGTTGAACAAGATCACCATCAAGAACAAGTACTCGTTGCCAAGGATTGATGATCTAAGGGATTAGTTGAGAGGAGCAATACTGTTTTCAAAGATAGATGTGAGGTTTGGATATTATTAGATACTGGTAAGGTAAGAAGACATACCAAAGACGGCTTTTCAGACTCGATATGGGCATTATGAGTATGTGGTGATGCCATTTAGAGTGACGAATGTGTAACATCCGGCCGCTTTCAGGATGAGTGACTGTCCCCACAAACCAACACAAGACTTTTCAGCGTGCTTTGTCCTCACTCACACGCTTCCCAAGAAACTTCCCAATAGGTCACCCAACCCTAAATTGCTCTAAGTTAAGCACGCTTAACTATGGAGTTCTTAAGTGATGGGCTACCGAAAAGTAGATGCATCTTGTTGGTATAGGTAGCACTTATTAATTCCTTTAAGCTATCCTCAACTGTACAGTCCCATACCCGCACAGCCTCTGGATCCCTCTCGTTCGGGTGTGTATTCGATTCATTCATGTACCCCTCCCGCTGGAAGCCTGCCAGGAGCCGCTCATTGTCCGTGCCTTATCTCTTTTGCACCGGCGATCACTCCCCACCCTCGTCAGCGCCCAGGATGTTACATGCCCACCAGCTTCCGCTTGGTTCTTCCTCAAACCACACCGTACTGGGAGAGAGGCCCTACTCTGATACCACTTTGTAACGCCCGGCCGCTTTCAGGATGAGTGACTGTCCCCACAAACCAATATAAGACTTTTCAACGTGCTTTGTCCTCATTCACACGCTTCCCGAGAAACTTCCCAGTAGGTCACCCATCCCTAAATTGCTCCAAGTCAAGCACGTTTAACTATGGAGTTCTTAAGTGATGGGCTACTGAAAAGTAGATGCATCTTGTTGGTATAGGTAGCACTTATTAATTCCTTTAAGTTATCCTCAACTATACAGTCCTATACCCGCACAGCCTCTAGATCCCTCTCGTTCGGGTGTGTATTCGATTCATTCATGTACCCCTCCCACTGGAAGCCTACCAGGAGCCGCTCATTGTCCGTGCCTCATCTCTTTTGCACTGGCGATCATTCCCCGCCCTCATCAGTGTCCGGGATGTTACAGAATGCCCCTGCCATATTCATGGATTATATGAACAGGATCTTTCGTCCTTTCTTATATCAGTTTGTTGTTGTGTTCATCGATGACATTCTGGCCTACTCCTGTTCTCATGAAGAATATGAAGAACTTTTGAGGACAATGTTGAGGACTCTGAAGGAGAAATAATTGTAGGCCAAGTTGTCTAAGTATGAATTCTAGTTGAATGAGGTGAAGTTTTTGGGATATATGATATATGTTAGTGGAATTGCAGTGGACCCTGAAAAGGTGGAGACTGTATTGCAATGGAAATGTCCAATGATAGCTACTAAGATTAGAAGCTTTGTTGGGTTAGTTGGTTATTACCGGAGGTTCATCGAAGGTTTTTCGAGGATAGTTGCACCGTTGACCCATCTTATTCACGAGGATCAATCGTTTGCTTGGACAGAAGCCTGTGAGGATAATTTTTAAGAGTTGAAGCAGAGACTAACCACTTCTCCTGTCTTAGTGTTGCCTAATCCTAGTGAGCCTTTCAAGGTTTATTATGATGCTTCTCATGAAGGATTGGGATATGTATTGATGTAGCATAGGAAGGTTGTAGCTTATGCATCAAGAAAATTGAAGAATCATAAGAGGAATTATCCTACCTATGACTTGGAGTTGGCCGCAGTGGTTTTTGCATTGAAGATATGGAGGCATTACTTGTATAGAGCAAGGTTTAATGCGTTCAGTGATTACAAGAGCTTGAAGTATCTGTTTTTTTAGAAGGAATGGAACATAAGACAAAGACGATGGATGGAGTTTCTAAAACACTATGATTTTCAATTAATGTACCATCCTGGTAAGGCAAACATAGTGGTGGATGCTCTGAGTAGGAAGACAGTGCATATAACAACTTTGATGGTGAAGGAGTTGAAACTGGTGGAAAAGTTTAGAGACTTGAATCTGTATGTGGAGGTGTTACTTGATCGTATTAGTTGTGGTATGATCACAATAGCCATTGATTTTCTTGAGATGGTCAAGGAAAAGTAGTTAATAGATCCTAATCTTTGCAAGATTAAGGAATTTTTGGGCATAGAGAAAACGGTAGATTTCAGCTTAAGTATTAACGGTATTTTATAGTTCAAAGGTAGAGTATGCATATCGCAAGACCCTGAGTTGAAAAGGCTTGTTCTAGATGAAGGCCACAAGAGTAAGCTGAGTTTGCATCCAGGTACCACTAAGATGTATAAGGATTTAAAGATGTTTTGGTGGTCTGGTATGAAGAAGGACGTGGTTGACTATGTTGCAGCTTGTTTGACTTGTTAGAAGGCTAAGATAGAACATTAAAGACCTAGTGGTTTGTTATAGACGAAGAAGATTCCTAAGTGGAAGTGGGATAGCATCACGATGGACTTTATAGTGAGCTTATCTAGGATAACAAAGGGTTTTAATGCTATTTAGGTCATTATTGATAGGTTAACTGTGACACCTATTCACATTGAACATAACCCATACTTATTTACTTATTTAATAATGCGAGTAAATTTTTCTCCGCTTTTAATAATAAAAATTTGTAAATTTAACAAAATTTGAAAATGGTAGTAAAAAAAACAAAATATGAATATATTCATCGTGGAACTGTATATCATGATTTCATAATCAAAAAAATTACTGAAATATAAGGAGATCAAAATAGTTACAACTTATTCTCAGTACATCAAAAAGATCCTAGTTAGAGCAGTGTTCGTCTACCCTATCCCATAAAATAACAAACTACCAGACTAGTCCTATAAGTTCTCATCAACAGCCAGGTCTTCATTAACCGCGATCAATCATGCATAAAAGAAAAAGTAATGGAGTGAGGTGATTTGTTCTAAAATCACTTCTACATGTAGGGTAAGAATTCTACCATAAAATATAGATAAAACACAATTGACAATAAAAAAAGAACCTAAAGTTTATTCTATGTTATACTATCCTTGACTCGGTATGGATCCATACTTTCCATTAGTGGGTAATAGTTCTTAATAGTACTTGGGAAGTGACTGGGAATACATATACCTCTCTCAACATCATCTCATGGTACAATCCTCACCAATCCTGATGATGCTGAGCAGTTGTTAGGGTTATCAAGTTGGTTAAGTGATTGTCCCAACTCAAGAGACCTTGGCCATTAGGACGCTCAACACTGAATACCATATCCTCTAGACCTAACCATGGGCCCCTACTTTTCATCCTACGATATACCAAACTGTAGCTTCCCTAGCAGGTACTATGCTACTGCATGTCACTTGCTTTATATTACTCACTAATTTATATCTTCCTAACTTCTCAAATAGAGGTTTTCCTGGTCTCATTTAATTTGAGCACCAGTACAATCAATATTTCTACCTTATATTGCAGAAAATACACAATACCATAATCACGTAAAATTTTAGCATAATAACGACATAGTAATTATAATTTAATTACTAAAATTTTGGCAGAATAACAACTAAATAAATACATTTTAATTTTCTAAATTTGAGCAAAGTAATAGCATAACAAGTATAATTTAATAATTTAAATTTGAGCAGAATGACAATTTAGCAAGTATAATTTAATAATTTAAATTTGAACAAAGTAACAATTTATAAAAATTAAAATTTAGCATCAAACATAATAATATAATAGTAATAGTAATTAAAATTATGCCTAAACGGGTTTATGGAAAAACCCTTCCTACCAACATGCAAAGTGACAATAATTTAGAACTAACCTTACTCCTCCCATTACCTCTAAGGTGGTTGATGAAGAGGATGGAATTGTTGATGCAAAGCTCCTACGAAGAGAACTTTACTAGTTGTTGGAAAACTAGTAAAATTTTAGCATAAAAACAAAGTAAAAGAAATTTTTTTTCTAGAGAGAGAAGCTCTCTAAGAATTTGGCTAGCTTGAGAGAGTGGAGGATGTGTGAAGAATGTCCAAAACACATGGGT
Source organism: Spatholobus suberectus (assembly GCA_004329165.1). Lineage (NCBI taxonomy): Eukaryota > Viridiplantae > Streptophyta > Magnoliopsida > Fabales > Fabaceae > Spatholobus > Spatholobus suberectus. The sequence goes on along the minus strand of CM014729.1, from coordinate 50,577,010 downwards.
ATTTATAGGAGAAGAAGGGAGCATAGGTGTCCCCTAAGTGACATAAGCCATTATGTCATAAATAAGGTTTTTGATTCACTTTTTAATTCAATTAAGGGACAAATATGCAAAACTAGGGACATATATCAATTTTAGGTGGTGAATCACCTCTTGTAGGTTGAAAATGTGCTGGGTGAGCTATCCTAAAGCTCCTAAAATAAATTTTAACTGTAATTGATTAGCCGGTACTGAAAAAATCACCTAAATTTTTAAAAAATAGCTTTTAATATCAAAATAATTAATTTAAATTTAAATTTGAACAAATGTAGTATTTTTCATCAAAAATAAATTTTAATTCTTATTAATTTATTTCAAATTATATGTATTTATTTTGTATTTTTAAGCTAGAAAATTCATAAAAAATGCATTTTAATCCAATAAATACCAAAAAAATTCTAAAATTTAATTCTAAAATTAAATATTTTACCCATAAATATGCTAAAACTACCATTTTCATCCTTTCTAGATGTCAAATCAATACTGGCTAAGCTTAATAGACACCTAGGGACATTTTGATCATTTTACACAGAAATTCTAGAAAATTCTCAAAAAAAATTTAAAATTATATTTTAATGATTCCAAGCTCAAATTGACATTTTAATGTCAATTGAATCTTTTTCTCGTTTCAGCTCTTAATGTTGAGAAATAGGAACATCGTCATTTTCTAATTTTTCCAAGCTCCAACTCAAAAAAATTATTAAAAATCATGATTAAATAGATCTTGAAATTTTAAGTGTAATGGTGGAAATCATAATTTTGAAATTCCTTCCCAATTTTTTCAAAATTACATTGTTAAATATTAGAAAAATAATTAAAAAATTGAAATAGGATTGTTATATTTTTCACTATTTTTCTTTCAAAATAAAATTATTATAATGAAACATATTTAGTGTAAAATTTTTAAAATATTTTGAGGTCAAAAAGTCTTTGGTTGGTTCTCGTAGTCAACCAGGGGTATTTTTGTTATTTTACAAAAATTATCTCAATAAATTCTTGAAAAATTTTTAAAATTATTATTAATTATTCTAAATATATTGATAATTTAAAAACAATTTGTAAACACTTCTAACTATTTTTATTTTTATTTTTAATTCTGTTATCTAACTTTTTAGGGCAAAACAGTGATTTTACCTATTTCTAAGCTTAGTTCTCCAAAAATTTATTAAAAATCTAAACTAAGTACTATTCACTAATATGAACATAACTATAGGAATCAAATTTCTTGAGATTTCCATCCGGTTCTCAAGAATAAATATATAACTCACTAATATCTATGAACACTCGCTCAACGAATTTCCCACTCATTTAGTAGATTTCCTCTTTCTCCTTAATCACAGTACAACTTAAGAACATTCGCTCAGCAACACGAAGGATCACTCAGCGAACTCCAACCCGAAAGCCTCACTGCACTCCTAGAGGCGTTCTCGCTGAGCGAGAGCCCTAGTCACTCAGCGACTACGGGGTAGCAGAACCAGAAACTCTCGTCGAAAAACCCAAAAATCCAAACTTTACTCTCACCCACACTCTAAATCAACCCCATAGAGGTCGAACAAAATCATGCAATAATCCAAAACATTATACTCAATAGATTTCACAACCATCACAACATTTCAACAACAAATCGTCACATTCATCAACAAACCCATTTTCAACAAAAATCCAGCAAAACTCATTCAAATCACGTTTTTAGCTCAATCCAAGGCAGCATTCGCACACAACCATGTTCGTGCATCAAGGATTCAACAAGTATAAGCTTCCCTTACCTCTTGGAGCTTCCAAATTCAGATTTGTGGAAGAGGAGAATGCGGAGAGGTGAACCCTTGAGCCAAATCTTTAGAGAGAGTAGTTCTTCTCACAATGGAATGGGATAGGTCTAGGAAATCTTGCTCTTCTCTTGGTGGGTTTAAGAGAGAGATTGGGGAAGGGTTTTAATTGTAACATCATGTTTTTCTTAATGCATGATTAAGTGTTTTAATAACTAAAAAGTGAAAATTTGATATATAATCTAGGTGATTAAAAGAAATAAATGAATTGTTGTTATGTATGGTATGTTGTATGTAGTGATGGTTTGGTGTTGTTTGTTGAATTTTGGTTTGAATATAGGAAATTTGAGATATGTACTTGAGTCAATTTGGATATGTTGTGAGAGTGGTTTTAGGCTTTTCAGAGAAAACAGTTAAGTTAGACCAATTTTGAGATAAGGGTAGTGGCTTGGTGAGGTTTGGGCCTCAATTAGGCAAAAGTCTGTGTGAGAGCTTCGGGGAGGTCGAGTATAAAAAGGGGTGGAGAGAGAGATTTCTCTCATTTCTTTTCTCTCTTCCCTTTTCATCTCTCTATCTATCTCTCTAGAATCTCTCAAGTTAGCAAGGGTATTAGAGAATTTCGGGCTCAATTTAGTGATTGTGGTGAAAGGAAGAATCAATTTATGGAAGATTTTGGCTCAAGACACTAGATTCTCAAGGAACCTAAATTCAGATTCAGGAACTTTTAGATGTAAGGGAAGCTTACTAATCGGTTGTTTTGTGTGAGTAAATGTTGGTATGTTGATGTCTTGCCTTGGAAACAGTTGAATCTCTGTGGATGTGGACATATTTGTTAGTATTGATATTTTAGGGAAAATAATGGGTTTTTAGGGAAGAATTGATGATTTTGTGATGAAATGTTAAATTTGTTATGTAATCTAATGTGTATGAGCTTGGTTGAGGTGGATTGATGTTGTTGGAACTCCATTGATTTGAAAATCTAGGTTATTTGGTTGAAAAGCTTGAGTTTCTTTGTAGAAAATCGCGTTTTTTTGAAAATTCATTACAGATAATCGATTATGGGGATCATATAATCGATTATCTGGAGTTTCAAAAGTTGTTTTCGTGATTTGGTTTCGGGTATAATCGATTATAGGATCTCATAATCGATTATCTAGGCATCAGTGAAATTTTTCCTGAAACTGGTTCTGGAATAATCGATTATGAGAATCCATAATCGATTATCGTTGCCAAAAAATGAAATCTGGTGCATTTTTACTAAACTGATATAATCTGTTACTCCAGTACTTAATTTGTTATTTCAGAACTGAATGTACTATTTCAGATTTTAAAGTTTTCATTTCAAAATATGAAGTATTATGTATATACACATATAAAAAAGGTATTATACATTTTCAAAAGTTCTATTTGAGAATAATGGAGAGTTGTCTAATTGAGATATGATTTTCTTTAAATTAAAGAAGTGAATTGTTTCGAAGGTTTTTGTGAATTTCAAGATTTACCTATCTTCCGAATGGTTTTCAAAGAAAGTCTTGGTTTTCAAATTATAGTTGATTGTTGGATTGGATGTGAAGTGGAAGGTTGCTTAGATAGGACCTCCACTTGTTTGGTATGATATTGTTGTATGAGGTTTCTCTTGAGGTGGGTTGCTTGGATAGGGCCTTACATGTTGACCATGCTTGAGGCTGGAATAGGCCTGCATGGTGTTGATAATAGTTGTTGGACCACAGGTGGTGCTGAGTAGGCCACGTGGTATTCGTATGTCGCCTTATATATATATATATATATATATATGCATGTGTTGACTTGTTGTTGTTAGGCTGATGTTGTGGTATGTTGGATGCATTCATGTATATGTTGTTGGCTGAGGTTGTATGGGCCTCATACCATATGTGGGTAGGCATAGAAGTTGGGGGTGAACGGAGTTGCAGCTCAAACGGGCCTCTAACCTAGTGCTTGGATAAGAAATGAGGTCTGAAAGCTGGGCCTAGGGGATGAGTGGATGGATAATCCCGCAGTGGGGTCAAGGTAGTGCAGGCCTTGTGTCACGGTACACCACCACGTACGTTCACTTATCTTGACAACCATAAGCTTATCCAACTAATCAGAGTTTTAGCAATCCCTGAATGGTGCTAGATGGCCATCGTAGGGGATAAGACTTGGCTAATCGCTCGGAATGTAGAAATCTCTCGAGATTCATGTCATTCATACATTGACATTTTGGGGTTGAAGGCATGATATGTGTGTTGTATGTATGTAAACTCATTCTCTGATGAATTGGATTCCAAATTTGTATGTTGATGAAATTGTTACTATTGTTACTCGATGTCGTTATTGCTGGTGGTAGTGATGGTAGTATTGTTGTTGTTACTTGGTTATTGTGGTTGTTTGTAATTGTATGATTGCTGATGGTGGTGATAGAGGTGTTGTTAATATCGTACTGTTGTTGTGTTAAAGGTTGTTGTTATAATGCTTGTACTGTTGTTATTATATTATTTTGTTTGACTTTGGATATATGATTAAGAAATTTTCCTATTACCTTTCCTTTATGCTATATGTTTTATTGTTTTAAGTGAGCTTACCCTTACATTGTTTGCACGTGTGGTTCGTGCCTGTGATGATCATATCTTTGGCGTGGGAGCAGATGTTGAGTTTTTGGCAGGTTTAGCTTCTCTTAGTTGGTGAAGAAGCTTTGCCTCCGTCAGTGGCGAAATTGAACAAGTATAGAGAATCATTCTTTTGTTCTTTTCCTTAAAGGAATTGATATTCCTTATTGTTGTTTATTTCTTTAAAAATGATGTATAAAGCGACCAGCTATAGGGAGTTATGTATTTGGGTTTTTCCTTGGTATTGTATATAAATGGGCCTGTATACACTTATTCTTTCATATCTTATATATGTTAAAGTAACTTGTAGATTGATTATTATTAAGTGTATATATATATACATATATATGTATATATATGTATATATATATATATATAGGGGTTTGTTTGTAGTACTGTGGCGACAGAGGGTCGTTACATTAATGGTGGCCTAGCTAAAAATAAGGGGGAGGGGCTTTTGGGGTGTCTTAAGATCCTCTTGGGCCTCAAAAGGCTTTGGGCTCACTAAGGCCTATGGTTCATCTAACCACTCTCGACAACCAAAATTGTCCTAACATCGCTGTTCACTCAACAACCCAGATAAAGACCACAAACAACCCTTTTTTGCTCAAGCACATTTTCCTCAGGTTCCATAAATTCAAGTCAGGATTTCCAAGACAACACAGCATAAAACAACAACACCCCCACAATTTATTTATTACCTTTTAATTACAAAAACTAAATTTAATTTCCACTTTCAATTATTAAATTTCTAAATCACACATTAAGAAAACATGATGTTACAAACACCACCTCCACCATCCACACCTGGTTCTCAGGCACTTGCCAGTGCACATCCACTTGCAGTCTGCCCACCTCAACAAGTTGTTGATATTGACATTCTATTTTAGCCTATATTGATTCACAACTTCAACCTATGATGGCTCTCCTTCAACAAATAACTATGAATCAACAAATCCTCCAACAACAATAATAACCACCACCACCTCCACCTCCTCCGCCCCAACCTTAGTGATTGTGATGGTTTGCTCACCTTTTTTGCCTAATGTCAAAAAGGGGGGTGTATTTGGGAATATTGATATGTCAAACATTTTGTTTTCTTAGAATAACAGTTTAATCAATGCATATATTTTCTTTTTCCTGGCTTTGTTTTTATTTTATGCTCTAATTGAATATGTCTATATGCTCTAATATTCTTAAACAATTGAACATATGCTCTGGTTGAATCTCTATATGCTTGGTTTGATATATATACCGATCTTAGGGGGAGTTTACATTGCCCCAATGTATTTTGTATTTTGATATATATATGCTTAATAAGCTCTGATATAAATTGTTTTTATGCTAAGCTTTGATGATTATGCTCAAAATTTAATAAAGTTTGTCATCATCAAAAAGGGGGAGATTGTTGGAACCAAAGACGTGTGAAGCTTTTGACCCTTCAAAGTTTTGATGATAACAAGTGTTTTTAAATTTTAAGTTCTTTATAACAAGTGTTCCATGTGCAGAAAAATAAACAATTAAGGTATATCTCTTTAACTAAGATGTGGCCAAAACGATTTTGAAAACTTGGCGTCCAACAGTCCAATTTAAAAATAGTGTCCAACGTTTTTAGAAAACAAAGGCGTCTAATGCACCTCATTGCAAAATGTGTCGAATACATGTTTTTTAAAGCACCCATTTAAGATATCATCCAAAGCATCTTTACTTAGAACGTTTGTATTTCGTTAAGATTTCTTTCCTGCTAAATAGCTTATATCCTCATACTTCTTAAAACCTATTCTAAGGAAGTTATAAAAGGAAGCTCTCTCTAGACGGACATATTTTTCATGAAGCTATAAAAAGAAGTCTTGAAGTTCGAAGGAGGTAGACAAACCAAACAAACTTGAACAAAATATGAAAGCTTTCTCAAGACGACAATACTTTTGCTTACGCTTTCATATACTTTGCTTAGCAAAGCTTTTGTAACTTGCGCTAAAATTTCATATCTTCACATTGTGAGTTGATTTCTTGTATAAACAAACTTGTTATTTGTGAAAGCCTAAACAGGTTTTGTGATTAAAGAATCAATACTTGGGTTTTGTAAACTTGGGTTAGATCACATTTGTAAGGCCTGAAAAGGTTGTTGAGAATACTTATTGTAACCAGTGTTGGTTAGTGGAAACTCTTCTAGAAAGAAGGTACTAGATGTAATTCAATTTGGAGTGAATTAGTATAAAATCTTATGTGTACTTTCCTTCTTCTTATCCTCATGCTTTTTATTGGACGACCTCCTATATATATCTATTTGTAAATGTTTTGTGAAAAGTTTTTCAAAGTTTACATACACACAGTTCAAACCCCTTGTGTGCTTCTTATTCTTTCAAACAATAGACACCTATACAGTCATTATTCATTACAACACAACAAATTACATCACAATATAAGTCAAACCATATAGGCATGCAAAATGATGCAATATGTCAACAACCATGTATGTAGTAGACTCAACTCTATTAAGATTTCTAAACACCAAGCGACCAGCCAGTCATGTCCCTTAACATGATATAACATAACATTAACCCGTAGGTCAAAGCAACACATACCAAAACCATTCAGTGGACTCCGGTATTGATCATGGAATGACTGTTGCTTCATTAGGATATTGTATGTAGGTGGTCGCCACCACAACATAAGGATTGCAAAGGCCCTAACCTTATATGGATTCATGCATTTGTATATCCTCAAGATCCTATTGCGAGCAACATCCACTAGCCTTTTCGTACTTGTCCTAGACCAAGTGCATGCTCATTTACAAAATGCAGACTCGTGTTTATGAATGTGTGATCAAGCCATCATACACATGTTAATGACATGAAAGGGCTTATTAGTCATTAGACATGGTTGGGGATTGGTCCAAGGTATTTTTCTTGCTCTAGAAAGCTTCTTGCAAAGTGCACATTTGATACCAAATTAAAATAATAATTTTTAATCAATATGTTCAGAAATAATTCAAAATTTTACAAAAGCTTAGTTTTGATGAATACTTGCTAATCATAATTAATTTCATGAAATTTATGACTATATGCTTATAGTTATAATATAGTTCTACATTGTTTTTTTTACAATGTAGTATGAGTTTCAATTGAATTAACCACTAAAACCTCTACAAAAAATAATAGAAATTTAATTAATTAAATTTTATAATTTAAATTCAGATTTTCTCTTATAATTATGATGAATCAAGTTAATAACAAATTACCGAAAACAAAATGTTACAACTACTACTATAATTACTTGTGCGTCGCACAAGCTTTGTTATTGGTGTATGTGTGTATATGAAAGATTCACTTACTATAATAAGAGTATATTAATCAAGTTTAAGTTACTTCGGTTAACGATATTTTATAAACATTAAATTACTTTAATCTAATCGCTGAATTAAGCATTATCATTATACAGATCAAGCTTATAAAATTTTATATAATTTAAGAGGCATTTAATACTTTAGCTATCGGTTTCTCTCTCTCTCTCTCTCTCCATATGGATATAGAGATGGGAGGTTCACTTACTCCAATAGTAAGTTTAGTCTAATATATTCCATGACTTTTTATAAACATTAAATTCCATTCATCTACATTATGTTTATAATTCACGTTAAGTAGACCAAATCCACAGTTTTTCATATAATTAATTTAAAAATGATTTGATATGTCATTAATCAATTTTATTTTAATGTATAACATACCCATGAAATGGTCAATTTATATAAAAATGGTTTCTTACTCGTGGGATGCACGATTAAGTTTTATAAGGAGATAAAAGATAATAAATAAATTCATATACGAAAGAAAATTTAGATGATTTTCATAATGTAGGAAAAAAAAAAGACCTTAAAAATTTGTACTAATAACAATAAAATATGAAAATAACAATATTTATATTTAGTAAACATCTTATTAAGACAAGTTCTCGAAAACTTCTATATATACAACATCAGTTATATAGTTTCCAGGCATGTTTTCATAATTTTCTAGCAAAAATTTTAATCCATTTGCAAATTTTTTGGACAGATAGTATGGTTCATACAAAAGATAATAAAAAATTTCAGTATTTGTAGATGTATTAAAATATGAGGTTATATGAATTAGAAAGATTAAGTGGTTATATTAACATAAAATAGTATATTTAAGTGATTAGATGATATAAAGTAATATATGCCCTTTAAGTTAAATATTGTAAAATAAATACAATAGGAAAACTTATTATTTAATTTTTTCTTGGGTATAATATTTTATTTTTTTTATGAAAAAGTTGTAAGAAGCGCATTTTAAGCAAGGAATAAGTGTAAATGTTTGCTAGAAATTTTTTTATTGATAAAAATAAATATTTATAGTAACTATGGTAGTTACAACTAATTATGGTAATTCATGAAATTGTCAATTTTTTTTAATTAAGGTAATTATATTAATTATATATGATTATTTTTCTCACCAAGATGCATGAGACATAATTAAGGTAATTAGGATATATATATATATATATATATATATATATATATATATATATATATATATATATATATATATATATAACTAAAGTAATTATCCATAATTATTATATATAATTTATTTATTTTTAAATGTCACTAGAAATTATTTATTTTTTCTTGATAAAATTACATAATTGTACTATCTTGTGTCCTTTACATAAGAAACAAATATATAATTTAGTAAGACCAATAAAAATAGTTAAGTTAGTTATTTTTAATTAATAATGTCATAAATTTAAATTTTATTTTATAAATACCCATAAAATTAAATATTTTAAGTAATGGTTATATTTAATGACACTACTCATAATTCAAGAGATAATTTTTTCACCAATGACTATGACTTACATTGTTAATAGGTCAATTAATGCATCTATTTGTATGGAGAATGATTGAGTGTCTCATTAATAAACTTCAGAATAAATTAAGGGTATAAAAAAATTAGCAATTACTACATTTGAAAATGAGACAATCTTTCTTATCGTTAGGACAAAAAAAAAAATTTGTTTATTTATTATATAAAGAACTGGAGATAGTATTATTTATTATAATTACAACTTAGTATGGTAATTAACGAAATTATGAGATTTTTTTAAAATAAAAAATAAAAAATAAGATTAATTTAAATTAAGCTAAATATATCATTTTAAAATGCTTAATTAAACTAATTAATATAATTATTAAATATGTAATTAAGGTAATTAATTGTAATTATTATATATAATTTATAATTTATTTTTTATTAAATGTAATTATTAAATTATTAAATAATATACGTTTAATAAAAAATAAATTATTAAATGATCTATAATCTATAATAATTTGATATGTCATCAATTAATTTTATTTTAATGTATAACATACCCATGAAGTGGTCAATTATATAAAATTAGATATGTATAATTATCAAGATAATCACATGATTCAACAATTAAATTTGTCAAATTTATATTGCAAAAAAAGTTATTAAGTTGAATAAGTGCTCAAAACTTATTTTTAGAGTAAGGTACCGTTTGGCCTAGCTTTTTTTTAACTTATTTTTTTAACTTAAAAGTAAAAGCCAGGTCAAACACTCTTTTAAATAAGCTCTTAAAAAAATAAGTGACTTATTTTTGAAAAACAAATAAGAAAATAAAAAAAAAGAGCTTTTATAAAAGCTAACTCAAGTAGCTTTTACGTGAGTTATGCGAAGTTTTTCCGTAGGTCCCTGCTTCGAATCTTGTTTTGCACCCTTTTAATATAGTTTATATTTTTTTTCCCTTTGCTCTACCAATAGTTGTTGAAAAATACCCTAACCCTACTGTCTCCGCTATATGCGCATAGCTACTATCTGAAGCACTCTCATGGTCCCTCACTGAGTCAAGTAAGATTTTTTTATCTGTTATTTGTGCCTTATTATATATATTAATATTACTTGTAATCAATATTTAAATTACTTTAATTAATATTATATACGTTATTTGCAAATTAGATATTAGTATATATTAATAATAACTTATATTTAAAATACTTTAATTATATATTAATATATATTGATAATAACTTAATTATATATATTAATATATACTAATAATAACTTAAATATTTGATTATCTGCAATCAATATTTAAATTACTTTAATTTATATTATATTATTATTTTCAAATTATCATTATAATAAAATATATTTAACTAAAGTAATTTTTAACATTTTTAAACATTCAAAGTTTTAAATGTTTTTATTTTAGTATTTCTATTTATTATTATTATTATCGTTAAAATAATTTTATGTAAATTAAATTAATTTTACACATTTATTTTTATTTTTATAAACATACTTTTTTCACTTGCAAGTTCCTTATTTTATAAATTACTTTTACCAAACAACTTTTAACTTAAAAGTTACTTTTAAGCCAAAAAAAATAAAAATTGACAAACAACTTCTACTTTTTTTTAAGTCTTTATTTTTAGCCTTAACTTAAAAGTAGCTTTTAAGTACAAAAAAAAAGAAAAAAAACTGGGCCAATGAACCCAAAGTATATTTCTTCCATACACACATATAGAGGCACACACACAATTATAGCACTATATTTTAATGAGAGGAATAAACCATAGACTATACATAATTAATTAAGATTAAAGGATACTCAAAGTTACATGACTTTTTGACATGATTTTTATATTTTATTTTTAATAATTTATGATGAAATCTAATAATCAATATCTCTTTTCACTCTCACATAAAAAATGTATTCTCACTTAATATGAGGATTATTTTTATGTAAGAATTATTTACTTAAATGTTATATAACTACTTAAAAAAATTACATAATCTTCATTTTTTATACATAATCTAATGACAAATATTTACCATACAAAAAAATCCTCTCAGGATAAAGGCAAAAAGTTGATCATTTCATGCACATTTACCATCAAGCACATGAATTAATTGGGACAAAGTTGTTCCAGTTTAACTAGTAGTCTCAAGTTTGAGTCATGGATATGCAGTTGCGTTAAATACTCGGAGAGAGTATTTTGCCGCCCATAGTAGTCCTACTCAACTCGAGCAAAATTGTCTTCATTGGATAATACCTATGGTCTATACTAAAAAAAATAAAATCATGCGCATTTGATAAATTTTTTTCCTAAATTTACATTTGAAATCCATGGATACAATTCATCTGATTGGAGTAGTTGCGTAGAGTTAAGTGCAAAGGCTATAAATGAATCAGCTCTAATAAATCGATCAGCTCTAATATGCAATGTAACCGCTATAATTCATCTACTTAATGATTAGTTACAATATGCAATGTGTCATCCCCTAAGCAGAGTGAATCGGCTCTAATTAATTAATGACTTTTCAACAAACTAATTTGATAAACATTACTAAATATAAAAGGAAAAGAGTAACACTGGTGGTTGTGGCGAGGGCATCCATTTCTATTTGCCTTTTAAAAAAGCATCAAAACTTTGCTTTCATTATTTTCAATTGCCTTAGTTGGCTATTACGCACAGAATTTATCCACTCAACAAGTAACTAAACATCAAAGAAAAGCCGGTGTTTTCGTGTCAAGAAAGAAAAAGCCAAAGTTGGAACGTTATTTACATGTATTATATTGCCTAATCTAAAAAGGCCAAAAACAAAAGAGATCCATTGATTCTAGCCCCACTAGGCCACTACTGTTTGAATTTTCAATTTTCTTTGAAGGATCAACACACGGTTTTAAATCAGAGCTTTCATAGCTAGGTCTCCTTCATTTTTGGCTATGCAATGGACCCTACACAATATACATGTAGCAGCCTGAAAATCAAATTCATTGCACGTCCGAAAGCAACCCAGGAGATGAGTACCGTTCTAAATTTCAATTTGTACATGGGACCCGCTCTCTTTCATCAATTTGAAAACATTTATCAATAATCTTAGCTTTCTTTTCTCCCAAGTCAACCTACCTTAATCAAATTGTCTCGCACTTTGCCAGCAGAGTCATGAGAGATAAAACTCATACTGGCCACAGCTGAATGCTAATGATGCAAATTAATTGCCTGCTTCAAAATGGCTGACTTTATAGCATGAAAATTATGAAGCCACGATGCCCGTTAGAAGGATGCATTTTATCAAAGTCAATCATTGATTATCAACCGACGAAATGAATTAAAAGGACAATGATCAGGGGCTTTTTTTAAGGTATTTTTTAATTAAAATTATAATTTTATCTTGATAACATACAATAAAGGTTAAAAACAATAAATATTGACTATAATACTTGAGATAATCAATTCTAAATTTAATTAAAGAACAATATTAAAAATATTTAAAATACTAATATCTAAATTTTATTCAATAATAAAAATTACAAGTTTTATTCTTCAAGTGTTATTAGAGTAAATAATGACATACATAGCCACTATTGGAATAAAGGTTTTTTATTTTAGCGTAAACACTTAAATTATAAAGGAAATAGTCTGTATTGTTGGAATTTTATATTCTAATAATTAATATGGACTAATATTATATGACAATTATATTAGCTATTTATCATTAGTGGGCTTTATTTTATGTAGTTGAATTAAGTGAGCCCATTAAACTTCTAAATAAGGTGATATGCGCTTAAATAAACAAATGCCAGTGTAGGCTCATTAGGAGATAATAGAAACTCTATTAGGTTAACACATTATAAGAAGGCTATGGTTTTCAATATATCGAATCACTGAAAACTCATTCTCCCTTCTTCTTATCTGAAGAGAGGTTAAGGTCCCATCGAGAACTCAAGAGAATTGGTTGAGGAAGAACCATAAAGCCATCGACTCTCTTTGTTCGTATTCGTGATTAATTACCGCAAATATTCTGTGAAGAACGCTTAGATCAGGAACCGACTATAGATCCAGGTATTTATCCCATCTTTAGTAATCCAACATGATGTAGATCCTATGTGAACAAGAACATGTTGTTCTTGGTATATGCATGCTTTTGTGATTATATCGCTTCCGCCTAAAGTTTTCTTAGATTAAAGATTAAATAAAGCATGTCTTTAAAGAATTATTTCCAACAAGTGGTATCAGAGCGGTCTTCTATGTTGGGTTATTAGGATTAAAGTTTTTTTTCAATTATTTAATACCTGAAAGGAGTTTTTCTTGGATGATATTTATGAGTGGTTTTTTTTTATATTGTTACTGCATCTAGAATCTGCGTATATATATAAATTGGTATATATGAATTTACGAATCGCTGAATGCTTTCTTGGATGTTTACTGATCAATTTGAGATTGTTATTTTCAAATGCAATATTTATGCAATTTGATCCCCAACTGAAGTCGCACCATTTCTCATCAAATGATTTGGATCCAGTAGTGCAATTGCTTTTGGGGTTTTAATTTGAATTGTAAAATTAGCTACTGTATAGTGTGTTATGGAGCATTCCATTGTGTCTTGATTAACGAACCAGTAACATTCAATTGAATGCATATGTGAACTTTTTTTTCTTCATAAAGAGCAAATTTATATATGTATATATATATATATATATATATATATATATATATATATATATATATATATATATATATATATATATATATATATATATATATATATATATATATATATAAGGAATGGTTCTTTACTATTTACAAATTAAGATAAAGTGGAATTATGCTTTTTTTGGTGAATCCAGGCAATGGCTATGAATCCAAGTCAATTATCTCTTACGTTGGCGGTTAGCATGAGGTTTCGAATATATATATATATATCTTTTGGATTATATGACATATATCTTATATATATTATAAAGCGAGATTGATACAAGTAATATATTATATATATCTTTTGGATTCTTCTCGTAAAGTGTTTTGGATTTTAGATATCATAAGATATTTTCTTTGGCAATTTTTTTTTTTCATTTAGCATTGCAATTGAATTAAATGAGAAATCGACATCAACGCTTATGCGTGATTTGGACAAATTTGGACCCTTCCCATTTTTATTAATTGTTTGGTAATTTTGGTTGGATTAATTGAAGCAACATGTTGCCAAAGAAACCTCTATTGTGTAGGTTGATTTGATTGAATTTATATAGATATTGCATGGAATTATTCATGTGAACTGTGCTCGGCCCAAAGGAAGACACAGTTTGACTGGATAATTACATGCCTGCAATGGTAAATGTATGGTGATTATAAGGATATTTTTTTCCATGTGGACAATAGGATGTCCAAAGACAACCATTGTTTGACAAGACTTATCACCAATGTTTGATCATTGCGTCGAGAGTACCATTTGCAGTTCTTTTAATCCAAGATTGGGGATTAATAGTGCGCTAGGTATCTTGTTTGGGTCTTTAAATTTGCCATAAAGATTGATTGTGCATGTCTTATTAATTATCTTTTGACATGCTCACTGATGTTATTGCATGTTTATTATTCTCTCTTTAGTTGTTGCCACTACCGCTCTTAACTTCACTACGCAAATCAATGGAATCCTAATGTTGAATGGGATGAACTTCAAGTCATGGAAAGAGGTTAAAGAAATTGTTCTCGGCTGTATGGACTTGGACCTAGCACTAAGGACGAAATGACCCACTTCCACTCTAGAGAACTTTAATGAGGTAAAAATCGAGAGGTGGGATCAGTCTAACCAAGTGTGCCTCATGATCATCAAACGCTTCATTCTGGATGCGTTTCGGGGCTCAATTGCTGGGAATGAGAATGCCAAAAAGTTCCTGGAGGCAATAGAGCAATTACTTGCCAAGAATGAAAAAGCTAAGATGAGTAGTCATTTGGCTAAACTCATCTCTATGAGGTATAAAGGTAAAGGGACCATAAGGGAGTACATCATGGAGATGTTTAATCTTACATCGAAACTCAAGGCACTAAAGTTAGAGTTTTCTAAGGATTTGCTCATGCACTTGGTTTAAATCTCACTTCCTGCACAATTTGGGCAATTTAAAGTGAGTTATAACACTCAGAAAGACAAATGGTCCCTCAATGAGCTTATATCTCACTGTGTGCAAAAGGAAGAGAGACTATAGAGGGATAAGACTGAAAGTGCTCATTTGTCTTCGACCTCTCAGAATAAGAAGAGGAAGAAACATAAGAAAACTGTGGAAAGTTCTTTGCAAAGGAAGCTAAAAAAGTAAGATGAGGAATTTGCTTGCTTCTTTTGCAAGAAGTCAAGACACATGAAGAAGGACTATTCTAAGTACGCCACTTAGAGTGTGTAAACTTCTCATTTTTGTTTGTTCTGAAGTTAATTTAGTTTTTGTACCCAAGGACGCTTGGTGGGTAGATTCTGGTGCTACTACTCATATAAGTATGTCTATGTAGG
The DNA here is from genome assembly GCA_004329165.1 of Spatholobus suberectus. Taxonomy (NCBI): domain Eukaryota; kingdom Viridiplantae; phylum Streptophyta; class Magnoliopsida; order Fabales; family Fabaceae; genus Spatholobus; species Spatholobus suberectus. The sequence goes on along the minus strand of CM014729.1, from coordinate 50,561,272 downwards.
GTTGCTTGTGGAGCCATCCACCAAGTGATACTGAAAGATTCATCTATGTAGGTGATGGCAATAAAGTTGCAGTTGAAGCTATTGGAACTTTTAGATTGCTTTTAAAGACTGGTTTTTATTTGGATTTGGTTGAGACATATGTTGCACCGTCTATTAGACAAAATTTAATTTCTATTTCTATTTTGGACAAATCTGGTTATTCTTGTTTATTCGGAAATAATAAAGTTAGTCTCTTATGATTCAAATATTATTGGTTACAGGTCTTTAATTGACAATCTTTATATGCTTAATATTAAGTGTTCCTATAACAAGATATTGCAAACAGATTTGCATGGTACGAAACGTAAAATAAATGAGAATTTTGCCACTTTATAGCATAAGCGCTTAGGCCACATCTGTAAATAGAGAATTCAAAGGCTTGTGTCAGAGGAAATTCTTGGACCCTTAAATTTGTTAGACTTCTAAGTTTGTGTTGAGTGTATTAAGGGTAAACAAATAAACAAAAGGAATTTAGGTACCGAAAAAGCAAAGGATGTCTTAGAACTAATACATATGGATATCTATGGTCCTTTCCCTATGGATTCATGGAATGGACAAAGGTAATTTATTACGTTCATAGACGATTACTCGCAGTACGGTTACCTTTATTTAATTCATGAGAAGTCTTAGTCTCTAGATGTTTTCAAGTCTTTCAAAGCTGAAGTTGAACTTCAACTAGGAAAGAAAATTAAGGCTATCAAATCTGATTGTGGTGGTGAATACTATGGTAGATATGACGGATCAGGTGAATAACATCCGAGGCCCTCTGCACTTTTCTTAAATGAATTTAGAATCATTCTGCAATACACTATACAAGCAAACCTAGCATGAATAGAGTTGCAGAACGACAAAACTAAACTCTTAAGGATATGGTAAGAAGTATGATTAGTCACTCTTCTCTACTAGAGTCGCTTTAGGGAGAGGCATTAAAGACCACAGTTTATATCCTCAATAGGATACCACGTAAAGTAGTTTCTAAAAACCCTTATGAGTTATAGATTGGAAAAAAGCCCAGCATTAGGCATACGCGAATTTAGGGATGTCCAGCTGAAGCAAGGCCTTATAGGCCGAATGAGGTAAGCTAGACTCAAGAACGGTTAGCTGTTACTTTGTTGGTTACACTGAACACTCTTGCAGGCATAAGTTTTAAGACAGGGAATGCAAGATTCCTTGAGGAAGTTGAGTTTGGAGGGGAAGGAAACATAAGGAATGTTGTTTTTAAAGAAGAACCTGTCACTGGCAATGAACAAGTCTCTGCACCTATCATTGTTCAAGAAATAGATCTAGTAATTAATAATGATGCTATTCCTATCATCACTCAAGAACAAGACGACACTGAGATTCCTTCCCAAGCACCACCTATAGTTCAAACTCAATAGCCTCAAGAAGTGCCATTAAGGAGATTCACTAGGGAAAGGAGAAGTGCAATTTTAGATGATTATGTTATATTTCTTCAAGAACATAAGGATGACATAGGCTTGAATAAGGAAGATGCAATCAACTTTAGTCAAGCTATGCAAAGTTCTAACTCTCAAAAGTGGATTGATGCCATGAATGATGAGATGAAATTGATGGCTGACAATGACATTTGGGATCTCGTCAAATTGCCTAAAGGTGCGAAATCCATTGGTTGTAAATGGATATTTAAAACCAAAAGGGATTCAAAGGGTAATGTTGAGAGATATAAAGCTCGTCTTATTGCCAAAGGCTTTATACTCAAAAGGAAGCCATTGATTATAAAGAGACTTTCTCTTCAGTTTCTTTGAAAGACTCTCTTAGGACTACAATTGCACCTGTAGCTTGTAGCTTGTTTTGATTTAGAGCTACATCAGATAGATGTAAAAACTGCGTTTCTAAATGGCAACATTGACAAAACAATTTATATGGTGCAACCAGAAAACTTTTATTTCAGGCGATCCAAAGTCGATGGTGTGCAAACTAAAAAAATCCATCTATGGCCTTAAATAGGCTTCCCGTCAATGGTATTACAAATTTCATTGAGTTATTACCTCCTATGGTTTTAAGGCAAATTTGGTTGATGATTACGTATACCAAAAGTTTAGTGGGAGTAATTTTGTCTTTTTAGTATTATATGTTGATGACATCCTGTTAGCCAGCAATTGTTGCATGAAACCAAGAAATTTCTCACAAAAATTTTTGAGATGAAAGATCTTGGGGACGCCTCTTTTGTCTTAGGAATCCAAATACTTATAAATCGTTCTCAAGGTATTCTTGGGTTATCACAAAAGAGCTATATCGATACAGTTCTAGATAGATTTAGTATGAAAGATGGTGAAGAAGAAAAGAGAAAAGCTTAATACAATTTAAAAGCAAAGAACATAATAACCTTTGCATTAACTCTTGATGAGTTCTTTAGAGTATCTCAATGTTCAACTGCAAAAGAAATGTGGGATGATTTGCAAGTTACTCATGAAGGAACTAATGATGTTAAAAAAGCTAGAAAGCATACATTAGTTCAAAAGTATGAGATGTTCCGCATGAATAATGGTGAATCTATCTCTGATTGTCAAAAAAGGTTTACACATATTGTTAATCACTTAACTGGTCTTGGTAAGCAATTTGACAGGGAAGAGCTAAATGTAAAAGTACTCAAATGCCTCAATCGATATTGGCAACCAAAAGTGACAGCAATTGCATAATCCAAAGATCTTACAATCATGACACTTGCTGCACTATTTGGAAAGCTTAAGGAGCATGAACTTGAGCTTCAGCGCCTGACTCATGAAGAAGAAACAGACAAGAAGAAGAAAGGCATAACACTTAAGGCTTCCTCATCAAAAGAAGAAGATGATAAGTGCAATAGCTCAAGCTTGGATAATTTGGATAATGAGAATTTGACTCTGCTTATGAAGAAATTCAGCAAATTTATGAAGAAAAAGAAAAGCAGAATTGGAAACCCTGTATTCAAGAAAGTCATCAAGAAGAATGAGGCAACTCCCTCAAATTATACTTGCTTTGAATGTGGAGGACAAGGACACATCAAAGCAGACCGTCTAACTTACTTAAAGAAACATCAAGGGGGAGAGAAAAAGCCTAAAAAACCAAGCAAAGCTAGAAGAGCTTATATTGCATGGCATGAGAATGACATGACCTATTCAAGTGAATTCAAAGCGGATGAAGAAGCAAATTTGTGTCTAATGGCAAGCTGTGATGAGCAAAGCGCTGTAAGTGATTCCGATTTTGAAATCTCTTTTGACTATGATCAATTGCATGAAGCATTCTTAGAGATGCATGAAGAGGCTCAAAAGTTAGGAATTTCAAATAATAGGCTCAAAATAAAAATTAAACTATATGAATCACAGTTAGCTAAAGTGCAAAAAGAGTTGGATGATATCAAATTAGAGCATGAAACCATGGGAATGATTTACAAAAACTCTACATGTAATTGTGCATCTTCATCCTCTCTTAAAGTCTTAGATTATGATAATTGCATTAGTCTTAAAACTAAAAATGGGTATCTCAAGGAGACTCTTGCAAAGTTCACAAAAGGAAAAGCAAACTTGGATATCTTGCTTGGTAGACAAAAGTGTGTCTTTGATAAAGCTGGAATTGGTTACAATTTTGAAACTCAACAAAAATCTTATAAGAACATCTTTAGCTTTAGAGAGGCCACTAGCTATCCATTTGTGACTTGCTTTTATTGTGGCAGGAAAGGCAATACAGCATCTTCATGTTACATTAAAAATGTTGGCATTCCTAGTGGCAAGTACATGTGGATTCCTAAAGGAACTAAGACCCCTACTAACATTCAAGGACCCAATAAAAGTTGGGGACTTAAAATTCTATCTTAATCTTATTTTGTAGGTGTGCTTGAAAGCTTGGAATTCAATGTGGTACTTAGATAGTGGCTGTTCAAGACACATGAGTGGATATGTCACTAAGTTCTCAAGTCTTTCCTCAAGACAAGATGGATATGTGACTTATGGTGATGACAACAAAGGAAAGATTCTTGGAGTTGGTAATATTGGAAACCCTTCAAGTATTTTGATTGAAAATGTGCTGTATGTTGAAGGTTTAAAACACAACTTGCTAAGTATTAGTCAATTGTATGATAAAGGTTTTAAAGTAGTGTTTAATTCAGAATATTGCATGATAACTATAAATGAATCAAATGAAGTTAAGTTGATATGAAATAGAATAGAAAACATTTACATGTTAAATTTGGATAGTGCATCTACATTGCATACTAAGTGTCTTCTAGGAAAAGAAAATGATGTGTGGTTATGTCATAGAAGGGCTGCTTATATACACATGGATCACTTGAATAAATTAGCATCCAAGGACTTAGTAATTGGTCTTCCTAAAGTCAAGTTTGAAAAAGACAAGCTATGTGATGCTTGCCAAAAGGGAAAACAAGTCAAAGTCTCTTTCAAATCAAAAGATGTTGTTTTTACAAAAAAAACCTTTGCAATTACTGCACATGGACTTGTTTGGTCCCTTTAGAACTATGAGTATAGGAGGAAATTACTATGGACTTGTGATTGTAGATGAATTTTCTAGATACACATGGACATTTTTTTATCTCTAAAAAGTGATGCTTTTAAAGCCTTCAAAAAGCTTGCCAAGGTCATTCAAAATGAAACCAATTTAAAAATAGCATCTATAAGAAGTGATCACGGAAGGGAATTTCAAAACCATGAATTTCAAAATTTTTGTGAAGAACTTGGAATTGATCATAACTTTTCAGCACCTAGAACACCACAGCAAAATGATGTAGTTGAAAGAAAGAATAGATCATTAGAAGAGTTAGCTAGGACAATGCTGAATGAGAATAATATACCAAAATACCTTTGGGCTGATGTGTTAGCGCAGCTAGTTATGTCTTAAATAGAGTTCTATTAAGACTTGTTTTAAAGAAATACCCCCTATAAGCTTTATAAGGGGAGAAAACCCAACATATCACATCTTAGGGTGTTTGGTTGTAAGTGTTTTGTTTTGAATAGTGGCAAAGAACAACTTGGCAAGTTTCATACTAAGGCTGATGAAGTAATCTTTTTAGGATATTCATTAAATAGTAAGTTATATAGAGTCTATAATAGGAGAACCTTACTTGTTGAAGAATCTGTACATGTTGCCTTTGATGAAACTAACCCCCAAAAGGAAGGAAAGGATGTTCTATATAATGTTGCAGATACACTTGGAGATCTTTACATGAATAAGGATTCATCACAACGAAAAGATACAAACGAACCTGAACAAGCAAGCTTAGAAACCACAAGTGAATTGCCAAAAGTGTGGAGAACAGCTAGAAACTTCTCATTAGACAATATCATTGGTGAGATCTCAAAAGAGGTAACAACTCGAAACTCTTTTAGAAATTATTGTGGTACTATGGCTTTCATATCTCAAGTTGAGCCTAAATCCATTGATGAAGCTATTTTGGATGAAAATTGGATGCTTGCAATGCAAGAAGAATTCAACCAATTTAAAAGAAATGAAGTTTGGGAATTGGTCCCAAGGCCCAATGATCATCTAATAATAGGCACTAAATGGGTTTATAGGAACAAACTTGATGATTCAGGGGTTACAGTAAGAAATAAGGCTAGGTTGGTAGCTAACTACAATCAAGAACAGGGCATTGATTATGATGAAACATATGCACCTATAGCTAGAATAGAGGCTATTAGATTGCTTTTGGCTTATGCATGTTTAATGGATTTTAAATTGTATCAAATGGACGTCAAAAGTGCTTTTCTAAATGGCTATATTCAAGAAGAAGTATATGTCTCTCAACCTCCTGGATTTGTTAATTTTAAATATCCAAATCATGTTTACAAACTCAAGAAAGCATTATATGGACTAAAACAAGCCCCTAGGTCGTGGTATGAAAGACTTAGTAAGTTCTTGCTAGATCAAAATTTTGAAAGAGGAAAAGTAGATAACACATTGTTCGTTAAGAGAACTAAGCATGACACTATGTTAGTACAAATTTATGTTAGTGACATTATTTTTGGATCTACTAATAACTTTCTTTGCAAGGACTTTGCTAAGACTATGCAAGGTGAGTTTGAGATGTTTATGATGGGAGAGCTAACCTTCTTCTTGGGGCAACAAGTGAAGCAATTGGAGCATGGCACTTTCTTAAGTCAATCCAAGTACTACAATGAATTGCTAAAGAAATTTGGAATGGAAAGTTGCAAGGAATTAACCACTCCAATGTCTACCTTTTGCTACTTGGACTTAGATGACAGAGGTAAATCAGTAGAAGTTACCAAGTATAGAGGTATGATTGGCTCTCTATTATATCTTAGCTAGCTGCCCTGATATTATGTTTAGTGTTTGTTTGTGTGCAAGATTTCAAGCTAACCCTAATGAATCACACTTATCTGCTGTAAAAAGAATTATGAAATATCTAAAAGGAACAAGTAATGTAGGTTTGTGGTTTCCTAAAAGATCTTCCATAAGCTTAGTAGGATATTCAGATTAAGACTTTGCTGGATGTAAGCTTGATAGGAAGAGTACTAGTGGGACTTGTCACTTGTTAGGGAGTGCACTTGTCTTTTGGCACAGCAAGAAATAGGTGTGTGTAGCCTTATCCACAGCTGAGGTTGAATATGTAGTAGTTGGAAGTTATTGTTCTCAAATCTTATGGATGCAACAACAATTGAGAGACTATGGAGTTACCCTTGACCACATCCCTCTAAAATGTGACAACACTAGTGCCATAAACCTTACAAAAAATCCTATCCTGCACTTTAGGACCAAGCATATAGAAATTAGACACCATTTCCTTAGAGACCATGTCCAAAAAAGCGATTGTGTATTAGAATTTGTTGATACAAATAGGCAACTTGTAGATATATTCATTTAACCTCTTCCTAGAGAAAGGTTCTACCAAATAAGAAATGAATTAGGCATCCTAGATGAGTCTAGTGTTAGTTAGTCACTCGAAATTCATGATTGAACTTTTTATGTGTGCATTTGTATGTTTTTAAATACTAGATTTTTTTGAATAATTGTGAAAGTTTCTATTGTTTTAAGAAATTTGTGTATTTGATTCGTAGATACATACATGCATACTAGAAATTATTAGATAAGTTTCATACATAAATTGGTATTATACATAAATTAGTTAGAATGCATAAAACTTAGAACTAAATTCATGAATTGTGTTTTCATATGTGGATTCTTAGTTTTTTGAATGAGAAAGAAGCATGAATGTTAGAGAAAAATATTTTAAAGTTTGAAGTTAACAAGTAAGTAATTAGTTAAAGTGTGTTTTAATTGGTTATTTTGTGCATTTTGATCCTTGACTAAGTGGTTTAGAGTAGATTTAATTGGTTACTTGAACTTGTAATTAGTTATTTTTGTGATTAATACTCATGTCAAGTTTTAAGTAACTAGTTAAATTCATATAAAACTAGTTATTTGTTGCAGAATTTTCATGAAAGTGCACTTTGCTGTCACAAATAACTAATTATAAAGCCTATAACTAGTTATTTTTAAAGCTGTCTCACTTGAACAAATTAATGGCTCACTGGAATAACCTGTTACAACACTTTGTAACCCATTATTTTTGAAACTCTAGCACCCACTTTCATGGACGGCTTGTTGGAATAACCAGTTACAAGTTTATGCAACTGATTATCTCCATTTCAGCACCTAATTCACGTGTTCCTTACTGTTGGAATAACTTGTTACAGGTTTATGTAACTGGTTATTTTTTTTATACAGCCCTTTTGCATTTTTAATTGCTCTTTGGAATAACCAGTTACAACTTTATACAACTAGTTATTTTTATTACAGCTTCCATTTTCATGTAGTAAGCTTGCTGGAATAACCAATTACATGTTTATATATAATTAGTTATTTCCATCCAGCTCATTTAAACGAACAGTAGAGTTTCAATTTTTACAGATTACATACATATATAACCAGTTATTTCATGTAGCTTTTGAGACACAATAAGATCCAAAATAAAAGTTGTCACATATATCTACTTACATTTGTAACCAGTTACAATTTTCATTACTGCACTAGAATAGCTCACGTTGTTAACTGATTATCTGCATTTTTAATTGGTTATTTCAGCTATAGCACCAAAAACGTGAATGGTACCTTTGTAATTGATTATTTTGATTCTTATTTGTTTGTTTCTTCAATTTAGAGTCAAGGAATCACTCAAGTTCTGCACAAAGATTCTTAAAATCTTTGACTAACTTTCACACACAACCCACACTTAAGTCTCACGTGAATGTTACTTCTCAAATCTGAATGCATTTTTGTTTGCTTGTTACTTGGTTGTTCCATATACATGTTCATGCTTGATACTTGAAAAATCACTAGCATTTGCATCTTTCTTTATCAAAATTCTATTACATCACCATGTCTTCCTTTGGCACTTCCTCCAAACATCCTAGAAAAATTCAAACCTGTGGGTCTAAACGCCCAATAGTTGAAGCTCAAAATGACATTGAAGAGGCTCCTAGAAATTTTGGAGCAGAGCAGTGGCTCAGCAATGAAGAAGATGTTTATAATTTCAAGCATTTTTACCAAATGAGGCTTATCATTCCTCTAAAAGCTCTTTCTCTACATTGGCTTCATGGAGAAAAGTTCAATTTTCCAGCTCTCCTTCAAGCTCAAGGACTATAGAAATTTGTTGAGTTAGAAGGAAGCTATTACATGGATTTAGTCAAAGTTTTCTTTTGCACCTTTAAGATGGAAGGTGGAGTTCTTGTTTCCCATGTAAAAGGGAAGCATATTGTGCTAACTCCAGCCATTTGGTATATAGTAGCTGGACTGAGATATGAAGGAAATAGGCTCTCCTCTAGCACTTTCAGAAACATTAACAAATCCCAGGTATATTTGGAAATCCTCACTCATTCTCCTAGAAATAAATTGCATTTTACTACTGGTGGCATAAAGATAGAGGACAAGTTGCTAGCTTTTATTATCATATGGGTGCTCACACCTAGGGGGAGTAATCATGCTCAATTAACCAAGGATGACTTAATGATCTTACATGCTTTGAAGCAACAAATACCACTTAACTAGTGTGGGATCATTAGTGACCACATGTTGAAGGTTAAAAGAAAAGCTAACTTTCCTCTTCCCTATGCTATTTTTGTGTCAAGGATTCTTAATTATTATGATGTTAATATGGAAAATGAAACCTTTGAGATTTTGAGAAGTTCCAACAAATTAAATGATTCAGCTCTTCATAAGATGGGACTTGAATTCAGAGGAGATTTTTGGATCCATAAGGATGCCTCAGCCATCCAGATCCATGAGGAGAATCAAGAACAAGCACCTGAGAGTCCTGAATTGAAGCCATTTTCTCAGTTTGAGACCTTAGTGTTCTCAAAGCTGGATGGTCTTCTTGAATTTCATCATGCTGCACAAGAGTATAACAAGGAACATTTTGAGTCTCTCCACATGCGTTTGGATGATTTTGAGAAAAGATTTGCTGCCATGGGATTCCCAAAACAAGATTAAAATATTTTTACTTGAAACTATGTGTTTGATTATGTCGTGTTTAATTTGCGTTTAAGCATTGGATTGTAATGTGTCTTCTTTTATGTTTGTTTTTATGCTTATCTTATACCTTTATTTGTAATGTTTTTTTATCTTTATAATGTGTTTCTATCATATGCTTTAATGAACTTTACCTATATCTAAGTGATAGTGTTTGCTGCATTTGCTATTCTTTTTATCCTTCTTATTTCTTTTTGGCTTTCCATACTTTATTTTGGTTTTATATTTTGATGATGGCCAAAGGGGGAGAAGGGTATGTTTTGAATAATTGCAGGAATTAAATCATGAAAATAGCTTGGACATACCAACAACACACAAGTTGCTCCATTTAATCAAGTCTTCATCAAGTGGTTATCATCATCAAAAAGGAGGAGATTGAAGAAGCAAGAAGAGAATCACTCTTGCCCCTAAGGAGATTTAATATAGTTTTAATGAATTAGCCTCTTGATGAGTGCAAAGTTGTAATGTGTGTTTATGCATGTGTGTGTGTGGTTGTGAGTCTTGCATGATTTATCTCTATCCTTAATGGTTTGATGGTAATGAACTCAAAGATTAAGACTTAAAGGTTTAACAAAGTGGAAACATATTTTTGTAAGTCTAAAATTAAGTTTAAAGAGGAATAATTGAATAAAACTAAGTTTAAATTAATAGGAACTAAAAGCTACATATTAAGGCTTTAGAACAATTCAATCTTATATTTAAGAACCATTTAATTGGTTAAGTTAGCCTTGAAATCGATTAAATTCATTTAAAATTTGCGTAAACAGTGAATATCTACACTGTTTTAACTAGTTAAATTGATATGTAATCAGTTACATGTATTCTATTTTAACTAGTTATAACGTTATGTAATCAGTTATTTCTACTGTAACTAATTACATAATTATGTAACCAGTTACATAATATAACACTGTTTTTGTCCTATGCGAAAATAACTAGTTACAAAGCTATGTAACTAGTTATTCCAGCAAGACTAAAAACGTATAGCCTCTGTTTTAACTAGTTATAAATGAAAATAACTAGTTAAACCCATTCAAAGTTCATTTTCCATATTTAAAATAACAAAATAACTAATTACAAGACTACATAACTAGTTATTCCAGTGAACTCTCTATATAAAGTGAACCTTAGTGAGTCTTTCAACATACTTCAATACAACTTCACTTTTCTAAATTTGAGAGAGAGCTTTTCTAGAGAAAATTCATATCATTCTTCTTCATCACTACAAGTTTTGGATCAAAGTCAAAGAGCTTGTAACACTCTAAGGGGTATTACCGTAACTAAGTCTAGATTTTTAAGAATGAAAAAAAAAACAAACTTAAAAATGTAGAAACAACATGCAAATACTACTCATAAATATAATTAGATATTATATATGAACAATACAATAAAAAAAACACATACGTGCCTAATACAACTCATCTATCACCTGAAAGTGTCGTACAAAATATAAAGAATACAAAACAGAACGTAAACTAGGCTATGTCTTGTTGCACGTGACTCCAAGCTCCATCTGCACATGTCTTCACCTGTATCCTGAAAAAGGGAAGCTTAAAGGAGTGAGACATAATGTCTCAATGAGTGCTCTAAGGGTTCTACGGCTAGGTCAGACTCTTCTACTTTGACAACCTTCATCACTTATCCCTCATGGCTTTAGCCTTATTAGGTCTCTCATAATTCTCCATACCTATGGTCGAGTCTACACCTTTCAACAGTCAATACTCCTTGTTCACTACTCTCTCATTCTCACAACTATTATATTGGTTTACTATCTCATTCTTAACCTAAGAACTTGTCCTCATTACTTATATTTTTTTACCTAAAACCCTATTTAGAATTTAAACCCTTCATGTTTAGAATTTACCATTCTTTCTTTTGATATTCAAAGTTGTCTTCTAGGGGTCAAGTCTAAGGTCACAGACATTCTAAAATATTCTTAACACTCCCTTAACATTCACCTTAATACTCTTATTTTATTCTCTCTTACTTGTCTTATACCTTTCTGTTACACCATGAGGGAATTCACCTATTCTCTATCTTATTCACAACTATTATTATCCAACTAGAACCCTCATAACACTATCCTAGGGCCTACCCTCTCACTTATCCTTAAGGTAGCAAACACAATTCTAATTACAAGCATACATTTATTTCACATCTTTTGCCTAGTAACTAGACATACGCATCATTTTGTTTCATCAAACAAGCATAACGTACACTCATAACATGAGCACATATGCATAATCTTGACACTTCATCACAAGACACAATTACGTTTTCACACGTGTTCACATTACATCAATCACTCATGAAGGTCACACAGACTTCACATAATTACAATTGTAGCACACTTCAACATATCACACGATAACAAGATGCATATGCATGCTATGTTCCTAAACCACTACTCATGCACATGTGGTACCAACCTAAACTTTTCAGAAAGTAGATTAGGAGTAAATGCAAGGCCATAAGAAGCGTTATTGGTACTGATGCCTTCGGCTTTTGCACCCTCAACTAGTATGATATCCCCGGCAACTAGTCAGGGTTACCCAGTTTTGCTAGTACGCCCCTGCTCAATGGGATCAGTATAAACCATTAGAGTTTTCCCAACCGGATAACCCCCAAGGCTAGGGTTAGACAACCCATCACGGCCTCCACCAGCTAAATTCCTACATACTTTCCTCATCACATAACTCAAATGTTATGATGCATGGTCACATATAATGCTTATAACTTTTCATAGGCTTTTATCATGAAACACTGACATAAGTTCATATCATACTCAGTTTTCTCAAGGTAAATAACAATTACAAGTATAATCTTAACGAGGCATAAGAAAAGAAGCAATAATGAATTAAGTACTGCAAAAAGGAGTTCATAGGCACAAAAAAAGGAATAACGAAGATCATATCCGCTTGGCGGGACAAGAGGTTCGCCCGATAGTCATGCCAACAGCGAACCTGCCTGGCAGGTATTGAACCCCGCCTAGCGGGTTTGCGTCAGGACCCAACCTGCTCGACGGGTGTTGCACCTCGCCCAGCAGGTCTGCGTGCCCAGCGCCAACGCGGACTTAGTTTTTGAAGAAAAGTTGCCCAAAGACTATCTAATCTATAAACTCGTTACTCCCTCACAATCCCCTCAAAACCCATCAAATCCCTAATCTTAGGCATAAGGAGGGAGAAAAAGTAAATAGATGAACAAGAACAACATAAAGGACAAGAAATAATATGTGGGAGAGCACTCACCTTTAAGAGCACGCAAAACTGAGTTATAGGGCTTGGGTTCTCTAGTTTCTATTCTTTTTCTTTTTCTTCCTCTTTTTCTTCCCTTTTCTCCTTATTCTCTCTAACTACTTTCTTCTTCTATTTTGTGATGGCTAAACCTAACCCTCCTTCACTATTCTCTTCTTATAACATGTGGGTGGGTATGTGACTTAGTGGACTTTAGTCCCCTATTGGGCCTTAGATGTTTTTTGGGTTTTATGATAATATTCTTACTAATTTCTCATACTAAGGTGTCGATAACAATAACACTAATACTAACAATAATAATAATATAATAACAACACCATAACAAAGAATTAATAATAATAATAATAATAATAATAAGTGATCTAATAACAATAACTCTTAAGACGTCTTTTGTCTAATAAGACATGGGAAGGGTCCTATTAAGAGCTACCTCGTGGTTTATTTCTAGTACCTGAAATTTGGAGTGTTACAGAGCTCATCATGGATCAAACTTGAGGATAAAGAAAAGTTTTTCTTGGGTAAAGTTTGATTGGTTCTTCATTGTCTTCCATCTATCACAAACTAAGGTAATATCTAACCTTCTTTTAATTTGATTTTTCGTTCTTGAGAGGGTGTCTCTCATATCTTCCTTGTCATAGGGTTCCACAAGAAAGGTTTCAACTTTTTCTTGATAGGGTTCAAGAAACTTGATTATGTAGTTTGTTTGATTGTAATTCTTGTGTTTGTGCATAATGTTTGTAAACATTTGAATTACTTAGTGATAGTACCAATCCGTTTGATTGGAAATTGGATGTAGATCACAGTGGTGGTGATCAAACCAGTATAAATCTTGTTTGTTCTTTTCTTTCCTCTATCCTCTTGCTAGCATATTGAATCTTGATCACTTGCATTTAAAATCATAAGGCTTTTTGCATAGAAAAGTTCAAGATAAATTGATCCAATCCTATTTCATTCGTATAACCAAATTAATAAGATTCAAAGTTTTTGAAAAATCTAGTTATTCATTAATGAAAAGAAATTGGGGATTCTTGAAATTTTGAAAGATCCAATTCACCCCTCTTTTTGGATCCAGCCCTTTGTTTAACAGATAGTAAACCAGAAGATACACCCGTTGCTAAAGGAGACAAATTTAGTCTCAAACAGTGCCCCATTACTAATCTTGAAAAGGAAGAGATGCAAAAGATTCCTTATACTTTTGCTGTAAGGAGTCTTATGTATGCTCAAATTTGCACTCGTCCTAACATAACATTTATAGTGGAAGTTCTAGGGAGATATATGAGTAATCCTAGTATGCAATACTAGAAAACAGTGAAGCGCGTGATGCGCTATTTGAAGAGAATAAGAAACTACATGCTTACTTATCGAAAGTCTAACAGTTTAGAGATCATTGGCTACTCTGACTCCAATTTTTCGGGATGCCTTGACAGCAGATGCTCCACATCAAGCTACATCTACGTATTGGTTGGAGGAGCTATTTCTTGGAAGTCTGCCAAACAGACTCTTATAGCTTCTTCGACCATGACAGTGGAGTTTGTGGCTTGCTATGAGACATCAAACCATGGGTTATGGCTATGAAATTTTGTCACAAGCCTACGCATAATTGACACTGTTGAGAGGCCACTCAAATTTATTGTGACAATAAATCAACAATTCTCTACTCCAACAATAATAAGAGTTCTACGAAGTCGAAATTATCAACATTAAGTATCTTATAGTTAAGGAAAGAGTTTAGGAAAAATAGATTTCAATAAAACATATAAGGACAAATCATATGCTAGCTAATCCACTAACTAAGGGCTTGACACCTAAGGTCTTTCACGAGCATAATGTTCATGTGGGTGTTGTCACTGAGGTTGCCTTAGTTTAGTGGGAGTCTTTCTTTATGTTCTATGTTTATTTGATACAAACTTTATGTTATTTCATTTTTTCTGCAAAAATAAAGATTATGAGTTTATTAATCAACTTGTTTGAATATTGTTGTATGTCAAATTATTTTGTGCTTAAGGAGTTTGTATTGATTTCACTAAAGACTAAGTTGGACCAATTGGAAATAGGCATGATTGAGATCACATTGCATGTAATTTCCATGCTGCTTATCCATATTGATCTATACCATTAAGTGTGTTGATGTGGAGGTCATTGGGGTCTAGTCACATCTTTATAGTAGTGACGAAAGCCGCGGTGGTTCCATTATTGATGCATAAAATGGAACAGATTGTTAAAGTGGAAGTCTAAAGATAAATAGTGTATGGACACGTGCCTAAAGAATTGTGATATAATTGTTATAATATGTAGCCCAAGTGGGAGATTGTTGGAATTTTGTATTCTAATAGTTAATATGGGCTAATATTATATGACAATTATATTAGCTATTTGACATTAGTGGGCTTTATTTTATGTGGTCGAATTAAGTGAGCCCATTAAATTTCTAAATAAGGTGATATGGGCTTAAATGAGCAAATGCTAGTGTAGGCCCATTAGGGGATAATGGGAACTTTATTAGGTTAACACATTATAAAAAGGCTACATCTCCAATATAACGAATCACTGATAACTCATACTACCTTCTCCTCATCTAAAGAGAGGCTAAGGTCCCATTAAAAACTCAAGAGATTCGGTTGAGGAAAAACTGTAAAGCCACTAACTCTCTCTATTTGTATTCGTGATTGATTACCGCAAATATTCTATAAAGAATGCTTAGATCAGGAACTGACTATGGATTCAAGTATTTATCTCATCTTTAGTAATCAAACATGATGTAGATCCTATGTGAACAAGAACATGTTGTTCTTGATATATGCATTCTTTTGTGATTATATCGCTTCTGCCTAAAGTTTTCTTAGATTAAAGATTAAATAAAGCATGCCTTTAAAGAATTATTTCCAACATGTATGTGTAAAAAGGATTTTACACTGTCATCTAATTACAAACCGTTATGTATTCTAAGTTTGTTTATTTTTACAATAAGTACCTTAAAGATCATACTAACAATAGTTTTTGATTAATTAACAATGTATAATTTTTGGCATTGATAGTACATAGAAATTAAACTCTAAATTATATCAACATCAATGCCTTAAGAAGCATTAGTCAAAGAATTAAAGGTGAATTTTTTAAAAAATATATTTAATATGATTAATATATTCTTGTTATGATTTTTAACAAAAACTTTTTATTAATTGATTCTTTATTCTTAATTAAGATATTTTGTTAACAGGACCCTTATGAAATTAGTATGTAACGACATTAATTCTGTATATATTTTTGTCATTCAATTATTTAATGATACAAAATAATTTAAGCCTTTTTGTGTCAATATTTTAATATTCTACGAAGATAAACGTAGTGAAAAGTTTTAACAATGTAATCTTTAAAAATTAAAAAAGAATGTTGTAAGAATCTAATCTTTAAAAAATTAATTTAGGAATTTATTTTGTTTTTAATGAATATAATTAATTTTTATAGATAAAGGGATCACGTTATATATCTGCAATAGTGACTTAAATATTTTTTTTATTCATGGCTTGTAACTATAAAACTGAAAAAATATTGATGATCTTTGAACCAGTTGAAGCTTAAAAAAACAAAACATCTAATTCAATAATTTTCTTGACTTCTAGAAAATTTTCCATTTTTTGTGAATTTTCTTAAAGATTTTGGAAATTTGTTTGCTTGTAACTTTTTAAAGCCTAAATCATAACTTATCCACCCCTATATTATAATTCTAAATCATTCTTGAATGAGCGTTTTTAACATGTAAATTGCATAGGATAAATATTTATTTTTATATAATCAAAGTTTATAATAAATAAATATTTTAATATATAAATTATATCATAATTAAAATTTAAAATAAATAAATATCTTTGAATAAATAAATTATATTTTATTTACAATAAAATTTTAAATTATGATATAAGAACATTTTTAATTATTAACAATATTTTAAAAAAACATCAAAATTTAATTTTAAAATAGAGATAAGAGATGGTAGATTGAAAAGAATATACATTTAAGAAGATTAAGTCAATAGATAAGGTAAAAAGAGTAATTTGAGATGGGGACTCTGATATTAGAAAAGTGAATCCTATTAGCAATGATAAACAAAATTGATATTAGATTTTTTAAGTTTTTCAATTGTTCATGGGACTCATTTTTTATGTTATTTTCACCATGTGTTATGGCCCTTTAATTTTGGTTCGAACGTTAGTTGAATTCCTTAATTTCGTATAGGTAACTCTAATAGGATAAGTTTCATGTTTTCAATTGGTCCAAAAGGATTCAAAATTGTGCTCTAAAATCGAAAACAATCATTGTTTTGGAAGGCCAACATTAACTCAAATTTGAGAGTTAAAGAACCAAAATGAATCTTTTAAAATATATAAAACCAAAATGAATTTTAGTAAAAAGATAAGGGACCAAAAATATATTTAGCCTTTCTTTACCAACATACGTTGGTCTGAATGGAACCAAGCTCATATCTCTTAAGCAAGCTCTTGAGTTCTAGTATTGTGGATGGAAAAAACATAATTGGAAGAGGAGACCTCACTAAAGGGGACTCCAGCTAGGTTTCCCGGCAAAGATTAGTCATCAATAAAATTGATAGATACTTCGCACTAATGACATGGTAACCCAAAGTCAAATCTTTAAAAATGTTAAATGAGGTTTAAAGAAATTACGTTGAGTAAATAAATAAAACTTGAGTCACCTTAATTCTAACATATTTATTAGACAACAAAACATGCCTTAAGAACCATGGTAACCTTTGCTTCCTTTGCTTAACCCAAGGTGAATGTATAGAAGAAAGCTAAATAAAGGAGAAGATGTGAGATAAAATTTTAAGGAATAAAATATATATTAATTACTTTATGTTATGACTAAATTTGATTTTAGTTTTTGAAAAAATATTTTTGGTTTAAATATATATTTTATCTTTATAAATATACCATTTTTTTCTTTTAAATTCTATAAAAAAAAATTATGATCTATGTAATGATTCATTAATGTCCACAAAAACCCTTAAGTACTATGTGTTGCCATGTGGCAGCTCCATGTTATAAAAATACTTACATGGCAACATCAGATGGATTCATGTAAGTATTTTTGTGAAAAGGACCAAAAGTAATAAGTTTAGACATTACAATAATCATAAACCAAAAAGAAAATTACATAGACTTAAAGTGAAAATTAATGTATTTATAGTGGCGAAAAAAGTTTGTTTTTAAGTCTTAACTTTTTATTCTCATAAATTTTAAAACTTTTGAAAATAGTTTTTATTACCATTTACTGATAATGTCACATGTATTTAAACATATAATGTCATACCACCAAGCATATGGATCAACTGGCATGGATTGTTTCATCTTAGCTTGTGGTCTCATGTTCCAATTATGGCTATGCAGTTATGTTAAATGCTCAAAAAAAATGTGTTACCATGCATAGTAGTCTTACTCGATTCGAACAAAATTATCTCTTATCAATGACAGATCTTGCCAAAATAATTTGATAGGGCCAAAATTGTTAAATAAATATACTTTAAATTATTTACAATACCATATATAAAAAGTTTTCCATACTTATTAAAAGGAAGGAAAAAAATGGGGAAGGCGGCATGACTATCCCCCGCTCCTATTAAACTTCATCAATATTTTTCAGAAAAAAATACTTGTAGCCTCTTAAAAAGAAATACACAATACATCATGCTACCTCATAATGGTTACTAATATAGCATAATTAGATGCAACATTATGCATGTCACATCATTATAACTGATAACAAGGATCTCTTAATTTTATAATTTATGGGACCAAAATTAATAGAAAAATTATTTATGGGACCAAAATGTTAAGTATTATTATATTCTCAATAATTTTTATTAATAACTTTTTCAAATAAAGTTGACATTTTTAATGATAAATTTGAGACTTATTAGTTTATTAATTTGTTTGTAACAAATGTTGATAAATACTTTTAAGATGTTAATGTTTAGTTTTATAGCTGACCCAAAAGACCTAATTATGGTAGTTACCAAAAAGAAAAAGATGTTAATATTGATTAAGAATTTTAAAAATAATTTTTTAATTTTTTAAAATATAAAAAGTATTTGTTAAGTTTTTAATTTTTTTTGAAGTTATCATGTTATTGATGTGAAGTATTCACTAGCTTTGCTAATAACTAATCTTCGTCAAAGAATCTAGTTGGCCACCTTTAGTGAGGTCTCCCCTCCTAACCACCTTTTTTTTATCTACAAGGCTTGAATCCGATACCTTACTTAAGGAATCCGAGTCCAATTATACTCAAAATATGCTGGTTTTAAGTTTTTATCTTTAATAATTATTCATAAGACATTGATAGAACCTTAAAAAATAACAACGATCCCTTTTTCGGAAAAAATATATATATCTTCAAGCATCGCACTCGATTGTCAACACACTAAAATCAATGGAAGGTAGGATGTAAGTTGAGGACAAGAAAGCATTGTGAAAACATTAGAAGCATTTAGTTTGTAAAATTATTTTTTCCATTTTTTACTTTTACTTTTGATTATAAAATGTAACTTTTTATTTTATTTCTCCTTTATTTTTTATTTTTAATTTAATATTTGTATTTAATTTATTACTATTTTTGGTATTTTGTATATTTAATATCCGTAATATTTTGTATTACTATTTTCTTTAATATATTTTTATTCTCGTTCAATGCATAGAACCTTTGCTAGTAGTTTAATTGAAAAGCCTTTGTAAAAAGCCTGAATCCAGCCAATTTTAATAAACGAGTAAGGTTAGGTGAACCCTAAAAACAAGTTAGGCAATGCTTAAAACATGCCAAGTCTTAGTTAGTCCTCATGTAAACTACCTTACCTATTTCTATTCCAATGAATGTGCAAACTAGGCTATTTGATTTAGGCACGGGAGTGAGGGAAGCTTGCCTTTGTGGATACCATTAACAACAATCATATTGAGGAAACAGGGGATGCTAAACTGTGGACCAGGGATGAAGTCTGACATGGACAAGAAGGGGGAATTATAAAAAGAAATAATTTCTGTTGGCACTAAAAATATTGAGATAGCCGTTTGGTATAGGCTACCAGCTAGGATCCATCGACTGATAGCTAATTTAGCCGATGGCCAATGATTGAGGTGGGCCCAAGTTGATGATAATTTGAATGTGGCCCAAAATTGAAAAGTCCAGCAACAAATACACTTTATTGGGAGGGCGAATTTTAATATTTAGGGCAATTAAGGGGCGATTTTTGCACGCTTACCATGTCTCCCTAGAAAATAAGATAGTGGCTGGTTATTTGAATGAAACTACTGTTAGGGGACAGCAAAAAAAGGTTTAAATATTTCATTTTTTGATGTAAAAGGGGTCCCCTACCAATCAATCAAATTTATCTTTCCCAATTATTTAATTTTTGTATTTATAGCTTTCTTTACTACTTTATTTACGGCTTTCCTTTACCACTTTTAGCTGTTTATCACCTTTCTTTACCACATTTCAACTTAGGAGTAGCATAGCATAGAAACCTCAACCTTATGACTACTAGGAAGCTTTATGGAGTAGATTAGGAATCCAATTGAGGGACAGAATCCCTTCCTCGAGCCAATTTCTTGACAAGGGAATCATCCATTAGTGATTAGCCATTTCCATGGTTAACTAGGTGAATTTCCAACACCAACATAATTTTGGCATGCCTGCTGGGACCCTAGTTTCACAAAGACTAAGGTTCCCTTCACTTCCGTCTGATCACCCTTGGTGTATGCAGTTATGTTTTGGGGCACGACCTTGCAAAGATGGAATCAACCTCCAGAAGGAAACTGTCAAGTGCTAGGCATGTGGTGCAACCAAATACGACCACCATGGTTGCCACTTCGTTGATAATGGTCGCGGGTGCTACTTATGTGGCCCTTGCTGCGGTTATTCAAAAGGGGTCATCTAAACCTCCTTCTGATGTTGTTTTGGAAGAAGACATTACTAGTGACAGGGACATGGACCCCTTGCCATGAATAGCAACCAACTATCTCTATGGGATGCTAATTGAGGAGCAAGAACCAATCGTTGTGCTTCCTTTCATTCGATAGCAAATGGAGATGGGTGTGCATGATATAGGGGTGTTCATAAACCTATCCAATTCATTAAAAATCGAAAATTAAATAAATTGAAAAATGAACAAACCAAAAATCACAAAAATCAAATTTTTTTATTGGATCGGATTGGATTTTAGATTTGATTTTTAAAACTAATCCAATCCAATCCAACCCGAATTTATACATGTTTGTATATTTTATTAGTTTATGTTATCACCCATACTCATTATGTAACTTGTACTTATTTATGAAAATATATTTAATTAAAAATAGTTTTTTAGTATCTATTTGAATAAAGATATACAAATGTAATTATCAAGTTATGTACATTTATTTTTAATAGTCTATATTTGAAGAGTTTTACTACTATTAGTTATATTATGACTTGATATTTTTAATTATTTTATATTATGTTTATTACATTTCTTACTATTTGTTTAATACTTTATTCAAAGAAAAATAAAACTAAAACTAAAACCGAAAATCAGTCCAATCCAAACTGCTTTACATTGGATTGGATTGGATCGGATTTAAATCTTCAACCAAACTGATTGCATGGTGAATTTAAAAAATCAAAATGATTGGATCGGATGATTATTTTCTTCAAAATCGATCCCATCCAATTCACATACACTCCTGGCATGATATAATGTTGCAACTGTCTAGGTAGTTGGGAGACATTGTCAAGCTGATAGTGCTAAACGAGATACAGAAGGCACATGAGAAAGAACATCGACAACATGGCCATTAGGAGGCATCAACTATCTCGGTTCAGGGATGCCAGTTTAATAAGTTGTTCGCCTTCTTCGCTATACAACCTGAAGCAGAAGTAACTGGACCACCACCATTATAGTTTGTCACTGTATAGATGGCCTGTAGACCTCCCAACATTGTCAAGTCCATTAGATTGCCACCCTTGTGGTGATGGCACCCAACCCTAGGTTTTCAGGCCAAGGGATCAACATAGGAGGTAGCAGAACATTTGATGAGGCTAGTCATATGCAGTCAATGTGTCATCAACCAACCTTTGGGGGGCAAATTGGCTACTAGCCCACTTATGAAACTTAGGCTTTTTTGTTAGCTGTCCAAATGACAAGCAAACAGGCCACACCAAGGACTCCTAATCCCATTTGGGTGGAGTCGAGACCTACTACTTCTTCTATCATAGATCCAAATGTGATAGTCGAGGCAATAAGAAAGCATTTCAAAGTCCAATTAAAACCGATTGACAGGCCAGCGTATAGAAAGCCCTATCCGGAGTAGGTGGATAGGATGGTACCCTTGCTGAAGGGTTTCAAAGTCCTTGACATTGCAACATTCTCAGGTGAGGATGGCAAGTCAACCATGGAGCATGTTAGCTGATTCACAGCTCAATGTTAGGAAGCCAGTCAGAATGACTATTATAGATTATAGTTGTTCCCTCTTTCTTTGACTAGTACTACCTTTATGTGGCATTGAATCTGCCACCCAATTTTATTTAAAATTAGCCAGATATGGAGAGTTGTTTCCACGACAGATTTTACTCACCTCAACCAAACGTCTCAGTCACGAATCTGATGAATACTAAGCAGTAGGCCAATGAGACGGTTGTTGAGGGCTTGGAGCATTTTAGGCATTTGAGGAGCAAATGTAACGTGCAGTTCCCAAAAATCAAGTACGTAAACATAATTGTCAGGAATATGCACCTTTAGTTGAAAAAATGGTTAATTACTTAGTATTGTGTGGATTGGCTATGATAGTTAAGGAAATAGACAAAGGGAGCAGCACAGGGCACAGAAAGGAGTTATAAATCCTTAAGTAGTCACACAGATGGCAACCGAATTGCTCAAGGGGAAGCCCTACTCTTGCCCAACTTTGAGGCTGCTAAAGGGTAAGGAGGCTAAAGGAAAGGAGCCCCATTTGTTCGACATTTCAAGCGCTGATTAAATTTCAATTACCTAGTGAAGGACCAATAGATTAAGCTCCCAAAGGGGTGAAGATTCCTTCATCGGCTAAGTTGAAGAATAAGGGGTATTGTGAGTGGCACAATGCTTATAGTCACTCTACAGCCAACTGTTTGGCATTTAGGAGTGTTATTTAGAGGGCCTTGAAGGAAGGAAGGCTTAAGTTGGCTGAGAAAAGAGGAGAAATGAAGATTGATGCTGACCCTTTCTTAACGACTAATATGCATATAGTGTCAACTACTGCGGCTATGCAGAAACAAAGGTCGTCTCATAAGCCCAAGGGGCACCCCAAATACTAATGGCGGCCAAAAGAAGCTAAGCAAGAAATGAAGGCTAAATAAGAAGAGGATAAAAAGCCTTCTAGAAAGTTTGTGCTCTAGCAGTTGCAATATCCCCAATCGAGTCGTAGGCGTCAGCCGTTATAGCCTGAGGCGGCCTCCTCACATCCCACTGAAAGGTGCATGGCTGAAGTGAATGTGCAGGGAGGACAGTCCACCCTTAGGATCACTTTGGTGGACCAAGATAGCTTGAAGGGAGTGAGGACTAAAAAGCTGAAAACAGAGGTAGAGAAAAGATAGTGGTTTTTGAACAAGTATGTAAAGGATCAGTCAATAAAGACCACATCTCTAATAAGAACCCAAAAAAGGATATTACAGAGGAAAAAGGAATTACAAAAGTTGAGAGGGATGATCGGTATGCTTTCAGACAGTTATCAAGTGATTAGAATATGGATGAGCAACAAAACGCTCTCCTCCTCCTCTCATGGCAGCCACGATCATCAATGGGTAAGGGGATAGAGACTAGATTAATTTGATTTCAAGAATGATAATGGCCTAGATGGTGGTTTTGTTAAATTGTGTGTTGTCAATTTCATTTGTATGACTCTTGAGGATTCTAATTGTGATGTGCTTGCATGATTGGCCACATAGAACTTAGTCACCTAAAGGAAACCGAAGAAAGAAAGATCTTCCCACTACAAGAATTACTCTTCTAAGGAGAGTGATGTCAGCCTTCCTTCAGAATTGGAAGATTTTGAGCTAGATGACTTGTTATCTGACGATGTGCCCATTCCAATGGGAGCTGTTAGGGTGTAGTTGTAACACTTCTACCTTAATTTTTAACTTTTTTTTTCTAATATTTGATGATTTAATTATAAAAAATTGGGAAGGAATTTCAAAATTTTGCTCCCCCTGGTTAAATTTAGAATGTCGAGAGCTATCTAATTGTGATTTTTAATAATTTTTTCGAGACAAGTCTCAAAAAAAATTACAAAATGACGATTTTGTCATTATTTCTCAAAATTGAGTGATGACATGAGAAAAAGATATAATTGACATTAAAATGTCAATTTGATATTGGAATCATGTCATATATATTAACATATAATTTTGAAAATTTTCTGAAATTTTTTTGAAATTCTAATGCAAAATGACTAAAATAGCCCTAGATGTTTGTTAAGCCTAGTCAGTATTAATTTGACATCCAGCAATGGTAAAAATAGTAATTACAATTTATTTATAGGTAAAATATTTAATTTTATAATTTCTATAAAAATTTTGGTATTTATTGAATTAAAATGAATTTTTTATGAATTTTCTAGCTTAAAAATATAAAATAAATACATATAATTTGAAATAAATTAATAAAAATTAAAAGTAATTATTCGAAATTTATTTTGATGAAAAATAATGTATTTGTCAAGTTTCACATTAAAATGCATTATTTTGATATTAAAAGCTATTTTTTCAAGTTGAGGTGATTTTTCGATACTAGTTAATTAATTACAGATAAAACTTACACTGAGAAGGTTGAGTGCAACTCATATAGCCCGTCCCAAACCTAGGGGGGCTGATTCACCACCTATTTTCATATTTGTCTCCTAAACTAATTAAAAAGAAAATAAAAATAGGTTTTATTGCTTAATGGATAATGTCATCTATACAAACACCCAAGCCCCTTCAATTTTTTATAAAAAGGCCCCAAATTTTCAAATTTTCACACATCCTCCACTATCTAAAGATAGCCAAAAATCCACTTAGAGAGTTTCTTTCTCTAGAAATTTTTCTTACTTTGTTTTTATGTTAAAATTTTACTAGTTTTTAACTACTAAAATTTCTCCTCCTAGAAGCTTTGCACCAACAATTTCATCCTCTTCACCAACCATCTTAGAAGTAATGGAGGAGTAGGATTGGTTCTAAATTATTGTCACTTTGCATGTTGGTAGAAAAGGTTTTCCCTTAAACTCATTTAGGCATAAGCTTTATTACTATTATCATTATAATGTTATAATGTTTGATGTTAACCTTAATTTTTGCTAAGTTGTTATTCTGCTCAAATTTAGATTATTAAATTATAATTGCTAAGTTGTTACTCTACTCAAATTTAGACTTTTAAATTATAATTGTTAAATTATTACTCTGCTCAAATTTAGTTATTATTTGTTATTAAATTGTTATTTTGCTAAAATTTTAGTAATAATATTTTGAGTATTAAGTCATTATTCTACTAAAATCTTGGTAATTAAATAGTGATTACCAAATTGTTATTCTACTAAATTTTGATAAGTAGTTATACTGCTAAAATTTTGATGATTGCTAAATTATTATCATGTAACTTCTGCAATATAAGACAAATGTAACTAATGCTCATATTAAATGAGACTAGGGAAATCTTTGTTTTAGAAGTGGGAATTTAGTATATTAGTGAGTAATGTAAAGCAAGTGACATGTAATGGCATGGAACCCTACTAGGGAAGTTACAGTTTGGTACTCTGAGGAATGAACGATAGGGACCCACTTGCAAAGGTCTTGGGGGTAGGCATTGAGTAATGAAGGCCCCAATGGCCAGGATAGCACCTTCGAACCGGGATATTCGCCTAACCAAGCTCGAGAACCCTGATCACTACCTAGCATTCCATGATTAGTATAAGAGTATAACTATATAAATGGATTTTCTGATTATTATTTGTTCCTCATTAATGATGAGGACTGTACCGTGTGATGATGTTGAAGAGGTATATGTATTGCTAGTCACTTCTCGATTCTGTTGAGAACTATTACTCACTAATGGGGAGTATGGATCCATACCTAGTTAAAGGTAGTTTAGTATAGTATAACTTAGAATGAACCCTAGGTTCCCTTTTATTGTCAACTATGTTATCTTTGTTTTATGGTAAACTTCCTACCATACATGTAAAAGTGATTTTAGAACAAAACACCTCACTGTATTATTTTTCTTCTATGTATGATTGATTGTGATTATTGAGGACGATGTTAACGCTCCATGGTGCTGAGTATGAGTTAGAGGATACTTTAACGGGCGAGGATCTAAAGACCTATATTATAGTATTTTTCTTTTTGTATAAGGAATCGAGTAGATTGGCATTGCTTTGTATAGGATCTTTTTGATGTGCTTTTAGTCTTTTTGTACTTTATGACTATTATGTATTACCAAATCACAATGTATAGTTTTACGATATATATATATATATATATATATATATATATATATATATACGGTCTTATCTTTCATCTTTTACTACTATTTCCAAATTCTATTAAACTGAGAATTTTTTTATATAAAAATCGAAAAAAATTTACCCATATTTTTATCAATTCAAACTTAAGTAATTAAATAATTACAGGTTATGTTCAATGTGAAGGGTGTCACAGTTGTTAGTTGAATTTGCTAGTCAGGCTGAGCAATGGTTAGCCTTTGAAGGGGATGTAAAGGCTGATGAGCAAGAATAGGCTAGCTTGGTTCATGAAGCCACGCTTGTAGATGCGGCAGCTAGATTGTGCAAACCTTAAGCCCATTTATGTCAAGGCCACCATCAATGGTAGGCCTTTAATTAGAGTGTTCATGGACAATGGGGCATTTCTCAACGTTTATTCAACAGTGAAAAAGTTAGGTAAGTTTAGGAGTGATTTGTTAAAGACAATTATGAGAATGACTGCCTTTATGGGGGGGCCTGCAACAGCTATAGGGATACTAATAGCCGAGATAATAGTGTGTTTGAAAAGAAGCACATAAGCTTTCTTTGTGTTGGATGCAAAGTCGTCTTATTTTGTGTTATTCGGCAGTTACTACCTTCATACTAATTTATGTGTGCCATCCACCCTACACCAAATGCTAATTTTTTGGGTTAGTGACAAGGTAGAGGGGATGAAAGCCTATTTTTGGCTACTGTGGTAGTAGTAGAAGCTGCCTTTTATTCACCCCAAGTGCAACCGATCATGGAAACAACTATTGTGGAAGAGTTTTTGGCTGCCACTATGTGTGAATTTACTTCACATGGTTTTTGGCTTAAGAAACAAACTGATGTAAGGCCTGAGGAGATGGATGTAGAGGAAGCCGATGGAAGGACTCAATGATTTAATAAAAAAGGTGAGCTAATATTTCCAAAACGAGGCGGATAAGGATGGTTATGCCATTTGGACTTAAAAATGTCGAGGCCACATATCAAAGGGCTATGTATCTAATATTTCATGTTCTAATTGGCAAGAATATGAAGGTTTACATTGATGACATTGTGGTGAAGTCTACCGATTTCAACAACCATTTAGCTTATTTGAAGTAGTCCTTCACACAAATGAGGGTGCATGGACTAAAAATGAATTCATCCAAATGTGCCTTTGGGATCACGACAGGCAACTTTTTGGGTTTTTTGGTACACTAGAAGGGCACAAAAGTAGACAAAACCAAGGCGAGGCAATCTTGGAGGCATCTCCCCCATAGAATAAGTTAGATTTATAGAGTCTTATTGGAAAGATAAACTTCCTTAGGCGGTTCATAGCTAATTCGACTGGCAAGTTAAGGTCTTTCCCACCTTTGTTATGACTGAAGAAGCAAGAAGACTTCGCATGGGGAAAAGATCAATAAGCAGCCTTTGATCAAATTAAGCAAGTGTTAGCCACACCTCTAGTGTTGGTTCCTTCATCAGCTATAAGGCCACTAAAGATTTACATATCAACTATGGATGAGTCTGTCAGATGCTTGTTAGCACAGTTATTTAAGCAGATTACTCCATGATATCAAAACTCGATATACGACTATCAACAAACTGTGTTTGTCCTTGTATTTTGCATGTGTAAAACTTGAATACTATTTGCTGCCTAGACAGGTTTTTGTAGTGTGCAAGATAGACATAGTCAAGTATTTATTAAGTACACTTACCTTATAGGGATGACTAATAAAGTGGGCCTTGAAATTAAGTGCATTTTCCTTAAACTATTTACCATTAAGAGTCGTCTAAGGACAAGCATTAGCCAATTTCTTGGCCCAGCATCCTTGCCTTGAAGTCAAAGATCCTTTTGACAGGTTGGAGGCCTATTTAGGGACTAAACCTTGGATCATGGTGTTTGATCCATAACTCGCTCAACCGTAGGGGTAGGGTTAGCCATTACCAATTTATGCGACTAATTGAGGAAGTTTAGTTGTGAATTACCAGTCTTTTGCTCCAATAATCAAGCTAAGTATGAAGCATTGCTTTTGCGTTTGAAAATTTTAGTGGCTGAAGGGGCCCAACTGGTTAATTTTTTCTATGATTCTCAATTAATAGTTAAACAATTGGTTGGGCAATATAGGTGTTGTCATCCTAATTTGGTGCATTTACATGAAATGGTTGTTCATTTACTCGTGGCATTAAATGAAGTCTCAACAATGTTGCGGGACTAACAACAAGAGTTAACCACCTCTCAAGAGAATCCATCGGCTAAAGCTGATTTTGCCCTAAAGAAGAAGGCCTTGAAATATTTGCTATTGGATGGAGACCTATACAAGTGGATAGCCAATGGATTATTGTTGAAGTGCATCAATGTAAAAGAGGCCTTAAGGGTTATGGGTGAAGTGCATGAAGGCCTTTGTGGATCCCATGGGTCTGCACTAAATATGAGGTGGCTCATCTATTGCCATAGCTACTTTTGGCCAACTATTTCGGCTGATTGTGTTAAGTACGCCAAAGGATACAAAGCTTGCCAAAAGTTTGGGCCTTTACGAAGAGTTCTAGCTGAGGAGCTTCATAGTGTGATTAAACCATGGCTGTTTATGGGTTAGGCCATGGATTTTGTAGGAAAAATCACCTATGCTCTTCCAAATGTCATAATTTCATTATTGTCGCCACTAATTACTTCACTAAATGGTGGAAGCTCAGCCGATGGTATTTGTATCCCAACTGGATGTCATTAAGTTTCTTCAGAACCATATAATTTATAGGTTTGGGATTTCGAAAACCCTCACAGCTGATTAAGAGACAATGTTCACTGGTGACAAGGTGGCCTTTGCTCAACAAATTAAGATTAAATTGGTTTATTCAACCCTATATTATGCACAAGCAAATGGGCAGGTAGAGGCTACCAATAAAATCCTTATAGATTTAGTTAACAAGGCTGTCAAGGATAAGCCAAAGAGGTGGCATAAGGAGTTGCCTCAAGTCTTGTGGGCTTACAGAGAAGTTTATTGGCTAACGACTATCAATATTTTTTAATACTAGAATTGGAGTCAACCGATGAAGATCGACTAATGGCCTTAGAGAACATTAAGAGCAATAAGGAGAAAGTAGCTAGAAGCTATATTAAACATGTTCAAAGAAGAGCGTTTGTCAAAGGGGACTTAAAGTGGAAAACGATTTTGCCAATTGATCACAAGGACCCGAGATTTGAAAAATGGTCTTCGACATAGGAAGGGCCATTTGTGGTTAGCCAAGTTTTGGCTAACGGAGCTTACTAGTTAGTCAATATACAGGGTAATGAGCATAGCAAAAGTATCAATGCGCGATTCTTTAAAAAACATTACCCTAGCATATACGAAGACCAAGTAAAATTGTCTTGACGACTACAAGCCAATTGTCGTAGCCATCAGAGGCACACAAGCCCAAAGAAAAGTTAGTTATTCAAAAGAGTAACAAATAGGATGAAAGCAAATTATATTGCTGCAGCTGAGCTACCTAGGTCTATCGCCTTTGCCTCATCGACTGATGGAGAAATAGTTAAAGTCACAGGTGTGGCTATCATTGATTGTTGAGCTCACGATACCATTTGATATAAGTCAGCCCACTCAAGGTTAGTATCAGCCTGGCCTTTATTTTTGTTTTCAAAGTCCTTCAAGAATACCTCCTTTTGGTTGGCCAGAATGCCTATTTCATCATCTAGCTTCTGGGCCTACAGATACAGTTCAATCTTCTTGTTGTGCTTATTCAAGTGCATAATGGTGCTAGTCAAGATGGGATGAAGTTGGGTAACTTCATGTTGAATTTTTTCCAATTCGGCTTGGAGTTTCTCCAACTTGGCATTAGTTTCTTCTTGGAGGTGCTAATCTACCTATTGCCTTGCCTTAATAGTCTCAAATTGAGCCCCCACATTGGCCCTGCTAGCCTCGAGCTTAGTCAGTCACTCTAATTCTTTGCTGCTTTTCTCTTTACACCTTGCATTCACCTCATGCTTAGTCTTAAAGTTGCCCAAGAGTAAAGTAATTTGGCTATAGGCTGTCCTTTCAGCCTCATTGACAATCGGAGAATCTGTCATATTAGCTAGTTTTAAGAGCGACAAATGCAGGGTATGAACATGTTTGGGGTCTTTAGGAAAAGGAGCTACAAGCCTCTCATGGACATAGCTTTTTTGTTTAAGAAAAGGCGAGGCGTCCTTAGGCTTAAGCGGGTTGGTTAGAGGCGATTTAAAGTAATTAGATAGTACTTCATCAGGAACACTAAAAGGTTTTAAAACTAGCGTCGGCTCAGTTGCTTTGACAATGGTCTCCTTAAGATTAATATAGGAACTAGCGACTGTTTTCTCTATGTGTTGAGTTTGCCATGAGTTGGGAGAGGCTACGACCTTTTCAGGATGTCCTCTTTCTTTATTTTTCCTCTGTTTTGTCTTTTTTTTTAGTTTGCACCATATATGATAAATTAGTAACGAGTAGAGTCAACTGAGTACAAAATAAAAAGTGAGAAAAGAAGATAACCTTCTTAGAGGTTTTAGAGTGGTCCATGTGACGTTTGTAAGTCAATTATGAAGTCGAAGTGACCAAAGCAGTCGACAAGTATGTAGTGTAAACAGATGACTTGGGCAACTAATTAGTTGTTTGTGTTGTAATAAAATCAGGCAAGACCTCTACATCCACTATTTAGGAAGGCTTGGCAGGGTTGGCTTGAGGGTCTGATAAAAGGAAAGATGATAAGGTCCTTGGCAAATGATCAAATAAGAGAATATTCAAAGGGAAGAAAAGGTTTACCTCTCAAGGACACTGAACTTGTAACCCAATGACTAGTTAAAGGCTTTGTTGGATTGGGAGTAGGCTGGTTATCCGATTTGTCGGAGCATTCATCTATTAATTTGGTTAAATAATCTTTACGCACTCTAATGAACATATTGGCCATTATGACTCCCCACCATTCTTGGAATGACTAGGTTTACCGTGGACAATTGGAAAATAGATGGAAAACAAATGCGTTTAGCTTGTGAGTTGTGTCCTTGCTAGCTGCCATGATTTTAGAAGGTTGACAGAACCCTAGTGGACGATGACACCGCTACCACAGAAGAGAAAGACTTAGGTATAGTTTGCACCAACCCAAATTGCCTAGTGAAGCACTAGGACAATATCCTTCTACTAAAATTTTGTTATTCCTATCTATCAGTTTAATTCTGCACAATAGGGCTTGAGAAACCAATGTAGAACCCCAATTGGCACGAGTGGCTGAGTCATTCTCCTTTATCTTAAAAGCATTCACTTGAGCCCATGCAAGCCTTGTCAATCACCGGTGAAAAGGGTTCAAGGAATGCATAAATGAAAATTTGGATGAGTAAAGCCAATTCGCTATGGTGAAGGTTGAGGCCTTGAGAGGAAATAGTCGCGATAGAGCTTGTGCGTAGCAGATATTAGTTTGGGAAGTCCCTAATAAGGGAAAACTAGGATACAATGCACCTGAAAAATGTAATCGCACCCTTACGGCTAAAAGCAAAATAGGGCTAGCAATCATGTTGAACTTTTTGATTATCTCTTATGTTATTAAGCAGACTATAAATACCACGAAACATGTTATATAAGAAGAGGTGTCCTAGGGCTAGCTGTCAACCACATGTAATAGCCAAAATAAAGCTGTTGTATAACACCAACTGACCCTGTACAAGCAAAGTATTTGCAAAACTAGAAAAGCAAGAAGGCGTTATATTCTCCCTTTGACACTAAGCCTGAGGATTTGGCATCGGCCAACATGAACTTCTTGTAGGTTGAGTCTTGCTTGGAGAAATTGATACCTAGTTGTGTTGGGGTTATCGTGAACATAGTGTATAGGACAGGTAGTTTTTCTCCTACAATGGGCAAATTAAGAATTGTGGCCACATCAAGTAAGGTGGTGGTGGCAGCTGCACCTTTTGGGAAAACACAACGATTGATAGCTATCGATCAAAAACCCTAACAGGTCCATTATCAAATCGCATTGCCAAGGGATTTCGATAGCTATCAACATAATAATGTCATAGACGCCACTCGATTCAACCAAGTTGCATACTTAGGAAAGACGGTAGGCCAAGTGCGTAAATCTTTAAGGAAACTATAAAACTAGTACCAGTCACAAGTAATGGGTATAAAACAGTAATCTGGAGCAAAGAGGTTGTGGAAGGTTGATTTATGATCTCCTTTAGCAGAAACAAAACAAGGACCCAAGAGATACTTGTTCTCCTCAGCATCATCAAGGAAGAGCGTTTAAGCTGCTAAGTAGAGTTCGGCCAAAGGAGAATGTTATGATTGATCAGATTGTGAGGCATTTGAGGTTTCCTTATTAGAGGTAGTTTCTTGTTGCACGGGCAACATTTCACAGTTTTGTGAATTAGATTGGGAGGCTGACAACATGTCTGTAGTGGAAAAGGGAATGAAGAGAGGAAATTAGTGAACAAGGACAAATGAGTAAGATTTCTTAAGAAGTCAGGCATAACCAGTTTAAGCTTGAAGGGAAGGTAGTTGAGAAGGTTAGGGAAAAGAAAGATAATCAGATGGGAAACTTAAATTTTAAACGACCAGCAAAATAGCCATTACCTCAGGAAACTATGAGAGTTTTTAGCACTGTTGAGGTTTTTCCGCCATCATTCTGTTACTTATTTATGATAAGAGTTGTTATAAAATTGAATGATGCAGAAAAAGGGGGCAGTTATGTTAGCACTAAAAATATTGAGATAGTTATTTGCTATCGGCTAGGATCTATCGACTGACAGCTAATTTAGTTGATGACCAACAACTGAGGTGGGCCCAAGTTGAGGATAATTTGAGTGTGCCCCAAAATCGAAAAGCCCATTAATAGATACATGCTACTAGGGGGAAATTTGACTATTTATGTAGTTGAGAGGCAGTTTTTGCATGCTTATCATGTCTCCCTAACAAATAGGATAGTGGGCAATTATTTGAATAAAACGGTTATCAGGGGACAGCAAAAAAGGGTTTAAATATTTCATTTTTTGATATAAAAGAAGTCCTTGACCAATCAATCAAATTTATCTTTCGTAGTTTTTTAAGTTTCGCATTTATAACTTTCTTTATTGCTTTATTTATAGCTTTTTTTTACAACTTTCCTTTATCACTTTCAATTGTTTATCACCTTTCTTTACTGCATTTAAACTTAGGAGTAGCGTAGCATAGAAACCTTAGCCTTATGACTGTTAGGAAGCTCTATGGAGTGGACAAGGAACCTAATCAAGGGACATAATCCCTTCATCGAGCCAATCGCCTAACAAGGAAATCATTTATTAGTGATTAGCCATTTTCACAGCTAATTGTTGGATCGAGCGCTTACCACTAGGCCAAAAGCTATAGCTGATAGTCAGGGTGCAACTCTTTCTACTTAACCGTAGCAGCCCAAACGCCACGAGTCGACTGTGACTTAACCCACCTGGGCCTCCGCCACAAGACAATTGATGCCATACACCAGACAACAATCTCCCCCTCAGCAATTGCCTAGCTAGGAATCAAACTCGTGACCTTGGCTCTAATACCAATTGTTGGATCAAGCGCTTACCACTAGGCCAAAAGCTTTCAATTGGTATTAGAGCTCGGCCTCTTGGGGTTGAGCATCTAACACTGCAGGGGTAAAACGATCCTGAACACTCATGGAAAACGAGGGACAAGCCATTAACAAACCACCTCTCTTTAAGGGTCAGAATTATGATTATTGGAAGCAAAGAATGATAGCATTCTTTGATGCATGTCACACAGACATGTGGGACGTAGTAGAAACTAGCGACTATTTGCCCCTTGACCAAGATGGAATGGAGCTGCCGAGAGGTCAATGGACAGAAACTCACAAATAGAGGTATCTTCTAAACTCAAAAGCTAAAAATGCTATGATGTGTGCCTTATCTGAATCTGAATATGAAAAGGTGCATAGTTTAAAAAGTGCTAAGAAAATGTGGGATACTCTTGCGCTTGCCTACTAGGGTACTTCACAGGTAAAGAGGTCCAAGTTGAGCTTACTCGTAAGACAATATGAACTCTTTACTATGGAAGAAAATGAAACTATCGAATTCATGTTTGGTAGATTTCAAACCATAATAAATAACCTGAGATCCTTAGGCAAAACCTATGATAATTATGATCACATTGACAAAATCTTAATAAGTTTGCCTAGGCAATGGAGACCACAGGTTACAACTTTAAAAGCATCCAAGGATCTAATAGCACTTTTAATGGAAGAGTTACTTGGAACTTTTAAAGTCCACAAACTGGAGCTGAAGCAAGACAAAGGACAAAAGAAAAAGTCCATCGCACTAAGCGTCCAGCGTCCACCCAGAGGACCATCGTCCAAAGCCTTAAATGTGGAAGAATCCTCTGAGGAAGAGTCCGAAGAAGACAACTTTGATGAGGATGAGATATCCTTCATCTCTAGAAAAAAACAGGCTATGTGGAGGAAGAAAAGAGGATCCAGAGCCAAAAACTTCTCAAAGAAGTTTAACAAGGCACCAAAAGAAAAGAGTCCTTCAATTTATTATGAATGTAAGAAGCTTGGACATTTCAGGGATGAATGTCCTAGTCTATAGAAGGACAAAAAAAAGACGTTCTTCAAGAAAAAGGGTCTCATGGCTACTTGGGAAGACATAAACCTATCTTCGTCAGAAGAAGAAAGAGAGGAAGAAGCTAACATGTGTCTCATGGCGGAGACCAGCTCTGATGGCTCAGACAATGAGCAAGACGAAGAGGTAAACTTCAATGACTTAATCTCTCTACAAGAAGCCTATAATGATTTGCTTGCTAACTCCTCAACTCTCTCAATAAGGTATAAAGAACTAAAAAGGAAATTTTTAAAAATAACAAAAGAATTCAATTTGCTCAAAGAAGAGCATAAAGAAGTTTTAAAAGAAAATGAGTTTTTAAAAACAAAGAACATTTCAAAAGAGACACCTTCTTATGAAGCCTTAGAACTTCAAATAGAAATTACTCATCTGAAAGAAAGTTTGTCCAAATTTATCAGCGGAACTGAGAACTTAAATAAAATTCTATCTTATAAAAGAAGTCCTTATGACAAATCTGGACTTGGTTTTGTTAAGAAAGAAAATTACAAACCTAGTAAAAACATGACCTTCTATAAAATATGTGGAAAGAATGGGCATGAACCAACAAAGTGTAGATATCGTCCAATAAAGAAGGCATCCAATGCCTTCAAAACTAACAGAAAAGGACCTAAGTCCATTTGAGTACCTAAGTCTATGATAATCCCTATTGCAGATTTGTTTGACAACCGAAAGAAGACCCCAACCATGGTACCGGACAGTGGTTGCTTACAACACATGACGGGAGAAAGGTGTATGTTCCAAAGCCTACAACTCAAGAATGGTGGATGGGTCACCTTTGGAGGAAATCAGAAGGGAAAGATCACAAGCATAGGGACGATCGGTAAACATTCCTTCCCTTCTATTGAAAATGTTTTATATGTTGAAGGACTCAGACATAATCTACTAAGCATAAGTCAATTATGTGACAGTGGACACAATGTCTCCTTTGACAAAGACAAATGTACTGTCAGGAATCTAGATGGATCCATATTATTCTCTGCTAAGAGGAAAAGCAATCTTTATAAGATTGATCTAAATGACCTCACAAATCAAAATGTATCATGTCTAGTATCCATCAAAGCGAATCAATGGACTTGGCACAAGAAGCTTGGACATGCAAGCTTAAGACTAATCTCAAAGCTAAATAAGCATAACCTCGTAAGAGGACTTCTAAATCTTGCTTACAAGTCTGATATTCTCTGTGATGCATGCCAAAAAGGGAAACAAGTAAAAAGCTCTTTTGATTCAAAAAATATTGTTTCCACAACTAGACCTCTTGGGCTACTCATATTGATTTGCTTGGTCTAACTAGAACAGCCTCCCTTAGCAGAAAATGATATGGACTAATCATAGTGGACGACTACTCTAGATGGACATGGGTTATGTTCTTAACACACAAGGATAAGTCTTATGAAACCTTTTCTATCTTTTGCAAAAGAATCCAAAATGAAAAAGGTGTTTGTATAGCTTCAATCAAAAGTGATAAAGGAGGGGAGTTCGAAAATGAAAGTTTTCAAGGGTTCTGTGAGAAGAACGGAATTTTCCACAACTTCTCTGTACCACGAACACCACAACAAAATGGTGTGGTAGAGAGAAAGAACAGGTCATTGTAAGAAATGGCTAGAACCATGCTCAACGATAACTCCACTCCTAAGCACTTTTGGGCTGAAGCCGTAAACACTGCATGTTATTTACAAAATAGA
This sequence comes from Spatholobus suberectus, assembly GCA_004329165.1. Taxonomy (NCBI): domain Eukaryota; kingdom Viridiplantae; phylum Streptophyta; class Magnoliopsida; order Fabales; family Fabaceae; genus Spatholobus; species Spatholobus suberectus. The sequence continues at coordinate 50,524,722 of CM014729.1, read as the reverse complement.
ATTTATATAAGACCCATTTTGAAAAAGACTCTTTATGAATTGTGGAAAGGACGAAAGCCCAGCATATCATATCTTCATCCCTTTGGATGTCAATGTTTCATCTTAAACACTAAGGACAATCTTGGAAAGTTTGACTCTAAGTGTGATGATGGAATACTGTTAGGCTATTCTGAAACATCCAAGGCCTATAGAGTTTATAACTCTAGAACCTTAACAGTTGAAGAAGCCATCCACGTTAAGTTCAATGACAATAAGCCTGATAAAGAAATATCAAAGCTAGACGATTCATTTGCAGATATGAAGCTGGAAGATGCCAAACCTTCAACGTCCAAAAGTCAGTTGGACGATCCAAAAATAGAAGAAAAGGAACCAATTGGACGATCTTGGCAAATGAAGACATATCATCTAGATAATCAAATTCTTGGAAGCGTACAAGATCATGTCAGGACAAGATCGACCTTCAAGGAGCAAGCTCAAACTGTTTTAATCTCCCAACTAGAACCAAAGACAGTGGACGAAGCTCTCCTGAACAATGGCTAGGTCAACGCCATGAAGGACAAATTGAATCAAATCGAACGAAACGATGTTTGGATGCTAGTTCCTGCACCCAAGGACAAGTCTATCATTGGAACAAAGTGGGTGTTCCGCAACAAGCTAGACGAAGCTGACAGAGTGGTAAGAAATAAAGCGAGACTTGTAGCTCAAGGCTACTCTCAACAAGAAAGTATAGACTTCACCGAAACCTTTGCACCAGTAGCTAGATTAGAAGCCATTCACATCTTACTTTCATTTGCTGCTCATAGTAATATGAAGCTCTATCAAATGGATGTAAAAAGTGCATTCTTAAATGGCATAATAAATGAGGAAGTCTATGTGAAACAACCTCTTGGTTTTGAGTGTGATGTTTTTCCAAAACATGTGTTCAAACTCAAAAAGGCTTTGTATGGACTCAAACAAGCTCCAAGAGCTTGGTATGAAAAACTAAGCTCCTTCTTTTTAGAAAATTGTTATACTAGAGGAAAAGTAGACACCACTCTCTTTCGCAAAGAGGTCAAATCACATTTTATTATTGCACAATATACGTAGACGATATTATATTTGGTGCTACTAATGACACATTATGCAAGGAATTTTCTAAGATTATGACAGCAAAATTCAAGATGAGTATGATGGGAGAACTAAAATTCTTCCTAAGATTGTAAGTAAAACAGACTACAAATGGCATATTCATACATCAGACAAAGTATGTCAACGAACTTCTCAAGAAGTACAAGATGGACGATGCCAAGGAAATGAGTACACCTATGCATCCATCGTCAGTGCTTAGCCTAAACGACACATCTAAAAAGGTAGACCAAACTACATACCGAGGTATGATTGGGTCTTTCTTATATCTCACAACGTCCAGACCTGACATTATGTTCAATGTATGCTTATGTGCCCATTTTCAGTCTAACCCTAGAGAAACTCATCTAACAGCAGTAAAAAGAATCTTTAGATACTTAAAAAGAACCACTAATCTTGGTTTGTGTTTTAAGTCAAACAAAGAATACAAGTTAGTTGGATTCTATGATGCTGACTATGTTGGAGATAGAATAGAATGCAAAAGCACCAGTGGAGGATGTCACCTCATTGGTCGGAATCTAGTCTCCTGGATAAGCAAAAGACAAGGGACGATTGTCCTATCCACAGCAAAAACAGAGTATATCTCAACTACGTCTTGTTGCTCACAAATTTTATGGACCAAGCATCAGTTAGAAGACTACAGTATTTACGAGAGTAACATTCCTATCTTTTGTGATAATACTGCTACTATAAATCTGACTAAAAATCCTATTTTGCATTCTCAGGAAAAGCACAATGAAATAAAACATCATTTTATAAGAGATTATGTTCAAAAGGGAGTTATTGATGTTCAGTTTATCAACACTGAAAAATCAATTAGTCGACATATTTACAAAACTCCTTCCTGAAGATAAACTCATCCATATTCGAGATCTCCTTGGTATGAAATTTATAAATGAATAGTTTATTCAACATGCCTTGACCGTCCAAGGATGTGAGCGTCCAATGTTTTGTAGCGTCCTATGCTTTCATAGCGTCCAATAATTCATGGTCCACTTGCATAGCTTTTTGCAGTCCATAGTAACTCACATTTATGTGTGCATAAAAATCTTCATTCGTACTTAATTATGTTTTCACTGATAATGATTTGAAATAAATGTTTTATTCCTGTCTAAGTCACTCATGTGTCGTATAACCAACCTTGACAAATGTAAGCGCCTGACCAACATTTATTGCACATCACATCTCTCTTCGAAATTCAAAGAACCACCAAAAGCAAAACCCTTCGGTTTCTTCATATACACTCAAACACCAAACCAAAACACTCACCTCCTCTCAAATCTATCTAAACTCACTCTCTCTTTGTGTCTCGAAACCTCTCAAACCCTAACAAACCTTCAAAGCTCTCAAATATGGCAACCGAAAAGGCTGGTGCTACTGTAAAGGCCATGGCTCGTGTAGAGAGCCTAGACAAGGCTGTTGTCCTTATCGAAAGCCCTTTCAATATTCAAGCTCTAGAAGACATGGGTGTGAATGTAAAGGACAACTTGCTCAGATGTGGAATTCTCAACTACTTCCACATGAACGAGATTATATACCCAGAGCTCATTAGACAGTTCTAGAACTCTGCTATTTTCTCCAAGACCGACATTGTCGAAACTGTTCTGGGAGTCAAGGTCACACTGGACCTTGGCACTGTTGCCCAAGCCATTGGCTGTCAGCGGGCTAAGTCCTGCATCAAGAACGGCTAGGAAGACAGTTTTGGAGGACAAGACATGGTTGACACTGCACTAATGGGTCTAGAAGGCGAAGGGCCAGTAGAATACAACAAGTTGATAAAAGAGGGGAAGATTTTCCAGCAGTTTTTGAACAAGGGAATTCCTCACAAGGCTGGATCGAAGGATAGCGTTACCTTCCTGCACAGGTTCGCGCTGTTCCACACGATCGCAGCAGTTCAACCTGCCGCACCTCATCCTGAGCAACATCTTCAAGACCATGAGAGGACGCGAAGAGAACAATCAAATCACATATGCCGCTCTTCTGAATAAGATTTTTTGGCAACAACAGGTGTATCATGTATTATTTGCTCTGTCTCTTAGAGAGCAAAACTAGATTCAAATTCTGGGTGGTAGCCACAGATTCACTCAGCTACCGTTTAGACACAACAATGTTGCATAGATGAAGGCTAGGTTCATGCTGAAGCCTTTGGAGACCACGTCCAAACCAGTGGACGTTAAAGAAGAAGCTGTTGAGATTGCACCTCAGCAGACAGTAGAGCTAATCATCCAGCATGCTGAGCCGATGGACGACGAGGCACTATTTGTGAATCCAATTGTTGCCAGACCGTCCACGAAGAGGAGGTCGTCCAAGACGCAAGCAACCAGAGTTACAAGGTCCAAGACCCAACGACCTTCAACTCCGCATGCTCCTCTTGCAGCTGCTCCCATTACTGCCTCTGCTCCTCCACCTGCTCCAACACTAACTCCTGCTAAGATACGTTTGATCATCGCTTCTGATGACAAGGACAACGAGCCCATTGGCGAGCTTGTCAAGAAGTAGAAAACTATCATGATTGCTATTCCTACTCAACCACAACCTCTAGCCGTCCAACCATCTGTCCCATCCAAACGATCAGCAGAAGCATTACCAGGGGAAGCATAATACAAGAAAAGTAAGCTTTCCACTCCTATTGCTGATGAACTTGTTAGTGAGTTTGTTGAATCAATGGTTACTGAACCATCTGAAACACTTACCCAAACACAAACTGAAACACAAGCCACACCTGAACCAAACATGTTGCTGCCTAGTTGTGAAGGTTATACCTGCACCATCCCCACCCCGGCATCTCTAAGTCACATCTCTCCATCCAACCTCCTAAATCACCCCTCCTCCTCAACCATCATTCCCATCCCTACATCTTCCACCCCCTCAGAAACTTTGGCAAAAATAAAACAGCAATGGCCTCTACTTTTTGTTGAAGGAAACCAATAGAACCTCATGGACAACAATACGATTATTTTGCATCTAGAGTTTCATGAGACTCTCCGATTAATATGGACAAATACATGGAAGACTATGATCACCAACCGTTGGAAGCTTATCTGACACTATCTCCTAGAGCTATAGAATACTTGCCGCTCAAGCGGTATATCAGACGGAGGTACCCCAGAATTGTGCGAGCTTGGCACCTTAATGCCTATCCTCCTGGAGTACTTCAACACAGAGTACCTCCAGTGGAAGAGACCGACCAAGCTCTACAACAAAGAAGACCAGGGGATGAGCGGATAGTCCATCTAAGGCCTGCAGATTTGAAGTTTAGGCCTATAGATCTAGAAGAAGATGGATTTTTTCCATCTGCCTTTGAGCATATGTTTTGTACCACTCTCAAAGGTTCAGCAACTGTGAAGTATCAACTTTTCATCCCCCCATCACAACACATCCAACCTTCCTCATCCAACCAAATCGAGTTTGCCCAAGGCAATCATAGATGTCAATAACAAAATGAAGAAGATTTTGACCAAGGCATCGTCCTTGCCTCTATTGTCCAGAGCTGAAATTCAACAGCATTCAACCCGTTCCTTAGATTGGTTCCTAGCTCAGCGTCTTCATACAGACATGGACGAGGACGATGCTGAACGCTTCTAGCAACAACATATGTTCATATGTGAACAAGAAGCGTCTAGTAGTGGAGTCTCCCCAAACGACAAGGCCGACATTCCAACTGCCACGGACTGTGAATTCACGCAACGTCTAGCTCGTGTCTTTCACTTTTCGAACACTTCAGCTGCCTTTGTCCGCCCACTGAATGAGCATCCACTCCTTGGTATAGAAACTTCTATTCTGTACGCTATGATTGCTGCTCTCACCCACCCCAACAGTTTCCAACCGCCCTACCCGTGGACCACACCCCGTCCTTACCAACTCGACATACAAAACTTGAAACTTCTAGAAGCACCTCCTTCACCCACTAAAGTTCTTCCACCAACTCCTTCCCAACCACCATCACCCACACCTCCACCGCCGCCTACTCCTGGCTCCCAAGCCTCCACAAGCCTTCCCATCTCTACTTCTGCCCCTTCCTCCATCCCCCCTGTTGACCCCGCCGTTCAACAATACGTTGCCAACCAGCTTCAACCCATCTTCACTCTTCTTCACCAAATTCTCCAGAACCAACAAGCACTCATACATCCTTCTCAACCTTCCCCACCTCCTCCTCCGTCGCTGCCACAGTGACAGTGATGATGCCTCCCTTTTTTATTTTTGTTTGCTTTTTGCTGATGACAAAAGGGGGGGAAAAATGAGAATTAACATGTTCTGTTGTTACTCTTTTTTTTATGCTCTATATGTTTTTATAGTACAATAAAATACATGGTTTATTCTAATATATTTCAAATGTTGCTCTACTTCTGGTTGATCTGATAACTGTTAGATAAAATATGCTTCGATACTTGGTATGTCATTTGTTATGGATTTAAACTAATATATCTTGTGTCTCAAAGTATACAAACTATGGCAAATCAGACTCAGGGAGAGCATAGTAAGTATTTCGAAAACTCTTTTATGCGCCTCTTTATACTCTAGCAAAAACTTAAAAATTAATAAAGTTTGTCATCATCAAAAAGGGGGAGATTGTTGGAACCAAAGACGTAGAAGCGTCTAAACCCTCAAAGTTTTGAAGATAATAAACTTATTAACGTTCAAGTTTATGCCTAAGGACTAACCTTGTCACAGTAAACAAGTTACTCTTATACGGACCGTCCAGTAGACATGCTAAAGAAGACCGTCCAGTAGACATTAAGACAAAATCAAATATCAGATGCATTCAGACAAAGGCTTCTAACGACAAATCTTCAAACGACTAAGTTTTTATTTGAACGTCCAATTTACTTATGTTTGTTTTCCTTGAAACTAACATATTACCACTCTTATGATCTAATGTTCAATTTGTTTGAAGTATTAAATGTAATCAGATTCACTCTAGTGCAAAGGCCCAGCAAAACAGATAAAGCAAGTCAACTTATCAAGCTGTCATGTTGAATGAAGAATGTTCAGAAAAACAGACTGCCAGCAGAGTCCTGCGCTTTCCGTTTTATTGCAAGTCTAAAAGTTGCCACGCCTGATCTTTCTGAAAGCACGGTTTGCACGCCGCTCCTTGTATAATGAAGTCAAGTCTTCCACAACAGATCTTTTTCCCTAAAGACTATATATATGCACCAAGGAAGAAGCGAAAAAAAGAGAAGACCTGTGATACGTGCTAACTTGTGAAAATCTTAGCGAGCATCAAAAATCTTTTGTACTTTATCTATAAGTGTCCATTGGACGATAGTGAAAAAGCCTTGTTAAAATATTCTAAGTGTTTAAGCTTAATCTTTCAAATCCTCACTACATGAGTTGATACCTTTGTATAAACACTTGTTTGTGTTGTGAAAGCCTAGAAAGGCTTAGTGAAAAAGAATACTTGGGTTAAGCAATCTAGGGTGATTGCTTTGCAAAGCCTGAAGAGGCCGCGAACAATACTTGTAACCAAAGGTTGGTTAGTGGATACCTTCTGGGTGAAGGGACTGGACATAGCTCAGGTTGAGTGAACCAATATAAAAATTCTCTGTATTATATTTCTCTCTATCCCTTAGCTTGAAAACGTTTTCAAACTTATTTATATTATTTTAAAAAGTGTTAAACGCACAATTCAACCCCCCTTCTTGTGCGCATTTTCTATTTCACTAATTAGGCAAATTTCCAACATCAACAACTTCATTTAACACACACACACACATATATATATGTGTAACTTCATGCAAAATATTTATAATTATATATTCTGAAACATTAATTGCATCAAAATCTATCAAAACATCTCTCCTGCATGTCAATTATCTATAATTGAATCTACATTAAATTTTTCATTAATTTTCTTTTTAAAATAAATATTTTCTAAACAAAGATCAACATAACAAGAATTATTTCAACACATTGATCTTGAAAATGATTTAAACTAAAGAAAAATAAGCAAATTGTTTTAACTATATTCCAATTTGTTTTCCTAAAGCTTACACATTGGCTTGTTTAGATTCGTGCAGTCACGGCTATAAGCACATTAGAGCCTGACAAACAATGCTCAAAGACAAAAACGAAAGGAGAAAAACAAAGAATATACAAAGAATTGTAATAAGGAGGGAAACCTTTATAACTATGATGCATGGATACCTATTTGCTACTGGATATTTAGAGAAAAAGAAGTATAAATATGATAGACGATATGAAGAATAAAATAAAGAAAAATGAAGAGTGTCAATTTAGTGTAAATACTATGAAGGTGATATGTTGAAGGAGGGAAATTTTGACCTCCACACAATTAAATTTTTGAAAAATAAAATCTCTTTTATTTTTTTTAAAATACATCCTTTTAAGAAAGTAAAAATTATATTTATATAATTTGTAGGTCTTTTGTTTTAAAGCTGTTTGAATATATATTAATAAATAGTTCGTGTATTGTATGGGTATTTTTAATTTGAATTAAAGTTAAAAATATAATAAAAATTTAAAATTATATAAAATAAAAATAATTAATTCAAATAAATAATTAAAAAAATATAAATAAACTACATTTAGAGAACTAAAAAATAGTATATTTAAGAAAATCAAATTGACAGTATATAAGTGGTTGAAATTTAAGACAAATAATTTAATATAAAAAATTAAAATTATTTAAATTTGAAAGTTGACCGAATATTTAAATTAAAAAAATTGAAACAATTAATCATTTAATTTAAAATATATATATATATATATATAATATATATATACAAATAATATTAAATTATGATAAAGTCACATATTATAAGATAAAGATATTAATAAAAATGTATTCAATATATTTAAAGACGAGATATAATAATATCTCTTTTATATTAAAAAAAACAAGATGAGAAATTTAAAATTGAATTAAAAACAAGAAACGCTCACGAATAAATACTCAAATTTATAATATAATAGTAAATTATATAAAGGTTTTTTAAAATTTTAAAAGAATGAAAAGGGATATAATAATTAATTCATTTTAAATTTAAAATATTAGATTAAATAATAAAATATTATATTAAAAATATTTAAAATAATAATAAAAATATGCATAATTAATTCATTAGTTTAACAAATATTTCTCAATTGATGTCGATGACAATTATTCCCCAGCACAATTTGTCTCAAAGAGTATTATTATCACAAAAGCAGAAAAGGAACAGCCTTGTTATCAAAAAAAAAAAAAAGGAACAGCCTTCATTTTTGAAATTTATAGTGATTTTGATTCTTAGCAAGAGTATCAATTTTAGTCTGATCAATTTTATTTGCCTTGGCTTATCATATCATGGGTCAGGTTGCGTGAGTTAAAATATTACTTGGGCATGCAGATTGTTGATATAGTACAACGTTTATTGACTACCAATTATTCAGGTTATAAGGAAAAAAAAAAACTAGAAAACAATTTAATGGATTCAATTTATGAATTTTGCGTAAAAAATGAGAATTTAAAGCTTTTAACTTTAAAGTAGAAAAAATAATAATAGAAAGACCAAATTTATTTAATCTTAAAAATAAAGAAACTTAATTGCTTAAAAAATTGAATAATTAAAATCATATATAATTCAAATTAAAGAGACTAAAAATACAATTAAGTTTAATTATTGGAGTTTAATTTCTATATACTGTTAGTGAAACAAATTTTAGACTATTAAATAATCAGAAATCATTGTTGATATGACTTTTAAAATAATTATTGTAAAAGTCAATACACTTAATATACATGACAGTTTCTAATTAAATGATAATGTAAAAATCTTTTATCCTGTCAGTGTATACATTATTTACTCTAACTATTTAGAAAAGTTACTATTAAAATTGTATAAAATATATACACATGTAAAATAAATTATGAAGTTATTAAAATTTTAATTAATAGTTATTAATTAACGATTACTACATTACATTTTATATTCTAAATTGCATCCCAGGCTTAAAGGAGCTACACTTGACTTTAACGTAAAGGGGATTCCCACCTACTGCAGTTTGGGGAGGGTAGATTTAAGTCAGTCTCATGACTGCAGCCATGATATCAGATTTATTGTAGTCGGTAAATTGTGTGGTGACTGCAGCCATCGAGTGTGCGTTGTCCAATCTTTCAATAACTCAAAAGTTTAGAATTGCAAATTCACGAGTATTAATTGACTTTTGAGTCACAGGATGGAGATTAAATGACATAGATTCGCTACTTACATTGATTGATGAGTTACTTATGTGGTGTTTGGGGAAAATTCTTAGTTTCCCATGAATTTAAAATTAGGAATGTTAGATATGGTTTGTTTACTGTTTTTTAAAATCAGTTTTTAATTTTTCTAAAATGTTGTTTGTTTCTTGATAATATTTTAAGAATTTAATGGCTATGCATGTTCAGTATAACAATTTTTATATTATCAACCAATAAAAAATCACCATTAATATGATTTTTAAAGTAGTTATTATAAAAGTCAATAGCTTACTATACATAATAGTTTGTAATTGAATAATAGTATAAAATTATTTTACAGTGTCAATGTATGACTTATTTTCTCATATTTTTTCAAAGTGTTTGTTTTTTGAGCATATTTTTGTTTTTTAAAAATTTGTCCCTAGAATATTTGAAAAAACTTTTGAAAAAAATGAAGAGATTAATAAGAAAATATCTCTCAACAAGTTTTTTATTTTTTAAAACACTTATTTTAAAAATAATTTTCAAAAGTTAATAGACTTTGGGTAAAAACCGATTGTTGATTAATGTTGAATTATTTCACAAAACAGTTTTTAAAACAAAAATTAGTTTTCTATGTTTAGTATATAATTTTAAAAATGAATTATCGAAAACATTAATTCTTAGGAATATTTTTGACTCATGCTTCCCATAAAATTATGAGGTGAAAATCGAACTTTCCTAGTCAAGAGGAAATTTTAACATGATTGCCTTATTAACGCACTCAATACATTTATATAAAGATTCGAAATATTTTTCTTATTAAATATAATAAATAAGGGTTTAATGGTCATATACTGACAGTATAAAGTACTTTTACACTGTCATTCAATCACAAACTACTATTTATTGTAAGTTTGTTGAATTTTATAATAAATACTTTAAAAGTCATATTAATGGTCATTTCTGATTGGTTGACAATGTAAAACTTTTTACACTGATCGTGCATGACCATTAAATTCTAATAAATAATTAAATTTAAGAATAAAAATAATAATAAATATTTTATTATACTTATTATAATATTTTTTTAAAATTGTTTTATAAAATATATAGTTTTAATTTTTTAATAAATTAACTATTATATTTTTAAATACTTTTTATTTTTAATTCTTTAAAAATTGTCAAAGAAAAAAATCAACAAATCGTTTAAAAATATTACTATTGTAAAAAATCATAAAAAAAAAATCCAAAGTAGTGAGAATGAAAAACTATGTGATGTTAAAAACTAAATAAAAATATTAATAATCACATCAACTTATTTTATAATTTTAAAATTTATAAAAATATTTTGACAACAAAACTTATCCAAACCTATAGTTTGATTAAATTATTTTATGTACAAGAAATAATTATAATATATTATTTATAAATGCTATTACTTGTACAAATCCTTTTTTACTTATTATCTACATAAATTATTTAGACAAAACTAGTAATAATAAAATTTAAATATTTTACATAAGGAAAATACTAAATAATTTACACAAGAAATGAAAATAAAATTTACATAAATTTAATTATTCTTAAATGCAATTCTCATAAAATAATTTAATTATTATCTTATTAAAATTAAATATTTTCTAAAAAAGATGAGATTTTAGTAATAATAATTTTGAATCCACTTCCTTTCTAATTATTGTGAAAATCTTGTGTTTTGCAATGTTTGAGTCACGACAACTTGATAATTTCTAGCTCTTTCAAATTATAAAATATAAGTTATCAGTGAGAATTATCTTGGATCAACATCCTTGTGAGAATTACATAATTTTGATTTCTCTATTACATTCAAGAATATGTAGGAGCAAATTGAACACCCTTGTTAAGTTAAAAGAAATTCATAATTTTTTTCTTATTTCAAAAATAATATGTTTTCAATAATAAATATTCTCTTATGATAAATAAAAATATTAAAGAATAATAATAAAATTTTAAAGTAATGTATCTAATAAAGTTATTTCATTAAAAAGATATTTCTAACAAAAAAACACTTATATATCTAGAAAAATTCTATTGAAACTAAATAAATGAATATTTGATTATCGAAAAACATGTGCAAACATTTCTTAAAAATTCTATAACTAACTAAACAAAATTTAACTACTTTTAAAAATCATGACACACAATATTCATAATTTCAAAGAATTACGATTTTCAAATATAAAAAAACTTTTCTCTGTCTGTTACTGTAGGAAATTTAAATTCCAAGCAAAGAATCTATCTCAAGACTTAAACTCGTGATATTTAGGACATAGATTCTCTTCAATTATAAAAAATTAGAGAGTGTGCAGTTGAATAAATCTCACCATCTATTGCATTATTTTATATCTTTATATGTTAAAATTATTAAATATTAAAATAAAAGAAAAATTAAGATTTCATTCAATTATAAAAAACTGGAGATTATCTTATTCCGTGATCTCTATATTTCGAGATAACAACCTTGTTGTTATTGTACTAAGGTTGCAGAAAAAATATTAAACAACTAAAAGAAATTATTAAACAGAATTAGATTTCTTTTTTAACTCATCCTATGCCTATTCGTGTTCGTGTTCGTCTTAGTTAGGACGATTAATATAGTTACACAATAAAAAAGAATTACTAATTAAAAAAGAAATTACAAAATCAAGCAGCAATCTTAGCGTTGTTATCTAAAAACAAATTACAAAAGAAAAAAAAAATAAAAGAGCTAAAAGAAAAATCAAACCGCATGAGAAGAGAGAGAAGGAAAGGACTAGAAAACATGTGCCTAGCATCAGTTGGAATTGGTATATCACATGCTTAGGTGGTTGTTTGGGTAGGACAAGTATGAGAAAGAGAGAGTGTATGTACGGGGAACGTCCGGGTTCGGGGAATGATTCATTGCACTAAAGCAATTTGTAGCAATATAAAACTTCATTGCACCTTCTTTTCTTTATAGACTGTGGATAACACCTATCTTCCTTCTTTTTCCAATATAAAACTTTCTCACGACACATATATATTAACATTACATTTATCCCTCACACCCCAAACACCATTGCTTGGCTTCTCCCAAAGCTTCTTCCTTCTTAATCATTTCATTCTTTTTGCCCTGCTCTGTGGGGTTTCTGCTCTCAAATGCTCTTGACCCTTCACTTCTTGACCGTTGTTTTCGTTGCTCTTGCTCTTTCTGAGTGTGGGGATTTTCGGCTGCTCCCATTCCTATTGTTGTGCCTGTGGACTGGCCTTCCGTACTCATGCCTACCCTTGTCAATTATAGTGGTAAGTGTTGCAAGATTTCTATTCTTTGATCGTTTTAATACTGGTGAAAGGCTTAGATGTTGTACATGTGAGATAAATAATGTTTTTTCGGTTCTTGGCAATAGTATTTGTTAATTTGGAATTTGGATCATAGTGCGTTTGGATCAGAATTAGAACTAGAAAGACTTTAATATCTGTTTAGTTGCATATGCATATACGTGGAAACTCCTGGAGCTTGTTGTTATAATAAGAGTACCGTGTTTGTAACTGAGATTATTTTTTCTCTTCTCTTTTTTTGGGTGGAAAATATGTTTGCAATCATGTTCTGCTGAAGGCTTAAATGTTGTGCATGTGGGATGAATAATGTTTTTGGTTCATGGAAATAGTATTTGTTAATTTGGAGCAATTTTGTGTGGATGATTTAGATTTGTGAATGGGTTTTACAGGTGATGATGAACTCTATCCTGGGGGTTCCTTTTGTCCGAATCCCATTGATTTGGGTCGCCTGTGTAATAGTGGTTCAAGTGTGGATGCTTACTACTACGCTCCTAATAAGCGAGCTCGCATCAGTGCCCTGGATATCTTTGAAATTCTTCGGCGTGAGCAAGATCAAAAGCCTATCATTGAAGTCCTTCCTGATGAGTGCCTTTTTGAGATTTTCAGACGGCTATCTAGTGGCAAAGAGAGGAGCTCGTGTGCCTGTGTATCTAAGCGCTGGCTTATGCTTATGAGCAGTATATGCAAAGCTGAAATTTACAAGTCCGATAAGGTGATTGAGGGGTCTGCTTCCTGTGACGTTGAAATGACCTCGGCGGATGAGGATCAAGTTATTGAAGATGATGGATTCTTAACACGGTGTTTGGAAGGGAAGAAGGCAACTGATGTAAGGCTTGCTGCAATTGCAGTTGGGACTAGTGCCCGTGGAGGACTGGGAAAGCTGTCTATCAGAGGAAACAATTCTGTTCGTGGCTTCACAGACGTTGGCCTCTCAGCAGTTGCTCATGGTTGCCCTTCTCTTAGATCATTTTCTTTGTGGAATGTGTCTTCTATTGGGGATGAGGGTCTGTCTGAGATAGCAAAAGAATGCCATATGTTGGAGAAGCTTGACACATGCCAGGCTTCCTCCATTAGCAACAAAAGCCTAATTGCAATAGCCAAGGGCTGCCCCAATTTGACCACCTTAAATATTGAATCATGTCCAAAGATTGGAAATGAGGGGTTGCAAGCTATTGCAAGGTCTTGCCCCAAGTTACAGTGCATCTCTATCAAGGATTGCCCTCTTGTTGGAGATCATGGAGTATCAAGTCTACTGTCATCAGCTTCCAACCTTTCAAGGGTGAAACTTCAGGATTTAAACATTACAGATTTCTCTCTGGCTGTCATTGGCCATTTTGGAAAGGCAATTGTAAATTTGGTTCTCTGTGGTCTTCAAAATGCCAGTGAAAGGGGGTTTTGGGTCATGGGTGTTGCTCAAGGTCTGCAGAAACTGATGTCACTTACAGTTTCTTCGTGCCGAGGGGTAACAGATGCAAGCATTGAAGCCATGGGTAAAGGTTGCATCAACCTGAAGCAGATGTTTCTTCGCAGGTGCTGCTTTGTATCTGACAATGGATTGGTAGCATTTAGCAAAGCTGCAAGATCTCTTGAGAGCTTGCAGTTGGAGGAGTGTAACAGTGTCACCCAGTTTGGGATTATTGGTTCCCTTTCAAACTTCAAAACAACATTGAAGTCTCTTACCCTTCTGAAGTGCAAAGGAGTTAAAGATATAGATGTGGAAGTACCTATGCTTTCTCCTTGCGAGTCTCTCGGACATTTATCCATTCATAACTGCCCTGGTATTGGAAATGCTAGCCTAGCTATGGTTGGGAAATTGTGTCCCCAACTTCAGCATGTTGATCTGACTGGACTTTATGGTGTAACTGATGCTGGCCTTCTCCGTCTTTTGGAGAATTGTGAGGCTGGACTTGTCAAGGTGAACCTTGCTGGCTGCTGGAATTTGACAGATAACATAGTTTCAGAACTGTCCAGACTACATGGTGGAACCCTCAAATTGCTAAATCTTGATGGATGCAGGAAAATTACTGATGCAAGTTTGGTTGCAATTGCAGATAACTGCCTTCTGCTTAGTGATCTAGATGTGTCAAAGTGTGCAATCACTGATACTGGAGTAGCTGTTCTTTCAAGTGCCAGGCAGCTTACTTTGCAAGTGCTTTCTTTGTCAAACTGTTCTGGTGTAACAAACAAGAGTGCACCTTCCCTAACAAAGTTGGGCCAGACGCTGGTGGGGTTGAATCTTCAAAATTGCAATTCAATTATCTGCGACACAGTTGAGTTGCTAGTGGAGAACTTGTGGAGATGTGATATTCTGGCTTAATCATGATCTTAACCAATTCAATTGCTGTGTCAGGGAAGGAGATATAATTGAAGTGACTAAACCAGATCTGGAAATTCAGGATAGATAGTACATGTATCAAGCTTTGTATAATGAACTCACATGCGGTGACATTCGGCATACTTTTTGGGCAGATGTACCTACCCATTAAGGGTGGATTGGGTGGCAGTTTGTTGACATAGTTGTTTTCCAGGGAACTTTGGTAGATCCTTTCTTCAGCCCTTTTTTTCAAGCATTCTTCATACAGAAATTCTTGTTTTAACCCTTTTGGCCCTGCTACTAGAGAGGCCACTTCTTTTATGCTATGGTTCCCTGTGAACACGTTTACTATGTCCTGGTTGATGGTTGCCACTGGATAGATAGTACATTGCATATGTCAAGTCTCAATTGTATTGCTGGATGTTGCGTACTGAGGTGTTTTAGCTTTTGGGCATAACTTCTATGATGATGCTTATATTTAAGCTCTTGAAATCTTATCAATTTACTTTTACCAATCTAGAATAATACCACACCTGGAATCTGGATAATTGCGTTGGGCAATTTTATGGCTAGGGGTCTACTATTCAAGGGCCTTCACATGGTTCGCTACAACAAGCAATGTTTTTGGGATTGCTTTATTTCTTTTAAAATAAATCCTTGTTTAGGAGGCTCTCTTGCTTATGTATTGCTACTTTATTTATCCTATAAAAATGCAATTTATAGTTTTTCCATTTGCCCATGTTGTTATTATTTGTTTCACCTCTTTGTGAAATATTATTATTATTATTATTATTATTACACAGTTAAAGTTATATGGAAATGCGTTAGCAATGGAGACTAGTAATTGCTGGTACTTTTGTATGGGTGTCCCTCATCGCTATTGCTCGGGGCACATGCTTAGTGATGGGGACTAGTAGTAATCTATGAAGCACGAACTCCTGTAACGCCTGTGTTTTCTTAATGTGTAATTTAGTAATTTAATAATCAAAAGTGAAAATTAAAAATGTGATCTTGATGATTAAGATGATTAAATAAGTTGTTATGTGATTGTTATTTTGTTTGTTTTGTCTTGGAATTTCGGTTTGAATTTATGGAACTTGAGAAAACTGTGCTTGAGCTAAAAGAGGTTGTTGATGGTATTTATCTAGGTTGTTGAGTGAACAGTGATGTTGAGACAGTTTGGGGTTCTAGGGAGTGGTTAGATAGACCCTGGGCCCTAATGAGCCCAAAGCTCTTTTGAGGCCCTGGAAGGCTTTAAACCACCCTAAACTTCCTTCCCCCTCATTTTGTTGGCCACCCATACACCCCTTCCTCAATCTCTCATTCTCTCTCAAACCCACCAAGAGTATAGCAAGATTTCAAGACTTGACCCTATTTCCTTGTGTTGAGAAGGATTGTTCTCCGTGAAGGTTTAGCTCTAGAGCTCACATCTTCCACAAATCCGGATTCTAAAAGCTCTAAGAGGTAAAGGAAGCTTACACTTGTTGAATAGTTGATGTATGAATGCAATTGTGTGTGAATATAACCTTGGTTTGTACTGAAATATGAGATTGAATGAGTTTTGTTGTAATTTTTCTTAAAATAGGTTTGCTGAATTCGAAAATGAATTGTTGTTGAAATGCTATGTTTTGTGTAACGACCCTCTGCCGCTATAATACTACTCACATTCCT
This sequence comes from Spatholobus suberectus, assembly GCA_004329165.1. NCBI lineage: Eukaryota > Viridiplantae > Streptophyta > Magnoliopsida > Fabales > Fabaceae > Spatholobus > Spatholobus suberectus. The sequence goes on along the minus strand of CM014729.1, from coordinate 50,508,115 downwards.
CATCTTTTGATCATAAGTTTAATCATTAACAAAACCTGATTATACCACCATTTATAAGGATAAAATTTATGCAAATCCAAAGATATCATGTACGATTAAGGTTACAATATAATAATATAACTTCCTATAACTGGTCAACTACATAACAATTTTACATCGAAACTAAAAGAAAAGAAAGGAGCTTCCAGAAGAGCTCCACCAAAAAAGGTCTCCAAAAGTCTTCATCTGAGACCTCCTCCATCAGCTCCGAGAAGCTGGATCTACAAACACCTCTCCTTCTGCTCTCACGCCAAACGACGTGATCATCACAGGCACGAACCACAAGTGCAAACAATGCAAGGGTAAGCTTACTCGAATAATAAAACGTGTATTTTAAAGTAAAATAATAGAAAAATCCCCTTATTCCATATCAATAATCAAATAGAAAATAGAAACCACATCAACAACAAGGCATCATCCACACCTCTACCACCATCCACACCTCTACCACCATCTCCAACCACAATAACAACCACAATTACCAAGTAATCATAACAACAACAACAACACTACCATTACCACCACCAACATCATTAGTTATAGACGAAAACTTCATTTATATATAAAAATTCAAATAAAATTTCATGATATATAGTCACATTCTTCCTTAGTGATATCAATCACCATACTAATGCATGAAGACACTACTCTCAAGAGATTTTCTACATATCGAGTGATCAGTCAGGTCTTATCCCCTACCATGGCCTTCCAAGCACCATTCAGGAATTGCCAAAACTCTGATCTGTTGGATAAGCTTATGGTTGTTAGGATAAGTGAATGTGGGTGGTGGTATATCGCGACACAAGGCCTGCCTTGCCTTGGCACCACTGCGGGATTACCCATCCACTTATCCCCTAAGCCCATCTTTCAGACCCCACTTCTCATCCAGGCACTAGGTTGGAGGCCTGTTTGAGCCGCAGCTCTGTTCACCCCCAACTTCCATGCCTACCTGCACCACAGCATGAGGTCCATCGTCAGCTACTTCAGCCGCCAACTATACATGAATGCATGTACTACACACCATCAACTACTCAACCACAACCAATAAACATACGACATATATATATGTATATCAATACAACTAGTGGCAAAGAGGTCCATTGTCAGGTACCTCACATTGCCACTTAACATCCATCAACACCATATATATCAATACAAATAGTGGCAAAGAAGTCCATCGTCAGCTATCTCACATTACCATTTAATATCCATCAACACCATATATATATATATCAACATATCACCACGTGGCCTACTTAGTACCACCTGTGGTCCAACAATTCCCATCAACCCCATGCAGGCCCAATCCAGCCTCTTGCATGGTCAACAAATAAGATATCTCATTATCACCTCATTCTACAACTAGTGAAGGTTCCTACTTAGGCGACCTTCCACCCGACTACCTCTTTCCAACAAGTTATAAAAACAAGTCCACAATATTATAACAACACAACAACACCGTCAACAATATCGCAAGCCACCAATAACATCACTCACAAGCATTAATTTATAACAACATAAATATCCTCAAAATCAAGCATACCATAAGAATTTAACTTTCTTTTAAATCTAAACATTTTTCTAATGTTTCAAAGGATTATCCCTACACATCAAATCCAAGGTAATCAACTATCTTTCATATTTTTAGTTGAATCCAAGTCTCACCCAATCAAAATCACATTATTTTTATTTTATTATGTTTTATTTTAATATCCCGCCCGGCGGCACGTCACTGCTGCCTGACGACAGACTGCCAGAGACTTATTTTTTGGTCTTGGGTTGATTGTCGCCCAGCGGGGCAGAGATGTCGCTCGGTGACGTTCTTCCAGGAACCACCTTCTTGGCTCGAGAAGAACCTCACCCAACGGGAAGGGCCATCACCCGGCATCGCTTGCATTTCGAATAGGGTATCTAGACTTTGATTCTTTAATCCCATGAGTTCTAATTGCTATACAATCATTCCAAATCAATTGTAAACACTTTTAATGCATTTTTAACCAATTATACAACAATTTTAACCACAAAACAACCTCAAATTTCAAAATCCCTTCTTAAAACCCATTTTATATCAAAACTACCATACTCAAGATTTCTACCAAAATCAATCCATTCCAAGCATCACAAAACAATTATAGACACATTTGATACATTTCTAACCGATTACATACTGATTTCTCCCACAAATCATCCACAAATTTGGAAACCCATCCATTTTATCACAATCCATAAACACATAAATAATCACCAAACCAACTGATTTTAGAGGCTTAAATCAATGTATCAATGACCATAAACATGGAATCAAGCAATAGTAAGCTTCCCTTACCTCAAAAGCTTCCAAATTTGAAAGTTGGGAAGATGAGAATATGAGATAAGAGAACTCTTGAGCCAATCTTCCAAGAAATTTGGCCTTCGCAACTCAAGGACACGAAATCGAATCTGAGAAACCTTTGACACCCTTAACTACTCGAGAAATCTAGAGAGAAATAGAGAGCTAAAAAGAAGAGAAAGAAGGAGAATGAGAGAATGAGGGTCTTCCCCCCCTCCTCCTCCTTTTATATTCGAGCTCACTAGAGTTCTCACACGAACTTTTGGCCAATTGAGGCCCAAATCTCACCAAACCACTACTCTTATCCCAAAACTAATTTAACTCAACTGTTTTCTCTCAAAATCCCAAAATCACTCTCACAACATACTAGATTGGCTCAAGTACATATCTCAAATCCCCTAAAATTAAACCCAAATTCAAACAGATAATTCACCACTTTCACCACATATAACAAACCATACACAATAACAATCCATTTCTTCCTTTTAATCACCTAGATTACATATCTAAGTTCCTACTTTTAGTTATTAAAACACTTAATCAAGTATTGGGAGAAACAGTGTGTTACATTTTGTTGTGAAATCTGTTGAGTATGATGTTGTGGAACTTTGAATGGTGCTGTTCGACCTTCGTGGGGTTGATTTAGAGTGTGGGTGAGAGTAAAGTTTGGATTTTTGGGTTTTTTAACGAGAGTTTCTGGTTCTATGACTTTGCAGTCGTTGAATGACGAGGGCTTTTCTTGAGCGAGGATGCCCCTAATGGTGAAATGAGACTTTTGGGTTGGAGTTCGCTAAGCAACTCTTCGTGTCGCTGGGCGAGTGTTCTTGGGTTGTGATTACAATTGAGGAAGAGGGGAAATTCGCTAAGCGATTTGAGTTTGCTAAGCGAGTATTATGAAAATCTATAAATTTTCTATAAGGTAGTTCGTTGAGCAAGTAAGAGACTCGTTGAGCAAACATGGGCATTCCATAATTCCTGGGAGCGATTCGCTGAGCGAGGACTAGGCTTGCTGAGCGATTTTCGGGTCCTGGAGAATTGGTCTCTCTGTTGCAAGTCTTCCGCTAAGCGAGTATAGTGTTTGCTAGGTGAAAGACGTGCTTTAAAATTGGTCACTCTCTAGGGTTGTTGGTTGTTGAGCGAGTGCGGAACTGACTGAGCAAACTGTGGTTAAGAGAATTTTGTGAAAATCCTTGGAATGAATTCACTGAGCGATCTTGATTATCACTAAACGAAAGACTCTAGAGATAAAAGGGTGCTCTCTAGAGTGGATGTTGCTTAGTGAGACTTGTGGTCCCTAAGCGAGAACCTTCGTAGGAGAAAGTAGGTCCTCTATAAGGGAGTTTTTCGCTAAGCAAGCATATAGGTTGCTGAGCAAATGGAGTAATCTACTATTGACTTAATTAAAAGTTTGATTGGATCAAACATGGTTGAGAAGGACTCCTAGTGCGAGTCTAATGTGAGAATTGTTAAGAGTATAGGAGGAGTGGAAGGTTGCTTGGATAAGACCACCACTTGTTGTTAACGTTGTTGTTTTGGATTTCCTCATGGGGTACGGGCTGCTTGGATAGGGCCTTACTTGTTTACCATGTATGGTGCTGAATTGAGCCTGCATGGGGTTGGTAGTGGTTGTTTGGCCATGTGTGGTGCTGAATTGAGCGCATGTGGTGTTGTTAAAATTCAACAACCTATTAATATTGATGTGATGTTATGGTGGTGTACATGCATTCATGCATAAGTCGGTGGCCGAGGTCGCTGATGATGGACCTCATGCCATGTTGCGAGTAGGCACGTAAATTGGTTGGTTGACTGGAGCAGATGGCTCAAACAAGGCCTCTAACCTAGTGCTAGATAAGACGTGGGGTCGCTGTCGTGGGCCTTTGGGGATAAGTGGATGGGCGATTTTGCAGGAGGCCAAGGTAATGCAAACCTTGAATTACAATGAGCCACCTCCCACATACACTTATCCTAACAGATCATATAATCTTATCCATGGATTAGAGTTTGGCAATCCTTGAATGGTGAGAGGCATGTGACTGGGTGCTATTGATGCCATGTTAGGGGGTGGACTTGGTTGATTGCTCGAATTGTTGTAAATCTTTTAAAAGTCGTGTCTTCATGCATTGACATAGTAGTGGCGAAATTGTTGCAACTTGTGGTTTAACATTATGAAATTCATATCATTGTACTTTGTATCTTGTATTACATATGGGTAATAATTCGAATTGTTGATGACTCTTTCGATGATATGCCGTGATTTTATTTTATTTTAGTAAGCTTAACCTTGCCTTGCTATTTTGTTGTGGTTGTTGTTGATGTGCTTTTGTTGGTTGTGATGATCACATCGTTGAATGTGGGAGTAGGCATTAAGTATTCAGTGGCTCTGGTTACCCAGAGCTGAAGGTGGAGCTGCTAGCAGGAGGTAGTGTGACGCGATGAGTCATACAGTCGCCTTTTGATTATTGTATTGTTTCTGTTTCAGTCTTTTGATGGGATGTATACTGTGATCAGTTATAGGGAGTGTGTTTTGTACCCTTCTCCCCTGTTTGATGTATATATATATATTGGCCTTGGTGTCATCCCTCCTGTTCGTTTATTCTTCCTGAGTGGTAAAGATTGTATGGTGGTTTTGGCTGAGACGAGCGGGTCTCTTTTGATGTTTATGCGCACATTTATATATACATATATGCATACATGTGATGGTAGTGCACAGTGGTGTGGTGTAGTAGTGACTGCGGGTCGTTACATTTGTCGTATCAGAGCCTAGTTGTATATTTCGGGTTAACCTATGGGGAATATGTCCAATGTGCTTTTATTGTGTGTCTCTAATATGATGATTTGTGTTGATTGTTTCATTGTGTTGCCATGGTGTGGATCCTTCCATGAAAGAAGTGATCATGATTGGATGGCTTATGAGTTGTTGTTGTCTGTCGTGGTTGGTTTTGTAGGATCTCGATGAGGGGATCTAACCCACCACCACCTCTAGTTGATTTCTCTCAGATTGCTAGGGCTATAGAGGCGATTGTTGCTTTTATGGCCCAATAACAAAATACTGTAGCCTAACAATAGGCTGCCATGGCCCAGCAACATCAGGCTACTTTGGAGCAACTAGAGTTATCCCGAGCCACTGCTGAAGCTACTCGTGTTATAGTGCCTCCCGAGTTTCAGGGATTGGCCGAATTCCAGAAGAGTGATCTTCCCCAATTCAAGGGTGAGTCAAATCTAGATGCGGCTGATTTGTAGATGCAAGAGATGGAGAAAATCTTTAGGGCTATGGTTTGTTTGGATGACCAAAAAGTCACCTATGCCACGTACATGCTGGTCGATGAAGGCGAGTACTAATGGCAAGGAGCCCAGAAGTTGATGGAGGCCTAAGGTGAGGTTGCACCTATGCTAGCTTTTAGGAGCGCTTCTTGGAGAAGTATTTCCCAGCGAGTGCTAGGCACGCGAAGGAGATGGAGTTCCTAAGGTTATACCAAGGGAACATGACCGTGAGTGAGTATACTGGCCTTGGTGTTATCCCTCTTGTTCATTTATTCTTCTGAGCGATAAAGATTTTATGGTGGTTTTGGTTGAGATGGATGGGTCTCTTTTGATGTTTATGCATACATTTATATATACATATATGCCTACACGTGATGGTAGTGCACAGTGGTGTGGTGTAGTAGCGACTGCGGGTCGTTACAACTCCAACATGGACACCAGACATGACACGAACACAGGGACACGGCTAAAGTCTAAAACATAGGACATGGGGACATGACAGATGTATATATATATATATAATATGATCAACCTGACAAAATATTACTAAATTGATCAACATTTAATAATTAAGATCAACATGACAGAAATCTAAATTGATAATTAACATTTATATATTCATCTTTAAACAAGTTCCTTTACAATTTTCATTTGATAATAAGCCTTACAAAAAACATATTAAGAGGCATCATATTCTATAGTGCAAGAACTTTGTCTCTTTACTAAAAAAATCTAAGAAAACAACTTGCTAAGATCTTTAATAAAGAGTCTCACCAAAAAGTACTAAGAGACATTATCATCATTGAAAAGAAAAAAAAAACTTGCTAATCCTAATCCATCTAAGCCCTTCCCCTTCCTTCTTGATCATCATCATTGAAAAACACAACTTCTAACTCTAGTTCATTAAGGGATAAATTAGCAACTTCAAGAATTCATTCTTATCAAGTGATCCAAACTCATCTCCTGCAATGTCCTACATTTTAGTTTCCTCTTAATGGTATTGTGGGGAATTTCTTAAAAGGAGATGAAGTTTGCTATGAACAAATACTAAATCCTCTGCCCTATAGGGTGTAATCTTGTTTTTTTTTTTTTATAGAATGAATGAAAGAGTATGTGCTCCAATTTCTTTCACAACATGAAGATGAGCATGGTTGCCCAAATAGCTTAAGGGCAATCTTTTGAAGTATTGGTGCATGAGCACCATGAACTAGCCACCAAGATTTTTCCTCCATTTGACCTTTATCCCTTAAAGAGTCAATATCATCAAAGCCTTCTCTTCCATCAGAAAAGTTTGCAAACTCCACATTCACTTGTCTCCTTACATCCACATCAACAAAGTACCTTTTGAAACATTTCATTCTTTCATGAGTAAATTCCATATCTTGATGTGGGTTAAGTCTATTCGAATCTTCACTTAGCCATTCACGACTATAATATCTACAATATAAAAATATATGATTATAAATTAATATAACCTATAGAAATGTATGAAAAAAAGTAGACGTCGAAAATTAATAAATTACATTTAGGGATATAATGTATCACCTTGGGTTCAAAGAATAAGCTAAACAATGAAGAGGTGTGCTACTCTTAGTCCAACGATCAATTAATATTTTGTGCACTACCTCATAAAAGGTTGATTCTTCACTTTCTCCCTTTCTTTCATATCGATATATGGCCTTCCTTGTAACGACCATCTGCTACTACAGTACTACTCATATTCCTCATCATTTAATCATAAGTTTAGACAGTAATAGAATCTGATTATATCCCAATTCATAATTATAAAATTTATACAAATCCAAAGGTATCATGTACAATCAAGATTACATACAATAACATAACTTCCTATAGCTGGTCAACTATATAACAATTTTAACATCAAAACCAAAACAAAAGGAAGGAGCTTCCAAAAGAGCTCCGCCCAAAAAGGTATCCAAAAGTCTTCATCTGAGACCTCCTCCATCAACTCTGAGAAGCTGGATCTACAGACACCTCTCCTTTTGCTCCCACGGAAAACGACGTGATCATTACAGGCACGAACCACAAGTGCAAACAATGCAAAGTTAAGCTTATCACCATGTGGCCTATTCAGCACCACCTGTGGTCCAACCGTCACTATCAACTCCATACAGGCCCAATCTAGCCTCTTGCATGGTCAACAGGTAATATATTTCATTATCATAACATTCTACAACTAGTGGAGGTCCCTACTTAGGCAACCTTCCACCCGACTACCTCTTTCTAACGATTTATCAAAATAACTCCACAGCAATAAAGAAGAAAACCAAGAACCACTTTAGAAAACCATGTGAACATTTTATTATCTTGAAATGTACATTTAACAATTACATGTGTCAATGAAGTCATCACACATAACCGCAACATTATAACAACACAATAACACCGTCAACAACATCGCAAGCCACCAATAACATCACTCACAAGCACTAATTTATAACAACATAAATATCCTCAAAATCAAGCATACCATAAAAATTTAAATTTCTTTTAACTCTAAACATTTTTCTAATATTTCAAAGGATTATCCCTACACATAAAATCCAAGGCAATCAATTACCTTTCATATTCTTACTTACATTCAAGTTTCACTCTACTAAAATAACAAAATCACATATATATTTTTTTTAGTAGCATCACGCCCAGCAACACTTCACTGCCGCCCGGCGATATACTGCTCGAAACCCATTATTTTTTCCTTGGGTCAATTGGCGCTCAGCGACATTCTTCCAAGAGCCATCTTCTGGGCTCGGGAAGAACCTCGCCCGACGGGAAGGGGTCGTCGCCCAACATGGCCTGCGCTACGAATAGTATTTAGGCTTCGATTCTTCAATTCCTTGAGTTCTAATTGTTATACAATCATTCCAAATCAATTCTAAACACTTTCAATGCTCTTTTAACCTGATTATACGACAATTTTTAGCCATAAACAACCTCAAATCTCAAAATCCCTTTTTGAAACCCATTTTTTTCCCAAAACTTACATACGCAAGATGTTCACCAAAATCAATCGATTCCAAAGCGTTAAATCAACATATCAACGACCACAAACATGAAATCAAACAATAGTAAGCTTCCATTACCTCAAAAGCTTCTAAATTTGAAAGTTGGGAAGATGAGAATATGAGAGAAAAGACTCTTGGGCCAATCTTCCAAGAAATTCACCCTCCGCACTCAAGAACACAAAATTGGGGTTGAGAAACCTCTAACACCCCTAACTAACTCGAGAAATCTCGAGAGAAATAGAGAAAGATGAAGAAAAGGGAGAGAAAGGATGAGAGAGAAACTAAAGAGAGAGAAGGAGAATGAGAGAATGAGGGTCTCCCCCTCTTCTCCTCCTTTTATATCCAAGCTCCCCGGAGCTCTTGCACGGACTTTTGGCCAACTAAGGCCCAAATCTCACCAAACCATTGCTTTTATCCCAAAACTGATTTAACTCAATTGTTTTTCTCTCATAACCCAAAATTACTCTTGCAACATATCCAAATTGGCTCAAGCACATATCTCAAACTTCCTAAATTCAAACCAAAATTCAAATAGATAATTCACCACTTTCACTACATATAACAAACCATACACAACAACAATTCATTTCTTCCTTTTAATTACCTAGATTACATATCTAAGTTCCTGCTTTTAGTTATTTAGTCTCAAGGTTTTATGCATAATTCTCAACAAAACACACACCATCATTGTATAATTCACATCAACATATATCATGGTTAACAGACAGTACTTTTTTACTGTCCTTACATCTCTATTTAAATAATGGAATAATGTTTCATTACCAAATACCTTCTCAGAAGTGCTGTATCAAACTCACAAAGATACTAGATATCATATATTTTCAAAATATATATAAACAATTCTTTTTATTATTATTATTATTATTATTATTATATATAATTTAATTATTAATATTATCTACTTTATTTATTTTGCCAAATAGTTATAAATAATTTAACTATTTACAAAATTTATCTTTTATTTAACTTTTAATATTTATATATTCTTAAACACTTATCTGACTATTTATTTACATGATTAATCTATAATTTCTGTTTATTTTAAATATAACCTAAATAGATATGTATATATCTCAAATTAATATAATTTTTTCACTTTAATAAAAATAAAATATATGTATTTATATAATTCTTAATATGTGTGTGTGTGTGTGCACAAATTAGCACACTAGGTATGTTCCCAAGAAAGAGAGGTGGGTTACCAATGGACACACTTAAATACCAAGTCTTTCCTTAGCCAGAACTTTCCTAGACATATACTTTCACACTACCACACTTCATTACCAATAACAAGAATAATTCTTTTCTAATGTGGAAGATCAAACTTTGTTGCAACCACAAAGCATACTAAGAATTCTCTCATGAATCTGGCATTATATCAATATGATCAAATAAAAAAAAAATTAAGTCACAAATTTTTATAACTTCATACATAATTATTTTATTAATAACTTTATATAATATCTAGTAAAATGTCAAAGTTAGTCAAATTGTACCTTTAATAGCTTTTTATAGAACGCAAATTTAACAAATCCAATCATTGATTTTGATGTTCTTATTAATTAAATTAAATATACAAAATTTCATATAATTTCAAAATTATTTAATAGTTCATCATATCACTTTATTTTAACATACAATATGATATTAATAGATATACTTATAATTTTTAAACTCTTGGTATATTGATTTCCATTATATGGGTCAGGATCTGTTGATACCGGGTGTCAAAGTTAGTCAAATTACACCTTCAATAGTCTTTCATAGAATGCAAATTCAACTAATCTAACTATTGAATTATGTGATATTATCTTCATGATCATGTATATCAAATTTCACATCATGTAGACTTTTTTAGATATGCTATCTAATATTGAATATTTACATATATTTTAATATTATGTTGTACACTAAAATAAAGTGATGAGATGAATTATTAAATAATTTTGAAATTGCATGAAATTTTGTATACTTAATCTAATAATAAGAACATCAAATTCAACGATTGGATTTGTTAATGTGTTTTATAAAAACTATTGAAGGTATAATTTGACTAACCTTAACACCTGGTGTTAATAGATTTTGACCCATATATATATATAACATCATAACAATTTACTTATGTTTATTATAAAAACATAAAATAATTATTTTTCCCTTTTTTATTAATTTTAACCGAATAACATAACTAATTCACAAATCATAATTTAAATTTTATTTCAACAAAATAATTAAGCATCACTAAATACAACCAAGCATCATGTTAACAATAATTAAAATTAACTCTAATAATAATATATAAATCAATAACTAATAGCTTTGGGGGTCAAATCCCATCCCATAAACCTTTTTGCTTATGCAACAATCATGAAATTAAATATTCCACTCCCCTTGTACCTCTATTCCATGTTTGTAAGACTAATAGAGAGGGTAAGAGCTTTGTCTACTACTTGATAACTCCACCACTTGATCACACAACACTAATATTTTTCCTAAGCTTTGTAGTGTAGAGAAAATTTGAAATGAAAAGGAGAGAAATTGCTGAGAGTGGTTTGGCTAGTGTGATGAATCAATAGTGGTGAGGGGTATTTATAGGTAAGGGTGGGAAGCTAGCTACTTGGTATCCAAGTTTACTTGGCTTCCAAGTTTTAATAAAACACATGTTTTTAATGTTAAATATTTTAGCTAAATAAATTTATTTTAAAATGTTGATATTATCCTTTTAAACATATGTGCGGTCACGGTTTTGGGCACCATGGTGGACATCCCTCATTCCACAAAAATGCAAAGATATTTTCCATATTTATTTATCTATTTATTTATATATTTCAATAAAATTGCAACATAAATCAAATTCATTCATAAAAATATGAAAAATTCAAAATAAACTTATTAAATTATTTCTTATGTAAAAATATCACTTAAGTAATTTTTCTATAATTTTATAGGCCAAAAAGATACTTAATGAGCCTTTTCAATCAATTAGGAATATTTTGATCATTTTACATAGGAATTCTAAATAATTTTTAGAAAAGTCTCAAAATTATATTTCATTATTATAATTACTATTCTAAGTTTAAAATTATATTTTTCTCATTCTTTTAATTACTTTTATTAATTTTTCCTAATACTGTCGTTTAAGGGTATTTTAGGCATTTTAACAATTGTTTCGCCCCGTTTCGGATAAATTATTAAAAATTATAACTGAATAACACTCACCATTTTGAGTTGAGCTGTGTCTCTTAGAATTTTGAGATTCCCATTCACTTGTCCAAAAGTAAATGCATAATAAATAAACAAACATTTAGTAAAATAAAAAGGCTAAATTGTATTTTTGGTCCCCTATTTTCTGCAATCGGCAATTCCAGTCCCTCTATTTTTTTAGAGACATTTAGTCCCCTTATTTTTAAAAATTTGCAATTTTGTTCGCACCATCAAATTTGTTGCATTGACTGTTACAATTTAATGTTAATTATGATGTATCAGTACCTAAATGGAATGTTAGATCAAATTCAACATTAGAATCAACAATGACACGTTAGAGTCAATGTTAAACCACTAACGGTCAATGCAAGAGATTTGATAGCGAGACCAAAATTGCGAATTTTTAAAAATAGGAAGACTAAATGTCTCTAAAAAAATAGGGAGACAAAAATTGTGATTTTTTAAAAATAGGGAGACTAAATGTGTCTAAAAAAATAGGGAGACCAAAATTGTGGATTGAGAAAAATAAGGGGACCAAAAATGTAATTTAGCCAAATAAAAAAGAGGATGTTACAAAATGTACCATATTGGGCTCTTTTTCTCCCACTTTGGTCTTAAGCTTCATGTGCTGATCACCTCTAAATACTCCTCGAGTCTTTTTACCCTTTTCGTCATAGATTCTCCTAGCCCAATCATAGGCTATTCCCTTGTTAGGTCATTGTGGCCAATTAAGGGGTTCTTCCTCTTAAGTCTTCCTTTTTCTTCTTGGAAGTCTTCCTTGATCTTCATCAATGGGTTATTGTTTGAATTAGTGAGTCATTGGTTGAAATGCATGAACTAGTATATATTAAATTTATTAATTTTATATTGCATATATTGTATGTATGTGTATATATATATATATATATATATATATATATATATATATATATTGTGGCATATTTATTAAATGGATGCTTTCACTACTACAAAAAAGGCTTTTTAAATCGGTTAAAAATGGCTTTTTAAATTAGTTTTACAACCGATTTAAATACAACCGATATAAAAGAAATTGACATCTTAAACTGTAAAACGAACTGATGTAAAAAAACTTTTTAAATCGGTTCTAGAGAGAACCGATTTAAAAAGCTGGGCTTTTTAAATCGATTCCTTTTAGAACCGATTTAAAAAGTAGACTTTTTAAATCAGTTAATGCACAACTAATTTAAAACGTTTCATTTTTTTTAAATAGCTTCATTGTTTTCATAAATACAACCAAAACCTAATACAGACAGATACCACAGAAACAACCAAAGAATTCATTTATCAGAATTCAGAATTCATTTATTAACCAACAAAACTTCATAACATATTTGGAACATATGAAATAAAAACTACTATTCTTTTCTCTCTATTGGCATTCTAAACAAACTATCTGTTACTTATTTCAACAAAAAAGTTTGCCTAACGTTGACAGATGTCTAGCAAGTCCTCATGCGAGAATGATTCCCTATCAATGAATAACTGTAACATAAATAAATAAGATAAATCATTAGTCAACCACAATAATAAGTATTATTGTAACTTAAAAAAATTATATTACCTCGTCCCATGAATCCACAATATCTGCTGAAACTATGGTCAACATATGTTTCATAACATAATATCCGCACTTATAGCTCCCTACTTGTTTGTTAGCCTACCATATGAGAATATTTTTAGAAATGATTGTAAAAACAATTACAAATTGTAATAGAATATGTAGTTGTAAATTACTTACATAAGGAAAAAACCAACTAGGCTTCCTCCGTAGTGACACGTGCCTACCCGCCAATGTTTGATATCCAATCATGACTCTGATTAAAAAATAGATATACAAGACATTTTATTGGTTTCATAATTACAATATAAAGCATGAATGAAATATATTATAAATAAAGAATTACCTTTCTATTAATTGTTTCAAATCTTTGTTAGGCTTCTTATGCAACGAACACAATAAGGCCACAGTATTGTCCCTAGGACAAATAATTAGCAGTTGCTAATGCGAGCTGCATTGCAAAAAGAATATATGTGATGAGATTCAAAAATCATTTAAAATCATTTGGGTAAGCAATAACGTATACTTACCAATGCAAGTATGGTACTAGGTAACACCGTTTTTGTCCATTATACATCCAATTCTGAATGTAGGCCTGAGAATCTTCATCCGTATTTCCTATCTTTTGAATAGGCAATGGGTCTATAAATCCATATACATTCTCCTGACCCTTTGAGAAACAGAGACGATGCATGTATCTAAAATATACAAATGAATGTTAAATATAAAAGATTAACAAAAAAATTCAACTTACAGCAACCATAATTGAAGAACTGAGATATTTAACATGTCATTGCCAATACAAATTTTCAATACATCATTCTAGGTGATCCACAGGTCTACACCACTAGGTCTGCCAAGGAATGTCGGTTCCCAATCTATTTGAATAACATCTGTCCCCATACTAGATGCCACTTGTCATAAGTGTGTTATTGGATCAACTTCATGTTCCGATTTTTTGGGTGGAACATCTTTCTTAGACAGTTGAACGTCCTATAAAAAAAAGTAAATACAAAATAAGATTATAAAATACATTCAAGTTATTTTAATTTGTAATAGAAAAAAATATATTTAAGATGACTTATGAATATACCTTGACTTATGTGACCTTTATAAGTCGTCTCAGCCATTGAATGAACTGTTTAGGTGCTTGTCCAACAACCTGAACCTCCTCGGTGGGTACAGGAACTTGAACATATGCATCCCATATTTGTTCAACCATCACCCTCATCATATCATCCTCAACAGTCATATGGTGTATGGTATACCCCAAGTTATATACTCTCCCAAAGGCCATTAAACGAATAGGCTCTCCATCAACATATAATTGACACTGCTCATGGATATCAGTGTCAGTCTTCTCCCTAGAAGGATCAGCAGCAACACAGCTTCCCTTTGTGCTGACACGTACAGGAGTATAAATTTGTTTTGTTTGGACATTTGTATTTTGTTGTGAAAGACCCAAAGATGCTAGCTCCTCTTTAATCTCCCGTCCCAACTGTTCCTTAAGCTCATTTCTAATCTCCTGCCTGATTCGCTCCACCTCTTCCTTAGTGACAATTCCGGAGTTGGGCCCATTACGTGAGGGTGGTCTGTAGTAATCATGAATACCAACACCTCGTCCAGTTGCACGAACCCTACCAAGATGCTCTAGTCTCCCAATAACTGTTGTTAATATATCCTCACGTCCATGAGGAACAAATGTTCCCTGTGAGGTCTGCTCAACCAGTGAGTCCTACAACATTTAATTCAAGAAATGTGTAAAAAATATGGCGTATGACATTATAATTATAATTTGAAATCAAAAATGACTTACAATCTTTTCAGCAACAACGCGTGTCTTGTCTGATATATATCCACCCAATTGTAGCGTGCAGGCCACCTTCCATTTATCCCATCATTGCAGTGGTGATGGAGGAGCAATATTTGCAGTAGAACCAGATGCTGAGGCTTTCAGTTGACGTTGCCTCGCCTTCTCTGTCATCATCTTCTCCTCAAGCAACTTATATCCCCCACGAGACAATCTATGGGGGTGGACATTCTTGGATGCAATCGCTTGTCCCTTTTTTCTCTTCTCTTGTGTATAATAAGACACTATTAAATTGAATAAAAATTAATCAAATATTGTTGTATGATTAGAAAAATATGATTGCAACTTAACCTGGAAGATAGAATCCTCCTGGCTTTCAACAAACTTTGTCCACGTATCCTCATCCAAAAATGCATACTTCTCACAAGGAGAAGTGTCTTTCAATTTTTCATATATGTATCTCGTGGTGAGCTGTGTCTTAAATTGTAACACCATCACTTTTACTTAATTAATTGTTTTATTTATTTATTTATTCTATATTTAATTCTGAAAAATTGGGAAGGAATCTAAAAATTCTGAACCCCATGATTAAACTCAGAATAGAGAAAACTATCTAATCATATTTTCAATAATTTTTTCGAGTTGAAGCCCAGAGAAATTAGAAAATGACGATTTTGTCCTTATTTGTTAATATTAAGGGCTGACATGAGAAAAAGATTCAACTGATATTAAAATGTCAAATTGAGTTTAAAATCATGTCATAGGTATTAAAATATAATTTTGGAAATTTTCTGGGAATTTTCTGAAATTCCTGTATAAAATGACCAAAATACCCCTAGTTGTCAAAAAACCAACTCAGTATTGGTTTGACATCCAAAAATGATGAAAATGATATTTTTAGCACATTTCTAGGTAAAATATTCAATTTTAGAATTTTCATAAAAATATGAGCATTTATTGAATTAAAATGAATTTAATATGAATTTTCTAAGCTTAAAATATGTAATATATATATATTTATAATTCGAAAAAAATTAAAATTTATTTTTAGAAATTATTTTTGATGAAAAATATTACATTTTTTCAGATTTATATCTAAATTAATTATTTTGGTATTAAATTTTAATTTTTTCAAGTTTAGGTGATTTTGTCGGTACCGGCTAACCAAATTACAGGTAAAATTTACACTGGAAATTTTTGGGACAGCTGGTCTTACACGTTTAACTCTAGTGGACTGATTCACTACTCTACTTTTGTGCATGTGTTCCTAAATGGATTAAAAAGAAAAATAAAATTTGAATTATTACATAATAAATGATGTAGTCAAGGTGGACACCTAAACGCATTTTTTTCCTATAAATAGCTATGACCTTGAACTGAAATTCTCATTCTTCTTCTCCTAAAATCACTGTGAGTCTTCATAGAGAATTCCTCTCCCTTTAGAAAAAATTTCTTTTACTTTGTTTTTATGCTAAAATTCTAGTAGTTTTCCAATAATTAGTAAAAATCCTCTTCCTAGGAGCTCTACACCAACAACTTCACCAACTCTTTGAGGTAATGGGGGGAGTAGAGTTGGTTCTAAATTTCAATTACTTTGCATGTTGGTAGGAAGGGTTTTCCCCTAAACCCGTTTAGGCTTTAGTTTTATTATTAATATTATTGTTATATTGTTTAATATTAAACTTTAATTTTTGCTAAGCTATTATTTTGCTCAAATTTAAATTATTAAATTATACTAGACTCTTACTCTGCTCATTTTTAGAAAATTAAAATGCATTTGCTAAGATGTTACTCTGTTCAAATTTTAGATAATTAAAATACTCCTATTAAATAGTTATGTTGCTCAAATTTAGACAACTATAGTATAATTATTAAGTTGTTATATTGCTCAAATTCAAACAAATATAGTAGAATTACTAAGCTGTTATACTACCCAAATTTTAAAAAAAAAAAATTAGCTGTTAGAATAGATAATTAAATTATTATATTATCAAATTTTAGTAATACTCAATTAGTTTAGCAAAAATAGTAGAAGAAATAAACCATAAATCTCATAATATAAAACTAAAGATAGAAATTATTTTATGAGCTATTTATGAATTTATTTTTAGAAAACTACTATAGAAATTTTAGTTTTAGTTCTTATCATTCAGGTAAGGTCTAGACACATTAATAGACCATCTGTAAAAATTTCATAAATTTTAAAGCTTATTTAGTACTTCTAATTGTGCTCTATAAGTGCCTATGGACACATTTTTCTTAGAAATACTAATTTCAAAAATTTTCGAAAAAAATTCTAAAAATTCATGATAAAATTCTAATTATTTTTCTAAGTTTAAAAATTATTTTTATGAATTTTTTTGACCATTCTATGATTTATTTCTTAATTATCAGTCTTTATTTTAATTTGTATATCTTTATTTTTATTGAATTATTGCTTATGTGCTTTAATTTGAATTATGAATTATGTGAATGATATGTATGGATTAAATCTCTGTAATATAAGGCAGAGATATTAGTAGAAATTATACTGGTGCTCAAATACTTGAGACCAAAATGAACCTTTAGAAATTAATAGATTAGTGAGTAATGTAAAGCAAGGGACATGCAGTGGCATGACACCCTGTTAGGGAAGCTACAGTTTGGTACACTGAGGAATGAAAGGCAGGGACCCATTTGGGGAGGTATCCGGGGTAGGCATCGAGTGGTGAAAGTCCTAATAGCCAGGGTAGCGCCCATGAGCTGGGATATTCACCTGACCAAGCTCAATAATCCTAACAACTGCTCAGCATTTCGGGATTGGTTCGAGAGTATACCTCTATAAATGGACGTCCTGACTGATATTTGTTCCTCATTGATGATGAAGACTGTACTATGTGATGATGTTGATGAGGTATATGTACTCCCAGTCACTTCTCAGGTTCTGTTAAGAATTATTACTTACTAATGGGAAGTATGGATCCATACCAAGTCAAGGGTAGTGTAGTATAACTTAGAATAAACCCTAGGTTTCCTTCATTAATTGTATTTAAATTCCTACCATATATGTGAAAGTGATTTAGAACAAATTACCTCACTCCATTACTTTTGTTATGCATGTTGAATCGTGATTATTGAAGATGATAACAATGCCTGATGATGTTGAGGAAGAGCCAAAGGATACTTCTCTAGATTTGAAGACCTAGTTTATAATATTTTCTTAAGGGATAGGGTAGATAAATACTATTCTGTATAAGATCCTTTTTTTATGTATATATTGGGTTAGGTAGTATATGTCTTTTGATGTACTTTTGTTTTCTCTTTGACTATTATGTATTACTCAAACCATGATGTAAAGTTGGATATATATATATATCTAAGCAGCTTTTATCATTTCACTTCTATTTCTAAATTTTGTTTTGCTAGTATAAAAAATAAATAAATTTACTCACATTTTCATCAACTTAAAGTAATAATTAAATTAATATGAATTATATTTAGAATTAAAAGAGTGTTACATAAATGCCCTCCAACGCTCAACCGCAAGTGAGAGCAACTCCTTTCTCAACATGGCATTATGTGGAACATCATAAGTCAACTTAAAAAAAAATAGTTAATGTTTGATAATAATATGGTTAAATATAATTTATATATTTAAGATTGTAGAAATAAAATACCGTGATAGTTTGCCATATTTGGTTCTTTATGCTCTCTTCCACATGGTCCCAATCCTCATAAAGGATAGAGACCTTACTCCGAGCAAGAACGCCCACAAAACTAATGAATTTTGTGGCGTTTTCCCCTTCAGGTGCCCCACTAAGCATGTTAAACTGAATTGGTATCAGATGGTCACCAGCTCGATTGAGAGTCAGTTCTTTTAGACGTGTACCTCGTCTACCCTTTTTACTGATAGACTCATAAGATGGATTGCTAGAAGAATCAGCCATGATCTGATTGGAAAAGAAAAAAATTGTCAGTACCGTCATTGGAGAAGTTTTAAATTTTCAAAGATAAACATTACGATAAAAAGAATTAAACAATATAATAAAAATTATATAATGTCAACAAGAATATACAACATAAACATAAATAAGTTACTAACATTGTCAAGTATGAATGTTTTCCCATATTCCTTTGTGATGATCATCACGTGTGGCATCTACATCATCCACTTCATTTTCATCAATAAAAGTTGGGATTCGTGTTGAGAAAGAAGGAATCTCAATAAAATCAGAATTTGAGTCTTCTTTTTCATGACTAGCATGCACACTTCTTCCTTGGAGAACCACTGACCATCTCTTGTTGGAAGGATCGATAACATAAAAAAATTGTTTTGCTTGGTATGCCATAATAAAAGGCTCTTCCTTATAACCTACCTTGCTAAGATCGACCAATGTGAACCCTAACTCATCGGTTTGCACCCTGGTGTTACTGTCAACCCATTTACATTTAAACACAGGTATTCTGAATTTTGTGTAGTCAACTTCCTATATGTCTTCAATAACTCCAAAGTAACACATGGATGCCATAACAGGGTTTTTATCTTTTGAACTAGAGAAGTGCATGGACTCAGCCACAACCATAACCCTGCTGTTTTGCAGAGTACTTTTCTCATCCAATGACTTTGTATAGAAGGAGAAGTTGTTGATATCGTATCCGGTCCAACATATGACATCAAAATTAGGTCCATGTGCTAGCCATTTTAATGCCTCAGAAGCATTATCATCATTCACAACTTGTTCTGTAAACCAGTTTAAGAATGTTTTGTTATGCTCAGTCAATTGCCATTTCTCCAGCATTCTAGGATTATTTTTCTTGACAATGTTTTTGTGAGCAGAAAAATAAGGTTTAACTTCATCAGTGTTATTTAATATGTAGAAATGTGCTTGCAGAACTTCCTCCCGACTCATTTGTTTAATGTTTACACCTTGAGTACCGTTACCAGAAAATCTTCCCTCATGACGAGATGTTGGAAGCTCTACAGGTTCAGCTTGTGACAAGTATTTTGTACAAAACTCAATAGCTTCTTCAGCAATGTACTTCTCAACAATAGATGCTTCTAGACGGTATGGATTCTTACTATACCCTTTCAAGATCTTTATATATCGTTCAACAAGATACATCCACCTTAAATAAATCGGACCACAAATTCTAATCTCTCTCACTAGATGCACAATTAAGTGAATCATGATGTCAAAAAATGAAGGAGGAAAATGTATCTCTAACTGGCACAATATAATAGCAGCTTTATTTTCCAACTCATCCAACTTCATAGGATCAATGACTTTGCTACAAATGGCATTAAAGAATAGGCATAGTCGCGTAATGGTCTCTTTAACTTTTTTAGGCAATATGTCACGAATAGCCACTAGTAGGAGTTGCTGCATCAAAACATGGCAATCATGCAACTTTAACCTAACTAATTTGAGATCTTTTAGTGACACAAGGCTCTTGATATTTGAAGAGTATCCTTGTGGCACCTTGACTCCCTGTAAACATTTATAGAAACTTGTTTTCTCTTCTCTTGATAAGGTATGACATGCTGGAGGCAAATATGTTCGTTTACCCACTAATTGTGGACCTAATTGGAGGCGTATACCCATCTCAACCAAATCTTGACGAGCATTCAAACCATCCTTCGTCTTGCCTTTAATGTTCGAAAGAGTGCCAATTACACTATCACATACATTTTTCTCAACATGCATGACATCTACACAATGTCTAACATCTAGATCGCACCAGTATGGAAGATCAAAGAATATTAACCTCTTTTTCCACAAGGTTTTGTCAGTAACTCTCTTATCGATCTTTCCAAATTGGACGTTGATGTCCTTCACCCGTTCATAAACCTGCTCACCAGTTAAAATAGGTGGTGCAATGCCATCCTCTTGACATCCATTGAAGGCTTTTTTAAGTCTACGATATGGGTGATTAGGCCTAAGAAATTTTCGATGCCCAGTGTAAATTGTTTTCTGTCCATGTTTTAGTTGTACATAACATATGTCTTCTTCACATATAGAACAGGCATTATGCCCCTTAACACTATATCCACTCAAGTTCCCATATGCTGGAAAGTCATTGATGGTACAGAACAACATTGCATGCAACATGAAATTTTCACGACGATAACCGTCATACACATGAACACCTTCATCCCACAGCATTTTCAAATCTTCAATCAAGGGACGTAAGTAGACATCTATGTCATTTCCTGGCTATCTTGGGCCCGCAATCATCATACATAGCATAACATATTTTCGCTTCATGCACAACCAAGGAGGCAAACTATAAATAATTATAAGAACAGGCCATGAACTGTGTTTACTGGATAAGTTCCCATAAGGATTCATTCCATCCGTAGCAAGTCCTAGCCTAAGGTTTCTTGCCTCAGTCCCAAAAACTAGAAACAAACGATCAATTTTCTTCCATTGCAGAGAATCTGCAGGATGACAAAGTTGTCCATCACATTTTCTCTATATGCCACGTAAGGTTCTTCGCGTCATCTGCATTGGCAAATAATCGCTTAAACCTTGGAATTATTGGAAGATACCATAATACCTTAGTAGAGGGACCCTTCTTTGTGCTCTCATCAATATCATCACCCTTCACTTTATACCGTGATACCCTACACCTGAGACACTTGTGCAACTCTTCAAACTCTTCTCTGTACAATATGCAATCATTAGGACACACATGTATTTTCTTGTATTCCAATCCCATCGGACACAACACCTTCTTTGCCTCATAGTTATGTCTTGGTAATGTGTTACCTTCCGGAAGCATTTCATTCAACAACTCAAGCAATTTAGTGAAACTCTTATCACTCCACCCATTTTTTACCTTGACATTCACAAATCTTAACACCGTTGACAACCGTGTGAATTTAGTGCATCCTGGATATAGAGGCTTATCCGCATCATTGCACAAAGTGTCGTACACTTGAGCTCGCTGAAAAGACTCTAGTCCAATATCACAGATCATGTCCTCTAGTCGATCATCCATAGGTACATCAAATTGATCCATTTGAGACATACTTGGCATGTCTAACAATTCACCATGCCATGTCCATGTTGTATAACTCTTGCAAAAGCCATCACAAAGGAGATGATCCCGTATTTGCTCAAGTTGCAATCGTCTCTCATTCAGACAATTAACACAAGGACAATAAAAGAATCCACCACTATTAGGAAGATTTCTTTCAGCAAATTGGATAAACTCTTCCACTCCATTTTGATACTTATCAGTTATGCATCTAGAATTAATCAAACTATGATCCATAACTTCTTTCTGTAATCCATAAACCATATCTTAATGCATGTAAATCTCACTTTTTTAATACAAGGTGTGGTCCTATCCCATTCAGAAAGTCATATTTTTTGAACTTGATTAATACGTATTGGTTTAGTCTCATCTTAAATTTGACAAAATTTCGACAACATTTCGCATTGGTCTCCAAGTACACGAAATGAAAGTGGTGACATCAAGTGCACCGCAATCAAGTATGCACCCGGAGACACAACACAAAATGAGTAAACCGAAGTTTAATCAAATTTACAATGAGATTTAACCATTACGTATTAATAAAGTATAAAAAAATGGATCTTTCTAAATTGTCCAATCGGACAATTCAAGATTCAATACAACCACTACCATTTTAATCATTGTATTGAATCTCAAACGGGAAACTAAGGTTCGCTTATAATGTATAAATTCAATAGAAAAACAACACACAATTAATTATAGAACTTTGGGTTTAAAACAAAATATAATTATATTAATTATACTAGTATTTTAGCCTATGCATTGCATAGGATAAATGTTTATTTTATATAATTAAAATTTATAATAAATAAATACTCATAAATAGACAAACTATATTATAATTAAACTTTATAATAAATAAATATTTTAAAACATATAATTGTTAAATCATATTTAGTGACAATTAATTAATTGCTAACATATAATTAAATTAACTTCTTACTTTTATTCTTTTTCATTACTTATTACTAACTTACCTAAAATAATCAACCTCACTTAATTCTATCTTATGTAATATAATCCTCAATACTTAAAATTCTTACCACATATTTATATAAGTTAATAATTAACTTAAACAATTTATCTAGTTCTTTAAAGATTTATAAATTTATAAAGATATAAAGAATTACACTTTTCTTATATATATTAATAAACATTTTCAACTATATATAACCTTTATTAATTAATTTCATGTAACAATATAATTAACATAAAAGATTAATTTCAAATTAATATTAGAAATGAAACAATCATATTCACATAATTAATGAACCGAATGAACCAATGTAAACTAATGTAAATCATAATGAACCAAATTAACCAATATAAACATTATAAACCAAATGAAATTAAAATGACTAACTAGTTTATGAACCTCCAAACTCAGCAATGGAGCACGTTCAACAGCAGTAGACCTTCACTAGCAGCAATGGCATGAGCTACCTCCAACCAAAGCAAGCTTGGCACCAAGCTTACACTCCAACGACGACAACAGAGCACGCGGCAGGCGCGATGGCGCTGGTGACGGAGTGGATGGGGAAGAAGAGAGCTTTAATGAAGCAAATGAAGGGCGAATGGAGGAGAAGAAAACTAGAAGGGAGGAATTGGGGAAGAAGAAGGCTGCGGGAAATGGAAAATAGTGGTGCGCGAAGGTAGAAAAGCTTACTTTTTAAACCGGTTCCATTGAACCGATTTAAAAAGTCCAACTTTTTAAATCGATTCCTTTGTAACCGGTTTTAAAAGTTGACTTTTTAAACTGGTTCCATTGAACTGGTTTAAAAAGTCGCAGTTTTTAAACCGGTTTCGGTGGAATCGATTTAAAAAGTTGGCGCGAGTATTTTTTTATTTTTAAAATCGACTTTTTAAATCGGTTGGATTTGAACTGATTTAAAAAAGTTTGTTATAATTTCAAAAATGCCACCGCGTTTCTTTTTTAAACCGGTTTGATAATAATTGATTTAAATTCCTGCTTTAAAATCCATTTCATGTATTAGTGTTTGGAGAAGTGGTGAAATTTCTTTTAATAGTCCATGGAACATCTCACTACTATATAAAAGACCTTTTAAATTGATTAAAAATGACATTTTAAATCGATCCTGGAACCGATTTAGATATAGGCAATATAAAAAATGGGAGGATTTTAGATTAGATTTTCACCCGATTTAAAAAAAATTAACACAGTTGTAACACAATCAATCTACAAAGGCCCTAAAATCTCCTTCAAAAATCATATGCTTCTAGAACAAATTCACACTAAAACCAAGCCATACATTAGAACACTAATTATGCACATTGCCACATACTTCCCTGATGTGAAGTAGCTCTGGCTTTCATCGTCCGTAGAGCCCCATTTTATGAGCTTCCCTTTCTCTGCAAAAATTGCAACAAACACAAATCAATGCAGAAATTAATGAAATTTTCACAAAAAATTTCACGAAAATAGTTGTACAGGTTTTAACAAATGAATCAAGATTAAAAAGGAAAAAAAAGTTTGAGGATCAGTTTCTAATGATTTTAAATCTAGAATATCTTTGAATTTAAGTCAAAATAAAGACAACGGTTTGAGAAATCAACCTAAGATGGCCATGGTGAATCCGTAATCACCACCGCACGTCCTTTCAAGAATCTACGATGAATGAAGAATCAGACAGATGCACCAGCATAGAAGACAGTATCGGAGATTTCTCTGACAAGGCTCGGGGAAGGTACTGCCACATGTACACCATTTTCTTTGTGCACGCTTCCTCCGTCACCTTTGCATCTTCTAGGTTTGTCATCGCAAGGACTAGGAGCCTCTTGATGTCCTCCACCCTCGCCGTCACGTGCCATCACCTACAATGAAAGGTATCATAGGGGCGTGGCGATGGTGACCAAGTGAGTGAGATGATGGAAACGCTGAAGACTTTGTTGATTCACTAGGGCAAAGTTGTGCAATGTGAATGCAACTGAGGACTTCATATTTGCAAATCTGATTTTAGGTTTTTTTTTAAAAATCGGTTAGAAAAGTCACCGATCTAAAAACAATTTTTTAAATTGAGTAAACAAATAACTTATCTAAAAGAGTGATTCTACATCAGTTAAAAGACAATTGATTTAAATATTTTCAAATAATTTAAAAAATGCCACCGTGTTTTTTTTTTAAATCGTTTCTTGTAACACCTCTACTTTTATATATTAAATTATTCTATATGTTTAAAAATTGTTTTTAAGTCATCAATGTATTTAGAACGATTAATAATAATTTTAGAAATTTTTCTAGAATTTGTTGAGATAATTTTTGTAAAATGACAAAAATACCCATGGTTGACTGTGGGAACCAACCGGAGACTTTTTGACTTCAAAATATTTTGAAAATTTTATATTAAGTATCTCTCATTATAAAAACTTTATTTTGAGAGAAAAGTGGTGAAAAATATAATAATCCTATTTCAATTCTTCCACTGTTTTTTTAATATTTGGTAATACAATTTTGAAAAATCGAAAAGGAATTTTGAAATTTTGACTCCCACCATTTTGCTCAAAATCTCAAGAGCTATTTAATCTTGATTTTTAATAATTTTTCTGAACCGGAGCCCGGAGAAATTAGAAAATGACAATTTTGTCCCTATTTCTCAACATTAAGAATTGACATGAGAAAAAAATTCAATTGACATTGAAACGTCAATTTGAGCTTGGAATTATGTCATATATATTAAAATATAATTTTGGGAATTTTTGGAAAATTTTTGGAATTTCTGTGTAAAATGACCAAAATGCCCTTACGTGTCTAATAAGCCAGCCAGTACTGGTTTGACATTCAAAAAGGGTGAAAATGGTAATTTTAGTTTAATTATGGGTAAAATATTTAATTTTAGAATTTTGATAAAATTTTTGGTATTTATTGAATTAAAATGGATTTTCTATGAATTTTCTAGCTTAAAAATACAAAATAAATACATATAATTTGAAATAAATTAATAAAAATTAAAATTTATTATTAGAAATTTATTTTTGATGAAAATTAATGTATTTGTCCATTTTTGCATTAAAATACATTATTTTGATATTAAAAGCTAATTTTTCAAGTTTAGGCGTTTTTATCGGTACCAGGTTAATTCACCTACAGATAAAATTTGACACATGGAGGCTTGGGACAGCTGGTGGAGCACGTCCCCAACCCTAAAATAGGTGATTCAACACCTATTTGAGATATGTGTCCCTAAATTGGATTAAAAATAAATAAAAATTGGATTTATGACATAATAGTGACATAATGGATGATGTAAATCTTTGGACACCTAACCCCCCTCCTTCTTCTATAAATAGGCCTCAAAGTTTTCAGATTTTCACTCATCCTTTCCTCTCCCAATCTAGAGAGTTTCTCTTTCTAAATTTTTCTCTCTCTAAAATATTTTTTTATCTAGTTTTTATGTTAAAATTTTGCTAGTTTTCAATTAGTAGAATTTCTCCTCCTAGAAGCTTTGCACCAACAATTCCATCCTCTTCATCAACTATCTTAGAGGTAATGGGGGATGTGGGGTTGGTTCTAAATTACTATCACTTTGCATGTTGGTAGGAAGGGTTTTCCCCTAAACTCGTTTAGGCTTAAATTTTAGTATTGTTATTATTGCTTAAAGTTAAACTTTAATTTTTACTAAGTTGTTACTCTGCCCAAATTTAAATTATTAAATCATGATTATTAAATTGTTACTTTGCTCAAATTTAAATTATTAAATTTTACTTGCTAAGCTATTACTCTGTTCAATTTTAGAAAATAAAAATACATTTACTAAGCTGTTACTTTGCTCAAATTTAGAAAATCAAAATGCATTTATTTAGTTGTTATTTTGTCAAAATTTTAGTAATTATACTATAATTTTTATATCGTTATTCTGTTAAAATTTTGGTATAGCACAATTTATGCAAAATAAGGCAAAAATGTTGATTATACTGGTGCTTAAATTAACTAGGGAAACCTCTGTTTGAGAAATTAGGAAGTGATAAATTAGTGAGTAATGTAAAGCAAGTGATATGCAGTGGCATGGCACCTTGCTAGGGAAGCCACAGTTTGATACGTTGAGGAATGAAAGGCAAGGACCTACTTGCGGAGGTATTGGGGGTAGGCATCGAGTGGTGAAAGTCTTACCCTATATTGATCGGTGCAAGAATAAACTTGTCAATCACCTTTTTATTGACGAAAAATATCAATAATTTTTTGCACTTGTTCTTTCATACTTAATTGGTGTACTATTATTTGGAGGGATAAGAAGAAGAATGCCTTATGATTTGGCTTCAGAAATGTGTCATATAAGTACCTTATGATACAAAATATAAGAATGAATTAGTAAATAGCATAAACGAGATATTCATCAAAGTTAAAAAGTTAATGAGACAAAGTTAATTAATGTATCCAATATAAATGGGAATAACAGTTGAGCCAAGCCATTCATGTCCGATAACCTCTGCATCAACTATTTCCTTATGTTCAGGTATCCCAAATACGTCTTCCTCCATTTCTATTGGGGGAAGTGAGTCCTTCGGATTCAGTTTTAGGTGCGTCTGAAGATAGTTACAACATTCAGGAAGAGGGGGATGCTAAAGCACTTCATTTCCCTAACTCTTTCCTCTTGGTGCAATAGACTCATTTGTATTCTGGGTCTTTTTCCTATAAGAGACAGAGGAAACCTAAAAATTATCAATTAAATTAGGTAACTAGCAAATAAAATATTATGATAAATAACTATTAATTAATATGGTTGTTTAGGCATACCACAGTAGTGACCTGTAATAGGTTGATTGGCCATGCCACAAATGTACCTATTGCTTATTCTATGGTCATTATCTCAACATCATAATTAGGACATGGAAATTGGGCATTTGGCTCTATAGCAACATCAACAGTAACTTTGACATGACCATCAGGTAAAGAATGCCCATGTAGTGTATCACTCGGATGGTTATGCATTTTTCTGTGGGCGACTAATCGAAGTGATGGCGATGATAAAAACAATTTACACGAAGAAACCCCCTACATGGTAAAAACATAATGTTATTATACAAATATTTGAACTAAGCAAATAGAAAAAATCAATTACCTCAAGAAAATTGTTAGATGGGATAGTGCAACTCCTTTTGCCACTTTGGATCCCAACATTATGTTGCTGCACGGGGTCCGATGTATCCTTCGGTTGGAACGACACAACTAGACTTTCCATCCACTTTAGTTTCACTTTTATCTCTCTCACTTTAGCAGACAATAAATTATGCTCCTGTTGTGTGTGTCGCTTTTGAGGTGGGAAATAATCTTTGTTTGTGACTCCAAATCCTGTTGCCCTAACATGGCCCGAATACTCTAGGACACATAAAGCCCGACAAAGAATGTCCAAAAAAGGGTTTGTTCCTCTGTAGGTAAAGACTGTGATAGCACCTTTGTCCCACATATACTTCAAGTCTTCAATCAAAGGAGCCAAGTATATGTCTATGTCGTTCCCTGGTTGTTTAGGACCCAAAATTAACATGGACAACGTCATGAACTTTCTCTTCATGCATGTATAGCCATGTAGGTATGTTGTATATAATCATTACCACTAGCCATGTGCTATGGGAGCTACTTTGCATACCGTGTGGGTTCATTCCATCAATAGACAATGCAAGACAAAGGTTTCTTGGTTCTTCCTTGAAATTAGGGTAATCATGGTCAATTTTCACCCATTGAGGAGAATCTGCAGGGTGTCAAAGCTTTCCATCTCGAACCCTTCCTTCTGCATGCCACCTTAAGTTCTTTGCATCTTCTGCACTACGATACAGACGCCTAAATCTTGGTATTATAGGAAAGTACCATACCACCTTCAATGATGCTAATTTTTTCTTTCTATAACGCAAGGTATTACATTTAGGACATTTATCCAACAATGCATATTCATTTCAAAAAAGAATGCAATCGTTAGGACAAGCATGTATCTTCTCGTAACTCATGCCAATAGAGGTTAACATTTGTTTAGCTTCATACATTTGACTAGGAAGTACATTATCCTCTAGCATTATATCTTTTAAAAGGGCTAGTAGTTCTGTGAAGCTTTTATCAGACCATCCATTTCTTGCTTTCAAATTGTATAACTTCAACATCGCAAATAGTCTTGTGAATTTAGTACAACCATCATACAGTGTTATCTCTGCATCACTTACCAATTTGTCAAACATCTCAGGACAATCTCGAAGATCTTCTTCAACAACATTTGCAATTTCTTCAACATGGTCCCACTCATATGTTGTGTCGGGCTTAGTTGGTGCAAAACTGACACTATCCCATTGATCATTATGAACCTCATTATGTCTCTTTTTACCATGTCGTGTCCAACATGTATAGTTTTTGTCAATTCCATTACACACTAAATGCTCTTCCAACTGCTCTGCATTCACTACCTTTGAATAACAACAATCTAAGCAAGGACAAATGATTCTAGTAGGGTTTTCTGCATGCTCAACTACAAACCTACAAAATTCTTTCTCTCCGTCCTCATATTCTTTTGACAATCGACTGGCAGACATCCATTTCTGATCCATAATTTCTTGATCTATAAGAGTAGTCATTAACAACAATTACATTACCATAACATGCAATGACTACATGCATGTATGATCTCCATTCCATCCTATACAAGGTGAGGATCCTGTAACGACCCAACTGTCGCTACTAAACAACCCTACTAAACATGCTCATCCACCTATCAAGTGAATAAAATCAATCCTATCATATCTGTATATAGGTCATACACATCAACTGTTGAGATCCACCTATCTCTCCTGGTGCCATACATGCAAATTTGTATATCTGTCATCATCATGTCATACACAACAATAGGATAACACCAGCCTATATCAAACAATATCAAACTATACATGATCGGGGAAGAGGAATACAAAACTCACTCCCTATAGCTGGTCAATCTATACAATCCCATCAAAAGAATATAATGAAAATGAACCATAACTAAAACAACAAAACTTGGCTTTCCCAAGCCAGACATCTCTAGCTCTCGGCTCCATCCTTAGCTTTGAGTCGTCAGACCCACGGAAGCCTCGCCATCTGCTCCCACGCCATAAGACGTGATCATCACAGGTACATCAGCACAACAACAATAACAGGACAACCAACAACAACAAAACATGGCAAGGGTAAGCTTACTAAAACAATGGCATAACATATAATTATAGAGATCATCAACAATTCACAACATTCAATCACGAGTATATGGCACACCATCATATATCCAGAGTCCTCAACATCTACATACATATATAAGATACATTCATACAGAGAAGAATTCTCAATTCAAGACTCCACGTTACATCACAACCACCACAACTATGTCAATGCATGATGACACGACTCTCGAGAGATTTACAACATATCGGGTGATCAGCTAGGTCTTACCCTCTACTGTGGCCTATCTTAGCACCATTCAAGGATTGCCAAACTCTGATCTGCAGATAAGCTTAGTGGTTTGTTAGGATAAGTGTATACGGGTGGTGGCTTATCGCGACACAAGGCCTGCATCACCTTGGCCTCCTACCGAGTTGCTCATCCACTCATCCCTGAAGGCCTATCGTCAGTTGCCCTACGTCTCATCCAGCACTAGGTTGGAGACCTATCTGAGTTCCAACTCTAGTCACCATCCAACTTACGTGCCTACCCGCACCACAACATGAGGTCCATTGTCAGCTACCTCAGCCGCCAACTATGCATGAATGCATGTACTACACACCATCAACCACTCAACCACAACCAACAAACATACAACATATATATATGTATATCAATACAACTAGTGGCAAAGAGGTCCATCGTCAGCTACCTCCCATGACCACTCACATCCATCAACACTATACTGGCCCCAATCCAGCCTCAATCATAATCAACAGGTAAGGCCCTATCTAAGTAGCCCACCTCGTGAGGAACAATATCATACAAAACAAGCAGAGGTCCTATCTAAGTAACCTTCCACCTCAATGACATATCCAACCATCAATTCATAACTTAAAACCAAGACCCTATTTGAAAACCATTTGGAAGATAGGTAAATCTGGAGATTTGCAAAAACCTTTGAAACAATTCACTTCTTTAGTTTAAAGAAAATAGTATCCCAACTTGACCACTCTCCATCATTCTTAAATAAAGCTTTTGAAAATGTATAATATTCTTTTTATATATGTATATACAAAATACTTCGTGTTTTGAAATGAAACTGTGAAATCTTAAATGGTGTATTCAGTTCTGAAATAACATATTATGTACTGTAATAACAGATTATATTCGTTTTGTAAAAATGCACTAGATTTCATTTTTCAGTAGGGATAATCGATTATGGGTCTCCATAATCGATTATTGTATAACCAAAATTGACAGAAATTTTTTTGAAACCTATATAATCGATTATCAGATGCCTATAATCGATTATTGATGAGCCAATTTCATGAAAACTGATCCTGAAGCTTCAGATAATAGATTATCAACTTCCATAATCGATTATCTGCGATAGGATTGTCGAAAAACACGGTTTTCTGCAGCAAAAACTCGAACTTCCATCATCCAAACTCAAAATTTCAAATCAATAAGTTTCCAATATCATCAATCCACCTCAACGAAGCTGATATGCAACAGACTTCACCACAAATTCAACATTTCATCACACAAATCATGGTTTCTCAAAAATTCAGAATTTTCCCCCAAAACCCATTTTCATTCAAAATCTCACCACAACCAACATATAATATGAATTTGGACCAACCCAAAGTGATATTCACACACAATCATGCTCATACATCACTAATCTAGCAAAAGTAAGCTTCCCTTACCTCTTGGAGCTCCTGAATCGAGCTTGGGGAAGGGAAAACTGAGAGACATAGAACCTTGAGCCGAACTCCGTGAAAGCAAAGCAATAATAGCTCTCCAATGCCTAGAAACAAGATTCCTCAATGGGTTTGGGTCTCACACTTCAAGAATCTCAGTAAGGATTAGAGGAAAATTGAGAGAATGAGATAAAAGAGTGAGAGAGAAACGGGAGAATGAGAGAAATGAGAAGGGAAGGGGGTTTTAAAACTCTTCCTAGGCCCTACAAAGGCTTCGTGCCCACTAAAGCTCAGGATCCGTCTATTCACTCTCCAAAACTCACAATGGGTCTAACTTAATTATTTTTTCTCAACAACCCAAACCAAAACCAACAACACTCTCAATTTGGTTCAAGCACATTTGTCTTAGTTCCCTAAACTCAGATAGGAATTCCAAGTCAACAACACAAAACTAACACCACACAATAACAATCAACAACAATCTATTTATTTATTTGTTTTAAACACCATAATCACATATTAATTTTCACTTTTAGTTATTAAACTACTAAATCATGCATTAAGAAACACACGATGTTACAGATCCTATCTTATCCAGAATTGTCAAATTCGCATTATATTATTGTATCACTCTTATTTTTGATCTAATAAAATTTTGGCAGCATTTCCCATTGGTTCTCTAAGCACACAACTTAATTCCAGTGGTATAAACACTCGAACAAAGTATGTACCTAAAGAACTAGGGGAAATACAAACCAAAATAATTATTAGATCAAGAATAGAGAAATACAATAATATCCTATATGCGAATTTGCAATCCTAGACTGTCCACAAGGACAATTCAAGGACTACTTATATACTATGTCCTTAACCACAATATACAAGTTGTTCTTGAACAAGAAACTAAGGTAAATGCATATGCCTACATCCATGAGTTAATCCAACAATGAAAAACTATTTCAATTGAAACCTTCAAATTAATAGCACTAACAACAATAAAGAACAAGTGTATTTAACCTACCTCAACTCTAGTGAAACTGGAATTTACGAAGAACAAAAGCCCACAATTCCACATTGAAAAAAGAAATGAAACACAGTAGGTATTATTAAACATATTAAGTATTACTTTCTTTAATCACATACAACATATAGATTCAATGGTAACCACTTGAAGCTTAAATAACCCCATAAAACTCATTTAAGGCATGGTTAAAGCCTGAAAATTAAAACTTGATTAAACTTTCAACTTGCACCATTTTCAAACTGCTTGATATTTTTTAGTGAAATCAACTCACTCAATTCACATTTTATCCCTATAAAATCTGTTTTAAAGTCCCATTGGGTTTGGAGACTCGTAGCTCAAATTGCGTACGAAACTGACTTCTAAAACTATGATTTTCACCTAAACTTTCGACTTGCGCCATTTTCAAACTGCTTGAGATTTTTGAGTGGAAAAAACTCACTCAATTCACATTTTGTCTCTGTAAAACATTTTTTGAAGTCCTATAGGGTTTGGAGACTTGTAGCTGAAATTGCGTACGAAACCGACTCCTAAAACTATGGTTTTTACCTAAATTTTTGACTTGCGCCATTTTCAAACCACTTGAGATTTTTGAATGAAACCAACTCACACAAATCAAAATTTATCTCTATAAATCTTTTTTGAAGTCCCATAGATTTTGGAGACTTGTATCTAAAATTGCGTACGAAATTGACTCCTAAAACTATGATTTTTACCTAAACTTTCGACTTGCGCCATTTTCAAACCGCTTGAGATTTTTGAGTGAAACCAACTCACACAAATCACACTTTATCTCTATAAATCTGTTTTGAAGTCCCATAGGGTTTGGAGACTTGTAGCTAAAATTGCGTATGAAATCGACTCCTAAAACTATGGTTTTCACCTAAACTTTTGACTTGTGCCATTTTCAAACCGCTTGAGATTTTTAAGTGAAAACAAATCACTCAATTCAAATTTTAACCCTATAAAATCTTTTTTGAAGTCCCATTGGGTTTGGAGACCCGTAGCTCAAATTGTGTACGAAATCAACTCCTAAAACTATGATTTTCACCTAAACTTTCGACTTGCGCCATTTTCAAAGCGCTTGAGATTTTTGAGTGAAAAAAAATCACTCAATTCACATTTTGTCTCTATAAAACATTTTTTGAAGTTCCATAGGGTTTGGAGACTTGTAGCTCAAATTGCGTATGAAACCGACTCCTAAAACTATGGTTTTTACCTAAATTTTCGACTTGCACCATTTTCAAACCGCTTGAGATTTTTGAGTGAAACCAACTCAAAAAAATAAAATTTTATCTCTATAAATATATTTTGAAGTCCCATAGGTTTTGGAGACTTGTAGCTAAAATTGCGTACGAAACCAACTCCTAAAACTATGGTTTTCACCTAAACTTTCGACTTGCGCCATTTTCAAACCGCTTGAGATTTTTGAGTGAAACCAACTCACTCAATTCATATTTTATCCCTATTAAATATTTTTTGAAGCCCCATTGGGTTTGGAGACTTGTAGCTCAAATTGCGTACGAAACCGACTCCTAAAACTATGGTTTTCACCTAAACTTTCAACTTGCGCCATTTTCAAACCGCTTGAGATTTTTGAGTGAAACCAACTCAATCAATTCAAATTTTATCCCTATAAGATCTTTTTTGAAGTCCCATTGGGTTTGGAGACTTGTAGCTCAAATTGCATACGAAACCAACTCCTAAAACTATGATTTTCAACTAAACTTTCCACTTGCGCCATTTTGAAACCGCTTGCGATTTTTGAGTGAAATCAACTCACTCAATTCACATTTTATCCCTATAAAACCTTTTTTGAAGTCCCATTTGGTTTGGAGACCTGTAGCTGAAATTGCGTACGAAATCGACTCCTAAAACTATGGTGTTCACCTAAACTTTCGACTTGCGATATTTTCAAACCGCTTGAGATTTTTGAGTGAAACCAATTCACTCAATTCACATTTTATCTCTATAAAATATGTTTTGTAGTCCCATAGGGTTTGGAGACTTGTAGCTTAAATTGCATATGAAACCGATTCCTAAAGTTATAGTTTTCACCTAAACTCTCGACTTGCGCCATTTTCAAACCGGTAGAGATTTTTGAGTGAAACCAACGCACTCGATTCACATTTTATCCCTATAAAATCCTTTTTGAATTTCCATTTGGGTTGGAGGCTTGTAGCTAAAATAGCATACAAAACTGATTCCTAAAACTATGGTTTTTACCTAAACTTTCGACTTTTGCCATTTTCAATAAAACCAACTCACTCAATTCTCTTTTTATCCCAATAAAATATGTTTTGAAGTCCCATTGGGTTTGGAGACTTGTAGCTCAAATTGTGTACGAAACCGATTCCTAAAACTTTGGTTTTTACCTAAACTTTCAAGTTACGCCATTTTTAAACCGCTTAAGATTTTTGAGTGAAACCAACTCAATTAAGTCACTTTTTATCCCTATAAAATTTGTTTTGAAGTCCCATTGGGTTTGGAGACTTCTAGGTCAAATTGAGTACTAAAGTAATTCCTAAAACTATGGTTTTTAAATAAACTACTTTTGACTCACACTATTTTCAAACAGTTTGACAATTTTGAGTGAAAGCAACTCACTCAAGTCACTTTTTATCCCTAAAATCTTTTTTCAAGACCTATTGGATTTGGAGAGTTGTAGCTTAATATTTCCAATTGAAGACAAAAAGATTGGCTTATTTTCATAGTTCAAGCAAGCATATAGATGATTCTTATTTGGTGGCTGCATTAAATGGCCAATGGCAACATATAAATCAGAGTGGCAGATGAAATAATAAATCCTTTGATCCCAAATATGTTTTAGGTAACATTTAAGAGCTATAAGCTTTGCATCAAGGATATATTCTAGTTGTACAAATGAAGCTACAAAAACCTATAATTTATTCTCCCAACGACTTTTGAGATTAGGCAATGAAAACTAGCTCTTCTAGGATTCTCAAGAACTCATCCATTGCTATTAAGGTTGACATAAGGAGTAAAGGTGCATTTTATCCAACTAATTAAATAACTAGTCCTACCAAAATGCATGCTTTCTCTAATCACATGAGAGATGTCTATGACCATTAATTGGATTTTTCTCTAATTACGTGACAGATACCTTCGTTCCTCTCCTTTTTCATCTTCTCTTATTTTCTCACCATCAATCACACATATAATTTTTATACATAAATCCCTTGAATCTCGCAAAACTATACAACAATGGCTACCACGATTCACATGGCTACATATAGATAATATTTTATATATGTATGAAAAAATTGCTACGACCACAAACTATATCTAAACATATTTCTAACAAAATGTTAAATAAATTACGACAAATTAAATGCAATCTGCAACTTGCTTAATGTGGCTTGAATTGCTTCTTGGAAGATGGGGGGGAAAAGGTAAAAGATTAATGAAGATTCAAGGAAACCATATACAAGAATAAGAGAAGGAACAAGTGTAGGAAATATACCCAGATGAGGATTCGTGAGAAAGCCTCCACAAAGAACAGTACTGATGTTCTACCACGAAGAACAGAGACATTTTTCAACAAGAGAAAGAGACGTTCTTCCACTAAGCATGACGAGAGTGAACGAGAGCTTACGTGACTGAGAATGTGCATGAACAAGAGCATAAACTTAAGGGAAAGTCATCAACGCCACATTTTTCCACAAAAAGCAGTGAACGTCTTCCATAAAGTGAATAGTGACGCGTTCTTCCACGGAGCTAAACAAAGACGTTCACTCCAACGACGTTCTTCCATGAGAACGACAAAGAGCTTGCGTTCTTCCACGAGAACAAGAGAGAGCGAGCTCACGTTGTTCCACAAGAATGAGAGAGAACTCGAGAGCATTCTTCCATGAGAACAACAAAGAACTACAGAGCGCGTGTTCTGCTTCCACGAGAACGAGACAGAACCAGAAAGCGTTTTGCTTCCATGTGATGACGAAAAGACGTGAACAGTGACGATGAGCGGCAGGTGAACGAGAATCAGCTAGCGCAACGAGAAAGAGGTGATCAAGAATGAGCTAGTGTGAACAAGAACATACAAAGTGATCAAAGGGAAAATGAGTGCAAGTGGGGCGCAAATGAGTAGAAACTTTAAGCAAATAGATGGCGCTTATCAGAATAAGTGCCCTTTATTTGTTTTAAAAAAAATCGCACTATAGATGGTGCTTATTTGAAGAAGCATCGTCTATAGTCTTCAACATAATGCACTTTTTCAAAAAAGCGTTGTATATTTACTCCGTGTTTCAATATAGTGCGCTTATCTTTGGAAACGCCGTATAAACAGCACTATATATACAACTTTTTGGCATAGTGTTTATTTCATTATTATTTTTTTGAACTAATTAGTTTTACTTACCAAGTTTTAAACATGATTCATGGTAATATAATAAAAAATATCGTTAATTAAATTATTGAATGATAAATTTTAAACGAGTGAAAGAGTTTAAATAGTTTTTTACGATTTTTTTGGGAAAAAAACTTCATGTATAATTTATGTCTCTGTCCATGTGCAGTAGTAGATATGAAGCAACTTATGAAAAGAAATGCACATCAATCAGCATGAAAAGAAAGCAATCTAACTGGGGATACTATAATGTCATAATGTAATGTTTATTTTTCACATCCCAACTGAGTTTATGATTGATGATTAGTTTTTGTGGAAAGCCAAAAGGTAATATATCATTAAAAACAGGAACCAAGTTTAGCATAGGTTGTGCTAATCATTAGCTTCAAAATCGAATTTCATACATCAATCCTAGACAAAAGACAAAGATACAGATACATGATTGAACACAATGAATATAAAGGCCTCTTGTGATAATAGCTAGATATTTGACTAAGCTAGACAACCACTAAGCAATGCAGACTTGCCTTTCAAGTAGAAAAAATGTGCATGACACCAAGATATGGCCTTCTATGCATGATATCAATCCCTTAGACTTCTCAGTACTACTCTATAGATTCCAATCCTCCAATGCTTGATATGTAGCCTCTGTCTAGTTGGTCTAATGCAAGCCTTTTGTGCATACAAATTAGACCACCCTACAGAAATACACATCTGTCCGTGGCCAATTAAGCAAGGGTTTTGGATTTGTTTTTTAAAGCTTTGATTTAGGCATAACATTTTTTTAATGTGCATGGCTAAATTTCTATTTTAAGAATTTTATATATTCACCTTAGCTAAATTTCATATATTCTATTTTTTCATAAACTGAATGTGCAAAATGACTTAGTGCTTACTCTTATGTCAGTTTGGTTTTATTTTAGCTAAGGAAAGCTAATGTTATGGCTTCTCAATTTGAGAGTGCTGAAACAACTTCATCTACTACTCTTAATGAGACTAATCAATCTATATTAGTTAACTCAGTCGAGTAGAAGTTAACAAACTTGACATTAACAAAACTAAAGATTAAGGAGAAGAAGACTATGTCGTCAAGAAGAAAAGGCAAAAAATGTCAACAGTTTGGAATGATTTTAATGAAGTTGAAATTTCTGGAGGTGAAAAGAAGGTTGTATGCAAGTATTGTAAAAGCCAATTATCTGCTAGTGCAAGGAGTGTCAGCACAAGTCATCTTAAAAGGCATGCACAAAATTGCTTGCAAAGGGGGATGCACATGGCATTAGAAAAAAAACAGCCAGCCATTCCATTTCCCTCTACTGCTTTAGCTAACCCATTTCTAAATCCCAGTAGGTATTCTAATGATAAGATGAGGGAAATTATTGCTACTGTCGTTATGGTACATGAACAGCCTTTTAGCATTGTAGAGGATGAAGTTTGGATGTGGGCTTTCCAATACACAAATTCTGATTTTTAGAAAGTAACTCGTAAAATAGTTAGAAATGATTGTTTAGCAATATTTGAGGAAGAGAAAAAAATATTAAAGGCGTTGTTGAAAAGTGTAGGTAAGATTAGCTTACCTACAAATATGTGAAGATCAAGTCACCAAGTAGTTAAGTACATGGTTATCATTGGCCATTTCATTGATGCGAGGTGGAAACTTCAAAAGAAGGTTTGAGTTTTGTGAAGGTGCCTGCTCTTAGGTGTGGGATTGATGTAGCTGATGCAATTTTCAAATGCTTAAAGGCATGGGGAATTGAAGATAAAGTTTTTTCAGTGTCCATTGACAATGCTTCTTATAATGACTCTTGCTTAAGGAATATTAAGGATAATTTGTCACTAAGTGCAAAGCTAGTCCTTAATGGTGAATTGTTTCATGTTAGATTATGTGCACACATATTAAATTTGTTGGTGCAATGTGGTCTTGGTAAGATCAAACATGTCATTCACAACATTTGTGAAAGTGTGAAGTACATCAACCATAATGATTCAAGGTTACAGGCCTTTTGTGACGCTGTTGAACAAAAGCACCT
Source organism: Spatholobus suberectus (assembly GCA_004329165.1). Classification (NCBI taxonomy): domain Eukaryota; kingdom Viridiplantae; phylum Streptophyta; class Magnoliopsida; order Fabales; family Fabaceae; genus Spatholobus; species Spatholobus suberectus. The sequence goes on along the minus strand of CM014729.1, from coordinate 50,468,584 downwards.
AAAAGGAAGAAAGCTTATTATTGATTGTCCTACAAGGTAATAAAGGTTCTTTATATTATAAATATCTTTATTATACATTTACTATTAATGGTTTGATAAGATTGTAAGGTCCTATACAAGGTAGTGTCAATCTACCTTATCCCTTTAATTAAAATGACTATAAACTAGGTCTACAGATACTCGCCCGTTGAAATATCTCCTGACTCGTCCTCAGCATCACTGGGCATTAGCATCATCTTTAATAATCGCGATCAATAATACAAAAAAATAATGGAGTGAGGTGTTTTGTTCTAAAATCACTTTTACATGTATGGTAGGAAGTCTACCATAAAACAAAAATGAAACACAACTGACAATAGAAGGGAACCTAGGGTTCATTCTAAGTTGTATCAGACTATCCTTGACTAGGTATAGATCCATATTCCCCATTAGTGAGTAATAGTTCTCAACAGAACCAAAAAGTGATTGGGAGTACATCACCATCATTGAGGAACAAAATAACAATTAAGATATCCATTTATAGAGGTATACTTTCAAATAATCTTGAAATGTTGAGCAATTGTCAAGGTTATCAAGCTTGGTTAGGTGAATATTTCAGCTCGAGGGTGCTACTTTGGCCATAAGAACTTTCACCACTTCATGCCTACCCCCAAGACCTCTGTAAATGGGTCCCTGCATTTCATTTCTCAGCATATCGAATTGTAACTTCCCTAGCAAGATGTCATGCCACTACATCTCACTTGCTTTATATTACTCACTAATTTATCAAATTCCAACTTCTCAAATAGTAGTTTCCCTAGTCTCATCTAATTTGAGCATTAGTATAATCAACATTTCTACCTTATATTGTAGAAATCACATGATAATAATTTAGCAATCATCAAAATTTTAGCAATATAACTACTTACCAAAATTTTAACAGAATAACAACTTGGTAATCACAATTTAATCACCAAAATTTTAGCAAAATAATGACTTAATAATCAAAATATTATTATTAAAAATTTAGTAGAATAACTACTTAATAAATGCGTTTTAATTATCTAAACTTGAGTAACATAACAACATAGTAAGTATATTTTAATTATAAACTTGGGCGGCATAACAATATAGTAAAAATTAATTCCTAACATTAAACATTATAATATTATAATGAAAATATAGTAATTTTAAGTATTGAAAGGTTTAGGAGAAACCTTTTCTACCAACATGCAAAGTAACAATAATTTAGAACTAACCCCACTCCCCCCATTACCTCAAGATAGTTGATAAAGAAGATGAAATTGTTGGTGCAAAGCTCCTAGGAAGAGAATTTTACTAGTTGATGGAAAACTAATAAAATTTAAGCAAAATAAGATAGAGAAAGAAAATTTTTTGAGAGATAAGCTCTTTTAGGAATTTCGGCTAGCCAAGAAGAGGAAGGGATGGTGAAAATTGTAACACCCATTCTTATTAATCATAGTCCTATTAACTTAGTTATTTAATTATTACAAGTAAAAAAATTTCTATTCTTGCAATAGAAAATTTCTAAAATTAAACAGAATTTGGAATATAGTAGTAAAAGATGACAAAGAAAGACTATGTATACATATATGTCGTAAAACTGTACATCATGGTTATATGACAGACATAACCCAATAAATACATCAAAAAGATCTAATACAAAGTAGTATTCATCTACCCTATCCCTCCTAAAAAGAAAATACTATAAATTGGGTCTTCAAATCTTCATCCATAGAGTGTTCTCTGACTCATCCTTAGCATCACTAGGCGTTACCGTCATCTTTAATAATCGCGATCAAACATACATAGAAGAAAAACAATGGAGTGAGGTGATTTGTTCTAAAATCACTTTCACATGTATGGTAGGAATTCTACTGTAAAATACAAATAAAACACAATCGAAAATAGAGGGGAACCTAATGTTTATTCTAAGTTGTACTAGACTACCTTTTCTTTTCTTCACTTGCTTTACAGTTGTTAAGAGTAATTGCTTGTTAAGGAAATCAATGACTTATGCAATCAAGAAATCAATAGAAAGCAATCCTTTATCATTCGTGACCCATACCCGTGAGTCACTCACTAGATTCATAGATTTCTCTTTCCTTCCAATTGTACTATCGTATGTACTTGGGAAGTGACTAGGAGTATATCTACCTCTTCAACATCATCACATGGTACAGTCCTCATTATCAATGAAAAACAAATAACAGTCAGGATGTTCATTTATAGATGTATACTCTTATACCAATCCTGGAATGCTGAACAGTTGTCGGCATTATCAAGCTTGGTCAGGTGAATATCTAGGCTCACAGGCACTACCTTGACCGTTGGGATTTTCACCACTCGATGCTTACCACCAAAACCTCTTCAAATGGGTCCCTGCTTTTCATTCGTTAGCGTACCAAACTGTAGCTTCCCTAACAGGGTGTCATGCCACTACATGTCCCTTGTTTTACATTATTCACTAATTTATTAATTTCTAAAGGTTCACTCTAATCTCATTCAATTTGAGCACCAGTACAATTTCTACTAACATCTCTACCTTATATTATAGAGATTTGATTCGTATATATTATCCACATAATTCATAATTCATATTAAAACACATAATCAATAATTCAATAAAAATAAAGGCATACAAATTAAAATAAAGACTGATAATTAAGAAATAAATCATAGAATGGTCAAAAAAATTCATAAAAATAATTTTTAAACTTAGAAAATTCATATTAAATTCATTGTAATTCAATAAATGCTCAAATTTTTATGAAAATTCTAAAATTACATATTTTATCTAAGAATGTACTAAGAATGTTATTTTCACCATTTCTGGATGTCAAACGAATACTAGTTTGGTTTATCTGACACCTAGGGGTATTTTGGTCATTTTACACCGAAATTCTAGAAAATTCTCAAAAAAATTTCAAAAATATATTTTAATGCATATAACATAATTTTAACCTTAAATTGACATTTTAATGTCTATTGAATCTTTTTCTCATGTCAGTCCTTAATGTTGTGAAATAAGGACAAAATCGTTATTTTCTAATTTTTCCAGACTCCAGCTCGTAAAAATTATTAAAAATTATGATTAGATAGCTTTCAACATTTTAAGTTTAATCGTGGGCATTAGGATTTTGAAATTTCTTTCCTATTTTTGAAAATTAAATATAGAATAAATTGAAAAGCAGTTAATTAAGCAAAAATGAGGGTGTTACTAAAATTTGTCTAAGAATGGGCTATTTATAAAGGAAATGGCTTGTGTGTCCAATTTAATTACATCATCCATTATGTCAAAATTTGGGTTTTTTTTATTTATTTTTAATTTTATTTAGGGACACATTCAAAATAGGTGGTGAGTCATCTAGGACTAGGCTTGACATGTGACCCATGAGCTGTCCCAACTTTATCAGTGTTGATTTTATCTGCAATTTAGTCAGTCGGTACTAATAAAATTGCCTAAACTTGAATAATTTAGCTTTTAATATCAAAATAATGCATTTTAATGTAAAACTGGACATATACATTATTTTTATCAAAATAAACTTCTAATAATAAAATTTAATTTTTATTAATTTTTTTCAAATTTCTATGTATTTATTTTGTATTTTTAAGCTAGAAAATTTATATTAAATTTATTTTAATTCAATAAATACCAAAATTTTTGTGAAAAATATAAATTAAATATTTTACCTAAAACTGAACTAAAATTATCATTTTCAACATTTTTGCATGTCAAACCAATACTAACTTGGTTTATTAGACAGTTAGGGACATTTTAGTTATTTTGCACCAAATTTTTTTAAAAAATTAATATTATATTTTAATGCATATGACATAATTTCAAGCTCAAATTGACATTTTAATGTCAATTGAGTCTTTTTCTCAAGTTAGCCCTTAATGTTGAGAAATAAGGACAAAATTGTCATTTCAAATTTTTATGCTCTAGCTTGGAAAAATTATTAAAAATAATGATTAGATAGCTTTTGATATTTTAAATTCAATCATAGGAAACAAGATCTTGAGATTCCTTCTCGATTTTTCAGAAATAATTCATTAAATATTAGAAAAATAGTTGAAAAATTGGAATAGGGGTGTTACATCTTTCACCATTTTTCTTTCAAAATAAAAATTTAATAATTAAAATATAGTTAGTATAAAATTTTCAAGATATTTTGAGGTTAAAAAGTCTCTAGTTGGTTTTTGCAGTTGATTAGAGGTATTTTTGTCATTTCACAAATCTATCACAATAAATTTTCAAAAAAGTTCTAAAATTATTATTAATTATTCTAAGTATATTGATGACTTAAAAATAATTTTTACATACTTCTTATTATTTTTTTCTATTAATTATGTTATTTGGCTTTTTAGGGACGAAATGGTCATTTTACCAATTTTTAGGCTCCGTTCCCCAAAAATTATTAAAAATATAAACTAAGTACTACTTACTAATACAAACATATCCATAGGAATCAAATTTTTAAGATTTCCATCTGATTCTCCAAAAATAAATACAGAATAATTAAGAAAATAGTTCAATAGGTAAAAGTAGAGGTGTTACAAAAGTACTAAAAGCTCTATATTTTTAGGCAAAATTTTACATACCAAATGCTATCAACTGCATTGAACTTCAAGATTTCCTTTTCAGCCTATGCAGAAAGAGAACCACATTATAATTATGTTCCTTCACCTGAGGATTGGGAGAAAGTTAGCAAAGTTTGTTAACTTTTATCCATGTTTAATCTAGCCACACATGTCATCTTAGGGAGTGAGTATTCTACTTCCAATTTATATCTTGCAAAAGTTTGGAGGGTGAAACAAGTACTTGATACTACAGTTCAGGAAGATCTCTTTATGAGAGAAATGGTAGCTCCCATGAAAGTTAAGTTTGACAAATATTGGGGAGAATGCAATCTATTGATGCCCATAGCTAGTGTTTTAGAGCCAAGGTATAAATTTCACATGGTTGACATATGCTTTCCTATGATATTCAAGTCTGAAGAACCTACTGTTGGAAGATAAAAGTTGTTTATAATTTATATGTTTTTATGGTTAAGTTTTTATAAAATGTTAAATTTGAGTTATATTTTGAGTTAATTTAGTTAATAAAATTAAGTTCTCTTTATTTTGTGAATATATATGGTTTTTAATTATTTTATATGTTATTTTGTGTAAATTAAAAGCCCAACAACAACTTTGTGGATACCCCAAGATGAAAACCCAATGAGTTAAAGGTCCAGTCCAAGTTTATCAAGGAAAATCAAAGTTAAGTGTTAGGGCTTAGCCCCCATTTCAGAGGGTTAAGTGTGCATTGCCCCCATTTTAGAGGGCTAAGCGCGCAATGGCCAGAAAGGTTAATAGTCAGAAGGCTAAGCGCCCATCTCAAGGGCCTTAGTACCCATCCACCAGAGACCCCTCGAATTAGTGATTAAAGGGCGCCCAATGCGCAGAACAGAGTGCTAAGCACGCATTAATGAGAAGTCTTCCTTATTTAAAATGACTTTTTAGAAGAATTGGGGGACTGATCATTTTCTAAGGACTCTACTACGAAGTAAAGAAGAGTTAAACGGTTGGAGACCTATTTCAAAGGCTTTCAAGATTAAGAACACAAGGAATTTCAAGTGGGGATTGTAAGATGATTATGAGTGGCTAGTTTCTTAGTTGTTAGGGTGTAGGTTAGCTAGATTGATATCTCAATGTAAATGCTATATTTTATTTCTATTTGAATTTCAAAGTTTTATGTTAGTATTTGATTTCTATGCTTAATGCTTTCTTTGGACTGATAAACCTTTGAAAGATTTAAGAGTTCAATTAGTGATTGGAAAAATACTAGTTGAATTATGAACTGAAATCAAGTACCTAATGAGACATATTTCAGGAATGGGATTTGCTTCATTAGAGAAAAATAGAGCTCTTGTTCTTAATGCAATTTTTGCAATTGAACTACCTAAGGGATTAGGGGTTGATTGTGGAAATTAGGCTTATGGTTTGAGGGATTGAATCATAAGTAATTGTGTAGACTCTTCTTAACATTGAAACTTGGAATTTGAATAGATAATCTTTTTGAGCATGAGATAGATATCTAGGCCAATCAAACCCCCAACAGTTTTGATATTTGCAAGAATCCTTTTTAATTTTATTGTTTTCTAAAATTTTAAAAAGAGAAAAATTGTTAGTTTTACAATTTTAATATTAAAGTTTAAATTTGCATGCTTAGAGGTAGATTAAAAATTCCATTTAATCATCTAAATAGTGTTAAAACTAGGAATTGCGAGGAACTGAGTCAAGTCTCTGTGGAAACGATACTCTTATTCACCTTTGCTATTAATGCGATTTAGTACACTTGCCAAGGGATAAACAAGTTTTTGGTGCCGTTGCCAGGGACTTTGTTTTTCAGTACTAGCAAATCCAAATTTTCTACTAATTTTATTTTAATTTTCATTGTTCATATATTTCTTATTTTCATTTTATTTTAATTTTCTTTTCTTTCTATTTGTATAATTTGCTTTTAAATATTTTGTGCATATTACCTTGATCTTTTAGTTTAGTGTATGCAGGTACAGTTTCACCGGATCAACTGCTATTCGATCTTGATATTGATAGAACAGAAAGATCAAATAAAAAGAAATTCAAAAAAAGACATTCTACTGAAAAGAGGAGACAAAGAGAACAAATAGAGCAACAAGGGACTATGGCAGGAAATGAAGAGCAGCAGCTACCAAGGAGAACCCTTGGTGATTGTGGCCGGAGAAATAGACCACGGTACTTTTCCAACATTGTCAGACCTCTTATAGCTGCAAACAATTTTGAAATGAAACCAGCTCTTTTAAGTCTCATACAATAGAATGCATTTGTTGGACTCAGCCATGAAGACCTTTATGAGCACTTGGCCATTTTCTATAAGTTGTGTGATACTATAAAGATGAATGGAGTTATGGAAGAAGCAATTCGTCTTCGTTTATTCCTTTTTTCCTTGACTGGCAAAGCAAAGACACAGTTGTAATCACACCAAAACTAGAGTTTGTCACAGTGGGATGTGGTGGAGGAGAAGTTTTTAACCAAATTCTTTCCAGCTTCCTACTATGTAAAGGCAAAAGGAGAGATTACAAATTTCAATCAGAAGAAAGGTGAACCATTGTGTGAGGCATGGGAAAGGTACAAGCAATTGTTGAGGATGTGTCCCAATCATGGGATAGATAAGTTAACTTAAATATAGATTTTTGGTCATGGATTAAGGCCACAAATTAAGTTGATGATGGATGCTTTAGCAGGAGGATCAATGGATGCCAAAACAACAAATGAAGCAATAACTTTGATAGAAGCAATGGCTTCTAATGATTATCTGATTCATCATGACAGGGCAGCAGTACTAAGGAAGGAGAAAAGGTTGCTGGAGTTAGATTCTCAAATAGCTTTGTTGGCTTAGAATAAGATTCTCACTCAACAAATTGAAGCACTTACTAAGCAAATTTCTTAGATTCCTCAATAGATTAAGGCTATACAAAACACTCCATTGCAACAGCATCAAGTCATGAATGTAATTTTTGTGGAAGGGATCATTTGAATGGTCATTGTGAGACTAATTTTCATGAGGATGCGAGTTTTTTAGGGAATCAGGGAAGGCAAGACAATCCAATGAATTATCCTTTGTCCCACAGTTATAATCCAGGTTGGAGGAATCACCCTAGTTTCAATTAGAGGCCAAATGGGGGTCTTTTTAATAGACCACCCTTTTAGAATGTCCAGAATTCTTCTCCCTCTATAGACTGGACCATGAAGTTGGAAGAAACCTTGAACCAGTTCATCCAAGTCTCTATTTTTAATCAGAAGAACACTAAGGCTTCTATTAAAAATTTAGAAGTGCAAGTAGGCCAACTGGCTAAGCAATTGTCAGAACAGTCAAATGTAGCTCTTTTAGGGAACACTCAGACAAATCCAAAAGAGCATTGTAATGCAATTACAACAAGGAGTGGAAAGGTGTTAGGAAAAGAGAGTGGAGAGAAAAATAGTGAGAAAAGTGAGAAAAAAATAGATGAAGAGAAAAATGAGAGTGAAAAAGAAGATAATGGAAAAGAAAAAGAAGTTGAGAGAAAAAAGAGTGAAGAAGAAAAAGAAGAAATTGTTAATGGAAGTGAGAAAAAAGGTAAGGTGGTGGATGAAGGAGTATCTTCTCCTATGAAGTTGCCATATCCTCCATTGGGGAAGAAGGATAAAGAGGAACAATTTGCTCGTTTCCTCGATATTTTGAAAAGCTTCATATTAACATTCCATTTGTTGAGGCACTAGAACAAATGCCTACATATGCAAGATTCATGAAGGAGCTTTTAACAAAGAAGAGAAGATTTAAGGAGAATGAAACTATGGCTTTGACAGAAGAATGTAGTGCCATCCTTTGGAGAAAACTCAATCCAAAGCTTAAGGATCCTGGAGGTTTTACTATTCCTTGTAACATTGGGAGTATGGTTATTGGAAAAGCTTTATGTGATTTGGGGGCGAGTATCAACTAGATGCCTCTTTCAATATGGACAAAGCTTGGGGAAAGAGAGATCAAACCTACAAATATGACTCTTCAGTTTGCTGATAGATCCATAAAATTCCCTCATGGAACCATGGAAGACGTACTTTTAAAAGTGGATAAACTTTTCTTTCTAGTGGATTTTGTCATTCTTGATATGGAGGAGGGTGTTGATGTACCTCTCATTTTGGGAAGACCTTTTTAGCAACAGCTAGAGCTCTCATTGATATGGAGAAAGGACAATTGATGTTGCGTGTGCAAGATGAAGTGGTTGCTTTTAATATTTTTGAAGCTATGCATCATCCAAGTGATAAAACTCAATATTTAAGAATTGATGTTCTTGATGAAGTAATAGGTGATGTGAAGAAGCAGCTTTGGCCTGAGACTCCTCTTGAAAAAGCAATCATGAATTCTATTGATAGTTTTTACAGAAGATGAACAACAAATGATTGATGAATGCCTTTCTCAATTAGAGGCACAAAGAGTGAAGAAGTCTATACAATTGAAGAAAGAGGAGTTGATAAAGGGTCACAAGTCAAAACATATTAAGGTTGAATTGAAACAATTCCTAGCTAAGTTGAAATATGTTTTTCTTGAAGGAGAAAATGAGAAGCTAGTCATTATTACTAGTTCCTTGACTAATTTAGAAGAAGAAAAGCTAGTGAGAGTTTTGAGAATGAATCAAGGTGCTTTGGGATGGTAAATCACTGATTTGAAAGTCATCAATCCTTCTTACTGCATGCACAAAATTATGATGGAAGAAGACTACAAGCCAGTAGTGCAACCTCAGAGGAGGCTTAATCCAAACATGAAAGAAGTGCTGAGGAAGGAGGTGTTGAAACTTCTTGAGGCAGGGACTATCTATCTAATTTCTGATAATGAATGGGTGAGTCCTGTGCAAGTAGTTCCAAAGAAAGGTGGTATAACTATAGTCCAGAATGAGAAGAATGAGCTGATTCTTACTAGAACAATTACTGGCTGGAGAATGTGTATTGATTACCGTAAGCTCAAACATGATACAAGAAAAGATCACTTTCCATTACCTTTCATGGATCAAATGTTGGAAAGGTTATCTGGTCAGGCTTACTATTGCTTTCTGGATGGATACTCTAGGTATAATTAGATTGTGGTTTATCCAAGAGATCAAAAAAGACAGCTTTCACTTGTCCATTTGGAATCATTGCATATAGAAAAATGCCTTTCGGTCTCTACAATGCACTTGCAACATTTCAAAGGTGTATGCTTTCTATATTTTCATATTTGCTTGAAAAATGCATTGAGATTTTTGTGGATGATTTCTCAGTTTTTGGTTCATCTTTTGATTCATGTTTGACTAATCTTAACTTGGTTCTTAAGAGATGTATAGAAACTAACCTTGTTTTGAATTGGGAAAAGTGTCACTCTATGGTGCAGGAAGGAATTGTATTGGGACACAAGGTTTCTCAAAGAGGAATAGAAGTGGATAGAGCAAAGGTGGATGTAATTGAAAAATTACCACCTCCAACAAATGTGAAAGGAATAAGAAGTTTTTTGGGCCATGCGGGTTTCCACAAGAGATTAATTCATGATTTCTCAAAAATTACTAAGCCTTTAAGCAATTTGTTGAATAAAGATGTTCCTTTTGTGTTTGATGATGATTGTTTGCAAGCATCTGAAAGTTTGAAAGAAAAATTAATTTCTACTCCTATACTTGTTGCACCTTATTAGAATTTTCATTTTGAATTGATGTGTGATGCTAGTGATTATGCTTTAGGTGTAGTGTTAGGATAGAGAAAAGAGAAAGTGTTTCATGCTATACATTATGCTAATAAAGTGCTTAATAATAATCAAGTGAATTATGCAACCACAGAAAAAGAATTACTGGCAATTGTATATGCATTGGAAAAGTTTAGGTCTTATTTGATTGGATCAAAAGTGGTTGTGTTTACTAATTATTCTGCAATAAAGTATTTGTTGAATAAAGCAAATTCCAAACCTAGACTAATTAGATGGATTTTTTTATTGTAGGAGCTTAACATAGAGATTAAAGATAAAAAAAAGGCAGTGAAAATGTCATTGCTGATCATTTGTCTAGATTGCAAAATGAGGAAGTGACTGAAAAAGAAAAGGATATTCAGGATGAATTCCTAGATGAAGCACTACAGATGGTGCAAGAGAAGAGGCCATGGTTTGTAGATATGGCAAATTTCAAAGCTGTAGGAGTGATTCTTGATTAATACTTTTGGCAACAAAAGAAAAATTTCTAAGTGATGCAAAATATTTTAATGGGATGGCCCTTGTTTAAAAAAGGGCTTGATAATCTTTTAAGAATATGTGTCATTTATGAAGAAGCAAGGAAGATCTTATGGCATTGTCACAATTCGCCATATAGATGACATTTCAATAGGGAAAGGACGGCAGTAAAAGCCCTTCAATCTGGTTTTTATTGGCATTCTTTTTTTAATGATGCCTATTCTCATGTTAAAAGTTGTGATAAATGTCAAAGGTTAGGAGGGATTTTTAGAAGACATGAGATGCCTCTACAAAACATCATAGAGGTGGAAGTTTTTGACTATTGGGGAATAGATTTTATTGGACCATTACCCTATTCTCACTCAAATCAATATATTCTTGTGGCAGTGGATTATATTTCTAAATGGGTTCAGACAGTGACTGCTCCTACAAATGATATAAAGATAGTGATCAAGTTTTTGAAGAAGAATATCTTTGCTCGTTTTAGGGTACCAAGGGTACTTATAAGTGATGGAGGTTCACATTTTTGCAATGCTCAGCTATAGAGAGTTCCAGAGAAGTATGAAGTCAAGCATAAAATTGCTTCTCCATACTATCCGCAAACAAATGGACAAGTGGAGGTTTCAAATAGAAAGATAAAAAGGATTTTGGAGAAGACAGTTGCTTCTTCTAAAAAGGACTGGTCAAACAAATTAGATGATACTTTATGGACATATAAAACTACTTTCAAATCTCTAACAAGGTTGACATCATTCCAATTGGTGTATGAGAAATCATGCCATTTGCCAGTTGAATTGGAACATAGAGCTTTTTGGCCTTTGAAGTTTTTAAATTTTGATCCAATACTGTTTGGAGAAAAAAGAATTCAGCAATTGCGTAAGCTTGAAGAGTTGAGGAATAGTGCTTATGAGAGTTCTAAGCATTACAAGAAAAGGGTGAAAGCATATCATGACAAGAAGATCTTGAAAAGACAATTTCAATCTGGTCAACAAGTCTTGCTATTTAATTCCAGGTTGAGATTTTTTCTAGGGAAGTTGAAGACTAAGTGATCAGGGCCTTTTATAGTCAAAGAAGTAAAACCATATAGGGCGGTAGAAATTGAAGATCCTAACTCTAAGAAGAGCTTTGTAGTAAATGGTCAGAGATTGAAAATTTATCTTGGAGGAGATGTTGAAAGGCTAACCAAAGTAATTCAATTGGAAGATCCTTTTTAATGATGATTTGTTAAGCTAATGACGGTTAAAGAGCACTTACTGGGAGGCAACCCAGGATTTCTAACTCTTTCTTAGTTTAAATTATTTTGTCATTTAGTGTTTGATTCTTGTAGGTTGTAAATTGCTAATAAATAAATAAAATGTTGCAGACTAGTAGGGGCTCAGCACCCAGGTCATGTATAAAAGTTAAGTCTCAGGTCATTAAGGGCTTAGCCCCCAAAAAGGGTGTCCAGCACCCTTAAGTAAGTGAGTCTCAAGAAGTGCAGGGCTAAGCGCTTATGCTTGAGGACTTAGCGTGCTATGTTTTAAAAAAAAATTAAAAGATAATATATAATTTTAATTTTATTTTTAAAAATTTTGAGTGAGGGAAACTAAAAAGCTGTGGGCCTCATGGGCTCACTAGTGCGCTTAGCACTCATTATGCACGCCCAACACACTACTGCAGTTACGCTTCAATAACAAAGGCGTGAGGCACTTTAGTTGTCTCACCCTTTACTTAAAATAACCTTAGCTGTTTTTTATTGTCTGCCTCACTCTTCCTCTGTGATTTTATGATTCCTTCTCACTCCCCCTTTCCAATTATCTTTAAGTAATTTTTTACTATTATCTCTTGGTTTTCTTGTTATGTTAGTGTTGTCTCTTTCATTGTCTTTAGTTAGTTTAATTCCATTTTTGCATTTCAATGATTAAATGAAGTTCTAAATGAGGTTTTTAATGAATGTATGTTGTTATCTAATTTCTTTGAGCGAATATAAGTACGAAAAGTGTGATTTTAGTTTATATTTGTATATAGTATACCATTTGTTCGACGTTTTGCTTGAAATAAATTATGGAAAACTACAGGGCGCCCAGCGCCCACTACAGAACACCCAACGCGCTTTGAATGTGCATATGGGGATTAAGAACTGCAGGGCCCCCAGCGCCGACTGTAGAGCACCCAGCGCACAACTGCCCGACATTTGCATTTGAGAACGCCTAGCACGCAAGAATGGGGGCTCAGTGTTGGCAACTTAGACAATTCTATTTGTGCTGAAACTTAGACAATTTAGAAAGTGAATCTTCTTTTTAGTTTTATTGACAATTCACAGTTTAACATTGTTTCTGGCGATTTGTTGTCTTAAATTGTTACAAGATGGGACCTAAGAAGCTACCAACTAAGAGGTCAAGGGCATCACTTGCTGAAGAATCTTCACAACCTATCCGCCCTTTTGACAACTATCATTGCAACATCAAGAGAGGTTAAATGAGATTGAGAAGAGGAACCTTCTTACTGAGAGGAAGGTCACCCTACAGGCTAGAAAGTACCCTGCTTTCCAGAATGAGATGACGAGGAGAGGATGGGGAAAGCTTGCATCATATCCTGAGCCACCTAATGTAGCAGTGGTGAAAGAATTTTATGCTAGTGCTTACACTGTTTCACCCGAAAGTAGTTTGAGGAAGAGCTTTGTAAGGAGACGCTTTGTAAAGTTTGATGACATGACAATTAACAAGTTTTGAGAACAGAGATGAATTTGGGACCAAATGATTGTGAGTATGTGGAGTGGTGTAACAAGGCTGATAAGGATTACTCTCTGATCCTTAATATAATCTGTGCCTAGAGCTAATTATGAATACACTGCAAATGGACAGAGAAAGAAGATTTTGAGGAGAAACTTATTGTCTTTGGCTCAGATCTGGATGAGCTATCTCTATTCTAACATTTCTCCTTGCTCTCACACCTCTAGTATCACTGAAAAGAGGTTTCAGATGCTTTATACTATTATGGCAGACAAGTCTATGGATGTGTGAAGTGTCATATCACTAGAGATTCAACTAGCAACCAACTCCACTGGAAATGCCATGTTAGGGCATCCATGTTTGATCACTGAATTATACAAACAAGTTGGTGTGGATGTTTCTAATCCACCACATTTGGTATTGAGGAAACCAATTGATGCTAGGTTTATCCAAGCTCATTACATGAATAATGGACCAATTGAACGGGAGAGATCTCCTCCACCCCTACCTAAATTGTCACTTTCAAAGCGGTTGAAAAACATTAAGCATGATCAAGTCTTGACTCAAGAGCAGAATGTTGCATTGTTCAGAGGCCAAACTATGCTGATGGATACATTACACAACCTCTCTTTGCACATTCTTGGTGTTGCTGGAAGCGGGTTTGTTTTCTTGACTGCTGAAGAATTTGCTATACATGTTAATTGGCCGGGTAGTGGTGACTTTGGTGGTGAGAGGCTGGATGAGAGCAGTGAGACTGCAGGAGCAGAAGGTGAAGAGGAAGAGGAAGAGGGAACTAAAGATGATGAAGCTAATGATGAGAAGACAGAGGAGGATTGAAAAAAACTGCCTTTTATAATTTCTTGTTTTGTGTTTACTGCTTTTTTGTTATGTTTGGTTATTTTAGAACACTTTATGTTTGTTTACGTTATTTTAATGTTTGTGGTACTTTCTATGTTTGCTTGCTTGAAATATTATATATCTATCAGTAGTTAAAACACAAATAAATCTTATAAAGCATATAATAATTAAATAAATATCTAGCTTTGTGATGATAGTGTTCTCTCTTGAGATAAAATTTCTGTGAGTGTTTGGGATAGGAATTGGTGAGACACTAAGGTGAGTTTTGTGGTTGATTTCAAGAGTTTCTATAGCTCTATTGCATTTTGGAAATTGTTATAATTAGTTGATATGGTAAAATAAATTTAAAGCAGATTATTGGATATATTAGCTCATAGCTTTGTAAGGAATTTAAGCCTAATTGAATATTTTTCTTTCTGAGAGAATGTAATCAGGGGAATTGTGACTTGATCTTGCTTCCATCTCTTTGTACATATTTGCAAGTCGCATAGAAATGATCAGGGCAGTTTTGTTTCTTTAAAATGTATATAAGTTTAAGCCAAAAAGCCTACCTAACATTATAATCCTTTGTTTTAGGCCCTTGAGCTTGAATGTGATTTTTTTTTACTATTGTAATCCCTTAAGCCTCTAAAGAAAAACCATAATTACCATTGCTTGGATGAGGGAGCATTTGTAAAGAAAGAATTGCATAGGTTTGGGGGAGGGGGGCTTTATCAAAAAGGAAGTCACAAAATATTGGATTAGTAAAATAAAATCAAAGTGTACAGTTATTTCCAAAGTTTTATGTTAAAAAAAACCAAATAGAGAATTAAATGTTTGCTTATTGGAAAAATAGTGGTGTTGAGTGTACAGTTTAAAGATATTAAATAAATGCTTCCTTATTCTAAGTGATATTTGTTATCCATAGAAAAACCAAAAATATTCTTCTAGCCTAGCCACATTACAACCCAAATAAAGTCCTTAGAGATCTATGTGATGTGTAAATTGTGTGCATTTTGAGATGAAGAGCAAAGTTGGGCTGTATTGTTTTCTTTGGTTGGCTATGAGTGAACAATACTTTTGTGTACATAAGTGAAACACATCTATGAGGAGCTATGTGTTCTTGACTGAATTCATAATTTTGATTACCATGTTAGCTTTGTTCCGTGATTTCCACCTTGCAGCTAGTTTTAGTTCCTTTTGGGAGTTCCATGAGATAAACCAAAGCCTTGAATTGGGTTTTATGCCAAATGCTTAGCAAGTAAAAGAGGAACATGTGTTATTTTTAGCTGGATTTTTATTTGAAAATATTTTTAGTATCTAAGTTAATTTCTTAGGTTATGCTTGGGGACAAGCACGAGTCTAGGTTTGAGGGAATTTGTCAAAAGATAAAAGTTGTTTATAATTTATAAGTTTTTATGGTTAAGTTTTTATAAAATGTTAAGTTTGAGTTATATTTTGAGTTAATTTAGTTAACAAAATTAAGTTCTCTTTATTTTGTGAATATATATGGTTTTTACTTATTTTATGTTATTTTGTGTAGATTAAAAGCCCAACAACAACTTTGTGGACAGTCCAAGATGAGAACCCAATGAGTTGAAGGTCCAGCCTAAGTATATCAAGGAAAATCCAAGTTAAGTGTGAGGGCTTAGCCCCCATTTTAGAGGGCTAAGCGCACAATGGCCAAAAAGGTTAATAGTCAGAGGGCTAAGCACCCATCTCAGGGGGCTTAGTGTGTAACAACCGATCTGTCACTACTGGACAACACTACCATTCTACTTATTATTTAAAAAAAAAAATTCCTTGGTTAACATACAAATTATATGTTCATCAAAACTGTGCACCTGTATATATAAGAGACTTTCCTTTCCAATCCATACATAACTGTTCCATATGTACAAATCAAAACTTTATAACACATCTGTACCAATGCCTTTACTTTAATATGAATATACATTAGTAAGGGAAAGGGAATACAAAACTCATTCGCTAATGCTAGTCAAACTATACATCAAGACTACAATAGCTATCAAAACAACATCCAAAGTGACAATGGGACTCGTCATATTTTATTGTCTCTAAGCTAGCATCTCGGTCATGAACTCTTATCAGCTGGAGCAACCGACGTCTCTACATCTGCTTCCATGTTAATGAAGTGATCATCACGGGCACGAACCATATTTGCAAACAACGCAAGGGTAAGCTTACCTGAAACAACATAACATATATTATGAAAGAAAAATGATCAGAATTCTCCAACTCATACATCCATAATCAAACAATAATAACAACAATAGTAACCACAATAACATCAATCACAGCGACAACAACAACATACAACATCACCACCAACAATGATAATAACAAAAGAAATCTTCCTTTACATACATACATAAATATATATATATATATATATATATATATATATATAGAATCAACATAAAATTCCATGCTACATGGTCACATTATAGATCAGTGATGTCAATCACCATACCAATGCATGAGGACACTACTATCGAGAAATTTTCAACAATCAAGCGATCAGCTAGGCACCACCATGACACGAGATTTACAAAGGCTCCAGCCTTATATGAATTCACACATCTGTATATCTTTAAGGTCCTACCGTGACTAACCTCCATTAGCCTTCTTGCACTTGTCGCAAATTAAGCGCATGCTTATTTACAAAATGCAAACTCATGCCCATATATGCATGATCATAAACCACGTATAGTATCACCGCATAAACATCCCAACATCCTCACTTAGACCTTAACATGGAGAAAGAACAACAACTTTACACTTAAGTCTCAAAACATCAAGCTACAGCCAAAAATTAATCACCAAAGGTCCGAACAACTTCGCTACATAAAATGTAGTCCTCCATAAGGCTCTAACCACATAAAAGAACCCCAAATAAGGTTTGGGAAATTCATCATAATTTATAAATTATTTTATACTTTTTCACTTTATGCAATTAAATCGTTGTTTATGCTTAAAACACACATTATTAAGTTTTATGAAGTAATCATTATGGTTTCACTTGAAAGTCTTAAATGAATATTAATAAGTTTGATTAGGTCTAAAACTATATTAATAAGGTGCTGTTCCAGATTAAATTTTAATTAAATTTTTGAATTTCCTAAAATACCCTTAAGATTTTTATGAGAGGTTTATATTTCACTACTTTCTAATGAGAATTTTTGTGAAATTTTCTAAGGTTATTTTATGTGAAGTGACAATTTTGTCCTTAGGTTTAATTTAAATTACTGAAATCTTCATAACTTATTCAAATTAACTTGACAATTGAAAAGTCTTTCAATTATGACTTAATTAACTTATTTATGAACAAAAAATATTATTTCAATTATACAATTAATTTAAAAAGGATGAAATTATATTTTGCCTTTCTTTCATAAATTTTCACTAAAACACTTATAATTAACTTATATTAATTTCAAAAATTATTAAAATTCTAAATCTAACTTAGAAAATTTTAATACCATGAAATTAAATTATTTTAATCATAATATTAATGTTATGTAAGTGAAATTACCATTTTACCCTTTGTTAACATAATCATCAATTAATTGACAAAAACTAGTCTAAATTAAGCTCTTTTGGGGGTAATCTTTTTCCTAATTCCATCAACAATTAATTAATCACATTTAATTCTTAAACTTCAGTCCATTCTACTATATTTAGGATAAATAATTCCTTTAAGACACCGTTTTGGGCAAAAGTGGCCTTTTTCTTAAGTTTTAAGCCATAAACTTTCATTTAAAGCATGTTTGGGAAATTGAAATTTGGAGATTTCAGTTGTTTTTTGACAAAAAAAAAGTTGTTTGTTTCTTATGTGATTGGGACAGTTGCGAAAATTAAATTATTTTAATAATCGATTATTGTTATAATCAAAATCAATTTTTGCTTGGGTAAGTTTGCTAAAAGGAGATTTAAAATATTAATTTTGTTTGGATACAACAAAAAAAAAAATCTTTTACATTGTAAATTATGAAAAAAGGTAGAAGCTATTTGTAACACCCCCACTTTAACTTACCCGTTTGTTTTTCTAATTATTCTATGATTAACTGTGAAAAATTAAATAGGAATCTCAAGGGTATAATTCTCACAGTTATATTCATCTTAGTAAGTTCTATCTAGTTTAGATTTTTAATATTTTATTTGGATTAGGGTCCGGGAGTGATAAAACAACTAACAACTTGCTTAATAAGACAAAATAATAAAACTTAGCTAGAGAGATTTAAAAATTATTTTTAAATCATATTTATATTCAAAATATTTAATAATAATTTTAGAAATTTTTTTCGGATTTTTAGAGACAGTTTTTGTAAAATGACCACTATATCCTTAGCCGACTGTGAGAGTTAGCAGAAAACTTTTTGACCTCAAAATATTTTGAAAATTTTATATTGAGTATATTTTAATTATACCAATATTATTGTGATGGAAAAATGGTGAAAAAACGAAAAATATAATTATTTGATAGAAACTTGATTTATTAGCTTAATAAATATCATTTTCAGTGAAAAATTTATTATAAATAATATATATATGAGAAAATTCCGAAAATTTTTCTTAGACTCATAAAAATATATGTGAATGCATGGTGTGGTCAGAATTAATTAAAACTGACCCAATAATTTAATCTAATTATTCATCATAAACTAATATTTTGTCATTTTTACCATAACTAACACATGTACAATTGCAAGTCAACAATGGCTGCCCCTTATTTACTCCATTCTCACGCTGGATTCAGCCCCTTCTCTACTTCCTTTTCACGTCAATTGCAGCTGGTTGGGAGAAGGGGGTACATTGATATTTGTTTCTTTATAATTTGGTATAAAAAAAAAATTAAACAAAACTATTTTGTTAGATGTTACCATAGTCAAAATTTGCTGCCCCCTTAATTACTCATTTGCACGTTAGTTCCGGTTTATGTGGGAAGGGAGTGTAGTTTTAAATTTTTGAAAGAAAATTAAATCAAAATTTCACAATTTTTCTTCTATAAAAATCCACCCAACAAACTTTCCTATTAGTCATTCCCACTTCAAAAATCTGGCCTCTCTTTCTACTGGTTTTGCTGGATGGACATCCCCCTCCACCATCAAGCCTTAACATTTTTTTTTCTTCACCTTCAAACACTACCCATTTAGCCAAACCATATTAGTTTAAGTCTTAAACCTTCTCTCCTCTTTCAATTTTACCAACAAGCTACTTATTAGAGGTAAGGGGGAGTGAGGTTTAAGCCTCTAATTTTTGTTTTCTTAATGGGTGTGTGTGTTGGGTTATCCCTTAAACCCATATTATTATATTAATCCTACTACTATCTATCTATATATATATATATAAGTAATTATTTACTTTCTTGTTCATTTTAAATTCTTGCTTTACTTTAATGATATTTAATTTGATGTTATTTATCTTCTTGCTCTTGTTATTATTTTTATTTATATAGATGGTTTTGGAGTGGTTTTCCCCCAAAACCCTTAGCTTTTACATTTCTTGTCATTTATATTTATGCCATTTACCTTATTGTTAATTTTTGCTATTTAAATTCTTGCCGTTTAATTTCTTGCTTTACTTATTGCAATTTTTATTTTGCCCATTTAAATTTTTGCCATTTACCTTATTGTTGTTTAAAATTGTTATGCCTATTCTATTGTTATTTACTTAAAATTTATTTTATTGTCATCATAATTATTGTTATTTATTTTATGTTAATTTTATTTTTATTGTTGGTATCATATGATAACTTAATATCCTATTATAAATAACCATCAATGAGCCTATTTTTATGCAAGCTAGCTATTTTCTTAAAAACCAATTTAAAGCCTTAATTAAGATCACTTGGAGTAATAAATTTTTGGAACCCATTTTTCTCTTAGGCGCTCTCGGCCATTTCATAAAGAAAAGAATAAGGAATATTTCTTTTATGTCAATTAACTTATTAGAATGAGTAAGACGGTTGAGAAATAATAATAACATAAAAAAAATCAAATTTTGGACCACATAGAGAATGGATTCAATTTCTAGAAAAACAAATAAATTGGGCTTTTTCTAAACAGATCATTCGGCCCATTAAAGATGAAAAAAATATATATACATAATAAATTAAAACTTAGATTTTTATAATATACTAGAAATCTAAGTGACAAGGTAAAACTTTTATACAAAATAGACTCACGACCTTTTAGAAAAAGTAAGGAAGAAAATGAGTTTCTTTTATTAAAATTAAACATTTTCGATAATTACTTGAATTGGTTCAAATTGGTAAAAATGAATCTTAGGAAAAGTTGAAGAAAAGGTTTTCTTGAAAAAGCAAGTTCTATTAAATTTTTGTAGATTAATTTAAGAAATAAAGTTTGTCAAAATTAACTAAATGGACTTTAGGCCCAAACTAGGAAGAGTTTTTAAAAATAAAGGTCTTATTGGATAAATTTTAAAATTGTTACCATTCAACTATTGTTTTAAACAAATTATGGCTAGCATGGAAATAACTATCTTGTTCAAATAAAATTTACAAATGTTTTGGTAAAAAGCATGCAACCACATGATTTTTTCAAGAAATTAGAAGTCTTGGTTTTGTAAGATGAACATCCCAAATTTTAGTAAAAGGAAACAACTAAAGAAAAACTCTAAGTATGCTCTGTGGTTGCAGCACAGCCTGATCTTCCACATCAAAAAAGGACTTCTCTCAAATTTATTTACCACGTCCTAATTATAATGGTAGAGTGAAAATTTTTCCTTAAAAATAGTCTAATTTAAAAAATTAGAAAAGGATAAGAACAAATCAAAGAAATTAAATTGAAAACTTATTTTAAAAGTATGTATGTGTGAAAATGGAATGTTGTATGCAACTTTAAGTGATGACATTTTTCTTGCTATATTTCTTAGTTGAATTGTTTCTAAGTTATTATGAATGGTGGATGAATATCTCTGTGAAAAGTGGTTTTGAAACTCTGCTGGATTACCCAGAGAGTATGCCTAGAAACTTAGAAACAAAGTCATAAGAAACCCTCGGTTGAGATGGGACCATGTTGAGAAACATGAGTTCCGGTGTCTGCGAAGTAACAGTTGGTACACTGCGAGATGAAAGGCAAGGACCATTGTTGGGGTCTTGAGGGTAAAGGTACCGAGTTGTGAACGTCCCAATGGTCAGGATAGCGCCCTAAGCTGAGATAAATCATGTAAACCGACTTGGTAACCCTGACGCCTGCTCAGCATCACCATGATTGGTGTAATGTATATCCTTGTTGGGTGTGTGGCCCTTTCCTCGAGGATGATGATTACGACATGGATGTTTGTACCTTGTGAGGGATTATACGAACTCCCAATCGCTTCCCAGTGATTCCTGATGATTAAAGTAAATCACCAGAAATGGGTATGGATCCATACGTCTAGTAAAGGTTGAGATTGAGTCGTAATAACGTAGGTCAGACCTTAGGAATTCCCCAATTGGTTGTTTAATCTATTGTTTGCAACCTATTAAGAAAACGAATGAGGCTTTTACAAAAACCTCACTCCTTTCTTGTTTGTTTCTTTTCATATACGATCGTGGTACAAGCAGATGGACTCTGAGGACTAGCAGTGACGACTACTCTACATATGACTTTTGTAGATTTGATGGGATGGGATAGCCTAGTATAGACCTATACTACTCTGGCATAGGTCATTTTGTTGTACAACTACGAGCGGGTAGTTAGTATGAACTTTTGTTGTAATTACTTATGTATTTCTTTATATATGTACTTTGATTTTGTACGAAGACTTGACGTTTATTTCATAATCATGGTTCTTTATATAATATCTCTTGGAATTGCTAAATGTTTGCGAAAAATAAGTACGTATTAGTTTTAAATCAAGTCGACATTCTAACAAACTGGATTAAGAAATAATAAAATAAAATGAATGTATGCCTTATTATAGCGGGTGTTACACTATTAGGTAAAAAGCTAAAAAAGAAAAAAGTTGTTAGGAAATTTGGGGGTAATTTGTGTAACACCCATTCATTTAATTATAGTCTATATTAATTTAGTTATTTAATTATTACGAGTAAACTTTTTTTATTCTTATAATAGAAAATTTTTAAAACTAAACAAAATTTGAAAATGGTAGTAAAAGGTGAAAGATGGAAACTTTATATACATATATATCATCAAAATATACATCGTGATTTGGATAATACATAAAAGTCATAAAGTACGAAAAAGGAAACAAAAAGTACATCAAAAGATAAATACTACCTAGTCAAATATATACATCAAAAAGATCTTATATAGAGCAGTGTCAATCTACCCTATCCCTTATATAAAAAAACTACAAACTAGGTCTATAAATCCTTGCTTGTCGAAGTATCCTCTACTCATCCTCAGCATCACTGATGTTACCGTCATCTTTAATAATCGCGATCAATCATACAAAGAAGAAAAATAATAGAGTAAGGTATTTTGTTTTAAAATCACTTTTACATGTATGGTAGGAAGTCTACCATAAAACAAAGATAAAACACAGCTGACAATAGAAGGGAACATAAGGTACATTCTAAGTTGTATCAAACTACCCTTAACTTGATATGCATCCATACTCCTCATTAGTAAATAATAGTTCTCAACAAAATTGAAAAGTGACTAGGAGTACATATGCTTCTTCAACATCATCACATAGAACAATTCTCATCATCAATGAGGAACAAATAACAACCAGGACGTCCATTTATAAAGGTATACTCTCATATCAATCCTAGAATGCTGAATAGTTGTTGAGGTTATCGAGCTTGGTCAGGTGAATGTCCCGACTCATGGGCACTACCCAGCCCATTGGGACCTTCACCATTTAATGCCTACCCCAAGACTTCCGCAAGTGGGTTCTTGCATTTCATTTCTTATCGTACCAAATTGTAACTTCTCTAACAAGGTGCCATGCACTACATGTCACTTGCTTTACATTACTCACTAAACTATCCATTCCTAACTTCTCAAGCAGAGGTTTCCTTGGTCTCATTTAGTTTAAACATCAGTACAACTAACATTTCTACCTTCTATTACAAAAATTACATAATACAAAAATTTTAAAAGAGTAACAATTTAGTAATCACATAAAATTTTAGCAGAATAATAACTTAGTAATTACTGAAATTCTAGCAGAATAACGACATAGTAATTGTAATTTAATTACTAAAATTTTGGCAAAATAACAACTAGATAAATATATTTTAATTTTCTAAATTTGAGTAGAGTAACAATTTAGCAATTATAATTTAATTTTCCAAATTTAAGCAAAGTAAGAACTTAACAATTATAATTTAATAATCTAAATTTGAGTAGCGTAACAACTTAATAAGAGCATTTTAATTAAAAATTTAAGCAGCATAACAACTTAGTAAAAATTAAATTCTAGCATTAAAACATTATAACATAGTAAATTTGTATATTGAAAGGTTTAGGGAAAAACCTTTTCTACCAACACGAAAAGTGACAATAATTTAGAACCAACCCCACTCCACCCAATTACCTCTAAGGTGGTTGATGAAGAGGATGCAAAAATCTTACTAGTTGAAAACTAGCAAAATTTTAACATAAAAACAAAATAAGAAAAAAAAATTGTAGAGAGAGCTCTCTAAATTTTCAGCCAACTTGAGAGAGGGAGAGGTGATGAAAATACTGTCCAAGAATGGGCTATTTATAGAGGAGGGTGGGAGCTTAGGTCTCTAATTAGTTACATCATGCAATATGTTATAATTGCAATTTTTATTTATTTTAAATTTTGATTTAGGGACACATTCAAGATAGGTGGTGAGTCATCTAGGAATAGGCTAAACATGTGTCCCATGAGCTACCCCAACTTTATCATTGTAAATTTTATCTACAGTTAAATTAACTGGTGCCGATAAAATTGCATAAACGCGAATAATTTAGCTACTAATATCAAAATAATACGTTTTAATGCAAAAATGAACATATACATTATTTTTCATCAAAAACAAGTTTCTAATAATTAATTTTAATTTTTATTAATTTATTTTGAATTTATATATATATATATATATATATTGTATTTTTGAGTTAGAAAATTCATATTAATTCCATTTTAATTCAATAAATACCAAAATTTTTATGAAAATTCTAAAATTAAATATTTTACCTAAAAATTAATTGGGATTACCATTTTAACCATTTTGAATGTCAAACCAATACTAGCTAGGCTTATCGGACACCTAGGGGCATTTTAGTCATTTTACAGAAAAATTCTAGAAAATTCTCACTATTATATTTTAATATTTATGACATGATTCCAAGCTCAAATTAACATTTTAATGTCAATTCAATCTTTTTCTTATGTCAGCTCTAAATGTTGAGAAATAAGGATAAAATTGTCATTTTTTAATTTCTCTGAGCTTCGACTCAGAAAAATTACTAAAAGTCACGATTAAATAATTCTTAAAATTCTGAGTGTAATGGTGGGGATTTGAATTTTGAAATTCTTTCCCGAATTTTTAGAAGTAAATCGTCAAATATTAGAATTATATTTTTTGCTATTTTTCTTTCAAAATAAAATTTTTATAATGAAATATACTTAGTATAGAATTTTCAAAATATTCTGAGGTCAAAAAGTCTTTGGTTGGTTCTCGTAGTCAACTAGGGAAATATTTGTCATTTCACAAAAACTAAATCAGTTCTTGAAAATTTTCCAAAATTATTATTAATTATTCTAAGTATATTGATGACTTAAAAATAACTTTTAAACACTTCTAACTATTTTTGTTTATTAATTCTGTCATCTAACAAAACAGTCATTTTACCAATTTCCAGGCTCCGTTCCCTAGAAAAAAATCTAAGCTAGGTACTATTTATTAATATGAATGTAACTGTAGGGATCAAATTTTTGACATTCCCATCTGATTCTTAGAAATAAATACAGAATAATTAAGAAAGCAGTTTAATAGACAAAAGTAGGGGTGTTACAATTTGGGTATTACATTTTAAAAGAAAAAAAAAACTATTGAGAAATAATCATAAGCTATAAAAGTTTAAATGCAAGATTTTAGCTTATGTTTCAGAAAAAAAAAAGTTTCTTTTTTTTTACAAATTTCAGCTAATGTCCCAAACACTTGATTATGGGTTTTAAGTCATTGTTCTTTGTTCTATTCCAATAGCTTAAACAACATGTCGATCTAGGGGTCCCAAGCATCCAAGGTCCAAGCTTTAATTCTTTATGTGTTTAAGTCTTATGAAATTTTCTCAGTAGTCTTGCACTTTATAGCCTTAAATCAACTCAAAACCATGCCGAAACATAAAATCACCAATAATACATAATGAGTCAATGAAAAATAATTTAAATACAACAAAAATAGTCACAAAATATTAGGCATGCATTTTATGTGATAGAGAGCAAAAAGAGAGTGAAGGATGAAAGATTTTTACATTGATAACAAATATGCATATATTGACCATTTCAAGTGCATAAAACACAAATAACACATTTTTTAACATCAAATTACATCAAATGTAATACCCTTCTATGCTACTAAGGTTTACTACTTCTCTTTTTACTTCATTTAAAACTTTTATTAATTTATTTATGAAAATATGAGTAAATTTTTCGTGATAAGATAATAGTAAATATGTAAAGCAAAAGATATCTTATGTATTGCAAATATCCTAGAACATAAATACATACTTTATATAATTATTATCAAAAGTATCTAAGTCAACTACATGTACCTCAAATCGTAAAATACATCACCAACCCAAATAAATAAACAATCCCTTGAAAAAGGGAGAAGTGTAGCGTGTGCGTACATGAACCCTATGAAACTAGGTATATGCATATACAAAATATGTCAAAAAGGGAAGTGGGTATGACACTCACTCTCTAACAATTGGTCATAACTACCCTTTAGTCAATTACTATCAACTGATTTGTCCAACGAATTATCTCAATCCTCAAAACTGGGAAGGTAAAGAAAGTAAGGCATAGCACAAGTCGTCTCCACGATATCACTATAGGCAAGTCCCTCTATATGTATGTTATCAAAATCGTCAGGTGATGTTGATTGTAACACCCACTATAAAGAGACAAGCGTTTATTATTTCTTAATCTATTTGTTAGATACGTGGACTTGATTTAAAACTTTTCCATATTTATTTTTCATAAATGTTTAATAAATCAAAAATATATTATATAAAGAACCATGATAATGAAATAAACATCATCATATAATATATATACATCAAGTCTTTCATACAAGTCAGATGTCAAAGTACATACATAAGAAATACATTAGCCATACATCAAAAGAAATATTAGATACTCGCCTATAACTATACAACAAAAATACCTATATCAAAGCAGTATAAGTCTATACTAGACCATCCTATCCCACTTGATCTACAAAAAGTCGCAGGCTAAGCCATTATCACTACGAATCCTTAGAGTACCTCAGTATCCTCAGAATCCATCATATCCTCATCATCTATAGGGACATGGCCATTGGGCAAATGCCCAAGGCTGTCGAAGCTGCCAACGCTATTGACCTTGGATGAGGAAGCAGTCCATCCATAGTTCTCACCTGGTGGTAAAAGGGGTCGGATGAAGACTTAGTAGTATCAGGGTAAGGTGGGATCACAGGCGGTGGCTCGTAATATTGAAGATAGGACGTAGGAATTACCATGGTGCCAATATCCAGAAAGTCATCCATTTGGGGAAATAGAGCGTCATCCACGTCAATATCTCTGCCAGCGAAGGTGGAGTTGGGTGTGGTCCTCTAACAAATCCGTGGGGGGAATCGTAGAGACAGTCATAGATATGGTTAGCTACCCCATCAAAAGAAAAACATTTATTATAGGGGACATGAATGTAAAGGTAACATGTCCCTAGAAGGTGGAGTACTGGGTAGCCGGGTCATAGACCCAATGACCCAAAGGGTTATAAGAAAGGTGGATGTTTGCCATCGCATGGAACAGACCCATTTGCTCATACTGCGGTCATATATGAAAAGAAATAAAAAAGAAAGGAGTGAGGCTTTTATAAAAGCCTTATTCATTGTCTTAACAGGCTACAAACAATAAATTAACAATCAATTAGGAAATCCTAAGGTCTGACCTACATTATTGTCACTCATTTACAAAACTTTACTCGACATATAAATCCATTCCTATCTCTTATGAATCACTTTAACCATTAGAAATCACTAAGAAGTGATTAGCAGTTCGTATAGTTCCTTATAAGGTACAGACATCCATGTCATAATCATCATCCTCAACGAAAGGGCCACACGCCTATTAGGGATATACATTCTACCAATTATTGTGATGCTGAGCAGAAGTCAAGGTTACCAAGTCGATTTATATGATTTATCTCGGCTCAAGGCACTAACTTGACCATTGGGATGTTCACAACTTGATACCTTTATCCTCAAGATCCGAACAATGGTCCTTTCCTTTCATCCTATAGTGTACCAAACTATAACTTCCCAGACATAGGCACTCATGCTTCTTAGCATGGTCCTAACTTAACCGGGAGCTTCCTATAAATTGCTTTCTAAGTTTGAAGACATACTTTTTGGATAATCTAGCAGAGTTTCAGAATCACTCTTTACAGAGATTGCATTCATCCATCACATTTATAATAACTTAGAAACAAAATAGATGATAAGTATGGTAAAGAGAATGTCAATAATTAAATTGGATACATAATTCATTCTCATACATACATACTTTTAAATGTAGTTTCTCGTTTTAATTTCTTTGATTTATCCTTCTCTTTTTCTAATTTTTTAAATTAGACTATTTTAAAGGTAAAGCTCTCAATCCATAAATATGGCAAAGATTTAGTAATTAAAGTTTGAGAGAAATTCTTTTCTAATGTGGAAGGTTAGGCTATATTGTAACAGAGCATACTTAGAATTTCTTTTGAGTTAATTTCTTTTTTTACAATTTGATGTGTTTATCTTAGAAAATCAAGATTTCTAATTTCTCCATTTTTTCTTAAAAAAATGACATTATGCATAATTGTATGCATTTTATTTGATTGATAAAAACATTACTAATAAAACTTATTTGAACAACATTTACTCCTTTTCCTATACTAATCATAAATTGTCTAAAATAATAATTAGATGCAAAGATCGTTAAAAATTATTTCTAAAAACTTTTCCTAGTTGGGCCAAAAGCTCATTTAATTCAAATGACCCAAAACTTGTTTCTTACATTAGTTCACACAAAAAAAAATTAAAAGAATTTGCTCTTTTAAGAAAACTTTTCTTCCAACTTTCCTACTAATTATAAGGTCCATTTCTACCAAGCTGGGCTAAATTAAATAAATGTCAAAATGCTTAATTTTAACAAAAAGAAACTTTTTTCCCCTAATTTATTAAAAAAAAAAAACCGTGCGTCACAATTTAAAATTGAAAGTCTAAAAATTTATTATTATTATTATTTTCAACATCCTTGTCTAAAGTTCCTTATGTGAAGTTTCAATCACCTACAGTAGATAAAGTTTCAATGCCTATATAGTTAAACATAAATTAGAATACAGGAAATATTATAATATATGAAATATTCACCTATTTATATTTATTTTAAAACTTAAGTTCCAGGAACTATATTTTTATATTATTTAACATTTTAAAACATAAACTAAAATAGATGAAATATGTACGTATAATTTATATTCATTCTGATATGTAAGTTGCGGTACCTTTTTCTTTTTTTTCTACTCTCAATTCAATATTTTGAAAATATATTCTTCTATGTATAGTGGAAAAATTTTAAAATTTCGTTCTAGACATTAAGAAGAATTGGCCGAGAGCCAATTAGGAGATTATCCCTCTTAATTAATTTTCCTTTACTTAATTTACCATTAACCATTTACTAAATTAATCAAATAAAATTTTCTTTCTTTACCCCTTAGTGTTAGTGGGCCAAGCCCAACTATTGCCCCAAAAGAAAGAATTTTTTCTTGAATGTAAACATACTAAACTTAAATAATTTAATAAGTGATTAAGTTTAATCTTAGCTTCACCATCACAAAAACAAGAAGAAGAAGAGCATCATATCATAATTAATATGACCATAAAAATAAATACTAGTGCCCAAGTAAATATAAATAGCAATGGAATGTAAAGATAAAGATTAACAAAATAACAACTTAAAGAAAACATAAAGTTAAATGGCAAGAATTAAATAGACAATAAAGTAAATGACATAAAATAAATGGGCAAAATATAAATGGAACAAGAAATTAAAGTAAATGGCAACATTAATGGAAATAAATAACAAGAGTAAATAAATAATTAAACAACAAAATAAATTGCATTAAAGTAAAGCAAGAACTAAAATTAATCAAGAAATTAAATAAATACTTATATATATATATATATATATATATATATATATATAATAGTAGGATTAGTATAATAATGAGTTTAAGGGGTAACCCAACACACACACCCATTAAGAAAACAAAATTAGAAGCTTAAACCTCACTCCCCCCTTTACCTTTAAGTATGATTGTTGATCGTGTTTAAGAGGAGAGGAGGTGCTTAAGGTATTAGAATTAAACCTAAGCTTGAAGGTGCTTTAATGGTGATAAAAAAAATTAAGACTTGGAGAAGGAGAGGAAGAGGACATCCAGCTGCTAGCAGAGAAAGGGGTTAGAAAATTTCAAGAAGAAAGTGAGAATAGTAAGGTGGTTCGATGTGTCTTTATAGAAGAAAAATTGTATAGGTTTGATTTCATTTTTTTTCACTAATCCCATTAAAAAATTGTTTAAAATATACTCCCCCCCCACCAGTTTTGAACCAGGCGAGAAAATGAAGCAAAAATGGCTGAAATTATTGACTTTTAAATTAACATGTGTATGTAATGGTAAAAAGTAATAAACAATGATTTATGGTAATAAATTGGATCGGGTTTTTGGGTTAGTTTTAAATAAATCTGACCACACCATGTCCTCACACATATTTTTGTGAGTCTTACAAAAAATTTTGAGATTTTTTCATTTATATATTATTTATAATAAACTAAAAAGGTCATTTATTAAGCTAATAAATCAAAATTCTGTCAAATAAATATATTTTTTGGTATTTCACTATTTTACCCTCAAAATAAAAAATTTTATAATTAAAATATGCTCAATATAAATTTTTAAAATATTTTGAAGTCAAAAAGTCTCTAGTTGGCTCTCGTAGTCGACTAAGGATCTTCTGGTCATTTCATAAAAACTGTTTCAATAAATTCTCGAAATTTGTTTAATGGACATGGCATAAGAAACTTGAACATGCAAGCTTGAGATTAATCTTAAAGCTAAATAAGCATAACCTCGTAAGGGGTCTTCCAAATCTTATATACAAATATGAAGTTCTTTGTGATGTGTGTCAAAAAAGGAAACAAGTGAAAAATTCTTTTGATTCAAAAATATTGTTTCCACTACTTGACCTCTCGAACTCTTATATATTGATTTATTTAGACCAACTAGAACAGCCTCGCTTGGTGAAAAATGATTTGGACTAGTGGTGGTGGATGACTATACTAGATGGACATAGGTTATGTTCCTAAGACACAAGGATGAATCCTTTGAAGTTTTTTCTATATTTTGTAAAAGAGTTCAAAACGAAAAAGGTGTTTGCATAGCTTCAATTAAAAGTGATCATGGAGGAGAATTTGAAAACGAAAGTTTTCAAGGGTTCTATGAGGAGAACGGAATTCTCCATAATTTTTTTGTACCTTGTACACCTCAACAAAATGGTGTGGTAGAGAAGAAGAACAAGTCATTACAGGAAATGGCCAGAACCATGCTCAATGATAACTCAACTTCTAAACAATTCTAGGCTAAAGTTGTGAACACAGTATGTTATTTACAAAACAGAATATATATTAGACCTATTTTGAAAAAGAAACCCTATGAATTATGGAAAAGACGAAAACCCAACATATCATATTTCCATCCCTTTGGATGTCAATGTTTTATTCTGAACACTAAGGACAATCTTGCAAAGTTTGACTCTAAGTGTGATGATGGAATATTGTTAGGCTATTATCAAACATTTAAGGCATATAGAGTCTATAACTCTAAAATCTTAACAGTTGAAGAAGCTATTCATGTTAAATTCAATGACAGTAAGCCTGATAAAGAACTATTAGAGCTGGACGAATCTTTTGTAGATATGAAGTTAGACAATATCAAAGAATTAGCGTCCAAGACTTTTTTGGACAATTCAAAAGAAGAACAAAAAGAACCAACCAGATGACATTGGCAAATGAAAAACTACCATCCAGAAGATCAAATTCTAGGAAATGTACACGAGCATGTCAGAACAAGATCCACCTTCAAAGAGCAAGCAGGCCCTAATTTCCCAGATGGAGCCAAAGACAGTAGATGAAGCTCTATTAGATGAAGGTTGGATTAGAGCCATGAAAGAAGAGCTAAATCAATTTGAAAGACATAACATATGGAAGCTAGTCCCTCTACCCAAAGACAAGTTTGTAATAGGAACAAAATGGGTATTTAGAAATAAGTTGGACGAGACAAGTAAAGTAATAAAAAACAAAGCTAGACTTGTAGCTCAAGGTTATTCTCAATAAAAAGGTATAGATTTCACTGAAACTTTTGCACCTATAGCTAGATTAGAAGCCATTCACATTTTACTTTCATTTGCTACTCATAGTAATATGAAACTCCATCAAATGGATGTAAAAAGTGCATTTCTTAATGATATAATAAATGAAGAAGTTTATGTGAAACAACCTCCTAGTTTTGAGAGTGATACTTTTCCTGATCATGTTTTTAAACTCAAAAAGGCCTTGTATGGATTCAATGTAACAACCCAACTGCTGCTACTAAACAACCCTTCTAATCCTACTCTTATCTTCATACTAGGTGAATAAAAGCATAACATTCATATATGTATAAATCATAGACATCACTATGAGATTCATCTATCTCTGCTACTGCTATAAAGTCTCTTCAATTTCAACCATCAACAGGAATCTGTAAGGGAAATAATACCAAGTCATAACAAAACAATAATCAAATAATACATCATCGGGGGAGAGGGATACAAAAACTCACTCCCTATAGTTGGTCACCCTATACAACCCATCAAAAGAAGAAAGACTAAATATACAACAAAACAACCAAGGCTTAGCTTCTCAAGCCAAATAATCTCCAGCTCTATAGCTCCATCCTCAGCTTTAAGAAGCCGGATCCACGGAAGCACTGCCATTTGCTCCCACGCCATAAGACGTGATCATCACAGGCACACCAGCAGAACAACAACAAGCATCCAACAACGACAAAACAAGGCAAGGATAAGCTTATAAAACAACAGCATAGTATATAAATTTAGAAACACTCATACATATATACACATATAACGTTCTTTCACATAGCAATGAGTTCTCAGTTCAAAACTCCATATCACAGCCGATCCACCACAACTATGTCAATGCATGATGACACGATTCTCGAGAGATTCACAACACCTTGGGTGACTAGCTAGGTCTCACCCTTTACCATGGCCTATCCAAGCACCATTTAGGGATTGCTGAAACTCTGATATGAGGATAAGCTTAGTGGTGTGTCGGGATAAGTATATGTGGGTAGTGGTTCACCGCAACACAAGGCCTGCAACGCCTTGGCCCTCTACAGAATCGCCCATCCACTCATCCCCATAGACCCATCTTTAAAACCCTATGTCTTATCTAGGCACTAGGTTGGAGGCCCATTTGAGCCACAATTCCTATCAACCATCCAACTTACCTGCCTGCTCGCACAACGACATGAGGCCCATCACAGCCTCAGCCAACAACATATGCATGAAATGCATATATTGCAACACCACAACCAAACAACATATATATATGTGTGTGTGTGTGTGTGTGTATTAACACCACAAAAGCAACACAACACCATGTGGGCCCGACCAGCACCACACGTGGTCCACAACCACTACAAATCCATGTAGACCTATTCCATCCTCGAGCATAGCCAACAGGTAAGGCCCTATCCAAGCAGTACATACCTCATGAGGAATCTCACATCAGAATTCATACATAACCAGTGGAGGTCTATCCAAGCAACCTACCACCCAAGGCTCTATCCAAGCAGCCCACATCAAATGGGTGCAACCCCAAACAACAACACTTGTGACTAGTGGAGGTTCTATCCAAGCAACCTACCACTCCTCTCACATTCTCAACCTTAGACTCACACTACGAGTCCATCTCAACCATGTCTCACACAACTACACTTCAACATTGTTCAACAACAGAACACTGTGTTCGCTCAGCGAACCATATGCTCGCTCAGCGTACCATATGCTCGCTCAGCGAAGACCTTCATTATAGAGGACCAACTTCCACTGCGAAGGTTTTTGCTTAGTGACCATGAGTCTCGCTCAACGAATTAGATGTTACTTGCTTAGTGACAATTTGAGTGCCCAGCAAATTTGTTCTAGGGACTTTCTCCAAATCCTCTCAACCACATTCGTCTGAACCACCTACTCGCTCAGCGAATAGCCATTCTAGAGAATAGCCAAAACCTGCACACCTTCTCCTCGCTCAGCAAATTCATTGTTCGCCTAGCGACTCAATTTCAACAGAGAGCACCACTCTCCAAGGCCTCAATTTCGCTCAGTGAGCCTAGCGTTCACTCAGCGAATCGCTTCTAGGCATTCTAGAATATCCATACTCGTTTAGCGAGCCATGCACTTGCTCAACGAATCCTCTTCTGGAAAATTTCCAAATTTCTATGAACTCTTGCTTAGTAAACAGAATTTTGCTCAACGAATCCCCCTTATACTACAGCCATCACCATGATTCAAGAGTACTTGCTCAACAAATCTCAAACAACAAAAACAGAACTGTCTTCAAAAAACCCCAAAAATCCAAACTTTCCACTCATTTATGACTCAAATCGATCCAACAAAAGTCTAATGCGACCACACAATAGCATACAACAACATACTAAACACATACAATAATCCGTACAGTATTCCAACAAAAATCACCCTCGAAAATCTAAAACCCATTTCTAGCAACATTGTAATAAACTCATCCAAATCATGCATTTGAACACAAAATCATAACAACATACTTACACCACCACATTCATACAACATATATTCAACACAAATAAGCTTTCCTTACTTCTTAGGAATCCCAAATTCGAAATTTTGGGGAAGGAGGAGAATGAGAGATAATGAACTCTTTAGCCAAATCTCTAGAGCAATCACTACTCCTCACCAAAAGAAAAGGAATGGCCATAAATCATGCCTCCAACTCAGTGGGTTTGAGAGAGTTTAGAGAGAAGAGAGAGTTTGAGAGAGAAAGGAAAGGAAAATATGGGATGGAAAGGGGCTTTGTGACTTAAAACCTTCCATGGGCCTCACAAAAGCTCCGAGCCCACTAAAACCCATAGTTCATCCACTCACTCTCTATTACTCACAACTGTCTCAACTCAACTGTATATCTCTCCACAACCCATATAAGTACTAACAACATACTCACGTTGGCTCAAGAACAACATTTTCCTCAGTTCCCTAAAATTAGACAGGAATTCCAAAATAACCAACATATAACAGCACTCATACCACAACAACTTATTTATTCATTTTAATCTCCAACAGCATATATTATATTTTCACTTTTTGTTATTAAATCACTAAATCATACATTAAGAAAACCACGGTGTTACACTTAAGCAAACTCTAAGAGCTTGGTATGAAAAACTAAGCTCTTTTCTTTTGGAAAATGGTTTTACAAGAGGAAAAGTAGACACGACTTTGTTTCGCAAAAACACAAATTCAAATTTTATTATTGCACAAATATATGCAGCGATATCATATTTAGTGCTACTAATGAAGCACTATGTAGAGACTTTTCTAACCTTATGATGTCAGAGTTTGAAATGAGCATGATAAGTGAATTAAAATTCTTTTTGGGATTACAAATAAAGAAAACAAGCAGTGGCATATACATACATCAAACCAAATATACAAATGAGCTACTCAAAAAATACAAGATGAACGATGCTAAAGAAATGAGCACACCCATGCATCCATCCTCAGTGCTTGGACTAAACAACACATCCAAAAAGGTAGACGAAACCACATATAGAGGTATGATTGGATCACTACTATATTTTACAGTGTCCAGACCAGATATTATGTTTAGTGTATGTCTTTGTGCTCATTTTCAATCTGATCCTAGATAAATTCATCTTATAGCTGTTAAAAGAATATTTAGATACTTAAAAGGAACTATTAACCTTGGTCTACGCTTTAAGTTTGGGAAAGAGTATAGGTTAGTTAGTTTTTGCGATGCTGACTATGTTGGAGACAAAATAGAATGAAAGAGCACCAATGAAGGATGTCACGTCATTGGTGGCAATCTTGTCTCCTGGACGAGCAAAAGGTAAGGAACAATTGCCTTATCTATAGCAGAAGCAAAATATATATCAGCAGTGTCATATTACTCATAATTTCTGTGGATCAAGCATCAATTAGAAGACTACAGTATCTATGAGAGTAAAATCCTTATCCTCTGTGATAATACTGCTGCCATAAATATCTCTAAAAATCCTATATTACATTCTAGAGCAAAGCATATTGTGTAACACCCTGGCCGCTTTCAGGATGAGTGACTGTCCCTACAAACCAACAAAAGACTTTTCAGCGCGCTTTGTCCTCACTCACACGCTTCTTGGGAAACTTCCCAGGAGGTCACCCATTCCTAAATCGCTCCAAGTCAAGCACGCTTAACTATGGAGTTCTTAAGTGATAGGCTACCGAAAAGTAGATGCATCTTGTTGGTATAGGTAGCACTTATTAATTCCTTTAAGCTATCCTTAACTGTACAGTCCCATACCCGCACAGCCTCTAGATCCCTCTCGTTTGGGTGTGTATTCGATTCATTCATGTACCCCTTCCGCTGGCAGCCTGCCAAGAACCGCTCATTGTCCGTGCCTCATCTTTTTTTGCACCGGCGATCACTCCCCGCCCTCATTAGCGCCCGGGATGTTACATATTGAAATTAAACATCACTTTATAAGAGATTATGTTAAGAAAGGGGTTATTGATATTCAATTTATTAGCACTGAAATTAAACTAGTAGACATTTTTACAAAACCACTTCCTGAAGATAAACTCATCCATATTCGAGATTGTCTTGGTATGGAATTTATAAAGGAATAAGTTCTTTTTGCCTTAAACATCAGATGTCACAAAGTGTCCATTGTCATATCATCATCCATTGTGCATGCGTCCACTATTGTTGTGTCTACATATTGTAACGTTTCGTATTTAAACACATAAATATCTTCATCCGTGTACCATTATGCTTTATTCCTTGTCTGAGTCACGACTGCATCGTAACTTACATCGAAAAATACGCACACGTCCTTCACCTAAACCAACGTTTAATGCGCACTATCTCTCTCTCTCTTCAAAAATTCAAATACCACCAAAACACAAAAATTGCTCGGTTACTTCCTATACACTCAAGTGTTTTGCGCAAGTATTTAAACCTAACATTATTACTCTCACTTAGATATCACTCTCTCTTTCTCTCAGCTTCCCAAAACCTCTCAAACCCTAACTTTCTTCCTATCAACAATGGTGATCGAAAAAACAGACAACACTACGAAGGCGGTTGCTACAGTGGAAAGCCAGAATGAAGTAATCGTTCTCATTAAAAGCATATTTGATATTAATGCTCTCCACGAAATGGGAGTAAAAGTGAAGGATAACCTTGTTTGGTGTGGAATACTGAACTACTTCCATCTAAATGAGATCATTTACCAAGAACTTATCAGATGCTTCTAGAGGACTACAAAGTTTGTGAACAACAGTGTTGTCAGCATTGTTCTAGGAGTAAAGGTCACTATAGACCTTGGGAGCATCGCGCAAGTTATTGGATGTGAACACGCTGGCTCCTATATCAAAAATGGGTGGGAAAACAACTATAGTGGCCACAAAACCGTAGATGCTACTCTGATGGGACCATAGGTTGAAGGCAGTGTAGAGTACAACAAACTGATGAAGGAAGGCAAAGTCTTTCAGCAGTTTCTAAACAAAGTCATCCTTCACAAGATTGTGTCCAAGGATAGTGTAACCTTCCTATATCGCTTTGCCCTCTTCCACATGGTGACTGAACAACAGTTCAATCTTCCCCACCTTATTTTGAGCAATATATTCATAACTATGAAAGTAAGAGATGAATTTGATCAAATCACGTATTCGGCCTTGTTGAACAAGATCTTCTGGCTACAACATGTATATCATGAGTTCCTTAGTCTGTCTAATCGTGAGCAAGCTAAAATTAGAAAGCTTGGTGGTGGTTTAAGGTTCACCTAATTGTTGTACGAACGAAACAATATCAAACAAATGAAGGCCGGGTTGATTCTGAAACCTATTGAAAAGGCCTCCAAGTCCCAGGATGTAAAGGAAGAACCTGTAGAAGACCTATCGCAACCTGCAGAAGAACAAATTGCACCACAAGAGGAACAGGTGGACGATGAAGCTCTATTGGTCCATCCTACTTCTGTATCAAGACCAGTTACCTCCAAGCGACAATTGTCCAAAGGGAAATCGTCCAGAAAACCTTCAGCGTCCAGAGTGAAGAGATCCATGACACAACAAGCACCAGTGTCCAAGGTTGCTCTTGCTGTTGCTGCTCTTCCACCTATCCCACTTGCCAAAAGAAAACTCAAGCTGTAATAAGACTCTAATGATGAGGATGGCAAGTCTATTGTAGTCCTGCTAAAGAAACAAAAAACTGCCATAGTCGTAGTTTTTGCTCTTTAGGATGAAGCACTTTCAGTCAATGTTGCTGCTCTACGCAAACGGACATCCTAAATTGAGATAGTGTTTGATAAGAGCAAAAGAAGTAAGTTATCTGCTCCAGACCTTGATACTGAAACTATCTCTGAACAAGAGTTTGTTGATTCTATCATTATTGAACCTGTCGACCCCTTATCTGATCAAACACAAACCTAAATTGTTCATCACCTTGTATCCAAAATAATTGTCCAAGGTACACCAGTTCTAGACTCTAACGGAAACTGACTGATGGATAATTCAAGCAACCCCATTACCCACAAACCTTTACCATTAGATTACCCATCATGATACATACCTACCTACACCACACTTGAACCAGACATGTTGTTGCCTAGTGGTGAAGGTTATGTGTGCACCATTCCAACCCCTGGCCTAATAAAACTGTATCTATCTGTTAAGCCACCCAAACAGGAGAAGTTTTCTCTCCAAAAATGGTGCGAGCCAGGCCTATGCCAGTTTCTATTGTAGGTCCAAAGATTGGTATCAATCTAGATGTATCTTCCGCATTTGATGGACGCACTAAAAATTAGGCTCAAGGGAAGAAGAAATGGAGACTACTTTTTGAGAAGAGAAACAAGCAAAATCTTATGGACGACAATGCCATCATTTTGTGTCTAGAGCCCTACCCGAAACCAAAATACGGGTTTAACTATTCTCCTATTCCACTTGATTCTTTCAGAGATGCTTACACACATCAACTGTCCAAAGAATTTCTAGCATTGCCTCCAAGAACCATAGAAAGCCTACCTCTGAAATGCTTCATCTGCAGAAGGTACTCTAAGATTTTTGGCACATGGCGAATCAATGCATACCCTCGTAGAGTACTTCAACATCGAGTACCCCCATTGGAGGATCTTGAAACTGCTCGGAAGAAAAAGCAACAAGGTATAGCGAAATGAATTGTTTATATAAGGCTAGCAAATTTGAAGTTCAGGCCACTAAACCTCACCGAGGTAGGAATCTTTCTAACACCGTATGAGCAAATGTTCTGTGCATCCATCAAGAGCTCTCCGGACCTGAAGATTCAACTGTTTATTCTGCCATCGCAACATGTTTCCCACAAAACAGTTGTTCGCAATTAACCAGACATGATCTGCCCAAGGTTGCCTACCTTGGACGTCAACAAGAAAAAGGTGAAGT
The DNA here is from genome assembly GCA_004329165.1 of Spatholobus suberectus. Classification (NCBI taxonomy): domain Eukaryota; kingdom Viridiplantae; phylum Streptophyta; class Magnoliopsida; order Fabales; family Fabaceae; genus Spatholobus; species Spatholobus suberectus. The sequence goes on along the minus strand of CM014729.1, from coordinate 50,429,283 downwards.
TGTTGACAAAGACTCCCTCTTACCACTACCATCCAGAGTTAAATTTCAACAACACGACCAAATTACTTTGGAATGGTATATGTCTTGAAGAATGGCACAAGACATGGACACAGATGATGCTGAACACTTTTGGCGTCAGCACATATGGACTTGTGAACAACAAGCGTCAAGTAGTAGACTATCTACAGACAACAAGCTTGACACTCCAACTTTACAGAACAGTAAATGCACGCAACACCCTACTCATGTCTTTCACTTTTCTAACACTTTTGCTACTTTCATCTGTCCAGCAGATGTGCGTCCACTCCTTGGCCCTGAAACCTCAATTCTCTATGCCATTTTTGCTACTGTGACTTGTCCAAGCTTCATCAAGCTGCCCTACCCTTAAGAGTCTGCTTTTCTTTGCTACCACCATCTGTGTCCACATCAACTCAACATTCCAAGTCTTAAGTTTTTGGAAGTTCCACCTCCACCCTCTGAAGTTCGACCTTAAACACCACCTCACCCACCCTCACCAACACCTCCACCTCTTCCAACTCCTAGTTCCCAAGCCTTCGCTAGCCTCCCTATTACCCTCCTTGCCCCCCTTCCACTCCCTCCTATTGACACCGCCATCCAAACCTACGTAGCCGCTCAACTTCAACCTATTATGACCCTCCTCAACCAAATTCTTCAAAACCAATAAGAAATCCTCTAAACGCCTCACCCATCTCCCTTTCCACCTCCATCTCGACCCCCTTTTGTGTCGCAGTGACTATGATTTTTTTTTTCACCTTTTGATGATGTCAAAAGGGGGAGATAATTAGAAGGATATAAAGTTGTTTTTTATGACTACTTCTTCGTTTTTTTTTCTTTGAATTTTGTACAGTAGCTTGCTTTTTCTCTGAATTTATGCTTATCATATGACATTCATGCACACTTTAGATATACTCTGAATATTACAAATACATACTCTATGTGTTTCGAATATGTGCCAATATGCTTGATGTAACACCCTAAGGGACATTACCGTAACTAGGTCTAGATTTAAAAAAAAAAACAAACTTAAAAAGGTAGAAACAACATACAAATGCTACTCATAAATATAATTAAATATTATATACGAACAATACAATAAAAAAAACCTACATGCCAAATATAACAATACAAACCCGAAGGTTTGTACAAAATATAAAAAGAATACAAAAACATAATATAAACTAGACTACGTTTTCTTGCATGTGACTCCAAGCTTCATCTGCGCATGTCTTCACCTGTATCCTGAAAAATGGGAAACTTAAAGGAATGAGACATAATGTCTTAGTGAGTGCTCTGAGGACTCTACGGCTGGGTTAGACAGTCTATTCGAACAACCCTCATCATTTATCTTTTATGGCTTTAAACTCACTAGGTCTCTCATAATTCGCCATACCTACGGTCTAATCTACACCTTTTAATCTTCAATACTTTATGTGTTAACTGCTCTCTCATTTTCCTGACTGTTATATTAGTTTACTATCTCATTCTCAACCTAAGAACTCTTTCTTACCCAAAATGCTCTCTAGTATTTAAACCCCTTCATGTTTAGATTTTACTTTTCTTTCTTTTAATATTTAAGGTTGTTCTCTATGGGTCAAGTCTAAGGTCACAGACACTCTAAAATACTTTTGACCCTCCCTTAACACTCACCTTAATGCCGTCATTTTGTTCTCTCTTATTTGTCTTATACCTTTCTATTACGTTGTGTGAGGATTCACTCTTTCTCTACCTCATTCACAACTATTATTATCCAACTAGGACCCTCACAACACTATCCTAGGGCCTAGCCTCTCACTTATCCTCCGCAAACACAATTAATTACAAGCATACATTTATTTCACATCTTTTGCCTAGTAACTAGACATACACATCGTTTTTTTTCATCAAGCAAGCATGACATACATGCATAACATGAGCACATATACATAATCTTGACAATTTATCACAATACACAATCATATTTCACACGTGTACACATTACATCATTCGCTTATGAACAAGGTCACATAGAATTTACATAATTACAACGTAGCATACTTCAACATATCACACTACAACAAGATACATATGCGTGCTATGTTCCTAAACTACTACTCATGCATATGTGGTACCAACCTAGACTTTTCGGAAAGTAGACTAGGAGTAAATGCAGGCCATAAGAAGCGTCATCGGTACCGATGCCTTCGACTTTTGCACCCTTAACTAGCATGATATCCTCCGGTGACTAGTCAGGGTTACCTAGTTTTGCCAGTACGCCCCGGCTCTATGGGATTAGCATGGACCATTGGAGTTTTCCCAACCGGATAACCCCCAAGGCTACGGTTAAACAACCCATCACGGCCTCCACCAGCCAGATTCCTACATACTTTCCTCATCACATAACTCAAATGTTATGATGCATGGTCACATATAATGCTTACAACTTTCATAGACTTTTATCATGAATCGTAGGCACAATTTCATATCACACTCATATTTTTAAGGTAAATAACAACCATACAATATAAACTCAACACGACATAAAAAAACAAATAACAATGAGTTAAACACTGCCAAAAGGAGTTCACAAACACAAGGAACATAATAGCAAAAGTCGTATCCGCCCAGCGATCCAGTGAACCCGCCCAACGAGTTCGCACCGAAACCCAACCCGCCCAGCAGGTATCGCACCCCGCCCAACAGGTCCGCGTCAAGACCCAACCCGCCCAACGGGTCTGCGCGCCCAGTGCTAAGGCAAAATCCAGTTTTTGAAGAAAAGTCGCCAAAAGACTATCTAATCTATGAATTCCTTACTTCCTCACAATTCCTTCAAAACCCATCAAATCCCTAATCTTACGCATAAGGAGGGGGAAAAGGTAAATAGATGAAAAATAACAACATAAAAGACAAGGAAGAATATGGGGGAGAGCATTCACCTTTATGGACATGCAAAGTTGAGTTCTAGGGTTTGGATTCTCCGGTTTCTAATCTTCCTCCTTCTCTTCCTCTTCTTCTTCCCTTCTTTTCCTCATTCTCTCTAACTTTTTTCTTCTTCTATTTTGTGACGGCTAAACCTAACCCTCCTTCTCTATTCCCTTCTTATAACATGTAGGTGAGTATGTAGCTTAGTGGGCTTTAGTCCCCCTATTGGGCCCTAGATGCTCTTTTGAATTCTATGATAATATTCCTACTAATTTATAATACTAAGGCATTAATAACAACAACAACAACAACAATAATAATAATAATAAATATAATAACATCAACACAACACAATAATAGTAATAATAATAATAATAATAACAACAACAACAACAACTTATAAAACAACAATAATAAATATAATATTAATAAGAATAGAAACAGTAATAATAAGAAATATAATAAGAATAACTTTTAAGGCATTTTTTGTCTAATAACACAAGGGAAAGGTCTTACTAAGAGTTACCTCGTGGTTTATTTCTAGTACTTGAAATTTGGGGTGTTACACTTGAAATATTAGACTTAGGGGGAGTATGACTATAAGTCAACCTAATCTTTTCTTATGCGTTATTAATATATATATCTACTCATAAAACTTAAAAATTAATAAGGTTTATCATCATCAAAAAGGGGGGATTGTTGGAACCAAAGACGTTTGAAGCATCTAGTCCCTCAAGTTTTGAAGATAATAATAACTTATTAAATTTTAAGATTCTGTTAAAAAAAGGCTTTTCAAGCGTCCAACGCATCTATAATATCTGGTGTCCAACGTGCTTGTTTTTAGCAAGTGTCTATCAGGTTCATGTATGATGTTCGTCCATGTGTAAGTTTTTCTTGACTAAGTTTTAAAATTGCTTTAACTCTGTGTTTTCACAAATACATTGAGACTAGTGCTTTACCTCTTAGAATGATCTAACGTTCTAGTGTCTACGCATTAAATAAAAATTAGATATATGTTTGTGCATAAGCGTAGCGTTGCAAAAAAAGGAAGTCAACCTATCAAGCTGTTAAACCGAATAAAGAATGTTTAGAAAAGCAGCTCTCTAACACAATACTGCACCTTCCATTTTAGTACAAAATGAAAGTTGTTTTTCTGACTCTACCACAAACTCGATATACATGCATACATTTCTCTCTTGAACTCTAAAAACCTTCAAATTCTTTATAGAAAAGTTCTTGTACTGCTCTTAAACTTTTATACCCTCACATTGTAAGTTAATTTGCTTTAACAACTGTTTCACATTGTGAAAGCCTAGAGAGGCTTAGTGATTAAAGAATACTTGGGTGCTTAAGTGACTTAGGTAGGTTGCTTTGTAAAGCCTGAAGAGGCGGAGAACAATACTTGCTTGTAACCAAAGGTTGGCTAGTAGAAAACCTTCAGGACAAAGAGACTGGACGTAGCTCAAGTTGAGGGAACCAGTATAAAATCCTTTATGTGCCTTCTTTCCTTTATCCATTTATATGCCTATATTAAATGTTTTTATTAACTTGCCTTTTTAAATTGGTTATAATTTGTTTTTTAACACACAATTCAACCCTCCTTCTTGTGTGTTCTTCATAGCATAGTGAGCTAAAGGGCCAAATAGAGGACTTGATATCCCACCAATTCATTAGGCTTAATGCCTCACCTTAGGGTGCGCCTGTTCTTCTAGTAAAGAAGATAGGAGTATGAGATTATGTATAGATTATAGACAGCTCAACCGAGTGATAATTAAGAATAAGTACCCTCTCCCTAAGATAAATGATTTGTTGGACCAATTTAGAAGAGCTTTGATTTTCTTTAAGATTGACCTTAGGTTGGGATACCCCAAATTAGGATTAAGCCAGAAGACATCCCTAAGACAGCTTTTAGAACTCGTTATGGACACTATGAGTATTTGGTTATGCCATTCAGACTAACCAATGCTCCTACAATATTCATGGATTATATGAATAAGATCTTCTGGCCTTTCCCAGATAAGTTTGTTGTAGTTTTCATAGATGACATCTTAGTGTATTCCCATATCTTAGAAGAGCATGAGGAACACGTTAGAATTGTTCTGCAAATCCTTAGGGAGAAGAGGTTGTTTGCAAAGCCAGAAAAATGTGAGTTTTGGTTGAGAGAAGTGAACTTCCTAAGGCATGTAATATCTAAAGAAGGGGTAGCTGTAGATCTTAGTAAAATTGAGGCAATGTTGAGTTAGGAGAGACCAAAGACCATAACCCAAATTAAGAGTTTCTACGGGTTAGCAAGTTATTATAGAAGGTTTATTAAGGAGTTTTCTCAAGTAGCTTTGCCTTTGACTAGATTAACTAGGAAGGGACAACCTTTTGTTTAGGATGATAGGTGTGAAAAGAGTTTCTAGGAACATAAGGAGAGGTTAACTTCCATTCCAGTGTTAGTTATCCCTGACCCTTAAAGAAAATTTGAGGTATGTAGTGATACCTCTAGCAAAGGATTAGGATTTTTCTTGATGTAAGATAGGAGGGTAGTGGTTTATGCCTCTAGACAGTTGAGACCATATGAGGAGAGTTACCCTACCCATGACCTTGAACTAGTAGCTGTAGTTTTTGCCCTTGAGATATGGAGACATCATTTATATGGTGTCAAGTTTGTAGTGTATAGTGACCATAAGAGCTTAAGATATCTATTTGATCAAAAAGAGCTTAATATGAGACAGAGGAGATGGATGGAGTTCTTAAAGGACTATGACTTCAAATTAAAGTACCATCTAGGCAAAGCCAATGTGGTGGCTGATGCCCTGAGTAGGAAATCTCTACATATGTCTTCTATGATGGTGCATGAGATACAGTTGGTTGAAGAGTTTAGAAACCTTAGTCTATATGTGACCTTACATGACCATAACATGGTATTACATAGGATTGAGGTTTCCTATGAGTTGAGGGATCAGATTAGAGATGCTCAAAATGGAGATGAAGTTTTGCAAGCTCGAAAAAACCACCTTGGATTCTCTGAAGCTGAAGATGGAACCATCCTTTTCCAAGGAAGAGTGTGTGTCCCTAAGGATCATAGTTTGAGGAACCAAATCTTGGGGGAAGCCTATAGGAGTGGATTCTCGGTGCATCCTGGGGCTACCAAGATGTACCAAGACTTAAGAGGATGTTCTGGTGGTCAGGCATGAAAAAGGATATAACTAAGTTTATGGCCAAATGCCTAATCTGTCAACAAGTCAAGATTGAGCACCAAAAGCCATCTGGCTTGTTGCAAACCCTAGATATTCCATAGTGGAAGTAGGAGAGTGTTTTCATGGACTTTGTCATAGGTTGATGCCATTTGGGTGATAGTGGACCGACTCACTAAGTCTTCTCACTTTTTACCCATCAAAGCCACTTTCCTATTGGAAAGATTGGCTAAGCTTTACCTCCAAGAGATAATGAGATTACATGGTGAGCCCGTTAACATAGTTTTAGATAGAGAACCTCGATTTACCTCTAGATTTTGGAGGGCACTCTACCAAGCCTTAGGTACCAAATTGAATTTTAGTACTGCTTACCATCCTAAGTTAGATAGCCAAAGAAAGAGGACTATATAGATCTTAGAGGATATGCTTAAGGCTTATGTCTTAAAGGAGAAAGGTAGTTGGGACATGTACTTACCCCTAATAGAGTTTTCTTACAGCACCAGTTTCCATTCTAGCACAAGTATGGCACCTTATAAGGCCTTGTATAGCAAAAAGTGTAGAACCCCTTTGTATTGGTATGAGGCGGGTGAGAGAAGCCTTTTTGGACCAAATTTAGTTCAAGAAACCACCCAAAAGATCCAAATGATTAAGGATAAGTTGCAAGTGGCTCAAAGTAGGTAAAAGAGTTATGTCAACAAAAGGAGGAAACCTTTAGAGTTTAAGGAAGGTGACCATGTTCTTGAGGGTATCCCCTACCACTAGCATTGGGAGAGTCATTAGGGCTAATAAGTTAAATCCTCATTTCATTGGTCCTTTTCAAATTCTCAAAAGAGTTGGGCCTGTGGCCTATAGGATTACTTTACCTCTGTCCTTATCAAATCTTCATGAAGTATTCCATGTCTCTCAGCCTAGGAAGTATATGGATGATCCTTCTCATGTCCTTCGGACTGAGTCGGTGCAATTGAGACCTGACCTCATCTTTGAGTCTAAATCGATTCGAATTGTCAATCGTAGTGTGAAAATGCTTTGGAACAAGACCATTCCCGTAACATCTTCAAAATATTACTTAAATAATTATCTAATAATTTTCATTTGTTTAATTGTCTTGTGATATTAATCAAAAGTCTAGATAGAGATTTATAAATTTTGAAAGCTTTGATTTAGCTTCAATTAATAAATAATATCTAGACTTAATAATAACAATAATAATAAAGGTAATAATTTGGAATTATATAAAAATGTCTAAATAAATAGCAGAGACATTTCTAAAGTTGAGAAAAATATATTCTAGTCTTAGAATAATATTAGAAAGGTATCTAAGAAATAAAAATAATTTTTGGTAATTTTATAAATAAAATTAGATTTATTGCAATTAATAAATTAGCATAAAGAGAGATAATTAAGAGATAAAATTGTAGAATAGTCAAAAAAATTAAGAAAAATAATTTTTAAGCTTAGAAGAATGATTAGAAATTTATCATGAATTTTTAGAATTTTTTTGAGAATTTTTATAATTTAGCATATACAAGTAAAAAGTGTTCACAGGCACTTATAGGACACAGTTAGAAATACTAAATGAGCTTCAAAAATTACAAAAAAATTACAGGAGGTTCCTTAGTGTGTCTAAACCTTACCTAAACGAGGAGAACTCAAAATGATATCTCTATAATAGTTTTCTAAAAATAAGTTCATAAATAGCTCATAAAATCACTTATAAAACAAATCGATTGTTTTTAGCTTTGTTTGTAGATAAACCTCATATGTGTGACCAGAGAAGGACTAGATTAAGTCTAATTTCATTAATTACAATTCCCTGTAAGCCTGTTGAATTGAAATTAAAACGAACATCAGACATTTTAGTGACATGTGTCAACACTTAATGGTTCAAGACTTGGTATTTCTCCCCTACTTTCTATAAACTTCAACCACCTCCCTTTCCCAAACCCTCATCTTCAATTTTTCCATTCTCCTCCCATAGCCCTCCATTCCTCGCAAAATTCCTCAAGATCCAAGGTCTTCCAACACTATTTGTGACCAATCCAAGATATGAGAGTTCATTTTCTTCCCTTCTCCTTCTCTACACAACACAACCATCATCATCACCCACTATCCTCCACCAATTTCTCTTGGTATCCTCTTGAATTTCCATCAACTATTCATAGGGCTTTTGGTCTAGAACTCAAATTAGTGCTTGATTTGTTTTGTTCATGAAGGTTGAAGCCTAATTGGAGCATGGATGAGCAAAACCCTCTCCTCCTCCTCTCATGGCAGCCACGGTCATCAATGGGTAAGGGGGTAGAAACTAGACCAATTTGATTTCAAGAATGATAATGGTCTAGATGGTGGTTTTGTTAAATTGTGTGTTATTAATTTCATTTGTATGACTTTTGAGGATTCTAATTGTGAGGTGCTTGCATGATTGACCACATAGAGCTTAGTTGGGCCTTGTATGATGTTTTTGATAATGGAATTGCTTGAAATATATGTCAATTATTTGATTACAATGCTTAAAGATTAAATTACAAGTTGCTGAATTTTTACTACAGTAGAACAGCCTCTGTTTTTCGTGTATAATTTCCTGTGTGGTTGGAATTTTTGCATGATTTTTGGTAGAAAGATGCCTCTGTATGCCTAGAATATCCCTGTTGGCGAATTTTTGATTGACTATTGTTCTGTCAAATTCTCACAACAACCAACCACAAAAAAAAATGATCAATTGGACCCTTAAATGATTTTATAAAAATTAGGAAAAATTATATTTAGAAACTAAATATATTTAAGGTTAAGAGTACAAAAGATGGTTGGAAGAAAAATTCATTTGCTATGCCAAAATAATCAACAAAAATAGGGTATCACAATATGATAGAAAACAAAAAAAAAAAATTGTCTATGATGTAATTGGTATTCCTAAAGCTTAGCTTTGTGTTTTATAGTATGGGTAGATAATTAGAATCATCAAATTGGTAATCAAAAGATAATTTGGGATAGAACAACTGTAGATTAATTAGTGTCTTTTAATTATAATAAGCATTGGTTTGTTAATGAGATATGAGTTCTTGAACCAAGAAATGAGATCCTTTTGTTAATTGGCAATTAATAGCATGAATGGTTAATGATCAACGAAAATATGTTTGAGTGAATCGAATTGACTGAATGATGGATTTAATCTATGATAGTGGCATTAAAAATGAAATGCAATTGAATTGATGAAAGATGTGATGTGAATGATACTTATAAATGGCCAATTGATTGTGATGACAATTTTAATGAAATGGATGAATTTGTGGAATGAATATGTTGGCCATTGTTTCCCTCTATTGATTTATTGTCCATGCCTAATGAAAAGTGTGATGGAATGTACCAAAACAGAGAAGGTTTTTGCTAAATTTTATAGAAAAGTATGAATGTTTATAATTGAATATATGGTCCTTGTGGACGTTCATACATCATATGCATATGTATTGATGTTGTGAACCATTCACTGATGGCATGTGTTCTGGATGGGAAAGCCACAGTTTGATACACTAAGGAATGAAAGGTAGGAACCCACTTGCGAAGGTCTTGGGGATAAGGTATCGAGCGATGAAGGTCCCAATGGCCAAGATAGTGTCCTTGAGCTGGGATATTTGCCTGACCAAGCTTAATAACCCCGACAACTACTCAGCATTCTAAGATTGGCGTGAGAGTATACCTCTGTTTGGACTATGAATGTCTTGAGCTGAAAGATTGCTCGTTCCCTTGATGATGAGGAGGATTGTACCTTAGTGTGAGAGAGGTATATGTACTCCCAATCACTTCCCATGGATATTGATGAACACTAAATGGATATGGGCCCACATGCATTGCACTAACGAGTGTCTTAATAAAACCCCAGAATTGGTGTGGTATAGGATGCATCAATTTTGGATGGTAGTAGCATAGACGGACTTGTAGTGCTACCATTTGGATTTATTGAGTAACTCGATAGAAAAAGTTGATAGATTGAAAATAAAAATGATAGGTCATGCATCAAATCTCTGTTTGTGTGCAGTATGGGAATGGGATGCATTATGTGTATGCAATGACTGCAATAATTACATATGTTGTGATAATGTGTTATGAGTTGTGAGTGTGCTCTCTATTGAATGTTATGATGTTTGATACATTATTTTATAGTTTATTAATGATACAACTATGTTAATGTTTATCATATTAGTTGTGTGATATGAACTGTGGTTCAGGGTGGGTCTCTGGGTTGATTTGATTCCTTGGTTTCAAATTGTTTGGTTCTTGCCCCTAATTAATCCATCCTTCCTTCATCTGCAGATGTTTGAAACGAAAATAGAAAATGGATTGCTTTCTAGTTTGTTAGTGAATAGGTACACGAGTTAGCAATGCGTGGTTGCAACCCCTAACCAAGATGGTATCAGAGTGGCGCAACAAAAGCGTGGTTAAAGATGTAAAGGACCCGTTCATGTGGAACGATGAGTTCATGATTTGATTCTATAATACCAGATGTCAAAATAATCTGGTGTGGTGTTAGAACTGGTATTCCCTTATGATTAGAATGGTAATGCTCTAATTTGAAGAAGTATCCAGTTGTGTAGTAAATCGTGCTATAGTGTCATTAGAATGTAATGTAAACCCTTTTCGTGTCAAGAATATGTAGCTACATTTTTGTAGAGTTTTAAATTGTATTTCATTTTTATTGGTATTTGTTATCATAGTATTTTATTAATGGTTTGGTAGTAAAACTCTTAATTCGTTTTACATGAAAAAAGATTTCACATTTCACACTATGCTACAATTACGGTTTTAAAGGATTTCAAAGAAAAAAAAAACATCTACCATAAGTTCTACTACTGAGCTATTAGAGCTCAAATTTGAGTTACAGAAAAGTTAACAGTTAAAGGTGTTAGAATTCCCTTGGTGAAGGTCATTTGGGAAGGGATCGCCTTTAAGGAGACCACTTAGGAAAAAGAGGATGAGATGAGATCAATACATCCACAACTTTTTGAGTCAAATATGCCTTTTAACACAATTTTTGAGGACAAAAATTTTGTATAGAGGAGAGGAATGTAACATCCCCAAAATAGGCTAATACCAATTATGTTAAAAATAAGTAAATCAAATGTCTTTTATGATTGTTTTCTGAGTGCTCTATATTATATAAAACTTTGTTCTATTTTATGATTTAGTATTGGGTCAAAGTAAGATCAGAGGAAGGAAAAGCCCCTAAGGCCCAATATGGTCTCCCCACCCTTCTAAGAGCCTAAACCACCACCTACACTCACTCACTCACACACACACACACACTTTCACCCTTAGGAGAAAAAGAAAGAAGATAAAGGAGAAGGGAAATAGGAGGAAGAGAAAGAGAAAGAGCAAGGGACACCTATCCACCCAACCATTCTTGGAACTCATAGTGAGTGATTCTTATTCATCATCCTCCATTTATCCCACTTGATCTTGAGTTGTTATAGATAGGTTATTAGAGTTGGGTTCTTGAACCCTATTTTAAAAATTTGGGGGTTTTGTGTGATTTGCAAGATTTATGGGTTGTTATTATGGTTTGGATGATTATTTATTGTGGGGAATCATTTATGAGTCATTTGTGTTACCTTGAAGGGGTTGGGTAGCCATTAATGGCCCTAAAGCGAGTAGAAATCGTGAATCACGATTTTGCAGAATCGTCACTCTAGCTTAGCTAGCAATATGCTAGCTAAGCAAGCTAGACTTTATAGCTGAGTGAGGAAAGTCATGACTGAGTGAGAGAACCTCCAAAAACCAATTTGGAAGCCTTATGCATGTTCGCTTAGTGAGAGTATATCTTGCTCAGCAAAAAATTAAGTCTAAAAAGGGTGCTTGTCACTCTTTAAGCGAGAATTACCCTTGCTTAGCTAAAAAGGGTCTAGAGAACAAGTCTAGAACCCCTACATATGTTCACTAAGTGATTCTTAGGTTCACTAAGTGACAGGGTCTTGCTTGTTGAGCGAGGTTATGCTTTCGCTAAGCGAGAAACCCTTGGAACAACATATTATATTCACTTCATCTCTAAGCATATGTTCATTATTTCCATGTACTAAATGACTACATCAAGATATATTTTATTTGATACTATGTATAAAGTGTCTCCTTTGGAGGAAAGAAGGTAAGAGACCCTCTAGATACCAAAGGTTTTGATGAAACAAGCCTCTCAGGCCGAAAGGGGATATAAATACAAGGTCGCGATATATCTATGTTCTAATGAAAGAAAAGCATGCATAAGACTAAGGTACCCTCTTTAGGCGAATGGGTGGGTTCTGTCACTTCCCATTTCCCAGAGGCTAGTGGCTAAACCCCTTGAAAGTTTAAGCCTGCTATAGGATGGAAAAGAGTAAATATAAAAGGCTAGGCACATGAATGAATGTTATGGAAAGTTTATGCTTTGAAGTTAATTAATAGATGTTTATTATGACTGATGCATTCAAGATGTTCATACATTGTATTGCATGTGTTTAGCACTCACTAAGACATTGTCTCATTATTTTAGTTCATGTTCTAGATTGACAGGTAAGGATTGTTGGTGCTTGGCCTTGAAGACATCATGTTTTGAGTGATTGATGTATAGATAGACTATAGAATATTCTTTTGAAATCGATGATATGGAAATGTATGTTGGAACCAAAGACGTAGAAGCGTCTAAACTCTTAATGTTTTGAAGATAACATGCTTATTAATGTTTAAATCTTGTGCGTATAGACTAACCCCATCACAGCTAAGAAGACCGTCTAGTAAATGTGTTAAAAACCGTCCAACAGACGTGTTAACAACTGTCCAGTAGACATGTTAAAGATCGTTTAGTAGACATGTTAAAGATCGTCCAGTAGACGTGTTAAAGACCGTCCAGAAGACTCGCCAAAGAGGACCTACCAGTTGAACAAACTACAGGCGACCGTTCGATGAATAAACTCATAACAAGCCTCCAAGATCATATATTCAAACGGCTAAGTTTTTTGTTTGAACATCAATTTGATTTATGCTAAATCTTCCTCGTAACTGACATATTACTACTTCTGTGAACTAACGTTCAAATTTGTTTGAAGCATTAAATAACATCAACATCATGTCAGTGCAAAAGCGTAGCAGAATAGATAAAGCAAGTCAACTTATCAAGCTGCCAAGACAAATGAAGAATGTTCAGAAGAACAGACTGCCAGTGCAGTCCTGCACCTTCCTTTTTAGTGCAAGTCTAAAAACTACCATGCCTGACCTTTCTAAAAAGATAGTTTGCACGCTTCTCATTGCATAACAAGTCAAAATCCTCTACAACGGATCTTTTTCTTGAAGACTATATATATATGCATGCACCAACGAAGAAGAATAGCAGTGCAAAGTGAATAAAAAAAGGCGAAGTCTGTGAAAAAGAACAAGTACTTTTGTAATACTCTGATAGAAGCGTCTAGTGGACGATAGAAAATATCTTGTAAAGATCCTTAAAGTGATCTTGAGCTTAATCTTTCAAATCCTCACTACGTGAGTTGACCTTTCTTTTAAAACACTTGTTGTGTTGTAAAAGCCTGGAGAGGCTTAGTGTAAAAGAATACTTAGGGTAAGCAATCTAGGGTGATTGCGTTCTAAAGCCTAAAGAGACCACGAACAATACCTGTAACCTAAGGTTGGTTACTGGATACCTTCTGGGTGAAGGGACTGGACGTAGCTCAGGTTAAGTGAACCAGTATAAAACTTTCTGTGTTTTCTTCTCTCTATCCCTACCCTTGAAAACATTTTCCAGACTAATCTACTTGTTTCGAAAAAGTTTTTAAACGTACAATTCAACCCCCCTCTCTTGTGCGCTTTTTTTCTTATTTCAATGTAATATTTTTTGTATAGTGATCCCCTGAGAAAGAGGGTCCCCTTTTTCGATGTATGTGATTTTGTTACTTGAGAAGCATGTATGACCCAAAACAATAAATTTCTTGAGTAATGGCATCACATATTATGATATTCTTATCTGATGTTTCCATTATTTGCATTCTAATGATTAAGATGTATAAGTTTAAGGTAGTACCTCTTTGGGTCATACATCGAAAATTTGTATTTAAATTTTCACTGATAACCTATTGCAGTATTTTATAACATTCTGTGAGAGAAAAATTCTTATAGTCATTTTAATGTAATCAGGATATATCCTACACTAATATGTTGCAAGAAGTAAATGACACAACAACTGTCATTGTTGTTCTATCTTAGGAAACATAAATAATGATATGTAATTGATAACATATTTTTGATTGTAATGTGCTTTATGCATTATTTTTATAGGATTTTGTGTTTGCTCATATAAATCATACTCCCTGCAGCAAAACAAGCACTAAAAGGCCATCTAATGGCATTGATGGATCTTCAATGTTTAATGATGGTGGAACACAAAACTCAAGCTCAAAGATGCCAAAGCTAGATATCATTAAGAACTAAGTGATTAAGATTGTGGTAAAATTTCAAATTTGTGTTTTACATTTAACCGTGTGTTTTGATTTCGCCTTTTAGTTTAGTCATATGTTTCCAGTTTGGCTTTTTTGCTATAAGTTTTGTCATGTGTTTCCATTTTGGCTTTTTTGCTGTAACTTTTGAACATTCAGTCAGTGACTAATGTGTTAGTGGTTTCAATACCACAAACACTTTTATCCATCATCCTATTTCTAACGCTTGGCCGCTTTCAGGATCAAAGACTGTCCCCACAAACTAACATAAGACTTTTCAGCGTGCTTTGTCCTCACTCACATGCTTCTTGAGAAACTTCCCAGGAGGTCACCCGTCCCAGAATTGCTCAAGTCAAGCACGCTTAACTGTGGAGTTCTTAAGTGATGGGCTACCGAAAAGTAGATGCATCTTGTTAGTATAGGTAGCACTTATTAATTCCTTTAAGCTATCCTCAACTGTACAGTCCCATACCTGCACAGCCTCTAGATTCCTCTCATTCCAGTGTGTATTCGATTCAGTCATATACCCCTCCTATTGGAAGCCTGCTAGGAGCTGCTCCTTATCCGTGCCTTATCTCTTTTGCACCGGCGATCACTCCCTGCCCTCATCAACGCCCGGGATGTTACTCTATTGGTTTTGTAACACCCTCATTTTAGTATCTTAATTTATTTCCTAATATGTGTGAAATTGCTTCTGATAAACTGAGAAATTAAGAAAATAATAATTAATCTTAATTTCTCTACACTGAGGGCTAACATGTGAAAAAGGACTAAATGACTACAAATTTGCCATTTTGAGCATAGAAACATGTCAAATATATTAAAATATAATTTTGAGAAGTTTCTGGGAATTTTTTGAAATTTTTGTAGAAAATGACCAAGCTGCCATCTATTATCTGCTAAAACCATAGCTAGTATAGGTTTGACATATGGAAGAAACAAAATAAACATTATTAGTTCATTTTTGGGTTATATATTCAACTTTATAATTTCTATTATAATTTTGGAATTTTCTGAGTTAAAATGAAATTTCTATGGTTTCATTTTAACTCAGAAATACCTAATATATACTTAAAAATTTGAAATAAATTATATTAAATTAATTTTAATTTCAAAAAAAAATTAGTCAATAATTAAAGTTCTCACAAAGTTTCAATGAAAAATTCATTCATTTGCTATAAAAATCAAATTATTAAAGTTTAAGTCGCTTATATTGACTCCGGTCGATTCGTCTGTAGAGAAAACAAAATGCAAAGACTTCAGAGAGCAGAGACTTGGCACATTCAACCTTTGCTCTACAGACCCACTCGCTTATTTTTTTTGCTTGTGGTAAAATAAAGTTAAAAAAAAACTTACAAGTTACTTTATGCCTACCATTTTTGACTATGCTACCCATTCTTCTTCTATAAAAAGGCTACTTGGTCATATTTTTTTTCTCACTTGTTTCTCTTCCAGCTTTGGCTGAACCTCCCCCTCTCTCTCTAGAGTTCATTTCAAAAAATTTCAAGCCACCAAAGCCTCCATTTTCCTCCACCTTCAACCTCTACCTAAGACAACCACCTAAGAACTTCAAGTCTCCACTTTTCCTTTTCTTCTTCAAAGTTTCACCTGAAGTATGGGGAAGTGGGGCTGTTTCTATTTAAAATACTTTCATGTAGATAAAAACCCTTAGGTTTTTCCCCCAAAACCCTTAGGCCCCGTTTGGGGTGGTTGCGAGTTTTTGGTTTTTGGTTTTCAAATGCAATTTTCGAAACAAAACACGTTTGGCTAAAATGGAGCTGAAATGGTTTTTAACTCAATTGCAAAACACTTTTACATTCATTTTCAAAAACCAAGAAAAAAGGATTTGTGAATTTGGCTTTTGGTTTTTAAAAATAAATACATATCATTATATTTGACAATAGCCTTTCTTGCCACCACCACCACCACAACCACCGCCATTGTCACCACCACTATCACCACCACCACTATTGCTGTCGCCATCTCCACAGCCACCGTCACCATCACCATCACCATCACCACCACCACCACCACCACCACCACAACGACCACCGGCACCACCACCACCATCATCACTGCCACCATCACTGTCACCACCACCACCACCGCTACACCACTACCACAACCACCGGCACCACCACCACCATCATCGCTGTCACAACTACCACGACCACCGACATTGCCGCCACCATCACTGCTGCCACAACTACCACGACCACCAGCATCACCTCCACCACTACAAGCTTCATCACCACTACCATC
Organism: Spatholobus suberectus; assembly: GCA_004329165.1. Lineage (NCBI taxonomy): Eukaryota > Viridiplantae > Streptophyta > Magnoliopsida > Fabales > Fabaceae > Spatholobus > Spatholobus suberectus. The sequence goes on along the minus strand of CM014729.1, from coordinate 50,412,479 downwards.
GTCACTGCCACCACCACGACCACGATCACGACCACCAACGCTGCTGCCACCACCACAGGCAATGTCACCACCACCACTGACTTTGCCACCACCATCACCATTGGCACCACCACAATCACCACCAATACCGCCACAACCACTGTCGTTGACACCGTCATAATCGTCATTGTCGGCTTTACCACCGCCACCACCATCATTGTTGTCGTCACCACTACCACTGTCGTCACTACACAAACATATTCTTAAACTAATTTTAACAAAATAAGAAATTTCAAAGTGAGTTTATTTTGAAAACAAAAATTAGAAAAAAAAACTAAAACTAATTTTTAAAAACTAAAAACTGGTTGTAGTTTTTGAAAATTTCAAAACTCACAACTAAAAACCACCCCAAACAAGCCCTTAGGTTTTACTTTTCATTTAATTGCTTTCAAGTAGATAGTTTTGGAGTGGATTTTACCCCCAAAACCCTTAGTTTTAATTGTTTTTATGTAGATGGTTTTGGAGTGGATTTTTCCCCCAAAACCCTTAGCTTTTTATTTTCCCATTATTTCTTTTATTTTCTGTTGTTGTTGTTGTTGTTGTTCTTTTCTTATCTTGCTGCCCTATTTTGTTTTATGGATTTGGCTACTTGTTTGATGTGGTTATTAACATTTAAATGTTGGTTTGTGTTGGTAACTTATCATAAAATGTTAAAGGTTTGATTATAAACCACTAAATCCATAAACAAGAGTGAAAAGCTTGTAAACTTAATTTCCTTAATGTAACAAGAAGCTAAAAAAGAAAAACATTTGAACTACGGATCCTCCTTGAACCTTATGGCTAAGACCTTCCAATGAGCACTTAATAGATGATCACTTTCTTAAGAACTCCTAAATTTTGTTTTGACCATTTAGAGTTAATAACTTGATGAAAGAAAATCTTTTTAGAAAGAAGAAATTGATATCCAGCAAACTGTTTTCATTTTCTGCCTGAACACTGCTCACTGTTTTTGCCATATTTCAAGTTATACTTAATATTTTTGAGTGTTTCTTTTTTGTTGGAAAACAGACAAAATTTTCTCCGAAATAGGCTCAAGAAGCACTTAAAAAAGTTAAGAGTTGACAAAGTTACACTTTTTCAAAGTTAGAGTTGCTTTTTAAAAAACGTTAACTGATAGTTGGTACAAAAAAGGTGATTTTAGAAAACTCTGTTGTGTGTTGTCCAAAACCCCTTAAACGACCAAAAATTAGACTTAATAAGATTTCCAAGCATATATAGTTTGTCTATGTTCATTTTCATTTACTATTTTTAATAATTTTTAGAATCTGAAAGTCATATACTTTTCTGAAAGGGAACACCTGCAAACAACTGCAAACTTTGAAAAATCACCATAAATTGGATAGTCCTTGGTTTTCAAAGATATTTGATTTTTTGGAAATTTTTTTCAGTTTTCTTTCTAAAATAATTGACTTGGTTGCTAAAAAAATGAAGTGGGTTACGAAAATGACAGAAGAGAGCCACTTGTCCTCCAATAGGTCTGCTGACCCCTCTGTCTTGTTCTTTTTGTATCTATTTTTGTAGATTTTCGCTTGAGATGATCCCTGATGATTTAGAACTAGACAGAAATATATTTCCATCAAACTATAAATCATGTAAAAAAAAATCATTTACCCATCCAAATTGAAATTTAAAACTGAGGTATGAATATGTTGCCTCTAGAGTCTATTTTGAGCAAAAATGTATGATACTCTTTCTAGTTAGTAAAATACCACTTCCTTAACACTTAGAACTTAAATGTAAATCCTTTTAATAAAGGTTAAACATAATTTTTCTTAATAAATATAACTTTTTTATTTTTTTTACAATTGTAAAGGATTCTCATAATTTGATTATAAAGATCTAGTTTTGATACAATCCACAAGTAACTTGATTTACATAATTTCTTTTGAATCGTGATTAATTAACCAAACTTTAGATGTGATAAAATGAATTAATCATGGTATTAAGGACCTCTAAGAAATTCAATCATTAATATGAAAAATCAATTATAGACTTAATCTTGATTAAACACGTTAAAAACTTTAGTAAGTACCTAAGCACATACTTAAAATATTTTAATGCTCAAGTCTTAATTGATAAATAATTAGTTTCTAAATTAAGATTCCCTAAGTAAATTTAATTATTAAATTTGGTACTTAAAAGTAATTAGATTAATTTAAATTAGATAGATGAAACATTGAGTTTCTTTTATTGCTTACATGTATATTTAATTGTGACTCCAAATTATTATATTGTGATAAAAAACTCGACCTCTCTACTAAGAGACAGAGATGCTAAGGAGAGACTGTGCTAGTGCTCAGGTGTACTGAGACTAGGAAAACCTCTGTCCAAATTATGAGTGTCAAGCAAGGACAGTAATTAAAAAATAGAGTAATGTGATGTGAGGGACATGCAGTGACATGATACCCTGCGTGTACACTAAGGAATGAAAGGTAGGGACCCACTTGCAATTATCCAATGAGTTCGTGGAACAGATTCGGGTAGCTCAGGGCATTGATCAATATCTCCGAGAAAGGTTAGAAGCAAGAACTGAAGGAAAGGAATCAGAATTTGATTAGGATATAAATGGAGTCATCAGATTTTAAGGAAGGATCTGTGTGCTAGAAGATGGAGAGTTAAGGAAGATGATCTTGGAAGAGACTCACAAGAGCAAATTGAGGATCCGTCTAGGTTCCACTAAGATGTACCAAGATCTGAAGAAGTTATTCTGGTGGCCTAAAATGAAGAAGGCAGTAGCAAAATTCGTTGCTTCTTGCTTAGTCTGTCAAAAGGCTAAGGTGAAACATCAAAAACCTTCTAGAGAGTTACAACCTCTAAACATCCTTGAGTGGAAATGGGATAGCATGTCAACGGATTTTGTGACTAGTTTCCCTAGGACATCCTCAGGAACTGATGCTATATGGGTAATAGTGGATAGACTAACGAAGTCTGCTCATTTTCTACCCATTAACATCAAATATTCCCTAGAAAAGTTGACACAGTTGTACATCAAAGAGATTATTAGGTTGTGTGATGACCCGCAAATCAACCACCACGAGTCATCACATTTTAACACACAATCAAAAAAGAAAACGCGCTAACTAACCGTCTAGATTGATTTTGGTTCAATTCAGAAAACTCTTTCAATTACTTGCTTGTGAAAATAATGGTAAGGATTTTTTTTTCTTTTTTTTCGTCGGATTATCGCAAAAGCGCAACATAAAAAGTGGTGCATCAACAAGGAAATACATACGATATCATGTCCAACATACTTTATACGGAATCCATAACCGAATACAATCAAGCATAAATTGAAAATACTACATACGATAGTGGGAGAGGTGTGTGACAATGAACCCAAACATACAATTCAAAAGAGGGAGGGGATACATAACTCACTCCCTAATCTAGCCACCTCTACTCAAAAAAGGATGCATCATGAACTGCATTGCCTTCTAAAGGCAATGGGGAGAGGTAGAGGGTGTGTCATCGTCATCGTCATCGTCGTCACCTCTCGCAAAAGAAACTTGACCAGAACCTCAACCACGCCTGTGCCCATGGGAACCTCGAGTACTAAACAACCTCTGGTACTCACAGGCATTTCCTACTCGATGAGGAGTAGGAACGTGTGCAAGAAAAACAGGCGGGGGATGAAGTACCTCACGAGTAAACACTAAAAAAATCCACCCAAATCGTGACCAGAATCGTAGAGATCAAAGCATCATATGGCGTGTAACGAGTAACGAGCAGGCCATTAAAACGTGCTTGAAGGGCATCCGCATCAATAGTCCAACCATGCTGCCCGTCCTGGATAGTGGGTGTTAGCTCCACGCTAAAGGCATCGCTCCTCAAGGCAAACGCCATCTACTCCTACGATCAAGGCAATCGTGATCATCATAGTCACACATACATAAAACATATAGGCAAGGATAAGCTACCCGAAAGGAACCAAACACAACATTCTAGATACATAACATACACTCGATAGAACAAGCATAAAAGAAGTCAATGTATACATACAAAAATTATTTCATTTGGTATTCCTATTTAAAGTGTGACCGAGAATGCAATGCAGACCATGAGTCCTACACTCTCCATGGAAATCTTAAAACACTAGCAACCAGCCCAGATATTCATTAATCATGGTGTAATAAACACAAATACCTTCACCAGGGTTCTCAAAGCAGCACATGCCTAAACCATTTGGGGAATACCGGCAATTGATCATGGGAACCAGTGCTCTTTGCCAGGATTTCCGTATAGGGGTACCACCACCACAACACAGGGTTTGCAAGGCCTCTTGTGGAATTGCACCATCCGTACTCCTTAAGCTTTCACACCCAGCTAGCACCACAATCCCGCGAATACCGACACCTTCGGTACTACATGCTCGTTCACCGGTGCATGTATGCATGACAATTAATTTATCATACACAGACAATGATGGTAGTATGCATTAATGTCCACCTATCGTTCACACCCGAATAGGCATTTTATTAAGTATCACCTATCTTTCACACCTAGATAGGCATTTTATCACTTATCTTTCACACCCAGATAAGCTTTTTGGTTAATGAGTTTATAATATAGTTATCATGCCATCAAAATCATAACATTCACCAAGTCATGCCTTTAACAATCTTTATTAGGAAACTCATCCAACCAAACACTTACCAAGCCACACACACACACACACATATATATATATATCTCCGTAATTAGAATAACCAAGTATGAAAGTTAATACGAAAACACTTTTATGAAATTATCAAGTCCGAACTTAGGTCTTAGGTCCTTTGAAATACATAGCTTTATAACTTTACAAAAATATCTTTTTATTAGATTACCAAATATATTCTTAAATTTTGCAAACTTTAAAAATATATTTTAATATAATTTCCATATTTAATTTCTTCATTTTCAAGGAATCCACCATTACTTATGTTGTTGTTCTTTTCTTATCTTGTTGCCCTATTTTGTTTTATGGCTTTGGATGCTTGTTTGATGTGGTTATTAAAATTTAAATGTTGGTTTGTGTTGGTGACTTATCATAAAATGTTAAAGGTTTGATTATAAACCACTAAATCCATAAACAAGAGTGAAAAGCTTGTAAACTTAATTTCTTTAATGTAACAAGAAGCTGGAAAAGAAAAACATTTGAACTACGGATCCTGCTTGAACCTTATGGCTAAGACCTTCCAATGAGCACTTAATAGATGATCACTTTCTTAAGAACTCCTAAATTTTGTTTTGATCATTTAGAGTTAATAACTTGATGAAAGAAAAGCTTTTTAGAAAGAAGAAATTGATATCTAGCGAACTGTTTTCATTTTCTGCCTGAACAATGCTCACTATTTTTGCCATATTTCAAGTTATACTTAATATTTTTGAGTGTTTTTTTTTTTTTTGGAAAGTAGACAAAATTTTCTCCAAAATAGGCTTAAGAAGCACTTTAAAAAGTTAAGAATTGACAAAGTTACACTTTTTCAAAGTTAGAGCTACTTTTCTGAAAACGTTAACTAATAATTGGTACAAAAAGGTGATTTTAGAAAACTCTGTTGTGTGTTACCCAAAACCCCTTAAACGACTAGAAATTAGACTTAATAAGATTTTTAAGCATATATATTTGGTCTATGTTCATTTTCATTTACTATTTTTAATAATTTTGAGAATCTGAAAGCCATATACTTTTCTGACAGGGAACACCTAGAGACAACTGCAAACTTTGAAAAACAGTCAAGAACTTGGCTCTACAAGCCAAACATCTCCAGCTCTTGGCTCCATCCTCAACTCTGAGACGTTGAATCAACGGAAGCATCGCCATCTGCTCCCACGCCATAAGACGTGATAATCACAGGCACACCAGCACAACAACAACATCAAGACAATCCAACAACAACAAAGCAAGGCAAGGGTAAGCTTACTAAAACAATGGCATAGCATATGATTATGGAAATCATCAACAATTCACAATATTCAATCACGAGTATATGGCACACCATCATATATCTAGAGTTCTCAACATCTACACATATATATACATATATATAGCATTCATTCACATGGCAAAGAGTTCTCAGTCCAGAACTCCATATCCTAACCATTCTGCCACAACTATGTCAATGCATGATGACACAACTCTCGAGAGTTTATTACATTCCGGAGGCACTAGATTTGGAGGCCCAACTGAGTATTAACTTTGGTCACACTACAACAAAAATGACCTTAGGCAACCATAGAAAACCGTGGCCTAAAATGGAAAACCGTGGCTTAAAATTTAGGCAACGATTTTATAGACGTGGTATAGGTAGTCGTGGCCTATTCTATTAGACCACGGTTTTTTCACTATACCCACAGTATTTAAATAACTATTGCCTCAAAATATGATAAACAACAATGCTTTTCTGAACCACTCTTAGGTAACGATTTTGTTCTTAAGGTTTAGACAACATTTATTAAAGTGTTGCATATGTGTTTAGACCACAATTATAAAAGTGTTGTTGCGTTTTTAGGCAACATATTTTTAACCATGGATAGATGCCTTAGGCAACGCTTCAAAATTTAGGCAATAGTTACATAAATGTTGCCTATAAATTTAAGCCACAGTATCATATACCTTAGACAACACATTTTTAAGTGTGGACAAATAGTAAATGCAATATTTTGTTAAATTTAGGCAATAGTTTTTAAAGTATCGTCTATATGCTTAGGCCACACTTACTTATGCGTTGTCATTTATTTTAGGCAACATTTTTTTGAATGTAAAAATAGAATAAACAATATTTAATAATGCTTAGGCAATAGTTATTTAAATTTTAAGATAATGTTTAGATCGTGATTATCCAAATTTATCATTTATTAACGAGATCTTTATCAAATTTTATAATATAAATAATCATTATCACTTAAAACAATTAAACCATTAATATCTTTTTTTTAAAAGACATTATTAAATAAAATAAACAAAATTGAACTTGGAAATTATAACATATCTAATATATATAATTGCATTCAGTGTTTTACCTACATAATCAAAATAGTAGACTTATAAAGTCTTAAAGTATAAGTATAAAACTTTCTAAATTGAAACTACAATCTCAAAATTAACAAAACATCCAAGATGGTTTTCTTCACTACATCTCTTTAATATCATTCTTCTATAGGATCATCTTCTTCGTGTCCAAACTACAAAAAAAAAATTATATACTTTCAACACATTTTGAAGACAATTCTCATCCAACATATGAATAAAAATTAATCATATATATACCTGAACAACAATTGTATGTGTGGGTTTTGACAAAAGAAGGAAATATTAGAAGTGAAATACAAGCAATGCTCACAAATTATGCCAAGTTGTATATATGCATCCATCACAAAAATTGTGGAAGCAACATAAGAGCATATGAACTGTGAGCATTTGAGGCTTTTCCATTCAAGCATACATTAGATAATGACCATAAATAGTATATGATAAATAGAACTTGAAAATGACGGGTGAAATATAATCTAAGCAATAAACATTAGTACTCCTATGTTAATCCTCTAAGATTTTTATTAAAGTTCGTCATTGTTAAGCATACATTGTTGATAGATATGACCATACATAGTATATGTAAATAGAACTTGAAAATGACATTTGAAATATAATCTAAGCAATAAAAATTAGTACTCCCATGTTAATCCTTTAAGATTTTATTAAAGTTTACCATTGTTATACATGTACTCATGTATAAAAGTTGAAAATTGTTTGTAGACTATAATAATTGGGTTGTTTTAGGAAAGATCTACATAAGCGATATTTAGTTAGATAACAACCTCTCTGAATAAGACAAAATAGAGAGCAGTTTTGACAGCAACCAAAAAAATTTCAATAAGCAGTAGTTTCTTTGCCTAAAACATTCAGTAAGCAGTAATTGCTTTGCCTAAAAGATTCAACAAGCAGTAATTTCTAAGCAAGCTGATTAATCCCACATGACAACAACTTAACAAATTGCACAACATTTAGCAAGCAGTAATTTCTTTGCCTAAAAGATTCAACAAGTAGTAATTTTAAGCAAGTAGCTTAATTGATCCCACCAAATAGCATGCATCCATATAAATTGCACAAACTAATAAACACAATAAATTTATGTATACCTCCTCACAATCAGGAACATGGGCTGATGCAGACGAACGTGGTGCTGTTGCACTAGTTTCTTTGCCTAAAAGACGTGCCATCAAGTCATCTATATCATGTTCATCTAATTTTGGATTTTGTTGCTTTAGCATGAATTTTATAATTGTCTCCAGCCCTTCAATCTTCTTTGCCATGCCACTCATTTCATTTGAATGTTCTTTCTTGATAACAGCATTTTCTTCATTTTTTTTCAATGTCAATGGTGTGACAGTCCTTCCATAACAACGCACTCTGCCGGGCTTTTCTTTTTCAAACAATGATTGAAATGTTTATTCCATAGATTCAGTTGAGTTTCCAATGGAACCTTGAAGCTTAGTCTAATAAAAAAAAAATCAATGTCAATGACAAAAAAATGAAGACTTTAGACTTGCTTGATAAATAAAATAAAAAATACTTACAATAGCATTTTGTGTTTCTTCATCCATTGCTTTTCCACTCCGGCCTTGACGAGTTTCAATAAACATTTCAGCTCGGGTGACTTCTCCACCCTTTTTCTTTGCACGCTACATTAATTAAAGATTGACAATTAATAAACAAATATTAATTAGAAGACCTTTTGCTTTAGATATAAAAAATGAGACACAACCACATAAATAGAGTACCAATTTAGCACGAATTCTAGCAAAGTTTTTTGGTCCCATTTGATGCATATACTTTTGCTTAGACCTATTAACAACATTTTTTTCACTAATGCTCTGCATTGTGAAGAAAAATAAATTAAAGTTAGAAAAAAATGTAAATTTAAAATAATAAGCCATAAAATTATCTTACCTGGATGGTACTATTTTTTCCAATACATCATCAATTGCTTGAAATGATCTTCGGGAATGGACAAGGGACAATGTTTTAGTTATTCCGTCAAAGTGGAGTATTTTAAAAAATGATTTCTCTTGACATAGCACTTGTACCATCTCCAAGCATCATTTATGCGAGAAAATACTGCTTTCTCTCCTTTATCAGAAATAATGAATTTATCCTACAAAAGACATTATGGTCATTGACTTTTGATAAATATTTGGTAATTTAATCAAATTCAAAAGTTTATTTTTAATACCATAACATATTTCCATATACAACCCTTGTGATCTTTGAGTAGAGCTTTGCAGTTTGTGTAAATCAAAGGACAAAAGTTTGAATTCCTTGCTATCGTGCCAAGGAAATAGCTCAAGTCAAATGCAGTTTTGTCACTAGGACCAATAGGCTCTCCATCATCATCCAAGATAACTTCTTGATAGTCTTGAGTATGTCTCGCATGTATTTGTAAGCACTGAGTTGGTCCACGTGTTCTTTTCTTATTTGTCCCTATTTTAGCATTAAACTTGTGTAAGATAAAATATCAAAGATGGCATATATAAATAAGAAAAAAAGCAAATTAATAATTAATCATTTTCTTCTCTATTGAGATTAAAATATTTACCTTCTTGCTGTGCATTTCTTTCAGCACCTTGATCTTCATGTGCATTTTCTTCTTCAACATGTTGTCCTTCATCCTCACTTTCATTTTGCAACTTTTCTTCTTCACCATCTTCTCCATTTTCTTTAAGAAAATCATCAATTAACATTGATTGACACAATGTGGTTCTTTGTGTCTTCTTAATAGCACTTTGTTGCCTAGTCATTGACTCATCATCTTCAACCACTACCCTTTTATTAGATATCTCCTTTTCCGTTGAGTTGTCATCTTCCATTATTGTCCTTTTCACATATTTTTGTTTTGCCTTTGAATTATCAATTTCATCCATTGCTCTTTTCATGGACAATTGCTTTGTGCTAGAATTATCCTCTTGTACTATTCCTTTTTTTCTTGGTTGCTGATTAGCACTTGAATTGCAAACTTTAGTCAATGCTCTTTTAATGGCTTGTATCTTTGCCTTAGAATTGTCTTCTTGTGCTATTCCCTTTTTTCTTGGTTGTTGTTTGACACTTGAATTGCAAACTGCAGTCAATGCTCTTTCAATGGCTTGTAGCTTTACCCTTGACTCGTCATTTTCAACCGCTGCCTTTTTCATGAGTTTCCTATTTTGATCTTGAATCTATGTGGGTCCTTTTTTCTAAGTCATATATTGGCTTTTTGGATCTTGGAGTTGTTTATGTCCTTCACTTTTAGCCATGGATGCTTCCATTGTCAAATTCTTTTGACTAAGAACTTTAGGTTGAGCCATACTTGCAGCGACAGTGTTCTTTTGTGTTGGATAAAGCTCCCTATTTGAATTCAAATTTGTTTGGCCACCTACTTCAAAATTAGACAAGTTGAATTGTCCCTTTGCTGCAATCATAGGTACATTAGTTCCACCACTAGTACTTATTATTTTTTCACGCTTGATTTGGATCTTCCTAAGCAATTCTTTACTTGATTTTACTTCTAGTAGTTCCAAATTAAAAACACTTCTTTGACCCTTGCCATGAACTTTCATCTTATGTTTTAAGCTTGCTTCCTTTTTCATTATCTGAAAAAAAAATTGAAATACCAAAAAGAATTTAGCTTGATAATAAAAATTTGAGAAACAAGTACAGAACATAATGCATGCAATTAAAGGAAGATAATGCTTTAACAATAATGCCTAAAATGGAATTAATGTCTAAAAGTATGTGGCACTACAATATGTCACAGTATGTGGTAATATGCCTCTCACAATAGTGGCACTAATGTGTACAATTAAACTAATATATATCCACCTACTATTGGATACTGCTTGTAGATGGAAATCTGAAGATGTTGGTCTGTCTTTGGCGATTATATGTATCTCAGATTTACATGGACATATTTGGGCAATCCCACATGCAATGATTCCCTTCACACAAGCATCACCATTTCAGAACATCAACCAAATTATAAATTATTATTTCCCCCAAACACTTATTCAAAAACCAAAATATTAGAAATATATTCATTGTGTCCAGCCAGGCAACCCCTAAAATAGATATACCCTGTCTCTATAGGGGATAACAAGCAACTTGGTGACCAACCAAATATAATGTAGCAACTATACATAACCAAACTGTCTGCCAAAACAGTTTATACTACTACTTTTGACTTCTTAAAATTTATTTCCACCAAGAAGAAAAATTCTACGTAAAGCATCACACCAAGACTAAAGTAACCTTCCTTGTTACATGTTGCACAATTGTTTTCATAAAAAATTACTAAAAGAAAAAAATAAAAAAAGAGTAACAACGTAGAGGTCATGAAAATATCCTTAAGGAATGAAAGTAGCAAAATTCACTAAAAGAAAACCCCATTAAAGAACTCTCCCCTAGTACTAGTGAAGGGGGAAAAAGGCTCTTCTTGAAAAGTGTATGAGTTGAGATCCATGGGAAGCCAAAGAAAAATACAATATCAGTATATCCAAAAGAACATGCAAAGGGATCTCTAGTAGCATTACCCTTAAACTAGGAGGCAAAGTGAGGCTTCTATCTAGAGTTCAATTATTATACCAGTATTAGAGCCCAATATATGATAAAACACACAATAAAAAGTAAATTAAGTTAAAATGTTTAAATAAGCTAAATGAGAAAGCTAGCTTATTTATTGTAAATATATTTTAGATGGAAATTAGCTATTGTGTTTAGCTGGAAAAATTGACAAAATTCCTCATATTTTGTATCAGGTTCCCTGTTTTTAAGAGGTAATTAAGGGGTCTAGAACCAACCCATGACATGCTGGTTAGTAGCATCAAAGGCAGCCCCCTCAAGGTGAGTGATGGGAAACAAATACACCCATAGCGTAAAAGTGTGGAAGACTAAATATACAATACTTGACCTCTCTCTCTCTCTCTCTTTCTATCATCACTGGTTAGCTTATTCATTATTTCAATATTTTTGGATTCATTAGCCACATTGTCACCCCCTAAATATATATTATTTTCCCCTACACTAATAAACTATGCTCTTATCTAAACACACTCAAATTACTAAAAGCTTAAAGTTTTAATACAGCGCCTAGTAGGACATGATTTGTTTACGCCTCTTCTATCAGATCAATTTCATCATGAATAAAGTGCATAGCAGCACACATAACTGCAAAGGACCATAGGAATATAACAGAACCAACATTTCACCACTTACCATAATTTAATAAACCCCATAAACAACAACATTTTCTGCCTCTTTCTCTTAAACACGATATATAAAGAAAAACCATTATTATTTCATGTCTTACGGGGGAGAAAGAGAGAAATCACATAAACTAGCTTCCCTTCTTCCTCTCAGACTTAGAACCAAAAAACAGCCAAATAATATAATTAATGACACACTGCATGCCACATCCATTGTTCACACCACTCCCAAACAAACCAAGCAAGAAGTAGAGAAAGAAAATCATGCCAAAAATAAACATATATACATTATTATTTCATGTCTTACGGGGGAGAAAGAGAGAAATCATAGAAATTAGCTTCCCATCCTCCTCTCAAACTTAGTACCAAAAAACCATCAAATAATATAATTAATAACACACTGCATGCCAAGTCCACTGTTCAAACTACTCCCAAACAAACCAAGCAAGAAGTAGAGAGAAAAAAATCATGCTAAAGATAAGCATACACAGTGAGATTTGTCACTAACAGCACATATCTCTTATCACAGGTTTTAAGAAGTACAAGTACCAAAAATATGCAGTGTTATTCTTTGGACATATCTAATATTTTAAAATGTACAATAACCAAAGATACAAAAGAGTGCTTAAAGTTCTTAGGGTAATAGTGATATGAAACTAAAAAACTCAAGACATCTAGATTTTTTTTAATTGATAAAGCAAATGCTAAAAATAGCCTATTCACAAAAACTCAAGGAAAAAGACCAATGACCCCTATAAGAAATCTTTACAAGGGTACTCCTCCTTAGTCCATGAAGTCCAACAAAGTTTTCAAAATCAACATCATCTTCATAATCAATTTCATTCATAACATGAGAAGGTTTCTCAATTATTGTCACCGGTATGTCTTCCCTAACCCAATTGAGTTCACCATAATTGTCTGAAGCATTTAGTTCTCTACTGTTTGATTGGTTTGATTGGTCACCCATGTTAAATAAATCTCTTGGAACTGTCTTCATAACATAATGCCTATTTGCTTCAAAAGGATCTTGGACATAAAAACATTGGTGGACTTGAGAAGCCAACGAAAGGATCATTCCAGTAACATTTTTTGTTGAAGTATACACAAGTAAGTCCATATTTGTTTTCTTCACCCTCGAACCAATCACACTTAAACATCACAAACTTGAAGTGACCATAATAGTCTAACTTAATTATATCTCTGATTGCACCATAGTAAGTTATGGATTCTATCTTTGGATTTTCATCCTTAGAACTTGCAAAACTTGGAGTCAATGAAACCAAAGTTACACCATAATTTTTGAGTTTTGCGTCTAGCATCTCACTTCACAGTATGGAATCTATATCCATTAATGAGGTAACCCGAAAACCTTTTTGCGACATTATTTGGACCTCTAGAGGATTCTTTAAGCTGAAATGATACATCATTTTTCAAGGCTCGAGTTTTGAACCATTCACTAAAATCTTGACTTCGGGTTTTGGCCTTGATCCACTTTCCTCTTTTAGTGCGCCTATTAACACTCTCATCATACTTTCTACAAAGATAACAATGTTATTTGTTAGAACTCTGAAATAAGTTTTATAGATGAGAATGAGGACAATAAACTATTATCATACCTAATGTATATGTCAACTTTGTCACAATTGAATAAGAGGTATCGATGGGCTTGGGCTTTTGATTTTAAATCTAAAGAAAATGGTTTACCATTATTCTTCCCCCCTAAAGGATAACCAATACTTGAAAAGTAATCAGTTGAATCTACTTCACATAAATCATTATCCTCATAATTTTGACCTTTTCTATTCAGCCTTGTCTCTACACTTTTATGCAAATATCTTGAGCAAAGAGTCAAAGCTTCTTTTGCCAAATACCCGTCAGCAATAGAACCTTCTAGATAAGCTTTGTTACGAACATAACTCATAAGTCTACATAAATATCTTTCAATGGGATACATCCATTGAAATTGAACGGGGCCACCTAATATTACTTCATTTAGCAGATGAATTGGCAAGTGAACCATTATGTCAAAAAACTAGGAGGAAAAATCATCTCCAATTGACAAAGTATTTCTATAATATCTGCTTCTAGGTAATCCAAATCTTGCACTTGGATAAATTTTTGACAAAGAGAGCAAAAAAAGGACCCAAAGCAAATTAGAGGATCAGCCACTACATTAGGCATAGTGCTTCTTATTGCCACTTATAATAAGTAATGTAACATGAAATATGCATCATGACTCTTGTAACCAAATATTTTCTTATCATTAACTTGCACACACTTTGAAATATTTGATGCACTGCCATCTGGTAATTTGGCAGCCTTTAAAACACCACAAAAAATAGACTTCTCTTGTGCATTCATTGAAAAACAAGCTTTTGGAAACTCTACACGACCATCGCCAATCTCCCTTGGATGAAGATTCTTTCTAATTCCCATATCTTGCAAATCATAACGGGCATTAACATGGTCTTTTGTCTTCCCTAAAATGTCCAAAAGAGTCCCAATAATACTATCACATATGTTTTTTTCAATGTGCATTACATCAAGATTGTGACGTAATGTATTTTGATCCCAATAAGAAAGCTCAAAAAAGATTGACCTCTTCTTCCATGGACCATCAACTTTCTTTTTGTTCTTCTTTCCGAATTCATTCTTGAAATCCTTTAAGCTTTCTAGGATCTCTGTCCCTTCCAAAATAGGTGGTGCAGACCTAAGTTCTTTATTTCCATTAAAGGACTTTTTATTAGCTCTCCAAGCATGACTCATTGGTAAAAAGACACGATGATTCATATAACACATCTTATGGCTGTGTTTCAAGTAAGATGAATAAGTGTCATAATTGCAACATGCACATGCCAACTTTCCTTTGGTGCTCCATCCTGACAACATAGCATACCTAGGGTAGTCACTAATAGTCCATAGAAGAGCTGCACGCATTTGAAATGTTTGATTTCTTGAGGCATCATATGTCTCTACCCCTAACTCCCACAACTCTTTTAGCTCCCCAATTAGTGGTTGGAGGTACACATCAATATCATTTCCTGGTGATTGTGGTCCAGGAATCAATAATGACAACATTGTATATTCAGGTTTCATGCACAACCAAGGTGGAAAGTTGTACAACACCATAATGACAGGCCATGTACTATGTGATATGCTCATAGTACTAAATGGATTGAAGCCATCATTCATTAGGCCAAGTCTAACATTACGTGGCTCAAAAGCAAAATCAGAATGAAGTCTGTCAAAGTCCTTCCAAGCTTTACCATTAGCAGGATGTCTCATTTTCCCATCCTTTGAGCGTTCTTCTTCATGCTACCTCATTGACTCAGCAATCTTTAAACACATAAATAGCCTTTGAAGTCTAGGAATCAATGGAAAGTGCCTCAAAATTTTTGCAGGAACTTTATGTTCATATTTTGGTTGCTCAAACTCAGAATCTACTTGAGGGAATTCCTTCCATCGCGAAGTTTTACAAATATTGCAAATATCGTCGTTCTCATACTCTTTCCAATATAACATGCAATCATGTGGACATGCGTGAATCTTTTTATAATCAAGGCCCAAATCACTAATTATGGCCTTTGTTTTGTTAAAAGATTCAGGAATGTTTAAGTTGGGCATAGCTTCTTTCAATAATTGTAAGAGGTCAGTGAATGAAGCATTGCTCCACCCATGGAGACACTTCAATAGATAAAGTCGAATTATGAAAGATAGAGTGGAGAAGCTTTCGCATCCAGGGTATAGTTCCTGTTTTGCCTCATTAATCAACTTGTAGAACGTTCTAGCTTCCTCGTTAGGACCTCCTCTACTTCTGCCACATTTCTAAATGTGTCATACAATAAGCCACCAATGTTATCATGTGAGTCCTCTTGATCTTCCATGTCATCATCACTTATGACAGGTGATGGTATTTCCTCCCAATGGTTTACCCAAACATCGTAGCCTTTAAGAAAGCTTGTGGCTATTAGATGATCATAAACCACATTTCTTCTTGCCCAACAATGATTTCTACACTTGGCACAAGGACATAAAATCTCATGTCCTTGAGGTCTTCCTCTAGTGTAGGCAAAATCTAAAAAAGACTCAACACCATTGATATACTCTCTACTAAACCTTGGAAGTTTAGTCCACTCTTTGTCCATCACCCTCAATCTAGTAGATAAAAAACCATAATATATTATGAGTGATTCATGAAATGTTTAATAGTTAAAATCAATACTAAAAATTAAAGAAAAACAACATGTACATTGACTGATTTTGCTACTTATTAGAAGCACTTAACTAATTTAGTTACTAACTATAGGTAGGATAATGATCCTCTAATTGAGCAGTGAAAGGTGGTGCTTCATACTATTAAAATACACTAAATTTTGTAGAGATAAATAGACTTCTTCACATTCACCTTCACTAAAGGGAGGATCGAAAAAGAAGCTTACAAACATAGGAATGGCAAAAAATGAGGTTAGAAGAGAAGAATAGAGTGTACAGTCGCATCTCTTCCGAAAACCTGCCCGGCGGGTAGGGTAGCCTGCCCAGCGGTAAAACATGAGTTACAGTAAACACGGCAAGACTCACTTACGGATAGACTCATTCAACCATGCCTTCTATTTGACAGAATTATATTCAAAGGTAAAACAAAATAACTATGAAAGAATTGTATTTAATTAAAAGGATCACGATCTAATCACTCATCATTATCTTAAGTGCCATCTCTGTCATCAATTTGACAGAGATCAAGCCTTATTTTAACTATACATCTCTGTCATAATTTTGTCACATCCATCTTATCAATTATATAGAAAAATATATGATCCCCTCATGTTAATTCTTGTTGCTCAAACTAAAAGGGGACAACATCTTAATCTAATGAGATACCACCAGGAACAACATAGAAAATTTTAACACAAAAAGTATACCTGAAATTTAGTAACAGAGTTAGAAGTCTAAAAATTTTCTTGTTTCGCAGCAAGCTCAGCAGGTTCCTTATACTTGGCCTTAGCAAATAATTCTTGAAACCACTTGACAACCTGAGAAAAAGGCAAAAACATAACATGTGTCTATAATACTCCATCTTCCCGGCACTTCGTGCTTAGGGTTCCAACACATGCTCTACTTACAATTTTTTATGCTGTATTTACTCTAACCGATGATAAGACCTATTGTCACAACAAAAGAGGTCTAAGCAGTGCCAAAAAATAATTTATTCCAAACAGTACAGTCGGTGGAATACAAGATGAAATCTAACAATCCATGACCAAATATACATAAAAAGCGAGAGACAGCTTCCATATATGTACGAGCCACAAATAGCAAAGTTTCAGATAAGAGAAATTACCTCAAAGAATATAAGAGAGTGAGAGTTTCGGATGTGGCCAAGTTAAGAATGAAAGAGAAAACTGCAAGTTACACAGAGCTTCCATGGTTTAGAGAGAAAGAGAAAATTGTGATTTAGGGCAAGCAACAAAACACATCAGAATCTTAAACGATGGGGATAAACAGTTTTAGTGATTCATTTTGCACCAAAAAAATAATTTAAATTTTATTTAATTCATTTCCCGCTTGTTTATATGTATGTTCGCGCTTGCAATTTTTTTTATGTCATTGTTTTAGGCCACATTTTATTAAGTGTTGGTTATATTAAATTTTAAAGGCAACACTTTAAAAATGTGCCCTTAAGCATCAACAGTTTAACACGCGTGGCCTATATCTTGTCAACAGTTTTAGAACGTTGCCTAAAAATAATAGGCAACAGTTTCATATGATGACTTAGACAAAGGGTAAAAAATATCAAAGTTATTGTCAACATTTACAACAATGTTGCCTATTTTATGTTTAGGCAACATTTTTTCAACTGTTGACATGTTTGGCGTTGCCTAAAGTATAAAATGTTGCAGTGTCACCATCCAATTTGGAGGCCCAATTGAGTATTAACTTTGGTCACCATCTATTTCGGAGGCCCAACTAAGTATTAACTCTGGTCACCATTCGTTTTGGATGCCTACCTGGACACGGCATGAAGCCCACACAACCTCATCCAACAACATATGCATGAGATGCATGTACTACAACCACTCAACCACCACAAAACAACATACGTTTGTGTAGCAACACAAAATAGCATCACAACACCACATGGGCCCGACCAGCACCACACATGGTCCACAACCATTAGCAACACCATGCCGGCCCATACCAGCCTCAAGCATAATCAACAGGTAAGGTCCTATCCAAGTAGCTCATACCTCGTGAGAAATCTCACACAACAACTCATTCACAACTAGTGGAGGTCCTATCCAAGCAACTTCCACTTTGCAAACAATCCAACAATCAATTACAATTTTAAAACCAAAACCCCCTTTGAAAACCACTTGGAAGATCAATAAATTTTGAGATTCACAAGAAACCTTTGGAATAATTCACTTTCTTTAATTTAAAGAAATCATATTTAAGCTAAACAACTTTCCATCATTCTCAAATAAATCTTTTGAAAATGTATTATACCCTTTTTATATATGTATATACATAATACTTCACATTTTGAAATGAAAACTTTAGAATCAGAAATAGTACATTTAGTTCTGAAATAACAGATTATGTACTATAATAATAGATTATATCTGTTTAGTAAAATGCATTAGATTTCATTTTTCGACAGGGATAATCGATTATGGAAACCCATAATCGATTATTGCAAAACCAAAATCAAAAGAAATTTTTCTGAAACCCAGATAATCGATTATCAGAGTCCATAATCGATTATCACAGAGCCAAAATCACGAAAACAGTACCTGGAGCTCCAAATAATCGATTATGAAGCTCCTATAATCGATTATCTACGATAGGACTGTGAAAAACCCCAATTTTCTACAGCAAAACTCGAACTTTCACCACCCAAACTCAAATTTTCAAATCAATGGGGTTCCAATATCATCAATCCACCCCAACCAAGCTCATACACAACAGATTATACAATCAATTCAACATTTCATCACATAATTCATGGATTTCTCATCAAAATCTCATATTTCTCTCTAAAAACCCATTTTCATCCAAAATCTCACCACAACCAACATACAATCCGAATTTGGACCAACCCAAGGTGATATTCACACATAATCATCTTCATACATCACAAATCTAGCAAGTGTAAGCTTCCCTTACCTCTTGGAGTTTCCAGAAATCCGAATTTGGGGAAGAGAAAACGTGAGAAAAACCAACTCTTGAGCCAAACTCCGTGAAAGCAAGTCAATGACAGCTCTCCAACCCCTAGAAACGGGATTCCTCACTGGGTTTGGGCCTCACACTTCAAGAATCTCAACAAGAGTTAGGGAGAAATTGAGAGAGAGACATGAGAGATGAGAGAATTCGAGAAAGTCTGAAAGAGTGAGAAATGAGAAGGGGAAGGGGTTTTAAACTTTCCTTGGGCCCCATAAAGGCTTCGTGCCCACTAAAGCTCAGGGTCCGTCTATTCACTCTCCAAAATTCACGACTAGCTCCACTCTACTGGTTTCCCTCAAAACTCAAACAACACTAACAACACTCTCAATTTGGCTCAAGCACATTTTTCTCAATTCCCTAAACTCAGACAAGAATTCCAAGACAACAACATAAAACTAAACCCACATAACAACAATCAACAACAACTCATTTATTTGTTTTAAACACAATGATCACATATTAATTTCCACTTTTTAGTTTTTAAACCACTAAATCATACATTAAGAAAAACACGATTTTACAATTCTCATAATTTGATTATAAAGATCTAGTTTTGATACAATCCACTTAACTTGGTTTACATAATTTCTTTTGAATCGTAACTAATTAACCAAACTTTAGCTATGATAAAATGAATTAATCATGGTATTAAGGACCTCTAAGAAATTTGGTCATTAATATGAAAAATCAATTATATACTTAATCTTGATTAAACAAGTTAAGAACCTTAGTAAGTACCTAAGCACATACTTAAAATATTTTAATACTTAAGTCCTAATTGATAAATAATTAGTTTCTAAATTAAGATTCCCTTAGTAAATTTAATTATTAAATTTGGTACTTAAAAGTAATTAGATTAATTTAAATTAGATAGATGAAACATTGAGTTTCTTTTATTGCTTACATATATATCTAATTTTGTGACTACAGATTATTATATTGTGATGAAAAAAACTCGGCCTCTATACTAAGAGACAGAGATGCTAAGGAGAGACTTTGTTGGTGTCAAGTGTACTGAGACCAGGAAAACCTCATTCCAAATTATGAGTGTCAAGCAAGGACAGTAATTAGAAAATAGACTAATGTGATGCGAGGGTTATGCAGTGGCATGATACCCTGCATGTGAAGTTATAGTTGGTACACTGAGGAATGAAAGGCAGGGACCCACTTGCGGAGGTATTGGGGGTAAGGTGTCAAGTGGTGAAGGTCCCAATGATCAAGGTAGCGCTCTTGAGTCAGGATATTTGCCTGACCAAGCTTGACAACCCCGACAACTGCTTAGCATTCAAAGGTTGGTGTGAGAAGTATACCTCTAGATGGACTGTGAATGTTTTGAGCTAATGCTTTGTCCCTCGATGAAGACGGGGACTGTACCATGTGAAATTTTTTTAGAGAGGTATATGTTTTCCCAACCACTTCCCGATTTTGTGGGAAGTATGGATCTATACAGAGTCAACGGTAGTTATTATAACTTAGACAAGTCCTAGATTCCCTTTTTACTTATTATCAACTGTGTTTTATCATGAGTGATGGTAGGATATTCTACCATCTATGTGAAAGTGATTTTAAGAACAAAATTGCCGCACTCCTCTATTGATTTTCTTTATGCATGATTGTTCATGGTTGGTACTTGAAGATGAAGACATTTCACATCTTGCGCAACATGCATGATGATTACGTTGATACGGGGGTTGTATTTTTTGGGAGTAAATTTATAGACACTGCTCTGATTAGGATATTGCTTTTTGTATATAATTGGGGATGGCCAATGTCTTTTGACATATTTTTTTTATTTTCTTGTATTTTATTATTCCAATTGTATTTCAGTTTCGGATGTATTCAACTTCATATGTACTTTAGAAGCCTATGTGTTTGGTTATAATTATGACTATGTGATATGCTTTATTTTATTTATCTTTTACTCCCATTTTCAAATTCTATTTTACTTATAATTTATCTACTTTAAAGAGTTTTGTAAGATGATCGCACGTAAAATGAAATGCAAAAAATTTTCTCATAATCTTATCAACTTAAAATTTAAATAAATATGAGTCGTGTTAAATGTAAACGAGCGTCACAAGTTTCATTTAAGTAGTGAATATCTTTTATGTTGTAGTTATTTGCACATCTATGTTTTAATAGTTATTGGTAACTAAATGCATTTAGAATAATTCTATTATTTGTATATGAATTTTGAAAATTGTTTAATTATTATTGAATATACTTATCTCATTCCTTGCCTCTAAGAACCAATAAGCATATAGTAACCAAAAAATAATTAATTATCTGTCATGTGTTTACCTAAACATGGAACAAACGCAATTTACTATTTTTTCTATAACAATCCAAATGTAACTATTATTGTCCTGAAAGTATTGTGCACGTATTTCATAAAAGAGCTACTTTAGTAACATAATCTTCTAACTCTAATTTTCTTTAAGAATTTTTTTTTATTAATTATGTTTAAATACATGGCAAGAAATCTGTGAAATTATACATTACTTATTTGATTGATAACATTCAAAATTTTAATCATATAAAGCAAAATCAATATAAAGTTATCGAGTCATATCATTGTCTTCACATTAATAGCATTGTATGTAACTAATGTTATTGATTAAGGTTTTAGGTAGATAATACACGTTACTTTTACAAAAAAAAAAGGTTGGATGCATATTAATTTCAATTTTCTAAAAGAACTACCTTGGGAATCCAAAAAATTGTAATAAGATGCCAAACTATAATTCAGCATCTAAATAACAATAGACATTAAATTACAAAGAGTGATAAGTAGTGGATTATAATTATGGTGAACTAAAATTATGTTTGTTGGACAATTGTAATCATAATTATTTACAATTAAAGTTGCAACAGTCATGTGTTCTCAATATTGTTTGAGTGGAATTCCAAGAGCCATTTTCTCAGCATTTACAAAAGTGATTTTCAAATATATTACCAATAGAGGTTTGCAATTCTTCTACCTCTACTATTTCCACAGCACATCTCCATGAAGTTAGTATTTATTCATTAACCATTAGCTTTTGTTATTCATTTTCGTTAATGGCAACTATTGCTACATATTGCCTAAATATTGAGCCATACTAGAAAAAGAGCTTTGAAAGCTAAAAAGCCATTGTTTCATATGCTAAATCTATGTATGCAACTTCAGACTTCTTATAAGTCATCTCAGAGGGTAATTCTAAACATCGAGACCTAACTAATATATATTTTCAGATGTTTGCTAAAACTTCAACATTACTCAATGTATTGCAAAAATCACATTCTATCCAGACAACAAAGTTCTTCATTTGCAAAATTCAAACTACATTATCTTCATTATCAGGTTTCATTTTCTTTATTAAATAATTGCCAATCATGCTAAATAATAGAAATTACTATGCATTGCTAAAAAGCTATCATAAAATGAATAATTCATAAGTAGAAATCTCTTTGTTTTAGTTGCCAAGTTTGAATTCCTTAAGTAAATAGTTTGTTTCTATTAATCCCATTTGTTTTTCACTTTTTTTGGTACACTATGCTTAATATATAAATAGCGAAGAAGAATAACTTCCAAGCTTTAGAAAATGGTCCAGATGTTGAATTATGAAAATAACTTGTAGCTTTCATAAAATGAATAATAAGTAGAATTTTGTTTGTTTCAATTTCCAAACAATGAAAACAACCTCAATATGCAAAGTACATTCTATTTACTATCACATTTGAATTTCTTAATTAAATAATTACTTCTCTTACTCACATTTTTTTTTACTTTTTGGTACAATGTGTTGAATATATTGACATGCCTAAAAAATAACTTGTAAGTTTAATAAAAAAGAATGGTTCAATTGCTGTCATAGAATGATCTTGCATTGTTAAGTGACTATCACAAAATGAATAATTAGTAGTAAAACATCACTTTGTTTTAGTTGGTCTGTAATGAAAACATGTTTAGTCTACTAAGTATTCAATAAATCTAAAAGCTTCCTGTTTCAAGTGGAAATTATTATTCTATATGAAACCATAGCTCAATGATGGCTGAAAATATTCAAATAAGGAATAAGTGTAGTAAAAAAAGAACAAAAGATGAAAACATTTAACCACATTTTTCTAATAATTCCATGTCAAACAATTCCAAGAATGTGTTACACTCAATAATTCAGTTATCCGGTGTTAAAAATGGTATGTTGCATATATGAAATTCAAGTCTTCAATATTTTTTAATTCTATATTAAGTCAGTAATTTATCGAGATCAAATTTTCCTTGATTAACTTTTTGTGCAGAAAATGATACTTTTAGAATATCAAATGTCATCAACTTTAGGAAATCACATTATAAATTGAAAGTACTTCAAATGGAATGAATTATGACAATGTTCTATTGTCAAACATTACTAATGGTATTGAAAATCACTATCCTTTGATTGTGTCTAATTTATTTCACATTTAAAATATTAATATTACATAATTACTATGACTTTAATGTTTGTAATCTGCCTTATACAGTTAATACCTTTTCCACTCAAGCACCTATAACCAAGCCTGCTTATCAAAATGGCTACAAGTATGTCTCTCATCACTCTAATGTTGTTCTCAATACAAAAAGGATTGGACTTGGAAGGTTTGCTTTAAATAATGGCAAGCTTACAAAACCATTATTTATCAATCACCATGTTCAGAATTCTCTTATAGTTTCAAAAGATGACAATATCATATCATTATCAAGTATGATAATCAAATTTCATTTCTAATTATGCCTTATATAATGAAATCAAACTACAAATATTATTCACATTCTTTATTGTCCATTATGTATAAACATATTTTCTATTCTTTAATTGATATTATATAGTTTATAACACATTTTCATAATTTCTATGTAGATGATGAACGAAAAAATAAAGAACATAAACAAGTTGTTGAAGAAGAACTGAATCCAAATAATATATACATTAATGCAGATGATAGAGCTAATACTTGATACGTCAATTTTTACAAAAGGCTTAAATATGTTTTAAGTTCCTAAAATTTGGGCTAAGTTTGCTTTTGGTCCCTCAACTTTAAAAATAATTTTTATAGTCCCTCTAATTTGAAAATAGCCAACTTTTGGTCCTTATTTTGTAATTTTTTAGTCCTTAATAAGGACTAAAAGTAGGCTAGTTTTAAATTAGGAGGACTAAAAAAATCACTTTTAAATTTAAGGGACCAAAATAAAATTTAACCTAAATTTGAAGAACTAAAAACATATTTAAGCCATTAAAAAATGTTTTCATATAATATGTTTATAACATAAAGTCATAACGTTTTATAAATTCAATTATAGGAGAAACATCTTATGATAATGACTATGATGTCCATGTTGATCGTGATATATCTGATGAGTTGGAAACCAGAATTGTTTTGACCAATGGTATTTGTCATACTTGATTGGTTTAATATAGTTATTGTATTCAATATTTACCTTCTAACTCAAGCATTTGTAACCTTTGATAGACTATTGGGAGAATGGTGATTTGACATGGACATGTGAGCATTGTGGGGCAATGATGTGGTATGCAGATAGAGTTCGAAAAGAAAGGACTCCAAAAAATCCAAAGTTTTCATTATGTTGCTTGTAAGGCAAGATAAGACTTCCACATTAACTTAATCTCCACAACCTTTGGATGATTTATTTGACAAGAATGATAAGAGAAGCAAATTTTTTTTGGATAATATTTGATCATTCAATATGATGTTTTCATTTACATCCATGGGTGGAAAAATTGAAAACTCAATCAATGATGGGAATGCACCTCCAGTTTTTGTCATGAGTGGTGAAAATTATCATCAAATTGGAAGTTTGCTTCCACTTCTTGGAGCTCAACCTAAGTGTGCTCAATTGTACATATACGATATTGAGAATGAAGTTAATAATAGAATGTCCGTTATCAGGTACTACAACCACATCCATTCAGCAACTATTATTGATCGTACTTATTCAACTTATATTAATATGTATTAATGCATTAGTTGTTTTATTAACTAATCTTAATTTACTTTTACAGAATGGACAACAATAGCTTATCAATGAAAGCATCAATTGTTAATGATATCAAAAAGTGCTTGATGAGCATAATCCTTATGCCAAAAATTATAGAATGGTCCGTGACAATTAATAAAAGTAATGTGCGAAATGTGAAGTTACAAATTTTGGGCAAAAGAGGTCGTGATGGAAGGACATATAATCTTCCCAATGTGTTTGAAGTTGCTGCACTTATTGTTGGTGATTTTGATGTAGCTGATGTAAAGAAAGATCTAATTGTGGAAACTAGAACAGGACTTTTGAAGCGTGTTTCTATCTTAAGTGCTGCTTACTTACCATTACAGTATCTATTATTGTTTTCATATGGAAAAGATAGGTATAGAGATGACATTCCATTAAACTATGACCCAAGTCAGCCACCAAAAAAGAGACAAAGAGTTACATTGAGATAATTTTTTGCTTATAGCATTCGGTAAAGAGAAACTGAGTATGGAACATTATTGTTTTCTAAAAGATTGTTTCAAAATTTTTTGGTAGATGTTTATAGTATGATAGAGTCTTCCCAATTACAATATGTTAGAACTCATCAAAAGGAGCTAAGACTAGAAATGTATAAAGGACTTACTAAAGCAATACTAAGAGGAGAGACAAGTCATTCAACAACAAGGAAGAGAATTGTGTTGCCATCATCTTTTCAAGGAGGTGTACGTTATATGTTTCAAAATTATCATGACGCAATGGCAATTTGTGGATGGGCAGGATATCCTAATTTATTCATCACATTTACTTGTAACCACAAATGGCCTGAATTATGTCAACCCCTAAGTAAACACAGATTGAAGTCCGAAGATAGACCAGACTTAGTTTGTCGACTTTTTAAGATTAAGCTTGATAATTTGATCAAAGACATAAAAGGAGGGCAAATCTTTGGAAAGGTTAAAGCAGGTAAATTTCTATCTTGAATTTCTTTATAAGATAGATTAGATTTGATTTTTAAACTTCCTATTATCATCCACTATTATTTCTAAGGTATATTTTATACATAAGCAACATATTGATTTGTTATAAAAGATTTACATTTTTTTGTCATTTGTTTCTTTGTTGTGCTTTGAAATGTTATATATTTTTTTAACAAATGGTTTATCAATACACCTTTCAAAAATATTAGTGGTTAATTGTGAAGCTTGCATTTTGTTGTGCAGTGATATACACAATTGAGTTTCAAGAGTGTGGCTTGCCTTATACACATAGTTTGGTATTTTTGTACCCTAATTTTAGACATCCACTCCCTAATGATATTGACTGAATCATATCAGCTAAGATTCTAGATAAAAATAATGACCCAAAATTGTTTAGAGTTGTATCCTCATTTATGATTCATGGTCCATATAGAGTTAAGAACAAGAAATCTCCATGCATACAAAATGGCAGGTGCACAAGATATTTCCCTAAGAAATTTGTTGATAGGACCACTGTTGATTATGTTGGATATCCACTATAGAGAATGAGAGATAATGGTAGTGTAATTAAAAAATGTGAATCCTTGATTGATAATAGACTTGTTGTGCCGTATAATAGGTATCTACTCTTGAGATACAATGCTTATATTAATGTTGAGTGGTGTAACCAATCCCGTTCTATAAAATATCTCTTCAAGTATGTCAATAAAGGTCGTGATCATGTCACTGCAACCTTTTATGAAAGTGTAGTGGATCAACCTAATTCTAAATGTGTTGATGAAATTAAATTGAACTATAACTGTAGATATTTGTCATCTTGTGAGGCAGCTTGGAGAATGTTTACTTTTGATATTAATTACAAGGAACCTGCAGTTGAAAGATTGTCATTTCATTTGTCAGATGAACAAG
The DNA here is from genome assembly GCA_004329165.1 of Spatholobus suberectus. Classification (NCBI taxonomy): domain Eukaryota; kingdom Viridiplantae; phylum Streptophyta; class Magnoliopsida; order Fabales; family Fabaceae; genus Spatholobus; species Spatholobus suberectus. Next base: position 50,385,119 of record CM014729.1, on the reverse strand, counting down.
TTGTTGTATTTGACAATAATGAGCCGATTGACAATGTTATCAATAAACCAAACATTAAAAAATCAAAATTTTTGGCCTAGATGAATGCAAATAAAAAGTACCCTGGGGCAAAAAATTTGATGTATAGTCAATTTCCATTGAAGTTCGTATGGAAGCAAACTAAACATGAGTGGCATCCTTGGCAACAAGGCTTTACAATTGGAAGGCTTCATTTTGTCCCCCCTAGAAGTGGTGAGGTTTATTATTTAAGGACATTGTTGAATTATGTTAGGGGACCTCAATCTTTTGATGAAATAAATACAGTTAACAATGTTGTCTATCCGACATTTAAAGATGCTTGTTATGCAATGGGTTTGCTAGATGATGACAAAGAGTACATTGATGCCATTATAGAATCAAGTCATTAGGGCACAACAAATTTTTTAAGAAAGTTATTTGCAACTTTGTTATTGTCAAATCAGTTAAGTAGACCAGAATTTGTTTGGAACAGAACTTGGGAGTAACTGATGACATTTTGTATCGACAGAGAATACTTCTTCAAAGAGATGTTAATTTTAAATTGTTTCTTTTTTAGCACAATATTTTCACAATTCATAAAGTAATATTTTAGCTTCATTTTTTTATTTTAATCTCATATTTAAATTTGTTGCCATCTATCTATATATATATATATGCAAAGGAGACTTGAACAAATCTCAACCGTGGATTGAAGCTTGAATATGATAATAGCCGTTAGATCTAATCAAATTTAACAGACATAAATGTGTTTAATGAATAATTTAATTGCTCCCATTAATACTATTTTTTATACAATTTTGATATTTTTATGTAAATAATATATAATTTAAAACTGAAAGACGATAAAAGAAAGATATATATATATATATATATATATATATATATATATATATATATATTATAATAATAACATTTTTTTAAAACATAATAATTGCATTAAATATTTTAATATTTTAAAAAGTTAGATATATTTCGAAACTAATGATTATATAAATAAGTACTTAAATGTCTTTTGAATTAAATAATAACTTTATTAATTATTTGAATTTTTGTACAAAGTATTTGATTGGTTAGTCTAATTCTATCAAACAAAAAAGAAAAATAATGAAGTTTAAAAACAAAAAATATTGTCATTAATTTTTTAAACATTTCAATATGTAATCATGCGCATTCTTCAAATAGTCTAAATTAAAATAATAATTTTTTTTGAATATTTTAATGTAATCATGCACATTCAGACAATTAAAACCATTAAATTGTAAGTTAAGTGCACCATTTCCACTTTTCATTTCATTGCACCATTTTTTATTTTTGAAAATGAATATCAATGCATAGTTTTTCAATTATAATTAATGCCTCTCCAATATAATCTAATATGAATAGAAATTATACGATGGCATTTAGTCTCTGCACTATTTTCCTTAAAATTTTTGCTCGGTTTGGTCTCCAAAATAAAAGGTGAAAGCTCCCACACACCATTTCTCCCTTTCATTACCACACAGTTTCAATCTTAACAGAACCTGGGGTACAGGTACAGGTAAATGGTTTTTGGCAATTTTAATTTTAAGTAATTTTCTTATTTATGTTGTCTTCTTACCTTTCTTCCTATTTTCTTTTTTTAATTGTTTGTCAAAATGTTGTATTACTGATAATTCATGTGGCTTGCTTTTTTCTTTCAATCATAATTGTTGGATTTGGTTTGTATTCTATACATGGGTTTGGTTTGTGTTCTATATACACTGGTTTGCGCTTTTTTTATTCTTGATTTCATTAAGGGTTTCTGTCATATTGTGTGAGATTGCTTTTTTGGACGAATAGTTCATCTCTTTTCTATTTATTTTTTCTAATTTTTTTTATCTTTTTTCCTATTTTTTGTTCATTAGATCCGTATTTTTTTTACACAAAATTCATGATGTTTGCTTAAGTTTTTGGATGCTTTGTGTTTTTGGATTTTATGGTTGTTGAAAAAATGACATTAATTAGATAAAAAAAATTACCCAATTGAAGAAGTGACAAAGGATAATCAAACCAGAGCAAAAAGGCTTATAATATTCGGGAAGGTAATTTTTCCTTTAAAAAACTCTTATTTTCATGAATAAGTTATGTTACACGTATTTTGGGATTTATTTATATAGAGATGAAGAGACTATATCAATGAGAAAATGCGTGCATTATAAGAACTCATACCAAAGTGTAATAACATTGACCCTATTCTTAAACCCTTTTATTTTAAGAATAGATTTTTTTTTAGTGTAAATAAATTTTTTCCACTTGGGACTATGGACCTACATTGAAAAGGTGCATATATTAACTCCAAAGTGTGTAGTATAATTTTTTATTCATTTTTAAATTTAGGGAGTGGTAATGAAATACAAAATTAGATTTTTTTTTTGTGTTAGTTCTTTTTTTGCAACAATGACTCGAGGAAGTGAGTTATATCATTGCACAACTTTATTTCATTTATCAACCTTTTTTTCTAACAATTTAAAGTTATTCTCTTGTTATTGATTTATCACTCTTTTGCTCAATTTAAATATGAAATGTAAGCTTTATTTTTGTTACAAACTTTTTTTCAAGTTGCAATTGAATAAAAAAGAATTATATAAAAAGCAGCGAAAGAATGAGATTTTAGAAGTTCTAGATGTATGAAAAAAAAATTAAATTTATATCAACTTTCAGTCTTTATTCAATTAATTATTAGTGATAAACATGTTTATGTTTGTGCAACCAAATACATTATTCAATTTGTGAAAAAATTTCACACAGTCAAAGCTCAACTCAATTTGCATGAATTTTATTTCATTTCACATACTATTTTTTGCACTATTAACATAATCATAAATTTAATTTTGAATAATATCTAAAAAATTATTGACTTAATTTTATACGTCAATTAAAAAAACACAAAGAAAAATTATTCTAGCAATAGCACCAGTGATAACCAATATATGGTCTTTCAATTCTGACTTATGCAATATCCTAATTTAATAATATATATATATATATATATATATATATATATATATATATATATTGCAAAATTGTTTTTATAACTAAAGTTAAATATTGATTCTCATATTCAAAACCATCAATTATCATGATAACAATAATAAATATAGTTTCTTCATGTTTGTGATAGCTAGATATGAAATCAATTTTAATTAAAAATCATAATTACTTATTATGGTATTAAATATAGATGTTGTTATAATAACAACAATAATAATAACAATGATTATTTTAATTCAAAATAGTCAATTATCATAATAACAATGTATTGTTAACAATCAAACATAAGTTTAATTTGAATAAAATCTGAGAAAAAAGATATTTACTCAATTTTATATGTCAATTAAAAAGATACAAAAAAAATAAATGGTATGCAAATTTTGACTTTTGCAATACCTTGAATTGATAAACTATTGACATTTTTTAAATTAGTTTATAAATTTGAAGTTGAATTTCAGTTTAATGTATACAAAATTTCATAAAAGTTATTTCAAAATTTAACTATTGAATAAAAATATCATAACAGATAAATTAATACAAAATTTAAATATTTATAAATAAATTAAAGGGCTTAATTGCACTTTGTGTCTTTCAAGTTGTATCATTGTACAGATTTTGTCACTATGTTTTTTTTCTCTCGCATTTTGCTACTATTTTTAAAATCTTGCAAATTTTACTTAATCATCAACTGTTCATTAAATAAAAAATTGCAAGATTGGGCAAAATTTACAAGATTTCAAAAATAGGATGGCAAAATGCAAGAGAAAAAAACACGATGGCAAAATTTGTAAAGTGATGAAACTTGGATGGCACAAAGTGCAATTATGCCAAATTAAAAAGATAAAAAATATGAAAAAAAATTATTACGTAAATATGAATTAATCTCTATCAATAAAGAAAGAAATCATAAAAAAATATATATACAAAACAAATAACTATCAATAAATTAATATTAAAATGAGTTAATGATGAAATATACGTTTAATATTAGTTCATAAAACATTTTCAAATAACAAAATGTAACAATAAAGTAGACATAAGAAAGAAATTAATGTAGTTTTTAATGCTATTAATGTAGTATTTTTGTAAATATATAAATAAATAATTTTTTCTTTCTATAATATTATTTATTGTATTTGTTAAGTATAATATATAATTAAATTGATAATTTCTTTTTGAATAAAAATTATATGTTTATTATATTATTATTGTATTTTTTTTCATTTTATCTATTAAAATAATGTGATTCATAATTATATTGTATGATAATTAAGTGAGGAACTTTGACTTTTGTGAATATGTGGTGGTATGTACAATTATAAGTTTCTCAAATTTTAAATTTTAAATTAATTTTATTTATTATTTTATATGTATTTTTTATTTTACCAGATATTTTTTACATAAATATAGTTAAAAATTATTAATTATCGAAACACACAAATACATGTTAATATAATATCTGCGATAACAAAACTGAATACTCAATTTTACACACACACACACACACACACACACACACACACACACACACACACACACACACACATATATATATATGTATATTTATATATACACATATATATATATATGTATATATTTATATATTCATATTTATTATATTTTTATTTTTATTTATAAATTTCATACAAGTATTGCTTCACTATTATTTACAAATTTTACTAATTATTTTTTAAGGCAACATCCTGAATTTCAATGTAATTATGTCTAACATATCACTAAATATTTTTTAAAAAATCTTAGTTTTATTTAAATACACACATTTTAAAAAATAACTACAAATATTAAATATATATAATATAAAAAAAACCCTGTGCAATGCACGGGTCTCAAATCTAGTTAATATTAGTATTCTAAAATTACAAATACTATTACAAATTTGTCATTGACTAAGCAAGAGTTGAAGTGTTTTGGTTTGGTAGAGATAGAAAGATTGTTGCAAAGCAACAATAAAAGCTTGCATGATTTCCTAACTATGCCTCGGCCAAATATGAACTTGATCTCAAAAAGAAAAAACAGGCTTATTTATGATGAATTAAATTATGACAGGGAATCTTTGGCCTCTAAGCATAATCATTTGAGGTCGACCATGACCGATGAACAAGGGAAAATATATGACAAAATCATGTCATGCATAGCTGAAAATTATGGAGGGTTATTTTTCCATTATGAATATGGGGGAACAAGTAAAGCTTTCATTTGGAGGGCAATTTATCCGACAATAAGATCAAGAGGCAAAATTGTGCTTACAGTTGCCTCCAGTGGAATAGCGGCTTTGTTAATTCCTAGAGGCAGAACAACACATTCAAGGTTTGTCATACCTATAAATATTGATGAAGACTCCACATACAACATTAAACATAGTAGTCCTTTGGCTAAGTTGATCATCAAATCAAAGCTGATTATTTGGGATGAAACACCAATGACTCATAGGCACTGCTTTGAAGTTGTAGACAAAACCTTTAGAGATATCCTCCGCTTCTATAATACTGACAATTTGAATCTTCCCTTTGGAGGAAAGGTTGTGGTTTTAGGAGGAGATTTTAGACAAATTCTTCCTGTTATACGGAAGGGAACACAACAAGAAATTGTGCATGCTAGCATTAATTCATCATATCTTTGGAGTTTTTGTCACGTATTAACATTAACTACAAACATGAGGCTACAAACTGGGTCTTCATATTCTGATATTAAATAAAGAAAGGATTTCTTAGATTGGGTATTGAGCATTGGTGATGGAAGTATTGGTGAAAACATTGATGGAGATGTTACTCTTCAAATACTAGATGATAAATATTTAGGTGACTCTCTTGCATCAATTATTGAGGCCACTTATCCATCTTTTCTAAAAAACATGAATGATGCATCATTTTTTTGAGATAGGGCTATGTTAGCACCTATAAACAATGTTGTTGACATGTTAAATAATTATATGTTGTCTTTGATTCCTAATGAAGAACAGACTTATTTAAGTTTTGATAGCCCCTACTCACTAAATGGAAATATAGATAGACCAGATGATGTGCATACCCTTGAATTTTTGAACACCATTGATGCTTCTAGACTTCCAAATCACATGTTAAAGCTCAAAATTGGAGTTCCAATTATGTTGCTACGAAACATAGATCAATCTTCAAGATTAGGTAATGGAACTCGACTCATCATTACACAGATGGACAAATATGGATTAAAAGGAAAGGTGATATCAGGAAGCAATATTGGCCAGAAGGTTCATATACCATGCTTGTCATTGACACCTTTAGATGCTAAGATTCCTTTTAAATTTCAGTGCTGACAATTTTTGGTTTCTCTTTCATTTGCAATGACAATAAATAAGAGCCAAGGTCAATCTTTAAAACATGTTAGCATCTATCTTCCATAACTAGTGTTTTCACATGGACAACTGTATGTTGCAATATCAAGGCCTACATCACGTAAGGATTTAAAGATATTAATATGTGACAATGAAGGTCACACTTCAAACACCACTTCAAATGTAGTTTACAAATAAGGATTTCAAAATTTATAAAGGTAAGTTGTAGTTATTGTAAATAACACTACTTTCAACTCTTTTCCACATGTACTAATTATTTCTTATTGTAGTTAAGTCCTATCAAATTGTTTCATTTTTGCATTCTACCCTTGATAACTTTTAAGGTTCAAACTTTTATTTTATTATCTTTCAAAATATTATGCACCAATATATAATCTAAAAATTTTCATATTTCCTAATGTTGCAGATTGTGTTGTAGAAGAATTCAAGCTCAAAATATATGTTTGTTTTCATCAAAAAGGTAATCCTTATATCAATGTTCACTAGATGAAGTTTATACCTACAAGTTTGAACCAATGATGCAATTGAGGCATGTGTTTTGCATGCTTAATAGCTTTATTCTTATATCATATTTATCAACTCTATATGTAATCCAGATTTTTCTTTCATTTTTTATTATAAAGCAATAAATTTTATAAAATGTTTTGAACCAATCTACATAATATTTAATTTGTAAGGTGCGAATATGATCAACAAAGCCTATTTTTACCATATTGGTAGGTAAAAGTGGATTCATGGCATTCAGTATAGCAGGGTATCTTCTTTGCCTACCTTATTAGTTCAAACTTTTAAGGTTTAATAAGAAGTTCTCAATTTTTGCCTAATCATTGATAGTTGAGTTGGTGGATACATGTTATTGTGTCTTGATTTTGTGGCATATTAGGGTATACCTTCAGTACTTTTTCATTGTGTGTTTCTTTCCTTGGTATAGGCAGAATTTTTTTCCTTTTTATTAAAGGTATAATGTAAGATGCATTGTGACAATGTTACCATTTTTTTTCCTTGTACAAATTTTATACTATTTTCATATGTCTTGACAAATCGATTTTATGACCCAAAATGTATGGCTTTTTTATATTGAGAAAATCAAATTTATTTACTCAACGATAAGAGTTACAATTAAGTCTATTGTGTGCAAAAGAGTAGCAAAAAATAGTTTCAATAGTAGTAGTCATTAAAAAAAAAAAAAGGCTGCAAGAAATTACACTTCTGTAGCATTTATTATATTATTATTTTAAATTTTTAAGAAATACAATTCCTCCTAAGTAATTTACCCGTGCAATGCACAGGTCCACGTACTAGTATATATATATATATATGTATGTAAGTATGTATGTATGTATGTACATACACATATATGTGTATGTACATATACATATGTATACATATATATGTATATATATATGTATGTATGTATGTATGTATATACGTGTATACATACATACTATAACACCTATACTTTCTTAATGAGTGATTTAGTGATTTAAATAACCTAAAGTGGAAATTAAATTAAATTTTGATAATCAAGACAAAATAAAAAAGTTTTGGTTATGAGATTGTTGTTTTATGTTGTGTTGCCTTGGAATTTCAGTCTAAATTGTGAAAATTGAAAGAAATGTTGTTAGAGCCAAATATCTCTGTTGATAATACTTGTTTGGCTCTGGTGAGTGATCAGTGATGGTAGATTAGTTGTTGGACCTTAGATATGATGAGATGCAAGATTGGACCTTAGTGAGCCCAAGGTTCCTTACAAAGCCTGTGAAACCCTTTAAGGCACAAAACCCCCTTCCCTCACATTTTTTTTGTTAGAAGACCACAACACTCTCAAACTCTCTCACCCTACTCAATTCTTCAAGTGTGAAGCCAAATCCTAAGACAAATCCCATTTTGTTGGTGGTGTGAGAGTAGTAAAGCTATTATTGAATCCCTTCCAAGATGATTGGCTGTAGAAGTTTTCCCTTTTCATTCTCCTCTTCCACAAATTCAAACTTTGGAAGCTCTAAGAGGTAAAGGAAGCTTACACTAGTTGATTTCTTGATCTTTGTATGTGTTCATGATAGAATGTTGCCTTGGTTTGTGCTAAAAACGAGATTGAATGAGTTATGTTTGGATTTTGTTCAAAAATGGTTTTGTGGGTGAGAGTGATGATTTGTTGTTTAAATGTTGTAATGACTATGAAATCTAATAGATATGTTGTTGTTGGATGCTGGGCGATGTTGTTTGACTTCTGTGGAACTAATTTTGAGCATGGGTAGGGGTAAAAGTTTGGTTTTTAGGTTTTCGAATAGGGTCCCTTCGTCTGTGAGCTATCGTTGAGCGAAGGTTATGCTCACTAAGCGAGAGTGCCCTTGAGAATAGAGTAAAGCTCTCGACCTTGAACTTCACTGAACCATGTTGGCTTTGAGCGAATGCTCATGGTCCCATTGTAGTAAGGAGGAAATGGAGTGATTCACTAAGCAAGTATTCATTTCGCTAGGCAAGTGTTCAGGTGGAATCTAGAAATTTTCCAAAAAGTGAGTCGCTGAGCGAACAGATGACTCGCTGAGCAAGTGATGGTATTCCAGAATGTCTAGAAATGGATCGTTGAGCAAGGATTGGCCTTAATGAGTGAGTTGTTGGTTTTGAAAAGTTGGTATTCTCTGTAGTAGGCCTCCCTCTGAACAAGCAATGTAATACCCTTACTTTTGCCTATTAAACTATTTTTCCTAATTATTTTTTTCTAGAGAACCAGAATGGAATCTCAAAAATTTGATCCCTATGGTTACATTAGTATTAGTGAGTAGTACTTAGTTTAGACTTTTAATAATTTTAGGAAACAGAGCTCAAAAATAGGTAAAATGATCGTTTTGTACTTAAAAAGCCAGATAATAAAATTAATAAATAAAAATAGTTAGAAGTGTTTAAAATTTATTTTTAAGTCATCAATATATTTAGAATAATTAATAATAATTTTAGAAAATTTTGGAAATATATGAAGATAATTTTTCAAATGACAAAAATACCCCTAATTGACTTCAAGAACCAACTAGAGACTTTTTGACCTTAAAATTTTTTGAAAATTTTATATTAAGTATATTCCATTATAAATTTTTATTTTGAAAGAAAAATAGTAAAAAATATAACAACTCTATTTCAATTTTTTTCAACCATTTTTCTAATATTTGACGATTTAATTTCAAAAAATCAGGAAGAAATTACAAAATTATAATACTCACCATTATGCTCAGAATTTCAAAAGCTATTTAATTATAATTTTTAATAATTATTCCGAGCTGAAGACCGAAAAAATTAAAAAAAGATGATTTTGTCCTTATTTCTTAACATTAAAGGTTGACATGAGAAAAAGAATCAATTGATATTAAAATATCAATTTGAGTTTAGAATCATGTCATATATATTAAAATATAATTTTGAAATTTTCTGAAAATTTTCTGAAATTTCTGTGTAAAATGACTAAAATGTCCCTAAGTGTCTAATAAGCCAGTTAGTATTGGTTTAACATCCAAAAATGGTGAAAATGGTAATTCCAGTTCATGTATAGGTAAAATTTTAATTTTAAAATTTTCATAAAAATTTTGATATTTATTGAATTAAAATGGAATTAATATGAATTTCTAGCTTAAAAATACAAAATAAATATATAAAATTTGAAATAAATTAATAAAAATTAAAATTAATTATAAAAATTATATTTTTGATGAAAAATAATGTATTTGTACAATTTTTCATTTTATTTTATTTTTTTGATATTAAAAGTCAATTTTTTTCAAGTTTAGGCAATTTTATCGGTACCGGCTAATTTACCAACAGGTAAAATTGATTCAAGGGAGCTAGATAGCTCACCATACCACGTCCAAACCCTAAGAATAGATGATTCACCACTCTAACTTGGTGTATGTGTCCCTAAAATCAAATTAAAATTAAATAAAATTAAAAATTATGACATAATAGCTTATGTAAGACACCTAACCTCTTCTCTTCCTTTATAAATAGCCATAGTTTTTGACTATTTTTTAGCACCCCTTCCTCTCTCTAGCTGGCTGAAAAAAATTGAGAGCCTTTCTCTCTGAAAAAAATTTTATTTTGTTTTTATGCTAAAGATTTTACTAGTTTTCCAACAACTAGTAAAGTTCTCTTCTTAAGAGCTTTGCACCAACAATTTTATCCTCTTTATCAACCACCTTAGAGGTAATGGGAAGAGTGGGCAAGATTCTAAATTATTGTCACTTTGCATGTTGGTAAGAATGGTTTTCGCCTAAACCCCATTTAGGCATAAGTTTTATTATTATCATTGTTATACTATTTGATGTTAAACTTTAATTTTTGTTAAGTTGTTACTCTATTTAAATTTAGATTATTAAATAGTAATTGCTAAGTTGTTAGTTTGCTCAAATTTTGATTACTAAATTACAATTGCTAAGTTGTTACTCTACCCAAATTTAGATAATTAAATTATAATTATTAAGTTATTATTCTACTAAAATTTTAGTGATAATATTTTGATCATTAAGTCATTATTCTGCTAAAATTTTGGTAATTAAATTGTGATTACCAAATTGTTATTCTACTAAAATTTTGGTAAGTAGTTATACTGCCAAAATTTTGATATTATCATGTAATTTCTACAATATAAGATAGAAATGCTAATTGTACTGGTGCTCAGATTAAATGAGACCAAAGAAACCTCTGTTTGAGAAGTGGGAATATGATAAGTTTGTAAATAATGAAAAGTAAGTGACATGCAGTGGCATGACACTCTGTTAGGGAAGCTACAATTTGGTACGCTGGAGAATGAAAGGCAGGGACCCACTTGCGGAAGTCTTAGGGGTAGATATCGAGTGGTGAAGGTCCCAATGGTCAGGGTAGCGCCCTCAAGCTGGGATATTCGCCTAACCAAGCTCGATAAGCTTGATAACTGCTCAGCATTCTAGGATTGGTTTGAGAGTATAATCTATAAATGGATATCCTAAATGTTATTTTCCTCAATGATAATGAGGAATGTATCATGTGATGATGTTGAGAGAGGTATATGTACTCCCAGTCACTTCCCAGGTTCTGTTGAGAACTATTATCCATTAATGGGGAGTATAGATCTATACCTAGTCAGGGATAGTTTGATACAACTTAGAATGAGCCCTAGGTTCCCTTCTATTAGCTTTGTTTTATGGTAGACTTCCTACCATACATGTAAAAGTGATTTTAGAACAAAACACTTCACTCCATTATTTTTTTCTATGTATGATTGATCATGATTACTGAAGACGGCGCTAATGCCCCATGATACTGAGTACGAGTCAGAGGACACTTCAACGGGCAAGCATCTGATGACCTATATTATAGTATTTTTCCTTTTGTATGAAGGATATGGTAGATTGACACTGCTCTGTATAGGACCTTTTTGATGTATATATTGGGCTATATAATATCTATCTTTTGATGTATTTTAGTTTTTGTATTTTATGACTATCATGTATTATCAAACCATGATGTGCAATTTTACGACATATAACTATATATATAGTATTATCTTTCATCTTTTACTACCATTTTCAAATTCTATTATGTTTGAAAATTTTCTATTATAAAAATGAAAAAAATTTACACGTATTTTCATTTACTTAAACGTAATAACTACATTAATATGGATTATATTTAATATGAATGGGTGTTACAAGCAATATGTTCACTTGGAAAAAGGAATATTTTAAGATTTTGGTTGCTCTTTGAAGTGGTGATTTTGCTAAGCAAGGATGCTGTTCGTTAAGCAAATGATGTTTTAGAAAAAATTATGAAAGTCCCTAGAACGAGATTCACTGAGCGATTAGTGTGGTCGCTAAACGAAAGCCCTTAGAGACAAAAATGGGAGTTCTTTAGAATTGGGCATTTGTTGAGCAACACTTATGGTCAATAAGCGAGAGCCTTCGTAAGTGAAGCCTTCGCTGAGCGAATTAGTCGTATAGTTTTGTTAACCTAATGGAGTTTTAATCTAGTGTTTCAAAGTGGTTGTGAAAGGGATTCTTGGCGTGATGTTTGTTGTAACATGTTGAGTATGTGGTTGGAGTGGAAGTTTTTAGATGCGACCTTGAATTGTTGTAAATGAGGTTGTTTTGAAATTCTCATTAGGGTATAGGTTGTTTGGATATGGCCTTACCTGTTTACCATGTATGGTGCTTAATTAAGCATACATGGGGTTAGTAGTGGTTGTCTGACCATGTATGGTGATGAATTGAGCCCACACGGTGTCGTTGTTGAAATCAGTTGACTTGTTGACGTTGAGGTAATGTTGTTGGTGTTGTACATGCATTGCATGCATATGTTGGCAACTGAAGTCGCTAATAATGGACCTTATGCCGTGGTGCGAGTAGGCATGTAAGTTGGTTGGCAGACTAGAGTGGATGGCTCAAACAAGACCTCCAACCTAGTGTTAGATGAGAAGTGGGGTCGCTATCATGGGCTTTCAGGGATAAGTGGATGGGCGATTTCTTAGGGGGCCAAAGTAATGCAAACCTTGACTCGCGGTGAGCCACCACCCACATACACTTATCCTGATAGATCACATAATCTTATACATGGATCAGAGTTTAGCAATCCCTGAATGGTGAAAGGCACGTGACGTGTTGTTGTTGACACCATATTAGGGGATGAAGACCTAGCTGACGTCTTCATGCATTTGCATGGTGGTTGGCATAATGAGTTATAGTGTGGTCGTGCATTCTAGATTTGACTGTGGAGCCTTAGATATGAATAACAAAGATATCTCATGGTGGTTGATGTGTATGTTCCCCTTTTCAAATGGATAAGTATGATCTTATTGTTAGCTATTTTCTTTTGGTTATATGTTATGTTGTTTTAAGTAATCTTACCCTTACCTTGTTGTTGTGGTTACTATTCTTGTTGCGGTTGTTACTCTTGTTTGACTATGATGATCATGTCTTTGGGCGTGTAAGTAGATGGCGAGGCTCCAATGGATCCAATTGCTCACAGTTGATGGTGGAGCTTTTTGGGTTAGAGGCGATGGAATGAGGCAAATTACATTCCCTTTTTGACTCCTGTTTTTGGGATAGCTACTTTTGGTTTCTCTTTTTGTATGTGATGTATAGTAGGACCAACATTAGGAAGTGTGTTTTGTACCCCTCTATGTGTTAATGTATATCATTATTGTAGGGCTGATGTATAGATAGTTCTAATCCACGTAATTGTATATGGTATCGTTATATTGGTTGAGTTAGATTAGTCATATCTTTGATATTCACCAATGTTTGTACATCTATGTGATAGGGTTATAGTAAAAAGAGATTTACACAAAAATTTATAAAAGGGAGTAAGTTTTTTTGAAATACTTAAAATAAAAGACGTTTTATACAATGAACTCTTTCGCTAAAAACCAAAAAATAATGTTGTGTTGTAGCAACAAAGGATTGTTACACAAAAGACATACACACACAAATATATATATATATATATATATATATATATATATATATATATATATTGCTCTTTTTCCCTTTAATTTTTTTTTTCAAATTAGTCCCTACAATATCATATTTTTTATTTTGGTCCTTATTGTTATTTAGCTTTCCTTAAGTGCAAATGTGACTCACGGAAGGCCATAATAACATGCCACATAGGATTACATGTCTACGCAAGGACCAAAATGAAAAAATATTATAGAGGCCCTTTTAGGAAAAAGAAATTTATGAGGACTAAAAGATAAAGACGCATATTGTAACATCTATGTTTTCTAATCTTTGATTTAAAATGATTAAAAATAATTACAAGAAAAAATTAAATTTTATTGGCTAAATTAGTTATTTGGTTCCTCTATTTAATTAGTTCAATTTGGTCCCTTATTATCAAAAAGTTCAATTTGGTTCTTAATTTTTCAAAATCAATGCAATGTTACTCTTTTCATCCAAACCATGATAACATTGTTAAGGTAATAAATACCAACAGTTTGATTTACGCATAGAGGTGGTTAATAAATGCCACTATTAAATTTTATTTTATGAAATTTTAAAAATTATAATAATTGTAATTTAATAAAAAAAATTAATTTTAATATAGTGGCAATTTTAAACTGCCACTCGAGTAGGATGACCTCCAATTAAAGATACCTATGGTCTATATAAAAAAAACCACTATAATATTTTATTTTGAAAATTTTAAAAATTATAATAAAGAATGTAATTTAACTAAAAATAGTAATTTTAACATAGTGGCAATTTATAATGGCCACTATTAAAATTTTATCTTATTAAATTTTAAAAAATTATAATTTAAATTTCTAATTTAATAAAAACTTATAATTTTAACATACCAGCGGTTTTAATTGCCACTATAATAATTTTTATTTAATTATTTTTACTTATATTAATAATTATAATATATGTATAATTTAAATTATAGTTTATTATATTATAAATATTATATAAGTAAAAATTATTAAAATATTATAATTTATTAAATTTTAATAAAATAAAATGATAATATTTTAAAATTATTATATAATGAATATATTTAAATTTTGATTTTATTATAATATTATATTTTTAATTTTTTTAAAAATATAATTATTATTGTGGGAATTTATAACTACCCCTTTGTTAAAATTATGTATTTTTATTATAATTTTTTAAAATTTAAAGAAATTATGATAGTGGTGGTTAAAAACTGTCACTATGGTAAAATTATAATTTTTTATTATAATTTTAAAATTTTAAAAATAAAATAATTGCCACTATGCATAAATAAATTGCCAGTATTTGGAACTCTAATGGTGTTACTCTTAATGGAACGAAAAGGGTAACATTAACTCAATTTTGAAATTAAGGGACCAAATTGAATTTTCAATAATAAAGGGACTAAATTGAACCAATTAAATAAATAGAGGGACAGAATAAGTAATCTAGCCAATTTTATTTCTAAAAAATAATTAAAATAATATATACGATTTCTGTGTGAGTTTCAGTAGACGATTACATCGAAACAAGGACTATATTACAAATTGACAATGTAGGTTTACACTATGAAATGGAACAAACAATCAAGGAGCCTTGGGAATTAATTATAATTGATTAATATTAATTATAATTAAGTCTTGTGAGAAATTTTAAAAATTTCTAACTCCATTAATTAAAAGAAATCTTTATTTTAATCCATAATTAAAGAAGTTTTTGAGAGCAAGAAAAATTCTCCGACCCTTATAGAAAATTGTTTCTGTATGCCTCAATTTGTTCTAATGAGTCATAAACTCATTAAAATCAAGTCATTGACATTAAAATCCATGTTACAATAATTGTTAATTCAATTATTTCTCTTAAATTTTTCCAAAGCATTGTTTTAAGCCAAACTTTGGACCATGAAAATTTAAAATAAAATTCTTGCTACCTAGACTATATTGGATGTACACTCTTGATCAAAAAGCCAAAGGAAATGTGTTTCTAAAGGCCTAAGTGTAATTTTAGTTACTTGTAGCAAAAACTAAACTTACACCATGTACTTGATTGTCTCCCTAAGTACACTCACAAAACCACTTTGAAGGACCCAAACCCACAGGCTAGCCATCCTTATTACAACCAAAATGGGAGGGAGAATTTTCAATTTTTGAAGTCATTTTGATGCCTAAGTGAAATGACTCAAATACCCTTAGGTCCTATATAACCCTTAGTGACCCTAGTTTAGTAATTTCCCCTTACTTGCCCCTTTAACTAGGTCTAGCTAAACCTATCTAGCCCTCCCCTTCTCTCATTTCCTTCTTAATATCACATCTAAGAGCTTATTGGTAAGAAAGCTTCCTACTTTCTCTTTTATTTTCCTTTCCCTCTTTCTTCATCTTCTTTATTTAAATCCTTCTAACTCTTGGCTTGTGTATTTGGTTCATGGAAAAACCCTTTTTGATTGTGCCAATTTCGTCTATGTGAGAAGCAAGCACAAGGCCCACATTTTCTCACCCTCCTGAGCTTTCTTTGCTTCTTTATTTTGTGTGCTTCTTTAGGTAAGGGAAGCTTACCATGATTTATTATCGTGGTTGAGTATTTTGTAAGGATATATGTGTTTGTGGCTGTTTGTAATTGAAAGAATGTAGGTTGATGATTTGTGATGTCATAAAGATTTACACATGTTGTCCACATGATTTTTGTACTGTACATGTCTTAGTTTTTTGTCATTTCTCTCTATGTACATATTGCCTTAGAAAATCAGTCACATTAATGGAAAATAGAATTTTTAGCCTTATATTAGGTACAAATTTCACTCCAAAATATTAAGAAATGGCCTCTAAAGTTTTGTTGGAAGTTAAACCTATTATAGGGGACATTTTTATGACCTTAGGTATTGTTTTGATGATTTTTGATTCTGTACAAAATGCAACACCCTCATTTTAGTATCATAATTTATTTCTTAATATATGTGAAATTGTTTTTGATAAACCGAGGAAATAAGAAACTAACAATTAATCTTAATTCCTCTATACAAAAGGTTGACATGTGAAAAAGGACTTAATGATTGAGAATTTTTCATTTTGAGCTTAGAAACATGTCATATATATTAAAATATAATTTTGAAAATTTTCTAAAATTCCTGTAGAAAATGACCAAACTGCCCTCCATTATCTGCTAAAACTATAGCCAGTATAGGTTTGGCATATGAAAGATACAAAATGAATATTCTTAGATCATTTTTGAGTTAGATATTCTATTTTATAATTTTCAAATAAATTTTGGAATTTTTTGACTTAAAATAAAATTTCTATGAATTTTTAACTTAGAAATACCCAATAAATACTTAAAAATTCAAAATAACTTATATAAAATTAATTTTTAATTCTGGAAATTATTTTTAGTCAATAATTAAAGTTTTCGCAAAGTTTCAATGAAAAATTCAATCATTTGCTATAAAGATCAAATTACTATAGTTTAAGTTGCTTATATCGACTCCGGTCGATCTGCCTGTAGAGAAAATGAAACGTAGAGACTTCAGAGAGTAGAGACTTGGCACATTTAGCCTTTGCTCTGCAAACCCACTCCCTTATTTTTTTTCACGTGTTGTGAAAGAAAGTCAAAAAAAAATCTTACAAGCCCACAATTTTTAATTGTGTTACCCATTCCTTCTTCTATAAAAAGGCTACCATGGGTCATATTTTTTCACTCTTCATCCTCCCCCAAAATAGCTAAATTACTCTCTCCTTCTTCCTAGCTTATTTAGATTTATTTTAACACTCAAAATTCTCCATTCTCCTCCTCCTTTAACCTCCATTTAAGACCACTTAGGAGCTTCAAGTGTTTATTTTTCCTCCTCTTCTTTAAAGCGTCACCTAAGGTATGGGGGGAGTGGAGCTGTTCTTATTTAAAATACTTTCATGTAGATAATTTTGGAGTGGGTTCCCCCCCCCCCCCCCCCCCCAAAACCCTTAGCTTTTACTTTTTATTTAATTGCTTTCAAGTAGATGGTTTTAGAGTGGATTTTACCCCATAAACCCTTACATTTAATTGCTTTTATGTAGATGGTTTTGGAGTAGATTTTTTCCCCAAAACCCTTAAGCCTTAATTGCTTTTATGTAGATAGTTTTGGAGTGGACTCTACCCCTAAAACCCTTATCTTTTTATTTTTTCATTACTTCTTTTATTTTTGTTATTGTTGTTGTTGCATTTTACTTATGTTGTTGTTCTTTTCTTATCTTGCTGCCCTATTTGGTTTGATGGCTTTGGATGCTTGTTTAATGTTGTCATTAACATTTAAATGTTGGTTTGTGTTGGTAACTTATCATGAAATGTTAAAAGTTTGGTTATAAACCACTAAATCCATAAACAAGAGTGAAAAGCTTGCAAACTTTCCTTAGTATATGTAACAAGAAGCTGAAAAGAAAAACATTTGAACTATGGACCCTCCTTGAACCTTATGGCTAAGACATTCCAATGAGAACTTAATAGATGATTATTTTCTTAAGAACTCCTAAATTTCGTTTTGACCATTTAGAGTTAATAACTTAATGAAAGAAAAGCTTTTTAGAAAGAAGAACTTGATGTCCAGCAAGCTGTTTATGTTTTCTGCTTGAACACTACTTACTGTTTTTGTTATATTTTGAGTTATACTTAATATTTTTGAGTTCTTTTTTTTTTTTAAGTGGACAAAATTTTGTCCAAAATAGGCTCAAGAAGTACTTTAAAAAGTTAAGAATTGACAAAGTTACACATTTTCAAAGTTAGAGATGCTTTTCTGAAAATGTTAATTGGCAGTTGGTACAAAAAGGAGATTATAGAAAAATTTGTTGTGTATTACCCAAAACCCCTTGAATGACTAGAAACTAGACTTAATTAGCTTTCCAAGCATATATAGTTTGTCTATGTTCATTTTTATTTACTATTTTTAATAATTTTTAGAATCTGAAAATCATACACTTTTCTAATAGGGAACACCTGTAGACAACTGCAAACTTTGAAAAATCACCATAAATTGGATAAACCTTGGTTTTCTAAGATCTTTGACTTTTAGGAAATGGTTTTTAGTGTACTTTTTGAAAATAATTGACTTGGTTGCTGAAAAATTGAAAAAAGAGAGCCACTGGTCCTCTAGTAGGGTTCGCTAACCCTTCTATTTTGTTATTTTTATTTCTATTTTTGTAGATTTTTGATTGAGATGATCCCTGATGATTTAGAAACTAGACAGAAATACCTTTCCAACAAACTATATATCATGTCAAACAAAAATCATTTACCCATCCAAATTGAAACTCAAAACCAAGGCATGAATATGCTACTTCTAGAGTCTGTTTTGAGCAAAAATATATGATGCTTTTTCTAGTTTGTAAAATACCACTTTCTTAATAACACTTAGAACTTAAATGTAAACCCTTTTAATGAAGGTTAAACATAATTTTTCTTAATAAATATAACTTTTCTATTTTTTTTACAATTGTAAAGGATTCTCATAATTTGATTATAAAAGACCTAGTTTTGATATAATCCACAAGTAACTTGGTTTACATAATTTCTTTTGAATCATGACTAATTAACCAAACTTTAGCTTTGATAAAATTAATTAATCATGGTATTAAGGACCTCTAAGTAATTCGGTAAATAATGTGAGAAAAAACAATTATATAATTAATCTTGATTAAACAAGTTAAATACTTTAGTAAGTACCTAAGCACATACTTAAAATATTTTAATACTCAGGTCCTAATTGCTAAATAATTAGTTTCTAAATTAAGATTCCCTAAGTAAATTTAATTATTAAATTTGGTACTTAAAAGTAATTAGATTAAATTAAATTAGATGGATGAAACATTGAATTTCTTTTATTGCTTACATGTTTATCTAATTTTGTGACTGCAAATTATTATATTGTGATAAAAAACTTGACCTCTGTACTAAGAGACAGAGATGTTAAGGAGAGACTGAGCTGGTGCTCAAGTGTACTGAGACCAAGGAAACCTCTGTCTAAATTATGAGTGTCAAGCAAGGACAGTAATTAGAAAATAGAGTAATGTGATGCAACGGACATGTAATGGCATGATACCCTACATGGGAAGTTACAATTGGTACACTGAGGAATGAAAGGCAGGGACCTACTTGCGGAGGTCTTTGGGGTAAGTTGTTGAGCAGTGAAGGTCCCAATGACCAAGGTAGCGCTCTTAAGTCGGGATATTTGCTTGACCAAGCTTGACAACCCCGACAAGTGCTCCGCATTCCAGAGTTGGTGTAAGAAGTATATCTTTGGATGGATTGTGAATGTCCTGAGTTGATGCTCTGTCCCTTGATGAAGACGAAGGCTGTACCATGTGAAAATTTTTGAGAGAGGTATATGTTTTCCCAACCATTTTTCGAAGTTGTGGGAAGTATGGATCCATACAGAGTTGAGGGTAGTTATTATAACTTAGACAAGCCTTAGGTTCCCTGTTTATTTATTGTCAACTGTGTTTTATTGTGAGTGATGGTAGGATGCTCTACCATCTTTGAGAAAGTTATTTTAAGAACAAAATCGCCTCACTCCTCTATTTATTTTCTTTGTGCATGATTGTTCGTGGTTGGTACTTGAAGATGATGACGTTTCCCATCCTACTCAACATGCATGATGATTATGTTGATACGGGGGTCATATTTTTTTGGGAGTAGATTTATGGACACAAATCTGATTAGGATATTTCCTTATGTATATAGCTGGGGATGGTTAGTGTCTTTTGAAGTATTTTCCTGTATTTTATGATTCCAGTTGTATTTTAGTTTCGAATGTATTCAACTTTATATGTACTTCAAAAACCTATGCGTTTGGTTCTGGTTGTGACTACGTGATATGCTTTATTTTATTTATCTTTTACTCCCATTTCCAAATTCTGTTTTACTTACAATTTATCTACTTTAAAGAGTTTTGTAAAAAGATCGCACGTAAAATGAAATGTGAAAAATTTTCTCGTAATTTTATCAACTTAAAATTAAATAAATATGAGTCGTATTCAATGTGAACGAGTGTCACACAAAACCCTTGTGAAAACTAAAAATATATTACCAAACTAGACTTTAAGGTTGTGCAAAATATCCAATTTACCAAAACTAGTTCATACCTGCACTGCTCCATTCCATTATAAATCCATTTTAATGGATCGGTTATTATGTCCAAACATTATAATGGTCTAGTTATATATCCATTTCTATTTTTGCAACCTGTTATTATATCCATATCCATTTTTGCACAAACCAAAAACCACTATACTATCTCAAAACATAATTCTCCCTCCATTTATCTTAAAAGAATAATTTTAAAACTCTACCTTACTTTATCTCAAAACATAATTCTCCCTCGCTACGCAAATTGATTATTCTATATGTTTCTCTCTCTCTCTCTCTGCAAAATTCTTTCTAATTTGTATATTGTCAATGAAACAATGAGTGAATGAGCAATTAGGGATTTTCTAATTTCTATATTTTTATTAATGTTTATTTATTTATGTGCTAATAATAACTAATAAGATCTTCTTCACCTATTGCAAAAATCGCTATTAGCTATAAGTGCATATACAACAAAGCAACATGAACGCGTCTTTCTATTCATATTTCTTAACGAAACACATCTTTTATTCTTCAAAGTTTTAAAACTAATAAAATAAATTACATTGACACCTTGAAAAGAAATTTAGATTACACAGGATGCCCCTCCTTTTTCTTTCCCTACACTAACTCCATTAATTGTTTGAAAAATATTACATTGACATATCTTATAATTTACACTATTCCCCCTTAATTTTTTTAAAAAAACTACATTGTGTACCCCCGTAAAGGAGGTTGTTGTAAACGTTAAAAAAGTAGGGGGATTATGTGTAATGTAAAAAACCTCAGGAGGTGTTAGTGTAATTTATTCAAACTAATAATATAATATTCAAAATTAATTATAAGTATTATAGAAATTTTTAAAGAAATAAAATATATCTTAAAAATATCTTTTAAAAGATATTCATAATTTAAAAAGAAAAAAGATAAGTACAATTTTCAAAGGAATTTAATTAGAATGCATTGACAATGTAAAGAATTTTATAATGTCATTTAATTATAGATTTTCATGCATAGCAAGATTATTAACTTTTATAATAATTATTTTAAAAGTCATATTTAAAGTGATTTTTGATTTATTATTATTGTAAAAAAATTTACATTAATAAGTATTAAACCAATTTTATTATTGAGGTGCACAACTTACTTTTATATGTTATAGAAAAGATGTACCAATATCGTTAAAGAATAATGTTAAATTTCAAGTGATACACAATTTACGTTTACGTTATAGAAAGAACATGTCAATATTATTAAAGAATAATACTAAATAGCAGTAAAAAAGTTTTGTTTTTTTAACTAATCCGTTTTAAAGAGAATTTTAGAAAAGGATTTTTTTAAAATTAATATAGCATAACAATTATGTAAAAGTAATTATTAGATTTTACATTGTATTAATAAATTAAAAGTTTTAAAAACCGCCAAACCGTAACCAAACTAAATCGTAATTTGTGTTTAAAAAATTTAAATAATTGTGTAAAAAACTAGTTTATGGTTATGGTTTAAAACTGATTTTAAAATTGGTTATAAAACTAGTTTATGGTTCAAAATTGGTTTTAAAACCAAATCGATTTTGAACCATAAATAGGTTTTAAACCAATTTCAAAATCGGTTTATGGTTTAAAATCAGTTTGAAATTTGGTTTTAAACCATGAACTGGTTTCAAAATGATTTATGGTTTAAAACCAGTTTTAAAAGTGAGTCAGTTTTAAAACCAGTTTTGATCCATAAACCGATTTTAGAATTGGTTTCCAAAAATCCAAACCACTTTTTTTTTTAAATATGGATATGGATTTTAAATCCAATCTATTTAATTGGATATAGATTGGATTTTTAAAAATTCAATCCATGCCCACCCCTACTAGACTTAACAAGCTTTAAAATGGTGGGTCCTACATTTTAAAATTATTTCATTTGAGTAGTTAAAACTCTGCTTGAAAATGAGGTATTTGCTAAACTCACGAATTGATTTCCTGACTAAACATGTTTTGGAAAATTGCACATTGCTCTTTTTACAAAAATCCTTTGAAAAAAGGGGGCACAATTCTAGAAACTAGACGTCTAAGGATTGAATTTAGGTACAAAGAATTTAATTTTCTATTTAGAATTGAAGGAGAAAAATGTGTTTCAAGTTAGCAGTACTATAAAGTTTAGAGATCTAACCCTTGGGTACTCTGTGATTTATTACGATTTTTTGTAGAATTTTGCATCGAAAAAAGCAGATAATTTGGAAAACTAGGCATCTAAGGTTTTAAAATGGTACATGGTTTGTTACAAGAAAAAATTATTTAAATGTCTAAAAGTGGTGTTGATCTTTCTGCTTGAAATTGCAGTGGTTCTATTTTAATGATTTTGTTCTTTTCAAAAGTTTAAGTCTTTGTATTTAAATTCTAAGAGCAAAAACACGTATTTTTATTTTGTGAAATTTATTGAATGTGCGTCTTGAAAACACGAGTTAAATGCAATTTAATAATTTTAAAGATAACTATTTGGTAATTTTAGAAATTTTGGAAGTTATATAAGAATTTTTTATGAGAAAGTTTGTAAAAAAGGAGCAAAATGGTAATCTTACACTTGAAAAATTATTTTCTAAGATGAAAATAATATACTTCATTGTAATTTATCATAAAATTTCATATTCAAAGGTTTTTACAAATTTTTATGTACATTACATTAATTTTTGTTAACAAGATTTAATAGAGGTAAAATTATAATTTTTCCTCAAAATGAGTTTTAAAAATTTTGGCAAATTTACCAAAAGTCTAAAATGATTTTAATAACTTACCATGAAATTCCTAAGTTAAAATAACTTCATTTGAATTTATGATACTTATTTAAATATAATAGATTCTTTGAAAACAATAGTATTTTGATAATTTCATAATCTACTTAAATTGAATGGTCAAATTTTGCATTTAAAAGGAAAAATAATTAATTTAATTATTTCAAATTTAAACATTTAAAATTTTCAAACGGAATCAATTTAATGTGTACATAAAATGTAATAACATACGTTATCTATCATGGACAAAAAACATTGAACAGTTGAAAATCTTGACAAAAAATCCTATGGGACTCTTCCTTATATTGATAAGAACTTATTGGGCTACAAATTTCACTTTCCTTATTCTAATTTACTCTAACATTATGACTCACATTAGTTATAATTACTAAGTTCTATTTAATTATGATACATACTTAAGGACTTATGCACTTAACTCTAAATTTTAATTTGTTCTAGTTACTAATCTAATGTAGGTTGAATTAAAATCCTAAAGTCACAATTACACATCTATGCTATTAGTCAAGCTTTAAAATTTATCCTATGGCCGTGTACTTTACCAAACCAAAGTAACCAATTTTTTTCATTTCCCTCAACTACTTGATTCAAAATTTAACACTCCAATGTCTTAGATATTTTCAATTCCATTAGTTTATTACCTAAACGAATAATGCTACTATAGCCTTCTATGACCAAGAGGATTGGAGAGAATGGTTGAAGTTGAATTTATCCAATAGCACCGTATTGCATAACACGACAAGGAGTTTATTGTGTTGGAGTACTCATGTATTACATATGGTGGAAAATGAATGATCTAATTTTCAATAATAAGCGTTCGATTGTTGAATTGGTTATACACACAACTAAAATGGCGTAGTTTATTTTAGTTGCTCGTGAGTGTGACTCAATAACACACAAGTCTAGAGTTTTTCACGTTGGTGCGAAGGACATCAGATGGGTTCCTCCAGAAATTGGGGAAATGGCTTTAAATTGTGATGGGTTAATGGTAGAGGCTGGTAGGAGATCTTCGTGTGATGGTGTTCTTATGAACAAAAATGGTGCTTTTATTTGTGGCTTTGCTATGAAACTTGGTGAAGGTTCAATATTGACTGCTGAATTATAGGGTATTTTTTACAGTCTTCAGACACATGGGGAAAAGGATTAGGAAGATCAAGGTGTATTACGATTCTCAAAATGTGATTAACTTGTTAGCGAAAGGGTGTTCTCTTACGCATCCTTGTTATGGTCTAGTGAAGGCAATTCATGACATTCACCAACATGAAGAACATATTGTTTGGGTTCATGTGCTTCATGAGTCCAATCAACTGGTGGATCTTATGGCAAAGCATGGTATGAATATGATAGCTCAGAGTCATATTTTCTATTATGCTCCATAATTTATTTGTAATGCCTTGAGGGCAGATGTTGCTTGTATTAGTTTCCCCAAAGGTTTTTAGGGTTTTTTTTTATTAGTTATTCACAAAAAAAGTTCCATTTTCCCTTTACTTCCTATTACTAATTCCTAACACTCGATTTCACCAATTTTAAGTTCTTTCTTTTGATTCTAAGACCTATATAACCATGTGACCTTATCCACCATTTCTAAACCAATTACTTTTCAAATTTTCTCGACACATAGTAGTATTACATCACACTCTAGTTAGTTCTAACATACAATGGTAATTTAAACTCAAAACTTCCTCCATGGATTCAAAATTCAATCATCCTTTTCATCCAATTAACTTATATATATATATATATATATATATATATATATATATATATATATATATATATATACATATATACACGTATATACATATACACGTATATATATTCATTACAACATCCAAATAAGATTTCAAACTAGCCATGCATATCAAGGAAAAAAAGGCCAAGAATTTGTTTTATTCAACATCTCAAAGTATCAATTATGATCATGATAATTGGATAGATAATAAATCACAACACATTCACCATAAGGCCAATATGGTCGACGTCTCCATGGAACAACCAAGACATGATCAAACTTTTTCAAGTGATTAAAAACAACATATCAAACAATTCATTACCAAACTCTTCAAACATATCATTCAAGCAACAATAGTAAAGATCTATATAACATTTAGGCTCAAATATACTTTTGGTCCTTTATCTTTTTAAAAAAATCTGTTTTGGTCCTTTATCTTTTAAAATCATCGATTTGGTCCTTTACCTTTTTAAAATTCTTCATTCTAGTCCTTCTGTCAAGATAGAACTAACATTGTTAGTGTTTTATGTTTAAAATAATTAATTTTAAACATAGTGGCAATAAAACCACCACTATTTGCAGACCCTTTAAGAACACTAAACTTCTATGAATTTAATTACTCATAACTAGCACAACTTTTGCAAAAATTGACAAAGGGTTTTTCTGTGTCTTTTAAAGGCGATCAAAAGCCCTCAAAATTTGTAACAAATCGTTTCTTGTATCGAGAAAAATTTATGGGGTATTGATTGCTAGTATGAGCATTTTTAAAATTTAATAAAATAAAATTATTATAGTGGCTGCCACAATGTTAAAATTAATTATTTTAAAAATAAATAAAACCCAAGTTCTTTTTCTTCGTCTTCTGCTAACCCAAACAAAAAGAAAAACAACATCAAAAGCCACAAAACCCAATGTCTCCTTCTGCACGCCTTCTTCTATAAAGAGTGATGATGCCTATAGTAGAATTCGTTCTTCATGTAAGGCGATGGACTCATTCAACTCAAAGACTCAAACCAGATGCAGACTAGCACTAGTAGTGTCAGTGTGCAGGGATTTGGGGCATTTGGGAATCGTTGAAGGACCCCTTATGACGATGTCGTGTAAGGCTTGGTGGAGGTCTTCCTAGAAGGCGGAATAAGCCTATAGCCCAAGAACATGGGGGTGTGAGTGGTGTGAAATGTGTAAAGCGTGTCTTTGTAGATGCCCAAAACAAAATCAGAAGTGTGTAGCATATAAGCTTGTTGAGGGTCAAAGGTGGCAATAAAGTTGTTGTATGCTACGGTGTATGAATAAAGGGGAGGTGGGACTAGATTATGTGGGACCAGATTAGAGTTATTGTTGCTTCAACTATAGCTAGACTTTTTAATGAGGAGAGAGACGCAAAAGGGGGAAGACAAAAAGGAGAGAGATAGAGAGGTGAAGATGAAGAAGGGGAAGGGAGAAAGAAAAAGAAAAAGAGGAATTGTTTTGTGGTAGTTTTTAACCGTTATTCTTTTAAAATTATTAATGTAACGACCCAACTTCATCACAAGAAAACTCGATTAACACAACCAAGGTCCAATTTTAAGTTTTTATTATGAAAGCTCTCTTGTTAATTTATTATGAAAAGGAATGGGAATTTTTCACGACTTCAAAATATGCTTCTCTAATACTAATGCCAACTTAGAATAGAAATCATAATCTACATCAATAAACATGAAATAAAAAGATCTCATAATCATGAAAACACTACATGTATACAAGAAATCAAACTACTATTGTGCCAATACAGGTGACTAACCTACAAATGCAGCTCGAGAAGGGGTAGGGGATTATACATATGAACAGTCCCTAATCTAAGTTGGTCATAATAATTGACTCACATGACAAAACAAGAATGACCCGATACGAATCTCATCTCCAAAACTAAAGCTCTAGATACATGGTTAGTGGTATAACTCTAGTTGCCTCTATCACCTCTATCTACGTAGGCCTCTTGCCTCTAGGGGCCTCTAGAAGTGCCAAACCGACGAAGCTATAAGGTCGCCAAAAGAATCGAAAAGTAACTCCTCCAAGCTCCACAAGGGTGTCGAGATCTGACATGTATAGGAAGATGATTCCTCCTTCTTGTTGTCCATTGATTGTAGTGAGATCCAGAAGGCGTCATCCTTCAATACAAATATGCACCCCCAAAAGGCGAAAGAGTACTCGAGATCTAAGAAGATTGTCATCCATCTGCTTTCGCGACAATGAATCATTGCGATCATCACAGTCACACATATGCAAAATACACAAGCAAGGATAAGCTACCCAAAAGAGCAGACATAACAAAACAAGCATATAACATATTAAGCAGGAAGGCAAATAAATATTTAATCACAATATGTAGGCATAATATGGGGTTTCCATCTCATTCATCATTCCACATCATATTATGACCAAGCATATGATGCAAACCATGATCCTAGACTCTCCATGAAAATCTAAAATTTGAGCGACCAGCTTGAATATTCCTTAATCATGGTATAATAAACACAAATACCCTAACCAGGGTTCTTAAAGTGGCACATGCCTAAACCATTCGGGGAATACCGGCCATTGATCATGGGAATCAGTGCACTTTGTCAGGATTTTCATATGAGGGAATCACCACCACAACCCAGGTTTGCAAGGCCCTAGTCTCTTATGAAATTGTGCCATTTGTAGTTCTCAAGCTTTCACACCCAGCTAACACCACGATCCCGTGAATATCGACACCTTCGATACCACATGCTCATACAACAATGCATGTGTGCATGACAAACATCTCATCATAAGCAGACATTGATGGCAACATGTATTAACAATTGCTTATTGTTCACACCCGGATAAGCCTTTATCAACAGATTCACAACATAATCAACATGCCATTAATTCCCAATTATTTACCAAATTATGCCTTTTGCAACTTTCACCAAGAAACTCTTTTAACCTAACATTTATCAAGTCTTATATATTAGTATAAACTTCTATATTTAAAATATCAAAGAATGAGAATTAAATAAGAAAATACATTTATGAAATTATCAAGTTAAAGCTTAGATCTTAGATTTTCATAAACATATTTTTATACGTCTTACTATAAATTTTTTTTTAATTAAAATCACTAAAAATATATTTTAAAATATGTAAAATAGTAAAGATTATATTTTATTAACATCCATATTTAACTTTTATCTTAAAGATCCACCATTAAATTTTTAGCACAAAAGATAGGGTTTTTATAAAGTTATTCAAAAGTTATTAAAGCTTATTTCTAAAACAAATTCCAGTAGCTTCTAGATTTCAGCCTCTGTTTTGAAAATCATTTTGGGATAATAAACAATTTTTGCTTAACATGATCTATATATGGTTGGAAATTAAATTTTTTATATTTTTTAAAACAATAAAGATCACCTCAAGCAAAAATCTACAAAAAAGGATACAAAAATAACAAGACAATAAGATTAAGGTGACCTGCTGGAGGACCAACAAACATGTCTTGCCATTTTTCATACCCAAAAGAAACGTTACAGAGTCCAAACCTTTTATTTTGTGAAAGTACACTTAAAAATATTTTCAAAATGACTAAGAACACCAAAAACAAAGGTCCACACGATTTTATATGATTTTTGAAAGTTCACAATTCTCAAAACCATTTTTAGTCAGAAAAACAAGTATAACCTTCAATTTCAAAAAATCATTAAAAACATAAAACCAAACCAAATATAGGCAAACCATATATTTTTGGAAATATTTTTGTGTTTACTTTTTGTTTGTTCAAAGAGTTTCTTCAAATACACAACAAAATCTTCCAAAATCACATTTTAATACACATTGTTGGGTCTATGTTTTTAGAAAGCATGCATAAATTTCAAAAGGCTTAACTTTTTCGTTTCTTAACCTTTTTAACGTATTTCTTGAGTCCATTTTGGAGAAAATTTGTCTAGTTTACAACAAGATAACAAGCACTCAAAAATATTAACCACAGCTCCAGATATCACGAAAATAGTGCACCATGCTTAGATAGAAAAACGAAACAGCATCAGGATCATATTATACTAAAGCACAAAAAATGTTTCCTTTCATCAAGTTAGCAACTTTTAAAAATACCAACAACATTTTTAAGCAAAAACCACCTCCAAAAATAGAAAAAACATAATCCAAACACAAAGAAAAAGGTTAGCTTTCCTTACTTTTTGACAAGATCCTATAAGCTTACAAGAGGGTTTTGGGACAAAAGGGGGTATTTCCTTCAATCTTTGGCAAGGGGAACCACCAACCAGCACCAAGAGTGGTTGATATAGGACATAAACACAAGAAAGAACAAAGTTTAGAACCAAGGAGGTAAAGGAAAGATTTAGACCACTTAAGTCTTGATAGAAAAGAGAAGATGAAGAAAGAAGAAGATGAAAAGGATGGAGCTTTACCTAGCAGCACTTCTTTGGACACTCTAGCTTCCAACTTCTCTTCCAACAACTTAGAAAATTTTGGAACAAGGCACTCTTTTTTCTCAAGCTCAGGGTTTCTAGAGGAGAAGAATGAAGAGAGTTTTTGCTTTAAAGCTTATTTTTAAGACAACTCAAGAAGGGTATGAGGGTAAATGGCAAAATGGAGGGACTTTGGATAGTTAAAAAAAAATTACTTAACTTCTCCTAGAAAGAGAAGCTTAGACGTCTAAGAGGGGAGAAAAACAATGGGTAGAAGTGGTTTTCGTACATTAGGATACATTTGGGTACAATTTACAAGATATGTTGTCATACTTAGATAGTAACTAGGATTTGATGTATAGTTAGGATGAAACTAGGCTACTTAATTTAGGAGACACAAATTATTCATCTAGTTTATTTGGAATAGGACAAATGGTCATAGATTTAGGCAGTAGAATTTTCAATTTCTTACACTGACAGAGAAAATGCGGTCAAATACCATAATTTAGCGAATTAGGTTTAGGGTTTTCGACATTCAAACTAATAAAGATAATTTGATTGGAATTAAAATATCAATGAGTTTATGACTCACTAATATATCTCAGGGCATGTTTGATCTGCCTCCGTAGCAGTCAGACAGTCAATTTTCTTTATGTGACAGGTTTCTCGATAAACGGTCCTAAATGGCAATAAAGAAAAACCAAATGTTTTAAACCCTTTGAGTAAGGAAAGCTATCAAACTAAATAGAATCTAATAATAATTAATTTAAAGTTAATTATAATTAAATTTCATGGTCTTGTATTGCTCATCAACTGTACAGATAAATACCGGCTCGGCAGATATCATCACAAACTAGATTCTTGCATAAATCTTTGCAAAATCTTGAACAAGAGCAACATGTAATTTTAATTATCTATTTTTCATTAGAAATTAAATTTAATTCCTCTTGTTAGTTATTCAATCACTTAATTAGGGATCAACATGCTGCAAATCTTACACCCGTCAACCTTCACAATGTATCTCTATACTGTTGGAATCCACACAAGCTTAATTTCTGTAGAAAACTCCACTAAAATTTACACAACAAATATTATTAATTATTCACTTATACTGAATTTAAATTTAATTTCTCTTTTTAGATTATCAACCATTTATGCACAAATTATAAAAGACAGGTCTTAAAATTAATAGTGACATGCCACATTAGACTTTTCTGTTATCAAAGTTAACGTTGCTGACAGAAAGGACTAGAATCGAGCATTTTAAAAAGATAAAGGACCAAAATGAATTTTTTTAAAAAGAAAAAGGACCAAAAGTATATTTAAGCCTAATATTTATATCAAGGATCACAATCATGGACAATATAAATCATAAAC
The DNA here is from genome assembly GCA_004329165.1 of Spatholobus suberectus. Taxonomy (NCBI): domain Eukaryota; kingdom Viridiplantae; phylum Streptophyta; class Magnoliopsida; order Fabales; family Fabaceae; genus Spatholobus; species Spatholobus suberectus. The sequence continues at coordinate 50,353,864 of CM014729.1, read as the reverse complement.
TTAAAAATATTAAAACAACCAACAATAGTGGGATCTAAGGGCTCAATCCTACTTCCCTCAACCCATTTTGTAACACAACAAAATTAAATCAACACCCTCCTCCTTTTCCTACAACAAACTATGGCTATGAAGAGAAAAAAAAAAGGGGGGGGGAAATATTAGTTGCTTGCTCCAAGCTTTCAAATGGCTTCAATTGAATGGTGATGGAGGATGAGAGATAATTGGGAGAAGATATTTGAAGATGAGAGTGATGTGTGTGTGGTAGTCTGTCATCAATTTTGCAAGAGAAAGAGAGAGTGAGATTAGCTTCTTTCATAAGCCAAAATGATTCATAATTTTTATGACAAGTGGCACTAAATTTTATGGTCATAAAAAATCAAGATTGATTTAATTTTAATAAATTTGGTTATGTTTATCCATTTCTAACTAGATCTTATCACTAACTAATGATATTACAAACTTAGTTACCTTTTTAGCTGGGGTAGCCAAAATTTTTAAAGGAAAAGCAAAGAAAAAATAGTTTTGGCTACTCATTATAATTACTAAACCCATTATGCAATTAAATCTAATTAACACCTTATAAATTATCAAAGTAGTGAAATAACATTTTAGGATCCTTTTACTATTGATATTATAGCTCTCATAAATTTTTTCATAATTTTTTTAGTTCATTTAGTGTTTCTGATTGAGCTTTGACAGTTAGCTAGGAGTACTTTGGGTCATTTTCATAGGAACTCTAAAATTTCCTAGAAATTTTTCAAAAATTAATTTTAATACTCTAAATGTGACACTTGTTCGCATTGGACATAACCCATGTTTATTTAATCATTTATTTAGTTATTTTAATTTACAAGTTAACAAGAATATAGGAATTTTTTTTTGCGTTTCATATCATATGTGATCGTCATACAAACTCTTAAAATAAATAAATCATAAGTAAAACAAAATTTGGAAATGGAAGTAGAAGATAAGAAAATAATACATATCATATCATCATGAGTCAGAACCGAGTATACAGGTTTTTGAATACATCTGAGTTAAATACAATAGAGTCTGAACTGTACTACATCTAAAGTCATAAGTACAGGAAAATCAAAAAAAGTACATAAAGAGACACTAGCCTTGCCCCAACTACATACATAAAAAAATATCTTAAGCCAGAGCAGTGTCTACAAATCTACTCCTAGTCCCTGTATACAAAAAGAAAAGAAACCCAGCCCTTACAATCATTCCTCATCGGTCCATGTCTTCTCGAAGTCGTCGGTCCATGTCGTCTCAGAGTCGTCAGAATCTGACGGGTGGACCTGTCCGCTAGGCAACCCCTGAGAGGACCTAACGCTAGATGGTGCTAACGAAGGTGATGAGTGCCATCCGTTGGCCATGCCCACCTGATATTCCACCATAAGGGAACCCTCAGGGGACCCAGCTAGCACAACCTCCATAGGAGATCCCATAAGGTCCTCAAGTACAGGCTATGCATCATGAGGTGGGTCCATAAGCAGCTACTCAACAGGTGGTGCAAAGTCTAGATAAGGAGCCATAAAAAGTATGGCAGGATCCTCGGGTGGCGCAGGAGGAACGTACTTGAAGTGCGGTGGGGGTGAAGATGAGATAGAGATGGGAAATGTCCAATACATGGGAGGCATGTGTACTCCCGAGATAAGGGACAAGAAGGTGATGGTGATGAAGCCTCTGAATGTCAAGTAGTCTGTCACTTCCTCATAAATCCAAGTCCCTGCATCGTCATAGTCAATGTGCATGTTGAAGAGGATGGGAGGAGCCGCCATCTTCAAGTATCAACCACGTACATTCATGCATCAAAGGAAAATATAAATAGAAGAGTGAGGCGATTTTGTCCTCAAAATCACTTTCACATAGATGGTAGGATATTCTACCGTCATATATAGATAAAACACAGCTAACAATAGAGAAAAGGGAAAACCTAGGGTTTGTCTAAGTTATAACAACTACCCCTGACACTGTATGGATCCATACTCCCAACGTGGTTCTCAACAGAACTGGGAAGTGACTGGGAGCATATATACCTCTCTCAACATGGTACAATCCTCATTATCATCGAGGAATAGAGCAACAGCTCAGGACCTTCATCATCGACACAGAGGTATACTCTCGCACCAATCCTAGAATGCTGAGTGTAACACCCCTACTTTTGTATGTTAAATTATTTTGTATGTTTAAAAATTGTTTTTAAGTCATCAATGTATTTAGAATAATTAATAATAATTTTCAAAAAAAAATTAAAATTTATTAAGATAATTTTTGTAAAATGACAAAAATACCCCTAGTTGACTACGGGAACCAACTAGAGACTTTTTGACATCAAAATATTTTAAAAATTTTATATTAAGTATTTTTTATTATAAAAAATTTATTTTGAAAGAAAAATAGTGAAAAATATAACAATCCTATTTCAATTCTTCAACTGTTTTTTTTTTTAATATTTGATAATGCAATTCTAAAAAATCGGGATAGAATTTCAAAATTCTAATCCCCACCATTACACTCAGAATTTCAAGTGTTGTTTAATCGTGATTTTAATAATTTTTTTGAGTTGGAGCTAGGAAAAATTAAAAAAGATGATTTTGTCCTTATTTATCAATATTAAGGGTTGGTATGGAAAAAGATTCAATTGACGTTAAATTTTCAATTTGAGCTTGGAATCATGTCATATATATTAAAATATAATTTTGAAAATTTTCTGAAAATTTTCTGAATTCTTGTATAAAATGACCAAATTACCCCTAGGTGTCTAATAAGTCAGCCAGTATTGGTTTGATATCCAAAAAGGGTGAAAATGGTAATTTTAGTTTATTTATGGGTAAAACATTTAATTTTAAAATTTTCAGAAAAATTTTGGTATTTATTGAATTAAAATGGATTTTTTATGAATTTTCTAACTTAAAAATACAAAACAAATACATCTTGTAACGCTGTGATTTTCTTAATGTATGATTTAGTGGTTTAATAACTAAAAAGTGGAATTTTGATATGTAATCTAGGCGATTAAAAGAGATAAATGAATTGTTGTTATGCATGGTATGTTATATGTAGTGATGGTTTGGTGTTGTTTGTTTGAAATTCAGATTTGAATTTAGGAAACTTGAGATATTTGCTTGAGCCAATGTGGGTATGCTGTGAGTGTGATGTTGGACTTTTGAGAGAAAACAGTTAGGTTGAACCAGTTTTGAGATAAAGGAAGTGGCTTGGTGAGTGTCGCAACCAGGGTCACGACCATACGGCAAAAAGAATTAAAATTAGAGGAGCCACCACTATAGTTTATTAAGGAAAAACATATGGAAAAACCCTGAGAAAGAATGTGGTCCGTGAAACCAAAAATGGGTTCGAGACTCAGTTACGTGTAGGGAAGGTGTTAGCACCCTACGATATCCGTCGTAAAGACAGTTACCCCTAATTAAATGTGCAAAATGGATAGCTTCTAAAATATTTATTTTACCCCTTAAAGAAAAGAAAATATGTTTACAAATTTTATCATTTTTATCAAAAGAATTTTAATTAAGAAGATAATATTTTATTTTTGGCAAGACATTATTTTTTTTATTTTTGAGATTGACAGGGGTGGGGCCTTGCTCCTATGTATCCTCAGGTGCAATGAGGAATCAGACTCACGTAGTTCTTTAGGTTGAAAAATATTTTGTTGGTTGATTTTTATGTTATTTGATTTTTTACTATTCTATTTTTTGTTATTATATTTTTTTATTTTTGGTTTGGCAAAGGCATATTTAATAACTAAATTAGAAGTGCATCTAAAGTGGTTATCAATATACCTTTTAAGATTTTTATAATAGTCAAATAGGAAGTGCATCCAAAGTGACTATTTAAAATCCTTTAAAAAAAAAAAGCAAAGTTTAATATTGCAAAACCCTCAATATTGTAAATAAATTTAACAATTTTATTTATTTTTTTATATTGTAAAGGCATACTTAAAAACCAAATTGGAAGTGCATCCAAAGTGGTTATCCATATACCTTTTAAGGTTTTTATGATAATCAAATAAGAAGTGCATTCAAAGTGACTATCATTAAAACCCTTGTTAAGATATATTTTATTATTTTATTTAATATTATTATTATTATTATTATTATTTTTTTTTATAAAAAAAAAAAAGAATGATAACCAAATAAGAAGTGCATCTTAAATGATTTATCATTAACATTAAAAACTTTAATAATGTCCAAATAGGAAGTGCATTGTAACATCTTGTTTTTCCTAATGCGTTATTAAGTGTTTTAATAACTAAAAGTGGAACTTAGATATGTAATCTAGGTGATTAAAAGAAATAAATGGAATTGTTTTGATGTATGATATGTAATATATGATGATGGTTGTGTATTTTCTATTTGAATTCTGGATTGAACTTAGGAAGTTTGAGATATGTGATTAAGCCAATTTGAATATGTTGCAAGAGTGATTTTGGGTTTTGAGAGAAAAACAGTTGAGTTAAATCAGTTTTAGGATAAGACGAGTGGTTGGGTGAGATTTGGGCCTAAGTTGGCCAAAAGTCCGTGCGAGAGCTCCGGGGTGCTCGGATTATAAAAGGAGGAGAAAGGGGGAGGACCCCTCATTCTCACATTCTCCTTCTCTCTCTTCTCTTTCTCTTCCCTTCTCTCTCTTTTCTTCACCTCTCTCTGTTTCTCTCGAGATTTCTCGAGTTAGTTAGGGTGTTAGAGGTTTCTCAACCCCGATTTCGTGTTCTTGAGTGTGGAGGGTGGATTTCTTGGAAGATTGGCTCAAGAGTTTTTTCTCTCATATTCTCATCTTCCCCAACTTTCAAATTTGGAAGCTTTTGAGGTAAGGGAAGCTTACTATTGCTTGATTCCATGTTTGTGGTCATTGATATGTTGATTTCTTGCCTTGAAATTGGTTGATTTTGGTGATTGCTTGTGTGGATGTGGGTTTTGGGAAAAATGGGTTTTGAAAGGGGTTTTGGAAAATTTTGATGATGGGTAGATAAAGTTGTTATATAATCAGTTAGAAACGTACTAAAAGTGTCTAGAATTGTTTTATGATGCTTGTGATGGAATGATTTGGTCAAAAACGACATGGATCATCTTTTTGCGAACTGCAAAACTCGTGATTTGACACTGGGTGATAGTTGACAGAATGCTGTTAATTAGCGACGGAATTTTCAGTTTGGCGACGGAAATTTTGCCTATAGCGACGGACTCTGTCTCCGGGTGACCAAAAAGTGGCGCCGGGCGACGTTCTACCCGAGGCTAGAATGGGATTTCTGGAAGAACGCCGCCGGGCGATGATTCTTTCCCGCCGGGCGGGATGCTGGAAAAGAAAAGTGTGTGATTTTGTTATTTTAGTTGAGTGAGACTTGAATATAAGAAAGAATGTGAAATGTGATTGATTTCTTTGGATTACATGTTTAGATGTCATCCTTTGAAGCATTGGAAAAATGTTTAGCCTTAAAAGAAAAACATACTTGTCATGTGTGCCTAGATTCATAAGATTCGTTATTGTTTGTGTGTGTTGTTATTACCATTCCAAACTCGGCTATTTTGCATACTTTATTATTGTCATGAATTGGTTGATAATTGTTGGAAAGGTAATAGTTGATGGAAGGTTATCTAAATAGAAACTTCCACTAGTTGTAGAATGTGGTGATAATGTGATATTTTACATGTTGACCATGCAAGAGGCTGGATTGGGCTTGCATGGGGTTGATGGGAATTGTTGGATCACAGGTGGTGCTAAGTAGGCCACGTGGTGATATGTTGATATATATATGTATATGATGTGTTGATTGTTGTCGTTGAGTGGATGGTTGTGATGATGTATTGAGATAAAAGCAAACATATTGGCTATTCATTGTGAGGCCCTAATTCTCGACTGGAGGGGACACCAAAGGCCTCTGCCCTTCCATCCCTTGGATAGATAGAGAGGAGGGGCAGAGTTTTTGGTTTTTTCATGTTATCAAAGAGTTGAATAATGAAAATAGATGGCGAGTGCCTGATCGAATTGATCGGATCATGTAGGAACAAGGTTCATATGTGTGGTTGAGTTGTTGTGGTGACTCACGAATTGGCATGCATATGTGTGGACTAAGGTTGTGTGGGCCTCAAGTCGTGATGTGGGTAGGCATGTAAAATGAAGGGAGACCCGAGTTGGAACTCAGATGGGCCTGAAGGGTGCCAGAGTTGGAACTCAGATGGGCCTGTATGGTGACCAAAGTAGGAACTCAGATGGGCCTGGATGGTGACCAGAGTAGGAACTCAGTTGGGACTCCACCCTAGTGCCTAAGTCTGATATGTAGAAATCTCTTGAGAGTAGTGTCTTCATGCATTAGTATGGTGATTGATATCACTAAGAAAGAATGTGACTATATATCATGAAACTTTATTTGAATTTTTATATATAAATGAAGTTTTCGTCTGTAACTAATGATGTTGGTGGTGGTAATGTTGTCACTGTTGTTATATTTTCTTGGTAATTGTGGTTGTGATGTATTTTGGTGGCGGAGGTAGTATTGTTGTTGTGGTAGTTTATTGTTGGGGTTGCTATTTTGGTTGGAGGTGGTGGTAAAGGTGTGGATAATGCCTTGTTGCTGACATTGTTGCTATTCTCTGTTTGATTATTGATATAGAATGAATGGATTTTTCTATTACTTTACTTTTAAAACCTACGTTTTATTATTTCAAGTAAGCTTACCCTTGCATTGTTTGCACGTGTGGTTCGTACCTGTGATGATCACGTCTTTGGCATTGGAGCAGATGGTTGAGTTTTTGGCAGGTTTAGCTTCTCTTGATTGATGATGAAGCTTTGCCTCAGCCAATGGGGAGATGGAACAAGTATGGAGGGTTACTTTTGTTCCTTTAGAGGAATTGATATTCCTTTTATTGTTTATTTCTATTAAAAGAATGTAAAGTGTGACCAGCTATAGAGAGAGTGTTTTGTATCCTGTATTTATTGATATAAAAATGTTTAATAATGTTGGTGTATGTATTTTCTTTTGATTTCTTGATGTATACATTGATGTAACTATTTTGGTTGGAATGAATAGTTTTCTCTATTATTATCTCTAAAGATGAAGAAAGCGAAAAACAAAGACGTATTTTTATAATACTTAATCTAATATCATTATTAAAGAAGCCTTCCAAGAATAAAGTAGAAAAGTTGTTATGTAGCGACAGTGGGTCGTTACATGCATCCTAAGTGGCTATTATCAAGTTTAATAATTTATTTACTTCATTTACCTATTTATTCATTAATTACGAGAGCTAGTTATAATTATCATGGTAAAAAGAAACCAAGATATTATAAGAACGTAATCCGCAAATTCTAATTATTATATGTAAACTTATTATCAATCATTTTTTCTAAGTATTTTAAATAAAGAATGTTTAGCGAAAACTTAATATGGAAAAGAATGGAAGGAAAAGCTTATGAATTATTCCGAGACCCCTTTTTATAACAAGTGACCCAACACATTGTAACTAACCCCTTCGATTTATTGTGAGGCCCAATTTATACGGTGGGCATATAGCCTTTATCCAAAAGGCAAAAATCTAAGGCCTTAGGGGCCTATGTACCACTGCATCAAGAAGGATCGGTGAAGAAGGCACACAGCCTTTCTCCAAAGACGAGTTTCGAAGCACCAGGGGGGGAAGGGAACCCTTGCCGCATCGTTGCATAGAAGTTGGAAGGAGGAGGAGGTTCAGAGAAGCTGGCATACATCGACGATGTGGCGGCGCAACGGATCCGCGAAAGCACCGACGTCGGTTCGTGTCACAATGTTCAGACTTGCACATCAAAGACGACGATTGTAGGGCCACCATGGACGCGAGTTCGAACTCGAAAACAAAGTGCATATCAACGAAATTCCAGCACGAATCCACGCCATGTGGACTGGTGATTTGCACCGTGAGCATGTCAACATTGGCTGTGTCATTGCGGCGAAGAGAACGGGGATGATATTTTTGATTATCGTGTTATTTTCACTTGTTATCGTATTGATTTCGGAAGTCGAATATTATTACAAATTAAGCAAGGAATTAACACAGCATAACACCAAATTGGCTAACATTCATATTGTTCTGTTTTGTTGATTACAAGAAATCCATGAACATAATACTATTTTAAGCGTTAATGTGATGCCAAAAAGGAAGAGATATGAAATAGATGTTACTGATTTAAGCAGATGCATGAAATTATAATTGGCAATAGCAAGCTTATCTCTATTTCTTTCAAACTAGTTGAAAAGTATATACGAAGCAGGGAAACTCATTCACAAAGATGAAATCAGATCAACAGGATATAGAAATGCGAAAAAAAAATGAAAATAGAATTCAGATGATGAGATAATCAGTCATATGCTATCACAAATATCTGTATAGAAAAGTACCTCCACTACTTTCTAATTGGATATCAAGAGGACTTAAGTGTTTACTCCAGTAGAGACACCACGTTCCATCCCTTTTTCTCCTTTCTTTTTCTGTTTTCTCCTCTCTCTCTTCTCAAGCACTGTTCACGTATCCTCCTCTCCTCTCTCTGCTTCTCGCTTTTCAAAATGACAAGCCTCCTCCTTTCTTTTTCTCTTTCCAACTATTTATAAGCATGAGAAAAACTTGCTCTACAAGTTTCTTCTGATTCCCCCACTTTGCGTCCTCATTCTCTTTATTTTATTCTATTTTCTTTTTATTAAAATTGGGCTCGTTTGGCCCAATTTTTTTTTCTACTAAATAAGCCTTTAATCCTACTAGGCCCAAAAAGAAGCTCTTATACTTATTTTTAGTATTGGTCTAAAAGCATTATTTGTTTTCTCCTTTCTTTTTCTCTTTTTATTTACTATTTTTTCTTATCTCAGATCTAAACTTTTTATTTATTTTTTCAGCTGTGGAACTTTGTCCTTTCCTTTTCCTCTATTAATTGATTATGGGCCTAATGCATTCCTAGCCCAATGAGTATAAGACAAAAGAAAATTATCTAACTAATTTTTTTTTTATTACATGAACTGCCTAGATAAAATTGGGTGTTCACAGTTGCCCCTCTTTACTTAGCTTTTGCCAAATAATATGAATAATTAAATGTTTTCATATTATCGTGGTAAAAGATAAGTAAAGATATGAACTCTGATTTTATCAGGCAATACGCGATAATGAATGCGAATGCTTGGGAGAAATGACAGACAGAGGGCACAAACGCCTAAGAAAATGTAAAAGTAGTGGGCACGCACACCCAAGAAAAGTAAAAACAATGGGCACGAGCACCTGAGAAATGCAAAAACAATGGACACGAACACCTAGGAATTTAAAAGCAATGGGCACGAGCATCCGATAAATTTAAAAAACAATGGGCACGAGCACCCAAGAATGTAAAAACAATGGGCATGAGCATCCAGAAATTTAAAATAATGGGCACGAGCACCCGAAAATTTAAAAACAATGGGCACGAACACCCGAGAAATTTAAAAACAATGGCACGAGCACCTGAGAAATTTAAAACAATGGGCACGAGCACCCAAGAAATTTAAAAACAATGGGCATGAGCATGTGAGAATTTTAAAATCAATGGGCACGAGCACCCAAGAAATGTAAAAACAATGGGCACAAGCACCCGAGAAATTTAAAAATAGTGGGCCCAAGCACCCAAGAAATTTAAAAGCAATGGGCACGAGCACCCGAGAAATTTAAAAAACAATGGGCACGAGCACCCGAGAAATGTAAAAACAGTGGGCACGAGCACCCGAGATGTAAGATGCAATGTGCATGAGCACCCATAAATGTAAGATGCAATGGGCATGAGCACCCAACCTGGATGAGCTATAATGAATGTGAGCGGCCTAGATAGCCGATGATGAAATGCACTAATGTTAGGCAGGTATTGAAATTAGATGAAAATGATGTAGGTAATATTGATGTGTTGATAAATGTCGGATGTTGGAAATAATTCTTTAAATACATGCTTTAATCTTTAATATGAGAGATCTTTAGGCGGAAGCATATAATTACAAAAGCATATATATATCAAGAACAACCCGTTCTTGCTCACATAGGATCTACAACGTGCTAGATTACTAAGGATAGGATAAATACCTGGATCCATAATCGGTTCCTGATCTAAGTGTTCTTCACAGAATCTGAGACAATTTATCACGAACACGAACAAAGAGAGCTGGTGGCTTTGTGGTTCTTCCTCAACCGAATCTCTTGAGTTCTCGATGGGACCTTAGCCTCTCTTCAGATGGGGAGAAGAGAGTATAAGTTTTCTGTGATTCGGTGTATTGGGGACCATAGCCTTCTTATAGTGTGTTAACCTAATAGGGTTCCCATTATCCCCTAATGGGCCAACACTGACATCTGCTCATTTAAGCCCATATCATCTTATTTAAAAGTCTAATGGGCTCACTTAATTTGACCACATAAAATAAAGCCCACTAATGATAAATAGCTAATATAATTGTCTTATAATATTAGCCCATATTAATTATTGGAATATAAAATTCCAACAATCTCCCACTTATGCTATATATTGTAACAATTATATCACAATTCTTTAGGCGCGCGTCTGTATGCTATTTATCTTTAAACTTTTACTTTAACAATCTGGTCCATCTTATGCATCAATAATGGAACCACCGCGGCTTTCGTCACTATTGTAAAATGTGACTAAACCCCAATGACCACCACATCAACACACTTAATGACATAGATCAATATGGATGAGCAGCATGGAAATTACATGTAATGTGATCTCAATCATGCCTATTTCCAACTGGTCCAACTTTAGTCTTTAGTGGGATCAATCCAAAGTCCTTAAGCACAAAAAAATTTTGCACACAACAACATACAAATAGGTTGATAAATTCATAATCTTTATTTCTACAGAAAAATAAAACAACATAAAGTCTGTATCATAGAACATAAAGAAAGACTCCCACTAAACTAAGGCAACCTCAGTGACAACACCCATATGAGCAACATGCTCGTGAAAGACCTTAGGTGTCAAGCCCTTAGTTAATGGATAAGCTAGCATAGAATTCGTCCCTATATGTTCTATTGAAATCTGTTTTTCCTGAACTCTTTCCTTAACTACAAGATACTTAATGTCGATAAATTTTGACTTCGTAGAACTCCTATTGTTGTTGGAGTAGAGCACTACTGATTTATTATCACAATAGATTTTGAGTGACCTCTCAACGGTGTCAATCACACGTAGGCCCGTGACAAAATTTCGCAGCCATAACCCATGGTTTGATGCCTCATAACAAGCCACAAACTCCGCTGCCATGGTCGAAGAAGCTACAAGAGTCTGTTTGGTAGACTTCCAAGAAATAGCTCCTCCAGCCAACATGTAGATGTAACCTGATGTGGAGCGTCTGCTGTGGGGGCATCCCGCAAAATCAGAGTCAGAGTACCCAATGATCTCTAAACTGTCAGACTTCCGATAAGTAAGCATGTAGTTTCTTGTTCTCTTCAAATAGCGCATCACGCACTTCACTGCTTTCCAGTGCTGCATACCAGGATTACTCATATATCTCCCCAGGACTCCCACTATAAATGCTATGTCAGGACGAGTGCAAATTTGAGCATACATAAGACTCCCTACAGCGGAAGCATAAGGAATCTTTTGCATCTCTCTCTTTTCAAGATCAGTAACGGGGCACTGTTTGAGACTAAACTTGTCTCCTTTAGCAACGGGTATATCTCTTGGTTTACTATCTTTTATGCCGAATCTATCCAGAATTGTATCGATATAGCTCTTTTGTAATAACCCAAGAATACCTTGAGAACGATCTCTAAGTATTTGGATTCCTAAGACAAAAAAGGCGTCCCCAAGATCTTTCATCTCAAAATTTTTTGTGAAAAATTTATTGGTTTCGTGCAATAAGCCTATATCATTGCTGGCTAGGAGGATGTCATCAACATATAATACCAGAAAGACAAATTTACTCCCACTAAACTTTTGGTATACGCAATCATCAACCAAATTTGCCTCAAAGCCATAGGAGGTAATAACTTGATGAAATTTGTAATACCATTGACGGGAAGCCTGTTTAAGGCCATAGATGGATTTCTTTAATTTGCACACCATGGACTTTGTATTGCCTAAAACAAAGTTTTCTAGTTGCACCATATAGATTGTTTCATCGATGTTGCCATTCAGAAACGCAGTTTTTACATCCATCTGATGTAGCTCTAAATCAAAATGAGCTACAAGTGCCATTATAGTCCTAAGAGAGTCTTTCGAAGAAACCGGAGAGAAAGTCTCTTTATAATCAATGCCTTCCTTTTGAGTAAAGCCTTTGGCAACAAGACGAGCTTTATATCTCTCAACATTACCCTTTGAATCCCTTTTGGTTTTAAATATCCATTTACAACCAATGGGTTTTGCACCTTCAGGCAATTTGACGAGATCCCAAACGTCATTATCAGCCATCGATTTCATCTCGTCATTCATGGCATCAATCCACTTTTAAGAGTTAGAACTTCGTATAGCTTGACTAAAGTTTATTGGATCTTCCTCAGTCAAGCCAATGCCATCCTCATGTTCTTGAAGAAATACAATATAATCATTTGAAATTGCACTTCTCCTTTCTCTAATGGATCTCCTTAGCAGCACTTCTTAAGGTTGTTGAGTTTGAACTATAGGTGGTGGTGCTTGGGGAGGAATCTCAGTGTTGTCTTGTTCTTGAGTGATGTTAGGAATAACATCATTATTAAGTACTGGATCTGTTTCTTGAACAATGATAGGTGCAAAGACTTGTTCATTGCCAATGATAGGTTCTTCTTCAAAAACAACACTCCTTATGTTTCCTTCCCCTCCAAACTCAACTTCCTCAAGGAATCTTGCATTCCTCGTCTCAAAGAAGGATCTTGTAATAGGATTGTAAACCTTATACCCACGAGAGTGTTCAGCATAACCAACAAAGTAGCAACTAACTGTTCTTGAGTCTAGCTTACCTTCATGCAGCCTATAAGGCCTTGCTTCAGCTGGACATCCCCAAATTCGCATATGCTTGATGCTGGGCTTTTTCCCAGTCCATAGCTCATAAGGGGTTTTAGCAACTACTTTACTTGGTACCCTGTTGAGGATATAAACTGCGGTCTTTAATGCCTCTCCCCAAAGTGACTCTGGTAGAGAAGAATGACTAATCATACTCCTTACCATATCCTTAAGAGTCCGATTTCGTCGTTCTGCAACTCCGTTCATGCTGGGTTTGCCCAGCATAGTGTATTGCGGAACAATTCCACATTCATTAAGGAAAAGTGCGAAGGGCCCTGGACGTTGTTCACCTGATCCGTTATATCTGCCATAGTATTCTCCACCACGGTCAAATTTGACGGCCTTAATTTTCTTTCCTAGTTGAAGTTCAACTTCAGCTTTAAAGACTTGAAAACGTTTAGGGACTGAGACTTCTCATGTATTAAATAAAGATAACCGTACCTTGAGTAATCGTCTATGAACGTAATAAAGTATGTTTGTCCATTCCATGAATCTGTAGGGAAAGGACCACAGATATCCGTATGTATTAGTTCTGAGACATCCTTTGCTCTTTCGGCACCTAAATTTCTTTTGTTTGTTTGTTTACCCTTAATACACTCAACACAGACTTGGAAGTCTGACAAATTTAAGGGTCCAAGAATTTCCTCCGGCACAAGCCTCTGAATTCTTTGTTTAGAGATGTGGCCTAAGCGCTTATGCCATAAGATGGCAGAATTCTCATTTAATTTACGTTTCGTATCACGCGAATCTGTTTGCAATATCTCATTATAGGAATGCTTAATATCAAGCATATAAAGATTGTCAATTAAAGATTTGTAACCAACAATATTTGAATCATAAGAGAGACTAACTTTATTATTTCCAAATGAACAAGAATAACCAAATTTGTCCAAAATAGAAATAGAAACTAAATTCCGTCTAATAGACGGTGCAACATATGTCTCAACCAAATCCAAATAAAAACCAGTCTTTAAAAGTAATCTAAAAGTTCCTATAGCTTCAACTGCAACTTTATTGCCATCGCCCACATAGATGAATCTTTCAGCATCACTTGGCGGACGGCTTCACAGGCAACCCTGCATAGACATACTTATGTGAGTAGTAGCACCAGAATCTACCCACCAAGTGTCCTTAGGTACAGAAACTAAATTAACTTCAGAACAAACAAAAGTGAGAAGTTTACCCTTCTTTACACGCCAAGCGGCATACTTGGAACAGTCCTTCTTCATGTGTCCTGTCTTCTTGCAGAAGAAACAAGTAAATTCCTCATCTTGCTTCTTCAGCTTCTTCTTTTTAGAAGAACTTTCCACAGTTTCCTTATGTTTCTTCCTCTTTTTATTTTGAGAGGTCGAAGCCAAATGAGCACTTTCAGTCTTATCCCTCTACAGTCTCTCTTCCTCTTGCACACAGTGAGATATAAGCTCATTGAGGGACCATTTGTCCTTCTGAGTGTTATAACTCACTTTGAATTGCCCAAAGTGTGCAGGAAGTGAGATCAAAACCAAGTGCACGAGCAAATCCTCAGAAAGCTCTAACTTTAGTGCCTTGAGTTTTGATGCGAGATTAGACATCTCCATAATGTACTCCCTTATGTTCCCTTTACCTTTATACCTCATAGAGATAAGTTTAGTCAAATGACTACTCGTCTCAGCTTTTTCATTCTTGGCAAAGAATTGCTCTATTGCCTCCAGGAACTTCTTAACATTCTCGCTCTCAACAATCGAGCCCCGAAACGCCTCTGGAATGGAGCGTTTAATGATCATGAGGCACATTCGGTTGGACCGATCCCACCTCTCAATTTTTGCCTCATTAGAGTTCTCTAGAGTGGAAGTGGGTCATTTCGTCCTCAGTGCCAAGTCCAAGTCCATACATCCGAGAACAATTTCTACAACCTCTTTCCATGACTTGAAGTTCGTCCCATTCAACATTGGGATTCCATTAATTTGAGTAGTGAAGTTAGGAGCAGTAGCGGTAGCAACTAAAGAGAGAACAAGAAACATACAATAACATTAGTGGGCATGTCAAAAGATAATTAATAAGACATGCACATCAATCTTTATGGCAAATTTAAAGACCCAAACAAGATACCTAGCGCACCATTAATCCTCAACCTTTGGATTGAAAGAACTAATTGCAAGTGGTACTCTCGACGCAATGATCAAACATTGGTGATAAGTCCTGTCAAACAACAGTTGTCTTTGGACACTCCATTGTTCACATGGAAAATCAATCTTTATAATCACCACACATTTACCATCGTAGGCATGTAATTATCCGGCCAAACTGTGTCTTTCTTTGGGCCGAGCACAGTTTGCATGAATAATTCCATGCAACATCTATGTAAATTGAATCGAATCAACCTACGCAACAGAAGTTACTTTGGCAGCATGTTGTTTCAATTAATCCAACCAAAATTACTAGACAATAATAAAATATGGGAAGGGTCTAAATTTGTCGAAATCATGCATAAGCGTTGACGTCAATTTTAATTCCATATTTTCTAAATATATCAACAACATATTAGTAAATTGAACAATTTAGAAAACACAATAAATCATATATATATAAATATATATTGCTTGATCCATATTATATATATTAATATAAAAAAAAAGTTAATATATATTAATATACTACCAAACCTTTCGGTTTCAATAAGAATACCATATATATTAATATACTAATATATTAAAAAAAAACGAACTGTTTAGCGTCAATTACGCTTTCGAAATCATATATGTATCAATATATATATATATCAATATAAAAGGAAGTCAATATATATCTTAATACTTGTAATATATATACAACTAATTTATATAGATACGGCACCCACTAGATATTATCTATTCCATTCATAATGCCGGTCTATACTATGACTACAGTATAAGTACCAAATCTCTTTTAGCCTCATAAACAACATTCCTGATCTAAAATAGGCCAAACGATATGGTTTTATGGATCCAGCGGAATTGACGCCAAACGATTCAGTTCTCGCATATATTATATATTCAGAATTATGCATGATGCAATGCTTTAGATAGTTATAAGATGATGTTGTTTAGAGCTTTTGTTTTCATGTTTCTTCTTTTTTGGCTTTTGTGAAGAGAGAAGTGCGTTTGAATTGATTATTTCCTTTTTAGAAAAACAAATTCATGCAAACTTATTTTTTGTTGACTCTCTCCTTTTTATTGCTCAGTTTCTTTTTCTTCTTTTCCTTATAATTTTGTACAACTTAAAGTCAATTGAACCTTTTTGGTTTAATCAATTAATTGAGAGACTGGTATCAATTCATTAGATTATGTTATCTCCTTTTGAAGCATTATTGAATTAACATGCATAACAATGATTTTGGAGAAACTTTTGGTTTCAAAAAGAAATATGCTTGATGAAAGATAAAAGGTAAGCTAGGTGGTTGTTTCAATGTAAGAGCTTGCCCTAGTGTAGAGGACCAAAGTATTAGTTGCCCCAGTATGTGATGAGATGGGGAGGCAGGAATGGAATGGAAGATTAGACTTGAGGGGTGGGGATAGAGGAGAGAACAAATATGGAAGGAATTGCCCCTAATGATGAGGTTGGAATGGCATAAGGATGGAATAGATTCTTCCAATTTACTTTGAAGGATAGATGAATTGCCCTAGTTTACCTTATCTGAGCGAGGAGCATTGATGTATAGAAATTTTGCTCCAGTATTCATTTCAAGTCTTTATAGTTTTTTCTTTCTTTTTTCTTTTGTACCTTTCTTTTTTTTTTCTTTCCTTTTTTTTTTTTTTGAGCAAACATGTTGACAATATGAAAGACTCAAGTTATTTTGTTTTAGGATTAAAGTTCAAGAAAATAAAAGCAGTCAATATTTGATCAGTGTGGACTTTATTAGGCTTGTAACGTAGCCAGGGGCTAAATGGATTATGAAAGGAAGGATATATAAGGCCCAAAATAGTGTTTGAAGGTTATTTAAAACAAGGATCATCAGTGTAGTGCTGCATCAAGTGTTTTATTCTGACTTTCCTTTCACAATTATTTTTGTTTTCTCAATGCCATTTCTTTCTCTCTCTCTTTTTTTATTTACTTTCTATCTCTTTCTTTCTCTCTCTTTTTTTTTGTATCAAATATACTCTGTCATCACTTTTCAAGTAATTTTATCATTTTCCTTTCTTCTCCATTTTTTGTTTCTTTGTTTCCTTCTCTTTGTTGCTTTGACGAAACCACCAGTTTAGTAGACTTGATGCACACACTTTGCTAACTCCTAGTGTAGGAGTTATCCTTGTTTGGGGTGATTTGAAAAAAATTTATTTTTAGGCTCAAAATGGGTAGCAAGGGATAAATTTCTTCTTCTTTTTTTCGGATAGAGAAACATGGTCATACATATCTTCAAATCATGACTGCTTTATTTTCAAAAAATTTAATCTTAAGACAAAATTTGATTAATTGTATACATGCTGCTCTTTTTCTTTTTTTTTTCTATTCTTTTTTGTGTCCTAACTTTTGCCTAGACTGCCCTTACGGGTTTTCAACCTAACGGACTTTGATTCATTTTTTATTTTTATTTTCACTTTCTTTATTTCACTTTTTTTTTTAAGACTTGCCTTAAGCAAAGTTAAGGAATTGATTGGATGGATACCCAAAACATGATAAACTGCCCCAGTGTGGGATTTTCAAATCATTATTTTTGCAAAATCTCTTAACTGATACTTATTCAAAAGAGTTTCAGGTGTTATTATGGAAACATCCTTATTTGGAAGGTTTGAAAGAGAAATGGAGAGTTGGAAGGAAACAAAGACAAGGTGTGTAGATAGTGGTAATGGAAATCAACTTGTTATGCAAGTTTGTTAAATAAATGCTTCAAATGGAGTTAACATCTTTTATTTTTCCTATGTTCGATCTTGACAAAACAATTACATCAATTAAATGATTAGACTGCCAAAGTAGTCAAGGACTTCACATTGCAACCTAACTAAGAATTATCTCTCTCATTATCTTCCTCTTTTTTCTTTATGGCTTGAATTGAGTTTGCAATAAATTTGTAATTTGACAGATTTCACTCTTTTTTTTGAAGAAAAACAATCAATTCAAAACTTTTTTCTCTTTTTTTTTATTTTCTTTTTCCATTTTAATCAACAAGACGTATTATTGAAATACGATTTGTGCAAGTTAGAATGTAATGAGAAAATACACATGAGATGACAAAAAATTTGCAGGGAGGGAATTTATTCACATGCTAGATGAGGAAACCCAAGATGTACATTTTTATGCTTTTTGATGTGGTGCAATATGCATGGAATGTCTGCAAACAAAAATATTGTATGACATTTTTTGTTTCTTCAATGCAACCTTTTTTTCTCTTTATTTATAAATTTTCAAAACACATTTGACTCATTAGCCTAAAACTAGAATGACATGATTGAACAATCACTAAGACATTTTTATTTTATGTATGGATGAAATGCAAGTTAAGTAAAATGCACCAAATAATATGATGACATGAAACCGTGTTGGTATGCATGTTGTAATGCAAGGTAAATGCATGCAAAAAGACTTTTCCTCTTTTTTTTGAAATTCCTTTATGAACTATGCATAGGACCAATGTTTGAATTTTTTATTTTGAACAGATATAACTTTTGAAATGAAATCGATGATATACACTTCATCTAAAATACTAAAAAGCGACATGCAAAAAGACATACAAAGAGAGATTGTTAATTTTGTTTAGGAAATTTTTTATTTTGGAATACTATGCCTAAACAAATAATCATTTAATCTAGGCAATATTTATTTTTTATTTTTGAATGACATGCAATGCAAGGATGTGATTATGAATGAAAGGAGATATTTTTTTTGAAATTTGAAGGAGTAAAAATGATGTGAAAGGAAATGACTTTTTGTTATCTTTCAAAAGTAAATGTCCTTGTCTATATATCAAGATACATCAAGAAACAAAGTATTTACCATATAATTAATTTTTTATTATTTTTATTTTTATCTTTATTTTTTATAAAAAGAAGGTGGATATGGCATAACAAAGACATGATGGATGATCTTATTTCGAATGTCAAACTCTCTTTCTTCTCCCTTTGGTTTTCTTTCTTTTCTTTTCTTTTCTTTTTCACTAAAATGATAAACTTTTTCCTAATATAAATGCATGAATGCAATGATGCAAAATGTCAAATGTATGATTTTTTATTAATTTGTAACTTGGCCTTTGACTTTTTTTTAATTCAAAACCCCTTTTTTACTTTTATATTATTTTCCTTTTTTAACACATGTTGTACAAAAAAGACTATATCCTAAGTATTTTTTATGAAATGCATGATGCATGAGAAAAATCATTTTTTTTTATTTTTTTTATTTTTGTGAATGCCATGATGGATTATAGGAAAAAGAATTAAGTTGCTAAACAAGGGAAGGGAATTTGTAACTTAGATATTTGATTTTTTACTCTACCTTTTATTTTTAAAAGGGTAAATGATGACAAAATGTGTAATGAAATATGAATGCCATGATGATGCATGATATTTTGTTCCTATTTTAATGAATTTTATGAGAGTAAGAAAATGAAGGAATAAGGAAAAGAGGATGCACTGGATGAGCATATTATGCAAGAAGATATTTTTATGAAAATAGGAGATGTCACAATTATTTTGATGATGCAAAAATATGTGTAAGTCAAAAATGCATAAAAATGCATGAATGCAAAAATGCGTGACTAATTTTTATTATTATTATCTTTTAGATGATCCATTTTAATGAGTTTTTATGTAAATGAAATAAAAATGAGAAATGTGAAATGAAATGAATGAATGCACCAAGATAAACAATTTTTCTTGTTTTTGAGACATGATTTTTATTTTCATTTATTAGGTTGAACGCAATGAGAATCCTATTATTGATTTTTTATCATGGTAGAATGAATAAATAATGATGCTATATTTTATTTTATTTATTTTTATCAAAAGAAATGGTGAATGAGATGTGATGTTATGTTTCTTACTTTGATAGGATGAAGAGATGATGAATGAAATTGAATGCTATTTTTTATTTTTCCTTGGGTGAAAATAATGAGATATGTTTATATTATGAATGAAATAATGAATGAGATATCACATGAAAAAGGGGTGATATGTTTTTATGGATGAATGATAATGTAATTATTTATTTTATTTATAAATGAAATGGATGATGAGATGAAAATGTGAAAAGGTGTGGAAATGATGACTTTTATTTAGATGGGATGGATGAAATGGTGATGGACATAATGGTGATGTCAGAGATGAAGTGATAATGCTATTTTTATTTTTATTCTTATTTTTATGTAGGAAATGCTCCACTTATGTCTTACTTGGACACACCTCTGAATGAGTAGCCTTTACCCTATGGGTCAAAAGTGTTTTAAAATGCGAGCCTCACCAATGGGTAGTTATTCTAATACTGAAGGTCTTTTGGTCTCTAGAGCTCAGTACTTGCATCTGAATGTGACCACAGATTGGAAGTGCATCCAAAATGTGGGTATTCACGAATAAAGTCACGCTCTAGTCGAGACTTTCGTGATAACCAGATAGGAAGTGTATCCAAATTGGTAGCACTACTCGCCTCTTACCTATCTCAAGCTGCGCTCGAGCCCGGGTATAGGATCCCACTCAGGTGTGTGAAAAGAAGTGTACTCGTGGTGTGTGGTAGGAACAAAACGAATGAATATCAGATATAAAGTACAAGGTCATCTAGCCTAGGGTTCAAACCAAGCAAGCATATATAAAAACATTAACAGTTAATAAACAGACAAGTAATAAAAACACAAAAAAAGAACAAAGGGCGAAATAAATAAAGAAAAAGCTATAAATTTTGCGCATCTAATCATGTTGGGCTTGACTCTCTAAACCTCCCCAGTGGAGTCACCAGCTGTCGCAACCGGCGTCACAACCGGACGGCAAAAAGAATTAAAATCAGAGGAGCCGCCACCATAGTTTATTAAGGGAAAACATATGGAAAAACCCTGAGAAAGAATGTGGTTCGTGAAACCAAAAATGGGTTCGGGAGTTAGTTACATGTATGGAAGGTATTAGCACCCTACGACGTCCGTCGTAAAGACAGTTACCCTTAATTAAATGTGCAAAATGGATAGCTTCTAAAATATTTATTTTACCCCTTAAAGAAAAGAAAATATGTTTACAAATTTTATCATTTTTATCAAAGAATTTTAATTAAGAAGATAATATTTAATTTTTGGAAAGACATTATTTTTTTTTATTTTTGAGATCGACAGGGGTGGGACCCTGCTCTTATGTATCCTCAGGTGCAATGAAGAATTAGACTCACGTAGTTCTTTGGGTTGAAAAATATTTTGTTGGTTGATTTTTATGTTATTTGATTTTTTACTATTCTATTTTTTGTTATTATATTTTTTTATTTTTGGTTTGGCAAAGGCATATTTAATAACCAAATTAGAAGTGCATCTAAAGTGGTTATCAATATACCTTTTAAGATTTTTATAATAGTCAAATAGGAAGTGCATCCAAAGTGACTATTTAAAATCCTTTAAAAAAAAGTAAAGTTTAATATTGCAAAACCCTTAATATTGTAAATAGATTTAACAATTTTATTTTATTTTTTATATTGTAAAGGCATACTTAATAACCAAATTGGAAGTGCATCCAAAGTGGTTATCCATATACCTTTTAAGGTTTTTATGATAGTCAAACAAGAAGTGCATCCAAAGTGACTATCATTAAAACCCTTGTTAAGATATATTTTATTATTTTATTTAATATTATTATTATTATTATTGTTTTTTTTTAAAAAGAATGATAACCAAATTAGAAGTGCATCTTAAATGATTATCATTAACATTAAAAAATTTAATAATGTCCAAATAGGAAGTGCATCCTAAATGGCTATTATCAAGTTTAATAATTTATTTACTTCATTTACCTATTTATTCATTAATTACTAGAGCTAGTTATAATTATCATGGTAAAAAGAAACCAAGATATTATAAGAACGTAATCTGCAAATTCTAATTATTATATGTAAACTTATTATCAATCATTTTGTCTAAGTATTTTAAATAAAGAATGTTTAGCGAAAACTTAATATGGAAAAGAATGGAAGGAAAAGCTTATGAATTATTCCGAGACCCTTTTTTATAACAAGGGACCCAACACATTGTAACTAACCCCTTCAATTTATTGTGAGGCCCAGTTTATATGGTGGGCATATAGCCTTTTATCCAAAAGGCAAAATTCTAAGGCCCTAGGGGCCTATGCGCCACTGCATCGAGAAGGATTGGTGAAGAAGGCACATGACCTTTCTCCAAAGATGAGTTTCAAAGCACTAGGGGGGAAAGGAACCCTTGCCGCATCGTCGCATAGAAGTTGGAGGGAGGAGGAGGTTCAGAGAAGCTAGCACACATCAACGATGTGGCGACGCGATGGATCCGCGGAAGCGCCGACGTCGATTCGTGTCACAGGGTTTAGACCTGCGCATCGAAGATGACGATTGTAGGGCGACCATGGACGCGAGTTCGAACTCGAAAACAAAGTGCATATCAGCGAAATTCCAGCATAAATCCATGCCATGTGGACTGGCGATTTGCACCGTGAGCATGTCGACATTGGCCGTGTCATTGTGGCGAAGAGAACGGGGACGATATTTTTGATTATCGCGTTATTTTCACTTGTTATCGTATTGATTTCGAAAGTCGAATATTATTACAAATTAAGCAAGGAATTAACACACATAACACCAGATTGACAAACATTCATATTGTTCTGTTTTGTTGATTACAAGAAATCCATGAACACAATACTATTTTAAGCGTCAATGTGATGCCACAAAGGAAGAGATATGAAATAGATGTTACTGATTTAAGCAGATGCGTGAAATTGTAATTGGCAATAACAAGCTTATCTCTATTTCTTTCAAACTAGTTGAAAATTATATACGAAACAGGGAAACTCATTCACAAAAATGAAATCAAATCGACAGGATATAGAAATGTGAAAAAAAAATGAAAATAGAATTTAGACGATAAGATAATCAGTCATATGCTATCACAAATATCTGTATAGAAAAGTACCTCCACTACTTTCTAATTGGATATCAAGAGGACTTAAGTGTTTACTCCAGTAGATACACCACGTTCCATCCCTTTTTCTCTTTTCTTTTTCTGTTTTCTCCTCTCTCTCTTCTCAAGCACTGTTCACGTATCCTCCTCTCCTCTATCTGCTTCTTGCTTTTTCAAAATGACGTGCCTCCTCCTTTCTTTTTCTCTTTCCAACTATTTATAAGCATGAGAAAAAATTGCTTTACAGGTTTCTTTCGATTCCCCCACTTTGCGTCCCTATTCTCTTTATTTTATTCTGTTTTCTTTTTATTAAAATTGGGCTCGTTTGGCCCAATTTTTTTTCTACTAAATAAGCCTTTAATCCTACTAGGCCCAAAAAGAAGCTCTTATACTTATTTTTAGTATTGGTCTAAAAGAATTATTTGTTTTCTCCTTTCTTTTTCTCTTTTTATTTACTATTTTTTCTTATCTCAGATCTAAACTTTTTATTTATTTTTTCAGCTTTGGAACTTTGTCCTTTCCTTTTCCTCTAGTAATTGATTATGGGCCTGATGCATTCCTAGCCCAATGAGTATAAGACAAAAGAAATTTATCTAACTAATTTTATTTTTTTGTTGCATGAACTACCTGGATAAAATTGGGTGTTCACAGTAAGGTTTGGGCCTCAGTTGGCCAAAAGTTCGTGAGAGAGCTCCGGAGGGTCTAAAGTATAAAAAGGGGTGGAGAGAGAGATTTCTCTCATTTCGCTTCTCTCTCTTCTCTTCATCTCTCTATCTATCTCTCTAGAATCTCTCAAGTTAGCAAGGGTATTAGAGGATTTTGGACTCAGTTTAGTGATTGTGGTGACAAGAAGAATCAATCTGTGGAAGATTTTGGCTCAAGACACCAGATTCTCTAGGAACCTAAATTCAGATTCAAGAACTTTTAGAGCTAAGGGAAGCTTACAAATTGGTTGTTTTGTGTTAATAACTGTTGGTATGTTGATTTCTTGCCTTATAATCGGTTGAATCTTTATGGATGTTGCCATTTTGTTGGTTTTGGGTGAAAATGGGTTTTGGGGGAGAAATTTTGAGATTTGGATGAGAAATTGATGATTTTGTGATGAAATGTTGAATTGATTGTATGATTTGATTTGTATTAACTTAGTTGAGGTGGATTGAGGTTGTTGGAACACCATTGATTTGAAAATCTATGTTATTTGGTTGAAAAGTTTGAGTTTTCTTTGTAAAGAATCGTATTTTTTCGAAAATCCTCGCAGATAATCGATTATGGGAATCACATAATCAATTATCTAGAGTTTTAGAAACTGTTTTTGTGATTTGGTTTCGGAAATAATCGATTATGGGCATCTGATAATCGATTATCTACTGTTCAAAAAAAATCTAGTTTTTCTTTGGAAATAATCGATTATGGCAACCCATAATCGATTATCTCTGCTGAAAAATGAAATCTGATGCATTTTTGCTACAGTACATAATCTGTTACTACAGTACATAATCTGTTATTCTAGAACTGAATGTACTATTTCAGATTTTAAAGTTTTCGTCTCAAAATGTGAAATTTTATGAATTTCAAGATTTGCTAATCTTCCAAATGGTTTTCAAAGAAGGTTTTGGTTTTCAAATCATAGTTGATTGTTGGATTGGTTATGAAGTGGAAGGTTGCTCAGATAGGACATCCACTTGTTGCGTATGATATTATTGTGGCGTATGAGGTTTTTCATGAGGTAGGCTGCTTGGATAGGGCCTGACTTGTTGACTATGTTTAAGGCTGGAATGGGCCTGTATAGTGTTGATAATAATTGTTGGACCACAGGTGGTGCTAAGTAGACCACGTGGTGTTATGTTGCTACATATAGTGTGGTTCATGCATACATGCATATAGTGTTGGCTGAGGTTGTATGGGCCTCATGTCGTGTGCGGGCAAGCATGTAAGGTGGATGGTGACTAGAGTTGGTACTCAAATAGGCTTCCAACCTAGTGCCTGGATAAGAAATGTGGTTTTAAAGCTAGACCTTGGGGATAAGTGGATGAGTAATCTTGCAGGGGGCTAAGACAATGTAGGCCTTGTGTCGCGGTAATACTATCACCCACATACACTTATCCTAACAACCATAAGCTTATCCAACAGATCAGAGTTTTGGCAATCCCTGAATGGTGCTAGATGGCCATGGTAGGGGATAAGACCTGGCTGATCGCCTGAAATATAGAAAATCTCTTGAGAGTCGTGTCATTCATACATTGACATATGGGGTTGATAGCATAGTATGTGATGTTGTGCGTGATATACTGTAATGTATGTAGACCCATTTATTTGATGATTTGGTTTCCATATTAATGTGAATAATGATTTTGATTATGTTGGATTA
The DNA here is from genome assembly GCA_004329165.1 of Spatholobus suberectus. Classification (NCBI taxonomy): domain Eukaryota; kingdom Viridiplantae; phylum Streptophyta; class Magnoliopsida; order Fabales; family Fabaceae; genus Spatholobus; species Spatholobus suberectus. The sequence continues at coordinate 50,328,449 of CM014729.1, read as the reverse complement.
AGTATTATATGTTGATCTTTGTTTTGTAAGCTTACCCTTGCCTTGTATTGTTGTTCGTTGGATGTCTTATTGCTGTTGTTGTGTTGCTGTGACTATGATGATCACGTCATTTTGGCATGGGAGTAGAGGGAGAGACGTTTACAGATCCAGCGTCTCAGAGCTGATGGAGGAGCTCTCAGATGGAGACTTTTGGAGGCCTTTTTGGGTGGAGCTTTCTAGAAGCTCTTTTTGTTTCTTTTTGGATTTTGATGTATATGTTGTATAGCTAACTAGCTATAGGGAGTTTTTGGTTTAGTGTTTCTCCCTTGGTATTGTATATTATATGATAATGGATCTGTATACAGTATTATTTCATACATTATACATGTTTTAGAGTAACCTATGGATTGATTATTATTATTATGTATCTTTATATATATATATAGGGGTTTGTTTGTAGTACTGTGGCGATAGAGGGTCGTTACACATATAATTTGAAATAAAATAATAAAAATTAAAATTTATTATTATAAATTTTTTTTGATGAAAAATAATGTATTTGTCCAGTTTTGTATTAAAATGCATTATTTTGATATTAAAAGCTAATTTTCAAGTTTAGGTGATTTTAGCGGTACCAGTTATTGCACCTACAGATAAAATTTACACTGAGGAGCTTGAGGACAACTCATATAACACGTCGCCAAGCCTAGGATGAGTGATTCAACACCCTAAATGATGTATTTGTCCCTAAGTTTGCATATTTGTCCCCAAATTTAAATTAAAAACAAATTTAAAACTTGATTTGTTGCATTATTGCTTAGGTCATTGGTGGACACCTAAGACCCCTTCCTCTTCTATAAATAGTCCCTTCTTCCTTCAAATTTTCAGCATCTCCTCTTCCTCTCCCAAGCTAGAGAGCTTCTCTTTCTAAAATTTTCTCTCTCCAAATTTTTTTTTATCTAGTTTTTATGTTAAAATTTTGCTAGTTTTCAACTAGTAGAATTTCTTCTCCTAGAAGCTTTGCACCAACAATTCCATCCTCTTCATCAACCACCTTAGAGGTAATGAGGGGAGTGGGGTTAGTTCTAAATTATTGTCACTTTACATGTTGGTAGGAAGGGTTTTCCCCTAAACTCGTTTAGGCATAATTTTAATTATTATTATCATTATTTTATGTTTGATGTTAAACTTTAATTTTTATTAAGTTGTTACTCTGCTCAAATTTAAATTATTAAATTATAATTGCTAAGCTATTACTCTACTTAAATTTAGATTATTAAATTATAATTGCTAAACTATTACTCTGCTCAATTTTGAAAATTAAAATGCACTTGCTAAGCTACTACTCTGCTCAAATTTAGAAAATTAAAATGTATTTATTTAGTTGTTATTCTGTTAAAATTTTGGTATTGTGTAATTTCTGCAAAATAAGGCAGAAATATTGATTGTACTGGTGCTCAAATTAATTGAGACCAGGGAAACCTCTGCTTGAGAAGTTAGGAATTGATAGTTTAGTGAGTAATGTAAAGCAAGTGACATGCGGTGGCATGGCACCCTACTAAGAAAGCTACAGTTTGGTACGCTAAGGAATGAAAGGCAGGGACCGACTTAAGGAGGTCTTTGGGATATGCATCAAGTGGTGAAGGTCCTAATGGCCAGGGTAGCGCCCTCGGGCTGGGATATTTGCCTGACCAAGCTCGATAACCCCAACAACTACTCAACATTCTAGGATTGGTTTGAGAGTATACCTCTATAAATGGATATCCTGACTGTTATTTTCCTCAATAATGATGAGGATTGTACCATGTGATGATGTTGATGAGGTATATGTACTCCTAGTCACTTCCCAAGTTCTGTTGAGAACTATTACCCACTAATGGGAAGTATTGATCCATACCTAGTCAAGGGTAATCTGATACAACTTAGAATGGCCTTAGGATCCTTTTTGTTGTCAGCTGTGTTTTATCTTTGTTTTATGGTAGATTTCCTACCATACATGTAAAAGTGATTTTAGAACAAAATACCTCACTCCATTATTTTCTTCTGTGTATGATTGATCGTGATTATTGAAGATGACATTAATGCCCCGTGATGCTAAGTACGAGTTAGAGGACATCTCAACAGGGGAGGACCTGAGGACCTATAGTATTTTTTTTTCTTTTTGTATGAAGGATAGGGTAGATGAACACTGCTCTGTATAGGATCTTTTGATGTATTTTTTAAGTTTTTTTGTGTATTATCAAACCATGATGTACAATTTTATGATATATATGTATATACAGTCTTATCATTTATCTTTTACTACAATTTTCAAATTCTGTTAAGTTTGGAATTTCTTTTAAAAGCAAAAAAATTTTACATGCATTTTTATTTACTTAAACTTAATAACTAAATTAATATGAATTGTATTTAATATGAATAAGTGTTACACTGAGCAGTCGAGGTTGTCAAGCTTAGTCAGGCAAATATCCCAACTCGAGAGCACTACGTCGGTCATTAGGACCTTCACCACTCGATGCCTTACCCCTAAGACCTCCGCAAGTGGGTCCCTGCCTTTCATTCCTTAGTATACCGACTGTAACTCCCCATGCAGGGTACCATGCCCTGGCATATCCCTTGTATTAGACTATTTTACAAGTCCACTATTGTTCTTTCTTGGCCTTCTCAATTTGGACAGAGATTTCTCTAGTCTCAGTACACCTGAGTACCAGCACAATCTCTTCTCAACATCTCTGCCTCTTAATGTAAAGGCTCTTATTACAGCATAATATAGGGGGATTCTACGTATATAATTGAGAAAGCAAAACAACAAATAAGACATTAGAAGATTAGTATTGATTTGTCTCCATTATCTTAAGTGCCTAATTTAAAGATGAAGCTTACTTATGAGGCCCTAAGTTAGCTAATAGTGATTTGTTTTAATCATTTAAATCCTTAATTAGGAACTTAGGTGTTTAATGAAAAGTTCAACTTAATACTTAGTGTATAGCTATCCATATGTCTTATGTACCAAATTACCTAATAATATTAGATTCCACTATTAATCTATTTTAACAAAATTAACTAGTAGTAGTTAATCATGATTGTAAAATTTAGTAAAAATAGTAAACAATGACTAATATAGGAAAACCATATATCCCCATAAAGCTTAGTAAGTCTACTTTATATTCATTCAAGAAGAATCAATTAAGTCACACTAGAAAGTTTGAAAAATCGCTTTTAAGTGAACATTGCCAGTTACCATTTTTCGAAAAGCAACCCCAACTTTTGAAAAATGTAACTTCATCGTTTCTTAACTTTTTTGAACGATTCTTATGCCCATTTCAAAGAAAATTTTGTCCACTTTTCAACAAAAAAAAAATCACCTAAAAATATTGAGTGTAGCTCTAGATATTACGAAAACAATAACAAGTGTTTAGACAGAAACCGAAAACAGCTCGCTGGAACTTAAATACCACTTCACAAAAATTACTCTTTTTACTAAGTTGTGGACTTTTAATGACTAAAATAAATTTTGCGGTTTATTAGGTAGGTCAAAAACTAAAATAATCATCCCTTCTTTCCACTAAAAATCGTTACTTGAAAGGAGTTAAAAATGCCAACATTTAGTGGTCAGCTAAGTTCTGGTTCTAGTATCAGAAGTCCTTGATATTCTAGGGGCTTTGGTGGTGAGTATAGTTCCAATCTTGTCTTAAAAAAGTGACCATTTTCATGAGTCCCCTTTGAAAGGATTAGATCAAAGGTTCAAGAGTGTTTAAATGTCATAAAAGTCTTCCCTTTTTCTGTTTATTGTCAAGTTAAGAAAAGTTTACAACTTTAAGCATTGATTTAGAGGTGTTGGAGTTTTTAACCAAGCCTTTACCATTTTTAGAGCAATGTAACCACATAAACCATCATCAATACTTAATAACAACTTAAGAACAAATGACTCCAGCCATAAAAGGGAGAAGAGACCGCAGAGAATAAAACAACGACAACAACACAATGAAGCTTAACAACAACAAGAACGAGAATATAAATAGAGAAATTGTTAAGGATTTGGGGACCAAACCCACCCATAACTCATCTATGTGAAGTAAATAAAATGAGAACACCCGACTCCCCCCATGTACCTCAAGTGTTGGTTGGAGAAGAGGAGGAAACAAAGTGCCTTGAAACTCCAAACAAAGTGGTGGTGGATGGTGGCTTTAACGGAGGGTGGAAGGAGGAGAGAATGAAGGTTTTTTGTGTAAGAAAACTTTTGAAAATGGAATTAGGGAGAGAAAGTGTGTGTGTTGGATGTGCTCTTTGGGCAAAAAAGGGAGGTGAAGAAGCTGTCCCAACGGCTAGCTTATATAGAGGAACAAGTGGCTAGAAAAGGGGATAAAAAAGTAACTTGCTTTTTCTCTTTTTCCTTTTTTTTAAATTTTCTTTTTATGACATGGGGAAAAAAGAGAGGGATGGGTCTGCAGAGTGTTGATCAATGTGCCATAGGTCTCTACTTTCCCAAGTCTCTGCATTTTATTTTCTCTGTAGAGGAATTAACTGGTTCCAACAAAAACGTCTTAAACTTTGTATATTTGATTTTTATAGAAAATGAATGAAATTTTCTTTAAAACTTTGTGAGTACCTTAAATATTGATTAAAAATAATTTTCAAAATTTAAAATTAATTTTTAGTAATTAAATTCTAATTTTTGAGTATTTATTCGGTATTTTTGAGTTAAAAACTCATAGAAATTTCATTTTAACTTAGAAAATTCCAAATTTTTTATGGAAATTATAAAATTAAATATCTAACCCAAAAATGAACTGAGAATATTCATTTTTTCTGTTTCACTTATTATACCCATAACGACTACAATTTTAGCAAACAATGGAGGGCAGTTTGATCATTTTTTATAGATCTAAGAAAATTTTCAAAATTTTTTTAAAATTATATTTTAATATATATGAAATATTTCTAAGTTTAAAATGAAAATTCACAGTCATTTAGACCTTTTCCATATGAGGGTGTTACACTAAACATTTCTATAAAATACAATTTTATTGAATTTTTGAACTATCTACTAATTATTCTTAATTTTTGTCCTCTCAAAATAATTTAATTATTATAATTAATTTTATTTTCTATCTAGGAAATATAAAAAATAAAATTTGAATAAAATTTGTTATTTTGAGTAGTACTGTATTTCTCAAAACTTTCAAATCATTATTCGAATCTTCAAACATAATTATGAATAATAGAAACAATTACCAAAAATCTGAGGGTGTTACAATGATAACTATAAATTTGGATCATATAATCAGGATGATCAAAATTAAAAGTTAGTTAGTGGTCACATAACCATTTACAAAAGTCATGTGTATTTTTCTTTTAATCTTGATCATTTAAATATAATCTAATGGTCAATATTTGTAATTCTATCTTAATAAGAAAAGTTCTCATGATAAGAATATACTAGACTAACAAGATATGATAACTAGTAGGATAAAGTAATCATATTCTATAGGTGTACCAAATAACTTATTGCAACATGATAGGATAAGTTATCATATTCTGGCCACTAAATGAGCCCATAAGATTAGCCTATGGTATTAGAGGTTGAAATATAGCTAATCAAATACAATTAAAAAAAGAAGAAGAGGAAGGAAGAATCATCATTAGCTCCTACTAAATTTTTCCGATTTATTAATATTTTTCAAATAAATTAGATACTTCTAATTCTTTTTAAATAATTTTGAAATTTTGAACTTATTATTTTAACAACAAATACTAATAAGTACTCTTAAGATAATGATTAAGAAATTAAAAATAAAAAGTTTTGATAAAAATATTATTAGTACATTCTACCATAATTTTAATAAAAAAATTATTTTTTTAATAAATAGTCTTAAATTACATGTTAAAGATACTAAAAAAATAAGATAAAATGTGTTTTTAATCCTTGAAGATTTAGTTAAAATTAGTTTTAATTCCTATATTTAAAATCATGGTTTTGGTTCTCGTGTTTCTAAAATATGATGGCTCTAATGCTGCGTGACAATTACATGACACATGTTGACATGTGACTGATATGTGGTGGCCACGTGTCACATATCAGTTGTTAGCCACGTCAACAAATAAATCTAACAAAATTAGGATGAGTGATTAATTCTATTGATTTTTAGAGATACGAAGACCAAAATGATCGTTATTTCTTTTAGGGTAAAATCATCGTTATTAAATATGGAGACTAAAACAAGTTTTGACCAAAGATTGAGGATTTAAAATATATCTTATCCTAAAACCTATAACATAGAAAGAAAAAAAAAATCAAATGTCTATCTTTACAATTTAAGGATTATATTTTGGTTATTAGTGCGAGAAGCATGCATAGAGTACAAAAACAAAATCAATAGATTATTTGTAACATGAAGTATGATATACATGACATGTACACACAAATTTCTATCAGTGATCAAATAGAGTTTCAAACTGATATATATATAGTACAAACAGAGTTATGCCGTATAATCACTTTTTTGTGAAGTGAGTTAATAAAGTTAATTGTAGTATGTTTGATAACAAATTATTTCTTAAGAGTAATTGTTTATTTTTTGGATAGTATTCTTAAAAAATTGATAAAAATAAATAATTATTTTTTTAAAACAAGTTAAACTAAATACACATTAAATTATAAAATTATAAAATATATGTAAATTAATTTGTTAAATCAAAAGCTCATAAGTCCAAAATACATATTTTTAGTTTTAAGAACGGTTTTTATAAAACTCACCAATCAAACAAGTTTTTTAATTTTAGAAAACTAAAAATTGTTTTTAAAAATTGTAAACTAATTTTAGTTCCTAACCTTATCAAACATCAATTATTTTACTTATTAAAATTACAAAAATAAATATTAAAAAAGATCAAAATTTAATAATTTTAAAATTAAAATAATATTTTTTCTAGAATAAGTTTAGTTGTCTACTTAGTTAAATATTCCTTTATAATAGATAGAATCCACCTTTCACAAAAATAACTCAAAGATTTGACTTGATTGAATAGTTATAACTTTCATAAATATTAGTCACAAAGGAAAATATGCCAAATAGTGTCTTTCACTCTAGAACATGGACTTCCATGACTGCTAGATTAAATACTATGATTCATTGTTCATTTAGTGTCAAATAACAAAAGCAAAAAATGCATGTATTACAAGTAATATATTGCGAGTTTTCTTTGTTGACACCTAAATTTGGGTGGGATGAAAAACCAACACGATTACTACAAGTTGAGAAGTTTGGCAAAATTATGTTCAAGCATGATTTTATTTAGTGGTCATTATCTTTTATTTGTAGGATTATGGTAAACATTAAGTATTGGTTGAACATACACTTACATTGTTTTAGACACATAAAGCTCAATTTGAAAAGAAAGGACATGAACATTATAAGTTGTTGGGAGTCACACTCAATAAAAATATTGCAACTCTAGTACTCCATTCATCTACCTAAGACCCATCAAATACAAATGAAGAAAATAACCTCGAAAACCAATACCTTAACATTGGGATTTGTATAGATGTTGATAAGGACAATTCAAATGATGACATACAAACAAGTAGAGTGCATCACATAGAGTGGAAGATGCACAATTCAAGTGAAAAGACACAAATTAAGGAGAGATTCTAGAAAAAAAAATGAAATGAAGGATGCACTTGTAGCATGAGTCGAAGCATCTAAATTTAATAAAAAACAGAGATTACTTTAGCTAAATATGAGAAAATTAGGGCTAGGAATATATATGAAGACCATTTCTTTAATTACATGGTCCTAGTTATTCTAGTGCTAAGTGTGTGATTGTTCTCGAGGACATTAAAGACATTTCAGACAATGTTTATATGAAAGCCTTGGAAAAATTTAAGGAACTTGAATGGAGGGAAATGTTTCTTACCATGCTTACTAGTAAGAGAAAGGCATGATTACATAAACTTTTGGACAAACTTTCCTTGCATATGGTGCATTACTTATGTGATGTGTATTTCTTTATTATAATATTTATTGTCTTTGAAGTTACGTTCTTTTGAGTTGATTGTGGACATTTCTATGGGTACTCTTTATAAATATATTGAATTTTACGGTTATGTTGATGACCTTTTGTTGTGAAATTGTGATTGAATTGCTTTTTATCAATGTATTGTCTTTGTATTCTATATCAAATTATAACTATAATAGATGTTGGTAAAAGAACATCATAAAATGAAGCATGTAGCTTTGATGAATCTTTTTTTGATTCAAGTGATGATGAATTGATTGAGTTATTGATAGTTAATATTGTTTATGAACATCACTAGAATTTTTTGGAATGAAACAACTGTTTGAGCATCTATATTAATTAGACGTGAATTTGTTGTTGAACTATGAAATGGAAAAGGAACAACTTGTTTTGAGTTATTTCTAATGGAGGAGTATGTTTTGTTAATTTTTGTAATATAAGGACAAAGAGCAACTTATGTGACTTAAGGGATGTGCTTGTTGAAGAAAATTTTGTCATGCTTTTATTCATAATATGCCATAATGTTTGCCACAGAGTTATTGCCCATAGATTGCTTTCAACATTCTACAATAATATTTTCTCATTATTTAAAGGAAGTATTAAGAGTAGTGTGTTGATTAGGAAAAGAATTAATAAAACAAGAGTCTGTCAAATTGTTTGGCAAAATTAAAAATAACCTAACATATTATCCTTGGTTTAAGGTATGTAATATCATCATTAATACATATTTATATCCATTTATTATTTTGTTAAGTTTCAATTTCTTTTATTTTGGTTTTTGTTATAGAATTGTCTTGGTGCAGTGGGTGGTACACATATAAATGCATGAATTCACGCTAAAAAACAATTTTCATGCAGAGATAGAAAGACAACAACTACATAGAATGTTATGTGTATTTGTGGTTTCAGTATGATGTCTATGTATATGTATTTAAGAGTAGGAAGAAAATGCACATGATGCAAAAGATTTTTTTGGATACACTTACTAATGTAAATGTTGAATTTCCTTGGCCATCTAGAGATGAATACTATTATTATATGGACATTGTTTTGTGTTGTTAGAATAAACATTTAAATAACGCATGTTTGTTGATGTAGGTTTCTTTTATCTCATTGATTATGGCTATCCATGTACAAGATGTTTTCTTCCACTTTTTAGAGGTGAAAGGTATCATACACATGAACATAGAAGACCAAGTAGACAATTTATGAGGCATAAAAAATTGTTTAACTATAAACACTCATCTCTAAGAATGACAATTGAACTTTGTTTTGAAGTCTTGAAAAACAAATTTCCTATTTTAAAGTTGACACCTTCATATAAACCTTCGAGCAACAACTCATAGTGATAACATGTGTTATTCACAATTATATTCACAAGTGAAATTTGTGTGACAATTTATTTAGAATATAAAAAGAAGTGGATTATGTAGAAATTAATGCCATGAACAATGTTTTTAAAGTCAACCCGATCATTGAACTAGTCAAGGCATTGGTTCAAGGTTTAAAGGTTCAACGTCATGGTTGAAATTGTATTAATAAAATAATAATAATAATTAAATAATACATAAAATAATATTAAAAAAAATAATATCATAAGTTTATAACACTAAAAACTAAAAATATAACACTATTTATAGGTTCTTAACATTCAAAATACATACAAATGTCCTAATCAAAATATATTATAATACTTATGTCCAAGTTTTAGGTCTAAGTTTCAAAAATATATGACAATGTCCATTAACAATAAAAAATTTACATTTAGAGTAAAAAAGAAAATGACAAATACTTTATGTTGATTTTTCATTTTTTTAAGAAAAAAATCAAAATAATGTCATATTGAGTATTTTTTTTTATTAATTTGTTGTGAATCGGTTCTTGATCAGTTATCCAATTCTTTGATTGGTTTTTCTTAAGACTAGTTCAATGGTTTTTTAGGGCTAAACACTAACTAGTTCACTGATTTTTGGTCTGACTAGCCGGTCCAATTTTCAAAACATATGCCATGAATGAAGGTGCTAACATAAAGGGAAAAAAAGATGATATACACATACAACAATTCATATAACAATTTGTACAATAACATTTTTTGTGTCTATCTTTCTCCATCATTATGAGATGTAATAAATAATGTGTAGGAGAGAGATAAACACAAAAAAGTGTTGTTTTACAAACTATTGCATGAGTTGTTGTACAAATAGCATTTCTCTAAAGGGAATAACCTCCATTAATGACAACTTATCAATGTTATCCGAGGAAGGTGCAACAAAAATAATAGTCTATAGAGATCATATTGTAAATTGGATATGTGGATATAATGTAATAACTAGTTAAACAAAATTGATTGATTATGATAGTAGACCTTATTTTATTAATTTAATCCTCTCTATATAAATTAAATAACCATCTTGAATAAAAGCATTTTTAGTAATTATTCCTCAACGAGAGTGCTTTTAGGAGTTTTTAATCAACGAGAGCATTTTTAAGAATTTTTCTTAGTTTCTTATCTTTTTCTGTTTATCCTTTTTATTTTTATTTTTAAATTAAATTTAAATATTTTTTAAAAAAAATCATTGACAATTAAAAATAACCTTGTATCATAATATGAATTGTTTATCATAAATCTTAATTTTTTTTTATATATTTAAAAATATTTATTTATTACAAATTTTAATTATAATACAATTTATATATTCAAAAATATTTTTTTATTATAAATTTTAATTATATAAACTAAACATTTATCCTATACATTGTTCATGTTAAAATATTAGTTATAATTATACTTATCTTAGCAGGTTTGTAATATGATTGATTTTAGTCTTATTCTTACAATTTAAAAAATATATCTATTTTCATTTCTGTGATTTCAAAAAATCACTAAAAAACAAGTTAAAATATAATCAAACAAATTTTCTATTTTTATGTTTTGAAAACATGTTCTCAAAATAAATTTACCAAACATGTTTTTTTTTTTTGCATCTTTTTCAAATTAATACTTATCACATATTCTTTTTTCGATTTTATTCTATAAAACAGGTCTTTAAAATTAATTTACAGAATAATTTTAAAAATAAAAAAACCAAAACAAAATCAATCAGACATAATTTTATACTCCTTAATTTTATATTTGAGATAGAAGGTGGAGCACAAAAGGCACACGTTGACTCGTCTTTTATACTACGGCATATATATATACGTCTCGCTGCTACTCGTTCTGGACCAGAGTGGTAGTGAGGGAGCGCAGTGTTGGGACCTACGGCTACAGTATTTGCCTTTACCTCGTTTTTTCCTTTTTAACTTTTCCGCCATTGCCTATTCGGCCACTGTCATGGCCACCAATCGAATCATCAAGTCGGAGCCTGAGGAGAGAGGCGCGGGAGGCAAGCTCAGAAAACCGCCGCCGAGAAAGCTGCCTCCTAGCCCTTACGCCCGTCCACCGGAGACCACGCGCCGCCGTTGGATTTCGAAGCTTGTCGATCCTGCCTACCGCCTCATCGCCGGCGGAGCCACTCGTATTCTCCCTTCCTTCTTCTCCGGCACCACACCTCCTCCCTCTCCTCTCCCTTGCCCTACCTCTGCCGCCGAAGATCAAGGTCATATTCCCTTTTGTTTTTTCTCTGTTGTTTTCGATTTCTTGCGTTTAATACTTTATCTGTTTTGTCGTATATGTTTTGTTGTTGTTTGTTTTAAATTCTTGAATGATTTGTTTCTGTTATCTGCATAAGCAAATTCACGTTTGGTTCGTGACAACATACGTCACTGTGTTGTATAAGCAAATTCACGTTTGTTTTCGATTTCTTGCGTTTGATAAATTACTCTGTTTTGTTGTTGTTTGATTTTAAGTTCTTAAATGATTTGTTTCTGTTATCTTTATAAGCAAATTCACGTTTATTTCGTGACAACATAAGTGAGTGTGTTGTATAAGCAAATTCACGTTTATTTTCGATTTCTTGCATTTAATACTTTATCTGTTTTGTTGTTGTTTGTTTTAAATTCTTGAATGATTTGTTTCTGTTATCTGTTTAAGCAAATTCACGTTTGGTTTGTGACAACATACGTGACCGTGTTGTATAAGCAAATTCACGTTAGTTTTTGATTTCTTGTGTTTGATACTTTACTCTGTTTTATTGTTGTTTGATTTTAAATTCTTGAATGATTTGTTTCTGTTATCTGCATAAGCAAATTCACGTTTGGTTCATGATAACATACGTAACTTTGCTTTATAGTAGGTTTGTTTGAATATATATGGTTTATGTTTCTTTGCTAACAGTCTATCATGAATTGATGAATAATCGTTGTTGTGAGCTTGGGCATTCACGATGCAGTGATTATAAAGAAATTAAAAATGTGAGTGCTTGTAAGTCAAATTGAATGGGAGATTTGGTTTGCTTAAGATTTGTTGCTTATATGTTACAGTTCCTAGACATTGCAATTTCTACTAATCTTTTCCTGAACAGAAAGACTTAGTTTGATGCCGGACTATAGAATTTGAATTTTGAAGTGTTAATTGGTTAGTCGCACCATAATTCTTTCTCTGCTTTGTTGAACCCTTAATTGTAGTGATAAAAGTGTTTGAAGCCTACTTAAACTACTTAAAGCCACAGTAGTCAATAGCTGTGCGGAGTGGCTGCCCCCAAAATCGCTATAGCGGGATGGCCGCTATTTGAACCCTAAATACATTTATATTACACAATGTATATATGCTGAAAAATAAAGAAAAAATACCTATAATTAAAAACATGTTCATAATGAAAAACCAAACAGAAAAGAGGGATGGGTCTTTGAACTCGCCGAAGATTGGCTGGAAAATTTGCTGGAAACTGATAGGTTAGTGCTGGAAAATGAAGAACCAACCTATGGACATTGGGAAACTTGCTGGAAAGTCAGCAGTGAGCAGCTGAAACAAGGCAGAAGTTGAACAGAGTTGAAGAGAGGTGAAGTTGCAGAACAGAGTTGAAGAGAGGCGAGGTTGCAGAACAGAGGAAGAAGTCGCAGAACAGAGGAAGCAGAAGTTGCAGGTGTTAAGGGCTTAAGGCCTAAAATATGTAGAGGAGAGTGACAAGAAACAAATGAGAATTATGCATCAGATTTATTAGGCTGGGGATTTTACAAGTTTGCCCTCCAAAAACCCCCTGAAATGACATTGATTTTAGGGGCAAACTTGGCTTTCAGTGTTTCTTCGCTGTAGCGCCCACTCTGCCTGCTATTCACTTCAGTTTTGACCCCAAAATGCGCTGCTCTGGCTGCCAAGGCTAGGCGCAACTCGACTGCCCTTGGAGGAGTGGCAGGGTGCTACTCTGCTCCACTCCAGTGTGATTGTGGAGCTATCGTGCGCGGTTGATAACTATGCTTAAAGCAAGGTTTAAGGTGGTTGAATTAATGAGAGAATCAAAATGTTTGATGTCAATCTTTCTATTGATTTCACCACCAAAAGGATTGTTGGGTTAAACTTTTAAGTGTCTCAAGCTGCTAAGCTACTTTCAAGTCATCCTTCATCATTTCTGCCAAACAAGTATTATTATTTTGCAAGAGCTCAATACAAGCATTAAGTAGATTATGAATCAGAATGGAGGATGTTATATAAGGGTCATCGAAGTGACATTCTTTTTATTTGTAGACTCACATCATGGAGACACATTCTCATTGTTCCTAATCTTGGTGACTTCATGTTGGGCAACTGTTTAAATAAAGTTCCTGAGATAGGTGAATGAGTATCTATTATCTACTTCAGCTGTTCAACATGTTAATGAAAAAGTAAAATCCATTGTTTGTATTTTAGCAATAGGAAGGGTTTTGTTTGAGCATTTAAAATGCTTGGAAAAATACTTTGTTGATTAAGGATGTCTACGAGGACATAGGTTGGATATTTCTTTCTGGATGGCCTTTGGATCATTCAAGATTGTGAGGTAGAGCTAGGACCATAATAAGATTTACGTTTTTAAATCTAAGGAGTGTGTGGACTCGTAGGCTGCAGCTTGTTTATTTTTTTTTTTTTACAAGATTGTTAGATATATAATTATAGAAAATGACCTTCATGTTTTACTACAGGTAATTTTGTTTTAGTATTCTTTTTTAGTGCCCTGTACATCTGTAAAGGCTCTCTCCTTTCTTAATAAAATCAGAAAACAGTGACTAATGGTCACAGTTTTTTCCTCTCCTGTATTCTGGATTTTTCTCTTTTCTCCCTCTCATAATATGATATTAGAGCTTCGACAGACAAACCCTAATCTTTTACTTGCTTGGCCCACTGCAAGCAGTGCTCTTGACTGTAAGTCTGTAACAGATTACTGGTGGTGAACCTCCCTGATTGTCTCATATCACTCATTGTTTATTGCATTCCTTGGCTTTTACCAGTCCCAGGTGTTTGGAATCATCCAATCAGCTGGACATGTGCAATGTCCTTGTGCCACTCAATTTTGCTGTGTGTGTTTTTCATGTGCTATGTGCAGACACTATTTCAGCACAAGAGAAACACACAATTATAAATTCATGGGAGCCATCCCAGACCTCCTATAAAGCTGTTTTTTGGCCTATTTTGGTGGTCTTCTGTCCAGGTTAAACCTGTTTTAGACTGATGGTTTCGTCTGCTGTTTTTTGAACTATTCTCTTTGAATTCGAAGTTCATTTCCAGTTATTCCAAAGAGGTACCTGAACACGTATATGCTTCACTGTTTGGGAAATATCTGGAACAGAGATACCTCAGAGACCACTGAACTAGAGACTCTCCCAAAGACAGACACTACTCTTAAAATGGAGGGTGCCAAAATTGATCCTCCAATTTTCCTGAATTATATTGCCTCAGCTTAGCTGTTTCCTCTGACAAGCAAGATGGAACAAACTATGCTACTTGGGCCTTGGATATTGAGCTATGCCTCTTGGTTCAAGGGTACACTCATTGGATGGTGAATGAAAATTGACAACTATATGGTTTGATATAACAAACCATTTATTGTTCTTCAAAGCAAATATTCAGATCCTACAATTCATGTAGCAAGGTGTGACAACAAACTAAAGAACTCTATACCAATTATGTGTGGCAAATGTGTGCTGTTTGTGAGGTCCTTATGTCCTTGATTTCCCCCTTCTAGTGATATTCACTATCTACGGATGTTTTGGTATTGCACTTGTGAAGGAGATAAAAATTTCTTTTAATGAAGACATGGCCATTTCTTTTGATGTAGATGGGGCAAAATACTTAGCATTAAATAAGTCTCATTGCCAACCCAGTTTACCTACTTGCCTTTAGCAACATGTCTTCGTATTCATGATTGTGAGAATTTATATGGTGAGATGGATAGTGTTTAGTCATAGATAGCAAAATATGTAAATGCTCTGTGTGGATATAGAACTATGCCTGGTTTAAGGAATGCTTTTAAGACTGAGGACATGTAATTCAGATGGTTTTTAGGTGCTTTTGCTTTTAGTTGATTGAAGTAAAAGGCCCATCCATAAGTCTCCTCAATAACTGAAAATGCTGTAAGATACAATTCGTTAAGCGTACCTATTTTTTCTCATCACTTGTGTCTAGTCTGACATGTGGATGCATTAACTTTAGTACCGTCTGTACCTGGTATATGTGGGCATAGAAGGCCCACATTTTGCTAATTAGAGGTTAAAAGATGGGCAAGCACAATGGCAATGATATTGGCCGATTGAACTAATAATTTTGGGTATGTATGACAGCAATTTGATGTTTGTGCTAAAGTGGAAATAATGATGTGATGGCATGAAATTTGTGGCATTCATTACTGACTTCTTTTGTGATGAAGAAGCTTTCTAGATTTAATATCTTAAAAGAGATTATTCTATTGTTCCCCTGAACCTACTAAAATTTCAATCTCCCATGCATATTGTTGAAAGAGAGAAAAACAGATGCAAGAGATGCTGAAACCGTGTGTCTTGGCTGCACAATGGAGTCTGTTTTATATAGACTTAATACAATAAATACAAATAAATATAGGAGATAATATTCCTATTTACATGGTATGATATGCCTATAATTATAAAGATCTTAATAAAATAAGGAAACAGATCATAAAATATAAAAGAAGAATAAATCCTAAGAGATCATTTAGATACTCTAAAATATTCAAAGATATAAAAATGATATCATCAGATATTACTCAAATTTTCTAACACATTATCCTGCATTATGTCTATATTTATGTTCTGTCTTGTCTGTGGTCAGTGTAAAACCAACTGGTGCTTGACAAGTATTGAATATTTATTTGGTGCCCCTTGTGCTTTCAGCTTGTGGACACAATGAGTCCTTTTAATGGTGGAGTTAATTCTGCTGCTTGTTATCCTTATCTGTTTCGTATATAATATAATTTCCTGATTAATCTGGAATATGGTGATTCACTCAACTTTCTGATCAATTTGTTTGTTGACAATAGATAAATGGCAAACTGGTGACAGTCATGAAGATGATTCACGCGGAATTGATATACATGTAAGGGATGTTTCTGTTTCACATGAAACTATTAAAAAAAATACTGCTTCTAATTTTTAGGAGCTTTACCAATTGATCCAGAATTTTTTATGGAGTTGAACCAAAATTTACCAATTAAAACTATATGCTTTGCTTGCTTGGATATTATTTAAATCCTAAAATAATAGAAAGCTGAAGAAGCTGAAGGTACTACTACAAGGGTTGTAAAATCCTAAATAACTCATGGTCTCATTAAATAAGCAAAACAGAACTGAAACCAATTTCTAATTAAAAAAACCCATCTTTACCATTTTTATCTGAGTGCATTTTAGACTTTGTGCAATTGTGCAATTGTGCACTCGTGCACGTGCACAAACACACCAAAATAAATACTCTGTAACTGCATTTTCAGACTGATCGATCAAGGAAATATGTATATTTTTTTAATTTTGAATATCTTTTCATTTTTCTTTATCCTGCTATTTATTCCTTATCAGTATTCTATTAAACTTTAATGGCTTTGTTTGCCCAATGTCCATTCATTCTTATACTGCTCTTGCTTTTACACTATGTTTGGTTAAGGAGAAAGACAGGAAAGAAAAAAAGGAGAGAGAAAACATTGATAACAATGCATTTTCTTTTATTTGGTTGAAGAGAAAAAGGAGAGAAAAGTTGACTTTAAGAAACAAAACCTGAAAAATTTTCTTTCCTTCCTTTTCTCTTCAATTTAAATTTCAAAATTCTCTCCCCATATTTTCTCTCCATTCAAACAAAGGGGTCTCATCCTTTCAATTTTCTATATCCTTTTATTCTCCATTTCCCACCCTTGTGATGGTATTGCTTTATTCATTCCTGTCATTTGACTAATTGTGGATTATTTGGATCTTACCTTTATATGCCTTGTATGTGGGTAACCCTTAGTTTTTTTTTTTTTTCTTCATCCTAAAACTTTTCTTTATGTGAATCTCTTCCCGATTAAAATGATTAAACAATTGTCTGTCTCACTATTTCTGTCCTGTGAGTCATAGTTCTTAATGTTGGATTTTGTATCTAAAATCTCCATCTTGCATGGGGTCATTTGCCTTGCCACGAAGTTGTTTTCTGCATATTGCTGTGTTGCACTCTCCGACCTTTTTGTCTGTATAATCTAGGGGAGTAGGAGGTTACTGCATTTTATTCCTTTTCCTCACCTCCACATATTTGTTGTTGACTATGGTTATTCTTTTGAAGCTTTTGGCATCCAAATCATCTGAAATGGCTAGTACTGATGACATCACTGGTAAACTGAAAAGCAGTTCAGACTTGGTTCTGTCCAGACAAGATGAAAAAGTAGAGAAATCTGATAAAAATAGATTTTCTGATATTGAGCAGCTGGTGCATGGGAAAAAATTCTCTAGGTACATTAGTTTAATTTATTATAAAATAAGTTTTTCCTCCCTTGCTTGAATGGCTCATTTCTTAATTCTACTGTGAAAGTTATTCTTGTTGTAGATCACATTATTCATCCCAATATCTTGGAGCTTTATTGTCATCATTCTTGCATAGTAATAATAGTGTTTTTTGTTTTGCTATCGATCATCATTCTTTTTTTTTTTTAATTAATTTATTTTTCTCCTTAGATGAATGTGGGAATGGCTTAGAGCGCCAAAACATGTCTCATTTAGATATTGCATGCATGCATTGGTTTGATATTAGCAAACATGTCTCCTATTTGGTGAAGCTAGGGATACTTAAGCTTTTTGGCCCAATGAGTTAGGTTCAAATTTGTTACTAAATAAAATCTTTTTTATATATATTTAGTTCAAAGGCAGTATAATTAGACAAAAAAAAAATCAAATGCTAATATATATCAAATTAAAACATTATTGTTATTTACACATGCACACATACCCATTGAGCTGACTCACGAGTTAATGAGTCAATGAAGCTGTTAAAAGGGAGAAAATGAGAAAATATATTGAGTAAATTCTTGTGTTTGAATTACACCACAGAGCTAGGTTTATATAGGCTTATTACAATAAATGCATATAATTAAAGGAGATTTTGTTCCTTTAAATCAGATATGGGTTTTCTATAAACCAAATATGAGTTGCCTCTGAACCGCTATATAATAAATACAGAATATATGATTCTGATTTTCAACACTCCCCCTCAAGCTAAAACTTACTAAGCTTTTAGCTTGTTACACGAAAACAATTCATTTCCCCGCAAATAAAAAATAAATAGAAAACATAAAAATTGAGCTCCACCAAAAACAATAGTTTGAAAGACAACTCAGGGATGTTGAAGAAGTCGGGAAGTATTGCTAAAAAGAAAGCTTAGCCAAATAGCTGGAATGACCATCAGCCTAAGAGAAATTTGTTGGCAAGCAAAGCAAGGTCCGACCTTCTTAAAACCACATTTGGAATCTTCAAACCAATACTATTGGACACCCAAAATATTTAAACTTGAAAGAGAGGAAACCTTCATGAGTAGTGAGAGTTGCCCGGGATTGATCATCGGGCTAAATGGAGACTAGCACAAGGTGTGTCGTCGAAAAAGTCAGCGGTGGCTGACGGGAGAGGCAACAAAAGAGTCATTGTCACTTGCGGGAAAGTTAGGTGGCAAGCGGCAAGCCACCAGTGGGCGGTGCGTAGTGGGCCTCTCAGGCTCTAGATACCATGTTGAAAGAGAGAAAAATGAGAAAATATTTAGTGAATTCGTGTGTTTTAATTACAACACAGAGCTAGGTTTATATAGGCTTATTACAATAAATGCATATAATTAAAGGAGATTTTGTTTCTTTAAATCAGATATGGGTTTCCTATAAACTAAATATGAGTTGCCTATGAATCGCTATATAATAAATACAGAATATATGATTTTGATTTTCAACAAAAGCTTTGGCTTGGCTCATTTAACAAACAAACCAAAATTCTCATCTGATTAAGTTAATGAATTGAACCATGAGTAGGATCAAGGGATGACTTGGCTTACTTCCATTCCTAGTTGAGTTTGTGTGTTCATGCTGTTAGAATAGCTGTTAGTTTACTGTGTTATTTAGGGGGTGTTAGGATGGAGGGGTTGGAGAGAGGAAGAGGAGGGTTAATTTTTCATTTTTAAATTGAGTAGAGACTGTAAAGTATTATAAAATGTTTATAAATATAAATAAGGGTCAATTGTAAGGTTACATGATAATCTTTCATTTTATCTCATTTTAATATTTTTTTTCAACTAAGAGAATATTTACTTAAAAAATGAAAAATTTACCCTTCCATCCTTTCCCTTCTAAACATACCCTTAGTGAAGAAAACCATTTGTTTGTTATCTATGGATGTACCATACCTGAAAATCTTTAACCCTCATGTAGAGATGAATTTGATCGTTTAGTGGCGGTATTAAATTCAAGGGAGATGGACCTTTCTAATGTTGAACGAGGAAAGGAAAATACAAATTTGACTTCTAGGAAAGATGATGTGGGGTTTGCAATGGCACATGCACTTCCAAAAGTTTCAAATGAACAAAGGCATAAAGAGTCGACTGGAGTCATATGCAGGACATCAACACCTCTTGGGCTATCAAAAGTGAGTACTGTAGCTTGTGTGAACCATTCACATTTACTGGTAGATTATGATCAAGCTCTTTGCCTATACTTGAGATTTGTTTAGGGCTAAATTGTGTGTCTTGACAATCTGCACAAGGTTCTATATTTTAAAGTCAGCATTAATTACAAAGATATATAATCCTAATCAAATAAAATAAGAAATCCTATGACTGCTTCTATTGGGTCCTATCATACATAAACAATATGCTACCATATATACATATGCTGAAGGTATATCTATGTCATTCTAATACCTATATACAAAAGTTATGCTAAATTTGTTAATGAATGGTCCAATTGTACCTTTTCTCTGCTTTCTTCTCTGGTTCTAGTGGCATTTTAATAGTTGGTATACTTAAAATATCATATTTAGCTTTTAACATAAGAATATTTATCACTTTTGTTAGAAATGTAATATAAAATCATTCATGTGTCTTCACTTAACAACTTAAGCTTTTGGGTTAGTTGTTTCATGACAATTATAAACCAACTATTCCAAAAGCTTAAGATTTTAGGTGAAGGCACATGGATAGCTTTTATATTTACTTCTTTAGAAACACCCCTTCACTCGAAAGAGTCGTTTGGGCTTGAAGCATCCACAATGTGTAGTCCCACCTACCTTGTATTGAAATTAAACTTTATATTAGAATAATGGAGTTCCAAGGATTGAACTCCAGACCACTGTCTTGGAAGTTCTAATACCATATTAGAGTTGATAACAGATAGGGCTAACTCAACCCCTACAGCTTGGTCAAGGAGGGAGGATTGGCTAAGTCATTATAAGGAGTACTTTGATAATATATCTCATTATCTTGATGTGGGACCCTAATACACCTCTCTCATATGCAACACTAAACATCTTGAGCCTGAAGTTTGCAAGATTGGACATTTGCGAGTAGTCTAACACGAGGATTGCGATAGGCTATGGAACCCTATTAAAATTGAGAATGGACTAGACCTAACTCAACCCAAAATCTAGCTCAATGGGGGAGGATTGCCCAAGTCATATAAAGTGGACTTCGGCCAATACCTAATCAATATGAGATCTTAACGTTGTTTAAAAACCAAGCACAATTTTTTAAAACCAAGTCATATAAATATGTCTGTTTGATGTGGATTGTGATTCCTTTGACATGGTTGCTTAGATTTAATAGTTCAATTCATTCTTAAGATAGTTAATTTTTTCAGATTGACCCTGCTTAAAAGTATGTCAGTGTTCATCCCAAAATATGGTAGTTGCATTTAGGTTAGATTTTGGGAACAATGAAAAAGTGGGTTCAATTATTAGGGTGGAATAAAAATATCAATTTGGCTAAAGAATTTTCTTTTCAGATGTCTTCTAATCTCTCTCTTTGTATTAAGAAGGCGTGTTCTTCCAGGTCATCCTGGAAAATGATGGCCTTGGACCTGTTTCTTGGATGTGTGTAAATGATGACATCCCTATATATTATAGTTAATAAGATAATAAAATGCAATGCTCATGAAGTGTCATGGTAAAAGTAGATAACTAGTTTATGTGGAAGCTGAAAGTCCTGAAGGGGAGGTTAAAGTTGTGGATAAGGATTTGATTCATATGAAAATATAGCTTGTTAGGAAAATTAACACTCTAGGTAAGCTAGAAGTAGAATGTGGAATCTCTTCTAAAGATAGATAGAGGAAAACTTGGTGAGTAACTAGTTAAACGAGATATCATTTAGAGGGGAGATAAGTTGGTAGCAAAAATGTAAAGGCTAAATGGATTAAAGAAAGGGATGCCAATGTAACTTGTTTCATAAATTGACAATAGGTAGACAGAAAAGTTTGATAAAAGGGTTGGAGCTTTATGATAATAGTCTCGTTACTAATTTGGAAGATGCGGCTAAAAAGATTACTGAATTTTATGTTGATTATTATAAGGAAAAATGTTCTTGTAGATCCTTTTATGGAAGGATTGGATTGGGGTATCTTTTTTGTAACTTAGACAACTAGGGAATAGAAGAGACCTTTTCAAGAAGAAATTTGTCATTTTTTTGTTGTTATGGGGATAAAGATAAGCCACTTGCCTAGATGGTTTTGTTGTGGGCATTTTCCAAAATTGTTGGGACATTCTTAAGGATGGTCTTTTTAGGCTTTTTGATGAGTTTCATTTGAGCATTTAGATTTCCGACGTTTGAATTCTACCATCGCCACCCTTATTCCTGAGAAGGATGAATCTGTTAAGGATTTTAGGCCTATTAGTTTTGGTGGCCATCGTTTACAAATTAATCACTATGGTCATCTCCTATTTGCTGAGTGAGATTATCATAAACATTATTACGAAGAACCAATCTACTTTTGTCCCATTTGGGTAGATTTTGGATGTAGTTACTACAGCTAATGAAGTGGTGGAGGACATTAAAAGGGAATGGAAAAAAAGGCTTGATTTTTAAATTAGACCTTGAGAAAGCCTATGATGTTTGTTGGGGTTTTCTTGAGAAGGTTTTGATGGGAGGAAGGGTTTTTCGGGCTGCATGGAGAAGTTGGATTAACTGAGAAGGTTTAGGTTGACTCTGTTTCCTTTATTGTTTATTCTTGTAGTTAATCTTGATGTGTTGAATAGCATGTTTACTAGAGAGCCATAGAAAGAGTTGTTAAAGATATTTTTGTCAGTGCAAGTGGGGTTTGGCATCTTGCCATTAGCTTGTAGTTGAAACTTTTTATTTATTTATTTATTTTTTAATGATGAAGCAAGCTTGACAAATGCTCTCAATCTCCTTGATATCTTTGAGCTTATATTTGGGTTGAATTAGTTTGAGTAAAAGTAGTTTGGCAGGTAAAGATGTGCCAAATAATGAGGTGCATTAGTTCAAGTATTAACTTGCTTTTGTGAGCATGGAAGGGCCGGTAGTGCATTGGTTTAGGTTCTTGAAAAAAGAAAACACTAAACTTGACTTGGGTAGGGCTGGCAAGTGGTGACAATGATCATATACAAAAGGCTCATCATGTTGTGCCAGATGTGTTTTGTTGACAAGTATGTCCATTGGTTGCTCAAGTGGTGGAATTTTGGAGCGATAAGCTTCTGGACTACTTCTTAGGAGGATTGCATCCGTAAATGTAGTGAAGGGTGCAAACACACGATCTCATAGAGGTTGTGAAGGCCATCAAGTTGGCCAGAGACGTGGAAAATCTAAGTACAATTGAACTCTCAGGATTTCAAAAAGTGGACTTTGATGTCAAATTTCAATCATAAACCAAGTGGGCTTGCGGCCTAGCAGGGCACCCTATATGGTCTCGCTAGCATAGGTCAATGGTTGTCATCACCAAGTCCATTTAGGAATGCTAATGGCCCAATAAATTGTGCCAAGAAGAATGTAAATGGTCCAACCAATTTTGTGGACAAGAAGGTACTAGACAAGGGGTGAACAATAGTATAATGAATACTAGTTTAGTCTGTTAAAGCTGTCGCTATCTGACAGTTATCACTGTCAAAATTAGTTAGGATTCTGTTGCAATTAGTTGTGTATTCTTTGCTTTATATAAAGAGCTCATCTTAACCTTCCACAATGCAATTCAATAATACAATTTTTCTTTCTCCCTCTCTTTTCTCTTTGCGTTATCATTCTAACATGGTATCAAGAGCTCTTATAGCCTAAGTTCATGGCTATCAATCTTTCATAGAGCCCAACTGCGTTGAGTTTGCCGCCGCATCCCCGCCCACAAACATCGGTGAATCTCCTTCTAATGACAACTCCAGTCAATTTCTCCTACGCACTTAGTGAGAAGCTTGATGATTCCAACTTTTTGGTTTGGAAACAGCAAGTCGAACTGATTTTGAAGGCACATCACCTTCATTGTTTTCTCGCGCAACCAAAAATTCTGATTCAGTTCCTCTCAGATGAAGATTGCGACCTAGGGTTTTGCCTATCGCACTTGGGAATTTCAAGACCAGCTTCTTCTCACCTAGTTGCAGTCCTTGCTCTATTGCTTCTGAAATTCTTTGGGTCCAATCTTTACTCAAAGAATTACAGGTGCCCAACTCCACTCCCACTATTTACTGTGACAACTCAAGCACTGTGGCTGTGAGTCATAACCCTGTTTTGCACTCTCGAAACAAGCACATGGAGTTAGACATTTTCTTTGTCAGGGAAAAGGTCTTAGCTCAGTCATTTACTTTACTACATGTTCCAGCACCAGATCAACTTGCAATGTGCTTACCAAGTCTTTGCCCAAGCTCAGGTTTTCCTTGCTCAGAGACAAGCTCAAGGTCTTCAGTGTTCACCAATCTCTTGAGTTTGTAGAGGGGAATGTTAGAGTATAATGAAATATACTAGTTCAGTTTGTTAGAGTTGTCACTATCTGACGACTATCATTGTACAAGACTTCAAGTTAGTTAGGATTCTGTTGCAGTTAGTTGCGTATTCTTTGCTCTATATAAAGAGCTCATTGCAACCTTTCACAATGCAATTCAATAATACAATTTCTCTTTCTCTCTCTCCTTTCTCTTTGTGTTACCATTCTAATAGGGGCATTATTTGTTAGGTAAACCTGATGGACAGTGTTATTAAATATCAGTTATTGCGGCGCAATAATGCTATAGCGTAGTGGGTTTCACCGAAAACGCAATCGCGACGACGTCACGTTGCGAAGGCTGCGAGAAACGCCATTGCGGCCGCCTTGCTTGTCGTGGGTCTTGCGTCGCAGAACGAGCATGGCAAAGGCGGTGAGGTTTTAGCCGTTTGCAGAGGCAGAGTCCAGGAGCGGGTTGGGTGGGCATTTAGGGTTCGTGCTTGAAGAAAGGAAATGATAGGGAAGGTGCGATTTGGGTTTGTAGTTCTCAGTGTAAATTGGGCCTTATATGTAGAGATTGTGTTTGAAATTGGTAAACACTTAAAAATCTCGCGTGTTGCCATTCTTAAACTCACGTGACTATTTAATAATAAGAGTCTTTTATTCAATTTTTTCTTTGTTTTACTAACTGACTTAGGCTTCCATACTTTTAAAATAAGCCCAACGTTAGCTTGTTATTTCCATTCCACTTCAACTTCACTTAAATTTATTACATAATCCTCTTTCTCAAAACTCAAAACACTTCACTATTCTCCAGTCCAACAATGCCTCTGTTTTTACAAGGTAACAAAGCTCTCTTTTTATTTTTGTTTTTTCTTCTCCTTAATCTTTCCCTTTTTTCTTTCTTCAATTTTTTTTCTTTCTTTTCCCTCTTTTTTTTTTACCCCTCTTTCTTCCAAATTTCAAGTTCTTTTTTTTTCTTCTCATTCTCTCATGTTCTACAAAATTTGTTTTTTATAAATTTTTATTTTGATTTTTTGTAAATAGACCTACAATTATGTCAATGTTTATACACTTTATCTTTATTTGCATATAACTTAATTTTTTATACATATGTAATCTCTCTCTTTACATATATATATATATATTTTAACTGCTATGGGGCTTTTGTTATTTGCCCGCGATGCTATCCGCTATATGATATAGCGGATTTTCACCTTTTAGATATATTTTGCGATCCGCTATTGACAACACTGCTGATGGACTAGTTTGTTAGTGAGGGAGTTTGAGTTGGTTAGAATTCTAATAGGCTGGCCCAGGTAGGCTATAAAGAGATAGGTATAGAAAACTAAGTGCATTTAGTTTAGTGAAACGGAGAGATCTCACTCAGGCTCTTGAAATCTTTAAAGGAACACTTGTATTCATTCTTTCTCTAATTCTAACCTAGTACCTATCAACTAGTATTAAAGCTTTATCTTGGAGCTATAGGTAATGTATTTCAATGAAGATTCAAACATTTGATGGAGGGAAGGATTATTTGTGGTTGATCAACATTAAGCAATATTTTGATGTAGGGGAATGCTAGAGGTGAATAAACTATCAACAGCTGTGGACTGTTTCCATGACCTGATGAGCCAGGCCCAACAAAATGTAGTGGAGGACTTTGATAATCATCAGCTGTAAGTTGCAACCACTTAAAATAGTGCAGTTCGCAATGAAAATGAGACCTCAGTACAATTGTAGAGGTATTAATGATGTTTCATGGCTAAAATACATTAGGAGAGCACTAATGGGGAATGAAGGCACTTGAATATTTGTGTTTGACTCGAGAGGAGTCAAACCTATTTTGGGGCTGTAGTGGTGGGGTTGAGTTGCCTGTATTCTGTTAGGCATTCCTATGCTAGACCACATGAGAAATTTGAGTAACAAAAGAAAAGGGATTTATTTAGGCTACAACAGACCTATCTGCATGGAGACAAATGTGGGAGGCAATATGGTAAAGTTAAGAGGTTTTGGGGGGGGGGAAGGGGATGAGAGAGGTAGTCAATTATTTAGGTGAGGATTTGGGGGAGGTTTCAGGTCTCTTGAATGATTTTTGGTGTTTTTTCTTAAGCTAGTCTCCATATTTTCTCAAAGAAATTCAAGTTCCCGATCAAGGAGCTTTGGTTATTGAATTGAAGATGATTCATGTTTGAAGGACAAGACAGCTTATTGGTAGGTGGTCAATGTTGAGCTATATTTTGGTGCAATGGGAAGACACAAATGAAATAGTATACCAAAGGCTATGAAGTGTCGAGGTTCTATTCTCATTTGGTACCAATTACAATGAAGGTGTTGAGAGGTGCTCTCACCTAATTTGCCAACTTGCTACACACGGAACCTTTTGGGGTTGGGGGGGGGGGGGGGGGGTATTTTCAGCTTCCACAAGCTATTCACCCTAAAGACAAGGTGAATGTTTGGTGAAGAGTATTGTTAGGTAAACCTAATGGGCTGGTTTGTTTGTGAGAAGTAGTTAATATTCCTACTATTTGGTGGAGGTAGGCTACTAAGTCGTAGAGAGAGAGAGACTAGGGACATTCTGTTCAATGAAATTGGGGGAGAGATCTTAGTTTTCTAAAATCCTGAGAGGACCACTTGTATTCTTTCTTTCTCTAATTCTAAAGCGCTACCTATCATTATCATGACGGAATCACCATGGGAAGCTGTATAGTGGGAATCCTTTGGCAATCCACCTTGAGGATGAGGTTGAGCTTCAAAGGGAAAGCAAAATAGTTAGAACAGTTGCAAAATTAGTTTGACTTGGTTAAGAGTAGTTTGTTACAGAATTGGTTTAGTGGTTAAGCTTAAATAGTAGGAAGGGAATAGGAGTGGGCATTTGGAAAAGTCAGTATTAGAAAACAGAAAAATAGCTTAGTTGTGAAAGGTGCATCTTGGAAGGAGAATTCTTTCCCTTTTTGTTCAGATTTCATTTTTCAAATTCATTTTTTTTCTTTCTATCTTCCATTTTATTCTACAATTCTAGTTTGTTGGTTTGTAGTTGGAGTGCTCAAATTTTTCAAGGTGTTTCAGTTTCTAGCATTCTTGTGAAATAGAATAAGTGTCTTGCCTTCTTGGCATATTTTTTGTTCTTAGCTCACAGTTTCATTAAGGCATTTGGGTAAAGAAGGAGGAAAAGAGAGTTAGTAAACCACCCATTAGGAGGATTTATAGTAGGAATAATAAGATGGGGGGTATGGGATTAGAACTCCAGGGAGTTAGTTACAATAATAACTATTTGATAGATAGTTACTAGTTAGTTGTATTAGGTGAGAGGTAATATACAAGAAATGGTAAGATTAGTTATTATTCTTAGAATTTGGGCTTATGGACTAACTCAGCTCCACAAAATCGGCTTGTAAGGTGAAGATTATCCAAGTTTTATAAATGCTACTTAGGCCATATCTCTAGTCAATATAAGACTAAACACACCCCCTTCAACACTACAATTAAGACAAACCAAAGAAGTCGCAATTAAGGCGGGCCAAGAGTGATTGCAATTAAGGCGACTTTCCAACACTCCCCCTCACGCCTAGAGCTATCAGCCTAGAGTGTGGCAATGCAGGTAGCCCACCAATGGATCTAGGATAGGCTCTAATACCATCTTAGAATTTGGGTTTAGGGCCTAACTCAACCCACAACACCGGCTTGTAAGGTGAGGATTACCCAAGCTTTATGAACTTTATTTAGGCCATATCTCTAGTCAATAGCGGATTGCAGCGTTGAGCGGCCGCCCCCCAAAAATGCTATAGTGGGATGACCGCTATTTTGATCCTTAAGTAAATTTATATTACACAATGTATGTAATATATATATTCTGATAAATAAAGAAAAACACCTAAAATTAAAGCATATTTTGATTGAGTTTCATAACAAGAGGTCCAAAACAACAAAATAGCCCATCACCATGTCCAAAACAGCAAACAAGGAAGGAAATCAAAGAAGAAAGAGAGATGCAAAATAGAACATGACTGAAGTTGAAAGTCATGTCACCGCCGCTGTCCCTGGAAGTTGCAAGTCTTGTCCCGAAAGAAACAGGTGTCACTGCCATTGCTGGAAGGATGGCTTACGACGAGGCACGAACACAGAATGAGAGAGGTTTAGGGCAAAAGTGGAAAACGAGAGAGATTCAAGAAGAGGGAAAAGTGAAAATCATGGGTTTCATTGATCAGTAAAAAGACCCACGCATTTTTACCTTTTTACCCTTTTAAAACCCACTAAAATGACACTGTTTTTAGTGTTTTTTTTTGGGGTTAACTTATGCAATCTGGAGCAACTGCGAAATTCGCATTTTGGGCGTGATTTCGTGCAAATCTCCACTGCTAATCATGGGACGATAGCCGCTACTCCTAGGCACGATGCAATTGATTCTTCAAGAGCCCCGGAGGGGGGGTTTGCTGTTCCGCTCCGCACCTCAGCGATTGTGGTGCGATCGCGAGCGTTTAACATCTATGTCTAATGTTGCAATTAAGGCAAACCAAAGAAGCTACAATTAAGGCAGGCTAGGAGTGATCGCAATTAAGGCGGCTTTCCAGCAATTATTGTTATTGAATTGAGATTTTAGTTAATGAAGGAAGAGTTCCCAAGTCTCTTGAATACTTGGGAGGGCTACACTTTCATTATATTCTTCATCTCCATCACTGTTCTAGTATTTGTCTGATATTGATCTAGGGAAGGGGGAATTATCAGTAAGAAAATTCCTATTTCATTGCTCTAATTCTGATCCAATCCTAATATGGTATTTGTTTTAGCCAAACTAAAAAATTTTCCTTAAGATTTGCATGCATTGTTTTTGTAATTTCTGTCTTAAAAATTGAAGGTTGAGTTTTACAAGTGCCTAAATATTGAATCATCTTAGCGTGCATTTGCATTGTAGAACATGTCCTTTTTGGGGTCAGATGTAATTATACTGGTATGATAGTCAAATTAACAATTCTTCAGGTTCAGGATGAAATTGGTGCGTCACCAATAGAGATTGCTAGAGCATATATGGATTCCCGTGCGTTAGAAGTAGGTCCTAGTTCTAAGAGCATGATTCATACTGTTGAAAGCATCATGTTGCATGGTGATGAAGCTACAATAAAACCATATGATCCATTGCCATCAAAGAAGTCGTCAACATGTTGGCCTGGTGCTGTGGTGCAAGATGGTTACATAACACCACAAAGTCAGAGGAGCAGATATGGACTTCATAACTTACCCCGCACTCCTTATTCTAGAACTCTTTTAACGAAGTCTAAGTACAAGGTATATTTTGTTTTGGTTGTTTGTATTGTACTTTAATCCTTCAAGTTGTATCCATATTTGTAATGTTTTTTCTTTTCTTTTTCACCAGTTGATTCATATACAAGGAGATAACAGTCGCATTTCATCAACTCCCCTCCTTCAATCACCGACTACTATGTATTTGCAGGTATCTTTCAGTATTGTGATCCTTTTCATGATTGTATTTGATTTGTAATTTGAATTTTGCAATACATCAATTCTTTTAACAACCTGTAACTTACTGAAAGTGTAAATCACTCTGTTGATCCTTTTATGTCCTGTATTTTTTTGTCTGCCTTGTTGTACCTTTGCACCTGTTATTGTTTAAGACTTAAAGAGATTATGGATATAAACATGCATAAGTTTAAGTAATAAATGGTTTTAGAAGAATCTTTTTTTTTTTTTTTGGTTTCACATTTTAGCATCTATTCATAACTTAATACAACTTTTGATTGTACAAGCCAAAAATCTAGATGTTAGCTGTCTTGACTTTGATATTTGGAATTTTGTGGGTAAAATAGAAGTAATGCATCATTCTTAGGCATTTGATAAGCACTTAAGCACTTGGGGAACCCACCCTTAAAAGCTAGCTATAAAGGGAGGAGAACCAAGCACTTAAATACTCCACCGAGCATCCCATACTACTTGATGTGGGACCTAGGCACCCCATAATACCCAATTCCCTATCGTAGCACTGCCCTCGAGAGTCGATGTCTTGGTGCTCACACTCTACGACACTTCACTCAACTTTCTCATTAATCACAACCCTTCATTAGTCAGAACTCTCCGTAAGTAGCCCTTTCCGTACACTGACAACCAGCTCTAATACCAATTGATAAGCAATTAAGTACTTGAGGAACACACCTTTAAAAGCTAGCTATCAAGGGGGGAGAACCAAGCACTTAAATACTCTACTGAACATCCCGTACTACTCGATGTGGGACTTAGGCACCCCATAATACCCAAGTACCTATCAGCATTCTATTATTTTAGAGGCTTTGATTGCTTCCCTAATTATTTGGTTATTGGTTATTGCTTATAAAACTTAAGAATATGGGTGTCTAGTGTCTATGCTGATACCGAAAATTGAAACAATCTCATATCTCAACTTAAAGGCATTTGAAACTTGGAAGATATCATCATCATGCAAGTGGGATTTGCTGTTATTTTCTTATTTAACAGAGCTTTGTAGAAGTTATTTGACACTAAATTTCTGAGTCTCTGGTTGAGCTCATTTTATTTATCAATTTTCCTTCATTGAATTATGTTTCTTCTTTTAATTGCTTTTTTGGGTTTCAGTTTTTTAATTTTTTAAATTGGCAACTTTTTCTTTTTTTTGGTTGTAATTGGTTGCTAGCTTAATTATGTTAAACACAGGATAAATCTAAAGTTGGAGCATCAGAAAGTGGATATGGATCTGTTGGGCCTATTCGTCGAACTAGGCATAAGGTTGGTGCACAATCGTCTTCAAGAAGACCAGCTTATTCATCTCTGAATGGCCCTTCACAGAGAGAAAATTCTGGTGTTTTTGAAGGTTTCACTCCTGTTGCAAAGAGCATTGAACCTGTTGGGACAAGCTGCACTCATAAGCCACAGGGCTCTGAGGTGGGTGTTCCAACAGTACACAAGCATACCAGTTTGATGGCTAAGAAGATATTAGACCATATTGATAGAAACATTCCCACACCTAAAGAGAAATCTGTTGAGCTCAAGCTGGCAGCAAAATGGAAGAACCCTGAATCTTCTATTGATTTCAGTACTGTCTTGTCAAATGAAGATAATGGCTTGCTTAAATTAAATGATTTTAGCCCTCATAAATATGATGGGCTTGAAGGAAAGAAATCTACACTAAGGAATGAAGGTAAGGGGAACTACCATGTTGATGTGCAACCTAAAGAGAGTACTGATAAATCTATCAATGTCAGAAAAGAAGGAACTTTGGCGTCTGATGTGAATGTTTATAGCAGCATCCTTAGACTTGGTAACAATGTAAGCACTATGCAAAATTTTGGTGGTCTTCAAATTTTTTCTATGAAGCCTTCGAAAGAGGTACTCTATATAATGGCCGTAAAAGCTTTACACATATTTTTCTTGTTTGACTATCTTAATTTGTGTTGTTATTCTGATTGAAAATGATAGAAACTTGAGGATAACTAAAGTGTATGTGAGAAGGGATAAATAGGGGCCCAATGTAGAGGATCATAACTAAGGGAGGTAAATTGTAACTAACTGCTGAGGTGGCATGGGGTTATGATATGATCTTGAGAGGGAATCATATTGTTTTTACGGATCTTCCTTTGAGTTGATTATCTTGTTTAACGAAATATAGACAAAATAAGAAGATGAAATAACACAGAGTAAAGTTTGAAGTAATGACACTAAAATTGAAAAAAGAGAATGGAAAGGAAATGGCAAGTATATGAATTAAAATAAAAAAGATGGGAAAAGGAAAGGAGATAGCGAAGACGCCACACTCTATAGAGAGTGATAAGTCCAGCAAAGATTCACCACAAAGGTATGGAAACCTTTGATAAGAACCAAGAAGGTTCTATCTAAGAACCCAAAAGAGGAGCTAATGCTCGACTCACACTCACAAATGAGTAAACCTCAATATTATTCAACTCTGTCAAATGAAAGGAATTGCATGTAGGTGTTCCTAGCCCAATCATATGATCGTCTCCTTTGGTTTTTTTCTTCTTGGGCCCTTTTGACCCAATTGAGGGTTCTTTCCTCTTTGCTCTTTCCTTTCCTCTTGAGTGCCCTTCTTGATCCTCATCAGGTTAGATGTGAGAATGATGTATTTGATCTGTTAGTGGAGTGATCTGAGGACAGGCTGGAATTGGCTTGGACTTTTGGCAAAGACTAGGCACTCTCTAACTGCCTAGGTTGTTTTCTTTACATTTTTTTTCATGTTTCATCTTTGGTCTTCTATATTCAGGCACTGTATTATCCTAATGAGGGTCTGATTTCAGCAGTAATATACTGAGTTTACCATGAATTTCTGTCTTTCTTTCCTATTATATTTTGGTACCTATCATCTAGTATCGGAGCTCTTGAATTAGGGAGCTTTGGATGATTTGGATAGTCACTACGGCAGCAGCAATTGAGTCCCAGGTGGAAAGCTTGGAGAAGTGTTTCAACAAATGGAGGAACAAAAGCTTGATGTAGTGGGATGAGATAAGGTGACTGCTGAAAAAGAATCTCTCGGGATGCACCCAAATCTCTCGGGATGCACCAAAGGTGGGTGTGGGTCACGGTGTCAACTGTCTTTGAACTGGAGAGATGAGAATGACAACCAAGTAGAGGGGACGGAAGTTGAGTGAGCTCGAGACAAATTTTGGACTCTTGTTCTTGGACCTGTGAGTCTCTCACATACAAAGTTGGAGATACCGGTCTTCTCCAGGGACAACTGTGCCTATGGGTTGATTAATAGAGTTTAGTGTTATTGTAAGGTGAATGCTGTGGCAAATTTGGAGAAGCTAGAAGCAGTTTTGGTGGCTCTTGAAGACGGGGCGTTGCACTGGTTTCAGTGGCAGGAAGAACAAAATCCATCTTGGAGTTGGGAGCAGTTCAAGGATGCTGCGATTTGACACTTCCAGCTTCGTTTGTGTTTGGTTCAAATCTGTTTGGGCCATTGCTGAGTATGGGGCAAACAGGAATGGTTATGGAGTATCATGAGCAGTTTGTTATTTGAACTGATGTCAGCTACACTGAAAGATGCAGATGGAGTGATTTTAAAAGGGATATTCCTTCCTGAACAGGTTGCGAGAGGAACTGCAGGCTGAAATGAAGCTGTATAATTCAGACTCTATCAGAACTCATGGATAGAGCTCTGCTGTTAGAGGAAAAAAATTGGGCACTAATAAGTAGGAGTGATACCAAACAATCAAAGGGGAACGGGGCTTTTGTTTATAAAACAGTTTTAATGGGGGCCATGGGGAGGATTCAACCTGCTTCTTACAGATCCCAATCTGGGAATAAAAGCCCACTGGAGCCCAAACCTCCAGAAGGACAATGGGGTGACAAATGGATTAATGGAGGCAGGAAACTCTCGGGCTGAGTTGCAAGAGAGGAGCAAAAAAGGCTTATGTTTCAAGTGTGGAGAAAAATGGGGGCCTGAGCACGTGTGCATATTCAAGCACTACCAATTGTTACTAGTGGAAGAAATGGAAGAAGAGAGGGACGTAGGACTTGAGCAAGAGGAGATGGAATTGGTGGTCAAAACTCTCCAATTATACTTGAGGAGCAAAGAAGGATTGACTTCAAATCAAATAACCAATCATTTGAGACTTGGGGCAGAATTGGTCAGAGCAGCTGTTTGTATCAGTAGATTGTGGAGCAATCAGCAACTTCATTTCTAGAAGTGTAGCAGAGGAGTTGAAACTGAAAGTTGAAGATACTC
The DNA here is from genome assembly GCA_004329165.1 of Spatholobus suberectus. NCBI lineage: Eukaryota > Viridiplantae > Streptophyta > Magnoliopsida > Fabales > Fabaceae > Spatholobus > Spatholobus suberectus. The sequence goes on along the minus strand of CM014729.1, from coordinate 50,294,483 downwards.
CTGAATTCACAGTGGAGGTGGGGACAGGTGAAAAGGTAAATAAAAATAACATGGGAGTTTTATAAAGGAGTGTTTCTTGAAGTACAAGGTGTGAGGATTAGGCAGAAGTTTTTCTGGTTCTATTTGGGAGGAATGGAGGTTGTGTTGGGAATGGATTGGTCTAGTTTGGGGAACATGAGGCCAACATCCAAAACTCAACTCATAAATTGGAAACGGGAGAAAATAAGATGGCTTTGAAGGGAGATCCTTCTCGTTGTAAAGCACAAGCATCTTGGAAGACTATGATGAAGGCCTTACAAGATGAAGGTGAAGGGTATTATATAGAATATCAGCCGCTATTGGAGGAGAAAGAGCAGCAGCTGTTCGCTGAGGAATTCAAGGCTATTCAAAGAGTTTGTTGATGTTTTTCAAGAACCCTAGGGGTTACCCCCAAGAAAGAGAGCAGGATCATACCATTAATCTAAAGGAAGGTGCTCAAATACCAAATGTCCGACCCTACCAGTATCCTAACTACCAAAGGAATGGGATTGAGAAGTTTGTAAGCAAAATGTTGCATGCAGGGATAATTAAGACAAGTAGTAATCGTTATTCCAGCCTTGTTATTTTAGGGAGAAAAAAAGATGGGGGTGGAGGTTTTGTGTGCATTTTATAGCATTAAATAAGCTGATTATACCCTACAAGTTTTTGAGTTGTTGGATAAATTTTGGGTTTTTGGGGGGGTGTGGTGGGGGACGAGCTGTCATATGTTCTAAAATCTAAATTAGATCTTAAATTTCATCATCACCAGATTGACATGAAGGAAAGGGACATTCCCAAGACAACTTTTAGGACACATGAAGGGCAACTATGAATTTTTGGTTATGCCTTTTGGTTTAACCAATGCCCTTCCACCTTTCATGCTCTCATGAACAGAGTCCTGAAACTGTATTTGAGGGAGTTTGTGTCAGTGTTTTTTGATGAATTTTGATCTATAGTGCAGATGAAAACAGCCACATGACACATCTGAAATTGGTGTTACAATTACTAAAGGAGAATCAATTATTTGTCAACAAAAAAAAAAAAGTGTAGTTCCAGGCAAAAGCAGCTGGAATAGCTGGGACATTTAATCTCTGAAACAGAAGTTTCTACAGATCCTGAAAAGGTGAGAGTCTGAGAGATATGCTAAATTGGCCAGATCGTGTTGATGTGAAGGGATTACAGGGTTTCTTGGGCCTGACTGGATACTACAAGAGATTTACAAAAAGTTGTGGTAAGATTGCTTGGCCTCTCACTCAGCTACTCAAGAAGGATTATTTCAAATGGGGAAGTGGAGCTCAAGATGCCTTTGAACAGTTTAAGGGTTGCTTTGACTTCCTTACTTGTGTTGGCAGTTCCTAACTTTGAGACACCTCTCTCTATAGAGACTGATGCTTCAGGCAAAGGAATGGGAGTGGTATTGATGCAAGAAGGGATACCAGCGACTTATATGAGTTGAACATTATCTGCTCAAGCTCAGAACAAGTATTTACATGGGAGGACATTAATGGCAATAGGACTGTTCAGAAATGGAGACATTTTCTGCTTGGAAGACATTTTGTGGTGCATATAGATCAACAAAGTTTAAGATTTCTAGCTGATCAAAGAATTATGGGGGAGGAGCAGCAGAAGTGGGTCTCTAAGTTGTTTTGGATTTGATTGAGATTAATTATAAGCTAGGGAATGAAATAGAGCCGCTAATGGTTTTTGAAGGAAGCTTAAATATCAGCACTTTCCATGAATGGGATGGCTAGGAAGATGAAATTCACATTGATGCCAAATTGAGAGGGATCATTCAAGATTTGTTACAGCAACCTCAGTCACATCCAAGTTTCCAACTTAAGAAGGGGAGATTATACTCTAAAGGGTCGCATGGTGGTACCTAAGAGTCTTCCAAAATACCTATGATGCTTAGGGAATTTCATGATTCAGCCTCAGGAGACCAAATAAAGAATTAGGATTGGGTAGGCATTTGTCATCGATATAGTGAAAAACACATGCCCTTTCTAAAGGGTTGGCCCTTACATATATTTTTAGCGATTGGGTAGATTTACTAAATTGATGTCTGTTCCTTCCACCACACCCCCCCCTAGTGGGTGATTTCTTATCCTTCTTTCCCTTTGTAATGCCCTTTTGTGTCTTAATATTTCTTATTTCATCAAGCAGAAAAGAAAAGAAAATCTGGTTGTGGGACTTGGAGAAGGTCCATGGGATCCTGGTGGAAGCCCTTGAATCTTGATCTTAATTTGGTCATTTTGCATAGTGGAGGTTCTCTCCTCACCTTGAGGACGAAGAGAGTCTTTTGGGAGCAGTATTGTTAGGCACCCCACTGCTACTTAGCATAATAAAATGGGTAATAGGGGAGTAGACAAAGGATAGAAGAGAAAATTGGGTCGTGATAACCTTGTCTGCTTAGCAAATGAACGGGGTAAATGGTTGGGAGCAAAGATCAAGGAGGGAACGTTGAGAGAATTCTTGAAAAAGAGTAGAGGTTTAGGGAACCATACCCTCAAAGATCCGTGGGAGTTTCTATCTTTATTTTCTGTTTTTCAGTGTGATAAAAGGATTTCCCTATTGTAAGTAGCTAGACTTAGTTGTTTCTTTCTCAGTAATAATACAAGTTCCTATCACATAGGCGATGAAGTAAAACTTACTTCTAGTAGTCAATTTATTGATTATTTTAAACATGTAATTTTTTATTTACTTATCATTATAATTACACACTAATTTTGGCATGCTATTACGAGAACCAAGTGTGCTGATGTGCTCACTGTGCAGGATGCTATGAAGACGACTCTCCAAAGTGGAGGTCATCCTTTTGTGGTAAATCAAGCAAAAAAGCCTCCTACTAAACTTGCAACCAGCAAACCTGTTTTACCTCCTATTTCGATCAAGAAGCCTGAATCAAAATGGACGGTAGCATCTGATAATGGCTCCGGTTTTACCTTTCCTGTTTCAACATCCTCTTCGGTATTCTCTGAGCCACCAACACCATCCATCATGCCTTTGTTTTCTGCTGGGGATCAGTACCAATTAAAAGAAAGATCTGCTGAACTGTCATATAGTTTTGGTTTGAAAAAGTCCAGTCCGGCGGTTGTTTTTTCCTTCCCTTCTACAAGCAATACTGCTGTTCAGAATGATGCTGGAGACATAAAGTTTAACTTTGGTTCAACTGAGAAGCCAAGGTTATCGTTCTCATTTGGGAAAAATGCTGTCTGCTGTTAAATAAAATGGCAAAACAATGTTCCAAAAGTTGTGCAACTTTTTTTTTCCTTCTGATTATTGTATATTTAGCCTTTAACTCTCGGATTGTAGTGTACTTTTGCTTTTATTTTGTTCTTTATGGGAAGATGAGTAAAATGAAGCCGTTTTGAATCAGAAATTGTGTGGGCATTGTGGTCCTTTCCGCAGTCCCTCAGTTGTGATTTTTTTTTCCTCCTTATTTCACTGTAAACTTGTTGGAATACTGGGAAATTTTGGTTATCTGATGATTTCTTTATATTTGTAGAGGATTATTGTCACAGGAGATACAACTCTGGAGTTCCCTATCCTTGGGTCAGTAGTTCTTTGAATCTTTAGCTTCGTTGATGGGTAGTGACTTCGGCCGAACTGGAAATGAATTGCAAACTGGTGAGTTGTATCTAGGGTGAGCATTGGGCAGTTTCAAGCTAAAATATACACGACCGAAATAAATTGATCAAGTCATAACCAAGATCAATTTTGTCTGATTGAACTGTCGATCAAGTCAGGTAGCGGATCAGTTGGGTCGCTAGTCAATCGGGTGGGTATAAGTAGGTTAATTTTCATTTAGATTTTGGTTGCTAGAGATCCATAAACTTTGTAACCCATGTCGGACATCAAGCTTTAACCAACAACTTTCTCGTTTTCTCACGGAGTATTTTTCATCAACCAAATTGGAAGCATAAAAAATGAGAGATGGAGCAAAAATGGTTTCTTTGTTGTAACATTGAATTGGTTTAATGTGAGGCTGATTGACCAATGTGGAGTCTTTTTACATTTTATCAAAATGAGGTTCTATTGAAATATATTATCGGCATGGGATTTTTTTGATTGTTAACCAGTCAAAGTCGCTATTCTAACTAGCGAGTTATAGTACACGTAAGAATTTTTTATTTTTTTTTAAATTTACACATGATGCCATGTGTAACTCGCTAGTCAGAGTAGCAAAAAATATAAAGTGTTGGTCAGAATATTAGGTTTAACTAGCAACTGATGTGGCAACTAAAGATGGCAACCTCATTAGCGAGTTTATGATAAAAAAATGTGTGTATGTGTGTATTTTACTTACCAAAAATATATTTTAATTTATACTATAAATATATTTATAAGATAGTAAAATAATTAGTAAAGCATTTTTTTTCATGATCTTCCACAGATCTAGGCCAAATATTAGAAGAGCAAAACCATGGTGGTTTTCTTTTTTTCACAAACCATACATCAAACAAGCATGATGGTTTTGTTTCTTCGAAAACCATATATCAAACAAGTGTAGATTTCATGATATTCGCAATAACAAAACAAAGTGAGACATGACAACACAAGGATCACAAAAATAAACATATAAGAAACTAAATAGCAAGCCACCATCAATATAGATCAGCAAAGAAATTAGAAGAACCACAAAGCATTTCATGGCAAAAGCTTAAAATAAAAGAGATCTAATAGAGATTTGGGGCCCAAATTTCCTACATCCTTTAATGGAAGTAAAGCATGAAAACAACACTGTCTCCCCCTATAGCTCAATGAGAAGAAAAGAAGAAGGGGTTGAAGAAGATTTCCAAAGAACTTGAAGAAACCTCCATCAAGACAATCTCCAATGCTTGCAAGAGGTGGATCTAAATGGGTTTTGGTTTGTGATGTGTTTAGAAGCAAGAAACAAAAGAAGTTTTGATGTGGGAGAGGAAGAGGAATTCGGTCCAACAGAGTAGCAAGGAAGAAGATGGGTTTTGTTAGGAAGTGGTGAAAATGGCTTATATAATGGTAAAAAAAAAATCTAACTTATCTAATTTTTATTTTAATCAAAATTAAGGAATATTAACCACTTGCCAACTAAGTATGTGCTATATTTCAGCACATGGCAACCGAAATTTGAATAGTAAGTTGGGATAATATCACAAATTTTATCATTTAATTTTAATGAAAATTGGTTTTTCTTTATTTGTTTAAAAAAAAAAATCCTAAAAGCCTGCTATTATCTTTTCTTGGCCAATGAGAATTATTCTTAGTGGTACCTAATTAGTTGCTAGACAAGTCTGATTTAAAATGAATTCTTATAATTTTTTATAAATTTTTAATGTATTTTAAGTCAAAAATCAATAAAAATTTTATTTTAATTACAAAAATTCTGAAATTTTATAATAATTCTAGAAAATAATATTTCACATGAAAAATTGATTGGAATATATATATATATAGATATTTACCATTTTTGGATATCTAAAGGACACTGGTTTGAGTTTTTTGGGTATCTATGGACATTTTGTCATTTTACACAGAAATTTTAAAAAATTCTCAAAAATTTCAAAAATTTAATATATTTTATTATTCTAATCACTATTGATATTTTTATCTATTTTTAACTTATTTTGTAAAACTAGGGACAAAATGGTCTTTTGCTAGGTCCTGGTCTGAAAAAATTATTCAAAATAAACTAGGCATTTTTTTAACATTCCAAACTCAAATGTGTCATTAGAATATTGAGATCTTATTCTAGTTGCTTATATAAAAGCATTCAATAAATAGAAAAATATTGTAAAGGAAAGGGTTTTACAATTCACCCTTCTTTTTAGGAATTTTATCCTCAAAATTCTCTATCTAATTCTAAAGTCACTTCTTTCTTAATAGTTTACCTTTATGTTGTCTTTATCTTCAATTTCCACAGGGAGAAACTACTTCCTTTGGACTTCTTTATCTTATATTTTGCTGCCATGATTTTTACACCAAGTAATTTTCTTCAACCGAACTAGCTTGTACAATTTCCATCATGAATAGTATTGTATACTAGAACAGTGATGGTAATTTGTGAACTACTACATTAGGTAAGTTCTTAGGAAAGAGAGGTGAGTCACCAATGGACACACTTAAATACCAAGTCTTTCTTAGCCAGAACTTTTCTAAACATGCTCTTTCACACTATTGCACTATATTACCAGTAACAAAAGTAATTCTTTTTGATGTGGAAGAGCATAATATACTACAACCACATAGCATACGAAGAATTTTCTCAAATCTGGTCTACTCAGGCTTTCTGAAGGTCGTATTCATTACATCTTGAATCATCCTTCTATACATGACAACTTAAACTTTTAGTATAAATGAATCTCTATATTATTGGTAGAATCTCTTTTGTAGATAACATTGAAATTTGGTGGTTGTCACTTTGAGTTTGTGAAGTCATTCTTATCACATGTTCGCTTCAAGTCTAGTTGTATGCTCACAAGTCTTTGCCTCATTTCTTTGCTTTGGTTAGTAACAACAATATCATTCTAAACAATGTTACTAGGACTAAGTTGATTCTAAGAATTGTCTAGACGATATTCTAACTCTTAACAAGAGACATATTCTACATTTCACTAAGAAATTTAGAAGGATTCCTATGACTTAAACAACTATCATTGATTAAAAGGAAAAACAGAGCACATATACTCTTGACTATTTTCAATAAAGAAGTTATGAATTTGAAATCAAAGATCAAGACTCGAAGCCTAACAAAATAAAGTCAACATGACACTTAAGGGAATGTATTTAAATATGGGTTGAAGATAAGTGGTTGGAAAAACATTATGAATTTTAGAGACTGTTAGCCAAGCACCACAGTCGATACAACAAACAATATTTTGGTGTATGAGAGAATCAAACATAGGATGATAAAGAATTAATTTGAAACTAATCACTATCACCAAGATAATTTTTAATAAAGGAAGAAATAATTGTAAGGGTTAAGGAAAGATTACATTCGAAAGTCGTATAATCAATTTGAATGATACTATTTAAGAATAACTAAACATAATCAAAACTAATAAAATCTTGGCGAGACTTTCTGATTTGGTTGATAAGAAATAATAAATAATCAATTCTAAATAAATCAAAATGATTATTGAGAGAATGTTCGACTATGGTATGATAGAACAATTTAAACTAATGTTGGTAATATAACAAATGGTCAAAATTGAAAAATTTTAAAGGTTACAATTACTGTCCAAATGACATTCTAAGGTACATATATACAGATATGAAAGGTTTTATAAGTATGAAATTATTGAAGAAAATGACCAGGTTAAATAACAAGGGCAAGTGATCTCGAATGAACCTCATCCTTAGCAATATATTAAAATGAATCATGCAAGGTGAATTTTCAGAAAAGAGAAATAATTACCAAATAAGCAATCACATTGATTGAAAAATAAATTCATCACTTGAGAGACAGAATAAGGTGATCAAACAAATAATGATAAATAGTAAGTCAACTCAAAACAAGTTAGAAAATAACAACGTTATTCCAAAGAACAGGGTTTACACAACAAAAAAAGATTGCCGATACAAAAGAAAAAAAAGAAAATATTAGAATACTTGATTAGGAATAACAAGGTTTCTAACACATTACAACCTAGGACAAAAGAATGACTTAGCCTAACGTAATAATTCAATCTAAGAGTTATCCAATTGAACAACGTTAGCACTGCCCATTGTAAACATTTGTTCTTTTGTTGTCTGTTCTTTAAATTGAGATTTGTTGTTGCTATTTCTCCTGCCACTGTTGCCATGTTCCTTCTTTGGCTCCTTGCAATCTTTGCTATAGTGTCCCAGCTTCTTGTAGTTGAGGCAAGTTATAACTTTCTGTCTATAATTTCTTGCTAGATGAGGTCTTTTATATTGGAAGCAACGACTAGGATTATTATCTCTAAAATTTGAGTTCCTAGTGGCGTGATTCTTTTGCTCAGAGGTGTTCCTGTAGAATCAAGATGAGAAGTAGAAAGGATTCTTCTTGTCATAAAACTCCTTTCACTCAACATTCTTCCATTGTGCCTGCTTCACCTTAGTATCACATTTGTAAGACCTGTCTTTTTATAATATGTGAATAAGTGGTTGGATAATTTGAAAAGAAAAAAGTAAATTTAAATTTAGTTTAAGTAAATGATTAAAAGAATAAATGGTTGCTTCTTGTGTGCATTTTATAGAGAATTCAGCAGAAATTTAGTTTGTCTGGCTATTGGCAGTGTAGAGGTACACTATGGGACAACTAGCAAGTAGAGTTAAGACATAAGAATTTAATTATAATTAATTAAAATTTAATTATAATTGAATTCCAATTGAGTTAGAAAGCTTTCCTTTCTATCTGGATCAAAATAAAGTTTCATTTTTTATTCGATTGAGCCTAAAACTCAGATTACAGTGTAAGTTAGAGCTGAGTGTCTAATTAGCAGAGACATTCTATCATCCATAGAAACACATAATGAGTTATTCATTCTTTTGAAAACCCATTTCAAGTTCATAAAATTCTATTTGGTCGAAAATTAGTTGAAATTGAGATTTCTGCCAAAATTTGCTAAGTTTTCTCTATGCACTCTCTACTAGTGCACAAAGTAACTTTTTATTCTTCCTAGACAGGGTAGACCCCACAAAATTCTCTCTCTCTTCACCTAATAAATTTTTTAATCCTAACTAATATAGTTCCAAACTAACTAAACCAACCTAACTAAATGTCCTTTACAAAGTACACCATATCTTTTTTTCCCCCATATATGTACTTCAAGCCCACACAAAATCAAATCATGCTCCCTCTTGTCCATCATAATGGCTAAAAATCTAACATTGGAGGAGACATTAAATCTATTTTTTTCAACTCTTCTTGATTAAGTTTCCAACCATTTTGCTAATTACCTTTGTACCCTTACTTGTTTGACTAACCGAAGGCCATATATGTCAAAATAAATCACCTTCTCCTCCTATAAACTAAGGGGTCGAATATCTCTTCCCCCATTTGATGTCTTGTTTCAAAATTTTCTAAGTTAGAGAGAAGAGGAGAAAGGAGAAGAGAAGCTAGGTGAGTTTTCTTCTCTATACTTCTATGTTTCATCCTTTTTAATCCTTTCCATTTTCTTTCATTCCCTTCTTATTTCCCTTCATGTTATGGCCTTCTCATGTTTATTATTTGTTGTTTTTACCCCCCTACGTGTTGATTCTTTGATGATTGTTTGAAGCTAAGTGAAGAAGAACTCAAAAGGAGACCACACAACATCCTACCTTCTTGCTTTCTTTGTTTTGGCTTAGAGAAACCTGTAAAGAAAGCTATCCCTTTTACTTGCTATGTGTTGACAATGCTATTGTTTTGAAATGTTTAATGTGTGAAAAATTTCTTTGGTGGTTTAAAATACTTGAATGTTTGTGAAACATGTTGGTTGGTGAAGTATGCATCTTTGGTTGCCTTACTGTCCATTCTCCAACACTAACATGCTCACTTGTTTTATTCATATCTCGAGCTGTGGTTATTGTATTGATTTTATTCCACTTGGAAATAAAAGTAAACTTAAAACCCTTCAAAATGGATACTTGAAACATGATTAAACACCCATAAATGAGGGAGTTAGGCCCTGCACAAGTTGGGCTATGCTGTTAGGAAAAAGCTAATGAGTAGTACCAACGTTTTGTCTTTCTAGAAATTTATATACCTTGTTTGGATTTGTGTTTGCATTTCCAAAATGTAAATTTCCAAAGATTTGAAATGATATATCACATGTTTAATTTTATTAAGTTTTTGGTTTTATATGATTTTTGAAAGTTGATCTTGCTATGTTGTTTTCTGACAAAAAGTGTGTCTGGAACAGTTTTAGTAAAAAAATCATTAAAAATCAAAAACACACTGGATTTAAGTAAACTTGGACATTTGGGAAACTATATTCATAAATCTAACCAATGGTAAAATTTTTTTACTCAACACAAATTTCCTTGAATGGTTAAAAATAGAAAAGAAATAAACTATTCTTCAAGGCAGTGCAGTTTGACCTCTCTATCTTTTCTATTTGTTTGGAATTTTTGTAGATTTTTAATGAAGAAAAGGGCTTTGTTATAGAAAATAGACTTAACAAGATTTCCAACCATCTAAGATTTATATCAAACAAAAATCGTTTACTATTTTTACTAGTTCTTGGAAGTTGGTGGTTTTGCATTGATTTGACTAAAAGAGTTTTCTATAATTGTTATTTTTTTTTTCAAAAAATCATTATAAATTATGTAGACCTTTGTTTTAATGATCTTGGTCAATTTGGAAAACTTATTGAATGACCTTTTGGAAAATAATTTACTTTGTTGCTAATTCTAAGTTGGATGGGAAAATTGCAACAATTTTGCTAGTCTTCCAACAATTCAATTTGACCTTGCTGAATTGTTATTTTTGTATCTTTTTTTATAGATTTTTGCTTAAGGTGATCTTGGATGATTTAGAAAATAGACAAATTTCATTTTTAACAAGCTATGGATGATGTTTTGCAAAAATCATGTAGTTGCTTAATTTTAATAACAAAACCAAGCATGAATCTACCTCTTGGTTTTGTTTTGATTTAAAGTTTTATAATCTTTTTCTAATTTTATGGAAATGGCATGGTTTGATACTTGAAACTCTTTTTTGAACCTTTTAATATAAGAAACTAAATGTAATCTTTGAAAGAATCAATCTTTTTGTTTTAAAAATTGTAAAAAGGTATCTTATTTTAAAGAATGACTCTATAAGTTATAAAACTAAGTTTTATGAAAATTTATGACCTAAGTTTTAATAATGGTGTTTTCAATTTAAAATCTTTAACTTATTTAAATTTAAAAACTGAATTAATAGTTTGTAATTATTAAATAGGAATTGATAAAAGTTTTACTAAGTGGAATTGATGTGGAATTTCAAAATTGATTATTGTATATGGCATGATATGCTAATGATATATGGACTTGATGGCATGTTGAGATATTTAAAATGGTGATTTTAAACTTATTCCAATGTGATGATAAATAGTTATTGATATGGATACCATTTTTGTCTATTTTGTTGGAAATTTACGATTGTCATGCATACACGCATTAGAGTTGAGCAATTTGACACTGAAAGTGTGAAGGGAATTATCAGGTGTAAAGCCAGGTGTGAAATCTTGAGAATATGTAGATGACATGATTCCACAAGAGGCCATGACCTTGTATGCCCCTATGTCGTGGTGAGCGATACCCCTCCATATGAATATCCTGACTAGTGCATTGGTTCCCTTGATCAGGACTAGTATTCCCTGGGTTTTTTGTTAATGACACCATGATTAAGGAATATATTAGGAATATGGTTGGCTAATCGCTCAGGTTATTCTCTATGGAGGAGGTCTATATATATCAGCATTTGCACATTGGTTGTTATGAATAATGAGGTTATAATATGTAGATTGAAATATGACGCCTTGTTATGGTAGGCTTATGTGCTTTGAACGAATTTATGTTTAAATGTACTATCAATTTTAGCTTCTTGTTTTATTTTGCTATGATTGTTCTCTTTTGGGTAGTTTTTCCTTGCTTGTATGTCTTTGTATGTATGACTGTGATGATTCTTTGTTGTAGGAGTAGATGGACGAGGCCTCATCTAGAGCCCTAGTTCTCTTTCAACTTCTAAGAGTACATATTTGTTGCGAAAGACACTGCCTAGTAGATATCACCACGATTGACAAACATTTATACGGAGGTATAATTCTTGCTTACATGGTGGACCCCAAATACGTCCGAGGAGCTCAGAGGAGTCACGATTTGATCCTTTAAATGATCATACAACCTTTTCAGTTTGGCATCATTTGATGCTCTAGAGGGCGAGAGACCTTCTTATAAAGAGGTAATGGAGGTGACGCGTGTAACGCTTGGCTACTTTTAGGATCAACAGCTGTCCCCACAAACTAACACAAGACTTTTCACCGTGTTTTCTCTTCATTCACACGGTTCTTAGGAAACTTCCAGGAGGTCACCCATCCCAAAATTGCTCCAAGTCCAGCACGCTTAATTGTGGAGTTCTTGAGTGAGGCTACCGAAAAGTAGATGCATCTTGTTAGTACAGGTGGCACTTATTAATTCCTTTAAGCTATCCTCAATTGTACAGTCTTATACCTGCACAACCTTTGGATTCCTCTCATTCTAGTGTGTATTCGATTCATTCATGTGTCCCTCCCGCTAGAAGCCTACCAAGAGCCGCTCCTTGTTCGTGCCTTATCTCTTTTGCACCAGCAATCACTCCCTGCCCTCATCAGCGCCCGGGATGTTAAATTCCCCCTAGCTTTCGCTTGGTTTGTCCTCGAACCACACCGTATTGGGAGAGAGACCCTGCTCTGATACCACTTTATAATGCCTAGCTACTTTCAGGAGTGACAAATGTCCCCACAAACTAACACAAGACTTTTCAACGTGTTTTGTTCTCACTCACACACTTCCTAGGAAACTTCTAGGAGCTCACCCATCCCAAAATTGCTCCAAGTCCAGCATGCTTAACTGTGGAGTTCTTAAGTGATAGGCTACCAAAAAGTAAATGCATCTTATTAGTATAGGTAGCACTTATTGATTCCTTTAAGCTATCCTCAACTGTACAATCCCATACCTGCACAGCCTTTGGATCCCTCTCATTCTGATGTGTATTTGATTCATTCATGTGTCCCTCACATTGGAAGCCTACCAGGAGTTGCTCCTTGTCCGTGCCTTATCTCTTTTGCACCAGCGATCACTTCCTATCCTCGTCAACGCTCAGGATGTTACAACACGCCCAGTTCCCCTTGCCATGTACCTAGTCCCTTAGATGTGTGGGGAAATATCTATGGTGGATCATTTCTCCTTAGTTGTATGAGTTAGTAGCTATAACTAGTTTAGGGTGTGTCTATATGTATTATCCCCCTCCCCTTTTGTCGATCTGTATTTGCAGTTGAGTCATATTACTAACACACATATCACACGTTGGAGTATTTTGATCTTTTGTGTACGAGTTGTTGTACAAGGCATCGTGTTTTGCTTGTGCAAGTCTGTGTTGATGTTTCTATGAATATATGATGTGGTATGGACTTTATTTCTATTAGATGTTAGTACCAGTAGATAGTAAAGCATCTGAGAACATGAAAAAAAGTTATACCCTTTTTCATAAATATATTAATTATAAGTTTTATAATTGAATTGAAATTGAATCCTGGTATATAGGTCAAGTATTCTTGTGATGAAGGTGGGTCGTTACAATATTTATAGTTTTGATACTAACATCATCATTGTTGGCGATTTCTTTGAGACATATTGCTAGGTTGCATTGAATATCTAGTACCCCCTTTATCAAATGATGAAACATCATATACTGAAGGTGGTTGCTGAAGAAGTGAGGTAGTAAGCTGATTGATAACCTTTGCTTGATGAGTCACTATTGTAGCTAATTTGTTAAGAACTTATACTACATCCAACATTGTACTTTCTCTAGCTTGAGTATCAACTTCTGCTATGAGTTCCTATTAACGTAACTAGGCTTAAGTATCAACTTCTGCTATGAGTTCCTATCAACTTCATCAATTTTGATTTGTCTTAATCACTTTAAGTATCTAATTTAAGAATTAAACTTACTTAGGAAAATCCTAAATTAGCTACTAATAATTTAGATTTGATTATTTAAATCTTTTACGTAAGTAGGGTCTGAGGTACTTAATGAAGAGTTCAACTAGTTAATTAAGATTTAGTGTGTAAGTGATCCTACATCCTAGGGATCGAATTGCCTAGGGTTCTAAATGCCATCATTAATTCATTTTATCAAAGTTAAACTTTGGTAGTTAGGCATGATTCAAATAGAATTAGTTAGACTAAGTTATTTGTTTTGTACTAAAAATAAGCCTTTAAAATCAATTTATAAGGACTCTTTATAATCGGATAAAATTAAAAATGTCATGTGATACTCTCAAACCAATCTTGGAATGCTTAGCAATTGTCAGGATTATCGAGCTTAGTCAGGTGAATATCTCGGCTTGAGAGTGCTACCCTAGTCATTGAAACTTTCACCACTCGATGCCTACCACCAAGACCTCCGCAAGTGGGTCCTTGCCTTTCATTCCTCAGCATACCAAACTGTAGCTTCCCTAGCAGGGTGTCTTGCCATTGCATGTCACTTGCTTTACATTACTCACTAATCTATCAAATTTTCACTTCTCAAATAAAGATTTCCTTGGTCTCATTTAATTTGAGCACCCGTAACATTTTTGCCTTATATTGCAGAAATTACATGATAATAATTTAGCAATCATCAAAATTTTGGCAGTATAACTACTTACCAAAATTTAGTAGAATAACAATTTGATAATCACAATTTAATTACCAAAATTTTAGCAGAATAATGATTTAATAATTTAAATATTATTATTAAAATTTTAGAAGAATAACAATTTAATAATTAAAAACTTATTACTAAAATTTTGGCAAAGTAACAATTTAATAGCCGATGCATCGTATTTTATACCATGTTTGCATAGCATTATAATTAGGATATGTTGCACATTTATGCTTTCTTTGGTTCTATTTCTAATTATTTTAGTTGTTTTTCCTTTTTGTTGGGCTAATCATAGTTTTAGTCATATTTTTGGTTTCAGGAGCAGATTTCCCTTTGATTTAGAGTATGGAGCGTGTGCAAGGATTGGAAAGCTCTTATGTTGAGTCTCGATGATGGCATCAAGTTTGGTTGGAGCTTGAATTGAAAAGAGTTGTAGCAAAGAACTAAGAAAATTGAATGTTTTCTTCACAGCCAGCAAGGATCATGGGCAGCTCGCGAAACACACTGTTGCCCGTGAACCAATCTATTGAGCACATTAGGATCAAACAATGGAGTTCACGGGCAGCCTGTGAACCAATTTATGGGCACACCAGAGTTAAGGCAGCAAGGATCATGGGCAGCCCGTGAACAACCTTTTTGCTGTGACCTATCACCAGCGAACTATTTTAAGTACTTTTGCATTTTTTATTTTGTTTGGGCTTAGACTCCCATTAGCCCAATGTTTTAAATAGATCTTTTAGGATTAGTTTAAGCATCTTGAACCCTAGCATTGACCGTGGAGAGCGAGAGCTTAGGATTACAATCGTCGCCTCTTTCTCTTTACCGGTTTGAATGTTTCTCTTTTCTACTTGTATGTTTTCTATGACTATGTGTGAGTAGTCATCTTTATTCTAGGATTGGGCATAGCCCTATGAACGTTTAATGAATTGATTTCTTTTATCTTCGTGTGATTCTTGTTCATCTCTTGATTTCTTCTTTATTGATTTTCTTTATTGTGAAATGAATTGGCAACATTTTACATACCCTTAGGGATTTTGGAAAGTACCGAAAGGTGAACTTAAATGCCGAAACTATAGGGAAGAAACCTAGGTCTAAACCACGAAAGTAGATGAAACCTTTGGGGATTAATTGAATTAACAAAGAGCTCATTGGGTCTAATTAAACACAACCACCACAAAAGTAGGGGGCTAATTTGATTAGATACCCTTCTGTATCTTGAAAGAGAACGGAAGGTACCTTAGGTTAATTCACCCTCAAGAAGAACAAGTAGGAGCACGAGATAAGAGAATTAATTTAATAAGCATCATAAGGGTGAACCTCGATCCTAAAAGTTTTCTTTACTGAATTACTATCAATCTTATTTTATCGTTTAATTGAATTCTCTATTTTTCTATTCTTTTACTTTTACTTCAAAAACCTAAATTCCTAATTCAATTCCCTTCGTTTAATTTATATTAAATTGCAATTATCACTAAACCTAACGCGTAGTCCCTGTGGAAAGAATGATATTTTATTACTCGACGATACCGTACACTTGCGGTATCGCATCAATAACAAAATAATAGCTAAATTTGAACAGAATAACTACTTAATAAATGCATTTTAATTATCTAAAATTGAGCAGCATAATAACATAATAAGTATACTTTAATTGTAAAATTGAACAGAATAACAACTTAGTAAATGCATTTAATAGTCTAAATTTGAGCAGAGTAATAACTTAGCAACTATAATTTAATAATCTAAATTTGAGCTGAGTAACAATTTAGCAAAAATTAAAGCTGAGCATCAAACATTATACCAATGTAATGATAATAGTAATAAAGCTTATGCCTAAACGGGTTTAGGAGAAAACCCTTCCTACTAACGTGCAAAGTGACAATAATTTAGAACCAAGCTCACTTCCTCTATTACCTCTAAGGTGGTTGATGAAAATGATGAAATTGTTGGTGCAAAACTTCTAGGAGGAGAACTTTACTAGTTGATGAAAACTAATAAAATTTAAGCAAAATAAGAGAGTAAGGAAAATTTTCAGAGAAAGAAGCTCTCTAATATTTGGCCAGCTAAGGATGGTGAGAAATTTGAATTTTTGAAGGCCTATTTATAGAAGAAGGAAGAGGGTTAAGTGTCCATCAAATTGCATCATTCATGATGTCATAAATATGTATTTATTTTGTATTTTTAAGCTAAAAGATTCACAAAAAATCCATTTTAATTCAGTAAATACCAAAATTTTTATAAAAATTCTAAAATTAAATATTTTACCGATAAATAAATTGAAATGATCATTTTCATCATTTCTGGATATCAAACCAATATTGGCTAAGTTTAATAGACACCTAGGGATATTTTGGTTGCTTTGTACCAAAATTTTAGAAAAATTTCAAAATTATATTTTAATATATATGATATAATTCCACACTTAAATTGACATATTAATGTCAATTGAATATTTTTCTTATGTCAACTTTTAATATTGAGAAATAAGTACAAAATCATTAATAAGTATGGGCTCCAACTTGGAAGAATTATTAAAAATAATGATTAAATAACTCTTAAATTTCTAAGCGTAATGGTGGGGATCAAAATTTTGAAATTTTTTCCTGATTTTTCAGAATTAAATAGTCAAATATTAGAAAAATAATTAAAAAATTGAAATATGGGTGCTAGATTTTTATTGTTTTTCTTTCAAAATAAAATGTTTATAATGAAATATACTTAGTATAAAATTTTCAAAATATTTTGAGGTCAAAAAGTTTTTGGTTGGTTCCTGTAATCAACTAAGAGTTTTTTTATATCATTTCACAAAATTATCTCAATAAATTTCCGAAAAATTTCTAAAATTTTTATTAATTATTCTAAGTATATTGATGACTTAAAAATAATTTTTAAACACTTCTAACTATTTTTGTCTATTAATTTTTTTATCTGACGAAATGGTCATTTTACCAATTTTTGGGGCTCCGCTCCCCCAAAAAAAATCTAAACTAAGTATTACTTACTAACACAAATGTAACTGTATGGATCAAATTTTGGAGATTTCTATCCAGTTCTCCAGAAATAAATACAGAATAATTAAGAAAATAGTTTAATGGGCAAAATTAGGGGTGTACAATAAAGGTTTAAACTTGTCTTAAGAAAGTGATCATCTATTAAGTCCCTTTGGAAGGACTTAGCGATGGTTTCAAGATAAGTCCATAGTTCAAAAAGGTCTGTCTTTTTTAGCTTCTCATTTTGTTAAGGAAAAGTTGCAAACTTTTAACCTTAGTACTCAAAGCCAACATTTAAGGTTTAGGGTTTTTAACCAAGTTCTTAACATTTTATGTCAAGTTATCAATATAAACCAACATTTAAATGTCCATAACAACTTTAAATAAGTACTCAAAGCCATAAAATGAAATAGGGCAGCAAAATAAAGGAAGAGCAACAACACACATAAATGGTAACAACAACAATAAATAAAATATAAGTAGGAAGGCAAAAGCTAAAGGCTTTAGGGGCAAAACCTACCCCCAAACCCATCTACATGAAAGCAATAAGTCAAGGACAACCCCACTCCCCTGTTACCTCACGTGAGCTTTGAAGAAAAGGAGGAAAAATGAAGACTTGAAGCTCCTAAGTGGTGGTGTGTGGTGGTGGTCCTGGATGAGGGTTGAAGGAGGAGGAGAATGGAGACTTTGGTGTTTGAATTTTTTTGAAATGGAGCAAGGGAGAGGGAGGAAGAGTTTCAGCCAAGGTGGGGAAGAAAGAAAATGAAGAAGCTAATCCAATCCTAGCTTTTTTATAGAGAAAATAGTAGGAAAGGTTGTCATAAAAAGGAGACACAAAAGTAAGCCTATAGATTTCTTTTTGGATTTTCTTTTACAACATGTGATAAATTTAAGAGAGTGGATTTGTAGAGTAAGGGTAGGCGTGCCAGGTCTCTACTCTCCTAAGTCTCTGCGTTTCATTTTCTCTACACATGTATCGACCAACACCGATAAAAATGGCTTAAACTTTGATATTTTGATTTTTATAGCAATGGAATGAATTTTTTATTGGAACTTTGTGAGCACCTTAATTTTTAATAATTTATTTCGAATTTTAAAGTATTTATTTGGTATTTTTATGTTAAAAATTCATAAAAAATTTATTTTAACTCAAAAAATTGCAAAATTTTTATCAAAAATTATAAAACTAAATATGTAACCCAAAAATGAATTGAGAATGTTCATTTTATCTTTCCCATATTTTAAACCTATACTGGTTGTAGTCTCAGCAGACAATAGAGAGTAGTTTGATCATTTTCTACAAGAATATTAGAAAATTCTCAGAAAATTTTCAAAATTATATTTTACAATATGTGACATGTTTCTAAGCCCAAAATGACAATTCACAATCATTTAGACCTTTTTCACATATTAGTCCATGTAAAGGAATTGAGATTAATTGCTAGTTTCTTAATTTTCTAGTTTATCAGAGACATTTTCACAGATATAAAAAATTTAATTATGATACTAAAATAAGGGTGTTACATCCTTGGCTTCTAAACACTCCCATATAGATTAATCGATTCCTAATCACTTCTATTATACTTCTAAACGCTTAATCTACTCTATAAACTCCTCAATCATACATAATCTCTCCAAGACTCATTAAATCCCTAACTTAGGCGCAAAGGAGGGAAAGGTAAATAGAGATACAAATCACAACCTTAAGGGCAAGGGAGGACACTGGGGAGAGCACTTACCTTTAGGGATACGTAGAGTTGAGTTTTAGGGCTTGGGTTCTCCGGTCTCTACTCTTCCTCTTTCTCTTCCTCTTCTTTTCCCTTTTCTCCTCGTCCTCTCTAGCTTCTTTCTCTTTCTATTATCTGACAACTAAACCTAACTCTCTTTCTCTATTATCTTCTTATAACACGTGGGTGGGTAAATGGCTTAGTGGGCATATGTCCCCTATTGAGCCTTAGATGTTCTCTTGGTTTTATTATCTCTTTCTTACTAATTTCTGTCACTGGGGTATCAATAATAATAATAGTAACAACAACAATAATAAATATAATAATAACAACAACAGGAATAATAATAATAATAATAATAATAATAATAATGATACAATGCTAATATAATAATAACAATAACTCTTAGAGCGTCTTTTATCCAATAACATATGGGAAGGGTCCTAATAAAAGCTACCTCGTGGTTTATTTCTAGTATTCGATATTTGGGCTGTTACAACTCCACCTTCCTTAAAAGATTTTTGTCCTGAAAAATCAAGGCCTAAGAACATATTCATCATTGCTCACTTATCATTCTCAATATTCATCCCTCTAATGACCTCTTGAACAATTTCAACTATAAAGGGTCTATGATTTTTCCTTAACTTTGGGAAATTTCTGTGTACTTGAACTAATTTTGGTAATCATCATGGTGAACAGGTTCTATATAGGTAGGCGCCTACAATCATCTCTTCCTCCTTGTTTAGTCCTAATCCTTAAACGGAACTCTAGGACCGAGTGGTTCTCCATCGAGGCATCTATCTAAAAGGGTATGCAGTGGTTGGAATTCCTTCTTAATTCATACAAGCTTCTTCTAAAGATAACTCTCTCTAGGCTTCCGTCTAGTAGGTGTGATATGTAACACCGTGTTTTCTTAATGTATGATTTAGTGGTTTAACAACTAAAAGTGGAAATATAATATGAGATATTGGTAATTAAAACAAATAAATAAGTTGTTGTTGTATTAGTGTTGTTTTGGAATTCTTGTATGAATTTAGGAAATTGATGGAAAATGTTCTTAAGCCAAAGTGAGTATGTTGTTGGTATTTATATGGGTTGTTAAGAGAAATACAATTGAGTTGGGCCAGTTGTGAGTAGTGGGAAATGGTTAGATGAACCATGGGCTTTAGTGGGCCCGGAACCTTTGCGAGGACTAGGGAGGTATTAAGTTGCCCAAGACCCATTCTTTCCCATTTTTAGCGAAAACTCTCCCAAGACCCTCTCAAACTCTCTCATTCTTTCAATCTCTCTCAAGACCATCAAGAGTGTAGCAAGATTCCAAGCCTTAATCTCGTGCTCATGTGTTAAGGAGGATGAATTTTCAGAAGAGTTGGCTCAAGAGCTTGTTTTCTCACATTCCCCTCTTCTTCTAAAAATTTAGATTTAGAAGCTACAAGAAGTAAGGGAAGCTTTCATTAGTTGAAGACTTGTTGTATGAACATAGTTGTGTGTTAATGTGACCTTGGCTTGTGCTGAAAATTGAATTGGAATGAGTTATGTTGAGATGTTGTGTGGAAATGAGTTTCCTCTGAATTTTAATGATTTTGTGTTGAAATGTGGTATGGATTGTTGAATGTGTTGAGTATGTTGTTGTGGGCTGTTGTATGGTTATATTCAACCTCTATGGGATCGATTTGAGGTATGAGTGAGTAGAAAGTTTGGATTTTTGGGGTTTTTCAAAGAAAGTTCTACTACTACTGTTTGATAGTCGCTGAGCGACTAAGGGCTTCGCTGAGTGAGAATGCCCTTGAGACTGAATTGAGACTGTTAGGTTGAGGTTCGCTGAGCAACCCATCGCGTCGCTGAGCGAGTGTTCTTGAGTGGTAGAATTGGCTGAGGTGTAAAAGGAATTCGTTGAGCGAAGTGTTATTCATTGAGCGAGTGTTCATAGGAATCTAGAAATTTTCTTGAAGAGAGTTCATTGAGTAAGTGTGTGGCTCGCCGAGTGAGTGTGGGCATTCCAGAAAACTTGGGAGTAGTTTGCTGAGCAAATGCTGAACTCACTGAGTGAATTGAGGGCCTTGGAGAGTAGTGCTTTCTGTTGCTAGAGGCTTGCTAGGCTAACACCGTGTTTGCTGAGAGAGGAGTATGTGCAGGTTCTGGCTGCTCTTTGGAGTGGCTTGTCACTGAGCGAGTAGGCGACTCGCTGAGCGAAAAGTGGTCGATGGGAATTTAGAGAAAGTCCCTAGAATGGATTCGCAGAGTGGCTCTAGTTACCACTAAGCGAGTGACCCTGATTTGTTGAGCGAAACTCATGGTCGTTAAGCGAAATACGATTGGGAAGGACTCCTAATATGAGTCTAAGGTTGAGAATGTGGGAGGAGTGGCAGGTTGCTTGGATAGGACCTCCACTGGTTGTGAATGAATTGTTGTGTGAGATTTCTCACGAGGTAGGCTGTATTGGTGTTGTGTTGCTATTATTGTGTTGTTACACACTCACACACACACACACACACACACACACACACACACACACATAATGATATTGTTATGGTTAAGTGGTTGTGGTATATGCATTTCATGCATATGTTGTTGGCTGAGGCTGTATGATGGGCCTCATGTCGTTGTGCGGGCAGGCATGTAAGTTGGATGGTTGACAGGAGTTGCGGCTCAGACGGGCCTCCAACCTAGTGCCTGGATAAGATGTGGGGTCTTAAAGATAGGCCTTTGGGGATGAGTGGATGGGCAATTTTGCAGAGGGCCAAGGCGGTGTAGGCCTTGTGTTGTGGTGAGCCACCACCCACATACACTTATCCTGACATACCACTAAGCTTATCTGTGGATCATAGTTTTGGCAATCCTTGAATGGTGCTTGGGTAGGCCATGGTAGGGGGTGAGACCTGGCTGATTGCCCAAGATGTTGTAAAATTTCTCGAGAGTCGCGTCATCATGCATTGACATAGTTGGGACGTATTAATTAGTGTTATGGGGTTCTAGACTGAGAACTCTTGCCATATGAATGAATGCTATATATATATATATATGTATGAGTATGAATGTTGAGAATATGTTGATGGTTTTAGAATTCATATGTTATGTTGTTGTTTTTGTAAGCTTACCATTGCCTTGTTTTGTTGTTATTGGATGTCTTGTTGCTGTTGTTGCGCTGGTATGCCTATGATGATCACGTCTTCTGGCGTGGGAGCAGATGGCGATGCTTCGATGGGCCCAGCATCTCAAAGCTGAGGATAGAGCTTGATGTTGGAGATGTTTGGCTTGAGGAGCCAAGCTTTTGTTTCTTTTGTTGTATATTCAATTTTATTCTTTTGATGGGGTTGTATAGTGTGACCAGCTATAGGGAGTGTGTTTTGTATCCCCCTCCCTTGTTGATGGACTGTATATTGGATTATTTTTGATATGGCCTAGTAATATCCTATTCTTTTGTTAGATGAAAGTTGCAAAGACAGTGGTGTATGGCAGAAGGAGAGATTGTTGAAATCTCTCTCTCAGTATGTGTATGTTATATATATATATATATATATATATATATATATATATATATATATATATATATGTTATGATTTTTATTTGTTTACATGATGTGACGGTAAGAGTAGGATTAGTAGGGTTGTTTAGTAGCGATAGTTGGGTCGTTACATGATACTTAGGAATCCATTCTTATAGGTCTCCACTAGGTGTAGCCTATAAGGTTCCCTTTTCATGGTGACTCTAATCCATGATCACCTAGGTCACTTATGGTTTGGGATTAGTAAGCGTCTTTATCAACCCAACACTAGAGGTACTCAAAGGGTTTCTTATTTGCAAGATTTGTTACTACATTGGTTTATCTAGGACAACATTCTTCTTGTATGAATAGGCTACCTGAAACCTAGGTCATTATTCCTTCATCTAAAGATAATTGCACTTTAACCTATGTTCCTGAGGCATAAACAGACACTCAGTTATCTCTTACTAAGCCCTTAACAATACAAAAAACATAAAAAAGTAAGTGGAAGCAACTAAGGAGGACATCACAACATCACACATTTTGCACACATTAGACATATACATTATTTTCATTTATCCCTATAAGTCATGCAACACATGTAAACATGTATTCATACTTTACTCTCAGGGCCATCAACACGAATGTGCTTCATGAAGAACAATTGTGCCTCAAACTTGAGATGTTAAACTCAAATCCAGCATCCAATATCAACAACACCTTTATCTTTCACCCCCAAATCATGTGAATCACTCAACTCCCCATGTAACGCTGTGTTTTCTTAATGTTTGATTTAGTGGTTTAATAACTAAAAATGAAAATATAGTATGTGATATTGATGATTAAAATGAATAAAATAAGTTATGTTGTATGAGTGTTGTTTTGTGTTGCTTGTTTTGGAATTCCTATCTGAAATTAGGGAATTGGTGAAAAATGTTCTTGAACCAAAGTGAGAGTGTTAGTTATGTTCATATAGGTTGTTGAGGGAAACAACGGTGTTGAGCTAGTTGTGAGGCTTAGGGAGTGAGTAGATGGTGTTGGATTGAGACGTGGGACAACGTAGCAGAACTAAAATTATGTCCCCTTATTATTCAAACGAATGGCACGAATCAAGGTTAATAAAATAGAATTAAAATAAGAGTTACCTCTTCCACTGAACGATGCAAGCGAGCAATCATCTCCACAGGTGTGCACACAGACAAGTGTGCACCTCCACGCCCACACTAGGGTTCCTCTCGGTTGTAGTGCTAGCGGCAATCAGAGGGGAGTTTGACGGCTAACCCTAATGTATGTCTCAATATCATGTACGGCCACACCTCTTATAATAAGTATTAATAAGAGGTAATTTGGGTTAAAGAGCGTCACTCATAATGGGCTTAATTCTAACGAATTGGCCTATTAAAATTGTTCTGGTCCAACCAATTTTTATTCCTAGTGGACTTGCCTTAAGTGTGTGACCCTATAGGTTCTCTAAATAATGGGCCTTATATATTAAATATCAAGTGTATATCCCAACAATCTCCCACTTGCACCAAAATATTTAATATTTATAATAATGAGCGATATCTAGCAATACATCACTATTACCCAATACTGAGAATGCCAGTGAAATGACATAACCTTTCCATGATAATAAATTTGTATGGTTCATCCCTTTGTCCGAATATCTAAGCGGACACAAGGCATGGAATATGTCATCCTTGTATAGTCCAATTTTATATCTTGATACCCGAGAAGACTTTACTGTGATAAATATCTCATATTTATCCTTTTGAGCATGGTCATGCATTTATTAGTCTTACTTTACCAAGTGGCCCTATAGATATCACTCCA
Organism: Spatholobus suberectus; assembly: GCA_004329165.1. Taxonomy (NCBI): domain Eukaryota; kingdom Viridiplantae; phylum Streptophyta; class Magnoliopsida; order Fabales; family Fabaceae; genus Spatholobus; species Spatholobus suberectus. The sequence goes on along the minus strand of CM014729.1, from coordinate 50,270,123 downwards.
GTTACATAGGAGGGACAAATCCCATCTACACCACTCACATTCTTCAACATGATTTAGTCCATGTCCAATTGCAATCTTTATAATCACCTTGTTATAGGTGACATTTGAGTACATTAAAACATATAGTTCCTCATGTAAGAATCGTAGTGACTTTAGGTCAAAGGATTCCGTACAATTATCACTTTGATAATCATTTATGACTTTAGTGTAACAATCCATGTAACGTTCTCAATGTGGGTCGGTCCAGTACATCATTACTCCTAATGTGTACCAACGCATGAATTTAATATCTCATATTCATGATTTGTGAGATGTGATCATCAATCCATTAACGTACTTGTCTTAATGTATTAATTTTGTCCAAATATTAATACTTGACTAGGGACAATTTTCAAGAATAGCACTAAGTAGAATCTCACAATCAAGTCATCCACTTAATGTCCTACAAAGTTGTTCTTGCTATTCTAAGGACAAAATTATACATAAATAAGTATAATACTGAAATGCCTCTTTATTATATATAACACGAAAAAGACGTATGTCTAATACACGTAAGTTTCTAGTACATACGTCAACTATGCAGTTATGATCTCCCACTTGCACTAGAGCCATTCAGACATATTTCTAATGCCTAATGATCTAGTGTGCCCCTCATGCTTCTGCTGTGCGAAAGGTTTAGTTAGTGGGTCCACAACATTATCATCTGTATGTACTTTGTATATTTCCACATCTCCTCTGTCGATAATCTTGCGAATGAGATGGAAACGGCTAAGTATATGCTTGGATCTTTGATGTGATCTAGGTTCCTTAGCTTGAGCAATTGTTCCACTATTATCACAGTAGAGATGAATAGGGTGCTCAATGCTAGGAACCACACCAAGCTCACCAATGAACTTTTTCATCCAAATAGCCTCTTTTGCAGCATTTAAGGTAGCAATATCCTCAGCTTCTGTCGTAGAATCGACAACTATGTCTTGCTTTGAACTTTTCTAGCTCACAGCGCCACCATTCAAACAAAAAACATAACCTGATTGCAATCTTGAGTCGTCTTGGTCAGTTTGGAAGCTTACATCAGTGTAACTTCTTACACTTAGTTGTTCCTCACCTTCATAGACTAAGAACAAATCCTTAGTTCTTCTTAAGTCCTTAAGGATGTTCTTGACCGCAGTCCAGTGACCTTCACCAGGATTTGACTAGTACCTACTCGTCATACTCAAAGCATACGAAATATCTGGTCGAGTACATAACATGGCATACATAATAGATCCAGTAGCTGATGCATATGGAATCTTGCTCATACGATCTCTTTCTTCCTTAGTGGAAGGAGATTGAGCTTTGGATAAGCTTATGCCATGTGACATAGGTAAAAAACCTTCCTTGGAATCTTATATATTGAGTCGTTTCAATACTTTGTCAATATATGTACTCTGACTTAAGCCAAGCATTCTTTGTGATCTATCTCTATAGATCCTTATACCTAATACATAAGTTGCTTCGGCTAAATCTTTCATGGAAAAACAACTTTCCAACCACATCTTTACATATTGAAGTGTAGGAATGTCATTTCCCATAAGTAGTATGTCATCTACATATAGTACCAAAAATACTACTATGTTGTCACTAACCTTTTTGTAGACACAAGGTTCATCTTCATTTTTAATGAAACCAAACTGCTTAATAGCTTCATCAAAACGAAGGTTCCAGCTTCTAGAAGCTTGCTTCAATCCATAAATGGACCGTTGCAACTTACAACCCTTTCTAGCATTTTCAAGCATATTAAAGCCTTCGGGTTGTGTCATGTACACATCCTCAAGAAGATTTCCATTAAGGAAAGTAGTCTTGACATCCATTTGCCAGATTTCATAATCGTAGTAAGCTTCAATAGCAAGCAAGATCCGAACAGATTTAAGCATAACTACTAGAGAAAAAGTTTCATCATAGTCTACACCATGAATTTGCTTGAAACCCTTAGCTACCAATCTTGCTTTGAAGGTACTCACATTACCATCCATGTCAGTTTTCTTTTTGAAAACCCACTTGCACCCAATAGGTTTTACCCTATCAGGTGGATCAACCAAGGTCTATACCTCATTAGTGTACATGGATTCCATTTCAAATCTCATGGCATCAAGCCATTTCTCAAACTCTGGACTAGAAGTGGCTTCTTGATATGTTACAGGCTCATTTTGATCCATGAGCAATACATCTCCTTGCTAAGTGACAAGAAAGCCATATCTCTCAAGTCGGTGACGTATCCTGTCAGACCTTCGTGGTTCTTGTGCTACTTGACTATGCAGTTCACAACACTTCGTGGTATTTGCACTGGTTCCATTATTGACTCATGACTACTATGTGGTTCTTGAATTTCTTCAAGTTTTACTTTCTTCCCACTGATTTCCTTAGAAATAAATTCTTTTACTAAAAATACAACATTCCGTGCGACAAATACTTTGCCTTCAGTAGGATTATAAAAGTAGTAACCCTTAGTTTCCTTTGGGTATCCCACAAAGTAGCATTTATCTGATTTGGGTCCTAATTTATCAGAAACTAGGCGCTTCACATAAGCTTCACATCCCCAAATCCTCCTGAAGGACATACTAGGTCGTTTTCCAGTCCATATCTTACATGGTGTCTTCATGACAGCTTTTGATGGAACAAGGTTTAGTGTGAAAGCTGCTGTCAACAAGGCATGCCCCCAAAATGAGTTAGGGAAGTCTGAATGACTCATCATAGATCGAACCATATCTAATAGTGTCCAATTCCTCCTTTCTAAAACACCATTCCATTGTGGCGCTCCACAAGGAGTGAGTTGAGATATAATCCCATACTCTTTTAGATAGTCATTAAATTGTAGGCTCAAGTACTCTCCACCTTAATCTGATCGAAGTATCTTAATACTTTTACCTAACTAGTTTTGTACTTCATTCTTGAATTCTTTGAACTTTTCAAAGGACTCAGACTTGTGTTTCATAAGATACACAAATCCATATCTACTGTAGTCATCAGTGAAAGTGATGAAGTATTGAAAACCACCTTTGGCCATTTTGCCTATGGGCCCACATACATTACTATGTATGAGTCCTAGAAGATCACTCGCCCTTTCACCTTGTCCTGTGAATGGGGTCTTTGTCATCTTCCCTAATAAACAAGATTCACATATGTCAAATGATTCATAATCAAAAAGAGTCCAAGTATCCATCATGATGGAGTTTGGAAACATGTTTCTCGTTTATATGCCCAAGACGACAATGCCAAAGAAAAGATGGATTCAAATCATTTGATTTTATCCTCTTTGTATTAATGTTATAGATGGGCATTTCTAGATCAAGAACATAGAGTTCGTTATTCAATTGTGCACAACCATAGAAAATTTCATTCATATAAATTTAACAACTTTTGTTCTTTATTATAAATGAAAAACCTTTCTTATCCAAGCATGAAACATAAATAATGTTCTTACTAATAGCTAGCACGAAATAACAATTATCAAGTTCCAAAATAAGCCCACTGGTAAAAGTCAAATAATAAGTTCCTACGACTAAAGTAGCAACTCTTGCTCCATTACCCACGCATAGGTCGACTTCGCCCTTAGTCAACCGTTTACTCCTTCTTAGTCCCTACACATTTACACAAATGTCAGACCCACATCCAGTATCTAATACCTAAGATGCAGAAGTAGATAAGTTAACTTCTATAACAAAAATACCAGAAGTGGAAGTCTGACTTCCCTTCTTATTTTTAACCTCCTCCAAGTACTTTGGACAGTTTCTCTTCCAATGTCCTGTTTGCCCATAATGGAAGCATGTTCCAGCCTTAGCAATCCCTCCCACTGGCTTCAAGCCAGATGTATTGGGCTTATATTTGCCCTTGCCTTTTGGGAAAGTCTCGGGCTTCTTAAATTGCATCTTGCCCTTATTCTTTCCCAACTAAATCATCATAACAGCCTTCCCCTTACCTTTACTGATGCTTTGCTCAGCTGTTCTCAACATGCTAAGCAATTCTGGAAGAGGTTTGTCAATTTCATTCATGTTATAGTTCATGACAAATTGACTAAAGGAGTCCGGCAATGATTGCAGGACAAGGTCAATAGCCATTTCTTGGCCTAGTGAAACCCCAAGCCTTTCAAGGTTCTCTATGTACCCAATCATTTTGAGTACATGAGGTCCAACAGGGTTTCCCTCTTCCAGTCTGCATTGGTAAAGGGCTTTTGATGCTTCATATCTTTCATGCCTAGCCTGCCCTTGATAAAGGCTTTTTAAATGTACGATCATATCGTATGCATCCATGTTCTCATGATGCTTCTGAAGCTCTGAGTTCATGGTTGCAAGCATGAAGCATCCCACATCAAGAGCATCATCTTGATGCTTTTTATGAGCATCTTTTTCAGCTCTAGGGGCAATAGTAGGGGGTGCTTCGAGAATGGGTTGTTCCAGGACATACAGCTTCTTTTCATGTCTAAGGACAATCCTTATATTTTTGTACCAGTCTAGAAAGTTTGTTCCAGACAACTTCTCCTTCTCAAGGAAGAATTGCAATGACATGTTATTAGTATTGTTTGCAGCCACGGTAATCTATCAACAAAAACAAACATATAAGTATTCGTGTTATATAAAAATTTATTAAGGTCTTTAATTAAAATATACCTCCTACTATTTTGTTTAAAAACAATGACCCTCAACAATGATAAAATTTTAGTGGGCCAAGATCCATATTTGACCTAATCATAAGTCAACTTTGGTTGAACACTTACAAGTAGGCTATTTAGGTAGAAAACACTTTTCAATTGTATCACATACAACTCTTGGATAGTTAGGTGAATAACTCTTATTATAATTTATCTTATGAATATGAGCCCAATCTAATGCCTCTAGGTTTTTCAATCTTATTGAATTTAACCTAGTTAAGTCAAAACCCAATGACTTGACATTTTGGATATTACAATTATCCCATCGCGCCTCACTAGTATAGATAAAGGCACTCCGCTTTGGCAGACCCACACTTAATTGATACTAACCTTGACGAGTGTCATACATCGGAAGGCATTATATATAAGACTTAATATTTATCTTGAGGGTTTTTTTTTTAAATTTATTTTAAACATCTTTAAAATTATCTAGTCGTTAAACACTTTAACTAACTAACGAGCATGTATCTCATACATAAACGTGAAATAGCTATGGCCTCCTATAATACATTCCCAACAAAATACATAATCTCATTAAAATAAAGAAACCTCGTTTTACATATGAGGGGAGTGAGATGAGAAGAGAAATACAATAGAATTTTAGGAGATAAGGCACGACACGCAGGTCGTATTTTTAACCAAAATACTAGGGCCATAACCATTCACCATGCAAAAAAAAAATCACAAAATATAAAATTTATCGTTTTAATCACATTGATATGTATTTTACGAAATAACACCCTACATAGAGAAAGCATGGGGGTCCCGCTGCCAACCATAGACGGAAACCCTATTCGCCGCCAACCTTAGATGGCTAGGGTTCAACATTTGAAACCCTGATGTCGTGTGCTCATGATGGCCATGGTTTAACTCTTAAACCTTCTTGATCCCCAAAAACATAAACTTTTCACATTGTACGCATTCAAGCATATACAAAATTACATGCTCGATAATACGAATTTAAACCGGCAGAAAATCACATACTTGAATTAAATAGAAGAACACCATATATGCATGTTATCAAATAACAAATACTAAATGCGCAAAGTATCATGCATTCATGCTAACGAATATAAAGCAATAGAATATCATATATTCATATTTGCATTTAACAAAATATGACAAATATCAATTCTAATATATGCAACCCAAAATGTGCCTTTCATTAACTAGTGCTCTGATACCAATTGTTGGATTAAGATGTGGGACAATGTAGTGGAACTAAAATTTTGTCCCCTTATTGTTCAAATGAATGGCACGAATCAAGGTTAATAAAATAGAATTAAAATAAGAGTTACCTCTTCCACTGAACGATGCAAGCGAGCGATCATCTCCACAGGTGTGCACACAAACAAGTGTGCGCCTCCACGCCCACACTAGGGTTCCTCTCGGTTGCAGTGCTAGCGGCAATGAAAGGGGAGTTTGACGGCTAACCCTAATGCATGTCTCAATAATGTACAGCCACACCTCTTATAACAAGTATTAATAGGAGGTAATTAGGGTTAAAGAGTGTCACTCATAATGGGCTCAATTCTAACAAATTAGCCCATTAAAATTGTTTTGGTCCAACTAGTTTTAATTCCTAGTGGGCTTACCTTAAGTTTAAGACCCTATAGGTTTCCTAAATAATGGACCTTAATATTAAATATCAAGTGCATATCTCAACAGATGGACTATGGGCTTTAGTGGGCCCGAAGCTGTGGCGAGGACCAGGAAAGTTTAAAGACCACCCGAGGCCTTCTCCTTCCATTTTTCTCACTTTTACTACATCAAACCTTCCCCTTTCTCTCAAACTCTCTCATTCTCTCAATCTTTCTCAAACCACCAAGAGTTTAGAAGGAATCAAAGCCTTGATCCTTTGTCCGTGTATTGAGAAGAATGGATTTCTCGAAGGTTTGGCTCAAGAGTTCGTTTCTCCATATTCTCCTCCTTCCCCAAATTTCAGATTCGGAACTCCTAGATTTAAAGGAAGCTTACAAATGCTAAATAGTTGTTGTATGAACATAGTTATATGCAAATGTGGTTGTGGTTTGTACTGAAAACTGAATTTGAATGAGTTATGTTGAGATATTGTGTGGAAATGGGTTTCGTTCAAATTCTTGATGATTTGTGTTGAAATGTTGTATGGATTGTTGAATGTGTTGAGTATGTTGTTGTGGGCTGTTGTGTGGTTGTATTTGATCCCTGTGGAGTAGATTTGGGACATGAGTGAGTAGAAAGTTTGGATCTTTAGGTTTCTAGACGAGAGTTGCTAGTTCTGTTATCTGAGAGTTGTTGAGATATGAGGGGTCTTGTTGAGCGAGAACGCCCCTGAGACTGAAGTGAGGTTGTTGGGTTGGTGATTCGATGAGCGACCCATCATGTCGTTGAGCGAGCGTTCTTGAGTGGTAGGAATGGCTATAGTGTAAGAGGATTCGTTGAGTGAAATGTTGTTCGCTGAGTGAATGTTCATAAAAATCTAGAAATTTTCCAGAAAAAAGTTCGCTAAGCAAGTGTATGGCTCACTAAGTGAGTGTTTGGCATTCCAGAAAGCTTAGGAGCAATTTGCTGAGCGAATTAGGGACCCTAGAGAGTGGTGCTCTCTATTGCAAGAGGTTTGTTGGGTGAACAACATGTTTGTTGAGCAAGGAGTGGGTGTAGGTTCTGGCTGTTCTCTGGAATGGCTATTCACTAAGCGAGTATGTGACTCGCTGAGCGAAATGTTGTTGATGGTGGTTTAGGGAAAGTCCCTAGAACAAATCCGTTGAGCGACTCTAGTTGCCACTGAGCGAGAGATTCTGGTTCGCTGAGTGAAAAGCCTTCGTAGGGGAAGTTGGTCCTCTATAAGGAACATCATCGTTAAGCGAGTATATGGATCGCTGAGCGAATGTAGTGCTCTATTGTTGATCAATTTTGAAGGTGTAGTTGTGTGAAACATGGTTGAGAAGGACTCCTAGTGTGAGTCTAAGGTTGAGAACGTGGGAAGAGTGGCAGGTTGCTTGGATAGGACCTCCACTTGTCGTAAGTGTTGTCACTTGGGTTTTACCCATAGGATGTAGGCTGCTTGGATAGGGCCTTGGATTGGCAGGTTTGTTGGATAGGACCTACACTAGTTGTGAATGAATTATTGTGTGAGGTTTCTCACGAGGTATGGGCTACTTGGATAGGGCTTTACCTGTTGATTATGCTTGGGGTTAGATTGGGCCTGCATGGTTTTGGTAGTGGTTGTGGACCATGTATGGTGCTGGTCAGACCCACGTGGCGTTGTGTTGTTGTTGTTGTGTTGCTACACATATATATGTTGATTTGTTGTTGTTGAGTGGGAGTGGTGTTGTGATACATGCATTTCATGCATATGTTGTATGCTTGAGGCTATGTGATGGGCCTCATGTTGTGGTGCGGGTAGGCACGTAAGTTGGATGGTTAACAAGAGTTGTGGCTTAGACGGGTCTCCAACCTAGTGCTTGGATAAGACATAGGGTCTTAAAGATGGGCCTTCGAGGATGAGTGGATAGGCGATCCCGTAGGGGGCCAAGGTGGTGTAGACCTTCAGTCGCGGTGACCTACCACCTACATACACTTATCCTGACACACCACTAAGCTTATCCATGAATTAGAGTTTTGGCAATCCCTGAATGAGTGTTGGATCTTCATGGTAGGGGGTAAGACCTGGTTGATCGCTTGAATTGTTGTGCATCTCTTAAGAGTCGTGTCATCATGCATTGACATAGTTGTGGTGGATTGGTTGTGATATGGGGTTTTGGACTGAGAACTCTTTTCCATATGAATGCATGCTATATATATATATATATATATATATATATATGTATATATGTATGTATGTATGTATGAGTACAAATGTTGAGAATTGTTGATGGTTTCAGAATTCATATGCTATGTTGTTGTTTTAGTAAGCTTACCCTTGCCTTGTTTTGTTAGTGTTGGATGTATCATTGCTGTTGTTGTGCTGGTGTGACTGTGATGATCATGTCCTATGGCGTGCGAGCAAATAGTGATGCTTTAGTGGACCCAGCTTCTCAGAGCTGAGGATGGAGCTGCGAGTTGGAGATGTTTGGCTTGAGGAGCCAAGCTTTTGTCTCTTTTGTTATGTATTTAGTTTCATTCTTTTGATGGGGTTGTATAGTGTGACTAGCGATAGGGAGTGCATTTTGTACTCCCTCCCCCGTTGATGTGTATTGATTTTGTTATGTGGCTTCGAGGTTATTCCCCTGTCCTTTTGCTACTGACAGTTGTAAAGATATGAATGTATGGTAGTAAGAGAGATGGATAAATCTCTTAGCACGTGTATGTTTCACACACACACACACACACACATATATATGTTATGATTTTTTTATTCATGTTTATGTGCCAAGAATGAGATTAGTAGGGTTGTTTGGTAGTGACAGTGGGGTTGTTACACCCCAGATAAATCAAACTTATTATAGTATTATATCCATACAAGGTATCGAGAAAAAAAGGAAATAATCAAGACAATCATGGTATTACTACAGCTAACCAAAAGAGAATACAACACCAAGACGAAATATAGGGAGTGGGAATGCATGTAAGGGGATGCACTCATTTTACATCTATCATTTAGTAAACAGACATACATCTCATGTTCTAACAAACATGGAAGGCACATATCAAAAGAAGTTCTTATTGCGAAACAACATAACTTGTTAGTAAACCATACAAGTGTAACAACATTCCCATTTAAGGGCCTTCACATTGATAAGAGAAAGTATGCACTAAAATAATCTATATCTATACACACAAGCATTCAAGTAAGGACAGGGAGTTTAGAAACAACTCCCCATCCTCTACACAACAAAAAAAAAGGAACATACTACTATTAAGGCATGCAAACAACCAAAGGGTCTATCACTTAGGGGACACACACCTAGGGTAAGCTCGGCATCCTTATTAGTCTCTCTAACACTAGGAACGAAAGGCCTACTATAGCTTATGGTATAAGGCTGACTGTTTCTTCCTTCGTAGAGCTAAGACATTCCTCGACACTGGTGGGATGTAACGACCCACCTTCGTCACAGGAATTCCCAACCAACATGACCGAGATTCAATTTTAGTTCAATTATAAAGCTCTTTAATTGATTTATATCTAAAAATGGGTAAGAAATTTTTCACGTTTTCGCAGGCCTTTCTATCCACTAGTACTAACATCTAATAGAAATAAAGTTCATACCATCGATCATGTGAGAAAGAGAAATCATATACTCATGCAAATATCTATAGAGACTTGTACAAGCAACACACGATGCCTTGTACACCAACTCGCACGCAAAAGATCATAATACTTTAATGTGAGGTGTGTGTCAATACATGTGATTCAACTACAGATACAAAGCAAAAGGGGAGGGGAATGATACAAATATCACGCACTCCCTAAGCTAGTCATGAATACTGACTCACACAACTAAAGAGGAAAGATCCATTGTGGAACTTTTCCCCAATCTAGGACCTGAGATACGTAGCAAGATGCATCGCACAAGCTGTCTCAACAATCTTCATGTAGGAAGATCTCTCGTTCTCCAGCACGTATGATGATGCCAATCCACAGACTATAAGCTTATATGAAGGTCTGACTTGCGACTCCCCCAAGCTCTTCTAGTGTATCCAAGACCGACATGTGGACGAGGGCTAAGGAACCAAATGGCGCTCCATCCATCTGCTCTCGTGATAACAAATCATCGTGATCATCATAGTCACACACAGACAAAACATACAAGCAAGGATAAACTACCTAAAAGAGAACAATCATAGCAAGTAATATGTAGATGCCGACATTTATAAACCCTCTCCATGGAGAACAACTGTTGAGTGACTAGTTAGACGTATCCTTTAAACATGGTAAAGGTTAACACTTAGACATGGGTAAAAGCGACACGTGCCAAAAACCATTGGGGAATACCGGTCCTGATCTCGGAGCAATTGTGGCTTCATTGGGATATACGTATGTGGGTAGTCGCCGCCACGACTTGGGGTGCGCAATAGCTCGGCCTCCTGTGGAATCGTGCATCTGCATATCCCTAAGGTGAATCAAATGCCTCCACTAGCTTTCCCGACGCTTATCAAGGCATCCCTCAAAAATCATGTAGGTATGCATATCAATAATAACGATAACATTCAATAGAGTAGTAATTTTTTTACCATTTAGTTCCTTTACAAGGGTTAGACATATCTAGGTATATGCCTGTCACCCACCGGCCAGGCCTCCCCAATAGGAACTAAGCAAAATTACCATTAGATTCCCCTTTTGTGGATTTAGACATACACTCGATATGTTCGCTACCCACTGGGCCGAGCCTATCCACGAGGATATTTAGTTAAACATTATCTAAATCGAATGAGAATCACCATCTTAAAACTTCCCAATATGTCATCAAGTCATATACATTAACCACATTATGCCTTTTATAAAAATGAAACTCTTATAGTCCACCATTTAACAACTTTTGTTAAGTCTTATATAAAATTATAAATTTTGTTATAAAATATTAAAATATAAAAAAATTAGATAAGAAATTGAATTTCAAGTCATCCTTTTAAAACTTAGGCCATGGCTATTGATTACAACTTACTTGCATAACTTATAATACTATACCTTTATAATTAAATCATTAAAAATACCTTTTTAATATATATATATATATATATATAAAACAAAAAGGAGATATTTTCTTAAACATCATATTTAACTTTTATCTAAAAATATCCATCATTAAGTTTTAAGTACAAATTGTGTTTTCAAAAAGTTATACAAAAAGTTATAAAACCTTTACTTAAGACAGGCTTCTAGTAATTTGCCAGAATTCAGCCTCTATTTTAATAATCATTTTGGAATAGTAAACTATTTTTCTTAACATGATCCATATATGTTTGGAAATGAAATTTTGTCTATTTTCTAAAATAATAAAGATCAACTCAAGCAAAAATCTAGAAAAAATAACAAGACAATAAGGTCAAGGTGACCTGCTAGAGGACTAGCGAACACGTCTTGCCATTTTTCACATCTAAATGAAACTTTTCATAAACCAAACCTTTTATTTTCTGAAATTATACTTAATTTTTTTTTCAAAATGACCAAGAACATCAAAATCCAAGATCCACACGATTTTATATGCTTTTTGAAAATTCACAGTTCTCAAAACCACTTTTAGTCAGAAAACAAGTACAACCTTCAGTTCCCAAAAATCATTAAAAATATAAAACCAAACCAAATATAGGTAGACCATACATTCTTGGAAATATTTTTGTGTCTACTTTTTGGTCGTTTAAATAGTTTCTTCAACACAACCAATTTTTCCAAAATCACATTTTATTACCCACTGTCGGTTAGCGTTTTTAGAAAGCATGCATAACTTTCAAAAGGCTTAAATTTTTCATTTCTTAACCTTTTAATGCGTTTCTTGAGTCCATTTTGGAGGAAATTTTGTCTAGTTTACACTTGCACAACAAGCACTCAAAAATATTAACACAGCTCCAGATATCATAAAAACAGTGCATAGTGCACCATACTTGGACAGGAAAACCAAAGAGCATCAAGAACATGCGATACACTTGCACGAAAATGTGATCTGTAACACCGTGTTTTTCTTAATGTATGATTAAGTGTTTTAATAACTAAAAAGTGGAAATTTGATATGTAATTTAGGTGATTAAAAGAAATAAATGAATTGTTGTGATGCATGGTATGTTGTATGTAATGATGGTTTGGTGTTGTTTGTTTGAAATTCGGATTTGAATTTAGGAAGTTTAAGATATGTGCTTGAGCCAATTTGGATATGTTGTGAGAATGATTTTGGACTTTTGAGAGAAAACAGTTAAGTTAAACTAGTTTTGAGATAAAGGAAGTGGCTTGGTGAGGTTTGGGGCTCAGTTGGCCAAAAGTCGGTGTGAAGCTCCAGGGAGGTTGGATGTATATAAGGAAGTGGAGGGAGGAATTCCCTCATTCTCCCATTCTCTTTCTCTCTCTACACTTTCTCTCTCTTCAATTTTCTCTCAATCTTTCTCTAGAAATTGTTGAGTCTGTGGGAGTATAAACGAGGTTTGAGCTTGATTTAGCAGTTGTGGTAAGGAAAGGAATGATCCTAGCTAGATTTTGGCTCAAGAACACTGGATTCTCAAGGAACCTAAATTCAGATTCAGTAACTTTTAGAGGTAAGGGAAGCTTACAAATCAGTTGTTTTGTGTTAATAACTGTTGGTATACTGATTTCTTGCCTTATGATCGATTAAATCTCTGTGGATGTTGCCATTTTGTTGGATTTGGGTGAAAATGGGTTTTGGGAGAGAAATTTTGAGATTTGGATGAGAAATTGATGATTTTATGATGAAATGTTGATTTGATTGTATGATTTGGTTTGTATTAACTTGGTTGAGGTGGATTGAGGTTGTTGGAACATTATTGATTTGAAATCTATGTTATTTGGTTGAAAAGTTTGAGTTTTGTTCGTAGAGAATCGCGTTTTTTCAAAAATCCTCGCAGATAATCGATTATAGGCATCTGATAATCAATTATCTAGAGTTTCAGAAAACTGTTTTTGTGATTTGGTTTCGGAAATAATCGATTATGGGCATCTGATAATCGATTGTCTACTGTTCAGAATTTTTTTTTTTTATTTAGTTTGGAAATAATCGATGATGGGCATTTTACAATCAATTATCTATTGTTCAAAAAAAAATCTGATGCATTTTGCTATAGTACATAATCTGTTATTCCATATCTGAATGTACTATTTTAGATTTTTAAAGTTTTCATCCTAAAATGTGAAATTTTATGAATTTCAAGGTTTGTTAATCCTCCAAATGGTTTTCAAAGAAGGTTTTGGTTTTGTAATTGCACTTGATTGTTGGATTGGTTGTGAAGTGGAAGGTTGCTTAGATAGGACCTCCAGTTATTATGTATGATATTGTGTCTCACGAGGTGGGCTACTTAGATAGGGCCTTACCTATTGATTTTGATTGAGGCCGGATTGGGGCTGGTATGGTGTTGATGGATGTTGAGTGGTCGTGTGAGGTAGCTGATGATAGACCTCTTTGCCAATGGTTGTATTGATATACCTATATATGTTGTATGTTTATTGGTTGTGGTTGAGTGGTTGATGGTGTGAGTGGTCATGGGAGGTAGCTGACGATAGACCTCTTTGCTACTAGTTGTATTAATATACATATATATATGTCGTATGTTTATTGGTTGTGGTTGAGTGGTTGAGGTGTGTAGTACATGCATTCATGCATAGTTGGCGGCTGAGATAGCTGACGATGGACCTCATGCCGTGGTGTGGGTAGGCACGTAAGTTGGATGGTGACCATAGTTGGAACTCAGAGGGGCCTCCAACCTAGTGCTAGATAAGACGTGTGGCAGCTGACGATGGGCCTTTGGGGATGAGTGGATGGGCGACTCCGCAGAAGGCTAAGGTGATGCAGGCCTTGTGTCGCGATAAGCCACCACCCACATACACTTATCCTGACAAACCACTAAGCTTATCCGCATATCAGAGTTTGTTAATCCCTGAATGGTGCTTAGATAGGCCACAATAGGGGGTGAGACCTGGCTAATCGCTCGATATGTTGTAAATCTCTTGATAGTCGTGTCATCATGCATTGACATAGTTGTGACAGATTGGTTGCGATATGGAGTTTTGGATTGAGAACTCTTTGCCATGTAAATGAATGCTTTATATATGTACATCTGTATGTAGATGTTGAGAACTCTGGATATATGATGGTGTGCCATATACTTGTGGTTGAATATTGTGAATTGTTGATGATTTCCAACATTGTATGCTTTGCCGTTGTTTTAGTAAGCTTACCCTTGCCATGTTTTGTTGTTGTTGGTTGTCCTGTGTTGTTGTTGTGCTGATGTGCCTGTGATGATCACGTCTTATGGTGTGGGAGCAGATGGCAAGGCTTTGGTGGCTCCGGCGACTCAAAGCTAAGGATGGAGCCGAAAGCTGGAGATGTTTGGCTTAAGAAAGCCAAGTTTTGTTGTTTTAGTTATGATTCAGTTTCATTATATTCTATTGATGGGATTGTATAGATTAACCAGCTATAAGGAGTGAGTTTTATATTCCTCTTCCCCAATGATGTATATTTTGATATGTTTGATATGAGCTGGTGTTATCTCATTGTTGTATATGATATGATGATGATAGATATACAGATATGCATGTATGGTACCAGGAGAGATAGGTGGATCTCTTAGTTGATATGTATGACCTATATACAGACATGATTTGAATTGATTTTATTCACCCGATAGGTGGATGAGGTGCATGTTTAGTAGGGTTGTTTAGTAGCGATAGTTGGGTCGTTACATTTTTATATTTTGGGCCTATTTATTGTAATTGGTAATATCTTATACGTATATTTTATATAGCATGTTGATTTCTTATTATTGAATATTTTAAGAATGTATGGGATTGTATGGAATACTGTAGCGACAGAGGGTCGTTACACCTATCCCTCAAACAAAAAGAAAAATACTATAGGTCTCCAGGTCCTCCCTGGTTGAGATGTCCTCTAACTCGTACTCAGCATCACGGGGCATCAATTTCGTCTTCAATAATCACGATCAATCATACACAGAAGAAAATAATGGAGTGAGATGTTTTGTTCTAAAATCACTTTCACATGTATGGTAAGAAATCTATCATAAAACAAAGATGAAACACAGCTAACAACAAAAGGAATCCTAAGGTTCATTCTAAGTTGTATCAGACTACCCTTGATTAGGTATGGATCCATAGTTCCAATTAGTGAGTAATAGTTCTCAACAGAATCGGGAAGTGACTGGAAGTACACATACCTCATCAACATCGTCACAGGGTACAGTCCTCATCATCATTGAGGAAAATAACAGTCAAGATATCCATTTGTAGATGTATACTCTTAAACCAATCTTGGAAAGCTGAGTAGTTGTCGAGGTTATCAAGCTTGGTCAGGCGAATATTCTGACTCGAGGGAGCTACCCTGGCCATTGGAACTTTCATCACTCAATGCCTACCCCCAAGACCTTTGCAAGTGGGTCCCTACCTTTCATTCCTCAGTATACCAAATTGTAACTTCCCTAGCAGGGTATCATGCCACAACATGTCACTTGCTTTACATTAGTCACTAATCTATCCACTTCCTACTTCTTAAACAAAGGTTTTCCTGGTCTCAATTAATTTGAGCACCAGTACAATCAACATTTTTGCCTTATATTACAGAAATTACACAATACCTAAAATTTTAACAAAATAACGACATAGTAATTATAGTTTAATTACTAGAATTTTGGCAGAATAACAACAAAATAAATACATTTTAATTTTCTAAATTTGAGCAAGGTAACAGCTTAGCAAGTGCATTTTAATTTTATAAAATTTAGCAAAGTAACAGCTTAGCAATTATAATTTAATAATTTAAATTTAAACAAAGTAACAACTTAGTAAAAATTAAAGTTTAACATCAAATAATATAACAATAATAATAAAACTTAAGCCTAAACGGGTTTAGGGGAAAACCCTTCCTACCAACATGCAAAGTGACAATAATTTAAAACCAACCCCCCCCCCCCCCCCCATTATCCTCTAAGGTGGTTGATGAAGAGGATGGAATTGTTGGTGCAAGCTTCTAGGAGGAGAAATTCTACTAGTTGAAAACTAGCAAAATTTTAACATAAAAACTAGATAAAAAAAAATTTTAGAGAGAGAAAACTTTAGAAAGAGAAGCTCTCTAGCTTGGAAGAGGAAGAGGAGATGCTGAAAATTTGTAGGAGGGAAGGGCTATTTATAGAAGAGGAAGGGGTCTTAGGTGTCCACCAATAACCTAAGCAATGATGCAATAAATCAAGTTTTAAATTTGTTTTTAATTTAAATTTAGGGACAAATATGCAAACTTTGGGACACATACACCATTTAGGGTGTTGAATCACCCCTCCTAGGCTTGTGGACATGCTATATGAGCTGTCCTCAAGCTCCTCAGTGTAAATTTTATCTGTAGGTGCATTAACCAGTACCGATAAAATTGCCTAAACTTAAAAAATTAGTTTTTAATATCAAAATAATTCATTTTAATGAAAAACTGGACAAATACATTATTTTTCATGAAAAATAAATTTCTAATAATAATTTAATTTTTATTAATTTATTTCAAATTATATGTATTTATTTTGTATTTTTAAGCTAGAAAATTCATAAAAAATTCATTTTAATTCAATAAATACCAAAAATTTTATGAAAATTTTTAAATGAAATATTTTACCCATAAATAAACTAAACTTACCATTTTCACCCTTTTTGAATGTCAAATCAATACTGGCTGACTTATTAGACACCTAGGAGCATTTTAGTCATTTTACACAGGAATTCCAAAAAAAAATCCAAAATTATATTTTAATATATATGATATAATTCCAAGCTCAAATTGACATTTTAATGTCAATTGAATCTTTTTCTCATGTCAGCCCTTAATGTTGAGAAATAGGGACAAAATCGTCATTTTCTAACTTCTTTGGGCTTTGGCTTGGAAAAATTATTAAAAATCACGATTAAATAGCTCTTGAGATTTTGAGCATAATGGTGAGATCAGAATTTTAAAATTTCATCCCGATTTTTCAAAATTGCATTGTCAAATATTAAAAAAAAAGTTAAAAAATTGAAATAGGATTGTTATATTTTCACTATTTTTCTTTCAAAATAAAGTTTTTATAATGAAAGATACTTAGTATAAAATTTTCAAAATATTTTAAGGTCAAAAACTCTAGTTGGTTTTCACAGTCAACTAGGAGTATTTTTGTCATTTTTCAATAAATTTTAGAAAAATTTCTAAAATGATTATTAATTATTCTAAATACATTGATGATTTTAAAAATAATTTTTAAACATACAGAATAATTTAATATACAAAAGTAGGGGTGTTACAATGGGAGCCTTGACAACTGGGCTAAATGTTTCTCGAAAGTCAAGACTAGGAATTTGTGTGTAGTCTTTAGGTACTAGGCGAGCTTTGAACCAATCAATGCTTCCATCTTCTTTAAGTTTAGTTCAAAAAATCCATTTGGATCCTACAACATTTGCATCAAGTGGGCGTGGAACAAGAGGCCAAGTATTATTAGAGTGAAGCAACAATTTCATCTTGCATGGCTACTTGCTAATTGGAGTATTTAAGAGCAATTTTGTAGGTTTTAGGTTCTTCAATGGAGATAATAAGGGAACCATGGGATGTTGATGGGTTAGGAATAGAGGGCATACATAGTCTTTTAGGTATGATGGAAGACGTTTGTCTTAGGTAGGTCGATAGGTGGTGGGATAAGTAGGTTAGTAGTGTCATTGGGTGATGAAGAAATATTATTTGGGTTTGAATCGAGTATAGATGTAGAGGATGGGGAAGATGGGGAGGAAGAGACTAAAGTAGGTGTAGGAGTGTTTTTGGGAAGTCCAAGTATAAGTGTTTGGGAGAGGCATCCACAAGGTCTTCATGTATAGAGACGTCCTTCGTCCTATTAGAAAACCATTCATCAAAATCAAGAAAGCAAGTGATAAAAGACTCATGGTATGATGTAATCATTGGATTTTTTATGTAAATAAGGAAAATAATTTTCATTAAAAACAACGTGTCATGAAATATATACACAATGAGTGTGTGGATCTAGGCATTGATAACCTTTGTGAAGAGGAGTATATCCTATAAAAACACAAGGAATGGTTTTTCTAGAAAAATTATGTAATGCAAGTGTTTTTAAATAGGGAAAACATTGAGAACCGAAAATTCATATTCTAGAATAATCAGGATTATTACCAAAAAAGTTTAGAGTAAGGAGTTTCCTTACCAATAGATGACAGAGGTGATCAATTTAAGGTAAATAGCAGTTAAGAAGGCATCAACCAAAATTTTAAAGGAACATTAGCATGAAAAATTAAAGTCAATCTTGTTTCAACAATATGTCGATGTGTGCGTTTGACAAGTCCATTTTGCTCTAGTGTGTAAGGACATGACAATTGTTGAAAGATACCACAATGAGCAAGGTGATTAGAGAATTCTTTTGAAATGAGTTCACCACCATCATCACTTTGAAACACCTTAATTTTCTTGTCAAAATGATTCTCAACAAAAGCTGAAACTTAAGAAAGCATGTATAAAAATTAGATTCTTTTTTAAAGGATATAACCATGTATAATAAGTAAAATCATCAATAAAAATGACATAATATTGAAATTTTTGAGAGGAGAGTGTAGGAGCTGGACCCCATAAATCACTATGAATTTTTTCCTAAGGAAATCTTATAATTGAATTAGATTTATTAAAGGAAAGTTTGCAATGTTTCCCAAGTAGACAACTACTACATAAAGAATTTTTTTTAACCAATCCAAAACATTGATAACTTTCTTATTTTCTAGAATCTACAAGAATTTTAAATTTGGATGTCCTAAGCGAGCATGCCAAACTTCAAAAGACACTTCTTTGACTGTAGTAAAAGCTTCAATTTTCCCACTTTCAAGTGCATACAAGCTCCCCTTTTTATGTCCTTTGGCCAAGATCTGGTGTTTTTGATCCTTAATAACAAAACCATTAGCTTTAAATTCAAAAGTGCATGAACTATCATTAATAAGTTGACTCACTGATAACAAATTATTTTTGAGTTTAGGTACTACTAATATATTATTTAAGTGAAGCTTACCTTGAGTGGTTTTGAGCAATGCTTTATTTGTGTGGGTTATGGGTAAAGCTTGTCCATTCCCAACAAAAACATTGTTAGTGCCAAAATAAGGTTTTAAATTTAAATTACCTCCTTGGTTTGTCATGTGAGTTGTTACTCCTAAATCAGCACAGAATTTTGGGTTGCTTTCTTCATTGGTATCCATTGCTACCAATGTTTCTTAGGTATTTTCATTATCAATATTATATTCATACCTATAGTAGCATTTTGGGGCAGTATGATTTGTTCTTCCATAAATTTGAGAAGGTTCCTTGTTTTGTCGTCTTGGTGGTCCTTTCCAGTTATTGTTAAACTTTGGCATTGTTGTGGAGTTTGAGGCTTGATTGCTTTCATTTTGACGATTTTTTATAAAGGAGTGTGAAACATGTCCTTTAAAATTTCCTATGCCTCTACACATGTTTCTTCCTTATCCCTATTGGCCAAAAAAGGCTTGATTATGATCAATTAAAGATTTTTCTTCAATGACATAAACTTGCTCAAAATTTTGCAGTGACATATTAAATTGATTAAAAGAAGGATATGGAGGTTTTGTTAAACTATAATTTGAAATTCCTTATAATTGTTTCTAAGTCCTCTAGAAATTTGAAAAACTTTGTTAACATTTGAAAGAGGCTTTTCAATGGCTGAGAGTTTGTCACATAATTTTTTGAATTTTCTTATGTATTCATCCAAGGATAGACTTCCTTTTGATAACCCATACACTACTGCAAAAAAGGCTTTCAACATCAGTTGTTTTGGGGTTTCTACATCAATTCATGAACCAACCTAGGTACAAACGATGTAGAAAGTTAGACATTTTTACATCAAAAAAAGAATCGATGTAAAAAGTCACTTTCTACACCAGTTCACTTATTAACCGGTATAGAAAGGTGTCACTTTCTACATTAGTTCAAGCTAAAATTGATGTAAAAAGTCAATTTCTATGTGTATAAATTGACACCTTTCTTCATTGGTTCATATATTAACCTATGTAGAAAATGACTTTCAACATCGATTAAAGCATTAATTGATGTCAAAAGTCAGTTTTTTTTTAAATATTTTGTCTTTTTTTTTAATTTCCCAACCTGTAATGTAAAAACAAACCCAAGCAGATAGTTAAATCATATTTAAATATACTAAATCAGAAATATTATCAATAAATATTATTATATGCATTAGAAGTATAATTATATGCTAAAGTACATCATAAATACATTTCAAAGAATTCTAAACTACCTAACTACAACTAATTCTAAACTATCTACTAAACACACTTAACAATTCTAAACTAGCTAAATACATTCTAAACAAACAAAAAAATCAATTGTTACTAATTTTTACCAAGAACTTTGCCCAAGTCTGTTGGATGTCAACAATTGCCTTATCACCCAATGGATTCGAGTCAGCGAATAATTGCAACATATAATAATCTAAGATTAGATCATAAACAATAAAGACTATAATTAATGTAACTTGTTAAAGTAAAATTATATTACTTGATTCCAAGAAGCTGCAATATTCGCTTGGATTATGGTGGACATCCATTACATCACGTAATAGCCACATTCATAAGATCCATTTTGTTTATTACACTGCAATTCAATATGAAATGTAATTATATCATGTAATTGTTATACATAGAAACTAATAAAGTTTGTTTTTAAATGTCGAGATTATAAACTACTTACCTTGGGGAGAATTCATTAAAGCTTGTTTAATGTTGTCGTAGGCCTACCTTCCAAAATATGATATGCAGACACAACACTAATTAAAAAACATGAATGTAAATTATTTATAAGATTACGACTTATAATACAAAGCAAAAGGCAAATGTGTTATATATTAAAGCTTACATTTGTACTAAGTTCTACATCTATTTCATGGGCTACCTATGCAAGGAACATACCATATGGCAACATTGTCCGTAGGAAAAAAAATCAAGAGCTATCAATGGGACTTGCATTGGGGAATAGTTAGTGACAACAATTACATAATTGAAGTTGTACTTAATGATGAATGAAAGGTGCCATATAAATCCATTTCCTTGAACCATTCATCCATCTGGACATGTACGTCTGGGATTCTTCTTTCTTATTCCCTTACTTCTAAATGGCTTAAAGCTCTAAGAAACCATATGTATCTGCAGTCCCCTTTTCCATACCTAAGCAATGCACATACCTAAAATGTAGAAATAAATGTTAATTATAAATCAATGATACTTAATTAGCTAATGAACCTACAAATAAAATGTACTTACAATATCTATAACTATACAATTGAGATGTTGAGTATGACATTGCCACCGCTTATTTCTAACATATCATTGAAGTTTATATACAACTAGACAATGCTCTCCCTGCCAAATACACTAGCATCCCACAACACCTGTACAGGATCCTCTTGGTGGTCCTTAGCCAAATCAAGCAAGCTTACAATTGCATCACATAGGGGTTTCGACCTTTTTTTAGGCAGAACCCTTCTCTTTGGTCCGTCAATATCCTACAAAATAAATATAATTTAATATTAGTAAAACACGATTAGATTGTTTCAATTTTAATTGAAAAAAACAAGTAAATAATATACCTTTGCCGAAAGAGGCTTCACAAGATGTCTTAGCCATGCAATGAAAGTTTTGAGGGCCTGCCCCACTAACTAAACCTTCGTAATAGGCACAGGGACTCGAGCATTAGCATCTCGAATTTGTTCAACCACAACTCTCTCCAAATCATCTTGCATGCGCATGTGGTGTATGGTTGAACCCCTTCATAAAATTTCCCAAGTGCCATTAGTTGAAGAGGATCCTCCTGAATGTACAACTCATAATTATTAGGGAAATTAGTATGAGTCTCCTCTCCTAATGGATCTAGAGCAACAATAACAACACAACTCCCCTTTGCGTTAACATGAACAATAGAAGGTGCTACATGTGGTTCGATGGGAGCAACTTGCAGGGAAAGACCCAAAGATTCTGGCAGCTGGTCGAACTCCAGTCTCAATCTCTCTATAACCTCCTATGTTATCTATTGTGTCAACTGCTCCATCACTTCCTAGTTGACCAATGCAGTGTGTAGGAATCATGTGAAGAAGGTCCAAAGAAATATCGAATCCCCACACTGACTCTAGCAATACGAACACGGCCTAAGTGCTCCGGTCACCCAATGGTAGTTGTTAGTGTATCTTGACTGTCCATGGGGAACAAAAGAACCCTAGTGTGCTCTGCTCAACCAGGGATTCCTACAACAACAAAAATGAGAAATTTGTAAGATAATTTGTAGGCTTGTAACAATTAAAATTCAAAAAGAAAATAATAATAATTTGCAATCCTTTCAATAATGTCGCATGCCTCCTAAGTAGTATAATCGCCCTTTGGTCCTATGTGGGCATGCATCCATTTCTGAGCACATGTGGGTGGTGATGGAGGATCAACAACTGCTACTAAATTAGATTGGGCTGATTCCTTTCGTGTCTTCAACTTGTCCACCACCATTTTCTTCTTAAGCAAGTCATAACCCTCATGAGACAATCTGTGGGGGCTGTTATTCTTCTTCTAGATGTCCCATGCTTTTTTTTTTATTCCTTGTTAAAAATAACAAACCATTAACTTTATTAAAATAATAAAATAACATATAAATGACATTTTTAAAAATAATAAGCCTAACTAATCGCCTAAGAATCATCCATCCAGTTTTGAACAAATTGTTGTCATGTATCCTCGTCAAAACCATATTTTTGAGAAGGAGATATGTACTTGTGGGTGAGGTTTGTCTTAAATTGCCTCCACTTTGTAGCCACAGATGAAAGCCTCTTCTTCTTCACAATTTATGTCTGAAGAATATCAAAGGTAGTCTACAATACAAATCAAAATTAAAGAGTTGGTGTATAACAATAATATGGTTAAATACAATAGAAACCATAACATGGATTTATTATGGGAAATAACTACCAAATTAGATTTTTTGCAACCTCCAATACATGATACAATCATGGACCAAAATAGACACCTTTGATCGAGCTACAATCCTAGGTAACTGTTGAATTTACTTGCATTTTTGCCTTGAAGCTCTACCAATCTAAGGATGTATATCAACTCGTACCTTCTCCTCAACAACTTGCCTAATGACCATATCTCTTAGTCGTGTGGCTTGTCTAGTCTTTTTTGAGGTGGACTATGAAGGAGAGCTACTAGATGGATCAGTCATGTGCCTATTTAGTCAAAAAAATAACAAAGGTCAATAGCAAGATAAAAAGCATCCCTAAACCCCTAATAAACAAGAATGCCATAAACAATTTCTACATAAAATTGGGCAGAGTTTTCTCTGTTTTCTAATACTTTCCCCATATACCTGTTTACATGTATTTAATTAGTCACAATACCAAACATCACATTTGGCCAAGCATGCAAACACATCATAAGCACAATCTTCAATAGTCATATAATTCAATTATCCTAAGCAATAACAAAACCATAAATTAAAAAACACACTAAACATTTGTGCAATCTGGCTACCCAACATACCAAAAAATAATAACATGATTTACATATCTTACTATTATAAAACTAACCCATAATCCAAAGCTAAGGTCATCTCCATCCCTAAAACACATTTTTGAACTTTTTGAGATTATTAAATGGATTTCACTATTACACATCACCCATATCTACTTTTTATAATTTAAACAACTCATTTCTTCAATCTAGCAACTCTAAAAATTTTACTAAATGGACTTCACAATTGATTCTACATCCTTATATTTCATCAACAATTTTTTTATTCAAATGGTGCAGTGCTAAAACTGGCTAAAAGTGTGTGTGTGTGAAAATTAAATTCATCATTTTCTTTTCAAATCACTAAAAGTTGACACCAATTGAACACAAGTTAACCTGCACAAGGAATAAGTAAAAGCATTGAGTGCTTATCAAAATTTCACTCCAATGGTCATGTCTTATTAGGCACCAATACTTAATGAGAAGATCTGGTTTAAACACTGGCCATGGAGATGGCCTAAAATATTCGTAATTTAAAAACCACTGTCTCATAAATACATATGTAGTCAAATCTAACATATAACAGAAACAACATACCTTACTCAACTTTAAAAATATCACAGTCACAGCTTTAAATAAAGCAACCAAAACATACAACTAATAACAAGCCAACTCAATCACTAGCCAGCAATCATTAAAGCATCAAGAACATAAATCACAAAATACAAAACATTACAACACGAAATCAATTCTCCTGAACTACCTGATAAACAGCAAGTCAGATTTTGACCAATTTTCCATTTAAACTTATGATTTGTGAAAAATGGTGGATTAAGATTTTAGACATTGAAGAAGTACCTGGTTAGGGTTCGAAGGTAGAGGCAGAGTCTAGTTGTGAGCACAAGCAATGGCAATGGCGTAAGCATGAGTAATAGTGAACATGAGCAACAGAGAGGGAGGGTTGCATAGCAATGGCGTGAGCACAATCGAGGAAGTAGCAATTGGAATGGTGCGAGCACAGTTGAGGAAGAAGCAAAGCAAATGGTGGGTTCGTTAGAGTGAGAAGGTTGTAGAGCGAGAGGAAGAAGATGATGTTTGGAGGGCACGCGAGTGAAATGAAATTGATTTCAGGGTTTTAAAGGGCCATTTTACATGAGTGTAGTTTAAATTGATGTAAAAAGCTATTTTTTACATAGGTTATATTTATAACCAATGTAAAAGGGCCTTTTTTACATCGATTCAACTATAACCGATGTAAAATAGTTAAACTTAATTACAAAAAAGCCATCGCGCCTTTTTCTACATCGGTTCTCTTACAACTGATGTAAAACTACGTAGCTAAAAGAATATTTTTCATTAGTGATGAAGGCTATTTTCGAGTTAGGCTTCACGATCTTCAATGTTGGGCAACAGCTAATCATGAAGTGAACTCCAAATTGAGTAAATTATATCCCCTCCATGGAACATACAAAAAGTTTCTTCTTTCATGTTTCCTGTAACGACCTTTTGTTGCTACAGTATCACTTACTACTTTATACATTACTAAGATGTTCAATAATAAATAATATCAACACACTATTATAATCTCATTCATACCACGTAGTATATATGTATATGCAAGATATGAAATAATATAATACAAGCCAAAATATACAAAACCAAGGGAGAGATACGAAAAGAAACTCCATATAGCTGGTCCACTATACAGCATATACAAAAGAAACCAAAAGGATATTTTCAAAAAGGTCCACCCAAAAAGGGCCTTCAACCTCTCCAACTGAAACCTTCATGTATCAATTGTGGGAAGTTGAACTTGCTAAAGCTTCACCCTCTACTCCCACGCCAAACGACATGATCGTCATAGTCACAGCAACACACATAACCACAACCAGCAACAACAGCAACCATAACGAAACAAAACAACAAGGCAAGGGTAAGCTTACAAAACAAAGATAAACATATAATATCGAATGCATTTTATCCAATCCATCAACATGCTAATTTGGCATTCAATTCATCAAAGGAATGGGTTCACATACAATACGGCACAACACACCATGCTTTCAACATCCACATATCAATGCATGAATGACACGACTCTCAAGAGATTTACTACATTCCGAGCAATCAACTAGGTCTTACCCCCTACCATGGCCTTCCAAGCACCATTCAGGGATTGCCAAAACTTTGATCTACAGATAAGCTTAGTGGTTTGTTAGGATAAGTGAATGTGCGTGGTGGTTTACCGCGACACAAGGCCTACACTGCCTTGGCCCCTTGCAGAATTACCCATTCACTCATCTCCAAGGCCCATCTTTTCAACCCCACGTCTTATCCAAGCACTAGGTTGGAGGCCCATCTAACTCGCAGCTCCTGTCAACTAGCCAATTTACATGCCTACCCGCACAACCTCAGCCAACAACATATGCATGCAAATGCATGCTTCACCACAACATCCACACAATCACAACCATTCATCAATATCCATACATATATGCATTGGCAACACAACACCACATGGCCTACTCAGCACCACCTATGGTCCAACAACCATTACCAACTCCATGTAGGCCTAAATCCATCCCCATGCATGGTTAACAGGTAAGGCTCTATCCAAGCAGCACATACCTCGTGAGAATTCTCACACAATACTAGGACCTACATCCCTTGTGAGACGTCTCAACACGGCAACACAACATAATCAGTGGAAGTTCTATTTAAACAACCTTTCACCCAACTACCATTTTCCAATAATTTATCAAACAAATCCACAACAATAATAAAGAAAAACCAAGAGCTAGTTTGGAAAACCATTTGAACATCCAATTATCTTAAAATATACATTTGACATCCATAAGAGTTAATAAAGTCATCAACCAACAACAACAAAAATTATAAAGCAAAGAAAATCCTGTTATTCTCTTGTTGAGCGTGAATTTCATCGCTAAGCACAATATCTGTCACTAAATGAGAATTTTCGTCGCTAAGTGAGTGACATCCAGAGAGTCATCAACATTCGTCACTAAGCAAATTGCTAAGCGGCATACCTCTAGGGAATTTTTCAAAGTTTGTCGCTAAGCGACAATTTCCATCACTAAGCGAATGACAGACTTCCAATGAATTTCATGATCGTCGCTAAGTGAGTGACAGACTTCCTATGAATTTCAAGATCCGTCACTAAGCGACAATTTTCGTTGCTAAGCAAATGACTTAAAGCGAGATTTTCCGTTGGTGGGCGCGAGTACGATCTTTTTGTTCGCAAATCAAAGACCAACAACCATTTTTGACAAAATCAATCAACACCAAGCATCACAAAACAATTTTATTTACTTCTAATACCTTTATAACTGATTACATAACAATTTCTTCCACAAATCATCCATAGATTTCAAAACCCCCTTTCAAAACCCATTTTTGTCAAGTACCACATACGCACAATTATTCACAGAAATCAACCGATTTCAAAGCATTAAATCGACATATCAGCATCCATAAACACAAAATCAACCAATAGTAAGCTTCCCTTACCTCTAAAATTCCCTGAATCTATATTTAAGTTCCTTGAGAATTCGGTGTCTTGAGCCAAAACCTTCCAAGAATTGCTCCTTCTCTTACCAACTTACTGAATTGAGCTTGAAAACCCCTAGGACACCCTTAAAAACTTGAGAGATTCTAGAGAAAGATAGAAAGAGATGAAGAGAAGAGAGAGAATGAGAATGGGAGAATGGGAAAAAGTCTTTCTCCTTTCTTCCTTTTATACCTAACCCTTTAGAGCTGTTACATGGACTTTTGGGCTAATTGAGGCCTATAACTCATCAAACCACCCCCTTCATATCCCATAACTGGTCTAACTTAACTGTTTTCCCTCAAAAGCCCAAAATCACACTCACAACACATCCAATTGGCTCAAGCACATATCTTAAGTTTCCTAAATTCAAACCAGAATTCCAAATAAACAATACCAAACCATCACCATGCACAAAAAATCATGCACAACAATAATTCATTTATTTCTTTTAATCATCCATATCACATATCTAATTTCCACTTTTTAGTTATCAATGCACTAAATCATGCATTAGAAAAATAGGGTGTTACAATCCTCCCTAACAAGAAAAATTTTTGTCCTAAAAAATTCTCTTATCTGGAAAAAGATTCGAATATTACTCCTTCATCTTCTCCTCCAATTCCCATGTAGACTCTCCAGTTATGTCATTCTACACCATTCTAACTAACTGGACATCCTTTCCTCTTAATTGTTTTGTCCTCCTATCCACGATCCTTTCTAGAAATGTCATAGAGGTGAAGTCTTCTCAAACTTGCACCGAATCCGGTTCTATGACATGAGTAGGATCATGAATATACTTCCCCAACTGAGATACGTGGAAAACATCATGAATATTGGACAAAAAGGGAGGTAATGCTATCTGGTATGTAACAGGTTCAACTCTACGAAGGATTTGGTAAGGACCAAGAAACTTAGGAGTAAGCTTTCTGGATCTGATAGCCCTTCCTACTCCCATCATAGGCGTGACTCTCAAGAAAACATGATCAGCTTCCTCAAACTCAAGCGGCCTCCTATGCTTATCAGCATACGACTTCTAGCGACCCTAGGAAATCCTCATGTTCTCCTTAATCTTCTTCACCTTTTCTGTCGTTTGCTGTATCAATTCATATACTTGCATGAAAATTGTTATTGAAAGTGAATTCTGCTAAAGGTAGAATTTCCTCCCAACTTCCGAGATGATCCAACACACATGCTCGCAAAAGGTCCTTCAAGGACTAAATCATCCTCTCTAACTGGGCATTCATCTGGGGGTGATATGCAGAACTAAGTTTCAATTTTGCACCCAATGCCTAATGCAAACTCTGCCAAAACCTCAATGTAAACCTTAGATCCCTTTCAGAGATGATACTCGAAGGCACTCCATGTAAATGTACAATCTCCTTAATGTATAGCTGTGTCAATCTCTCCAAGGAATACTTGATGTTAATAGGTAAGAAATGAGTACACTTTGTCAACCTATCAACAATGACCCATATAACATCAATGCCTCTTGCCGTTCTAGGCAAACTCACCATAAAGTCCATGGTATTGCTATCCCACTTCCATTCAAGTATCTCCATTGTTTGCAACATTTCTCCAAGTCTTTAGTGTTCTATCTTGACCTTCTGACAGGTCAGGCAAGCTACAACATACTCCGCCACATCTCTCTTCATACCCAACCACCAAAACATCTTTAAGTCCTGATACATCTTAGTTGTACCGAGATGCAAACTCAGCTTACTCTTGTGACCTTCTTCTAAAATAAGTTTCTTCAACTCAAGGTCGAGTCTACTTTCATCAAAGAGGTACAACTTGATTTGATCCAAACAAAAAGGGTTGACAAAACTTTACAACCAAGGTATACCTAACAAAAAGATAGCCTACCTTCACACAACAACATGATGGTCATCGAGCTAGCAAACAAGAGATTTTCTTTCAAAATGAAGGAATTGGCTGGAAATTATCTTGGACATTTATGTATTGGATCATAACTATGGGAGAAAAGATAAGATGACTAAGAAATAAAAGGAAACATCAGGAGGTTCTTCGAAATAGATTAATGGTAAAATCACAAATAAGAAATCTTAGATGTAAACAAACAATCGATTAATCCTTTCAACATATGTATTCCAAACCAAAAAGAATCAATAAAACTTATTTTGGAATAAAGAAAATCATTAACAAAATCCCAAAACAAATACCAAGCCAATCAAGGTAATAACTAACTTCAAAAGCAAGTTTTCATAGATAAAATGAAATAAGGAGACAATTATATGCGCAATAAATTTTCATGGAATAAACTAGACAAAGTTAATTTTGAAAACAACATTTTCTTCATAAGAGAGAAGTTTGTACAATACAAAAGAAATAATAACAATTAGACAAAACATATTTTCTCTGAATAAAGAACAAGTCAATATTGAAAACAAGTTGTTATTATAGAAAGGAAACAAATAATACAAATAGGAAACTAGTTATAGGCATAATAACCTTCACAATATGAGTACCTTAAATAATAACGGAAAATATCACCTTTAACTTTGAAAGAGAATTGTTTTATACATCACGAAGAACATAAAGATACTAAGGAAAATATGGATAAAGAACACATGGACAAGATTCACAAAACATCATCAACTAAGCAAAAGGTGATCTTGCCTAGGTTACAGTACAAATCTAAGGATTATTAGTTTTATCACACTCCATCAAGGTTGGGTTCTCAGCCTAAGGGGTCTTGGTTTCACTCCTTTCTCCACCTACCACAAACCTCATAGTTAAGACATAATCGACTTTTGGATCCTTGTGCAAAGAGTTACGACAATCTCTAGCATAGTGTCCTCCTTTCTTACATATGAAACAAACATTCTCTTTAAAAGGACAACTTGAGACATAATGCGGACCTTTGCATCTAAAACATTTCACAGGACTCTGAAGGATTGTCTTCATTGGGATATCCACCGTTGCCTTTGACACAACAGTGTGAACTTGATGTAGGCGTCGTCGACGTTGACAATTCCTCTAGGCTATGCCAAGTCGCATTGAGTACCTATTATTTCTCAGACTTAAGAGATAGACTTCACGTACAGGAAATACACATCGCCTCTCTCCTCTCGTTATCGATCTAGAAGCAATGGTTGATGTAGTGACTTCACCAACACGTCGCGGTGGCATCGTCTCAACAATTTGATAGCGGAAAGCAGCCAATGTCTCTAGAACCTGTTGGTTGCCCAAAGGCATTTGCCTAGAGATTGCAATGGTCAACTAATTTATGACCATCATCTGTTGAGCCACAATCGTAGCTAGATTATGAAGAACTTGAGCTACGTCAGTTGTTACCTTCCTGCCAGATCTATTCTTACGTATCACCATGGACTCCTAATAGTGCAAACCAATTAGGATTCCGTAAGACGAATGACATAACTATAAACCATCAATCAATAGTCATTCCTTTGTGGGAGTGGCTTCACAAAAGCTCATAACAATCATTCAGTCAATATACACCTATATGGTTAAATCAACACTTCATGCAACAATCATAGAACAAATGAAGGAAGACCATGAGTCAACTAAATCCATGAGCCCAACGCACAACCTCGCCTTCCACCTTTAGTGCTCAAATACAATTTTGAGTTGGCCATTCTCAAAATCATATTGTAGCCACTTCCAGTAGACTAGGCAACATAGACAACATTTTTCCTAACCGATGGTTAATGATCCAACACAAAATAAGAAACCTAGTAGGCCATAACCATGGTCTTTGGGAAGGAATCCACAACAAGGTTAGGCATCCACAGTAAATCTCAATTATGAGCACACACAAGAGAAGACACAACGGACCTATACCCACAAGTTCATTCCCAAAAGACACAACCAGCTCTGATACTAAAAAGTGAAACGACCCTCTGTCGCTACAATATCACTTACTACTTTATACATTACTAAGATATTCAATAATAAATAATATCAACACACTATTATAATCTCATTCATACCACATAGTATATATGTATATACAAGATATGAAATAATATAATACAAGCCAAAATATACAAAACCAAGGGAGAGATACAAAAAGAAACTCCCTATAGTTGGTCCACTATACAACGTATACAAAAGAAATCAAAAGGATATTTTCAAAAAGATCCACCCAAAAAAGGCCTTCAACCTCTCTAGTTGAAACCTTCATGCATCAACTGTGGGAAGTTGGACTTGCTAAAGCTTCACCTTCTGCTCCCATGCCAAACGACATGATCATCACAGTCACAGCAACACACATAACCACAACTAGCAACAACCGCAACCATAACGAAACAAAACAACAAAGCAAGGGTAAGCTTACAAAACAAAGATAAACATATAATATCAAATGCATTTTATCCAATCCATCAACATGCTAATTTGGCATTCAATTCATCAAAGGAATGAGTTCACATACAATACGGCACAACATACCATGCTTTCAACATCCACATGTCAATGCACGAATGACACGACTCTCGAGAGATTTACTACATTCTGAGCGATCAGCCAAGTCTTATCCCCTATCATGGCCTTCCAAGCACCATTCAAGGATTGCCAAAACTCTGATCTACAGATAAGCTTAGTGATTTGTCAGGATAAGTGAATGTGGGTAGTGGTTTACCGTGACACAAGCCTTGCACCGCCTTGGCCCCTTGCGGAATTACCCATTCACTCATCCCCAATGCCTATCTTTCCGACCCCACGTCTTATCTAGGCACTAGGTTGGAGGCCTATTTAAGTCGCAACTCTTGTCAACCAGCCAACTTACATGCCTACCCGCACACGGCTTGAGGCTCGCACAACCTCAGCCAACAACATATGCATGCAAATGCATGATTCACCACAACATCCACTCAATCACAACCATTCATCAATATCCATACATATATGCATTGGCAATACAACACCACGTGGCCTACTCAGCACCACTTGTGGTCCAACAACCACTACCAACTCCATGCAGGCCCAAATCCAGCCCTATGCATGGTTAACAGGTAAGGCTCTATCCAAGTAGCACATACCTCGTGAGAATTCTCACACAGTACTAGGACCTACATCTCCTGTGAGACGTCTCACCACAACAATACAACATAATCAGTGGAAGTTCTATCTAAGCAACCTTCCACCCAACTACCATTTTCCAATAATTTATCAAACAAATCTACAACAATAATAAAGAAAAACCAAGAGCCAATTTGGAAAACCATTTGAACATCCAATTATCTTAAAATATACATTTGACATCCATAAGAGTCAATAAAGTCATCAACCAACAACAACAAAAATTATAAAGCAAAGAAAATCCTGTTATTCTATTGCTAAGCCCAATATCCGTCGCTAAGCGAGAATTTTTGTCGCTAAGTGAGTGACTTCTAGAAAGTCATCAGCATCCGTCGCTAAGTGAATCTTCCATCGCTAAGCGACATATCTCCAAGAAATTTTTCAAAATCCATTGCTAAGCAAGATTTTCCATAGCTAAGCGAGTGACAAATTTCCAAAGAATTTCAAGATCCGTTGCTAAGCGAGTGACATACTTCCTATGAATTTCAAGATCTGTCGCTAAGTGACAATCTCCATCGCTAAGCAAATGACTTCCAGAAAGTCATTAGGATCTATCGCTAAGCGAGATTTTTCGTTGGTGGGCGCAAGTACGATCTTTTTGTTAGCAAATCAAAGACCAACAACCATTTTTGACAAAATCAATCAACACCAAGCATCACAAAACAATTTTATTTACTTCTAATACCTTTCTAATTGATTACATAACAATTTCTTCCACAACTCATCCATAGATTTCAAAACCCCCTTTCAAAACCTATTTTGTCAAGACCATATACACACAATTATTCACAGAAATCAACCAATTCCAAAGCATTAAATTGACATATCAGCATCCACAAACACAAAATCAACCAATAGTAAGCTTCCCTTACCTCTAAAAGTCCCTGAATCTAGATTTAGGTTCCTTGAGAATTCGGTGTCTTGAGCCAAAACCTTCCAAGAATTGCTCCTTCTCTTACCAACTCACTGAATTGAGCTT
Organism: Spatholobus suberectus; assembly: GCA_004329165.1. NCBI lineage: Eukaryota > Viridiplantae > Streptophyta > Magnoliopsida > Fabales > Fabaceae > Spatholobus > Spatholobus suberectus. Next base: position 50,236,660 of record CM014729.1, on the reverse strand, counting down.
GAAAACCCCTAGGATACCCTTAAAAGCTTGAGAGATTCTAGAGAGATGAAAAGAAAAGAGAGAATGAGAATGGGAGAAAGTCTCCTACCTTTCTTCCTTTTATACCTAACCCTCTAGAGCTCTCACACAGACTTTTGGGCTAATTGAGGCCCATGACTCATCAAACCACCCCCCATATCCCATAACTAGTCCAACTTATCTGTTTTCCCTCAAAAGTCCAAAATCACACTCACAACACATCCAATTGGCTCAAGTACATATCTCAAGTTTTCTAAATTCAAACCGAAATTCCAAATAAACAATACCAAACCATCACCATGCACAACAAATCATGCACAACAATAATTCATTTATTTCTTTTAATCATCCAGATCATATATCTAATTTCCACTTTTTAGTTATCAACGCATTGAATCATGCATTAGAAAAACAAGGTGTTACATTTCCAAGGAGCCATGAGGTGAGCAATCCATCATTTAGTGTCCATTGCACCGCATTTGGATTTTTTGTTTTAGTTCTAGCTGCATTAGTGACTTCATCAACTGGTTTTGAAGTGCTGGTAATATAATGTTCAAGGCCCAAGCTTCGAATCAAAGGTAAAATCTGGGATTTCCAGAGAAAGAAATTTGAAGTGGATAATTTGATTGAAATTATGCTTGAACATTGGTGGAATGACTAAATAGTGAGTTTGGGTTCTTTAGAGAACAATGCATCTGAAGAAGAGAGCTCTAATACCATAACGAATTTGAAGGAAAATAATATAATAATTATTATTTAGTCAACTCACTCAAGGCTACAAAGATTACATTGTGTATATATATACACATAACTCTAACGGTCAAAAAACATAAATTAAGAAAAAGAGATATATTAGCATGTAGTTAATAATGATTGATTTAATTTGATTTCATGAATCAAGGTTGTGCATTTAATAAGACTTGCTTCCAACGGTTTATAATTATTTCATGATTCTTTTTTTGATTTGTCTTAATTAGTTGCTGTAATTATAGCATGGTTTGAAGATATGATGTTTGGGGTTCTTTTCAAAGATAAAAATGAAAAAATGTTGACTTCAAGAAACAATTTTAAAATTTCTCTTTTCTCTTTTTTATCTTCAATTCAAATTTCATTTTTTTCCAATCTTTTTATTTTCTCTTCATTTAAACAAATAGAGCTTTATTATTTACTTTTTGCTTTAATCAATGTAAATCTGCCTTTATTTTTTGGGGTAAAATCCATTATGAAAAAATTCATAATAAGAAAAAGAATATAAGGACTAAAAAATTAAAAAATTTGAAAATTTCTTTTTTGGATTAAAAGAAAAATAAAAAAATAAAGTCGTATAAAATCAAAGAAAAAAAAAGAAAATACTTGTTTTTAGTTTTTCTTCTTTAAATTTTTAAATTTATGACATGTTTGATTTCCTTCTCACTTTTAGTTTTAAAAAATATTTTTTAAAATAACTTCCTACTACTTGACAATTAATTTTTCGTTCAAAATATATTAAATTTTGGAAATTATTTTTATAACAAGTGTTTTAAAAATAAAAAACAGAAATAATTAAGAGATGTTTTATCATCTCTTCTTTTATTTTTTTGCCCTAGCTTAAAAGTGAGTCGTCTAAAATAATATTACAAGTGATGAAATATGAGTTTGGTGTTAGTATTTTCTTTTTAAATTTTTATCATCTAAATGGTCAAGGTGATAGAAAGGACTGTGTAGGTAGATTCCAATTTTGAAGTTGGTGTGATGCCAGCCCCATCCCCCATTGGGGTAAATGCTACCGTCTATTAATTTGTACTTTGCGGTCCTCACGTACAGCTTAGGTTAGAGGATGGAACGCCACGTGTAACAACGGCCATCACAAAATGAAGAATTAGGATTAAAGTGGCTACGAGTACAGGATGCCGTTGCCATAGATAGCACAGAGGAATCACGTGTTGCCGCTGTTTTTTGACGACAAAGGACTCGTTTAATTATATCTTTCGGCTAACTTGCCATTCTGTGGGCCCCAGCTATAGATTTCTAATTTGCATGAAGTGGGTCCACTGGCCCTTTGCTATGAGAGATTGGTTATATATTTAATTTTTATAATTTCATTTCAAATTCAATTTGCTACTCATACAGCTTGTTTGGTCCCAAGTTTGGCACTATATTTTTTTATGTTTATTGAGAAGTTAATAGTTACATTATGTGTTTGGTCACGTGTTAATATATATTTCTGCATTTACAGAGAAGTTGTGTATTGTGACTTTCACGTTATTCTTTAATTTAACGTAAATTTTAACATCTATAATATATATCTAAATACACTGATAGATTATATATATATATATGTATATATTTTTAGTAAATTTGACTTAGTTTCTTACTTCGGAACGGGTGTTCAATTATATAAACATATTCTTATAATTTATAAATTATATATAGTTCCATCTAAACCTGATTTATTTCTTGTTTTGAGCAAAACTATATATACATAATTTTGATCCATTTATATCGTATGAAAATCATATTTTCTTTTTTGGTGAAAATATGAAAATTATATGTGAGATTATGTTTAATTTAAAAAATTTAAGATAAGGCATATATAATTTAAGAAAGTAATTTTATGATTTCATTTGATATTGTTACGAATAATTAAAAAAATATCACTTTACTCTTCTTTTATTTTACATAATTTATACAAGTATTAAAAATTGATTTTTTATTTTCATAATTTTTATACAAATATTTAAAAATAAGAAATTATGTATCAGTAAGGTGATATTTTCATAAATATTTTGTTTTGGATCAACATCAACCTTAGTTGGCTTCAATCGCTCTACCTCCATGTAGTTTGGTCGGAGGATGGATTTGTTTCACCATGTATTGGACTCATCTTGCTTGCACCCCCAAGTCTTGGAAGGTAGGTCAACGTAGGAGCTGACTTGCTTCTAACCTTGGGTAACTAACTCATTACGTGTCTTATAATTCTCGCAATTGCCTAACAATTCCATCTTATTTAAGGCAGTCTATGCCTCAGGTTTGTGATATGAACCTTCATCCTCTCACCTCAAACACATTTTGATTGTTGGAGTCATTACTAGGGGTGGAAATAGGCTGGGTCAAATAAGGCTTTGCTTAAAATAGGCTTGACTTATTTAAAAAATTCAAGGTTCAAGCCTGGCCTATTACCTATTAAAGGCTTCATTTTAGGCCTGGTTTGGCCTTTTTAAAAGCCTAACTTGGTCTGTTAGATTGCTTAAAATGCTATTTTATATTAAAGCTTTTAAATATGTATGACGTATCCTTAAATAAATTAATTGACTAATAGACCAATGGATAAAAACTCTATATAAAACAAAATATAAATTATGCAAATTAAAACTATTACTACTCAAGGCATGGGATAAAGGTGAAAATAAATAGGTTAGACTTGATAAGAGTCAAGTCTAACTTGTTTATATGATATAAACTTATTTATAAGGTTTAATATGATCTTCATGATAACTTATTTAAAAGTTTATTTTGTAACAAGGTATTTAAATATGACATAGATTTACCCTCTAATAAGATTATATGTTTGATTCTTTGTAAAGGTAAACTGCTTAATATTTAAAAAGGTAAATAAACATAAGACTTTAATATATTATAAAAAATTAATATAATATTAATGTTAACAAAAGATTATTATTAAAATTTACTTAAATAAGCCAGTTTGTTAGGCCTAAAAAACTTTTTTAACGGCTTAAAACCTTACCTGTTTAAACAAATAGACTTTTATAAAAGCCTTGACCTAGTTTATTTAGTAAAAAAGCCTAGCCTAATGTAGGCTAGGCTGTAGGCCGAATGGCCTAGCTTATTTCCACCCCTAGTCGTTACAATTAAGTGACAACCATTGTATGCCCTCCCTCTAGCCACCATGCTGACATCGTGCTCGTTGCCTTGCGGCCCACCAAAAATCATCTTCGCTGTGTGATGTCCATCCCATTTCCTCGATACAATCATATTTATAAAAATGAGAAGTAAAATAGAAAATATTTTTTCTTCAATTCAATTAAGCTCTCGTATTCTGATTTTTAATTGAAAGAACTAAATTAAATTTGAAGTGAAATTATAGAGATTAAATGAAAATTTTAATTACGATATTTTAATTACTCATAGGGTACAAAAGTACTTCCCTAAAAACAAATTAGATACCGTTGTATAATTTTATTACTCTCAAAGTACATACGTACTTTTTCCGTGCTATTAAGAACTTCTTCAAATTGTGCACACTTTGAAAGATATATATATATATATATATATATATATATATATATATATATATATATATAATCGGTATCAAAAGACTTAAGATTTTCATAGAATTTATATATTTTTTAGATAAGTCAAAAATTTTATTATAGCACAAGATATACTCAACCAGAAAAAAGACAATCTTAGAATTGATATTTAATTAATTAAACGCTTATTTATTTTTCTTTTTTCCATCAAATTCGACTTCTTTTATCATAAAAGCTATGTTATTTATTAAAGTGTAGGGTATTATATTAATTATTTTATGTTAAATTAATCATTTAAAATTGATAAAATGGAAAATGTCACCAACGTAGAACTACCACCAATACATACAAGTTATGTTTAAATTTAACATGAAAGAATACATTCTTATATATATGTGTTATATATATATATATAGGATATGATTAAATAGTATTAAGTATCAAATTTAATAAAATGACACTTTTAATAACTTTTTTTTTCTTATAATAAATTTAACTAACTCAACTGTTAAATTATAATACTATTGCAATAATTATGTTTATAAATTTATACAATTTAGTGTTAGTTATTTATTTCTATTTTAAATAATGTGTCAGACATTAAAACTATATATAAAGATTTAATTTTTATGTATTATATCAATGTAAAGATTTTATACCAACAACTAATTAGAAATTACTACATAAATGATAAAATAAAATACCTTATATAATCTTTTGATTCTTTTTGCACCGGAATACACAGTGCGTTTTAAAAGAATCCAAGATCCTCCTAACTTCAAGGTAAGAGAAGAGAGCGAGTGAGTGTGCTACGGAGGGGGCTCTGGTTCTGTGGTAGTCAGTGCCATGGAGGGAAAGTTAGAGATGAAATGAATTTGAAAAGAAATGAATGCTTAACAGACGCGATTTTGACGTTTCAGATTCTAATTGTCAGAAAAAGAGAAGATATACGCAGGTATACTAGTATAGAAGGCTCAACAGAAGAACCATTGTTTTTTTTTTAGGGTATCAATAGAACCAAATAAATTAAAATGTATTTTAATGATAAATTCACTTTCAAAAGAAAAAAACGATAAATTAGTGAATAAAGCTATTTTTTATGAAAAATGACAGCATTGAAGCGTGCCCCAAGTATTGGTAGGAATGTAAAAGACTTAAATTATTCAAAAATAATTTAAATTTGACAATTTTATATAATGAATCAAGTTTAACTTTGACTTTATGAATCAAAAAAAGTTTAACTTTGACTTTAAACTTATTTATTTAACTAAATAAATGAACTTTTTTCATTCATTAAAAAACTTCATTTATTTAGTTAAATAAATAAGTTTAAAGTCAAAATTAAACTTGATCATTCAAACAAATATAATTCAGGCTTTAATTTGTAGTTTGACATTAATAATTTACAAATAATTCACATGTGTATGTACAAATTATTTAGATAGTTATAATTTTATTCATTATGTTTACTCTAAAATTATTGTTAAGACAAAGGACGATTTTGTAATCCGCAAATATTTTGATAGTAACAAATAGTTAAAATATATATGTTTTTACGAAATCGTCTAATCATTTGTTCACAAGCAATCGTCTGATGTTTTTAAATGAATATCTTCTTTATCTTTTGATTAGATAAATTTTGTAACAAATCTTTCAGACGATAACAACGCTCTAAAATGATCTGCACATCAATCAGAGCGTAAGCTGCCTCGAAACGTATAAAACCTACATGCCTACTCTCGAGGAGAGTAAGCTCTTTTTAAGAGAAAAAGAAGGAGTGTATGCGAATGTCAGAACGGGAAAGCGGACGTGACAACTGCTACAAGATTGAGTAATGGAATAGAAAAGATAAGTAGACCGCTTTATCTTGTCATATGACAAGTTGGTGAAAGGCATTAAATGCTACATTTAATGCTCCAACGACTCTCTTCATCAGACGAAGGTCGTCTCTTGGAAAGCACTCAACGGATACTTTTGGAGAAGCCTATAAATAGAAGAAGAGACCTTTTTCGTGTTTGTTGTTGCTATAAAAACCATAACATCTTTAAGAAACGAAAAAAGCTCTTCTCTTGTATACTTTGATTGTAAAAATCCTTTTGTGTACTTACTTGTATATTCGTCTGATAAGATGTTAAGCCTAGTAAGGTAACTCACGAGTAAACATTTTTCAAAAGAAATTGGTGGAAGCCTGAAGAGGCTTTAATTCAAAGAATACTTAGGTTATTGCTTGGAGAGGCAAGTAAAAAACTACTTGGGTTGAACCTGAAGAGGCTTGTGGAAAGAATACTTGTAACTTGAAAAGTTAGTGAAACTTGGTTATTGCCAAGAACTGAAGGTAGTCTCTAGGGTGAGATGAACCTATATAAATCTTGTGTGCTTTCCAGTTTGTAGTTTAGTTTTCGCTTGTCTTATAAAACATTTTTGAAAAACTCCTTGATCATATCTTTCAGAAGATGCGTCTTTAACGTTTTGCAAATATTTGCTATAACACAATTTAACCCCCCCTTCTTGTGTTATCTCTGTGTTTTACAATTTGGTATCAAAGCTCAACTTCTAAGGGTTAAGCACTTTAACAAGTGATAGAGGAAAAGATCTGTATGGCAAACCTTGAAGGATAGTTCATCCTTGAAGGAGCTTCACTGTCAAGGCCTCCAGCCTTCAATGGAGAGGATTATTCATACTGGAAGGACAGAATGGAAATGTACATCAAGTCTACTCACTATAACATCTGGAGAATCATAACACATGGAGATCATGTTGTAGCCAAGCTAGAAAACGAATACAATCAAGATGACTACCACATGTTACAACAAAATGCAAAAGCTAAGTATATTATAACTTATGCCCTATCAAAAACTGAATATAATAAATTTTGCAGCTACAAAACTGCTAAGAAAATGTGGGATGCTATACGCATAACACATAAAGGCACAGAAGATGTTTGTCTCAGGAGAGCAGCAACTCTTCAAAGACACTATGAGATGTTCACCATGAAAGAGACAGAGACCATTGAGGAAATGTTTGGAAGATTTCAAACAATTCTAAATGGATTTCAAAGTCTTGGTGATGAGTTCTCTAAAGCTCAGAACAATCTCAAGATCCTGGATAGTCTTCCAATAGTATGGGAGCCCAAGGCTATAGTCATAGCTGAAGCAAAGGACATGAAGATTTTAACTCTAGATGAGTTACTAGGAGCTCTAAAAGTCCATGAAATTCATCTCTTCAAAAGAGACAAGGTCAAGAATAATGACTCAGTTGCTCTAAAGATTGGAGAATTAAGTCGAAGAGCGAACGAAAAGACTGAGACGAAAGTCAAAAACAAAGCATTGAAGGTTCAGTTTGAAGAATACGAAAGCTCAGACGAAAACTCTAGCTATTCAACAGATGATGAGATCTCCCTCATCACCAGAAAATTTAAAAAGATGCTAAAAAAGAAAGGAAGATTTAAGCAATCCTCTAGAAAGAAGGACACTAGATACATAAAGCATCCTCATGAAGAGAACAATGAAATCATCTGCTTTGAGTGCAAAAAGCCTGGACATATTAAGGCTAAATGTCCCAAACTGAAAAAAGGATGGAGTTCAAAGAAAAGACACAAGAAGAAAAACCTTCTAGCCACTTGGGAAGATCTGGACAGCAATAGTAGCAATTCAAACGATGAAAAGACTAATATTTGTCTCATGGCAGACACTGAGAAAATAACATCTGAGGTATACTCTATCCCTAAAAACTCTTTACAATTGTCTGATAGTTCTGAATCCGAGTCTGATGACAAAGATATGTCATATGACACTCTTCTTGCTAATTCTCATATGATTGCTCTTGAGTATAAGAAATATAAAGAAAAATATCAAAAAGCTATTTCAGAAAACAAAATACTCAAGAAAGAGTTGACAAGAATGCATAAGAGCCTAGTCTCAAATCCTGAAAAGGCAATGTTTCTTTCTGAAGTTAATAGACTAAAGAAAGAGGTCATTAGTCTAAAACATGATCTGACAAAATTTGTAGATGGATCTTCAAAACTTCAAATGATTTTAAAACATAGAAGATCTCCGTTTGACAGATTTGGGATTGGATTTGTAGAAGACAAAAATGCTAAACCATCGTCTTCTAAATCTTATTCAATCTTTTGTAACTTTTGTGGCAAATCTGGACATTCATTCCAAAAATGTTAACACAAAAGGAAACAAAGGTCAAATAAGATCATTGGGACTAACACAAAAGGACCCAAGAGTATTTGGGCACCAAAATCTCAAATAATTCCTATTGTAGATATCCTTAATAGGAAAAAAGAGGGATTCATCCTAGTACCTGGACAGTGGATGCTTACGTCACATGACGAGAGAAAGGTCTATGTTCCTAGACCTTCAACCATATGAAGGAGCGGTCTCTTTTGATGGAAATGGAAAAGGAAAAATCATTGGTATAGGTAAAGTTGGTAAGCCCTCTCTTCCATCTATAGATAATGTCTTATGTGTTGAAGGATTAAAATACAATATACTTAGCATAAGTCAATTTTGTGACAGTGGGTTTATTGTATCCTTCAACAAAGAATCATGCATAGTCAAAAGAAATGATGAATCTATTCTTTTCACTGCCAAAAGACATAATAATCTGTATAAGATTGAGTTTGAAGATCTGAACAAACAAAATGTTACTTGCTTAATGATCAAAGAAGATGAAAAATGGATTTGGAATAAAAAGTTCGGGCATATCAATTTGAAACATATTTCAAAACTATATAAAAAGTGTTTAGTAAAAGGATTGCCTGAGATTTCTTGGAAACCTCATCTTTTTTGTGAAGCATGTCAGAAAAGGAAACAAATCAAAACCTCTTTTAAATCAAAAGACGTTGTTTCCACTTCCAGACCATTAGAATTACTACATATGGATTTGTTTGGACCTACAAAAACTCTTAGTCTTAGTGGGAAAAAGTATGGCTTTGTCATTATTGATGACTATTCTAGATATACATGGGTTTATTTCCTAGCTCACAAACATGAATCTTTTTATGTGTTTGAAATATTATGTAAGAGAGTTCAAAATGAAAAAGGGTTTTGTATTACTACAATTAGAAGTGACCATGGAACTAAATTTGAAAATGTTGAGTTTAAATCCTTCTGTGAAAAGAATGGAATTTTCCACAACTTCTCCTCACCGAGAACACCTCAACAAAAACGGGGCAGTTGAAAGGAAAAATAGAACGCTACAAAAGATGGCAAGAACCATGCTCTGTGAAAATTCAGTCCCTAAGTACTTCTAGGCAAAAGTTGTAAATACAGCGTGTTACATTCAAAACAGAATATTGATCAGACCAATAATTAGAAAGACTCCTTATGAACTGTGGAGAGGTAGAAGACCCAACATTTCATACTTTCATCCTTTTGGATGTGAATGTTATATTCTCAACACTAGAAATCAACCAGGAAAATTTGACTCTAAGGTTGATAAAGGCGTTTTTCTTGGATATTCCAACACATCAAAAGCATTTAGAGTATTCAACTCTAGAACTTCTGTTGTAGAAGAATTCATTTATGTTAAATTTAATGATACACTAACCTCTGATAGGAGACTATCAAACTTGGAAGAAGATTTTGCAGATTTACATATAGGACCGTCTGATCAAACAAGAACAAACGAAGTAAAAGAATTAGAAGAGACTTTTCACAAGGACTAGAAGTTCATTACCTATTATCCTCAAGATCAGATTGTTGGAGAACGAACTAAAGGAGTTAAAACAAGGTCATCACTAAAGAATTAAGCATCTTGTGCCCTAGTCTCAAAAATTGAACCTAAGATGATAGAAGAAGCACTAACAGACGATGACTGGGTGATAGGAAGAATTACATCAATTCACAAGACATGATGTTTGGATTCTTGTCCCTAAACTAGAGCACAAAAGCATAATTGGAATAAGATGGGTATTCCGCAACAAGCTTGATGAAAATGGAAAGGTAATCAGAAATAAAGCAAGGTTAGTGGCTCAAGGCTACAATCAATAAGAGGTATTAACTTCACTGAAACTTTTGCACCTGTTACTAGATTAGAAGTCATTAGAATTATGCTTGCCTTTGCTGCTCATAAAAACATTAAGCTTTTTCAAATGGATGTGAAAAGTGCCTTTTTAAATGATTTTATCGAGGAAGAAGTCTATGTCAGACAACTTCCTGGTTTTGAGGATCCAAACCTCACAAACCATGTTTTTTAACTTAAAAAGGCTCTGTATGGTCTTAACTAAGCACCTCGTGCTTGGTATGATAGACTGAGCAGTTTTCTTATTGAAAATGGGTTTATGAGAGGCAAAGTAAACACAACTCTCTTTAGAAAGTAATCCAACAAAGATTTCATTATAGTTCAAATTTATGTAGACGATATAACTTTTGGAGCTACTAATGAAATTCTATGTAAGGATTTCTCAGATTTGATGCAGAGTGAATTTGAGATGAGCATGATGGGAGAATTAAAATTCTTCCTTGGCCTACAAGTTAAACAAGAAAGGAAAGGTATATACATTCATCAGCAAAAATACACAAAAGAATTGCTTAAAAAATATAAGATGAATGACTCAAAACCTATGAGCATACCAATGCATCCGTATGTTGTCATGACAAAGACGAATCAGGTAAACCAGTAGACCAGACTATCTACAGAAGTATGATTGGCTCACTTCTTTATTTAACTGCTAGTAGATCAGACATCATGCATAACGTCTGCTTATGCGCCAGATTTCAATCTAACCCTAAAGAGTCTCATTTAAAAACTGTCAAAAGGATTTTTAGATATCTTGTTGGTACACCTAACCTAAGTTTATTCTATATATGAGAAAAACAAAGATTTCAGGTTAGTAGGATATTGTGATGCAGACTATGCTGGTGATATAGACTTGAAAGAAAAAGCACAAGTGGTGGATCTCACTTCATCGGACCATGTTTCATATCTTGGACCAGCAAGAAGCAGAATTCAATTGCATTATCAACTGCTGAAGCAGAATATGTATCTGCTACTAGCTGCTGCTCACAACTCGTATGGGTAAAGTATCAACTTAAAAATTACTCTAGCTTTGAACATAACATTCTTGTGTTATGTGACAACACTAGTGCAATCAATCTATCTAACACTACTACAGAAAAGGCTTTTTAAATCGGTTAAAAATGGCTTTTTAAATTGGTTTTACAACTGATTTAGATATAGCCGATATAGTAAAATGAATCGATGTAAAAACACTTTTTAAATCGGTTCTCTCTAGAACTGATTTAAAAAGTCCATAGAACCGATTTAAAAAGTCCATCTTTTTAAATCGGTTCTCTATGGAACTGATTTAAAAAGTTTTTTTACATCGGTTCTACCACAACAGATTTAAAAAGTCTTACTTTTTACATCGGTTAATGCACAACTGATTTAAAAAGTTTCATTTTTTTTAAATAGCTTCATTATTTTCACAGATACAACCAAAACTTGATATAGACAGATACCACAGAAACAACCAGAGAATTCATTTATCAGAATTCATTTATCAGAATTCAGAATTCATTTATTAACCAACAAAACTTCATAACATATTTGGAACATATGAAATAAAAACTACTATTCTTTTCTCTCTATTGTCATTCTAAACAAACTATATATTACTTATTTCAACAAAAAAAATTGCCCAACATTGACGGATGTCTAGCAAGTCCTCATGCGGGAATGGTTCCTTATCAATGAATAACTGTAACATAAAAAAATAAGATAAATCATTAGTCAACCACAATAATAAGTATTATTGTAACTTAAAAAAAACTATATTACCTCGTCCTATGAATCCACAATATTTGCTGAAACTATGGTCAACATATGTTTCATAACATAATATCCGCACTCATAGCTCCTTACTTGTTTGTTAGCCTACCATATGAGAATTTTTTTAGAAATGATTGTAAAAACAATTACAAACTGTAATAGAATATGTAGTTATAAATTACTTACATAAGGAAAAAACCAACTAGGCTTCCTCTATAGTGACATGTGACTACTCGCCAATGTTTGATATCCAATCATGACTCTGATTAAAAAATAGATATACAAGACATTTTATAGGTTTCATAATTACAATATAAAGCATGAATGAAATATATTATAAATAAAGAATTACCCTTCTAATAGTTGTTTCAAATCTTTGTTAGGCTTCTTATGCAACGAACACAATAAGGCCACAGTATTGTCCCTAGGACAAATAATTAGCAATTGTCAATGCGAGTTGCATTGCAAAAAGAATATATGTGATGAGATTCAAAAATCATTTAAAATCATTTGGGTAAGAAATAACTTATACTTACCAATGTAAGTATGGTGCTAGGTAACACCGTTTTTGTCCATTATACATCTAATTCTGAATGTAGGCTTGAGAATCTTCATCCTTATTTCGTATCTTTTGAATAGGCAATGGGTCTATAAATCCATATACATTCTCCTGACCCTTTGAGAGACAGAGACGATGCATGTATCTAAAATATACAAATGAATGTTAAATATAATATTGAAATGCGTATTTAAAAGATTAACAAAAAAATTAAACTTACAGCAACCATAATTGAAGAATTGAATATTTAACATGTCATTGCCAGTACAAATTTCCAATACATCGTTTTGGGTGATCCACAGGTCTACACCACTAGGCCTGCCAAGGAATGTCGGTTCCCAATCTATTTGAATAACATTTGTCCCCATACTAGATGCCACTTGCCACAAGTGTGTTATTGGATCAACTTCAGGTTCCAATTTTTTGGGTGAAACATCTTTCTTAGATAATTGAATGTCCTATAAAAAAAAGTAAATACAAAATAAGGTTATAAAATACATTCAAGTTATTTTAATTTGTAATAGAAAAAATAATATTTAAGATGACTTATGAATATACCTTGATTGATGTGACCTTTATAAGTCGTCTCGGCCATTGAATGAACTGTTTAGGTGCCTGTCCAATAGTCTGAACCTCCTCGGTGGGTACAGGAACTTGAGCATATGCATCCCATATTTGTTCAACCACCACCCTCGCCATATCATCCTCAACAGTCATGTGGTGTATAGTAGGCCTTAAGTTATATACTCTCCCAAAGGCCACTAAACGAACAAGCTCTCCATCAACATATAACTGACACTGTTCATGGATATCAGTGTCAGTCTCCTCCCTAGAAGGATCAGCAGCAGCACAACTTCCCTTTGTGCTAACACGTACAGGAGTATGAGCTTGTTCTGTTTGGACATTTGTATTTTTTTGTGAAAGACCTAAAGATGCTAGCTCTTCTCTAATCTCTCGTCTCAACTGTTCCTTAAGCTCATTTCTAATCTCCTACCTTGATTCGCTCCACCTTTTCCCTGGTGACAATTCCGGAATTGGGCCCACTACGTGAAGGTGGTCCATAGTAATCACGAATACCAACACCTTGTCCAACTGCACGAACCCTACCAGGATGCTCTGGTCTCCTAATAGCTGTTGTTAATATATCCTCACGTCCATGAGGAACAAATGTTCCCTGTGAGGTCTGCTCAAGTAGTGAGTCCTACAACATTTAATTCAAGAAATGTGTAAAAAATATGGCGTATGATGTTACAATTATAATTTGAAATCAAAAATGACTTACAATCTTTTCAGCAACAACGCGTGTCTTGTCTGATATATATCCACCTGATTGTAGCATGCGAGTCACCTTCCATTTTTCCCATCGTTGCGGTGGTGATGGAGGAGCAATATCTACAGTCGAACCAGATGCTGAGGCTTCCAGTTGACGTTGCCTTGCCTTCTCCGTCATCATCTTCTCCTCAAGCAACTTATATCCCCAACGAGACAATCTGTGGGGGTGGACATTCTTGGATGCAATCGCTTGTCCTTTTTTTTCTCTTCTCTTATGTATAATAAGACACTATTAAATTGAATAAAAATTAATCAAATATTGTTGTATGATTAGAAAATATGATTGCAACTAAACCTGGAAGATAGAATCCTCCTGGCTTTCAACAAACTTTGTCCACGTATCCTCATCCAAAAATGCATACTTCTCACAAGGAGAAGTGTCTTTCAACTTTCCATATTTGTATCTCGTGGTGAGCTGTGTCTTAAATACCCTCCAACGCTCAGCCGCAAGTGAGACCAACTTCTTTCTCAACATGGCATTATGTGGAACATCATAAGTCAACTATAAAAAAAATTAAATAGTTAATGTCTGATAATAATATGGTTAAATATAATTTATATATTTAAGATTGTAGAAATAAAATACCGTGATAGTTTTCCATATTTGGTTCTTTACGCTCTCTTCCACATGGTCCCAATCCTTATAAAGGACAAAGACCTTACTCTGAGCAAAAACGCCCACAAAACTAATGAATTTTGTGGCGTTTTCCCCTTCAGGTGCCCCACTAAGCATGTCAAACTGAATTGGTATCAGATGGTCACCAGCTCGACTGAGAGTCAGTTCTTTTAGACGTGTACCTTGTCTACCCTTTTTTCTGGTAGACTTATAATATGGATTACCAGAAGAATCAACCATGACCTGATTGGAAAAGAAAAAAATTGTCAGTACCGTCATTGGAGAAGTTTTAAATTTTCAAAGATAAACATAACGATAAAAAGAATTAAACAATATAATAAAAATTATATAATGTCAACAAGAATATACAACATAAACATAAATAAGTTACTAACATTATCAAGTATGAATGTTTTTCTATATTCCTTCGTGATGATCATCACGTGTGGCATCTACATCATCCACTTCATTTTCATCAATAAAAGTTGGGATTCATGTTGAGAAAGAAGTCTCAATAAAATTGAAATTTGAGTCTTCTTTTTCATGACTAGCATGCACACTTCTTCCTTGGAGAACCACTGACCATCTCTTGTTGGAAGAATCGCTAACATAAAAAATTTGTTTTGCTTGGTATGCCATAAGAAAAGGCTCTTCCTTATAACCTACCTTGCTAAGATCGACCAATGTGAACCCTAACTCATCGGTTTGCACCCCGGTGTTACTGTCAACCCACTTACATTTAAACACAGGTACTCTGAAATTTGTGTAGTCAACTTCCTATATGTCTTTGATAACTCCAAAGTAACACATGGATGCCATAACAGGGTTTTTATCTTTTGAACTAGAGAAGTGCATGGACTCAACCACAACCATAACCCCGCTATTTTGCACAGTACTTTTCCAATCCAATGACTTTGTATAGAAGGAGAAGTTGTTGATATCGTATCCGGTCCAACATATGACATCAAAGTTAGGTCCATATGCTAGCCATTTTAATGCCTCAGAAGCATTATCATCATTCACAACTTGTTCTGTAAACCAATTTAAGAATGTTTTGTTATGCTCAGTCAATTGCCATTTCTCCGGCATTCTAGGATTATTTTTCTTAACAATGTTTTTGTGAGCAAAAAAATAAGGTTTAACTTCATCAGTGTTATTCAATATGTAGAAATGTGCTTGTAGAACTTCCTCCCGATTCATTTGTTTAACATTTACACCTCGAGTACCCTTACTAGAAAATCTTCCCTCATGACGAGATGTTGGAAGCCCTACAGGTTCAGCTTGTGACAAGTATTCTGTACAAAACTCAATGGCTTCTTCAGCAATGTACCTCTCAACAATAGATGCTTCTGGACGGTATGGATTCTTACTATACCCTTTCAGGATCTTCATATATCGTTCAACAGGATACATCCACCTTAAATAAACCGGACCACAAATTCTAATCTCTCTCACTAGATGTACGATTAAGTGAACCATGATGTCAAAAAATGAAGGAGGAAAATATATCTCTAACTGGCACAATATAATAGCAGCTTCATTTTCTAACTCATCCAACTTCATAGGATCAATGACTTTGCTACATATGGCATTAAAGAATAAGTATAGTCGCATAATGGTCTCTCTAACTTTTTTAGGCAATATGTCACAAATAGCCACTGGTAGGAGTTGCTGCATCAAAACATAGCAATCATGCGACTTTAACCCAACTAATTTGAGATCTTTTAATGACACAAGGCTCTTGATATTTGAAGAGTATCCTTGTGACACCTTGACTTCCTGTAGACACTTACAGAAACTTGTTTCCTTTTCTCTTAACAAGGTGTGACATGCTGGAGGCAAATATGTCCGTTTACCCACTGACTGTGGACCTAATTGGAGGCGTATACCCATCTCAACCAAATCTTAACAAGCATTGAAACCATCCTTCGTCTTGCCTTTAATGTTCAAAAGAGTGCCAATTACACTGTCATACACATTTTTCTCAACATGCATGACATCTACACAATGTCTAACGTCTAGAGCGCACCAGTATGGAAGATCAAAGAATATCGACCTCTTTTTCCACAAGGTTTTTTCAGTAACTCTCTTATCGATCTTTTCAAATTGACATTAATGTCCTTCACCCGTTCATAAACCTGATCACCAGTTAAAATAGGTGGTGCAATACCATCCTCCTAACATCCATTGAAGGCTTTTTTAAGTCTACGATATGGGTGATTAGGCCTGAGAAATTTTCGATGCCCAATGTAAACTGTTTTCTTTCCATGTTTTAGTTGTACGTAACATGTGTCTTCTTCACAGATAGGACAAGTATTATGCCCTTTAACACTATATCCACTCAAGTTCCTATATGCTGGAAAATCATTGATGGTACAGAACAACGTTGCACGCAACATGAAATTTTCATGACGATAACCGTTATATACATGAACACCTTCATCCCACAATATTCTCAAATCTTCAATCAAGGGATGTCAGTAGACATCTATGTCATTTCCTGGTTGTCTTGAGCCCGCAATCATTATAGATAGCATAACATATTTTCGCTTCATGCACAACAAGGAGGCAAATTATAAATAATTATAAGAACAGGCCATGAATTGTGTTTACTGGATAAGTTCCCATAAGGATTCATTCCATTCGTAGCAAGTCCTAGCCTGAGGTTTCTTACCCCAGTCCTAAAAACTAGAAACAAATGATCAATTTTCTTCCATTGTAGAGAATCTATAGGATGACGAAGCTGTCCATCACATTTTCTCCCATCTATATGCCACGTAAGGTTCTTCGCATCATCTACATTGGCAAATAATTGCTTAAACCTTGGAATTATTAGAAGATACCATAATACCTTAGTAGGGGGACCCTCCTTTGTGCTCTTATCAATATCATCACCCTTCACTTTATACCGTGATACCCCACACCTGGGACACTTGTGCAACTCTTCAAACTCTTCTCTGTACAATATGCAATCATTAGGACATGCATGTATTTTCTTGTATTCCAATCCCATCGGACACAACACCTTCTTTGCCTCATAGTTACATCTTGGTAACGTGTTTCCTTCTGGAAGCATTTCATTTAACAACTCAAGCAATTTAGTGAAACTCTTATCACTCCACCCATTTCTTGCCTTGACATTCACTAATCTTAACACCGCTGATAACCGTGTGAATTTAGTGCACCCTAGATATACAGGCTTATCCGCATCACTGCACAAAGTGTTGTACACTTGAGCTTACTGAAAAGACTTTGGTTCAATATCACGGATCATGTCCTCTAGTCGATCATCCATAGGTACATCAAATTGATTTGTTTGAGACATACTTGGCATGTCTAACAATTCACCATGCCATGTCCATGTTGTATAACTCTTGCAAAAGCCATCACAAAGGAGATGCTCCCGTATTTGCTCAAGTTGCAATCGTCTCTCATTCAGACAATTAACACAAGGACAATAAAAGAACCCACCACTATCAGGAAGATTTCTTTTAGCGAATTGGATAAACTCTTCCACTCCATTTTGATACTTATCAGTTGTGCGTCTAGAATCAATCCAACTACAATCCATAACTTCTTTCTGTGATCCACAAACCATATCTTAATGCATGTAAATCTCACTTTTTTAATACAAGGTGTGGTTCTATCCCATTTAGAAAGTCATTTTTTTTGAACTTGATTAATACGTATTGGTTTAGTCTCATCTTAAATTTGACAACATTTCAACAACATTTCGCATTGGTCTTCAAGTACATGAAATGAAAGTGGTGACATCAAGTTCACCGCAATCAAGTATGCACCTGGAGACACAACACGAAATGAGTAAATCAAAATTTAATCAAATTTACGATGAGATTTAACCATTACGTGTTAATAAAGTATAAAAAAATGGATCTTTCTAAACTGTCCAATTGGACAATTCAAGATTCAATACAACCATTGCCACTTTAATCATTGTATTGAATCTCAAATGGGAAACTAAGGTTCGCTCATAATGCATAAATTCAATAGAAAAACAACACACAATTAATTATAGAATTTTGGGTTTAAAACAAAATATAATTACATTAATTATACTAGTATTTTAGCCTGTACATTGCACAGGATAAATGTTTATTTTATATAATTAAAATTTATAATAAATAAATATTTTAAAACATATAACTTGTTAAATCATATTTAGTGACAATTAATTAATTGTTAACATATAATTAAATTAACTTCTTACTTTTATTCTTTTTCATTACTTATTACTAACTTACCTAAAATAATCAACTTCACTTAATTCTATCTTATGTAATATAATCCTCAATACTTAAAATTCTTACCACATATTTATATAAGTTAATAATTAACTTAAACAATTTATCTAGTTCTTTAAATATTTATAAATTTATAAAGATATAAAGAATTACACTTTTCTTATATATATTAATAAACATTTTCAACTATATATAACCTTTATTAATTAATTTCATGTAACAATATAATTAACATAAAAGATTAATTTCAAATTAATATTAAAAATGAAACAATCATATTCACATAATTAATGAACCAAATGAACTAATGTAAACTGATGTAAATCATAATGAACCAAATTAACCAATATAAACATTATAAACCAAATGAAATTAAAATGACTAACCAATTTGTGGACCTCCAAACTCAATAATGGAGCACGTTTAACAGCAGTGGACCTCCACCAGCAGTAATGGCGTGAGCTACCTCTAACCAAAGCAAGCTTGGCACCAAGCTCGCACTCCAACGACGACGACGGAGCACGCGGTAGGTGCGACGGCGACGGTGACGGAACGGATGGGGAAGAAGAGAGCTTCAATGGAGCAAATGAAGGGCGGATGGAGGAGAAGAAAGCTAGAAGGGAGGAACTGGGGAAGAAGAAGGCTGCGGGAAATGAAAAATAGAGGCGCACGAAGGTTTAAAAATTTGACTTTTTAAACCGGTTATAGAGGACTTTTTAAATCGGTTCTAGTGGAACTGGTTTAAAAAGTTGGCACGAATATTATTTTATTTTTAAAATTGACTTTTTAAATTGGTTGGATTTGAATCGATTTAAAAAAGTTTGTTATAATTTCAAAAATGCCATCACCTTTCTTTTTTAAATTGGTTTGATATTAACTGATTTAAATTCCTGCTTTAAAATCCATTTCGTGTAGTAGTGTAAAACCCCATTCAGCATTTTAAAGCAAAGCATATAGAAATAAGACATCACTTTATTCGTGATTATGTTCAAAAAGGTGTTTTTGATATTAAGTTCATTGATACAGACCATCAATGGGCTAATATCTTTACAAAAGCTTTACCAAAAGAACGTTTTAACTTCATCTTAGAAATTTGCACATGAAAGTTTTGCAAGAATAAAATGTCTTACATGCATCGTCTTGAACAATCACTTAAGTTTCATCCTACTCTTTATCGTCTTACATTTAACTCTATTTCGTCTTACTGACACGATCGTCTTTGAATATGAAAAGTTTTTAAATTCATTAGTCTGATATTTTCCCCTAATGATTACTCTCGATAACCACCCAAGAAACATGCGCCGTCTCCCCTGCCACAATCAAGTCGTCATTAATGCACGTCTCTTCAGTATTGTTAACCTTTTCTTTTATTCAAAATAGCCGCTCTTTCTTTCACTTACACACTCTCTGAAAAATTGTTCGAACCCTCTGAAAAATTTCTCTCCCTCGTTCTTATTCTCGAACCCCTTTCTCTCAAACTTGCACTCATGGCCACCCAGAAACAGCTTGTGCTTATAGAGAGATTCCCAAAAGGTGACTTCGTCGTTGGAAAATGGGTCAACCTGCAGAAGCTGGAAAATGAAGAATTTCCTCTATAGACTTACATCCATAATGTCGGATGGGAAGCATTTGTACAGAAATGAACTGCATGGTACCACGCACCATATGCGTACTTCTAGGCTTCTGCATCTGAAGTTAACGGAACCATCACTGGAATCGTTGACAATCAGGTCATCATCATCTTTTCTAACACCATTGTAGTAGCGTCTGGCTACAAAGAGGAGGGTGACATCTTTTCTGAAGACTGGGAGAAGGTTATCACCCAGAGATTGTTGACAAGGCACTGTATGGAAAGCCCAGGCCTCAGATCGAAAACAAGGATGTTCTAAAAAGGTTTCTATACTCTTCAAATATGAAGCCTGAATGTAGGCTAATTCACAATGTCTTGCTGCACATTATCCTGGCAAGGAAAGGTTTAAAGGATAACGTAACCTCCAAGGATAGATTCTGCATATATAAGATGCTGACTAGTTAGAAGATAAATTTGCCTGTGTTAATCCTGGATAACTGGAGATCTTGTCTTTCCAAGTCGAAGGAAAGCGCACGGAGTAAGCAGAAGCATCCTATTCCCTACGCCATGCTCTTCACCGAAATCATCCATCTGGCGGGAATTAAAGAATCTGGGCTGGAGAAGATGAAGCAAGGTTCTGAGATCGATGTATCCATCATCAGGAAGATAAGGATTGCACATCTCTTCTCTGGATACGTTGCCAGACATCCAAAGTTGGCATTGATCAAGGAAGAACCACTAGAAGAAGTTGCCAGAACTGCGTTTAGAGTAGGATCGTCTATTGAGGTTGGTACTACATCTACTCAACCTCCATCACAGACAAAACCCCAACCATCCCAACCACAATCCAAACAAACTAAACCATAGAAACCTAAGTTACCCATCAAAAGACTTGTACAACTAGACCCTCAACCTCAACCGATCAAACCTCAAACACCATCGTCTTCCCCTCACAAGAAACAAAAACCCTTAACCATTCGTCTAAGATCCAAACCAACCCCCCAACTTGACACAGACAATGACCTTCCCATTAACACCCTTCTTCCTACCCCAAGGACAACTATTCCTGCCCTTCCAGTAGAACAACCACCTCCACCACCTACCTCTATTGAACCCACTCCATCTGCCCAACCTTCTAAAAAGTCCTCAAAATCCAAAAAGATTCAAGTACTAAAAACTAGAGCTCAAGAGGAAAAGTAGCTCAGGAGAGCTAGAGTTGAATCTAAACGGGCTGAGAAGAAGAAAGAAGAAGAAGAGAAACTGGCTGAGGCAGAGCAAGAACAGATTGAGGAAGCAATGCTTCAATCTATAATTGAGCACTCCCTGTAAACAGGCCCTGCAGAGCTAGAAGAGCAAGAGCTGTTGACTCAAGAGGACATCGCTGCCACCTCAAGAGGTAGATTACCTAGATCCCTTTTTTGGGAAGTTCCACAATCTGTTTTTGTATCTCAAGTCTTCAACCGTCTTTTTGTAGACTTAACAGCTGCACCCAGCCTTGATCAGCCTACAAGGGCTGTTTCACTCTCTATGCCAGAAGTAAAAGGAACTTCGTCTAGAGGAGCTACACCTATGATAGATGAAACATCACCAGAAGCTTATCGCTCAGAAATGCCTTTGTCTGAACGACTTAACAGATGAGAACTTACATACTTTAAGCAGCTTGAGTCTGGTCTTATTGGAAAAACAAAGGAATACTAGACTTTAGACCCCTTCGACCCAAAAACACTCAAAGCTATCCTCAACTATGAACTGGGTGAAGTTAATAACTGGCAAATGTGGGTGAAGATTGTGAATGAAGAATGGCCACTTCTAGTGCGCCATGGGTATGCTAAGAAGTTGCCTCTGATTACAGAAGAAGCTACCCCAGCACTCTTTTATGAGCCCAACATTACTCCTTACGTCTGGAAGGAAGGGTACAGTACCCTGTCAGACACTCCAATCTTCATATATTCGCCTTTAACAAGAACAAGATTTCCTGCTGGATATGAAGTCTGGAGACAATGCGGGATTCCTTGCCACACCTCCCCTTTCATGCTAAAGTGTAACTATTTGGAGTATTTGATCATGTGCAGAACGTGCCATTACAAGCCCAAGATTATATATCTGTTCTATCATGGAATGATCAAAACCTACCTTTTCGCCATCCATCTAGAAGATAGCCTAGATTTTGAAGAATGGATGATTGGTGATGACGATTGGGAGTTAGGAAGGGTGATGAACAACTTCTTGCAGGAGAAGATGCAAATATCTTGTAGTATGCAATTTATGAGCAAAGGTGTCCAAACCTTGAGCTAGGCTCACCTAGACTCATGGCTACTCAAATGTGGCTCCTCATGAAGCCATGGACCACCTTTCGTATCTACTATCAGAAGAATTATCCATGCTAGAATCTATCTATGGGGAAAGGAAAAGAACCAAAGTTTAGACGTGACCCCCGAAGGTACTTGATGATTAGACAGAGAGCTCTTTCGTCTGCATAGCTGGCTAAACTTAAAGGCAAAGCAACTCTTAGAAGCACAAACCGAAAAAGATTGCAAGACCATGTTGAAGCACTAAAACATTTTTCGGGTCTGAATGCAGAAGAGAAGAATCTTCTAAGCCATGAAGCTGCACTTTGTCCGGTTGGTCATTAGATGCAGATCTCTCTGTCTCCCTTGACTTGTACATCCACCCCCCAAAACCAATTATCCATAAACCGACCCAAAACCTACATCTTTTTCTCCTCTAAAACCTTTGAAATCTCTATACCCTGTGGCCATTTCTGGTTTTGTGGTACCCTTGTACCCTATGTATTTAATTTATGTTTTGTAGAAGAACCAGCCGAAGAAGCAACAAGCTTTGTCCTTGCTTTAGACCCTTCAGAACTACCACAAGCTTTCACTGAGTTAAAACAGACTGTGCAACATCTTGAAGTTGATCTGATGAAGGAGCGTCACCAGCGTAAACGAGCAGAAGCTCTGCTCTTCCGAATGGCTAAATGGTTCAAAGATGAACTTGGCTCATCATTCACTCCTATAGATTTTGAATCTTCTGATTGATGATGCCAAAAGGGGGAGATAAGATAGAAAAGAGAAAAACAAGAGGTAGTATACATAAATAAACAGACAAAATATCATTTTAGGGGGAGTATGTATAAGTCTTTATTAGTTGCGTTTGAGTATGAATATAAGTCTTTATTAGTTGTGTTTGCAAATGAATATCATCTAGTTTCATTAAGTTACATCGTCTAGGCATATTTTTCTTATGATATTGCATTTGCTTAACTAAATTATACCTATATGAAAAATGCTTTTGAAATTAAAATTAACTTGCCAAAAAGCGTTTTTATATGAGAATGTTGTACGAAAAACTATAGTTGTTTGTCATCATCAAAAAAGGGGAGATTGTTAAGACAAAGGAGGAATTTGTAACTCTTAAATATTTTGATAATAACAAACAGTTAAAATATATATGTTTTTATGAAATCGTCTGATCATTTGTTCGCAAGCATTCGTCTAATGTTTTTAAATGAATATCGTCTTTATCTTTTGATTAGATAAATTTCGTAACTAACAAATCTTTCAAACGATAACAACGTTCTAAAATGATCTACACATCAATCAAAGCGTAAGCTACCTTGAAATGTATAAAACCTATATACTTACTCTCGAGGAGAGTCAGCTCTTTTTAAGCAAAAAGAAAGAATGTGTGTGCGGATGTCAGAACGGGAAAGCGGACGTGACAATTGCTACAAGATTGAGTAATGGAATAGAAAAGATAAGTAGACTACTTTATCTTATCATATGACAAGTTGGTGAAAGGTATTAAATGCTGAATTTAATTCTCCAACAACTTTCTTCATCAGACGAAGGTCGTCTCTTGCAAAGCACTCAATGGATACTTTTGGAGAAGCTTATAAATAGAAGAAGAGACCTCTTTCGTGTTTGTTGTTGTTGTAAAAACCATAACATCTTTAAGAAACAAAAAAAGCTCTTCTCTTGTATACTTTGATTGTAAAAACCTTTTGTGTACTTACTTGTATATTTGTCTGATAGAATGTTAAGCCCAGTAAGGTAACTCACGAGTAAACCTTTTTCAAAAGAAATTGGTGGAAGCCTGAAGAGGCTTTGATTCAAAGAATACTTGGGTTATTGCTTGGAGAGACAAGTAAAAGACTACTTGGGTTCAGCCTGAAGAGGCTTGTGGAAAGAATACTTATAACTTGAAAAGTTAGTGAAACTTGGTTATTGCCAAGAACTAGACGTAGTCTCTGGGGTGAGACGAACCAGTATAAATCTTGTGTGCTTTCCAGTATGTAGCTCAGTTTTCGCCTATCTTATAAAACGTTTTTAAAAAACTCCTTGATCATATCTTTCAGAAGATACATCTTTAACAAAGGTTTTGCGAAAATTTGCTATAACACAATTCAACCCCCCTTCTTGTGTTATCTCTGTGTTTTACAATTATAATTTTTATTATTATTTTCATATGTATATCATTCACTTAATTTTGATATTTAAGGATTGTACTAGTATTTTAGACTGTGTATTACACAGAATAAATATTTATATTATTTAACTAAAATTTATAATAAATAAATACTTCTAAATATATAAATTATATTATAATTAAAATTTGTAATAAATAAATATTTTAGAACATATAAATTATATTTCAGATTTATGATAAATACTTTATATTGTGATACAATATTATTTTTAATTATTGATAATTTTTTTTTAAAATATTTAAATTCAAGTTAAAACTAAAGATATTCAAAATAATAGATTGAATGAGATAAGAGGTTAAAAGAAATTCCTAAAATGCTCTCATTGAAGAATGACAGCTAAAAATACTCTCGTTCAAAATAGTTATTCTAATTTATAATATAGAAGGATATCATATGCATGTTAAAAGCGTATTTGAATTTTGAAGATAAAAAATATATATTCAAAACTAGTTTCTAATATTTAGTTACAACTTGTTAAACCATTCAGTTGATATTAAAACATAAAAGGATATATCATATGCATGTTAAGAACATATTTGAATTTTGAAGATAAAATATATATATTCCAAATTGATTTTTGATATTCAATTACAACTTATTAAACCATTTAGTTGATATTAAAAGTATAAAAAGATATACCAGATGCATGTTAGGAGAGTGAAAACTACATTTTCATGAAAGGAGAGTATTCAAATGAAAATGAATATAAGAGAGAGTGGAGACTTGAGAAATCAGATAGTTTTACACAGACATATATAGGGATTACACACACACACACATATATATAGGGATTTTAAATGTACGACCATTTAATATATATTTGGTTTAGATTAACTTAGAAAATTAGTTGTTTATTTTTAAAAGCTCTATTACAAAGTTAATAAAAAATAACTATTTTTTTTGGAGTAAGTTAAACCAAACATACTATTTTTTTTTCAAAAAAAACTACTATTTTCATCATTAAAAATTCATTTTCATATTTTAAGTTATCTTTATAAATACAAAATTATATTTGAATACTATTTCACTTCACTTTCTATCATAAAACGAGTTAAATACTAAGTTAACAAACAAATGTTATTCAACAAATAATAAATATACAAATAATCGAGTCAAAAATAAGTTAAACAAGTCAAGATCAAGTTTCTAAATTTTTATCATTCAAATATTTTTTGACTCTCCAATACATTAAGTTGTTCTACCTTTTATTTGATTTTTTTCTGTTTTAAGTAACAAATTAAGAGTATCTCCAGAGTATATATACCATTACATTTTTATGATTGATAAAAATTGAAGAAGATTTTTTTCACCCGTGAATGACTGTATAATAATAGTTTGTCGATGGGGGGAACATGGACCGTTATATTGAACTTTGACAGAAACCAAGTTGGTCAATAGTATCAAAGTGCTAGCCAATACACTGAAGCAACCTGCAAAAGTGGTTGCTTCATTTTTGGTGCTTTCATGGAGATTCTCTGCATGTTGAGGTGGGGGTGGGGCTGGGGGTGCTATAATGCCAAAATGGTGGTCCCTGAATTCCTTTTAGTAAAGGCCATGGTTAATTTATGAGTTGGAGTCTGCTTGGCCAGGACTAAATCATTTCTTAGCTATTTTGCCTCTTTTCTTTTTGGATATTTTACCATGGACAGGAAATAGGAACAGCTTTTTGGTCATCAATTTAATGAAAAGCTTAATGCACACAAAAATACATATATAATGTAAAGGATAAAAGAAAAAGAATTTACAAATTAAAGAATTTCATAGCACAAAGTGAGGACTGGAGTCAGTTGAAATGGTACTGTCAGCCTAGGTTTGCAATGACATTTTCTGCTAACGTAATCCCTACAATCAATAAAACAGTGCATAGTTTTGAAACATGACTTTCACGTTTTCAGCAATTCAAAGGAAGAAAACTTTGGTGTCTTGCAGCATCCTATAACTTCACGAAATTAATATAATTAGCATCTGGAAATTCCATTATCAAGATGTTTACGTTCATGAATTTTTCCTAATTATTAGTCTTTGAAGTTACATTCACCCAGTGACCTTCCCAAACTTTTAAATTTTATTCCTTTTATATGTAAATTTTTTTTAAGTGTAAAGCAATAAATCTTAAATTTAACATTGTGTTTTAGTTTGTTTGACCACCACTTCTCCCAGTATCACTATTAATTAAACCGAACCACAAGCACAGAGTATCGAACGAAATCAAATAGTAACAATTAATTTGAGTTACTAAAAATGAAAATTTCAGGGTATCCCTAGTTGTCACCTTAGAGATTATTTTTATTTTTAAAATGAAGAAAGCATTAGCAAAATTAATTCCTAGATTATCAGTGGCTTGAGGTTAGAAATTATTGTAAATGAATATGCTTTACTTTCTCTGCTATCTCATCCAATGCTCACAAAATGGGGGACATGATTGAGAATTTGTCTTTATCTTGTGATATGAAGACATGAATTTAAAGTATAAACCACACCTTTACACATATGTCTCTCACCTAGTATTAAAGTGTGCCATATTATGTTTTGTCAAGCAGCAGTTGGTTATGTATTCATTAATAATATTAATAAATTTGAGTCCGAATCAAACTCATCAATTATTGTAAGTAATTTTTCAGCTTTTGTTTATTAATTAATTTACATTTTATATAAAAGAAAAACATTATAAATCTTTTCATTGTTGATTGAATTTAATATATTAAGAGAAAACAGGTTATACATTGACAGTGTAAAATAGTTTTATATTTTCATTCAATCACAAACCAACATTTATTGTAAGTTTGTTGACTTTTATAATAAATATTTTAAAAATCAGATTTATGGTGATTTCTGATTGGTTGACAGTATAAAACATTTTACATTGATAGTGCATGACTATTAAACTCATATATTAATTCTAATTTTTTATCTTTATATTTGATCCTCTCATAAAAATTTCCTAATTACACCCCTGTCTTCACTAGTTCACTTAATTGCTTAATTAATCAAGGTAATTTTTGAGAGGAATAAAATAATTGTAATTGATATCTGATTATGTATGCTTACATAAAACATTTTTCTCATAAGCAAAAGAACAAAAAAATAGTTGGTTCTAGTGCCCACTTTCTACGGCTCTTAAAAAATAAAAATAATCTATCCAGAATCATTTTTATGTAATCTATAGTCGAAATGCATATATGATACCTATGATTATGCATTCAAATAAATTCTGAGGTACCTGAAAAGTGTTTATCAGTGCTAAAAATAAGTTATTGTTAAATAATCAAGTAGCTAAATTTTAGCCTCACCATTATTTATAATTAAATTATATTTTAATTTTAATATAACATAAAATGAATTTGTTTCGTTTGGATTTTAAGGGAGGCCAGTTCTCGGTGACATTCAAGATATATATGAACATAAGAATATATATGATATGTAGCTAGCAAAACCTATGTAAATATATATGTATTTTACTTTCCTCTTCTGATCTAATCGTACATTTGAAACTTCTTGGACCCTCTCATCCCAATTATATTTGAGTTGAGCCAAGCAACAAAAGTCATATTTTCTTATACTTGTTTACAATGCAACTCCAAAATTTCATCTTCTCAAGGAGATATATTAGTTTGTATGTACTTTAAAGAGGAGGAAGTTGAACGTCTTCTCTCGATAGACTTATGCAAATCAATATATTGATTGTTTACATTAATAAGTCTCACTAATGATTTTGTAATTTTTAATAAATTTTAATAAACTGTAGATGATATACTAGAAAGAGTGTTACAAAATGTGTCTAGCACTTCTCTTAAAACAAACCACTTCTCTTAAAACAAAATTAATTCTCTTCATGATAGAAGTTATATAACATATATTTTCTCAAAAGAAATAAATTAGTATATTATACATAATATTGGATGACTTTCTCAATAGTATTACTAAAAACAACATTTTAATTTAAGGGTTAAATATGTTTTTAGTCTTCCAAAAATTGACCTATTTTGGTTTTAGTCCTCAAAATATTTTTTTTGAATAAAGTTCCTCAAATATTAAAAATATTCTATTTAGATCACTCTGCTTAATTTTTCTGTTAAATGATTATCACATCAGCTTCTAAGTAAAGTATTTTATTACCTGAAATGCACAGTGATAATTTTTAATAAAAAAATCGTGTAATTACTTTTGCTTTAAGGTTAAAAAAAATATGTAATTTCGGGTTAAACATGTAATAATTTTATTCAAAAAGTATGTTACTAATCTGACCTAAATATAATAGTTGACATGGACAGCTACATCAGCAAATTAATTTACATCAGCAAATTAACGGTGACTGTGATGTTGATGTGACCATCATTTAATAGAAAAGTTAAACAGAATTTAGAACAGAGATCTAATTAAGATATTTTTAATATTTGAGGGACTTTATTCAAAGAAATTTTTTTTTGAGGACTAAAATCAAAACGGGTTAATATTTAGAGGACCAAAAACTTATTTAACCCTTAATTTAAAACATTTAAATATCTCCATGATCTCAATCAGCTAGAAGCATAGATGACAAGGGAAAGTAGTATTCTTCAACTTAGGAAATTAAAAGCATCCACTGAACAAAGTAATAAGTAGTGACAAGCTATTTTGACGGAGTTAAAGAGCTAACTGTTAAACACACTAAAAGTCGTGCTATGTTTCCAAGGCAAATTCAACTCAAATTAAACTGAATTCCTGACTCCTGAGACATGGAAATGGCATTTATTTGCTCAAGAGGCCAGTCCTTGACATCAAATGCTTCCCAGATTCCTGCTTATAATCAAATTAAATATAATCACATCAGGTGAAGGCTCATGCTAAATCCTATAATATTTACCACCAACAATGTCACACACATCTTTTCTTTATTTCCTTTTCCTTTCTGGGTGTGCAATTAATTCGCTAGTTCAACATATGTGAAAGGAATTAAATAAATCCTCACGATGGGGATCATATTATATCTGAATATAAGTAACAAAAGAAAATTTAAAAAATAAAGGCTTTCTCTAATACTTACATTCTCCATCTTAGCTTAATCGTTGCTTTCTAGCATCAGCCCAAAATGAACATGAGGGAAATGTGCCCACTGAAAACAAAACAATAATTTCAGTAGCTTATGATCATAGTCTCATAGATGGATTATTTGGCTTCATTAATTTTTAGGTTCATTATACACACTTACGTTCTTTGCAGCTGTACTGAAAGCTTCCCTGTGACTGATATCAAGATTATTGGCCTTGATCCTTTGAATCTCTTCTCTGCATATAAATAAACAAGCAAGACGTTCTTAAGATGCTTAGACATTGATATTTGAATAGTATATATATATATATATTAACCATAATGCATTATTTACTTTATCAACTGATTATAAGCAGGAAGATACTCGCTGCCTCTTCTCAGGAGCTGGGAGAAGAAAAATATAACTCATGAGGTCAATATTGCAGATAACATAACAGATAGATTAGAGAAAAAAAGAAAAGAAAAGAAAGCGTATATGGTTATCATGAATTGAGATTGGGATGTTAAGTGGAGAAAAGCCAAGAGAGTTGGTTACTCACGCCGGTTCACCACCCTTTCCGCAGTTTCATAAGTGGTGGGTGCACGCATGTGTATCTTGTTGCATTTAGAATTGTAACCAGTGTCAATTCTATAGCCCGGATTGGAGTAACCAGATGCCTGAAAGTGTAAAGCAAGGATCTTCAACAGTCATGCCAAAATACATGAAAGAGAAACAACAAAAAGAGGAACAAATAAATTTTATAAATTTTTATAGCTAAAATAAATTTATAAGAGCGGAAAGGAATACTCCAACCCTTGTACAATTTGAGAATATAAAAGGAGCAATCACAACCTCTAACTTTAATTAAGGCTCGTTTGTTTTAATTTTGCATAGAAGTGATTTTGATAAATTAATTGTTAACAATACGAAATTAGAATGTGTGTTCAAATTAATCTCAGTCATAAAAACGAATAAAGACTTACCCATTTTACTAACTCCAGAACTAATGCATTTCTATTCTATAAATATATAACATACATAGATATATAAGAATTTACCAATATATACTCATTTGTTTATATAGAAAAGAATGTTACCAACAGGTTGATTTTCATAAAGTACATCAAAAGTATAACTTGTTAATAAACTTCTTTTTAAAAAAGAAGTGGATATATATTAACACTTATGCTAGTTTATATATATTCACTTATTTTTAAGAAGAAAGACGTCATTAAGATATAATTATGATTTTCTTAAAATATATTAAAAGATGTAACTTATTAAAATTCTTCTTCTAAAATGTAAGTGAATTACATTATCAAACCATATTACATATCCTGTCCCCTTCCCTCAATACCAGACAAACTTTCTTTCTCATTAATGTAATTTATAACTAAAGCATAAAATGGATGGAAGATTTTTATCTTTTGGAGAGGAGATGCTAACTAGAGATGATAGGTATATATGGAACTAGAAGCCAATGGACAATTGCTATCGAGTTAGAAGTCAAGGCGGAAAAATACACACGCAGTGGCATTAATAAAAAGTGTTAGATTTGAAATGATGCTTTCTCAGAAAGAAAAAACGAAAGCATCTTTAAAACCCCTGACTAGTTAGATGAGAATGCGACTTATCATATCAGATGAATGCAGTACATGAAACCCAGATTGACAGTTGTTCAAACTTCGAACGAAGGGCCTAGATTTACACTCTCTTTGGTAGAGGGAGAAAAAATAGAGGAAGAAAGAGGAGGTAGGTAAGAAAAGAAAAAAAAAAGAATAGGATGAAAATAGAGGTTGTTTGATTGAAAAATAATAGAAGAAAAATAGAGTGAAATTAATTTGTGGGATTGTTTGATTTAAAAGAAAATTGGATTATTAGTTAAATACTATTATATCCTTACAAATCTGAATAATGTTTTCTCATTTTTTTTTTTGCGATAAATCGATTTTATGCTTCAACTAAACCGATTTGCTTGTTATCCACATATACATCAAATTGATTTTGGCTCTACACAAAACCGATTTTGGCTCAAAGAGAACATTCTGGCTTATTTTGTTACATTCATATCGATTTATAATGGCACAAAATCGATTTATAATAGCACACATGCAGAGAGCATTATTTTCAGAAAAGCCAAGACATGTGTATGATTTATCTGCAAATCTCTTCACATTTGGGTGGAAGGGTTTAGTTGCGAGGCCCACAGTGTTATTTTAAAATGTTCCCCTCTTTTTCATTCTACCAAATACATACAATTTTTCTACTTCTCTTCTCTTCCTTCCTCTTCCCCTCTCCTCTCCTCTATTTCCACTATATCAAACAAAGTGTTAGGGATCTACCCCTTGATTCCATCGGGGTAGGGGTGTTTGCACAGTAGAGGACAAATCTTGAAAAAAAATCCTTAAACATAGCCAAGAACTCCATAGCCTTTAATTCAAGCAAATAAATCAAGTCTTAAGATAATAAAATCAAAAAATATTTATAAATATAAAATAAGAAACATATCAAGTGTGAGATGAAAGTTTAAGAAGATTAAATCTAACCATATAACTAAAATAAATTATGAAAATTAAAATTAATTAAAACAATCTTAATATATATATATATATATATATATATGAGTACAATTTATTCATCTTACCTCTTATTTTCTAGATATGTCTTCTCTATAATATGCCTTGCCTTGATGGGTTATCACATACCCTGAAGCCTCTAGTAAAAGTGAAAAAAAGGAAGGAAATATGCCTATGTTTGTTTTATTTTATAGGTAATATGCTTATGTTTATGGCGGCTGCAGGTATAACTAGGGTTTCAGTACTGCTATAGGACTCAACCAACTACTTTTCAGGCAGAAATAACAGACATGCTTGAAACACTCGATTTTGCACACAAGAAAACAGAACCTGCTTGAGAGGCTTCGATTTGCTCAAAAAGCATAACTCACAAGAAGCCCTAGGATTCAGAAATCAAAGAGGCTATATACGTAATATTAGTAATATTTATATATTAGATAGTTTCATCAAACCGAAACCTTTCCCCCATATAAGATCATCACAACCATAAATAAGCTGAAACTGCGTTGAAAATATGTGTGTGCGTGCGAAATATGTATCTCCTGAACATCTTGCCATGACAGTGACTGAAACGCTGCGGCCATGTTCACGGACCATAAATTGGTGCAGTGCCCACATCGAACGGTCACGATGTCAAACAGGTTACTGCATGGAACACTCACCTGCATAAAAAGTATTGTGTCAAGCATTTCAAACATTTGAAATTTATATATATATATTTATATCTATATCTATATCTATATCCATATCTCTCTCTCTATACTAAATAAGTTTTAAGTACAAAAAGAAAAGTTACTAGTACTACAAAGCAAGAAAGAGAGTAACACAGATCACATAATGATTTCATGCTTGGGATGATCGGATCTGGTGTACTTGAAAAAGAAATAAAACCCTAAATTTGAAAGCTGCATATCCAGGGTTGGAAACGGGTATTGTTAAAAGATTTATTTCCATTTTTTTGTTTCTACTCAGCCGAGAAGCCAATTTGATCAAGAAAGCACGTAGTGCGGTATATGCTTTTGTTTAGTATAAGGGAAAGGTAATTCAGGTCAGAGGGTGGGAAGATAGGAAATTAAATTGAGGTGAAGACTTGTCCTATCATATAATGTCTGTGTGGGTCTTTTCAACAGGACATCACCATATTTACCAGAACAGCTAGGTGATACAATTAGCCACATCCACACGTGGTCTTTCTTCTCTTTCTTCATTCCCTTGGCGAGACAGAGAAAGAGAAAGTGTGTGTGTGTGAGGGTGTGGCCATCGGGTATGTGTTTTCTTAATTTGATTGCAAAAGAAGAGGAAAGGGAAAGTCCTGCAATGGAGACCTGACTGAGAAAAACAAGGAAGCCCAGAAAGAAAGGGAATTGGAATTTTATTATAGAATTGCATTCAAAATAATACAATAAAAGCGTACATGAAGAATAGTTTCCTTTTCAGGATCTAAATGAACTCTTTTCTCCATGGATGAAAAAGGAAACATCCAAGTTTTTATATGTGTATGCAGTACAACATTAATTAACAGCTACGTATTTGAAATAAGGAGGGTTAGCATGCAAGAGTTGAAAAGTGGATCTCTCTCAATAAATTGTAAAGAGTAGTTTCTCAAATCAAAGATACCGCAAGAACAATGTGGCAAAAGTTGCAGGGAATGTAGCAGATGCTGCAGCTTGACATGTCTCACAAGCTTCGTTTTCCAAAGAAGGATATATGAACGAAAGAAGGGAAGGAAAAGAGGCAGGAGGGGATCTAGAAGAAGCTAATTGAGAAGCTCTCCCTTTGCAATTCTTTGAAGCCAAAGTTGAAAGCAAAGCCCTTTTATTCTTTTTCCAAACCCGCTTCTTACTTAGATAGTGAGCCATCTATGAAAAATGGCTTTTTTACCCTGCAGGGGTAATTTTTTTTTTTAAATTACCAAAATAAGTATTTTTTTTTTAAATTACTAAATTAGGATAAGTCATGTTTAGTAAACACGACTTTTGAATCCGAAGTCGTGCTTTTAAAACACGACTTCTGAATGTTATGACTTTTCAAAGAAGTCGTGTTTGCTAACCGAGACTTCAATATTTTTTTTTTCCTAATCTGAATAGAAGTCGTATTTTAAAAACAAGACTTTATTTTTTATTTTTTTTTATTTTATGTTGAAGTCATACCTCATATATACGACTTCATTTTTTTAAATATTAATACGATAATTTTCTTTTATTTTTTTAAAGAAGTTGTGTTTCTCACATGAGACTTTAATTTTTTTAAAAAAGAAATTCTTGAAAAAGTCGGATTTGGCAAATGAGACTTCTTTAAAAAAATAAATAAATTGAAGTCATGGTTATGAAACACAACTTCAATAATAATTAAAAATATATATATAAAAAGTAAAGTCTTTTTTGTGAAATATGACTTCAACAAAAAAATAAAAAAATAAAAAATAAAGTTGTATATACGAAGTACGACTTCAACAAAAGTATGACTTTTGTGTAGATTAAAAAAAATTTAAATATTGAAGTCTCGGTTGACAAATACGATTTCTTTAAAAAATCGTAAAATTTAGAAGTCATATTTGGTAAACACGACTTTGGATTCAGAAGTCATGTTTGGTAAACACGACTTACCCTGGTTTGGTAATTTTATAAAAAAATACCCATTTTGATATTCTTTTTAAAAATTACCGCTCTAGGGTAAAAAAGCCATGTAAAATATATATGTACAGTAATATTTTTGGATACCCGAATAATGTAAATATTTTATTGATACTTACTATTTTTTTTCTATATCTCTTTTTATTACTCCTTCTGGTCTTTAAAATAAGACACCATCCAAAAGGTATGGATGGTCATTTTTATAAGGCGTTTTACAATTCCTATGAAACATTTAATTTTTTTCCATTATTTATCCTTATTAAAGACTTTGAGTATCTATACCTTTATTTGATAATGGGGTATAATACATTTGGACTTTAATATTTTCACGTCACCCACAGTAAGTTAATGATGATTAACAAAGGTAATATTAATATCTTATAATATTTTTTAAAAAAACCCAATGAAACTAATTAATTTAACTATTTTTATTGGTATGTGTAATTCTATTACAAGTACTTTATATTAGGGATCAGAGAATTAGAGGGAGTATATCATATTACTTATCACAGTTATATTTTTCTCTCTTTCATCTCATATAATTCTCTCTTTCATCTCTTTTTATCTCTGGGTGTCTACTATTACTAATATCATATCTCTCTGGTTGTCTACGGCTGTAATATTTGGTATATATATATATATATATGAAAAATATTTGTTTCCGGAATAAATAATTATACTTAATGTTGAAACAAATATATATCTAAATTAGACATTTGAGTTTAAGTTCCCTGTTAATTTTAAAAAAAAAATAAGTTGTTAATTTATTAAAAATTACTCTATGTATAATTTTTAAACTAATTATTAAAAAAGTCAACAATAGTTTGATTATATATGTCAATTTATAATTAGATGACAGTGTAAAAAATATTTATATTGTTTGTGCATTTTAATTAAATTCTTAGAAAACTATACTTGTCTTTTTTATTTTGTTATTTTTAAGAATAATTTGTAAAGAAAAATATTAAAAATGGTGCAAAGTAATTAAAATTCATTTGATAAAATGAGTAGTTTTCTTCTTCTTTTTTCTTTTTATTAATTTTTGGAAAAAGTGGTTTTAAGTGGTGCTTGACCTAACTTTTTCTAGCCTTTTTTCTCCTTAAAAGGAGAAGTTTACCAAATATATTTAGAGAAAGCTCTTACAAAAAAATTAACGACCTTATGTTTTTATAAAAGAAAAGAGAAAAAAAAGCACTAGCTTAAAGAAAAAAAGGTAACTGAAGTAAATTTTAAAAATAAATTGCACACCTAATTTTAAGTTTTTAGTTTAAACTAATCGAAATAGAATAAAGAAACAGATTTTTTAGTTTTAAAGAATTTTAAGTTAAAACTTCTAAATAACTATTTATTTCTTCTTTCTCTAATACATCTATTAGTTTTTTTTCGTTCTTTCTTCTCTCTCCTTCTAAAGTGTATGCACTTTAAAAATATCATGTTCTGATGAAAAAATCATATTGTTGACTTTGAACAATGATAAATATTTTTACATCTTTATTTTTTATAAACAAACAAAATTATTATAAGAAGTATAAAGGATGCTTCAGCCCATAGATAAATAGAGTGAAACATTATATCTCCATAAAAAAAAAGTTAATTAAAAAACAAGCTTAGAGTTCAAAAAGATCTAAACCAAACTGAACCTTACAAGACTATAATCAAAAGATTCACACAGCAACAAAAGAAATTAAGAAGGTAAAAGGCCTATCAAATATAGCAGAAATCAAAGTTCGAAAATCTGAAATTTATTAAAAACTTCATTTTTTCGCATTATTCCTGCATTCACTTTTTATGGTGAAAAAGAAAAAGAAATTCTCTCCCCCTCTTTTTCCAACGTACAAATGAAAGTGTGAGAGAGAAATATTATTTATTGAATTTTATGAGTATATTTAACCTAAATGTTTTTTGAAAAACTCGTTCAACATTTTTTTTTTGTTTTTCTTTTGACTGATAAATTTTTATCATTCACCATCCTCAACCATGTGATGAGGGAATAAAATTGACTACACTACTATAATTCATACAATCATATTATCTATTGAACAAATTATAACAAAAAAAAAAGGATTTTGATAGATTCCAAATGTTAAATCTCTAATTATATTTTTCTTTTAAGATTACAAGGTGTAAAATTTATCTTGCGTTATGACTCAATTTAGTGTAGTAAGCATTAAAATTCAATATTGTAGAAAAACTCTGCCAACATAAAATTTTAATTCGTCGATTGAGTTGCAATATATATATGTATATATATATATATATATATATATATATATATATATATATATGTATGTATGTATAAAAACTAATTATTATATAGATGTTAGATGCCAAATTTAAATAAAAATTTATAACTTGTACTACTCGAGCTAGGAACTCGGCTACATTGAGTTACCAAGTCATGCGTTTACTTGGGTTTCGATTGTCCAAAAAGCCGAGCTATCC
Organism: Spatholobus suberectus; assembly: GCA_004329165.1. Taxonomy (NCBI): domain Eukaryota; kingdom Viridiplantae; phylum Streptophyta; class Magnoliopsida; order Fabales; family Fabaceae; genus Spatholobus; species Spatholobus suberectus. Next base: position 50,199,123 of record CM014729.1, on the reverse strand, counting down.
ATCAATGATGAGGCAGTTCCGAAGAATACAGTTAGTGGAGAGTTACTCGCGGTGGTTATTGAATAATAACCACCTACTCATTTCTAATGGTATAGGCAAAGAAAAGACCCAAGTAAGTATTCAGTTCCATTCATTACTGCTCATTAAGAGAGATTTAACTGACTTGAGCGTTAGAGTGCCATTGCAGGTACCCCTACCACCTAGAAGCAAGAAGGCAACGTTGTGGAGTGGAGAGCTGTTAGACGAAGAAGATCCTATAGAAGGAAGAAGAATGTAATATCTCGGGTGCTAACGGAGGTAGAGAGTGATCGCTGGTGCAAAAAGAGACGAGGCACAGACAAGGAGCAACTTCTAGCAGGCTTCCAACAGGAAGGACATATGAATGAATCGAATACACACCATAATGAGAGGGATCAAAAGGCTGTGCAAGTATGGGATTGTACAGTTAAGGATAACTTAAAGGAATTAATAAGTACTACCTATACTAACATGATGCATTTACTTTTGGTAGCCTATCACTTAAGAATTCCATAATTAAGTGTGCTTGACTTGGAGCAATTTTGGGATGGGTGACCTCTTGGGAAGTTTCCTGGGAAACATGTGAGTAAGGACAAAGCACGCTAAAATGTCTTTATTTGATTTGTGGGGATAGTCGTTGATTCTAAAAGCGGCCAACCATTATAAGGAACATGATGAGAAAGGTCTCTGAAGGAATAGGCCGAGGTCACAGGAATTCGACAGGCACATTTGGCGCCTATCATTGGGCTGAAGTAAACTTTCCTTCGACCACTTGGTATCTATGGTAGACACGAGGCAAAATAGTCACAACACGATGAGGCAGGGTGTTTAGGAGCATTCCATTATGGCAGAGAACTTAGTGATTCAAGAACTAAGAGCATAGATAAAGCCATGCAAAGAAAAAGTGCTAAAGAGATGGGAGCTATACACAAGAAACATAAAACCGACCTTGAAGCATTGCGTAAAGAGCAGGCAAAGATATGAACATAGTAGTAAGTGCAGAAACCCAGGGAGAAAGTTAAGGCCGCACTGGAGGATGCTGAGTACGAGGCCACCAATGCTAACACCCTACAATCTACGCAAGGGACGAGTAGGTTCAATGACACTCATTTACCTTCTCTGCTAATATGTTTAAGTCACGGTCTTGAAATAGGAAGCAATGGAGTTAGGAGACACCCATTTGTAGATGGGATTATGGAGGTACCCTTCCTTTTGGGGTGGAAGTCGCTGAATTTGGAAAGATACGATGGTACAACGAACCTAGACGAGCATATTGATGCATACACTACGCAGGTAAACCTATTCACCAATAATGACGTGATACTATGCAAAATTTTCTCCAAGTCTTTGAAGGGGACTGCCTTAAGCTGGTATACCTGATTATCACCTAGATGCATAAATTGCTTTGAAAAGCTAGTGCATAAGTTCAGTGCTCAGAATGCTACAAGCAAGCTGCACCATACCACCTCGGTTGCTTTAGTCAATATGCACCAAGCCAATGATGAGCCCCTACATAAGTTCATGGAGAGATTCGTTGAAGTGTTAGTTGGGATATGGGACCTAAATCTCGAGGTAGCTTTACATTTAATGTTGACTGCATTGAAGTTGGGGCCATTTGCAAATAGTTTGTGCAAGAATCCACTATCCAACATGGACAAGTTACGGGCCAAAGTTGCCGGCTACATTCAGATGGAGGAGCTCGCCGAGTTTAGAAACTAGGTTAGGTTGGAAGGTCCAAAGAAGCTAGAACCTAGTAGCAAGGACAGAACAAAGCCCTTACAGGTACAAAAAATTTAAGAAACTGCAAATTAGAGGACCTAAGTATGACTTCTACACTCCTTTGAACACAAGCCGAGTAGGGAGCTAGAGGAAGCTTTTCAAGCCAACCTGTTGGCATTACCACCACCCTTGAAGACCATCAATGCAACAGATCGAATGAAGCACTATAGATACCACAAGAACTACAGTCATTAAACTGAAAAGTGCTGGACGTTAAAAGGAAAGATAGAGGAGTTGGTACAAGCAGGGCACCGTGGCAACTATGTCCAATGACCTAACCAAGGACGTGGTGGATACAGAGGTCGAGGTAGAGGTAAAGGTCAGCACCAGCCTTGAGAAAAGGATGACAAACAAAATGACGACCATAAGAGGGAATAGAACGATTAGGGAGGAGGAAACGAAAATCGCCTCTAAGGAGTCATAAACACCATAGCGGGCGAATTTGTATGGGCTAGCTAAATGAGTTCAACAAGGAGAAGACACTTGCGTGCAATCTAGAATGTTAATGCTGTTAGAACCAAAGATGAAGAAGCGTCTAAGACCCTCAAAGTTTTAAAGATAACAAATTTATTAATGTTTAAGTTTCTGCCAAAGAACTAAATTCTTTACAGCATACAAACTTCTCTTTGAAGACCGTCCATTAAACGTGTCAAAGAAGACCGTCTAGTAGACGTGTCAAAGAAGACCGTCCAATAGATGTGCTTAAAGAACATCGTTCAATGAAGATGATCGTCTGAAGAACATATTCAAATATCTAATGCAAGCTTCCAACGACAAATATTCAAACAGCTAAGTTCTATTTTGAACGTCCAATTTATTTATGCTAGTTTTTCTTAAAACTAACATATTACTACTTCTGTGATCTAACATTCAAATTGTTTGAAGCATTAAATAACATCAGAATCATTCTAGTGCAAAAGAGCAGCAAAATCAGATAAAGCAAGTCAACTTATCAAGTTGCTGAGACGAATGAAGAATGTTTAGAAAAACAGACCGCCAGCACAGTCCTGCACTTTCCATTTTAGTGCAAGTCTAAAAGCTGCTGTGCTTGACCTCTCTGAAATGATAGTTTGCACGCTTCTCATTGCATAACGAAGTCAAGTCTTCTACAACGGATCTTTTCCATGAAGACTATATATATGCATGCACCAAGGAAGAACAAAAAAAAACTGAAGTGAAAATAGCGAAAGAGACTGTGACGAATGATCAAGAAAAAGAACAAGAACAAAAAAGATATTAGCAATATTCTAATAAGAAGCGTTCAGTGGACGATAGCAAAAATCGTGTAAAGTTTTTCAGAGCATTTTTTAGCCTAATCTTTCAAATCCTCACTACGTGAGTTGATATCGTTTGTATAAACACTTGTTGTGTTGTGAAAGCCTGGAGAGGCTTAGTGTGAAAGAATACTTGGGTTAAGCAATCTAGGGTGATTACGTTGTAAAGCCTGAAAAGGCCGCGAACAATACTTGTAACCTAAGGTTGGTTACTGAATACCTTCTGGGTGAAAGGACTGGACGTAGCTTAGGTTGAGTGAACCAGTATAAAACTTTCTGTGTTCTTCTTCTCTCTATCCCTACGCTTGAAAATGTTTTCATACTGATCAACTTGTTTCGAAAAAGCTTTTAAATGCATAATTCAACCCCCCCCCTTCTTGTGCGCTTTTTCTATTTCAAATGCCATAGCAAGTTGACCTCAAAGAAGTATCTTACTGATCACCTTTTCAGATGAAGACTTTAGAGGTGTAGGTCCTAACCAAGACGACTCGATGTTGATAACAATTGAAGTGGCGAATTGGGATGTTAAGAAGACCCTCATAAACTAGGGAAGCTTGATTGATGTCCTCTACTAGTCAACTTTCAAGAGACTAGAAATCCCAACAAGTATCATCAAGCCTTACCAAGACCCACTTGTTGGCTTTGTTGGAGAAAGGGTAAACACACTGGGGTACATAGAGTTGCTGACTACCTTTGGGAATAAAGCCTCGTCTCGTACAGTGATGGTAAAATGTATTCTTGTGGAGGTGGACACATCGTACAATATTCTAATTGGAAGGCCTACACTCAATAGTCTCAACACCTCACCTAGCTACGAAGTTTCCATCTACATCTAGGGAGATAGTAACTGTCTGAGCTAGTTAGAAGGCAGCTAAGAAGTGTTACGCAAAGAGTTTGAAGGTGGCACAATATAGAATAACTCATGAAGAACAGAAGCAAGGAGGTAGTGTGGCAACTATCAACTCCATTAGTTGGGTAGACCTAGACCTAAGAGCCGTGTTTTAAGAGCATCGGTAGAAACCTATTAAGGAGCTGTTCGATTATTAGGTCGGCAAGAAGCCTAGTCAAAGCACCAAGCTAGTAATGCAAATGGACGAGAAGTTGAGACAACAAATTGGACGAGTGCTTATGAAAAATGTAGACATGTTTGCATGGAGCGCCACGGATATGTCGAGGATTGAGCCAAATTTCCTCTACCACAAGTTGGCAATTTGTCTAGAGGCTAATCCCATGGCCCAAAGGAAAAGGAAACTCGGAGAAAGGCAGAAAAAGAGAAGTTGCTGAACGCAGACTTTATTAGGGAGATTGAGTACACAGCCTGGTTGGTCAACATCATTTTGGTCAAGAAAGTTAGTGGTAATGGTAGATGTGTGTTGATTACACTAATTTGAACAAAGCCTGCCTAAAGGACGCTTACCCCTGCCGAGTATAGATTAGTTGGTGGATGGAGCATCTAGTTATAGAATCTCAGCTTCCTAGATGCTTACTCGGGCTACAATTAGATCAAGATGTACCCACCTGATGAGGACAAGACAACATTTATTACGGAAGGAGCAAACTTTTGTTATAAGATAATGCCCTTCGGGTTAAAGAACGCAGGTATAACTTATCAAAGACTGATGGATAAGGTATTCAAACGGCATATTGGAAGGAACATGGAGGTGTATGTTGATGACATGGTGGTCAAATTTGATGACCTCGTTAACCATCCTAGAGACTTGACAAATATCTTTATTGAGGTGTACAAGTACAATTTGAGACTGAACATGAAAAATTATGTCTTCGGAGTCAAAGGTGGGAAATTCCTGGGTTTTATGTTAACCCATAAAGGCATAGAAACCAATCCTAAAAAGTGCGAAGCGTTGATAAACATGAGGAGCCCACAAAATGTGAAGGAGGTACAAAGGCTTAAAGGAAGACTATCCTCGCTATCATGTTTCTTACCTAAAATAACCAAGAAGGCGAGGCCATTTCTTAAACTACTCAAGAAACCCCAAGAGATTTGTTGGGACGAGCAGTGTGAGAAGATGTTTGTAGAATTCAAGGAGTTCTTTGCTACACCACTAGTCCTAACTCGACCCAAGACAAGGCCGAGCTATAACTTTATTTGTTAGTGATATATACTGCTATTAGCTCGGTGATAGAGTAGGAAGTTGACAAAAGGCAGAGATACTGGTGTACTTCATCAATAGAGTTCTACAGGATGTTAAGAAGCACTATCAAATGATAGAAAAGCTGGCATAAGCCTTGTTAATATCAACAAGAAGGCTAAGACCTTATTTCCAGAGCCACCAAGTAGTTGTAAAGACAGATTACCCGATCAAGCAAGTATTGAGGAAACCCAAGCCAACAGGCTGTATGATTGCATTGTCAGTTGAGCTTTCCAAGTATGGGTCAAGATACGAACCTTGTGGGCCAATCAAAGCACAGTGTTTAACAAATTTCATATCCAAGTTGACTTCTTTGGAAGAGGAGAGGAATAATTAGTGGACCCTTATGTTGGTGGCTCTTCGAACACCAAAGGCAGTGAAGCAGGGGTTATTTTAGAAGGGCCTAACAATTTGACTCTCGAGTAAGCCCTGAGGTTCAAGTTTAAAGCCTCGAATAACCAAGTAGAGTACAAAGTCCTTATAGCTAGTTTGAAATTAGCTAAGGAAGTTGGAATAAGGAAAGTAAAACATCGCAGTGATTCATAACACATCACTGGGCAAATTTTGGGGACCTACAAAGCCAACGAATCTCAGTTTCAGAGGTTTTATCGCATTGTGAAGTAGTTGATTAGTGGGTTTGCGGAGTTTGATATCGAGTATGTCCTTTGAGAAGAAAATGCCCTAGTAGATGTCTTATCTAAGTTGGTTGGTGGTACAAAGAAACCAGGACAATATAAGACGATCATACAAGAAAGCATCAGTTCACTGAGTACTGAGTTGGTTGAGGTGGTTGTAGATCAAGTAGTAGCAGACGAGTGGATGAGTCCCATTTTGAAATACTTGTCCAGCAGAGCCCTTCTCGTGGATTAAAATGAGGTGAGGAAAGTACAAATGAAGTCGTGTTATTATGTGGTTGAAAACGGAGAGCTATTTAAGAGGGGAATCTCCTTCTTTTTGTTGAAATGATTGACATAAGCCTAAGCAGAGTATGTTATGGATGAGATACATAGAGAAATTTGTGGGATGCACACAAGGGGAAGGTCCATGACAGTTCGGGAGGTCAGAGCAGGATACTATTGGTTCACTATCAGGGTAGAGTGTATTGGGTACATGAAGAAATGTAGAGAATGTTAAGAGTTTAGACATTTGCATCATACCCCACTCGAGAAATTACATTGCATAATGACGCCATGGCCTTTCATGATGTGGGGCATGGACATCCTCGACCCTTTTCCTTTAGCTAAGAGGTAAGTCAAGTTTTTGATAGTCACATTGATTATTTTACAAAGTGGATTGAGGTGGAACCTGTGGCAAGAATTACTACCCAACAAGTGCAGAAATTCAGGTGGAAGACTTTGATTTGTAGGCACGGATTGCCATACTCCATAGTAACTGACAATAGCAAGCAGTTCACAGATAAAGGATATGAAGAGTTCTTAACGCACTTAGGAGTGAAACACCTAGTTACCTCTGTGGATCATCCCCAAAAAAATGGGTAGGCAAAGGCTACAAACAAAGTCAAATTAGGAGAGTTAAAGAATAGATTGGAGAAAGCAAAAGGGTAGTGGGCAGAGGAGTTGCCCAGCATATTGTGGGCATATCATGGCATGCCCCAGTCCACAACGAAAGAGACACCATTCAGGCTCACTTATAGAACTTAAGCCATGATTCTTGTTGAAGTCGGCAAATCGACAAGAAGAACAACTCAGTTTGACCTTGTAGAGAATGAAGAAAGCCTAAAGGTGGAGCTGGACATGGCTGAAGATGTAACACCCCTATTTTTTTGCTTATCAAATTATTTTTCTAATTATTCTATATTTATTTTTGAAGAATTGGATGGGAATCTCAAAAATTTAATTCCTATGGTTACGCTAGTATTAGTGAGTAGTACTTAGTTTAGATTTTTAATAATTTTTAGGAAACAGAGTCCAGAAAAAGGTAAAATGATTATTTTGCCCTTAAAAGGACTGGATAATTGAGAAAATAGATAAAAATAGTTAGAAGTGTCTAAATGTTTTTTAAGTCATTTATATGCTTATAATAATTAATAATAATTTTTGAAATTTTTCAAGAATTTATTAAGACAGTTTTTGTGAAATGACCAAAATACCCCTAATTGACTATGGGAGCAGACCAGAGATTTTTTAACTTCAAAGTATTTTGAAAATTATATACAAGGTTTATTTTAATTATAAAAATTTTATTTTGAAAGAAAAATAGTGAATAATGTGACATTAAGGGAGGAAATTTCAACTAATATTTGACTATTTTAATTCTGAAAAATCAAAAGGAAATTTCAAAATTTTGATCCTCACCATTATGCTCAAAATTTCAAGAGATATCTAATCATGATCTTTAATAATTTTTTCGAGCCAGAGCCTAGAGAAATAAAAAAATGACGATTTTGTCCCTATTTCTCAACATTAAGGGCTGACATGAGAAAAAGATTCAATTAACATTAAAATATCAATTTGAGCTTGGAATTATGTCATATATTAAAATATAATTTTGGAATTTTTTTGAGAATTTTTTGGAATTTCTATGTAAAATGACCAAAATGCCCCTAGGTGTTCAATAAACTAGCCAGTATTGGTTTGACATCCAAAAATAGTGAAAATGGTAATTTAAATTTTATTTATAGGTGAAATATTTAATTTTATAATTTTTATAAAATTTTGGTATTTATTGAATTAAAATGGATTTATTATGAATTTTTTAGCTTAAAAATACAAAATAAATAAAATTTGAAATAAATTAATAAAAATTAAAATTAATTATTGGAAATTTATTTTTGATGAAACATAATGTATTTTTCCAGTTTTAAATTTAATTTCATTCTTTTGATATTAAAAGTCAATTTTTTCAAGTTTAGGAGATTTTATCGATACCGGTTAATTTACCTGTAGATAAAATTGGCATTTAGAAGCTGGACAAATAACGAAGCATGTGCCCAACCTAGGAATAGCTGATTCATCAATCTAATTTTGATATGTGTCCCTAAATTAATTAAAAATAAATCAAAAATGGGATTTATGATATAATGGCTTATGTCATCAAAGTGGACACCTAACTCATTTTTTCTCTATAAATAGGCATGTCTTTGGACAAGATTTTCACCATTCTTCTCCTCCATAAGCTAGAGAGCCTCTCCCTCTAAAATTTTTTCTTTGTCTTATTTTTCTTAAATTTTACTAGTTTCCATTAACTAGTAAAAAATTCTCTTCTTAGGAGCTTTGCACCAACAACTCCATTTTCTTCATTAACCACCTTAGAGGTAATGGGGGGAGTGGGGTTGGTTCTAAATTATTGTCACTTTGCATGTTGGTAAAAAGGGTTTAACCCTAAACCCGTTTAAGCTTAACTTTTATTATTATTATTATTATAATATTTTTTGATGTTAAACTTTAATTTTTGCTAAGTTGTCACTCTACTTAAATTTATATTATTAAATTAGAATTGCTAAGTTGTTACTCTACTCAAATTTAGATTATTAAATTATAATTGCTAAGCTGTTACTCTGCTCAATTTTAGAAAATTAAAATGCATTTACTAAGTTGTTACTTTGTTCAATTTTAGAAAATTAAAATGCACTTGCTAAACTGTTACTCTACTCAAATTTAGAAAATTAAAATGTATTTATTTAGTTGTTATTTTGCCAGAATTTTAGTAATTAAATTTTAATTACTATGTCGTTATTCTGCTAAAATTTTATATAATTACTAAATTGTTATTCGGTTAAAATTTTGGTATTGTGCAGTTTTTGTAAAATAAGGTAAAAATGTTGATTGTACTGGTGCTAAAATTAAATGAGACCAGGGAAACCTTTGTTTGAGAAGTTAGGAAGTGATAACTTGGTGAATAATGTAAAGCAAGCGACATGTAGTGGCATGACACCCTGGTTGGGAAGCTATAGTTTGGTACACTACGGGATGAAAGGCAGGGACCCATAGTTAGGTCTAGAGGGTATAGTATCAAGTGGTGAGCGTCTTAATGACCAAGGTAGCGCTCTTGAGCCAGGACAATCACTTAACCAACTTGATAACCCTGACAACTGCTCAACATCTCCAGGATTGGTGAGAGTATACCTCTATAAATGAATATCCTAAATTATTATTTTGTTCCTCAATGATGATGAGGACTATACCATGTGATAATGTTGAGAGAGGTATATGTACTCCCAGTCACTTCCTAGGTTCTGTTAAGAACTATTACCCACTAATGGAAATTATAGATCCACACTGAGTCAAGGATAATATAACACAGAATAAACTTTAGGTTCTCTTTTTAATGTCAATTGTATTTTATTTGTATTTTATGATAGAATTCCTACCATACATGTAGAAGTGATTTTAGAATAAGTCACCTCACTCCATTACTTTTTCTTTTATGCATGATTGATTGCGGTTAATGAAGACCAAACTGTTGATGAGGATTTATAGGCCTATTGTGATGGCTTGTTATTTTATGGGATAGGGTAGATGGACATTGCTTTGACTAGGATCTTTTTGATGTACTGGGAATAAGTAGTAACTATTTTGATGTATATTTTGATCTCTTTGTATTTCAATTATTATTTTTATTATAAAATCATGATGTATAGTTCTATAATGAATATATATATATATATATATATATATATATATATATATGTACAGATTTTATTTTTTACTACCATTTTCAAATTCTGTTAAATTTACAAATTTTCTATTATTAAAAACAGAGAAAAATTTTACTTGCATTATTAAATAAAAAAATAAGTATGGGTTATGTTTAATGTGAATGGGTGTCACAGAAGAGCTGAGGGAAAAAGCCCAAGTTAGAGAAGGAGCATGTAAGAGCAAAGCAACTCGAAGACATGACTTTAAGCTAAAAAAGAGAAACTTTCAAGTGGGAGATCTAGTGTGGCAAATGCGTAGTGAGGCGAGGAAGGACTTAGTAGAAGGAATGCTAGCACCGAACTGAGAAGTTCTCTTCAGAATAGCAGAGAGCTTGGATAATAGAACTTACAAACTTGAAGAGCTTGCTAGAAGGGTGATTCCAAGAACTTTGAACACCACACATTTAAAACATTATTTCAGTTGAAAATCCAAATGCCAGGTGATGTACTCTTTTTCCTACCTCAGTCTTTTTTCCCTAACGTGAAAAAAGAAAGGGTTTTGGCTGAGGAGGTTTTAATGAGGTATACCATGAGTAGTGTAAAAGGACCCAGTACACACTGATGTCATCATGTTATGAATGAAATCCTTTTACAAACACCATATTTATGTGTCATTCGGTGGTTATAACTTTACATTTTTCTGTATGAGTTTAAGGTAATGTTTGAATTTATATTTAATTATTCCCATCCCATGAAGTAACTTTGTTACTGAGTAATGGAGTTTGTTGGTGTAAGCCCTAGAGGCCAATACCTTATGGTTTACATTTGTATCTTGTTTTGGTCATTTATTAATAATGTGAGGCATTTCATTTATTATGTGTTTATTGAAACATAATAAAGTCCAAAAAATAATTTATTCGTAAATATCCCTAGTCAAGTATTATTGTCTATACGGACAACAATAATATATTAAGACTAGTATATGAATGAACTGATGACCACGTATCATGGGTCATGGATATAAGATATCGATTCTTCACATGGGTACATGATTAAGTGTAATAGTGTACTGAATTGACCCATTATGAGAACGCTACATAGAAGAGATATAAAAGTGTCATGAGTGATTCTCAAAGTGGTTATGGTGTATACAGTCCTTAGACCTAAAGTCACTACAATTCCTACATGAGGAGTTATATGTTTTAATACCATTGTTAAAGGATAAAAGTTGTTTATAATTCTTAAGTTTTTATGGTTAAGTTTTTATAAAATGCTAAGTTTGAGCTATATTTTGAGTCAAATAAGTTAATAAAATTAAGTTTTCTTTATTTTGTGAATACAAATGGTTTTTACTTATTTTATATTTTATTATGTGTAGATTGGAAGCCCAACAACAACTTTGTGGACAGCTCAAGATGAGAACTCAATAAATTGAAGGTCTAGCCCAAGTTTGTCAAGGAAAATCGAAGTTAAGTGTGAGGGTTTAGCCCCATTTTAGAGGTGCTAAGCGCCCATTTAGAGGGCTTAGCGCCCATCAACCAGAGACTCTTTGAGTTATTATTTAAAGGGCACCCAGCGCACAGAATAAAGCGCTAAGCGCCCGTTAATGAGAACTCTTCCCTATTTAAAGTGATTTTTCAAAAGAATTAAAGGGGACTGGTAATTTTCTGAAGATTTCCTACAAAGTGAAAAGGAGTTAAGGGGTTGGAGTTCCTTTCCAAAGGCTTTCAAGATTAAGAACATAAGGGATTTCAATTGGGGATTGTAAGATGATTATGAGTGGCTAGTTTTTTAGTTGTTGGGGGTGTAGGTTAGCTAGATTGATATCTTAATGTAAATGTTATACTCTGCTTCTATTTGAATTCCAAAGTTTTATGTTAATATTTTATTTCTATGCTTAATGCTTTCTTTGGATTGATCAACCTTTGAATGATTTAAGAGTTTGATTAGTGATTGGAAAATACTAGATAAATTTTGAATTGAAATCAAGTACCTAATGAGACACATTTCAGGAATGAGATTTGCTTCATTAGAGAAAAGTAGAGCTTTTGTCCTTAATGCTATTTTTGCAATTGAACTGCCTAAGGGATTAGGGGTTGATTGTAGAAATTAGGCTTATGGTTTGAGGGATTGAATCATAAGTACTTGTGTAGACTCTTCTTAACATTGAAACTTGGAATTTGAATTGATAATCTTTTTGGGCATGAGATGGATATCTAGGCTAACTGAACCCCCAATAGTTTTTATATTTATAAGAAACCTTTTTAAATTTTATTGTCTTTTAAAATTTTAAAAAGAGAAAAATTGTTAGTTTTATAATTTTAATATTAAAGCTTAAATTTGCATGCTTAGAGGTAGATTAAAAATTTCATTTAATCATCTAAATAGTGGTAAAACTAGGAATTGCTAAGCACTAAGCCAAGTCTCTGAGGGAACGATACTTTTATTCACCCTTGTTATTAATGCGATTTAGTATACTTGCCAAGGGGTAAACAACCATCGAACGTTGCCTATGATAAGATGATTATAAAGCTAGTTATTAGACATAAAATAAATCGTGAAGAGGGATGTGAGTGATCTAGATGGGATTTGTCCCTCCTTCGTAACAAGAGTAATATTTGTGTGCCCACTTAATAGAGTAAGACACTTATACATGGTTATGCTAAATGAGTCAATATGGGATATTGATCTCATTTATTCTAATGTTTTCTTGGGTATCAAGAAATAAATAATTGAACTATAAATGGATGACATGATCTATGCGTTGTGTTCAATTATGATATTTGGACAAAGGGACTAAGTTACATGAAAACATGTCATAGAAAGGTTATGTCAAATCACAAGACATTCTTATTACTTGGGTAATAATGATGTATTGCTAGATACCACTCACTATTTATAATATTAAATAAGATTTAATATTATTGCCAATGTAATAAGAACTTACAAGGGACACACACATAGAGTAGATTAAAGGTGAAAAGAAATATTAAGTATGACTATAATATTTCTTTGGGTTGGGCTTGTAAGGTATGAGCTCGCTTAAAAGGAAAAGTTCAAATAATGAGAAATAGTACGTCAATTACTCATGGACTAGACTTTTAATGTAAGGGGCCCGATATAGCTAGGTTAAAGTGTTAAGGAGCTCTTATATATAGGTAGTGCTTGAAGCCTTAAGCGACACACCTATCTACCCGTATACTACACTTAGTGTGCGTGAGAAAACCCTAACCGTTGTGGGATTTTTTGAAGGCACAATTGGCACTGCCCTCCCTTCCTTGGTTGTGAGACAAAAAAGGAGTTTGCTCGTGTGGGCATAGTAAAGGCTTAGTTCGAGTTTGCTAGGCTACATGATTGGCGATAGATTCATGCTTCAAGAGGTAAACCCTAATCTTAATTTTATGCTCTTTCTCAAGGATCTGGCGATGGCAAAGTTTTTCACCACTGTTGTTTTAGTTCATGTTTCCCAACAAAGTCAAGGCTACATTAACAATGGTAGGTATAAGGTTGGTGCCGAGTATCTTAGTAAAAAGAAGTTGAAGAGAAAAAGGAGCAAAGCTACTAAAAGGCCAAGTACGAGTCTTACAAGGTCGAGTGTGAGCCTAAAAATACTTAAAGGCCAAGTATGAGCCTAAAAATACTTAAAATGCCAAAAAAGAGCCTTAAAAGGTTGAGTACAACCTTAAAAACACTTAAAAGGCCGAATACAAGCCTTGGAAAATTAAACAGCTAAGTAATAGCCAACCGTAAAAAGGCCAGATATGGGCCAATTTTATGCAAAAAAGGTGAGATACTAGCCTAACTTAGTCATAAAATGACCAATTTATTGTTGTTAGGGAAATAAGGTAATGAAAAAGTCAGGCTTAACTTAATCTTAAAATGACTAAGACTTAACCATTTTTCATGAAATGCCTAAACCAAAAGCATTTGTTGTAGAAAAGCGACAAAGTCCCAGTTTACACTTAGCCTTAAAGTTGCTAAGTTAGAAGTATACGAGCAATATTCGAATATGAAAAAAAAAGAATAAAAGAATGGAAGTAAGGAGTTGGCAGAAGAACCAATGAAAGTAAGCATATGTTTATATAACTAAAAAGCTAAATATATCAGCTCGTAGGTCGAAAACAAACTATCCAAAATTTGACCTACACTTGGAAAAATTAAAACAAGAAAAATAAATAAGCTAATAACTATATGTTAGTAGCATCCTTCGCATCTTCGCCATCTTCCTCACTTTTGTCCTTGGAGATTTTGTCTTCATCCACTAATTGGCCATTCTTAACATTCTTCCTAACATCAAACTGGGAAGAATCCACTCCACTGAAGAGCACCCTAGCTTGCCTAATTGCCTTGGTGAAGCCCTCTGCGTATTCCTCCAAACCCTGGCTCTCTTTATTGATTGGACTTCTTGGGCCAAAGCTCCTTTTGCAGAGTTTGCAGTGACCAAGTTGGCCTTCAACTTATCTAATTCAACCTTAAATTGGCCAAATCCTTCTCGACATTCTCTGCCTTATCTTACTAGGCCTTTTTCTCCTTAATAGAAGTCTTCAACTAACTCTTGAACTTAGCTGCATTTTTAACAAGGCATTGTTACCAAGATCCATGTTGGTCTTAGCAACCTTGGCGAAAGCAGTGGTGGATTAGGTGAAATCTTGCTTTGTGCAGGCCAACTCAACTTTTAACTTCTTAGCCTTTGCCATGGCCCTCTTATTCCTCTCATCGCTTTCACTAAACTTCTGCCCCCAATGTCAACTAATTTCCATAGAGCAAAGCAAAAGCACTTCAAAAGTCTTCATGCTTGCCATAGCACCACCTGTTTCCATCATTGCTCTATCAGCTCTTATGAGGTGCTGAGTAGTGAAATGTTTTTTGACTTGAAGTGGAGCAACGCTTTCCGAGACTGAGACATGGTTAGGTTGGGATAAAGGCTGACTTTTATCAAATCTTTGAACAACCATTTTCTTCACGGGGACATGGGCAGGATGAAAACAAGATAAAGTTAATCCACCTGGAGGAGGAACTTGTAGTAATGTTAGTGGTTAACTCTTGATAGATTGGAGATTGGTGAGGTGAAGGTGGTGGCACTCCATGAGGGGGTGAAGGTTGTGCCGTTGGCGTAGGTTCAACAATCTCAAGCTCGAGGGCACTAGAGCTTGGGCTGAAGCTTTTTTTCTCCTCGGCTCTTGAATGATTACGATATTCTCCAACTTAGCGTTGATAGTATTTTGCGTGTCTAAATTAGAGGTCTTCTTTCTCTTCTTGTTTAGACGTTCCACAGCAGCGGCCATTTTAGTGGCAATGTTCATAGCAACATCTTCCTTGTAAGCCCACCAATTGCTTTTGCTTATGACTCTTGCCAAATAAACAAGAGGAAATGTAAGATGTCAAAGAAGGGTAATTCAACAAACATCATATGTTACTATCCCAATGAGTGTGAAACTCATTATTAAAGTCCTTGCTAGGATTTTTGCTAGTCGAAAGGTTTACAAGAGTTAGACAATCTAGAGGCCGATGTAAACTTTGGAAAAATTTAATATTGATCTTCTCCTCGGGAGTGATGCTTTCTTCGGGAATGGATTCGAATTTGTCTTGGTTAGGTTGCCAATACAGGTGAAATTTGGGCTTACCATCCCCAACTTATGAAGATCTCCTCAGGATCTTTACACACCTCGAAAGATTGGACCGAAAAAAACTCACCCATGAAGCTCTTGTAAGAAGTATTAAACAGGGTAAAGAGACCTTTCGTATGAGCCCCATTCAAAGAAATCCACCCAATCAGCTTACTGGATTTCATCTAATAAAAATACATGAACTTGTGGATATGGGCTACACCTTGATGTAGGTGCAAAGTATTTGGAAAGCCTTTAAAAACACCCAACTATTAGGGTGAAGTTGGGAGGGTGCCACATTGAACTTATTTAGAATGTCATACTCGAAGGTAGAAAAAGGCAAAGTAACTTAAAGGCCTTATACATGTAGATGAAGGGAGCTTGGTCCCGAGGTGCCTCAAGGAATACATATTAGTCCGTTGAGCATGGCTTGGAAATGACGAGGGCTTCTTGAACCGAGTGGGTGAGGGTGATAGACTGCATCAACCTGACAACAGACCTCCTAGTCTGGAACTTGGAGGGGAAAGTGCCTACATCCCCTCACACCCATGAACACACATGAATGGTAACAGGGGGATAACTTTTCTTCTGACCCCTTCCTCTTTTTCTTTTTCTTAAATCCTCATCTTCTTCTTCGACCTCAAGTTCTTCATCAGCAATAGCTGCGTCAACAATAATGACATTGGGTTCAATTTCGAGCTCCTCATCCACAAGAACCATAGGGATTGGAGCATTCACGGGCTCCTCAACCACCTCCTCCATGGCCACTCCTTTGCTTTTAGTGTTGTGGGGTTTGCTAGGGGTGTTCATAAACCAATCCAATCTAATGAAAACCGAAAAAACCGATCAAAAAACCTAAAACTGAAAAAATCGAAAATTGAAAAAACTAAAATTTTTTATTGGATTGGATCGGATTTTGGATTTGATTTTGAAAACCGATCCAATCCAATCCAAACCGAACTTATACATGCATATATATTTTCACTTGTAATTTTCTAATATCACTCATGTTTTTGTTTTTTTTTCTTATATATTTGTAAAATCATCACATAAATTATACTTGTTTATAAAAAATATATTTATTTAAAGATAGTTTTTTAGCAAGTATTTAAGTAAAGATACATAAACATAATCATCAAGTTGTGTAAATTTATTTTTAATAATATATATTTGAAGAGTTATATTAGTATTAGTTATATAATGACTCATTAATGAAATATTTGATATTTTAAATTATTTTTTAATATATTTATTATATATCATATTATTTATTTAATACTTTTTTAAAAAAATAATAGTACAATTAAAACCAAAACCGATCCAATCCAAACCATTTTAAATTGGATTGGATCGGATTGGATTAAAATTTTAAACCAAACCAATTGGATGATGAATTAACAAAACTGAAGTGATTGAATTGGATGGTTTTTTTCTTCAAAACTAATCCAATCCAATCTGCAAACACCCCTAACCTTTGCCCCCTCTTAGATAAGACATCATCTTATTAAAATAAAAAGTTTTACAGGAAAAAGAGTTAGTAAAGGCGGTATGGGTATGGGAAGAAGATGAACCTTCCTCAATGGGGGTAACTTCGCAAGAAACAAGTTTTGTAGTTTAGAGTCATATGAATAACTAGGGGAAGCCATTAACAATAAAGGAAAAGGTTAGGGTGTATAGGGCATACCTGAGAAGCTAATGGAAAAAAATAAATAATGAAAAAGGAAAAGCCTAAAATAATCAAAGAAGGGAAACAAGATACAATACCAGTACTGCTTTGTGATAATGGAAGGGGAAAAAGAAAAGAAGGGAAACCCTATTTATAGGCACCCAATCAACACAACCTACGTTGGGAAGTGTGCTGACGAGGCACAACCATTTGTTAACGGCGTATAGAGACGAAAGGACACGTGAATCCAATGGTTGGGGGCTATCAAATCCTCAATCAATGGCCATAACCTTTCGCATGGAATGACGCACCAACACTAGTACTTGCACGACGCTCAAGAAACACAAGCCTAAAAGCCATAATTGCCTGCTTAAATAGGGAAAGTCATCACTTGTTTGGTGGCACTTGACAAAAAATGAAAAAGTTTTGTTTAACATGCCAAGAAAATAATATACTATTTGACCTTTTAGTTTGAAATTCAAATCTTTGAAACAATTATTGTAAGCTCAGTTAGGATGAGTATAGTAAGCCTTTTCACTCAAATGAACTCAGGGCTTGGGGGGCTTGTGTACATCCCGAGCTAGGAACTATTACCAAGTCATACATTTACTCGAGTTAAGTAGCTAAATTATCCGAAAAGTTGAGCTACCCGCCCACGATGAGGCAGTTCTATAGAATACGCTTAGTGGAGAGTTATTATGGTGGTTACTAAGCAATAACCACCCACTCATTTCTAATGGTATAAGCAGAGAAAAGACCTATGTAAGTATTCAATTCCATTCATTACAGCTCACTGAGAGAGATTAAACTAACTTGAGCATCAGAGTGCCATTGCAGGTACCTCCACCACCTAGGAGCAAGAAGGCATTGTTGTGGAGTGGAGAGCTGTTGGATGAAGGAGATCACATAGAAGGGAGAGGAACATGGCGAGAGAGGTCTCTAGAGGAGTAGGCCGAGGTCGTAGGAATTCGACAAATACATAACTATTTTAAAAGATTGATAGTTTAAGTTTTTTTTTTAAATTATTTATTCATCTAAATATAAATTAATAATTACCAAATAGTAATCGGTCATAATTGTAAATAGACTAAACTCCCAAGTAAACTTTATTTATAATATTAGAGAATTAAATTTTAAAATTATTATTTTAAGAAGACTTTATCTCAACACTATTTTCAATTTAAAAGTTAGACTCACAAATATATGTGAAAATGCATGTTCAAAAATAGAAAAATACAAATTGATAAGTATGATGATTAAATAAAATATTTAATCATATACTTCATCTGTGTGCAGGGGTTGGGAAGTCAGAAGTGATGAAAGCAGTAAGTTAAGGACTTGGGAGCAAAATAGTCCATACTATTTTCATTGCATTACATGTTATACATTAAATAGTTTAGTTTTTGTATGTTGGCATATTGATGAAATAAGAGAAGTGACAACTCCTCTTGCTCACTGGCGTACCTAAAACAACAAGCACGGCGAAAGAAGGGGGCAAAATTTTTTATGTATTTGCTGCACAATGATTTGTCTTTTATAATTTTTTTTCACTATATTCTTTTTGTTAAATTAGTGTTATTTGAAACACAAAATAATTTTATTCTTTAATTTTAAATATAATAAAAAAATGATTAAAATATAATTAACAGTTTTTTTAAAGGATTAATTAATAGTTTGTTATAACTATAATTTTAAAAAAATAATTACAGGGAAAAGCAATAAGCATAGCGAAAAAAACAGGGGCAAATTTTTTTATATATTCACTATAAAGTAATTTGTCTTTTATCACTGCATTGTTAAGTTTATCGCATATGAAGTATTGTTCACTTGGACTCTTTTTGTGACTCATCATGGTTTTGTCCTTAAATGGCATCTCAGTAGGTTAGAGATAAGGGTGTTTATAAATTATCCTTGACTTCATTTCTAAGCGCAATGTGGAATTTTTTCGGTGTACTAGAATGGTAGCCCCCAATCAAGGCTAGGGGTTAGAGGGCCTTGCGGCCCATATGTATGACGTCTTTCAAGCACCAATGTTTTGACCTCAAGTTCGGTGCATTGTTAGGCTCAACGCATATGAGGTATTGTCCACTTTAGTTCTCATAGGTGTAACACCTGTGCTTTCCTTAATGTGTGATTTAGTAATTTAATAACCGAAAATGGAAATTAAAAATTTAATTTCAATAATTAAGACGAAATAAATAAGTTGCAGTTATGTGATTGTTGTTTTATGTGTGTAGCCTTGGAATTCCGGTCTGAATTTTTAGAACTTGAGGAAAGTGTTGTTTGAGCCAAATGTACTTGTTGATGGTATCTATCTGGATTGTTGAGTGAACAATGATGTTGGGCCAGTTTAGGGTCTTAGGGAGTGATTACATGAACCCTGGGCCTTAGTGAGGCCAAAGTCCTTTTAGGCCCTGAAGGACATTAAAGACACCCAAGACCTCCCTTCCCTCTTATTTTGCTAGACTACTTAAAGACCCCAATCTCTCTCAAACTCTCCAAATCTACCTCTCAAGTCTTTCAAGGGTATAGCAAGATTTCAAGACTTGACCCCATTCCCTTGTATTGAGAAGGATTGTTCTCCTTAAAGGTTTGGCTTTAGAGCTCACATTTCGCATTCTCCTCTTCCACAAATTCAGATTTTCGGAAGCTCCAAGAGGTAAGGGAAGCTTACACTTGTTAATTTCTTGATGTATGAACGTGGTTATGTTTGAATATTGCTTTGGTTTGTGCTGAAAAATGAGATTGAATGAGTTATGTTGGGTTTTTGTTGAAAAATGGGTTTGTTGATGAATGTTATGATTTGTTGTTGAAATATTGTAATGGTTGTGAGACCTATTAAATATGTTGTTGTTGAATGTTGGGTGATGTTATGCAGCTTCTGTGGAACTCATTTAGGGTGTGGGTAGGGGTAAAGTTTGGATTTTTAGGTCTTTCGAAGAGAGTCTTTGGTTCTGTTACCTAATAGTCACTGAGCGACGAGGGCCCTCACTGAGCGAGAATGCCCCAGGAGTAGAGCGAGACTTTTTTTTTTGAACTTTGCTGAATGACTCTTGATGTCATTGAGTGAGTGTTCTTAAGTTTGTTGTTGTAATTGGGGAAACGAAGAAATCTGCTAAGTGATGTTCGGTTCACTGAGCGAGCATACATGGGAATCTAGAAATTTTCCAGAAGGTAGTTCGCTAAGTGAGTAGATGATTCGCTAAGCGAGTATGGGCATTCCAGAATGCCTAAAAGTGGTTCGCTAGGCGAGGACTAACCTCATTGAGCGATTTTGTGTCTTGAAAAGTTGATGTTTTCTGTGGTAAACTTTCTACTAAGCGACCAATGTGTTCGCTCGATGAAAGGCACGTTTTAAAATTTTGTGGCCCTCTAGAGTGGTTGGTCGTTGAGCAAGAGTGAAACTTGCTGAACAAATCGTTATTGAGAGAAATTTGTGAAAGTCCTTGGAACAGATTCATTGAGCGATCCTGGTTATTGCTGAGTGAAAGTCTTTGGAAACAGAAAAAGTGCTCTTTAGAGTGGGTATTTGCTTAGCAGGAATTATGGTTGCTGAGTGAGAACCTTTATGGAGGAAAGTAGACCGTTTATAAGGAAGGCCTTTGTTGAGCGAATATATAGATCACTAAGTGAGTTGGTTAGGCTGTTTGTTGTCCTAGTTAAGATGTAATTGTGTTTAAATGGCTTTGAGGGGGGATTCTTAGTGTGAACCAATTGTAAACTATTGAGTGTGAGGTTAAAGTGGAAAGTCGCTTGGATAGGACCTTCACTTGTTGTAAATAATGTTGTTTTTTAGGTTCTTAATGGGGTATAGGCTGCTTGGATAGGGCCTTACCACCATGTATGTGTTGAATTAAGCCTATAAGGGGTTGGTAGTGGTTGTTTGGTTATGTGTGGTGCTGAATTGAGCCCACATGGTGTTGTTGTTAAAATTAGTTAATTTGTTGACGTAGAGGTGATGTTATGGTATTGTACATGCATTGTATGTACATGTTGGCGGCTAAGGTAGTTGATGATGGATGTTATGCCATGGTGCGAGTAGGCACGTAAGTTGGTTGGCTGACTGGAGTAGACGGCTCAGACAAGGCCTTCAACCTAGTGTTGGATGAGACGTGGGGTTGCTATCATGGGCCTTCAAAGATAAATGGATGGGCGATTTCGTAGGGGACCAAGGTAGTGCAAACCTTAAGTCGACGATGAGCCACCACCCACATATACTTATCCTGACAAATCATATAATCTTATCCGTAGTTTAGAGTTTGGCAATCCCTAAATGATGAGAGGCATGTGATGAAGTGTTGTTGACGCCATGTTAGGGGATGAGACCTGGCTGATGACTCAAATTGTTGTAAATCTCTCGATGGTAGTGTCCTCATGCATTGGCATGGTAGTAGTGAAATCGTTGCATCATGTGGTTTGACATCATGGAATATACATATATACAGTTCTACAAAAATTCCATGATGTCAGACCACATGATGCAATGATTTCACTACTACCATGCCAATGCATGGGGACACTACCATCGAGAGATTTACAACAATTCGAGTGATCAGTCAGGTCTCATCCCTTAACATGGCGTCAACAACACTTCATCACATGCCTCTCATCATTTAGGGATTGCCAAACTCTAAACTACGAATAAGATTATATGATCTATCAGGATAAGTATATGTGGGTGGTGGCTCATCGCCGACTTAAGGTTTGCACTACCTTGGTCCCCTACGGAACGCCCATCCACTTATCTCTGAAGGCCCATGATAGCAACCTCACGTCTCATCCAGCACTAGGTTGAAGGCCCTGTCTAAGCCGTCTACTCTAGTCAGCCAACCAACTTACGTGCTTACTCGCACCATGGCATGACGTCCATCATCAGCGACCTTAGCCGCCAACATATGCATGCAATGCATGTACAACACCATAACATCACCTTATTTCTTTTTAATTACCTAGATTACATATCTAATCTCCACTTTTTAATTATCAAAACACTAAATCATACATTAGGAAAACATAGATGTTACAAAACTTCCATATCAATCACAAAAAATTCACATCATCACTCGCATATACATATATACATATATGCGAGTGATGATGTGAATTTTTTGTGATTGATATGGAAGTTTTGTAACATCTATGTTTTCCTAATGTATGATTTAGTGTTTTGATAATTAAAAAGTGGAGATTAGATATGTAATCTAGGTAATTAAAAAGAAATAAATGAATTGTTGTTATGTATGATTTGTTGTATGTGATGATGGGTGTGAGTGGTTTGTTTGAAATCCTAGTTTGAATTTAGGAAACTTGAAATATGTGCTTGAGCTAATTTGGATGTGTTAGAGTGATTTTGGGCTTTTGGGGGAAAACAGTTAAGTTAGACCAGTTATCAATTATGGGGAGTGGTTTGGTTAGTTATGATCCTTAGTTAGCCAAAAGTCCTTGTGAGAGCTCCGGAGGGTCGAGTATATAAGAGAGGGGGACAGGGTAGAGAAGTTCTTCTCATTTCTCCCATTCTCATCCTCTCTCTTCTCTTCATCTCTCTCTATCTATCTCTAGAATCTCTCAAGTTTTTAAAGGTGTCCTAGGGTTTTCAAGCTCAATTCAATGAGTTGGTACAAGAAGGAGTGATTCTTGGAAGGTTGAAGGTTTTGGCTCAAGACACCAAATTCTCAAGGAACCTAAATTCAGATTTAGGAACTTTTAGAAGTAAGGGAAGCTTACTATTGGTTCATTTTGTGTTTGTGGATGCTGATATGTCAATTTAATGCTTTGGAATCGGTTGATTTCTATGAACATTTGCGTGTATGTGGTTCTTGACAAAAAGGTTTTGAAAAGGGGGTTTTGAAATTTGTGGAAAAAATTGTTATGTAATCGGTTAGAAAAGTATTAGAAGTAACTAAAATTGTTTTATGATGCTTGGTGTTAATTGATTTTGTCAAAAATGGTTGTTGGTCATTGATTTGCAAACAAAAAGATCGCACTCGCGCCCAGCAACGGATAATCTCGCTTAGCGACAGAAATTGTTGCTTAGCGACAAATCCTGATGACTCGCTGGAAGTCATTCGCTTAGCGACGAATCCTAAAAATTCAATGGAAGTTTGTCACTCGCGTAGCAACGGATGCTGATGACTCTCTAGAAGTCACTTACTTAGCGACGAAAATTCTCGCTTAATGACAGATATCTCGCTTAGCGACAGAATTCACGCTCAATGAGAGAATAACAAGATTTTCTTTGCTTTTTAATTATTGTTGTTATTGGTTGATGACTTTATTGACTCCTATTGATATCAAATGTATATTTTAAGATAATTGGATGTTCAAATGGGTTTTTTTCAAACTGGCTCTTGGTTTTCTTTATTATTGTTGTAGATTTGTTTGATAAATGGTTGGAAAGTGGTAGTTGGGTGGAAGGTTGCTTAGATAGAACTTCCACTGGTTATGTTGTGTTGTTGTGGTGAGACATCTCACAGGGGATGTAGGTCCTAGTGCTGTGTGAGAATTCTCACGAGGTATATGCTACTTGGATAGAGCCTTACCTTTTAACCATGCATGGGGTTGGATTTAGGCTTGCATGGAGTTGGTAGTGATTATTGGACCATAGGTGGTGTTGAGTAGGTCATGTGGTGTTGTGCTACCATATGCATATATGTATGGATATTGATGAATGGTTGTGATTGAGTTGATGTTGTGGTGAATCATGCATTTGCTTGCATATGTTGTTGGCTGAGGTTATGCGGGCCTCAAGCCGTGAGCGGGTAGGCATGTAAGTTGGTTGGTTGACACGAGCTGCGGATTAGATAGGCCTCCAACTTAGTGCCTAGATAAGACGTGGGGTTAGAAAGATGGGCCTTAGAGATGAGTGAGTGGGTAATTCCGCAGGGGGCCAAGGCGATGCAGGCCTTGTCGCGCACATTCACTTATCCTAACAAACCACTAAGCTTATCCGTAGATTAGAGTTTTGGCAATCCCTAAATGGTGCTTGGAAGGCCATGGTATGGGGTAAGACCTGGCTGATCACCCGAAATGTAGTAAATCTCTCGAGAGTTGTGTCATTCATGCATTGACATGTGGATGTTGAAAACATGGTGTATTGTGCTGTAATGCATGTGAACTCATTCTTTTGATGAATTAAATGCCAAATTAGTATGTTGATGGATTGGATGAAATGGATTTGATATTATATGTTTATTTTTGTTTTGTAAGCTTACCCTTGCCTTGTTGTTTTGTTTTGTTTTGTTATGGTTCTTGGAACCAAAGATGTAGAAGTGTCTAAACCCTCAAAGTTTTGAAGATAACAAACTTATTAACGTTTAAGCTTCTACCTAAGGACTAACCTTGTTACAGCGTCCAAATCTAAGAAGTCCAATGCATAAGAAATAAGGTCAAAATGAACAAGTTACTTTTATATGGACCATCCAGTAGGCATGCTAAAGAAGACCGTCCAGTAGAAATATAGAAGAAGATCGTCTGGTGAACATGTTGAATAAGACCGTCCAAAGCTAAATCTTGTCTCTTAGAGCAAATTCAAATATCAGATGCATCCAAAGACTAAAACTTCCAACTACAAATCTTCAACGGCTAAGTTTTATTTAAGCATCCAATTTACTTATGTTCGTATTCCTCAAAACTAACATATTACCATTCTTGTGATCTAACGTTCAAATTGTTTGAAGCATTAAATGTAATCAGATTCATTCTAGTACAAAAGCACAACAAAATAGATAAAGCAAGTCAACTTATCAAGCTGCCAAGCTGAATGAAGAATGTTCAGAAAAGCAGACTGCTAGCACAGTCCTGCGCTTTCCGTTTTAGTGTAAATCTAAAAGCTGCCACGCCTGATCTTTTTGAAAGCATGGCTTGCACGCCACTCCTTGTATAATGAAGTCAAGTCTTCTTCCTCAACGAACCTTTTTTTGAAGACTATATATGCACCAAGGAAGAAGTGAAGGAATAAGAAGTGACAAAGTGCTAACTAGTGACAATCTCAGCGGTACATCAAAAACGTTCTGTACATTAACTAAAAGCGTCCATTGGACGATAATAGAAAAGTCTTGTAAAGATATTCTGAATGTTTGAGCTTAATCTTTCAAATCGTCACTGGGTGAGTCGATACCTTTGTTTAAACACTAGTTTATGTTGTGAAAGTCTGAAGAGGCTTAGTGTAAAAGAATACTTGGGTTGAGCAATCTAGGGTGATTGCTTTGTAAAGCCTGAAGAGGCCGCTAACAATACTTGTGTAACCTAAGGTTGGTTAGTGGATACCTTCTGGGTGAAGGAACTGGACATAGCTCAGGTTGAGTGAACTAGTATAAAAATTCTCTATGTTATTTTTTTCCCCTCTCTATCCTTTGGCTTGAAAACGTTTTCAAAATTTTTTATATTGCATTAAAAAGTTTTAAAATGCACAATTCAACCCGCCCTTCTTGTGTGCTTTTTCTATTTCAATTGGTATTAGAGCTTAGCCTCTTGGGGTTGAGCATCTAACACTGTAGGGGTAAAATGATCTTGAACACTCATGGAAAACGAGGGACAAGCTCTTAATAGACCACCTCTCTTTAAAGGTTAGAACTACAATTATTGGAAACAAAGAATGATAGCATTCTTTGATGCATGTCACATAGACATGTGGGACGTAGTAGAAACTGGTGACTATCTGCCCCTTGACCAAGATGGAATGGAGCTACCTAGAGGTCAGTGGACAGAAACTCACAAACAAAGGTATCTTCTAAACTCAAAAGCTAGAAATGCTATGATGTGTGACTTATCTGAATCTGAATATGAAAAGGTGCATAGTTTAAAAAGTGCTAAGAAAATGTGGGATGCTCTCGCGCTTGCCTACGAGGGTACTTCACAAGTAAAGAGGTCCAAGTTGAGCTTACTGGTAAGACAATATGAACTCTTTACTATGGAAGAAAATGAAACTATCGAACTCATGTTTGGTAGATTTCAAACCATAATAAAAAACTTGAGATCCTTAGGCAAAACCTATGATTACTATGATCACATTGACAAAATCTTAAGAAGTTTGCCTAGACAATGGAGACCACAGGTTATAGCTTTAAGAGCATCCAAGGATCTTACAGCACTCTCTATGGAAAAGTTACTTGGAACTCTTAAAGTCCACGAATTGGAGCTGAAGCAAGACGAAGGACAAAAGAAAAATTCCATCGCACTAAGTGTCCAGTGTCCACCCAGAGGATCACCATCTAAAGCCTTAAACGTGGAAGAATACTCTGAGGAAGAGTCCAAAGAAGACAACTCTGATAAGGACGAGATATCCTTCATTTCTAGAAAGATACAGGCTATGTGGAGGAAGAAAGGAGGGTCCAGAGCCAAAAATTTGACAAAGAAGTTTAACAAAGTACCTAAAGAAAAGAGTCCTCTAGTTTGTTATGAATGTAAGAAGCCTAGACATTTCAGGGCTGAATGTCCCAGCCTACAGAAGGACAAAAAGAAGACGTCCTTCAAGAAAAAAAGTCTCATGGGTACGTGGGAAGACATGGACCTATCTTTGTCAAAAGAAGTAGGAGAGGAAGAAGCAAACCTATGTCTCATGGTGGAGACCAGTTTTGATAGCTTAGATAATGAGCAAGACGAAGAGGTAAATTTCAATAACTTAATCTCTCTTCAAGAAGCCTATAAATGATTTGCTTGCAAACTCCTTAACTCTCTCAATGGGATATAAAGAACTGAAAAAGAAACTTTCAAAAAATAACAAAAGAATTTAATTTGCTTAAAGAAGAGCATAAAGAAGTTTTAAAAGAAATTGAGTTTTTAAAAACAAAGGACATTTCAGAAGAGACACCTTTTCATGAAGCCTTAGAACTTCAAAAAGAAGTTACTCATTTGAAAGAAAGTTTGTCCAAATTCGTTAGCGGGACTGAAAACTTAAATAAAATTCTATCTTATAGATGAAGTCCTCATGACAAGTCTGAACTTGGTTTTGTTAAGAAAGAAAATTACAAATCTAGTAAAAACATGACCTTTTGTAAAATATGTGAAAAGAGTGGGCATGAACCAACAAAGTGCATACATCGTCCAATAAAGAAGGTGTCCAATGCCTTCAAAACTAACAAAAAAGGACCCAAATCCATTTGGGTACCTAAGTCAATGATAATTCCTATTGCAGATCTGATTGACAACAGAAAGACGACACCAGTCATGGTACTTGGACAGTGGTTGCTCACGACACATGACGAGAGAAAGGTGTATGTTCCAAAGCCTCCAACACAAGAATGGTGGATGGGTCACCTTTGGAGGGAATCAGAAGGGAAAGATCACAGGCATAGACACGATCGGTAAGCATTCCTTCCCTTCTATTGAAAATGTTTTATATGTTGAAGGACTTAGACACAATCTACTGAGCATAAGTCAATTATGTGGCTGTGGACACAATGTCTCCTTTGACAAAAACAAATGTATTGTCAGGAATCTAGATGGATCCATATTATTCTCTGCTAAGAGGCAAAGCAATCTTTATAAGATTGATCTAAATGACCTCACAAATCAAAACATATCATGTCTAGTATCCATCAAAGAGAATCAATGGAATTGGCATAAGAAACTTGGACATACAAGCTTAAGACTAATCTCAAAGCTAAATAACCATAACCTCGTAAGAGGACTTCCAAATCTTGCTTACAAGTCTGACATTCTTTGTGATGCATGCCAAAAAGGGAAACAAGTAAAAAGCTCTTTTGATTCAAAAAATATTGTTTCCATAACTAGACCTCTTGAGCTACTACATATTGACCTGTTTGGTCCAACTAGAACAGCCTCCCTTAACAGAAAATGATATGGACTAGTCGTAGTGGACGACTACTCTAGATGGACATGGGTTATGTTCTTAAAACACAAGGATGAGTCTTATAAAATCTTTTCTATCTTTTGCAAAAGAATCCAAAATGAAAAAGGTGTTTATATAGCTTCAATCAGAAGTGATCATGGAAGGGAGTTCGAAAACGAAAGTTTTCAAGGGTTCTGTGAGGAGAACAAAATTCTCCGCAACTTCTAAATGGTGTGGTAGAGAGAAAGAATAAGTCACTACAAGAAATGGCTAGAACCATGCTTAATGATAACTTCACTCCTAAGCACTTCTGGGTTGAAACTGTAAACACTGCATGTTATTTGCAAAATAGAACATATATTAGACCTATTTTGAAAAAGATTCCTTATGAATTATGGAAAGGACTAAAGCCCAACATATCATATCTTCATCCTTTTGGATGTCAATGTTTCATCTTAAACACTAAGGACAATCTTGGAAAGTTTGATTCTAAGTGTGATGATGGAATATTGTTAGGCTATTCTGAAACGTCCAATGCTTATAGAGTTTACAACTCTAGAACCTTAACAGTTGAAGAAGCCATCCACGTTAAGTTCAATGACAATATGCCTGATAAAGAAATATCAGAGCTAGACAATTCATTTGCAAATATGAAGCTGGAAGATACCAAACCTCTAGTGTCCAGAAATCAGTCGGACGATCCAAAAATAGAAGAAAAGGAACCAACTGGACGACATTGGAAAATGAAGACATATCATCCAGATGATCAAATTCTTGGAAGTGTACGAGATCATGTCAGGATAAGATCGACTTTCAAGGAGCAAGCTCAAACTGCCTTGACATCTCAACTGGAACCAAAGATAGTGGATGAAGCTCTCCTGGACGATGGCTGGGTTAACGCCATGAAGGACAAACTTAATCAATTCGAATGGAACGATGTCTGGAAGCTAGTTCTTGCACCCATGGACAAGTCTATCATTGGAACAAAATGGGTGTTTCGCAACAAGCTAGACGAAGCTGGCAAAGTGGTAAGAAACAAAGCTAGACTTGTAGCTCAAGGCTACTTTCAACAAAAAGATATAGACTTCGCTGAAACTTTTGCACTAGTAACTAGATTAGAAACCATTCGCATCTTACTTTCATTTGCTGCTCATAGTAATATGAAGCTCTATCAAATGGATGTAAAAAGTGCATTCTTAAATGGCATAATAAATGAGGAAGTCTATGTGAAACAACCTCTTGGTTTTGAGTGTGATATTTATCCTAAAATGTTTTCAAACTCAAAAAGGCTTCATATGGACTCAAACAAGCTCCAAGAGCTTGGTATGAAAAGCTAAGCTCTTTCTTTTTAAAAAATGGTTTTACTAGAGGAAAAGTAGAATATACGTGGATGATATTATATTTGGGGCTACTAATGACGCATTATGCAAGGATTTTTCTAAGATTATGACAGCAGAATTCGAGATGAGTATGATGGGAGAACTAAAATTCTTCCTGGGATTACAAGTAAAGTAGACTGCAAATGGCATATTTATACATCAAACAAAGTAAGCCAATGAACTTCTCAAGAAGTACAAGATGGGACGATGCCAAGGAAATGAATACATCTATGCATCCATCGTCAGTACTTAACCTGGACAACACATCTAAAAAGGTAGACCAAACTACATACCGAGGTATGATTGGGTCTCTATTATATCTCATAGCGTCCAAACCTGACATTATGTTCAGTGTATGCTTATGTGCTCGTTTTCAGTTTGATCCTAGAGAACCTCATCTAACAGCAGTAAAAAGAATCTTTAGATACTTACAAAGAACCACTAACCTTGGTTTGTGTTTCAAGTCAAACAAAGAATACATGTTAGTTGGATTCTGTGATGCTGACTATGCTGGAGACATAATAGAACGCAAAAGCACCAATGGAGGATGTCACCTCATTGGTGGAACTCTAGTCTCCTAGACGAGCAAAAGATAAGGGATGATTGCCCTATCTACAGTGGAAGCAGAATACATCTCAGCTGCGTCCTGTTGCTCGCAAATTTTATGGATCAAGCATCGGTTATAAGACTACAGTATCTACAAGAGTAACATTCCCATCTTTTGTGATAATACTGCTGCTATTGATTTGTCTAAAAATCCTATTTTGCATTCTCGGCAAAGCACATTGAAATAAAACATCATTTTATAAGAGATTATGTTCAGAAGGGAATTGTCGATATTCAGTTTATTAACACTGAAAATCAATTAATAGATATATTTACAAAACCCCTTCCTGAAGATAAACTCATCCATATTCGATCGTCTTGATATGGAATTTATAAATGAATAGTTTTATTTAATATGCCTTGACCGTCCAAGGACATAAGCGTCCAATGTTTGGTAGCGTCCTATGATTTCATAGTGTCCAATAATTTATTCGTCCACTTGCATTTATGTGTGCATAAATATCTTCATCCGTACTTAATTATGTTTTCATTGATAATGATTTGAAATAAATGCTTTATTCCTATTTGAGTCACTTACACGCCGTATAACCACCCTCGAAAAATGTAAGCGCCTAACTAACATTTATTGCACATCATCTCTCTCTTCGAAATTCAAAAAACTGCCAAAAGCAAAATCCTTTAGTTTCTTCATATACACTCGAACACCCTACCAAACACTCACCTCCTCTCAATCTATCTGAACTCTCTCTCTCTCTCTCTTGAAACATCTCAAACCCTAAAATCCTTCAAGCTCTCAAAAATGGCAATGGAGAAAGCCGATGCTACTATAAAGGCTGTGGCTCGTGTGGAGAGCCTAGACAAGGCCATTGTTCTTATTGAAAGCCGTTTCAACATTCAAGCCCTGGATGACATGGGTGTGAAAGTGAAGGATAACTTGATTAGACAGTTTTGGAACTCAATTGAATTCTCCAAGATGAACATCGTCAGGATAGTTCTAGGAGTCAAGGTCACACTGGACCTTGGCACTGTCGCCCAAGCCATTGGCTGTGAATGGGCTAGGTCCTACATCAAGAATGGTTGGGAAGACAGCTTTGGAGGACACGACACAGTTAACGCTGCACTGATGGGGCCTAGTCGAGTACAGTAAGCTGATAAAAGAAGGAAAGATTTTCTAGCAGTTCCTGAACAAGGGGATACTACACAAGGCTAGATCAAAGGACAACGTCACCTTCCTGCACAGGTTCACACTGTTCCACATGATCACAGGCCAACAATTCAACCTGCCGCACCTCATCCTGAGCAACATCTTTAGGATTATGAGAGGACACGGAGAGCGCGACCAAATCACATACGCTACTCTCCTGAACAAGATTCTCTGGCAACAAGCGTATCATGCCTTCTTTGCTCTGTTTGTTGGAGAGCATGAAAAAAAGATAATAAAAAATTACATGTTGTTCTTATTTGAGATTCTGCAAAATTTTTACAAGAATTTAGTTTGTGATGATATCTGTCAGGTCGGTATTTATCTATATAGCTGATAAGCAGTACAATACCATGGAATTTAATTATAATTAACTTTAAATTAATTATGATTGTATTCTATTTAGTTTGATAGCTTTCCTTACTCAAAAGGTTTAAAATGCTGAGTTTTTCTCTGTTGCCATTCAAGACCGTTTATCAAGAAATCTGTCAAATAAAGAGCACTGACTATCTGACTACCATAAAGGTAGATCAAATATGCCCTAGGATATCTTAGTGAGTCATAAACTCATTGAAATTTTGATTTCAATTAAATTATCATAATTAGTTAAAATGTCAAAAACCGTAAACCTAATTTGCTAAATTTTGGTATTTGACCACGTTTTCTTTGTCAGTGTGAGAATTTAAAATTTTTACTATCTAGACCCACCACCACACGTCCCCCAAGCCCAACCCAACTAAGCCAACTTTAGTTCCTAAGCAAACTAGATTAGTTGCAAACTAACTAGAAACTTTTTTCCCAAATTCCTACCATTAGTCTTGTTATGGTGTCCTTAATAGTCCTAAAACCACTAATTCTCCCATTGTTTTCCCTCTCATGGCCATCCACGCCCTTCTTGGAGAAGACAAGTTTTGTTTTCCACTTTTATTTAAACTTGCCTCCTATTTCGCTAGTTACCAAAATACCCCTCTAGAGTTGTCTTAAAAATGAGCTTCAAAGTAAAAACTCCCTTCATTCTTCTCCTCTAAAAACCGTGAGCTTGAGAAAAAGAAAGATCCTTGTTCTAAAATCCTCTAAGTGTTGGAAGAGAAGTTGGAAGCTAGAGTGTCCAAGAAGTGGTGCTAGGTAAAGCTCCATCCTTTTCATCTTCTTCTTTCTTTATCTTTTCTTTTCTATCTAGACCTAAGTGGTCTAAATCTTTCCTTTACCTCCTTGGTTCTAAACTTTGTTCTTTCTTGCGTTTATTTCCTATATCAACCATTCTTGGTGTTGGTTGATGGTTCACCTTGCCAAAGATTGAAGGAGAAACTCACTTTTGTCCCAAAACCCTCTTGCAAGCTTGTAGAATCTTGTCAAAAAGTAAGGAAAGCTAACCCTTTTCTATGTGTTTGGACTGTGATTTTTCTGTTTTTGATGTGGTTTGCTACTTAAAAATGTTTTTAGTATTTTTAAAAGTTGCAAACTTGATGAAAGGAAACATTTTCGTGCACGTGTGTTATATGTTCCTAATGCTGTTTCATTTTTCTGTTTGAGCATGGTTCACTGTTTTTGCAATATCTGGAGCTAACTAGACAAAATTTGTTCCAAAATGGACTCAAGAAATGTGTTAAAAGGTTAAGAAATGAAAAAGTTAAGCTTTTGAAAGTTATGCATGCTATCTGAAAACGTTGACCTGACAGTGTGTAATAAAATGTGATTTTGGAAGATTCAGTTGTATACTTGTAAAAACTCTTTGAATGACCAAAAAGTATACACAAAAAATATTTCCAACCATATATGGTTTTCCGATATTTGATTCGGTTTTCTACTTTTAATGATTTTTGGAAACTAAAGGTTGTACTTGTTTTCTGACTAAAAGTAGTTTTGAGAACTGTGAACTTTCAAAAATCATATAAAATAGTGTGGACCTTTGTTTTTGGTGTTCTTGGTCATTTTGAAAAAAAAATTAAGTTTAATTTCAGAAAATAAAAGGGTTGGACTCTGTAAGGTTTCTTTTGGATATGAAAAATGACAAAGCATGCTCGCTGGTCCTCCAGTAGATCACCCTAACCTCACTGTCTTGTTATTTTTGTATCTTTTTTCTTGAGGTTATTTTTATTGTTTTAGAAAATAGACAAAATTTCCTTTCCAACCATATATGAATCATGTTAAGCAAAAATCATTTATTGGCCCAAAATGATTTTCAAAATAGAGGCTAAATTCCAGAAGTTATTGGAATTTGTTTTAGAAATAAGTTAAAAACCCTATCTTTTGTGCTAAAAACTTAATGGTGGATCTTTTAAAATAAAATCTAAATATGAATTTCAATAAAAATATATTGTTTACTGTTTTACATATTTTAAAATATACTTTTGGTAATTTAATTAAAAAGAAATTTATAGTAAGCTCATAAAACTATGTTTTATGAAAAACCTAAGAACTAAGTTTTAACTTGATAATTTCATAAATGTATTTTTCTAATTTAATTTTAGTACTTTGATATTTTAAAAACAAAATTTATATTAATATATAAGACCTGATAAATGTTGGATTAAAAGAGTTTCTTGGTAAAAGTTGCAAAAGGCATGACTTGGTAAATAATTGTAACTTAATTGCATGTTGATTATGTTATGAATCTGTTGATAAAGGCTTATCTGGGTGTGAACGATAAGCAGTTGTTAATATATGTTGCCATCAATGTCTGTTTATGATGAGATGTTTGTCATGAATGCATAAGTTGTTGTATGAGCATGTGGTACAAAAGGTGTTGGTATTCACGGGATCGTGGTGCTAGCCGAGTGTGAAAGCTTGAAGACTACGGATGGCGCGATTCCACGTGAGACCAGAGCCTTGTAAATCCTGGGTTGTGGTGGCAGTTTCCCTATATGGAAATCCTAACAAAGTAATATGATTCCCATGATCAGTGGCTGGTATTCCCCAAATGGTTTAGGCAAGTGCCACTTTAAGAACCCTGGTGATGGTATCTGTGTTTATTATATCATGATTAAGGAATATTCGAAGTGGTAATTCCTTTTGTTAGTTATTCAATCACTTAAGTAGGGATCAACATGCTGCAAATCTTACACTATCAGCCTTCACAGTGTATCTCTACACTACTGAAATCCGAGCAGGCTTAATTTCTATAGAAAACTCTCCTGAAATTTACACAGTAATTATTATTAATTATTCACTTATACTAAATTTAAATTTAATTTCTCTTTTTAGATTATCAACTACTTATGCATAGATTATAAAAGACAGGTCTCATAGGTAAGACCCAAATAAAGTGCAACAAATAAAGACTAAAAAATAAAATGTGGAATTGTTTGTTTTATTGCCTAGGATTTTGAGTTATTTGTAGTATAATGAAGATTTGAGATTGATTTAATTAGGATTTATGATTAATATTTTTAGTATTTGTTTTAATTTATTTTTGGGATTTGTTTCCTCTATTAAAATAAGGATCCTATTGTTTATAAGGATTTGTTACTATTATTAGGATTTGTTTCTTATTACTTTTTTTTTACCATGTGTCCTTATTAATAAGAAGCTATGTAATTCTTAAAGATCACATTGAAGTTGAATGAAATGAGTTTTTTCCATTTGTGAGAACTTCCCTTTGGTTTTGGGGCAAAGAATTAAATAAGATCTTATTAAGGCAACTTGTAGCAATCAAAATCCCATGACTTATCATGCACCTTTTCACCTATATCTTGAGTGTGGTGTCAACACCCTTCCCTATAAAAAAATGAAAAAAAAATCCTTAAATTTGAACTTTTCAAGGCAATCTATGTTTGTTTTTGTATTTGCATCATAATCAGATCAATAAAAAGTAGAAGTTGAAAATCGATATTTGGTACATTAAGGAATTAGAATTAGTTGACCAGTAATTGATCAATTAATATGAGTGAGATATTGGCACACTTTTCAAGGTATTATAGGTCTCTACTATTCTTTAGGGATATTTTCTCTAGTGATACTGGCCACCTAAAGTCAATTGTCTCTCCCTATTAATTAGTGGCATTATAACCATTACTTTAAAATCTATCAAAATATATTTATTTTAAAAAATAAATTTATTTAATGCATGAATGAATTAATTTAATTTATGAATAATAAATAATTTAGTAACTGGATTGGTAATAAAATCAATAATGGTAATCACTTAACTAAAAAAAACACTAATATAAATTCATAAAATCATATGTAGAACATCAAACAATCTACTTATTCACAAGCTAATATATACAAATCACAAATACACATAAGATACTCTAAACTAGGATTGTTACGTACATGGTGTGTTTGATTAGAGTGATTCAGTGAGGGGTATCCTGAGGTGGATTTTCAAAGAGGATTCCTTGATTGTAAAACGCATGCTAGTGTAAACTCTTATTGATTAGTAGAAAGTTCTTAAGCGTAACTTAGGGGTTGGATGTAGGTCACATTTGTGTTAACTAAACTAATATAAAATTCCTAGTACAATTTCTTTATCCCTAAGTTCTTAATTTGATTTATTGTGTTGATTTAATCTTGTGCCTTTCAATATTCATTATCAATTGAATTGTTTTAGGGCTTTCCTTTCTTCTTATAATTTTCATATCCTTCACGATTTGGAAAAAATATATTTTACGAAAAGTTTTTGATCAAACTTAATTCACGTATGTTTGAGTTTGATTGGCCATTTGGGTAACAAACTCTTGAACCTCCTTCATACTCCTTGGGCTTTGCATCTTTAGACAACGTGTGCTTTTTGGATTTTCCTAGATTCCTTTATTGGTCAACATATAACATAGAAAATGGCTCAAGGGTACTCCAAATGTGTACTTGAAGTGGGTTCAAGTGCATATTGTGCTACCTTAGTTTGATGAGAACACTTTGCAAGTCCTCTATATGGTCTCCTTCGACCATGATAAATTCATATTTGATAAACTTATGTGGACGATTTCAATAGAAAAAGAGAAGAAAAAGAAATACAAAAAGAAGAAAATGTTGGTGTAAGCCCTAGAGGCCAAGACCTTATGGTTTACATTTGTATCTTGTTTTGTTTTTAATGATATGAGGCATTTCATTTATTATGTGTTTATTGGAATATAATAAAATCCATAGAATAATTCATTCTTAAATATCCCTAGTCAAATATTATTGTTAATACGGACAATGATAATACATTGATACTAGTATGTGAGTGAACTGATGATTGCATTTCATAGGTCATGGATATGAGAAATCAATTCTTCACATGGGTGCATGATTAAGTTTAATGATGTATTGGATTGACCCACTATTGTGATACTCATTCAGATTGAACACAACTCATACTTATTTAATTACTTAATTAGTTATTTAGTTAGAGTTGATGAAATGCGAGTAAAATTTTTTCAATAGAAAAATTCCAAACTTAACAGAATTCAAAAAAGGAAGTAAAAGATGAAAGAAAAGTCTATCATATACGTGTCAATAATGTACATTATGATTTTGGAAATACATACCATCAGCTAAGCAACTAAATATAAACAAAGGCAATAGAATACAGGAAAATCTAGACACTACATACCTTACCAAATATAGCAAAAAGGGTCCTACATCAGAGCAGTGTCTATATAACCTATCCTATCCCATATATAATCCAAAAGGAAGTAGGATTTCAAGTCTTCATCTATCGGAGGAGTTTCTGGATCATCTGGTGCAGCATCGGGGCATGATCACTAAGCATCATCGCCATCTTCGTGTATTAGCCCATAATCAACATACATAGAGAAAAAGATAGAGGAGTGAGGTGATTTTGTTCTTAAAATCACTTTCACATAGATGGTAGGGAATCCTATCGTCAAACACAAATAAAACATAGCTGACAATAATAAAAAGGGGAACCTAGGGTTTTATTATAGTAGACTACCCTTGACTCTATATGGATCCATACTTCTCATTTGTGAGTAATAGTTCTCAATAGAACTGGGAAGTGATTGGGAGTACATATACCACTTATCATCATCATATGGTATAGTCGTCATCATCATTGAGGAACAGAGTAACAGCTCAAGACAACATAGTCCACATAGAGGTATACTCTCACACCAATCTTGGTGATGACTTAGCAGTTGTCAGAGTTATCAAGTTTGTTCTCTACAAAGATCCCGGTTCAAGGTCGTTATCTTGACCATTGGGACTTCACTACTTGATATCGTACCCTCAAGACCCTCTAGGTCCCTACATAGTGTACCAAATTGTGGCTTCCCTAGCAGGGTGTCACGCCATTGCATGTCCCTCGCTTTACATTACTCACTAATCATCATTTCCTCACTTATTACTTTGGACAAAGAATTTCCCTAGTCTCAGCTCATTTGAGCAACAGTCCACTTTTTCCTTAGCATCTTTATTTCTCATTATAGAGACTTAGTTTTAATTCATTTCATAGTATAATAAATTTGAGTCTAAACATTTGTACAAAATGATCACATAATGATAATAATTGAACATTCCATAATTTATAAGTCATGCATCAAACAATTAATTACATTTCTAAAGAATTAGCAATTTACTAACACATTTTATTCACTACTTTAAGTACCTAATTAAACTTTAATTAATCACTTTTAGGGAAATATTTAGATAAAATTTAGAAACTAATCTAAAGCCAATAAAATTTTTAATGAAAGAGGTTGAAAACTTTGTCTAAAATCACAAGCATAATTTCTTTCTTTTTCCAGATTCAGTGGCTTGGATTGATTCTCAAATTTGAACAATTAAATTATTTTTGTAAAATGTGATCCATAGCTTGTTGGAAAGATAATTTTGTCTATTTCATAAAACATCCAAGATCATAATAAAAAAAAATCAACAAAAAAGATACAAGAATAACAAGCCAGTGAGGTCAAACAGAACCACTGGATGACTAGCAAACTGTTTTTAGCTTTTTCTCATTTGTCTTAGAACATTTAGCACCAAAGTAATTTTTTTATTAAATTAAATTCAATAATATTTTGAAATTGATCAAGATCATTCAAAACAAAGCTTTATACAATTTATAGTGATTTTGGAAATATGGCAGTTCCAAAAAACAATTTTAGCTAAAATCAATGCATGACCAACAAATTTCAAAAATTTTTAAAAATAGTAAACAACCATAAAAATTATCATATGATACATCAATGAAAAGCTTAAGAAATATAGTTTTTAGTCGTTCAAGTAGATTCACCAAATAATCAAATGAAATTTCTAGAATCATGAAAAAGCATACACTGCCAGTTTTATGTTTCCAAACAGTAACATAAACTTTCAACAGGCATATCTTTTACCTTTCTTAACTTTTTTCTAGTGATTCTTGAGTCCATTATGAAGGAAATTTTGTCTAGTTTCATACAAAAAACAATCACTCAAAAATAATAACCACAACTCAAGTTATAAGTAAAATAACTACGAGTGTCAGATCTAGAATTTCATCCAGTAACACAATTATAATAACCACATATGTATAAGCTTCAAGATTAAAAGACTAATGGGTTTTAGGGGAAAACCCACCAAACATCTATGTGAAAATAACAACATAAGAACACACCCCACTGCCCCCATTACCTCAATGGTAGTTGATGAAAAGGACAAAGAAGAATGGTGGTGGTGGTCTCCTTAGAAGCTCCTAGTTGGAGAGGGATGGTGGTGGTTTATGGAGGCTAAAAAAATTTTATGGAGAGGATGGTGTTGGAAGGGAACTTCAGCCAACTTTGGTTGATGAGAAATCTAAATCCCAAGTGGCCTATTTATAGACAAGGAAGGGGTTAGGTGTCCACAAATTACATCATCAAAATGATGTAATAAATCCATTTTTATTTCCTTTTTAATTATTTATAGGGACAAATATGCAAAATAGGATGGTGAGTCAGCTTTCCAAGCTTGGACATGTGGTATGTAAGGTGTCCCTAAATATCAATGTTTATTTTCTCTACAATTGGATTGATCGGAACCGATAAAATTACTTAAACTTAGGTAAATTAGCTTTTTAACATCAAAATTAATGATTTTTAATATGAAACTTGACACACACATTGCTCTTTATCAAAAATTAATTTATAGTAATTAAAGTTAATTCTTATTATTTTTTTGAATTTTTGAATTTTTTATTTTTTATTTTTAAGTTAACAATTCATATCAAATCCATTTTAATTCAATAAATACTAAAATTTTTATGAAAAATCTAAAATTAAATATTTTACCTAAAAATGAACTAAGACCATTATTTTCACCATTTCTAGATGTCCAACCAATATTGATTTGGTTTAATAGACATTTAGGGACATTTTGATCATTTTGCACAGGAATTTCAAAAATTCCCAAAATTTTACTGCCAATTGAATCTTTTTCTCATGTCAGCCCTTAATGTTGAGAAATAAGGACAAAATCATCATTTTTTCATTTCTCCCAACTTTGGCCTAGAAAAATTATTAAAAATCATGATTAGGTAGTTCCCGAAATGTTGAACACAATGGTGGGGAACATAATTTTGAGATTTCTTTTCGATTTTTTAGAGATAAATCATCAAATATTAGAAAACAATTACAATACTAAAGTAGGAGTGTTACAATTATGAGAATGCTACATAGAAGAGTTATGAAAGTGTCATGAACAATTCTCAAAGTGACTATGGTGTATACAATCCTTAGACCTGAAGTCTCTACGATTCCTATATAAGGAGCTGTATGTTTTAATGCCATCAAACGTTGCATGTGATAAGGTGACTATAAAGCTGGTTATTGGACATAGAACAAATTGTGAAGAAGGATATGAGTGATCTAGATGAGATTTGTCCCTTCTTTATAATAGGAGCAATATCTGTGGGCCCTCTTCATAGAGTAAGATAGTTATGCATGGCTATGCTAAATGAGTTGATATGGGATATCGATCTCATTTATTCTAATGTCTTATCAGTTATCAAGAAATAAATAATTGAACTATACAAGGCTGACATGATCTATGCCTAATGTTCAATTATGATATTTGGACAAAGGGTATGACACCATTTACCCTTAAGCTAATTATTAAGCAATTGTTATGGAAAATATAGTGTACTTTTCATTTGCATAATAAAATGGTAATTTAGAATATTTTTCTTCACACAGTAAAGGATATCACATGTATAACTCACCTCCACTTAAACTCCATAAAATACTTCACTAATCAATAAAAGATATTGGCTCACAATTTGCCATACAACTCTTTGGAAAATAAACCAATTTAAAGAAGTAAAACTATTAATCTAAAGTTCAAAAGCTGAAGGCATAAACAATAGATAACTAAGACCCCGATGTCACAATACTATCAGAGCTGACAAAACCTAAGAAATTGTAAATAACTACAATGAGGCCAATGCCTCCACTTTAAGACTCTTCCTCAGGGTCTTGCTAAACATCACCTGTACATCATAGACATAAATAAAAGACACAGGAAACAACAGAGTGAGATACATCTTACATCATGCTCAAAGTATGACAACAGAAATAGGTAGAATACAACACATGAAAAATCAAAATAACATTAAGGATTAAAAACAAAAAATTAGGTAATGCAATGTCACCTAACTTCTACTTCTTATGCACATGTGGTACCAATCTAAGTTCATCTAAAAAGTAGACTAGGAGTAAGTGCACGACCATAAGAAGCATCATTGATACCGATGCCTTCGGCTTTTGCACCCTCAACTAGTATGATATTTGTGATACCCATTCACATTGTATATAACCCATACTTATTTACTTAATTAATTTATTTCAAATTATATGTATTTATTTTGTACTTTTAAGCTAGAAAATTCACAAAAAAATCTATTTAATTCAATAAATATCAAAATTTTTATAAAAAATTCTAAAATTAAATATTTCACCTATAAATAAACTGAAATTACCATTTTCACCATTTTTGGATGTCAAACCAATACTGGCTGGCTTATCGGACACCTAGTGGTATTTTGGTCATTTTACACAGGAATTTTAGAAAATTCCCAAAAAATTTTCAAAATTATATTTTAATATATGACATGATTCCATGCTCAAATTGACATTTTAATGTCAATTGAATCTTTTTCTCATGTCAGCCCTTAATGTTGAAAAATAGGGACAAATTTGTCATTTTCTAATTTCTCCGAGCTTTGGCTCAGAAAAATTATTAAAAATCATTATTAAATAGCTCTTGAAATTCTAAGCGAAATGGTGAGAATCAAAATTTTGAAATTCCTTCCCAATTTTTCATAATTATATTCTCAACTATTAGAAAAATAGTTAAAAAAATAAAAATAGGATTATTATATTTTTTACTATTTTTCTTTCAAAATAAAATTTTTATAACAAAGGATATGTAGTATAAAATTTTCAAAATACTTTGAAGTCAAAAAGTTCTAAGCTGCTCTCGTAGTCAACCAAGAGTATTTTTGTCATTTTACAAAAATATCTCTATAAATTCCCAAAAAAAATTCTAAAATTATTATTAATTATTCTAAGTATATTGATAACTTAAAGGGGTATTTTTATTTATTATTCTGTTATCTGACTTTTTAGGGGCAAAACAGTCATTTTACCCATTTTGAGCTCAGTTACCCCAAAAATTTATTAAAAATCTAAACCAAGTACTACATAACTATTAAATTTTTGAGATTTCCATCTATTTCTCCAAAAATAAATACAAAATAATTAAGAAAATAATTAGATATGCAAAAATAGGGGTGTTACAATATTCCCTAGTTACTAGTCAGGGTTACCTAGCTTTGCCAATATGCTTCAGCTCTATGGGATCAACATGGGCCATTAGAGTTTCCACACCAAGTACCACCCCCAAGGTTAGGGTTAGACAACCCATCCCGGCCTCCATCAGCCAAATTCCTACATACTTTATTTTTCCACATGACTTAATGCCATGATGCATGGTCACATACAATGGTCACAAATTTTCATAGATTTTTTTATCATAGAACATTAATACAAATTCATATCATACTCAATTTTCGTAAGGTAAATTAATAATCACAAGATGTAAATTCAACAAGGCATCGGAGCAATGGCAAATCATATAATGAATAGGGATAGAAAGTCAATAATATCAACTTTAGTGTCTCAGTGGATCACGCTTAGTGCCAAACCCTTGGGGCTTAACACCACTCGTATACGGAATTCACTGTTATACTCACGCTCAACTTAAGTGCTTGGATCAACTTAAGTGCTTCCCCTTCTAAATTCAACTTGAGTGAGAATAAGTTGTTCAAATTTTTTTTATCCAGAGTAGCTTCCTTAGCCCTCTTATCTCTTAATCTTGTCATGATTCCCCAAGTCCTTGTAGTTCTTCTTCAAGCTTTGCTCTACTTTAGGTCTCTTCTCGGGCCTCCGAGGTCTCCATCGACTTGGGCCTCCTAGGTTTCCATCATTAATAGATCACGACCATACTTAGATCTAGGTGATTTGAGTTAGTTTTAATTTTCATACCATAGGGAGAAGATTAGAACATTCCAACACCAAGTTTAAATTAGCCTAGATCATGAATTAGAATATAACATAAGGTAGAGTTTAAAGAACAAATAGTGAATGTGAAGACTAATTCAAGGGACTTCAAACAAATCAAATTGACTTACCTAAAGTAGCTATATGTCATGATTTTAATGAGTGAAAGGTGAGGAAGGTAATTAAATTGTTTAAAGGAAACTTTAATTAAGTTACCCAAGAGTTATAAGAATGCTAAAATAGTAAAGGTTCAAAATTAATAAGATTAGGTATAGTTAAACTGTCATGGCCAAATTGATCAACTAATTTCAAAGTAAGATGTAAATTAATAATTAAAACAATGATTGAGACTAAGTTAATTAGTATGCAATAAGTAAAAAGAATATATCAATAAAAGACTTACAATAGATCAAATTGATCATTTAATAAAATGTTAAAGATTATGATTGATAAAACTTAAGATAACTAATAGAATTTATGCTTTAATTCCTATACCTTAACTTACGTGAAACTAGTAAGAACTCTTAAAATCCAGTCTAAAGAAACATAAGAAACTAAAAAGGAAAGAAATAAATAAGGATAGCTAATATAGAGCTTTAGATAAGCAAAAAGCTCAATTTAGATTGGAGTGGAAGTTGAGTATTAGTGTTAGAATTGCTTGAAGGTAATTTGGCCACCATGGCCAAGTATGATAGCTTTTTGGTTCAGTTTATTCTATGACGCAATATATGATGATGTGTATGTGAGATAAAGATTATGAATTAATATTGAAGTATTTGTTGATTATATTTGTGGATCTTGATGTCTATTGATCATACCTCTAAATAGTTATACGTGGGAAGTATCATTTTCCAAAGGAAACTCTACCAAAATCTCCGGAGAAATCTAAAGATTGTGAAACCCTAAGCTAGACACCTAGAGTGTTGAGTTGTCAACCATACATTAATGGCATGAGTCAAGGTGATTATTATTCATCCATTGTAGGCATGAGTTGTGATGAGGTTTGGGAAGTTTACAGTTTGATACGCTGTAGGTTGTTTGTCTTAGGGGTAAGGTATTGAGTTGTGAAATCCCAATGGTTAGGCCTCGTAACCTGGAGCTAGAAAAATCACATAATTGATTTGATAACCCTAATAATTACTGAGGTTCACTAGGATTGGGTGAGTGTGTTCCTTCAAGAAAAAGCCTTGGTGTGGCTTAATTCTCGAGAACAAAAAGATGTTGGTACTATTGTGGCAAAGAATATGAGCTCCCAATCACTTCCCTAATACAATGGTTGTTAATGATGACCATCAAGTAAAATGTGTCACATTATAATTTAGACCAAACCTTGGGTACCCCTACAATTAGCTTATAGATTGATTGTTTTGATGTGTTTGTATGCGTAGGTTTATCTTGTGAATTCATTTGTGAATGTGATTTAAAAATTAAATCATCTCACTCTTTTTATCTTTTCTTTTCTTTCACTGCAAGAAATTTTCCATATATCTACAGAAACTTTTAGGGATAGTAATTAAAACCGTGGGCATAAATATCATATGCCTACAGACATATGATAAAACATAGGTATAGATAGCATATAGTTACAGATGTTTGATTTTGTCACTATTTGTTTTAATCATGAATTTTAAACCATGGGTACAAATGACATATACTTATAGATTTTTTGGTTTGTCATTGTGTTTTAGTGATAGGTCCAAAAATCATGAGTATAGATTACATTTACCTATAGATGTAACTATTTATCACTATACCATTTAGTGATATATTCATAATTGTAGGTATAAGTTTTATATACCTATAAATGTTTGTTTTCATCACTATGTTATAGAAATAGGTTTTGAAATAGTGAGTATATATTACATATACCATAAATGTTTGGCTTTGAGTAATTGTTCCATATTGAGATAAAAGGAATAATTTCTCTTAAATATTACTAAGTGA
This sequence comes from Spatholobus suberectus, assembly GCA_004329165.1. Classification (NCBI taxonomy): domain Eukaryota; kingdom Viridiplantae; phylum Streptophyta; class Magnoliopsida; order Fabales; family Fabaceae; genus Spatholobus; species Spatholobus suberectus. The sequence goes on along the minus strand of CM014729.1, from coordinate 50,154,697 downwards.
TATGTATACTTATTTATATTTATATAAATAAAGCCTGAATCAAGCTAGAAAAAGATTTATTATTATTTTTGGATTTTGTATATATTATATTATTTATTTATAGAATATAGATATATAAATATTTATGTGATATATATTTATATTACTTGTAAATATATATATATATATATTATTTAATTATTTATGAAATATATATCTATAATATGTAAATATTAATTATTATTATTGTTATTATTATTAGTATTATTTTGTTCATAAGTTAATTTAATTAATTAATTAATTAATGTCATTATTATTTTAAGATTTCATCAGATTTTAGAAAAATTTCCATTTATATCTAATTCTGATTTAAGGCTAATCCAATGGTGTATGGTTTTAAGGCATTTTGGGCTATTGGATCAAGGGCACAAAAAGCCCAAAATTCCTTTTCTCTTATGCATTGCACAAGAACCATATTTTATAAGAATTTCAAAAGTTCTTTCTTCTATATTTCTTTCCAACCCTTTCTTATTAGTTCTCATTGTCACAACATTTTATTTCTCTCTCTTCCTTTTTTCCCATCCATCAAAGTAACATAGCAAAGCTTTGTCTCCTAACCTTCTAAGAATGCCACGACATCGTGCTTCACCAAATTCATAGAGGAGGAGGTGTCATCCTTTTTTGCTATTGCTAGCCAAAGATTGAAGAAGCCTTACTAATTAGATGACTCCTTAGAATATTCACAAGGTATTCTCGTGTCCTTTCTTTGAATTTACCATACAAGGCTTCTTCTCTTAAGTAGTATTTAATCTCTAATTTTCTTTCTCTCTATTTCTGCATGTTTGTTAAGGAAATAAGTTTGACATGTGGAAAGGACCTATTATGATGAAGGTCCAAGGAAGACTCAAGGCAAGGGTTGAATGAAAACTAAGGTAGGGACGGAGCTCTAGATTTCAAAGGCAAAAAGCTTAACTTTTGTGATTTGGACAATAGGGAAAACCTCAACCTGTATAGATATTTTTATGAATTTGAGTAGATTCCATACAAGTTGTTTGTCTATGTTAGATTTTTATTTTTTTTAGTTTTCTTGATGTATTGTATTTGTTGCTAGACACTAGTCTACTTGTGAGAACGTGTTGAATTTGTTATCAAATTCACATCTCAAGTTGTAACTTTAAAATATTATCATTAACATGAGATTTTGTAGCTTATTAGTTGTTATCAATTGGTATCATATCCATATATTTGTCCAAAATCGAGTCTGAAATTTTTTTACATATAATTTGGGACAAAATATTTTAATTTGCAACAGACTTTCTTTTGATAGAATATATTTTGTCCAAAATTCATTTCCTATTTGAAATCCATGGGAAGATTTTCTAAGAAAATATCTAAATCTGATGCAAAATCTCTCTGAAAACACATTTTTCTAGTAGTGAATAAAATAGGAAAACATGGAAACCAGGGAATAAAATCAGGATAACATTAAAATAGTAGCTTAACATATCTTAACAATCTCAACATATCATCACGAAAATCTATAACGGTAGGGTCATAGTGGTAGGCATAGAAAATTATTATTTGTTATTAAAATCTATACAAATAGATGATAAACCACAGGTACATGTAAAAGTGCTTTTCTAACAGCTTTAAGTACCATCATTAAAATCTATAGCGATAGAGATAAAACTATAGGTATAACAAATTATAGACGAAGGAAACAAATGTCTAGTTGAATAAGTTTATACGGCTATACCTACGATTTTTTATCCTATAGCCACGACTTTTTGTTGTCACTAAATGGCTTATTCCTTGTAGTGTTTCTTTATATGTACATGGTACATCATTGTGGTTAGTAGTTGACAACTATGGATAGCATTCCCGTGACACTCGTTCACATTGGACATAACTCATATTTATTTAATTCCTTATTTAGTTATTTAATTTTACGTTAACAAAAATATAAGAAATTTTTTTTTGCATTTTATTTTATATGTGATCATCTTTCAAGCTTTTTAAAGTAGATAAACGATAAGTAAAATAGAATTTGGAAATGTAAGTAAAAGATAAAGGAAATGATGCATAACATATAATCATAGTCAGAACCACTTAAATATAGGTTTCTGAATACATCTGAAGTTGGATACAACTGAAACTAAATTGGAATACATTTAAAGTCATGAAATACAAGGAAACAAAAAGAAGTACATCAAAAGACACCAGCCACCCCACCTATATACATCACACAAAAAATCCTAATTATAGCAGTGTCTATAAATCTACTCCCTATCCCTGTATACAAAAAAGAACTACTACTCCTAAACTACTAATCCTTATCTGTCTAGATCTCCTCGAATTTATTGTAGGCTAAATGGTGAACATGTCCATTGGGTAGCCCATGGGGTAACCAAGCACTGAAAGGAGCAGATGACAGTGAATAGTGCCAGTCGTTGGCCATGCCAACCTTGTAACACCCACTATAATAAGACAAGTGTGTAATTAAGTTAATTATGTCTTAATACGATTGTTAGAAAACATCGGCTCGATTTAGAACTTTTTTCGTATTTACTTTTCAAAAATGTTTAACAAATCAAAAGTCATTATGTAAAGAACCATGGTCATCAAATAAACATCAACATATAACATATATGCGTCAAGTCTTTCATACAAAGTAAAATGTCAAGTATATATATAAGAAATACATCAAAAAAATCTGAAATACCCACTCGTAATTGTACAACAAAAAGACCTATGTTAGAGCAGTATAAGTCTATACTAGACCACCATATCCTATAGGATCTACAAAGAGTCGCAAGTAGAGTCATCATCACTAGGAATCCTCAGAGTCCTCGCATCAATATCCTTTGAGTCCATCATATCATCGTCCTCGTCATTTGAAGGAACATGGCCAGTAGGCAATTGCCCGATGCCATCGAAGCTACTTGTAAGACCTATCTTTTATAATCTGTGCATAAGTGGTTGATAATCTAAAAACAGACAATTTAATTTAATTTCAGTATAAGTGAATAATTAATAGTATTTGCTGTGTAAATTTCAGTAGAGTTTTCTACAGAAATTAAGCTTGTACGAATTCCAACAGTGCAAAGATACACTATGAAGGTTGACAATGTAAGATCTACAGCATGTTGATCCCTAATTAAGTGATTGAATAACTAACAAGAGGATTTAAATTTATTTTCTAATGAAAAACAGATAATAAATTAAATTATCTTAATTAGTTTGAATGTCAAAAACCCTAAAACTAATTCACTAAATTCTGGTATTTGACAGCGTTTTCTCCGTCAGTATGAGAAATTTAAAATTTCTACTGTCTAGACCCACTACTACATGTCCCCCCAAGACCAACCTAACTAAACTAACTATTAGTCCTAAGTAAACTAGTTTAGTTGTAAGCTAACTAAAAGCTTTTTCCCAAATTCCTACAACTAGTCATATCATGGTGTCTTTCATGTACCAAAAATCACTCACCACCCATGGTTTTCTCCTCCTTTGACTGTCCACCTCCCTCCCTTGGAGAAGGTGATATTTGTTTTTCATTTGAATTCAAACTTACCTCCTAATTTACTAGTTACCAAAATACCCTTTTTGAAGTGTCTTATATCAAGTCTTAAAATACCACAACTCTTCTCATTTCTCCTCTTAGAAACCGTGAGCTATAGAGAGAAGAGAGAGCCTTGTTCAAGTTTCTCTAAGTGTTGGAAGAGAAGGTAGAAGCTAAAGTGTTCAAGAAGTGGTGCTAGGTGAGAAACTCCATCCTTTTCATCTTCTTCTTCCTTCATCTTTTCTTTTCTATCAAGACCTAAGTGGTCTAAGTCTTTTCCTTACCTCCTTGGTTCTAAACCTTGTCCCTTCTTGTGTTTATGTTCTATATCAAACATTTTGGTGTTGGTTGGTGGCTCACTCTACCAAAGTTTGAGGAAGATTCTCCCTTTGTTCCAAAAACCCTCTTGTAAGCTTGAAGGATCTTAACATATTGTAAGGAAAGCTAACCCTCTTTTTTCTCTGTGTTTAAATTGTGGTTGATATGTTTTTGGATGTGGTTTGTTGTTAAAAATGTTGTTGGCATTTTTCAAAGTGGTAAACTTGATGAAAGATGACATTTTCGTGCAAGTGTGTAACATGTACCCGATGTTGTTTGGTTTTTTGTCTGAGCATGGTGCATTATTTTTATTATATCTAGACCCGTGGTTAATATTTTTGAGTTCTTATTGTTTTTTTGTAAACTGGACAAAATTTTCTCCAAAATGAACTCAAGAAACGCAATAAAGGTTAAGAAATGAAAAAGTTAAGCCTTTTGAAAGTTGTGCATACTTTTTGAAAACGCTGACTCGACAGTGGGTAATAAAACGTGATTTTGGAAGAATTGGTTGTCTACTTGAGGAAAATTTTTAAACGAAAAAAGAGTAGACACAAAAATATTTCTAGGCATATATGGTTTGCCTATATTTGGTTTGGTTTTCTATTTTTAATGATTTTTGGAAACTAAAGTTTGTAGTTGCTTTTTGATTGGAAGAGTTTTTAAGAACTGTGAACTTGCAAAAATCATATAAAATCGTGTGGACCTTGGTTTTTGATGTTCTTAGACTTTTTGAAAATATTTTTAAGTGTACTTTCATAAAATAAAAGATTTGGTCTCTGAAAAGTTTCACTTGTACATTAAAAATGGTAAGACATGCTTGCTAGTCCTCCAGTAGGTCACTCTGACCTTACTGTCTTGTTATTTTTGTATCTTTTTTTATATATTTTTGATTGAGGTTATTTTTAATGTTTTAGAAAATAGACAAAATTTTCTTTGCCAATCATGTGTATATCATGTTAAGAAAAAATTGTTTACTGTCCCAAAATGATTTTCAAAACAGACGCTGAAATCTGGAAGCTGCTGGAAACTATTTTAGAAACAAGTTTTAATAACTTTTGTATAACTTTATAAAACTCTATCTTTTGTGGAAAAAATTAAATGGTGGATCCTTTGAAATGAAAGTTAAATATGAAATTTAATAAAAGGTAATTTTTATAGTTTTACATAATTTAAAAATATATTTTGGTAATTTAATAAAAAGAAATTTGTAAAAAGGCTTACAAAATTATGTTTTTTGAAAAACCTAAGACTTAAGTTTTGACTCAATAATTCTGTAAATGTATTTTCTTATTAAATTCTCATACTTTGTTATTCTAACTAAGAATTTATGTTAACTATATAAGGCTTGGTAAGTGTTTAATTGAATGATTTTTCTAGTAAAAAAAATTGTTAAAGGCATGACTTGGTGAATGTTTGTGACTTGATGGCATGTTGACTATGTTGTGAAATTGTTAATGAAAAGCTTATCCAGGTGTGAACGATAAGTGATTAATGATAAAAGCTTATCCGAGTGTGAACGATAAGTGTTTATTGATAAAAAGCTTATTCAGGTGTGAATGATAGGTGGTTACTAATACATGTTGTCATTAATGTCTATTTATGACGAATTGGTTGTTATGCATACATGCATTGGTGTATGAGCATGTGGTACCGAAGGTGTCAGTATTCGCAGGATCGTGGTGCTAGTTGGGTGTGAAAGCTTGAGGACTACAAATGGCGCAATTCCACAGGAGACAGGGGCCTTGCAAACCCTAAGTCGTGGTGGCCGTTCCCCCATGCAGAAATCTTGACAAAGTGCAATGGTTCCCATGATCAGTGGTCGATATTCCCCAAATGGTTTAGGCACATGTCGCCTTAAGAACCCTAATTAGGGTATCTGTATTTATTATACCATGATTAAGGAATATCCGAGCTGGTCGCTCAAGTTTTTAGATTTCCATGGAGAGTCTAGGATCATGGTTTGCATCTTTATGCTTGGTTATAATTTGATTTGGAATGATGAATGCGATGGAAACTCTGTGCTATGCCTACATGTTATGATTAAGCATTTATTTGCCTTCATGCTTAATATGTTACATGCCTGTTTTGCTATGTCTGCTCTTTTAGATAGCTTATCCTCGCTTGTGTGTTTTGTGTGTGTGTGTGTGACTATGATGATCGCGATGATTCACTGTCATAGAAGTAGATGGACGACGATCTTCCTAAACATCGAGTACTCTTTCGCCTTTTGGGAGTGCACATTTGTACCAAAGGACGATGCCTTTGGATCTCACTACGGTCAATGGATGACAAGAAAGAGGAATCATCTTCGTGTACATGTCAGATCCCGATAACTCTGCAAAGCTTGGAGGAGTTACCTTCCGATCCTTCCGGCGACCCTATAGCTTCTTCGGTTTGGCACTGCCAGATGCCCCTAAAGGTGAGAGGCCTACGTATATGGAGGTAGTAGAGGCAACTCAGGCCATACCACTAGCCATGTACCTAGAGCTTTAGTCTCAAGGATGAGATTTGTATCGGGTCATTCTTGTTTTGTTATATGAGTCAATTATTATGACCAACTTAGATTAGGGAGTGTTTGTATGTATAATCCCCCTCCCCTTCTCAAGCTACATTCATAGGTTGGTCACTTTTATTGACACACACTTCACCTTAGAGTAGTTTGATTTCTTGTATACATGTAGCGTTGATGATTTCATGATTATGAGATCTATTTATTTCATGCTCCTTGATGTAGATTGGGATTTCTATTTTAAGTCGACATTAGTATTAGAGAAGTATATTTGGAACTCGTGAAAAATTTCCACTATTTTTCATAATAAATTAACAAGAGAGTTTTCATAATAGAAATTTAAAATTGAATCCTTTGCTGTGTTAATTGAGTTTTCTTGTAACGAAGTTGGGTCGTTACACTACCAACACTGCTAACCTCTAAGGAAGAATGAATCCATCCATAATCCTCACCAGGGTGATATGAGGGTCTAGACGAAGACTCGGTTGTGTCGGGTATAGTGTGATTACGAGTGGTGGCTCATAGTACTGAAGATAGGGCACAAGAATTGCCATGATGCTGATGTATAGAATGTTATCCATCTAAGGAATTGGGGCATCATCCATGTCCATGTCCACTAGCGAGGGTGGACATGGGTGTGGTCCTCTAACAAATCTGTAGGGGGTAGTAGTAGATAATGTCATAGGTAATGTAAGCTATTGCATAGGTAAGAAAATGTCTATGATGGGTGACATGAATGTGAAGGTCACATGCCCCTGAAAGGTAAAGTACTAGGTAGCTGGGTCATAGACGTAGTGTCCCTATAGGTTATATGATATGAGGACATTTGCCATCTTGTGAAACATGTCCATCTACTCATACCACGATCGTATATGGAAAGAAACAAAAAAGAAAGGAGTGAGGTTTTTATAAAAGCCTCACCCGTTTTCTTAACAGGCTACAAACACAGATATCAAATAATCAATTAAGGGAATCCTAAGATCTGACCTATGTTATTGTCACTCACTCATAGACCTTTACATGACATATGGATCCATACTTATATCTGATGATTCACCTTAACCATCAAGAATCACTGGGAAGCAATTGGGAGTTCGTATAATCCCTTACAAGGTACAGATATCCGTGTCATAATCATCATCCTCGAGGAAAAGGCCACATGCCCTTTAAGGATATACATTCCACCAATCATGGTGATGCTGAGCAGGCATCAGGGTTACCAAGTTGATTTATGTGATTTACCTTGGCTAAAGGCGCTAACGTAACCATTGGGATGTTCACAACTCAGTACCTTTACCCTCAAGACTCCAACAATGGTCTCTGCCTTTCATCCCGCAATGTACCAAACTGTAACTTTCTAGACATAGGCACTCATGCTTCTCATTATGGTCCTAACTCAACCAGGGGTTTCCTATGAATTACTTTCTAAGTTTCATGACATACTCTCTGCATAATCTAGTAGAGTTTCAGATCACTCTTTGCAAAGAATGCATTCATGCAACACATTTATGATGACTTAGAAACAATTCAAATGATCAATATAGTAAAGAAAATGTCAACAATTAAAGTTGCATACATATTCATTCTCATACATTCATACATTTAATATAGTTTCTCATTTTAATTGCTTTGATTTATCCTTCTCTTTTTTTAATCTTTCAAATTAGACTATTTTAAAGGAAAAGCTCTTAATCCATAAATATGACAAAGGTTTAGTAATCAAGATTTGAGAGAAATTTTTTTCTGATGTGGAAGGTCAGGCTATGCTGCAACCACAAAGCATACTTAGGGTTTCTCTTTAGTTATTTCCTTTTACTAAAATTAAGATTTATTTTTTCCCCATTTTGCTAACAAAATGTGTAATTTATCTACAAGTGTAAGCATTTTATTTTGTTGACAAAAACATTTACTAGAAAGGCTTATTTGAACAAAATTTCATTGCTTAGCCATAAGTTTGTCTAAAAATAAAATAAATTAGATGTCAAGACAATTCAAATTTATTCAAGAAAAGTTTATTTCTAAAAACTTTTACTAGTTAGGTCAAAAGCCCATTTAATTCAATTGACACAAACTTTTTATTTAATTAGTTCACAAAATAAAAGTTTGCCTCTTTCAGAAAATTTTTCTTCCAATTTCCTACTAGTCTTAAGGTTCATTTTTACCAAGTTGAACTAAATTAAATATTTACTTAAATTACCAAAAGATACTCATTTTTCCCTAATTTATTAAAAAGGGCTGTGAGCCTAATTATGTAAAACAACAAAAAAAAAATCATTTTTCTCACTTTAACATTTTGGATACTTCATAAGAATTAAAATTTTAACTTTTGTAGTAATTTCATCCAAGTCCCTTGCTAATATTCCTAAGGACCGAAATTGTCCTAATAGTCTAAACTTTATTCTACTATTCTTATTCCAAGTTAAATTGTATAATTACTTTGAAAATTTCTTTTTCTATTTTATTCCTAATAGAAAAAGCCCAAATTTATTTATTTTTCTTCCTAATTTCATTTGAATACAAAAATTTGAAGCATTTACTAAGTGGTCTAAAAATTCATTTTATAACTTATCATTATTTCTCAACCAACTTTATTCATTTGGGTTGTATAGTAATTATTTAGGCATAAAAAAATGTTTCTAGCCTTATTTTAGAAAAAGGGGCCGAGAGCCCATTAATGGAGTTAGGTTCCAAATTGTTTTTGTTTCTAGTTATCTAAGACTATAAAATTGGTTTAAAATGTGTAACTTATATAAGAGTAATCTCAATAATAATTAATCATGGTATAATAATAATTTTAAGGCATAATAAATCATTAACAATAGTAGGATGTAAAGAAAAAAATAATAAAGGCAACATAAAGAAATACATAAAAATAAACTTAAATGGAAATAAATAAATAAATAATAGAAACATAAAGAAAAAAATGGCAATAAACTTAAATTACAAATAATAAATAATAGAGCTTAAGTAAAAAAACATGAAAATAAAGGCAACATAAAGATAAATGGCAAGAATTAAATAAACAATAAAGATAATGGTAATAATTAAATGGGCAAGAATATAAATGGAACAAAAATTAAAAATAGTGGCAACATAAATGGAAATAATAACAAGAGTAAGAAATTAAATAAACAATAAAGGTAAATGACATTAAGTAAAGCAAGAAGTAAAAATGAACAACAAATTAAACAAATACTTACAATAGTAGGATTAGTATACTAATATGGGTTTAAAAGATAACCCAACACACACACCCATTGAGAAAACAAAATTAGAAACTTAAACCTCAATCCCCCTTTACCTCTAAGTATGGTTTGTTGGTGGTGTTAAGAAGAGGAGAGGAAGTGTTTAAGGTTTAAGAGCTAAACCTAAGTGTTGGTGGAGCTTTAACGGTGGAGAATTTTTTTTTTCAAGGCTTAAAGGTGGGGGAGAGTGGTTGTCTAGCATAACCAGAGAAAGGACTTCAGATTTTTGTGAAGGAGAAGTAAGAATAGTGTAGTTGTTGAGGGGGATATATATAGGTCAAAAATAGGTCTTTTTAGATTTAAATTTTGAACTCAAAAATCAATAAAATAATGGTTTTGAGTGTACTTTCCCCATGTAGTCTGAGGAGCTACGTCCAACTGAAGCAAATGGGTCAAAAAATTCAAAATTTTTATTTTATATAATTATTAGAAATTAAAAATAATTAAATATTGATTTATTGCAATAAAATTAGATAGGGTTTTTGGGTAAGTTTTTGACAAATATGGTCACACCATGTCCTCACATGTATTTTTGTGAGCCTTACGAAAATTTTTCAGAATTTTCTCATTTATATATTATTTGTAATAAATTTTTCACTAGAAAGGTTATTTATTAAGCTAACAAATCAAATTTTTGTTAAATAAATGAAAATTTTGGGTTTTCACTATTTTTCCCTCAAAAAAGTTTATAATTAAAATATACTCAATATAAAATTTTCAAAATATTTTAAGGTCAAAATGTCTCTAGTTAGCTCCCGTAGTCGACTAGGGCATTTTGGTTATTTTGCAAAAAAAAATGTCTCAATAAATTTTTGAAATTTTTTTAAAATTATTATTAATTATTCTAAGTACATTGATGACTTAAAAATAAATTTTAGACACTTCTAGCTATTTTTATCTATTTTCTCAATTATCTAGTCCTTCTAGGGCCAAAATGGTCATTTTACTCTTTTTTGGACTCTGGCCTGGAAAAATTATTAAAACTCTAAACTAACTACTATTCACTAATACGAACATAACCGTGGGGAACAACCTTTGAGATTCCCGTCCGATTCTCCAAATATAAATATAAAATAATTAGAAAAATAGATTAGTAAATAAAAATAAGGGTGTTATAAACCTAATATTCAACCATAGGTGACTCAGCTAAGATGACCTCCATCGAAGATCCCTCGGGGTCCTCTAAGATTGGTTGTATAGTAGGTGGTAGATCCAAATGCGGTATGAAGCCTTTGTATTAGATATTGAGTCTCTTCATCATAAAACCAAACCCCCAATGATCCGTAATCAATGTGGAGGTTGAATAGGACAGATAGTGCTACCATCTTCAAGCACCGCTCGTAAATAATCATGCAAATAGGAAAGATAAAGGAGTGAGGCAATTTTGTTCTTGAAATCACTTTCACATAGATGATAGGGTATCATATTGTCACTTGATGAATGCATTTTATAACACGTTTGTTAAGACAAAGGACGGATTTATGACCCTTATTTATTTTGATAATAACAAACAGTCACAAACAGTCTTTTGGAATAAAGCTTCGGTTTACTCGTATACCATATTTGTTTGCTATCGTCTGACCACGCATTTATGTATCGTCTTTCTCTTGCTTTAAAAGATTCAGTAACTAACTCCTTTCAGATGATATTTTAATAATATGTGCACTGCAAGTTTGTAAAAGCATAAACTACCTCGAAAGAATAGAAGTCTACGTACCTACCCTCAAGGAAAGTCCACTTTATGCATAAAAGAAGGAATTGATGTACAGATGTCAGTACAGAAAGCAAGTACGTCCACTGCTACAAGATTGAGTACGAGAAAGGCTAAGATAAGCAGACTATTTTATCTTATCAAGGTGACTAATTGGTGAAAAGCATTAAATGTTGCATTTAATGCTTCAACGACTCTTTTCCACCAGATGAATGATGTCTCTTACAACACTCACAACGGATACTTTTTGGGAGAATGTAATGCCGTGTTTTTCTTAATGCATGATTTAGTGGTTTAATAACTAAAAGTGAAAATTAATAGTGATTATGGTGTTTACAACAAATAAATAAATAGATTGTTGTTGATTATTATTGTGTGGTGTTAGTTTTATGTTGCTAACTTGGAATTCCTATCTGAGTTTAGGGAATTAAGACAAATGTGCTTGAGCCAAATTGAGAGTGTTGTTGGTTTTGGTTTGGGTTGTTGAGAGAAAAACATTTAAGTTAGACCCGTTGTGAGTTTTTGGAGAGTAAATAGATGGACCCTGAGCTTTAGTGGGCACGAAGCCTCCATGGGGCCCAAGAAGAGTTTAAAACCCCTTCCCCCTTTCATTTCCCCTATTCTCGCATCTCCCGTCTCTCATGTGTCTCTTCTCTCATTCTTTCAATTTTCCTCTAATCCTTACCGAGATTCTTGAAGTGTGAGACCCAAACCAAGTGAGGAATCCCGTTTCTAGGTGTTGGAGAGCTATTATTGCTTTACTTTCACGAAGTTTGGCTCAAGGTTCTGTGTCTCTCACATTTTCCCTTCCCCAAGCTGGGATTCGGAAGCTCCAAAAGGTAAGGGAAGCTTACTCTTGCTAGATTTGTGATGTATAAACATGTTTGTGTGTAAATATCACTTTGGGTTGGTCCAAATTCGGATTATATGTTGGTTGTGGTAAGATTTTGAATGAAAAAGGGTTTTAGGGAGAAATCTGAATTTTTGAGGAGAAACCATCATTTGTGTGATGAAATGTTGAATTTGTGGTGAAATCTATTGCATATGAGCTTGGTTGAGGTGGATTGATGATATTGGAAACTCATTGATTTGAAAATTTGAGTTTGGATGATGGAAGTTCGAGTTTTTGCTATAGAAAGTCGTGTTTTTGGACAATCCTATCGCAGATAATCGATTATGGAAGTTGATAATTGATTATCTGGAGCTTCAAGATCAGTTTTTGTGAAATTGGCTCGGCAATAATCGATTATGGGCATCTGATAATCGATTATCTGGGTTTCAATTTTTTTTTTGTCAATTTTGGTTTTGCAATAATCGATTATGGAAACCCATAATCGATTATCCCTGCTGAAAAATGAAATCTGATGCATTTTTACTAAACGGATATAATCTGTTACTACAATACATAATCTGTTATTTCAGAACTAAATGTACCATTTAAGATTTCATAGTTTTCACTCCAAAACGCAAAGTATTTTGTATATACACATATAAAAAGAGTATTATACATTTTCAAAAGCTCTATTTGAGAAAAATGGAGAGTTGTCAAGTTGGGATATGATTTCTTTAATTTAAAGAGGCGAATTGTTTTAAAGGTTTTTGTAAATCTCCAGATTTATCTATCTTCCAAATGGTTTTCAAAGAGGGTCTTGGTTTTAAATTATGAATTGATTGTTGGATATATCTTTGAGGTGGAAGGTTGCTTAGATAGGACCTTTGCTTGTTGTGTATGATATTATTGCATGAGGTTTCTCACGAGGTGGGTTGCTTGGATAGGGCCTTACTTGTTGATTATGATTGAGGCCGATTTGGGGCCGATATGGTGTTGATGGATGTTGAGTGGTCATGTGAGGTAGCTGACGATGGACCTCTTTGCCACTAGTTGTATTGATATACATATATACATGTCGTATGTTTATTGGTTGTGGTTGAGTAGTTGATGGTGTGTAGTACATGCATAATTGGCGGCTGAGGTAGCTGACGATGGACCTCATGCGTGGTGCAGATAGGCACATAAATTGGATGGTGACCAGAGTTGGAACTCAGATGGGCCTCCAACCTAGTGCTGGATAAGACGTGGGGCAGCTGACGATGGGCCTTCGGGGATGAGTGGATAAGCGACTTCGCAGGAGGCCAAGGTGATGTAAGCCTTGTGTCGTGGTAAGCCACCACCCATATACACTTATCTTGACAAACCACTAAGCTTATCTGCAAATCAGAGTTTGGCAATCCCTGAATGGTGCTTAGATAGGCCACAGAAGGGGGTGAGACTTGGCTGATCGCCCGATATGTTGTAAATCTCTCGAGAGTCATGTCATCATGCATTGACATAGTTGTGACAGATTGGTTGTGATATAGAGTTTTGGATTGAGAACTCTTTGCCATGTAAATGATTGCTTTATACATGTACATTTGTATGTAGTTGTTGAGATCTCTAGATATATGATGGTGTGCCATATACTTGTGATTGAATGTTGTGAATTGTTGATGATTTCCATAATCATATGCTATGCCATTTGTTGTAGTAAGCTTACCCTTGCCATGTTTTGTTATTGTTGGTTGTCCTGTTGTTGCTGTTGTGCTGATGTGTCTGTGATGATCACGTCTTATGGCGTGGGAGCAGATGGCGAGGCTTTCGTGGCTCCAGCGACTTAGAGCTGAGGATGGAGTTGAGAGCTGGAGATGTTTGGCTTGGGAAAGCCAAGTTTCATTGCTTTAGTTATGGTTCAGTTTCTTTATATTCTTTTGATGGGATTGTATAGATTGACCAGCTATAGGGAGTGAGTTTTGTATCTCGTTTCCCCGATGATGTATATACTTTTTGATTTGTTGATACGGGCTGGTGTTATCCCATTGTTGTGTGTGATATGTTGATGACAGATATACAGATATGCATGTATGGTACAAGGAGAGATAAGTGGATCTCTCAGTTGATGTGTATGGTTCATATATAGATATTATATGAATTTATTCACCTGATAATATACATGTGGTGTATGTTTAGTAGGGATGTTTGGTAGTGACAGTTGGGTTGTTACAGAGAACACTATAAATAGAAGAAGAGACCTTAGTCTCAAATGCTGGTCATTTTGATAAATCTTGATCTGTTGAAAAGCTCTTAACTTGTAATTTCCAAATACACTGCTTGTAAACACATTCTTTGAGCTTCATAGTATATTCGTCTAATAGGACATTAAATTAAGTGAGATTAACTTACATTCAACTTTTTTCTTTAAGAAATTGGTAGAAGCCTGAAGAGGCTTTGATTCAAAGAATACTTGTGTTGTTGCTTGGAGAGACAAGTTAAAGATTACTTGGGTTGAGCCTAAAGAGGCTTGGTTAAAAGAATACTTGTAACTTGTTTAAGTTAGTGGGACTTGGTTGTTGCTAAGAACTGGACGTAGTCTTTGGGGTGAGATGAACTAGTATAAACCTTTGTGTTTCTCTATTTTGCATTCTTCATTCGTCTTCTCTTAAACTTTGTTTTAAAAATCTTTTGTTTAACCCTTTAGATGAAACATTCTTAAAAGGGTTTTGTGAAAATTCAGTATAACATAATTTAATCCCCTTTCTTGTGTTATTTCTGTGTTCTACAATTTGGTATCAGAGCTTAGCCTCTAAGGGTTGAACACCTTAACAAGTGATAGAGGAAAAGATCCTTCTGGCAAACTTTGAAGGACAGTTCATTCCTAAAGGAGCCTCATTGTCAAGGCTTCCAGCCTTCAATGAAGAAGACTATGCTTATTGAAGAGATAGAATGGAAATGTACATCAAGTCCGCCCACTATAGCATCTGGAGAATCATAACTCATGGAGATCTTATTGTAGTAAAGCCAGAAAATGAATACAATCAAAACAACTTCAATATGCTACAACAAAATGCAAAGGCTAGGTATATTATAAGCTGTGCCTTATCTAAAACTAAATATAACAAATTTTGGAGCTACAAAACAGCAAAAAGATTTGGGATGCAATATGCATAACGCATGAAGGTATAGAAGATGTTCGTCTCAAAAAAGCAGCAACTCTTCAAAAATACTATGAGATGGTGTTGAGTTTTCCAAAGCTCAAAAAAATCTAAAGATCTTGGACAGTCTTCCAAAGGTCTGGGAACCCAAGGCTATAGCCATAGCTAAAGCCAGGGACATGAAGACTCTAACTCTTGATGAGTTGCTGGGAGCTCAAAGAGTCCACGAAGTTCACCTCTTTAAAAGAGATAAATTAAAAACAATGACTCTATAACACCAAAGAGTGGAGAATCCAGTCAAAGAGCAAACGAAAAGACTGAGACAAAAGCTAGGAATAAAGCCCTGAAAGTTTAGTCTAATGAATCAGAGAGCTTAGACGAAAGCTCTAACTGCTCCACAGATGATGAGATCTTTCCCATAACTAAAAAGTTCAAAAAGATACTTAAAAAGAAAGGAAGATTCAAGCACTCTTCTAGGAGAAAAGATAATAGATTCAAGAAGTCTCCTCAAGAAGAAAACAATGATATTATATGTTTTGAATGCAAAAAGCCTGGACATATAAAGGCTGAGTGCCCCAAATTAAAAAGGGGATGGAACTCAAAGAAAAGGAACAAAAAGAAGAATCTTCTAGCAACATGGGAAGATCTAGACCATAGTAGTGGGAGTTCAGACAATGAAAAGGCTAACATTTGTCTTATGGTGAATACTGAAGAAGTAACATCTGAGTTAAAATCTATCTGTAAAAATGATGTGTATTCGTCCGATAGTTGTGATTCTGAGTCTAATTACGAAGAAGATATGTCATATGACACTCTTCTTGCAAATTCTCACATGATTGCTCTTGAGTATAAGAAATACAAAGAAAAATATCAAGAAGCTACTTTAGAAAATGAAATACTCAAGAAATATCTGAAGAGTATTTGTACAAAACAAGCCTTAGATCCTGAAAAGACAATACTCCTTTCTGAAGTCGACAGACTAAAGAAAGAGGTTATTAGTTTGAAACATGATCTGGCTAAATTTTTGGATGGGTTTTCAAAACTACAATTAATTTTAAAACATAGAAGACCTCCATCTGACGAATCAGGCATAGGTTTTGAAAAAGACAAATACTCTAAACCATCGTCTTCTCAATCTTATTTAACCTTTTATAACTTTTGTGGCAAAGTTGGACACACATTTCAAAGGTATCAACACAAAAGTAAACAAAGGTTAAATAAGACCTTTGGGACTAACACAAAAGGACCCAAAAGTATTTGGGTACCAAGATCACAAATAATTCCTGTTGCAGATATCCTTAATAGGAAAAAGGAGGGATTCGTTCTGGTACTTGGACAATGGATGCTCACGTCACATGACGGGAGAAAGGTCTATGTTCTTAGACCTCCAACCACATGAAGGAATTGTTTCCTTTGGAGGAAATGGAAAAGGCAAAATCATTGGTATAGGTAAAGTTGGTAAGCCACCTCTTCCTTCAATAAAAAATGTGTTGTGTGTTGAAAGACTAAAGTATAACCTGCTTAGCATAAGTCAATTTTGTGATAGTGGGTTTGTTGTGTCCTTTAACAAAGAATCATGCATAGTCAAGCGAAATGATGAATCCATTCTCTTTATTGCTAAAAGGCATAACAATTTGTACAAGATTGAGTTTGAGGATCTAACAAACAAAATGTCACTTGCTTAATGACCAAAGAAGATGAAAAATGGATTTGGCATAAAAAGCTTGGGCACATCAATTTGAAACACATTTCAAAACTATATAAAAATGGTTTAGTGAAAGGATTTCCTGAGATTTCTTGGAAAACTCATCTTTTTTTATGAAGCATGTCAGAAAGGAAAACAAATTAAAACCTCTTTCAAATCCAAAGACACTGTTTCCACTTCTAGACCATTGTAACTGTAACGACCTGCGACGTTAGCCACAAAGTCGCCACAATGAGGAAATACTATTCTTTCTAAACTCTAGCATATAAATACTTCATTTTCTTTTAAAATACATTATTATGGAAACTCTTAATTGATCTGGTTATGAATATATGAGTAAAAACTTTTTTGTTTTTTTTTTCTTTAAGTTAAGTAAATATCGTCAACACCTCAAAAGAAAATCATCACCTGAAAATATCTCATAAGATAAAACCATACCAGTAAGAGTTATCAGGACACATAACACTGCAGTCATCCAAAAATACAAATCTTGGACCAATATAGCTAAGCCCCAAACATACAACCAAAACGGGGGAGGGGTATAAGAACTCATACTATCTAGTCCCCTAAGGGTAGTGAGGAGAGGTAGATGGCGTATCCTCATAATCTTTATCCCTATAGTGACCTTGCCCAAAACCACATCCACGTCCATGAGTCACCATGCAAAACCTTCTACGGTAATACCTGAGGTTTCCTCGGAAGAGAAAACGTGTAGCAAAAAAGGTCTGTCAAATCCACCTTTCAATCAAAGGTCCATCAAGTGACACTCCATTGGAAGGTAAGGAGGAGCTCAAGGAGTAAACGCCTCGTGAAGTCTCGATGCGTCCCTCTGCTCCCGCGATCACGGTAATCATGATCATCACAGTCACACACACACGAAGCACACAAGTAAGGATAAGCTACCCAAAAGAAAACATACATATACAACAACAATATGTGCAAAGGAAAATAGACTGAAATAAACGTCATCACAGTAGCATGCTCAACGGTTCATACAAAACCATCACAAATTCAGTTAAAGAAATCAAATAGATAGGCCTTACGAAACATCTCTGGTACACAATGTCATGAAACGTAATAATTGCTATAACACAGCATAAGTTGCTATAACATCGTACAAACTGCCACAGCATAAGCTACTATAACATAGTATAAACTGCCACAGCATAAGCTGCTATATCACAGTATAAACTACCACAGCATAAGCTGCTATAACATAGTATAAACTGCCACAGCATAAACTGCCATAGCATAAGATGCTATATCACAGTATAAATTGCTACAGTATAAGCTGCTATATCACAGTATAAACTGCCACAGCATAAGCTGCTATAACACAGTATAAACTACCACAGCATGAGTTGCCAAGATACAATCTTTCACCAATACACATTATAAACAATTTATCATACATGCAATTCAGTCATTAAACATTATTCTCACCATTGATTCACTGCACTTACCCTAAAAAATAACACCATCTTATACTATCGCATTGGGTCCTATCCATCGCTAGCCAATTTTCGCATGTTACAACACCGAGCCCTATCCGTCGTTGGCTCTATAGCAACAGGATTCTTTTTAGAGCAATCCCTAGTTGAGGATAGGCAGAGGTTCTACACAGAGTAACCTCACAACACAAAGTCCTCATACAGAGCAACTTTGCCAACAAGAAGTTGAAACTCTACTTAGAGTGATTTAAACTCAACTGTAAAAGTTATTCAAGAAAAGTATATGTCCATCAACTTTTAATTAGATTATTTACATAAATCATCATAAGATGATTCCAATTTTAACATGTTGAGTATGCCTTAAGAATAAAAAGGCAAACAAACCAACTCCATTTAAAAGATTAGGTTTTCATGAAACTTGTCCTTATGACTAATAAAGTTATTCTTCACAATGGATTGATTTAAAATACTTTTTTCAAAAATATATTTAAATTGTGTAAATCAGTCAATAATAATATATTTTATTGAAATTCATATTTAACATCTATCTTAAAAGATCTAGCATTAAGTTTCAAGTTCAAAATATAATATTTCTATAAAGTTATACAAAAGTTGTAAAGCTTATTACTAGGACAAATTTCTAGTGGCTGTCGGATTTGAGCTTCTGTTTTGAAAATAATTTTGGGATGGTAACCGATTTTTGCTTAATAGGATATATATATATATATATATATATATATATATGATTGAAAAGGAAATTTTTTCTATTTTCTAAAACAATAAAGATCCCCTTAAGCAAAAATCTACAAATAAAGATACAAAAATAATAAGACAGCAAGGTCAGGGTGACCTGCTGGAGAACCAGCGAGCATATCTTTCCATTTTTCATGTCCAAAAGAAACTTTTCAGAGAACAAACCTTTTATATTTTGAAATTAAATTTCAAAAAGTCCAAGAACACCAAAAAAAAGGGCCTACACGATTTTATATGATTTTTGAAAGTTCACAGTTTTCTAAACTTCTTCCAGATAGAAAGCAAGTGCAACTTTTAGTTTCCAAAAATCATTACAAATAGTAAAACAGACCAAATATAGGCAAACCATATATTCTTGGAAATATTTTTATGTCTGATTTCCATTCGTTCAAGGATTTTCCTCAAGTACAAAACCTATTTTTCCAAAATCACGTTTTCCTGCCCACTATCAGGTTAGCGTTTTCAGACAGTGTGTTCAACTTTCAAAAAGCTTAAATTTTCTATTCCTTAACTTTTTGATGCGTTTCTTGTGTCCATTTTGAATAAAATTTTGTCGAGTTTACAACCAAATAACAACCACACGAAAATATTCACCACAGCTCCAGTTATCATAAAAAAAGTGCAACGTGTCTAGAAGGAAAAGTTAAACAGCACCAAAAACACATCACATACTTGCACGAAAATGTAGTCTTTCATCATGTTTAATACTTTTAAAAATATCAACAACATTTTTAACAACAAAACACCCAAATATGTCAATCACAAATTCAAACACATAAGAAAAAGGGTTAGCTTTCCTTACAATATGCTAAGATCTCTTCAAGCTTGCAAGGGTTTTGGAGCAAGTGGATGATTTCCTTCCAACTTTGAGAGGGTGAACCATCAACCAATACCCAAAATGGTTGATTTAGGACATGAACATGAAAAGAAACAGACTTTAGAACCAAGAAGGTAAAGGAAACTAAAACCACTTTAGTCTTGGTAGAAAAGGAGAAGAAGATGAAAAACATGGAGCTTGCTGACCTAGCACTACCTCTTTGACACCCTAGCTTCTACCCTCTTCTCCCAACACTTAGAGAAATCTAGAACAAGCTCTCCCCTTTCTCTCTAAGTCCCATGGCCATAGTGAAGGAAAAATGGGAAGATTGTTGTGTTTTTGGTTATATATACAAGACACATTCCATAAGGGTATTTTGGTAATTTGCAAAATGAGAAGTGTATTTGAATTTAAATGGAAAAAAAAACTCTTTTCCCTTTTTCCTAGGTGGTGGACAGCCATGGAGGGTAAAACCATGGGTGCAAATGGTTTTTCAAGTGTTTGAGTACACTTGACATGACAAAGTGTAGGTTTTTGTGAAAGGATATCTAGTTAGGTTGCAACTGATTTAGTTAGCTTAGGACTAATAGTTAAGTTTAGTTTAGTTGGGCTTGGGAAATGTGTAGTCTAGGTTCTAGACTAGAAACACTGTAAATTCCCACACTAACAATGAAAAATGTAGTCAAATACCGAGTTTTAAGAAATTAGGTTTTGGGTTCCTAACTCTTGAATCAACTAAAACAATTTAATTGATATGAGAACCTAAATGAGTTTATGACTCTTTAGACTTTCTCTGTTTAGGATGGAACTAACTCTGTCTAAAATAGGTAGTTGATTCTACTTTATCTGACAAGCTTTTTAACAGACAGATTAACCTAAGAGTAAGGAAAACTACCAACTTGACTAGAATTCAATCATAATTTAACTTAATTAATTATAATTAAATTCCATAATCCTACACTATCTATCAAGATTTTGCAGATATTTTCTCTGCTTATCTTATAGTAGTGCATATCCAATTCCCGTAGAATCTTTCGCAGAAACTTACACAGACACCAAACAAAATTCTTAATTAATTCTTTGCAAGGGAAAATTAAACTTATTTTTCTCTTTTGAATAATTCAAGCACTTATTCATAGATTAAGAAGAAATAGGTATTACAGGAACTATTGCATATGGATTTGTTTGGTCTTACAAAGACTCTTAGTCTTGGCGGCAAAAAGTATGATTTTGTTATTATAGATGACTATTTTAGATATACATAGGTTTACTTCCTAACTCACAAATATGAGTCTTTTAATGTGTTTGAAAAATTTTGTAAACGTGTTCAAAATGAGAAACGTTTTTGTAAAACTACAATTAAAAGTGACTATGGAACTGAATTTGATAATGTTGAGTTCAAATTCTTTTGTGAAAAGAATGGAATTTTCCACAACTTCTCCTCACTGAGAACACCTCAACAAATGGGGTAGTTGAAAGGAAAAATAGAACTCTACAAGAAATGGTTAGATCCATGCTCTGTGAGAATTCAATTCCTAAGCACTTTTGGGCAGAAGCTATAAATATAGCTTGTTATGTTCATAACAGAATATTGATCAGACCATTGATAAATAAGACGCCTTATGAATTGTGAAGAGATAGAAGACCCAACATTTCATACTTTCATTCCTTTGGATGTGAGTGTTACATTCTCAATACTAGATATCAATTGGGAAAATTTGACTCTAAGGTTGATAAAGGTGTCTTTCTAGGATATTCTGATACATCAAAAGCATATAGAGTATTTAACTCTAGAACTTCTGCTGTAGAAGAATCCATTCATGTTAAATTCAATGATACACTAACCCCTAATAGGAGACTATCAAATTTGGAAGATGATCTTGCAAATTTGTAGATAGGATCGTCTGATCCTATAAGAACAAATGAAGTGAAGGAATTAGAAGATAATCCTCAATAGCAGTAGATTGATGATCAGACGAAACAATCTCACAAGGATTGGAAGTTTGTTACCTATCATCCACAAGATCAGATCATTGGAGAACGGACTGAGAGTCAAGACAAGGTCATCATTGAAAAACCAAGCTTCATGCGCCCTAGTCTCAGAAATCGAGCCTAAGACTATTGAAAAAGCACTCACAGGCGATGACTAGATTATAGCCATGGAAGAAGAACTGCATCAATTTGCAACAAATGATGTATGGACTTTTGTTCCTAAACCAAATCATAAAAGCATCATTGGAACAAGATAGGTGTTTCGCAATAAACTTGATGAAAATGGAAAGGTAATAAGAAATAAAATAAGGTTAGTAGCTCAAGGGTACAATCAACAACAAGGTATTGACTTCACTGAAACTTTTGCTCTTGTAGCTAGATTAGAAACAATTAGAATTATGCTTGCCTTTGCTGCTCATAAAAACATTAAGCTTTTTCAAATGGATGTTAAAAGTTCCATTTTAAACGGTTCATTAAGGAAGAAGTCTATGTTAGACAACCTCCTGGTTTTGAGGATCCAATCCATTCAAACCATGTATTCAAACTTAAAAAGGCTTTGTATGGTCTTAAATAAGCACCTCGTGCTTGGTATGACAAACTAAGTAGTTTTCTTATTGCAAATGGTTTTATGAGAGGCAAAGTAAACACAACTCTTTTTAGAAAGGAGTCTAATAAAGATTTCATAATAGTTCAAATTTATGTAGATGACATAATTTTTGAAGCTACTATTGAAATTTTATGTAAGGATTTCCCAAACTTGATGCAGAGCAAGTTTGAAATGAGCATGATGGAAGAATTAAAATTCTTTCTTGGCCTGCAAGTTAAACAAGAGAAGGAAAGCATATAAATTCATCAACAGAAATACACCAAAGAACTACTCAAAAAGTACAAGATGAATGAATCAAAGCCTATGAGCACACCTATGCATTCGTCTATTGCCATGACAAAGGACGAATTAGGTAAACCTATAGACTAGACTGTCTACATAGGTATGATTGGCTCACTTCTCTATTTAATTGCTAGTAGACTAGATATTATGCATAGCGTCTACCTATGTGCTAGATTTCAGTCTGATCCTAGAGAGTCTCATTTGAAAGCTGTTAAAAGGATATTTAGATATCTTGTTGGTACCTCTAACTTAAGCCTATTTTATGAGAAAAATAAAGATTTCAGGTTAGTAGGATACTGTGATGTAGACTATGCTAGTGACAGAATTGAAAGGAAAAGTACAAGTGGTGGATGTCACTTCATCGGACCATGTCTTATATCCTAGACCTTGGACTAGCAAGAAGTAGAACTCAATTGCACTTTCTACTGTCAAAGCAAAATATGTATCAGCTGCCAATTGCTGTTCACAGCTCTTATGGGTAAAATATCAACTTGAAGATTACTCTAGCTTTGAGCATAACATTCCAGTGTTATGTGACAATTCTAATGCAATCAATTTATCTAAAAACCATATTTAGGATTCAAAGGCAAAACATATAGAAATAAGACATCATTTTATACATGATTATGTTCAAAAAGGTGTTTTTGATATTAAATTTATTGATACAGACCATTAAGGGGCTGATATCTTTACAAAGGCTTTACCTAAAGAACATTTTAATTTTATCTTAGAAAATTTGCATATGAAAGTTTTGCATGAATAAATCATTTTGTATCATCATCTTATTCTGATTATCGTCTTATGCTTCATCATCTTACAATTTATTATTATACTTCGTCTTACTAACACGTGTACTTTTGAATTATTTGTCTGTCTTCCCTTACGTTAGTACTCCTCGATAACCCCCAAGAAATGTGCGCCACCCTTCCCTACCACATCAAGTCACAATAAATGCACGTCCCTTCATTACTATCAAACCCTTTATATATTAAAAAATAACCGCCTTTTATCTTTTTACACTCTCAGAAACACTCTCATACTCTCTGCACTCAAATTCTCTTGCTTTTACTCTCAAACACCTTAACCTTCAAAAACTTGCATCCATGGCCGCTCCAAAACAGCTTCTCCATATGGAGAGATTCCTAGAGAGCAATTTCGTAGCTGGAAAATGGGTAGACTTGAAGAAACTTGAAGAAGAAGATTTTTCCTTGCATCTATTCATAAAAAATGTACGATGGGAGTCGTTTGTTCAGAAGCGAACCCACTGGTATCACGCTCCCTATGCCTACTTCTAGGCATCTGCATCTAAGGTGGATGGAACCATTACTGGAACTGTAGACAACCAGGCCATCATCATCTCTACAAACACCATCGCAGCAACGTCTAGCTACAAGGAAGAAGGCGATTTGTTTATAGAAGACTGGGAAAGAGCCATCACCCCAGAAATAGTTAACCTGGTATTGTATAGGCGTCCCAGACCCCAGACTGATAACAAGGATGTTTTGAAGAGGTTTCTATACTCTTCCAACATGAAGCGAGACTACGACTCATACACAACATCCTCCTACACATTATCCTGCCACACAAAGGCTCGAAGGATAATGTGTCCTCCAACAATAGATTTTGCTTGTACAAAATGTTGAGAGGACAAAAGGTCAATTTGCCTACTCTTATCTTGGACAACTGGAGGCCATGCCTCACCAAGTCAAAGGAGAGCTCCAAAGGCAAACAAAGGTATCCTATTCCCTACGCCGTGCTTTTCACTGAAACAATTAAACTGGCTGGTGTCAACAAATTTAGCTAGGAAAAGAAGAAACAAGGTTCTGAGATCGACATGTCCATCATAAGGAAGATGAGGATAGCTCATATGTTTCCTGGATACGTAGTCAAGCATCTTGAGTTGGCTCTGATCAAGGAAAAACCCACTGAAGAAGTTGTCGGAACTGCTTTCTGAGTGGGATTGTTTGTTGATCCTTTTGTTGGTGCTAGTTTTGCTCAACAATCTCAACCTCCACCACCACAGATGAAACCGCAACCAACCCAACCACAACCCAAACAAACCAAACCACACAAACCTAAACTTCCCATCAAGAGACCATCTCAAAAAGACCTACAACCATAAACACATGACCAACCGTCTTCCTCACTTAAAAAACAAAAACCATTGACCATTCTTCTGAGATCTAAACCAACTCCCTGACTTGACTCAAATGATGACCTTCCCATCAACCAACTGCTTAGTACCACCCAAACAACCATCCCTAAACCTCCATCACAATAGCCACTTCCACCATCTATTGCAACTAAACCATCTGCCTCTACCAAACCATCCTCAAAGCCCAAGAAAATTCCTGAACCCAAAACACAAGCACAAGAGGCCCAACAGCTTAGAAGAGTTAGAGTAAAGTCTAAGAAGGCTAAAAAGAAGAAGAAGGAAGCAGAGGAGAAGCTTGTTGTTCAAGAAGAAGAACAAATTAAGGAAGCAGTGCTTCAATCAGTTATTGAGCACTCGCTACAAACCTTACCTGAGGAACCTATTGAAGAAAATGTGTTCATTCTAGAAAACATCATGGCTACCCTCAACCGTGACTTTTCAAGATCACTCTTATGGCAAAGACCTCAATCTGTGTGTCTCTCTCAAGTCTTCCAACATCTTTTTGCAGACACTACGACTAGTCCAAGCAATGTTCAGCTAACACGAGCTGTTACCTTCCGTCTACCGGAAGCTGAAGGTCCTTCATCTGGAGGATTAGCTGACCCGATGATAGACGAAGCTTCACCAAAGCTCTACAGATCAAAAACTTCTCCGTCTGAATGTCTTCATATGAATGCCACACCCTTTGAACATCATGAAACTCGCAGTGTTGGCAAGACCAAGGAGTACCAGCCTTTAGAGCCCTTCAACCCAAAAATTCTTCAAGCTCTCATCAACTATAAATTGGGTGAAGTTAACAACCCGAGGATGTGGACAACAATTGTCCAAGAAGAATGGCCACTGCTAGTGCGCCATGGGTATGTTGAAAAGATGCCTGACAAAGAAGAAGAAGCTACCCCTGCTCTCTCCTATAAGCCTTACATTCAACCGTACGTCAGGAGGATGGGTACAACACCTTATCGAATGCACCCATTTTTGTCTACCCCACCTCAACCAAAACCAGATTTCCTTCTGAGTATGAAATATAGAGACAGAGAGAAATCCACTACCATACCTCTCCATTTATGCTTAAGTGCAACTACTCAGAATATTTGATCCTGTGCAAAACCTACAATTATAAGCCCAAGATTATCCATCCGTTCTACCATGGGAAGATCAAGACTTACCTTCTTGTCATCCGCCCAGAAGATAGCCTAGACTTTGAAGAATGGTGGATTGGTGATGATGATTGGGAGTTGGGTAGAGTAATGTATAATTTTTTGAGGGAGAATATGCAGATTTCCCTACAGCATGCTATTTGCGAGAAAAGGTGTCTTGACCTTGAGCTAGGTTCTTCTAGCCTCATGGCAAGATGAATATTGCTCTTGTTGAAGCCATGGACAACCTTCTGCATTTGCTGCCAAAAGACGATAAAGTGTCAAAATCTGTCTATGGGGAAAGGCAAAGAGCCAAAATCCAGACGCAACCCTAAGAGACACTTGATGATTAGAAAGAGAGCACTTTCACTTGCACTAGCTAGCTACTCTTAAAGGCAAAGAAACTCTATGGAGCGCAAACCGAAAGAGGCTACAAGAACATGTTGAAGACCTAAAGCACTTTTTTGCTTTGACTGCTAAAGAGAAGAACCTTCTAAGCCATGAAGTTGCTCTACGCCTAACTGGTCACTGAGTGCAGGTCTCTCCATCACCATCAACATCTACCTCCAACCCCCTTAACTAGCTCACAATAAATTGCCCCAAAACCTACATATTTTTCTCCACAAATGGAAATACCTTTGAAAATTTCCTACCTATAGGCCACTTCTAGTTCTGTGGTCCCCCGGTCCCCTATGTTTTTAACTTATGTTTTGTAGAGGAACCCATTGAAGATGAAGCCATAAACTCTGCTCTTGCTCCAGAAACTTCAGACGTTAGACAAGAAGTCAAAGAATTGAAGCAGACTGTTCAACATCTGGAAGCTACTCTGGTAAAGGAAAGTAAGAAGCACAAGCGAGCGGAAGCTCTGCTTACAAAATTGGTGAAACGTTTCAAAGGTGACCTTGACTCATCATCTACACCTTCAGACTCTGAATCCTTTGATTAATGATGCCAAAAGGGGGAGTATAAATAAAAAGGGGGGAGAAAAGACCAAGAAGGAGAACAGAAAGCAATATCATAGGGGGAGTATATTTCTTTTTTATATTTACATTACAATGAATATTTTCTTTATGTTTATTCAAACTGACATTAGTTTTCAAGTATTCAGTATTTACTTAGCTTTTTTATAAACTGCGTTTGCCTGACCAAAGTCTTTAATAAGTTTTGCATGAAAAATGTTGCCTATTAAAACGTATGTCGCAAAATCATTTTTAAAACATAAAGATGTTTTGTAAAAATTAATTGCAAAAATTGAAGATGTTTGTCATCATCAAAAACAGGGAGATTGTTAAGACAAAGGACAAATTTATGACCCTCATTTATTTTGATAATAACAAACACTCACACACAGTCTTTTGGAATAAATCGTCTGTTTACTCATATACCATATTTGTTTGCTATCGTTTGACCACGCGTTTATGTATCGCCTTTCTCTTGCTTTAAAAGATTCAGTAACTAACTCCTTTCAGATGATGTTTTAATAATCTATGCACTGCAAGTTTGTAAAAGGGTAAACTGCCTCGAAAGAATAGAAGTCTACGTACCTACCATCGAGGAAAGTCCACTTTACACATAAAAGAAGGAATTCGTGTACAGATGTCAGTATAGAAAGCAAGTATACAAGATTGAGTACAAGAAAGGCTAAGATAAGCATAGTGCTTTATCTTATCAAGGTGACTAGTTGGTGAAAGGCATTAAATGTTGCATTTAATGCTTCAACGACTCATTTCCACTAGACGAATGATGTCTCTTGCAACACTCACAATGGATACTTTTTGGGAGAACACTATAAATAGAAGAAGAGACCTTAGTCTCAAATGCTGGTCATTTTGATAAATCTTGAACTATTGAAAAGCTCTCAACTTGTAATTTCCAAATACGCTGCTTGTAAACACATTCTTTGAGCTTCATAGTATATCCGTCTGATAGGACGTTAAATTAAGTGAGATTAACTCACATTCAACCTTTTTCTCTAAGAAATTGATAGAAGCTTGAAGAGGCTTTGATTCAAAAAATACTTGGGTTATTGCTTGGAGAGACAAGTTAAAGACTACATAGGTTAAGCCTAAAGAGGCTTGGTTAAAAGAATACTTGTAACTTGTTTAAGTTAGTGAGACTTGGTTCTTCCTAAGAACTAGACATAGTCTCTGGGGTGAGACAAACCAGTATAAACCCTTTGTGTTTCTCTGTTTTGCATTCTTCATTCGTCTTCTTTTAAACTTTGTTTTAAAAATCTTTTGTTTAACCCTTCAGACAAAACATTCTTAAAAAGGTTTTGCAAAAATTTAGTATAACACAATTCAACCCCCCTTCTTGTGTTATTTCTGTGTTCTACAATGTTTAATATAGTTTTCATTACTAGATTGCATACATTTCATTATGGCTTAGGACTAATTATGTGTCTAATTGCATAAATTTCCCTTTTTATATCTTGTTATGCCTTTTCTTTGTGTGTTTTTGGTTTTAGGAAAATCTTATGTAGTTTGCTTAGGCTTGGAGATCAAGACACTACGCCAAAAATGTGTTTATACAGCGCTTACTTTGCTTTTAGATGGCGCTTTTGAAGCGTCATCTATTTAGACGTTGTATATTTAAAGATGGCACTTTTCAAAAAGCGCAGTATATGTGTCAGCAAATAGATGGTGCTTATTCAGAAAAGCGTTGTATGTTTGGTTGCAAATAGATGACATTTATTCAAGAAAGCGCTGTATTTTGTGTATAAAATAGACGGCGCTTTGTGAAAAAAGCGCTGTATATTTTTGTGAATAGATGGTGCTTTTTGAAAAAAGCGCAGTATATGTGGCATGAAATAGATAGCGCTTTTTCTAGGAAGCACCATCTATTTCAACCAAATATATAGTGTTTTTTTCAAAAAGCGCCATCTATTTCCCTTTTTCTTTTTACTTTTTTAATTCATTCTCATTTTTTCCAAAACCTGTACAAATAGAAACAGTCCAAGAACTATATAGATTGAATCCACCAAAATGCATTAAATGATCTTGCCAAATGTGATTCTATTATATATATGACAAATAGAAAAGGCTACTTGAACTATTTTTACAATCTAAACATGACATTAGCTACTTGAAATAGTTAAATTAACTAATAAGTTTAACTACTTTACAAAAGGCTAGTTGAACTATTTACAATCTAAACATTGCAAATTAACAATAGCCACTTGAACTATTTACAATTAAATTAACTAATAAGTTTAGCTACTTTAGAGCTATTGCTGCATACGTACTCCTGCAATGCAAGACCAAAAAAAATGATCCTTTTGAGCTATTGCTGTAACACCCCAAATTTCAAGTACAAGAAATAAACCACGAGGTAACTCTTAGTAGGACCCTTCCCTTGTGTTATTAGACAAAAAAATGCCTTAAAAGTTATTCTTATTATATTTCTTATTATTACTGTTTCTATTCTTATTAATATTATATTTATTATTGTTGTTGTATAAGTTGTTGTTGTTGTTATTATTATTACTATTATTATTATTATTATTATTACTATTATTGTGTTGTGTTGATGTTATTATATTTATTATTATTATTGTTATTAATACCTTAGTATTATAAATTAGTAGGAATATTATCATACAACCCAAAAGAGCATCTAGGGCCCAATAGAGGATTAAAGCCCATTAAGCCACATACCCACCCAAATGTTATAAGAAGGGAATAGAGAAGGAGAATTAGGTTTAGCCGTCACAAATAGAAGAAGAAAGAAGATAGAGAGAATGAGGAGAAAAGAAAGAAGAAGAAGAGGAAAAGAAAGAAGAGGAATAGAAACCGGAGAATTCAAGCCCTAGAATTCAGCTTTGTATGTCCATAAAGGTGAGTGCTCTTTCCCATGTCCTTCCTTATTCTTGTTCATCTATTTATCTTTTCCCTCTTTATACCTAAATTTAGGAATTTGATGGGTTTTGAGGGGATTGTGAGGGAGTAAGGAAATTATAGATTAGATTGACCAATTATCAATGTAGAAAAGTGATTAAGAATCTAATTATTTATCTTGAAGCATTTAGAATCCAAAGACAATAGGAAAAATAAATTAAAATTAGTATCTCGGATCCGCCTGGCGGGATTAGATAGCCGCTGGGCGACTTTTTTTCAAAAACTGGATTTCGCGTTTACCCGCCGGGCAGGGTGAAATACCCGCCGGGCGGGTTGGGTTCCGACGTGGACCCACTAGGCGGGTTCGCTGGACCGCCGGGCGAGACTTCCGTCTTGCTAGGCAGATACGACTTTTACTATTCCGTTCTTTGTGTTTTTGAACTCCTTTTTGCAGTTTTTAACTCATTGTTGTTTTTTTTCTTATGCCTCATTGAGTTTATATTGTATGATTATTATTTACCTTGAAAGAAACTGTGTGTGATATGAAATTGTGTCAATGTTTCATGATAAAAGTCTATAAAAAGTTGTAAGCATTATTTGTGACCATGCATCATAACATTTGAGTTATGTGATGAGGAAAGTGTGTAGGAATCTCGCTGGTGGAGGTCAGGATGGGTTGTCTAACCTTAGCCTTGGGGGTTATCCAGTTGGGAAAACTCCAATGGTCCATGCTGATCTTATGGAGCCGGGGCGTACTGGCAAAATTGGGTAACCCTGACTAGTCACCGGGGGATATCATGCTAGTTGAGGGTGCGAAAGTCGAAGGCATCGGTACTGATGACGCTTCTTATGGCCTGCATTTACTCCTAGTCTACTTTCCGAAAAGCTTAGGTTGGTACCACATGTGCATGAGTAGTGGTTTAGGAACATAGCACGCATATGTATCTTGTTATAGTGTGATATGTTAAAATCTATTTTTAGGTCCCATAGGGTTTGGAGAATTGTAGGTCAAATTGCGTAGAAAAACTACTCCTAAAACTATAGTTTTAACCAAAACTTTCGACTTGTGCCATTTTCGAGATTTTTTAGTGAAACCACCTCACTATAGTCAGATTTTAACCGTATAAAATCTGTTTTTGAGTGCCATAGGGGTTGGAGAGTTGTAGCTCAAATTACGTAGAAAACCAATTCCTAAAACTGTGGTTTTTACTTAAATTTTCGACTTATGCCAATTTCAAACCGCTTGAGATTTTTGGGTGAAACCAACTCACTAAAGTCACATTTCAATCCTATAAATACTCTTTTGATGTCCCACAGGGTTTTTAGACTTGTAGCTCATATTGTAGTGAAAATTGACTTTAAAATTACGGTTTATGCCTAAACTTTTGACTTGCGCCAATTTCAAACCGCTTGAAATTTTTGAGTGAAAAGAACTCACTCATGTCACATTTTAACCCTATATAATCTACTTTTAAGTCCCACAGGGTTTGGAGAATTGTAGCCTAAATTGTTTAGAAAATTGACTCCTAATACTTTGGTTTTAACCTAAACTTTCGACTTACGCCATTTTTAAACCGCTTGAGATTTTTGAGTGAAACCAACTCACACAAGTCACAATTTAACTATATAAAATCTTTTTTTAAGTCCCATAGGGTTTGGAGAGTTGTATCTCAAATTGCGTAGAAAACTGACTAGTAAAACTATAGTTTTTACCTAAACTTTTGACTTGCCCCATTTTTAAATTGCTTTAGAATTTTGAGTGAAACCAACTCACTCAAGTCACACTATAACCGTATAAAATCTATTTTTAAGTCTCGTAGGGTTTGGAGAGTTGTCGCTTAAATTGCATAGAAACCAACTCCTAAAACTATAGTTTTTACTTAAATTTTTGACTTGTGCCATTTTCAAACTACTTGAGATTTTTGTGTGAAGCCAACTCAATCAAGTCATATTTTAACCAACTAAAATCTGTTTTTAAGTCCCACAATGGCTTTTACCTAAACTTTCGACTTGCGCCATTTTCAAACTGCTTGAGATTTTTGGGTGAAACCAACTGACTCAAGTCACATTTTAATCCTATAAAATCTCTTTTGATGTCCCAGTTGGTTTGGAGACTTGTAGCTCAAATTGCGTAGAAAATCGACTTTAAAATTATGGTTTTCGCCTAAATTTTGACTTGCGCTATTTTCAAATCGCATGAGATTTTTGAGTGAAACTAATTCACACAAGTCACATTTTATACCTATAAAATGTAATTTTAAGTCCCATAGGGTTTGGATACTTGTAACTCAAATGGCGTACTAAACTGACTCCTAATACCATGGTTTAAACCTAAACTTTTGACTTGCATCATTTTCAAACCGCTTGAGATTTTCGAGTGAAACCAACTCACAAAAGTTAGATTTTAACCGCATAAAATCTTTTTCTAAGTCCTATAGGAATTGGAGAGTTGTAGCTTAAATTGCATAGAAAACTAACAACTAAAACTATAGTTTTTCCCAAAATTTCAACTTGCGACATTTTCAAATTGCTTGAGATTTTTTAGTATAACCAACTCACACAAGTCACATTTTAACCGTATAAAATCTATTTTTATGTCCCAATGGGTTTGAAGATTTGTAGCTCAAATTGCATAGAAATTGACTTTAAAATTATGGTTTTCGCCTAAATTTTGACTTTTGTCATTTTCAAATTGCGTGAGATTTTTGAGTGAAACCAACTCACACAAGTCAAATTTTAATCATATAAAATCTATTTTTTGGTCCCATAGGGTTTGGAGAATTGTAGCTCAAATTGCGTAGAAAACCGACTCCTAATACTATGGTTTCAACCTACACTTTCGACTTGAGCCATTTTCAAACCGCTTGAGATTTTTGAGTGAAACTAATTCACACAAGTCACATTTTAACCGTATAAAATCTATTTTTAATTCCCAAAGGGTTTGGATAGTTAAAGCTCAAATTGCGTAGAAAACCGACTCCTAAAACTATGGTTTTTACTTAAACATTTGACTTGTGCCATTTTCAAACCACTTGAGATTTTTGGGTGAAACCAACTCATTAAAGTCACATTTAAATCCTATAAATTTTCTTTTGATGTCCCACAGGTTTTGGAGACTTGTAGCTCAAATTGTAGAGAAAACCGACTTTAAAATTATGGCTCTTGCCTGAAATTTTGACTTGCGCCAATTTCAAACCGCTTTGATATTTTTGAGTGAAAACAACTAACTCACGTAACATTTTAACCATATAAAATCTTTTTTTAAGTCTAATCGGGTTTGGAGACTTGTACCTCAAATTACGTAGAAAACCAACATCTAAAACTATGGTTTTAACCTAAACTTTCAACATGCGCTCTTTTTAAACTGCTCGAGATTTCTGAGTGAAACCAACTCACACAAGTCACATTTTAACCGTATAAAATCTTTTTTTATGTCCCAAAGGGTTTGGAGAGTTGTACCTCAAATTGCATAGAAAGCGACTCCTAAAACTATTATTTTTACCTAAACTTTTGACTTGCGCGATTGTCAAATTGCTTGAGATTTTTGGGTGAAATCAACTCACTAAAGTAACATTTCAATCCTATAAAATCTCTTTTGATGTCCCACAGAGTTTGGAGGCTTGTAGCTAAAATTGCAGGGAAAACCGACTTTAAAATTATGGTTTTGGCCTAAATTTTTGATTTGTACCATTTTCAAACTGTTTGAGATTTTTGAGTGAAAACAACTCACTCACGTCACATTTTAACTGTATAAAATCTGTTTTTAAGTTCCACAGGGTCTATAGATTATTAGCTCAAATTGCATAGAAAACCGACCCTAAAACTATAGTTTTTACCCAAAATTTCGACTTGCGACATTTTCCAACATCTTTAGATTTTTGAGTGAAACCAACTCACTAAAGTCACATTTTAACCGTATAAAATCTTTTCTTAAGTCCCATAGGGTTTGGAAAGTTGTAGCTCAAATTGCGTAGAAAATCAACTCCTAAAACAATGCTTTTACTTAAATTTTCGACTTGCGCCATTTCAAACATCTTGATATTTTTGAGTGAAACCAACTCACTAAAGTCACATTTTAACCGTATAAAATATGTTTTAAAGTCCCATAGGGTTTGGAAAGTTATAGCTCAAATTGCGTAGAAAATTGACTCCTAAAAACTATACTTTTACTTAAACTTTCGACTTGCTCCATTTTCAAACCGCTCAAGATTTTTGGATGAAACCAATTCATTAAAGTCACATTTCAATCCTATATAATTTATTTTGATGTCCCATAGGGTTTGGAGACTTGTAGCTCAAATTGCAGAGAAAACCGACTTTAAAATTATGCCTTTTGCCAAAACTTTTGACTTACGCCAATTTCAAACCACCTGAGATTTTTGAGTGAAAAAAACTCACTCACGTCACATGTTAACCCTATAAAATCTATTTTGAAGTCTTATATGGTTTGGAGGCTTGATACTCAAATTGCGTAGCAAACCGACTCCTAATACTATGGTTTTAACCTAAAGTTTTGACTTGCATCATTTTCGAAACACTTGAGATTTTTGAGTGAAACCAACTCACCCAAGTCACATTTTAATCCTATAACAACTATTTTGATGTCCCATAGGGTTTGGAGACTTGTAGCTCAAATTGCGTAAAAAATCGACTCCTAAAACAATGGTTTTAAACTAAACTTTCGACTTGCGCCATTTTCAAAATGCTTGAGATTTTTGAATGAAACCAACTCACACAAGTCACATTTGAACCTTATAAAATCTATTTTTAATTCCCATAGGGTTTGGAGAATTGTATCTCAAATTGCGTAGAAAACAGACTCCTAAAACTATGCTTTTACTTAAACTTTCGACTTGTGCCATTTTCAAACCGCTCGAGATTTTTGGATGAAACCAATTCATTAAAGTCACATTTCAATCCTATATAATGTATTTTGATGTCCCACAGGGTTTGGAGACTTGTAGCTCAAATTGTAGAGAAAACCGACTTTAAAATTATGCCTTTTGCCAAAACTTTTGACTTACGCCAATTTCAAACCGCCTGAGATTTTTGAGTGAAAACAACTCACTCACGACACATGTTAACCCTATAAAATCTATTTTGAAGTCTCGTAGGGTTTGGAGGCTTAATACTCAAATTGCGTAGAAAACCGACTCCTAATACTATGGTTTTAACCTAAAGTTTTGACTTGCGCCATTTTCGAACCGCTTGAGATTTTTGACTAAAACCAACTCACCCAAGTCACATTTTAATCCTATAACATCTGTTTTGATGTCCCATAGGGTTTGGGTAGCTCAAATTGTGTAAAAAACCGACTTCTAAAACAATGGTTTTAAACTAAACTTTCAACTTGCGCCATTTTCAAACCGCTTGAAATTTTGAGTGAAACCAACTCACACAAGTCACATTTGAACCTTATAAAATCTATTTTTAATTCCCATAGGGTTTTCAAAATTGTAGCTTTTGAAAACAGACTATTAATACTTTGGTTTGAAGCTAAATTTTGAATTGCGCCATTTTCATACCGCTTGAGATTTTTGAGTGAAAC
Organism: Spatholobus suberectus; assembly: GCA_004329165.1. Taxonomy (NCBI): domain Eukaryota; kingdom Viridiplantae; phylum Streptophyta; class Magnoliopsida; order Fabales; family Fabaceae; genus Spatholobus; species Spatholobus suberectus. The sequence goes on along the minus strand of CM014729.1, from coordinate 50,119,125 downwards.
CAACTCACACAAGTCACATTTTAACCCTATAAAATATACTTTTAAGTGCCATAGGTTTTGGAGAATTGTAGCTCAAATTGCGTAAAAAACCGACTCTTAAAACAATGGTTTTAAACTAAACTTTCGACTTGCGCCATTTTCAAACCGCTTGAGATTTTGAGTGAAACCAACTCACACAAGTCACATTTGAACCTTATAAAATCTATTTTTAATTCCCATAGGGTTTGCAAAATTGTAGCTTTTGAAAACAGACTATTAATACTTTGGTTTTAACCTAAATTTTGAATTGCGCCATTTTCATACCGCTTAAGATTTTTGAGTGAAACCAACTCACACAAGTCACATTTTAACCCTATAAAATATACTTTTAAGTGCCATAGGTTTTGGAGAATTGTAGCTCAAATTGCATAGAAAACCGACTCCTAATACTATGGTTTTAACCTACAATTTTGACTTGAGCCATTTTCAAACCACTTGAGATTTTTGAGTGAAACTAATTCACACAAGTCACATTTTAACTGTATAAAATCTATTTTTATGTCCCAATGGGTTTGAAGATTTGTAGCTCAAATTGCATAAAAAATCGACTTTAAAATTATGGTTTTCGTATAAATTTTGACTTGTGTCAATTTCAAATTGCGTGAGATTTCTGAGTGAAACCAACTCACACAAGTCAAATTTTAATCCTATAAAATCTATTTTTTGGTCCCATAGGGTTTGGAGAATTGTAGCTCAAATTGCGTAGAAAACCGACTCCTAATACTATGGTTTTAACCTACACTTTCGACTTGAGCCATTTTCAAACCGCTTCAGATTTTTAAGTGAAACTAATTCACACAAGTCACATTTTAACCATATAAAATCTATTTTTAAGTCCCAAAGGGTTTGGATAGTTAAAGCTCAAATTGTGTAGAAAACCGACTCCTAAAACTATGGTTTTTACTTAAAACTTTCAACTTGCACCATTTTGAAACAGCTTGAGATTTTTGGGTGAAACCAACTCACTAAAGTAACATTTCAATCCTATAAAATCTCTTTTGATGTCCCACAGAGTTTGGAGGCTTCTAGCTAAAATTGCATGGAAAACTGACTTTAAAATTATGGTTTTAGCCTAAATTTTTGACTTGTACCATTTTCAAACCATTTGAGATTTTTGAGTGAAAACAACTCACTCACGTCACATTTTAACCCTATAAAATTGGTTTTTAAGTTCCACAGGGTCTGGAGATTATTAGCTCAAATTGCATAGAAAACCAACCCTAAAACTATGGTTTTTACCTAAACTTTCGACTTGCGCCATTTTCAAACCGCTTGAGATTTTTGAGTGAAACCAACTTGTAACACCCCAAATTTGAGATAATAGAAATAAACCACGAGGTAGCTCTTAGTAGAACCTTTCCCATGTGTTATCAGACAAAAGATGTCTTAAGAGTTATTATTATTAGATCACTTATTATTATTATTATTATTAATTCTTTGTTATGGTGTTGTTATTATATTATTGTTATTATTTTTATTATTAGTGTTATTGTTATCGACACCTTAGTATTAGAAATTAGTAGGAATGTTATCACAAAATCCAGAAGAGCATCTAAAGCCCAATATGGGACTAAAGCCCACTAAGCCACATACCCACCCACATGTTATAAGAAGAGAATAGAAAAAGTGGGTTAGGTTTAGTCGTCACAAAATAGAAGAAGAAAGAAGTTAGAGAGAACGAGGACAAAAGGGAAGAAAAAGAGGAAGAGAAAGAGAAGGAATAGAAACCGGAGAACCCAAGCTCTAGAACTCAGCTTTGCATGCTCTTAAAGGTGAGTGCTCTCTCCCGTGTTTTTCCTTGTCCTTTATGTTGTTCTTGTTCATCTATTTACCTTTTCTCCCTCCTTATGCCTAAGATTAGGGATTTAATGGGTTTTGAGGAGATTGTGAGGGAGTAAGAAATTTATAGATTAGATAGTCTTTGGGCAACTTTTCTTCAAAAAATGAGTCCGCGTTGGCGCTGTGTGCGGACCTGCTGGGCGGGGTGCAACACCTGCCAGGCGGGTTGGGTATTGACGCGGACCCGCTGGGCGGGGTTCAATACCTGCCGAGCGGGTTCGCTGTTGGCGTGACCGCCAGGTGGACCTCTTGTCCCGCCGGGTGGATACGATCTTTGTTATTCTGTTTTTTGTGCCTATGAACTCCTTTTTGGAGTTGTTAATTCATTATTTCTTCTTTTCTTATGTCTCGTTAAGTTTATACTTATGATTGTTATTTACCCTAGGAAAACTGAGTGTGATATGAACTTATATCAATATTTCATGATAAAAGCCTATGAAAAGTTGTAAGCATTATATGTGACCATGCATCATAACATTTGAGTTATGTGATGAGGAAAGTATGTAGGAATTGGCTGGTGGAGGCTATGATGGCAAAACTGGGTAACTCACCCAAGACACATATTAATCCTATAAAATATGTTTTGATATTCAATACGGTTCGGAGACTTGTAACTCAAATTGCGTAAAAAAATCGACTCTTAATACTATGGTTTTAACCTAAACTTTCAACTTGCGCCATTTTCAAACCGCTTGATATTTTTGAGTGAAACCAACTCACACAAGTCACATTTTAACCGTATAAAATCTGTTTTTAACTCCCACAGGGTTTGGAGAGTTATAGCTCAAATTGCATAGAAAATCGACTCATAAAACAAAGGTTTTTACCTAAACTTTTGACTTGCGCCATTTTCAAACCGCTTGAAATTTTTGGGTGAAACCAACTCACTCAGGTCACATGTTAATCCTTTAAAATAACTTTTGATGTCCCAGAGGGTTTGGAGACTTGTAGCACAAATTGCTACTTTGGTTTGAACTTAATACTATGGTTTGAACCTAAACTTTCTACTTGCGCCATTTTCAGGCCGCTTGAGATTCTCGAGTGAAAATAACTCAAACAAGTCACTTTTTAACCGTATAAATTCTTTTTTTACGTCCCATAGAGTTTGGAGATTTGTAGCCCAAATTGCATAGAAAACTGACTCCTAATACTATGGTTTTAACCTAAAGTTTCGACTTGCATCATTTTCAAACCACTTGATATTTTTGAGTGAAACCAACTCACCCAAGTCATATATTAATCGTATAACATCTGTTTTGATGTCCCATAGGGTTTGGAAATTTGTAGCTCAAATTGCGTAGAAAATCGACGCCTAAAACTATGGTTTTAACCTAAAGTTTCGACTTGCGCTATTTTCAAATCGCTTGAGATTATTGTATAAAACCAACTCACAGAAGTCATATTTTAATCCTATAAATCTATTTTTAAGCCCCAGAGGATTTGGAGACTTGTAGCTCAAATTGCATAGCAAGCCGACTTTAAAATTATGGTTTTTGCCTAAAGTTTTGACTTGCGCAATTTTCAAACCGCTTGACATTTTGGAGTGAAACCAACTCACACAAGTCACATTGTAACCGTATAAAATCTTTTTTTAAGTCACATAGGGGTTGGAGACATGTAGCTCAAATTGCATAGAAAACTGTCCCCTAAAACTATGGTTTTAACATAAATTTTGACTTAAACCATTTTCAAAACACTTGAGATTTTTGGGTGAAACCAACTCACACAAGTCTCATTTTAACCCTATAAAATCTGATTTTATGTCCCACAGGGTTTGGAGATTTGAAACTCAAATTACAAAGGAAAACGACTCCTACAATTATGATTTTTGCCTAAATTTTCGAACTGCGCCATTTTAAAACCGCTTGAGATTTTTGAGTGAAACCAACTCACCCATGTCACATTTTAATCTTATAAAATTTTTTTTGATATCCCATAGGTTTTGGAGACTTGTAACTCAAATTGCGTAGAAAACCGACTCCTAATACTATGGTTTTAACCAAAACTTTCAACTTGTGCCATTTTCAAACTGCTGGAGATTTTTGACTGAAACCAACTCACATAAGTCACATTTTAACCGTATAAAATATTTTTTTTTAAGTCCCACAAGATTTGGAGAGTTGTAGATCAAATTGCGATGAAAACCGACTCCTAAAACTAAGGTTTTTACCTAACTTTTCACTTGCCCCATTTTCTAATCACTTGAAATTTTTGGGTGAAACCAACTCATTCAGGTCACATTTTAATCATATAAAATCTCTTTTGATGTCCCAGAGGGTTTGGAGACTTGTAGCTCAAATTCAATAGAAAACTGATTCCTAATACTATGGTTAGAACCTAAACTTTCGAATTGCGCCATTTTCAAGTCGCTTGAGATTCTTGAGTGAAACCAACTCACACAAGTCACATGTTAACCGTATAAAATCTGTTTTTAAGTCCCATAGAGTTTAGAGACTTGTTGCTCAAATTGCGTCAAAAACTGACTCCTAAAATTATGGTTTTAACCTAAACCTTTGACTTGCGCCATTTTCAAACCGTTTGAGATTATTGTATAAAACCAACTCACACAAGTCACATTTTAACCCTATAAAATCTCTTTTGATGTCCCAGAGGGTTTGGAGACTTATAACTCAAATTGCATAGAAAACCAATTCCTAATACTATGGTTAGAACCTAAACTTCCAAATTGCGCCATTTTCAACCGCTTGAGATTCTCGAGTGAAACCAACTCACACAAGTCACATTTTAACCGCATAAAATCTATTTTTAAGTCCCAGAGTTTGGAGACTTGTAGCTCAAATTGCATCGAAAACCGACTCCTAAAACTATGGTTTTAACCTAAATTTTTGACTTGCGCCATTTACAAACTGTTTGACATTATTGTGTAAAACCAACTCACACAAGTCACATTTTAACCCTATAAAATTTGTTTTAAAGTCCGAGAGGGTTTCTAGATTTGTAGCTCAAATTGCATAGAAAGCCGACTTTGAAATTATGGTTTTGGCCTAAACTTTTGACTTGCGCCATTTTCAAACCGCTTGAGATTTTTGAGTGAAACCAACTCACACAAGTCACATTTTAACTGTATAAAAACTGTTTTTAAGTCTCATAGGGTTCGGAGACTTGTAACTCAAATTGCGTAGAAAACCAACTTCTAATACCATGGTTTAACCAAAACTTTCAACTTGCGCCATTTTTAAACCGCTTGAGATTTTTGAGTGAAAGCAACTAATACAAGTCACATTTTAACCGTATAAAAATAGTTTTTGAATCACATAGGATTTGGAGATTTGTAGCTCAAATTGCATCAAAAACCAACTCTTAAAACTATGGCTTTCACCTAAAATTTTGACTTACGCCATTTTCAGACCGCTTGAGATTTTTTAGTGAAACCAACTCACCCAAGTCACATTTTAATTCTATAACATCTATTTTGATGTCCCATTGGGTTTGGAGGCTTGTGGCTCAAATTGCGTAGAAAACCGACTCTAAATCTATGGTTTTAACCTAAACTTTCGACTTATGCCATTTTCAAATCGCTTGAGATCACTGTGTAAAACCAACTCACACAAGTCACATTTTAACCATATAAAATCTTCATTTCATTCCCAGAGGGTTTGGAGACTTGTAGCTCAAATTACATAGAAAGCCGACTTTAAAATTATGGTTTTTGCTAATTTTTGACCTCCGCCATTTTCAAACGGCTTGAGATTTTTGAGTTAAACCAACTCAACCAAGTCACATTTTAATCCTATAAAATCTGTCTTGATATCCCATAGGGTTCGGAGACTTGTAACTCAAATTGCGTAGAAAACCGACTCCTAATATTATGGTTTTAACCAAAACTTTCAATTGCGCCATTTTCAAACCGCTTGAGATTTTTGAGTGAAACCAACTCACACAAGTCACATTTTAATTGTATAAAATATGTTTTTAAGTCCCACATGGTTTGGAGAGTTGTAGCTCAAATTGCGTAGAAAACCGACTCCTAAAACTAAGGTTTTTACTTAAACTTTTGACTTGTGCCATTTTCGAACAACTTGACATTTTTGAGTGAAACCAACTCACCAAAGTCACATTTTAATCCTATAACATCTGTTTTGATGTCCCATATGGTTTGGAGACCTGTAGCTCAAATTGCGTAGAAAACCGACTCTTAATACTATAGGTTTAACCTAAAGTTTTGACTTGAGCCATTTTCAAACCGCTTGAGATATTTGAGTGAAACAAACTCAGACAAGTCAAATTTTAACTGTATAAATTTTGGTTTTAAGTCCCATAAGGTTTGGAGACTTGTAGCTCAAATTGCGTTGAAAACTAACCTCTAAAACTATGGTTTTAACTTAAACCTTCAACTTGTGCCATTTTCAAACTGCCTGAGATGTTTGAGTGAAACCAACTCACCCAAGTTACATATTAATCCTAAAACATCTGTTTTGATGTCCCATATGGTTTGGAGAGTTGTAGCTCAAATTGCACAGAAAACTGACTCCTAAACTATGGTTTTAACCTAAACTTTTGTCTTGCGCCATTTTCAAACCGCTTGAGATTATTGGGTAAAACCAACTCACACAAGTCACAATATAACTGTATAAAATTTATTTTTATGTCCCAAAGGGTTCGGAGACTTGTAGCTCAAATTACATAGAAAATCGACTCCTAAAACTATGGTTTTTACCTAAACTATTGACTTAGGCCATTTTCAAACCACTGGAGATTTTTGGGTGAAATCAACTCACTCAAGTCAAATTTTAATCCTATAAAATCCACTTTTAAGTCCTACAGGCTTTGTAGACTTGTAGCTCAAATTGCATAGAAAACCGATTCCTAATACTATGGTTTGAACCTAAACTTTCGACTTAAGCCATTTTCAAGCCGCTTGAGATCTTCGAGTGAAACTAACTCACATAAATCATATTTTAACCGTATAAAATATGTTTTTAAGTACCATAAAGTTTGGAGACTTGTAGCTCAAATTGAGTCGAAAACCGACCCCTAAAACTATAGTTTTAATCCAAACTTTCGACTTGCGCTATTTTGAAACTGCTTGAGATTTTTGACTGAAACCAACTCACCCAAGTCACATTTTAATCATATAAAATCTCTTTTGATGTCCCAGAGGGTTTGGAGACTTGTAGCTCAAATTCAATAGAAAACTGATTCCTAATACTATGGTTAGAACCTAAACTTCCGAATTGCGTCATTTTCAAGCCGCTTGAGATTCTCGAGTGAAACCAACTCGCACAAGTCACATTTTTACTGTATAAAATATGTTTTTATGTCCCATAGGGTTTGGAGACTTGTAGCTTTAATTATGTAGAAAACTGACTCTTGATACTATGGTTTTAACCTAAAGTTTCGACTTGTGCCATTTTCAAACCGCTTGAGATTTTTGAGTGAAACAAACTCACACAAGTCAAATTTTAACCATATAATTTTTTTTTTAAGTCCCATAGGGTTTGGAGATTTGTAGCTCAAATTGCGTCGAAAATCGACTCCTAAAACTATGGTTTTAACTTAAACTTTCGACTTGCGCCATTTTCAAACCACCTGAGATTTTTAAGTGAAACCAACTCACCCAAGTTACATTTAATCCTATAACATCTGGTTTGATGTCCCATATGGTTTGGAGAGTGTTAGCTCAAATTGCATAGAAAACCGACTCCTAAAACTTTGCTTTTAACCTAAACTTTGGTCTTGCGCCATTTTCAAACTGCTTGAGATTATTGTGTAAAACCAACTCACACAAGACACAATTTAACCGCATAAAATATATTTTCATGTCCCACAGGGTTCGGAGACTAGTAGCTCAAATTGCATAGAAAACCGACTCCTAAAACTATGGTTTTTACCTCAACTTTCCACTTGCGCCATTTTCAAACCGCTGGAGATTTTGGGTTGAAACCAACTCACTCAAGTCACATTTTAATCCTATAAAATATTTTTTTAAGTCCTACAGGGTTTGGAGACTTGTAGCTAAAATTGCAAAGAAAACCAATTCCTAATACTATGGTTTGAACCTAAACATTTGACTTGTGCCATTTTCAAACCGCTTGACATTTTTGGGTCAAACCAACTCACACAAGTCACATTTTAACTGTATAAATTCTTTTTTTAAGCCCCATAGGGTTTGGAGTCTTGTAGCTCAATTTGCGTAGAAAATCAACTCTTAATACTATGGTTTTAACCTAAAGTTTCGACTTATGCCATTTTCAAACTGATTGAGATTTTTAAGTGAAAAAATTTCACACAAGTCACAATTTAACCTTACAAAATTTGTTTTTATGTCCCATAGGATTTGGAGACTTGTAGCTCAAATTGCATCGAAAACCGACTCTTAAAACTATGGTTTTAACCTAAACTTTCGACTTGTGCTATTTTTAAACCGCTTGAGAATATTGTGTAAAACCAACTCGCACAAGTCAAATTTTAACCCTATAAAATATTTTTTTAAGTCCCAGAGGGTTTGGAGACTTGTAGCTCTAAAGCTGATTTTAAAATTATGGTTTTTGCCCAAACTTTTGACTTGCACCCGTTTCAAACCGCTTGAGACTTTTGAGTAAAACCAATTCACACAAGTCACATTTTAACCGTATAAAATCTTTTTGTAAGTCCCATAGGATTTGGAGACTTGTGGTTCAAGTTGCATAGAAAACTGACTTCTAAAACTATGGTTTTTACTTAAATTTTCGACTTGCGCCAGTTTCAAACCGCTTGAGATTTTTGGGTAAAACCAACTCACTCAAGTCACATTTCAATCCTATAAAATCTATTTTGAAGTCCCACAGGGTTTGGAGACTTTTAGCTCAAATTGCAGAGAAAACCGACTTTAAAATTGTGGTTTTTGCCTAAACTTTTGACTTGCGCCATTTTCAAACTACTTGAGATTTTTGAGTGAAAATAACTCATTCATGTGACATTTTAACCCTATAAAATTTAATTCTATTTTCAACAGGGTTTGGAGATTTCTAGCTCAAATTGGATAGAAAACCGAATCCTAAAACTATGGTTTTTACCTAAACTTTTGACTTGCGCCATTTTCAAACCGCTTGAGATTTTTGGGTGAAACAAACTGACTCAACTCACATTTTAATCCTATAAAATCTCTTTTTTTTTTCAGAGAATTTGGAGACTTGTAGCTCAAATTACATAGAAAATCGACTTTAAAAATATGGTTTTCCCCTAAATTTTAACTTGCGCCATTTTCAAGCTGTGTGAGATTTTTGAGTGAAACCAACTCACCAAGACACATTTTAATCCTACAAAATATCTTTTGATGTCCCAAAGGGTTTGGAGACTTGTAGCTCAAATTGCATAGAAAACTGACTCCTAAACTTATGGTTTTTACCTAAACTTTTGACTTGTGCTATTTTCAGACCGCTTGAGATTTTTGAGTGAAACAAACTCACACAAGTCACATTTTAACCGTATAAAATTTGTGTTAAGTCCCATAGGGTTTGGAGACATATCGTTCACATTGCGTAGAAAATCGACTCCTAAAACTATGGTTTTAACCTAAACTTTCAACTTGCATCATTTTCAAACCGCTTGATATTTATGGGTGAAACCAACTCACACAAGTCTCATTCTAACCCTATAAAATATGATTTTAAATCCCATAGGGTTTGGAGTCATGTAGCTAAATTGTGTAGAAAACTGACTTGTAATAAACTATGGTTTTAACCTAAACTTTCCACTTGCGCCATTTTCAATCCACTTGAGATTTTTCAGTGAGACAACCTCACACAAATGACATTTTAACCGTATAAAATATCTTTCTATGTCCCACCAGGTTTGGAGAGTTGTAGCTCAAATTGCACAGAAAACCGACTCCTAAAACTATGGTTTTTACCTAAACTTTCGACTTACCCCATTTTCAAACCGCTTGAGATTTTTGGGTGAAAAAAACTCACTCAAGTCTCATTTTAATCCTATAAAATCTATTTTGGTGTCCTAGAGGGTTTGGAGATTTATACCTCAAATTGCATAGAAAACCGATTCCTAATACTATGGTTTGAACCTAAATATTCGACTTGTGCCATTTTCAAACCGCTTGAGATTTTTAAGTGAAACCAACTCACACAAGTCACATTTTAACCATATAAAATCTATTTTTAAGTTCCATAGTGTTTGTAGACTTGTAGCTCAAATTGCGTAGAAAAACGACTCTTAATAGTATGGTTTTAGCCAAAAGTTTCAACTTGCACCATTTTCAAACAGCTAGAGATTTTCTAGTGAAACTAATTCACACAAGTCACATTTTAACCATATAAAATCAAGTTTTAAGTCCCATCGTGTTTGGAGACTTGTAGCTCAAATTGAGTCGAAAACAAACTCCTCAAACTATGGTCTAACCTCAACTTTCTACTTGCACCATTTTCAAACTGCTTGAGATTTTTGAGTGAAACCATCTCACCCAAGTCACATTTTAATACTATAACATCTATTTTGATGTGCCATCAAGTTTGTAGAGTTGTAGCTCAAATTGCGTAGAAAACCGACTCCTAAAACTATGATTTTAGCCTAAACATTCGACTTGCGCCATTTTCAAACCGCTTGAGATCATTGTGTAAAGCAAACTCACACAAGTCACATTTTAGCCCTATAAAATCTGTTTTTAAGTCCCATAGGGTTTGGAGACTTGTAACTCAAATTGCATACAAAATCGAATCCCAAAATTATGGTTTTTACCTAAACTTTCAACTTGCGCCATTTTCAAGCCGCTTGAGATTTTCAAGTGAAACCAACTCACACAAATCACATTTTAATCATATAATTTTTTTTTGTAAGTCCCATAATGTTTGGAGACTTGTAGCTCAAATTGCGTCAAAAATCAACTCCTAAAACTATGGTTTTAACCTAAACTTTCGATTTGTGCCATTTTCAAACTGCTTGAGATTGTTGTATCAAATCAACTCACACAAGTCACATTTTAAGCCATTAAAATCTGAATTTAAATCCCACAAGGTTTGGAGACTTGCAGCTCAAATTGCGTAGAAAAACGACACCTAAAACAACGATTTTTGCCAAAATTTTCAACTTGTGCCATTTTCAAACCGCTTGAGATTTCTGAGTGAAACCAACTCATCCAAGTCACATTTTAATCCTATGAAATCCATTTTGATAACCCATAGGATTTGGAGACTTGTAGCTCTAATTGTGTAGAAAATCGACTTCTAAAACTATGATTTTAACCTAAACTTTCGACTTGCGCCATTTTCAAAACGCTAGAGATTTTTGGATGAAACCAACTCACACAAGTCACATTTTAACCGTTTAAAATCTGTTTTTAAGTCCCACAAGGTTTTGAGACTTGTAGCTCAAATTGCGTCAAAAATCGACTCCTAAAACTATGGTTTTAACCTAAACTTTCGACTTGCGCCATTTTTTAAACACTTGAGATCTTTGGGTGAAACCAATTCACAGAAGTCACATTTTAGCCATATAAAATCTGTTTTTAAGTCCCATAGGGTTTGGAGACTTGTAACTCAAATTGCATAGAAAACCGACTCCTAAAATTATGGTTTTTACATAAACATTCGACTTGCGCCATTTTCAAATTGCTTGAGATTTTCTAGTGAAACCAACTCACACAAGTCACATTTTAACCATATAAAATCTGTTTTTATATCCCATAGGATTTGGAGACTTGTAGCTCAAATTGCTTAGAAAACCGACTCCTAAAACTATGGTTTTAACGTACATTTTCGACTTGCGCCATTTTCAAAACGCTTAAGATTTTTGAGTGAAACCAACTCATCCAAGTCACATTTTAATCCTATAAAATATGTTTTGATGTCCCATAGGGTTTGGAGACTTGTAGCTCAAATTGTGTAGAAAACCGACTCTTAAAACTATGGTTTGAACCTAAACTTTCAACTTGCGTCATTTTCAAACTGCTTGATATTTTTGGGTGAAACCAACTCACACAAGTCTCATTTTAACCCTATAAAATCTGATTTTAAGTCCCACAAGGTTTGGAGACTCGTAGGTCAAATTGTGTAGAAAAATGACTCCTAAAATTATGATTTTTGCCCAATTTTTTAACTTGCACCATTTTCAAACCTCTTGAGATTTTTGAGTGAAGCCAACTCACCCAAGTCACATTTTAATCCTATAAAATCCGTTTTGATGTCCAATATGGTTTGGAGACTTATAGCTCTAATTGCGTAGAAAAGCAACTCCTAAAGCTAGGATTTTAACCTAAACTTTCGACTCACGCCGTTTTCCAAACCCTAGAGATTTTTGGATGAAACCAACTCACACAAGTCACATTTTAACCGTATCAAATCTTTTTTTAAGTCCCACAGGGTTTTGACACTTGTAGCTCAAATTGCGTCAAAAATCAACTCCTAAAGCTATGGTTTTAACCTAAACTTTCGACTTGCCCCATTTTTGAAACGCTTGAGTTTTTTGGGTGACACCAATTCACAGAAGTCACATTTTAGCCATATAAAATTTGTTTTTAAGTCCCATAGGGTTTGGAGACTTGTAACTCAAATTGCGTAGAAAATCAACTCCTAAGGGCACGTTTGGGGTGGTTGTGAGTTTTTGGTTTTTGGTTTTCAAATCCAATTTTCAAAACAAAACGCGTTTGGCTAAATTGGAGTTGAAATGGTTTTCAACTCAATTTTAAAACATTTTTACATTCATTTTCAAAACCAGGAAAAAAGGTTTTGTGAATCTAGTTTTTAGTTTTTAAAAAAGCACACATCACTACATTTGACAATGACTTTTCCCACCACCACCACTAACACCGTCACCGCCACCACTGCTGCTACCACTGTAACATCCTCAAAATATTACTTAAATAATTATCTAATAATTTTCATTTGTTTAATTGTCTTGTGATATTAATCAAAAGTCTAGATAGAGATTTATAAGTTTTGAAAGCTTTGATTTAGCTTCAATGAATAAATAATATCTAGACTTAATAATAACAATAATAATAAAGGTAATAATTGAAATTATATAGAAATGTCTAAATAAATAGCAGAGACATTTCTAAAGTTGAGAAAAATATATTCTAGTCTTAGAATATTAGAAAGGCATCTAAGAAATAAAAATAATTATTTGGTAATTTTATAAATAAAATTAGATTTATTGCAATTAATAAATTAGAATAAAGAAAGATAATTAAGAGATAAATTGTAGAATAGTCAAAAAAATTCAAGAAAAACAATTTTTAAGCTTAGAAAAATAATTAGAATTTTATCATGAATTTTTAGAGATTTTTCAAGAATTTTTATAATTTAGCATATATAAGAAAAATGTATTCACAGGCATTTATAGAGCACAATTAGAAACACTAAATAAGCTTTAAAAATTACAAAAAAATTAGAAGAGGTTCCTTAGTGTGTCTAGACCCTACCTGAACTAGGAGAACTCAAACTGAGATCTCTATAACAGTTTTCTAAAAATAAGTTCATAAATAGCTCCTAAAATCACTTACAAAACAAACTAGTTGTTTTTAGCTTTGTTTGTAGAAAAACCTAATATGTGTGACAAGAGAAGGACTAGATTAAGTCTAATTTCATTAATCACAATTTCCTATAAGCCTGTTGAATTGAAATTAAAACGAACACCGAACATTTTAGTGACACATATTGACACGTAATGGTCCAAGACTCATATTTTTCTCCTTCCTTAGTCTATAACTTGTTGAACACTCCCCTTCCCTCTACAATTCTCGTTCCTTTTCTTCTTCTTCTCCAAACCCTCTCTACTTCTCCAAATTGCTCCATTTTTCAAGAGTTTTCTCAAGATCCAAGTCTCCCAATCCATTTGTGGCCAAGCTAAGGTGAGTAGGAGTTCTTCTTCTTCCTCTTTCTCCTCCATAAATTCGTCACCTCTCATCACCCATCATTATCCATCAATCCTTCTTTGTCTCCTCTTGAAATTTCTTCAAATTCCTAAAGGGCTTTTGTTATAGAATAGTAATTAAAGCTTATTTTGTCTTGATTGTGTAATTAGAAGCTTGATTAGGGCATGAATGAGCAAAGCCCTCTCCTTCCCTCTTGTGGACAGCCGCGGATCACTATGGGTAAAGGGGTAGAAACTAGATTAATTTGATTTCAAGAATGATAATGGCCTAGATGGTGGTTCTGATGAATTATGTATTATCAATTTCATTTGTATGACCCTTGAGGATTCTAATTGCAATGTGCTTGCATGATTGGCCACATAGAGCTTAGTTGGGCCTTCTATGATGTTCTTGATGATGGAATTGCTTGAAATATATGTCAATTGCTTGATTACAATACTTACAAATTAAATTACAAGTTGTTGAATTTTACTGTAGTAGAACAGTCTCTGTTTTTCGTGTATAAATTTGTGTGTGGTTGGAATTTTACATGATTTTTGGTAGAGAGATGCCTCTTTATGTCTAGAATATCCCTGTAAAATTTCGTACTCTAATTCCATGCGATGAATATTTGACGAATTTTTAATTGACTTCTGTTTTGTCCAATTCTGACAGCAATCAGCCACGAAAAAGTGATCAATTGGACTCTTAAATGATTTTGTAAAAATTAGAAAAAATTATATTTAGAAACCAGACATATTGAAGGTTAAAACTGCAAAATATGGTTGAAATAAAAATTCATTTGCTATGCCAAAACGATCAACAAAAACAGGGTATCACAATATGGTAGAAAACAGAAAATTGCCTATGATGTAATTGATATTCCTAAAGCTTAGCTTTGTGTTTTATAGTATGGGTAGATACTTTGAATCATCAAATTGGTAATCAAAAGATAATTTGAGATAGAACAAGTGTAGATTAATTAGTATCTTTTAATTATAATAAGCATTGGTTTGTTAATGAGATGTGAGTTCTTGAACCAAGAAATGAGATCCTTTTGTTAAGTGGCAATTAATAGCATGAATGGTTAATGATCAACAAAAATATGTTTGAGTGAATCGAATTGACTGAATGATTAATTTAGTCTGTGATGGTGGCATTAAAAATGAAATGCAATTGAATTAATGAAAGATGTGATGTGAATGATACCTATAAATGGCCAATTGATTGTGATGACAATTTTAATAAAATGAATGAAATTGTGGAATGGATATGTTGGCCATGGTTTCCCTCTGTTGATTTATTGTCCATGCCTAATGAGAGATGTGATGGAATGTACCAAAATAGAGGAGGTTTTGTTAAATTTTATAGAAAAGTATGAATGTTTATAATTGAATATATTATTCTTATGGATGTTCATACATCATACGCATATATATTGATGTTGTGAACCATGCACTGATGGCATGTGTTATGGATGGGAAAGCCACAGTTTGGTATGCTGAGGAATGAAAGACAGGGACCCATTTGTGAGGTCTTGGGGGTAAGGTATCGAGCGATGAAAGTTCCAATGGCTAGGGTAGCGCCCTTGAGCTGGGATATTTGCCTGACCAAGCTTGATAACCCCGACAACTGCTCAGCATTCCAGGATTGGTGTGAAAGTATACCTCTGTTTGGACTATGAATGTCCTGAGCTGAAAGATTGCTCGTTCCCTCGATGATGAGGAGGATTGTACCTTGGTGTGAGAGAGGTATATGTACTCCCAATCACTTCCTATGGGTATTGATGAACACTAAATGGATTATGGGCCCACATGCATTGCATTAACGAGTGTCTCAATAAAACCCCAAAATTGGTGTGGTATGGGACGCATCAATTTCGGATGGTAGTAGCATAGATGGACTTGTAGTGCTACCATTTGAATTTATTGAGTAACTTGATAGAAAAGGTTGATAGATTGAAAGAAAAATGACAGGTCATGTATCAAATCTCTATTTGTGTACAGCATAGGAATGAGATGCATTATGTGTATGAAATGACTGTAATAATTACATATGTTGTGATAATGTGTTATGAGTTGTGAATGTGCTATCTATTGAATGTTATGATGTTTGATACATGATTTTATAGTTTATTGAATGATATGACTATGTTAATGTTTGTCATATTAGTTGTGTGATATGAACTATGGTTTGGGTGGGTCTCTAATTGTCTGGTTCTTGCCCCTAATTAATCCGTCCCTTCCTTCATCTGCAGATGTTTGGAATGGAAATAGGGAGCGGATTGCCTTTTGATTTATACGTGAGCAAGTACATGGCTTAGGAATGCGTGGTATTGACGAAAAAGTCACACTGGCTTGAAGCACTACATGGATCATAAGGCTTACAACCCCCAACTAAGATGGTATCAGAGTGGCGTGGCAGAAGTGTAGTTAAAGATGTAAAAGACCTATTCCTATGGAACGACAAGTTCATGGTTTGATTCTATAATACCAGATGTCGAAATAATATGGTGTGGTGTCAAAACTGGTATTCCCTTAGGATTAGAATGGTAATGCTCTAATCTGAAGGAGTATCCAGTTGTGTAGTAGACCGTGCTATAATGTCATTAGAATGTAATGTAAACTCTTTTCGTGTCAAGAATATGTAGCTGCATTTTTGTAGAGTTTTAAATTGTATTTCAGTTTTATTGGTATTTGTTATCATAGTATTTTATTAATGGTTTGGTAGTAAAACTCTTATTTCGTTTTACATGGAAAAAGATTTCATATTTTATATTATGCTACAATTTCGGTTTTAAAGGATTTAAAAAAAAAAATCTAAATTTCTACTACTGAGCTATTAGAGCTCGAATTTGAGTTACAAAAATGTTGACAGTTAAGGGTGTTACAACCACTAGCATCACCACCACGATCATCAGTGCTACCACCACTGTCATTGTCGTCGTCATCACCACCACTACCGCCACCTTTGCTGCCATCACACACATACCCTTAAACTAATTTTAACAAAATAAAAAAAAATTACAAAATGAGTTTATTTTGAAACCAAAACTTTAAGAAAAAACTAAAACTAATTTTTAAAAACTAAAAACTAGTTATAGTTTTTGAAAATTTTGAAACTCAACTAAAAATTGCCTTAAACGAGCCTTAAAATTATGGTTTTAACCTAAACATGTGACTTGCGCCACTTTCAAACTGCTTGAGATTTTTGAGTGAAACCAACTCACACACGTCACATTTTAACCGTTTAAAATCTATTTTTAAGTCTCATAGGGATTGGAGACGTGTAGCTCAAATTGCATAGAAAACCGACTCCTAAAACTATGGTTTTGACCTACATTTTCAACTTGCGCCATTTTCAAAACACTTGAGATTTTTGAGTGAAACCAACTCACCCAAATCACATTTTAATCCTATAAAATCTGTTTTGATGACCCATAGGTTTGGAGACTTGTAGCTCAAATTACGTAGAAAAACGACTCCTAAAACTATGATTTTTGCCAAATTTTTCAACTTGCATCATTTTCAAACCACTTTAGATTTTTCAGTGAAGCCAACTCACCCAAGTCACATTTTAATCCTATAAAATCCGTTTTGACGTCCCATAGGGTTTGGAGACTTGTCGCTCTAATTGCGTAGAAGACCAACTCCTAAAACTATAATTTTAACTTAAACTTTCGACTTGCGCCAGTTTCAAAACCCTAGAGACTTTTGGATGAAACCAACTCACACAAGTCACATTTTAACCGTATCAAATCTATTTTTAAGTCCCACAGGGTTTCAAGACTTATAGCTCAAATTGCGTCAAAAATCGGCTCCTAAAACTATGGTTTTCATCTAAACTTTCGACTTGCGCCATTTTTTAAACGCTTGAGATTTTATGGTGAAACTAATTCATAGAAGTTACATTTTAGCCATAGAAAATCTGTTTTTAAGTCCCATAGGGTTTGGTGACTTGTAACTCAAATTGCGTAGAAAACCAACTCCTAAAATTATGGTTTTTACCTAAACATTCGACTTACGCCATTTTCAAACTGTTTAAGATTTTCGAGTGAAACCAACTCACACAAGTCACATTTGAACCGTTTAAAATCTATTTTTAAGTCCCATAGGGTTTGGACACTTGTAGCTCAAATTGCATAGAAAACTAACTCCTAAAACTATAGTTTTAACCTACTTTTTCGACTTGCACCATTTTCAAAAATGCTTGAGATTTTTGAGTGAAACCAACTCACCCAAGTCACATTTTAATCCTATAAAATCTGTTTCTATGTCCCATAGGGTTTGGAGATTTGTAGCTCAAATTGCGTAGAAAACTGACTCCTAAAACTATGGTTTGAACCTAAACTTTCAACTTGCGTCATTTTCAAACCGCTTGATATTTTTAGGTGAAACCAACTCACACAAGTCTCATTTAACCCTATAAAATCTGATTTTAAGTCCCACAAGGTTTGGAGACTTACAAGTCAAATTGCATAGAAAAATGATTCCTAAAACTATGATTTTTGCCAAAATGTTCAACTTGCGCCATTTTCAAACCGCTTGAGATTTTTGAGTGAAACAAACTCACCCAAGTCACATTTTAATCCTATAAAATCCGTTTTGATGTCCCATAGGGTTTGGAGACTTGTAGCTTTATTTCTGTAGAAGACTGACTCCTAAAACTATGATGTTAACATAAACTTTCGACTTTCACCGTTTTCAAAACGCTAGAGATTTTTTGATGAAACCAACTCACTCAAGTCACATTTTAACCATATAAAATCTCTTTTTAAATCCCACAGGGTTTTGAAACTTGTATCTTAAATTGCGTCAAAAATCGACTCCTAAAACTATAGTTTTAAAATTTTCGACTTGCGTCATTTTTGAAACGCTTGAGATTTTTGGGTGAAACCATTTCACAGAAGTCACATTTTAGTCATATAAAATCTGTTTTTAAGTCCCATAGGGTTTGGAGACTTGTAACTCAAATTGTGTAGAAAACCAACTCCTAAAATTATGGTTTTTACCTAAACATTCTACTTGCGCCATTTTCAAACTGCTTGAGATTTTCGAGTGAAACTAACTCACACAAATCAAATTTTAACCGTATAAAATCTGGATTTAAGTCCCATAAGGTTTGGAGACTTATAGCTCAAATTGTGTCAAAAATCGACTCCTAAAACTATGGTTTTAACCTAAACTTTCGACTTGCGCCATTTTTGAAACGCTTGAGATTTTTGGTTGAAACCAATTCACAAAAGTCACATTTTAGCTATATAAAATCTATTTTTAAGTCCCATAGGGTTTGGAGACTTGTAGCTCAAATTGCGTCGAAAACCAACTCCTAAAACTATGGTTTTAACCTAAATTTTCGACTGGCGTCATTTTCAAACCGCTTGAGATTTGAGAGTGAAACCAACTCACCCAAGCTACATTTTAATACTATAACATCTATTTTGATGTGCCATAGGGTTTGGAGAGTTGTAGCTCAAATTGCGTAGAAAACCGACTCCTAAAACTATGGTTTCAACCTAAACTTTCGACTTGCACCATTTTCAAACTGCTTAAGATTATTGTGTAAAACCAAGTCACACAAGTCACATTTTAACCGTATAAAATATGTTTTTAAGTCACAGAGGGTTTGGAGACTTGTAGTTCAAATTCCATAGAATGCCAACTTTAAAATTATGGTTTTTGCCTACACTTTTGACGTGCGGCATTCTCAAACTGCTCTAGATTTTTTAGTGAAACCAACTCACACAAGTCATATTTTAACAATTAAAATTTTTTTTTAAGTCCCATAGGGTTTGGAGACTTGTACCTCAAATTGCGTATAAAACCGACTCCTAAAACTATGATTTTTGCCTAAATTTTTTACTTGTGCCATTTTCAAACCGCTTGAGATTTTTGAGTGAAACCAACCCACCCAAGTCACATTTAACCCTATTAAATCTATTTTGATGACCCATAGGGTTTGGAGACTTGTAGCTCAAATTGCAAAGAAAATCGACTTTAAAATTATGGTTTTTTCCTAAACTTTTGACTTGCACCATTTTGCAAACTGCTTGAGATTTTTGAGTAAAACCACCTCACACAAGTCACATTTTAACAGTATAAAATTTGCTTTTAAGTCCCATAGGGTTTGGAGACTTGTAATTCAAATTACATAGAAAATTGACTCCTAAAATTATGGTTTTTACCTAAATTTCAACTTGCGCCATTTTCAAACTGCTTGAGATTTTCGAGTGAAAACAACTCACACAAGTCACATTTTAACTGTACAAAATATGTTTTTAAGTCCCATAGGGTTGGAGACTTGTAGCTCAAATTGCGTCAAAAATCAATTCCCAAAACTATGGTTTTAGCCTAAACTTTCGACTTGCGCCATTTTTAAAACGCTTCAGATTTTTGGGTGAAACCAATTCACAAAAGTCACATTTTAACCATATAAAATATTTTTTTAGTCCCATAGGGTTTGGAGACTTGTAGCTCAAATTGCGTCGAAAACTGACTCCTAAAACTATGGTTTTAACCTAAATTTACGACTTGCGCCATTTTCAACTCGCTTGAGATTTTTGAGTGAAACCAACCCACCCAAGTCACATTTTAATACTATAACAGCTGTTTTGATGTGCCATAGGGTTTGGAGAGTTGTAGCTCAAATTGCGTTGAAAACCGACATTAAAATTATGGGTTTTGTCTAAACTCTTGACTTGTGCCATTTTCAAACCGCTTGAGATTTTTGAGTGAAAACAAGTCACACACGTCACATTTTAACCATATAAAATCTGTTTTTAGGTCCCACAGGGTTTGGAGACTTGTAGCTCAAATTGCATAGAAAAATGACTCCTAAAATTATGGTTTTTACCTAAAATTTTCGACTTGCGCCATTTTTAAACTGGTTGAGATTTTTGAATGAAACCAACTAACTAGAGTAACATTTTAATCCTGTAAAATCATTTTTGATATCTCATAGAGTTTGAAGACTTGTAGCTTAAATTGTGTAGAAAACCAACTTTAAAATTATGGTTTTTGCCTAAATTTTTGACTTGCACCATTTTCAAACCATTGGAGATTTTTGAGTGAAACAAACTCACACAAGTCACATTTTATCCGTATAAAATCTTTTTTTAAGTCCAATACTTGGAGCCTTGTAGCTCAAATTGCATGGATAACCAACTCCTAAAACTATGGTTTTACCTAAATTTTCGACATGCACCATTTTCAAACCGCTTGAGATTATTAAGTGAAACCAATTCACACAAGTCACATTTTAACCCTATAAAAACTATTTTTGGGTCCCATAGGGTTTGGGGACTTGTAGCTCTAATTGCGTAGAAAACCGACTCCTAAAACTATGATTTTAACCTAAACTTTCGACTTGTGCCGTTTTCAAAACACTAGAGATTTTTGGATGAAACCAACTCACACAAGTCACATTTTAACCGTATAAAATATGTTTTTAAGTCCCACGGGGTTTCAAGACTTGTAGTTCAAATTGCATAGAAAATCTACTACTAAAACTATGGTTTTAACCTAAACTTTCGATTTGCCTCATTTTCAAAATGCTTGAGATTTTTGGGCGAAACCAACTCACACAAGTCTTATTTAACCCTTTAATATCTGATTTTAAGTCCCACAGGGTTTGGAGACTTTTAGCTCAAATTGCATAGAAAATCGACTCTTAAAACTATGATTTTTCCCTAAATATTTGACTTGCACCATTTTCAAACCACTTGAGATTTTTGAGTGAAACCAACTCACCCAAGTCACACTTTAATCCTATAACATCCATTTTGATGTCCTATAGGGTTTGGAGACTTGTAGCTCAAATTGCGTACAAAACCGACTCCTAAAACTATAGTTTTTACCTAAACTTTCGACTTGCACCATTTTCAAATCGCTTGAGATTTTTGGATGAAACTAACTCACCAAAGTCACAATTTAACCCTATAAAATCTGATTTTAAGTCTCGTAGAGTTTCAAAGCTTGTAACTCAAATTATGTAGAAAACCAACTCCTAAAACTATAGTTTTTACCTAAACTTTTGACTTGCGCTTTTTTCAAACCGCTTGAGATTTTTGACTGATACCAACTCACTCAAGTCACATTTTAATCCTATAAAATCTATTTTGATGTCCCAGAGGCTTTGGAGACTTGTAGCTCAAATTGCGTAGAAAATCGACTCTTAAAGTATGATTTTTACCTAAACTTTCAACCTACGCCATTTTCGAACTGGTTGAAATTTTTTCAGTGGAACCAACTCACAAGTCACATTTTAACCTTATGAAATCTCTTTTGATGTCCTAGATGGTTTAGAGACTTGTAGCTCAAATTGCGTCGAAAACCGACTCTTAAAAGTACCGTTTTTACCTAACTTTCAACTTGCGCTATTTTCAAACCGCTTGATATTTTTGTGTGAAACTAACTCACACAAGTCACATTTTAACTGTATAAAATCTCTTTTTAAGTCCCATAGGGTTTGGAGACTTGTAGCTCAAATTGCAAAGAAAACTGACTCCTAAAATTATGGTTTTTACCTAAATTTTCAACTTGCGTCATTTTCAAACCGCTTGAGATTATTGAGCAAAACCAACTCGCACAAGTCACATTTTAACCCTATAAAAACTATTTTTAAGTCCGATAGGATTTGGAGACTTGTAGATCAAATTGCATAGAAAACCGACTCCTAAAACTATGGTTTTTCCCTAAACTTCGACTTGCACCATTTTCAAACCACTTCAGATTTTTGGGTGAAACCAAATCACACAAGTCACATTTTAACCGTATAAAATCTGTTTTTAAGTCTCATAGGGTTTGGAGACTTGTAACTCAAATTGCATAGCAAATCAACTTTAAAATTATGATTTTTGCCTAAACTTTTGACTTGCACCATTTTCAAACCGCTTGAAATTTTTGAATGAAAGCAACTCACTCAAGTCACATTTTAACCGTATAAAATCTTTTTTTATGTCCCATAGGATTTGAAGACTTATAGCTCAAATTGTGTAGAAAACCGACTCCTAAAAATAACTTCTGCATTATTTATTTGATTTAATGTGATTTTTTGGTCTCATGTGCGTTATTGACTAGTTAACCATAATTACATTAAAAAATACATTAAATGCTTTTTGAATTTTTAATGTATATTAAATATTTTTCAGGAGTTAATTTCTATTATCATTCCCTAAGGTATACTTGCGTTGACAAAACACATTTTATACAGAAAATTCTTTATTAAGATAATTGAAATTTGACCTTTTTCTTTTAACTATGTAAAAAGTAAGAAACTTGTAGGGACACTATACGATGCTTCTAAATGAAATCTCCCCACCTGCAAGCCAATCAGCGCAGTGGCCAACCTCCATTAAAATATGAAAGGCCATCCTCATATTCCTTGGAGTTTACAATAGGCATACAAACAGGACCCAAGGAAGCCAAGTACTTGACCAAGAATATTGAACTGTGAACAAAGCATAAGACAAAAGTTTAATGTACACTGAAATTGGGCACCAATCAAGAAATTAGAGATTCCAAAGGAATTTGTCTTTACCAAATCATATGGAAGTCCTCCGAATAATAACCAACCAAGACCACTAGTTAAAACATCCTGGATCAGACATACAGATCAGGAAACAGTATATGGAATCTTGAGAAGCTCCAAGTTTGGGACAAAATTCATTTTTCACAGCTAAATTGTTACACATTAGAGTACATAACAGAACAAGTTCAACCCACTATGCAAGGGAAGCAAAATGGTGGTCAGTGCTGTCAGCAAAATCTAGGTAGTTTTGATAGTTTAGGAATGGCAAAATGTGTCTAGACATAACTAACCTTTAAATTTCCACAGATTGCCTGTGTAAGTGCCGAGTTGATAGTTGTATTCAAAACTACGATGTAGTTTATAAAGAAAGTAAGAGCACAGGAAAGAAGCATCACAACCTGCCCAACCAATGGAGCAAATCATATAATGCCTTCAAATTATCAGTTGACAGAAATAATGATTATCGTATACTCTGGAAATGCATGACACAAAGATATGCCGTAATTCTAATAAATTGAAAATCTGATGAAATGTAAATAATCAGAAAAGACACGAGGGCATTCAAGTTACACCAAGAAGGTATTGATGAAATTTGAAATCGAGAGATGCGCTCAACAAGACAACATAGTGTGATCTTGTATTGCATTAGAATAAATATATTTTGTTCACCATCTTAAGCATTGCAGCATAAATTTACCAGTAATATTATGGCATATCAGTGTAATTTTAGATAGAAAAATTAAAATACGCTCTGATATTCTACTCATATCAGATTAGACAATAATTTTATGAAACTGATTACACTGCTTGTTCAAATCAGTAACGTAAAAAAGAGATGTCATGCATCAAGTTTGTGATGAAAGTGTCAGAATTCAATTTGTGCAAGAAGTTTAGAAAACAGAGAAGCACCTGAAATCCAGGGTAGAACAAATATGGGAAGTTCAGTGTTGTTTGGAAGTCTCCTCTGAGTAAGGACCAGAGAAACAAGATTGGTCCACAAATCACCACTAAATAGAAAATAATGAGTTAAGATGAGTGCAATTATTATGCTAATAACAAATGACATTGGAGATTACACAAAACTCCAAGATCACTAAATCTTACCATTGCACCATACAATACCAAAAATATTAAGGCCGCTGGATTTACCTATGAAAAGTTGTAAATGTGCCAAAATTCAATGAAGAATGCCTAAAATAATCAAAAGAATGAGACAAAATAAGAAAAGGAAAATCTTACCAACACGAGAAACAGAAGCAAGGTATACTGCCTTACACATGTTTTCTATAAATACAATTAAATAGGCATAAGCATCAAATGCCAAGTCACGAGCTCCAGCAACAAAAGCACCAGCTACGATTATCCCAACACTGATAAATCCCTAAGTCCGTTAGGCAAAGTAACATAATTGCTCAAAAATTGAATGTAGGAAAGAGTTAAAAGCCAAGACACCTCTTTGCTTAAATACATCATGTTCTTGTCATGTATATGGTACTCATCTCCATCAGTAAATTGATCAATTGATATAATATGTTTAAATAACATGGAGAAGAATTGTATATGTAGTCTCTAATTCTTTTTTTGAAAAAAAAAATAATATAATGTAGTTTACTTGTTTTATGTACATCAAAGTTTGTTCACTTTTGGTTCTTCTCTTAAATGTTTGGACAAAATTTAGATGCAATTTCTTAAGTGCTTTTAGTGTTTTTCTTTAATCAGAATGGGTGTTTCACTTAGATAATCCTTGTAATACAGATTTTCATTGAAGACCAATATGGGCTACCGAAGTGAAACAACAAATGATAACTGGATGAAGAATAGTGAGAGTGGCTTACCTTCCAATAACAAAGCTTGAATGTCTCTGCCCTGACACAAAATACTCCATAACCATTGTGAAGGCCACTACAGTTCTCTTGAGTGTGGTGTACATGGGAATGTTTATGCCACGCACTGCTTCCATGGTCACTACCTATAATCAAAAAGGGTATAGAGAATGGTTGGAGAAAAATCATGTCCTTCTCTTGTCTAGGAAAAACGCTCAAAATGTTTACAAATACTTACCATAAAAAGCAAATAAGTTAATGCAAGAGGAAGTGTCTGGGCTAATGTCCTAAAGGACACAAATATTGCCGAATTGTTACAACTGCTCTGCGACTCACCAGTTGTGAAAGAAATTATCTTCAAGGATTTCATCACATAGAGAATAGTAGATGCAAACACCATCTGAAACCAACATGAAACACAACTTTTCAGCATGATAAACAATTGAGAAAAATATTAATTCTAAGCATCTGGCAAGCGATTGAATGTGTATCATATGGAATGGAGCTTGGTCAATAATAAAAAAAGGTGCTGAGAAATTACAGTAGGACCTTAAGCATTAACTCAAGGAGATAGTCAAAAACTATCTTGATAAAAGAACTACCTGAGCAAGTGTGATGACATTTGCAAATGGGAAATTGTAAGAGGAGAGGGCTGCTTTGTTGAACATGACCAAGAGAACTGTAGAAGAATCAATCATTACAATGAACTGTTACAATGACACATTATATCTATACAGAAAAATTCAATCAGGAACATATTGAAAACAATAAACAACATCAGTTCTTTTATAATATTGCAATTGCAACACATAAAGATGTAAAAGACCAGAAAGGGCAATGCCATCCTGAAGATGGAAAATTTTAGCAACACAAAAGTTCGATCTTTTCAAAGTATATAACCTTTCTGCAATAATAGTTGTGGTAATCAAACTTCAGTAAAAGATTAGAAAGAGCAATACTTGTTAATATGTCCCACATTAGTT
Source organism: Spatholobus suberectus (assembly GCA_004329165.1). Taxonomy (NCBI): domain Eukaryota; kingdom Viridiplantae; phylum Streptophyta; class Magnoliopsida; order Fabales; family Fabaceae; genus Spatholobus; species Spatholobus suberectus. The sequence goes on along the minus strand of CM014729.1, from coordinate 50,093,110 downwards.
AGGAATATGGTCAGAATATTTTTATAAGACTTGGACAATCTTCCTTTTTTAAGTTAATTTTTAGGAGTGAATTTGGTTTAGTTCATTTCTAATGTTGCTGGTTTTATTCAGCACTGCCTCTGTTTGGCCGTGTTTCCAGTCTCAATGGTTAGGTTCTCGATCCTGTTTGGCTCTAATATCAAGTTCTGTTTAATTTCAAATAGACATCTATGTAGATTGCTGTAGTTTGGCCAATGTTTAGCTGCAATTATCTCTACAGTCTATTCACCTCCAGTTTTGTTTTGTTTGCCTTTGATCAGGCTCAATCATAAAACTTTTATTGCCTAAAATTTTTTAGGGTCCCATGAATTTGACATTTGTATCTCAATTTGTAAAACAAACAGTAATGCCTCATTTTGCTGTATTCTCTATCCAATAGTGTTTTGAGATGTGTATTAATTACTACGAGGTTTATAAAGTCCAATGTATTTTTAGTTTAGTCTTTTTTTTATTTTTTATTTCTGCTTATTTTTAGCCAGCATAAGTTTCAATTAAAGGTAGAGTTTTAGAAAATGATTCCTATGTTTTTAGAGTCTTGTAATGTTAAAAAATGTTTTTGAAGTGTGCCTGCTCTGTTTATATTATGAATACTTGTCCTAAAATATTTGTATAATTCCGAACTAGAAGTTTTTAAGTGGAGATACCATGTACTTTAGATGAGAGGTTAAATTTTAATTTTACAAGTGTACATACTTAAACAAATTTTTGTATTACGCATGTTTCTTTCTTAGAAAGAAAGAAAAATACTAAGGAAGAAAAGAAAATACAAAGAGGATAAAAACTTCCTCAGAAGAAGATAACAAAGAAAGCAACTTGAACCTGAGATTGGGTCATGTAAAAACCAACACATACTACTGCCTCGAGAATCTTTACGAAAGCCAAAACTCTGCAATTAATAAGGAAAAACTGATGGAATAGGATAGGCCCCATATTCTCCAAAAATCCCAAACAATTTATTCCACAGAAAAATTACTGCAGAGTACGAACCCCAATTTCTGAACTAGAATAGCACACATTATACACGTGGTGTGAGACAAAGCAGTGAGATCATGTCCAAACAAAAAATTTGACCTTAGTGGGAACATTGGATGTCCAGATCTGTTTGTCCAAAAAAAATTTATGTCTAATTCTCTGTAAAAACAAAAAAGAAAAATGATCTCAAATTTATGTTTAGGATCGGATTATTTTAGAGAAATCATTATTTAATTATTTAAAATTTTCTTGAAGAATTAACGGAAGTAAAAATTACTTTTGAGAATAAATTTAACTAAACACCTGCTTAACTAACTTCTCTATCATGCAAATTCTTGAAAGTTGAAACAATTAAAATTCCAAGAGAAGTTAGAAAGTAGACAGTAGCATTAACAAACAGGCACTTTGTAAAAAATAAAGGCGAAAGTACCTTATAAAATGCTATTTCATACCCAAGAGAGAGAGGACAAACCCAAGCCAAATGAATTATCCTCCAAAATTTCATACAAGAACCATTGCCTAAAGACAAAGATAAATTACACATGACAGAACGTAATCCCCAAAGAGATAACTTGAAACCAAAAAGAAGACTGCAAAATAAAAAATGCCAAAGCCACTTAGCTGACAAGGCAATATTCTTGGACACCCACTTAGTTGCCAAAGCAAGATTCTTGCACAGCAATTACCAAGAACAAATCTTCCAACTAACACGGTGGTCTCTACGACAGTCTCTAGTCCCCTAATAACCAGAGGAAATCCAGCATAATTTTCTCAATCTTATTTGCCTCAGCCACTAGAATGCTAAAGAGGGAAAGTGTGAAGGGATGCTAAATACACAAAATTGTGTAAGAGTAATTCGACCATCCAAAGACCAATTAAAATTAAAGGACACCATTACAATTGTTTAAAAGCTTGGAATTCTTACAAACCACTGGATCCCTAGAGGACAAGGCACGATGGTTGCCTCATAAAGGGTTTCCAATAAGGGAGAGGCCATGAATAAATTCCTAAATTAATCTTCAAGGTTATATAAGTTGTACATTTTAGATTTAGTCCTCAACTTTATATAAGAAGTTATTTATTGTACTCATTTTTTGTTTTATTTTTATTTTTTATTATCAACTTTTACAAAAAAGAAAGAAAGAAAGATTAAAATAAATGACGTTTTACAAAATTACTCGGACACTAAATATATGACTCATAATTTAGGAATTTACTCAACATGTCGTTTCAAAGACAATGACAAACCAGCCAAAGTAATAAAAGCGACCGGGGCAGCCGAAGTACTATGTACATGTTTGGATTAAAGTTTGGAGAGCTCAAAAATACTTTTGCTCTCAAAGCAATAATTTTTTCCTTTTATATTTTTGCATTGGAATTCATTTTTATGTATTGAAATTCACAAAAGTACTTTTGTAACTGTCATTCAAACATAGCCTACATATTCATATCCACAGCTCGCCAAAACACTTTTTGCCATAATCTTAAGCCTAAAAATAACCTAAGAAAAAAAATCTCATAACAGACAGAATATTGACAAAGGAATCAACATCTGGCTCTAAGAAAAAGACAATTTCATCGGAAAATTGAAAAATGGGAAACTAAAACCCCGTGCAAATCAAACTGTGAATGAAAATGGCTTTGGGGTGCAATTGCCTCTACACTGAAAAGTAGTTAGTTACACTTCCCTGAGTACGAACATGATCAGTGTTACGTTAGTGTTAGTCTTCTCTACACATCTTATAGCATTGGATAATGGATTAGCCAACTATATTTCTCTAGTCTCTCTCTATTTTTCTCTAAGTTACTAAAAGAGAAATTCTACTCGTATGTATATTCTTACAACTCTCTTTTTTTATAAGACTTATATTTTCATACAACAATTTTCTAGAATACTTTTTCTCTTCCCCATATCAACTATCTTATTTCACATTTCTATTTCTTTTTTTTCTGCTCTCTTTCTTTGTTGTACAAAAAATTGTACAATACAATTTCTCTTTTTACTATTAGATTAGAGCTATCTTTATAAAGATAAAATTGAATTGATTGAAAGAAGTTGTTATAAAAATTAACATGGTGTAAGAAGAGATAACTCTTACAAAAACTATTGACGAATTTTGAGATAAGCTTTTTGGGTTGACAGATTTTAAGATATCTTTATCAGTAACTAAGGGACGTCACATGTAGCCACTGTGCCATAGCACTGCATGTCGATCCGTCCCTGTGAACCAAAAACTAAGGCAAGGTCACTTAGCCTTATATTATGCACGCGCGACAACAATAGACCCCGTGGGGCCGCTCACTTCAAAAAGGGGAAGGACGGAAGCAATATGAAGCCTAGGGAGAAGTAAACCCTTACACATCGTAATCCAATCAATTTCTGTATGAATGAACTACCATTCAATAATGCCAGCTAGGGCCTGAATTTTGTATTCGTGAAGTTGACACTTGTAAATTTTATTTAATGGAGCACTCATTACTATGATACGGACTTCATTCCTTGCACTGTTAACTTTTTCTCGTATTATCATAACAGTTTATGGATCACATCCTAAAAGCAGACAAATTCTCTACTGTTTATATATATTGTAACAATTTAACAACAGCAGGTCGCAACAGTGCTTCATGCCAATCCTAAAATATTTCACATGAGATGGTCCCCACCCACCCGCTTATTTTCAATGAGTTAATATATAACTTGATCCTTGAAAACAGCAACATATAGCTCTAGTTCTTAAAAGTACACATCTATGAAAATTGGTCTCTAACATGTCATCAACTTGTAAATTTTCATCTTGTAGGGCCCAAGTTATATATTATTTGAATTGTTATTTGATTTATTTAACATTAATTTTTTCAGACAGATGCACCAGAATAATGTATATGACATTCTCTGGCTGAATATGAAACAAAGGTCGGTTTAGAATCAGAAATTGCCATTTCCCTGACATTTCACTCTCTTTCTTGTACTCAATTAATCTTTGGAGCCAGATAACTGTGTAAATTGCAGGTAACCCTGGACTAACAGAATGATTTATCAAATTAATCATTTACCTTTCGATAGTAGCACAGATGATTTATCAAACTCTTAATCATTTTCATTCTATGCCCATTTGAAAATTGTCAAACTTCCCACATGTTCAGCCAATATAGAAACAAAGAAAAATTTTATAAAAAAAAAAGCAGGTATGTTATTTATATAATTACATCAGATTGAATCAAAGAAGAGTGAGGGAACCACCAGACGATGAATAGCATACGTAGGAAATTAAAAGCTTTACACTACAAGCCCAAAAATATTAAATAATAGTAATTTACATAACAAAGAATATGCAGTTAAAGAAGTAAATTAAAAACGAACCCGAAGAGGCCATATAGGATAAAGCAGCGGAGACTCCTTTTCTTGTCATGGTTGAAACTTTTCGTTGTCTCTCTTCACTCTGTTTGGAACCATCAGAGTGTGGCAACCTCAAATTCTTCTCAGACTCCATTAATGGCGTTTATGTACCACCACTGGTCTGTTTTTCTTTTCTTTTGGCTGTCTGTGTGTTAGTGTCTCGTCTTTTTTGCCTGAGAATTTGAGACGAGAAATGATATTTTATGGGTAAGCAAAGGGAAACGCGGAGAGAGAGTATGCGTGTATGACAAAGGTCGTAAAAGAACGAGGCGGTAAATTTGTAGCAGGGGTTGTCCAACTTCTTATTTATGATTGGTGGGTTGTATAACTTATTTTAAATAAAAATGAGATTAAATAATTTGTCAAAAATAATTAGTATAATTTTTTATGTATTTAAAAAAGACTGGTATAATATAAAAAATTATACCTATTATCTTTAATAAAATTATTTAACTCTCCGGCTGATATTTTACCTTATATCTAACACAAACAAAATCGTCAATATGTGATTGGGTCATAAATGTTTTTTTCTGGTCAACAATGGGTCATAAATGAACTGTTAAGTACATATGTTCTTCCTTTTTTATTTTTTTAATACATAAAATCCTCCTGAACAACTTATTTATGATAGGAACATTTAAAATATATTAGAATTAACTCTCGCAAAAGAAAAAACTATTTTATATATGAAACTAGTGTAATAACCCGTGTCTTACATAGATATTGAGATTACAATTTATAATTTTTTTAAAAAAATTATTCTAATTTTAATTTAATTTCCAATAATTTTTATTTTATACAAATACATATTAGTAGTTATGTATATAAATATTTTAGAAAAGATATAAAATAAGAGATATTAATAATGAAAAATATTAATATGTGTGTATTAACATATGCTTATATCATTTTAATTTATATAAATGTGTGTTTTAAAAGATATTATTTTATAAATATATTTGCATGTTTATATAACTTAGATATATACATAATTTTAATAAGAGATATTAATAATGAAAAATATTTTAAATTACATTTTGAAATTATTAGTTTTTTCTTTCAGAAAATGGTTAACATTAATTATGAAAAAAATAGATTTCAAAAAATAGATTTGTGAGTATTCACACACACACACACACACACACACACACATATATATATATATAACTATTAACATTGATATATTTAAAGAATTTTGTATTTACAAATGTCTCATATCATTTTAATTTAAATAAATGTATCTTTTAAAATTATATTTGCATATATATATATATATATATATATATATAGGGAACATTTCAAATGAGAAACTTTTATAATAAGAAAATGAGAACTTTCAATAATAGTTCTTAGATCATAATTAAAAAAAAAATATATTGCTGAGATTAAAACACAATTAATGACCTCTTATGAGACCACCATTGTCACTGCCAAAAGTGATGGTAATGGTGGCGGTGACGATGGTGGCAGTGGACATGGTGGTGGCGGTGGCGATGATGGTTATGGTGGTAGTGGTGGTGGCAACAACGATGATGGTGGTGGCGGTGACGACAGCGTGGTAGTGGTGGTGGCAGTGGTAATGACAATGGTAGTGGTGGCAACAGTGATGACAATGGTGGCGACGGCGATGACAGAAACAGTGGTAGTAGTGGTGGCGGTGGTGGAGGCAACAACAATGGTGGACTTATAAGAGGTATTTAATTGAGTTTTAATCTCAATCGTTCATTATTTTTAATTGTAATTCAATGACTACTATTAATAATTATCATTTCTCATTTTAAGAAGTTTCTCATTTGAAACGCCCCCTATATATATATATATAATTTTAATAATAGATATTAATAATTAAAAATATTTAAATATCATTTTTAATTACTGGTTTTCCTTGAAAAAAAATTTTCTATCTTGGAAGAACTGAATAACATTAATTAAAGAAAAGAAAATAGATTTATGAATATTTAAACTTGTAGATTATAAAAAGAAAATTAATGATGAATAAAAAGATAGAAGATGTTTAAATAATGATTTTGCTACGCTTATTTTGTTTCGTTTAATAATAATTGATTGGGCCCTAAATTTTTCTCTAATAAATAACCTATGTCATAAGTAGTAAATAAATAAGCTTCAAATCTTTTATAATATTATACTTTTTGTAAATTTGGTTTTTTTATAAATTTTTTAATACTACCTATTTTTCTATTAGTAAGTTTAAATTTTAACACATAATTAAATACTTATATAAATTAATGTCTTGTGCTATTTTAAGTCTTTAAAAATGTTTTTATACATTATTATTTTTGTAAATATGTGTGAATATAGAGTAGATTTATGCACATACATATTTTAATATCATTTTAATATTAATATGATTTAAAAATATATGTGATTATAGTTTGCAATTATTGATTTTATCATTTAAAATTTAATTTCTATTTAATAATAATATTAATAAAAGAAAAAGAGAACATCACTCAAACAAATGATCAATTAAATTTATAAATACTTTCACTTACTTTAAGTTATATGCTAAAATTAAAAAAATAGTAATAAAAAGTTGATGTTCTCTAACCTTCTTTTGGATTTTCTTATGTCAGTCAATAATTTTCTTTCTTGTATTCTTCTAGGTTTTTTTACTTTTCTTATGTGAAAGATTAAAAAATTTAGTTTTACTTAGTTTTTTACAATGTAACTCGATGTTGATCTTGGTTTAAGAGTGACTCAATTGTACTTCTATCTTTTGCCAATAGAAAGTTTTCCAATATCTGATTTTTTGGGGATGATTTATACTTCAACTTACGCAATTTATTGGCATGTTAGTTTGAATATTATTTGGTCTTATAGTTGTTTTACTCTTGTATTTTTGAACAATTGTAGTAAGCCTTTATGTAATGATTATTCATCAAGTATTACTAATTAATGAATTCATTAAAAAAAATTAAATTTTGAAACCATGTTTTACTATAGGTAAAATATTCAAAATTTATTAATGAGTTATTTTATATAGAAAGAAAATCATCCATATTGAAATTATTTTATTATAATATTAGTTAGCTAAATGATTAAAGAAGTTTTTTAGATTTAATTTACTAAATTAATCATGCTAAAATAAGTATAAATTGTAAATATAATTTTGAATAAATTATTTCATTGTTATTGTTGTTTAAGTATGATTTGTTAATTTTTTATCTTATATTTATAGTGACCAAATGAAAGTTTTGATTGCATCATGTAACATCTTGTGGTGAATATAATCTTCAATAATGTGTAAATTATTAAAATATTCATTTAAAACTGCCAAAAAGATAGTAAAACAAAAAAATATTTTTACAGGTAAAAAATAAATAAGATAGTGGTACGTAATATGAAACTTGGAAAATAAATCTTTATAACAGATTATTATTATTATTATTATTATTATTGTTAAGACAAAGGACGAATTTATGACCCTCGCTTCGTTTTGATAATAACAAACAGTCTTATGCTTAATTGTTGGATCATACTTTTTTATTATTATATGTTTTCATTATCGTCTGCTCACGCGTCTTCTATAAAGTAAGATGTATGCCAACTAACTCCCTAAGACGATATATATGTTAAACTTTTTGAAGCTCTATTACTCGAGAACCTTTTGGTTTTGGATAGTGTGTATCCTCTTGAAAAAGAGACGTTTACGTACCTATCTCTAATAAGAGTTAACATTACGCTTAAAAGAAGGAATTTGTGTACAGATGTCAGTACGGAAAGAAAATATGTCCACTGCAATAAAATTGATTACGAGAAAGGCTAGATAACCAAACCGCTTTATCTTATCAGAGTGACTAGTTGGTGAAAGACATTAAATGCGACATTTAACGTTCCAACGACTATTTTTTTCTTTTTACAATGCCAAATGAAGGGTGTCTCCAAAAGCACTCATAATGGACACTTTGGGAGAACCTTATAAATAGAAGAGTAGTTCATCATCACAAGGACGGAACTCTTGGCAAACTTTCTCTCTCAATCTGTAATTGTGAATATATTTGCTTGTAACACTTTCCTGAGCTTCATTGTACATTCGTCTGATAAGATGCTAGCTTAGTGTGATAACTTACCCTTAACCATTTCTTTGTGAAATTGATGGAAAGCCTGAAAAGGCTTGGATCAAAGAATACTTGGGTATTTGCTTGGAGAGGCAAGCAAAGACTACTTGAGTTGAGCCTAAAGAGGCTTGGATAAAAGAATACTTATAACTTTGATTAAGTTATAGTGGGACTTAGTTGTATACCAAGAACTAGAAATAGTCTCTGGGATGAGACGAACCAATATAAAAATATGTGTTTCTCTTACTTTCTACTTACCTTTGCATTTCAAAAATCCTTTTTCAAAATATTTATCTCCTAAACGAAATCATCTTTTTGGAAAAGTTTTGCGAAAAATTTTAAAAACACAATTCAACCCCCTTCTTGTGTTTTTCCTGTGCTTTACAATTTAGTATCAGAGCTCATCCTCTAAGGGTTAAGCACTTTAACAAGTGATAGAGGAAAGATCTTTATGGCAAACCTTGAAGGACAATTCATCCCTGAAGGAGCCTCCTTGTCAAGGCCTTTAGCCTTCAATGGAGAATATTATGCCTACTAGAGAGATAGAATGGAGATGTACATCAAGTCCACTCACTACATCATCTAGAGAATCATAACGCATGGAGATCTCATTGTGACAAAACCTGAAAGCGAATACAACCAAGACGACTTCAACATGCTTCAACAAAATGCAAAGGCTAGGTATATTATAACTTGTGCTTTATCTAAAACTGAATATAACAAATTTTGCAGCTATAAATCAACAAAGGAGATGTGGGATGCTATACGCATAACACATGAAGGTACTAAAGATATTCATCTGAGAATAGCAGCAACTCTTCAAAGACATTATGAGATGCTCACCATGAAGGAGACAAAAATCATTGATAAGATGTTTGGGAGATTTCAAACAATTCTCAATGGACTACACAGTCTTGGTGTTGAGTTTACTAAAGCTCAAAACAATCTCAAGATTTTGGATAGTCTTCCAAAAGTATGGGAATCTAAAGCTACAACTATAGCTGAAGCTAGAGACATGAAGACTCTAACTCTTGATGAGCTATTCGGAGCTCTAAGAGTTCATCAGGTGCATCTCTTTAAAAGAGATAAAATCAAAAGCAATGACTCTATAGCTCTAAAGATTGGTGTAACCAGTCGAAGAGCAGAAGAAAAGACAAAGATAAAAATCAAGGTAAAAGCCTTGAAGGTTCAGTCTGATGAGTCAGATAGCTTAGACATAAGCTTAAGCTGTTCTACAGACAATGAGATCTCTCTCATGACAAAAAAATTTAAAAAGATGCTTAAGAAGAAAGAAAGATTCAAGCATTCCTCCAAAACAAAAGACAACAAATTCAAGAAGCCACCTCAAATAGAAAGCAATGAAATTATATGCTTTGAGTGCAAAAAACCTAGACACATGAAGGCTGAGTGTCCGAAGTTAAAAAGGGGGTGGAACATAAAGAAAAAGAATCTTCTAGCAACCTAGAAAGATCTAAATAGTAGCAGTAGCAACTCAAATGAAGAGAAAGCGAACATTTGTCTCATGGCAAATACTAAAGAAGTAATACTTGAGGTAAAACTCATCTCTAAAATCAATTCATATTCGTTTGATAGTTATGAATCTGAGTCTGATGACGAAGAAGAGATGTCCTATGATGCTGTTCTTGCAAATTCTCATATGATCTCCCTTGAGTACAAGAAATACAAAAAAATAAAATATAAAGAAGCTATGTTAGAAAATGAAATACTCAAGAAAGATCTGAAGAATATGTGTAAGAGTCAAGCCACAAATCCTGAAAGGACTATACTTTTATCTAAAGTTGACAGACTGAAGAAATAGGTTATTAGTCTGGAACAAGATCTAGCTAAATTTGTGGATGGGTCTTTAAAACTACAATTAATTTTGAAACATAGAAGACCTCCATTTGACAAATCTGGTGCGGGTTTTGAAAAAGACAAGGATTCTAAACCGTTGACTTCTAAATCTTATTTAACCTCTTGCAACTTTTGTAGAAAAATTGGACACACATCTCAAAGGTGTCAACACAAAAGAAAACAAAGGTCAAATAAGACCATTGGGACTAACATAAAAGGATCGAAGAGTATTTGGGTACCAAAATCTCAAATCATTCCTATTGCAGATATCCTTAATAGGAAAAAGAAGGGATTCATTTTGGTACTTGGATAGTGGATGGTCACGTCACATGATGGGAGAAAGGTCTATGTTCCTAGACCTCCAACCACATGAAGGAACTATTTTTATTTTTTAGGAAATAGAAAAGGAAAAATCATTGGTATAAGTAAAGTGGATAAGCCACCTCTTTCTACTATAAATAATGTGTTATGTGTTGAAGGTCTGAAGTATAACCTACTTAGCATAAGTCAATTTTGTGATAGTGGATTCATCGTCTCCCTTAACAAGGAATCTTGCATAGTCAAACGAAATGATGAATCTGTTCTTTTTACTACTAAGAGGCATAAATGTCACATGTTTAATGACCAAAGAAGATGAAAGATGGATTTGGCATAAAAAGCTTGGGCACATCAATTTGAAACATATTTCAAAGTTATATAAAAAGGGTTTAGTAAAAAGATTGCCCGAGATTTCTTGGAAAACTCATTCTTTGTGAAGCATGTCAAAAAGGGAAAGAAATTAAAACCTCATTTAAATCTAAAAATGTTGTTTCCATTTCTAGACCTTTAGAATTGTTATATATGGATTTGTTTAGTCCCACAAAGACTCTTAGTCTTGGCAACAAAAAGTATGAATTTGTTATCATAGATGACTATTCTAAATATACATGGGTTTACTTCCTAACTCACAAACACGAGTCTTTCAATGTGTTTGAAATATTCTGTAAGCGTGTTCAAAATGAAAAAAGGTTTTGTATAATTGCAATCAGAAATGACCATGGAACTGAATTTGATAATGCTAAGTTCAAGTTCTTCTGTGAAAAGAATGGTATTTTCCATAACTTCTCTTCACTGAGAACACCTCAACAAATGGGGTAGTTGAAAGGAAAAACAGAACTCTTCAAGAGATGGCTAGAACCATGCTCTGTGAAAATTCAATTCCTAAGTACTTTTGGGTAGAAGCTATAAATACAGCAAGTTATGCTCAAACAGAATATTGATCAGACCATTAATAAATAAGACTCCTTATGAACTATAGAGAGGTAGAAGATCCAACATCTCATACTTTCATCCCTTTGGATGTGAGTGTTATATTCCAACACTAGAGATTAATTAGGAAAATTTGACTCTAAGGTTGATAAAGGTATCTTTTTAGGTTATTCAAATACATCAAAAGTCTATTGAGTGTTTAACTCTAGAACTTCTGTTGTTGAAAAATCTATTCATGTTAAATTCAATGATACACTAACCCCCAATAAGAGACTATCAGATCTTGAAGATGATCTTGCAAATTCACAGATAGGTTTGTCTGACCTCATAAGACCAGATGAAGCCAAGCAACCAGAAGATACTCCACAACAACAACTGATGATCAGACGAAACAAACTCACAAAGACTAGAAATTTGTTACGTACCATCCACAAGATCAGATCATTGGAGAACGAACAAAAAGAGTCAAAACAAGGTCATCATTCAAAAATCAAGCATCATGTGCTCTAGTTTCAAAAACCGAGCCAAAAACTATAGAAGAAGCACTCATAGACAATGATTGGATTATAGCCATGGAAGAAGAGCTACATCAATTTACAAGAAATGATGTATGGACTCTTGTTCCAAAGCCAGGACATAAAAGCATCATTGGAACAAGATGGGTATTTCGCAACAAACTTGATGAAAATGGAAAGATAATAAGAAACAAAGCAAGGTTAGTAGCACAAGGGTACAATCAAAAAGAAGGTATTGATTTTACTCAAACTTTTGCTCCTGTAGCTAGATTAGAAGCTATTAAAATTATGCTTGCCTTTGCTGCTTATAAAAAACATTAAGCTTTTTCAAATGGATATTAAAAGTGCCTTTTTAAATGGATTTACTGAGGAAGAAGTCTACATTAGACAATCTCTTGGTTTTGAATATCCAATCCTTTCAAACCATGTGTTTAAACTTAAAAAAGCTCTATATGGTCTGAAGCAAGCACCTCGTGCTTGGTATGACAGATTGAGCAGTTTTCTAATTGCAAATGGTTTCATGACAGGCAAAGTTAACACAACTCTTTTTAGAAAAGAATCTAACAAAGATTTCATTATAGTTCAAGTATATGTAACTGATACAATTTTTGGAACTACTAATGAGTCTTTATGTACGGATTTCTCTAACTTGATGCAAAATGAGTTTGAAATGAGCATGATGGGTGAATTAAAGTTCTTTCTTGATGTAACACCCCTACTTTTGTATATTAAATTATTTTGTATGTTTAAAAAAAAATTAAGTCATCAATGTATTTAGAATAATTAATAATAATTTTAATTTTTTTTTTGGAATTTATTGAAATAATTTTTATAAAAGGACAAAAATAGCTTGGTTGATTGCGGGAACCAACCAGAGACTTGATGACCTCAAAATATTTTGAAAATTTTATACTGAGTATCTTTCATTATAAAAACTTTATTTTGAAAGAAAAATAGTAAAAAAATATAACAATCCTATGTCAATTTTTCAACTGTTTTTCAATATTTGAAAATGCAATTTTGAAAAATCATGATGAAATTTCAAAATTATGATCCCCACCATTACGCTCAGAATTTCAAGAGCTGTTTAATTGTCATTTTTCATAATTTTTTCGAGCCAGAGCCAGGAAAAATTATAAAACGACGATTTTGTCCTTATTTCTCAATATTAAGGATTGACCTAAGAAAAAGATTCAATTGAGATCAAAATGTCAATTTGAGCTTGGAATCATGTCATATATATTAAAATATAATTTTGGAAATTTTCTAAGAATTTTCTAGAATTCTTGTGTAAAATGACCAAATTACCCCTAAGTGTCTCATAAGCCAGCCAGTATTGATTTGACATACAAAAAGGGTGAAAATGATAATTTTAGTTTATTTATGGGTAAAATATTTAATTTTAAAATTTTAATAAAAACTTTGGTATTTATTGAATTACAATAGATTTTTTATGAATTTTCTAGCTTAAAAATACAAAATAAATACATATAATTTGAAATAAATTAATAAAAATAAAAATTTATTATTAGAAATTTATTTTTGATGAAAAATAATGTAGTTGTCATGTTTTGCATTAAAATGCAGTATCTTGATATTAAAAACTAAGTTTTCAAGTTTAGGTGATTTTATCAGTACCGATTAATGCACCTACAGATAAAATTTACACTGGAGAGCTTGAGGACAGCTCATATAGCACGTCCCCAAGCCTAGGAGGGATGATTCAACGCCCTAAATGGTGTATGTGTCCCTAAGTTTGCATATTTGTCCCTAAATTTAAATTAAAAACAAATTTAAAACTTGATTTTTTGCATCATTGCTTAGGTCATTAGTGGACACCTAAGACCCCTTCCTCTTCTATAAATAGCCCATCCCTCCTTCAAATTTTCAGCATCTCATCTTCCTCTCCCAAGCTAGAGAGCTTCTCTCTCTAAATTTTTTTATCTAGTTCTCAATTAGTAGAATTTCTCCTCTTAAAAGCTTTTAACTAACAATTCCATCCTCTTTATCAACCAGCTTAGAGGTAATGGGGGGAGTGGGGTTGGTTCTAAATTATTGTCACTTTGCATGTTGGTAAGAAAGGATTTTTCCTTAAACCCGTTTAGGCTTAAGTTTTATTATTGTTATTATTGTTTGATGTTAACCTTTAATTTTGGCTATGCTGTTACTTTGCTTAAATTTAGATTATTAAATCATAATTACTAAATTGTTACTCGTCTCAAATTTAAATTATTAAATTATACTTGCTAAGCTGTTACTCTGTTCAATTTTATAAAATTAAAATGCATTTGCTAAGCTGTTACTCTGCTTAAATTTAGAAAATTAAAACGTATTTATTTAGTTATTATTCTGCCAAAATTTTAGTAATTAAATTATAATTACTATGTTGTTATTCTGCTAATATTTTATATGATTACTAAATTGTTGTTCTATTAAAATTTTGGTATTGTGCAATTTCTACAAAATGAGGTAGAAATGTTGATTGTACTGGTGCTTAAATGAGAATTTAGGAATTGATAGTTTAATGAGTAATGTAAAGCAAGTGACATGTAGTGGCATGACACCTTGCTAGGGAAGCTATAGTTTGGTACGCTGAGGAATGAAAGGCAAGGACCCACTTGCAGAGGTCTTGGGGGTAGGCATCGAGTGGTGAAGGTCCCAATGGCTAGGGTAGCGCCCTTGAGTTGGGATATTCGCCTGACCAAGCTCGATAATCTTGACAATTGCTTAGCATTCTTGGATTGGTTTGAAAGTATACATCTATAAATGAATATCTTAACTATTATTTTCCTCAATGATAATGAGGATTGTACCACGTGATGATGTTGAGAGAGGTATACGTACTCCCAGTCACTTCCCAGTTCTGTTACGAACTATTACTCACTAATGGGAAGTATGGATCCATACCTAGTCAAGGGTAATCTGATACAACTTAGAATGAACATTAGGTTCCCTTCTATTGTTAGTTGTGTTTTTATCTTTGTTTTATGGTAGATTTCCTACCATACATGTAAAAGTGATTTTAGAACAAAATACCTCACTCCATTATTTTCTTCTATGTATGATTGATCATGATTATTAAAGATGACATTAATGCCCGGTGATGTTGAGTATAAGTTAGAGGGCATTCCAATGGCAAGGATCTAACAACCTATAGTATTTTTTTTTTTGTATAAGGGAATAGGGTGGATTGACATTACTCTATATAGGACCTTTTAATGTACAAATTGGATAATATAGCATTTATATTTTCATATATTTTTATTTTTTCAATTATCATGTATTATTAAACTATGATGTACAGTTTTACGATGTATATGTATATACAGTCTTATCTTTCATCTTTTACTACCATTTCCAAATTCTGTTAAGTTTGGAATTTTTCTATTATAAAAGTAGAAAAATTTTACACGCATTTTTATTTACTTAAACCTAATAACTAAATTAATATGAATTGTATTTAATATGGATGAGTGTTCATTTAGTGGTATTAGAGCAGTTTTGTCCTGTCAAAGCCTGGGGTATAGCCTTGACCATTCTTATGCGGTGTGTTCTTTCATTTATTGTTGATAAAATAGGAATGAAAGATGAATTGTTTGTTATTATATTCATTTTGGACGTCTAACTTTGTTACGGAAAGTGGTCTGTGCACACAATCGAAGACTTTGCTAAGAATAAACCTAATGTTAGCTGTTGGGTTTGGTAGAAGTGATTAATGCGTGTCTAGGTAGGTTCTAGCTAGGAAAGACTTGGTACTTAAGAGTGTCCATTATGACCCACCTCTCTTTCCTAGAAATCTATCTAGCGTACTATTTTACATATTATTTTTACTCACCTAACCTATGGTTTAATTCAAAGCCTAGGGTATGGCCTTGACTATTCTTATGCTGTGTGTTCTTTCATTTACTGTTTATAAAACAGGAATGAAAGATGAATTGTTTGTTCTTATATTCGTTTTGGACATCTAACTTTGTTACGGAAAGTGGTCTGCGCACACAATCAAAGACTTTTCTAAGAATAAACCTAATGTTAGCTGTTGGGTTTAGTAGAAGTGATTAGTGCGTGTCTAGGTAGGTTCTAGCTAGGAAAGACTTAGTACTTAAGAGTGTCCATTGTGACCCACCTCTTTTTCTTGGAAATCTATCTAGTGTGCTATTTTACATATTATTTTTACTCACCTAACATATGGTTTAATTCAAAGCCTGGGGTATGGCCTTGACCATTCTTATGCTATGTATTCTTTCATTTACTATTAATAAAACAGGAATGAAAGATGAGTTGTTTGTTCTTATATTCGCTTTGGATGTCTAACTTTGTAACGGAAAGTGGTCTGCGCACACAATCGAAGACTTTGCTAAGAATAAACCTAATGTTAACTGTTGGGTTTAGTAGAAGTGATTAGTGTATGTCTAGATAGGTTTTGGCTAGGAAAGATTTGGTACTTAAGAGTGTCCATTGTGATCCACCTCTTTTTCCTGGAAATCTATCTGGTGTACTATTTTACATATTATTTTTACTCACCTAACATTTAGTTTAATTCAAAGCAATGAACTAAGACATTGATTCTCTTTTTCAAACAATGGCTGAAAGACCACATCGAGATGCTACTCAACAAATATTTGAAAGAATAGCTATTGTCCTTGAAAATATGAATCAAGGACAAGATGTTGAACCAATAGAATATGGAGGACTTGTAGCTTTCCGCAAGAACAACCCTCCAACGTTCAAAGGCAGATTCGACCCTAATGGTGCTCGAAATTGGATTGCAGAAATTGAGAAAATCTTTACTGCCATAGCGTGCACTGATACACACAAGGTGACTTATGCCACCTTTATGTTATCCAAAGAGGTAGAACATTGGTGGAGGTATGCTAAGCAACAAGAAGTCGAAGGAAGACTAATAACTTGGGAAGTATTTCGTCTAAAGTTTCTAGGGAATTATTTCTTAGAAGACCAAAGGCGAAAGAGGGAAATAGAATTCCTTAAGTTGAAGCAGGGTAATATGTCTGTTGGGGAATATGTTGTTAAATTTGACGAATTGTCAAAATACCATCCCTATTTTCAAAACGAAGTTGATGAAAGGTCACGATGCTCTAAATTTGAGAGTGGATTAAGGCCAGATATCAAATAGGCAATAGGGTATCTTGAGGTAGCCCAATTTCTTACCTTGGTGAATCGTTGTAGAATTTATGAAGATGATATGAAAGTGAGGCAAGCTCAGTGGAAGAGCGGAGGACCTCTAAGAACAAGAGGCAGAATTTTTTAGAAAGAAGGAAGCCATATAATGCCCCACCTAAATCAAATGGCAGATCATCTGGCCAAAAGACTATTGTTGCTGGGAGTTCTAATACTCCTATTCAATGCTACTAGTATAGAGAACCTCACTATAAACGGGATTGTGACAAGTTTGTGATTACTTGCTTCAATTGTGGAGAGAAGTGCCACTACAACAGCATATGTACAAAGCCCAAGAAGGAACAGAACAATGGCAATAATGGAAAGGCTCTAGTTGGTAGACCTCGAACCAATGGTAAAGTCTTTAGCATGAGCAGAACTGAAGTGGCTATATCTGATGACCTTATTCAGGGTAAGTGTGTCATAAACGATAATCTCTTAAATGTACTGTATGACTCAGGCGCAACTCATTCATTTATTTCCAATGATTGTGGGAAGCATTTGAATTTGCCTGTTTCACTTTTACCTTATGACCTTGTTGTTTCTACCCCTACAACATCCCTGTTGTTACTTCTCGTGCATGTTTAAACTGTCCAGTTATTATAGAAGATAGAACTTTTTCTATAAATTTGATCTGTTACTAAATTTGATCTGGTGTTAGGAATGGACTGGTTATCTTCTAACCATGAGCTTCTTAACTATCATGAAAAGGCCCTAGTCTTCGGATCAAAATTTGATACTTCTGTGGAATTTGAGATGTAACTGCCAACCATATAAATGCTTCTAAAAACAAGGAAGCTCAAATGTACGTGATTATATCTTCTTTAAAAATTGAGGGAGATTTAAAAGTTAACAATCTATGTAACGACCCAACTGTCGCTACTAAAATAACCCTACTAAACATACACCATATACACCTTATCAGGTGAATAAAATCAATCCTATCATATCTGTATATAAGTCATACATATCAATTGAGAGATCCATCTATCTCTCCTATCATCATACATCCATATCTGTATATCTGTCATCATCATGTCATACACAACAACGGGATAACACCAGCCCATATTAAACAATATCAAAATATACATCATCGGGGGAGAGGAATACAAAACTCACTCCCTATAGTTGGTCAATCTATATAATCCCATGAAAAGAAAATAATGAAACTGAACCATAACTAAAGCAACAAAACTTGGTTTTCCCAAGCCAAACTTCTCCAACTCTCAGCTCCATCCTCAGCTCTTAGTCGTCGGACCCACGGAAGCCTCGCCATTTGCTCCCACGCCATAAGACGTTATCATCACAGGCACATTAGCGCAATAGCAACAACAAGAAAACATGGCAAGGGTAAGCTTACTAAAACAATGGCATAACATATAATTATGGAGATCATCAACCATTCACACATTCAATCACGAGTATATAGCACACCATCATATATCCAAAGTCCTCAACATCTACATACATATATAAGATACATTCATACAGAGAAGAATTCTCAATTCAAGACTCCACGTTACATCACAACCACCACAACTATGTCAATGCATGATGACACGACTCTCGAGAGATTTACAACATATCGGGCGATCAGCCAGGTCTCACCCCCTACTGTGGCCTATCTACACACCATTCAGGGATTGCCAAACTTTGATCTGCGGATAAGCTTAGTGGTTTGTCAGGATGAGTGTATGTGGGTGGTTGCTTACCGCGACATAAGGCCTGCATCACCTTGGCCTCCTACGAAGTTGCCCATCCACTCATCCCCGAAGGCCCATCGTCAGCTGCCCCACGTCTCATCCAACACTAGGTTGGAGCCCATCTGAGTTCTAACTCTAGTCACCATCCAACTTACGTGCCCACCCGCACCACGGCATGAGGTCCATCGTCAGCTACCTCATCCGCCAACTATGCATGAATGCATGTACTACACACCATCAACCACTCAACCACAACCAATAAACATACGACATATATATACATATATATATATACATATATACATATATCAATACAACTAGTGGCAAAGAGGTCCATCGTCAGCTACCTCATCCGCCAACTATGCATGAATGCATGTACTACACACCATCAACCACTCAACCACAACCAATAAACATACGACATATATATACATATATATATATATACATATATACATATATCAATACAACTAGTGGCAAAGAGGTCCATCGTCAGCTACCTCACATGACCACTCACATCCATCAATACCATACCAGCCCCAAACCGACCTCAATCATAATCAACAGGTAAGGCCCTATCTAAGCAGCCCACCTCGTGAGGAACAATATCATACATAACAAGCGGAGGTCCTATCTAAGCAACCTTCCACTTTAGTGACATATCTAACCACCATTTCATAATTTAAAACCAAGACCCTCTTTGAAAACCATTTGGAAGATAGGTAAATATGAAAATTTACAAAAAAACCTTCGAAATAATTTGCTTCTTTAAATTAAAGAAAATAATATCACAACTTGACCATTCTCCATCATTCTTAAATAGAGCTTTTGAAAATGTATAATACTCTTTTTATATGTGTATAGACAAAATACTTTGTGTTTTGAAATGAAAATTATGAAATCTTAAATGGTACATTCAGTTCTGAAATAACAGATTATGTACTATAGTAATAGATTATGTACTGTAGTAAAAATGCATCAGAATTCATTTTTCAGCAGGAATAATTGATTATGGGTTTCCATAATTGATTATTTCCGAACCAAAACCAGAAAAAAAATTTCTGAAACCTAGATAATTGATTATCAAAGTCCATAATCGATTCTTGCCGAGGAAAATTCATGAAAACAGATCCTGGAGCTCTAGATAATCGATTATCAACTTCCAGAATCGATTATCTGCGACAGGATTGCGAAAAAACACGATTTTCTACAGCAAAAACTCAAACTTTCATCCCCTAAACTCAAATTTTCGAATCAATGGGGTTCCAATATCATCAATCCACTCCAACCAAGCTTATATACAACAGATTACACCACAAATTCAATATTCCATTGCACAACTCATGGATTTCTCATCAAAATTTAGATTTTTTCCCCAAAACCCATTTTCATTCAAAATCTCACCACAACCAACATATAATCCGGATTTGGACCAACCCAAAGTGATATTCACACACAATCATGTTCATACATCACCAATCTAGCAAGAGTAAACTTCTTTTACCTCTTGGAGCTTCCGAATCCGAGCTTAGGGAAGAGAAAACGTGAGATATGCAGAACCTTGAGCCAAACTCCATGAAAGCAAGGCAACAACAACCCTCCAACACCTAGAAACGGGATTCCTCATTGGATTTGGGTCTCACTTCTAGAATCTCGGTAAGGATTAGAGAAAAATTGAGAGAGTGAAAGAGAGACAGGAGAATAAGAGAATGGGGAAAGGAAAAGGGTTTTAGTGGGTTTTAAACCCTTCCTGGGCCTCACAGGGCTTTTGGGCCCACTAAAACTCAGGGTCCATCCATTCACTCTCCAAAACTCACAACGATTCTAACTTAACTGTTTTTCTCTCAACAACCCAAACCAATATCAACAACACTCTCAATTTGGCTAAAGCACTTTTTTCTTAGTTCCCTAGACTCAGATAGGAATTCTAAGTCAACAACATAAAATTAACACCACACAACCACAATCAACAACAATCTATTTATATATTTTAAACACCATAATCACATATTAATTTTCACTTTTAGTTATTAAACCAATAAATCATACATTAAGAAAATCACAGCGTTACAATCTACCTATCGTCTGTGATTTCCTTGACGTTTTTCCTGAAGATATTTCTGGTTTACTCCTAAAGGAGAAATAGAATTCACCATAGACTTGGTACCAGGATCAAGACCCGTATCTATAGTACCTTACAGAATGTCCCCTCTAGAGCTAGCAGAATTGCAAAAACAAATAGAGGAACTCTTAGAAAAACAATTCATTAGACCTAGTGTTTCTCCTTGGGGTGTTCCAGTGTTGTTGGTCAAAAAGAAAGATGGGAGCATGAGATTGTGCATTGACTATCGCTAACTCAACAAAATCACCATCAAGAATAAGTATCCATTACCTAGAATAAACTATCTTATGGACCAATTGAGAGGAGCAGCAGTATTTTCAAAAATTGACTTGAAATATGGTTATCATTAGATTAGAGTCAAGACTAAGGATATACCAAAGACAGCCTTTAGGACAAGATATGGACATTATGAGTATTTGGTAATGCCTTTTGGTGTAACTAATGCTCCTGCAATCTTTATGGTCTACATGAACTGAATATTCCATGAATATTTGCACAATTTCGTGATAGTCTTTATAGATGATATTTTGGTTTACTCCAAAAATCACCAAGAGCATGAGGAACACCTAAGGATAGTACAACAAATATTGCGGAAAAGGCGGTTGCATGCCAAATTCTCAAAGGGTGAATTCTGGTTGGAACAAGTAAGTTTTTTAGGACATGTAATTTCAAAAGAAGGAATCTCAGTAGATCTTGCCAAGGTGGAGGCAGTGTTGCATTGGGAACAACCTACCACAATAACAAAAATACAAAGTTTTCTAGGATTGGCAGGATACTATCGAAAATTCATTGAAGGATTTTCGAAGCTAGCTTTACCTCTAACTAAGTGTAGAGCACAAAGATAACATAAGAACGGGGGTTGAATTGTGTTATAAAAAATTTTCGCAATTCTTTTGTTAGCGACGTATTATTTGAAATAAGATCAAAAAGATTTTCAAAAACGTTTTATAAGATAGACAAAAGCTAAAAGACAAATCGGAAAGCACACAAAAGTTATACTAGTTCGTCTCACCCCAGAGACTACGTCCAGTTCTTGGCAACAACCAAGTTTCACTAACTTTTTCAAGTTACAAGTATTCTTTCCACAAGCCTCTTCAGGCTCAACCCAAGTAGTCTTTCACTTGTCTCTCCAAGCAAACACCTAAGTATTCTTTGAATCAAAGCCTCTTCAGGCTTCCACCAATCTCTTTAAGAAAAAGGTTTACGTATGAATTACTTCACTGGGTTTAACGTCTTATCAGATGAATATACAATGAAGTATAAAAAAAGGATTTTACAAACAGAGTTTACAAGAGCTTTTTATTTTCTTAAAGCAATTATGATTTTTTTTTGAATTAGCAGCAACTATGACAACAACAAAAAACTCGAAGGAGGTATCTTCTTCTATTTATAGGCTTCTCCAAAAGTATCCATTGAGTGCTTTGCAGAAGACGGCCTTTGTCTGATGGAGTCGTGAGAGCATTAAATGCTTTTTACCAACTTGTCATATGATAAGATAAAGTAGTCTGCTTATCTTTTCTATTCTTGTATTCAATCTTGTAGCAGTTGTCATGTCCGCTTTCCCATTCTGACATTCGCACACATATTTCTTCTTTTTCTCTAACTTTCCTTGAGAGTAGATATATAAGCTTTATACGTTTCGAGGTAGCTTACGCTCTGATTGATGTGTAGATCATTTTAGAGCGTTGTCATCGTCTGTAAGATTTGTTAGTTATGAAATTTATCTAATTAAAAGATAAGACGATATTCATTTTAAAAACATTAGACGATTGCTTGCGAACAAATGATCAAACGATTATGTAAGGACATATATAATTTAACTGTTTGTTATTATCAAAATATTTGAGGGTTATAAATTTGTCTTTTGTCTTAACAATCTCCCCATTTTTTATGATGACAAACAATTATAGTTCCTGTAAAACATTTTTCTATGAAAACGCTTTTTGATGAGTGAGTTTTAATTTATTTTTTTTAAAAACATATTTTATATAGGTGTACTTTAGTTAAGCAGATGCAATATATATAAAGAAGTAACTGAAAGAAACTAGATGATATCATTCAACACATAATTCATCATCGTAAAAAAAAAAATACTCCCCCTTGTCTTTTATTTTTCTCCCCCTTTTGGCATCATCAATCAGAAGATTCAAAGTCTGAAGGTGTAGATGATGAGCCGGGGTCACTTTTGAAGCGCTTGGCCAGCTTGGCTAACAGAACTTTGGCTTGTTTGCGTTTCCTGCATTCTTTCCTATGATTAGCTTCAAGACGTTGCATAGTCTATTTCAATTCATTGAAAACTTGTCTGTCGTCTGAAGGTGTAGGTGTAGAGCTGGTAGCTGCTTCATCACTGGGTTCCTTTACAAAACATAAGTTGAAAACATAGGATACATGAGGACCACAGAACCAAAAGTGGCCACAGGGTAGAGAGATTTCAAAGGTTTCAGAGGAGAAGAAGATATAGATTTGGGGTAGGTTTATGGATAGTTGGTTTTGGGGGTTTGATGTACAGCTGGAGGGAGACGGAGAGAGTTGCGTCTAGTGACTTGTCGGACAGAGTGCAGCTTCATGGCTTAGCAGACTCTTCTCATCAGCAGACAAACCAGATAAGTGTTTTAGTGCTTCAACATGGTCTTGCAACCTTTTGCGGTCTGTGCTTTAGAGAGTTGCTTTTCCTTTAAGTTTAGCCAGTTGTGCAGACGATAGTGCTCTTTGTCTGATCATAAAGTGCCTTCGGGGGTTACGTTTGAACTTTAGTTCTTTTCCTTTCCCCACAGATAGATTTTGGCACGGATAGTTCTTCTGACAGTAGATGTGAAAGGTGGTTCATGGCTTCATGAGGAGCCACATTTGAGTAGCCATGAATCTAGGCGAGCCTAGTTTAAGGTATGGACACCTTCGCTCACAGATAGCATGCTGCACAAATATTTGCATCTTCTCTTGCAGGAAATTATTCATCACCCTTCCTAACTCCCAGTCATTATCATTGATCTACCATTTTTCAAAATCTAGATTGTCTTCTGGACGGATGGCGAGGGGGTAAGTCTTGATCATCCCATGATAGAACGGATAAATGATTTTGGGCTTGTAATGGTACGTTCTACACATGATCAGATACTCTAAGTAGTTGCATTTCAACATGAAAGGAGAGGTGTGACAGAGAATCCCATGCTGTCTCTAAACTTCATATCCAACTGGAAATTTCGTTCTGGTTGAGGGTGGATAGACGAAGATTGGAGCGCCTGATAGAGTGTCGTATCCTTCCTCCCAAACGTATAGGGTGATGTGTGGCTCATAAGACATGGCTAGGGTAGCTTCTTCTTCAATATCAAGAAATTTCTCAGCGTACCCATGGCACACCAAGAGTGGCCATTCTTTATTGATGAGAGTCATCCACATCCCTGGATTATTTACTTTGCTCAGTTCATAATTGGTGAGAGCTTGAAGAACTTCTGGGTCGAAGGGCTCTGATAATTGATATTCTTTTATTGTTCCAGTCTGACGCGACTCAGGCTACTCAAAGTAGATCATTGTGCGCCTTTGAAGACGTTTAGACGGAGGCGTTTTAGAGTGATAAGCTTCTGGTGATGTTTCGTCTATCATAGGTGCAGCTCCTGCAGACGAAGTTCCTTTTGTTTCAAGTTCTGCGAAGGAAACAAAGAGCGAAACAGCCCTTACAGGCTGATCAATACTAAGTGCGACTGTTAAGTCTATAGAAAGACGGTTGAAGACTTAAGATAAAGAAACAGATTGTGGAACTTCCCAGAAAAGAGATCTAGGTAATCTACCTCTTGAGGTAGCAGCGATGTCCTCTTAAGTCAACAGCTCTTGCTCTTCTAGCTCTGCAGGGACTGTTTGTAGTGAGTGCTCAATCACAGATTGAAGCACTGCTTCCTCGACCTGTTCTTGCTCTGCCTCAACTAGTTTTTCTTCTTTTTTTTCAGCCCGTTTTGATTAAGCTTGGGCTCTCCTGAGCTGCTTTTCTTCTTGAGCTCTTGTTTTTGGTACTGGAATCTTTTTGGATTTTGAGGGCTTTTTAGAAGGTTGGGCAGATGGAGGAGGTTGAATAGAGGTGGGTGGTGGAGGTGGTTGTTCTAATGGAGGTGCTGGAATGGTTGTGCTTGGAGTAGGAAGAAGGGTGTTAATGGGAAGGTCATCGTCTGAGTCAGGTTGGGGAGTTGGTTTGGATCTCAGACGAATGGTTAAAGGTTTTTGTTTCTTGTGAGGTGGAGATGATGGGGTTTAAGGTTTGGTTTGTTTAGGTTGAGGGTCTAGTTGTGAAGGTCTTTTGATGGGTAGTTTTGGTTTTTGTGGTTTAGTTTGTTTGGATTGTGGTTGGGATGGTTGGGGTTTCGTTTGTGGTGGAGGTTGAGTAGACGCAATAACAACAGAGTGGTCAGCAGACGATCTTACTCTGAACGCAGTTCCAACAACTTCTTTTAGTAGTTCTTCCTTGATCAATGCCAACTCTGGATGTCTAGCAACGTATCTAGAGAAGAGATGTGCGATCCTCATCTTCTTGATGATGGATACATCGATCTCAGAACCTTGTTTCATCTTCTCCAACCTAGATTCTATTATTCTCGCCAGATAGATGATTTCGGTGAAGAGCATGGCGTAGGGAATAGGATGTTTCTACTTGCTCTAGGTGCCTTCCTTCAACTTGGAGAGACAGGATCTCCAGTTGTCCAGGATTAATGCGGGCAGATTGACCTTTTAACCTGTCAGTATCTTGTATATGCAGAATCTGTCCTTGGAGATTACATTATCCTTTGAGGTCCTTTTCTTGGTAGAATAATGTGCAGCAAGACGTTGTGAATCAATTTGCATATAGGCTTCATGTTTGAAGAGTATAGAAACCTCTTCAGAACATCCTTGTTCTCGGTTTGAGGCCTGGGCTTTCCATATAACGCCCTGTCGACAGTTTTTGGGGTTATGACCTTCTCCCAGTCTTTAGTAAAGAGGTTACCCTCCTCTTTACAGCCAGACGCTATTGCAATGATGTCTGTAGAGATGATGATGGCTTGATTGTTGACTGCTCCAGTGATAGTTCCGTTAACCTCAAACGCAGAGGCCCAGAAGTAGGCATACGGTGCATGGTACAAAGAGGTTCTCTTTTGCACGAAAGCTTCCTATCTGACATTTTTGATATATATTTGCAAAGGGAATCCTTCTTATTCAAGCTTCTGTAAGTCGACCTATTTTTCAGCGACGAAGTCACTTTCTGCAAATCTCTCCATGGGCACAAGCTGTTTCTGGGTAGCCATGAGTTCTGGCTTGAGAGATAAAGGTTTGAGAGAAAAGGTGAGGGATAGGGTTTGGGTTTAGAGAGTTTGAGAAGTTTTCACGGCGCACATTTCTTGGGTGGTTATCGAGAGTAATCATTAGGGGAAATATAAAACTAATGAATTTAAAAACTTTTCATATTCAAAGACGATCGTTTTAGTAGGACTAAATAAGATAAGATGTAAGACAATATAGAATAAGACAAAACTTTATTTAAACAAGACGATGCATGTAAGACGTTTTACTCTTGCAAAACTTTCATGTGCAAATTTTCTAAGATGAAGTTAAAATGTTCTACAGGCAAAGCTTTTATAAAGATATCAGCCCATTGATGGTCTGTATCGATGAACTTAATATCAAAGACACCTTTTTGAACATAGTCACGAATAAAATGATGCCTTATCTCTATATGCTTAGCTTTAGAATGCTGAATGGGGTTTTTAGATAAATTAATTGCACTAGTATTATCACATAACACAGGAATGTTATGCTCAAAGCTAGAGTAATCTTCAAGTTGATACTTTACCCATAGGAGTTGTGAGCAGTAGCTTGCAATAGATACATATTCTGCTTCAGTAATTGATAATGCAATTGAGTTATGCTTCTTGTTGGTGTAGGATATAAGACATAGTCCGATGAAGTGACATCCACCACTTGTGCTTTTTTGTTCAAGTCTATCACCTGTATAGTCTGCATCACAGTATCCCACTAACCTGAAATCTTTGTTTTTCTCATAAAATAAACTGAGGTTAAGTGTACCAACAAGATATCTAAAAATCTTCTTAACAACTTTTAAATGAGACTCTCTAGGGTCAGATTGAAATCTGGCACATAAACAGACACTATGCATGATGTCTGGTGTACTAGCTGTTAAATAGAGAAGTGAGCCAATCATACCTCTATAGACAGTCTAGTCTATAGGTTTACCTGATTCGTTCTTTGTCATACCAACAGACAAATGCATTGGTGTGCTAATAGGTTTTGACTCATTCATCTTATAATTTTTAAGCAATTCCTTTGTGAATTTTTTTGCTTATGAATGTATATACCCTTCTCTTCTTGTTTAACTTGTAGGCCAAGGAAGAATTTTAATTCTCCCATCATGCTCATCTCAAATTCACTCTGCATTAAATCTGAGAAATCCTTACATAGAGTTTCATTAGTAGCTCCAAAGATTATATCGTCTACATAAATTTGAACTATAATGAAATCTCTGTTGGATTCCTTTCTAAAGAGAGTTGTATCTATTTTGCCTCTCATAAACCCATTTTCAATAAGAAAACTGCTCATTTGTCATACCAAGCACGAGGTGCTTGTTTAAGACCATACAGAGCCTTTTTAAGTTTAAAGACATGGTCTGTGAGGTTTGGATCCTCAAAACCAAGAGGTTGTCTAACATAGACTTCTTCCTTAATGAAACCATTTAAAAAAGTACTTTTCACATCCATTTGAAAAAGCTTAATGTTTTTATGAGTAGCAAAGGCAAGCATAATTCTAATAGCTTCTAATCTAGCAATAGGAGCAAAGGTTTCAGTGAAATCAATACCTTCTTGTTGATTGTAACCTTGAGCCATTAACCTTGCTTTATTTCTGATTACTTTACCATTTTCGTCGAGCTTGTTACAAAATACCCATCTTGTTCCAATGATGCTCTTACGTTTTGGTTTGGGAACAAGAATCCAAACATCATTTCTTGTGAATTGATGTAATTCTTCTGGCATTGCTATTACCCAGTCATCGTTTATTAGTGCTTCTTCTATCGTCTTAGGTTCAATTTTTGAGACTAAGGCACAAGACGCTTGATTCTTTAGTGATGACCTTGTTTTAACTCCTTCAGTTCGTTCTCCAATAATCTGATCTTGAGGATGATAGGTAACGAACTTCCAGTCCTTGTGAGATCCTTTTGTCTGATTATCGATTTGTTGTTGTTGAGGAGTATCTTCTGATTCTTTTTCTTTGTCTGTTCTTGTTTGATCAGACGGTCCTATTTGTAAATATGCAAAATCTTCTTCCAAATCTGATAGTCTCCTATCAGGGATTAGTGTATCATTAAATTTAACATGGATAGATTCTTCTACAATAGAAGTTCTAGAGTTGAATACTATAAATGCTTTTGATGTGTCAGAATATCCAAGAAAAACACCTTTATCAACCTTAGAGTCAAATCTTCCTAGTTGATCTCTAGTGTTGAGAATATAACATCACATCCAAAAGAGTAAAAGTATGAAATGTTGGGTTTTCTACCTTTCCACAGTTCATAAGGAGTCTTTTTAATTATTGGTCTGATTAATATTCTGTTTTGAACATAACAAGGTGTATTTACAACTTCTACCCAAAAGTACGTAGGGATTGAATTTTCACAGAGCATGGTTCTTGCCATCTCTTGTAGAGTTCTATTTTTCCTTTCAACTATCCCGTTTTGTTGAGGTGTTCTCGGTGAGGAGAGGTTGTGGAAAATTCCATTCTTTTCATAGAAGGATTTAAACTCAATATTTTCAAATTTAGTTCTATGGTCACTTCTAATTGCAGTAATACAAAAGCCTTTTTCATTTTGAACTCTCTTACAGAATATTTCAAACACATTAAAAGACCGTGTTTGTGGGCTACGAATAAACCCATGTATATCTAGAATAGTCACCGATAATGACAAAACCATACTTTTTCACACCAAGACTAAGAGTTTTTGTTGGTCCAAACAAATCCATATGCAGTAATTCTAATGGTCTGGAAGTGGAAACAACATCTTTTGATTTAAAAGAGGTTTTGATTTTTTTCCCTTTCTAACATGCTTCATAAAGAAGATGAGCTTTCCACGAAATCTCAGGCAATCCTTTTACTAAACTCTTTTTATATAATTTCGAAATATGTTTCAAATTGATATGCTTGAGCTTTTTATGCCAAATCCATTTTTCATCTTCTTTGGTCATTAGACATGTAACATTTTGTTTGTTCAGATCTTCAAACTCAATCTTATACAGATTATTATGTCTGTTGGCAGTAAAGAGAATGGATTCATCATTTCTTTTGACTATGCATGATTCTTTCTTGAAGGATACAATAAATCCACTATCACAAAATTGACTAATGCTAAGTAGATTGTATTTTAATCCTTCAACGCATAGGACATTATCTATAGATGGAAGAGGAGGCTTACCAACTTTACCTATACCAATGATTTTTCCTTTTCCATCTCCACCAAATGAGACTGTTCCTTCATGTGATTGGAGGTCTAGGAACATAGACCTTTCTCTCATCATGTGACATGAGCACCCACTATCCAGGTACCAGAATGAATCCCTCCTTTTTCCTATTAAGGATATCTACAACAAGAATTATTTAAGATTTTGGTACCCAAATACTTTTGGGTCCTTTCATGTTAGTCCCAAAGGTCTTATTTGACCTCTGTTTCCTTTTGTGTTGACACTTTTGAGATAAGTGTCCAAATTTGCCACAAAAGTTACAGAAGGCTAAACAAGATTTAGAAGACGATGGTTTAAAGTTTTTGTCTTCTACAAATCCTATGCCAGATCTGTCAGACGAAGATCTTCTATGTTTTAAAATCATTTGAAGTTTTGAAGACCCGTCTACAAATTTGGTTAGATCACGTTTCAGACTAATGGCCTCTTTCTTTAGTCTATCAACTTCAGAAAGAAGCATTGCCTTTTCAAGATCTGAGGCTAGGCTCTTTTGCATTCTCGTCAGATCTCTCTTGAGTATCTCATTTTCTAAAATAGCTTCTTTATATTTTTCTTTATATTTTTTATACTCAAGAGCAATCTTGTGTGAGTTAGCAAGAAAAGTGTCATATGGCGTATCTTCGTCATTAGACTTAGATTCATTACCATCAGACTCATGTAGAAAGTTATTATAATCAGAGTTTACCTCAAATGTTACTTCCTCTGCATCTGCCATGAGACATATATTAGCCTTTTCATCATTTGAACTGCTATTGCTGCTATCCAAATCTTCCCAAGTGGCTAGAAGATTTTTCTTCTTGTATCTTTTCTTTAAACTCCATCTTTTCTTTAGTTTAGGGCATTTAGCCTTAATATGTCCAGGCTTTTTGCACTCAAAGCAGATGATCTCATTGTTCTCTTGTTGAGGATGCTTTCTGTACCTAGTGTCCTTCTTTTTGGAAGATTGCTTAAATCTGTCTTTCTTCTTGAGCATCTTTTTGAATTTTTTGGTGATGAGGGAGATCTCATCGTCTGTTGAGCAGCTGGAGCTTTCGTCTGAGCTCTCAGATTGAACCTTCAGCCCTTTGTTTCTTCCTTTCGTCTCAATTTTTTCGTTTGCTCTTCGACTTGATTCTCCAATCTTTAGAGCAATTGAGTCATTATTTTTTACTTTGTCTCTCTTGAAAAGATGCACTTCATGTACTCTTAGAGCTCCTAGTAACTCATCTAGAGTTAAGGTCTTCATGTTCCTTGCTTCAGCTATGGCTGTAGCTTTAGGTTCCTATACTTTGGGAAGACTGTATAGGATCTTGAGATTGTTCTAAGCCTTAGAAAACTCAACACCAAGACTTTGAAGTCCATTTAGAATTGTTTGAAATCTTCCAAACATTTCATCAATGGTCTTTGTCTCCTTCATGGTGAACATCTCATAATGTCTTTGAAGAGTTCCTACTCTCCTGAGACAAACATCTTCTGTGCCTTCATGTGTTATGCGTATAGCATCCCACATTTCCTTAGCAGTTCTGCAGCTGCAAAATTTATTATATTCAGTTTTTGATAAGGTACAGGTTATAATGTACTTAGCTTTTGCGTTTTGTTGTAACATGTTGTAGTCATCTTGATTGTTTTCGTTTTCTGGCTTGGTTACAACATGATCTCCATGTGTGATGATTCTCCAGATACTAAAGTGAGTGGACTTGATATACATTTCCATTCCGTCCTTCTAGTATGCATAATCTTCTCCATTGAAGGCTGGAGGCCTTGACAGAAAGGCTCCTTCAGAAATGAACTGTCCTTCAAGGTTTGCCATGCAGATCTTTTCCTCTAACACTTGTTAAGGTGCTCAACCTTTAGAGGCTGAGCTCTGATACCAAATTGTAGAGCACAAAGATAACACAAGAAGAGGGGTTGAATTGTGTTATAACAAATTTTCACAATTCTTTGTTAGCGATGTATTGTTTGAAATAAGATCAAAAAGATTTTCAAAAACATTTTATAAGACAGATGAAAGCTAAAAGACAAACCGGAAAGCACATAGAATTTATATTGGTTCGTCTCACCCCAAAGACTACGTTCAGTTCTTGGCAACAACCAAGTTTCACTAACTTTTTCAAGTTACAAGTATTCTTTCCATAAGCCTCTTCAGGCTCAACCCAAGTAATCTTTCACTTGCCTCTCTAAGCAAACACCCAAGTGTTCTTTGAATCAAAGCCTCTTTAGGCTTCCATCAATCTCTTTAAGAAAAAAGATTTACGTATGAGTTACTTCACTAGGTTTAACGCCTTATTAGACGAATATACAATGAAGTATAAAAAAGGATTTTACAAACAGAGGTTACAAGACCTTTTTCTTTTCTTAAAGCAATTATGGTTTTTTTTTTTTTAATTAGCAACAACTATGACAACAACAACAAACTCAAAGGAGGTCTTTTCATCTATTTATAGGGCTCTCCAAAAGTATCTGTTGAGTGCTTTCTAGAAGACATCCTTCGTCTGATGAAGAGAGTCGTTGGAGCATTAAATGTAGCATTTAATGCTTTTTACCAACTTGTCATATGATAAGATAAAGTAGTCTGTTTATCTTTTCTATTCTTGTACTCAATCTTGTAGTAGTTGTCATGTTCAATTTCCCGTTCTGACATTCACACACATATTTCTTCTTTTTTGCTAACTTTTCTTGAGAGTAGGTATATATAGGCTTTATACGTTTCGAGGTAGCTTACGCTTTGATTGATGTGTAGATCATTTTAGAACGTTGTCATCGTCTGTAAGATTTGTTAGTTACAAAATTTATCTAATCAAAAGATAAGACGATATTCATTTTAAAAACATCAGACAATTGCTTGCGAACGAATGATCAGACAATTATGTAAGGATATATATAATTTAACTGTTTGTTATTATCAAAATATTTAAGGGTTATAAATTTGTCCTTTGTCTTAACACTAAGTTAACTCATAAAAGACAACCTTTTGTTTGAACAGAGGATTGTGAGTTAGTTTCCAAGAGTTGAAAAATAGGTTAGCCATTGCACCTGTATTGATTTTGCCCAATCCTACTGGAAAGTTTGAAGTATATTGTGATGCATCTGGGCAAGGATTAGGATGTGTATTGATGCAAGAAGGGAGTGTGGTAGCTTATGCTTCAAGGCAATTAAGACCACATGAGGTTAATTATCGAACTCATGATTTAGAACTGGCTGCAGTAGTTTTTGCCTTCAAGATTTGGAGGCACTATCTTTATAGTGCTAGGTTTGAAGTGTTTAGTGACCACAAAAGTTTGAAGTATTTGTTTGACCAAAAGGAGCTGAATATGAGACAACGTAGATGGATGGAATTCCTAAAGGATTACGACTTTGAATTGCATTACCACCCTAATAAAGAAAATGTTGTAGCAAATGCTTTAAGTCGAAAATCCCTACATGTGTCAATGATGATGGTCAAGGAGATGGAAATGGTAGAGAAGTTCAGAGATTTAGGTTTAGCCATGGAGATAAAACTAAGTTTTAGTTTTGGAATGCTTCAAATAAGCAGTGAATTTCTGGAACAAATATGGGAAGCCCATAATACTGATCAATATCTCCAAGAAAGGTTAGAAGCAAGGACTGAAGGAAAGGAATTGGAGTTTGATCAGGATTCAAATGGAGTCATTCGATTCTAAGGAAGAATCTGTGTGCCAGAAAGTGGAGAGTTAAGAAAAATGATTTTGGGAGAAGCTCACAAGTAAACTAAGTATTCATCCAGGTTCTACCAAGATGTACCAAGATTTGAAAAAGTTGTTCTGGTGGCCTAGAATGAAGAAGGCTGTAGTAAAGTTTGTTGCAGCTTGTTTAGTCTGTCAAAAGGCTAAAATAGAGCACCAAAGACCGTTTGGAGAATTACAACCCTTAGATATTCCTAAATGGAAGTGGGACAGTATAGCAATGGATTTTGTAACAAATTTTCCTAGAACAACCTCTGGCTATGATGCTATATAGGTGATTGTGGATAGATTAATCAAGTTTGCTCATTTCTTACCCATCAACATTAAGTTTTCTCTAGAGATGTTAACCTATATCAGAGAAATCATTAGATTACATGGAGTGCCTTCTAGTATAATCTCTAATAAGGATCCTCGTTTCACTTCTAGGTTTTGGGAGAGTTTGCAACAAGCCCAAGAGACTAAGCTAAGACTAAGCTCAGCTTATCATCCTCAAACTAATGGACAGTCTGAAAGGACTATCCAATCCTTAGAAGATTTGCTTAAAGCTTGTATCTTAGAATGGAAAGGTAGCTGGGATCAGTTCTTACCACTGATCGAGTTTACTTATAACAATAGCTTTCATTCTAACATTGGAATGGCTCCCTATGAGGCTTTGTATGGGAGAAAATGTAGGACTCCACTTTGTTGGTATGAGACTAGGGAATCTCTAATAATCGGACTTGAAGTATTACAAGAAACCACAAAGAAGCTTAAACTAATTCGGGGAAAGATGAAAGTATTGCAAGATAGGCAAAAAAGTTATTATGATAAAAGGAGAAAACCCTTTGAGTTTCAAAAAGAAGATTACGTACTTTTGAAAGTTACGCCTGTAACTGGGATTGGCAGAACCCTTAAGTCCCGAAAACTTTCTCCTAAATTTATTGGTCCTTACCAAATCCTTAGAAGGATTAGTCCTGTTGCATATCAAATAGCCTTACCACCCAATCTTTCTAATCTTCATAATGTCTTTCATGTTTCCCAACTTCGTAAATATATCCATGACCCTTCACATATCATTAAGCATAATGTAGTACAAATAAGAGAAAATCTTACTTATGATGTATCCCTGATCAAAGTAAAGGATAAGAAGATAAAGCAGCTTCGAGGTAAAGAAATACCTCTGGTGAAGGTTATGTGGAGCCAAATTGATGATGGAGATGCAACTTGGTAGAGAGCAAGATGCAAGAACAATATTCTCATCTCTTTACTAGTAAGAGAATTTCGGGGACGAAATTCCTAAAAAGAGGAGAGTAATGTAACACCCCTACTTTTATATATTAAATTATTCTGTATGTTTAAAAATTGTTTTTAAGTCATCAATGTATTTAGAATAATTAATAATAATTTTTTAAAAAAAATGGAATTTATTGAGATAATTTTTGTAAAATAACAAAAATACCCTACTTGACTACGAGAATCAACCAGAAACGTTTTGACCTCAAAATATTTTGAAAATTTTATACTAAGTATCTTTCATTATAAAAACTTCATTTTGAAAGAAAAATAGTAAAAAAAATATAATAATCCTATTTCAATTTTTTAACTGTTTTTTAATATCTAACAATGCAATTATGAAAAATCGGGATGGAATTTCAAAATTCTTATCTCCACCATTACGCTCAAAATTTCAAGAGCTATTTAATCGTGATTTTAATAATTTTTCCCAGCCAGAGCCAGGAGAAATTAGAAAATGATGATCTTGTCCTTATTTCTCAACATTAAGGATTGACTTGAGAAAAAGACTCAATTGAGATCAAAATGTCAATTTGAGCTTGGAATCATGTCATATATATGAAAATATAATTTTGAAAATTTTCAGGAAATTTTTTGGAATTCTTATGTAAAATGACCAAATTACCCTTAGGTGTCTTATAAGCCAACCAGTATTGGTCTGACATACAAAAAGGGTGAAAATGGTAATTTTAGTTTATTTATGGGTAAAATATTTAATTTTAAAATTTAAATAAAAATTTTGGTATTTATTGAATTAAAATAGATTTTTTATGAATTTTCTAGCTTAAAAATACAAAATAAATACATATAATTTGAAATAAATTAATAAAAATTAAAATTTATTATTAGAAATTTATTTTTGATGAAAATAATGTATTTTTCCATTTTTTCATTAAAATACATTATTTTGATATTAAAAGCTAATTTTTCAAGTTCAAGCAATTTAATCAATACTAGTTAATGCGCCTACAGATAAAATTTACATTGAGAAGCTTGAGGACAGCTCATATAGCACGTCCCCAAGCCTAGGAAGGATGATTCAACACCCTAAATGGTGTATGTGTCCCTAAGTTTGCATATTTGTCCCTAAATTTAAATTAAAAACAAATTTAAAACTTGAATTTTTGCATCATTGCTCAAGTCATTAGTGGACACCTAAGACCCATTCCTCTTCTATAAAGAGCCCCTCCCTCCTTCAAATTTTCATCATCTCCTCTTCCTCTCCCAAGCTAGAGAGCTTCTCTCTCTAAAATTTTTTTATCTAGTTTTTATGTTAAAATTTTGCTAGTTTTCAACTAGTAGAATTTCTCCTCTTAGAAGCTTTGCACCAACAATTCCATCCTCTTCATCAACCACTTTAGAGGTAATGGGGGGACTGAGGTTGGTGCTAAATTATTGTCACTTTGCATGTTGGTAGGAAAGGGTTTTTTCCTAAACCCGTTTAGGCTTAAGTTTTATTATTGTTATTATTATTTAATGTTAAACTTTAATTTTGGCTAAGCAATTACTTTGCCCGAATTTAGATTATTAAGTCATAATTACTAAATTGCTACTCTGCTCAAATTTAAATTATTAAATCATACTTGCTAAGCTGTTACTCTGTTCAATTTTAGAAAATTAAAATGCATTTGCTAAGTTGTTACTCTGCTCAAATCTAGAAAATTAAAATGTATTTATTTAGTTGTTATTCCCCCAAAATGTTAGTAATTAAATTATAATTACTATGTCGTTATTCTGCTAATATTTTATATGATTACTAAATTGTTATTCTGTTAAAATTTTGGTATTGTGCAATTTCTACAAAATAAGGAAGAAATGTTGATTGTACTAGTGCTCAAATTAAATGAGACTAGGCAAACCTATGCTTGAGAAGTTAGGAATTGATAGTTCAGTGAGTAATGTAAAGCAAGTGACATGTAGTGGCATCGCACCCTACTAGGGAAGCTACAGTTTGGTACGTTGAGGAATAAAAGGCAGGGACCCACTTGCAGAGGTCTTGGGGGTAGGCATCGAGTGATGAAGGTCCCAATGGCTAGGGTAGCACCCTCGAGCTAGGATATTCGCCTGACCAAGCTTGATAACCCCGACAACTACTCAGCATTCTAGGAT
Organism: Spatholobus suberectus; assembly: GCA_004329165.1. Classification (NCBI taxonomy): domain Eukaryota; kingdom Viridiplantae; phylum Streptophyta; class Magnoliopsida; order Fabales; family Fabaceae; genus Spatholobus; species Spatholobus suberectus. Next base: position 50,056,462 of record CM014729.1, on the reverse strand, counting down.
TGGTTTGAGAGTATACCTCTATAAATAGATATCTTGACTATTATTTTCCCCAACGATAATGAAGACTATACCATGTGATGATGTTAAGAGAGGTATATGTACTCTCAATCACTTCCCGATTTTGTTAAAAACTATTACTCACTAATGAGAAGTATGGATCCATACTTAGTCAAGGGTAGTCTGATACAACTTAGAATGAACATTAGGTTCCCTTCTATTGTTAGTTGTGCTTTATCTTTGTATTATGGTAGATTTCTTACCATACATGTAAAAGTGATTTTAGAACAAAACACTTCACTCTATTATTTTCTTCTATGTATGATTGATCGTGATTATTAAAGAAGATATTAACACCCTGTGATGCTGAGTACGAGTTAGAGGGCATTCCAACGGCAAGGATTTGACAACCTATAGTATTTTTTTTTTGTATAAAAGAATAGGGTAGATTGACATCGCTCTGTATAGGACCTTTTAATGTACATATTGGATAATATAGTGTCTATCTTTTGATGTATTTTTAGTTTTTCAATTATCATGTATTATCAAACTATGATGTACAGTTTTACAATATATATGTATATACAATCTTATCTTTCATTTTTTATTATCACTTTCAAATTCTGTTAAGTTTGGAATTTTTCTATTATAAAAGTAGAAAAACTTTACATGCATTTTTATTTACTTAAACCTAATAACTAAATTAATATGAAATGTATTTAATATGGATGGGTGTTACACTTGGTCTGCAAGTTAAACAGGAGAAAGAAGGCATATACATTCATGAACAAAAAAATACCAAAGAACTACTCAAAAAGTATAAGATAAATGAATCAAAGCCTATGAGTACACCTATGCATCTGTCTGTTGCCATGACAAAGGATGAATCAAGTAAACCTATAGACCAGACTGTCTATAGAGATATGATTGGCTCACTTCTTTATTTAACTGCCAACAGACCAAAGATTATGCATAGCATCTGTTTATGTGCTAGATTTCAATCTAATCCTAGAGAATCACACTTGAAAGCTGTTAAAAGGATCTTTAGATATCTAGTTGGTACCTCTGTTGAAACCAAAGACATAAAAACGTCTAATCTCTCAATGTTTTGAAGATAACAAACTTATTAATGATTAATTATGTGCTTAAAAACTAACCCCGTCACAGCTAAGAAGACCGTCCAATAGACGAGTTAAAGACCGTCCAGTAGACGTGTTAAAGATCGTCCTATAGATAGGTTAACAACCGTCCAGTTGACATATTAAAAGACCGTCCAGAAGACTCGCCGAAAAAGACCTACTGGTGAACAAACTGATGGTGACCGTCCGATGAATAAACTCACACAAGCCTCCAAGATCATATGTTCAAATGGCTAAGTTTTTAGTTTGAATGTCAATTTTATTTATGCTAAATCTTTCTCGTAATTGACATATTACTACTTCTGTGAACTAACGTTCAAATTTGTTTGAAGCATTAAATAACATCAACACCATTTTAGTGCAAAGCGCAACAGAATAAATAAAGCAAGTCAACTTATCAAGCTGTCAAGACAAATGAGGAATGTTCAGAAGAACAGACCGCCAGCGCAGTCCTGCACCTTCCTTTTTAGTGCAAGTCTAAAAATTGCTATGCCTGACCTTTCTGAAAAGATTGTTTGCACGCTTCTCATTGCATAGATGAGTCAAAGTCCTCTACAACGGATCTTTTCCCTTGAAGACTATATATACATGCACCAACGAAGAAGCAAAGTGCGTGAATAGAAGTGAAGTGAATTGAAAAAGGCGAAGTCTGTGAAAAGAACAAAGTAGACTTTTATAATACTCTGATAGAGGCGTCAACTGGACGATAGCAAAATCTTGTAAAGATCCTCAAAGAGATCTTGAGCTTAATCTTTCAAATCCTCACTACGTGAGTTAATTCCTTTTCTTTAAAACACTTGTTATGTTGTGAAAGCCGGGAGAGGCTTAGTGTAAAAGAATACTTGGGTTGAGCAATCTAGGGTGATTGCTTTGTAAAGCCTGAAGAGGCCACGAACAATACTTGTAACCTAAGGTTGGTTAGTGGATACCTTCTGGGTGAAGGGACTGGACGTAGCTCAGGTTGAGTGAAGCAGTATAAAGCTTTCTGTGTTTTCTTCTCTCTATCCCTACGCTTAAAAACATTTTGTTTAGACTGATCTACCTTTTTCGGAAAAGCTTTTAAACGCACAATTCAACCCCCCCTTCTTGTGCACTTTTTCTTATTTCAATTGGTATTAGAGCTCGGCCTCTTGGGGTTGAGCATCTAACACTGTAGGGGTAAAAATGATCCTGATCACTCATGGAGAACGAAGGACAAGCAGTTAACAGACTGCCTCTTTTCAAAGGTCAGAACTACGATTACTGGAAGCAAAGAATGATAGCATTCTTTGATGCATGTCACATAGACATGTGGGACGTAGTAGAAACTAGCGACTACCTGCCCCTTGACTATGATGGAGTAAAACTCCCAAGAAGTCAATGGACAGAATCTCACAAATAGAGGTATCTTCTAAACTCAAAAGCTAGAAATGCTATGATGTGTGCCCTATCTGAATCTGAATATGAAAAGGTACACAGTCTAAAAAGTGCTAAGAAAATGTGGGACACCCTCGCTCTTGCCTACGAGGGCACCTCACAAGTAAAGAGGTCCAAATTGAGCTTACTCGTAAGACAATATAAACTCTTTACTATGGAAGAAAATGAAACTATCGAACTTATGTTTGGTAGATTTCAAACCATAATAAACAACCTAAGGTCCTTAGGCAAAACCTATGATAATTATGATCACATTGACAAAATCTTGAGAAGTTTGCCTAAGCAATGGAGACCGCAGGTTACAGCCTTAAGAGCTTCCAAGGATCTAACAGCACTCTCAATAGAAGAGTTACTAGGAACTCTTAAAGTCCACGAACTGGAGCTGAAACAAGACGAAGGACAGAAGAAGAAGTCCATTGCTCTAAGCGTCCAGCGTCCACCCAGAGGATCAGTGTCCAAGGCACTAAACGTGGAAGAATCCTTCGAGGAAGAATCTGAAAAGGACAACTCTGATGAGGATGAGATATCCTTCATCTCAAGGAAAATACAGGCTATGTGGAGGAAGAAAGGAGGTTCAAGAGCCAAAAACTTCACAAAGAAGTTTAACAGAACTCCTAAAGAAAAAGGTCCTTCAGTATGCTATGAATGTAAACAGCCTGGACACTTCAGAGCTGAATGTCTCAGTCTACAGAAAGACAAAAAGAGGACATTTTTCAAGAAAAAGGGTCTCACGGCTACCTGGGAAGACATGGACCTATCTTTATCAGATGAAGAAGAAGAAGAAGAAGCCAACCCGTGTCTCATGGCAGGAACCAGCTCTGATAACTCAGACAAAGAGCAAGACGAAGAGGTAAACTTCGACAATTTAATTTCTTTACAAGAAGCTTATAATGACTTACTTGCCAACTCCTCAACTCTCTCAGTAGGATATAGAGAACTGAAAAGGAAATTTTCAAAAATAACAAAAGATTTCAATTTGCTCAACGAAGAGCATAAAAATGTTTTGAAAGAAAATGAAGTTTTGAAAACTAAACATATTTCAGAGGAGACATCTTCTCGTGAAGTCCTAGAACTTCAAAAAGAAGTCACTCATCTAAAAGAAAGTTTGTCTAAATTTGTCAATGGTACTAAAAATCTAGATAAAATCTTATCATATAGAAGAAGTCCTCATGACAAATCTGGACTTGGTTTTGTTAAAGAAGAAAACCACAATCTTGGTAAAAATATAACCTTTTGTAAAATATGTGAAAAGAATGGGCATGAATCAACACATTGTAGACATTGTCCAACAAAGAAGGCATCCAATGCCTTCAGAACTAACAGAAAAGGACCCAAGTCCATTGGGTACCTAAGTCTATGATAATACCTGTTGCAGATTTGCTTGACAACAGAAAGAAGACCCCAGTCATGGTACCTGGACAGTGGTTGCTCACGGCACATGACGGGAGAAAGGTGTATGTTCCAAAGCCTACAACCCAAGAATGGTGGGTGGGTCACCTTTGGAGGAAACCAGAAGGGAAAGATCACAGGTATAGGAACAATCGGTAAGCATTCCTTTCCCTCTATTGAAAATGTTTTATATGTTGAAGGTCTCAGACATAATCTACTAAGCATAAGTCAATTATGTGATAGTGGACACAATGTCTCCTTTGACAAAGACAAATGTACTGTCAAGAATCTAGATGGATCCATATTATTCTCTGCCAAGAGGCAAAGCAATCTTTATAAGATTGATCTAGTTGACCTCACAAATCAAAATGTATCTTGTCTAGTATCCATCAAAGAAAATCAATGAATTTGGCACAAAAAGCTTGGACATGCAAGCTTGAGATTAATCTCAAAGCTAGATAAGCATAACCTCGTAAGAGGACTTCCAAATCTTGCTTACAAGTCTAATATTCTTTGTGATGCATGTCAAAAGGGGAAACAAGTAAAAAGCTCTTTTGAATCAAAAAATATTGTTTCCACATCTAGACCTCTTGAGCTATTACATATTGACTTGTTTGGTCCAACTAGAACAGCCTCCCTAAATGGAAAACGATGTGGACTAATCGTAGTGGACGACTATTCTAGATGGACATGGGTTATGTTCTTAAAACACAAGGATGAGTCTTATAGAATCTTTTCTATTTTCTGCAAAAGGATACGAAATGAAAAAGGTGTTTATATAGCTTCAATAAGAAGTGATCATGGAGGAGAGTTTGAAAACGAAAGTTTTCAAGGGTTCTGTGAGGAGAACGGAATTCTTCACAACTTCTCTGTACCACGAACACCACAACAAAATGGTGTAGTAGAGAGAAAGAACCAGTCATTGCAAGAAATGGCTAGAACCATGCTAAATGATAACTCAACCCCCAAGCACTTCTGGGCTGAAGCCGTAAACACTGCATGTTATTTACAAAATAGAATTTATGTAAGACCTTTTCTGAAAAAGACTCCCTATGAACTGTGGAAAGGACGAAAACCCAACATATCATATCTTCATCCCTTTGGATGTCAATGTTTCATTCTAAACACTAAGGACAACCTTGGTAAGTTTGATTCAAAGTCTGATGATGGAATACTATTAAGCTATTATGAAACATCCAAGGCTTATAGAGTTTACAACTCTAGAACCTTAGCAATTGAAGAAGCCATCCACGTTAAGTTCAATGACAACAAGCCTGATAATGAAACATCAGAGCTAGACGATTCTTTTGCAGATATGAAGCTGGACGATGCCAGACCTTCAGCGTCCAGAGATCTGATGGGTGATCCAAAAGCAGAGGAAAAAGAACCAACTGGACGCTCTTGGCAAATGAAGACCTATCATCCAGATAATCAAATTCTTGGAAACGTTCAAGACCATGTTAGGACAAGATCGACCTTCAAGGAGCAGGCCCAAATTGCCCTGATTTCTCAACTAGAACCAAAGACAGTGGACGAAGCTCTCTTGGACGATGGCTAGATTAGCGCCATGAAGGACGAACTTAGTCAATTCAAAAGGAATGATGTCTAGATGCTAGTTCCTGCACCTAAGGACAAGTCTATCATTGGAACAAAGTGGGTATTCCGCAATAAGCTTGATGAAGCTGGCAACGTGGTAAGAAATAAAGCAAGACTTGTAGCTCAAGGCTACTCTCAACAAGAAGGTATAGACTTTACCAAAACTTTTGCACCAGTAGCTAGATTAAAAACTATTCGCATATTACTTTCATTTGCTGCTCATAGTAATATGAAGCTCTATTAAATGGATGTAAAAAGTGCATTCTTAAATGGCATAATAAATGAGGAAGTCTATGTGAAACAACCTCCTAGTTTTGAGTGTGATACTTTTCCCAAACATGTTTTCAAACTTAAAAAGGCTTTGTATGGACTTAAACAAGCCCCAAGAGCTTGGTATGAAAAGCTAAGTTCTTTTCTTTTAGAAAATGGTTTCTTTAGAGGAAAAGTAGATACCACTCTCTTTCGCAAAGACGTCAAATCATATTTTATTATTGCACAAATATATGTAGACGACATTATATTTGGTGCTACTAATGACTCTTTATGCAAGGACTTTTCTAAGATTATGACTGTAGAATTTGATATGAGTATGATGGGAGAATTAAAGTTCTTCCTGGGATTGCAAATAAAGCAGACTGGAAATGGCATTTTCATACATCAGACAAAATATGTCAACGAACTTATCAAAAAGTATAAGATGGATGATGCAAAAGAAATGAGTACACCCATGCATCCATCATCCATACTTAGCCTGGACGACACTTCTAAAAAGGTAGATAAATCTACATACCGAGGTATGATTGGATCCCTTTTATATCTTACAACGTCCAGACCTGACATTATGTTCAATGTATGTCTATGTGCTCGATTTCAGTCTGATCCTAGAGAAACTCATCTAACAGTAGTTAAGAGAATCTTTAGGTATTTAAAAAGAACCACTAATCTTGGTTTATGTTTTAAGTCAAACAAAGAATACAGATTGGTTGGTTTTTGCGATGCTGACTATGCGAGAGATAAAGTAGAACGCAAAAGCACCAGTGGAGGATGTCACGTCATTGGTGGGAATCCAGCCTCCTAGACGAGCAAAAGACAAGGGACGATTGCCCTATCCACAACGGAAGCAGAGTATGTCTCAGCTGCGTCCTATTGTTCACAACTCTTATGGATCAAGCATCAGTTAGAAGACTACAGTATATATGAGAGTAACATTCCTATCTTCTGTGATAACACTGCTGCTATAAATCTGTCAAAAAATCCTATCTTGCATTCTAAGGCAAAGCACATTGAAATAAAACATCACTTTATAAGAGATTTTGTTCAAAAGGGAGTTGTCAATATTCAGTTTATTAACACTAAAAATCAATTGGCAGATATATTTTCAAAACCCCTTCCTGAAGATAAACTCATCCACATTCGAGATCTTCTAGGAATGGACTTTATAAGTGATTAGTTTTATTCAACATGCCTTGATCGTCAAAAGTTCTGTAGCGTCAAATGTTTTCATAAGCGTCCAATATTTCATCGTTCACTTACATTTTTTTTAACTGCCTTCATTTGTGTGTGTGTGCATTCTTATCCGTACCTAATCATGTTTTCTCTGAAAATGATTTGAAATAAATGCTTTCTTGTTGGTCTGAGTCACTCTTGCGCCGTATAACTAACCTCGAGAAATGTAAGCGCCTGACCCAGCATTTATTACACATCACCTCTCTCTTCGAAAGTGTAAGAACCGCCAAAAGAAAAACTCTTCGGTTTCTTCATATACACTCTAACCCAAACGAAATACTCACCTTCTCTCAAATCCACCTGAACTCCCTCAACTTCTCAAACCCTAACCTTCCTTCAAGCTCTCAGATATGGCAACTGAAAAGGCTGGTCCTGCTGCAAAGGTCGTGGCTCGTGTGGAGAGCCTAAACAAGGTTGTTGTTCTCATCGAAAGCCGCTTCGACATCCAAGCTCTTGACGACATGGGGGTGAATATAAAGGATAACCTGCTCAGATGTGGAATCCTCAACTACTTCCACTTGAATGAAATCATATACCCAGAACTCATCCGACAGTTCTGGAACTCTACCGTTTTCTCAAAAACGGACATCACTGGAACCGCTCTGGAAGTTAAGGTCACACTAGACCTAGGCTCAGTCGCCCAAGCCATTGGCTGTGAGCGGGTTGGGTCCTGTATCAAAAACGGCTTAGAAGACAGTTTTGGAGGACATGATACAGTTGATGCTACACTAATGGGTCCCGAAGGACAAGGCCCAGTCGAGTACAGCAAACTGACAAAGGAAGGGAAGATATTCCAACAGCTTCTAAACAAGGGAATTCTTCACAAGGCTGGGTCTAAGGACAGCGTTACCTTCCTGCACCGGTTTGCGTTGTTCCACATGATCACTAGTCAACAATTTAACTTGCCGCACCTCATCCTGAGCAACATCTTCAGGACCATGAGAGGACACGGAGAGCGTGACCAGATTACCTATGCCGCTCTTCTTAACAGAATCTTCTGGCAACAGCAAGTATTTCATGCTTTCTTCACACTCTCTCTTGGGGAGCAAAACAAGATTCGGATTATAGGTGGTGGCCATAGATTCACACAACTGCCGTTTGGACGCAGCAATGTTGCGCAAATGAAGGCTGGGTTCGTGCTGAAGCCTTTGGAGACCACGTCCAAACTCGTGGACGTCAAAGGAGAAGCCGTTGAGATGACACCTCTACAAACAGTAGCGCCAATCGTCCAACATGCTGCACCTATGGACGACGAGGTACTGTTTGAGAATCCAATTGCTGCCAGACCGTCCACCAGAAGAAGGTCGTCCAAGGCCCAAGTAACCAGAGCTACAAGGTCCAAGACCCAACGACCTTCAGCTCCACTTGCAGCTGCTCCTTTTGCTACGTCTACTCCTTCTGGTGCACCAACTATACTTCCTACTAAGAGACAGTTGATTATCGCCGCTGATGACGAAGACAATGAGCCGATTGGTAAGCTTGTCAAGAAACAGAAAGCTGCCACGGTCGTTATTCTTGTTCAACCACAATCCCAACCTTCTACCTCACCCAAACGACCAGCAGACACACTGACAGGGGAAGCACAGTCTAAGAAACGTAAGATTTCCTCTCCTGCTGCTACTGATGAACCTGAAAATGATTTTATAGAATCTATCATTATTGAACCATATGAACCTCTTACCCAACCACAAACCGAAACACAAACCACACCTGAACCAGAAATGTTGCTGCCTGGTGATGAAGGTTATACCTGCACCATTCCTACTCCCAGTATCCCAAAAACTTACCTCTCCATTAAACCTCCTAAATCATCTCCTTCCCTACCCCTTTCTCAGAAACCTTGGCACAAACCAAACAGAATTGGCCCCGACTGTTTGTTGAAGGAAATTCCCAAAACCTCCTGGATGACAATGCCATGATTCTGTGTCTAGAGCTTCCCGAACCAGACTGTGATTTTGACTACTCTTCGATCATCATGGAGAAGTACATGGACGACTATGTCCATCAGCCGTCGGAAGAATATCTGGCACTACCTCCTAGAGTCATTGAACACTTGCTGCTGAAACGATTTATCAGACGGAGGTATCCTAAAGTTGTACGAGCTTGGCGCATAAATGCTCATCCTCATGGAGTACTTCAACACAGAGTACTTCCAGTCGAAGACACCGCGAAAGCTCTACAACAAAGAAGACCAAAAGACAAACGGATCATTCATCTACGGCCTGTAGAGTTGAAGTTTCGGCCTATAGATCTGGAAGAAGATGGATTCTTTCCATCTGTCTTTGAGCATATGTTCTACAACACTCTTAAAGGCTCAGCATTCCTGAAGTATCAGCTATTCATTCCTCCATCCCAACATATCCGATCTTCCACATCCATCCGCATCCAACCAGACTGCGTCTGTCCAAGATTGTCAATCGTTGATGAAAACCGCAAGAAGAAGAAAATTCTGACCAGGGCACCATCCTTGCCTTTACCGTCTAGAGCTACGTTTCAACAACATCCAACCCATTCCCATGAATGGTTTTTAGCTCAGCGTCTTCATACAGACATGGACGAGACCGATGCTGAACGCTTCTGGCACCAACATATGTTCCTATGCGAACAAGAAGCGTCCAGCAGTGGCGTTTCAACAGACGACAAGGCCAATATCCCAACTGCCACGAACTGTGAATTCACGCAGCGTCCAGCTCGTGTCTTTCACTTTTCAGACACCTCAGCTGCCTTTGTCCGTCCACCAGATGAACGTCCACTCCTTGGTACAGAAACTTCTATTCTTTACACTCTGATTACTGCCCTTACTCACATCAACACCTTCCAACCGCCACACCCTTGGACTCCTCCTCGCCCATACCAACTTGCCGTGCCAAACCTAAAGTTTCTGGAAGCACCTCCTCCCCCCTCTGAAGCTCTTCCACCTTCTCAGCCAGCCTCACGTACACCTCCACCACCGCCTACTCGTGGCTCCTAAACCTCCGCCAGCCTCCCTATCTCTACTTCCGCCCCCTCATCCATTCCCTCTGTTGACCCCGCCGTTCAACAATATGTTGCCACCCAACTTCAACCTATTTTCACTCTTCTTCACCAAATTCTCCAAAACCAACAAGCCCTCCTCCATCCTTCTCAACCTTCTCCTCCTCCGTCGCCGCCATAGTGACTGTGATGACGACTCCTTTCTTTCTTTTTTTTTGCTGATGACAAAGGGGGAGAAAGCATTAGTTTTTATGTTTATGCTGCATATCTCTTATTTTTATGTTTATGCTGCATGTGTCCTTATGTCCATTGATGCATATGTTCTTGTAATTTATGCTCAGAACAGCTAAATAAAATACATAAGTTGATCTGCTTTACTTCGAGTATTGCTCTGCCTATATCTCTTATATATAATATACTTGATGCTTGGTATGATAATATCCTATGTCTCAAGTATAAAAAAACTTGGTATATCCAACTCAGGGGGAGCATAGTAAGTCTTTCGAAAACTCCTTTATGTGCCTCTTTATTTTCTAGCAAATTAACAATTAATAAGGTTGTCATCATCAAAAAGGGGGAGATTGTTGGAACCAAAGACATAGAAACGTCTAATCTCTCAATGTTTTGAAGATAACAAACTTATTAATGATTAATTATGTGCTTAAAAACTAACCCCGTCACAGCTAAGAAGACCGTCCAGTAGACGAGTTAAAGACTGTCTAGTAGACGTGTTAAAGATTGTCCTACAGACAGGTTAACAACCGTCCAGTTGACATATTAAAAGACAGTCTAGAAGACTTGCCGAAAAAGACCTACCAGTGAACAAACTGATGGCGACCGTCCGATGAATAAACTCACACAAGCCTCCAAGATCATATGTTCAAACGGCTAAGTTTTTAGTTTGAACGTCAATTTTATTTATGCTAAATCTTTTTCGTAATTGACATATTACTACTTCTGTGAACTAACGTTCAAATTTGTTTGAAGCATTAAATAACATCAACACCATTTTAGTGCAAAGCGTAGCAGAATAAATAAAGCAAGTCAACTTATCAAGCTGCCAAGACAAATGAGGAATGTTCAGAAGAACAGACTGCCAGTGTAGTCCTACACCTTCCTTTTTAGTGTAAGTCTAAAAACTACTATGCCTAACCTTTCTGAAAAGATTGTTTGCACGCTTCTCATTGCATAGATGAGTCAAAGCCCTCTACAACGGATCTTTTCCCTTGAAGACTATATATACATGCACCAACGAAGAAGCAAAGTGCGTGAATAGAAGTGAAGTGAATTGAAAAAGGCGAAGTCTGTGAAAAGAACAAAGTAGACTGTTATAATACTCTGATAGAAGCGTCCACTGGACAATAGCAAAATCTTGTAAAGATCCTCAAAGAGATCTTGAGCTTAATCTTTCAAATCCTCACTACGTGAATTAATTCCTTTTCTTTAAAACACTTGTTGTGTTGTGAAAGCCGGGAGAGGCTTAGTGTAAAAGAATACTTGGGTTGAGCAATCTAGGGTGATTGCTTTGTAAAGCCTGAAGAAGCCACGAACAATACTTTTAACCTAAGGTTGGTTAGTGGATACCTTCTGGGTGAAGGGACTGGACGTAGCTCAGGTTGAGTGAAGCAGTATAAAGCTTTCTGTGTTTTCTTCTCTCTATCCCTACGCTTAAAAACGTTTTGTTTAGACTGATCTACCTTTTTCGGAAAAGCTTTTAAATGCACAATTCAACCCCCCCCCCCCCCTTCTTGTGCGCTTTTTCTTATTTCAACCTCTAACCTAAGTTTGTTCTATGAGAAAAATAAATATTTCAGGTTAGTAGGATACTGTGATGCGGACTATGCTGGTGACAGAATTGAAAGAAAAAGTACAAGTAGTGGACATCACTTTATCGAACCATATTTTATATCCTAGACCAACAAGAAACAAAACTCAATTGCTCTATCAACTTTTGAAGCGAAATACGTGTTAGCCGCTAGTTGTTGTTCACAACTCCTATGGGTAAAATATCAACTTGAAGATTACTCTAGTTTTGAGCATAACACTCTAGTGTTATGTGATAATACTAGTGCGATCAAACTATTTAAAAATCCCATTCAGCATTCTAAGGTAAAACACATAGAAATAAGACATCATTTTATACGTAATTATGTTCAAAAAGGCATTTTTGACATCAAGTTCATTGATACGGATCATCAATGGGCTGATATCTTTACAAAGGCTTTACTTGAAGAACGTTTTAATTTTATAATAGAAAACTTGCAAATGAAAGTCTTGCATGATTAGAACGTCTTGCATGCATTGTCTTATAAACTCTTTATCTATCGTCTTATGATAAATTGTCTTATATTTACTTCGTCTTACTAACACGTGTGCATTAGTATGTGAAAAGGCTTTTGTTATATGATTCCATCGTTTGATGCCTTTAATATTATTACTTATTGAGAACCCCCCCCCCCCCCCCAAAAACGTGCCCGTTTTTCTCTACCACATCAAGTCATATTAAATACACGTCCTTTCAGTACTATCAAACCCTTCAAATATTCAAAATAATCACCTATTCCCTTTACTGTTTTAGAAACACTCAACCTCTCACATTCTGTACACTCTACTACTTTCTCTCTCACTCTCGAACACTCTAACCTCAAAGAGAACTTGCAATCATGGCCGCTCCAAGACAGCTTGCCCCTATAGAAAGATTTCCTGAGATTGATTTCGTGCTTGAAAAATGGATCAATTTGAAAAAACTGGAAGATGAAGGCTTCCCTTTGACTCAGTACATAAGGAATGTTGGGTGGGAGTCTTTCATGTAGAAAAAGACTTACTGGTACCACGTGCCCTATACCTATCATCATTTTCACCGGGACTGTCAACAACCAGGCTATCATCATTTTCACTAACACCATTGCAGCAGCAACTAGCTGCAAAGAAGAAGGCAACATGTTTGCTAAAGATTGGGAAAAGGGTCATAACCCCTAAAACAGTCGACCTGGCTCTCTATGGGTGTCCCAGACCCCAAACGAACAACAAGGATGCTTTGAAGAAGTTTTTATACTCCTCCAACATGAAGAGAGATTGCAGACTTCTTCACAACCTTCTGCTACACATCATCATTCCGCGCAAGGGCTCGAAGGACAACATGTCCATAAGGGACTAATTTTGCTTGTACAAGATGCTCACATGCCAGAAGGTGAACCTTCCAGCTCTTATTTTGGAGAACTGGAGATCATGCCTGAAAGTTCAAAGAAAAAACAGAGGTATCTTGTTCCTTACACCATGCTTTTCATTGAAATCATTAAATTAGCTGGTGTAAATGAGTCTGGACAAGAGAAAAAGAAGCATGGTTCAAAGATCGATGTATCTATCATAAAGAAGATGAGGATAGCCCGTTTGTTCCCTAAATACATTGCCAAGCATCCAGAGCTGGCTATGACTAAGGAAGAACCTGCTGATGACACAATAGGAATCGCATTCAGGGTAGGATTTCTACTTATCCGTCTGCTCATCCTAACTCCACTCAACAACCTCAACCACCTCCACAATAGACAAAACCCCAACAACCTCCAACGCAACCCAAACAAACCAAACCCCACAAACACAAACTACCCATCAAAAGACCATCCCAACAAAAACCAAAACCACAAGCACAAGACCAACCCACTTCCCCACATAAAAAACAAAAACCCCTTACTATTCATCTGAAACCTAAACCTATCCCTTAACCCAACCTAGACGATGCCATTTCCATCAAACACCTTGCACCCAAACACCCAGCCATCCTTGAACAAACAAGTGTCACCTCTTGTTGCCAGCTAAAGAGTCTGTCTCAGCAGACAAAACTAGGAGGTCTCACAAGCTCAAGACAATCAGCCAGCCCAAGAGAAAAGTAGATGAGGCAAGGCAGCTGAAGAAAGCCAAAGCCCAATCTAAACGGGCTAAGAAGAAGAAGAGGAAAGAAGAAGAGAAATTAGCCATCGAAGAGGAGGAGCAGATTGAGGAGGCGGTGTGTCAATAGTCATTAAGCACTCGCTACAAACAGTTCACAAAAAGCATAATGAAGAAGAACTGTTTAATTAAGAAGACATCATTGCTACTTCTAAAGGAAGATTACCAAGATCCCTTCTATGGGAAGTTCCTCAATCTGTGTCTATCTCACAAGTCTTCCAGCGTCTTACAACCAATCTCATGGTAAGATCAATGTACAGTCAGCAAGGACTGTCACATTCCGTTTACCACAAGCTAAAGACTCTTCGTCTAGAGGTATGGCGAAACCCATGATAGACGAAGCCTCACCTAATCTATACCGATCAGAGACACCTCCTTCTGAACACCTTCGACGAGATACTACTCAATATGAAAATCCAGAATCTTGAAGCGTCGAGGCATCCAAAGAATAAGAGCCTCTAAAGCCTTTTGACCTAGAAATTCTTCAAGCGCTAATCAACTATGAACTGGGTGAAGTCAACAATCCAACAATGTGGAGGACGATTTGTTGAAGAAGAATGGTCGCTATTGGTGCGCCATGGGTATGCGGAACAAATGATTGAACATGAAGACGCAACCCCTGCTCTCTCCTATGAGCCACATATTACTCCATATGTTTGGGAGGAAGGGTACAGCATGAAATTAGACTCACCCATCTTCGTCTACCCTCCTTCCACCAGAACCAGATTCCCTTTAGGCTACGAAGTATGGAGATAAATGGGACTCCTCTACCACATCTCCCTATTCATCATAAAGTGCAATTACTCTAAGTACTTGATCATGTGCAGAACATACAATTACAAGCCAAAGACCATCTATTCGTTCTGCCATAGGAAGGTCAAAACTTATCCTCTTGCCATCTGCCCTGAAGATAGTCTTGACTTTGAAGAATGGAGGATTAGCGATGATGACTAGGAGCTAGGCAGAGTAATGTACAACTTCCTTCGTGAAAAGATGTAGATTTCCCTCCAACACGCAATATGTGAAAGAAGGTGTCCAGACCTTGAGCTAGGATCTCCTAGACTTATGGCTAGACGAATGACACTTTTACTTAAGCCATGCACAACCTTCCGCATATGCTGTCAAAAGAAATTTAACTACCAAAATATGTCTATGGATAAAGGTAAAGAGCCTAAATTTAGACGAGGCCCTAAGAGGTATCTGATGATCAGAAGAAGAGCTCTTTCCCTTCCACAATTGGCCATACTCAAAGGGAAAGAGATTCAGTGGAATGAAGATCGAAAGAGGCTTCAAGATCATGTTGAAGTTCTCAAGCACTTTTCGAATCTGACTGTTGAGGAGAAGAACACATTAAGTCATCATACTACTATCTGCCCCAGACGCCACTGGGTGCAAGGATCTCCTGCTCCTTCTTCTTCTGATCCACTGCCCTCTAACCAGCTCACCTTCAATTGCCTACAAACCTATGTTTTCTTTTCTACCAATGGAACCACTTTTGAAGTGTTCTTGTCCATTGGACATTTTTGGTTATGTGGCCCTCTTGTCCCTTACTGATGAACCCTAAGGTGGATCTTAATTTTCAACACCTCAAAGTTTTCCAAATTGAATCCACAAAACAGAATTTGAAGAAAAACAGAAAATGGAAAAGAAAAGGAATGGAGAAGACGCCACAATCAATTCATGATTGATGAGTCAATGAGGATTTGCCACAAAGAAATTGTTCTTTGATAAGAATCTAATGGTTCAATCCAAGAACCTAGAGAGAACACTCTCTTAGCAAAAATGCTATCAATTTCTTAATTTATCAAAAGTGTTTACCAAGTGTAGGGACCTATTTACACTATCACTAAAATAAGGCCCAAATAGTAACAAGCCCAAAACAAGTCATAATAGGTCCAAACATAGTCAACTAAAAAGAATAAAGCTAATAAGTCTACTAAAGCCCACAAAGGCCCCAAATAAAAGTGCTCAAAAAATATAAGGAAATCCTAATCTAAAACTTGGCTCCAATTTATTATCTTCAAGCTTCCCATACCCTCTTCTTCCTTCCCCATGAATGTGTTAAGCCTTTTGCCAAGTTCCTCTTGAATCATCCTCCTCCTTCCTCTAGTCATAGGACCTTCTATGTCCATCTCTTCTTTCTTGAAGTCCTTGGATAGTCCTCTATCATCCCCTCCTTCTTGAAGAGAATTTGTCCTCAAATTTGGAGCATGGGTACCTACATCACAAAAAGACAATTCACTAACATTGAAACTATTACTCCCACCAAAATCAAAAGGTAAGTCAATTTTGTAAGCATTGTCATTAATGCGCTCCAACACTTGGAGAGGACCATCTCCCCTTTCTTAAAACTTAGATTTCCTCTTAGAAGGAAACCTTTCCTTCCTCAAGTGTACCCAAACCCAATCACCAGGCTCAAACACCATCTTCTTCCTCCCTTTGTTTGCTTGTTTTGCAAATTGTTCCATCTTCTTCTCAATTTGATCCTTCACCTTCTCATGCAAGTTCCTAACAAGAGTGGCTTTAGAAAGCCTATCTCTATCCATCATAGAAGAAATGTTAGGCAATGGCAACAAATCAAGAGGAGATAAAGGGTTAAAACCATAAACAACCTCAAAAGGAGAATGAGAAGTAGTAGAATTAACAACCCTATTGTAAGCAAACTCAACATGTGGTAAACAATCCTCCCAAGTTCTCAAATTTTTCTTGACAAAACACCTAAGGAGTTGAGATAAAGTTCTATTGACCACCTCCGTTTGCCCATCCATTTGAGGATGACAAGTAGTAGAAACGAGAAGCTTAGTACCAAGCTTTCCCCACAAAGTCTTCCAAAAATGGTTTAAGAACTTGGAATCCCTATCCGACACAATGCTTCTAGGCAATCCATGTAAGTGCACCACCTCTTTAAAGAACAAATCTGCTACCGCACAAGCATCATCCACTTTGTGGCATGGTATGAAATGACCCATCTTTAAGAACCTATCAACCACAACAAAAATGGAATCTTTCCCCCTCTTGGATCTTGGGAGACTAAGCACAAAATCCATGGATAAGTCGATCCAAGGGGAGTTAGGAATAGGTAATGGAGTATATAATCCATGATGCATGACCCTAGATTTAGTCTTTTTACACACTAAGCACCTATCACAAATTTTATGCACATCATGCTTCATATGTGGCCAAAAGAAATGTTCGTGCAAAATGTCCAAAGTCTTAGCAACCCCAAAATGTCTCATCAAACCACCATCATGAGCTTCTCTAACTAACAACTCACACAAAGAGCTCTTAGGCACACACAATCTTTTATCTTTAAAGAGAAATCCATCATGCCTAAAGAATCCATTATGAGCAACTTTTTCACACAAAGCATACAAATTAAAGAAATCATCATTACAAACATACAACTCCTTTATATGATCAAACCCAAGCATCTTAGTCCCAAGCATGGAGAGTAAAGAATACCTCCTAGAAAGTGCATTGGCTACCACATTAGCCTTGCCTTGCTTATGCTTGATCACATAAGGAAATTATTCCAAGAACTCCACCCACTTGGCATGTCTCTTGTTGAGCTTGCCTTGGCCCTCTAAATGCTTAAAGGATTCGTGATCACTATGTATCACAAATTCCTTAGGTAAAAGATAATGTTGCCAAGTTTGCAAAACTCTCATAAGTGCATACAATTCCTGATCATATGTGGAGTAATTCAAATGAGCACCCTTCAGCTTTTCACTAAAATAAGCAATGGGGTGCCCTTCTTGCAACTACACAACCCCTATCCCCACATTAGATGCGTCACATTCAATCTCAAAAGATTTAGCAAAATTAGGCAAAGCAAGAATAGGTGCATGTGTTAATTTATCTTCAAGCTATTAAAAGCCTCCTCTTGTTCATCGCCCCACTTAAACCCCACATTTTTCTTTAGAATTTCATTTAAAGAGGAAGCTAGTGTGCTAAAGTCTTTCACAAATCGCCTATAGAAACTAGCCAAACCATGGAAACTCCTCACCTCACTCACATTTTTAGGTGTAGGCCAATCTCTAATAACTTTTACCTTTTCCTCATCAACTTGCACACCTTTAGAACTAACAACAAAGCCAAGGAACACTACTTGTTTAGTGCAAAATGTGCATTTGTCCTTATTAGCATACAAACTCTCTTTCCTAAGCACTTCCAAGACACTACTAATATGGCCCAAATGATCATCCAAAGTCAAGCTATATATCAAAATATCATCAAAATAGACAACCACAAACTTTCCAATGAAATTTCTCAACACATGATTCATAAGTCTCATGAAAATGCTAGGTGCATTGGTTAGGCCAAAAGGCATGACCAACCACTCATACAATCCAAACTTAGTTTTGAAAGCGGTTTTCCACTTATCACCTTCTTTCATTCTAATTTGGTGGTAACCACTTTTCAAATCTATTTTGGAGAAATAGCAAGAACCATGCAACTCATCCAACAAATCATCAAGTCTAGGGATTAGATGTCTATACCTCACGGTTATGTTGTTGATGGCTCTACAATCTGTGTACATTCTCCGTGATCCATCCTTCTTTGGCACCAAGATAATGGGCATAGCATAAGGGCTCAAGCTCTCTCTCACCCATCCTTTATGCATCAACCCTTCCACTTGCCTTTGAATCTCCTTAGTCTCTTCCAGATTGCTCCTATATGCGAGTCTATTAGGAAGTGAAGCTCCCAGAATGAGGTCAATTTGGCACTCAATTCCTCTTAGTGGAGGCAAGCCATGAGGAATGTCTTTAGGAAAGACATCCTCAAACTCCTTCAACAAGGCTTCAATACCTAGAGGCAAAGTCATAGCAATAGAAGACAAACACAAATCATGAGGCATTTGCATAAACATAGGTTGCCTTGCAAGCATCACTCTCTTCACCTCTTTAGCTCTCATAAACAAGCTCTCCACTTTTCTCTCAACTATCTTTTCACTCTTTTCCCTCTTTTTATTCTTTTTGTTTTTCTCTCCATCCTTTTGTTTTTCTTTCTCTTCTTTTCTCTCTTGTTTTCTTTTCAATCTCATTTTTATTTGGTCCTCACAAACCTCACTTGGAGACAAAGGTGTGAGGGTAACCTTTGTTCCTTTATGTACAAAAGAGAATTTATTAGTTAAGCCATTATGCACAACATCCCTATCATATTGCCAAGGTTTAGCAAGCAAAAGATGGCTAGCCTCCATAGGGACTACATCACAAAGAATTGCATCAAAATATTTACCTATAGAGAAACACACCACAACTTGCTTATCTATAACTATTTCTCCATTCTCACTCAACCATTGGAGCTTATAAGGCCTAGGGTGAGGGGTGGTTTTTAGGCCAAGTTTCTCCACTAACCTAGCACTAGCAACATT
This sequence comes from Spatholobus suberectus, assembly GCA_004329165.1. NCBI lineage: Eukaryota > Viridiplantae > Streptophyta > Magnoliopsida > Fabales > Fabaceae > Spatholobus > Spatholobus suberectus. The sequence goes on along the minus strand of CM014729.1, from coordinate 50,037,127 downwards.
AGTACAACTCCTTCCATCAATAATCAAATAACATAATTTTCCCATAACTAAGCACCTAATATGAAAAATGTTCTCTCTTTGTGTTTCATCCCTATCCTTACAAACACTCCCCATAAGCCTCCTAACCATCAAAAGGTCCCCCTCATCGGGTGGGAGGTCACCATCACTCTCACCCTCACTAGATGAACTAGATTCACTAGAAGAGGATGCACTAACCACATCACCATTATCCAAGACAATCATAGTCCTCTTATTAGGACATTGGGAAGCAATGTGACCTTTCCCTAAACATTTAAAACACTTAATGGAACTAGATTTAGAAGGATTAGAGGTAGAGTTAAGAGGGGTTTTATCACTTGAAGAACTCTTCTCTTGAAGTTTGGATGAAGAGCCCTCCTTGTTGAATTTGTCCTTATCCTTCCAAGATGAAGAAGCATAGGAGGAAGACTTCTTGAAGGATTGCTTCCTCTTCAATTGTTGCTCCACTTTGATGGCTTGGTGAATGAGCTCCTCCATAGTGGCATAATGATGCAACTCCACAATGTCTTGAATTTCCCTATTAAGGCCATGCAAAAATCTAGCCATGGTTGCCTCTTGGCTCTCCTCCACTTGAGCTCTTATCATTTCCATCTCCATCTCCTTATAGTATTCATCCACACTCTTCCCTCCTTGTGTAAGCCTTTGGAGTTTATTATGAAGATCTCTCCCATAGTAAGAAGGCACAAATCTATCCCTCATAGTTCTCTTCATTTCTAACCGAGTGTTCACCATAGGCCTCCTCATCCTCATAATGTCATGCTTCACTTGGTTCCACCACACCAAAGCATATCCTTCAAACTCCAATGAAGCCAATCTAATTTTCTTTTCTTCACTATAATCATAACATGAAAATATTTGCTCCACTTTCATCTCCCACTCAAGGTACACTTCTGGGTCACAAGTTCCTTGAAAACTAGGAATTTTAACCTTCACTCCATCCATGTTATCCTCTCTATTATTTTCTCCCTCTCTATGTCCTCCTCCAAATCTCCCTCTCCTATGCCTTTTTTCTCACTCATCTTCCCCATAACCTCCATCACTCCCATGAGAAGATGAAGTATACCTCCTTCTCTCCACATTTTCCAACCTCACACTCACATCTTCATTACTCTTTTGCATCATCTCCCACCTTGTCTCATTCTCCCTATGTATTGCTTCTAACTTAGCATCATTTTCCATTCTCAACTGCCTCATCTCCTCCCCAATTTTAATCATCTCCACCATTAATTTTGCGGATTTAGGAGATGGTGGATCACTACTCGTCGTTGGTGAAGCCATACCTACACAAAATGGTTAGCACAAATAATAGAAATCAAAGAATCCTCTCCACTCTCTAAGTGTTTATACTCAAGTCACTCGTGTTTCACTCTTTCAAGTTTTTTCTATAATTTGCTCTCTCGCTTTTTTTTTTACCACTCTTGCTCCTCTTAAGTTCTTGAAAAGAACCACCAAATTTCAATAACAAAGAAATTCTATGTGAAATATGCCACGAGATCCAAGACCAACTCAAGAAGCCAAAAAAAGGAAAACTCAATGACAAAACTAAGGAATTTAAATGACAAACAATAAAAGCTATAAGAAACAAAAGGAACAGTCAAAAGAAAGCCAAAGGAAGACAAAAGGAAGACTCAAAGACAAAGAGATAAGAACAAGTAAGGAAAAATGAAGAGCATGTGTATATCCACCACCAAAAACAAGTCAAAAGTATATGAAAGAAAAATAATATCACTATGAGAGTTAGATTACCAAAGAGGGCAAGCTTTTTTTTATAAATGGGCAAATTTTTTTATTTTTTATTTTTTATAATTTTTTTTTGCAATTTGGCCCCCAAACTTTTTATAATTACACTTGGGCCCCTAAATTTTTTTGTATTTTCACTTTTGCCCTTATAAAATTGCCAATTGGTCCTTGAATATTTTCTTTTTTTTGGACCTTCAATTTTTTTTATTTGCAAAAACGCCCTAACTATCACCAAACAAAATTTTTAAGATCTAACAAGTGTTCTACTGCAAAAATCTCAAGAACACTATGAGTGTTCTTCCCCAATTTCAAAATTCAAAACTCCCAAAATCAACTATAAACCTCCAATCAAGTAATGTTTAGCAAAATTTAAGTGTCTATATATGAAACAACACAAATCAAGTAGGGATTTAACACAAAAACACCAACTAACATGAATCTAGAAGGATCAAAATCTAGATCTAAATAAAAAACAAATGAAGAACAACAAGAACAAAACAAATGAAGAACAACAAGAACAAAACTGCAGAGTTTGACACAATTTAGAAGAAACAAGATGAGAATAAAACCAAACAAGCTGGATGAACAACAACTAAGGCAGAACTCAAGGAATTAAGCAATGAAAAACTCACAAATTGCTGTCCCACCCACTGGGGAGGCAGCCCGGCGGACACGAACCAGAATTGGAACCACGAATTTTGACGCAGACCTACCCGGCGGGTTGTATAGGCCGCCCGACGTACATGAATCCGGTTTTAGCAAAATAGAATACCAATCCACAAAAATTGATGTTGAATTTCTAACTCTGATTACCAAATGATGAACCTCAAGGTGGATCTTAATTTTCAACACCTCAAAATTTTCCAAATTGAATCCACAAAACAGAATTTGAAGAAAAACAGAAAATGGAAAAGAAAAGGAATGGAGAAGACATCACAATCAATTCATGATTGATGAGTCAATGAGGATTCGCCACAAAGAAATTGTTCTTTGATAAGAATCTAATGGTTCAATCCAAGAACCTAGAGAGAACACTCTCTTAGCAAAAATGCTATCAATTTCTTAATTCATCAAAAGTGTTTACCAAGTCTCCATAGGGAACCTATTTACACTATCACTAAAATAAGGCCCAAATAGTAACAAGCCCAAAACAAGTCATAATAGGTCCAAACATAGTCAACTAAAAAAAATAAAGCTAACAACTCCACTAAAGCCCAACAAAGGCCCCAAATAAAAGTGCTTAAAAAATATAAGGAAATCCTAATCTAAAACTTGGCTCCAATTTATTATCTTCAAGCTTCCCAGACCCTCCTCTTCCTTCCCCGTGAATGTGTTAAGCCTCTTGCCAAGTTCCTCTTGAATTATCCTTCTCCTTCCTCTCGTCATAGGACCATCTATGTCCATCTCTTCTTTCTTAAAGTCCTTGGATAGTCCTCTATCACTTATGTCTTCAACCTTTGTTTTGTAGAAGAACAAGTAGACGAAAAAGATGTTAGCTCCGCCCCTGCTCAAAATCCTTCAGACGTTCGTCAAGAGGTAAAAGAATTGAAGCAGACTGTTCAACGTCTGGAGGCTACCCTTATTAAAGAAAGCAGGAAGCGTAAGCGTGATGAAGCATTGCTTACAAAATTGGCGAAGTGCTACAAAGGCAAGTTAGGCTCATCATCCACACCTTCAGATTCTAACTCTCTTGATTGATGATGCCAAAAGAGGGAGAAAAACAGGAGATCACAGGGGGAGCACAATCTTAGGGGGAGTATCTCTTATCATATTATCTTCTCTTTTTATTTTACTACTTTGTTTACAATTACAATTAGTTTCCAGTCTACTTATGAATCTGAACTCTTTGCTTAATTGCATGATATTATGACTGCTTGATAAACGTATCTTTCATAACTAAAAAGATCTTGCATGGAAAACATAGTCTGATAAAACTTAAGTTTTGAAACTGCTTTTAAAATATAAGATGTTTGTCATCATCAAAAAGGGGGAGATTGTTAAGACAAAGGACAAATTTATGACCCTTACTTCATTTTGATAATAACAAACAATCTTATGCTTAATCGTCTGATCACACGTTTTTATTATTATATGTTTTCACTATCATCTGCTCACGCGTATTCTATAAAGTAAAGATGTATGCCAACTAACTCCCTAAGACAATATATATATATATATATATATATATATATATATATATATATGTTGAACTTTTTGAAGCTCTGTTACTCGAGAACCTTTTGGTTTTGGAAAGCGTGGACCCTCTCAAAAAAGAAGACATCTACATACCTATCTCTGATAAGAGTTAACTTTACGCTTAAAAGAAGGAATTTATGTACAGATGTCACTATGGAAAGCAAATATGTCCACTACAACAAGATTGAGTATGAGAAAGGCTAGATAAGCATACTGCTTTATCTTATTAGAGTGACTGGTTGGTGAAAGGCATTAAATGCGACATTTAATGCTCCAACGACTATTTTCTTCTTTTTACAATGCCAGATGAATGGTGTCTCCAAAAGCACTCACAACAGACACTTTGGGAGAACCCTATAAATAAATGAGTAGTTCATCATCACAAGGACGAAACTCTTGGCAAACGTTCTCTCTCAATCTGTAATCTTGAACATATTTTGCTTGTAACACTTTCCTAAGCTTCATTGTACATTCGTTTGATAAGACGCTAGCTTAGTGTGATAACTTACCCTCAACCATTTCTTTGTGAAATTGGTGGAAAGCTTGAAAAGGCTTGGATCAAAGAATACTTGGGTATTTGCTTGGAGAAGCAAGTGAAAAACTACTTGGGTTGAGCCTGAAGAGGCTTAGATAAAAGAATACTTGTAACTTTGATTAAGTTATAGTGGGACTTAGTTGTATACTAAGAACTAGACGTAATCTCTAAGGTGAGACGAACCACTATAAAAATATGTGTTTCTCTCGCTTTTTGCTTACCTTTGCTTTTCAAAATATCTATCTCTCAAACGTAATCATCTCTTTGGAAAAGTTTTGTGAAAACTTTTAAAAATACAATTCAACCTCTCTCCCCTCCCCGCCCCCCTTCTTGTGTTCTTTCTGTGCTTTACAATTGTTGTTGTTGTTATTGTTATTTGATTTGAATTTAATTAAATGTAATGGGACATTCACCTATGATTTAAATATTTCTTAATTTTACTTTTTTCCATAAGTATTCCAGTTTGATTGTGATATTTTATATATGCATCAATTTAATTTTCAATATAATTTTGAAAATATTTCATACAAAATCATATGAGAGTATATATCATTTATAATTTAGTAGTGCTATACTTTATGAAAGAAAGTGACACACATTGCAGGAAATGACAATGTGTACCAATGCCCCTTTTAAATTAAATCTTAATTAAAAATTAAAAAAAAAAGATTTGATGAAATACAAAAAGGTTTGTATAGATATACAAAAAGTGTTTCATACTAATTAATATTTCCCTTTTATAATTTAATAAAATTAGTACCATGTAATAAGGTGATTTATATCTTATACTCTAAAAAAATGATATATATATATATCATAACATATTATCAAATTATATACTTATATGTATTAGTTCTAATTTAATATTATTTTTTTATATTTTGTATTACTTAAGTTAATTTAAATTTAAATATTATTTTAATTAATAAATGTTGAATATTTTCATGTATTTTTTTCTAAAATTATTTGTTACTTTAAATTTATGAATTGATATTTTTACTTTATTTATATGAAATTTAATTAATATTTCTAATTTATTTACATAAATTTTATAATTTATTTGTGATATTTTAAGCATAAAATAATACGATTAGAATTTAATTTAAATTAAAATATTATTTATTAATTTGTTGTCATGAATTAATTATGTTAGTTAAACACTTATTATAAATTATATGAGAAATAATAGTAATGATAACAATATAATTTATTAATGCTCAAAATATAATATGATTATTATAGAGTATTGAAATTTAAATTAATGGGACAAATAATAAAAAAATAAAATTATTCTATATGGAAAAGTTTCTAATATTATTTACCATAATTTAAAATAATAATAATTTGAATCTAATACAAATGATAACAATATAATTTATTAACGCTCAAAATATAATGTGATTATTATAGAATATTGAAATTTAGATTAATGGGACAAATAATAAAAAATAAAATTATTCTATATGGAAAAGTTTCTAATATTGTTTATCATAATTTAAAATAATAATAATTTGAATCTAATATAAATTGGAAAATCAAAATAATATATGTCAGTCATAATTATATTAATTAATTAAAATCAAAATATATATTAGTCATAATTACTTTAATTAATATAATTATGTATTTTTATGAATTAAAAAATAATAGAAAAACATAGCTGCATATCTAGAAGATAAATTAGAATGTATATTGATTGTATTTGTCTTAGTTAACATGATCTTGCATTTTGATTTAAAAATTAAATTAAAATATATTTTTGATCTGTATAAAATTTAAAAATATTTTATCAATAATATTATAATGCCATTGTTCATTTTAAAAGAATCATTATTTTTTAACTATTTTTTAAAAATTATTATAACTTAAAACCAAATAAAATAAGTAAAAATATTACAATTAAGATAAATTTATATTAAAAAATATTTAACTCAATTGTAATTTCTATAATAATAATTTAGATATTAAGGTATTTTATGTAAAATATTTAAATGTTGCTTATATATTTTAAACTTGTATTAATAAATGATTTTTGTTAAATATAGATATCTTTTGAATTTATCAAGAATGATTTTTAAAAAAATAAAAACATTAACTTGTATTATTAGAAATCATTATAAATATTTATATTCACTTTCTCTAGGATGAAGTTTAGTATAAGAAATTTATCTTTTTAGGTTTATTGTCTCCACATTTTACGTCATCAACGGTCCTTTAACCATCATTATGACTCTTTAATTGCATAAAAAAATTAAAAAAAGAGCGATATGTGTTTTTATATAATTTTTCCTCACAAGAATGTCAGAATGATAACCACTTCTATCACAACATATAGTTCCTGTATTATTAAGAAAGTAAGAAAGATTATTTAAAGAAAATAGTACGGAAGAAATAACAAAGTAAAAAAAAAAAAAACTATATGAGAGTATGAAAAATATCAACTTGAAAAATTCACATGTTAGACAGATTTTATAAGATGAGAAAAAGTTAAAGTATGAAAAATTTTAAGAGAAGGATATTAATAATATATAAATAATAATAATAAAGTAGTGAAAAACTGAGAAATTATAACAATGTCTTTCTATTAACACCTTTGAAATTATCTATGATACACAAAAGAGTCTCGCATACTTACAAATATATACCAACCAATAATGATCAACTCCATCAGAAATAACAAAAAAAAATATAAGAAAAGGACTACAATTGCATTGACTTAAGAATTACTAATGAAAGAACTAACTCTAACAAAATAATCTAATTTGCAGGGGGAAAAAACACAAATCAAAACATAGAAGAAATAAGAAAGTCAATTTGATAATAAAAAATTGAAGAGTCAATTTGAAAGGACAATGAGATCAGAAAGATGAGATCAATCAAAATATGAAAGATAGGAAGAAAGGATGAGTAGCAGAGAAGGAAAAGTCTACCCAAATAGAAGATGAAAAGGTAGATAATGTGAAATTGTCATCCACACACACATATAAATATTGTTTAATTGTTTAAATTACCAGTTATATATTTGTATTATGAAATAAAAAAAATCTTGCAAGAATTTTTGTGACAAATATGTATAATAATTGATTATATTTTTTAAAAAGAAAATTATAATATTTCTCTTTAGTGACAAATATGTTAAAGAGTAAATTAAAAACCTAAATCAATAATAATAATAACAATAACAATAACAATAACAATAACAATAACAATAACAATAACAATAACAATAATAATAATAATAATAATAATAATAATAATAATCATCATCATCATCATCATCATCATCATCATATAAGATTTAGTGATTGATCAAAATCACAAAAAAAAAAAGTATGATAATCATATTTTTTTTTACAAACATGATAATAATACATTATCTCGTATTACAATTTGTAGAGTAATCCATTTTTTATTTGCAATAAAAAATGGTAATTTAATGATTCTATTGGGAGTAATCAATCAATAAACTGAAATTTTATTTATTATATATTATAAATGCTTTAATTATCATGATAAAAAATATTACCATAATTATCATAATTAACATGATTATAAATAACATTCAATAAAATTTGAAAAATTAATTTTCTTATTATATAAAATCAAAATCAATTTAAAACTTAATTATTTAATTGATGAATTTAAGTAGAATATATAATAGATTATAAACATCTTAATTATAAATGCCTTAATCATAATAATCTTAATTACTATAATTAAATATAATAACGTATAATGTATTTATATGAATCAAAAAGAAAAAAATATATCTATAGAATTTAGGCTGGAAAAGAATGAAGGAGGTGTTGCCACGTGGCATCTTTCCATGTTATAAATGTAACCCCAGTGTTTTCCTAATGTGTGATATAATGGTTTAATAATTGAAAGTGGAAATTAAATTTAGTTTTGAAATTAAGATGTAATAAATAAATTATAGATGTATGGTTGTTGTTTTATGTTGTATTATCTTGGAAACTCCAGTTTGAATAGTAGAATTTGAGAAAAAGTTGTTTGAGCCAAATGTCTCTATTGGTGATATCTTAGTTGGTTTAGGGAGGAAACAATGGTGCTCAACCAGTTTTGAGCCTAAGAGTGTCCGGAGGCAAGAGTTGGGCCTTGGTTGCCCAAAGCCCTTTTGGGCCCAAATCCTCTATATAAAGAGGAAGACCTTCTCTTCTCCGTCAAATTTTTTTCCTTCAAGTTCCTTCTCCCAAATCTCTCTAAACTCTCTCTAGCTCTCTTCCATCTATTTCCTCTATACCAACAAGTAGAGTTGTGTCTCTCTTGGTTTAGTGTGAGAGTTGTTCTTCTTCTTGAACGTTCTCCTCAAAGTTTGGCTCAAGAGTTCTAGTTCTATGTCTCTCCTCTTCCATTAATTTAAATTTTGGAGACTCCAAGAGGGAAGGGAAGCTTACTATCGATTGATTCTGTGTTAGTGGCTGCTAATTTGTTGATTTCATGCTTTGGAAATGGTTGAATTTTTGTAAATGTTGTCATATGTTATTCTTGATAAAAATGGGTTTTTGGAAGAGATTTTGAAAATTTGTTGATGATTTGTGGATAAAATTGTTATGTAATCGGTTAGAAAGGTATTAGAAATAACTAGGAGTATCTTGATATGCTTATTGTTGATTGCTATAGCAAAAATGACCTTTGGTCATCTCAATGTGAATTGTAAAAATCGTAGTTGTCGTTTAGCAATGAAATTTTGGCGCTTAGCGACGAATTTGTCGCTTAGTGACAGAATTTTGACACTTAGCAACGGATGACAGAAAACTCTCCAGTAGTTTGGCACTTAGCGACGGATTTGGCACTAAGCAACAAAACTAATCCTCTCTAATGTATTGGCACTGAGTGCCAGTTTTGTGGCTAATGTATGCATTTTATAACTCATTTAGTATAGTTATTTTCACTAGATTACTTGCATTTTATTATGGTTTAGGATTAGTTAGTTATCTAATTGCATGTTTTTCCCTTCTTGTATTATGTTACACCTTTTTCTTTGTTTGTCGTTGTTTTTAGGAAAATCTTGTAGGTTTCTTAGGCTTGGAAAGTAAAAAAAAACTTACAATTGGAAGTCCTCAAGATGATTTGAATACCTTTGAGCACTTGGAAGTCCTTTTGGAAGGCAATGGAGTCATCCCAAAGCATTTGGAAAGCAAAATCTTGGAGAAAAAGCCTTCGAGACTTCGCCACCACCTGGTGGTGCCTTTCCTTAATGCTAAAAGAGTCCCTACGCGTCTGCCACCACGTGGTAGTGCACCCCTCTAGAGCAAAAATCACTATTGTGCGCCTACCACTAGCTGGTGGTGTATTTCACCGTGTGGTGGGCGGAACTACTTGAAGGATTTCACAAGTTTTTAATTTTCTTCTAAGGATTAGCTTAGGCCCAATTATAAATGAGATATGAATAAACCTTTCTAGGGATTTTGTTTTTATCTTTTGAACTCTATTCTAAGCACAGAGAATTGGGAGAATTATTCTTCTTCTTCTTCTTCTTCAATCTCTAGGTTAGTTTTATGTTTCCTTTATTTTCTGTTTGGCGTTCTCTTATGACTATGTGTGAATAGAACCCTTTCTTTCTAGGATTCGGCGTAGCCCTATGATTGTGTTAATGAATTGATTTCTATTTGTCTATGTGTGATCTTGTTCTTCTTGATTCTTTTCCTATTGATTTATTTATGCGAAACGAATTGGCTAGCGTTTTTCGTAATCTTAGGGATTTGGGGAGGTACTAAGAGGTGAACCCAAACACCAGACCCATAGGAAAGGAACTTAGGTTTAAATCACGAAAGTAGGTTAAAGCCTTCGAGGAATAATTGAATTAACAAAGAACTTAATGGGTCTAATTGAACATAGTCATCAAGACAGTAGGTGGTAAATTTGGTTAGATACCCCTTCGCTTCTTGAAAGAGAACGAAGGGTATCTTAGGTTAATTCACTTTCATTGAGAACAAGTGAAACATATAAGTAGCAAAATTAAGACATTAAGCATCATAGAGTGAAACCTCAATCCTGGAAGTCTTCCTATTTGAACTACATCCAATTTTAATTACAACTTTATTTAATTTCTAAATTGCATTTTTTTTCAATTGCTCTTCCCTAAATTTTCCCAACTAAAATCCTTTTTGTTTAATTTTATTTATTTAGCAATAATCACTAAACACGCAGTCCCTATGGAGACAATCTTTTATTATTACTTGACGACAACCATGCACTTTTGGTTTTTCCACATCAGTGGCACTGAGCATGGATTTATCAAGGTTGGGTCCAAGAAAAAGGTGAAACGATGTTGATTCCAAAGATATATTCACCCTGTACACTTGATTTTCTAAATTTATTATTGTTGTTGTTAGTTGATAATGTTATTGACTCCTAAGGATGTCAAATGTATATTTTAAGACAAGTTGGACGTTCAAATGGTTTTCAAAAATGAGTTTTGGTTTTTAATTATGGTGATTTGTTTGATATGTTGTTGAAGTGGAAGGTTGCTTAGATAGGACCTCCACTTGTTGTCGAGAGGATTTGTTGGTAAAACTCAACAGAGGTATAGGTTGCTCAGATAGGGCCTTGCCTGATAGCCATGATAGGTGTTGAATTGAGCCTACATGGTGTTGTTGTGTTGTTGTGGTCATGTGTGGTGCTTTATTGAGCTCACTTGGTGTTTTGGATGAAAATTGTTGTTTATTATTGATTATGACTTGTTGATGATGAAATGAGGATTATTGGTGTTGTACATGCATTGCATGCATATGTTGGCAGCTAAGGTAGCTAACGATAGACCTCATGCCGTGGTGCGGGCAAGCACGTAAGTTGGTTGGCTAACTGGAGTAGGCAGCTCAGATAGGGCCTCCAACCTAGTGTTGGATAAGACGTGAGACAGTTGTCAATAGGTCTTTGGGGATAATTGGATGGGCAATTCCCTAGAGGGCCAAGGTAGTGCAAACCTTGAGTTGTAGTGAGCTACCACCCACATACAATTATCCTGACAAACCACATAAATTTATCCGTAGATCAGAGTCGGCAATCCCTGAATGGTGCATGGCACTTGTTGTTATTGATGTCATGTTAAGGGATGAGACCTGGCTAATCGCTCGATTGTTGAAAATCTCTCGAAAGTAGTGCCCTCATGCATTGGCATGGTGATTGATATCACTGATCTATAAAGTGACCATGCATTATAGAATTGTATGTGGATCCTATGTATGTGTGTGTGTGTGTGTGTGTTTGTATGTATGCAAATGAAGATTTCTTTTATTATTATTGTTGTTGGTGGTGATGTTGTATGTTGTTGTTGTCATTGTGATTAATGTTGCTGTGGTTGCTATTGTTGTTTTTCTTGTATTGATTTTGGATGTATGAGTTGGAGAATTCTTATCATTTTTCTTTCATAATATATGTTATGTTGTTTCAAGTAAGTTTACCCTTGCGTTGTTTGCACATGTGGTGTTTGTCTATGATGATCATGTCATTAACGTGGGAGCAGATGTAGAGACGTCGGTTGCTCTAGCTAATAAGAGTTGACGACTAAGCTGTTAGCTTGGAGACAATGAGATATGACAAGTTCCATTGTCACTTTTGATGTTGTTTTGATAGCTATTTTAGTTTTGCTGTATAGCTTAACCAACATTAGGGACTGAGTTTTGTATTCCCTCTCCCTTACTGATGTATATTAATATTAAAGTAAAGGCATTGGTACAGATGTTTTATTTAGTTTTGATTTGTACATATAAAACATTTATACATATTAAAAATGGATAGTCTCTTATGTGTGTGTGTGTGCGTGCACAATTTAGATGAACATGGAATTTGTATGTTACTAAGGTAGTTTAATCAAAAATGGTAGTGTTGTCCAGTAGTGACAGATGGGCCTTTACAATAAAATCTTCTTTTATAATATACTAGTTTCTTACCCATGCGATGCACGAGTGAGTTTTATAAGGAGATAAAAAAATAATAAATATTTGTAAATACAAAGAAAATTTGGATGGTTTTTATAATGTAAAGAAAAAAGACTTTAAAGATTTGTATTAACAACAGTAAAATTTGAAAATAATAATACTTCTCTTTTAAATATCTCATTAAGACAAATTCTCAAAAGCTTCTCTATATACGACATTAATTATACAAATTTCAAACATGTTCCCATGATTTTCCAACAAGATTTTAATCCTTCTATAGATCATACTATTGAAAAAGAAACATACAAATTGTCTATGTCTAAATATAGGTCTTGGAAGATATAGTCAATTGAAGAAAGTGTCTGGCCTTGAGATTTATTAATTGTCATTGCAAATGACACAATAATAGGAAATTGTCTTCACTGGAACTTAACTAGTAGAGATTGATTGCTAAGAATTGTACTCATCTGAGGTATCAACAAATTCCACCAACTTTATTTCGAATGAGAATTTGGCATTGAATAACATGTTTTCCTATCTTCCTTATAGGAGGAGGAAGTCCAGAACAATTAATGGCATTTAAGATTTCTGGTGAAAAAGTCTCCAACTTGTAACATGCCTGGGGCACTGACGAGGGCGGGGAGTGATCGTCAATGCAAAAGAGATGAGGCATAGACAAGGAGTGGCTCCTAGCAGGCTTCTAGTGGGAAAGGTACATGAATGAATCGAATACACATCGGAATGAAAGGGATCTAATGGTTGTGCAGGTATGAGACTGTATAGTTGAGGATAGCTTAAAGGAATTAATAAGTGCTATCTATACAAACAAGATGCCTCTACTTTTCGGTAGCTCATCACTTAAGAACTCCATAGTTAAGCGTGCTTGACTTGGAGCAATTTAGGGATAAGTGACCTCCTGGAAAGTTTCCAAGGAAGCGTGTGAGTGAGGACAAAGCACGTTGAAAAGTCTTATGTTGGTTTGTGGGGACAGCTGTTGATCCTGAAAGCTGTCGGGCATTACACAACTCACATTCTGTATTTCCTTCTTCAACACAAACTAAATCAGAACTCAAATACGTGTTTTCCTCACTTGCAATTCTACTCATGATGTAATTGTTTACTTGTGATACAACATCCAATGTAGGACACATTATGCTTCTTCCCTTAAAATATTCATGATTTTCCATATTTTGTAACATATTAGGATATGCAAAGTCAATTAATTCATCCAAAGCCTTTTCTAAATTTTTAATCAACATATCCTAAGGTATTTGAATTTCAGATTCACCTTTAATGCTATTCCCAGCAAATCCATCTCCTATTTTCAATATCCATTCACAAAATTGTTTCAATTTAAGGAGGTTAGATTAACTTGATGGTGAATTTAGTCTCATGTTTTTTGAAAGCCTCAACACTTGACAAAAAGACCACAAATATGAAGAATTAATGATTGCATTATCAATATCTTGTCTTGATCCCCTAAGAATAATAGGTAATATTTGTCTAAAGTCACCTCCCAAAACAACTACCTTCCCACCAAAAGGCAATTTAGAATTGAAATTATCAGTAAATCTTAAGACATCTTTCAAGCATTTATCCAATGCTTCAAAACACAACTTACTTACCATGGGGGCTTCATCCCATATAATTAATCTATCCTTCTGCAAAAGTTTAGCATGAAGGGTTCCCTGCTTAATGTTGCAACAAGAATTTTCATTTATATTCAATGGAATTTTAAACCTTGAGTGAGCAGTTCTTCCATTAGGAAGTAACAATGAAACTATGCTACTTGAAGCAACATTTAAACATATATGCCCTTTGGATCGAATAGCAGCTGACAAAGTATTCCACACATGCTTTTTCAATACCATCATTGCCATATAAAAAGAAAACCCCTCCTTTATTAGCTTCAATTGTAGTCATTATTTTATTAAATGCATATTTTTGCTCATTAGTAATTGTCTTTAAAGACAGTGATTGGGTTGAAATAGTATCAAAATGACATCTTTTCACTTGATGAGGTTGACTATCACTATCTGCATTCAACATCAATATAAAAACAAAGATGTTATTAAACAAAATATCATAACAAATGAAATAAATAATAAGCAAATCTGGATACAAAATGTTTTCTTTTCCAACTACTGTTACCTTCTTCTTGTTTGCTCTCTCTCTATTTAAATCATCTAAAACCAAAAGAATGAAAATAATTGTTGAAGTCAAAGATTATTGTAATTATAAATTAATTATTTACAAAAAACTTGTATGAAAATACTTGTAGTTATGGATTTTAGAGGTTCCTTGCTTGTAATTTGACTATTTAGGATTGATACCATTCTTTTTCTAGTACTTTCATTAAAGGATGGATTGACAGGAATATTACTCCCACCGAAAGTTGCATTGCTTATATTCTGACACTCAAATATTCTCTTTCTCTTATTCAATAGAATCATCTTTTTTTTTATATCGTGCCAACTTCTATTGATATTTTTTGTTTGATGCATTGTTGCTAAATAGGAGGATGAAGATTGAATGCTATTAAAAAAAGATAAAAAAAAATTGTGAATAACATTTAACACGTAATCTATTAAGGTTGAATCAAGTGAATGATGTTTAGGATATTAATAATGAAATTTGCAAAAAGACTCTTCATAAAAAGTGACACATTTCTAATAAATAATATTGAGATTTGTAGTAAAATATTTTATGGACTATTGTATATAAATGAAAAGACCTAAAATTTTTCATTTTATTTTTCTTCTAATTATGTTTCATATAAAAATTAAGTTGAAAGCATTAAAATTACAAAATAAAAAGTATAAGACTTTTATTTGGCATTTATAAATTATTTTAAAAATTTTATTAAATTGAGCAGTTACAAAAAAAAATTAATTAAAAAATTAGTAATTATTCTCTCAAAATATACTTACATCAAAATATATCTCTCTAAAAAATGAACTCACAGTGATGAATATTTCAAAAATTGAAGAAAATGTATATACAATAATAAATAAATTTCTATTTATAAAAAAACCATTTTTTCTTACCTCTTATTAAATCTCAAAAACTGAATAAATGAAGTTTCTTGTGTCCAACTTCAATCAAGCCGAAAGAAAAAAAGCATATAATCTTCTTATGTCTTATTAAAACCTCAAAATCGAATGAAGATTAAAAGACATATTTTCAAACCGCAACATTGCTATGACGATTTCCTTTGTAAAATCCTTAAACAACAAACCCACAAATATATCAAAAGATGAAATTAAAAAATGGCTTTTCATCCAATATATTTGTTTTTAACAACTTTTGTTTTTATAAGCCATTATTATAAGCTAAATACGGAAATATTAATGACGTTTTGTTTTTAACGTTTAAAGTATTGTAGCACTCAAGAATTAAAAAAAAAAAAAGGCTTCTTTTTCCCATGTCTCACGTTTAATAAGTGAGAGAAACTATTAATGTAGTGATATAAATAATTTAGATATTTTATCTTTATTAAAAAAAAATAATTCAATCAACTATATTTTTTTACATACAATCAAAGTTATTTATGAATTCTTTTAATTATTGTATAACAACGTCAATTATAAAAATAATATTTTTATCTAGAAACAAATTAGATTATTATTTTTAAGATGACATTTTATAAAATCATATTAAATAAATATTTATAACTTTGTAGGAGCTAAAAAGTGTTGATATGATAAGGGAAAAGGAATACTAAACCCCGACATCATGTGCATCATCGTAGACAATAATTAATAGTATTTAATCACCTTTAATCCGTCTCATTACTCATAATTAATTATATTTATATTTATTTTCTTATTTTATGCCACCAAAGTGCACGGATAAGAGTATTAAATAAATCTATATAATTATTTTAACTAAAATTGTTAAATAGTTTTATATTATTATATAATAAATAATTTATTTTTTAATAGGAACTTCAAATTTTGTACGATGTGCACCTAAAAAAAAGTCATTCCTCATAAGTCTATAGACTAATTTATTAGCCTCAAGTCAAATTAAACTTAATTATTAAAAGTTAATTTTGTTTTAAAAATTATTCTAATTTAAAGATTATACTTTAAGTAGTATTAAAATACTTTTAAATTTAACAGATTTATTAAATTATAAATTTATTGATAAGCATATACATTTAATGTATTTTACTTACATGCTTGATCTTTCTCATATTTCTAGTTCTGTTGGGAAAGACAAAAACAAATATTTAAAATACAGTTAAAAATTATCAATGATAAGGTCATTCATATACCCTTATATATCCTATGTATATTGGGGGTGTTTTTTGTATCGATTATTTTTTCTCTTCTCTACTCTTTTTTGCATTGCCTTAATTGTCCCAAAATACATAAGTGTTTTAAGTTTTTTTTTTGTTATTCTTACTTCTTATTAATTATTTATTTGCAATGGGGTATTCATCTGAATTTTTTTTCTCTATTTCTCTTCGACTTCTTCCTATTCAAATTTGTGCTTTATTTATTTTTGTTTTTCTTATTCTTACTTCTTCTTCTTATTATTTATTTATCTACAGAAAGGCAGAACATTCTCTCGGTGATGGCTAGAAACAATTTATAACACAAAGGATTACAGGAGGGTCAATTGTTGAAGTTGCGTGATTTGAATGATTCTGAGTTACTTTTAGTTACTGTTTTAGTCAATTAGAAAAATTCCTAATAGAGTGATATTATTTGGTTGTAATTTTGATTGTCACATGCAACACTATAGGGATTAAGTTGTTGTTCTTTTGGATTATGTTTCTAAATTGGAACAAAATAGCTATATTTTATTAATTTATTCTTCAGTTACAAATATTAAAATAATATAGATTAAACAAATGTTAAAATTTCAACTTAGAAATCTATTAAGCATCATCCAATTAAATAATTATTTACATTATGTTTAATAATTATTATTTATGTTTACTAATTATTAATAACGTTAATGAGAAAGAAAAATATGCTATATAGCAATAATGTTATAATCACGTGGCCCTATTAAATGATTAAAATGATTTACATAATAGATTAAAATACTAATTTATTATTGTTATTATTATTATTATTATTTAGAGTAATTTAAGATTTGATTATAATAATGTTATAATATTTATTATTCAGAGTAAAGCACTGCACAAATTTAGAATAATTAAAGAATTTGGCTATAATTACATTGAAATTAGAAATTTGTTTATAATTATGTTATTTAGAGCAATAACAGTATAATTAAGGATGGATAAGTACTTTAAATGGAAACAAATTGATATTAAATGGAAACAAATTTGAAAGATATGTTGGGGAATTACAACCTAATAAGGATTTAATTAAACGGAAACAAATTGATATTAAATGAAAACAAATTTAAAAGATATGTTGGTGAATCACAACTTAGTAAGACTTTAATTAAATGGAAACGAATTGATATTAAATGAAAACAAATTTAAAAGATATAATGACATTTTTTTTTGTAATTTTTGTAATAGTTACCTTTAATATAAAATTCATGTTCTTATCGTTATTGAAAAAACAAGGATCGCACAAGAAGGGAGGATCGAATTGTGCGTTTAAAAAACTTTTTAACTTAAATAAAAAACGAGTTAAAGAAACAGTTAAAATATGGATAAGGGAAGAACAAAGGCATAGAGTTTTTATACTGGTTCACTCAAACTTGAGCTACGTCTAGTCCCTTCATCCTGAAGGTGTTAAACTAACCAACCTTAGCTTACACATAAAAGTGCATAGCTTAAGGAGTGCCAAAAAGATGTGGGATACTCTCGCGCTTGCTTATGAGGGTACCTCACAATAAAAAGATCTAAACTAAGCTTACTTGTAAGACAATATGAACTATTTACTATGGATGATAATGAAACTATTGAACTTATGTTTGGTAGATTTCAAACTATCATAAATAACCTGAGATCCCTAAGTAAAACTTATGATAACTATGATCATATTGACAAAATTTTAAGAAGTTTGCCTAGACAGTGGAGACCACAGGTTACCGCATTGAGAGCGTCCAAGGACTTAATAGCACTCTCCATGGAAGAGCTACTTGGAACTCTCAAGGTTCACAAGTTGGAGCTAAAATAGGATGAAGGATAGAAAAGAAAGTCCATCGCCTTAAGCGTCCAGCGTCCAACAAAGGGATCATCGTCCAAAGCTCTGAATGTGGAAGAATCTTTTGAGGAAGCATCCAAAGAATATGACTATGATAAGGATGAGATATCTTTCATATCAAGAAAGATACAAGCCATGTGGAGAAAAAAAGGAGGGTCTAGAGCTAGAAACCTCCCAAAGAAGTTTAGCAAGGAGCCAAAGAGAAGAGTCCAGCGTCTACTTCGAATGTAATAAGCCTGGACAGTTCAAAGCCAAATGTCCAAGCCTACAAAAGGAGAAAAAGAAAACCTTCTTCAAAAAGAAGAAGAAATGACTCATGGCTACTTAGGAGGATATAGACCTATCCTCGTCGGAAGAAGGAGAGGAAAAAGCAAATCTGTGTTTCATGGCAGAGACTAGTTCAGAAAGCTCAAAGGATGAGCAAGACAATGAGGTAAATTTCAATGACATATTTTCCCTTCGAGAAGCATATAATGAATTGCTCTCTAATTCTTCAACTCTCTTAGTAGGATACAAAAATTTAAAAAGGAAATTTTCCAAAATGACAAAAGAATTCAATTTACTTAAAGAAAATTATGAAAATATTTTGAGAGAGAATGAAAAATTAAAGGCAAAAGGTGTTCTAGAAGTGATACCTCCTAATGAAGCAGTAGAACTTCAGAAGGAAGTAAACCATCTAAAGGAAAGTCTATCCAAATTTGTCAATGGGACTGAAAATTTAAATAAAATTTTATCTTATAAACGAAATCCACATGACAAGTCTGGACTTGGCTTTGTTAAAAAAGAAGTCTCTGAAATAGCTAAAGTTATTACTCACTACAAATATTGTGAAAAAAATAGTCATGAATCATCATGATGCATTCATCGTCCAGTCAGAAAGGGGTCCAATGCCTTCAAAACTAACAAAAAAGGACCCAAGTCCATTTGGGTACCTCAGTCCATGATTATTCCTGTTACAGATTTGCTTGACAACAGAAAAGAAACTCCAGTTATGGTACCTGGACAATGGCTGCTCACGACACATGACAAAAGAAAAGTCTATATTCCAAAGCCTCCAACCAAAGAATGGTGGGTGGGTCACCTTTGGAGGAAACCAAAAGGATAAGATTACGAGTATAGGTAAAATCGGTAAGCACCATTTTCCTTCTATTGATAATGTTTTATATGTTGAAGGACTTAAACACAATTTACTAAGCATAAGTTAATTATGTGACAGTGGACACAGTGTCTCCTTTGACAAAGATGAATGTACAGTCAGAAACTTGGATGGATCTATATTATTTTCTACCAAGAGGCAAAGCAATCTATATAAGATTGACCTAAATGACCTTACAAATCAAAATGTATCATGTCTAGTATCCATCAACGAGAATCATTAATTTGGCATAAGAAACTTGGACATGCAAGCTTGAGATTAATCTCAAAGCTAAATAAGCATAACCTTGTAAGAGGACTTCTAAATCTTGTATACAAATCCAATGTTCTCTATGATGCATGTCCAAAAGGGAAACAAGTGAAAAGCTCTTTTGATTCAAAAAATATTGTTTCCATTACTAGACCACTTGAACATATTGATTTGTTTGGACCTACTAGAATAGCCTCTCTTAGTGGAAAATGATACGGGTTAGTTATAGTAGATGACCATATTAGATGGACATGGGTTATGTTCCTAAAACACAAGGATGAGTCTTACAAAGTCTTTTCTATATTTTGCAAAAGAATTCAAAAAGAAAAAGGTGTTTGTATAGCCTTAATCAAAAGTGATCATGGAAGAGAGTTTGAAAATGAAAGTTTTCAAGGGTTCTGTGAGGAGAACGAAATTCTCCATAACTTCTCTGTATCACGTACACCACAACAAAATGGTGTGGTAGAGAGAAAGAATAGGTCATTACAAGAAATGGCTAGAACTATGCTTAATGATAACTCCACTCCTAAACACTTCTGGGCTAAAGGACGAAAACCCAACATATTATATCTCCATCCTTTTAGGTGTCAATGTTTGATTCTAAACACTAAGGATAATATTGGAAAGTTTGATTCTAAGTGTGATGATAGAATATTGTTAGGCTATTCTGAAACATCCCAGGCATATAGAGTTTACAACTCTAGAACCTTAACGGTTGAAGAAGCCATTCATGTAAAGTTTAATGACAATAAGCCTGATAGAGAATTATCAGAGCTAAACGAATCTTTTACAGATATGAAGTTGGACGATACCAAGCAACCAGCATCCAGAACCTAGTTGGATGACCCAAAGGAAGAAGAAAAAGAACAAATTGGACAACAATGGCAAATGAAGACATACTATCCAGAAGATCAAATTCTTGGAAGTGTACGTGATCATGTCAGGACAAGATCAACCTTCAAGGAGCAAGCTTAAACTGCCTTAATTTCCCAGATGGAACTGAACACTGTAGACAAAGATCTCCTAGACGAAGGCTGGATTAAAGCTATGAAGGAAGAACTAAGTCAATTTGAACGAAATGATGTATGGATGTTAGTTCTTGTACCTAAAGATAAATCCATTATAGGAACAAAATGGGTGTTTCGTAACAAGTTGGACGAGGCAGGTAAAGTGATAAGAAACAAAGCTAGACTTGAAGCTCAAGGCTATTCTCAACAAGAAGGTATAGACTTCACTGAAACTTTTGCGCCTGTAACTAGACTAGAAGCCATTCACATCTCACTTTCATTTGCTGCTCATAGTAATATGAAGCTTTATCAAATGGATGTAAAAAGTGCATTTCTAAATGGTATAATAGATGAAGAAGTTTATGTGAAACAACCTCCTGGTTTTGAGTGTGACACTTTTCCTAATGGACTCAAGCAAGCTCTTAGAGCTTGGTACGAAAAGTTAAGTTCTTTTCTTTTAGAAAATGATTTCACAAGAGGAAAAGTAGACATTACTTTATTTTGCAAAAACTTCCATTCACATTTTATTATTGCACAAACATATGTGGACAATAACATACTTGGTGCTACTAACGAAGCTCCGTGCAAGGATTTCTGTAAGCTTATGATAGTAGAATTTAGATGAGCATGATGGGAGAATTGAAATTCTTCTTGGGATTACAAGTGAAATAGACTAACAATGGCATATACATACATCAAATAAAGTATGCAAAAGAGCTACTCAAGAAGTACAAGATGGACGATGCCAAAGAAATGTGCACACCAATGCATCCATCTTCAGTACTTGGACTGGACGACACATCCAAAAAGGTAGACGAAACCACATACAGAGGTATGATAGGATCTCTACTATATCTTACAACGTCTAGACCTGATATCATGTTTAGTTTATGTCTTTGTGCTCGTTTTCAATTTGATCCCAAAGAAACTCATCTCACAGTAGTAAAAAGAATATTTAGATATTTAAAAGGAACCACTAACCTTGGTCTATACTTTAAGTCAAATAAAGATTACAGGTTAGTTGGATTATGTGATGCTGACTACACTGGGGATAGAATAGAACAAAAAAGTACCAACAGAGGATGTCACCTCATTGGTGGAAATCTTGTCTTTTGGACAAGCAAAAGACAAGGGACGATTGCCTTATCCACAGCAGAAGCAAAATACATCTCAACAGCGTCCTATTGTTCACAAATTTTATGGATCAAGCATCAACTAAAGGACTACAGTATGTATGGGAGTAAAATTCCTATCCTCTGTGATAATATTGCTGCCATAAATCTATCTAAAAATCCTATATTGCATTCTAAAGCAAAGCACATTGCAATAAAACATCACTTTATAAGAGATTATATTCAGAAAGGGGTTATTGACATTCAATTCATTAACACTGAAAATCAATTAGAAGACATATTTACAAAATCACTTCCTGAAGATAAACCCATCCATATTTGAGACCGTCTTGGTATGAAATTTATAAAGGAATAGTTTTCTTTTATGTGCCTTGACCGTCCAATGCCATATAGCGTCCATTATGTTTACATCGTCCATCATGCATGCGTCCATTAGCATTACGGTTTGCATTCCATAATGACTCATATTTATGTGCATAAAAATCTTCATCTGTACACAATCATGCTTTCATTGATAATGATTTGAAATAAATGCTTTATTCTTGTCTGAGTCACTTATGCCCCAAAAACTGCCCTCATGAAACGTATGCACCTGGACTAGCATTTAATGTGCTCTTCAAAATTTGACAGCCAAAACATAAACCCATCAGTTACTTCCTATACACTCTAACACCTGCAAACCAAACACTTACTTGACTTTTGCCATATCTAAGTCTCTCTCTCTCTCTCTTCATCTCCCTAAAGCTCTCGAACCCTAACCCTCAAACCTTCAACCATCGTGATGGAAAAATCTGATGGTGCCATGAAAGCCATGGCTGGCATTGAAAGTTTGGATAATGCTATTGTTTTGATTGAGAGCCGCTTCGACATTCAAGCTTTTGACAACATAGGTGTCAAGGTTAAAGACAACTTGATGAGATGTGGAATTCTCAACTACTTCCACCTGAACGAGATCATCTATCCAGAACTCATTAGACACTTCTAGAAATCTGCAGAGTTCTCCAAAATAAACATAGTTGGTATTGTTCTGGGAGTAAAGGTCACTCTGGACCTGGGGAGTGTCGCACAAGCCATTGGATGTAAACGTGCTGGCTCCTGCATCAAGAACGGCTGGGAAGATAGCTTTAAAGGACATGAAACGGTGGATGCCACCTTAATGGGACCAAAAGCTGAAGGAGCTGTTGAAGCTGACCAAGGAACGAAAGGTGTACCAACAGTTCTTGAACAAGGGCATACTGCACAAAGTTGGGTCAAGGACAATGTAACCTTCCTGCATCGATTCGCTTTGTTCCATATGATCATAGGACAGTAGTTCAACCTCCCTCACCTCATCCTTAGCAATATTTTCAAGACGATGAGAGTTCGACCAGATCACCTATGCTGCTCTGTTAAATAGGGTGATCTGGATGCAGCAGGTTTACCATGCCTTCTTTGCTCTATCTGTTGGTGAGCAAACTGAAATCAAGATATAGGGTGGTGGCCACAGGTTCACCCAGTTGCTTTTTGGTCATGACAACATCGCCTAGATGAGAGTTGGGTTTATGCTGATGCCTTTGAAGAAGTCAGACAAGACAGTGGACGTCAAGGAAGAACCAGTTAAGGAAGCACCTCAACCTATTGAGCAACAAGCTGCCCAACAAGTTGTCCAACCAGCTGAGCCGATGGACAATGAAGCTCTATTTGTCCATCCTATCGCTGCTGCCAGACTGTCCACCAGGAGGCAACCATCTAGATCGAGGTTGTCCAGAGCAACAAGGTCCAAGACACAACAACCTCTTGCTCTGCCTGCTCCTCTAGTCGCTGCTCCTCCACCTATTGCACCTACACTCGCTCCTACCAAGAGAAGACTCTAGTTGATAGGAATCTGATGATGAGGACGATGAGCCCATCGGAGTTCTTCTGAAGAAACAAAAGACTAGCATTGTTGCAGTTCTACCCCAACTGCAAGCCTTAGCCGTCCAACCCACTCCATCTCCCAAACGATTAGTTGAAGCTCACCAAACACATGCCACAACCAAGAAAAGTAAGGTATCTACCTCTGTTGTTGGTACTGTCTCTAAAGATGACTTTGTTGAATCCATAATTATTGAGCCTGTTGAGCAACCTATTCCCCTTAACCAAACACAAGCCCAACCACAAACACAAACACTAACCGCACCTGAACCAGATATGTTACTGCCTGGTAATGATGGTTATACCTGCACCATTCCCACTCCCAGTCTCACCAAACTATATCTTTCCATCAAGCCCCCCAAACAACCTTCATCATCCTCTCTCATTTCCATAGACACGTCTTCTAGCTGACAAGAAGACTCGGAGAAAACTAAAAAGCAATGGCCCTTAATTTTTGTTGAAGGCAACAAACAAAATTTGGTGGACGACAATGCAGTCATTTTGCATCCAAAGCCTTTTCCTGAGCCAAACTTTGGCTTTGACTACTCACCAATCTTCCTTGAGCGATATATGGACGACTATGTCCATCAACCATCTAAAGCATACTTGGCTCTACCTTTTGGATCAATTGAACATTTACCGCTCAAGCATTTCATCAGACGGAGATATCCAAGACTTGTACAAGCTTAGCGCTTCAATGCACACCCTTGATATCCCAAACAACCTTCATCATCCTCTTTCATTTCCATGGACACGTCTTCTGGCCGACAAGAAGACTCGGAGAAAACTGAAAAACAATGGCCTTTGATTTTTGTTGAACGCAACAAGCAAAATCTGGAGGATGACAATGCAATCATTTTAAGTCTAAAGCCTCTTCTTGAGCCAGACTTTGGCTTTTACTACTAGCCAATCTTCCCTGAGCGATATATGGACGACTATGTCCATCAACCATCTGAAGCATACTTGGCTCTACCTTCTAGATCAATTGAACATTTACCGCTCAAGCGTTTCATCAGATGGAGATATCCAAGACTTGTACGAGCTTGGCGCTTCAATGCACACCCTCCTGGAGTACTTCAACATAAAGTACCTCCAATTGAGGAGATTGAACAAGTTGTGCAACAAAGGCGTAATCAAGCGTTCGAACGGACCATCCACATCAGGCCAGCAGACTTAAAGTTCAGGTCGTTGGACCCTGAAGAAGTTGGATTCTTCCCCTCATCGTTTGACCAAATGTTTTGCAACTCTGTCAAGAGCTCTACCAATTTGAAGAATCAGTTGTTCATCCCTCCCACTCAACACATTAAATCGTTCACAATAGTACGCATCCTACTAGACCGCATCTGCCCAAGGCTTCCAACCTTGGATGTTAATAGCAAAAAGAAGAAGTTGCTGACCAAGCCACCATCCCTTCCTCTACCGTCCAGAGTCGAGTTTAAACAGCATGCCGACATGACTCAAGAATGGTACCTGTCTAGGCATCTAACCCAAGACATGGACGAGGACGATGCTGAACGCTTATGGCACTAGCACATGTTCACTTGTGAACAAAAAGTGTCCGGCAATGGACTTTCATCAGACGACAAGGCTAAAACTCCAACAGTGCAGACTTCTAAGTACACGTAGCGTCCAGCTCATGTTTTTCATTTCTCTGATACATCTGCCGCCCTTGTCCGTCCAGCAAATGAGTGTCCTATCTTTGGCACAAAAACCTCCATTCTCTACACCATTATTGCTACCCTAACTCATCCCAACACCTTTAAGCCGCCATACCCATGGGCAAGCCCGCATCCACACCAACTCCAAATTCCAAATCTGAAGTTCTTAGAAGCACCACCTCCACCCACTAAAGTTCAACCACCAACCCCTTCTCAACCACCATTACCAATACCTCCATCGCCTCCAACTCCTGGTTTTCAAACCTCTACAAGCCTTCCCAAGCCATTATTGCCCTTCCACCCATTTTAACTGTTGACCCCGCCGTCCAACAATACATCACCAACCAACTTCAACCCATTATGACACTTCTCCAACAAATTCTTCAGAACCAACAAGAACTCCTCAGAACCCTACAACCTTCTCCATCTCCACCACTAACTCCCTTGGCACCGAAGTGACAATGATGTTGTTTTTCTTTCATTTTTTTTTTTTTTTGATAATGACAAAGAGGGAGTAATAAAGTATAAGTTTGCTCAAGTTTGTTATAGTATAAGTTTTCTGCTCTGTTCTTAAGTTTTTTTCTAATTGCTCTGATTTTTTTGCATTACATAACATTCATGCATTTTATACTTTGATGCCTGGATGTTTATCTGAACTAATATTCTATGTCTCAAAGTACGCGATTTTGACATATCAGACTCAGGGGGAGTATAGTAAGTCTATCAAAACCCGTTTATGCAATGCGCTTTCTTTTTTATATATATCTGCAAAGCTTAAAAATTAATAAGATTTGTCATCATCAAAAAGGGGGAGATTGTTGGAACCAAAAACGTATGAAGCGTCTAGTCCCTCAAAATTTTGAAGATAACAAACTTATTAAAGTTTAAGTTTCTGTTTGAAGATAACAAACTTACAGCGTCCAAAACCGTGGCGTCCAATGCACTAGTCTTAATGAGCATCCAATAAACTCGTATATGGCGACCGTCCAAAAGTAAGTCTCTTTTCAAGAACTAAGTTTCTTAAGTTTAGACACTTGTACTAGACTCGTCCAGTCTATGCGTCTTTCATATATATATCTCGAGACTAATGCTTTGCCTTTTAAGAGATATAACGTTCAAATATTTCAAGCATTAAATGAAAGACAGATACATTTTAGTGCATAAGCGCAACGCTACAGAAAAAGGAAGTCAACTTATCAAGCTGCCAAGCCGAAGGAAGAATGATTAGAAAAGCAAACCTCCAACACAATCTTGCACTTTCCATTTTGGTGCAAGATCAAAAGTTACCTTTTCTGACTTATCTAAAAGCTCGATATATGCGCCCCTTTCTTGAAGACTGAAGCTGAATCATCTCAAATGGCTCTCTTCTTCTGAAGACTATATATATCAAGAAAGAAGAATGAAGAATAAAAAGACTTATGAACAACAAAGAACGATCAATTATCTTCATACGTCTACTAGATGATCTTGGAAATTCTCTGAAGTGCTTTGTCATTCTGTACTTAAACTTTCATATTCTCACATTGTGAGTAACTTTCATTGTAAACAACTATTTTTGTTGTGAAAGCCTGGAGAGGCTTAGTGAGAAAGAATACTTGGCTGGTTAAGCAATCTGGGTGGATTGCGTTGTAAGGCATGAAGAGGCAATGAAAGAATACTTGTGTAACCTAAGGTTGGTAAGTGAATACCTTCTGAGTGAAGGGACTAGACGTAGCTCAAGTTTGAGTGAACCAATATAAAACCTCTGTGTTCTTGTTTTCCCTTATCCTCTCGTTTAAACTATTTTTGAACTCGGTTTTGGCTAAGTGGAAAAGTTTTTTAAAACGCACAATTCAACCTCCCCCTCCCCCCCCCCCCCCCCCCCTTCTTATGTGATTTTTGCTCTTTCAATTATAAGAATTCATATAAGATCCAAAAAAAATTAGATATTTACAAAATAAATAGGGAATGCCAATATATCAATGCATAATCAGATAAATTTACGTGGTGCATAAATTTTTAAAAGATATCAATATAAAATTGACCACTAAATAAAAATATTTACAAAACTATATTTACGTGGTACATAAAAATAATTAAACTATTATTATATATTGTTTAAAAGATATACTTTATTTTTGATATTTTTAATCAAAATATTATATAAAGTATGTTATTAATTTTTTTATCAGATTATTAGATTAGATAAGATATTAGAAATATTAGATCAAAAAAATATTAGTAATATTAGATTAGATAAAATATTGGTAGCATTTTAGTAATATATTATCTTTTTAAAAACAAGGTAATTCACAATTTTAGTTACTTCTTTTATCTTATGAAAATGTTAGATAAAATTTTTGCTATTTTTTTTATCAAAATATTAAATAAAATATTTTATTAATTTTTTATCCGAATATTAGATTATTAATATTACCAACCTTACTAACGTGTTTAGATTACTAATTACGTTATTTAGAACAAAAACGTTAAAATTCTTATGGTTCACAGTAATTACAGATGAAAACATTATGTTTATTAATCTTTCTTTTATTACTTAAAGTAAAAGACATTGAGAAACTTTTCTCCCCCAAAGAGTCCGCTAAAACTGAAAAATCTTGCTCAAAATTACAGGTAATATTGTAATTTGATTTTTAGGTGGAAAGTTGCGAAAATTAAATTTCAAAATAAGCAGAAATTATTAGCATTTAGTAATTAAAAGTAAGTAATTCAAACTTAAAATATTGAAATCAAACTAAATTGAGGATTGTGATTTTCATAATAATTACTTTTAATGTAAAATTCATATTCCTATCATTATAAAAATCCAAATAAAACTCAAAAAAATTAGATATTTACAAAATAAATAGCGAATTACAATATATCAACGTATAATCAGATACATTTACATGGTGTATAAATTTTTAATACATATCAATGTAAAATTGACTACTAAATAAAGATGTTTACAAAATTATATTTACGTGGTGCATAAAAAAATAAAAAAATATAATTAAAATATCATTATATATTATTTAAAAGATATACTTTATTTTTAATATTTTTTATTAGAATATTAAATAAAATATTTATTACTTTTTTTAATCAAAATATCAAATGAAATAAAATATTAGATTTGATAAAATATTAGTAATATTAAATTGGATAAAATATTGGTAACATTTTAGTAATATGTTTTTATCTTAAAAAAAGGGGGGGGGGAGGGGGGGGGGGGGGGTAATTAGCAATTTTAGTTACTTCTTTTATCTTATGAAAATGTTAGATAAAATTTTTGATATTTTTTATTAGAATATTACATAAAATATTTTATTACTTTTTTTATCCAAATATTAGATTAAATAAGATATTAGTAATATAATATTACATAAAATATTAGTAATATTAGATTAGAAAAAATATTAGTAACAATTTAGCAATATCTTTTTATATTTTCTTATCTTCTTTATATATTTTAGTAGTTAAAGTAATCTTTCTTTTATTAATTACTTAAACAAATTAATATTTTATTAAATGTTTATGGGTGATCAGAATTTTATATTTTCTTATCTTCTTCTTACATATGTTTTTATATTTTATTAGTTAAAGTAATCTTTCTTTTATTAATTACTTTAACAAATTAATATTTTAGTTAAGTAATCTTTTTTTTAGGTGCATTAGAATATTAATTAAAGTATTTTATTACTTCTTTTTATCAGAATATTAGATTACATTTTTCTTATCTTCTTACATATCATTTTATATTTTAGGCTAAAATAAAATTTTGGTCCCTTATTTACATTTTAGGTTTCAATTTGGTCCCTTAGGTTTAAAAAGTTTCACTTTGGTCCCTTAGGTTTAAAAAGTTTCACTTTGGTCCCTTATAGTGTTTTTGTTAGATCAAATTGGTCCTTCCGTCAATTTTTGGCACTAATAGTGTCAATTTTGGCTGACGTGACACCTCTCACAATTTGTCATATGTAATTAAGTTGACCAAACTAATGTAATAAACTAACAGAAGGATCAATTTGGTGTAGCAGAAAAACTTTAAGGGACGAAAGTAAAACTTTTTAAACAAAGGATCAAATTGAAAGCTAAAATATAGATAAGGGACCAAAATTTTATTTTAGCCTATATTTTATGTATTTTATTAGTTAAAGTAATCTTTTTTTATTAATTACTTAAACAAATAATATTAGATTAAATAAAATATTAATAACATTAAATTAGATTAAAATATTGGTAACATTTTAATAATATATTTTTATCTTATAAATATTATAACATTTGACAAATTCAAAATTATAATTACAGTTAATTTCTTTACTATATTATTTTTATTTTTTTAACTTCCTTCTAATATCTTTTCTCAAATATGATGATATCTTACGGCACATTTTTTATTTTTTAATATTCTTTTTTTATTTATTTACTTTTTTTCCCTCTGATAGTAGTGTATACTTATTATGTTTTAAATTTTTCATATTTATATTTTTTAAATTAATACAAATTATTTTAACCTTACCTATATTTTACCCGTACATCATGCACTAGTATTAGTATAATACTGCTTCTAAAGCCCAGATTAAGCGCTAACAAGTAGTTAATTCATAATAGTATTCCAATCCAGCGCTCTGCCACTCCTGATTAGATCTCGACAGTCCAATGTTAAGTTACGCATCACCTTCCACCAAAAGGCAGGATCTACCAACGGAGAAATTATTGCTACAATTGAATTATAGTCTAAAACTGAAGCTACGCTAGAAACTACATATTCGCGTTCGATTATCCAAATTAACAATTAATAATGTTCCCAAATGGAGAATTATGAACTCAAATAAAAATGCCACCACCAACTATATATATAATACAGGGTATAACCATCTAAAAAATCTAGAATACCATTTTCACAAGCGCATTTGAAGCTTCAGCTGTTCCATACTGCATCCAGTCCTTAGTACATACAAGGGCCTCTACTGTCTCTGGCCGCAAGGAACTCCTATACTGATCCATCTCTTTGCTTTTTGAATAAAAAACAGAGTCAGGAGCAACAGTAGACACCGGAACAGATAATATATCACGGGCCATCTTGGAAAGTGTAGGGTACTTGAGTTTGTTTAACTTCCACCAACCTAATACATCAAAGTCTGGTACGCGTGGTAACAATGATTCTTCAAGATACTGATCTAGCTCAGACTTCATCTGTTGGCTAGTAGTTTCCATGATGTAGGCATCAAAATCTGTAAGACCACTATCTGTCAACACAGTACCTCCTGGGGATTCCTCCATCTTACCGTGGTTACCAGCACTTCTATCTTCGGCATATGCTGGTGTTAGTGGGAGGGGAAGGGCTACATACTCATGAAACAGCTCGTGAATTCCATCATCCACGGTCTTGATATACAAATGAGCATCCTCACCGTAGCTTTTTGTGAAACTGAACTCCACAAGCTTCATCTTAAAACGAGGATCCATAACTACTGCAAGCGCCAAAACCAGACTACACTCTCTCCAATACTTATCAATCTTTTCACGCATAATTTTATTAAGGTTGCTAATGAAGGGGTCTTCACTCGTAACTGCACGAGTTGTGTCTAACTGCAATTTCCAAACTTCGTGAAAGAAAGTAATAGCAGTGGGATGAGTTGTTGTAGTAAGAATGTTTGCTGCATCAAAAAGTGGCTTCAAGTAGGTACAGAGTGTCTCAACCAGCTTCCAATCCTGCATAGATGGGGCTCCCTTGTAATCAGGATCAGAAGTGTCCAAACATGAAAAAACTTCCTTTAGCTCAGAAGCTGCCACAAGCATTTGATATGATGTATTCCATTGAATTTGGTCATCAATAAAAAGGCTCCTTTCACTGGGAACCTGAAGATGCTGCTTCAGCTCCAAGAATTTTTCCTCATGTGATTCTGAAGTCTTCACATATTTTACACTATCACGGATTTTATTGATCAAGTCTAGTGCTGAACCCAACAAATCCTTTGCAACACTGCCTAATGTACGGGCAATGCAATTACCAACTAGCAACTGACCATTGAGGATATGTGGATTCTTCACAGAGAGTAAAGGTCTGAGATTTTCAAGGGCAACATTACTCAGTGCCTGATTATTACAAGTGACAGAAAACAGCCTACCCTCCAACCCCCAATCAGAAAGGCAAACAGCTACAGCATGGGTGAGTGCAGAATCGGAATCAGGATATGATTCCATTACAACATTGAGAATTCGCCTCTGCAACTTCCAATCATGATCAACAAAATGTCCTGTAATAAATACATAACCTAAAGATTGACTTGATGTGCAGATGTCCAGTGTCAAACAAACACGTCCAGGTAATCCCTCAATATACTTCAAAAGGTGTTGCTTTTCAATCAGGTAAGTAGCAACACAATCTCCTTGGACAGAGTTAAAGGTCACCATTTTGAACTGGGGCTGCAGATTTTGGACAAATGCAACAAATCCTGGATGCTCAACCATGTGAAGGGGATAATCATGCATAATGATCATCCTAGCAATCTCCTGGCGGCATTGATCTTGATCAAAAATGATGTAAGGGGTACCAGGGGATCTATATCGTCTTTTAGGTGTATCGCTAGCATTTCCAGCCCCACTTCCCCTAGTTCGTGCAGTATATGGGGTCAATTGATTATGGTCATGGTTGCGTAGAAGAGCTGAGCAGGTCCCCTTGGCTATGTGGCGTTTGAGATGGCTGGTACCAGCAACTTTTGAACCTGTACTATAGGCAAAAGTTTGAGCACATTGCTTGCAGCGTGCCCTTCTACATCCAGGACTAACTGTTTCTATTGTGAAGTGTTCCCAGACTATAGACTTTTTTTTCCTACGCTTGGTAGGCTGTGTTTCCGGGATACGATCCTCATTGTTCAGCGCTGTCTCAGCATTTATTATCTCATAGCTGGGTATGGCATCAGAAATGGTTATTTCATAGTTTGCTTGAGAATTGACTGTCTGGTTGTGGTGCATTGTTTCACTATTTTCCAGTTCATAATGAGGCAGCATTTGGGAATTGACCAGCTGATCATGAGACAATGCTTCAGAGTAAGATAGCTGATTGCGGGATAATGCCTCAGAATGGTTTGGTTGATTATTGGGAAGTGTTTCATGATGGGTCAGATGATTATGATGTATTACTTTGATGTCTATGAGATGAATATCTGTCAGTGGTTCAGAATTGGGTAGCGATTCTGAATGAGGCAGCGATTCAGGTTGAGGCAGCTGATCTTCAGGAATCATATGGAGATTTGTGAACTGGTTATCAGGACCAGTTTCAGAATGGGAGAGCTGATTGTTGGGACCTGTAGTAGGATTGGCCAACCCATTTTCAGGCAGAGCTTCAGACATGACCACATCATTGCATGTCTGAGTTTTAGGCATGTTGGCCTCATTGCCAGGCTGTGTCTCAGACATGATCACCTCATTGCTTTGCTGAGTTTCAGACATGATCACCTCATTGCCTTGTGCAGTTTCAGACATGATCACCTCATTGCCTTGTGCAGTTTCAGACATGATCACCTCATTGCTGTGCTGTGTTTCAGATACAACCACATCATTACTAGCCTGTGTTTCAGAATTACCCACATTATGGTTTGGCAATGCCTCAGTATTCGCCTGCTGGTTGCTGGGTTGAGTAGCTGCTTCAGAACTAACCAACTGACTGTCAGATGAAGCTTCAGAATCGGCCGACTGATTGGTGGGTGGTACCTCGGAACTAACTGTCCGACTGCTCTGTGAGGCCTCAGCATTGTCTGGCTGGTTGCTGGTTAGGGATTCACAATTCTCTGGATGGTCATTCACAGGTTCTTCAGAGTTGCCCAAATGTTGGTTGGGTAATGTTACTGCTTCACCATTAGTAGCCAGTGTTTCAGAAGCAGGAAGTTCCATGTTAGGCTGTGTTTCTGAATTGGACAGATCTCTGTTCGGCTCAGACTCAGACTTCTCCACACTACTGTCTGACAGTGTTTCAGACTCTGCTAGATCATTGCTGGGTTGAGCATCAGTAACAACTTGATCCTTTTTCATATCAGGAGTCACCACCACTTTGTCTTCTTTGAGGGTATCAACCATCCTGCCTCACACCTGGAAGAAAAAGATATTAATTAATGGTGAACTATAATCAAGAAACATTTTCCAGATATAATATATTACAGATAAAGTACTATAGATCAGAAGAAAACATTTATATGTTTGTTGCATCAGGTATCAATGGCAAAATACACAGGATTCATACGAACACAAACATTTCTATTACATTTGTCCGCAACTCCACAAGAATAGGCAGTGCCATTAGCACTATCTACATATCATTGGGCCAGCAAATGGATTGGGTTGGCCCTTAATGGCACTGTCTACATATCTATCTATCTATCTATCTATTTATCTATCTATAATATTGCCATTATGATTTGCATATTTACAATTCATTAATAAGATATTACCCTACTATTACAAATTGTTTTCCCTCATCTTTTCTCCCTCTTTCTGTTTTTATTTTTAGAATATTTAAACATTTTCTATTTATTATAATTTCGTATTAAAATTTATAATGAATACGAAAAATGCGAATTGCCTGAGATGTAATTCGGTAATAACGATAACAGTACTCAACAATTTAATTGAAGCACTACCAACAGAGCCCACACATCAAAACTACTATACCAGTTCTTCAATAAGTTAGTGGGTAGAACCGAAAACACAAGATTAAAAAACCAAAAATAAAAAACAAACAAGAAATTATATTAATAAACGCAACCCAGGGATCGATCTAGCCAACATCCTCAAACCCTATGGATAACATTCGAACCACGTAAGTAAAGAATTAATTATACTCGGTGAAGAAGCTCCACCATCACGGTTTGTTCGTTTTTTTCTTTTTTTAATGACTGGAATTATCTCGAAAATCGGAAAAATAAAATGAGAAACACGAAATATTGAGCCAAAGAGAATCAATAAGGAGTGGAAAGGGATTTTACCAGCTGTTACAGTGGAAAACTAACGGCGAAGACGCCGATGGGTACGGAAGCCCGGAAACCGAGCTACAGGGCTTGACGGAGTGAGATCTAGGGTTTTGCAGAGAGAGAGAGAGAGAACGAGAGACTTGGGCTTGGGAACCAACCCGGCAAGGTAATTGGACCTTGATTAGATTTTGAGTGAAACAATGGTTTGGTTGGGACTGTTTCGCGAGATAAGGTGCTGAAAAGATTTAAAATAGGGTATTACTTTTGGATTTGGTATTTGGACTCTCAGGTCCATTATTATTATTTTTTTATTATTTGTATTTATTTTTAAAAAACATTTTATTTTGGTTTATTTTTTAGGTTTTTGTTTGTGTCTTCTGATTCCTTTCCCGAAGCCTTTGCCCACCCCGTTATCAATACGAGAGAGCGGTTGGCGTTGATTTATTTAATTATTTTTTTGGGACTTTAGAAGCAATTGGGAGCATGCGTGAAAATAGCCCACTGAATGAGTGGGGGCCCACTCCATTTGCAGATAGCGTGCTTGTTTGCTCCTCTTTTAAGTATAATTTTCAGCCCAATGATATTTCCGTGTTTCCCTTATGCCTTCTGCTTGTTAAATGCCGTTTTACAGTTCATCTGGTGCATAGGATATTTTTAAAAGAAAAATATTTAAACAATGATTATAATTTTAAAAATCTTATATAATTTTTTTTATAATTTTAAGAAAAGCAATTATATAAATAAAAAATAATTTTGTATAACAAAATATTATCTGATTTATTATCTAGTATGTATCAAACATTTGATAGGATTAAAGTTTGTTATATTCTTATCTTATCTTACTCTTACCCTACGCTTATGTCCTATCCTATTATATTTTAACCACTAAACGAGCCCTAATAAAATAGAATATAATATAAGAGTTGGATAAAAGTTGGATAAAATATAAGAATTAGATAAGAGTAAAAATATGATAAGCTCCTAAGACGTGTTTGGTGGTCTAGATATAATAGGATATGAAAGCAAGATAAGAGTAGGATAAACTTTAATCTTTTCTAATGTTTGATGCATAATAGATAACAAATCAAATAACCCTATTGTATTATTATGTCTTGTATTTGACATGGATCAGATAATGATAGGATATGACATAAATCATATTTAAATGATAAAATTATTCTTTCATTAAAATTATATATAATTTTTTAAAATATTACTTTTACTTTAACTAATATTTTAGCCTATGCAATGCACAAGATAGATATTTATTTTATATAATTAAAATTTATAATAAATATATTTTTTAAATGTATAAATTATATTATAATTAAAATTCATAATATATAAATATTTTTGGAACATATAAATTATATTTTAGGTTTATGATAAACAATTTAAATTGTGATATAAGGTTATTTTTAACCATTGATAATATTTTTTAAAAAATATTAAAATTTAATTTAGAAATAAAGATGAAAAGGATAAATTGAAAGAAATAAGAGGTTAAGAAAATTTTCTAAAAATGCTCTCATTGAAGAATAACTAGTATGTTAACCCATGTGATGCACAGGGGTAATGTGTTTGTTTGGGTGGGTTGTGAGAATATATAATATACAATCTACCCTATATATTAAATGAGAACAACTATTTTGAACGAGAGCGTTTTTAGTTGTTATTCTTCGACAAGAGCATTTTTTGCTAACATTCTTCAATGAGAGTGTTTTTAGGGATTTTTTTAACCTCTTACCTCCTTCAATCTATCATTTCAACATCTTTAGTTCTAAATTGAATTTTAATCCTCTATATATATAAATTAAAATAATTATCTTGAACAAGAGCGTTTTTAGCTACTATTCTTTAACAAGAGTGTTTTTAGCTGTTATTCTTCAACGAGAGTGTTTTTAAGAATTTTTTTAACTTCTTATCTCTTTTCAATCTATCATTTTTAATATCTTTAGTTTTGAACTGAATTTCAATATTTTTTTAAAAAAATTATCAATAATTAAAAATTAACATTGTATTATGATAATTGTTTGTGATAAATTTAAAATATTTTGTATTTATTTATTATGAATTTTAACTATCATATAATTTATATATTCAAAATTATTTATTTATTACAAATTTAAGTTATATAAAATAATTATTTATTTTGTGCAATGCACAAGTTAACATACTAGCATTTTTTAAAAAAAAATTATCAATAATTAAAAATTAACATTATATTACAATACTTATTTATTATAAATTTAAAATATAATCTATATGTTCAAAAACATTTATTAATTACAAATTTTAATTATAATAGAATTTATATATTTAGAAGTATTTATTTATTATAAATTTAAGTTATATAAAATAAATATTTATTTTGTGCAATGCACAAGTTAAAATACTAGTAATATATAATTTTAAAGGATAAAATTTGTTTTTTCAAAACGTAAAAAATGGTATATAATATTTAATTAATAAAATTTACTTATAATAAAAATAAGATTGTATTTATAATTATAATTAATAGTTAGGTTGAATAATAATAATAATAAATCATTTGAAAGTATATATTACTGATTTTTTAGATGAAAAAGAAAGCTTTAATATAAATTTTTAAAAAAATTCAAAATTAAAAAAGAAAAGAAACCTTAAAATATAAAAATTAACATAATTAATTTTTTGAGAATTTTCAAAAAAAGAATATACAAATAAATATTAAATAATAATAAAAAATACATACCAAAAAGAGAATATACATATATATATACATATATAATCTTGACCATTCATGATAAGATCTAATAGTTAATATCTATTATTCTCACTCTGACATAAAAAAAACCCTCTCACTTGATATGTTCTATATATATGTATATATGTATATATGTATATATACATATATATATATATGTATATATATAATCTTGACCATTCATGATAAGATCTAATAGTTAATATCTATTATTCTCACTCTCACATAAAAAAGACCCTCTCACTTGATATGTTCTATATATATATATATATATATATATATATATATATATATATATATATATATATATATATATATATCATAAAAGATATTTTTGTATAGAATAAATGTCATGATAAAATTACACGGTTCCTTGTCAAGATTTTTTGTAATTTTGATGCATCTTACTTTTTCTTTAAAAAAATTCATTTATCTTACTGCATAATATACATGATAGAATTGAAGACTCAAAAGATAAAGGATGCTTTGAATTGAAGACTCAAAATTTATATAGAATTGAAGAAACATAAAGATCAAAGTTGGGCAGAAAATGGCTATGGATGTTTTATATTTGAATTTTAAGATGGTTTAACAGTTATTAACAGTTACATAGAAAGTTGTCTATAAATACATGAAGGTGTAACCAAAACATAACAACAGTTACTTTGAAAAGGCACAAATACTCAAAAAATCTCAGCAGAATCTACAAGCATAAAAACTGTGAGATCAAAAGGTTATTTGAGAAGGAATCGGTGTATATTCTCTTTTTAATTTCATTTCATTTTGTTATTCTTTTAGTCTTTTGGAATAATTCTTATTCCTTGCATTATAAATCTTAGATCCCTTTAAAGAAGTCATTTTCCTTCCCATATTGTTTTTTCTTGGAAATTCTAAACAATTTTTTATCTAACAGAAATTAGTATAAACATCCAAACATTTACAATTTGATCACTTGCTTAGGTTGGCTCCCAAGTTTTGTTAGAGCCTTATCCAATGCTGTGTTGAAATCGTCAAAGGGAGCCAATTCCATCCTACAAACAGAACTACCATTATATGAAATTGGTATGCCTAATGAATGAGAAACAAAACTGTAAGAACATTCAAATGTAATTTGACTGTATTGAGTGAATATAAGCCAACCCCCTTTGAAAGGTAAAATAGAAAACATACTTGTATTTTAACTTTCCTTCTTCTATAATTTTAAATAGTTTAAAAGGCTTTGCATTTTTTATTAAAATTTTCTAATTATTCTAATAAAATTGTATTCAATAATCTCATTTGAATAAATATCGTGATAAAATTACATAGTTCCTAGTCAAGGTTTTTTTGTAATTTTGATGCTGCTTTTTTTTTTTAAATCACATTTATCTTATTGCATAATACACATGATAGGGAAATATATAATTAGAGATATTTTAATTGCAGTTAGTTTATTTTCTTAAAAAAAAATTGAAATGCCTGTGTTAATTTTTCTAATCACAATAATTTTCTTAAAACATAATCGAATTACAATTAATATAGACAGTTAGTTTAACAATCGGAATTGAATATCAATTGGATACAGTATTTTGCATTTTGCAAATTAATTTTTCCCTTAGCAAAGCCAAAAAAGAATCAAAAGGGTTAAGGGTAAAATGAAGGCAAGATACATGTACATATGAATGAAATTTAACCTTGAAAAGTCTTAGCTTTAGCAAGTTAAAGGATAACAACGACATTTGCTGTGTCCCCAGAACCAAGAAATGCATTGAACTCATCTACATATGGTTCAAACAGAGTGCAATCTATCTTCTAATTGTTACAACAAAAATAAAAACATGACAAATAAAAAAATACAAAAAAATAGAATTATGTAAAAGAATATGTAGTTAGTAGAAACAATATCCATCAACCTCTAATATAATATAATTCCTTTTAGACTTCAAGCCATTTTTTTTTCGCTTTCCTTTTCAGTGCCACAACTCGTTAGAATTCCGATTACATCTTAAAAAATCATATAAAGAGGAAATATAAGATTGAGATTAAAACAGTAAGATAAAAATTGAGAACATGCAATTTAATTTTTGAGACTTACCAATCAAAACTTCAAAATCGATTTCACTGCCACAAATCTGACTAATAGGAATAAATGAATACATATGTGCAGCCAATGGTCCATCATCAACCTTAACAACCTTTGTTCCAAATTGAAAGTTGATCTTGTACTTATGTGAGGTAGGTCTGAAATCCCCAGTATTAGAAGTGACACTGAATGAATGAATAAAGTAAATTGAACCCTCATCCATATTATTTTGAAATCGATCAATGAAAGCCTTACGAATAGAAGCATGAAATTTACATCCTTGAAAAAAAAATGATAAGAACATATCACAATATTTATATACATATAAAACGATTCAATATGTTAAAAAAACACACACACACAAAATACATTTGTCTCCATTAAAACCAACTTTATGGAATGATAATTGTTTAGTCTATTCGAATTCAATTTCGGAACCAACCAAAGTCAAACCAATATTGCCTTAATAGTCCAATTTTTCCTCATGGTAGAGACAGATGAAGATATTTCACAGAAGATGCCATTGCAATTAAAACAAAGAGTAGAATAATAAAAAGGAATGAGAGAGGAGTGTAAGCAACTAACCATTTAAAGGAAAAAGATAAATTATTTGAAACCTCAAAGATATTTTCATATTTTTGTTATTATTTGAAATTTTAAAAAAATAAATTTGAAATTAAAAAAGAAAAGAAACCTTAAAATATAATATTATTCTTTTGAGTAATCATCTTATTGTTGGAAAAAAGATAAATCATTATCTTTTTTAATAAAAAGGATAAATATTTGTATATCCTAACTTTTATTATTT
This sequence comes from Spatholobus suberectus, assembly GCA_004329165.1. Classification (NCBI taxonomy): domain Eukaryota; kingdom Viridiplantae; phylum Streptophyta; class Magnoliopsida; order Fabales; family Fabaceae; genus Spatholobus; species Spatholobus suberectus. The sequence continues at coordinate 49,996,913 of CM014729.1, read as the reverse complement.
GTATATCTTAATTTTCATTATTTTAATTTACCTTCGTCACTTTTCAATTGTTTGGAATAAATTTCACTTCACAATTTCATTTAATAATTAACAAAATTATAATCTATTACCTGCTATAAATTCACATATATCATTAATATATACATATCAATAATGCAACATTTTTTTGTTAACTATCATATAGATTATTCTTTTTTAATTATCTTTCATTATCCTTTTTAATAATAATATTCTTTATTATTAATCATTATCTTTTTTAATGAAAAAGATAAATATTTATATATCCTAATTTGTATAATTAGAAATTTGATAATTACACAAGTGGTTTTAAACGTAAATTTAAATTTGATATCAATTTATATATATTTCTATATTTTCATTATTATTTGAGTGTTATATTTTCATGTTTCTGTTATTATTTGAATTTGATATGGTTGTTATTTCCTAATTATTAGATTAAAACATATCAGGGTTATATATAGACATATCTCTTGTAACCAAAAATATGGAGTTGAATTCAAATATTTTTTCTTTAGAGTACATGTTTATTTAAATTTTCATATCTCTTTTATTATTTGAAATTTTAAAAAAATAAATTCAAATTTGACAAAGAAAAGAAACCTTAAAGTATATTATTATTCTTTTGTGTAATCATCTTATTGCTAAAAAAAGATAAATTATTATCCTTTTTAATAAAAAAGATAAATATTTGTATATCTTAATTTGTATAATTACAAATTTGATATCAGTGAAATTTGGTCTTAATTTATATACATTGTTATATTTCCATTATTATTTGATTGTAACATTTTCATGTTTTCATTATTATTTGAATTTGATATGGTTGTTATTTCCCAATTATCAGATTAAAACATATAAAGATTATATATATGCATGTCTCTTTACCTAAAAAATATGGAGTTGCATTCAAATATATAGGCATTTCTATATCTAGGCATGTCAAGTGTCACACTCAATCACATTGACACTTTTTCCAATGTTAATTTAATTTATTTTTATTTAACTTAATTTATTTAAAACTATTTTATTCATTTATTAAAAATAAGAGTATTTTTTTTTTCTTTTACATATTAAAAATGACTCAATCAAATAAACATAAATGACATTATACATAAATCATTCATCAAAAACGACCATACATCATTATGATTATGAAATATATTTAGAATCAAAAAATCTTGACTATCCCCTTATCAAACTAAAAGGACCTAAGCCAGAGCAGCAGTACTATCTATGATCTATAAACCCAACCAACCTATCATCTTTACAAACTTAACTATGAAAGGCAACAATGGTTGTCCCTCTGAAGTATTCTCATATGTGTTCTTTGTAGTCTTAATGTCTTCGTTGTCAGCATCATCTGCATTATCCATCTCTGTCAACTGCCAACAGCGACGTCGTACCACAAACATATATAAACAAAAAGATAAGAGGAGTGAGGTGATTTAATTCTTAAATCACTTTCACATAAGGTTTGTAGGATTACCTACAACAGTCACACATAAAACTAACTAAATATAGAATAATGAATGCAGGGGTTCCTGAGATTTTGACCTAAGTTTCATGCAATTCTCATAACTTAATACTCATATGGATCCATATCTCAACTGATGAATGTCATCATCATCAACCAATCTCTGGTTCTGGAAAATGATTGAGAGTACATATCCTCCGCCTAGTACAATCATCATCATAACATCATATTCTTGAGAAAACAGCTCATTGGCCAAATCCTGGAGACATACTCTCTACCAATCCTGGTGATGACTCAGCAGTTGTCAGGGTTATCAAGCTTATTCTCTGTAAAGATCCCGGCTCAAGGTTGCTAACCTGGCCATTAGGACTTCACTACTTGATACCGTACCCTTAAGACCCTTTAAGTCCTTGCATACATCCCATAGTGGACCAAACTATCATTCCCATCTCAACATATCATCTGCACTCACTGTATGTTTTACTCACATCAATCATGTTTCTCAGACTCAAAGGCTTATGCATGACTCACAGAACATGTATCTCACTGTATAACTTCCATGATATGTCAGGATTAACAGATAATATTCTTTACCGTCTCTATCTTTCTAATAAAACCAAGTCTCAATTCCAATACCTATCCATAGGTATTATATCAATTTCATAAAAATAATAAATTTTACTCGTAATAAATTTATTTATGTTATTTGTTTCGGTTGAAAATTAATTTATCCCTTCACTAGCTAAATCCCGCTTTTACTTCATTTAAAATCTTTAAATAACTATATATTTATATAATATATTTCTTTTTCTATCAATAAACGATTATTATATTTAAAATCATTATATATATGTGTGTGTGTGTGTGTGTGTGTGTGTGTGATCACCGAAATATATAAATTTACAGTTTCTTAAAAATTATATAAAACTTAAATCTTTCTTTCCTCAATACTGTTTTACAAAAATCGAATATATTTTATAATAATCGGAATATTGTATATTATTCTTATTCTTTAACATATTTTCATTTATAAAACATAATACATATATTATTTCAAATAATATAGTATTTAAAATTTTATTTAAACCTGATAGTTTATCCAAATCAATAACGGTAATGCTAACAAAACACGCGAACAACATACAAAAATTTGAGTAACCTACTAAATAATTAAATCACCCATATTTTATTTAGAATAATAGATTAATCGAATTGAATCAGTTTATTTTATAATAAACCGAATAAATTTCTAATAAACTAAGTAAATCACTTAGTCGATAGATTAAATCAATAATGAACCGATTAAACAGATTAAAATTAGAACTAACTGATTAAATCACTAATTAAACTATTAAACTATTTAAAATTTATAAAACAAAATAAAAATTAGTTCTAACCGATTAATTTAACAAACTAACTGTTTAAAACTTATAAACTATGATTAGAGTTAATTCTAATCAATTAAATCATAAAAATACAACATAAAAATCATAATTACCATACAATAATCAAAAGAATATACCAAGAAAATACCCAATATTGTAAACTAATAGATTTGAGGGCCAAATCCATCCCATGAACCTCATGTAAAACAATACTAATTTGAATTAAACAGCCCACTCCCCCCCTTACCTTAGCAAGTGACAAAGAAGAGAGTAGGAGTGTTGGGATGATTGCTCTCTCCTTGCTTCCTTGATGAACTATGATAGTAGAAGCCTCGATTATAATTTTTATGGGATATTATGGGTTGGTTTATGAGAAATAGATGTGTAGAAAAATGCAAAGAGGAAAAGGAAGGGCTGCTGTATGTATGTTCGGCTTTGCTGAGGAGAGAAAGAAAAGAGAATTTCGACGTCCAGCAGAGAAAGAATAAAATTCTGATTTTTTATAAGTGGTTAGTTGCATTTAGTGGTTTTCAAATAACCACACCTTTCCAATAACGTGTGGTAAAGGTAAACAGTGGAAAATAGTTAATTTTAATGTAAAATTCTAATATTTATCTATATTTAACTAGATTTATCTATAAGTAAAATAGGGACTAATAGTTATAATCTAGTTACTTGGCCTCTACGTATTAGTGTGTGGTAAAAAAAATTAATGTTAGTAATTATATAGAATAGTAAATGTTGATATTTATCCTTAAGTGGATAAAACTTTACAGTCAAGAAAGTAGGCCAAACAAAAATCTGGTTATATTTATCCAAATTATTTATTTATTTATTTAATTAGTAGATATTTGTATAATTAAAATAAATATGTTTTTGGACTTTTTAAAGGTGAGTGTGGGCTTGGGCTGAGTCGGGACGCCCAACCCATTGCCATGACCAGAAAAATAAGAAAAATTATTATTTTATTAAAGTAAATTAAATAGAAAAGTTTCGTAATTATCCTTTTAGAACCTAAAGCATGGTCACGGTTTTTCACTTCTCGCAAACAATCCCGATCTACAATTTACCCAAGATATATTTTTTTATATTATTATTTTATTTAAAGGAGTTAATTTTAATTGGAAGTGCTTAATATTATCTCTAAAATATATCAGACCAAATTCATACACTAATATCATGATATTTTCACATTTTTATTTATTGTTATATATTTATTATTTTTCTAATGGGCAAAATTGTCAATTTATTATAAATTCATTAAATTATGTTTCACTTAAAAAAAATATCACTTAGAAAATTCTTCTAGAATTTTTTTTTAGCTCAAAAGTACACTAGTTGAGTTTTATAGTCAATTGGAGTGTTTTGGTCCTGTTCCACACATAAATTATTAAAAATTACAATTGAGTAGTACTCATTATTCTGAGTCAAGCTATGTCTTTCAGAATTTTGAGATTATCACTTAGTTGTCCAGGAATAAATACAAAATAATTTAAAAAAAATGAGGGTGTTACATCAAGTACCATCAATCCTCGTTATTTAGTGAGGACAACACTGTAGCTGGTACCATGTATAACATTTCATGAAACAATATTTCAAATATTTCAATTTTATCAATTATTTTTAAGAATATTTTTATTGTAATGGTACATAACGGATGAAATTGACAAACATAATGAAATATCTTTTTGCAGTCTTCAAAGCTAGAATGGTTTTCATAGGGGTTCAAATAAAATCTTCGTCAACATTATAGAGAAGGATCAGCAAGCTAAGTCAAGCCTTGAGATGGAGATTCGTTCCCTTCAAATCTCTTATAATAAAGCTTTATAATTATGACATGTTAGAAAAAATTATGGAATGTGCGAACACAAAAAATTCTTAGTTCTTAATTACCTTTTATTGAGTTTATGAGCCTCAGAGCAACAATTAGGATTGAATATCAACTGGGTATTTGCAGATTAATTTTTCCTAAAGCAATACCACAAAAAGAAACAAAGAGGTTAAAAGTAAAATGAAGGCAAGATTGTTGTACATATGAATGAAATTTAACCTTAGAAAGTCCTGGCTTTTGTAAGTTGAAGGATAACAACGACATTTTCTATGTCCCTAGAATCAAGAAATGCATTGAACCCATCTACATATAGTTCAAACAGAGTGCAATCTATTTTATAACTGTTACAACAAAACCAAAAAAACTTAAGAAATAAAAAAAATAGAATTATGTAAAAGAATATATAGTTAGTAAAAACAATACCCATCAACCTCTAATACAATATAATTTCTTTTAGACTTCAAGCCATTTTTTTTTCCTTTTCAGTCCCATATCTCGTTAGAATTTCGATTACATCTTAAAAAATCATATAAAGAGAAAATATAAGATTGAGATTAAAACATTAGAATAAAAATTGAGAATATGCAATTTAATTTCTGAGACTTACCAAACAAAACTTTGAAATTTATTCTACCACCACAAATCTAACTAATAGGAACAAATGAATACATATTTGTAGTCAATGGTCCATCATCAACCTTAACAACCTTTGTTTCATATTGAAAGTTGATCTTGTACCTGTGTGAGGTAGGTATGAAGTCCCCAGTATTAGAAATGAATCTGAATGAATGAAAAAAGTAAATCGAACCCTCATCCAAATTTTAAAACCGATAAATGAGAGCCTTTCAAATAAAAGCTTGAATTTTACATCCTTGCAAAAAAAATGATAAGAACAAATGATGGTGTGTGTGTGTGTGTGTGTGTATGTATGTATGTATGTATGTATGTATATATATACATATGTATATATATATGTATATATATATATAAATATATATATATAACTATTCAATATATTAAAAAAAAACACAAAAAATGCATTTGTCTCCATTTAAACCAACTTTATAGAGCGATAACTATTTGATCTATTCGAATTCAATTCTAGAACCAACCAAAGTTGAACCAGTCTTACTGTGATAGTCCAATTTTCCCTCACGGCAGAGATAGACGAAAGTAAATCATATCGCACAAAAGATGCCATTGCAATTGAAGCAAAGAGTAGAATAGTAGAGAGGAATGAAAGAGTAGTATCAGAAAAATTGTGCGACAACTAACCATTTAAAGGAAAAAGATAAATCATTTGAAACCTTAAAGATATTTCCATGTTTCTATTATTATTTGAAAATTTTAAAAAAATAAATTTGAAATTAGAAAAGATAAATTTGAATTTTAAAAAAAAGATATATTAAAAGTTGAAAGATAAATCATTATCTTTTTTAATGACAAAGATAAATAAATCATTATTTGAAGTTTTAAAAAGACATACTGAAAGTTGAAAAAGATAAATCATTATTTGAAATTTTAAAAAGATATGTTGAAAGTTGAAAAAGATAAATCAGTATCTTTTTTAATGAAAAAGATAAATAAATCATTATCTAAAATTTTAAAAAAATAAATTTGAACTTGACAAAGAAAAAGATATATTAAAAGTTGAAAAAGATAAATTATCATCTATAACTATAATAAAGAAGATTCTCTCTTTTGGTCTCCATTTTTTATTAGACTATTATACCCTTTAATTATTCTCTAAATTACCGACTATTTTATCTTTTAATTACATTTTAAAATACCCACTACAGTCTATTTCTTTTCTTTTATTTTTTAAAAAATGAAGAAAGGCACGTAGTGCCTCTCTTTTCCCTAGTCTTTTTTAATGAAAGAAGATAAATAAATCATTATTTAAAATTTTAAAAAGATATATTGAAAGTTGAAAAAGATAAATCATTATCTTTTTTAATAAAAAAGATAAATAAATCATTATTTGAAATTTAAAAAAAATCAATTCAAAGTTGACAAAGAAAAATATATATTGAAAGTTGAAAAAGATAAATCATTATCTTTTTTAATGAAAAAGATAAATAAATCATTATTTGAAAATTTGAAAAGATATATTAAAAGTTGAAAAAGATAAATTATTATCTTTTTTAATGAAAAAGATAAATAAAATATATTATTATTCTTTTGACAAAGTGTTTCTGTTATTATTTAAAGTCTTAAAAAAATAAATTCAAATTTGACAAAGAAAGAAACTTAAAGTATATTATTATTCTTTTGTGTAATCATCATATTGGTGGAAAAAGATAAATTATTATCTTTTTTAATGTTTCCAATATTATTTGAATTTGATATGGTTGTTATATTTATATGGGAGTTGAATTTTCATTTTTAAATGATAATTTTTATTTATTTATTTATTTATAAATATGTTTTAATGTAGATTTCCTTTTTTAGCAAGACATAAAGAAGAGTACCTTAGAAAGCATTACACCAGGTGAGGACACGTGGCAATATTAATATATAAATAAAAAATAATTTTGTATAACACAAAATATTATCTAATTTATTATCTAGTGTGCATCAAACATTTGATAGAATTAAAATTTATCATATTCTTATCTTATCTTACTCTTATCCTACGCTTATGTCCTATCCTATTATATCCTGACTACTGAATGGGTCTTAATAAAATAGAATATAATATAAGAGTTGGATAAAAATTGGATAAAATATGAGAATTAGATAATAGTAAAAATATGATAAGCTCTTAAGACCTGTTTGGTGGTCCAGATATAATAGGATATGAAAGTAAGATAAGAGTAGGATAAACTTTTAATCTTATCCAATATTTGGTGCATACTAGATAACAAATCAAATAACATTATTGTATTATTATGTGCTGCATTTGACATGGACCAAATAATGATAGGATAGGATATAAATCATATTTAAATGAAAAAATTATTCTTTCATTAAAATTATATATAATTTTTTAAAATGTAACTTTTAATTTAACTAATATTTTAACCTATGTAATGCACAAAATAAATATTATTTTATATATTAAAATTTATATAAATAAATATTTTTTGAATATATAAATTATATTATAATTAAAATTTGTAATAAATAGATATTTTTGAACGTATAAATCATATTTTAAATTTATGATAAACAATTTAAATTGTGATATAAGGTTATTTTTAACTATTGATAATTTTTTTAAAAAATATCAAAATTTAATTTAAAAATAAAGATGAAAAGGGTAAATTAAAAGAGATAAATGTTAAGAAAAATTCTTAGAAATGTTCTTGTTGAAGAAAAGGCCCCTATACAACGCTCTCATTGAAAAATTAATTCCTGAAATGTTCTCATTCGATATAGCTATTCTAAATTTATATAGAATAACTTATCTTATTTCTTTTATTTAATTCTAATTTTCTAAGTTATCTAACTATATTAAATATTATTTTGAATATCTAATTATTTATATTTATTGATTTATATAATTTGGCCATTGAAAATAAATTACTTAAAATTACCATAAAATTTCCTTTTACCAAATAAGATATTTATAATAATTTCTATTAATTATTTTCTTGTATATTTATATAAATCGAATTATATATATATATATATATATATATATTAAGTTTGGAAAAATTTATATTTTACTTATTTTAATTTTCTAATTATTTATTTAATTAAATCTTTACTTATTATCTAAAGTTAATTCTCATCATTTTTATTCTCTAAACATATCCAAAAATTTTATTAATTTTATAAAATTCATTAATTTTAATTTTAATAATAATTAATATAATAAAAAATTATTTTCTCGCTTCAATTTTTTTTTATCATGGCCGAATGCTATTTTTATCAAAAACACCCCAAATTTAATTTTTCTACTTAATTAAAATTAACTGAATTTTGTTATAAAAATTATTTTATTATTAACTTAAATAATAATTAATATTTTAAACAATTTTTTTTCCAATTTGGATCTAGAGTGGCCGAATGCCATTAACTAAGATCTAAGTCAAAAAATTTAATTTTTTTATCTTATAATCACTTTAAATTTATATAAAATTAATTTATGATTTAAGACTACTAATAATAAAAATAAAAATAATTTTCTTCCTAATTAACTTAGCCGTGACTGAGAGCTATTTTAGCATACAAGGCCAAAATTTTTAATTTTTACAACACATAAATCTTTATATTTTAATTACTAACTAATTTATTTTTAATATATTAATAATAATAAGTAAAAATATATTTTCATCTTCATACCTGGATCTATGGAAGTCAAACCTTATAGATCAAGAAGACACTATGATTTTGTTTTGATTCAAACAAAATCATCTCTTATAATGAATTTCTACCAACTATTTGCATCATCAATCATATAAACCATAATAATCACAATAAAATCATCAATATAATTCATAAAGGTAATATAACAATAATAAACCACCATAAGATCATTATATGAGATTTACAAACCATAAAAATTAATATGAACAAAATATACAAATAATAAAAAGAAATAGAAACTAAATCAGATTTGGGGGTCAAATCTCTCCCATAAACCTTTTGCTCAAGTAATAACAATGAAATTAAATCACACCCCTCCCCCTCACCTTAGAAAGAAGAACACAAGGTGCGAAGGAGAGAGCTAGCCTTTGAACATCAAGAAACAAGCCATAGATGGAGGATTTTATTTATTTTTTTCTACTAAGAACTTTGGTTTCTCTTTGTTTTTGGATGAAGAAAACAAAGAAAATTTTAGTGTTTGTGTGTGTGAGTGTTTCGGCCAAAGGGAAGAGAAAGAGAGTGAGAGGATTTGGTTGTTTTGGATAATAAATGTGTTCTTATCCATTATTAAAGTAATGGTTAAATTTTTTTACTAAAACTAATTTAATTTAAATGGAAATGTTTGATATTATCACTTTGGGATAAAAATGTGGTTGGAACAAGTTTTATAGCAAGTGTCCAACGCGCTCTTTTTAAAGCATCCAAAAGACCTTTACATAAAATGTCCTTTATGTGTTTATTGCCCATATCACTTGTGCTAAAAAGAAACTCAGTACAAAATGTTTTTGAAAAATTGACTAAGTTTGAAATGATGTAACACGAACATTCATTGTGTTGACTTATCCTTTATAGCATATTCTTATTGCTTGTCACCAAAGAATATTTGTTGTGTTTTCCTTCTTATCCTTATACACAAGACAGACACATCTTTACAAAATGATTATGAGAGGAATTTCATGCAAGGAAAAAGTAGCTTTTAGTCGTTATGCAGTAGTGTACGATCTGACATCTTTTTCTCTCTCCAATACACAAAAGGATAAAACTTGTCTACTAAAGAGGGTGCATATGAGCACATTCTTGGAGCTGCACCTTAGAATATTGCCTCCCCTCTCCTCAAATTGTCATTTTCTCAAGTCTATATAAAGGAAACCTCTAATGAAGAATACAGAGAGAATAAATGCTAGAGAAATTTTCACAAGCTCTATTACTGTTCTATTGAACGATCTTTAACATTCATAAACTTTGTATCAATGTTATTTTCTTGTAATTAACTGTTATATCCTCATTCTATGAGTAGCCTTTGGTGTATACCTTAAGATCAGTTTTGATCTATTAAGAGTTTGAACAGACTTAGTGAAAAATAATACTTGGGTTGTTAGTAATCTCGGGTGCAGATTACTGGTTGTTGTAAGCTTGGAGAGGCAGTGAAAACACTTGTTTGTAAATTGGTAAAGTTAATAGAATACCTTCAAAATTGAAGGAACTGGACGTAGCTTTAAACTATAGAGTGAATCAGTATAAATCACTTGTATTCTTGCTTCCTATCCCTTATCTTTTACATGGTGCCCACACATTTTTTGAACTTATTTTCAAACGCTTTTCGAACTTATATTTGTTATTGTGAAAAAGTTTTTCAAAAAAGTTTTCGAAGACACTAGCACACAATTCAACCCCCTTCTTGTGTGTTGACCTGTTTTGTTTTAGTTAGTATCAGAGCTCAGTCTCTTGGGGTTGAGCATCTAATAGTGCAGAGGTAGATCCTGTGGAAGCAATGAAAACGAAGGTCATGATATGAATAAACCTCCGCTCTTCAATGGAGACAACTATGACTACTGGAAGTAGAGAATGATCATTTTCTTTGATGCATGTCACATGGATATGTGGGATGTGGTGGAAAGTGGCAAGTTCATTCCAAAGGCTAAAAATGAAACAAACTTACCTACAGCAACATAGGATGAAAACCAAAGGGCCAGGTATTAACTAAACACTAAAGCAATTTTTTTTTTTTATGTGTGCTATAACTAAATTTGTGTATGAAAAAGTGCGTAGTTGTAAAAATGCTAAAGAAATTTGGGATACTTTAGCTCTTGCTCATGAAGGTACATCTCAAGTTAAAGACTCTAATATTAGCATGCTTGTGCATCAATATGAATTGTTTAAAGTGCTTGAACGTGAGTCTATTGATCAAATGTTTGGACGATTTCAAGTTATTATCAATACCTGAGATTTCTATTTAAAACTTATGATAATCAAGATCAAATAACCAAAATTCTTTGAAGTTTGCCTAGACAATGGAGACCGCAGGTTATAGACATAAGAGTGTCCAAATATTTGAAGACTTTGCCTTTGGAGGAACTTCTTGGAATTCTTAAAGTTCATGAGATAGAACTTAAAGAAGAAGAAGGAGAAGGACCCAAAAAAGGAAGGTCTATAACTCTCAAGGTACAAAGAAGGTCATCGTCCAAAGCTCAAAAAGTAGAAGAGTCATTAAAAGAAATGGATGAGTCTAAATGAGATAGTTTTGATGAGGATGAGCTTTCATTCATATCTTAAAAGATCCACTCCATATGGAAGAAGAAATGAGGAACCAGATGGAAAAACTATAAGAATATGTCAAAGGACAACAAAGACAAGAGTCCAATGGTGTGCTATGAATGCAAAAAAGGCAGGACACTTCAAGTCAGAATGCCTAAGTTTGGAGAAGGAGAAAAAGAAACCCTTCAAAAAGAAAAAGAAGAAAGGGCTTATGGCCATTTGGGAATACATGGATCTGACATCTTTCGATAAAGAGGGAGAAGAAGAGGCCAACATATGTCTCATGGTAGGTACAACTTTAGAATCAAAACAGAAAGATGGGGTAAAGTTTCAAAATCATTCTAATTTACAAGAAGCTTACAATGAACTTTTATCTAAATCCTCCATTCTGTCTACTAGGTACAAGGAACTAAAAAGAAAGTTTTCAAAGTTACTTAAAGAGTATGAAAGTTTGAAAAAGGAAAATGAAGTACTCAGTAAAGAGAATGAAAGGATAAAAGCTAGGATGTCAAATAACCTCAGTAAGATAACAAATTCAGAAGAAGTTGAAGAGCTTCAAAAAGAAATTGTTGATCTTAAGGAGAGTCTATCCAAATTTGTCAATGGTACTGAAAACCTTGAAAAAATATAAAAACTCAAAAGAAATCTGACAAATCTAGTATTGGCTACAGTTATAAGAAAAATTCAAAAAGATTTTTTATTGTGGTATCTAGGGTAAGGAAGGATATAGATCGTCCAACTGCATACATAGATTTAGCAAAAAAAAAGGCATCCAAAGCCTTTAGAACTAACTATAAAGAACCAAAGTCCATTTGGGTACCTACAAGTTGTTAAACAAAAGGGTTAGATCTAAGAGGGGGTGAATTGGATCAACAAAATTTTTCAAGAAACCCAAACTTTTTCCAAAGATGAAAACACCTTGATTTTGAAAAACTTTGAATCAATTTGATTTGGTAATACAAATGTGATAGGATGAAAGTAGTTTACAAGTTTTTAATATGCCAACATGAACAAGATCATCATGAATTTGATATACATATAAAAAGAGTAATCAAGAAACAATGTATGTGAGGAAGAGTAGAGAAAAGAAGAGGGTACACAATTTTATATAGGTTCAATCACCACCACTAGGATCTACATTCAGTTTTTAATCAAACTGATTGGGAATACCACTATGTAATTCAAGTGTTTACAAACATACAACATAAACACAAGATCACACACAACAAAGACCCAAAAGCCAAGGTTCCTAAAACCTTATCAAGACACCTTGAAACAACCCTTGTGGAAACCTATAAAAGTTAGGGTTAGGTATCACCTTAATTCGTGATAGATGTATACATTGATATACAAAACATATCTACCCATTTTGATCACTTCCCTTTATCCAAGATGATGATTCATGTATGAGCTCTTTGATTTGATGAAAATGATTTGTAATCTTAATGATAAAAGTTCCCTCAATGTGTTTTTCCTCTAAGAAAAACTTTTTCAAAGTTTAGAAGTGTGAAGTCATAAGAAAATGTAAGTTTTAGTTCACAATTATGTAGAGGAAAAATAAAATAATTAGATATTTTTGTCTCGTAATTGATTATTTTGTTCTATATAATTCTGGAATTGAGTTAAGAGCAAAATAACCTGTTATTTTGCCAAATAATCAATTATTGCAAAACCACCCTCTAGGCCTCTAAAATAATCGATTATACATCTATTTAATAGATTATTTGCCAATGTAACTACTTTTTAAAACCAAAATAATCGATTACATAACCATAATAATAGATTAAATCAACTTTTAACACAAATTTGAATTATTTCAAAGGCTTTCACACAAACCTTCAACTTTTTATCATAACTAAATCATATTTAAACATTAATTGCTTCTTTGATTCAATTTTAGATTCTTGAAAACATGTTATTACTTTCTTAATCTAGTAAGTCTTAAATTTTAGATCTCATGATCAAATCATCAAGATAAGGGTCAATCATGCATAAGACACAAGCACATACACACACACAAACAAGCAATACACTTTGCATTCATCAAGTGAGGCTAAATCATCAAAACTTCATTAAAGCTTCTTGGGGCAAGCATGATTCTCATCTTGCAACTTCAGGAGCATGATCATTCTTGTTGCAGATATGCTTGATGACAGAAAGAATAGTTCAATCATGGTACCTGGATAGTGGGTGCTCACAACACATGACAGAAGAAAGGTCTATGTTCCAAGACCTCAAACCTAAAGTTGGTGGCTGGGTTACCTTTGGAGGTAATGAGAAAGGAAAGATAGCTAGGATAGGTAAAATTGGTAAACATCCTTTCCTTTCTATTGATAATATTTTGTTTGTTAAAGGCCTTAGACATAATCTGCTTAGCATAAGTCAATTGTGTGACAGTGGATACAATGTCTCCTTTAACAAAGGTGAATGTATAGTCAAAAACCATGATGGATCTATTTTATTTTCTACTAAAAGACAAAATAACCTTTTCAAAATAGACAAAGGTGATGAAGTTTAATAGTCTTAAGTTCATGAAGAGATAAGAGTGGGTAGTGATTGGGGGTGTGAAATAGTGTGTTTGGTGTTGGAAATCAACATTTGAACATAATCGATTTTGGTAGCACATAATTGATTAAAATATCATGTAATCGATTATATATGACAGAAATTTGAGATGAAAATGCATAAACCAAAAAGCTGCATAAAATAGTTGATTATATCAAAGTGTAATCGATTAAATGCACATGTCTGACATTTCTAGATGCCAAATAATAGATTATATCAAAGTGTAATCGATTATTTGCGCATTTCATGCTTTCTAAACATAAAAAATAATCGATTATGACATGTTGTAATCAATTATTTGCATGTTTGTTGCACTTCTAAGTGCCAGAGGTTTGAAAATAATCAATTATATCCAACGATAATCAATTAAATGTGAAAATAAGACATATTTATGCACAATCTATGCAATTGTACCTAGATTTGATACATCTTAACAACTAATATGTATGAAATACACCTTATTAATCATCTAATATGCATGTAAACATCTAACTCAAGCATATAACCAATCAAAACACATATTCTAAACAATCTAAACAACAAAATTAATTGCACACACTCAATCATTCAACCAAATTAAAGCAACACATCAACAAACCAACCAAATATATCATGCATTCAATCAAATTATTCAATCAAATAAAACACTCAATCATGCAAAAACACAAAAAAAGAATTCAAACAAGAATTTAAGAAAAGTCAACTAATATTAGACTCATCTATGATACTTAACTCATTTCTTATAAGGTAGAACCTATCTTTAGGAAGAGGTTTGGTAAAGATATTTGCTAGTTGGCTATTTGTATCAATAAACTCTATCACATAATCATCCTTTTGGATATGATCTCTAAGGAAGTGATGTCTTATCTCTATATGCTTGGTCCTAGAGTGTAGAATGGGGTTTTTGGTAAGGTTTATGGCGCTAGTGTTGTCACACTGTAAAGGGATGTGGTCAAGTTCAACTCCATAATCTCTTAATTGTTGTTTCTTCCACGAGAGTTGACCACAACAACTTTTAGTTACAATATACTCAGCCTCAACTGTGGAAAGGGCCACACATGCTTGCTTCTTGCTATATCAAGAGACAAGTGCACTCCCTAGCAAGTGATAAGTCCCACTAGTGCTTTTCCTGTCAAGCTTACAATCAACAAGGTCTGAGTCTGAATATCCTGCTAAGCTTAAGGAAGATCCTTTGGGAAATCACAAACCTACATTACTAGTCCTTTTTAAGTATTTCATTATCCTTTTTATAGTAGATAAGTGATAGTCAATATGGGACCTCACCACCCATTCTTTAGGATTTACTTGAAATCTTGCACATAAACAAACACTGAACATAATATTAGGACGGCTAGTAATTAGATACAACAAGGAGCCAATCATACCTTTAAACTTGGTTTCATCAACCTTTTTACCTCTGTCATCCATGTCTAAATAGCAAGAGGTTGCCATGAGAGTGGTTGACTCCTTTGAGCTTTCCATGCCGAATTTCTTGAGTAGCTCATAGCAGTATTTCGTTTGGCTTATGAAAGTTTCATCTTCCAGCTGCTTGACTTGAAGTCCTAAGAAGTAGGTTAGCTCAGTATATGATCTTGATTCGGAGTCATACTATTTTTACGGATCGTCCTTGAGTTGGTTATCTTGTAACAAGAATTATAGGAATAAAAGAAAATGAAGAAAGGTAGAAGATAAGACTTGCACAAACAAATAAGAGAATTAAGTAAATGGCGCATAACAAGTAAGCAAGAGAATTAAAATGAAAAAATAGAAAAGACAAGCAAATTGAAGAAGATAGATAAAATAGAATAGTGTGGAATAGAAAAGAAATGGAAAAGAAGGTGCCACACTCTAGGAGAGTGATAAGCCAAGTGAGGATTCGCCACAAAGGTATGGAAACCTTTGATAAAAATCAAAAGGTTCTATTCCAAGAACCAAAAAGAGGAGCAAATGTTCAACTCACTCACAAATGAGCAAACTTCAATATTATTCAACTCTGTCCAAATGAGAGGGATTACATCTCTATTTATAGAATTTATTCCAAGGTGCTACTCACACAAGGAGGCTAACCCTAATTATGAAGCAAAGAGGCTAACCCTTAAGCCCAAAGAGTAGGCCCAATTACAAAAATAAGTGAAACAGAAAACTAAAGGTCCAATTATATAGTGATAGCTAATCAAAGTCTTCCTCACATTGGGTTCTTCATCAACTTGGACTACTTGGATCAACTTAAGTGCTTCTCCTTCTAAATTTAACTTGACTGAGAATAAGTTGTTCAATTTTTTTTTGTTTTATCCAAAGTAGCTTTCTTAGCCTTTTTATCTCTTAGTCTTGGCATGGTTCCCCAAGTCCTTGTAGTTCTTCTTTAAGCTTTGCTTTACTTTGGGTCTCCTTTTAGGCCTCTAAGGTCTCAATCAACTTGGGCCTCTTAGGTTTCCATCATTCCCTCCCTCTTCAAAAGAATTCGTCCTCGAATTTGCACCATCATCACCTACATTAAAGGACATGCATTAGTTTTATTGAATGTGGCATTAAGAAAAGGCCTAACTCTATGGAGACTTGATTTCCTTTGAATGGAAAGTCTCTTATTCATCATGTGCCTACACACCCAACCTCCCAGGTCAAAAACAAGTCTAAAGAACCCATCACATGTAACTTCCAGATTAGAGAATTTTTTATTTTTTATGCATAGCTCTTCAACTTGGCTAAGGCTATTAAAGGGTAAGGCAACACACCCAAGTCTCAACAATTTTGCATTATTATTCAAAACATCATGCAAACCCAACACATCATGACTTAACACATGTTCTTGCACATCCACTAAATCATAAAATCAGGTAGTGTGTGTTAAGGATTTCTTCTTCTTATTGTTGCCTTGTTTTGCATATTGATCCACCACTTCATCAAATTGAGTCTTTATGTGCAATTTGGCCTTAGGCTTCGAAAGAAATGTTAGACAAAGGAATCAAATTAGAAGAATTACAAGAATTGAATTCATAAGCGAACTTGAAAGAAGGAGTTGTAGCAGCAGAATGCAATGAATTCCTAGGTGAATTGAAGGACTTAGTCTCAGCTTTAGGTGTTAGCCATTCTCTAGTGGTCTTCAACTCCTCCTTTTCCTCTTGCAATTTTTTTGAACTTGGATTAGTCATGCAAGTGGTCAAATTCAGATTTGAAGTCTTAAAATGTCCATTAAGTTCCTTCCAACCGTGAGGCATTTGTGTCTTTGAAAGCTCAACTTTAGTTTCATTTGATGCCTCGCATTCTTCCTTTGGAAGCACTTCTTCAAATCCCTTTAAAAGAGAATCATCACAACTAAACAAAGAATTAGAATTTAAGATAGAGTTAATAGGTTTTTTAGCAAATGCATTCTTATGTTCTTTCTCTTTTTCTCTAAATTCTTTTTCTTTCTCTTCTTCTCTCATTTTTTCTTTTTGTTTTTCTCTATTACTTATCTCTTTTTCTCTACTTCTTTTCTCTTTTTCTTTGCTTGCTCTCTCTTTTTCTCTACTTCTTTTGTCATGACTTCTACTATTTCTCTCCCAGTTGTCAAACATCTTATGAAATTCTTCCTTTTCTCTTTGAAAGATTCTCTCCAAGTGCCTTGATAGGCCTTGAAGTTTGAGTTCCCTTTCTATAGTCAAGCTTCAAAGAAAACAAATTAGTAGACAAAAAAAAGGACCTCAACACTCTTTTAAGTGTTTCACTCTAAGAATGGAATTCACTCGTGTTTCACACAAATTTAGCTTTTGATTAATGAATCTCTCTTGCCTTTTACCTCTCATGTCCTCTTTTACAAGTTCTTAAATAGAACCCTAATGCATATCAATTATCAAAAGCACATACAATTGTAAACGGTCCTCACAAGTGTTATCACTAAGAAATCCAAGAAAAGAAATACTCTACACAAAACTAAAAGGAAATTTGAAAGACAAACAAGAAAAGCTAATTAGAAAAGGATGAAACTCAAATGGAATTGCAAGAAAGACAAAAAAGGAATAATGGAAGAGATGAAGAAGAAATGCGCAAGTTTGGATATTGAGAACAGTACCACTTTTTATGAATTCTTAAGGCAACCAAATTTAAATTATTTAAGTGTAAGGGGCAATTTTTTTTTTAATTCTTCTAATTTTTAAATTTTTTTTATCTATTATTCTTTCCTTTTTTTTTTTGATTTTATTGTTCTAGAATATATTTTTTTTACCCCTATTTGTTTTGCACTTGCAACAGATATTATATGCTTAATAAGGTATATAGTCTTTAGGTGCTACAAGACATGCGAAATGAATTGCGCAAAAATTAAAGAGAAATAAATTGTGTAGAATTAAGGATAATTATGATAATTAGGACTCAATTATGGCACAATTAAGGACAGTTAATGACAATTAATGATAATAAATGATAGTAAATGACACAATTAAGACAATTAATTAGGAAAGAAAACACAAGAACACTACCAAACTCTAGGATCCGGGCTCTAAATACCACATGATATGATCCTGATTCGGAGTCATACTGTTTTTACGGATCGTCCTTGAGTTGGTTATCTTGCAACAAGAATTATAGGAATAAAAGATAATGAAGAAAGGTAGAAGATCAGACTTGCGCAAACAAATAAGAGAATTAAGTAAATGGCGCATAACACGTAAGCAAGAGAATTAAAATGACAAATTAGAAAAGACAAGAAAATTGAAGAAGATAGATAAAATAGAATAATGTGGAATAGAAAAGAAATGGAAAAGAAGGTGCCACACTCTAGGAGAATGATAAGCCAAGTGAGGATTCGCCATAAAGGTATGGAAACCTTTGATAAGAATCAAAAGGTTCTAATCCAAGAACCAAAAAGAGGAGCAAATGCTCAACTCACTCACAAATGAGCAAACTTCAATATTATTCAACTCTGTCCAAATGGGAGGGATTACATCTCTATTTATAGAATTTATTCCAAGGTGCTACTCACACAAGGAGGCTAACCCTAATTATAAAGCAAAGAGGATAACCCTTAAGCCCAAAGAGTAGGCCCAATTACAAAAATAAGTGAAACAGAAAACTAAAGGTCCAATTATATAGTGATAGCTAATCAAAGTCTTCCCCACATTGGGCTCTTCATCAACTTGGACTACTTGGATCAACTTAAGTGCTTCTCCTTCTAAATTTAACTTGACTGAGACTAAGTTGTTCAATTTTTTTTTGTTTTATCCAAGGTAGCTTTCTTAGCCTTTTTATCTCTTAATCTTGTCATGGTTCCCTAAGTCCTTGTAGTTCTTCTTTAAGCTTTGCCATACTTTGGGTCTCCTTTTGGGCCTTTGAGGTCTCAATCAACTTGGGCCTCCTTGGTTTCCATCACTCACCCATCATGGACATCTCAAACTCCCCTTACATTGACTTAGCAAATTCCTTGCACATAGAACCATTAGTGGCACCAAAAACAATGTCATCCACATAAATTTGCACCAATAAGATATCATGTTTGGTTCTTTTAATGAATAAAGTGCTATCAATTTTACCCCTTTCAAAATTTTGGTCAATTAGAAACTTGCTTAACCTTTCACGCAAAGATTCAGGAGCTTACTTAAGTCCAAACAAAGCCTTTTTTAGTTTGTAGACACGGTTAGGAAATTTAAAGTTTATAAAGCCTAGGGGTTAAGCCACATAGACCTCTTCCTTAATGAACCCATTTAGGAAGGCGCTTTTGACATCCATTTGGTAAACTTAAAGTCCATGATGCAAGCAAAGGCTAAGAGAAGTCTAATAGCTTTTAGCCTTGCAACAGGGGCATAAGTCTCATTATAATCTATCCATTCTTCTTGATTATAGCCTTTGGCAAGTACACGAGCTTTGTTTTGAACAATAATTTCAGATTCATCTATCTTGTTCTTAAAAATCCATTTGGTCCTAATTACTTGATGAGCATTGGTTTTTCGCACAAGTTCCCAAACATCGTTTCTTTTGAATTGATTTAACTCTTCTTGCATATCCAAAAGCCAATGTTTATCTTGTAATGCATCATCAATGGACTTTGGTTCTACTTGAGACACAAAAGCCATAGAGTTACATATATTATTATAAGATTGTCTAGTTGTTACCCTTTAGATATATCACCAATAATGTTGTTAAAGGAGAAATCCCGAGTGGTCCTCCATTCTTTAGGTACCTGTGACACCCATTCATGTAACACCCTCATTTTTATCATAATTAAATTCTTAATATCTGTGAAATTATCGAGGAATTAAGAAACTAATAGTCAATCTTAATTCCTTTACACCGAGGGCCGACATGTAGAAAAAGTGTAAATGACTGCGAATTGTCATTTCGATCTTAGAAATATGTTATATATATTAAAATATAATTTTACAATTTTTTTGAAAATTTTTTGTGATTCTTGTAGAAAATGACTAAACTACCCTTCATTGTTTATTAAAACTATAGTCAGTATAGGCTTAACATATAGGAGAGACAAAATGAACATTCTCAGTTCATTTTTAGGCTAGATACTTAATTTTATAATTTTCATAAAAATTTTAGAATTTTTTGAGTTGAAACAAAATTTTTATGAATTTTTAATTCAAAAATACAAATAAATATTTAAAATTTGAAATAAATTATTTAAAATTAAGTTTAAATTTTGGAAGTTATTTTTAATCAATAATTAAAGTTCTCAAAAATTTCCAATGAAAAATTCATTCATTTGCTATAAAAATTAAAATATCAAAGTTTAAGACGTTTTTACTAGTACCGGTTGATTCGTCTACAGAGAAAACGAAACTTAGAGACTCGAGAGAGAAAAGACTTGACACATTTAAACACTCACTCTGCAAACCCACACTCTTAAATTTATCACATTTTATAAAAGAAATACAAAAAGACAAAGAAAAAATAGACTTACTTTTGTGTCTCCTTTCTAGACAACATATTCCTCCCTCTATATAAGGACTGCTTGGGGTCAACTCTCTTCACTTTTTGTCCCTCCCAGCTTTGGCCGAACTACTCCTTTCACTCACTAAGCTCCATTTCAAAATTTTTAAACACCCAAATCCTCTATTTTTCTCCTCCTTCAACCTCCCTCCAAGACACATCCACCTTATTGGGAAGCTTGAAGAGCTCATCTTCTTCACCTCTTCTTGCAAGAACCTTGAGGTATAGGGGGAAGTGGGGTTGTTCTTGATTATTTACTTTCATGTAGATGGTTTTGGGGTGGGTTTTGCCCCCAAAGCCTTAGCTTTTGCTTCGTACTACTTCCTCTTTTATTTTCTTCTTCTTCTTGTTGTTACCTTTCACTATCTTATTGTTTCCTTCTTGTCTTGTTACCCTCTTTTGAGTTATGGAATGCTTATTTTATGTTGTTATTATCATTTAAGTGTTGGTTTATGTTGACATCTCATCATAAAATGTTAAAGGCTTGATTGCAAACTCTAAAATCCATAAGCAAAAAGTTAAAAGCTGGCAACTTTTTCCTTGATAAAATGAGAAGGTGAATAAGAAAGACTTTTTGGACTATGGACCTTCCTTTGACCCATGGCTAAGTCCTTCCAAAGGGGACTTAAAAGATAGTCACTTTCTTAAGACAAGTTGGAACCTTTACCCATCAACAAAGGACCCCTAGAATAACAAGGAAATTGAAAGGACTTTAGAAAAGAACCTAAACCTAGTTGAACAACTAAGTGTTGGTATTTATTTTTCCTCATTAAGTCATGGTTTTAGTGAAGTAAAATAGTGATTATTTTAGTTCTTGATGTACCTAAAAATCACTAAATTTCGTTTTGACCATTTAAAGTTAATAACTTGATGAAAGGAGAGGTTTTTATGAAGAGGTACTTGAGTTCTAGTAAGCTATTTTCGATTTCTGCTTGAACACTACTCATTATTTCTATAATATTTTGAGCTGCACTCAATATTTTTGAGTGCTTAGACAAATTATCTTAAAAATAGACATAAGAATCATTTGAAAAGGTTCAGAAATGACAAAGTTACACTTTTCAAAAGTTAGAGTTACATTTTTGAAAATGGTAATTGGAAGTGCATACAAAAAGCAATTTTTGAACATTCTGTTGTGTTTTATTCGAGACTCCTTAACGACTAGAAAGTAGACCTAACAAGCTTTCTAAGCACATATAGTTTTCCTATATTCATTTTTGTTTACTATTTTTAACAAATTTTAGAATTTGAAAGTTATACACTTTTTTGATTGGGAATGCCTTTTGATAACTATAAAATTTGAAAAATCACCATAAATCGAATAGATCTTGGTTTTGGAAGCTCTTGGACTTTTTGGAAAGGATTTTCAATGTACTTTGTGAAAATAATTTTCTTGGTTGCTAAAAAACTAAAAATGGGATGCAAAAATGACAAAAGAGTGCTATTAGTTCTCTAGTAAGGTCTCCTAACCCCTTTGTTTTATTATTTTCGTATCTATTTTTTTAGATTTTTGCTTGAGATGATCCTTTTTGATTTAGAAACTAGACAAAAATATCTTTCCAACAAACTATGGATCATGTTAAACCAAAATCATTTACCCATGCAAATTGAAATTCAAAATTGAGGTACAAAACTACTATCTCTAGAGTCTGGTTTTGGGCTAAAGAAAATGACACTTTTCTAGTTTGTAAAATCCCATTTTCCTTAATATTTAGAACTTTATGGTAAATATTTTTAATAAAAGTTAAATATATTTTCCTTAAGAAATATGACATTTCTATTTTTATCCAATTATAATGAGTTCTCATAAATTGATTTTTAAGGCTTGTTCTTGGTGCAAAATACAAATAACTTGGTTTAGCTAATTCTTTTTGAATCATGACTAATTACCAAAGTTTAACTTTGATAAAATGAATTAATGATGACATTTAGAACCCTAGGCAAATTCAGCCCCTAGGATACAAGATCAATTATAACATAAATCTTAATTAACTAGTTGAACTCTTTATTAAGTACCTAAGCTTTCACTTAAGTTAAACATTTAAATAATTAAATCTAAATTATTAGTAGCTAATTTAGGATTTCCCTAAGTAAGTTTAATTCTTAAATTAGGTATTTAAAGTGATTAAGACAAATCAAAATTTGATGAATGGATTGCTAAATTCCCTTTTTACTGCTTAAATTAGCTTTTTATAATCCCTATGTATTATACTATGATAAGACTCAACCTCTGCATTAAGGGACAGAGATATTGAGGAGAGACTGTGCTAGTGCTCATGTGTACTTAGACTAGGAAAACCTTTGTTTGAATTATGAGTGTTAAGAAGGGACAATGAATAGTAAAATAATGTGATGTGAGGGACATGTAGTGTCATGGTACCTTGCATGGAAATTTGGTACGCTAAGGAATAAAAGACAAGAACCTACTTGTGGAGGTCTTAGGGGTAAAAGGTTGAGTGGTGAAGGTCTCAATGACCAAGGTAGTACTCTTGAGTTGAGATATTTACTTGACCAAGCTTGACAACCCCGATAACTACTCAGCATTCTAGGGTTGGTGTGAGAAGCATGCCCATGGAAGGATTGTGAATGTCTTGAGCTATTGTTTTATTCCTCAGTGATGATGAAGACTGTACCACAATGAGAATTTTGAGAGAGGTATGCATTTTCCCAACTACTTCCCATTTTGTGGGAAGTATGGATCCATATAATGTCAAGGGTAGTTGTTATAACTTTGGCAAATTCTAGGTTCCCCTTTTTTGTATTGTCAGCTGTGTTTTATCTATAAGTGACGGTAGGATACCCTACCATCTACGTGAAAGTGGTTTTAAGAACAAAATTTCCTCACTCCTCTGTTCATTTTCTTATGCATGACTATTCGTGGTTGGTACTTGAAGATGGGAGCTTTCCCAATCCTGCTCAACATGCATGTTGACTATGCTGATATAGGGATATAGTTTTATGATTGGGGGGGGGGGGACTAATTATTTGACTTTTTTAGGCCTGGTTATGACCACCTTTTTATCCCCTATTCTGGGAGTATATGTGCCTCCCTTGTCATGGACCTTATTATTTCTGTTTCTTCTTCATCGCCGCCCAATTTTGAGTACATTCCTCCTGTGCCGTCGACACCACCGGAGGACTCTATAGTGCCGTTCATGGCCCCTTACTTGGATTTTGCTTCACCTGTCAAGCACTCTCCAAAGGACTCTTAGGGATCCCTAATAGAGGCCTCGGAGGGACTTGGCAAGCATAGATTAGGACACTTGTTATAGGGCTTTGTTGGGCTTCTTGTGCAACTTTTGTATGCACCTAAGTGTTGCTTAATTAGGTGCCATATGGACCTTAGTTATTTTAGTTTCTAACTTATGTTTTAGTTTGATTTGTATTGGGCCTTTTACTTTATTTGGGCATTTTATTAGTTGTAGTATAAATAGGCCCTTAGGACCTCATGTAAAAAAAACTTTTGATCATTTTGTGAATGTGAATTAGCTTTCGCTAATTGAGTGAGTATTGCTCCTCTTGGTTCTTCCTTAGAGCCTTAGATTCTTATTAAAGAATTCTATTCTTTGTGGCAAATCCTCCTTGACTTATCAATCTTTGGATTGTGGTGTCATTTTTACCATTTTTCACATTTTTTTCTTTTTCTTTCCTTCTAATTTTTGGTTTCGATTTGTTACTCTTGGTGCTAAAAATTGTGATCCACAATTGGGGTTATATCATTTGGTATCAGAGCCAAAATTTTAGCACACATTCAAAGAATTTTTGCTGGAAGTGGTTTGTGCAAAGCTAATTTCGTGATTTCAATTTCGGATTCATGATCCGTCGGGCGGTCTACAAGACCTTCGCTGCATTAGATTTGCGTTCATGCTTGCTGGAATTTGCATCCAATTTTTGCATCCAATTACATCTTCAATCTACGTTAGATCTACACCAAGTTTGTGTCAGAATTTGTACTCCAATCTGCAGCATTTTCTGTTCAAGTGCAGATATGAATTTGTGAGTTCTTGCCTTCTAATTCATGCGTTCGTGTTAGTTTTGAGTGTCTCCAAATTTATTTGAGTCAATCTTTTCTTGTTCTCCTAAAATTATGTCAATTCTACAGCATACACCTTCATATGTTCTTCACTTTATTCAAATTCAGATAAGGAATTTTTGCATTTTCATCCATTTAATTTCCTAAGTTTTGTGTTTTGATGTTAGTTGAGTGTTTAATTGTTAGTGATAGATGTCTAGTTGCTCAAATTGAGTTGGATTCAACTTGAATTGCATCTTTTGGAGGTGAATTGGAGTTTTGAATTTTGAATTAGGGAAGAACATTCAAACTGTTCTTCATATGTTCTTGAGTTTTTTGGTAATAGAGTACTTCTTTGATCTTAAAAATTGTTTGGAGAGAGTTGGGGCATTTTTGCAAATAAAAAAAGTTAAAGGTCCAAAAGGAAAATATTCAAGGACCAATTAGCAATTATACAGGGGCAAAAGTGAAAATACAAAAAAAATTAGGGGCCTAAGTGCAATTATAAAAAATTTGGGGGCCAAATTGAATATATATATAATTGCCCATTTATTAAAAAAAAAGTCTGCCCTCTTTGGTGAGCCAACTCTCATAATGATATTATTTTTCTTTCGTATATTTTTGACTTGTTTTTAGTGGTCGATATACACATGTTCTTCTTTTTCCTTGTTCTTATCTTTTGTCTTTGAG
Organism: Spatholobus suberectus; assembly: GCA_004329165.1. NCBI lineage: Eukaryota > Viridiplantae > Streptophyta > Magnoliopsida > Fabales > Fabaceae > Spatholobus > Spatholobus suberectus. Next base: position 49,971,174 of record CM014729.1, on the reverse strand, counting down.
TCTTCTTATTGTCTTCCTTTTACTTTCTTTTAAGTGTTCCTTTCATTTCTTATAACTTTATTGCCTATCTTTTAAATTCCTTGGTTTTGGCTTTGAGTTTTCCTCTTCTTTGGCTTCTTGAGTTGAGCTTGAAATTCGTGACATATTTCACATTGAATACTTTCTTTATTTGAACTTGGAGGTTCTTTGTAATAGCTAAAGAGGAACAAGAGTGGAAAAAGGAAAAGTGTGCACATTATAGAAAAAGCCTCTAAAGAGAGAAACACGAGTGAACTTTGAGTGTAAACACTTAGTTGAGTGATGAGGTCCATATTTCTAATTACTTGTGAACTAACCTTTCTTATAGGTATGACTTCATCAAATGGAGATGACCTAATGGTTAATAAGGAAGGGTAATAGAAGGTTTGAAAGAATACAAATAAGTTATAAGGATATAAATGAGAGGATGGAGAGACTAGGAAGGAGGAGAGATAAAAGAAGGCAAGAGAGAAAGAAGAAAAAGACAAACAAAGGGAAGAAGAGAAAAACAAAAAAAGTAAAAGGAGAGAAAATAATGAAAAGGAAAACCCATACTTAGGTATTGATATGAGTTTCATGAGTGATCCATATTATAGTAATTTAGAAAAGGAATTAAATAAGATAAAAAAATAGAGAAAAGAGAAAAGAAAATGAGAGAAACAGAGTTGAGAGAAAAGAAAAAGGAGTTAGAAGAAAAAGAGATGAGAGAAAAGGAAGTGATTGAAAAAGAGGTTGAAAAGGACAGAGCAAAAGATAAAGAAAATATGAGTATTCTTGTTTTTATTCTGACACTTTGTTTGAATTTGAAGGCTTTCTTGTTAAAGGACTTGAAGAAATGCCTCCTCAAGGGGAATATAAGGCCTTATATTCTAAGCCTTTGTTTGATAGTGAAGTTTCTCTTGTGTAAGAAATTGAAGAGGAGCCTTTAGAGGAGTGCAAAACTCTTATTCTTTCCTCTAACTTGGATGTTTGACTTAATTCTTCTTGTAAATTTGATTGTGCATCTAACCATATTAATTCTTTTATTTTGATTCCCAAGGAAGAATTGTACATAAAAGATCAATGGGCAAGGCAATTTGGAGAGGAGGTAGATGCACATGAAGAGCAAGCCAACCCTTGGGAGAAGAGAAATTAGATCCAAAGTGTTTCTAAACATTGTGTTTTCGTTGATGTTTTAATTCAAGATGGTTTCAATTTGCATAATGTTTGTGATTTACTTGATACACATCGTTTGAAATTGCATGGTTATAATGAAACTTCTTCCATATGTGTTGTTGTTTGTGCAAAGATTGAGAATGATGAGTTCTATAGGCATGGAGAGCATATGTTTAATGTAACACCCCCACTTTAACTTACTTATTGTTTGTCTAATTATTCTATGATTAATTGTGAAAAATAAAATAGGAACCTCAAGGGTATGATTTTCATGGATATATTCATGATAGAAAGTTCTGTCTAGTTTAGATTTTTAATAATTTATTTGGATTAGGACCCGGGAACGACAAAACAACTTATTTATCCCTGAAAACTTGCATAATAGGATAAAAATAGCAAAAATTATCTAGAGTGGTTTAAAAATTATTTTTAAATCATATTTATATTCAAAATAATTAATAATAATTTTAGAAATTTTTCAGAATTTTTTTGAGACAGTTTTTGGGAAATGATCGGTATACCCTTAGCCGATTGTGAAAGCCAGCAGAAGACTTTTTAACCTCAAAAAATTTTGAAAAATTTATATTGAGTATATTTTAATTATACCAATATTATTTTAAGGGAAAAATAGTGAAAAGTCAAAAAATATATTTATTTGGCAAAAATTGGATTTATTGGCTTAAGAAGTGTCTTTTTAATAAAAAAATTTATTATAAATAATATGTACATGAGAAAAATATGAAAAATTTTCGTAATGCTTAATAAAATATATACTTGAAAATGTGGTGTGGTCTGATTTTTCAAAAACCTATCCAAAATTTCTATCTAATTTTGTTGCATTAAATTAATATTTAATTATTTTAATATCTAATAATTATATAAAATAATTTTTTCGAATTTCAGAAGTCTTGGCTGGTCTGGCACGTTTCCCTTTTGACCACATGTGGAAAGTACAATGGAAATGGATATTATATGATTTTTGAGCCAAAAATTAAATCTAAAATACCTACTTTTTGACCTATAAATAACCCCATCACCCACTCTACTATTACACACTCTTTCCTTCAGATTTTCAGAGCCTCTCCCTGCCTCCCCAGCTGCTGGAACGTGCAGCACTCTTCCCTCTCCCCAAACTCTTGCAAATTTTTTTTTTTTCTTTCATCACCATTAAGAGCTTTCACCAAGTTTTAAAATCCTAAACCTCTAAACCAACCCTCCTCTCCTAATCTTCTACCAACAAGCCTTGTTTAGAGGTAAGGGGGAGTGGGGTTTTAGCCTCTAAAATTTGTTTCTTAATGGGTGTGTGAGTGTGTGGGTTTTCCCTTAAACCCAATTAATATATTAATACTACTACTACTACTACTACTACTACTATATAATTATTAATATTCTTGTCATTTAAATTATTGCTTTATTATTATGTCATTTACTTTAATGTCATTTATTTTCTTGTCTTATTATTATTTCCATTATGTTGCAATTTATTTTTATTTTATGCTTTATTTATATTTTTGCCCATTTACATTATGTCATTTACTTTATTGTTTAAGTTCTTGCTATTTAGATTCTTGCTCTTTAAATTTCTTGCTTTATTTATTGTCATTTAAATTTTTGCCCATTTAAATTATTGCCATTTATTTTATTGTTATTATTGCTATTCTATTGTTATTTACTTAAGTTTCACCTTATTGTTATTTTAATTATTGTCATTTATTTTGATGTTACTTTCATTACTATTTTGGCATTATATTACAACTTAAAATATCCTATTATGAATAGCTATTATGGGCTTATGCAAAAATAGCTATTTTCTAAAAAACCCAATTTTAAGCTTCAAGATCACTTAGAGAAATAAAATTTTTGGAATTCATTTCTCATCACAAGGCTCACGGCCAAGACTAAGAAAAAGGGTAAGAAATATTTTTGTTTTTGTTTTTTTTGTACCAATTAACTTATTAGAATGGGTAAAATAGTTGGAAATAATAATTGCTATCAAATTAATTTTTGACCACATAGAAAATGAACTCAATTTCTAAAAAGAAAAATATATAAATTGGACTTTTTCTACAAAGGGCATTCGGCCCATTAAAGAAATAAATCAATGAAGATAAATCTTTCATTTAGATTTAGCATTTTTGATAAATACTTGAATTGATAAAAAAATTGGTAAGAATATATTCTAAGGAAAGTTAAAGAAAATGTTTTCTTGAAAAAGCAAGTTCTACTAAGTTTTTAGAAATAGAGCTTAGACTTTAGGCCCAAATTTGGAAAAGTTTTTGGGATAAAGACCTTATTAGACAATTTTAAATTGTTACCATTAAACTACTATTTTGAACAAATTATGGCTAGTGTAAAAATAAATAAATAACATCAACAAAGGTTTTTATAAAATTGCGCACCTTCTTGAAATTAGAAGTGTTGGTTCTTATAAGATGAATAATTCGAATTTTAGTAAAAAGGAAATAATTAAAGAGAAACTCTAAGTATGCTCTGTGGTTGCAGCATAGTCTGACCTTCCACATCAGAAAAGAACTTCTCTTAAAAATTTTACGTCCTAGTCATAATTGTAGACGAAAGTTTTTCTCCTTAAAATAGTCTGATTTGAAAAGATAGAAAAGGATAAGGACAAATCAAAATAATTAAAATTGTAATAAATGTATAAACGTGTGAGAATGAATATGCATAACGCTTTGGTTATTGATATTTCCTTCCCTGTGATGTTCATATTGAATTGTTTCTAAGTTCTATGAAAATGTGATGGATGAATGACGTCTCTGTAATGAGTAACTCTGGAACTCTGCTGGATTATCCAGAGAGTATGTCTTGAAACCTAGAAAGCAAAGTCATAGGAAAACCCCGATTGAGTTAGGACCATGTTGAGAAGCATGAGTGCCTGTGTCTGGGAAGTCACAGTTTGGTACACTGCGGGATGAAAGGCAGGGACCATTGTTCGGGTCTTGAGGGTAAAGGTGCTGAGTTGTGAACACCCCAATGGCCAGATTAGCACCCTGGGCCGGGGTAAATCACGTAAACCGACTCGGCAACCCTGACGCCTGCTCAGCATCACCATGATTGGTGTAGTGTATATCCCTGATGGGCGTGTGGCCCTTTCCTCGAGGATGATGATTACGACATGGATGTCTGTACCTTGTGAGGGATTATACGAACTCCCAATCGCTTCCCAATGATTCCTGATGGTTAAAGTAAAACATCAGAGATGGGTATGGATCCATACGTCTGGTAAAGGTTGAGATTGAGTCGTAATAACGTAGGTCAGACCTTAGGATTTCCCTTATTGCTTGTTCAAATTGTTGTTTGTAACCTATTAAGAAACGAATGAGGCTTTTATAAAAACCTCACTCCTTTCTTGTTTGTTTCTTTTCATATACGATCGTGGTACAAGCAGATGGACTCTGAGGACCAACCGTGACGACTACTCTACGTATGACTTTTGTAGATTTTATAGGATGGGCTAGCCTAGTATAGACCTATACTGCTCTGACATAGGTCATTTTTGTTGTATAGCTATGGGCGGGTATTTAGGCTTCTTTTGATGTATTTCTTTTATGTGCTTTTGACGTATGTATTGATATCTGACCTTGTACAAAGGCTTGATGCACACATATATATATGATGATGTTTACTTCACAAGTTCTTTATCTGATGTCTCTTGGAATTACTAACGTTTGAGAAAAATAAGTACGTATTAGTTTTAAATCAAGCCGACGTTCTAATAAACAGATCAAGAAATAATAAAATAAAATGAATGTATGTCTTATTATAGCGGGTGTTACATTTAAATGGTATCAGAGCAGTTCCCTCCTGTCAAGCCTTGGGTTATGGACTTGACTATTGTTTGCTGTGTGCTCTTGCATTTTCTGTTGAAAAACAGAAGTGTAAGATAAGTAGTATGATAAGAAAAAGCGAAGAATCGAAGGCCACAACAAATACACAAGAAGACTTACTCTAAGAAGACTGACACCTAGAATTTTACTCTTATTGGTTAAGGGATAGTAAGGTAAAAAGTACAACTCTGGGAAAAGTTCTGGCTAAGGAAAGACTTGGTACTTAAGAGCGTCCACTGTGACCCACCTCTCTTTCCTGGGAGCTTACTCATAGTGTACTGATTACAATCTACTAATTCTCTTCCAGTACAACGTATTATTCTAAGGAAAGACTAAGGCAGATGTTTTTCGTTTCAGGAAAGAATGGCTGGTAGACCTAGAAACGACGCTACCCAACGACTATTGGAGAGAATGACGGCTGTGTTGGAAAACATGAACCAAGAACGCAATGCTGAACCTGCTGAGTTTAGGGGGCTAGAAACCTTCCGCAGGAACAACCCACCTCAGTTCAAGGGAGGTTTCGACCCCGAAGGTGCCCAACTGTGGATAGCAGAAATGGAGAAAATCTTCATTGCTATGGCATGCACAGACGCCAATAAAGTCACCTTTGCAACTTTCATGCTAACAGGAGAGTCTGAGAATTGGTGGAGATTTGCAAGGCAACGACTAGAGGCAGAAGGAAGGCAAATCACTTGGGAGGTCTTCCGAGAAACATTGTTGGGGAAATACTTCCCCGAAGATCTCAGAAGGAAGAAGGAGATTGAGTTTCTGAACTTACGGCAAGGAAGCATGACGGTAGGGGAGTATGCGGCAAAGTTTGATGAACTATCGAAGTTTTGCCCTTACTTCCATGAAGGAGTCGATGAGCGTTCCCGATGCTCAAAGTTTGAGAATGGTTTAAGGCCTGATATCAAGCAGGCTATTGGCTACCTAGAGATTGCCTCTTTTCCCACACTCATAAATCGCTGTAGGATTTACGAGGACGATACTAAGGCAAGGCAGACACAATGGAGGTCTGGAGGTCCACAACGAAACCAGAGAAAGGAATTCTTCAACAAGAAGAAACCCTACCAACGTCCACCTCAGTTTTCTGGAAGTTCTTCGGGACAGAAGAATTTCAATTCTACCTCCACCACCTCTGGCACAAATAACCCCATTCGATGCTTTCAATGCGGAGGACCCCACCTGGCAAGAAATTGCCCTGCTAAGGCGGTGACCTGCTACAACTGTGGCAAGCTTGGCCACTATAGCAACAATTGCAAGGAGCCAAAGAGGGAATATGGCAATGGAGGCGGAGGCAACAGTGGAAAGGCCCAAGTGGGAAGGCCCAAGGCGACGGGCAGAGTGTTTACTATGAGCGGGACTGAAGCTGCTGAATCTGACAATCTCATCCAAGGTAAGTGCATCATAAATGGTCATCTTTTAAATGTACTATATGATTCAGGTGCTACCCATTCATTCATATCACGTGATTGCGTGAATTATCTGAAATTGCTTGTTTCCTTGTTACCTTACGACTTGACTGTCTCTACTCCCACAAATGTTCCTGTCATAACTTCTCTTGCATGCTTAAACTGTTCTATCTCTGTAGAAGGTAGAAATTTTTCTGTAAATTTGATATGTCTACCTCTATCTCATTTGGACATTGTGTTAGGAATGGACTGGTTATCTTCCAACCATGTTCTCCTAAACTGTCATGAAAAGACCTTAACTTTTGAGCCCATTCTTGATAAAACTCTTGACTCAAGAGATTTAAAAGAGGTTACTGCCAACCACACAAAGGCTTCAAAAAGAGCCCAAGTTTACGTGATCCTGACTTCTATGGAAGTAAAGGAAAATTTGGATGTTAGTAAGTTTCCTGTAGTCTGTGAATACCCTGATGTTTTCCCCGAAGATGTTCCTGGATTACCACCAGAGAGAGAGATAGAATTCACCATAGATTTGGTACCAGGATCAGGTCCTATATCCATGGCTCCCTATAGGATGTCCCCTCTAGAGTTAACAGAGCTGAAGAAACAGATAGAAGAACTCTTAGATAAACAGCTTATTAGACCTAGTGTTTCCCCTTGGGGTGCTCCTGTTTTGTTGGTCAAGAAAAAAGACGGGAGTATGAGATTGTGTGTTGATTATCGTCAGCTTAATAAAATTACCATCAAGAATAGATACCCTCTCCCTAGGATAGACGATCTGATGGATCAATTAAGGGGTGCTTCAGTGTTTTCCAAGATTGACTTAAAATCTGGTTATCATCAGATTCGAGTCAAGGCGGAAGACATTCCGAAAACTGCTTTTAGGACGAGATACGGTCATTATGAGTATTTAGTTATGCCTTTTGGTGTAACCAATGCTCCTGCCATATTCATGGATTACATGAACCGTATTTTTCACCAGTTTTTGGATAAGTTTGTGGTAGTCTTCATCGACGACATTCTGATATACTCCAAAAGTCATGAAGAACACGAAGAACATCTGAGGGTTGTATTGCAGATTTTGAGAGGAAGAGAATTGTATGGGAAACTTTCGAAATGTGAGTTTTGGATGGAACAAGTACAATTTTTAGGACATATAATATCACAAGGAGGAATTACTGTTGAACCGACGAAGGTCGAAGCCGTGTTACGTTGGGAACAACCAATGACGATCACGGAAATACGTAGTTTCTTAGGATTGGCAGGCTATTATAGGAAGTTCATTGAAGGATTTTCTAAACTAGCGTTGCCTCTCACTAAGTTGACACGTAAAGGCCAACTGTTTGTGTGGAACGAGGCATGTGAAGTTAGCTTCCAAGAGTTGAAAAGAAGGCTGACTTCTGCACCAGTGTTGATTTTGCCTAACCCTACCAAGAAGTTTGACGTATACTGCGACGCCTCAGGGCAAGGGTTAGGATGTGTTCTAATGCAAGAAGGAAGAGTGGCAGCTTATGCTTCAAGACAACTAAGACAGCATGAAGTTAATTACCCTACACATGACCTGGAGCTAGCCGCAGTAGTATTTGCTTTAAAGATTTGGAGACACTATCTGTATGGTGCAAAGTTTGAAGTGTTCAGTGATCACAAGAGTTTAAAGTATCTCTTTGATCAAAAGGAACTGAATATGAGGCAGCGTAGGTGGATGGAATTCCTAAAGGATTACGACTTTGAGCTACAGTATCACCCTGGCAAGGCAAACGTAGTGGCAGATGCTTTGAGTCGTAAATCTTTGCATCTATCAATGATGATGGTGAAAGAGTTGGAGTTGATAGAATCGTTCAGAGACTTAAACTTGGCAGTGAAAGTAGGACCAAAGAGTCTTCACTTGGGTATGCTTAAGATTTCAAGTGAGTTTCTGGAACAGATTAAAGAAGCACAGGAAAAGGGATCTCCTGTTGCAAGAAAAATTAGGTACAAGGGGTGGAGAAAAAGAGTCTGAATTTCACAAGGATCCCAGTGGTATTGTGAAGTTTGGAGAAAGGATCTGTGTACCAATGGAAGAGAATATGAGGAAGGTAATCCTGGAAGAAGCTCATAAGAGTAGGTTAAGCATTCATCCGGGTGCCACTAAGATGTATCAGGATTTGAAGAGGATGTTTTGGTGGCCTGGAATGAAGAAAGCTGTGGCAGAGTTTGTAGCCTGTTGTTTGGTGTGTCAAAAGGCGAAGGTAGAACATCAGAAACCCTCTGGTAAACTACAATCTTTGGACGTTCCGGAATGGAAGTGGGAGAGTATATCAATGGATTTCGTGACGGGGTTGCCTAGGACTTCATCTAGTTATGATGCTATATGGGTGATTGTGGACAGGTTGACAAAATCTGCTCATTTTCTGCCCATTAACATCAGGTTCTCTTTAGAGAAGTTAGCTCAGTTATACATAAAGGAGATTATCAGATTGCATGGTGTACCTTCTAGTATAATCTCTGATAGGGATCCTCGTTTCACCTCTAGGTTTTGGGAAAGTTTGCAAAGAGCCTTAGGAACTAGGCTTAGGCTTAGCTCAGCCTATACCCCCAGACAGATGGACAGTCTGAAAGGACTATCCAATCTTTAGAAGACTTGTTGAGAGCTTGTGTCTTAGAACAAATGGGGAATTGGGATCAGTTCTTACCCTTGATAGAGTTTACCTATAACAACAGTTTCCACTCCAGCATAGGGATGGCCCCGTATGAGGCTCTATACGGGAGAAAATGTAGAACCCCACTGTGTTGGTTTGAGACCGGGGAACCTTTGATCTTAGGTCCTGAGATGATTCAGCAAGCTTCTGATAAAATAAAATGATTAAGGAAAAGATGAAGGCATCACAAGACAGGCAGAAAAGTTACTATGACAAACGAAGAAAACCCCTTGAGTTCCATGAAGGGGACCATGTTTCTTGAAAGTTACGCCGATAACTGGGGTTGGCAGAGCCCTCAAATCTCGAAAACTCTCTCCAAAATTCATTGGTCCTTACCAAATTCTTAAGCGAATTGGTTCCGTCGCTTATCAGATTGCTTTACCTCCTCACCTTTCTAATCTTCACAACGTGTTTCACGTTTCTCAGCTTCGAAAGTACATTCCTGATCCCTCTCATGTGATAGAACCTGATATAGTACAATTAAGAGAGAACCTTACTTATGATGTATTTCCTGTAAGGATTGGGGATCGTAGGATAAAGCGACTTCGAGGAAAGGAGATACCATTAGTGAAGGTTTTATGGAGTCAACAAGGAGATGGAGATGCAACTTGGGAACTGGAAAGCAACATACAGGAGTTGTATCCTCATCTGTTCACAGGTTAGCGAATTTCGGGGACGAAATTCCTAAAAGGAGGGGAGTGATGTAACACCCCCACTTTAACTTACTTATTGTTTGTCTAATTATTCTATGATTAATTGTGAAAAATAAAATAGGAACCTCAAGGGTATGATTTTCATGGATATATTCATGATAGAAAGTTCTGTCTAGTTTAGATTTTTAATAATTTATTTGGATTAGGACCCGGGAACGACAAAACAACTTATTTATCCCTGAAAACTTGCATAATAGGATAAAAATAGCAAAAATTATCTAGAGTGGTTTAAAAATTATTTTTAAATCATATTTATATTCAAAATAATTAATAATAATTTTAGAAATTTTTCAGAATTTTTTTGAGACAGTTTTTGGGAAATGATCGGTATACCCTTAGCCGATTGTGAAAGCCAGCAGAAGACTTTTTAACCTCAAAAAATTTTGAAAAATTTATATTGAGTATATTTTAATTATACCAATATTATTTTAAGGGAAAAATAGTGAAAAGTCAAAAAATATATTTATTTGGCAAAAATTGGATTTATTGGCTTAAGAAGTGTCTTTTTAATAAAAAAATTTATTATAAATAATATGTACATGAGAAAAATATGAAAAATTTTCGTAATGCTTAATAAAATATATACTTGAAAATGTGGTGTGGTCTGATTTTTCAAAAACCTATCCAAAATTTCTATCTAATTTTGTTGCATTAAATTAATATTTAATTATTTTAATATCTAATAATTATATAAAATAATTTTTTCGAATTTCAGAAGTCTTGGCTGGTCTGGCACGTTTCCCTTTTGACCACATGTGGAAAGTACAATGGAAATGGATATTATATGATTTTTGAGCCAAAATTAAATCTAAAATACCTACTTTTTGACCTATAAATAACCCCATCACCCACTCTACTATTACACACTCTTTCCTTCAGATTTTCAGAGCCTCTCCCTGCCTCCCCAGCTGCTGGAACGTGCAGCACTCTTCCCTCTCCCCAAACTCTTGCAAATTTTTTTTTTTTCTTTCATCACCATTAAGAGCTTTCACCAAGTTTTAAAATCCTAAACCTCTAAACCAACCCTCCTCTCCTAATCTTCTACCAACAAGCCTTGTTTAGAGGTAAGGGGGAGTGGGGTTTTAGCCTCTAAAATTTGTTTCTTAATGGGTGTGTGAGTGTGTGGGTTTTCCCTTAAACCCAATTAATATATTAATACTACTACTACTACTACTACTACTACTATATAATTATTAATATTCTTGTCATTTAAATTATTGCTTTATTATTATGTCATTTACTTTAATGTCATTTATTTTCTTGTCTTATTATTATTTCCATTATGTTGCAATTTATTTTATTTTATGCTTTATTTATATTTTTGCCCATTTACATTATGTCATTTACTTTATTGTTTAAGTTCTTGCTATTTAGATTCTTGCTCTTTAAATTTCTTGCTTTATTTATTGTCATTTAAATTTTTGCCCATTTAAATTATTGCCATTTATTTTATTGTTATTATTGCTATTCTATTGTTATTTACTTAAGTTTCACCTTATTGTTATTTTAATTATTGTCATTTATTTTGATGTTACTTTCATTACTATTTTGGCATTATATTACAACTTAAAATATCCTATTATGAATAGCTATTATGGGCTTATGCAAAAATAGCTATTTTCTAAAAAACCCAATTTTAAGCTTCAAGATCACTTAGAGAAATAAAATTTTTGGAATTCATTTCTCATCACAAGGCTCACGGCCAAGACTAAGAAAAAGGGTAAGAAATATTTTTGTTTTTGTTTTTTTTTGTACCAATTAACTTATTAGAATGGGTAAAATAGTTGGAAATAATAATTGCTATCAAATTAATTTTTGACCACATAGAAAATGAACTCAATTTCTAAAAAGAAAAATATATAAATTGGACTTTTTCTACAAAGGGCATTCGGCCCATTAAAGAAATAAATCAATGAAGATAAATCTTTCATTTAGATTTAGCATTTTTGATAAATACTTGAATTGATAAAAAAATTGGTAAGAATATATTCTAAGGAAAGTTAAAGAAAATGTTTTCTTGAAAAAGCAAGTTCTACTAAGTTTTTAGAAATAGAGCTTAGACTTTAGGCCCAAATTTGGAAAAGTTTTTGGGATAAAGACCTTATTAGACAATTTTAAATTGTTACCATTAAACTACTATTTTGAACAAATTATGGCTAGTGTAAAAATAAATAAATAACATCAACAAAGGTTTTTATAAAATTGCGCACCTTCTTGAAATTAGAAGTGTTGGTTCTTATAAGATGAATAATTCGAATTTTAGTAAAAAGGAAATAATTAAAGAGAAACTCTAAGTATGCTCTGTGGTTGCAGCATAGTCTGACCTTCCACATCAGAAAAGAACTTCTCTTAAAAATTTTACGTCCTAGTCATAATTGTAGACGAAAGTTTTTCTCCTTAAAATAGTCTGATTTGAAAAGATAGAAAAGGATAAGGACAAATCAAAATAATTAAAATTGTAATAAATGTATAAACGTGTGAGAATGAATATGCATAACGCTTTGGTTATTGATATTTCCTTCCCTGTGATGTTCATATTGAATTGTTTCTAAGTTCTATGAAAATGTGATGGATGAATGACGTCTCTGTAATGAGTAACTCTGGAACTCTGCTGGATTATCCAGAGAGTATGTCTTGAAACCTAGAAAGCAAAGTCATAGGAAAACCCCGATTGAGTTAGGACCATGTTGAGAAGCATGAGTGCCTGTGTCTGGGAAGTCACAGTTTGGTACACTGCGGGATGAAAGGCAGGGACCATTGTTCGGGTCTTGAGGGTAAAGGTGCTGAGTTGTGAACACCCCAATGGCCAGATTAGCACCCTGGGCCGGGGTAAATCACGTAAACCGACTCGGCAACCCTGACGCCTGCTCAGCATCACCATGATTGGTGTAGTGTATATCCCTGATGGGCGTGTGGCCCTTTCCTCGAGGATGATGATTACGACATGGATGTCTGTACCTTGTGAGGGATTATACGAACTCCCAATCGCTTCCCAATGATTCCTGATGGTTAAAGTAAAACATCAGAGATGGGTATGGATCCATACGTCTGGTAAAGGTTGAGATTGAGTCGTAATAACGTAGGTCAGACCTTAGGATTTCCCTTATTGCTTGTTCAAATTGTTGTTTGTAACCTATTAAGAAACGAATGAGGCTTTTATAAAAACCTCACTCCTTTCTTGTTTGTTTCTTTTCATATACGATCGTGGTACAAGCAGATGGACTCTGAGGACCAACCGTGACGACTACTCTACGTATGACTTTTGTAGATTTTATAGGATGGGCTAGCCTAGTATAGACCTATACTGCTCTGACATAGGTCATTTTTGTTGTATAGCTATGGGCGGGTATTTAGGCTTCTTTTGATGTATTTCTTTTATGTGCTTTTGACGTATGTATTGATATCTGACCTTGTACAAAGGCTTGATGCACACATATATATATGATGATGTTTACTTCACAAGTTCTCTATCTGATGTCTCTTGGAATTACTAACGTTTGAGAAAAATAAGTACGTATTAGTTTTAAATCAAGCCGACGTTCTAATAAACAGATCAAGAAATAATAAAATAAAATGAATGTATGTCTTATTATAGCGGGTGTTACATTTAAAGATGTTATATTTTGTGTGCCTAAATCTTTCTTGCATGATTCATTGATTGGAAGAATTCATGATGAGAGTGTAATGTTGCATGGGAGTTCCTTTGGAAGTTACATGAAGCATAATACACTCAAGTTGAATGATAGATGGATTGTGCATATTCTTTATTCTTCTTGGATAGATTCCATTTTAGTATTAATTGATGGTTTCTTTAGATTTGTATTTGATCTAGGAGGATGAATATCTAAGCACTTGCATAATAAGAGATTTGCCCTTTTTAAGTGATCTAAGTCTCCATAGAAGTAGGATTCTTTTTTTCTTATTTCAATTAATACTATTTTTTTTTCCTTTTTGGTAGGAATGAAAGAGCTAAAATTTGTGGACAAATTCTTCCAAGAAGGAGGGGATGATAAAGGCCTCAAGGGACTTGGCAAGCATAGATTAAGACACTTCTTATGGGGCTTTGTTGGGTTTATTGTGTAACTTTTGTCCTAAGTGTTGCTTAATTAGGTGCCATGTGAAGCTAAGTTATTTTAGTTTCTAGCTTATGTTTTAGTTTGATTTGTATTGGTCCTTTTACTTTATTTGGCCCTTTTATTAGTTGTAGTATAAATAGGCCCTTAGGTCCTCATGTAAATTTTTTTTTTGATCATTTTGTGAATATGAATTAGCTTTCGCTAATTGAATGAGCATTGCTCCTCTTGGTTCTTCCTTAGAACCTTAGATTCTTATTAAAGAATTCTATTCTTTGTGGCAAATCCTCCTTGATTTGTCAATCTTCGGATCGTGGTGTTGTTCTTACAATTTCTCATCTTTTTTGCCTTTTCTTTCCTTATAATTTTTGGTTTCGATTTGTTACTCTTGGTGTTGAAAATTGTGATCCACAATTGGGGTTATAGCAATCCATAATGGAGGTTGTATTAGCCGAGTCACCTACGAATTCACCAATGGTTGAATATTAGGTTGGCATGGGTAACATTTGGCATTCTTCTCTGTAATCTACTCGTTTTAGCATTGGGTCACCTCTTGGGGTGCCCAATGGACATGTCCACCACCCAACTTGTAATGATTTTGAGGAGACATGGATAGATGAGGATTGACAACTCAAGGGTAGTACTTTTTGTATACAGGGGCTAAGAGTAGATTCATAGATACTGTTCTAGTTAGGTTATTTTTTTTATGTATTTAGATGGGGTGGCTAGTGTCTCTGGATGTACTTTTGTTGATTTTCCTATGTTTCATGACTTTAGATGTATTTCAGCTTGGATTTCTATTGTATTCAATTCAGATGTATTCAGAAACCTATGTGTTATTGGTTCTGACTATGACTATATGATATGTTTTATTTTCTTTATCTTTACTCCCGTTTCCAAATTCTATTTTATTTACAATTCATCTACCTCAAAAAGTTTCGCAAGACGATTGTATGTAAAATAAGACGTGAAAAAATTTCTCTTATTTTTGTCAATCTGAAATTAAATGACTAAATAATTAAATAAACAAACATGGGTTGTGTTTAATATAAACGAGTGTCACCGTTCACATTGGATACAACCTGTATTTGTTTATTTATTTAATTAGTTATTATTATTCAATTGATGAAAATGTGAGTAATTTTTTTATTTACGTTTGATTTGCGAACGTTGCTTTTTAAATAGAAAAATAGAATGTAAAATAGAATTTGGAAATGGGAGTAAAAGATAAAACAAATATAGTCTATATATTATGCATCAAGTACTGTACATAAATTATGAGTACATCATCATCTACTGTCAAATACATCAAAGCTGAATACATAGAAAGTCAAATGGGATACAGGGAAATAAATAGCCAAAATACATAGCAAGAGACACTCCCTACCCCACTATATATAGCAAAAGGGTCCTAAATCAGAGCTGTGTCTATAACCTATCCCATCCCATATACAACCAAAAAGAAAGTAGGCTCCCTGTGTAACAACCCTACTAAACATACACCATATACACCTTATCAGGTGAATAAAAGCATAACATATCTATATATAAGTCATACACATCAACTGAGAGATCCACTTATCTCTCCTAGTGCCATACATGCATATCTGTTCAACTCAAATCATCATACATACATAACAAATGGGATAACACCAGCCCATATCAAACATGTACAAAATATACATCACCGAGAAAATAGAATACAAAACTCACTTCCTATAGCTAGTCACTTTATACATCATCTTAAAAGAAATAAACAACAATAAGGAATATCAATTCCTTTAAGGAAAAGAACAAAAAGATGATTCTTTATACTTGTTCAATCTCGCCACTGGCTGAAACGAAGCTTCATCACCAACTAAGTGAAACTAAACCTGCCAAAACTCAACATCTGCTCCCATGCCAAAGACGTGATCATCACAGGCACGAACCACACATGCAAACAATGCAAGGGTAAGCTTACTAAAAAAAATAATGATAACACCAATACAACCATTACAACAACAACCTTTAACACAATAACAACAACGATATTAACATCACCTCTATGACCACCATCACCAATCATGACAATTACAAACAGCCACAATAATTAAGTAACAACAACAATACTACCTTCGCTACTAACACATAACACAACCACAATAACAATTGCCAAGTACTCATAGCAACAATGGCATCAAATAACCATAATAACAATTTCATTAACATACAAGTTTGGATTCCCATTTCATCAGAGAATGAGTTTGTATACATACAACACAACACATCATGCTTTTGACCCCAAAATGTCAATGTATGAATGACATGACTCTCGGGAGATTTTCTACATTTCGGGCGATCAACCAGGTCTTATCCTCTACAATGGCCATCTAGCACCATTCAGGGATTACCAAAAGTTTGATTTGTTGGATAAGCTTATGGTTGTCAGGATAAGTGTATGTGGGTGGTGGTATACCGCGACATAAGGCCTGCACTACCTTGGCCCCACTGCGGAATTACCCATCCATTCATCCCCTAGGCCCAGCTTTAAGACCCCACTTCTTATCCAGGCACTAGGTTGGAGGCCTATCTGAGTACCAACTCTAGTCACCATCCACCTTACATGCTTGCTCGCACACGGCTTGAGGCCCACACAACCTCAACCAACAACATATGCATGCCAATGCATGTATTACCACAAAAACCAACTCTACCAAACAATCATTATATTATATATATATGCATTAACATATCAACACAACCATCAACTCAACCACAACAGTCATCAAATCATATATATGTATCAGCATAACATCACGTGGCCTACTTAGCACCACCTGTGGTCTAACAGTCACCATCAACCCTATGCACGCCCAATTCGGCCTCTTGCATGGTTAACAGGTAAGGCCTTATCCAAGCAGCTCACCTCATAAGAAACCTTATACAATAATATCATACACATCAAGTGGAGGTCATATCTAAGCAACCTTCCACTTCACAACCAATCCAACAATCAACTACGATTTGAAAACCAAAACCTTTTTTGAAAACCATTTGGAAGATTAGCAAATCTTGAAATTCATAAAACTTCACATTTTGAGATGAAAACTTTAAAATCTGAAATAATACATTCAATTTTAGAATAACAGATTATGTATTGTAGCAAAAATGCATCAGATTTCGTTTTTTAGCAAAGATAATTGATTATGGGCTTCCATAATCGATTATTTCTGAAGCAAAACCAGGAATTTTTTTTTATAAACAGTAGATAATCGATTATCCAACTGCATAATCAATTATTTCAAAAACCAAATCACGAAAACAGTTTCTAAAACTCCAGATAATCGATTATGTGATCCTTATAATCGGTTATCTGCAAGGATTTTCAAAAAAACGCGATTCTTTTCGAAGAAAACTCAACTTTTTCAACCAAAAAACATAGATTTTCAAATCAAAGGTGTTCCAACAACCTCAATCCACCTCAACCAAGTTAATACAAATCAAATCAAACAATCAATTCAACATTTCTTCGCAAAATCATCAATTTCTCATCCAAATCTCAAAATTTCTCCCCCAAAAACTATTTTCACCCAAATCCAACAAAATGGCAACATCCACAGAGATTCAATCGATTATAAGGCAAGAAATTAACATACCAACAGTTATTAACACAAAACAACCGATTTGTAAGCTTCCCTTACCTCTAAAAGTTCCTGAATCTGAATTTAGGTTCCTTGAGAATCCAGTGTTCTTGAACCAAATCTAGCTAGGATTGTTCCTTTCCTTACCACAATCATTAAGTCGGGCTTGGAAATCTTCTAACGCACTTATCAACTTCAGATTTCTAGGGAGAGATTGAGAGAGAATTGAAGAGAGAGAAAGTGTAGAGAGAGAAAGAGAATGGTGGAATGAGGGGAAATTCCCCTTTCCTTCCTTATATACATCCGACCTCCTCGGAGCTCTCACTTGGACTTTTGGCCAACTAAAGCCCAAACCTCACCAAGCCACTTCCTTTATCTCAAAACTGGTCTAACTTAATTATTTTCTCTCAAAAGTCCAACATCACACTCACAGCATACCCACATTGGCTCAATCACATATCTCAAATTTCCTAAATTCAAATTAGAATTTCAAACCAACAACACCAAACCATCACTACATACAACATACTATACATAACAATAATTCATTTATTTCTTTTAATCACCTAGATTATATATCAAATTTCCACTTTTTAGTTATTAAAACACTTAATCACGCATTAAGAAAATCACAGAGTTAACCTTGGTCATACAACTTTTAGTTTGCTTGAGTAGTCTTTGAATCATTTAGAGCAGCATAGGGGCGTGATCATTAGGCATCACTGCCATCTTTGCATATCCGTCCAAAAATAACATACTTAGAAAGAAAAGGTAGAAGAGTGAGCTGATTTGTTCTCAAAATCACTTTCACATAAATGGTAGGAAATCCTATTATCAAACATGGGATAAAACACAACTGAAAATCGTAAGAAGGGAACCTCTAAGTTATAAAGTCTACCCTTTACTTTGTATGGATTCATACTTCTTATAGATGAGCAATTCATCACACCAGAACTGGGAAGTGATTGGGAGTACATATACCTCTCTCTATATCATCATCATTATTGAGGAATAGAGTAATCTTTTAGCTCAGGACATTCATTATCCACACAAAGTGTGACACCCTTTATGCCAAAACTAATTATTAAACAAATATTACAGAAATATAATGTACCTTTTGTTTGCAAAATAAAATCTTTCCCTTCACATAGTAAAGGACATCACATGCATAACTCGCATCAACTTAAACTCCATAAATTTCTTTGCTAATTAATAAAAAGATGGTAGCCCACAGTTGGCCACAAGTTTTTTGACCAATCAAAGATGTAAAACTACTGATGTTAAGTTCGAAAGCTAAGAACATAAAACAGTAAATAACCAAGCCCCTATGTCACAATCCTATCAGAGTATACCAAACCCAAGCAACAATAAATTAGATTGCAATGAAGCCAATGCCTCTACTCTAAGACTCCTCTTCAGGGTCCTGTTGGACATCACCTATATATCACAAATATAGACAGAAAAACACTAGGAAACAAGGGAGTGAGAAACATCTCACATCATGCTCAAAGTATGACAATGGAGACAGGTAGAATACACAACATATACATAATTAGAATAACATTAATTTGCAAGGATTAAAAACACACATGCAGATGTAATGCAATGTCACTTAACTTCTACTTCTTATGCATGTGTGGTACCAATCTAAGTTCATCTCGAAAGTAGACTAGAAGTAAGTGCACAACCATAAGAAATGTCATTGGTATCGATGCCTTTGGCTTTTGCATCCTCAACTAGTATGATATTTCCCGATGACTAGTCAGGGTTACCCAATTTTGCCAAAACACTCCAGCTCCATGGGATCATCATGGGCCATTAGAGTTTCCCAATAGAGTACCACCCCCAAGGCTAGGGTTAGACAACCTATCCCAGCCTCCACCAGCCGAATTCGTACATACACAATGTAGACAATATTTCATAAGTTTTATCATAAAGCATTAACACAAGTCCAAAGCATACTCAGTTTCTCAAGTTAAATAACAACCACAAGATATAAATTCAACAAGGCATCTAAGCAATAGTAATCATACAAGGAATAAGCATAGAAGGTCAGCAACATCAACTTTAGTGTCTCAGTGAGTCACATTTAGCGCCAAACCCTTGGCACTTAATGCCACTTTCGTTTACATCTAGACCCACTCTTTAATTGGTCCACACTTAGCACCAAAAGATTGGCGCCTAGCGCCACTAATACAGGAAACTCATTATCATACTCACGTTTATCACCAAAGTTTTGGCGCTTATCGCCAAACCACAGAGGACTAGGGGTTGCTCCATCCTTCTCCCACGCTTAGCGCCAATTGCGAATTTTGTAGATCTTTAAGGTTCACACAACATGCAACCCACGATTTTCTTTGGCTTCTAAACACTCCAAAATAGATTAATTAATTCCTAATCACTCCTATTACTTTTCTTATTAGTCAATCTATTCTATAAATGTAACACTGTGTTTTTCTTTATGTATGATTTAGTGGTTTAATAACTAAAAAGTGGAAATTAATATGTGATCATGGTGTTTAAAACAAATAAATAAATTATTGTTGTTGTGTGGTTTTAGTTTCGTGTTGATGTCTTGGAATTCCTATTTGAATTTAGGGAACTTGAGGTGTGCTTGAGCCAAACGAGAGTGTTGTTGGTGTTTATTTGGGTTGTTGAGAGAAACAACAAGTGTTGGGCCAGTTGTGAGTATTGGGGAGTGAGTAGACGGACCATGGGTTTTAGTGGGCCTGAAGCCTTTGTAAGGCCCAGAGAGGGTTTTAAGACTTAAAAACCCCTTTTCTTTCTCATTCTCTCATTTCTCTTCTCTCACTTTCTCAGACTCTCTCATTTCTTTCCTCTCATTCTTTCATCTCTCCCAAATTCTCTCAAACCACCAAGTGAGAAGCAAGATTCGTAGCCCTTCTCCTTACATTTGGTGAGAAACATTACTGTCTTTGAAGATTTGGCTCAAGGGTTCACATCTCTCATGTTTTCTCTTCCCCAAATTTGGATTTTCGGAAGCTCCAAGAGGTAAGGGAAGCTTACACTTCTTAGATTTGTGATGTATGCATATTATTGTGTGTGAATATTACCTTGGGTTGGTCCAAATCTGGATTGTGTGTGAGTTGTGGTGAAATCTTGGATGAAAATGGGTTTTAGGAAAAATTTGAGATTCGAATGAGAAATCTATGAATTGTGTGATGAAATGTTGAGTTTGTTGTATAATCTGATGTGTATGAGCTTGGTTGAGGTAGATTGATGATGTTGGAACTCCCATTGATTCAAAATTTGGGTTTATGTGGTGGAGGAGTTGAGTTTTTCTGCAGTAAATCGCATTTTTTGGCAACTCTATCGCAGATAATCGATTATAGGAGCTTCATAATTGATTATTTGGAGTTTTAGAAGCTGTTTTCATGATTTTGGCTTTGGGATAATTGATTATGGAAATCCATAATTGATTATCTCTGCCAGAAAATGAATTCTGGTGCATTTGTACTAAATTGATATAATCTATTATACAATAGATAATTTGTTACTACAGTACTTAATCTATTATTTTAGAATTTAATGTACTATTTCAGACTTTAAAGTTTCCGTTTCAAAATGTGAACTATTTTGTATATACACATATAAAAAAGGTATTATACATTTTTAAAAGTTCTATTTGGGAATAATGGAAAGTCGTCTAGTTTAAATATGATTTCTTTAAATTAAAGAAATTGAATTATTTTGAAGGGTTTTGTGAATCTCAAGATTTACTAATCTTCTAAATGGTTATAAATGCATGAATTTTGGTCCTTAAAGATGTTAAATGTATGATTCAAGATAAGTTGGGTGTTTCAAATGGTTTTCAAACAGGGCCTTGGTTTTCAAATCGTGGTTAGTTGTTGGATATGTTGTAAAGTGGAAGTTGCTTAGATAGGACCTCCACTTGTTGTTGAGAGGATTTGTTGGTGACATCCTAAAGAGGTATAGGTTGCTCAGATAGGGCCTAACCTAATTGCTATGTTAGGTGTTGAATTGAACCTACATGGGGTTATTGGTGGTTGTGGACCATGTGAGGCGCCGAATTAAGCCCACATGGTGTTGTCATTAAATTCTATTGAATTGTTGTTGTTGAATTTATTAAACCGTTGATGATTGGATTGATAGTGGATGGTGAAATTGGCTATGTGTGATGCTTTATTGAACTCATTGTTAATGATGATATGAGAGTTGTTGTGTTGTGATACCTGTATTCATGCATATGTTGGTAGCTAATGTAGTTGACGATGGACCTTATGCTGTGGTGCGATTAGGCACGTAAGTTGGATAGTTGACCGGAGCTACAGCTAAGACGGGCCTCCAACCTAGTGCTGGATGAGACGTGGGGCAGTTGATGAAGGGCCTTTAGAGATGAGTGGAGGGGCAATTCCGCAAGAGGCCAAGGTGGTGCAGGCCTTGTGTCGCGGTAAGTCCCACCCATATACTCTCATCTCGACAAACCACTAAGCTTGTCCGTAGATTAGAGTTTGGCAATCCCTGAATGGTGCTTGGATAGGCCATGGTAGGGGGTGAGACCTGGCTGATTGCCCAATATGTTGTAAATCTCTCGAGAGTCGTGTCATCATGCATTGACATAGTTGTGGTGGTTGTGATGTAACGTGGAGTTCTGAGTTGAGAACTTTTTTCTATATGAATGTATGATATATAGGGAATGGAAGGTGCATATGGATCCTATAATGACATAAGCCATTATGTAAAATTGCAATTTTTAATTTTTTTAATTTAAAATTAGGGACATAAATTAGGTGGTGAATCACCTCTTGTTAGGGCTGGAATGTGTTCACCAACTGTCCCCAAAGTTTTCTAGTATAAATTTTTTCTGTAATTGGATTAGTTGATATAGATAAAATTGCCTAAACTTAATTAAATTAATTTTTAATATCAAAATAATTAATTTAAATTTAAATATGAACAAATGAATTATTTTTCATCAAAAATAAATTTCTAAAAGTAAATTTTAATTTTTTATTAATTATTTCAAGTTATATATATATATATATATATATATATATATATATATATTGTATTTTTAAGCTTAGAAAATTCATATTAAATCCATTTTAATTTAACAAATGCTCAATTTTTTATTGAAATTCTAAAATTATGTATTTTACGTAGAAATGTACTACAAACATTATTTTTACCAATTATGGATGTTAAACAAAAATTGGTTTGGTTTATCTGATATTTAGGGGTATTTTGGTCATTTGGCACTGGAATTTTTTAGTGAAAATTTCCAAAAATTATATTTTAATATATATGACATGATTTTAAGCTCAAATTAACTTTTTAACGTCAATAGAATCTTTTATTATGTTAACCCTAAATGTTAAGAAATAAGGACAAAATTGTTATTTTCTAATTTCTTTGGGCTCCCATTTGAAAAAATTATTAAAAATCGTGATTAAATAGCTTTCGATATTCTGAGTTTAACCGTCAAAATCAAAATTTGAAATGTCTTCCCAATTTTTCAAAATTAAATATAGAATAAATAGAAAAACAGTTAATTAAGTAAAAGTGAGGGTGTTACACCTTCATGAGTTACTTATAAATCATCCTACATTTATTTAGCTATAGAACATTGAGAGACTATAAAAAATTCATCTAGAGTTGATGCAAAGGTTATGATGTTCTTTTCTTTTAGATTATATTAAGTTTTTCTCTTTTCTTCTTTAGTCTGTTTAGTCCAATGTTTCTCTATTTGAACTCTTTTTTCCTCACATTTTGGGATAAACGATATGTTTTCTAAAACATCCTATATTGTCACATCAATTGATTCAATAAATATTTTCATACGAACTTTCCAATAGGTATAGTTTTCACCATTGAAAATAGGGGGTCTATTTAACGGAACCACCTTTAGCACAAGGCACTTGATTTCCAGCCATTTTTTGGAAAGAAAACTTGAAATAACTATCAAGAACCTAGCTCTTGATACCAATTGTTAAACAAAAAGGGTTGGATCCAAGAACGAGTGAATTGGATCAATAAAACTTTTCAAGAACCCCAAACTTTTTCCAGAGATAAAACACCTTGATTTTGAAAAACTTTGAATCAATTTGATTTGGTAATACAAATCTGGTAGGATAAAAGCAGTTTATAACTTTTTAATATGCCAACATGAACAAGATTATCATGAATTTGATATGCATGTAAAAAGAGTAATCAAGAAACAATGTATGTGAGGAAGAGTAAAGAGAAGAAGAGGACACACAAATTTATATTGGTTCAATCACCACCACTATGATCTACATCCAGTTTCCAAACAAATTGATTAGGAATACCACTATGTAATTCAAGTGTTTACAAACATAACACAAACACAAGGATCACACACAACAAAGACCCAAAAGCCAAGGTTCTTGAAACCTTATCAAGACACCTTAAAACAACCCCTTGTGGAAACCTACCACAAGAAACCCTTCTCAAGAAACCAAAAATTTCACAAAAGTTAGGATTAGGTATCACCTCAATTCGTGACAGATGTATACATTAACATATAGAACATATCTACCTCAATTCGTGACAAATGTATCCATGTATGTGAAGTCATAAAAAAATATAAGTTTTAGTTCATAGTTATATGGAGGAAAACTGAAATAACTAGTTATTTTAGTCTTGTAATCGATTATTTTGTTCTTTGTAATTCTGGAATTGAGTCAAGAGCAAAATAACCTATTATTTTGCCAAATAACCGATTATTTGCGCAAAACCAACCTCTAGACCTGATAGAGGTCTCGGAGGGGCATAGCTATCTTGTTAATTGTCTTTTAGGATGTTTTGTTATTGGGCCTTGTTGGGCTTCTTGTAGATCTTGTGTATGCACCTAAGTATTGTTTAATTAAGTGCTATGTGGACTTTAGTTATTTTAGTTTCTAGCTTATACTTTAGTTTGCTTTGTTTGGGCCTAATATGAATTGTATTGAGCCTTTTTAGTTGCTTGGGCCTTTTTATTAGTTGTAGTACAAATAGGTCTCTAAGACCACTTGTAAAAAAACTTTTGATCATTTGTGAATGTGATTAACTTTGTGCTAATTGAGTAAGCATTGCTCCTCTTGGTTCTTGCTTTGAACCTTTAGATTCTTATCAAAGAATTCTATTCTTGTGGCAAATCCTCCTCGACTTATCAATCTTCAGATTGTGGCGTCGTTCTTACCATTTCTCATCTATTCTACTTTTATTTTCTTCACTTTTTGGTTCTAAATCATTACTCATTGGTGCTGAATTTTTAGATCCACTATTTAGGGATTCATCAAGACCTCTGAAATAATCGATTATACATCCATTTAACATATTATTTGCGAATGTAATAATAGATTAAATCAACTTTTAACACAAATTTGAATCATTTAAAGGCTTTCACACAAACCTTCAACTTTTTATCAAAACTAAATCATATTTAAAACATTAATTGCTTCTTTGATTCAATTTTAGATTCTTGAAAACATGATCAAATCATCAAGATAAGGGTCAATCATGTATAAGACACAAACACACACACATATAAACAAGCAATACACTTTGCACTCATCAAGTGAGGCTAGATATGGATTTCATAATGTTAAACCACAAGTTGCAACGATTTCGCCACTATCATGCCAGTGCATGAATATACAACTCTCAAGAGATTTATAACAATTCGAGCGATCAGCCAGGTCTCACCCCCTAACATGGCGTCAACAGCACCTAGTCACATGCCTCTCACCATTCAAGGATTGCCAAACTCTAATCTATGGAGAAGATTATGTGATCTGTCAAGATAAGTGTATGTGGGTAGTGGCTCACCGCAATTCAAGGTTTGCATTACCTTGGCCCCCTGCGAAATTGTCCATCCATTTATCCCCAAAGGCCCATAACAACGACCCCATGTCTCATCCAACACTAGGTTAGAGGCCCTGTCTGAGTTGTCTGCTCTAGTCAGCCAACCAACTTACGTGCCTACTTGCAACACGACATGAGGTCCATCATCAGCGACCTCAACCACCAACATATGCATGAATGCATGTACAACATCACATCAACATCAAAAAGTTAAATGAATTTTAACAACGACACCATGTGGGCTCAATTTAGCACCACACATGGCCAAACAACCACTACCAACCCCATGCAAGCTCAATTCAGCACTATACATGGTAAACAGGTAAGGCCCTATCTAAGCAACCCGTACCCCATGAGGAAATCTCAAAACCACAACGTTTATAGCAAATGGTGGTCTTATCCAAGCAACCTTCCACTTCTACTATACTCTCAACAATTCTCACATTAGACTCACACTAGGAGTCCTTCTCAACCATGTTTGATGCAATTAAACTTTTAATTAAGTCAATGGAAGACTACTCCATTCCCTCAGCAATCCATATGCTCGCTCAGCAAAGATCTTCCTTATAGAGGACCTACTTTCCCCCAGGAAGGTTCTCACTCTGCGATCACAAGTCTCACTAAGCGAACATCCACTCCAGAGAGTACCTTGTTGTCTCTAGAGTCTTTCGCTCAACGATAATCGGGATCGCTCAACGAATTCGTTCTAGGGCCTTTCACAAACTTCTCTTAGCGACCAACAACCCCAGAGAGTGACCAATTTTAAAGCACGCCTCTTGCTTAGCGAACACATTACTCGCTCAGCAAAAGGCTTGCAACAGAGAGCACCACTCCTCAGGACCTAAAAACCGCACAACGAGCCTAGCCCTCAATCAGCGAATCACTCCTAGGCATTCTGGAATGCCCCTATTCGCTTAGCGAACTACCTTTTGGAAAATTTCTAGATTTTTATGAACATTCGCTCAACAAACTGAACATCGCATAGCAAATTTCCTCTCTTCCTCAATCACAACCACAACCCAAGAACACTCGCTCAGCGACATGAAGAGTTGTTCATCGAACTCCAACTCGAAAGCCTCACTTCACTCCTAGGGGCATCCTCGCTCAACGACTACAAAGTCACAGAACCATAAATTGTCGTCAAAAAACCCAAAAATCCAAACTTTACTCTCACCCACACTCTAAATCAACCCCACAAAGGTCGAACAACACCATTCAATGTCCACAACATCATACTCAATAGATTTCACAACAAACCACAACATTTCAACAACAAACCGTTTTTGAATTCAACAAACCCATTTTAAGCAAAATTTCAACAAGACTCATTCAATCTCAAATTTCAGCATAAACCAAGGTTATATTCACACACAACTACATTCATACATCAACTATTCAACAAGTGTAAGATTCTATTACCTCTTGGAGCTTTCGAAATCTAGATTTTGTGGAAGAAGAGAATATGGAGAGGTGAACACCTTGAGCCAAATCTTTCGGAGAGCAATCCATCTCACCACACGGGAATGGGACAAGTCTATGAATCTTGTTTTCTCTTGAGGGTTTTAAGAGAGATGGAGAGTTTGAGAGAGATTGGAGAAGTGGTGTTTAGGGGGGTGTAGCCAAATATGAGAGGGAAGGGCTTTTGGGAGGTCTTAAAGTCCTCGTGGGGCTCCAAAGGCTTTTGGGCTCACTAAGGCCCATGGTCCATCTAACCACACCCTAAGACCCAAACTGCCTCGACATCACTGTTCACTCAACACCCAAGTAAATACCATTAACAACTTCATTTGGCTCAAGCACATTTTCCTCAAGTTCCATAAATTCAAACTAGAAATTCCAAGACAAAACAATACAAAACCACAATCACATAACAACAACTTCATTTTATGTCTTAATTACTGAGATCACATTTTAATTTCCACTTTTGGTTACTAAATCACTAAATCACACATTAAGAAAAATACAGGCATTACACATACTTCTCACTGATGAGTAATAGTTCTTAACAAAACGGAAAAGTGATTGGGAGCACATATACCTCTCTCAATACTATCAACATAGTACAGTCTTGATCATCATCGAGGAATACAACAACAACTTAGGACATTCTTTGCCACACAGAGGTATACTCTTGCATCAATTTTGGAATGCCAAGTAGTTGTCGGAGATATCAAGCTTGGTCAAGTGAATATCCCAGCTCAAGAGTGCTACCTTGGCCATTAGGACCTTCACCACTTGATACCTTACCCCCAAGACCTCCGCAAGTGAGTCCCTGCCTTTCATTCCACAGCATACCAAACTATGGCTTCTCATGTAAGGTGTTGTGCCACTACATGTCCCTCACATCACATTACTTAACTAACTAATACTTAGTCACTCTTATCTCTGAGCAGAGATTTCCTTGGTCTCAGCAACTCTAAGCACCAGTTGTTAGAGGACTATCCAAGGACTTCAAGAAAGAAGAGATGGACATGGAAGGTCCTATGATTAGAGGAAGGAGAAGGATGATTCAAGAGGAACTTGGAAGGAGGCTTAACACATTCATGGGGAAGGAAGAAGAGGGTCTAGGAAGCTTGAATATAATAAATTGGAGCCAAGTTTTACATTATGATTTCCTTATATTTTTTTGAGCACTTTTATTTGGGGCCTTTGTCGGGCTTTATTGGAGTTGTTAGCTTTATTCTTTTTAGTTGACTATGTTTGGACTTATTATGACTTATTTTGGACTTGTTACTATTTAGGCCTTATTTTAGTGATAGTGTAAATAGGTTTCTATAGACACTTGGTAAACACTTTTGATGAATTAAGAAATTGATAGCATTTTTGCTAAGAGAGTGTTCTCTCTAGGTTCTTAGGTTGAACCATTAGATTCTTATCAAAGAACAATTTCTTTGTGGCGAAACCTCATTGACTCATCAATCATGAATTGATTGTGGCGTCTTCTCCATTTCTTTTCTTTTCCATTTTCTGTTATTATTCAAATTCTGTTTTGTAGATTCAATTTGGAAAATTTTGAGGTGTTGAAAATTAAGATCCACCTTGGGGTTCATCATTTGGTATCCAGAACCAAATTCAACACCAATTACACATCTAATTGTGCCAAATTTTGTGTTAATTTTGCATTGCAAGTCGCTGATTTCGTGGTTCCAATTCTGGTTCGTATCCGCTGGGCGGCCTCCGTAACCCGCTGGGCGGTGCGCTGATTCTGCATCGTATACACTGGGCGGCTTCCATAACGCGCTGGGCGAGTGCGATGTCGAAGTTGTAAATCCAACAAATTTGTGAGTTTTCTTGCATAATTCTTGTGTCTTCCTGTTTTTTTATTGTATTCATTTAGTCTTATTTGAGTTGATCTCTTCTTAATTCATCTAATTTTGTGTCAATTCTATATAGTTTTGTTCTTGGTGTTCTTGTTTTGTTCTTGTTAGATCTACATTTTGATTCATCTAAATTTATGTTTGTTAATGTTTTTGTGTTAAATTCATACTTGATTTGTGTTGTTTCACATATAGACACTTAAATTTTGGTAAAAATTATTTGATTGGAGGTTTAAAGTTGAATATTGGAATTTTGAAATTGAAAAGAACACTCATAGTATTCTCGAGGTATTCTTGACATTTTTGTAGTAGAATACATGTTTGATCTTGTAAAAATTGTTTGGAGAGAGTTGGGGTGTTTTTGAAAATAAAAAAATTGAAGGTTAAAAAAAAAGAAAATATTCATGGACCAATTGGCAGTTTTACAGGAGCAAAAGTGAAAATACAAAAAAAATTAGGGGCCCAAGTGCAATTATAAAAAGTTTGGGGGCCAAATTACAAAAAAAATTTATAAAAATTGCCCATTTATAAAAAAAAAGCCTTCCCTCTTTGGTGATCTAACTCTCATAGTGATATTATTTTTCTTGCATATACTTTTGAATTGTTTTTTGTGGTGGATATACACATGCTCTTCATTTTTCCTTACTTATTCTTATCTCTGTCTTTGAGTCTTCCTTTGGCTTTCTTTTGAGTGTTCCTTTCGTTTCTTATAGCTTTTGTTGCTTGCCATTTAAATTCCTTGATTTTGTCATTGAGTTTTCCCTATTTTTTTTTGGCTTCTTGAGTTGATCTGGAATCTCGTGGCATATTTCACATAGAATTTCTTTGTTATTGAAATTTGGTGGTTCTTTTCAAGAACTTAAGAGGAACAAGAGCAGTAAAAAAAAGCGAGAGAGCAAATTATAGAAAAAGCTTGAAAGAGTGAAACACGAGTGACTTGAGTATAAACACTTAGAGAGTGGAGAGGATTCTTTGATTTCTATTATTTGTGCTAACCATTTTATGTAGGTATGGCTTCACCAATGGCGAGTAGTGATCCACCATCTCCTAAATCCGCAAAATTAATGGCGGAGATTATTAAAATTGGGGAGGAGACGAGGCGGTTGAGAATGGAAAATGATGCAAAGTCAGAAGCAATACATAGGGAGAATGAGACAAGGTGGGAGATGATGCAAAAGAGTACTGAAGATGTGAGTGTGAGGTTGGAAAATGTGGAGAGAATGAGGTATACTTCATCTTCTCATGGGAGTGATGGAGGTTATGGAGGCATAGGAGACATAGGAGAGGGAGATTTGGAGGAGGACATAGGGAGGGAGAAAATAATAGAGAGGATAACATGGATGGAGTGAAGGTTAAAATTCCTAGTTTTCAAGGAACTTGTGACCCAGAAGTGTACCTTGAGTGGAAGATGAAAGTGGAGCAAATATTTTCATGTTATGATTATAGTGAAGAAAAGAAAATTAGATTGGCTTCATTGGAGTTTGAAGGATATGCTTTGGTGTGGTGGAACCAAGTGAAGCATGACATTATGAGGATGAGGAGGCCTATGGTGAACACTTGGTTAGAAATGAAGAGAACTATAAGGGATAGATTTGTGCCTTCTTACTATGGGAGAGATCTTTATAATAAACTCCAAAGGCTTACACAAGGAGGGAAGAGTGTGAATGAATACTATAAGGAGATGGAGATGGCAATGATAAGAGCTCAAGTGGAGGAGAGCCAAGAGGCAACCGTGGCTAGATTTTTGCATGGCCTTAATAGGGAAATTCAAGACATTGTGGAATTACATCATTATGCCACTATGGAGGAGCTCATTCACCAAGCCATCAAAGAGGAGCAACAATTGAAGAGGAAGCAATCGTTCAAGAAGTCTTCCTCCTATGCTTCTTCATCTTGGAAGGATAAGGACAAATTCAAGAAGGAGGGCTCTTCATCCAAACTTCAAGAGAAGAGTTCTTCAAGTGGTAAAACCCCTCCTAACTTTATCTCTAATCCTTCTAAATCTAGTTCCATTAAGTGTTTTAAATGTTTAGGGAAAGGTCACATTGCTTCCCAATGTCTTAATAAGAGGACTATGATTGTCTTGGATAATGGTGATGTGGTTAGTGCATCCTTTTCTAGTGAATCTAGTTTATCTAGTGAGGGTGAGAATGATGGTGACCTCCCACCCCATGAGGGGGACCTTTTGATGGTTAGGAGGCTTATGGGGAGTGTTTGTAAGGATAAGGATGAAATACAAAGAGAGAACATTTTCATACTAGGTGCTTAGTTATGGAAAATTATGTTATTTGATTATTGATGGAAGGAGTTGTACTAATGTTGCTAGTGCTAGGTTAGTGGAGAAACTTAGCCTAAAAACCACCCCTCACCCTAGGCCTTATAAGCTCCAATGGTTGAGTGAGAATGGAGAAATAGTTGTAGATAAGCAAGTTTCGGTGTGTTTCTCTATAGGTAAATATTTTGATGAAATTCTTTGTGATGTAGTCCCTATGGAAGCTAGCCATCTTTTGCTTGGTAGACCTTGGCAATATGATAGGGATGTTGTGCATAATGGCTTAACTAATAAATTCTCTTTTGTACATAAAGGAACAAAGGTTACCCTCACACCTTTGTCTCCAAGTGAGGTTTGTGACGACCAACTAAAAATGGGATTGAAAAGAGAACAAGAGAGAAAAGAAGAGAAAGAAAAACAAAAAGATGGAGAGAAAAACAAAGAATAAAAAGAGAGAAAAGAGTGAAAAGATAGTTGATAGAAAAGTGGAGAGCTTGTTTATGAAAGCTACAGAGGTGAAGAGAGTGATGCTTGCAAAGCAACCTATGTTTATGCTAATGCCTTGTGATTTGTGTTTGTCTTCTATTGCTATGACTTTGCCTCTAGGTATTGAAACCTTATTGAAGGAGTTTGAGGATGTCTTTCCTAAAGACATTCCTCATGGCATGCCTCCACTAAGAGGAATTGAGCACCAAATTGACCTCATTCCAGGAGCTTCACATCCTAATAGACCCACATATAGGAGCAATCCGGAAGAGACTAAGGAGATTCAAAGGCAAGTGGAAGGGTTGATGCAAAAAGAATGGGTGAGAGAGAGCTTGAGCCCTTGTGCTATGCCCATTATCTTGGTGCCAAAGAAGGATGGATCATGGAGAATGTGCATAGATTGTAGAGCCATCAACAACATAACCGTGAGTTATAGACATCCAATCCCTAGACTTGATGATTTGTTGGATGAGTTGCATGGTTCTTGTTTTTTCTCCAAAATAGATTTGAAAAGTGGTTACCATCAAATTAGAATGAAAGAAGGTGATGAGTGGAAAACTGCTTTCAAAACTAAGTTTGGATTGTATGAGTGGTTGGTTATGCCTTTTGGCCTAACCAATGCACCTAGCACTTTCATGAGACTTATGAATCATGTGTTGAGACATTTCTTTGGAAAGTTTGTGGTTGTCTATTTTGATGATATTTTGATATATAGCTTGACTTTGGATGATCATTTGGGCCATATTAGGAGTGTCTTGGAAGTGCTTAGGAAAGAGAGTTTGTATGTCAATAAGGACAAATGCACATTTTGCACTAAACAAGTAATGTTCCTTGGCTTTGTTGTGAGTTCTAAAGGTGTGCAAGTTGATGAGGAAAAGGTAAAAGCTATTAGAGATTGGCCTACACCTAAAAATGTGAGTGAGGTGAGGAGTTTCCAGGGTTTGGCTAGTTTCTATAGGTGATTTGTGAAAGACTTTAGCACACTAGCTTCCCCCTTAAATGAAATTGTAAAGAAAAATGTGGGGTTTAAGGGGGGGGGGGGGGGTGAACAAGAGGAGGCTTTTAATAGCTTGAAAGATAAATTAACACATGCACCTATTCTTGCTTTGCCTAATTTTGCTAAATCTTTTGAGATTGAATGTGATACATCTAATGTGGGGATAGGGGTGTGTTTGTGACACTCACTATAATAAGACATAAATTCATTTTATTTTATTATTTCCTGATCCGTTTATTAGAACTTCGGCTTGATTTAAAACTTATACGTACTTGTTTTTTGCAAACGTTTAGTAATTCCAAGAGACATTATATAAAGAACCATGATCATGAAATAAACGTCAAGTCTTATGTACAAAATCAGAGTACATATATAAGAAATACATCAACAATTACAACAAAAGTTCATCCTAACTACCTGTCCGTAGTTGTACAACAAAATGACCTATGTCAGAGCAGTATAGGTCTATACTAGGCTATCCCATCCTATAAAATCTACAAAAGTCATACGTAGAGTCGCCATCATTGAAGTCCTCAGAGTCCATCTGCTCATACCATGATCATATATGAAAAGAAAAAAACAATAAAGGAGTGAGGTTTTTATAAAGGCCTCATTCGTTTCTTAATAGGCTACAAACAATAAATTAAACAACCAATTGGGGAATTCCTAAGGTCTGACCTACGTTATTACGACTTAACCTCAACCTTTACCAGACATATGGATCCATACCCATCTCTGATGATTTACTTTAACCATCAAGAATCACTGGGAAGCGATTGAGAGTTCGTATAATCCCTCACAAGGTACAGACATCCATGTCGTAATCATCATCCTTGAGGAAAGGGCCACACACCCATTAGTGATATACACTACACCAATCATGGTGATGCTGAGCAGGCATCAGGGTTACCAAGTCGGTTTACATGATTTATCCCGGCTTAGGGTGCTAACCTGACCATTGGGATGTTCACAACTCGGTACCTTTACCCTCAAGACCCCAACAATGTTCCCTGTCTTTCATCTTGCAATGTACCAACTGTTACTTCCCAGACATCGAAACTCATGCTTCTCAACATGGTCCTAACTCAACCAAGGGTTTCCTATGAATTTGTTTCTAAGTTCCAAGCATACTCTCTGGGTAATCCAGCAGAGTTTCAGAACCACTCTTCACAGAGATATTCATCCATCATTCATAATAACTTAAAAAAATTCAACTAAGAAATATAGCAAGAAAAAATGTCATCACTTAAAGTTGCATACAAAAATTCATTTTCACACATACATACTTTTAAAATAAGTTTTCAATTTAATTTCTTTGATTTGTCCTTATCCTTTTCTAAATTTTTAAATTAGACTATTTTAAAGGAAAGGTTCTTAATCCACAAATACTAAGAAATTTAAAAAATTAAAGTTTGAGAGAATTGCTAATTAAAACGTGTGTTTTATTTACAAGTGTAGGCATTTTATTTTATTGACAAAAACATTTATTAGAAGGGCTTTGTTGAACAAAACTTCCATTTCTTAGACATAAGTTAACAAAAAATTAGATGTTAAGACCATTTAATTTATACAAGAAAACTTTTTATTTTTAAAAACTTTCTTTAGTTGGGCTAGAAGCCCATTTAGTTCAATTGGCTCAAAACTTTGTTTCTTAAATTAGTTTCATAAAAGTCAAGGGAAAACTTTTCTTTAAATTTTTCTACTAATTCTAAGATTCATTTTTACTAAGTTAAACCAAATTAAGTAATTGTCAAAATACTTAAATTAATAAAAGAATTTATTTTTCCTAATCTATTTAAAAAAAAGCCACAAGCCTTTTTTGTAAAACAACCAAAAGCTTTTTCATTTTCTCACCTTCAAATTTTGGATATTTCATAAAAATCAAAATTTCAACTTTTGTAGAAATTTAATCCTCCTTCTACAAATTTTATTTCAAGTGATGCAAGACCATAAACTTGAATTAAATTAATTACTTGTGTAAAAATAATTTCAATGATAATTTAAAATAATAGGATAATAAACTCTAATGAAGTACCGATAAAATAAAGGCAATATAAAAATAAATAACAATGGAACAATAAAGTAAATAACAAAGTTAAAAGAACAAAAAGGAAATAGCAATAACTTAAATGGCAAAATATAAATGACAAGAATTTGAAATGGACAATAAGGTAAATAGCATAAATATAAATGACAATAAAATGTAAAAAGCTAAGGGTTTTGGGGGGAAACCACTCCAAAACTGTCTATATAAAAGTAATTAAATGAAAAATAAAAGCTAAGGGTTTTGGGGGAAAACCACTCCAAAACCATCTACGTAAATAAAAATAATAACAAGAACAAGAAAATAAATAACAACAAATTAAATATCATTAAAGTAAATCAAGAAATTAAAATGAACAAGAAAGTAAATAATTACTTATATATATATAGATAGTAGTAGGGTTAATATAATAATATGGGTTTAAAGGATAACCCAACACACACACCCATTAAGAAACAAGTTTAGAGGACTAAACCTCATTCCCCCTTACCTCTAAATATGGTTTGCTGGTGGAATAAAAGAAGAGGAGAGGTGGCTTGGAAGTTTAGGAGCCTAAACTTAGTGGAGATCTTTTAATGGAGAAATTTTTTTTTCAAGAGCTTGGGGAGAGGGGAGGAGCTGCACGTTTTCCAGCAACTGGGAGGCAGAGAAAGAGTTCTGATTTGTGAAGGAAAGGGAGCAATAGTGTAGTGGTGGAAAGGGTTCTATTTATAGGACAAAATTAGTAAAATTTTGGTTTAAATTTTTTTCCATTAATCCCATTAAAATTAATTGAAACTGAACTGCCCCAACTACATCTCTAAACTAGCATGGAAATGGAGCCAAAGGGGAGAAAATAAGGGCTATTTTTGTTGACTTGCAAATTACCCATGTAATAGTAATGGTAAAAGTAATAAAATATTAGTTTATGGTAAATAATTGGATTAAATTATTGGGTCAATTTTAATTAATTTTGACCACACCATGCATATTTTTATGAGCCTAAGAAAAAAATTTCGTATTTTTCTCATATATATATTTTTTATAATAAATTTTTCACTAAAAAGGACATTTATTAAGCTAATAAATCAAGTTTTTATCAAATAATTATATTTTTCATTTTTTCACCATTTTTCCCTCAAAATAAGATTTTTATAATTAAAACATACTCAATATAAAATTTTCAAAATATTTGGAGGTCAAAAAGTCTCTAGTTGGCTCCTGCAGTCACTTAGAGTATACTAGTTATTTCACAAAAATTGTCTCCATAAATTCCCAAAAAATTTCTAAAATTATTATTAAATATTTTGAATATAAATATGATTTAAAAATAATTTTTAAATCTCTCTAGCTATTTTTTACTATTTTATCCTATTAAGCAAGTTTTCAAGGATGAATCAATTGTTTTATCACTCTCGGGCCCTAATCCAAATAAAATATTAAAAATATAAACTAGATAGAACTTACTAAGATGAATATAACGTGAAAATTATACCTTTGAGATTTTGATTTTTCACAGTCAATCATAGAATAATTAGAAAAACAAATGAGTAAGTTAAAATGGGGATGTTATAGTGTTGTTGCAAGAAAGGCATCCCATTGCTTATTTTAGTGAAAAGTTGAAGGGTGCTCATTTGAATTACTCCACATATGATAAAGAATTGTATGCACTTGTGAGAGTTTTGCAAACTTGGCAACATTATCTTTTACCTAAGGAATTTGTGATACATAGTGATCATGAATCCCTTAAGCATTTAAAGGGCCAAGGCAAGCTCAACAAGAGACATGCCAAGTGGGTGGAGTTCTTGGAACAACTTCCTTATGTGATCAAGCATAAGCAAGGCAAGGCTAATGTGGTAGCCAATGCACTTTCTAGGAGGTATTCTTTACTCTCCATGCTTGAGACTAAGATGCTTGGGTTTGATCACATAAAGGAGTTGTATGTTTGTGATGATGATTTCTCTAATTTGTATGCTTTGTGTGAAAAAGTTGCTCATAATGGATTCTTTAGGCAAGATGGATTTCTCTTTAAAGATAAAAGATTGTGTATGCCTAAGAGCTCCTTGCGTGAGTTGTTAGTTAGAGAAGCTCATAATGGTGGTTTATGGGACATTTTGGGGCTGCTAAGACTTTGGACATTTTGCATGAACATTTCTTTTGGCCACATATGAAGCATGATGTGCAAAAATTTTGTGATAGGTGCTTAGAGTGTAAAAAGGCTAAATCTAGGGTCATGCATCATGGATTATATACTCCATTACCTATTCCTAACTCCCCTTGGATCTACTTATCCATGGATTTTGTGCTTGGTCTCCTAAGATCCAAGAGGGGGAAAGATTCCATTTTTGTTGTGGTTGATAGGTTCTTAAAGATGGTTCATTTCATACCATGCCACAAAGTGGCTGATGCTTGTGCGGTAGCAGATTTGTTCTTTAAAAAGGTGGTGCACTTACATGGATTGCCTAGAAGCATTGTGTCGGATAGGGATTCCACGTTCTTAAGCCATTTTTGGAAGACTTTGTGGGGAAAGCTTGGTACTAAGCTTCTCTTTTCTACTACTTGTCATCCTCAAACGGATGGGCAAACGAAGGTGGTCAATAGAACTTTATCTTAATTCCTTAGGTGTTTTGTCAAGAAAAATTTGAGAACTTGGGAGGATTGTTTACCACATGTTGAGTTTACTTACAATAGGGTTGTTAATTCTACTACTTCTCATTCTCCTTTTGAGGTTGTTTATGGTTTTAACCCTTTTTCTCCTCTTGATTTGTTGCCATTGCCTAACATTTCTTCTATGATGGATAGAGATGGGCTTTCTAAAGCCACTTTTGTTAGGAACTTGCATGAGAAGGTGAAGGATCAAATTGAGAAAAAGATGGAACAATATGCAAAACAAGCAAACAAAGGGAGGAAGAAGATGGTGTTTGAGGTCGGTGATTGGGTTTGGGTACACTTGAGGAAGGAAAGGTTTCCTTCTAAGAGGAAATCTAAGTTTCAAGAAAGGGGAGATTGATGGAAACCTAGGAGGCCCAAGTTGATTGAGACCTTAGAGGCCCAAAAGGAGATCCAAAGTATAGCAAAGCTTAAAGAAGAACTACAAGGACTTGGGGAACCATGACAAGATTAAGAAATAAGAAGACTAAGAAAGCTACTTTGGATCAAACAAAAAATTGAACAACTTATTCTCAGTCAAGTTAAATTTAGAAGGAGAAGCACTTAAGTTGATCCAAGTAGTCAAAGTTGATGACGAGTCCAATGTGGAGAAGACTTTGATTAGCTATCACTGTATAATTGGACCTTTAGTTTTCTGTTTCACTTATTTTTGTAATTAGGCCTATTCTTTGGGCTTAAGGGTTAGTCTCTTTGCTTCTTAATTAGGGTTAGCCTCCTTGTGTGAGTAGCACCTTGGAATAAATTCTATAAATAGATATGTAATTCCTCTCATTTGGACAGAGTTGAATAATATTGAGGTTTACTCATTTGTGAGTGTGAGTAGAGCATTGGCTCCTCTTTGGGGTTTTAGATTGAACCTTTTTTTGATTCTTATCAAAGGTTTCCATACCTTTGTGGCGAATCCTCACTTGGCTTATCACTCTCCTAGAGTGTGGTGCCTTCTTTTTCATTTCGTTTCTATTCCACATTATTCTATTTTACTATCTTCTTCAATTTTCTTGTCTTTTCTATTTTGTCATTTTAATTCTCTTGCTTACTTATTATACGCCATTTACTTAATTCTCTTATTTGTTCGCACAAGTCTTATCTTCTGTCTTTCTTTCTTTCTTTTATTCCTATAATTCTTGTTACAAGATAATCAACTCAAGGACGATCCGTAAAAACAATATGATTCCCATTGGGATCATATCAGAGATGGTCCTTTCCAAGTGTTAGAGCGCATTAATGGCAATGCCTACAAAATTGACTTGCCTCTTGATTTGGGTGGGAGTAATAGTTTCAATGTTAGTGACTTGTCTTTTTGTGATGTAGGTACCCATGCTCCAAAGTTGAGGACAAATTCTCTTCAAGAAGGAGGGGATGATAGAGGACTATCCAAGGACTTCAAGAAAGAAGAGATGGACATGGAAGGTCCTATGACTAGAGGAAGGAGAAGGATGATTCAAGAGGAACTTGGAAAGAGGCTTAACACATTCATAGGGAAGGAAGAAGAGGGTCTAGGAAGCTTGAAGATAATAAATTGGAGTCAAGTTTTAGATTAGGATTTCCTTATTTTTTTTAGCACTTTTATTTGGGGCCTTTGTTGGGCTTTAGTGGAGTTGTTAGCTTTATTCTTTTTAGTTGACTATGTTTGGACCTATTATGACTTGTTTTGGGCTTGTTACTATTTGGGCCTTATTTTAGTGATAGTGTAAATAGGTCACTATGGACACTTGGTAAACACTTTTGATGAATTAAGAAATTGATAGCATTTTTGCTAAGAGAGTGTTCTCTCTAGGTTCTTAGATTGAACCATTAGATTCTTATCAAAGAATAATTTCTTTATGGCGCATCCTTATTGACTCATCAATCATGAATTGATTATGGCATCTTCTCCATTCCTTTTCTTTTCCATTTTCTGTTTTTCTTCAAATTCTGTTTTGTGGATTCAATTTGGAAATTTTTGAGGTGTTGAAAATTAAGATCCACCTTGGGGTTCATCACTAGTATACACTCTTTTTATAAGTTTTTGCGTCATATTGTAAAGACTTAACCTTTATTCCTCTCATACTAAAATCCACACATTCGTATAAGAATATCTACTTAATTAAATAATTTAACAATAAACTTTTTAAGAAACATGAATTTAAATATCAATTAAATTTAGAGAAATTTAGGCATAATCCGAAAGAGATAATTGAATAATATTTTCACCATAAATTATTTGGTTTTCTTAAGTACCTAATTTAAAGACTAGGCTTACTTAGCAAAATTTTATGGTTAAGTACTTAATCATTTAATAAGATCGAATTACCTAGGTGATTAGTTAACAAAATTTTAGATTTTAATTCTATTCTTAAGTACTTAATAAAAGATTAAACTAATTGAAGTGAAATTTAAAACTAAAAAAATGGGATTCCTCTTAATTAAAAAAAATGAATTCTATGTAAGCTGAGAAGGGTTTTAAGAATGTTATTTTAGATTCTAAGGTTACTTTTATCAAGACTTAATTCAAACTAGTTGGTTTAGATTATAATAAAGTGGCCTCTAAATCAAATAATTGTTAACTGTCAAATTTTATTTACAAAGATAAAGACTAGTCAATGATTAATAAGATAAAACTTCATTTTCACTAATTGTAATATAATGTGTAACTCTTAGTAAAGGTTTAGAACTTTGCCTATCTGATAAAGGTCTCGGAGGGGCATAGCTATCTTGTTAATTGTCTTTTAGGATGTTTTGTTATTGGGCCTTGTTAGGCTTCTTGTAGATCTTGTGTATGCACCTAAGTGTTGTTTAATTAGGTGTTATGTGGACTTTAGTTATTTTAGTTTCTAGCTTATATTTTAGTTTGCTTTGTTTGGGCCTAATATGAATTGTATTGGGCCTTTTTATTAGTTGTAGTATAAATAGTTCCGAATTATTACCTATTGGTGCTGAATTTTTAGATCCACTTGGGGGGTTTTATCATTTGGTATTCAGAGCTAATTTTAGCATCAAATTTGTGCTAGAAGTGCATCAAATTCACATTCATCTTAAGGTACAGATCTGAATTTTTAGATCCACTTTGGGGGATTCATCACTATCTTTATTAAAAATGGCCAAATGGCATTGGTTAGGGCTAGGCCCATTAAAATTTTTCTTAACCATCTTTACTTTGTCCAAATTGATCCATTTCCAAGTCTTAAGAATACTTTTGCTCAAAATTCCCTTTTGCTTCCCTTAAGGGCCAAAAGCCTTAAACCTAAAACATCCATGGTTTCTAGGTTTAGCCTTCATGCTTATTTCATTGATCCATTGAAGATAAAAATTCTATCTTATGCTTTTCTTTTCTTTTTACAAAAACAGTGAACCCTACTAGGTTAGGTGTTTTGACCCTGAGTCTGCTAGCATCGTTAGGGTCACCGAATTCAAGGTATTGTCCGCTTTGGTGCTTGTGGGCCTCACAGGTTTGTCCTTAAACGGTGCCTCTGTGGGTTAAGGGAGGAGGGTGTTTATAAACTACTATTCAACTCAATTCTTTAGCGATGTAGAATTGTGAGGACAAAATTGTGAGGCCCATGAGCACCAAAGTTGACAATACCTCAGATGCGGTGACCCTAACGATGCTAGCGGACTTGAGATCAAAACATTAGCACTAAAAGGAGGGCCTAGGCTACACATATAGGCTACCAGGCTGTCTAGCCCCTTGGCCTCAATTGGGTCCGGTACACAAAATAGTCCCATATTGCTTAGGAATCAAGGCCAAGGGTAGTTTATAATCCTCCCTTAACCCACCGATGTACCTTTTAAGGCTAAACCTGTGAGGCCCATGAACGTCGAAGCAGGCAATACCTCGGATGTAGTGACCCTAATGATGCTAGTGGACTTGAGGTTGAAACTTTAGGTAACTAAATTTTTCTTTTAACATTTTAACACATAGGTTGGTTGAAAATAATCCAAAGCTAATACTTAGTTTAGATCCATAGTATGAAGAAAATATTCATCAAGTTGTCTCCTTTAAAGCTATTAAAACCATGGCATGTAAATGAAAAGACACCAACTTTACAAAATTTTCTTCGAGCTTGTTTTAGGTCCAACATTATCTTGCTAGGTAAAAAAAAAAAAATCCAAGTTCCTTCCAAGCACAAAAAGGCTATGAGCCTATTTTGAATAAAACCATGATCCCAATCCTTTTATTATATTTACCTAGCAAAAGAAAAAAAAAATTGATAAGTTCGTCCCTTTATTAATCATGGCCGTGAGCCATAGATGAGCAAACCAAGTTTGGAAAATTTTGATACCAACATAACCATCACAACCAATATTTCCACGTCACTAATAATCTTAAATGATCAATAAAATGGTCATAATGGAAATAAATCATCAGCCACAACAAATAGCAACAACAATGAGAAGCCATAACAACAAAATAGAGTAACATAATGTAAAGAACACGGAAAGCTAATGGGTTTTGTGAAAAAACGCACCCATAACATGTACATGAAAGCAAATAAAAAGAACAAGCCCACTCCCCCCTATACCTCATGATTTTTCTTGGAGCAGAGGTGTAACACCCTCATTTTAATGTTATGTTTAATTCATTATATTTGTAAAATTGCCGGGAAATTATATAACTAATAGTCAATCTTAATTCCTCTACACTAAGGGCTGACATGTGGAAAAGGTCTAAATGACTATGAATTATCATTTTAAGCTTAGAAACATGTCATATATACTAAAATAAAAATTTGAAAATTTTCTAAGAATTTTATGAGATTCCTGTGGAAAAAGACCAAACTGCCCTCCATTGTCTGCTAAAACTATGGCCAATATAGGCTTAACATATAGGAGAAACAAAATAAACATTATCAACTCATTTTTAGCTTAGATATTTAATTTTATATTTTCCTTAAAAATTTTGAAATTTTCTGAGTTAAAATGAAATTTTATGAATTTTTAACTCAAAAATACCAAATAAATACTTAAAATTTTGAAATAAATCATATAAAATTAATTTCAAAATTTTTTGAAATTATTTTTAATCAATAATTAAGGTCTCACAAAATTCCAATAAAAAATTCATTCAATTTCCATAAAAATCAAATTACCAAAATTTAAGACATTTTTATTGGAACCAGTTGATTCATCTGTAGAGAAAATGAAATGCAGATGCTTAAGAGAGAAGAGGTATGGCACATCTAACATTGCTCTACAAACCCACTCCCTCTATGTTTTCACATGTCATAAAAAGAAAATCCACAAAGAAAAGAAAAATGTAGACTTACTTTTTTTCCCCCTTTCCAGACAATGTACCTCTTCTATTTAACGGTTACCTATTGGGTTAGCTTTCTCCATTATTTCTGCTCCCAATCTCGCCGAATCTATGACACCCATTCACATTGAACATAACCCATACTTATTTACTTATTTGAAAATGTGAGTAAAATTTTTCTCCGCTTTTAATAATAGAAAATTTGTAAGTTTAACATAATTTGAAAACGGTAGTAAAAAAATAAAATCTGTACGTATTCATCGTAGAACTATACATCATGATTTCATAATAAAAAAAATTACTAAAATATAGGGAGATCAAAATATACATCAAAATAGTTACTACTTATTCCTAGTACATCAAAAAGGTCCTAGTCAAAGCAGTGTCTGTCTACCCTATCCCATAAAATAACAAACTATCAAACTAGCCCTATAGGTCCTCATCAACAGCCGGGTCTTCATTAACCACAATTAATCATGCATAAAAAGAAAAATAATGGAGTGAAGTATTTGTTCTAAAATCGCTTCTACATGTAGGGTAGGAATTCTACCCTAAAATAAAGATAAAACACAATTGACAATAAAAGGGGAACCTAAAGTTTATTCTATGTTATACTATCCTTGACTCGGTATAGATCTATACTTTCCATTAGTAAGTAATAATTCTTAACAAAACCTAGAAAGTGACTGGGAGTACATATACCTCTCCCAACATCATCACATGGTACAATCCTCATTATCATTAAGAAACAAAACAACAATTTAGGATATCCATTTATAGAGGTATACTCTAACCAATCCTGGTGATGTTGAGTAGTTGTCAAGGTTATCAAGTTGGTTAAGTGATTGTCCCAGCTTAAGAGTGCTACCTTGGCTATTAGGACGCTCACCACTCAATACCACATCCTTTAGACCTAACCATGGATCCTTGCCTTTCATCCCGCAGTGTACCAAACTGTAGCTTCCTTAACAGAGTGTCACGCCACTACATGTCACTTGCTTTACATTACTCACTAATTTATCACTTCCTAACTTCTCAAACAGAAATTTCCCTAGTCTCAATTAATTTGAGGACCAATATAATCAACATTTCTATCTTATATTGCAGAAATTGCGCAATGCGAAA
Organism: Spatholobus suberectus; assembly: GCA_004329165.1. Classification (NCBI taxonomy): domain Eukaryota; kingdom Viridiplantae; phylum Streptophyta; class Magnoliopsida; order Fabales; family Fabaceae; genus Spatholobus; species Spatholobus suberectus. The sequence goes on along the minus strand of CM014729.1, from coordinate 49,927,689 downwards.
ACAAAATAACGACATAGTAATTATAGTTTAATTACTAAAATTTTGGCAGAATAACAACTAAATAAATACATTTTAATTTTCTAAATTTGAGTAGAGTAACTGCTTAGCAAGTGCATTTTAATTTTCTAAAATTGAGCAGAGTAACAACTTATTAAGTGCATTTTAATTTTATAAAATTGAGGAGAGTAATAATTTAGAAATTATGATTTAATAATTTAAATTTGAGCAAATGATATGATCCTGATTTAGAGTCATATTGTTTTTATGAATCATCCTTGAGTTGGTTATCTTGTAACAAGAATTATAGGAATAAAAGAAAATGAAAAAAGGTAGAAGATAAGACTTGCGCAAACAAATAAAAGAATTAATGTAAATGGGGCAGAAAAAATAATAGCAAGAGAATTAACAAAACAAAAAAAGAAAGGACAAGAAAATTATAATGAAATATAAAATAAAGAAAATGAAATAGAAAGAAAATGGCAAAAGGTGCCATACTCTATAGAGAGTGATAAGCCAAGCGAAGATTCGCTACAAAGGTATGGAAGCCTTTGATAAGAACCAAGAAAGGTTCAATCTAAGAACCACAAAGAGGAGCCAATGCTTTACTCACACTCACAAATGAGTAAACCTCAATATTATTCAAATTGTGAAATGAAAGGGATTACATCTCTATTTATAGAGTTTATTTCAAGGTGCTACTCACACTAGGAGGCTAACCCGTAAGCCTAAAGAATAGGCCCAATTACAAAAATAAGTGAAACAGAAAACTAAATGTCCAATTATACAGTGATAGCTAATCAAAGTCTTCCCCACATTGGCTCTTTATCAACATGGACTACTTGGATCAACTTCAGTGCGTCTCCTTCTAAATTTAACTTGACTGAGAATAAGTTGTTCACTTTTTTGTTTTATCCAAAGTAGCTTTCTTAGCTTTCTTTATCTCTTAATCTTGTCATGGTTCCCCAAGTCCGTGTAGTTCTTCTTTAAGCTTTACTCTGCTTTGGGTCTCCTCTTGAGCCTCCAAGGTCTCAATCAACTTGGGTCTCCTAGGTTTCCATCAGCAGAGTAATAATTTAGCAATTATAATTTAATAATCTAAATTGGGGCAAAGTAACAACTTAGCAAAAATTAAAGTTTAACATCAAACAATATAACAATAATAATAATAATAAAACTTAAGCCTAAATGAGTTTAGGGGAAAATCCTTCCTACCAATATGTAAAGTGACAATAATTTAAAACCAATCCCACTCCCCCCATTACCTCTAAGGTGCTTGATGAAGAAAATGGAATTGTTGATACAAAGATCCTAGAAAGAGAACTTTACTAGTTGGAAAACTAATAAAATTTTAGCTAGAAAAACAAAGTAAAAGAAAAAAATTTCTAAAGACAGAAGCTCTCTAAGAATTTGGCTAGCTTGAGAGAGTGGAGGATGTGTGAAAAATGTCCAAATTTATAGGAGAAGAAGGGAGCATAGGTGTTCCCTAAGTGACATAAGCCATTATGTCATAAACAGGGTTTTTGATTTGTTTTAATTCAATTAAGGGACAAATATACAAAACTAGGGACAGATATCAATTTTAAGTGGTGAATCACCCCTTGTAGGTTGAAAATGTGCTGTGTGAGCTGTCCTAAAGCTCCCCAGTATAAATTTTAACTGTAATTGATTAGTCGGTACCGATAAAATTGTCTAAACTTGAAAAATTACCTTTTAATATCAAAATAATGCAATTTAATGTAAAACTAGACAATTACATTATTTTCCATCAAAAATAAGTTTCTCATAATTAATTTTAATTTTTATTAATTTATTTCAAATTTTATCTATTTATTTTGTATTTTTAAGCTAAAAAATTCATAATAAATCCATTTTAATTCAATAAATACCTAAATTTTTATGAAAATTATAAAATTAAATATTTCAACTATAAATAAACTAAAATTACCATTTTTACCACTTTTGGATGTCAAACCAATATTACTGGCTTATTGGACACTTAGGGGCATTTTAGTCATTTTACATAAGAATTCCAGAAAATTTCTAGAAAATTTTCAAAATTATGTTTTAATATGTATGACTTTATTTCAAGCTCAAATTAACATTTTAATGTCAATTGAATCTTTTTCTCATGTCAATCCTTAATGTTGAGAAATAGGGACAAAATCATCATTTTCTAATTTCTTTAGGCTCCGACTCAGAAAAATTATTAAAAATCACGATTAGATAAGCTCTTAAAATTTTGATCATAATGGTGGAAATCAGAATTTTGAAATTTCCTCTCGATTTTTCAGAATTAAATAGTCAAATATTAGAAAAATAGTTGAAAAACTAAAATAAGAGTGTTATATTTTTCACTATTTTTCTTTCAAAATAAAATTTTTATAATTAAAATATACCTAGTATAAAATTTTCAAAATACTTTGAAGTCAAAAAATCTGGTTTTCTCCCACAATCAACTAGGGGTATTTTGGTTATTTCACAAAAACTGTCTTAATAAATTTTCAAAAAATTTCTAAAATTATCATTAATTATTTTATCTATTTTCTCAATTATCTAGTCCTTTTTGGGGCAAAATAGTCATTTTTACCCTTTTTGGGGCTCCGTTTCCCAAAAATTATTAAAAATCTAAATGAAGTACTACTCACTAATACGAGCGTAACTATAAGGATCAAATTTTTTAGATTTCCATTCAGTTTTTCAAAAATAAATATAGAATAATTAGGAAAATAATTTAATAGGCAAAAAAATAGCAGTGTTACATTACTCCCCTCCTTTTAAGAATATTGTCCCCAAAATTTTCTAATTGTGTAAAGAGTTGGAGATACAACTCAGGTAGAAGAAAACAAAGTTGCAATATGCAAATTTTCTCTTGATTCTTTATCTTTGTCAAATCTCAGTTGAATTCAAGGCTGTCTCCAAATACTTTATTTGCCTATTGCAGCTTCGTGATAAACAAAACATATTATCTTAAACATATGGAGGATAATTTATAAGTTATTTCAATCCATAAGTTTATCAATCAATATAGCCTTCTATTTTAGTGCTCAATGTAGCTTTGAGCTAGCCAAACTCATAATTACATTAAAGCTACCAATAATAGGCAAGGCATAATCAAGAAATTTTGTTCAATAGTTAGAAATATGATATAACAGAAAATCTAATAAATTATAACATTGGTTCTAAGGAAAGAATTGTGACGGTTCAAATGATGTACCAAAGCATAAGAAGAATTTTCTAAGAATTGAGGTTCAAGAGTCAAGGTATGACAAAGTGAGTCACTGCCTAAGAAAAGTAACTCACCTTGAGTCAAGATAATGGTTGGAAAAGCATTATGAAATTTAAGTGAAATACTAATAGATGAAGAATCAACCATAGAAAGAAGAATGATTAAGACAATTTTAATAAAGAAGGAATCAATTATGAGGGTTAAGGAAGGAGTACATATTCAAAATCCTTAAAATTGAATGATAATATTTAGGAATGACTAGACTGATAAGATCTCAACAAAATTATCAGTGTGATCAACAAAGGAATATCTATATATCTTTGAGCTTTATTAAGGAATACAAATCGTATAAAGGTTTTATAAGTCTAGAATCATTGAAGAAAATGACCAGGTTACATAATCAAGGACAAATGATTTCGAATAATCCTCGTTTTTATTAATGAATTATACGAGATGGTTTTCAAAGTAAGAAAACAATCATAAAAAAGGTAATCAAATCAATTGAAAACAAATTTATCGGTTGAAAAATAAATAGATATAAAATAATAAACAGGATGTTGTCATTTCAAGGAACGAGGTCTTTTATAACATAAAAGACAATAAACATTAATGTTTTGCTAAGGATAACAAGGTTCTACATACGTCATAACTATGAAGTAAAAGAACGATTTCATCCTAAAGAAAAACTACTTACAAGTTACTAGTTACTTCCTAATTCATTCGAATGGAATCTTTGACCATAAGGGTCTCCCTTCTTAAGGATCCTTACCAGCTTTGTCATTTTGGAAGGTCCATTTCCTTGAACGAGGTCGTTAGATTGAATGGTTTTAGTTTTTCTCAAGGTAAAAACTTTGCCTGTTGTCTTGGGTCTTCCAACTTGAGTTTTTCCATTGTTTTTTTCCATTTTTGTTGCCATACTCCTTCTTTGGCTCCTTGCAGTTGTTGCTATAGTGCCTAGGCTTTCGACAATTATAATAGATATAGTTTTGACAATGTAGTTCCTTTCCAGATGAGGTCCTCCACATTGGAAAAATTGAATTGGGTTGTTCATGCCAGAAGTGGTAGGAGTAGAAACTAAATTCTTTTGTCCCAAAAAATTTTAGGAAGGTTGGAATGATCACAGGTAGGGTTTCTCCTTAGTGAAGAATTCCTTTCTCTTGTCTCTTTGTGGTCCTCTCCTTTTCCACTTAGCTTGTCTTTCATATCGTCCTCATAAATTCTATAGCGGTTCACTAATGTAGGGAGCTGGACTATCTCAAGATACCTTACTACCTGCTTGATGTTAGGCCTTAGTCCGCTCTCAAATTTGGAGCATCGTGATCTTTCATCAACTCGTTCTTGGAAGTAGGGGCAAGTACTTTGACAGTTCATCAAATTTGGCAACATATTCTCAAATAGTTATCTCGCCTTGCTTCAATTCAAGGAATTCTATTTCTTTCCTTCGCCTTAAATCTTCTAGAAAATAATTTCCCAAAAATTTTTGGCGAAATATTTCCTAAGTGATTAATCTTCCCTCAACTTCTTGTTGTTGTCTGACATACCTCCATCAATGCTCAGCTTCCCCAGAAAACACGAAGGTAGCATAAGTTACCTTATGTGCATTAGTACACGCCATAGCTGTGAAGATTTTCTCGATCTCTGCAATCCAATTTTGAGTGCTGTCTAGATTAAATATGCCTTTAAAGGTGGGTGGGTCATTCTTGCGAAAAGTTGCAAGTCCTTGGTATTCTACAGGCTTATTGACTCATCTTTGGTTCATATTTTCAAGAACAATAGCCATTTTTTCGAGTATTTGCTGAGTAGTATCTTGTCGTAGTCTTCCAGCCATTGTCTGAAAAAGAGAACACTGTCTAGTTCAATGCCTTGAATAAAACCATAGGTTAGGTGAGTAAAAGTAATATGTGAAATAGTACACCAGATAGATTCCCAAGAAAGAAAGGCAGGTCACAATGGACATTCTTAAGTACCAAGTCTTTCCTAACCAGAACCTACCTAGACATGCACTAATTTCTTTTACCAAACTCACTATTAACACCAAGTTTACTCTTAGCAAAGTTTTCTATTGAGTGCACAACCCACTCTTTGTAATCTTTCAATTGTGAGTTGTTTTGGACATCCGCTTTTATCTTCAATGGTACTATATAATCTGAACTTATCTTAAATTCTGTTTCTCAACAAAAGATATAAGAACAAGCAATTCATCTTTCATTCCTATTTTATCAACAGCAAATGAAAGAACACACAGCATAAAGGAGGTCAAGCTCATACCCCAGGCTTTGATAAGAAAGAACTGGTCTAATACCATTAAATGTGACATCCATTCACATTGAACATAACCCATACTTATTTACTTATTTAAAAATGCAAGTAAAATTTTTCTTCACTTTTAATAATAGAAAATTTGTAAATTTAACATAATTTGAAAATGGTAGTAAAAAAATAAAATCTATATGTATTCATCATAGAACTGTACAATATGATTTCATAATCAGAAAAATTACTGAAATACAGGGAGATCAAAATATACATAAAAATAGTTACTACTTATTCGTAGTACATCAAAAAGATCCTGGTCAAAACATTGAGAGCAGTGTTTGTCTACCTTATCCCACAAAATAACAAATTATCATACTAGCCCTATAGATCCTCATCAACAACCGGGTCTTCATTAACTGCCATCAATCATGCATAAAAAGAAAAATAATGGAGTGAGATGATTTGTTCTGAAATCACTTCTACGTGTAAGGTAGGGATTCTACCATAAAATACAGATAAAACACAGTTGACAATAAAAGGGGAACCTAAAGTTTATTCTATGTTATACTATCCTTGACTCGGTATGAATCCATACTTTCCAATTAGTGAGTAATAGTTCTTAACATAATCTAAGAAGTGACTAGTGTAACACCCACTATAATAACACATACGTTCATTTTATTAATTTATTTCTTAATTCATTTGTTAGAAATGTCAGCTTGATTTAAAACTTATACGTACGTATTTTTTGCAAACGTTTAGTGATTCCAAGAGACATTATGTAAAGAATCATGATCATGAAATAAACGTCAAGTCTCACATACAAAGTCAGAGTACATATAAAAGGAATACATCAGCAAATATAACAAAGGTACATCCTAGATACCCTGCCCGTAGCTATACAACAAAATGACCTACGTCAAAGTAGTATAAGTCTATACTAAGTCAACCTATCCTATAGAATATTTAAAAGTTGCATGCAGAGTCACCATCATTGTGAATCCTCAGAGTCCATCTGCTCGTACTGATGAAACCCCCAAAATGGATCTTAAAAAATTCAGCACCAAGGATCTCAAGAACGGAACCAAAATTGAAGAAAATAAAAACCAGAATAGATGAGAATGGTAAGAACGACGTCACAATCTGAGGATTGATAAGTCGAGGAAGATTCGCCACAAAGAATAGAATTCTTTGATAAGAATCAAAGGTTCTAAGCAAGAACCAAGATGAGCAATGCTTAATCAATTAGCACAAAGCTAATCACATTCACAAATGCCAAAAGTTTCTTACAAGAAGTCCTAGAGGCCTATTTATACTACAACTAATAAAAAGGCCCAATACAATTCATAGTAGGCCCAAACAAAAGCAAACTAAAACATTAGCTAGCAATTAAAAATAACTAAAGTCTACATAGCACCTCATGAGCAACACTTAAGTGCATACAAAAGGTACACAAAAAGCCTAACAAGGTCCAAAAAACAAAAGTCTTAAATGACAATTAATAAGATAGCTAAGCCCTTCCGAGACTTCTATCACGTACCACAATCATATATGAAAAGAAACAGAAAAGAAAGGAGTGAGGTTTTTACAAAAGCCTCATTCATTTTCTTAATAGGCTACAAACAATAAATTAAACAACCAATTGGGAAAATCCTAAGGTCTGACCTATGTTATTATCATTCACTTATAGACTTTGACGTATGGATCCACACCTATCTCTGATCATTTACTTTAACCATCAGGAATCACTGAGAAGCGATTGGGAGTTCATATAATCCTTCACAAGGTACAAACATCTATGTCGTAATCATCATCCTCGATGAAAGAGCCACACGTGATAGAGGCCTCGGAGGGACTTGGCAACCTTGGATTAGGACATTTGTTATTAGGCCTTATTAGGCTTTTGTGGACCTTTTTGAATGTGCCTAAATGTGTGGAGGTGCCTTTAGTATTGTTTGTTTTTAGTGTTTAGGACTATTCATGATTTGGGTCTTTATTAGTTAGTTAATGTTAGTTTCTAATGTTAGTTTCTAACTTATGTTTTAGTTTGATTTGTATTGGGCCTTTTACTTTGTTTGGGTCTTTTATTAGTTGTAGTATAAATAGGCCTCTAGGACCACTTGAAAAAAAACTTTTGGCATTATTGAATTTGATTAGCTTTTGCTAATTGAGAGAGGGTTGTTCCTCTTGGTTCTTGCTTAAAACCTTTGATTCTTATCAAAGAATTCTATTCTTTATGACAAATCCTTCTCGACTTATCAATCCTCAAATTATGACATTGTTTTATCCATTTCTTATATTTTCTGCTTTTTCTTTCCTTCAATTTTGGTTTCGTTCTTGAGATCCATGGTGCTGAATTTTGTAATCCATTTTGGGGTTTTATCATTTGGTATCAGAGCCAAATTCAACACCAATTACACATCCAATTGTGCCAAATTTTTGTGTCAATTTTGCACTACAAATTGCTGGAAGGGGTTCGTGCAAAGCTGATTTTGTGGATTCTGGGTTTGTGACTGTCGGGCGGCCTACACAACCCGTCGGGCGGGTGTGACTTTGATGCTATTGCTGGTTGCAAATCCAGCAAATTTGTGAGTCTTCTTGCATAATTCTTGTATCTTACTATTTCTGTTTGTGTCCATTTAGTCTTATTTGAGTAGATCTCTTCTTGATTTATCCAAATTTATGTCCATTACTACAGATTTTGTGTCATATGTTCTTAGTTTGTTCATGTCCAAATCAGAAATTTGTGTCAATTTGATCAATTAAGAGTATGGGATTGATGTCTAGATCCATAAATTGGGTGAAATTGCATTTGAGTTGTAGTGTTTGTGATAGAGGTCTCAGAGGGGCTTAGCTATCTTGTTAATTGTCTTTTAGGACATCTTGTTATTGGGCATTGTTGGGCTTCTTGTAGATCTTGTGTATGCACCCAAGTATTGTTTAATTAGGTGTTATGTGGACTTTAGTTATTTTCTAGCTAATGTTTTAGTTTGCTTTGTTTGCGTTTGGGCCTACTATGAATTGTATTAGGTCTTTTTAGTTGTTTGGGTCTTTTTATTAGTTGTAGTATAAATAGGCCTCTAAGACCACTTTGTATAAAAACTTTTGGCATTTGTAAATGTGATTAGCTTTGTGCTAATTGAGTGAGCATTGCTCCTCTTGGTTCTTGTTTAGAACCTTTTATTCTTATCAAAGAATTCTATTCCTTGTGGCGAATTCTCCTCGATTTATCAATCTTCGAATTGTGGCGTCGTTCTTACCATTTCTCATATATTCTGCTTTTTCTTTTCTTCAATTTTGGTTCCATTCTTGAGATCTATGGTGCTGAATTTTTAGATCCATATTGGGGTTTCATCATTTGGTAATTAGAGCTGGAAATTCATCATCAATTTGTGTGGCTTGGTATCCTATTTTGCTAAAACCGGATTCGCGACCGCCGGGCGGCCTATATAACCCGCCGGGCGGGTCCAGCATTTTCTGTCAAGTGCAACTATGAATTTGTGAGTTTACTATGATCCAATCCATGTCTTTTGTGTTGTTTAATGTTCACTTATCAATTGGTATCTAGATCCAAATTCAACACCAATTACATATCCAATTGTGCCAAATTTCGTGTTAATTTTGCAGTGCAAGTCGCTGATTTCGTGGTACCAATTCTGGTTTGTGTCCGCCGGTTGGCCTCCATAGCCCGCTGGGTGGGTGTGCGTTGAAGCAGCAAATCCAGTGAATTTGTGAGTCCTCTTGCATAACTCTTGTGTCTTACTTTTTTTGTTTGTGTCCATCTAGTCTTTTTTGAGTCAATTTCTTTTTGCTTCCTTCAAATTTCATGTCAAATTCTGCAGTTGTGTTCATCTTGTTCTTATTGTGTTTATGTGTAGATCTACATTTTGATCCATTTGATTCCATGTTAGTTGATGTTTTGGTGTTAGATCTATATTTCCTGTGAGTTGTTTTACATCTAGATGCTTGATTTAAGGTTAAATTTAGTTGATTGGGGATTTAGATTGAATTTTGGAGTTTTGAATTTTGAAACTGGGAAAGAACACTCATAGTGTTCTTGAGATTTTTACAGTAGAAACTTGTTAGATCTTAAAAAAAAAATTGGAGAGAGTTGGGGAGTTTTTGCAAATTAAAAAAAGTTAAAGGTCCAAAAAAGAAAATATTCAAGGACCAATTAGCAAATATTGTAACATTGTGATTTTCTTAATGTATGATTTAGTAGTTTAATAACTAAAAAGTGGAAATTTGATATGTAATTTAGGTAATTAAAAGAAATAAATGAATTGTTGTTATGTATGGTATGTTGCATGTAGTGATGATTTGATGTTGTTGGTTTGAAATTCTAATTTGAATTTTGGAAATTTGAGATATGTGCTTGAGCCAATTTGGATATGTTGTGAGAATGATTTTGGGTTTTTGAGAGAAAATAGTTAAGTTAAACCAGTTTTGAGATAAGGAAAGTGGTTTGGTGAGGTTTGGGCCTTAGTTGGCCAAAAGTCTGTGTGAGAGCTCCGGGAAGGTCGGGTATATAAAGGAAGGGGAGGGAGGAATTCCCTCATTCTCCCATTCTCTTTCTCTCTCTACGCTTTCTCTCTCTTCATTTCTCTCTCAATCTCTCTTTAGAAATCTGAAGTTGATAAGTGTGTTAGAGGAATTCCAAGCCCGACTTAGTGATTGTGGTGAGAGAAGGAACAAATTTGCAGAAGGTTTTGGCTCAAGACACAAGTTTCTCAAAGAACCAAAATTCAAATCCAGAGACTTTTAGAGGTAAGGGAAGCTTACAAATCGGTTATTTTGTGTTAATAACTGTTGGTATGTTGATTTCTTGCTTTATAATCGATTGAGTGGATGTTGCCATTTTTGTTAGTTTTGGTTGAAAGTGGGTTTTGGGAAAAAAAATTGAGATTTGGATGAGAAATTGATGATTTTGTGATGAAATGTTGAATTTGTTGTGTAATCTGATGTGTATGAACTTGGTTGAAGTGGATTGATGTTGGTGGAACCCCATTGATTCGAAAATTTGGGTTATTTAGTAGAAAAGTTTGAGTTTCTCTGTAGAAAATCGCGTTTTTTTTTAAAATCGTCACAGACCCGTAATCGATTATCTGGAGTTTCAGAAAATGTTTTTGTGATTTGGTTTTGGAAATAATCGATTATGCAGTTGGATAATCGATTATCTACTGTTTAGAATTTTTTTTTCTGGATTTGGTTCGGAAATAATTGATTATGGCAACCCATAATCGATTATCTCTGCAAAAAAACAAAAAAAAAAAAAGAAATCTGATGCATTTTGCTACAGTACATAATTTGTTATTCCAGAACTGAATGTACTATTTTAGATTTTAAAGTTTTCATTCCAAAATGTGAAGTATTATGTATATACACATATAAAAGGAGTATTATACATTTTCAAAGGTTCTATTTGAAAATGATGGAGAGTTGTCCAGTTGGGATATGATTTTCTTTAAATTAAAGAAGTGAATTGTTTCAAAGGTTTTTGTAAATTTCAAGATTTTCCAATCTTCCAAATGGTTTTCAAAGAAGGTCTTGGCTTTCAAATTGTAGTTGATTGTTGGATTTGTTGTGAAGTGGAAGGTTGCTTAGATAGGACCTCCACTTAATGTGTATGATATTATTGTATGAGTATGAGGTGGGCTGCTTGGATAGGGCCTTACCTGTTGACCATGCAAGAGGTTGAATTAGGCGTGCATGGGGTTGATGGTAACTGTTGGACCACAGGTGGTGCTGAGTAGGCCATGTGGTGTTATGTTGATACATATATATGATATGATGATTGTTGTGGTTGAGTCAATGGTTGTGTTGATATGTTGATACACATATATGTATATATATATATATATATATATATATGATATGATGATTGTTGTGGTTGAGTCAATGGTTGTGTTGATATGTTGATACATATATATGTATATATACATATATATACATATACATATATACATATATATATATATTATATAATGATTATTTGGTAGAGTTGGTTTTTGTGGTGATACATGCATTGGCATGCATATGTTGTTGGCTAAGATTGTGTGGGCCTCAAGCCATGTGCGGGCAGGCATGTAAGGTGGATGGTGACTAGAGTTGGTACTTAGATAGGCCTCCAACCTAGTGCCTGGATAAGAAGTGGGGTTTTAAAGCTGGAATTAGGGGATAAGTGGATGGGTAGACCCCACAGGGGGCCAAGGCAGTGCAAGCCTTATGTCACAGTATACCACCACCCCACATACACTTATCTTAACAACCATAAGCTTATCCAGCTGATCAAAGTTTTGGCAATCCCTGAATGGTGCTAGATGGCCATGGTAGGGGATAAGACCTGGCTGATCGCCCGAAATGTAGAAATCTCTCGAGAGTTGTGTCATTCATGCATTGACATGTGGTAGTAAAAGCATGGGTGTTGAATTGAGGTATATTTAACCCATTCTTGATGAATTGATTTCAATTTGGCAAATGATGGTTTAATGATATAAATTATATATATGCTATAGTTGTTGTTATTTCGTAAGCTTATCCTTGCCTTGCTGTTTTGTTTTGGTATGGTTGCTGTTGTTGTTGTATGTTGTTGTGCCTGTGATGATCACGTCTTATGACATGGGAGCAGATGGCGATGCTTCAGTGGACCCGGCTACTCAGAGATGATGGTGGAGCTGCTTGCGATTTAGCTCTTTTTGGGTGTGTTGTTTTGTATTATATTCTTTGATGGGATTGTATAGAGTGACTAGCTATAGGGAGTGAGTTTTTGTATCCCTCTTCCTCGGTGATGTATATTTTGATATTGTTAATATGGGCTGGTTTTATCCCATTTGTTGTGTATGTATGATGATTTGAGTTGAACAGATATGCATGTATGGCACTAGGAGAGATAGGTGGATCTCTCAGTTGATGTGCATGACTTATATACAGATATTATATGATTTTATTCACCTGATAAGTGGATAAGGTGTATATTTAGCAAGGTTGTTTAGTAGCGACAGTTGGGTCGTTACAAATATACAGGAGCAAAAGTGAAAATACAAAAAAAAAATATAAAGGCCCAATTGCAATTATAAAAAGTTTGGGGGCCAAATTACAAAAAAAAATATAAAAAATTGCCCAAATTATAAAAGAAAACCTTCCCTTTTTGGTGAGCCAACTCTCATAGTAATATTCTTTTTCTTTCATATACTTTTATCCTTATTTTGGTGGGGGGAATGTACTTATTCTTCATCTATCCTTAGTTGTTTGTTAAATCTTTGTCCTTGAGTCTTCTTCTTGTCTTGCTTGGCTTTCTTTTGAGTAAACTTTCATTTTATTTGAGCTTTTATTGCTTGTCTTTAAAATTTCCTTAGTTTTGTCTAGAGTATTTCTATTTCTGGCCTCTTAAAATGAGCTTGAAATTTGTGACATATTTCACATTGAATACTTTCTTTATTTGAACTTGGAGGTTCTTTGTAAGAGCTAAAGAGGAACAAGAGTGGAAAAAGGCAAGTGTGCACATTATAGAAAAAGCCTCTAAAGAGTGAAACACGAGTGAACTTTGAGTGAAAACACTTAGTTAAGTGGTGAGGTCCATATTTATATTATTTTTGAACTAACTTTTCTTGTACGTATAGCTTCATCAAATGGAGATTACCTAATGGCAAAATTGTTGAAAATTTAGGAGCAAATTAGAATGGTAAATCATGAGTTTGGAGAAGGAATAGAGAGTATGAGAAGGGTGGATAATGGAGGGTTTGAAAGCATACAAGAAGTTATAAGGATATAAATGAGAGGTTGGAAACACTAGCAAGGAGGAGAGATAAAAGAAGGAAAGAGAGAAAAGAAGAAAAATAAAAACAAAAGGAAGAAAAGAAAAATAAAAGAGTAAAGGGAGAGAAAATAATGAAAAGAAAGAAAAGGATGATCCATACTTAGGTATTGATATGAGTTTAATGAGTGATTCATATTATAGTAATTTAGCAAAGGAATTAAATGAGGTAAAAAAAAATAGAGAAAAAAGAAAAGGAAATGAGAGAGAAGGAAAAGGAGTTAAAAGAAAAAGAGATGGAGGAAATGGAAATGATTGAAAACGAGGGTGAAAAGGAGAAAGCAAAAGATAAAGAAAGATATGATTGTTCTTGTTTTTACTCTAACTCTTTGTTTGTTTATGAACATTCTCTTGTGAAAGGACTTAAAGAAGAACTTTCAAAGAAAGAATGCAAAGCCTTATATTCTAATCCTTTGTTTGGAAGTGATGTTTTTCTTGTGCAAGAAATTGAAGAGAAGTTCTCAAAGGAGGAGTGCAAAACTCTTATTCTTTCTTCTAATTTGGATGTTGAGCTTAATTGTCTTTGTTAATTTGATTTTGCATCTAACCATATGAATTCTTTTGTTTTGATGCCTAGAGAAGAATTATACATAGAAGATCAATGGGTAAGCAATTTGGAGAGGAGGTGGATGCACATGAGGAACAATGCAACCCTAGAGAAGAGAAAATCTTAACTTGTACCAACTCTAGACCCTATGTTTTATTTGATGTGTAACAACATGTGTTAATTCTTGAGACTTATGGTTTACATGTTGCTTGTGATTTGCATGAAAATTATGAAATACATGATGTTCATGGTTTGCATGAACTATCTTTAGGTGGTGGAGCAAAGTCCTTAAGATTTGAGATTAATGTACATCATTTGGACTTGTATGATCATGATGAGACTTCCTCTGTGTGTGTTGTTGTTTATGGAAAGATTAGGAATGAGGAATTCTATAAGCATGATACACTCAAGTTTAATGATAAATGGATGGTGCATATTCTTCATTCTTTTTGGATGACTTTCATTTTATTGATGATTGGTAGTTTCTTTAAGCTTGTATTTGATCTGGGAGGATGGATATATAAGCACATAAATAATAAGGGATTTTCCTTTTCAAGGGATTCAAGTCTCTATAAATGTAGGATTTCTTATTCCATTGAAAACTAATACTTTACTTATCATGTAGAAATAAAGGAGCTAAATTCGTGGACGAATTTCTTCCGAGAAGGAAGGGATGATAAAGGCCCCGAAGGGACTTGGCAACCTTGGATTAGGACACTTGTTATTAGGCCTTGTTGGGCTTTTGTAGACCTTTTTGTATGCGCCTAAATGTGTGGAGGTGCCTTTAGTATTGTTTGTTTTTAGTGTTTGGGCCTATTCATGATTGGGCCTTTATTAGTTAGTTAATGTTAGTTTCTAGCTTATGTTTTAGTTTGATTTGGATTGGGTCTTTTACTTTGTTTGGGCCTTTTATAAGTTGTAGTATAAATAGGCCTCTAGGACCACTTGCAAAAAAACTTTTGGCATTATTGAATTTGATTAGCTTTTGCTAATTGAGAGAGGGTTGTTCCCTTAGTTCTTGCTTATAACCTTTGATTCTTATCAAAGAATTATATTCTTTATGGTGAATCCACCTTGACTTATCAACCCTCGGATTGTGGCATCATTCTATCCATTTCTTATCTTTTTTGCTTTTTCTTTCTTTCAATTTTGGTTTCGTTCTTGAGATCCATGGTGTTGAAATTTGTGATCCATTTTGGGATTTTATCAACACGCCCATCAGGGATATACACTCATGGTGATGTTGAGTAGGCGTCAGGGTTACCAAGTCGGTTTGCATGATTAATCCTAGCTTAGGGTGCTAATCTTGCCATTGGGACATTCACAACTTGGTACCTTTACCCTCAAGACCCCAACAATGGTCCCTGCCTTTCATCCCACAGTGTACCAAACTGTTACTTCCCAAACACAGGCACTTATGCTTCTCAGCATGGTCCTAACTCAACCAGGGGTTTCCTATGACTTTGTTTCTAAATTTCTCGGCATACTCTATGGATAATCCAGTAGAGTTTCAGAATCACTGTAACATCTTGTTTTCCTAATGCATGATTAAGTGTTTTAATAACTAAAAAGTGGAAATTTGATATATAATCTAGGTGATTAAAAGAAATAAATGAATTTTTGTTATGTATGGTATGTTGTATGTAGTGATGGTTTGGTGTTGTTTGTTTGAGATTCCAATTTGAATTTAGGACATTTGAAATATATGCTTGAGCCAATTTGGATATGTTGTGAGAGTG
This sequence comes from Spatholobus suberectus, assembly GCA_004329165.1. Taxonomy (NCBI): domain Eukaryota; kingdom Viridiplantae; phylum Streptophyta; class Magnoliopsida; order Fabales; family Fabaceae; genus Spatholobus; species Spatholobus suberectus. The sequence continues at coordinate 49,912,108 of CM014729.1, read as the reverse complement.
ATTTTGGGCTTTTGAGAGAAAACAGTTAGGTTAGACCAGTTTTGAGATAAGGGTAATGGCTTAGTGAGGTTTGGGCCTCAGTTGGGCAAAAGTCTGTGTGAGAGCTCTAGGGAGGTCGAGTATATAAGGGAAGGGGAGGGAGGAATTTCCCTCATTCTCTTTCTCTCTCAATCTCTCTCTACAAATCTGAAGTTGATAACTGTGTTAAAGGATTTCCAAGCTCGACTTAGTGATTTTGGTGAGAGAAGGAACAAATCTGCGAAAGGTTTTGGCTCAAGACACAAGTTTTCTCAAATAACCAAAATTCAAATTCAAAGACTTTTAGAGGTAAAGAAAGCTTACAAATCGGTTGTTTTGTGTTATAAACTATTGGTATGTTGATTTCTTGCTTTGAAAATAGTTGAATCTTTGTGGATGTTATTTTCGTTGGTTTTGGATGAAAATAGGTTTTGGGGGAAAAATTGAGATTTGGATGAGAAATTGATGATTTTGTGATGAAATGTTGGATTGATTATATAATCTGATGTGTGTGAGCTTGGTTGAGGTGGATTGATATTGTTGGAACTCCATTGATTCGAAAATTTGGGTTATTTGGTTGAAAAGCTTGAGTTTCTCTGTAAAAATTCACGTTTTTTTCAAATTCGTCATAGATAATCGATTATGGGGATCACATAATCGATTATCTGGAGTTGCAGAAGCTATTTTCATGATTTTGTTTCAGGAATAATCGATTATAGATTCTGATAATCAATTATTTGGGCATCAGTGAAATTTTTCCTAAAACTGGTTCTGTAATAATTGATTATGAGAATCCATAATCAATTATCCTTGCCAGAAAACGAATTCTAGTGCATTTTTACGAAACTGATATAATCTATTACTACAGTACTTAGTCTGTTATTTCAAAATTGAATGTACTATTTCATATTTTAAAATATCTGTTTCAAATTGTGAAATATTATGTATATACACATATAAAAAGGGTATTATACATTTTCAAAAGTTCTATTTGGGAATGATGGAAAGTGGTCTAGTTTAAATATGATTTCTTTAAATTAAAGAAAGTGAATTATTTCGAAGGTTTTTGTGAATTTCAAGATTTGTCAATCTTCCAAATGGTTTTCAAAGAAAGTCTTGGTTTTCAAATTGTAGTTGATTGTTAGATTGGATGTGAAGTGGAAGGTTGCTTAGATAGGACCTCCACTTGTTATGTATGATATTATTGTATGAGGTTTCTCATGAGGTGGGCTGCTTAGATAGGGCCTTACATGTTGACTATGCTTGAGGCTAGAATGGGCCTGCATGGTGTTAATAATAGTTGTTGGACCATAGGTGATGCTGAGTAGGAAATGTGGTGTGCGTATGTCACCTTATATATATATATATATATATGTTGACTTGTTGTTAGGTTGATGTTGTGGTATGTTGGATGCATTCATGCATGTGCTGTTGGCTAAGGTTGTATGGGCCTCATGCCATCTCGCAGAGGGCCAAGGTAGTGCAGGCCTTGTGTCGTAGTATACTACCAACCACATACACTTATCTTGATAACCATAAGCTTATCCAACTGATTAGAGTTTTGGCAATCCCTGAATGGTGCTAGATGGCCATGGTAGGAGATAAGACCTGGCTGATCGCCCGGGATGTAGAAATCTCTCGAGAGTTGTGTCATTCATACATTGACATATGGGGTTGACAGCATGATTGTTGTTGTGTTGTATGGTATGTAGACCCATTTCTTCGATGATTTGGATTTTATCTTGGTATGTTAATGGTGTGACAATATGAATTGTATATATTATGTGGTTTTATTATGTAAGCTTACCCTTGCCTTGCTGTTTTTGTTTTGGTATGGTTGTTGTGGTTCTTGTTGTTGTTGTATGTTGTTGTGATTGTGATGATCACGTCATTTTGGCGTGGGAGCAGAGGGAGAGACTCCAATAGATCCTGCATCTTGCAGTTGATTGTGGATGTTCCAACAAGAAAGGTTGAAGGCCCTTCTTGGGTGGAGCTTTTCTAGAAGCTCATTTCTCTTTGGATTTTGGATGTATATATTGTATAGTTGACTAACTGTAGGGAGTTTTGTTTTTGTATCTCCCGTACTTTTGGATATTTGGGGCTGTATATCGTATTATTTTGTGGCTTATATGTATATTTTATATAGCATGTTGGTTACTTATTATTAAATATCTTAATTATGTATGAGGTTGTATGTTACTGTGATGACAGAGGGTCGTTACAATCACTCTTTAAAGAGATATTCCTTCATCATTCATAATAACTTAGAAACAATTCAACTAGCAAATATAGCAAGAAAAAGTCAACACTTAAAGTTGCATACAAAAATTCATTTTCACACATACCTACTTTTAAAAATAATTTAATTTAATTTCTTTGATTTATCCTTCTCCTTTTCTAATTTTTTAAATTAGACTGTTTTAAAGGAAAGGTTCTTAATCTGTAAATATGGAGAAAATTTTAAAAATTAAAGTTTGAGAGAACTGCTAATTAAAACGTGTGTTTTATTTACAATTATAAGCATTTTATTCTATTAACAAAAACACTTTCTAGAAAGGCTTAGTTGAACAAAATTTCCATTTCTTAGCCATAAGTTAACAAAAGATTAGATGTCAAGACCATTTAATTTATATAAGAAAACTTTTATTTCTAAAAACTTTCACTAGTTGAGCTAAAAGCCCATTTAATTCAATTGGCGCAAAACTTTGTTTCTTAAATTAGCTTCATAAAATTTAAAGGAAAAACTTTTCTCTAAACTTTTCTACTAATTCTAAGATTCATTTTTACTAAGTTGAACCAAATTAAGTAATTGTCAAAATGCTTAAATTAATAAAAGAATTCATTTTCCTTCTCAATCTATTTAAAAAGAGCCACGAGCCTTTTATATAAAACAACCAAAAACTTTTTTATTTTCTCACTTTGAAATTTTTGACATTTCATAAAAATCCAAATTTCAACTTTTGTAGAAATTTAAACCTTCTTCTACTATTTTGATTTCAAGTTAATTTTTGTTTGTTTCCTCGTTCTAAATTCTTTTGAATACAAGAGCTTAAAATACTTGCTAAATTGTCTTAAAAATTTATTTCATAACTTACCATTATTTCTTAATCAACTCCATTTATTATTTTTTTGTCTAGAAAAATTCCATTTTATAAATTATTTTTTTATTAACCACTTTGTTTATATTAGTTGTTTAGTTGTAAAAAAAAATTAGCTTCATTTTATTCATTTTAAAAAAAAATGAGAGCCCATAATTAGAGATAGGTTCTAAAAATTTTAATTTCAAGTGATTCAAGACCATAAAAATTAATTAACTTGTATAAAAATAAATTCAATGATAATTTAATATAATAGGATAATAAATTTTAATAAAGCACCAGCAAAATAAAGGCAACATGAAAATAAATAACAATGGGACAATAAAATAAATAACAAGAGTTAAATGAACAAAAAGTAAATAGCAATAACTTAAATGGCCAAAATATAAATGACAAAAAATTAAAATGGACAATAAGGTAAATAGCATAATTATAAATGACAATAGAATGTAAAAAGCTAAAGGTTTTGGGGGAAGAACCACTCCAAAACCAATTATATAAAAGCAATTGAATGGAAAGTAAAAAGCTAAGAGTTTTGGGGGGGAAAACCACTCCAAAACCATCTACATAAAAGCAATTAAATGAAAAGTTAAAAGCTTAGTGTTTTGGGGGAACATCCCACTTTAAAACCATATACATAAAAGCAATTAAATGAAAAGTAAACCAAGAGTAGACATATAGTATGGGTTTAAGGGGGAACCCAACACTTAAACCCATTAAGAAAACATATTAGAAGCTAAAACCTCACTCTCCTTCTACCTCTAAATGTAGTTGTTTATGGTGCTTAAGAAGAGGAGAGGAGGAAACCAAGAGTTGAAACTAGCGTAACAAATAAGGACAGCAATTGTTGACTATGTGATGTTAAAATCTAAAAAAATAATGATTAATGGTGATAAATTGGATTGGATTTTTGGGTTAGTTTTAAATAAATCTGACCACACCATGCCCTCACATATGTTTTTGTGAGTCTAAAACTTTTTTTTGGACTTTTCTCTTATATATATTATTTATAATAAATTTTTCACTAAAAAGGGCCTTTATTAAGCTAATAAATCAAGTTTTTATCAAAAAATTATATTTTTCATTTTTCACCATTTTTCCAAAAAAAATATAATTTTTATAATTAAAGTATACTCTATAATTTTTTTTAAAATATTTTGAAGTCAAAAAGTCTCTAGTTGGCTCTCGCAGTCTCTTAGGGGTATACCGGTCAACTCACAAAAACTATCTCAATAAATTTTTGAAAAAATTATAAAATTATTATTAATTATTCTAAGTACATAAATAAATTGAAAATAAATTTTAGACGCTTCTAACTATTTTTATCTATTTTCTCAATTATACAATTCTTATAAGGACAAAATAGTTGTTTTATCCTTTTTCCGAGCTTCGAAAAAATTATTAAAAATCTAAACTAACTATTATTCACTAATACGAATGTAACCGTGGGATTATACTCATGAGATTCCCATATAGTTCTCCATAGATAATTATAGAATAATTAGAAAAATAGATTAGTAAGTAAAAGTGAGGGTGCTACAACTGGGAGTACATACACCTCTCTCAACATCATCACATGGTACAATACTCATCATCATTGAGGAACAAAATAACAATTTAGGATGTTCATTTATAGAGGTATACTCTCACCAATCCTTGTGATGTTGAGTAGTTGTTAGTGTTATCAAGTTGGTTAAGTGATTGTCCCAGCTCAAGAGCGCTACCTTGGCCATTAGGACGCTCACCACTCGATACCATACCCTCTAGACCTAACCATGAGTCCCTGTTTTTAATCCCGCAGTGTACCAAACTGTAGCTTCCCTAACAAGGTGTCATGCCACTACATGTCACTTACTTTATATTACTCCTTAATTTATCACTTCCTAACTTCTCAAATAGAGGTTTTCCTGGTCTCAATTAATTTGAGTACCAATATAATTAACATTTCTGACTTATATTACAGAAATTGCACAATGCCAAAACAGAATAACAACATAGTAATTATAGTTTAACTACTAAAATTTTGGTAGAATAACAAATAAATAAATATATTTTAATTTTCTAAATTTGAACAAAGTGACAACTTAGTAAGTGCATTTTAATTTTCCTAAATTTAAGTAAAGTAATAGTTTAACAAGTGCATTTTAATTTTCTAAAATTAAGCAGAGTAATAACTTAGAAATTATAATTTAATAATTCAAATTTGAGCAGAGTAATAACTTAACAATTATAATTTAATAATATAAATTTTAGCAAAATAACAACTTAGCAAAAACTAAAGTTTAACATCAAACAATAATAATAATAATAAAACTTAAGCCTAAACGGGTTTAGAGGAAAATCCTTCCTACCAACATGCAAAGTGACAATAATTTAGAACCAACCCCACTCCCCCCATTACCTCTAAGGTGGTTGATGAAGAAGATGTTATTATTGATGCAAAGCTCCTAGGAAGAGAACTTTACTAGTTATTCGAAAACTAGTAAAATTTTAGCATAAAAACAAAGTAAAAGAAATTTTTGTCTAAAAAGAGAAGCTTTCTAAGAATTTGGCTAGCTTGAGAGAGTGGAAGATGTGTGAAGAATGTCCAAAATACATGGGTATTTATAGGAGAAGAAGGGAGCATAGGTGTCCCCTAAGTAACATAAGCCATTATATCATAAATAAAGTTTTTGATTTATTTTTAATTCAATTAAGGGACAAATATGCAAAACTAGGGACACATATCAATTTTAGGTGGTGAATCACCCCCTTATAGGTTGAAAATGCGTTGTGTGAGCTGTCCTAAAGCTCCCAGTATAAATTTTAACTGTAATTGATTAGCTGGTACCGATAAAATTGCTTAAACTTGAAAAATAAGCTTTTAATATCAAAATAATGTAATTTAATGTAAAAATGGACAATTACATTATTTTCCATCAAAAATAAGTTTCTAATAATTAATTTTAATTTTTATTAATTTATTTCAAATTTTATCTATTTATTTTGTATTTTTAAGCTAAAAAATTCGTAATAAATCCATTTTAATTCCATAAATACCTAAATTCTTATGGAAATTATAAAATTAAATATTTACCTATAAATAAACTAAAATTATCATTTTCACCATTTTTGGATGTCAAACCAATACTGGCTGGCTTATCGAGCACCTAGAGGCATTTTGGTCATTTTACATAGGAATTCCAGAAAACTTTCAAAAAATTCCAATATTTTATTTTAATATATATGACATGATTTCAAGTTCAAATTGAAATATTAATGTCAATTGAATCTTTTTCTCATGTTAGCCTTTAATGTTGAGAAATAGGGACAAAATCATCATTTTCTAATTTATCCAGGCTTCAACTCGGAAAAATTATTAAAAATCACGGTTAGATAGCTCTTGAAATTCCAAGCATAATGGTGGAGATCAAAATTTTGAAATTTCCTCTTGATTTTTCAGAATTAAATAGTCAAATATTAAAAAAAAGTTGAAAAACTGAAATAAGAGTGTTATATTTTTCACTATTTTTCTTTCAAAATTAAATTTTTATAATTAAAATATACCTAGTATAAAATTTTTAAATACTTTGAAGTCAAAAAGTCTGGTCTGCTCCGGCAGTCAACTAGAAGTATTTTGGTCATTTCACAAAAACTGTCTTAATAAATTTTTGAAAAATTTTTAAAGCACATAAATGACTTAAAAATAAATTTTAGACACTTCTAACTATTTTTTATCTATTTTCTCAATTTTCTATCCATTTTAGGGGCAAAATACTCATTTTACCCTTTTTAGGACTCCGTTTCCCAAAAATTATTAAAAATCTAAACTAAGTACTACTCACCAATACGACTGTAACCATAGCGATCAAATTTTTGAGATTTCCATCCGATTCTTCATAAATAAATACAAAATAATTAAGAAAATAATTTGATAGGCAAAAAAATAAAAGTGTTACAGAATCTGTGATGACCCGCAATAGGACCACCATGGATGATCACAAGGGAACACGGAAAGAAATCGTCATCTAATCATCTATTTTGATTTTAAGTTCAATTAGGAAAAACTCTTCATTAACTTTTGCTTGTGAAAATATGGGTAATATTTATTTTTTATATAAACATGTCTAATCGATTTAGCATCAAAGCATCGTAAAAGAAAGTCATACACATAAATAAATACACAATACATAACCATACATAAAGATGGCATGCCTAGCATGCAAAGTACTGAGTACATAACCATAACAAGGTCCAACATAAACAAGAAACATCAAAGAACATAAGGATAGTAGAAGAGGTGTGTGACAATTTAAAACAAAATTTAAATTTGTTTTCTCACTCAAATTTTGATTAATGTATCAATAATTAGAAGTTAACCTTTGTTAAAAAAGTCCTTCCAAGTTCTTACTAGCCTCCTAAGGGCCAAATTGCCCTTCTACCCTAGGCCTTAGTCTTCTTGCTTTGAGATAATTCTTAGCATCCAACCGTGTATAACCGAGATTAGCTTTGCCTCCCGCACTGTGCACTCATAAGTTGAAATGAAGCCTTTTGCATCATTCCAATGTCCTCTACTGTTTCAATCTCATAGGCTAGAACTTTAGTTATTTTGCAATGTGATGCTAACATGTGTGTTGTTGCTACAAGCTGTAAAGGGTGGTTATGTGTAACACCCTAAGCGATATTACCGTAACTAAGTCTAGATTTCTAAGAACAAAAAAAAAACTTAAAAAGGTAGAAACAACATGCAGATGCTACTCATAAATATAATTGGGTTTTATACACGAATAATACAATAAAATACCATACATGCCTAATACAACTTATTTATCACTCAAAAGTGTCGTACAAAACATAAAGAGGAATACAAGAAAACAATGTAAACTAGACTACGTCTTCTTGCACGTGACTCTAATCTCCATTTGCACACGTCTTCACCTGTATCCTGAAAAAGAGAAAACTTAAATGTGTGAGACATAATGTCTTGGTAAGTGCTCTAAGGACTTTATGGTTAGGTCAGACTCTTCTACTCAAACAACCTTCATCACTTATCTCTCATGGCTTTAGCCTCTCTAGGTCTCTCATAATTCTTCATACCTATGGTCGAGTCTACACCTTCCAATAGTCAATACTTCCTATGGGTGTTCACGGATTGGTTTGGATCAGTTTTGAGTTAAAAAGTCATCCGATCCAAACATGAAAAGATAATGCGGTTCGGTTCGGTTTGGATGGCTTGCAAAAAAAAATCCGATCCAATCCAAAAAATGTGGTTTGGATTAGATCGATTGATTCAGTTTTTATCGACCACTTTATCGATTCTTTAATTTCCTATTTTCTAAATCCATACATGAGAAAAATAAGATATGTAAAGAGAAAAATAAGAAAACTAGTAAATACATTAATTCATCAAGTGCATCAACTACCAAATACATCAAGTGTTCAACTAAACAACTAACTAGTAAATGTACATGATTTTGGTATTTCAAATTTTATATAGATGCTAGTAAGTGTTCAAATATATATGTTTATATCTACCTATATATGCGGATTTAGAAGTATATGTGGTTTTGGTATTGCAAATTTTAGGGAAAAGAAATGCTACTTCCTTCTAAGCATGACACATATATGATAATAATTCAACATTTGCTTGACACACATATTTAGTATTATTATTTCGATTCGGTTTTAGAGCCATCAACCGAAAACCGAACCGAACTGATCAATTGGCCACCAAAACCATCCAATGAAATCCAAAAAATTTCAGTTTGCTTCGATTTTCAGTTTTTTGGACCGATTTTCAGTTTTTTTTTTTTTTTGATCGGTTTGGATGTGAACACCCCTAATACTTCCTATTAACTCCTTTCTTATTCTCACAACTATTATACAAGCTTACTGTCTCATTCTCAACCTAAGAATTCATCCTCATTACTCATACTTTCTTACCCAAAACCCTCTCTAGTATTTAAACTCTTCATGTTTAGATTTTTCTCTTCTTCCTTTTTATATTTAAAGTGGTCCTCTAGGGGTCAAGTCTAAGGCTACAGATATTCAAAAATACTCTTGACACTCCCTTAACACTTACCTTAATACTCTCATGTTGTTTTCTCCTACTTGTCTTATACCTTTCTATTACGCCATGTGGGGATTCACTCTTTCTCTGTCACATTCACAACTATTATTATCCAACTAGAACCCTCATAATACCATCCCAAGGTCTAGCCTCTCACATATCCTCAAGTAGCAAAGCAATTCTAATTACAAGCATACATTTATTTCACATCCTCTGCCTAGTAACTATACGTACAACTCATTTTGTTTTATCAAACAGGAACAACGCACGTGCATAATATGATCACATATCCACAACTTTGACGCTTCATCACAAGACACAATTATATTTTCACATGTGTTCACAATACATCAATCGCTCGTGAACAAAGTCACATAGACTTCACATAGTTACAACATAGCACACTTTAACATATCATACTACAACAAGATGCATATGCGTGCTATGTTCCTAAATCACTACTCATGCATATGTGGTACCAACTTAAACTTGTTGGAAAGTAGATTAGGAGTAAATGTACGGCCATAAGAAGAGTCATCGGTATCGATGCCTTCGGCTTTTGCACCCTCAACTAATGTGATATCTCCCAGCAACTAGTCAGGATTACCCAGTTTTGCCAGTACGCCCTCGCTCCATGGGATTAACATGGACCATTGGAGTTTCCGAACCGAATACCATCCCCAAGGATAGGATTAAACAACCCATCACGGCCTCCACCAGCCAGATTCCTACATACTTTTTGTAATCACATAACTCAAATATTATGATGCAAGGTCACATACAATGCTTACAGCTTTTCATAGGCTTTTATCATGAAACATTGACACAAATTCATATCTGATGAAACCCCCAAAGTGGATTAGTAATTTCAGCACCAATGAGTAATAATTCGGAACCAAAAAGTGAAGAAAATAAAAAGCGGAAAAGGTGAGAAATGGTAGGAACGACACCACAATCCGAAGATTGATAAGTTGAGGAGGATTTGCCACAAGGAATAGAATTCTTTGATAAGAATCTAAAGGTTCAAAGCAAGAACCAAGAGGAGCAATGCTCACTCAATTAGCACAAAGCTAATCACATTCACAAAATGATCAAAAGTTTTCTTACATGAGTCCTAAGGGCCTATTTATACTATCACTAATAAAAAGGCCAAAACAACTAAAAAGACCAAATACAATTCACAGTAGGCCCAAACAAAGCAAATTAAAACATAAGCTAAAAAACTAAAAATAACTAAAGTCCACATAGCACCTAATTAAACAACACTTAGGTGCATATACAAGATCTACAAGAAGCCCAACAAGGCCCAATAACAAAACGTCCTAAAAGACAATTAACAAGATAGCTAAGCCTCTTCGAGACCTCTATCATCCCCTCCTTCTTGGAAGAAATTCGTCTACAAATTTAGCTCCTTTATTCCTACATGAAAAACAAAGCAAATATTAGTTTTCAATGAATAAGAAAAATCCTATAATTATGGAGACTTGAATCCCCTAAAGGGGCAAATCTCTTATTATTTATGTGCTTATATATCCATATACCCGGATCAAACACAAGCCTAAAGAAACCATCAATTCTCAATAAAATGAAAGCCATCCAAAAAGAATTAAGAATATGCACAATCCATCTATCATTAAACTTGAGTGTATTATGCTTCATGTAATTTCCAAAGGAACTCCTATGCAACATAATACTCTCACCATGAATTCCTCAAATCAATGAATCATGCAAGAAAGATTTAGGCGCACAAAATGTAACATTTTTAAACATATGCTCCCCATGTATATAGAACTCATTATTCTCAATCTTTCCACAAACAACACATATGAAAGAAGTTTCATTATAACCATACAATTTCAAATGATGTATATCAAGTAAATCACAAACATTATGCAAATTGAAACCATCTTGAATTAACACATCAATGAAAACACAAGGCTTAGAAACACTTTGGATCCAATTTCTCTTCTCTCAAGGGTTGGCTTGTTCTTCACGTGCATCCACCTCCTCTCCAAATTGCCTTGCCCATTGATCTTTTATGTACAATTCTTCCTTGGGCATCAAAACAAAAGAACTAATATGGTTAGATACACAATCAAATTTACAAGAAGAATTGAGTCCAACATCTAAGTTAGAGGAAAGAATAAGAGTTTTACACTCCTCTTTTAAGGACTCCTCTTCACTTTCTTGCACAAGAGAAACATCACTTCCAAACAAGGGGCTAGAGTATAAATCTTTGCATTCTTCCTTAGGAAGCTTTTCTTCAAGTCCTTTCACAAGAGAATCTTCATTAACAAACAAAGAGTTAGAATAAAAACAAGAACAATCATATATTTCTTTATCTTTTGCTCTCTCATTTTCACTCTCTTTTTTAATCATTTCCCTTCCCTCCATCTCTTTTTGTCTCAACTCTTTTTTTTCTTGTTCGATCTTCTTTCTCAACTTAATTTGATCCTCACTTGCTTCCTTAGGTGAAAGTGATGCAAGTTTGATCTTATGACCTTCATGTACAAAAGTGATCTTATTAGTCTTCCCATGGTGAGTTACATTTCTTTCAACTTACCAAGATCTACCTAACAAAATATGTCCAACTTCCATGGAAACTACATCACACAACACATCATCTTTATATTTTCCAATTGTAAAACTCACCAACACTTGTTGATCAACAACCAACTCTCCTTCATCACCTAGCCATTTCAAACAATAAGGTTTAGTTTGCTAACCAACCTAGTGCTAGCCACATTAATACAACTACCCCATTAATAATCAAAGAGCACAAATTTCCTAAAACCATGCATCTAGTTTGAAATATGTTTTCCCCTTGAACCCCATCATTATCCTTACATTGAATACCCAACAACCTCCTACGCATCATCAATTCCCCATCTAGAGGTTTAATACCACATCCACTATAATTATCACTAGAGGTATTAGATAAGCTAGTAGAAGATAACTCACTAGTGACAACCCTTTTGTCCCTTAAGACCATGGTTGTCTTGTTTGGACAATGTAATGCAATATGTCCTTTACCCAAGCATTTAAAACATTTAGTTGAACTACTTTTAGAAGTAGAAAGAGTATTAGGGTTAGAAACATGTTTACCACTTGGAGACTTTAAACTTTGTTGCTTAGGTGAAGAATATCCCTCCTTCTTGGACTTATCATTACCACTAGAAGAGTCATAGTGATAGGTCTTCTTGTAGGAATGCTTCCTCTCAAGTTGTCTCTCCACCTTGTTGGCATGGTGCACTAGGTTCTCTAAGCACTCATAGTGTTGAAACTTCACTTGGATGTCTCTATTAAGCCCATATAAGAACCTTGCCATGGTGGTTTCACCCTTCTCTTGCACATTGGCTCTCATCATAGCCATTTTCATCTCATTGTAATACTCATTAACACTCTTGCTTCCTTGAGTAAGTCTTTGTAGCTTGTCTTGAAGGGCTCTCTCATGAAGAGATGGCACAAATATACTTCTCAACAACTTTTTCATGTCTTGCCAAGTATAGATCATTGGTCTCCTTCCCTAATCAATGTCTTTTTTCATTTGATTCTACCATGCCCTTCAAATTCCAATGAAACCAATCTAATCTTCTTTCCATTACTATGATCAAAGCATGCAAAGACTTGCTTTACTTTCATCTCCCATTCAAGATAAACCTCCGGATCACAACTACCTTGAAATTTAGGAATTTTCTCCTTCACACCCTCCATACCTACAAGAAAAGGTTAGTGTAAATAATAGAAAAATTGGACCTTACCACTCAACTAAATGTTTACACTCAAAGTTCACTCGTGTTTCTCTTTTCAGAGGCTTTTTCTATAATGTGCACACTTGCCTTTTTTCACTTTTGTTCCTCTTTAGCTCTTACAATGAATCTCCAAGTTCAAATAAAGAAAATATTCAATATTAAATATGTCACGAATTTCAAGCTCAACTTAAGAGGCCAAGAATAGAAATAGTCTAGATAAAACCAAAGAAAATTTAAAGACAAGCAATAAAAGCTAAAATGAAATGAAAGTTTACTCAAAAGGATGCAAAGTAAGACAATAAGAAAACTCAAGGAAAAGATTTAACAAACAACTAAGGATAGATGAAGAACAAGTACATTTCTCCCACCAAAATAAGGACAAAAATACATGAAAGAAAATTAATATCACTATGAGAGTTTGCTCGCCAAATAGGGCAAGTTTTCTTTTATAATTTGGGCAATTTTTTTTAACAATTTTTTTTTGCAATTTGGCTCCCAAACTTTTTATAATTGCACTTAGGACCCTAAATTTTTTGTATTTTCACTTTTGCCCCTATAAAATTGCAAATTGGTCCTTGAATATTTTCTTTTTTGAACCTTCAATTTTTTTTATATGCAAAAACGCCCCAACTCTCTCCAAACAAGATTTTTAAGATCTAACAAGTATTCTATCACCAAAAAATTTAAGAACATATGAAGAACACTTTGAATGTTCTTCCCCAAATTCAAAATTTAAGTTTCTTAAAAACCTAATTAAGCCTCCAATCAAGTAATTTCTACCAATATTTAAGTGTCTATATGTGAAACAACACAAATCAAGTATGGATTTAACACAAAAATACCAACTAACATGAATCTAGATGGATCAAAATCTAGATCTAAAAAGAACAAATGAAGAACAACAAGAACAAAACTGTAGAGTTTGACACAATTTAGATGAAACAAGATGGGAATAAAACCAAACAAGCTGGATGAACAACAAGGCAGAACGCAAGGAATTAAGCAATGAAAAACTCACAAATTTGTTGTCGCACCCGCCCAGCGGGTTATGAAAGCCGCCCGGCGGTCACAAACAATTGGAACTACGAAATCAGCGCACCCGCCCAGCGGGTTATGGAGGCCGCCTAGCGGTTACGAATACGATTACAGCAAAATAGGACAGCAAGCCACACAAATTGATGCTGAATTTCTAACTCTGATTACCAAATGATGAAACCCCCAAAGTGGATCAATAATTTTAACACCAATGAGTAATAATTCGAAACCAAAAAGTGAAGAAAATAAAAAGCGGAAAAGGTGAGAAATGCTAGGAACGATGACACAATCCGAAGATTGATAAGTTGAGGAGGATTTGCTACAAAGAATAGAATTCTTTGATAAGAATCTAAAGGTTCAAAGCAAGAACCAAGAGGAACAATGCTCACTTAATTAGCACAAAGCTAATCACATTCACAAAATGATCAAAAGTTTTCTTACATGAGTCATGTAACGACCCACTATCGCCACAATATTACAAACAATCTTGCTAAAAATACATCTTATCCACATATCAGGTGAATAAAATCAAATCATAACATATCTAGATATAAGCCATACACATCAACTGAGAGATCCACCTATCTCTCTTATTAACATAAATGCATATCTGTTCAACTCAAATCATGATACATACATAACAAATGGGATAACACCAGCCCATATTAACAATATCAAAATATACATTACCAAGGAAGAGGGATACAAAAACTCACTCTTTATAGCTGGTCACTCTATACAATCCCATCAAAAGAATATAATACAAAACCACACATCCAAAAAGAAACAAAAAGAGCTTCTAGAAAGCTCCACCCAAAAAAGGCCTCCAAAAGTCTCCATCTAAGACCTCCTCCATCAGCTCTGAGATGCTGGATCTGTAGACGTCTCTCCCTTTGCTCCCACGCCAAAATGACGTGATCATCACAATCACAGCAACACAACAACAGCAACAAGACATCCAACCAACAACATTACAAGGCAAGGGTAAGCTTACAAAACAAAGATCAACATATAATATTTAATCCAACATAATCAAAATCATTATTCACATCAATATGGAAACCAAATCATCAAATAAATGGGTCTACATACATTACAATATATCACGCACAACATCACTTACTATGCTGTCAACCCCATATGTCAATGTATGAATGACACGACTCTTGAGAGATTTCTACATTTCGGGCGATCAACTAGGTCTTATCCCCTACCATGGCCATCTAGCACCATTCAAAGATTGCCAAAACTCTGATCAGTTGGATAAGCTTATGGTTGTCAGGATAAGTGTATGTGGGTGGTGGCTTACCGCGACACAAGGCCTGCATTGCCTTAGTCCCCTACAAAATTATCCATCCACTCATCCCCTAGGCTCAGCTTTAAGAACTTACTTCTTATCTAGGCACTAGGTTGAAGGCCTATCTGAGTACCAACTCTAGTCACCATCCACCTTACATGCCTGCCCGCACATGGCTTGAGGCCCACACAACCTCAGCCAACAACATATGCATGCCAAAGCATGTATCACCACAAAAACCAACTCTACCAAACAATCATTATATTATATTATATTATATTATATATATATATATATATATATATATATATATATATATATATATATATATGTATCAACATATCAACACAACCATCAACTCAACCACAACAGTCATCATATCATATATATGTATCAACGTAACACTACGTGGCGTACTCAGCACTACCTATGGTCCAACAGTCACCATCAACTCTATACACGCCCAATTTGGCCTCTTGCATGGTCAACAGGTAAGGCTCTATCCAAGCAGCCCACCTCATGAGAAACCTCATACAATAAAATCATACACATCAAGTGGAAGTCCTATTTAAGCAACCTTCCACTTCACAACCAAATCCAACAATCAACTACAATTACAAAATCAAAACCTTCTTTGAAAACCATTTGGAGGATTAACAAACCTTGAAATTCATAAAATTTCACAATTTGAGATGAAAACTTTAAAATATGAAATAATACATTTAGTTTTGGAACAACAAATTATGTATTGTAGCAACAGATTATGTACTGCAGCAACAAATTATGTACTGTAGCAAAAATGCATTAGATTTCATTTTTTAGTAGAGATAATCGATTATGGGCTTCCATAATTGACTTCCATAATCGATTATTTTCGAAGCAAAACCAAATTTTTTTTATTTTTTATTTTATTTTTTTGAATAGTAGATAATCGATTATCCAATTGCATAATTATTATTTTCGAAACCAAATCACGAAAACAGTTTCTGAAACTCTAGATAATCAATTATGTGATCCCCATAATCGATTATTTGCAAGGATTTAAAAAAAAACGCGATTCTCTTTGAAGAAAACTCAATCTTTTCAACCAATTAATATAGATTTTCAAATCAATGGTGTTCTAACAACCTCAATCTACCTTAACCAAGTTAATACAAATCAAATCATACAATCAATTCAACATTTCATCACAAAATTATCAATTTCTCATCCAAATCTCAAAATTTCTCCCCCCAAACCCATTTTCACCCAAATCCAACAAAATGACAACATCCATAGAGATTCAACCGATTATAAGGCAAGAAATCAGCATACCAATAGTTATTAACACAAAACAACCGATTTGTAAGCTTCCCTTACCTCTAAAAGTTCCTAAATATGAATTTAGGTTCCTTGAGAATCCAGTATTCTTGAGCCAAATCTAGCTAGATCGTTCCTTTCCTTACCACAATCACTAAGTTGGGCTTGGAAATCTTCTAACACACTTATCAACTTCAGATTTCTAGAGAGAGAATTGAAGAGAGAGAAAGTGTAGAGAGAGAAAGAAATGAGACAATGAAGGGGAAATCTCCCTTTCCTTCCTTATATACATCTGACCTCCCCAGAGTTCTCACCTGGACTTTTGGCCAACTGAGGCCCAAACCACATCAAGCCACTTCCTTTATCTCAAAATTGGTCTAACTTAACTGTTTTCTCTCAAAAGCCCAAAATCACTCTCACAACATATCCAAATTGGCTTAAGCACATATCTCAAGTTTCCTAAATGCAAATTAGAATTTCAAACCAACAACATCAGACCATCACTACATGCAGCATACCATACATAACAACAATTCATTTATCTATTTTAATCACCTATATTATATATCAAATTTCCACTTTTTAGTTATTAAAACACTTAATCATACATTAATAAAAACACTGGTGTTACAAGTCCTAAGGGCCTATTTATACTATCACTAATAAAAAGGCTAAAACAACTAAAAAGGCCCAATATAATTCATAGTAGGCCCAAACAAAGCAAACTAAAACATAAGCTAAAAAACTAAAAATAACTAAAGTCCACATAACACCTAATTAAACAACACTTAGGTGCATATACAAGATCTACAAGAGGCCCAACAAGGCCTAATAACAAAACATCCTAAAAGACAATTAACAAGATAGCTAAGCCCCTCCGAGACCTCTATCAATATCACACTTAGTTTTCTCAAGGTAAATAACAATCATAAAGTATAAACTCAACAAGGCATAAAAAAAGAAGCAATAATGAGTTAAAGACTACAAAATGGAGTTCACAAGCACAAAAATGGAATAATTAAGGTCATACATGCTTGGCAGGACAGGAGGGCCACCCAACGGTCACGCTAAGACCTAAGTCGCTCAATGCTAGTGGGGAGTCCAATTTTCGAAAAAAAGTCACCCAACAACTATCTAACCCCACCGAGCGGATCTGAGGTACGAATTTTAATTTCTTTTTCCTATTGTCTTTAGCTTCTAAATACTCCAAAACAAATAATTAAATTCTCACTCATTTCTTCTATCTTGATAATTGGTCAATCTAATCTATAAACTCTTCACTCACTTACAATCCCTTCAAAACCCATTAAATCCCTAGGCATAAAGAGAGGGGAAAGGTAAATAGATAAACAAGGCACAACATAAAGGACAAGGAAGGACACGGGAGAGAGCACTCACCTTTAGGGACACGCAAAGCTGAGTTCTAAGACTTGAGTTTTCTGATTTCTATTCCTTCTCTCTCTTCCTTTTCTTCTTCCTTTTCTCCTCATTCTTTCTAACTTCTTTCTTTTTCTATTTATTGATGGCTAAACCTAACTCTCCTTCTCTATTCCCTTCTTATAACATGTGGGTGAGTATGTGGTTTAGTGGGCTTTAGTCCCCTATTGGGCCTTAGATGTTCTTTTGGGTTCTATTATAACATTTCTATTAATTTCTAACACAAGGGTAATAGTAACAACAACAACAACAACAACAACAATAATAATAATAAAAGATATAATAACAATAACTCTTAAAGTATCTTCTATCTAATAACACATGAGAATGGTCCTAATAAGAACTACCTCATGGTTTATTTCTAGTACCTGAAATTTGGGAGTGTTACATTATGGGTCTCCACGAATTCATGGATTACAAAATTTTCATTCTTTTCACTAAATGCAATTCTTGCTTTGCACACAGCCCTAGGATTCTTAACCAAAAATGATCTCTTTCTTGCCTTCCGATTACCCTCGTTGCAACAAACAAACTTGTTCGATCTAATGGAGCCATCTTTCCTTTTGTTTAAGTAATGTTTTCTAACTCCAAAGCCAATTTTTTTTTACCATATTTAGTCCAAAATTCCCAAGTTGCATCTATACTGTCAAATTCTATGCCAACACATGGTATGTTACTCATGGTCATTATTAGGTCAAATTTGTAAAGTTTAATATAGAAACATAAAACTAATGGAAATATATCACAAATAACAAGTCATTGAAAAAAAAACAAGCTAAGACATCAAATATTCAAAAAATAAAATCAACTAAACAAAGAAGAAAAGATACCAATGTAAATACAACTTAATTAAGTAAAACAAAATAAAAAAAAATGACAAATTATAGCTTATAACCTCTCTTTGTTGCAGTAATAAAATGTGAACAATGTTAAAAGAATGAAGATGACTGGATTGAAAAGATAGATGAAGATTGATGAAAATAGAGATCGGAAAAGATTGATGAAAACAAAGAATATGGTGCCAAAATGTGACCTTTACATATATTTGTTTGGTGGGTCATGACTTGAGTTTAACCAAGACAGACGACGTGGTTTAGCTCTGAAAACTGAAAATGAATTATTGTGGACCGTAAGATTCATGCAACGCTCGCAATGTATTTGACTGTGTGTGACTGGGTTAAACCCCGACAGCAGGGAATCAAATCCGGAGTAAGACTCATATATTAGTGGCAACGACGTTTACCCTTGGAATTATTGATACGGACGTTAGAGCTCAAGTCAACAATTGTTGACTAATTGTCGTTTGAGGTCCGAGTCTGCGGTGTCAGGGAAAGATCCCCACTCTGTTGCACCTCCGATTCTGATTCCGTGTTTGGGTTTTAAAGGATCCAATTCCAGCTTCATCCTCTCCATGGAATTGAAAAAGGGCAAGCTTGTCAGGTATCTTTCTTCATTTATTACGACTCCATCAACTGATTGTTGGAGCTTGAAGCTTCCTAGACTAACTCCTTTATAATGCATGAATTTTAATCAGACTTTTTCATTGCATTCATTCATTTGGTCCTTGCCCGGTACTATTCAAACTCATTCATTTACTGTATATGAATAAATTTTGTTTCCTAAACAATAATAGTTTTTTATTTTTTTGGATTTTCTTTTCATTTGAGAACATTGTGATGTATGTTCTAAGAATTTAACATTTTAGGTTCTACTCGGATGGCAAAAAGCATAAAGAACCACTGTGGGGAGCAACTGAGCCTCCAGCGCTTAAACCTAGCAATTTGCTACCATTAGGGAAAAATAGAATTACTGAAACATTTAAAATTGGAGGATCGAAGGTATTCCCTGAGGACCATGAGCCATGGCGTAAAAGAATTCTTGACCCGGGTAGCGAGATTGTGTTGAAATGGAACAGGGTTTTCATAGTTTCATGCTTGGTGGCTCTTTTTGTTGATCCGTTGTACTTTTATTTGCCTAGTGTGATAGAAAACACAGGGTCTTCATGTGTGAGGACAGACCTAACACTGCGGATTGTTGTGACCCTTCTTCGCACTATTGCGGATGTTTTTTATCTGTTGCACCTGATAATTAAGTTCAGGACAGCATATGTGGCACCAAGCTCGCGGGTATTTGGCAGAGGTGAACTTGTCATGGACCCAAAGAAGATTGCAAGGAGATATGTCAGATCGGATTTCTTCATTGATTTTATTGCCACACTCCCTCTACCTCAGGTTGTTGTTCTAGTGTGGCATTATTTGATCTTTTAGATTTTATAAATTTACTGCAAACTTCTCTGGTTGTTGATTTTGATTTCTGCAATAAAAATGGAGATAAAGTTAATTGAGGAAAATATTAAGCAGAAAAATTATCTTTGAAAAATTTACAAGTTTCTCTAGTCTGTAAAATTCTAATTTTGTGCATGGTAACATTATCCACTATATTATACATTGATGTAATAGATAAAGCTAACCATATTGGTTTTAGTCCCGTATCCATCCTCCTAACATCCACAACTAAGGTCATGAATCAACTAAGCATGTTTGCCACTAAAAGGCTTCTCATTTGATCTTCCATCTCTTGACCACTTTTAGGTGGCCCACAAAATGTAATAGCATTATTCTCCTAATGCTGGCTTTGGCTTATGACCTGATGAACTTTTTGCAAGCTAAGATCAAGATTCTTATTTTGTTGCTTAAAGCTTGAGCTATCACTTGAGTATGAGGAAGTTCAATCTGACTTGGCATCTTAATGTGATGCATACATACACACTTTTAAAATGAAATTTGACGAAAGAGTCTAAAACATGGTAAACTAAGATGATATGTCCAATTTGAAGCCACTATGATATGTAGAGCATTTTCTGTTTCTATATGCTGTACTTAAGTTTATAAACAGAATAGTTCAGTTGGTTTAAATTTTAGAAGTCTTTTGCTGGTGAGGGTGAGGCATATAGATAATAGCTGATTGAACTTTTTTTTTTTTCCCTTTCAGATGGTCATCTGGTTTATTATACCGGCAACAAGAAGCCCTCAAACTGATCACAAGAATAACGCGCTTGCATTGATTGTTTTGCTCCAATATATTCCAAGATTATATTTGATTTTTCCATTAAGTTCTCAAATAATCAAAGCAACAGGAGTAGTTACGAAGACTGCTTGGGCAGGAGCTGCATATAATTTGCTGTTGTATATGTTAGCTAGCCATGTGTGTAGTTTCAATTGGTTTCATGTTTCCATTTTTAAATTATGTCACTCACTCTTTCTCTCTCTCTCTCTCTCACACACACACACACATGCACACACAAACACAAACACCACAGTTGTCTGAACTCTTTGAAGTTTGAAACTTATTGGGGTAAGTCTAATTTTCTGCTATAACAATATATATTTCTATTTTGTTGTTGCAGGTTTTAGGGGCAGCTTGGTATCTTCTATCTGTGGACCGATACACTACTTGTTGGAAATCCTTTTGCAAAAAGGAACATAATCCTGAAAATTGCTTTCTTTACCTAGACTGCAGTTCTTTGAATATTGAGCTGCGCAAGATATGGGCAAATAATACAGATGTGTTTAGCAGCTGTGATCCCAGTAATGATGATATCAGTTTCAAGTATGGAATATTTGAAAATGCAGTAAAGAAACATGTTGTCTCTTCAAACTTTATTCCAAAATACCTTTATTGTTTATGGTGGGGATTGCAGCAATTAAGGTATGACTTGGTATTTCCATGGGTACGGAAAATTGATTTTATAAATGGTGCATTTGATTAATTCATGTTTTGTTGAATTTGTCCACTTTCTGATTTACTTCTTCTTAAGAAGATGACGCTGACTGCAATGTTAGTGTTAGAATTATAAGGTTTAAAATGGAGGATAGAAAAGAGATTGTGGATACTCTAAATAATATGAAATTATATTCATATAAGATGTGATAGATATGTTTTATAATACAAATCTCTAAACAACTGTTTATAGTAAAATATAGTTTAGGTACTAATGTAGCTCTATGATATGGTTCTAGGTTGAATTGGTAAAGGATAAAGCAAAGGAAGAGGTCCAGATACTGACCAGCAACTAAAAGTGTGCACAGTATTGAAAGTGCATTCTAGAAAGAATAAGAATGGCCTTGGAATGAGTTAGTCAGCTGAGGTTGTAGGTGGTTAGCAATTAGGGGAAATGGCATATGTGAGCAAAGAGGGATTTAGGAGGCTGGGTGAGCATGGGAATGGGGGAAATGAACATTGTGGTTTGTTAGGCATATAGCTGGGTATAGAATATTTTTCTTTTAAACTTAGGCTTTGGTCTTTCATTTGTCATTGTATAAGCTTGTTGAGCTCTCTTTTAAATCCAATAAACTCTTTAAACCTGAATTTTATTCTGGGTTTCTGTCACACTACTAGTACAAGTCAAGCCTTATAGGATGTATTAATATACTAAGTCTATGTTTGGCCCAACTTTTTTTTTGACTTAATAGCTACTTTAAAGTTAAGCTCAAAATAAGAGCTTTAAAAATGAAGTAGAAGCTGTTTGGCAGTTTTTATTTTTTTTAGGTTAAAAACTCCTTTAAAGCTAAAAGCTACTTGGTAAATTTTTTTAAAAGCTTCGATTTTATTTAAAACATAATGTCAAATTGTTAAAAGGTATTTAATAAGTAATCCTTTTCCCTCCCCTTCCTCAACAAGTGTGGTCTCTATATATAGCTTGGAACCACCCATTGCAGTCCAGGCATGATCCATAACAACACCTATAGATGCTCTCAGGATGAAAGACAGGCTTGCCAACAAAGTCAGTTAAATTTGATGTATCAACCCACACTTTTTCAATAGTCTTTCTTTCAATTTCCATATCTTCAGTTTCTTTTGCAATCTTCAAAAATTAAAATCCATATATACATCAAATAAGTGGACCAGCTGCTATCGGACCACTAAAAAAATTATCAGATTTCACAGGAAGAAATCATATCAAACTACAAAGTTCGTGTAGTGCTTATTGGACCACAGAAAAGTTTCAGGTTCCAGATCGAAGTCTTGCAAAAAAGTAACCAAGTTTATGACCAGTTGAAAACTTTTGTACCAAACCACAAGGTTGTACACTGTAACACTAGTCAAAGAAGAGCAGGTAAAACACAAATGCATGTACATAGTTCTTATAGTTAATTTAAAAATTGATAGAGTCAAGAATGCTAACATGCATTCTGCTATTCCTTGTAGCAGCAATTTTTTAATGGCCACTTGTCAATTGCTGTAGGTTGACAATAGGTACAAGCAATATTGTATAAAAGGCCAAGATTTTTTGCTGTTCAGGAGTGGGGTGGTTTACAGTGAGAATTTAGGAATTCTGAAGCAGTTATGTTCCTCCTAGTTAATGAGCTGGTTACTGTGATTGTTCTTAAACCTTAATCAGATTCATTGATCTATGTTGTTTTGTGATGTTGAGTTGTGACTATGCTATGTTACGTTGATCTAAACTTTCCTGAAAACTCTTGCTTGTGGAATAGAATCATAATCAGATATCCCACAAGACTTGATGTACTCCTTTGCTGCAAGGCGTTCCTGTATAAACTTGTTAACAGCTATGAACTTTAGGCAGCATCATTCTAATGAAAGATATGAAATAAAGATATTCTAAGGAAAAATTAGTTTCAATTGAGCATGATTGGAGAAGCTTTGTCATGCAAATGTAAACACATGAAGCATAATTTTGGTGGCAACATAGTGGTGAGAGAGGTATAGATGGAAAACCACCTGTTGGAATCATTTCAGCAAGTAAAGGTGAATATCAAATGGATGAGGCACAAAAGTGGGTTACTAATGTGGGACAAGAACCAATGTTTCAATATCCAATACACATGAATTAATGTAGAAATAAGCCATTCAAGAGGACACAGCTTTACAGGGGATCAAGATGAAAAATCTTTTGGCCAACCCTGTTGGTTATTACTATAAGCATCGGTGCAGCTGCAGCCAATGCCCACCACTTTCAATTTAGTTATTTGGGTATCATGAAAGGACTGAATAGAGTACTGAAATGTAAGAATGCTCTTTCTGCAAGAAACTCTAGAAACACAAACAAGATCATTGATCAATCTCACAACTTGAGTTCAAAAGCCTATAATACTAAATTGCACATTGCTTTAGAATTTAGGAATTAGGAACCCCACATTGAAGCTCATTTTTGTCCAACTAGCTCTTTAACAAAGAGATGCACCTCCAAATCCAATACCATTCTTGTTTTTATTTTGGATCACTGAAACAAGATGCCAAACAAAAAAAAAAAAGAAAATATGCCCATTTTTTAGTATCATTTATTCTTCCTTTATCTTAAACACTGACTGTATCTTCTACTTCAGATATATTTATGCTTCCTAAATACATGGTCTCATTCTGTTGCTCCTACTTATTTTAATGACTGCGACTATCCTTATTTCAATCAGAATTAACTTCATATGTCCTATCAGGAACTAGGAATGTATCACAAGGATACCATCTCAAGTCACAAAGGGACCACACCTCGGTACATCTCTTACAGAAATTGATGATTAGTAAGTGAAACAAAATTCCTCAGGAAAAATAAAGTTCAAAATGTGTTAAAATTTAAAGCCATTTGCATCAATCTACTTGGGATAAGAGTAAGCTTCATAATGGTCAGAGAGTAAGCGGTCTTACCCAGATGCCGTGCATGTGGCTTCATTGTGGCCTTCACAAAGTGCCTCCACCTTGGTCAGGGATTGGGTACTGCTGGGTTGGTCATGCACTTGTGTCGTACATAGATCTAGCTTCGTCAACAATCGTGGCTTGGTCAGCAACTCACTTGGTGGAGGGACACGGGGCAGAGATGAAATTTAGTATACAAGTGAGTTGCAATGCTTTCCGTTCAGAACAAAGGAAAATAGAAAGATGAAATTTAGTATACAAGTGAGTTGCAATGCTTTCCGTTCAGAACAAAGGAAAATAGAAAGATGAAATTTAGTCACCAAGGATTCAAAGTGTAATATGTGAAAAAAGCTCTACATAAGTAGTAAAAAAGCTCCTTTGGGTAGTTTTTTCTAAAGCTCCTTATTTCTTATTTTTCTTCTTTCTAAATAAGCTACTTATTTTCTTAATGGCTTATTTCAAAAACTGTTTGGTCCAGCTTCTCCTTTTAAGGAGAGGAGAAGCCAAAAATAATCTGGGCCAAACATACACCTAACTCCTAACTTGATAAGAATCTTTATATTTTAATACTCAAGTTAACTTAGTAAGCATTAAGCTTGGTACAAATAAACAGACATGTAGAAATAAGCTAAATATAACATTAATGTAGCTTCTGATGCTGGAGAGGCAATACACAAGAGAAGCACTGCTACAAAGATAACAAGATGGCTGGAATGATGTACAGCTAAAAGAGCTGGTTAGAATGTTGCATGGTCACCTAGAAACAAACACTGCTAGAAAGACGTGCAGTGTAAACTTTTGGATAAACAACCATACACAACATGGCCCAACCTGTCTGAACAGCATTTATAAACATTAACTAGAAAGAAGATCTCAAATTTTGGAAATAAGTTAGGAGACAGACACAATCCTTGAAAATTGAATCCATCTTTAACTGGCTCAAAAATGGTCTATTGTGAGAACATAACGAAACTAAACTTGTGGGAGTTTCTAAATTATAGAGAATGAGGGTTGATGTCAATAGCCACCACCCACTAGTGTTATTCAAATTGAGTAGACGTGTTTTGGACAGTGTTGATAGTAGATGCAGTGAGGGCTGGAGTGAATTGTTGTCAAGGTTTTTTTTTTGTCCTTTTGGTAATAGTGGTGCCTGAATGGCTAGAATGATCTCTGACACATTTTTCACTATGTGCAGTGTGGTCTATTTTTGTATCAGATCAATGCTGAACCATGATACAAAATCATCAATATTGAAAACAAAGACAAGAGTTCCTTCAACCTTGGCTTGACCTTAATATCTTAGCTAGTTCATTCTTTCTGCATCCATTATTATAGTGAACAGAAATCTAAAGACTAGAATGTGATGGAGATCAAAGGAAGCCAATCAAAATCTAAATACAAGTGATCTCATGGTGGTTAATGATGGTCCAATGACGAAAGCTTGAGCTAAGAGCGTTAACAAGGCCATGGAGAACCTAGTTGTTAGTTTGTAAGTATAAATCTGGTCATGGATAGGAAGGGGTTGACTTAGGTTTTCTTGTTGAACTTTTGGAGGACTAAATGGAGCATTTTGGGTTATTAGAAGTGTAACATGGCTTAATTATGGGTTAGCAGTAATATGAACCTTGCGTGTTCATTAAGGCCTAACTTGGGCATGAAATAATTTAGGAGTACTTTGATTGTTTAATTATGGAATTTGATCATGGATTTTAAGCTAGTTTTCTTCTTGTTTGAGTTGCAATTAAGACTCACTTGTGTTAGGCGATTTTTTTTGCTTTTACAAGGTGGGAAAAACATTACTTTGGGAGCTGGTTGTTATTTTGAGTAAGAATTCTTTAGTTTCTTTTCTTCTAAAGTGACTATGATTTCTTCCTAGGGATAATCCCACTAGAATGGTAGGTATCAAGTATTGGGAGCAGTTTCTGGTGACAAGTTCTTCTCCTTTGAGTTCTCGCTTAAAAAATTCTTGTAGGGTCGAAGTTTTCAGATTTTGATTTGTGGGTGATCACCTGATTGTGGGGTTCGGGAGTTTCAATTATACATTGTTAGAATCAGGTTTCGATTTGAGGTTTTGCTTTCGTTTCTGTGTTTTCCTTCAGCTTAATGGCACAACAGCATTAATTGGATTAATATAGTTTAAATCAATAAAAAGCAAAATATTGTTGCAAATGTAAGAGTTAATACAAGAATGAAGTGTTTGGTTGTGGGCTTGTCCATTTTGCAACTTAGTGATGACATGATAACTTCCACTGAATAGCTCCACCATTGCCATGGCTGAATAGGCCTTCTATATGCCCCCTACTAATGATCTTGGAATATTTTTCATCTTTGCTTTCTCTTTAACACACATGGACAGTGTGTCAGAAGGCAATAAAGGGGTTTGCTGGTTTGTTAAACAATGATGGGAGAATGAAGGTAGTGAATGTGAGGAACAGCCAATTAAGGACTCACCAAAATTGCTAATAAATACAAGTGCTCATAGCTAGTCTTTCAAACTGCCATCAGCTCCACTTGAAATTATTTTCAGATCAATGATGACTGAACGTTGATTCCCACAAGGGGGATTTAACTATTTGGAATGCTGGATGAAAGCATGCTGATGCTAGTGAGGTGAGACAGACTGGATTCCAGTGGCCACTGTTGGTTGCTTGTCCCCAAAATACATGCCTTGTGGTTGTTTGAGGTTGGCAACCAGCAACAGGGGTGGTGAGAGAAACACATGGAAGAGCAGCAATAAGTATACTGAGAACTCCAAACTGCCACAAATAAGAGGAAAATGCAGGGTTAAGGTTAATGGAGTTGGTGCACATCCAATAGGAAGGAGAAAGTTACAAGACTAGGACATGATGAGATATTCAAAAGTGGAAACCTGATGTGATTAAAGACACTCTGAATAAACATGAGATTAGATAAATATGAGATGTGTAAGCTTGCTATTTTGGTTGACGAATGCCATGTTACATGCTGATGATGACTTGCATGATGGCTAAATTGATTGCCTAAGACAGACAAACAACTCCTGATAAACAGACATTAACACTATGTTTGGTTAAGCAGAGAGAGGAAAAGAGAGAACACGGATAATGACACATTTTCTTTGGTTTGGTTGAAGAGAAAAAGCAGAGCAAAGTTGACTTTAAGTAACAAAATTTTCTCTTTCCTTTTTTCTCTTCAATTCAAATTTCAAAATTTTCTCTCAGCTCATATTCTCTCCATTCAAACAAATATAGGGAAAGAGGATGAGGAGAAAAGGTAGATATTATAACAGTTATAATTGATGATCTATATGTTATGAATATGCCAGTAGTCTTACATATTTGTTATTTGGGATTCTTTCTCTTTTCTGAGAAATAGGATTGATGTAAATAGACTGTTATTTACATTGACAAATGACAGATTATATGGCTATTGGTATTTAATTGGCATGAGACTGAAGTGAGAGTGTGATAAAGAATGACAACTGGATGAAAGACATCTAGTTTGTTCACTAAAAAAGTTTCTTGCTTATAGTTTTGATTGACTGTAGTCAAGTGCCAAATTGATGTGAACTTTGGAGCAAAACAAATTTTCTTTTGAGCATATATTGTTGAAAGCTGTAGGCCTGTGATTTTCATTTCCATTCATAAATATCTTCTGCTGGTCACATTTCTTCACTGAAGCTCTTAACTAGTCTGCCACATAGTATCCAAATTGCTTACTGTATGGTATCAGTATTATCATATATGAATCAATACATTTTAGTATTCCACCTTGTGTTTAGATCCAAGATTCCTACTTTTGTTGCAAAAAAGTAATAAAAGATACAGACTAATGAGTAATAAAAGATACTAGGGCTTTGAAACAATATAAAATAAGTTTTACATTTATGCATTGATTTTGATGAAAGCTTTTACTGAGTGGATGATTGCTATAAATGCTTGTTTAGATTAGTCTACTTTGCTTTCCAAAAATCTTAGAATCAAAAAGTAACAGAGATGTTGCACTCAAAATAAAAACAAGCCTCCCAAAACCTTGCATTACAAGGCACAATCTAGGTCATTCTTCCAAGGACCAATTCAAGTTCCTTAATCAATTCGGGATAGGAAGGTGGATTTTCAACATTTATAGAGATCAAAATGCAGCAATGAAATAGGAACTCAAGAATTAGAAGCATCAACCTAAGAAACTCAATCACATGTGGTAGAATTCATCCCAAATCACATAATTTTTGTTTTGAACTCAATCAAATGTTAATACTCAAATTTACTACTAATCTCCTAGAATGCAATCAACAAATGACAACACATATCCACATTCATGGGACCTATGTCAGATCCAATTGATTTAAGAACAACTCAATTAACCTAGACAACAAATCTGTTAATCTGACCTCTGAAATTAATGGAGTTCAGATCAATTGATCCTAGCTCTTTCATTGCAATTTTGAAATGAAAATATAAATGTGATCATATTTATGTCAAACATAATCATGCTTACTAAATAAGGTCATAATTGAGAGAGGGAGGAGAAGATTGAATCCAAAACTGAAATGGAAAACAAGATCTCAGAATTCAAATCATGTGTGTTGAATCTTTTAGATTGATTAGAATTAGCTTTCCATAGCCATCACCATGGAAGCTTGCAGAAGAATCTAGAAAGGTCAGGGGAAGATGAGAGAAGGGATGGAATTCTTGAATCTCAAAATTCAAAAACAATATAAATGATCCATATGTTCAACTGTTCCCTCTTTGTAACTGTCATTTCCTTCATAATACTAATCCTTCTCCCAGCCCAATTGATAGCCTGCTGAATAATGTTTACTCAGACATTTCATTTACTTGATTTAGGCTTAAAATGAATTAACTAGATCCATTTTACTATAAGTATATCCACTTGAGCGTCAAGCACCTCTGCTTTAGCTTTAAGGCTGAATTTCTCCTTTGAAACATACAAATTAGTGAAAGTTGTCTCCCACAAAAGTTGTAGTTCTCATTCCCACCTTTCCTAGCATATAAAGAACGTAAAAATCGAAGATCTATAGAAAAGTTATGGCCAAAATACAAAAGCAACATAAAAATGTGAAAGTGCTGTCATTGTCAAAATGTAATAAAGCCCAATTTGGCTTAATAATTTAAATTAGTACCATGACCAATCAATTAAGACCAAAATCTCATTAATTAGGTCATTATAGAGGTAAATAAATGGGTCAAAACAGTAGTTATTAGATAGCCGTTTTGCTCAGAAGCCTTTTTTTTTAGGGTAAAATAATCAAAACAAACTTGCATTAAGTTCGTAAAAGGGATGAAAGATGCTCCTATATGTAATGGATAAGAATATGAATACTATAAGATAGGCAGACCTTAAATACACTGAAATTGTATGTGGCAGGGAGTTGGTAGTTATCTCTTAATTTTAATATTTGTTACTGATAGATGATATTGTTTGTTGATGCTCATTCTTTTAATCCTTTTGGCTTTGTTTCAGTTCTTATGGGCAGAACCTAGAAACTAGCACTTTTATTGGAGAAACATCATTTGCTATTGTCATTGCCATCTTGGGTCTTGTATTATTTTCTCATTTGATTGGGAACATGCAGGTATTTGCAATAATTTGTTCAGTCTATTTTTAAGTATAATTAATATCTAAATTATCAAGAATTTCAAATTTGAAACTGTGATAAGTGTCTACAGCACTTGATGATTATATATATCTCCTTTCATTCTTGTTTCATTTGTTAGCTTTCTAATAGATTTGTTAGAAACATTTATGTCCTAGTATATCTTATTAAACATGTATTCTATTTTTCCTCCGATTAAATGATTTTCTGATATCATTCGTTGTAAAGGATATTTCATTCTGAAGAAACAACTTCATTAGATATCAAGTTCAGATATGGAGAGTAAAGAATGAAAATTTTCTTTATTTTCTGGGATTTTTGCCATCTTGGTTTCTTGACAAAGGCTATGTGTATGAGCTACGTATTCTGTTTTTACACAACGCAGCCAAATAAGCTGTTAGACATGTTTAGATTGATTAGCAATATACTATAATAAAGTGCTTACTTTTTTCTTTTTTTTTTTAATTTTTATTTCTGTTTAATTTGATTCTGCATTGAGGCTGTTTCTTTGGTGTAGACATATTTGCAATCAATTACTATAAGACTTGAGGAGTGGAGGCTTAAACGAAGAGACACAGAGGAGTGGATGAGGCATCGCCAACTTCCTGAAGATTTGAAAAGTTGTGTTAGACGATTTGTTCAATATAAATGGCTTGCTACTCGCGGAGTTGACGAGGAAACTATTCTACGTGCATTACCTGCTGATCTTCGCCGAGATATCCAACGCCACCTGTGCTTAGACCTTGTTAGACGAGTATGATTTCTGCTAACTGCTTTAGGTTTAAGAGATTCTTCTTATTTCATAAGATCATGATGGTTCACTTAAAAGTATGGTATCTCTCTATAAATCCTCCCGTGGTCAAGTCCATAATTTGGGGCATAACAGACCATTCTTTGATTGTTTCTTCCAATTCTATCACAGGATGGTATTTTATGATTACTTGTAATAGGAACCCTGTGATATGTAACTTTTCCCAAAATGCTTTCAGTCTTGAAGTTTTATGTATGCATTTAGTGCCATCTTCTAGTTCAAATTATCTTCATGTGTCTGAGTTGTCATTAGCATCTGTAGGCTTCTTATTGTAGGATAAGTTGAATGAACAGAAGTTGGGTTGAAAGATTGATTCTCCATTGATGCCAATAAATATAGAAATGATAGTAAGTATAAAAAAATTTACTTTATTATAAAGCATTTAACAAATTCCCTCTCTATGTATTTAGGTTCCCTTTTTCTCACAGATGGATGATCAGCTTCTGGATGCAATATGTGAGCGGCTGGTATCGTCTCTGAGCACTCAAGGCACCTACATTGTTTGTGAGGGTGACCCTGTGACTGAAATGCTTTTTATCATTAGAGGTAGACTGGATAGTTCTACTACAAATGGCGGCCGGACTGATTTCTTCAACTCAATCATATTGAGACCTGGAGATTTTTGTGGCGAGGAACTACTTTCATGGGCTTTACTCCCAAAATCAACCATTAATTTGCCTTCTTCAACTAGAACAGTTAAAGCACTAAGTGAGGTTGAAGCTTTTGCTCTTCGGGCTGAAGACCTCAAGTTTGTTGCTAATCAATTTAGGCGCCTCCACAGTAAGAAGCTGCAGCACACCTTTCGATTTTATTCCCACCACTGGAGGACTTGGGCAGCCTGCTTTATACAGGCTGCTTGGCGCCGATATAAGAAAAGGATGTCTGTGAAAGACCTCAGTTTGAGGGAATCCATTCCTTTAGATGAGACAGTAGCTAGTGAGAGAGAACATGAGGACTATTCTGCAGGTTCAAATTCATCTCAGGCTAAATTGAACCTTGGGGCCACAATTCTTGCTTCGAGATTTGCTGCTAACACACAAAGAGGAGCTCTGAAGATTAAAGATGACATGCCCCAGTTACAGAAGCCTGAAGAACCTGATTTTTCCACTGAAGCCAACGACGATTAGTTACACTTATTCAGTGGCATTTGGTTCCTCAGATTCAGTTGCATCCTACATTCTATTTCAGTATGGATAATGATTCTGTAGGTCTCAAATCCTGCGTATCCCTCTGCCATATGACCCTTGCGGGTGGTTGATGTATTTTAATGAGTAAGATAACAAGGGGGAAATAAAAGGTTATGCCCAAGGAATGGTGATGGTGGGTTTTCTATTACTCAGTTGCGTATACTCTGATATATATCTTTTGCAATCTTTATCTGAATAAGCTGATTACGATTGTGCAAACAAAGTATGCATCAAACCCTGTTTGATGGTCCTAATAGATAAAGGGGTGGAAAAGGGGGCAAACTGAGAATCGTTGTTTTTCTTGCATTATTTATGCTATTCATAGCCCTGTGTAGTTGCTACAGCCTTTTGTTCTCATAAGTTTTCCTTATTCGTGCTTTACATACTACCTTTTGACCTTGATAACGAGTTTATTTACAAATAAGGAGTTTCTCCACGTTAGCCTAATTGAAGCGAAGACAACTGTTAGGTCCAGCTGAGACCAACCAAAACTTGGGAAGAATCTGTTGGAGCTGATGCCTGGTAACAGAATGCCTTTGTGGCCTGCCAAGAACAACGTTAATTAATTGCCAGAAATATAAGAATATTTAACGAGCGAAAAGGCTAAAAAAACATTATTGAAATCCCTGAACTGCATTTCTTTTTATCCATTTCCTTTGATAAACCAGTTACTATGCAAACAACTGGATGGATTTTCTGAATAGTTTTTTTCAACTACAAATAACGCAAATTGCTGCTCTACAGCATTATTTACAGGTCGATATAAAACGTAATGGTACAGTGTTGTACAGACGGGAGAGTTTTGGCTTACATTCCAACATTCCCTCTTGGGAGCATTATGTAGATACGTTTTCTAGTTTCGTAAACCACCATTCCTTTAACGGTCAATATTTATCAAAGTCGTAGAACTCTATGTTCTTGTACTTTTGGGATATAATCTCAGCTTGAACTTTTCTTGCTGTGTCAGTTGCGCATCCAACAAGAATAAGAATAGATGTTCCTGCAAATCCCCGGAATGCAGTCAAGTGAGTGATCTGTTCAACAACAGCTGGACCAGCAGCCAAGATAGCCAAAAATGTTGAACCCAGAACTGATATTCGACTAAGAACCTGCATCGTATATCAAGGGGTGTAAGAATGAATCTAACATACACTTGCAATTCAAAACAGGTCAGTCAACACTTTTAACATTAAAAATTGCTCAAAGAAGCATTGGAAATACTATGCTGTAAAGATTAGACAAAGAACCTGGTGTTTCTGATTGATTTTTACAGTGACAATATTGTGATTGATGCGGGTGCATTTATTTACTACTTGCACAGGACCAACTGCCCAAGAATTTATTTAGCAGCATTACACTAGAAGACCATCATTCACAAATGTCCGTAAATTTCTATAGGAACAATATTTATTTCGTATGAGGTCAGATCATAATAGATCAGTCTATCAGGGGGACGGTTGACTACCACTTAACATAGCTGTTAAGGAAGGAAAAAAATGAAAACAGCGTTTGACAGCAACATGCAGATTAATAGTGTGACAAATAAGAGAGAAAGCCAATGGTTCACTTATTTTTAAGTTCAAAGATAGAATGTTCATTGAATTATCAAAAGAAATCCTCAAACTAAATTCCATTCACAGGTAGGAGTAGGAGAGACATCACAATCCGTACAATATTGAACTTTGATCTAATCAGCACAAACTTGAAAGCTAATCGCATACTAGCGTATATTTCTATATAATATATTTTCAAGAGAAAATAAAAAAAGAAAAAAGATAGGATATAATCAGAAGGAAATCACGGAATACAAAACTAGAAAAGGATGAAATTACTGTTTTGATAAATTTAGCTGTACTTCTGCCTGGTCTGACAAGTGGAATTGAAGCACCTTGACGTTTCAATTGTTCACTCACATCATCAGGGTCCAGTTGTAGGAAAGTGTAATAGTAGTTGAAGAAGGCTATCAAAAGTACGTTAAATGGAAGGTAGAAGGAACCTACAACAAATATCCAGCTAAGTAAAAAGCATCAATTTATGAAGAAACAAAAATTTAAGCACAATAAAGCATGACATATTTCATTTCAACAATGAATGGCAACAGTAATGATATGCGTTCTATATTTGTCAAATACACAAGATCAACATGGAATGTCAGGACTAGAGACTTCAGGCAAAATAGTCTTAATATAAATCTAGTGCAGCACAACCATATACCTCCTGGATTTAATGCCACTGCAGCCTTCTTTAGTGCAGTTAAACCAGTGAAGCGTGCTAAAGTACCAGGAAGAGCTAATGATGATGTAGAAAAAATGATTGGCATTACTCCAGAACTATTTACCTGAAAAAATAGAAGATCTACATTCTCAAATTTCGAGGTTTAATGTAATAAATTTCATGAATAATCAAATACATCAGATAATTTGAAGGAACAGACAACAGTAAAATAAAAATAAAACTAGAAGTTGGTAAAGCGGAGAGAGGACCTTAAAGGGTAGGTAAGCAGACTTTTCGAGTCCAGTGCTTCTGCTGGTGAATCTAGAAGCATAGTTAAGAGGGATTTTTCTCTCTGCTTCCTGAAAGCCATTGTTGGAGATCAACATCTCTTTGCTGGCTCAAATACGTCTTTGTTTAACAATTAAAAAGAGATTTACCTGAACATAAACAATACCAACTACCAACAAAAAGAAGGACACAATAATGGTAGCAAGTCCAATGTAGTTAGCATCATTAAATGCTTGTGCAATTGTCCTACCAAAAGAAGCTGGCAAGTAGGAGATAATGTTTGTGAATATCAAAAGAGAGGTGCCATTCCCAAGTTTTAGGTCTGTAATTCGTTCACCGATGTATGTTGTAAACATGGAGCCAAGAGTCAACAAGATAACAGAAGAAAGAACCCACTCTACAGAAAAGTCATTGACATAGGGACGTAGGTAAAGAACTTGGCCAATTGCCTGTAATGAAAAAGAGGAACAAACACAAAATACAAAGGAGAAAACTCAATTAGTAATATGTATAGTGTAGGATAAGGGAATAGTTATTAAACAACATGGATTTTCAGGCAAGAATCTCCTTCCGACATACACAGTTACATTTCTTTTTCATTTTGCATACAGTGGACCAAAATCAATCAATTTTTTTTGTAAAAACAATATCCCAAACAAAAGTTCACCACAAAATTCACAAATTGCTGACCTGTACAATGGCAAATCCAACTGAAGCATATCGAGTGTACTGCAGAACTTTCTTTCTTCCAGCCTCACCTTCTCTCTTTTGAAGATCTTGCAATTTGGGATATATTTGTGCAAGAAGCTGGAAAACAATCTGTGCATTGATGAAGGGAACAATACCAAGGGAGCATACCCCAAGTCTACCAATACCTCCACCAGAAAACGAGTCCAAAGTGCTTAATAAACTGTTCTCGTCCAAATTTCCAACAAAAGCCTCCCTATTAACTCCACCTAGGGGTATGTACACTCCAAGCCGTGACAAGGCAAGAAACCCTAAAAGCTTGAGAAACTTCCCTGGCAGTGGACCTTTAAAAAAGTCACCAAAATCTATTGAACTATCCTCTATTGCAGCTGCCAACACCAAAATACAATAATTTATTGAACTATCCTCTATTGCTAGAAGATACAAAACTCATAATTTCAAGTTCAATAAGATAAAGCAAAGAATGACACCTGCTACTCCTTGAGAAGAGTTAGGTTTTCCCTTTTCTGTACTTGAAGCACTCTCAAATGTTTGTGTGAACGAGCACACCAGATTTTCCCAGGTAGAATTCAGAGCAGAAGATAAATCTGAGTTAATACCCAAGGGATCAAAATTTGCTACCTCACTGCTGCAGAGAGTTTGAAACAGCAAGTGTGGGACAAATAATTATAACCAACAACAAAAGGGAAGAAAATTAAATGATTGTGGATTTCTATCTAAAATTGAGAGTAGAGACAATTAACAATGACGACATTAACAAACACTACACTCTTTGCTCTACGAAACAGCAAATATCTATAAATTCATTCAGTGGAGTGGAAAATTATCATATCCTTGTGACCCAACTGCCTTCCTCCACTCCAAAAGTTATATTAACGAAGCATTACATACCAAAGGATGAGTTTCGTTCATGTTGTTAATAAACCAAACACAGATAATGACTAAATTCGATCTAAAAGGAAACACATTAAGGAGCACATATTGTTTAAGTGGGTCTTTTGAAAAGTTCCCATTCCCATTCAATTTCTTTTAAAGAAGAGAAAGAATTGGAATCAAAATTCGGTAAAGGGACTCAAACCCATCTTCAGCACCTGAGCATAATAAATATAAATATAAATATATAAATAACAAAGAAAAGTCGGTAGTGGCAGTTGTTTACCTGGTAGAGAGGTGCCCAGTATTCCATGAATGAGTGGGTCTTCTTTGGACTGAGAAACTGGCTTGGCAAATGGATGTTTTGAGTGTTTTAGAGGGTTTTGCGTTGAGACGATTAAGCCAGAAACTGAGGGGAGAAGAAGAGGAAGCTTCCCTAACCGTTATCAACATTATTATCCAAAAACTCTCTTCACTTGGCTACCGTAGCCTGCGCATAAGAGTAATGGAATCTCATCACAAAAATACAGATATTGCACCCCTTTTATTTCACCATAAACAAAAAAATAAAATAAAAAATGGATGGAGCTTGGGCTTCCTTGACCCAAGTCAATCTTCAATCCATTCCGAAGCAATTCTAAGAATATAAAAATATTTCATAAAATGAAACAAATTAATAAGATATTGTAAAATTTAAATTATATTTTTTTTTTATGAATTTTGGATAATTAAAGTAGCATTTAGTCTAACTTTTTTAAAAAAAATTTCTTCTTACAAATTGGTTTTTTTTTTTTATCCATTTTTCCGGTTAATAAAATATGGTTTCAAAAGTTAAGTTCGCAAAAGGCTTTATTTAAAAGACTAGAGTTTAATTAGAATCCTAGTATAAAGATAAGATTTTAGTTAAATATAGGCCTTAGTTTTCGAAAATAACAAGGGTTTGCTTTATAACACTTCGACATCTAAGCCTCCTATACTACACGTCCCATTCGGCCCACTATGGACAAATTTTGTTTTTTAATTTAAACTAATTTAATTTGAATATGAAAAGATTTTGAATTTAAATATAATTAGGGACAAAACTTGCTGCAAATTGCTTGGTTAATTAAAAGTAATCATTAGCTAGATATTGTAAGAAAAAGAGCCAAAAGGATTCAAGGTAAATATCACAAGTTATCTCTCACTTATTGCCTAACTAACTTATTAATCGTGTTTGAACTTTAAAACCATAATTACATAATTAAAAAGAAATTTCAGAACACTTAAATACTCCAACATCATATCTACACGAAATGGGGGGATCAAAAACGTGTTTTTTTAAGAAAAGTTGAAGAACACACAAGAACATGAAATTTGTCCCATTTTTCCTATTTTTTAGGCATTTTTTAGTTTCGAATTTTTAATTCCTAGCACACTTAACGAAATAAGAACACAAGATATATATTTTTTTCCACATTGATTCAACTCTAGTTGTCCCAAACTTCCAGTTTAATGAAAAACCAAGAGGGATAAAAACCTAAAAAACTCAAAAACGTTGGAACAACCTTGGTTTTCCATGAATTTTTAAAAATAGAAAACATGCATTATTTTCAGTGAAATATTTATGTAGGATGTATAGTTCACAAGAAAATTTTTTAAACACCAAAACATTAATAAGAAAAATAACTAAAAATCACAAACCAACACTAACTCGCTCAAAACTGCAATACTACACCAGTTAGTAAAAAACCTCATTTTAATAAAACAAACCTTTTTGTAAATTTTTGTGCAATTTATATGTTCATCCCAATGTCCATACAAAGTTATAGACACCTTGCAATTTTTAGAGCATTGTGAGAAGAGAAACAAATATAAAACTGAGGGTTGAGAACAAAAAACTCACAAATTTCTGCCATAGGAGCCAAAACCAATATGTATGCAAGGATCTTACCTTTTTAAGGCCAAATCTGAAACATTTTCACTAAGGATTAAAAATCTACTTACCCTCAAGTCATATACTAATTTACACAAAGTCACACCCAATGTGGCATACAAGGGCTCAAAGTTCCAACAAACCCACATGTAAACCATTTTTGTAAAGTGGATTCGAACATTACAAGAAAGGGGGCTAAATTATGAGTTTGAAAACTTTTCCTAAAACTAACCTTTTTGAGCTTTTACTTAAGACTGCCTTGGTCCTCAAAAGGTCTTGACATAAAGGTTCAAGCACTTAGAAAGTTTAGTTTTCTAAGTGGTTAGTCACTACAGTTATTATAGAACGATTTAATATGATTCTAGGAAGCTAGTGTCAATGCTTAGTGTACTCATGTTCAGAAGATTCAATACTTAAACATAAGTACTACTCAGAATACTATTATGTAAAAAAAACATATTTCATGTTAAGAAGATTCAACACTCAAAAAGGTGTTGTGCATAATGCTGCACTCAGAAAGTTATTGTTCAAAATGCTTCTTAACAACTTTGATGCTCAAATATAATCTCATGTTTTTTTAAAGCTTTTATACTTCATATATAAAACATTTGAATGAATTTAAAATAAATTTGATAATTATAGAGTTTATGCAGTTCAAATATGAAGGTTTAAAATCAAGTTAATCTTCACCAATTCACATTCTGATGTTCAGAATGCTCTGATGCAGTAATGATATGCATGGCGGTTAAATTGATGAATTTAAATAAAGAGGAAGAAAAGATACTACACATGGAATTTATCCTAGTTCACCCAAATAATCCTTGGGCTACATTTAGTCCCCCCACACACTAGGTGAGATTTCTCCACTATGACAACCAAATATACAAGTATTCTATCATACCTCCTTAGGCTACACCAACATTTTTTGATCACCCAATTTCTGCAAACTAAACTAGTATTTTCAACCTCTGTAGGTTACCCTCAACCACATAACCACATTTGTTCTTAGGAGGAAAGCAATCAATATTCTATGTTGGAACTAAAGACGTATGAAGCATCTAGCCCCTAAAATGTTTTGATGATAATAAAGACTATTAAAATTTATGACTATCTAACAATTCTTGTTTTGTAGGACATAAGTGTTTTAGGACCTTTAGCATCCATAAAAACACAATAATATTATTGCTTTACTTTAACTTAGTTTTTATTCGATTTGTATATGAGCATCCAATATCTATTAAACAAGCAGTCCAATGTTTTTATAGATAAACGTCCACTTGTTTTGAAGAGTCCTTAAATGATCTATGATCTTTTAAAAAGCGTCCAAAAATTGTTTTGTCATAAATACACTTTATAATGAACCTTATATGCTATGTCACTTATATATCTGGACGAAGCTGTCCTTAAAAAAAGAGACCTTAACATGCTTCCTCGAAAAATGACTAAGTGTTTTCAACGAATATACATATGCTTTGTCTTTTCAATTGTTGTGAAGTTGGTTTCAATTAGACAAAAGTTTTGATATTTGGTATAAGCTAAAGTAGAAAAATAAGTCAACTTATCAAAAGAAGTACCAAAATAAGTTCAACAAAGAGATAAAGGATAAATATGCCTTACGCATGTTGTAAAATCCTATTTTAGCTGCTTTAGATATAAGTGTTGCATGATGTATGTGTGTGTGTGTGTGTGACGTGTATGCAAGGTCACATGATAATTAGTGATTAATATCCCTAATTGGTTGGGGGAAGGACCAAACACTTTAAAGCTCATTTAGAGTCAAAGTGATCAAATTTAGAGGATGAGTATTGCTCTCTGAGTGATCTAAAATATTAAAATAGCAGTTGAGGGATTATTGTTCAATCCCATTGGTTCTTGAATTCAAGACTTGTTCTACAATCTTTATTCTATTAAATTCCAAATCAATTGCTAACGCTATATCTTTATCCTTATCTATATAGTTTGTTATTCTTGAACTATAAAATAATTGTTGATGATCCTAAATTGTTAAACCATTGTCTTTGATTAATCCTATGCCTAAAAATTATTCCCTTGTGACTTAATTTGTGCCTATACACTTTAAGTTCATTTCCCTCCATTGTTGTAAGATAACACCACCTTATAACTCCTTTTATGAACTAGTGTTGTACCTGTAACACTCTCATTTTTATTTTATTAAATGTCTGTTTATTTAATATGTATTTATTTGTGGAACAAAGTGATTTATTTATTATTTAAAATAAAAATATAGGTATAAATAATTATATAAATGAATATTAAGCAAAAAAAATTATTTTTCCTAAACATGTGGGTTTGGACGTTTATATTCAACCCAAATTCATTTTTGTATTTTTTTTTAAGTTTCAAAAATGGATAAATATTAACTTTTTAAATTAATTTTAAAGTGATAAATAACTATGTGATTAATAAATAAAAAAAATAAAATATTATTTTTGGAGGGACATGGGCCTGGATATATGCAACCAACCCAAGACCCTTGGTCATTCTTTAAAATCCAATTAGGATAATTAAAATTTAAAATAATAACATATAAAAATATCTTAGTAAACTTGGGGTTGGGAGTCACCATTAAGACCATACACCGTGGTCACAATTCACGTAGGAATAGGATAATTATAATAATTTTTATTTAAATTAATAAGATAATGCTAGGATAATTGTTAAAGGATAATTATTAGAATAAAAAAAATATTTTTTTAAACCAAAATTTTGAGAAAGTGGCACAGCCACATGGTCCTATCTTTCAGCCTTATCTTAAGAGATAATAACAACTTTTACAATTTATTTTAATTGTTAAATTTTAATTTTTTTAACCACACACTCATTTTAATTAATTTGTTCAATATTTTACCATAACTTTACACAAACAAAATAGATTCCTTCTTTTCTCTTTGCAGCACGTAGAACATCCCACTCACTTCTCCTCTCTTTTCTGATTCACGCTCATGACACACACAGCAGCCCTCCCTTCTCCTCTTTTCATTTTCTACACACCTATCTCTCATAAACCAACCCATATTAGTCAATAAAAATCATAATCTAGCCTTCTACTACCATAGTTCATTAAGGAAGCAAGCAAGGAGCAAGCATCCCAACACTCCTACTTTTTTTTCATTCTCACTTGCTAAGTTAGGGGGGGAGTGGGGTTTTAATTTTATGATCACTTACATGAGGTTCATGGGATGGATTTGCCCCCAAATCCATTAGTTAAAATTTTATACATGATTAATTATTTTCTTTTATATATTGTTATTATGTTGTTATGATTTCAGGTTGATTATGATTTTTATGTTGTGTTTTTATGATTTAATCGGTTAGAATTGATTCTAATCTTGGTTATTTAATTTTAATCAATTTATGTGTTAAATTAATCGGTTAAAATTAATTATATCTCTGATTTCTAATTTTTTAAATGGTTTAATTAGTGATTTAATCGGTTAGTTTCAGTTAAAAATTAATTTTTATCAGTTTATTATATTTAAACAAATAATTAATCGGTTAAAATTAAATAGAATCTGAAAAATAGTTATTTAACCAGTTTATTATAATTTAAAGAAAGATTTGATATACTGTTTGAATGATTTAATTAGTGATTAGGTTATTTGAATTTTTATTTCACCATATAATATAATCAGGTAATATTATTATTAATGTTATTAATATTATTATTATTAAGTGTTTTAATCAGTTAGAATAAAATTTTAATCTTTTTTAGAAATTTCAAATGGTTTAATGATTGATTTAACCAGTTATCTTAACTTTTTCAGTATCATATTTATTATTCTGGAAAAATAAAATTTATTAAGTTATATATATAAATAATTATATATTGTTACTATATTGTTAAAATCGATTAACAGTATTTGGATATGTTGTAAAACTGTTAAAACAGTATCTTAATATACTGTTAATTAATATTAAAAATTATATATAATATACTGTTAATTCATTAAAAGAAATATTTATATATATGTTAAAAATATAAATTACATATAAGTATATATATTTAAAGTTTGTATTAGTATATATGTATGTTTAGAATTCTATTTAATATATGTAACGAGTGTATAATAAAAATAAATTTATTTATGATATTATAAAATAAAAGTATATACAGTTTCTATAAAAATAAATTTTTAAAACATATATAAATACATATTTATTTCGGCAATATAAAAATAAACAAGATGTCATTATTCAATAAATATATATATATTGCCGATTTAATACGAGAAAAATAAAATAATAATATATAAGTACATTGAGATTTTAAAAGAAATTAGTAAATTATAAGAAAATTTATAAAAAGGTTAACGGTTTTATAGGAAAAATAATTAATAGAATTTATTATAAATATTATTATAAAAAGAATTATAGAAATTTTTGATAGTTTATAGCCAAATTGCATATTTTATAAATAATTAGATTTATAAATAATGTTAATTTAATTTAGTTACATGAATTTGAAAACTTAAAATTAAAAAAAAAAAAATAAGTTATGTATTTTAACTTAGA
Organism: Spatholobus suberectus; assembly: GCA_004329165.1. Taxonomy (NCBI): domain Eukaryota; kingdom Viridiplantae; phylum Streptophyta; class Magnoliopsida; order Fabales; family Fabaceae; genus Spatholobus; species Spatholobus suberectus. Next base: position 49,869,350 of record CM014729.1, on the reverse strand, counting down.
AATTTTATAAAATGGTTAAAAAATTATATATTAAATTATTAAGAATAAATTAATTATCTTATGGCTTTGTGATTGATGAGTTGAGATATTTGTGTTCTTGAGGTCAATGACAATACCTACTCAAAAAGGTATTGATAGTTGAGTACCAAAATGTAAGAGAAAAACTTTGCTGGATATTTCAGAGGAATATTGTGTAAAGTATTGTTGAGTCTGACATGCATTGATGGCATGTGATTAGCTTATGATGATAATAAACCATGCAGTGAGGCATGTGTTTTAGAGATGAGAAGTTGTAGTTTGGTACACTGTGGGATGAAAGGTAGGGACCCATGGTTAGGTCTAGAGGGTATGGTATCGAGTGGTGAGCGTCCTAATGGCCAAGGTAGCGCTCTTGAGCTGGGACAATCACATAACCAGCTTGATAACCCTGACACCTGCTCAGCATTACCAGGATTGGTGTAGAGTATACCTTATAGGAGCCGTGAACTCATATCTCGAGATTGATGATGTGATAATGACTGTGATGTCAGTACCGTATTTGCAGGTATATGTACTCCCAATGGCTTCCTAGTATTGATGATATGGACATTGCTCATCAGCAGGGGTATGGATCCATATGAGTCGTCAAGAGTCTTGAGTAGTTTAGAATGACTTAGGTCAAACCCTAGGTTCCCTTTTTAATTAAACTGTGTCCATAAGTTTATCTTTGTGTTGTTTGTGTAGGTTAATCCTACGAATCTTATGTGAAAGTGATTTAAGAATTAAATCACCTCATTCCTTTCATCTTTTTGTTTGTCTATGTTGGTACGACGTCGTTGCTGATAATTGGCAGAGATGGATGATGCAGACGATGTTGACAACGAACATATTGAGACTGGAACGAACATGAGGGAGGATACTTCAGAGGGACAATTGTTGCTACTTAAATGTAGTTAGGTATGTAGTTATGTTAGGTGGGATGGATTTATAAAGAGTAAATATTACTACCGCTCTGACATAGGGACTTCTTTTTATTTTGCTTGTACACATGGAGGGGTAGATAGGATACTTTTTGATATGTATATATATTATGATGATGGTTATGGAACTTTAATACTCTAGACGACTATAATCATATTGATAACAATGATATAGGTTTTCTGTTAATATATGATATATGTATGGATGTATGATGTATGCATTACTATGTTTACGAGTTATTTTATCTCTTTGTTGATGCGTTAAAAAGTAACTTAATCAATTTCATGCTTTATTTTAATAAAGTTTAATAAAAAAAACTAAACTACTCTCAATTTTTAATAAAGTAAAAAAAAAATTTCCTATATAAAACCAATTAATTAAAATAAACTGAATAAATCTCAGAATTAGGTCAATGTGATTGGGTGTCACTACATACTCATACTCATGCACTTCTTCAAGACGTCACCATACCTTTGCTTCCTTCATAAGCCGAGAAAGCCACACCCTAGCTCCATAAGTTTGACACCACCTCCCAACCCTTCACCCATTTTTATTTCCTCTCTCGCCTAAACCCACCCATAATTGTTCTTTCATTCTCCTGACCCTAGCATGCCACCACCCTCGGCTTTAGCTTTCCATTTCGACACCAACACAAAGTCACCCACGGCCTTGTTCTTGCTTCCCTTTCTCATGCATCTCTTCGCATCACCACCAAGAGCCTCCATGAGCTCAAGTTCATGCCCTTCTTCTTCTTGCATGCTTCAGGTTTGAGCTTCCAAAGCTCAAACTCGAGTTTTGTTTGATGGATTCCCTCCTATTTGAGCTAGTGATCAGGTCCTTGACTTTGTTTCGACTCAGTGGGTTTTATATCTTTCTAAATCTTGTACTTTTTCTTCATCTTCACTTTCTTGTTTTTGAAAGAAAAGGCTTCATATGTTGCCATTTGACTAAAACAAACCCATAAATTTACTCCTCACAGTCTCCTAATCACAATGATCAAAGCGCTTTTCAAAATCGACACTATTTTTCCATTTTCTCTCTCTTTTTAGGCATATCTTTGAGGGTTTGCATGTGGGACCCATACTTGTTTGATCCCACATGCAATCCTATCGTTGCATAGTACTCATCACCCCCTTCGTTTTGATAGGTCCTGATCATCATTCCGAGCACCGATGAAAACACAGCACTAATCAAAAATTTGAAGTTCATAAAAAGCAAGGAGCAAGAGCAAAGCACAATGCACTCCTAGAGTCCTTCACGAGCTTGAAGTAAGGGGGAGTGAGGGGTGCTATATGAGTTGGCATAACAAGAAAGTTAGGAGTTCGTTACTCCTAACATCTTTCGGGGTTCGATGCCAATGAGTAGTATTACAACTCGTAACTAGTATATATGGGAGTTTGATTAATATCCTTGAGATGTCTAAAATAAACAAAGAAACACACATGAAGGGGGGGGGGGGGGGTTGAATTGTGTGTTTTGTATTTTTGAAAACTTTTTCACAAAATAGGGTTTTGTAAGCATTGAAAGATATTGTCAAATAAAAGCAATGAGAAGAACAAAAGATAAGGGAAAAGACTGGTTCACTCTTAACTATGAGTTACATCCAGTCCTTTTAACTTGAAGGTGTTCCACTAAGCAAACCACTTATACAATATGTATTCTCTAAGCCTCTTTAGGCTTTACAATGAAATAATCTTCACCCAAGATTATTTTAACCCAAGTATTCTTTAACACTAAGCCTCTCCAAGTTTTCACAAAGATTGCACTTTGAAATCATCACTCACAGTGGTGAGCTTTACAAGTTAAGCACAAATACAAGATAACTTTGTGTGAACAAAGAATATGAAACTTAAAGTTCAAAGAGATCTTTCAAGGAACGTAGCTTCATTACTATGTTCTTCACCTTGTGTCTTCTTATAGAAGGTTGGCAAAATATCCATTGTGAGATGGAACTTCTTCCTGTTCTGAGTGCATTTAATGCATGAGATAATGTATCATAAAAAGTTGAGGAGAGAGACTTTGACACTGTTTGTAGCAGTGGCAGTTTATACCAAAAAGAAGTTTCTTTTTCTTAACATGCATCATGTGCTTCTAACTTTTATCTCCTTGTTGAACTACTTCGGTACTTCTTTTGATAAATTGACTTGCTTTTCCACTTTTGCTTGTACCAAGTATCAAAGCTTTTTGTCTGATTTGAAACATGCTTCACAACATTTGAAAAGACAAAACATATGTATATTTGTTGAAAACACTTAGTCGATTTTCGAGAGCATGTTAAGGTTTTTTCTTCATAGGATAACTTTCTCTAGATATATAAGTCATATAATGATAGAGGTCTCGGAGGGGCTTAGCTATCTTGTTAATTGTCATTTAGGACATTTTGTTATTGAGCCTTGTTGGGCTTTTTGTAGAACTTGTGTATGCACTTAAGTGTTGTTTAAGTAGGTGCTATGTGGACTTTAGTTATTTTTAGTTTTAGCTTATGTTTTAGTTTGCTTTATTTGGGCCTACTATGAATTGTATTGGGCCTTTTTAGTTGTTTAGGCCTTTTTATTAGTTGTAGTATAAATAGGCCTCTAGGACCACTTGTGGCATTATTGAATTTGATTAGCTTTTGCTAATTGAGAGAGGGTTGTTCCTCTTGGTTCTTGCTTAGAACCTTTGATTCTTATCAAAGAATTCTATTCTTTGTAGTGAATCCTCCTCAACTTATCAATCCTTGGATTGTGGCATCATTCTATTCATTTCTTATCTTTTCTGCTTTTATCTTTCCTTAAATTTCGATTCCATTCTTGAGATCCATGATGCTGAATTTTTAGATTCACAATTGGGGATTCATCATTTAGTAATCAGAGCTGGAAATTCAGCATCAATTTGTGTGGCTTGTTATCCTATTTTGCTGAAATTGAATTTGTGATCGTCGGGAGGCCTATACAACCTGCTTGGCAGGTGTGCGTCAAAATTTGTGCTCTAGTCTCTAGCGTTTTCTATCAAGTGCAGATATGAATTTGTGAGCTTGTTATGATCCAATCCATGTCTTTTGTGTTGTTTAATAATCATTTATCAATTGGTATCTAGGGCCAATTTCAACACCAATTACACATCCAATGGTGCCAAATTTCGTGTTAATTTTGCACTGCAAGTCGCTGATTTCGTGGTGCCAATTCTGGTTCGTGTCCGCCAAGCGACTTCCATTACCCACTAGGCGGGTGCGCGTTGATGCAGCAAATCCAATAAATTTTGTGAGTCATCTTACATAATTCTTGTATCTTACTTTTTTTTGTTTGTATCCATCTAGTCTTTTTTGAGTCAATTTCTTCTTGTTTCCTTCAAATTTCATGTTAAATTCTGCAGTTGTGTTCATCTTGTTCTTATTATGTTCATGTGTATATCTACGTTTTGATTCATTTAATTCCATGTTAAATGATGTTTTGGTATTAGATCTATACTTCTTGTGAGTTGTTTTACATCTAGATGCTTGATTTGAGGTGAAATTTAGTTGATTGAGGATTTAGATTGAATTTTGGAGTTTTAAATTTTGAAATTAGGGAAGTACACTCATAGTGTTCTAGAGATTTTTGTAGTAAAAACTTGTTAGATCTTAAAATTTTTGTTTGGAGAGAGTTGGGGTGTTTTTGCAAATAAAAAAAATTAAAGGTCTAAAAAAGAAAATATTCAAGGACCAATTGGCAATTTTATAGGGCAAAAGTGAAAATACAAAAAAAAAATTAGGGTCCCAAGTGCAATTATAAAAAGTTTGGGGGCTAAATTGTAAAAAAAATTATAAAAAAATTGCCAAAATTATAAAAGAAAACCTACACTCTTTGGTGAGCCAACTTTCATAGTGATATTATTTTTCTTTCATATTATTTTAGCTTCATTTTAGTGGGGGGAATACACTAGTTCTTCATTTTTCCTTGGTTGTTCTTTTATCTCTTTTCTTTGAGTCTTCTTCTTGTCTTACTTGGCATTCTTTGAGTAAACTTTCATTTCTTTTTAGCTTTTATTGCTTGTCTTTAAAATTTCCTTGGTTTTGTCCAGAGTCTTTCTATTCCTGGTCTCTTAAGTTGAGCTTGAAATTCGTGACATATTTCACATTGAATATTTTCTTTATTTGAACTTGGAGGTTCTTTGTAAGAGCTAAAGAGGAACAAGAGTGGAAAAAGGCAAGTGTGCACATTATAGAAAAAGCCTCTAAAGAGAGAAACACAAGTGAGCTTTGAGTGTAAACACTTAGTTGAGTGGTAAGGTCTAATTTTTCTATTATTTGCACTAACCTTTTCTTGTAGGTATGGAGGGTGTGAAGGAGAAAATTCCTAAATTTCAAGGTAGTTGTGATCTGGAGGTTTATCTTGAATGGGAGATGAAAGTGGAGCAAGTCTTTACATGCTTTGATTATAGTAATGAAAAGAAGATTAGATTGGTTTCATTGAAATTTGAAGGATATGCATTAGCATGGTGGAATCAAATGAAAAAGACATTCATTCGAGAAGGAGACCAATGATCTATACTTGGCAAGACATGGAAAAGTTGTTGAGAAGTAGATTTGTGCCATCTCTTCATGAGAGAGACCTTCAAGACAAGTTACAAAGACTTACTCTAGGAAGCAAGAGTGTTGATGAGTATTACAAAGAGATGAAAATGGCTATGATGAAAGCCAATGTGCAAGAGAAAGGTGAAACCACCATGGTAAGGTTCTTATATGGGCTTAATAGAGACATCTAAGTGAAGTTGCAACACTATGAGTGCTTGGAAGACCTAGTGCACCATGCCAACAAGGTGGAGAGACAACTTGAGAGGAAGCATTCTTACAAGAAGACCTATCACTATGATTCTTCTAGTGGTAAGGACAAGTCCAAGGAGGAGGGATCTTCCTCACCTAAGCAACAAGGTTTAAAGTCTCCAAGTGGTAAACATGTTCCTAACCCTAGTACTCTTTCTACTTCTAAAAGTAGTTTAACTAAATGTTTTAAATGCTTGGGTAAAGGACATATTGCAATACATTGTCCAAACAAGACAACCATGGTCTTGAGGGACAAAGAGGTTGTCACTAGTGAGTTATCTTCTATTAGCTTATCTAATACCTCTAGTGATAATTATAGTGGATGTGGTACCAAACCTCTAGATGGAGAATTGATGATGTGTAGGAGGTTGTTGGGTATTCAATGTAAGGATAATGATGGGGTTTAAGGGGAAAACATATTTCAAACTAGGTGCATGGTTTTAGGAGATTTGTGCACTTTGATTATTGATGGGGGTAGTTGCATTAATGTGGCTAGCACTAGGTTGGTTAGCAAACTAAACCTTAAAACCACCCTACACCCTAAACCTTATTGTTTGAAATGGCTAGGTGATGAAGGAGAGTTGGTTGTGATCAACAAGTGTTGGTGAGTTTTACAATTAGAAAATATAAAGATGATGTGTTGTGTGATGTAGTTTCCATGGAAGTTGGACATATTTTGTTAGGTAGACCTTGGCAAGTTGAAAGAAATGTAACTCACCATGGGAAGACTAATAAGATCACTTTTGTACATGAAGGTCATAAGATTAAACTTGCATCACTTTCACTTAAGAAGGCAAGTGAGGATCAAATTAAGTTGAGAAAGAAGATAGAACAAGAAAGAAAATAGGTAAAAGAAAAAGAGATGAGAGAAAAGGAAATAAGAGAAAAAGAGTTGAGAGAAAAAGAGATGGAGGGAAGGGAAATGATTAAAAAAGAAAGTGAAAATGAGAGAGCAAAAGATAAAGAAAGATATGATTGTTCTTGTTTTTACTCTAACTCTTTGTTTGTTTATGAAGATTCTCTTGTGAAAGGACTTGAATAATAGCTTCTTAAGGAAGAATGCAAAGATTTATACTCTAACCCCTTGTTTGGAAGTGATGTTTCTTTTGTGCAAGAAAGTGAAGATGAGTCCTTAAAGGAGGAGTGCAAAACTCTTATTCTTTCCTCTAACTTGGATGTTGGGCTTATTTCTTCTTGTAAATTTGATTGTGCATCTAACCATATTAATTTTTTTGTTTTGATGCCTAGGGAAGAATTATACATAAAAGATCAATGGACAAGGCAATTTGGAGAAGGGGGTGGATGCACATGAGCAAGAAGGCAACAATTAGGAGAAGAGAATTTCGACTTACACCATCTCTAAACCTTATGTTTTATATGATGTGCAACAACATGTGTTAACTCTTGATGCTTATGATTTGCTTGATACTTGTGATTTGCATGATCTTGTTGTAGGTAATGGTGCAACGTCCTTAAGATTTGAGAATGATACACATCATTTGGAATTTTATGGTCGCCTTGAAACTTCTTCCATGTGTGTTGTCATTTGTAAAAATGAATTCTATAGGCATGGAGCACATATGCTTAAGGATGAACTATTTTGTGTGCCTATGATGTCATTACATGGTCTTTTAATTAGAGGAACTCATGTTGAGAGTTTAAAATGGCATGTAGTTCATGGTTTGTCTAACCTTTTGTTCATTCTTATTTCGTCTTGGATGCATTTCATTTTACTGTTGTTTGATGGTTTCCTTGTGCTTGTATTTGATCCAGGAGGATGGATATATAAGCACATAAATAATAAGAGATTTTCCCTTTCAAGGGATTCAAGTCTCCAAAAATGTAGGATTTTTTTATTCCATTGAAAACTAATACTTGCTTTGTTTTTCCATGTAGGCATAAAGGAGCTAAATTCGTGGATGAATTTCTTCCAAGAAGGAGGGGATGATAGAGGTCTCGGAGGGGCTTAGCTATCTTGTTAATTGTCTTTTAGGACGTTTTGTTATTGAGCCTTGTTGGGCTTTTTGTAGAACTTGTGTATGCACCTAAGTATTGTTTAATTAGGTGCTATGTGGACTTTAGTTATTTTTAGTTTTAGCTTATGTTTTAGTTTGCTTTATTTGGGCCTACTATGAATTGTATTGGGCCTTTTTATTAGTTGTAGTATAAATAGGCCTCTAGGACCACTTGTATGAAACTTTTGGCATTATTGAATTTGATTTGCTTTTGCTAATTGAGAGAGAGTTTATCCTCTTGGTTCTTACTTATAACCTTTGATTCTTATCAAAGAACTTTATTCTTTATGGTGAATCCTCCTTGACTTATCAATCCTCGAATTGTGGCGTTGTTCTATCCATTTCTTATCTTTTCCGCTTTTATCTTTCCTTAAATTTTGGTTCCGTTCTTGAGATCCATGGTGCTGAATTTTTAGATTCACAATTAGGGATTCATCATATAACGTATAAGGTCCTTTATAAAATGCATTTATGATAAAATAGATTTTTGGACACTTTTAAAAGATCGTGTAAGAATGCTTCCATTATTATGGACGCTTTTGTAAAAAAAACATTGGACAGCTTGTTTAACATATATATAGATGTTAGCGAAAATAAAGCAAATAAAATTAAATTAACATAGAGCGATAATATAGTGTTTTATATGGATGCTTATGGTCCTAAAACACTTAAGTCCTATAAAACAAGACTTGTTAGACTATCACAAATTTTAATTACCTTTGTTATCATGAAAACATTTTAGGGGTTAGACGTTTTGTATGTTTTTGGTTCCAACAATGTCAACTTATGCTTATGTGTGTACTATTTATGCTTGGTGTTGTGGAGAGATTAACGTTAATCTCTCATAGTTTTGGCAAACACTAACTCTAAGTAGTTGGCAAAATTGCTCATAGAGCACTCTTTTAGTCTCGTTATGGCCTAATATGCATGTGATTATGAAAAACAAGGCTGTGTATGCCTTAATTCCCTATATACAAATCTAATTCTTCCATGTTCCTTATGCTTTAAATGCTTTTAATTAAGTGCTAAGTAATTAAATTAAAGTTAGACATATTGTTGAGGCAAAAGTGCAAGTAGGTGGCAAGTTTGATGCCTTGAACCTATATGTTGTTGCATTTCTCATGAATCATGGGCCAAGCTCATAAAGGATTGAAATTGTGCACATACCCTGTTCTTAATCTATCGTAAATGGATCTCCATGTGTTCTTAAATCAAATTTGGACTATATACTTGAATTAGATGTGTCATGATATGTTCTATATGGAAAGTTGTTGTATTTAGACTTCCAACAACAGACTTACCTTCAGGCAAAGAAACTAGTTTCCAAACATCATTTATTTGGAATTGATCTAGTTCTTCTAGCATGGCCTTGATCCAGCTTTCATCCCCCAAAGCTTCATCTATAGTCTTTGGTTCCATCTTTGAGAGTAAAGCTACATGCACCTGATCCTTGAAAGTTGATCTTGTTCTTACTTTGTCACGAGGATTCCCAATAATCTGGTCTTTTGGATGATATGTCTTTATCTACTAGTTGCGTCCACTTGGTTCTCGTTGATTGTTCTTTGGAGGGTCCAAAAATTCTTTGAATGCTTTTTCTTTGTTGTCTCCTAGGTTTAAATTTGTAAAAGATTCTTCCAACTCTAATAGTTCTTTGTCAGGCTTATTGTCATTGAATCTACATGGATGGATTCTTCCATGATTAAGGTTCTAAAGTTATAAACCCAATATGCCTTAGAAGTTTCAAAATATCCTAATAGGATTTCATCATCACACTTAGGATCAAGCTTTCTAAGGTTGTCCTTAATATTGAGAATGAAACACTAACATCAAAACGGGTGGAAGTATGATATGTTGGGTTTTCTATCTTTCTACAATTCATAGGGAGTCTTTTTAAGAATAAGTCTGATATATATATGTTGTTTTGTAAATAGCAGGCAGTGTTCACAGCTTCAGTCCAGAAGTGTTTAGGAGTTGAATTATCATTCAACATGGTTTTGGCCATTTCTTGCAATGACTTGTTCTTTCTCTCAACAATCCCATTTTGTTGAGGTGTTCGAGAAGCAAAGAAATCGTGAAGAATAACATTTTCCTAACATAACTTTTGAAAACTTTCATTTTTGAATTCTCCTCCATGATCACTTTTGATTGAAGTTATGCACACTCTTTCATTTTGAACTCTTTTACAAAATATAGAAAACACCTTAAAAGACTCATCCTTGTGGGCAAGGAACATAACCCATATCCATATAGTATAGTCATCCACAATGACTAATCCATAGCATTTTTCATTGACAGAGGCCGTTCTAATAAGACCAAACAAGTGAAAATGCAACAGCTCAAGAGGTCTAGAAGTGGAAACAATATTTTTAGAAGCAAACAAGTTTTTAACTTGTTTCCCCTTCTAACAAGCATCACATAAAAGGTCAGACTTGAACACAAGACTTGGTAATCCTCTTACGAGGTTATGCTTACTTAGTTTCAAGATTAACCTCAAACTTGCATGACCAAGCTTCTTGTGCCATAACCAATGATACTCTTTCATGGATATTAGGCATGTTACCTTTTGAATTGAAAGATCGCTAAGTCTTATTTTGTAAAGGTTGTTTTGCCTCTTAGCAGAAAACAACACAGAACCATAAGTGTTCTTGACTATACACCCACCTTTGTTGAAGGAAACAACATACCCACTATCACACAATTGACTTATGCTCAATCGATTGTGTTTAAGTCCTTCAACAAACAAAATGTAATATCCCTACCTTCGTCTATTGTAATGTCGTGTTTTCTTAATGTATGATTTAGTGCTTTAATGACCAAAAAGTGGATATTAGATATGTGACCTAAGTAATTAAGACGAATAAATAAGCTTTAGTTGGTTGTTGTTAATGGTTGTTGTTGTGTGGTTTTGGCTATATGTTGTTGTCTTGGAATTCTATTTGAGTTTAGGAAATTGAGAAAAATGTTCTTAAGCCAAGGTGAGAGTGTTGTTGGTGTTTATTTGAGTTTTGAGGAAAAAAAACAGTTGAGTGGGGCCAGTTGTGAGTTTCAGAGAGTGATTAGACGGGTCATGGGTTTGAGTAGGCCCAAAGCCCTGGTGAGCCCAAAGGAGTTAAAGAGGGAGTCAAACCCCTTCCCCCTTTCATTTTCTCTCATTCTCTAAAACTCTCTCAAATTCTCTCAAGCCCACCTAGTGAGAAGCCAAATTTTAGATCAGTCTATTCCTTTTGGTGATGAGCACTAGTTCTCTAGAGATTTGGCTCAAGGGTTCACCTATCTCATTTTCTCTCCTTCCCCAAATTTAGATTTCTAGAACTCCAAGAGGTAAGGAAAGCTTACTCTCTTTGATTATCTGTTACATGATTGTTGTTGAATGTATACGTGACCTTGGTTTGTGCTGAAAACAAAATTTAAATGAATTATGTTGAGAAGTTGTGTGGAAATGGGTTTCTTTCGAATTCTTGATGATTCGTTGTTGATATGTTGAACTGACGTGAAATTTGTGAGGATGTTGTTGTGGTTAGTTGTATGCTATTGTTTGACCCTCGTGGGGTCAATTTAGTGTGAGAAAGAGTGAAAAGTTTGTTTTTTTGGGTTTTTCAAAGAGAGTTCTGTTGCTATTGTCTGATAGTCGCTAAGCGACTATGGCTCTTGTTGAGCAAGAATGCCCACTGGGAGTGCAGTGAGGCTTTTAGGTTGGGGCTCACTAAGCGACTGTTTGTGTCGCTGAGCAAGTGTTCTTGAGTTGTAGGAGTGGCTGAAGGAAAGAGGAGATTCACTGAGCGATGGTCGATTCGCTGAGTAAGTGATCACGAGAATTCTGAAAATTTTCTAAACAGTGGTTTGTTGAGCAAATGCGATGTTCGCTAAGCAAACATCCAGAATGCTTAGGAGTAATCTGTTGAGCGAGTACTAACCCCGTTGAGCGAATTGGGGCCCTAGAGAGTTGTTGCTCTCTGTTGCAAGTGTGTCGCTGGGCGAACACCGTGTTCATTGAGCAAGGAGAATGTACAAATTATGGCTGCTCTCTAGAGTGTCGTTGAGCGAATTGCTGTTGATAGTAGATTTGGAGGAAGTCCTTGGAACGAATTCGCTGAGCAACGTCGATGGCTGCTGAGCGAGTGACTTTGGGGACAGGATGTTCACTGAGCGAGAACCTTCGTGAGGAAAAGAAGGCCCTCAATAAGAAAGGTACTCGCCGAGCGAGCATATGGACCGCTGAGCGAGAAAGGTGTTCTGTTGTATTTAAATGAAAAATGGTAGTTATATGGGATGTGTTAGGAGAGGATTCATAGGATGAGTTTGACGTGATAATTGTTGGTAAATGTGAGTAAAGTGGAAGGTTGCTTGAATAGGACCTCCACTAGTTGTGTTGCGTTGTTGTGGTGAGACATCTCACGAGGGGTGCGAGTTGCTTAGATAGGACCTCCACCTGTGTTATGTGAGACTTCTCACAAGGTATGTGCTGCTTGAATAGGGCCTTACCTGTTGACTATGTTTGGGGTTGGATTAGGCTTGTATGGTGTCGGTAGTTATTGTTGGGCTGCGTGAGGTAGCTGATGATAGACCTCATGCCTTGGGTTGTATTGATATATATATATATATATATATATATATATATATATATTTGTATATATATGTTGATTGGTTGTGGTTGAGTAGATGTTGTGTTGTGATACATGCATTCATGCATACGTTGGCGGCTAAGGTAGCTGACGATGGACCTCACGTCGTGGTGCGGGTAGGCACGTAAGTTGGATGGTTGACTGAAGTTGCGGCTCAGACGAGCCTCCAACCTAGTGCTGGATGAGACGTGGGGTAGTTGACGATGGGTCTTTGGGGATAAGTGGATGGGCAATTCCGCAAGAGGCTAAGGTGGTGCAGGCCTTGAGTTGCGATAAGCCACCACCTACATACACTTATCCCGACAAACCACTAAGCTTGTCCTTAGATCAGAGTTTGGCAATCCCTAAATGGTGCTTGGATAGGCCATGGTAGGGGGTAAGACCTGGCTAATCGCCTGAGACGTTGTAAATCTCTTGAGAGTTGTGTCATTCGTGCATTGGCATGGTTGTGGTGAATCTGTTGTGATGTGGGGTCCTAAGTTGCGAATACTCTGTTATATGAAATGTATGCCATATTGATGCGCATGAATGTTGAGAACCGTTGGTGATTTCTTTAATCATGTGCTTTATCATTGTTTAATAAGCTTACCCTTGCCTTGTTGTTTTGTTGTGGATGTTCTTATTGCTGTTGTTTTGTTGTGACAGTGATGATCACGTCCCATGGCGTGGGAGCAGCTAGTGATGCCTTAGGGGGCCCGGCTTCCTAGAGCTGAAGGTGGAGCTGCGTGTTGGAGATGGTGTGGCTTGAGGAGTCACTCATTCATTTTGTTTTACACACACACACACACACACACACACACACACACACACACACACACACACACACACACACATATATATATATATATATATATACATATATTCTATTGTATCTTTCATGGGGGCGTATAGTGTGACCAACCATAGCGAGTGTGTTTTGTTCCCCTCTCCCCTGTGTATTTGTATATTTCATTTTGTTATATGGCCTTGGTGTTACCCTTCTTTATTCTGTTGATTCTGAGAAAACTGTAAAGATATGTACAGTGGCTATAAGAGAGATAGACAAGTCTATCAAGATGTATATGTATTTCATTTATATGAAGATATGATTATATTTATGTTTACATGAAAAGAGTAGGATTAGTAGTGTTGCTTAGCAGCGGCAGTTGGGTCGTTACATCTATAACTATTTTGCTAATTACTTGTGATTTTATGTTTAAAAAATCGAGAAGGGATCTTAAAGATCTAATTTATGCACTTGCGTTCAAAATTTTGATAACTAGTCAATTGTGATTTTTAATAATTTTTTTGAGTTGGGATTTGGAGAAATGAAAAAATGATGATTATGTCTCGATTTCTCAACAAAAAGGCTGACATGTAAAAAGGATTCAAATGATAGTAAAATGTCATTCCAAGGCTGGAAACATGTTATATATATTAAAATATAATTTTGAAAATTTTCTAAAATTTTTGAGAAAAATGACCAAAATGCCTCTATTGACTACTAAGCCAAACTAGTATTGGTTTGCATCTACAAATAATGAAAACCTCAATTTTAGTTTATTTTTAGGTGGAAAACTTAATTTTCTAATTTTCTTAAAAAATATGGAATTTATTAAATTAAAATGAATTTAATATGAGTTTTTAAACTAAAAAATACAACATAATTATTTAAAAAATTGAAAAAATTATAAAAAAATAATTTTAAATTCTGAAAATTAATTTTAACCATGAAATAATATGTCTTCCAAGTTTCAAATAAAAATTCATTAATTTGATATAAAAAATAAACTATTACAGTTTAAGCAATTTTTATTGGTACCAGTTGATTTGATTGTTGAGAAAACTGAGTGTAGAGACTTGAGAAACCTTTACAAGGCAAGACTAGAGACATTCGAGACCAAGGACTAAATTGAAACAACATTTAAAACACGTCATTTTAGATTGACTTCACTCTATGTGATGTAGAATGATGTCATCCAGATGACATCATAAAAGTTGTCACCTCACCCCACTTTTTCCTTATAAATACCACTCTCATTTGCGAAGCTCTCTCACCCTCTTTTCCTATTGGAAACTGTCATGACTACTCCTCCCCCTCCCTCACAATTTTTTTTATCACACAAAGGCTTCATCTAAGGTGTCACCATTTTCTCCAAAGGTTTCCACCATCAAAGGGAGCTTAAAGCCACCATTTTCTCCTCCATTTTCTTCACCAAGCTTGAGAGGTAATGGGGGGAGTGGCATGGTTCTCTTGTTTTAATTATTTTCACATGGATGCTAGGAGGATTATGCCCCCAAAATCCATTAGTCTCTATTGATTTGTATGTTGCTATCCTATTTTTCAATCTGACATTTGTTTTTGTTTTGCTTATAACTCGAGCTGTGGTTATTATTTTTGAGTGCTTATTTTTTTGTATGAAACTAGACTAAATTTTCTTTATAATGAACTCAAAAATCAATTGAAAATGTTAAGAATGGAAAATTTAGGCCTATTAAAAGTTGAGACTGTTGTCTAAAAATGCGAAACTGACAGTGTATGCCATTTTATGATACTATAATTTCTGGGTGGTTATTTGGTGAACCTAATTGAACGAATAAAAACTATACTTCTTCTTCTTTCTAATGATATATGATGTGCTTATTTATATAGTCGTTTACTATGTTTAAAAATTTTCAAAAGCTGTTGGTCATGCGATGATTCTAGCTAAAATTGTTTTTTGGAACTGCCATCTTTCAAAAATCACTATAAATTGTATAAAGCTTTGTTTTTAATGATCTTAGTCAATTTAGGAATATTATTGAATATAATTTTGGGAAAAATTTTACTTTGATGCTAAATGTTTTTAGATGACTGAGAAAAAGTTAAAAATAGTTTGCTATGAATCTTGTGGTTTAGTCTAACCTTACTAGCTTGTTATTTTTGTAAATTTTTGTTCAATGTGATCCTGGATGTTTTAAAAAATAGACAAAATTATGTTTCTAACAAGCTATGGATCATTGTTCAAACTTTATGATCAAACTGAGCCACTGAATCTGGAAAAAGAAAGAAATTCTACTTATTATTTAAAACAAAGTATTGAACCTTTTTCATTGATAGAGGTCTCGAAAGGGCTTAGCTATCTTGTTAATTGTCTTTTAGGACGTTTTGTTATTGGGCCTTGTTGGACTTCTTGTAGATCTTGTGTATGCACCTAAGTGTTGTTTAATTAGGTGCTATGTGGACTTTAGTTATTTTAGTTTCTAGATAGTTTGCTTTGTTTGGGCATAATATGAATTGTATTGGGCCTTTTTAGTTGTTTGGCCCTTTTTATTAGTTGCAATATAAATAATGATAGAGGTCTTAGAGGGGCTTAGCTATTTTGTTAATTGTCTTTTAGGACGTTTTGTTATTGGACCTTGTTGGGCTTCTTGTAGATCTTGTGTATGTACCTAAGTGTTGTTTAATTAGGTGCTATGTGGAGTTTAGTTATTTTAGTTTCTAGCTTATTTTTTAGTTTGCTTTTCTTGGGCCTAATATGAATTGTATTGGGCCTTTTTATTAGTTGTAGTATAAATAGGCCTCTAGAACCACTTTTATGAAAACTTTTGATCATTTATGAAAGTGATTAGCTTTGTGCTAATTGAGTGAGCATTGCTTCTCTTGGTTCTTGCTTTGATCCTTTAGATTCTTATCAAAGAATTATATTCTTTGTGGCGAATGCTCCTCAGCTTATCAATCTCTAGATTGTGGCGTTGTTTCTACTATTTCTCATCTATTCCGCTTTTTCTTTCCTTCTAATTTTGGTTTCGATTTTGTTACTCTTGGTGCTGAATTTTTAGATCCATATTTGGGGCTTCATCATTTGGTAATTAGAGTTGGAAATTCAGCATCAATTTGTGTGAATTGCTATCCTATTTTGTTGAAACCAGATTCGTGACCGTCGGGCGGCCTATACAACCCGCCAAGCGGGTATGTGTCAAAATTTCTACTCCAGTCTCCAGCATTTTCTGTCAAGTGTAGATCTGAATTTGTGAATTTGCTATGATCCAATCCATGTCTTTTGTGTTGTTTAATGTTCATTTATCAATAATAGATTTAAGGTGAAATTTGTCCTCGAATTCGTGATGAAATTTATCACAAATGATGAAGCCCTAAATATGGATCTAAAAATTCAGCACCAAGAATAACAAAATCGGAACCAAAATTAGAAGGAAAGAAAAAGCGGAATAGATGAGAAATAGTAGGAACAACGCCACAATCCAGAGATTGATAAGTCAAGGAGGATTCGCTACAAAGAATAGAATTCTTTGATAAGAATCTAAAGGTTCAAAGCAAGAACCAAGAGGAGCAATGCTCACTCAATTAGCACAAAGCTAATCACATTCACAAATGATCAAAAGTTTTCATACAAGTGGTCCTAAAGACCTATTTATACTGCAACTAATAAAAAGGCCCAATACAATTCATATTAGGCCCAAACAAAGCAAACTAAAAAATAAGCTAGAAACTAAAATAACTAAAGTCCACATAACACCTAATTAAACAACACTTAGGTGCATACACAAGATTTACAAGAAGCCCAACAAGGCCTAATAACAAAATGTCCTAAAAGACAATTAACAAGATAGCTAAGTCCCTCTAAGACCTCTATCATTCCCTCCTTCTTGGAAAAACTTTGTCCACGAATTTAGCTCTTTTATTCCTACATGAAAACAAAGCAAATATTAGTTTTCAATGAATAACAAAAATCCTACAATTATGGAGACTTGAATCCCTTGAAAAGGCAAATATCTTATTATTTATGTGCTTATATATCGATCTTCTTGGATCAAATACAAGCCTAAAGAAACCATCAATCATCAATAAAATGAAAGCTATCCAAAAAAATGAGGAATATGCAACATCCATTTATCATTAAGCTTGAGTGTATCATGCTTATAGAACTCGTCATTCCCAATCTTTTCACAAACAACAACACATAAAGAGAAAGTCTCATCATGATCATACAAGTCCAAATGATGTACATTAATCTCAAATCTTAAGGACTTTGCTCCACCACCTAAAGATAGTTCATGCAAACCATGAATATCATGCATTTCATAATTTTCATGCAAATCACAAGCAACATATAAATCATAAGCCTTAAGAATTAACACATGTTGTTGCACATCAAATAAAATATAGGGTCTAGAGTTGGTGCAAATTAAAATTTCTCTTCTCTGTGGTTGCATTGTTCCTCATGTGCATCCACCTCCTCTCCAAATTTCCTTGCCCCATTGATCTTTTATGTATAATTCTTCCCTAGGCATCAAAACAAAAGAATTTTTATGGTTAGATGCACAATCAAATTGACAATGACAATTGATCTCAACATCCAAATTAGAAAAAAAAATAAGAGTTTTGCACTCCTCCTTTGAAGGCTCCTCTTCAATTTCTTGCACAAGAGAACTATCACTATCAAACAAAGGCTTAGAATATAAGGCCTTGCATTCCCCTTGAGGAGGCATTTCTTTAAGTCCTTTCACAAGAGAGCCTTCACATTCAAACAAAGTGTTAAAATATAAATAAGAATACTCATCTTTCTTTATCTTTTGCTTTTTCCTTTTCTCTTGTCTGTATTTTTTTTTATCATATTTAATTCATTTACTAAATTCCTATAATATGGATCACTCATGAAACTCATATCAATACCTAAGTATGGGTCTTCCTTTTCTTTCTATTCATTATTTTCTCTCCCTTCACTCTTTTTGTTTTTCTCTTCTTCCTTTTGTTTGTCTTTTTCTTCTTTTCTCTCTTGCCCTCTTTTATCTTTCCTCCTTCCTAGTCTCTCCATCCTCTCACTTATATTCTTATAATTTCTTTGTATTCTTTCAAATCCTTTGTTATCCACCCTTCTTATGCTCTCTATTCCTTCTCCAAACTCATGATTTGCCATTCTAATTTGTTCCCCAAGTTTCAACAATTCTACCATTAGGTAATTTCCATTTGATGAAGTCATACCTACAAGAAAAGTTAGTTCACAAATAATAGAAATATGGACCTCACCACTCAACTAAGTGTTTTCACTCAAGGTTTACTCGTGTTTCACTCTTTAGATACTTTTTCTATAATGTGCACACTTTTCTTTTTCCACTCTTGTTCCTCTTTAGCTCTTACAAAGAACCTCAAAGTTCAAATAAAAAAAGTATTCAATGTGAAATATGTCATGAATTTCAAGCTCAACTTAAGAGGCCAAGAATAGAATTATTCTAGACAAAACCAAGGAAATTTTAAAGACAAGCAATAAAAGCTAAAAAGAAATGAAATTTTACTCAAAAGAATGCCAAGTAAGACAAGAAGAAGACTCAAGGAAAAGAGATAAAAGAAAAAACCAAGAAAAAAATGAAGAACTAGTGTATTCCCCCCTCCAAAATGAAGTCAAATTATATGAAAGAAAAATAATATCACTATGAGAATTGGCTCACCAAAGAGGGTAGGTTTTCTTTTATAATTTGGGCATTTTTTTATAATTTTTTTGCAATTTGGCCCGCAAACTTTTTATAATTGCACTTGGGCCCCTAAATTTTTTTGTATTTTCACTTTTGCCCCTATAAAATTGCCAATTGGTCTTTGAATATTTTCTTTTTTTCTACCTTTAATTTTTTTATTTTGCAAAAACACCCCAACTCTCTCCAAACAAAATTTTTAAGATCTAACAAGTTTCTACTACAAAAATCTCAAAAACACCTCAAGAACACTATGAGTGTTCTTCCCCCAATTTCAAAATTCAAAACTCCAAAATTCAATCTAAATCCCCAATCAACTAAATTTCACCTCAAATCAAGCATCTAGATGTAAAAGAACTCATAAGAAGTATAGATCTAACACCAAAACATCAACTAACATGGAATCAAATGGATCAAAATGTAGATCTACATATGAACACAATAAGAACTAGATGAACACAACTACAAAATTTGACATGAAATTTGAAGGAAACAAGAAAAAATTGACTCAAAAAAGACTAGATGGACACAAGATTTAATGCAAGAGCACTCACAAATTTAGTGGATTTGCTACATCGACGCGCACCCACCCAACGGGTTATGGACGCTGCCCAGTAGACACAAACCAAAATTGGCACCATGAAATTAGTGACTTGCAGTGCAAAATTAACACGAAATTTGGCACAATTGGATGTGTAATTGGTGTTGAATTTGGCTCTAGATACCAATTGATAAATGAACATTGAACAACACAAAAGACATGGATTGGATCATAGCAAACTCACAAATTCATATCTGCACCTGACAGAAAACGCTGGAGACTAGAGTAGAAATTTTGACGCACACTCGTCCAGCGGTCACGAATCCGGTTTCAGCAAAATAGGATAGCAAGCCACACAAATTGATGCTGAATTTCCAGCTCTGATACCAAATGATGAGGCCCCACATATGGATCTAAAAATTCAGCACCAAGAGAACAAAATCGGAACCAAAATTAGAAGGAAAGAAAAAGTGGAATAAATGAGGAATAGTTGGAACGACGCCACAATCCAGAGATTGATAAGTCAAGGAGAATTCGCCACAAAGAATAGAATTCTTTAATAAGAATCTAAAGGTTCAAAGCAAGAACCAAGAGGAGCAATGCTCACTCAATTAGCACAAAGCTAATCACATTCACAAATGATCAAAAGTTTTCGTACAAGTGGTCCTAGTGGCCTATTTATACTGCAACTAATAAAAAGGCCCAATACAATTCATATTAGGCCCAAACAAAGCAAATAAAAAATAAGCTAGAAACTATAATAATTAAAGTCCATATAGCACCTAATTAAACAACACTTAGGTGCATACACAAGATCTACAAGAAGCCCAACAAGGCCCAATAACAAAACGTCCTAAAAGACAATTAACAAGATAGATAAGCCCTTCCAAGACCTCTATCAAAATAGGCCTCTAGGACCACTTGTATGAAACTTTTGGCATTTGTGAATGTGATTAGCTTTGTGCTAATTGAGTGAGCATTGCTCCTCTTGGTTCTTGTTTAGAACCTTTGATCCTTATCAAAGAATTCTATTCTTTGTGGTGAATCCTCTTCGACTTATCAATCTTTGGATTGTGGCGTCGTTCTACCATTTCTCATCTTATACGTTTTTTATTTTCTTCACTTTTTGATTCAATTTGTTACTCTTTGGTGCTGAAATTTTAGATCCATCTTGTGCGTTTTATCATTCATTAAAATTATTGTCGGCTTCAAGCTAGTTTCTAAATTTTATCTAAAGTATTTCTCTAAAAGTTGTTAATTAATGTGTTAGTAAAATTTTAGTAACCCTTAATTTTAAATCCTATTCTAGTCCCTAAAGTTTAGTGGAAGTTTTAGTAAATCATAGAGTTAAGATAATTTTAACGGTTAACCTATGACACTAATATAAAATCTAGAACCTTAGTCCTCTTTTTATGCATTTCGATTTTAATAATAATAATAGTGATATGATCCTGATTGGATTCATATTGTTTTTACGGATCATCCTTGAGTTGATTATCTTGTAACAAGAATTATAGGAATAAAAGAAGATGAAGAAAGGTAGAAGATAAGACTTGCGCAAACAAATAAGAGAATTAATGTAAATGATGTAGAAAAAAATAGTAGCAAGAGAATTAACAAGACAAAAATAGAAAAGACAAAAAAATGGAAGAAGATAGATAAAATAGAAAACCGTGGAAAGGAAAGAAAATGGCAGAAGACACCACACTCTATAGAGAGTGATAAGTCCAACGAAAATTTGCCACAAAGGTATGGAAACCTTTGATAAGAATCAAAAGGTTCTAATACAAGAACCAAAAACAGGAGTCAATGCTCAACTCACACTCATAAATGAGCAAATTTCAATATTATTCAATTCTGTCCAAATGGGAGGGATTTGATGAAACCCCCAAGTGTGGATCTAAAAATTCAGCACCAAGAGTAACAAAATCGAAACCAAAATTAGAAGAAAAGAAAAAATGGAATAGATGAGAATTGGTAGGAATGACGCCACAATTCAAAGATTGATAAGTCGAGGATGATTCGCCATAAAGAATAGAATTCTTTGATAAGAATCTAAAGGTTCAAAATAAAAACCAAGAGGAGTAATGCTCTCTGAATTAGCAAAAACTAATCACATTCAATAATGCCAAAAGTTTCTACAAAGTGATCTTAGAGGCCTATTTATACTACAACTAAGGAAAAGGCCCAAACAACTAAAAAGGCTCAATACAAATCATAGTAGGCCCACACCCAAACAAAGCAAACTAAAACATTAGTTAGCAAATAACTAAAGTCCACATAACACCTAATTAAACAACACTTAGGTGCATACACAAGATCTACAAGAAGCCCAACAAGGCCCACTAATAAAACGTCCTAAAAGACAATTAACAAGATAGTTAAGCCCCTCCGAGACCTCTATCATCTCCTCCTTCTTGGAAGAAATTCATCCACGAATTTAGCTCTTTTATTCCTACATGGAAAAAACAAAGCAAGCATTAGTTTTCAATAAAATAAGAAATCCTACATTTCTAGAGACTTGAATCCCTTGAAAGGGCAAATCTCTCATTATTTATGTGCTTATATATCCATCATCCCGGATCAAATACAAGCACAAGGAAACCATCAAACAACACTAAAATGAAATGCATCGAAGAAGAAATAAGAATGAACAAAAAGTTAGACAAACCATGAACTACATGCCATTTTAAACTCTCAACATGAGTTCCTCTAATAAAAAGACCATGTAATGGCATCATAAGCACACAAAATGGCTCATCCTTAAACATATATGCTCCATGTCTATAGAACTCATTTTTCTCAATCTTTCCACAAACAACAACACATATAGAAGAAGTTTCATTATAACTATGTAATTTCAAATGATGTGTATCAAATAAATCACAAACATTATGCAAATTGAAACCAACTTGAATTAACACATCAAGGAAAACACAACGTTTAGAAACACTTTGGTTCCAATTTTTCTTCTCCCAAGGGTTGGCTTGTTCCTCATGTGCATCCACCTCCTCTCCAAATTGCCTTGCCCATTAATCTTTTATGTACAATTCTTCCTTGGGCATCAAAACAAAAGAATTAATATGGTTAGATGCACAATCAAATTTACAAGAAGAATTAAGTCCAACATCCAAGTTAAAGGAGGGAGTAAGAGTTTTGCACTCCTCCTTTAAGGACTCCTCTTCACTTTCTTGTACAAGAGAAACATCACTTCCAAACAAGGGGTTAGAGTATAAATCTTTGCATTCCTCCTTAAGAAGCTTTTCTTCAAGTCCTTTCACAAGAGAATCTTCATAACAAACAAAGAGTTAGAGTAAAAACAAGAACAATCATATCTTTCTTTATCTTTTGCTCTATCATTTTCACTCTCTTTTTTAATCATTTCCCTTCCCTCCATCTCTTTTTCTCTCATCGCTTTTTCTTTTACCTCTTTTCTTTCTTGTTCTATCTTCTTTCTCAACTTAATTTGATCTTCACTTGCTTCCTTAGGTGAAAGTGATGCAAGTTTGATCTTATGACCTTTATCTACAAAAGTTATCTTATTAGTCTTTTCTTGGTGAGTTACATTTCTTTCAACTTGCCAAGGCCTACCTAACAAAATATGTCCAACTTCCATGGAAACTACATCACACAACACATCATCTTTATATTTTCTAGTTGTAAAACTCACCAACACTTGTTGATCAACAACCAACTCTCCTTCATCACCTAGCCATTTCAAACAATAAGGTTTAGGGCGTGGGGTGGTTTTAAGGTTTAGTTTGCTAACCAACCTAGTGCTAGCCACATTAATACAATTATCCCTATCAATAATCAAAGAGCACAAATTTTCTAGAACCATACATCTAGTTTGAAATATATTTTCCCCTTAAACCCCATCATTATCCTTACATTGAATACCCAACAACCTCCTACACATCATCAATTCCCCATCTAATGGTTTAATACCACATCCACTATAGTTATCACTAGAGGTATTAGATAAGCTAGTAGAAGATAACTCACTAGTGACAACCCCTTTGTCCCTCAAGACCATGGTTGTCTTGTTTGGACAATGTAATGCAATATGTCCTTTACCCAAGCATTTAAAACATTTAGTTGAATTACTTTTAGAAGAAGAAAGAGTACTAGGGTTAGAAACATGTTTACCACTTGGAGACTTTAAACCTTGTTGCTTAGGTGAGGAAGATCACTCCTTCTTGGACTTGTCCTTACCACTAGAAGAATCAAGTGATAGGTCTTCTTGTAGAAATGCTTCCTCTCAAGTTGTCTCTCCACCTTGTAGGCATGGTGTACTAGGTCCTCCAAGCACTCATAGTGTTGCAACTTCACTTGAATGTCTCTATTAAGCCCATATAAGAACTTTGCCATGGTGGTTACACCCTTCTTTTGCACATTGGCTTTCATCATAGCCATTTTGATCTCTTTGTAATACTCATCAACACTCTTGCTTCCTTGAGTAAGTCTTTGTAGCTTGTCTTGAAGGTCTCTCTCATAAGGAGTTGGCACAAATCTACCTCTCAACAACTTTTTCATGTCTTGCCAAGTATAAATCATTGGTCTCCTTCCCCAATCAATGTCTTTTTTCATTTGATTCCACCATACCAATGCATATCCTTCAAATTCTAATGAAACCAATCGAATCTTCTCCTCATCACTATAATCATAGCATGCAAAGACTTGCTCCACTTTCATTTCCCATTCAAGATATACCTCTGGATCACAACTACCTTGAAATCTAGGAATTTTCTCCTTCACAACCTCCATACCTACAAGAAAAGATTAGTGCATATAATAGAATGTTTACACTCATAGTTCACTCGTGTTTCTCTCTTTAGAGGCTCTTTTTATAATGGCACACTTGCCTTTTTCCACTCTTGTTCCTCTTTAGCTCTTACAAAGAACCTCCAAGTTCAAATAAAGAAAGTATTCAATGTGAAATATGTCACGAATGTTAAGCTCAACTTAAGAGGCCAAGAATAGAAATACTCTAGACAAAACCAAGGAAATTTTAAAGACAAGCAATAAAAGCTAAAATGAAATGAAAGTAACACTCAAATTGAAAGCCAAAGGAAGACAATAAGAAGACTTAAAGACAAAGAGATAAAAACAAGTAAGGAAAAATGAAGAGCATGTGTATATCTACCACAAAAAACAAGTCAAAAGTATATGAAAGAAAAATATCACTATGAGAGTTAGCTCACCAAAGAGGGCAGGTTTTCTTTTATAATTTGGGCAATTCTTTTTTTTACAATTTTTTTTGCAATTTGGCCCCTAAACTTTTTATAATTACACTTGGGCCCTAATATTTTTTGTATTTTTACTTTTGCCCCTATATATTTGTTAATTGGTCCTTGAATATTTTATTTTTGAACATTCAACTTTTTTAATTTGCAAAAAACACCCCAACTCCCTCCAAACAAATTTTTTAAGATCAAACAAGTGTTCTACCACCAAAAAAGCTCAAGAACATATGAAGAACACTTTGAATGTTCTTCCCCAATTTTAAAATTCAAAACTCCCAAAATCAACTTTAAATCTCCTATCAAGTAATTTTCACCAAAATTTAAGTGTCTATATGTAAAACAACACAAATCAAGTATGGATTTAACACAAAAACACCAACTAACATGAATTTAGATGGATCAAAATCTAGATTTAAAAAGAACAAATGAAGAACAACAAGAACAAAATTGCTGAGTTTGACATAATTTAGATGAAACGAGATGAGAATAAAACCAAATAAGCTGGATGAACAACAACTAAGGCAGAATGCAAGGAATTAAGCAATGAAAAACTCACAAATTGCTGTCACACCCGCCCAGCGAGTTACGGAGGCAGCCCGGCGGATATGAAATTTTGACGCAGACCCGCCTGGCAGATTGTATAGGCCGCCCGGCGGATACGAATCCGGTTTCAGCAAAATAGGATAGTAAGCCACACAAATTGATGCTGAATTTCTGATACCAAATGATGAAACCTCAAGTATGGATCTAAAAATTCAGCACCAAGAATAACAAAATTGGAACCAAAATTAGAAGGAAAGAAGAAAAAGCAAAATAAATGAGAAATGATAGGAATGACGCCACAAATCAAAGATTGATAAATCGAGAAGGATTCGCCACAAAGAATAAAATTCTTTGATAAAAATCTAAAGGTTCAAAGTAAGAACCAAGAGGAGCAAAGATCTCTCAATTAGCAAAAGCTAATCACATTCAATAATGCCAAAAGTTTCTACAAAGTGGTCTTAGAGGCCTATTTATACTGCAACTAAGAAAAAGGCCCAAACAACTAAAAAGGCCCAATACAATTCATAGTAGACTCAAACCCAAACACAGCAAACTAAAACATTAGCTAGCAAATAACTAAAGTCCACATAACACCTAATTAAATAACACTTAGGTGCATACACAAGATCTACAAGAAGCCCAACAAGGCCCAATAACAAAACGTCCTAAAAGACAATTAACAAGATAGCTAAGTTCCCCTGAGACCTCTATCAAGATTACATCTCTATTTATAGAATTTATTCCAAGGTGCTACTCACACAAGGAGGCTAACACTTAAGCCCAAAGAGTAGGCCCAATTACAAAAATAAGTGAAACAGAAAACTAATGGTCCAATTATACAGTGATAGCTAATCAAAGTCTTCCCCACATTGGACTCTTCATCAACTTGGACTACATGGATCAACTTAAGTGCTTCTCCTTCTAAATTTAACTTGACTGAGAATAAGTTGTTCAATTTTTTGTTTAATCCAAAGTAGCTTTCTTAGCCTTCTTATCTTTTAATCTTGTCATGGTTCCCCAAGTCCTTGTAGTTTTTCTTTAAGCTTTACTCTACTTTGGGTCTCCTTTTGGGCCTCTGAGGTCTTAATCAACTTGGGTCTCCTAGGTTTCCATCATTTCCTCCCTATTCAAAAGAATTCGTCCTCGAATTCGCACTGTCATCACCTACATGAAAGGACATGCATTAGTTTTATTGAATGTGGCATTAAGAAAAGGCCTAACTCTATGGAAACTTGATTTCCTTTGAATGGAAAGTCTCTTATTCATCGTGTGCCTACACACCCAACCTCCCGGGTCAAAAACAAGTCTAAAGAACCCATCACATGTAACTTCTAGATTAGAGAATTTTTTACTTTTTATGCATAGCTCTTCAACTTGGCCAAGGCTATTAAAGGGTAAGGCAACACACCCAAGTCTCAACAATTTTACATTATTATTCAAAACATCATGCAAACCCAACACATCATGACTTAACACATGTTCTTACACATCCACTAAATCATAAAATATGGTAGTGTGTGTCAAGGATTTCTTCTTCTTATTGTTCCCTTGTTTTGCATATTGATCTACCACTTCATCAAATTGAGTCTTTATGTGCAATTTGGTTTTAGGTTTAGGTGTTAGCCATTCTCTACTAGTCTTCAACTCCTCCTTTTCCTCTTGCAATTTTTTTGAACTTGGATTAGTCGTGCAAGTGGTCAAATTCAGATTTGAAGTCTTGAAATGTCCACAATGATGAGGATCAAGAAGGGCATTTAAGAGGAAAGGAAAGAGCAAAGAGGAAAGAACCCTCAATTGGGTCAAAAGGGCCCAAGAAGAAAAAAACTAAAGGAGACGATCATATGATTGGGCTAGGAACACCTACAAGGAGAAGAGTAAAGAGACCCAAGGAACATTTAGAGGTGATCAACACACTACAAGATCAAGCCCAAAAAGGGAGAAGATAGCCCAAGATGGTGCACTTAATTCAAGTTGAAGAAGGCCCAACTTAGCGAACTTAATAATGCACCAACCATGGGCTTGCAACCTAAATTTTATTCAATTTAAATGTTTTTAGATCATATTTTAATTGTAATAAATGGGCTGGTTGAATGCTAATTTGGAGCCCAAGTTTAAATCCTAGATTAAGTTGCTTTTGAATTGAATTTAAAATTGCAATTTGGGCCTTAAGCTTTCTTGGGCCCTTGTTTATGTTCTTTAGAAATAGGGTTAGCCTCCTTAGAATAAACTCTATAAACAGATATGTAATTCCTTTCATTTGACAAAGTTGAATAATATTGAGGATTGCTCATTTGTGAGTGTGAGTAGAGCATTGGCCCCTCTTTTTGGTTCTTAGATTAGAACCTTTTTGGTTCTTATCAAAGGTTTCCATACCTTTGTGGCGAATCTTCGCTTGGCTTATCACTCTCTATAGAGTGTGGCGTCTTCTGCCATTTTCTTTCCTTCCCGTTTTCTTTATTTTATATCGTTTCCATTTTCTTGTCTTTTTCTATTTTGTATTGTTAATTCTCTTGCTATTATTTTTTTGTGCGCAATTTACCTTAATTCTCTTATCTATTTGCTCAAGTCTTATCTTCTACCTTTCTTCATTTTCTTGTTCCTATAATTTTTGTAACAAGATAGCCAACTCAAGGACGATCCATAAAAACAGTATGAATCCAAATTCGGGATCATATCAATTAAGTTCCTTCCAGCCGTGAGGCATTTGTGTCTTTGAAAGCTCAACTTCAGTTTCATTTGATGTCTCACATTCTTCCTTTGGAAGCACTTCTTCAAATCCCTTTAAAAGAGAATCATCACAACTGAACAAAGAATTATAATTTAAGACAGAGTTAACAATTTTTTTAGCAAATGCATTCTCATGTTCTTTCTCTTCTTCTTTCACTTTTTCTTTCTGTTTTTCTCTACTACTTATCTCTTTTTCTTTGCTTCCTTTCTCTTTTTCTCTACTTCTTTTCTCATGACTTCTTCTATTTCTCTCCTAGTTGTCAAACATCTTATGAAGTTCTTCCTTTTCTCTTTGAAAGATTCTCTCCAAGTGCCTTGATAGGCCTTGAAGTTTGAGTTCCCCTTCCATAGTCAAGCTTCAAAGAAAACAAGTTAGTAGACAAAAAAAAGGACCTCACCATTCTTTTAAGTGTCTCACTCTAAGAATGGAATTCACTTGTGTTTCACACAATTTTAGCTTTTGATTAATGAATCTCTCTTGCCTTTTACCTCTCATGTCCTCTTTTACAAGTTCTTAAATAGAATCCCAGTGCATATCAATTATCAAAAGCACATACAATTGTAAACGGTCTTCACAAGTGTTATCACTAAGAAATCCAAGAAAAGAAATACTTTAGACAAAACTAAAAGGAAATTTGAAAGACAAACAAGAAAAGCTAATTAGAAAAGGGTAAAACTCAAATGGAATTGCAAGAAAGACAAAAAAAGGAATAGTGGAAGAGATGAAGAAGAAATGTGCCAGTTTGGATATTGAGAACAACACCACTTTTTATGAATTCCTTAAGGTAACCAAATTTAAATTATTTAAGTGCAAGGGGGAATTTTTTTTTTTTAATTCTTC
This sequence comes from Spatholobus suberectus, assembly GCA_004329165.1. Taxonomy (NCBI): domain Eukaryota; kingdom Viridiplantae; phylum Streptophyta; class Magnoliopsida; order Fabales; family Fabaceae; genus Spatholobus; species Spatholobus suberectus. The sequence goes on along the minus strand of CM014729.1, from coordinate 49,840,625 downwards.
GATTTTTTTTATTTTTTATCTATTATTCTTTTCTTTTCTTTTTTGATTTTATTGTTCTAGAATATATTTTTTTTACCCCTATTTTTTTTTTTGCACTTGCAACAGATTTTATATGCCTAATAACGTATATAGTCTTTAGGTGCTACAAGACAAGTGAAATGAATTGCACAAAAATTAAAGAGAAATAAATTGTGCAAAATTAAGGATAATTATGATAATTAAAACTCAATTATGGCACAATTAAGGACAGCTAATGACAATTAATGATAATAAATGACAATAAATGACACAATTAAGACAATTAATCAGGAAACAAAACACAAGAACACTACCAAACTCTAGGATCCGAGCTCTAGATATCACATGATATAATCCTGATTGGATTCATATTGTTTTTTACGGATCATCCTTGAGTTGGTTATCTTGTAACAAGAATTATAGGAATAAAAGAAAATGAAGAAAGGTAGAAGATAAGACTTGCACAAACAAATAAGAGAATTAATGTAAATGGCACAAAAAAAAAATAGTAGCAAGAGAATTAACAAGACAAAAATAGAAAAGACAAGAAAATGGAAGAAAATATATAAAATAGAAAAACGTGGAAAGGAAAAAAAATGGCAGAAGACGCCACACTTTATAGAGAGTGATAAGTCCAATGAAAATTTGTCACAAAGGTATGGAAACCTTTGATAAGAACTAAGAAAGGTTCAATCTAAGAACCCCAAAGAGGAGCCAATGCTCTACTCACACTCACAAATGAGTAAACCTCAATATTATTCAATTCTATCTAAATGGGAGGGATTACATCTCTATTTATAGAATTTATTCCAAGGTGCTACTCACACAAGGAGGGCCCAATTACAAAAATAAGTGAAATAGAAAACTAAAGGTCCAATTATACAGTGATAGCTAATTAAAGTCTTCCCCACATTGGGTTCTTCATCAACTTGGACTACTTGGATCAACTTAAGTGCTTCTCCTTCTAAATTTAACTTGACTGAGAATAAGTTGTTCAATTTTTTGTTTAATCCAAAGTAGCTTTCTTAGCCTTCTTATCTCTTAATCTTGTCATGATTTCCCAAGTCCTTATAGTTTTTCTTTAAGCTTTGCTCTACTTTGGGTCTCCTTTTGGGCCTCTGAGATCTTAATTAACTTGGGTCTCCTAGGTTTCCATCAAATAGGAGCAATTAAATTTTAAGTTTCTAATTGATTAGTTTAGTCTTTTATTAAGTACCCAAGGCCTATAGTGTAAAAATTGAAATTTGTTAATCATCTTAGGCAACTTAAGATTAAGTATCCAACTTTGAAAATTTTCTAAGTAACTTTAGCCTTTAAATTAGGTACTTAAAGTAGTTAAATAAAATTTGATAAGTAAATACCTACTGCTTAATCATGATTAATTTCCCTAAAGATTACCTTATTATTTAATTACATATTTCTTAATAGTTTACATTTAAATTGTTCAGTTTATAATTTGTTGTAGATATTTCTATATAAATGTATATATCCCGAACTATTATGCCATTATGTGAATAGAGATTAAGTCTTTACATAGTGAAGTTAAGACATTGAGAATGAGAGTACTAGTGCTCAGATTTGTTGAGACCAGGAAAACCTCTGTTCAAAAATAAGTCTCTTAGTAAATGAACTATTAGTTAGATGAGCAATGGGTTGCGATGGATATGAGGTTGGCATGAAACCCTGCAAGGAAAAGTCACAGTTTGGTACGCTGAGGATCAAAATGCAGGGGCCCACTTGCAAAGGTCTTGGGGATATGGTATTGAGTGGTGGAAGTCCCAATGGCCTAGGTATCACTCTTGAGTCGGGATATTTACCTGACCAAGCTTGATAACCCCGTCAACTATTCAACATTCTAGGATTGGTGCGAAAGTATACCTATGTGTGGACAGTGGATGTTCGGAGTTGAAAGATTACTCTGTTCCTCTATGATGATGAGGATTATACCATGATGATGATGATATGAGAAAGAGGTATATGTACTTCCAATCACTTCCTAATTCTGGTGTGATGTGTTGCTCATCTATGGGAAGTATGGATCCATACAGAGTAAAGGATAGACTATATAACTTAGATAAAAATCCTAGGTTCCTTTCTTATGATTGTCAACTGTGTTTTATCGCGTGTTTGATGGTAGGAAATCCTACCATCTATGTGAAAGTGATTTTGAGAATAAATTACCTCACTCATCTACCTTTTCTTTCTATGTATGTTATTTATGGATGGATACATGAAGATGGTAGTGATGCCCAATGATCATGCCTCTATGCTGCTCTAGATGATTCAGAGACTGCTCAAGTGAACTAGGAATTGTAGGACCATGGAGCCTGCTTTCTTTTTGGTTGTATAGGGGATGGGATATGTTATAGACATTGTTCTAATTTAGGTCCCTTTTTGCTATATATAGTGGGGTAGGTAGTGTCTCTTGCTCTGTATTTTGGCTATTTCCCTGTGTCCCATTTGACTTTCTATGTATTCAATTTTGATGTATTTGAGATGTACTCAAAACTTATGTACAGTACTTGATGCATAATATATAGACCATATTTATTTTATCTTTTACTCTCATTTTCAAATTCTATTTTACATTTTATTTTTCTATTTTAAAAAGCAACGTATACGAATTGAACATAAATAAATGAAAAAAAATTTACCCGCTTTTTCATCAATTGATTAATAATAACTAGTTAAATAAATAAACATATACGAGTTGTGTCCAATGTGAACGACTGTTACATTTAATGGTATCAGAGCAGTTCTTTGCTACAAGCCTGGGTATGGCCTTGACTTCTTGCATGTTGTGTGTTGTTGCATTCACTGTTGATAAAACAGGGATGTGAGATAAGTTGTTTGTTCTTAGATTTATTGTTGAAAAATAGAAGTGTAAGATAAATCTTACTAGTAATAGGTAGGAAGATAATATCATATAAGGAAGGTAGCAGAAGTCTAATTCATCCTGCTTGCTCGAAAAGAATCAGCGGAAACAACTTGCAAACCCAGTGGAAGAACATCAATAAGAATATTCTTGTTGTAGGTTACAAAGTACATTAGTGTGAAAATGTATAACTAAGACAAGTTTTGGCTAAGGAAAGACTTGGTATTTAAGAGTGTCCATTGTGACCCATCTTTCTTTCTTGGGAACTTACTTGGTGTACTAATTCACAAATCTACAGTTACTTCTCCAATACATGGTATTATTCATGGAGAGTTTGGACAAATGTTTTCTTTTCAAAAGAAGATGACTAAGAGACCAAGGACCAATGATGCTACACAACATTTGCTTGGAAGGATGATTGTTGTCTTAAAAAGGAATGTTGAGTCTGCTAATTGCAAATGTTTGACAGCCTTTAGAAAGAATGACTGCCTCAATTAAAGGGATGCTTTGACCTAAATAAAGCTTAACTTTGGATTTTTAGAAAACTCGCGAGACGATGATTGCTGTGAAGTTATTTTCACAAGGAAATGACTAATGTTTACTATGATTGAATGGCTTCCTATATAAATATTTCTTTGAGAAAATCAATATTAGTTTTCTCAACTAAATTATTCTTCATATAACTATTCAATAAGAAAATGATTGAGGAACACTAGTCCTTTCTTATGAATCCTTATTAAGTATGTTGATAGGAACTCATGGCTGACACAGATACTCAAACTAGAGAAGGTACAAGTTCTTCACGAGTTAGCTGCCACAATAGCTCAGCAAGCGAAGGTTATTGATCAGCTCACCACCACACTTCTTCAGCAACCACCTTCGGTATATGAAGTTTCTTCATATGATGAATGGGGTACCAGATATTCAATGTGACCTACTACGATATCTTAGAGAAATCACCAATAACATCGACATCGGTATCCAAGTCATAAGATGAAGCATGCACAATGGAAGAATACTAAGCGAAAGGAGTTTTATAATAAGAAGAAACATTTCTATTTCCCATCTCGATTCTCTGACAATATCTTTGAACAAAAGAACCATGCCACTAGAAATTTAAATTTCAAAGCTAAAGATACTATTCATTGCTTCTGATGTAGGGGACCCCATCTGGTAAGAGATTGAGGGCAGAAGATCGTAACTTGTTTCAAGTGCGAGAGGAGTGGAAACTATACCAAGAAGGGAACCTGGCAATAGTGACTAGAGAAATAACAACAACAAATTTGAAGTTAAAGAACAGACGACAGCATAAACAAGTGTTTACAACAAGCAATGCTAACACCATTCAATCAAGATAACCCTCAGACTGAATTATTACTTTAGGCTAAGTTGTTCTTTCATCCTAGGTTATAATGTAATAGGAACCTTATTATCCTTAATCAAACATTCAAACGTTTCCTTGTTTTCTTTTGAATCGTCAAATCCTTTTATATTGTAAGACTCTGCTTCTTAGGAATAGTAATGAAATTTCATAAATTTATTCTGACTTGAATCGTCAAATTCTATTTCTCATTTTCTAGTTAATATGATTGCTGTCATTTTCTTTTTTTAAAACCCATATGGCATAATTTGTCCCAATATATCAATGAGGATAAGAATCATTCTAGATCACTTGTCTTGCTATTTAACCTAATCATTCTCGACAACAATCCTAGACTTAGAAAACCTTTCATATATACATATGTCATTTAGACAATGATGATAAAATTGTCTAATATTCAACTATTTGTTCTACAATCAATATTGATTTAAGTTATTTGACTATACCTTAGTTAAATTATTTTCTCTAATTTGCCAATAATTGATTACTCGTCATTTCATATCAATCAAATCGATCCTTTGAAGACCTTTCTAAAACTCAATGATGTATCAATAGCTTTTCGATATCTCAAATCGTTTAAGTATTTCTTTGCTAACTACACTTGATAAGTTTTGTCAAGATTCTACTAGTTATTGTTTTTAGCTAAATCATTCCTCAATGGTATCATTCAAATTTATTTTCAAACTTTCGAATATATACATATATATAAGGAGCGATTCCTATGAAAACACCTGCTTATATGAGAACAACTAATAATAACCATTAGATCAAGATTAAAAATAATAGATGGTTGAAATTAAAACCCTATTAAAAACACCTTTTATGACATCATCAATGTTGTTGCTACTGCCGTCACTACCCTTACCACCATCACCCTTCCTTCACCACCACTACCATTGTCACTGCCACCATCACCAATGGCAGTGGCGACAACGATGTTGGTAGTGGTGGTGGGGTGGCGGTGGCGATGGTAGGGGTGCAACGGCGATGATGTGGTGAGGGTGGTGACAGCAGTGATGGTGGCGGCGACTGTGGTAGTGGTGGTGAGGAAGGGGCGACGGTGGTAGGGGTAGTGATGGCAATAGCAATGACATTGATGATCTCATAAGAGGTGTTTTTAACAAGGTTTAATCTCAACCGTCTATTATTTTTAATCTTGATATAAGGGTTGTTATTAGTTGTTCTCATACAAACAAATGTTCTCACAAAAGTCGCTCTCTCTCTCTCTCTCTCTCTGTATATATATATATATATATTCCTTCCTTAAATCCTTAAAATTGTTTCTTTCTTTATTAAAATTATCTTAATAGTAATGATAGGATTCAAATTCCTATGTTTGACTTTTCATTCATAATGCTTTATCAACCACTTATATTGATTCAGATTAAGTTACTTTCTTAAGTATTCCCTTAATTTTACTTAACATATCTTAATCCTTTTTTCATTTGATTCCATCATACCAATGCATATCCTTCAAATTTCAATGAAACCAATCTAATCTTCTTTTCATTACTATAATCAAAGCATGCAAAGACTTGATCCACTTTCATCTCTCATTCAAGATAAATCTCCGGATCACAACTACCTTGAAATTTAGAAATTTTCTCCTTCACACCCTCCATACCTATAAGAAAAGGTTAGTGCAAACAATAGAAAAAATTTGGACCTTACCACTCAACTAAGTGTTTACATTCAAAGTTCACTCGTGTTTCTCTCTTTAGGGGCTTTTTCTATAATGTGCACATTTGCCTTTTTTCAGTCTTATTCCTCTTTAGCTCATACAAAGAACCTCCAAGTTCAAATAAAGAAAGTATTCAATGTGAAATATGTTACAAATGTCAAGCTCAACTTAAGAGGCCAAGAATAGAAATACTCTAAACAAAACCAAGGAAATTTTAAAGACAAGCAATAAAAGCTAAAATAAAATGAAAGTTTACTCAAAAGAATGCCAAGGAAGACAAAAGAAAGACACGAAGATAAAGAAATAAGAACAAGTAAGGAAAAATGAAGAGCATGTGTATTTCCACCACCAAAAACAAGTCAAAGTATATGAAAGAAAAATAATATCACTATGAGAGTTAGCTCACCAAAGAGGACAGGTTTTCTTTTATAATTTGGGCCTTTTTTTTTTATAATTTAGCCCCCAAACTTTTTATAATTGCACTTGGGCTCCTATATTTTCACTTTTGCCCCTGTATATTTGTTAATTGGTCTTTGAATATTTTCTTTTTGAACCTTCAACTTTTTTTAATTTGCAAAAATGTCCCAACTCCCTTCAAACAAAATTTTTAAGATCAAACAAATGTTCTACCACCAAAAAATTCAAGAACATATGAAGAACACTTTGAATGTTCTTCCCCAATTTCAAAATTCAAAACTCCAAAATTCAATCTAAATCTCAACAATCAACTAAATTTCACCTCAAATCAAGCATCTAGATATAAAACAACTCAGAAGAAGTATAGATCTAACACCAAAACATCAACTAACATGGAATCAAATAGATCAAAATGTAGATCTATACATGAAAAAAATGTAGATCTACACATGGTACAACATTGGACGAATTAAGAAGAGATTAACTCAAATAAGACTAAATGAACAAAAACAAAAACAGCAAGATACAAGAATTATGCAAGAAGACTCACAAATTTGCTAGATTTGCATCATCGACGTCGTACCCGCCCGGCGGGTTATGGAGGCCGCCCGGCGGACACACGAACGATCGGATTTGTGCAGCGGTCGCACCCGCCCGGCGGGTCGTATAGGTCGCCCGGCGGGATCGCGAATCCGATTCTAACTAATTCTTACAAATTAGCTCTGATACCAAATGATGTAACCCCAAATTGGATCAATAATTTCAGCAACAATGAGTAATAATTTGGAACCAAAAAGTGAAGAAAATAAAAAGCGGAAATGGTGAGAAATGGTAGGAACAATGCCACAATCTGAAGATTGATAAGTCGAGAAGGATTCGCCACAAAAAATAGAATTCTTTGATAAGAATCTAAAGGTTCAAAGCAAGAACCAAGAGAAACAATGCTCACTCAATTAGCACAAAGCTAATCACATTCACAAAATGACCAAAAGTGTTTTTACAAGTGGTCCTAGAGGCCTATTTATACTACAACTAATAAAAGACCCAATACAAATAAAACTAAAACATAAGCTAGGAACTAAAATTAATTAAAGTCCACTTAACACCTAATTAAGCAACAATTAGGTGCATAAAAAGGTCTACAAAAAGCCCAACAAGGCCCAATACAAAAACAACCTAAAAGACAAATAACAAGATAGCTAAGCCCTTTCGAGACCTCTATCATTATGCACCATTTACTTTAATTCTCTTATCTGTTTGCGCAAATCTTGTCTTCTTCTTTTCTTTTGTTTCTATAATTCTTGTTACAAGACAACCAACTCAAGGACGATCCATGAAAATAGTATAACTCCTAATTAGGATCATATATGTGGTATCAGAGCCTGGTTCCTAGAGTTTGGTAGTGTTCTCATGTTCTTCAATTTTTGGGGGAAAACAATTAATGTTCATCACTCATTGAGAACCCGAAAATTGTGGATTCTTGTAATTACTGTCATTTATTATTGTCATTATTGTTTCTCTTTAATCTGCGCAGTCAAATTTCTTGATCCTTGCAATCTACCATTTATTGTTATTGCTATTATTGCGCAATTCATTGCTATTATTGTTCCTTGATCTTGAGCAATTTAATTCCATGATGTTGGCAAATCTGCATTAAAAAGCACCATTTTTCTTTCTGAAGGATAATCAAGGCAAAGTAAAAAGAAAAAAATCCCACTCTCGATGGAAAAAAAAAACAAAGAAGATATAAAAAGGAGAAATCTGTTCCTGAAAAGTAAACAAAAAAAGAGAGAAAAAGATAAAGAAAACTACCCTTGCATTTGAAGAACTTAATTTTTATTACCTATAATCGGTGCTATCCTTTTGTCCTTATTGCGCCTTTCTTTCTACTATTATTCCTTTGTCTTCTTGTGCTCCATTTGAGTTTTACCTTTTTTTCTAAATTAACTTTTCATGTTTGTCTTTTAAATTCCCTTTTAATTTGGTCCAAAGTATTTCTTTTTCTTGGACTTCGGAGTGATAACTTTTGTGACGCTCATTCGCAACGGGAGACGATCAAGCCCAAAACAGGAAAAGATAGCCTGAGATGGAAGGCCCAACCTAGGGGAGATAATAATGCACCAACCATGAGCTTATTTAAATGTTTTTCTATTATTTGTATTAACCTTTTCTTGTAGGTATGAAGGGTGTGAAGGAGAAAATTCCTAAATTTCAAGGTAGTTATGATCCAAAGCTTTATCTTGAATGGGAGATGAAAATCGAGAAAGTCTTTGCATGTTTTGATTATAGTAATGAAAAGAAGATTAGATTGGTTTCATTGGGATTTAAAGGATATGCATTAGCATGGTGGAATCAAATGAAAAAAGACATTGATTGGGAAGGAGACCAATGATCTATACTTGGCAAGACATGAAAAAGTTGTTGAGAAGTAGATTTGTGCCATCTCTTCATGAGAGAGACCTTCAAGACAAGCTACAAACTTACTCAAGGAAGCAAGAGTGTTGATGAGTATTACAAAGAGATGAAAATGGCTATGATGAAAGCCAATGTGCAAGAGAAGGGTGAAACCACCATGGCAAGGTTCTTATATGGGCTTAATGGAGACATCCAAGTGAAGTTGCAACACTATGAGTGCTTGGAAGACCTAGTGCATCATGCCAACAAGGTGGACAGACAACTTGAGAGGAAGCATTCCTACAGGAAGACCCATCACTATGATTCTTCTAGTGGTAAGGACAAGTCTAAGAAGGAGGGATCTTCCTCACCTAAGCAACAAAGTTTAAAGTCTCCAAGTGATAAACATGTTCCTAACCCTAGTACTCTTTTCTACTTCTAAAAGTAGTTCAACTAAATGTTTTAAATGCTTGAGTAAAGGACATATTGCATTACATTGTCCAAACAAGACAACCATGGTCTTGAGGGACAAAGGGGTTGTCACTAATGAGTTATCTTCTACAAGCTTATCTAATACCTCTAGTGATAATTATAGTGGATGTGGTACCAAACCGCTAGATGGGGAATTGATAATGTGTAGGAGGTTGTTGGGTGCTCAAGGTAAGGATAATGAGGTGTTCAAGGGGAAAACATGTTTCAAACTAGGTGCATGGTTTTAGGAAATTTGTGCACTTTGATTATTGATGGGGGTAGTTGTATTAATGTGGCTAGCACTAGGTTAGTTAGCAAACTAAACCTTAAAACCACCCCCACACCCTAAACTTTATTGTTTGAAATGGCCAGGTGATGAAGGAAAGTTGGTTGTTGATCAACAAGTGTTGGTGAGTTTTACAATTGGAAAATATAAAGATGATGTGTTATGTGATGTAGTTTCCATGGAAGTTGGATATATTTTGTTAGGTAGACCTTGGCAAGTTGAAAGAAATGTAACTCACCATGGGAAGACTAAAAGATCACTTTTGTACATAAAGGTCATAAGATCAAACTTGCATCACCTTCACCTAAGAAAGCAAGTGAAGATCAAATTAAGTTGAGAAAGAAGATAGAACAAGAAAGAAAAAAGGTAAAAGAAAAAGAGATGAGAGAAAAAGAGATGGAGGGAAGGGAAATGATTAAAAAAGAGAGTGAAAATGAGAGAGCAAAAGATAAAGAAAGATATGATTATTCTTGTTTTTACTCTAACTCTTTGTTTGTTATAAAGATTCTCTTGTGAAAGGACTTGAAGAAAAGCTTCCTAAGGAGGAATGCAAAGATTTATACTCTAACCCCTTGTTTGGAAGTGATGTTTTTCTTGTACAAGAAAGTGAAGAGGAGTCCTTAAAGGAGGAATGCAAAACTCTTACTCTCTCCTGTAACTTGGATGTTGGACTTAATTCTTCTTGTAAATTTGATTGTGCATCTAACCATATTAATTCTTTTGTTTTGATGCCCAAGGAAGAATTGTACATAAAAGATTAATGGGCAAGGCAATTTGGAGAGGAGGTGGATGCACATGAGGAACAAGCCAACCCTTGGGAGAAGAAAAATTGGAACCAAAATGTTTCTAAACGTTGTGTTTTCCTTGATGTGTTAATTCAAGATGGTTTCAATTTGCATAATGTTTGTGATTTATTTGATACACATCATTTGCAATTGCATAGTTATAATGAAACTTCTTCCATATATGTTGTTGTTTGTGGAAAGACTCAGAAAAATGAGTTCTATAGGCATGAAGCATATATATGCTTAAGGATGAGCCATTTTGTGTGCCTATGATGTTATTACATGGTCTTTTTATTAGAGGAACTCATGTTGAGAGTTTAAAATGGCATAGAGTTCATCGTTTGTCTAACTTTTTGTTCATTCTTATTTCTTCTTGGATGCATTTCATTTTAGTGTTGTTTGATGATTTCCTTGTGCTTGTATTTGATTCGAGAGGATGGATATATAAACACATAAATAATAAGAGATTTTCCCTTTCAAGGGATTCAAGTCTCCATAAATGTAGGATTTCTTATTCTATTGAAATTTAATACTCGCTTTGTTTTTTCCATGTAGGAATAAAGGAGCTAAATTCATGGATGAATTTCTTCCAAGAAGGAGGGGATAATAGAAGTCTTAGAGGGACTTAGCTATCTTGTTAATTGTCTTTTAGGACGTTTTGTTAGTGGGCCTTGTTGGGCTTCTTGTAGATCTTGTGTATGCACCTAAGTGTTGTTTAATTAGGTGCTATGTAAACTTTAGTTATTTGCTAGCTAATGTTTTAGTTTGCTTTGTTTGGGTTTAGGCCTACTATGAATTGTATTGGGCCTTTTTATTAGTTGTAGTATAAATAGGCCTTTAAGACCACTTTGTAGAAAAACTTTTGATCATTTGTGAGATTGATTAGCTTTGTGCTAATTGAGTGAGCATTGCTCCTCTTGGTTCTTGCTTTGAACCTTTATATTCTTATCAAAGAATTCTATTCTTTGTGACGAATCCTCCTCAACTTATCAGTCTTCGAATTGTGGCATCGTTCTTACCATTTCTCATCTATTCCGCTTTTATTTTCTTCACTTTTTGGTTCCGAATTATTACTCATTAGTGCTGAATTTTTAGACCCATTCTAGGGTTTTCATCAAGCTTTCATAGGCCTATGCTTATGTTCTTTAAAATTAAGGTTAGCCTCCTTGGAATAAACTCTATAAATAGAGGTGTAACCGCTTTCATTTCACAAGTTGAATAAGATTGAAGTTTTTGACTCCATTGTGAGTGTGAGTTGAGCGTTGGCTCCTCTTTTTAGTTCTTAGATTCAACCTTTAGGTTCTTATCAAAGGTTTCTACACCTTTGTAGCGAATCCTCGCTTGGCTTATCACTCTATCAGAGTGTGGCACCTTCTCTTCTATTCGATGTTTTTTCTATTTTATTTCTCTTCTTCCACTTCTTGTCATTTTAACTCTCTTGCCTACTTGTTAAGCACCATTTACTTTAATTCTCTTATCTGTTTGCACAAGTCTTGTCTTCTTCTTTTCTTTTGTTTCTATAATTCTTGTTACAAGACAACCAACTCAAGGACAATCCACAAAAACAGTATAACTCCTAATCAGGATCATATCATGTGGTATCAGAGCCTGGTTCCTAGAGTTTGGCAGTGTTCTCGTGTTCTTCAATTTTTGGGGGAAAATAATTAATGTTCATCACTCATTGAGAACCCAAAAATTGTGGATTCTTGTAATTACTGTCATTTGTTATTGTCATTATTGTTTTTCTTTAATCTGCACAGTTAAATTTCTTGTTCCTTGATCTTGAGCAATTTAATTCCATGATGTTGGCAAATTTGCATTAAAAAGCACCATTTTTCTTTCTAGAGGATAATCAGGGCAAAGTAAAAAGAAAAAAAATCCCACTCTTGAAGGAAAAAAAAAACGAAAAGGATATAAAAGGAGAAATCTATTCCTGAAAAGTAAACCAAAAAAAAGAGGAAAAAAACTAACCTTGCATTTGAAGAACTTAATTTTTATTACCAATTCCGAAATTGCTATAATCAATGCTATCCTTTTGTCCTTATTGCGCCTTTTCTCTCTACTGTTATTCCTTTGTCTTCTTGTACTCCACTTGAGTTTTATCTTTTTTTCTAAATTAACTTTTCATGTTTGTCTTTTAAATTCCCTTTTAGTTTGGTCCAGAGTATTTCTCTTTCTTGGACTTCTAAGTGATAACTTTTGTGATGCTCGTTCGCAACGAGAGACGATTAAGCCCGAAATGGAAGGCCTAACCTAGGGGAGATAATAATGCACCAACCATGGGCTTGCTTTCATTTATTTAAATGTTTTTGGGCCCGTTTTAATTGTAATAAATGGGCTGATTTGATTCTAACTAGGAGCCCAAGTTTCAATCCTAGATTAGGTTTCTTTTGAATTCAATTTAAGTTGTAATTTGGGCCTCAAGCTTTCTTGGGCCTTTGCTTATGTTCTTTAGAATTAGGATTAGCTTCCTTGGAACAAACTCTATAAATAATGGTGTAACCCCTTTCATTTCACAAGTTGAATAGGATTGAAGTTTTTGACTCCATTGTGAGTGTGAGTTGAGTGTTGACTCCTCTTTTTCGGTTCTTAGATTGAACCTTTTTGGTTCTTATCAAAGGTTTCCACACCTTCATTGCGAATCTATGCTTGGCTTATCTAATGGAGATCAAGGAAGGCATTCAAGAGAAAAAAGAAGAGCTAAGGAGAAGGAAAGCTTAATTGGGCTAGAAGGCCCAACAGCCAGGACAAGAGCTAGGAAAATAAAGGATATCTTGCTTGAAAAAGAGATCAACACATACAAGCTCAAGCCCAAAGTAGGAAGGAAGAGCTCAAGATGGTGCATTTGATTCAAATGGAAGAAGGCCCAACCTAATGCACCAATTATGGGCTTGCAACCTAGTTTTTTTTATGAGCTTTTATTTAAGTGTTTGGGTGCTTTTTTTTTTATAATAAATAGGCTGGTTTTATACTAAATTAGGAGCCCAATTTCTAGTCTTAGTTTAGGTTTCTTTTAAGTTTAAAAATAAATTGTAATTTGTGCCTTAAGCTTTCTTGGGCCTTTGCTTATGTTTCTTTAGAATAAACTCTATAAATAGAGATGTAATCCCTCTCATTTGACAGAAAGTTGAATAATATTGAGGTTTACTCATTTGTGAGTATGAGTAGAGCATTGGCTCCCCTTTAGAGTTCTTCGATTGAACCTTTCTTGGTTCTTATCAAAGGTTGCTATACCTTTGTGGCAAATCTTCGCTAGACTTATCACTCTCTATAGAGTGTGGTGTCTTCTGCCATCTTCTTTCTATTCCATTTTCTTTATTTTATCTATCATTTCCATTTTCATGCCTTTTTTATTTTGTTTTGTTAATTCTCTTGATACTATTTTTTCTGCGCCATTTACATTAATTCTCTTATCTGTTTGTGCAAGTTTTATCTTCTACCTTTCTTCATTTTCTTTTATTCTTATAATTCTTATTACAAGATAACCAACTCAAGGATCATCCGTAAAAACAATATGAATTCAACCAGAATCATATCATTATCACTCTCCTAGAGTGTGGCGCCTTCTCTTCTATTCGATGTCTTTTCTATTTTATTTCTCTTCTTCCATTTCTTGTCATTTTAACTCTCTTGCCTACTTGTTATGCACCATTTACTTTAATTCTCTTATTTGTTTGCGCAAGTCTTGTCTTCTTCTTTTCTTTTGTTTCTATAATTCTTGTTACAAGACAACCAACTCAAGGACGATCCACGAAAATAGTATAAAGAGAAAAATAAAAAGAAAACTACCCTTGCATTTGAAGAACTTAATTTTGAGTAGCAATTCTGAAATTGCTATGATTGGTGCTATCCTTTTGTCCTTATTGCGCCTTTCTTTCTACTATTATTCTTTTGTCTTCTTGTACTTGATAAACTCCAAGATAGATCTTAATTTTCAACACCTCAAATTTTCCCAAATTGAATCCACAAACCAGAATTTGAAAAAAAGAAAGAAAATGGAAAAGAAAAGGAATGGAGAAGACGCCATAATCAATTCATGATTGATGAGTCAATGAGAATTCGCCACAAAGAAATTATTCTTTGATAAGAATCTAATGGTTCAATCCAAGAACTTAGAAAGAACACTCTCTTAGCAAAAATGCTATCAATTTCTTAATTTCTCAAAAGTGTTTACCAAGTGTCCATAGGGACCTATTTACACTATCACTAAAATAAGGCCCAAATAGTAACAAGTCCAAAACAAGTCATATTGGTCCAAACATAGTCAATTAAAAAGAATAAGCCAACAACTCCACTAAAGCCCAACAAAGGCCCTAAATAAAAGTGCTCAAAAAATATAAGAAAATCCTAATTTAAAACTTGGCTCCAATTGATTGTCTTCAAGCTTCCTAGACCCTTTTCTTCCTTCCCTATGAATGTGTTAAGCCTCTTGCCAAGTTCCTCTTGAATCATCCTTCTCCTTCCTCTAGTCATAGGACTTTCCATGTCCATCTCTTCTTTCTTGAAGTCCTTGGATAGTCCTCTATCATCCCCTAAAAGAATTTGTCCTCAAATTTGGAGCATGGGTACCTACATCACAAAAAGACAAGTCACTAACATTGAAACTATTACTCCCACCAAAATCAAGAGGCAAGTCAATTTTGTAGGCATTGTCATTAATGCGCTCCAACACTTGGAAAGGACCATCTCCCCTTTCTTGAAGCTTAGATTTCCTCTTAGAAGGAAACCTTCCTTCCTCAAGTGTACCTAAACCCAATCACCAGGCTCAAACACCATCTTCTTCCTCCCTTTGTTTGCTTGTTTTGCATATTGTTCCATCTTCTTCTCAATTTGATTCTTCACCTTCTCATGCAAGTTCCTAACAAAATTGGCTTTAGAAAGCCCATCTTTATCCATCATAGAAGAAATGTTAGGCAATGGCAACAAATCAAGAGGAGATAAAGGGTTAAAACCATAAACAACCTCAAAAGGAGAATGAGAAGTAGTAGAATTAACAACCCTATTGTAAGCAAACTCAACATGTGGTAAACAATCCTCCTAAGTTCTCAAACTTTTCTTAACAAAACACCTAAGGAGTTGAGATAAAGTTCTATTAACCACCTCCGTTTGCCCATCCGTTTGAGGATGACAAGTAGTAGAAAAGAGAAGCTTAGTACCAAGCTTTCCCCACAAAGTGTTCCAAAAATGGCTTAAGAACTTGGAATCCCAATCTAACATAATGCTCCTAGGCAATCCATGTAAGCGCATCACCTCTTTAAAGAACAAATCCGCTACCGCACAAGTATCATCCACTTTGTGGCATGGTATGAAATGAGCCATTTTTGAGAACCTATCAACCACAACAAAAATGTAATCTTTCCCCCTCTTGGATCTTGGGAGACCAAGCACAAAACCCATGGATAAGTCGATCCAAGGGGAGTTAGGAATAGGTAATGGAGTATATAATCCATGATGCATGACCCTAGATTTAGCCTTTTTACACACTAAGCACCTATCATAAATTTTATGCACATCATGCTTCATATGTGGTCAAAAGAAATGTTCATGCAAAATGTCCAAAGTCTTAACAATCCCAAAATGTCCCATCAAACCACCATCATGAGCTTCTCTAACTAACAACTCACGCAAGGAGCTCTTAGGCACACACAATCTTTTATCTTTAAAGAGAAATCCATCATGCCTAAAGAATCCATTATGAGCAACTTTTTCCCACAAAGCATACAAATTTGAGAAATAATCATCACAAACATACAACTCCTTTACGTGATCAAACCCAAGCATCTTAGTCTCAAGCATGGAGAGTAAACAATACCTCCTAGAAAGTGCATCGGCTACCACATTAGCCTTGCCTTGCTTATGCTTGATCACAAAAGGAAATTGTTCCAAGAATTCTACCCACTTGGCATGTCTCTTGTTGAGCTTGCCTTGGCCCTTTAAATGCTTAAAGGATTCATGATCACTATGTATCACAAATTCCTTAAGTAAAAGATAATGTTGCCAAGTTTGCAAAACTCTCACAAGTACATACAATTCTTTATCATAAGTGGAGTAATTCAAATGAACACCCTTCAACTTTTCACTAAAATAAGCAATGAGATGCCCTTCTTGCAACAACACACCCCTTATCCCCACATTAGATGCATCACATTCAATCTCAAAAGATTTAGCAAAATTAGGGAAAGCAAGAATAGGTGCATGTGTTAATTTATCTTTCAAGCTATTAAAAGCCTCCTCTTGTTCACCCCCCCCCTCCCCCTCCCCACTTAAACCCCACATTTTTCTTTACAATTTCATTTAAGGGGGAAGCTAGTGTGCTAAAGTCTTTCACAAATCGCCTATAGAAACTAGCCAAACCATGGAAACTCCTCACTTCACTCACATTTTTAGGTGTAGGCCAATCTCTAATAGCTTTTATCTTTTCCTCATCAACTTGCACACCTTTAGAACTCACAACAAAGCCAAGGAACACTACTTGTTTAGTGCAAAATGTGCATTTGTCCTTATTGGTATACAAACTTTCTTTCCTAAGCACTTCCAAGACACTCCTAATATGGCCCAAATGATCATTCAAAGTCAAGCTATATATCAAAATATCATCAAAATAGACAACCACAAACTTTCCAATGAAATGTCTCAACACATGATTCATAGGTCTCATGAAAGTGCTAGGTGCATTGGTTAGGCCGAAAGGCATAACCAACCACTCATACAATCCAAACTTAGTTTTGAAAGCGGTTTTCCACTCATCACCTTCTTTCATTCTAATTTGGTGGTAACCACTTTTCAAATCTATTTTGGAGAAATAACAAGAACCATGCAACTTATCCAACAAATCATCAAGTCTAGGGATTGGATGTCTATACCTCACAGTTATGTTGTTGATGGCTCTACAATCTGTGCACATTCTCCATGATCCATCCTTCTTTGGCACCAAGATAATGGGCATAGCACAAGGGCTCAAGCTCTCTCTCACCCATCCTTTTTGCATCAACCCTTCCACTTGCCTTTGAATCTCCTTAGTCTCTTCTAGATTCCTCCTATATATGGGTCTATTAGGAAGTGAAGCTCCCAGAATGAGGTCAATTTGGTGCTCAATTCCTCTTAGTGGAGGCAAGCCATGAGGAATGTCTTTAGGAAAGACATCCTTAAACTCCTTCAACAAGGCTTCAATACCTAGAGGCAAAGTCAAAGCAATAGAAGACAAACACAAATCATAAGGTATTAGCATAAACATAGGCTGCCTTGCAAGCATCACTCTCTTCACCTCTTTAGCTTTCATAAACAAGCTCTCCACTTTTCTTTCAACCATCTTATCACTATTTTCTCTCTTTTTATTCTTTTTGTTTTTCTCTCCATCTTTTTGTTTTTCTTTCTCTTCTTTCCTCTCTTGTTCTTTTTTCAATCTCATTTTTATTTGGTCCTCACAAACCTCACTTGGAGACAAAGGTGTGAGGGTAACCTTTGTTCCTTTATGTACAAAAGAGAATTTATTAGTTAAGCCATTATGCACAACATCCCTATCATATTGCCAAGGTTTACCAAGCAAAAGATGGCTAACCTCCATAGGGACTACATCACAAAGAATTTCATCAAAATATTTACCTATGGAGAAACACACAAAAACTTGCTTATCTACAACTATTTCTCCATTCTCACTCAACCATTGGAGCTTATAAGGCCTAGGGTAAGGGGTGGTTTTTAGGTCAAGTTTCGCCATTAACCTAGCACTAGTAACATTAGTACAACTCCCTCCATCAATAATCAAAGAACATAATTTTTCCATAACTAAGCACCTAGTATGAAAAATGTTCTCTCTTTGTGTTTCATTCCTATCTTTACAAGCACTCCCCATAAGCCTCCTAACCATCAAAAGGTCCCTCTCATGGGGTGGGAGGTCACCATCACTCTCACCCTCACTAGATGAACTAGATTCACTAGAAGAGGATGCACTAACCACATCACCATTACCCAAGACAATCATAGTCCTCTTATTAGGACATTGGGAAGCAAAGTGACCTTTCCCTAAACATTTAAAATACTTAATGGAACTAGATTTAGAAGGATTAGAGGTAGAGTTAGGAAGAGTTTTACCACTTGAAGAACGCTTCTCTTGAAGTTTGGATGAAGAGCCCTCCTTCTTGAATTTGTCCTTATCCTTCTAAAATGAAGAAGCATGGGAGGAAGACTTCTTGAACGATTGCTTCCTCTTCAATTGTTGCTCCACTTTGATGGCTTGGTGAATGAGCTCCTCCATAGTGGCATAATGATGCAACTCCACAATGTCTTGAATTTCCCTATTAAGGCCATGCAAAAATCTAGCCATGGTTGCCTCTTGGCTCTCCTCCACTTGAGCTCTTATTATTGTCATCTCCATCTCCTTATAGTATTCATCCACACTCTTCCCTCTTTGTGTAAGCCTTTGGAGTTTATTATGAAGATCTCTCCCATAGTAAGAAGGCACAAATCTATCCCTCATAGTTCTCTTCATTTCTAACCAAGTGTTCAGCATAGGCCTCCTCATCCTCCTAATTTCATGCTTCACTTGGTTCCACCACACCAAAGCATATCCTTCAAACTCCAATGAAGCTAATCTAATTTTCTTTTCTTCACTATAATCATAACATGAAAATATTTGATCCACTTTCATCTCCCACTCAAGGTACACTTCTGGGTCACAAGTTCCTTGAAAACTAGGAATTTTAACTTCACTCCATCCATGTTATCCTCTCTATTATTTTCTCCCTCTTTATGTCCTCCTCCAAATCTCCCTCTCCTATGTCTCCTATGCCTCTTATGCCTCCTTTCTCCCTCATCTTCCCCATAACCTCCAACCTTACACTCACATCTTCATTACTCTTTTGCATCACCTCCCAGCTTGTCTCATTCTCCCTATGTATTGCTTCTAACTTTGCATCATTTTCCATTCTCAACTGCCTCATCTCCTCCGCAATTTTAATCATCTTTGCCATTAATTTTGTAGATTTAGGAGATGGTGGATCACTACTCGCCGTTGGTGAAGCCATACTTACACAAAATGGTTAGCTCAAATAATAGAAATCAAAGAATCCTCTCCACTCTCTAAGTGTTTATACTCAAGTCACTCGTGTTTCACTCTTTCAAGCTTTTTCTATAATTTGCTCTCTTGCTTTTTCTTTTACCACTCTTATTCGTCTTAAGTTCTTGAAAAGAACCACCAAATTTCAATAACAAAGAAATTCTATGTGAAATATGCCACGAGATCCAAGATTAACTCAAGAAGCCAAAAACAAAAGGAAAACTCAATGACAAAACCAAGGAATTTAAATGACAAGTAATAAAAGCTATAAGAAATGAAAGGAACACTCAAAGGAAAGCCAAAGGAAGACAAAAGGAAGACTCAAAGACAAAAAGATAAGAATAAGTAAGGAAAAATGAAAAGCATGTGTATATCCACCACCAAAAACAAGTCAAAAGTATATGCAAGAAAATAATATCACTATGAGAGTTAGATCACCAAAGAGGGTAGGTTTTTTTTTATAAATGGGCAATTATTTTTATTTTTTTTTTGCAATTTGGCCCCCAAACTTTTTATAATTGCACTTAAGCCCCTAAATTTTTTTTTATTTTCACTTTTGTCCTTGTAAAATTGCCAATTGGTCCTTAAATATATATATATATTTTTAACCTTCAATTTTTTTATTTGCAAAAATGCCCCAACTCTCCCCAAACAATTTTTACAAGATCAAACATGTATTCTACCACATAAATATCAAGAACACCTCAAGAACATTATGAGTGTTCTTCCCTAATTTCAAAATTCAAAATTCCAAAAATCAACTTTAAACCTCCAATCAAATAATTTTCACCAAAATTTAAGTTTCTATATGTGAAACAACACAAATCAAGTATGGATTTAACACAAAAACATGAACAAACATAAATCTAGATGAATCAAAATCTAGATCTAACAAGAACAAAACAAGAACACCAAGAACAAAATTATACAGAATTGATACAAAATTGGATGAATTAAGAAGAGATAAACTCAAATAACACTAAATGAACACAAAAAAACAGTAAGACATAAGAATTATGCAAGAAAACTCACAAATTTGTTGGATTCGCAAATTCGACGTCGCACCCGCCCAGCGCGTTATGGAAGCCGCCCAGCGAATACGATACAGAATCAGTGCACCCGCCCAGCGGGTTACGGAGGCCGCCCAGTGGATACGAACCAGAATTAAAACCACGAAATGAGCGACTTGCAATGCAAAATTAACACGAAATTTGGCACAATTGGATGTGTAATTAGTGTTGAATTTGGCTCTGGATACCAAATGATAAACTCTAAAGTGGATCTTAATTTTCAACACCTCAAATTTTTCCAAATTGAATCCACAAAACAGAATTTGAAAAAAAAAATGGGAAAGAAAAGGAATAGAGAAGACGCGACAATCAATTCATGATTGATAAGTCAATGAAGATTCACCACAAAGAAATTGTTTTTTGATAAGAATCTAATGATTCAATTTAAGAACCTAGAGAGAACACTCTCTTAGCAAATATGCTATCAATTTCTTAATTTCTCAAAAGTGTTTACCAAGTGTCCATAGAGACCTATTTACACTATCACTAAAATAAGGCCCAAATAGTAACAAGTCATAATAGGTCCAAACATAGTCAACTAAAAAGAATAAAGTTAACAACTCCACTAAAGCCCAACAAAGGCCCCAAATAAAAGTGCTCAAAAAATATAAGGAAATCCTAATCTAAAACTTGACTCCAATTTATTATCTTCAAGCTTCCCAAACCCCCTTCTTCCTTTCCTATGAATGTGTTAAGTCTCTTGCCAAGTTTCTCTTGAATCATCCTTCTCCTTCCTCTAGTCATAGGATCTTCCATGTCCATCTCTTCTTTCTTGAAGTCGTTGAATAGTCCTCTATCAGTAGTCCACTTGAGTGTTACCTTTTTTTTTTTTCTAAATTAACTTTTTATGTTTTCCTTTTAAATTCCCTTTTAGTTTGGTCTAGAGTATTTCTCTTTCTTGGACTTCTGAATGATAACTTTTGTGACGCTTGTTCGCAACGGGAGATGATCAAGCCCAAAATGGGAGAGGATAGCCCGAGATGGAAGCCCCAACCTAGGGGAGATAATAGTGCATAAACCATGGGCTTGCTTTCATTTATTTAAATGTTGTTGGGCCCGTTTTAATTGTAATAAATGGGCTGATTTAATTCTAACTAGGAGCCTAAGTTTCAATCCTAGATTAGGTTTCTTTTGAATTCAATTTAAGTTGTAATTTGGGCCTCAAGCTTTCTTGGGCCTTTGCTTATGTTCTTTAGAATTAGGGTTAACCTCCTTAGAATAAACTCTATAAATAGATGTGTAACCCCTTTCATTTCACAAGTTGAATAAGACTGATGTTTTTGACTCCATTGTGAGTGTGAGTTGAGCGTTGGCTCCTCTTTTCGGTTCTTAGATTGAACCTTTTTGGTTCTTATCAAAGGTTTCCACACCTTCGTGGCGAATCCTTACTTGGCTTATCACTCTCCTAGAGTGTGGTGCCTTGTCTTCTATTCGAAGTTTTTCTATTCTATTTGTCTTCTTCCATTTCTTGTCATTTTAACTCTCTTGCCTAGTTGTTATGCACCATTTACTTTAATTCTCTTATCTGTTTGCACAAGTCTTGTCTTCTTCTTTTCTTTTGTTTCTATAATTCTTGTTACAAGACAACCAACTCAAGGACGATCCACAAAAATAGTATGACTCCTAATCAGAGCCTGGTTCCTAGAGTTTGGTAGTGTTCTCGTGTTCTTCAATTTTGGGGGGAAAACAATTAATGTTCATCACTCATTGAGAACCCAAAAAATGTGGATTCTTGTAATTACTGTCATTTATTATTGTCATTATTGTTTCTCCTTAATTTGCGCAGTTAAATTTCTTGATCCTTGCAATCTGCCATTTATTGTTATTGTTATTATTGCACAATTCATTGTTATTATTGTTCATTGATCTTGAGCAATTGAATTCCATGATGTTGGCAAATCTGCATTAAAAAGCACCATTTCTCTTTTTGAAGGATAATCAGGGCAAAGTAAAAAATAAAAAATCCCACTCTCAAAGGAAAAATAACAAAAAATATATAAAGAGGAGAAATCTGTTCCTGAAAAGTAAACATAAAAAAAGAGAAAAAGAAAAAAAAACTGCCCTTGCATTTGAAGAACTTAATTTTTGGTTACCAATTCTGAAATTGCTATAATCAGTCCAGAGTTTTACCTTTTTTTCTAAATTAACTTTTCATATTTGTCTTTTAAATTCCCTTTTAGTTTGGTCTAGAGTATTTCTCTTTCTTGGACTTCTGAGGGATAACTTTTGTGATGCTGATCGCAACGGGAGACGATCAAGCCCAAAATTGGAGAAGATAGCCCGAGATGGAAGGCCCAACCTAGGGGAGATAATAATGCACCAACCATGGGCTTGCTTTCATTTATTTAAATGTTTTTGGGCCCATTTTAATTGTAATAAATGAGCTGATTTGATTCTAACTAAGAGCCCAAGTTTCAATCCTAGATTAGGTTTTTTCTAAATTCAATTTAAGTTGTAATTTGGGACTCAAGCTTTCTTGGACCTTTGCTTTTGTTCTTTAGAATTAGGGTTAGGCACCTTGGAATAAACTCAATAAATAGAGGTGTAACCCCTTTCATTTCACAAGTTGAATAGGACTGAAGTTTTTGACTCCATTGTGAGTGTAAGTTTAGCGTTGACTCCTCTTTTTAGTTCTTAGATTGAACCTTTTTGTTTCTTATTGAAGGTTTCCACACCTTCGCGGAGAATCCTCGCTTGGCCAATCACTCCCCTAGAGTGTGGCACCTTCTCTTCTATTCGACGTTTTTCTATTCTATTTCTCTTCTTCCATTTCTTGTCATTTTAATTCTCTTGCCTACTTGTTATGCACCATTTACTTTAATTCTCTTATCTGTTTGCACAAGTCTTGTCTTCTTTTTTTTTTTTTTGTTTCTATAATTCTTGTTACAAGACAACCAACTCAAGGACTATCCACAAAAATAGTATGACTCCTAATCAGAACCTAGTTCCTAGAGTTTGGTAGTGTTCTCATGTTCTTCAATTTTTAGGGGAAAACAATTAATGTTCATCATTCATTGAGAACCCGAAAAGTGTGGATTCTTGGAATTGCTGTCATTTATTATTGTCATTATTGTTTCTCTTTAATCTGCGCAATTAAATTTCTTGATCCTTGCAATCTGCCATTTATTGTTATTGTTATGGTTATTATTGTGCAATTCATTGTTATTATTGTTCCTTCATCTTGAGCAATTGAATTCCATGATGTTGGAAAATCTGCATTAAAAGGAACCATTTTTCTTTCTGAAGGATAATCAGGGCAAAGTAAAAAGAAAAAAACCCCACTCTCAAGGGAAACAAATGAAAAAGATATAAAAAGGAGAAATCTGTTTCTGAAAAGTAAACATAAAACAAGAGAAAAAGAAAAAAAAAACTGCCCTTGCATTTGAAGAACTTAATTTTGATTACCAATTCTGAAATTGCTATAATCAGTGCTATCCTTTTGTCCTTATTACGCCTTTCTTTCTACTATATTCCTTTGTCTTCTTGTACTCCACTTGATTTTTACCTTTTTTTCTAAATTAACTTTTTATGTTTGTCTTTTAAATTCCCTTTTAGTTTGGTCCAAAGTATTTCTCTTTCTTGGACTTCTGAGTGATAACTTTTGCGACGCCCGTTTGCAACAAGAGACAATCAAGCCCAAAATTGAAGAAGATAGCCCGAGATGGTGCACTTGATTCAAGTAGAAGGCCCAACCTAGGGGACTTAATAATGCACCGAGCATAGGCTTGCAACTTGAATTTTATTTCATTTATTTAAATGCTTTTGGACCTATTTTAATTGTAATAAATGAGCTAATTTGATTTTAACTAGGAGCCCAAGTTTCAATCCTAGATTAGGTTTCTTTTGAATTCAATTTAAGTTGTAATTTGGGCCTCAAGCTTTCTTGGGCCTTTGCTTATGTTCTTTAGATTTAGGGTTAGCCTCCTTGGAATAAACTCTATAAATAGAGGTGTAACCCCTTTCATTTCACAAGTTGAACAGGACTGAAGTTTTTGACTCCATTCTGAGTGTGAGTTGAGCGTTGGCTCCTCTTTTGGGTTCTTAGATTGAACCTTTTTGGTTCTTATCAAAGATTTTCACACATACATTCATTTTATTTTATTATTTCTTAATTCGTTTGTTAGAATGTCGACTTGATTTAAAACTAATACGTACTTATTTTTCGCAAACGTTTAGTAATTCCAAGAGACATTATATAAAGAACCATGATTTCTGAAATAGACGTCAAGTCTTACGTACAAAATCAAAGTACATATACAAGAAATACATCAACAAATACAACAAAAGTACATCCTAAATACCCGCTCGTAGCTGTACAACAAAATGACCTATGTCAGAGCAGTAGAGGTCTATACTAGGCTAGCCCATCCTATAAAATCTACAAAAGTCATACGTAGAGTAGTCGTCGCTGTCAGTCCTCAGAGTCCATCTACTTATACCACGATCGTATATGAAAAGAAACAAACAAAAAAGGAGTGAGGTTTTTATAAAAGCCTCATTTGTTTCTTAATAAGCTACAAACAACAAATTAAACAAGCAATCAGGGGAAATTCTAAGGTCTGACCTACATTATTACGACTCAATCTCAACCTTTACCACACGTATGAATTCATACCTATCTCTGATGATTTACTTTAACCATCAAGAATCACTGGGAGGTGATTGGGAGTTCGTATAATCCCTCACAAGGTATAGACATCCATGTCGTAATCATCATCCCCGAAGAAAAGGCCACACGCCCATCAGGGGTATACACTACACCAATCATGCTGATGCTGAGTAGGCATTAGGGTTACCAAGTCGGTTTACGTGATTTACCCCGACTCAGAGTGCTAACCTGACCATTGGGATGTTCATAACTCAACACCTTTACCCTCAAGACCCGAACAATGGTCCTTGCCTTTCATCCCATAGTGTACCAAACTGTGGCTTTCCAAACACAAGCACTCATGCTTCTCAACATGGTCCTAACTCAATCAGGGTTTCCTATGACTTTGTTTCTAAGTTTCTAGGCATACTCTCTGGGTAATCCAGCAGAGTTTTAGAATCACTCTTCACAGAGATATTCATCCATCATTCATAATAACTTAGAAACAATTTAGAAACAATTCAACTAAGAAATATAGCAGAAAATGTCATCACTTAAAGTTGCATACAAAAATTCATTTTCACACATACATACTTTTAAAATAAGTTTTCAATTTAATTTCTTTGATTTGTCCTTATCCTTTTCTAATTTTTTAAATTAGACTATTTTAAAGGAAAAAAAAAATCAATCTACCATTATAATTAGGACTTGTTAAATAAATTTGAGAGAAGTTCTTTTCTGATGTGGAAGGTCAGACTGTGCTACAACCACAGAGCATACTTAGAGTTTCTCTCTAATTATTTCCTTTTACTAAAATTTGGGGTGTTCATCTTACAAAACCAAGACTTCTAATTTCTTGAAGAAAATCATGCAATTGCATGCATTTTACCAAAACATTTATTTACTTTATTTGAACAAAATTATTTATTTATTTTCATACTAGCCATAATTTGTTCAAAATAATAGTTGAATGGTAACAAATTAAAATTTTTCCAATAAGATCTTTATTTCTAAAAACTTTTCCTAGTTTGAGCCTAAAGTCCATTTAGTTAATTTTGACAAAACTTTATTTCTTAGATTAATCCACAAAAATTTTAGTAGAACTTGCTTTCTCAAAAAAACCTTTTCTTCAACTTTTTCTAAGATTTATTTTCACCAATTTGAATCAATTAAAGTAATTGTCAAAAATGCTTAATTTAAATGAAAGAAATTCATTTTCTCCTTTACTTCATTTTTGTTATGGGCCGAATGCCTTTTTTGAAAAAGCCCAATTTTTTTTTGTTTTTCTTTCTAGAAATTGAATTCATTCTCTATGTGGTCCAAAAATTGTTTTTATAAGTTATTATTATTTCTCAACCATCTTCCTTGTAACATCCCGGGCGCTGACGAGGGCGGGGAGTGATCGCCGGTGCAAAAGAGATGAGGCACGGACAATGAGCGGCTCCTGGCAGGCTTCCAGCGGGAGGGGTACATGAATGAATCGAATACACACCCGAACGAGAGGGATCCAGAGGCTGTGCGGGTATGGGACTGTACAGTTGAGGATAGCTTAAAGGAATTAATAAGTGCTACCTATACCAACAAGATGCATCTACTTTTCGGTAGCCCATCACTTAAGAACTCCATAGTTAAGCGTGCTTGGCTTGGAGCGATTTAGGGATAGGTGACCTACTGGGAAGTTTCCCAGGAAGCGTGTGAGTAAGGACAAAGCACGCTGAAAAGTCTTGTGTTGGTTTGTGGGGACAGTCACTCATCCTGCAAGCGGCCGGGCGTTACAAAGTGGTATCAGAGCAAGGCCTCTCTCCCAGTACGGTGTGGTTCGAGGACGAACCAAGCGGAAGCTGGTGGGCATGTAACATCCTGGGCGCTGACGAGGGCGGGGAGTGATCGCCGGTGCAAAAGAGATGAGGCACGGACAATGAGCGGCTCCTGGCAGGCTTCCAGCGGGAGGGGTACATGAATGAATCGAATACACACCCGAACGAGAGGGATCCAGAGGCTGTGCGGGTATGGGACTGTACAGTTGAGGATAGCTTAAAGGAATTAATAAGTGCTACCTATACCAACAAGATGCATCTACTTTTCGGTAGCCCATCACTTAAGAACTCCATAGTTAAGCATGCTTGACTTGGAGCGATTTAGGGATGGGTGACCTACTGGGAAGTTTCCCAGGAAGCGTGTGAGTGAGGACAAAGCACGCTGAAAAGTCTTGTGTTGGTTTGTGGGGACAGTCACTCATCCTGCAAGCTGCTGGGCGTTACATTCCTCATTCTAATAAGTTAATTGACATAAAAGAAATATTCCTTATTCTTTTCTTTATGAAATGGCCGAGAGCCCGAAAGAGAAAAATGGGTTCCAAAATTTATTACTCCAAGTGATCTTAATTAAGGCTTTAAATTGGTTTTTAAGAAAATAGCTAGCTTGCATAAAAATAGGCTCATTGATGGTTATTTATAATAGGATATTAAGTTATCATATGATACCAAAAATAAAATTAACATAAAAATAAATAACAATAATTAAGATGACAATAAAATAAAGCTTAAGTAAGTAACAATAGAATAGACATAACAATTTTAAGACAACAAGGTAAATGACAAAAATTTAAATGGACAAAATATAAATTGCAATAAGTAAAGCAAGAAATAAAAGGGCAAGAATTTAAATAGCAAACAAAATTAAACAATAAAGTAAATGACATAAGGTAAATGGGCAAAAATATAAATAAAGCACAAAATAAAAATAAATGGCAACATAATGGAATAATAATGAGGCAAGAAATAAATGAACATTAAAGTAAATGACTTAATAAAGCAAGAATTTAAACAGACAAGAATATAAATTATTATATAGTAGTAGTAGTAGGATTAGTAAATTAATTGGGTTTAAAAGATAACCCACACACACACCCATTAAGAAACAAGTTTAGAGGACTAAACCTCACTCCCCCTTACCTCCAAATAAGGTTTGTTGGTGGAAGAATAGAAGAGAGGTGGTTTGGAGGTTTAATGGTCTAAACTTAATGGAAAGCTTTTAAAGGTGGAAAAAAAAAATTCAAGAACTTGGGGAAAGGATAAGCTGCACGTTTTCCAGCAGCTAGGAGGCAGAGAGGGAGCTTTGAAATCTGAAGTGAGGAGTGTAATAGTGTAGTGGTTGATGGGGTTTATTTATAGGATAAAAAGTAGGTATTTTAGACTTAATTTTTTAATCAAAAACAATAGAATATCATTTTTAATTGTACTTTCCACATGTGGGCTGAGGGGAAACATCCAGACCAATCAAAGGTAAAAAAGATCCAAAAAATTACTTTATATAATTATTAGATATTAAAAATAATTAAATATTAGTTTATTGCAACAAAATTAGATAGGAATTTTGGGTAGGTTTTTGGAAAATCTGGCCACACCACGTTGTCAAGTATATTTTTGTGAGCGTTACAAAATATTTTCAGATTTTTCTCATGTATATATTATTTATAATAATTTTATCACTAAAAAAGGCATTTATTAAGCCAATAAATCCAATTTTGCCAAATAAATATATTTTTCATAATTTTCACTACTTTTCCCTTAAAATAATATTGGTATAATTAAAATATACTCAATATAAATTTTTCAGAATTTTTTTAGGTTAAAAAGTCTCCTACTGACTTTCACAGTCGGCTAAGGGTATACCGGTCATTTCACAAAAACTGTCTCAGAAAAATTCCCAAAATTTTATAAAATTATTATTAATTATTATGAATATAAATATGGTTTAAAAATAATTTTTAAACCTCTTTAGCTAATTTTTTGTTATTTTATCCTATTAAGCAAGTTTTTAGAGACGAATTGGTTGTTTTATCGCTTTTGAGCCTTAACCCCAAAAAATAAATAAATAAAATCTAGACTAGATAGAACTTTCTAATATGAATATAACCATGAGAATCATACCCTTGAGATTCCCATTTGATTTTTCACAGTTAATAATTAGAAAACAACAAGTAGATTAAAGTGGGGGTGTTACAATTATTGTTCTTGATCTTGAGCAATTTAATTCCTTGATGTTGGCAAATCTGCATTAAAAGGGCACCATTTTTCTTTCTGAAGGATAATTAGGGCAAAGTAAATAGTAAAAAGAAAAAAGGAAAAAAAAATCAATTTTTGGATTTATGATCCCGCTGAGTGACCTACACGACTCGTTGGGCAGACTGCTTCCAATTTTAAAAGTTGCAATAGCTGTTGCGCCAATTGTACTTCACGTGAATTGGAACTCAATTTGAGACCTGGATCTAATTGGCTAGATTGAATTGTCCTATTAATTGATAAATTGTGGATGAATTACACATTTTCAATTCCAAATTATTGCATCTTGTGGGATCCAACTGAGGCTAATTTGAATTCATGTCAAATTCCAATCTAAAATTACTACACTAGATGCTTCACTCAACTACAGCAGTATATTCATAGTCAGATTCATCTTTTTCTCTTGGCTTAATTTGTGCATTTTCTGCTTGTCCTTGTTAGTCCAATGTGTCTTGATCAATTCTTGTGTTGATCTATCTATCTAAATTTGAGTCAATTCTACAGTTTGAGGTTCATATGTTCTTAGTTTGTTCATATCCAGATCTGAAATTTGTGTCAATTTGATCCATTTGGTTCAATTAATTTTTGTGTTTTGATGTTAATTGAGTATTATTTTGATAGGATTGGATGTCTAGAGCCATAAAGCAAGTTGAACTTTTGTGAAATGATGTTTCCCATGTGCAAGAAATTGAAGAGGAGTCCTTAAAGGAGGAGTGCATAACTCTTATTCTTTCCTCTAACTTGGATGTTGGGCTTAATTCTTCTTATAAATTTGATTGTGCATCTAACCATATTAATTCTTTTGTTTTGATGCCTAGGGAAGAATTATACATAAAAAGATCAATGGACAAGACAATTTGGAGAAGAGATGGATGCACATGAGCAAGAAGGCAACCATTGGGAGAAGAAAATTTTGACTTACACCATCTCTAAACCTTATGTTTTATATGATGTGCAACAACATGTGTTAACTCTTGATGCTTATGATTTGCTTGACACTTGTGATTTGCATGATGTATATGAGTTTGCATAATCTTGTTATAGGTAATGGTGTAAAGTCCTTGAGACTTGAGAATGATACACATCATTTGGAATTGTATGGTAGACTTGAAACTTCTTCCATGTGTGTTGTTATTTGTGAAAATGAGTTCTATAGGCATGGAGCACATATGCTTAAGGATGAGCCATTTTGTGTGCCTATGATGTCATTACATGGTCTTTTAATTAGAGGAACTCATGTTAAGAGTTTAAAATGGCACGTAGTTCATGGTTTGTCTAACCTTTTGTTCATTGTTGTTTTTTCTTGGATGCATTTCATTTTAGTGTTGTTTTGATGGTTTCCTTGTGCTTGTATTTGATCCGGGAGGATGGATGTATAAGCACATAAATAATAACAGATTTGCCCTCTCAAGGGATTCAAGTCTCCATAAATGTAGGATTTCTATTCCATTGAAAACAAATACTTGCTTTGTTTTTCCATGTAGGAATAAAGGAGCTAAATTAGAGAACGAATTTCTTTCAAGAAGGAGGGGATGATACGGGTGGGTCTCAAAGGGGCTTAGCTATCTTGTTAATTGTCTTTTAGGACGTTTTGTTATTGGGCCTTGTTAGCTTCTTGTAGATCTTGTGTATGCACCTAAGTGTTGTTTAATTAGGTGCTATGTGGACTTTAGTTATTTTTAGTTTCTAGCTTATGTTTTAGTTTGCTTTGTTTAGGCCTACTATAAATTGTATTGGGCCATTTTATTTATTTGGGCCTTTTTACAGGGGATAGTATAAATAGGCCCTTAGGACTCGTAAGAAAACTTTTGGCATTTGTGAATGTGATTAGCTTTTGCTAATTGAAAGAGCATTGCTCCTCTTGGTTCTTGCTTTGAACCTTTAGATTTTTATCAAAGAATTTCATTCTTTGTGGCGAATCCTCCTCGACTTATCAATCCTCAGATTGTAGTGTCATTCTCATCCATTTCTTATCTTTTCCGCTTTTTGTTTCCTTCTAATTTTGGTTTCGATTTTGTTACTCTTGGTGCTGAATTTTTAGATCCACAATTGGGGTTTAATCATACAGAAAAAAAAAAATTTGTCCTTGCATTTGAATAACTTAATTTTGATTACCAATTTTGAAAATTGCTATAATCAGTGCTATCCCATTGTGCCTTATTGTGCCTTGCTTTCTACTGTTATTCCTTTCTCCCGTTGGGAACGAGCGTCACAAAAGTTATCACTCAAAAGTCCAAGAAAGAGAAATACTCTAGACCAAACTAAAAGGGAATTTACAAGACAAACATGAAAAGTCAATTTAGAAAAAAAAAGGAGGTAAAACTCAAATGGAGCACAAGAAGACAAAGGAATAACAGTAGAAAGAAAAGTGCAATAAGGACAAAAGGATAGCATTGATTATAGCAAATTCAGAATTGGTAATCAAAATTAAGTTCTTCAAATGCAAGGGCAGTTTTTTTTCTTTTTTTGTTTATTTTTCAGGAACAGATTTCTACCTTTTATATCTTTCTCGTTTTTTTTCATTCACAAGTAGGATTTTTTTGTTTTTTGTTTTTTGTTTTTACTATTTACTTCGCCTTGTTTATCCTTCAGAAAGAAAAATGGTGCTTTTTAATACAGATTTGCCAATATCAAGGAATTAAATTGCTCGAGATCAAGGAACAATAATAACAATGAATTGTGCAACAATAACAATAATAATAAATGGCAGATTGCAAGGATCAAGAAATTTAATTGTGTAGACTAATAGAAACAATAACAATAATAATAAACGTCAGTAATTACAAGAATCCACAATTTTCAGGTTGTCAATGAGTGATGAACATTAATTTTTTCCCCCCCAAAATTGAAGAACATAAGAATACTACCAAACTCTAGGAACTAGGCTTTGATACCACATGATATGATCCTGATTAGGAGTCATACTGTTTTTATGGATCGTCCTTGAGTTAGTTGTCTGGTAACAAGAATTATAGAAACAAAAGAAAAGAAGAAGATAAGACTTGCACAAATAGATAAGAGAATTAAGGTAAATGGTGCTGGGCAAGTAAACAAGAGAATTAAAATGACAAGATAGAAAAGACAAGAAATGGAAGAAGAGAAATAAAATAGAAAAACGTCGAATAGAAGTGAAATGGGAAAGAAGGCACCACACTCTAGGAAAGTGATAAGCTAAACGAGGATTTGACACGAAGGTGTGGAAACCTTTGATAAGAACCAAAAAGATTCAATCTAAGATCCCAAAAGTGGAGCCAACACTCAACTCACCCACAATGGAGTCAAAAACTTCAGTCCTATTCAACTTGTGAAATGAAAGGGGTTACACCTCTATTTATAGAGTTTATTCCAAGGAGGCTAACCCTAATTCTAAAGAGCATAAGCAAAGGCTGAAGAAAGCTTAAGGCCCAAATTACAACTTAAATTGAATTCAAAAGAAACCTAAACTAGGATTGGTTGGTGCTTATTAAGTCCCCTAGGTTGGGCCTTCTACTTGAATCAAGTGCACCATCTCGGGCTATCTTATCCTATTTGGGGCTTGATCTTCTCCCGGTTTGAACGAGCATCACAAATGTTATCACTCAGAAATCCAAGAAAGATAAATACTCTAGACCAAACTAAAAGTGAATTTAAGAGACAAACATGAAAAGTTAATTTATAAAAAAAGGTAAAACTCAAATGGAGCACAGGAAGACAAAGGAATAACAGTAGGAAGAAAGGCGCAATAAAGACAAAAGGATAGCACCGATTATAGCAATTTCAGAATTGATAATCAAAATTAAGTTCTTCAAATGCAAAGGTAGCTTTTTTTTCTATTTCTCTTTTTTTGTTTGTTTACTTTTCAGGAACAGATTTCTCCTTTTTATATCTTTTTTGTTTTTTTTTTTCCTTCAAGAATAGGATTTTTTTTCCATTCTTTCTTTTTGCTATTTACTTTGCCTTGATTATCCTTCAAAAAGAAAAATGGTGCTTTTTAATGCAAATTTGCCAACAAGGCATTAAATTGCTCAAGATCAAGGAACAATAATAACAATGAATTGCGCAAAAATAACAATAATAATAAATGGCAGATCGCAAGGATCAAGAAATTTAATTGCGCAGATTAAACAGAAATAATAATGACAGTAATTACAAGAATCAACAATTTTCGAGTTCTCAATGAGTGATGAACATTAATTTTTTCCCCCTAAAAATTAAAGAACACAAAAACACTACCAAACTATAGGAACCAGACTCTAATACCACATGATATGATCCTAATTAGGAGTCATACTTTTTTTATAGTAAACGAGTAAGCACGAGAATTAAAATGACAAGATAGAATAGACAAGAAATGGAAGAAGAGAAATAATATAGAAAAACATCAAACAAAAGATGAAAGAAGGCGCCACACTTTAGGAGAGTGATAAGCCAAGTGTAACACTCTTACTTTTATATATTAAATTATTCTACATTTATTTTTGGAAAACTGGATGAGAATCTCAAAAATTTGATCCCTATGTTTATAATCATATTAATAAATAGTACTGAGTTTAGATTAATATTTTTTATAATTTTTGGGGAACGGAGTTCGAAAATTTATAAAATGACCATTTTGTCCTTAAAAAGTTAGATAATAGAATTAATAAAAAAAATAGTTAGAAGTGTTTAAAAATTGTTTTTAAGTCAGCAATATACTTAGAATAATTAATAATTAATTTAGAATTTTTTTGAAATTTATTGATATAAATTTTGTAAAATGACAAAATACTCCTAGTTGATTACGAAAACCAACCAACGAATTTTTGACCTCAAAATATTTTTGAAAATTTTATATTAAGTATATTTTTTTATAAAAATTTTATTTTGAAAAAAAAATAGTGAAAAATATGACAACCCTATTTTAATTTTTTTAACTATTTTTTTAATATTTGGCAATGTAATTCTGGAAAATTGGGAAGGAATTTCAAAATTCTAATTCCCACCATTTCGTTCGGAATTTCAAGAGTTATTTAATCGTGATTTTTAATAATTTTTCTGAGCCGAAACTTAGAGAAATTAGAAAATGACAATTTTGTCCCTATTTCTTAACATTAAGGGTTGACGTAAGAAAAAGATTCAATTGATATTAAAATATCAATTTGAGCTTGGAATTATGTCATATATATTAAAATATAATTTTGGAAATTTTCTGGGAATTTTCTAGAATTCCTGTGTAAAATGACCAAAATGCCCCAAGATGTCTATTAAGCCTAGTCAATATTGGTTTGACATTCAAAAAGAGTGAAAATGGTAATTTTAGTTTATTTTTGGGTAAAATATTTAATTTTAGAATTTTCATAAAAATTTTGGTATTTATTGAATTAAAATGGATTTTTTATGAAATTTCTAACTTAAAAATACAAAATAAAAACATATAATTTGAAATAAATTAATAAAAATTAAAATTTATTATTAGAAATTTATTTTTGATGAAAAATAATGTATTTGTCCAGTTTTGCATTAAAATGAATTGTTTTGATATTAGAAGTTAATTTTTCAAATTTAGGTGTTTTTATTGGTACCAATTAATTCATCTATAGATAAAATTTACATTGAAGAGCTTGAGGACAGCTCATATAGCACGTCCCCAAGCCTAGGAGGGGTGATTCACCACCCTAAATGGTGTATGTGTTCCTAAATTAGATTAAAATAAATAAAATTGGATTTATGACATAATGCTTACATAATGGCTTATATAATTTTGTGGACACCTAATCCCTTCTCCTCCTCTATAAATAGCCATGGTTTTGGACCATTTTTCAGCACCTCTCCCTCTCTCAAGCTACCAAATTCTTAGAGAGCTTCTCTCTCTAGATTTTTTTTTTCTTTTACTTTGCTTTTATGCTAAAATTTTACTAGTTTTCCAACAACTAATAAAGTTCTCTTCCTAGGAGCTTTGCATCAACAATTTCATCCTCTTCATCAACCACCTTAGAGGTAATGGGGGGAGTGGGGTTGGTCTAAATTATTTTCACTTTGCATGTTGGTAAGAAGGCTTTTCCCCTAAACCCGTTTAGGCATAATTTTAATTATTATTACCATTATATTATGTTTGATGCTAAACTTTAATTTTTATTAAGTTATTACTCTGCTCAAATTTAAATTATCAAATTATAATTGCTAAGTTGTTACTCAGCTCAAATTTAGATTATCAAATTATAATTTCTAAGTTATTACTCTGCTCAATTTTAGAAAATTAAAATGCACTTGCTAAGTTGTTACTCCACTCAAATTTAGAAAATTAAAATGTATTTATTTAGTTGTTATTCTGCCAGAATTTTAATAATTAAATTATAATTAGTATGTCGTTATTCTGCTAAAATTTTATTTGATTCCTAAATTGTTATTCTGTTAAAATTTTGGTATTTTGCAATTTTTGCAAAATAAGGCATAAATGTTGATTGTACTAGTGCTCAAATTAAATGAGACCAGGGAAACCTTTGCTTGAGAACTTAAGAATTGATAGTTTAATGAGTAATGTAAAACAAGTGACATGTAGTGGCATGGTACCCTGCTAGGGAAGCTACAGTTTGGTACCCTGAGGGATGAAAGGCAGCGACCCATTTGAGGAGGTCTTGGAGGTAGGCATTGAGTGGTGAAGGCTCCAATGGCCAAGGTAGCGCCCTCAAGCTGGGATATTCGCCTGACCAAGCTCAATACTCCCGACAACTGCTCAACATTCTGGGATTGGTGTGAGAGTATACCTCTATAAATGGATGTCCTGACTAATATTTGTTTCTCATTGATGATGAAAACTGTACCATGTGATAATGTTAATGAGGTATATGTATTCTTAGTCACTTCCCAAGTCTTGTTGAGAACTATTACTCACTAATGGGAAGTATAGATCCATACCAAGTTAAGGATAGTGTAGTATAACTTAGAATAAACCCTAGGTTCCGTTCGTTAATTGTGTTTTAATTCCTACCATATATGTAAAAGTGATTTTAGAACAAATCACCTCACTGCATTATTTTTTTTTCTTGTATGATTGATCGTAATTATTGAAGATGACGGCATTACTTAATGATGCTGAGGACAAGTCAGAGGATACTCCTCCAGATTTATATACATAGATTATAATATTTTCTTTGAGGGATAGAGCAGATAAATACTGCTCTGTATATGATCTTTTTGATGTATATATTGGGCTAGGTAGTATGTGTCTTTTGATGTACTTTTGTTACCGTAACTAAGCCTAGCTTTCTAAGAACAAAAAAGAAAGACTTAAAAACATAGAAACATGTTAAAGCGACTCATAAATATAATTAAATATTATATACGAACAATACAATGAGAAAAATACACGCCTAATACAACTCATCTATCACCTGAAGGTGTCAAATAAAACATAAAGAGGAATACAAGAAAACAATATAAACTAGACTACATCTTCTTGCACGTGACTCCAAGCTCCACTTGTATATGTCTTCACTTGTATCCTGAAAAAAAAAAAAAAAAACTTAAAGGCACATAATGTCTGAGTGAGTGCTCTAAGGGTTCTACGGCTAAGTCAGACTCTTCTACTCGGACAACCTTCATTACTTATCACTTATGACTTTAGCCTCACTAGGCCTCTCATAATAATCCATATCTATGGTCGAGTCTATACCTTTCAATAATCAGTGTTTCCTGTTAACTCCTCTCTCATTCTCACAATTGTTATACAACCTTACTATCTTATTCTTAACCTAAGAACTCTTTCTTACCCAAAACCTTCTCTAGTATTTAAACCCTTCATGTTTAGATTTTACTCTCCTTCCTTTTTATATTTAAGGTTATTCTCTAGGGGTCAAGTCTAAGGTCACATGCATTCTAAAATACTTTTGACACTCCCTTAACACTCACCTTAATACCCTCATTTTGTTCTCTCTTACCTGTCTTACACCTTTCTATTATACCGTAGGGGAATTCACCTATTCTCTATCTTATTCACAACTATTATTATCTAACTAGAACCCTCATGACACTATCCTAGGGCCTAACCTCTCACTTATCCTTAAGGTAGCAAACACAATTTTAATTACGAGCATACATTTATTTCACATCTTTTGCCTAGTAACTAGACATACGCATCGTTTTGTTTGATTAAACAAGCATAACTTACATTCATAACATGAGCACATATGCATAATCTCGACACTTCATCACAAGACACAATTACGGTTTCACACATGTTCACATTACATCAATCGCTCATGAAAGTCACACAGACTTCACATAATTACAATTGTAGCACACTTCAACATATCACACGATAACAAGATGCATATACATGCTATGTCCCTAAACCATTACTCATGCACATATGGTACCAACCTAAACTTTTCAAAAAGTAGACTAGGAGTAAATGCACGGCCATAAGAAGCGTCATCGATACCGATGCCTTCGGCTCTCGCACCCTCAACTAGTATGATATCCCCCGGCGACTAGTCAGGGTTACCCAGTTTTGCCAATACGCTCCGGCTCCATGGGATCAACATGGACCATTAGAGTTTTTCCAACCGGATAATCCCCAAGGCAAAGGTTAGACAACCCATCACGGCCTCCACAGCCAAATTCCTACATACTTTCCTCATCACATAACTCAAATGTTATGATGCATGGTCACAAATAATGCTTACAACTTTTTATAGACTTTTATCATGAAACATTGGCACAATTTCATGCCACACTCAGCTTTTTCAAGGTAATTAATAATCATACAATACAAACTCAACAAGGCATAAGAAAACAAACAACAATAAGTTAAAAACTGCAAAAAGGAGTTCATAAACACAAAGAACGGAATAGCAAAAGTCATATCCGCCCAGTAGGATGGAAGTCTCGCTCGACGGTCTAGCGAACCCACCCAGCGGATCCGCGCGCCTAGCTCTAACGCAGAATCCAGTTTTTGAAGAAAAGTCGCCCAACGACTATCTAATCCCGCTGGGCGGATCCGAGGTACTAATTTTAATTTATTTTTCCTATTGTCTTTGGGTTTTAAATGCTTCAAGATAAATAATTAGATTCTTAATCACTCTTCTACATTGATAATTGGTCAATCTAATCTATAATTTCCTTACTTCCTCACAATCCCCTCAAATCCCTAAATTTAGGTGTAAGGAAGGAAAAATATAAATAGATGAACAAGAACAACATAAAGGATGAGGAAGGACATGAGGGAGAGCACTCACCTTTATAGACATGCAAAGCTGAGTCCTAGGGTTTGGGTCCTCCGATTTATATTCCTCCTCTTTCTCTTTTTCTTCTTCTTCTTTTTCTCCTCATACTCTCTCTACCTTCTTTCTTCTTCTATTTTGTGACGGCTAAACCTAACCCTCATTCTCTATTCTCTTCTTATAACATGTGGGTGAGTATGTGGCTTCGTGGGTTTTAGTCCTTTATTAGGCCTTAGATGCTCTTTTGGGTTCTATGATAACATTCCTACATACTAATTTCTAATACTAAGGTGTCGATAACAATAACACTAATAATAACAATAATAATAATATAATAACAACACCATAACAAAGAATTAATAATAATAATAACAACAACAACATTAACAACAACAATAGATATAATAACAATGATAGGAACAATAATAATAATAATGATAATAATAATAATAATAAGTGATCTAATAACAATAACTCTTAAAACGTCTTTTGTCTAATAACACATAGGAAGGATCTTACTAAGAGCTACCTCATAGTTTAGTTCTAGTACCTGAAATTTAGGGTGTTACATAGTATATGTCTTTTGATGTACTTTTGCTTTTTTTTTTCTACGGTTATGTATTATTCAAACTATGATGTACAATTTGATATATATATATATATATATATATAGACATAAGCAGTTTTTATCGTTTCACTCCTATTTTCAAATTCTATTAAATTTAGAATTTTTCTATTATAAAATCAAAAAAAATTACTCACATTTTCATTAACGTAACATAATAATTAAATTAATATGAATTATATTTAAAATTAAAGGAATGTTACACCAAGCGAGGATTCGGCACGAAGGTGTGGAAACCTTTGATAAGAACCAAAATGGTTCAATCTAAGAACTTAAAAGAGGAGCCAATGCTCAACTCACACTCACAATTGAGTCAAAAACTTCAATCCTATTCAACTTGTGAAATGAAAAGGGTTACACCACTATTTATAGAGTTTATTCCAAGGAGGCTAACCCTAAATCTAAAGAACATAAGCAAAGGCCCAAGAAAGCTTAAGACCTAAATTACAACCTAAATTGAATTCTAAAGAAACCTAATCTAGGATTAAAACTTGGGCTCCTAGTTAGAATCAAATCAACCCATTTATTACAATTAAAATAGGTCCAAAAACATTTAACTAAATGAAACAAAATTCAGGTTGCAAGCCCATGGTCGGTGCATTATTAAGTCCCCTAGGTTAGGCCTTCTACTTGAATCAAGTGCACCATCTCGGGCTATCTTCTCCCATTTTGGGCTTGACCTTCTCCCGTTGTGAACGAGTGTCACAAAAGTTATCACTTCGAAGTCCAAGAAAGAGAAATTCTCTAAACCAAACTAAAAGGGAATTTAAAAGACAAACACGAAAAGATAATTTAGAAAAAAAAGGTTAAACTCAAATGGAGCACAAGAAGACAAAGGAATAACAATCGAAAGAAAGGTGCAATAAGGACAAAAGCATAGCACCGATTATAGCAATTTCAGAATTGGTAATCAAAATTAAGTTCTTCAAATGCAAGGGGCAGGTTTTTTTTTTCTCTTTTTTCTTGTTTACTTTTCAAGAACAGATTCTCCCTTTTATATCTTTTTCATTTTTAAAAGATCAATGGGCAAGGTAATTTAGAAAGGAGGTGGATGCACATAAGGAACAAGCCAACCTTTGGGAGAAGAGAAATTGGATCCAAAGTGTTTCTAAACCTTGTGTTTTCCTTGATGTGTTAATTCAAGATGGTTTCAATTTGCATAATGTTTGTGATTTACTTGATACACATCATTTGAAATTGCATGGTTATAATGAAACTTCTTCCACATATGTTGCTGTTTGTGGAAAGATTGAGAATGATGAGTTCTATAAACATGGAAAACATATGTTTAAAGATGTTACATTGTGTGTGCCTAAATCTTTCTTGCATGATTCACTGATTAGAGGAATTCACGATGAGAGTGTTCCTTTTGAAATTACATGAAGCATAATACACTCAAGTTTAATGATAGATGGATTGTGCATATTCTTCATTCTTTTTGGATGCACTTCATTTTAGTTTTGTTTGATGGTTTCCTTGTGTTTGTATTTGATCTGGGAGGATGGATATATAGCACATAAATAATAAGAGATTTGTCCTTTTACAGGATTCAAGTCTCTATGATTGTAGGACTTTTCTTGTTCCATTGAAAACTAATACTTGCTTTGTTTTTCATGTAGGAATAAAAGACCTAAATTCGTGGATGAATTTCTCCCAAGAAGGAAGGGAGGATAGAGGCCTCGGAGGGACTTGGCATCTTTGGATTAGGACACTTGTTATTAGGCTTTGTTGGGCTTATTGTCAAACTTTTGTATACACCTAAGTGTTGCTTAATTAGGTGCTATGTGGACTTTAGTTATTTTAGTTTCTAGCTTATGTTTTAGTTTGATTTGTATTGGGCCTTTTATTAGTAATAGTATAAATAGGCCTTTAGGACCTCATGTAAAAAACTTTTGGTGTTATTGAATGTGATTAGTTACTAATTGAGAGATGGTTGTTCCTCTTGGTTCTTGCTTAGAACCGTTGGTTTTTATCAAAGAATTTTATTCTTTGTGGCAAATCCTCTTCGACTTATCAATCTTTAGATTGTGGCATCGTTCTACCATTTCTTGTCTTATCCACCTTTTCTTTCTTTCTAATTTTGGTTTCGATTTTGTTACTCTTGGTGTTGAAAATTGTGATCCACAATTGGGGTTTCTATCACACTAACATATTGTTTTAGGGGTCCCATGCTCAGTGCCCAAATTTCGTCGCTAAACGCCAACCCTGTTGCTTAACGCTATATTTCTGGCACTCAGCGACAGACTACCAGAATCCCAGAATGGTTTCTGGTTGGTTGTCACTTGGCTTCATAATAATGGCGCTCAACAACAACCACGATGTGAACTAGGTATAAGAGATGCGATTTTTTAATCCCTTGACCATTAATGGCTATACAACCATCCATAAGCAATATAATAGACTCATAAATAATTTCACACTTTATTTAATCATCAAATCTATCATAATAACTCATAAATGAGACCAATCACCCAAAGACCCAAATTTCTATTATAGGGTTCAAGAAACCTTAACCCCTTAATCCATCAACCATAACTCCAAATCAGGAGAGATAAAGGGAGGAGGATGGATAAGAAACACTCACTATTAGCTTCCAGAAGTGATAAACCCCAAGATGGATCTTAATTTTCAACACCTCAAATTTTTCCAAATTGAATCCACAAAACAGAATTTGAAAATAAAAAAAGAAAATGGAAAAGAAAAGGAATGGAGAAAACGCCACAATCAATTCATGATTGATGAGTCAATGAGGATTTGCCACAAAGAAATTGTTCTTTGATAAGAATCTAATGGTTCAATCCAAGAACCTAGAGAGAACACTCTCTTAATTTCTCAAAAGTGTTTACTAAGTGTCCATAGGGACCTATTTACATTATCACTAAAATAAGGCCCAAATAGTAACAAGCCCAAAACAAGTCATAATAGGTCCAAACATAGTCAACTAAAAAGAATAAAGCTAACAACTCTGCTAAAGCCCAACAAAGGCCCTAAATAAAATTGCTCAAAAAATATAAGGAAATCATAATCTAAAACTTGGCTCCAATTTATTATCTTCAAACTTCCCAGACCCTCTTATTCCTTCCCCATAATGTGTTAAGCCTCTTGCCAAGTTCCTTTTGAATCATCTTTCTTCTTCCTCTAGTCATAGGACCTTCCATGTCCATCTCTTCTTTCTTGAAGTCCTTGGATAGTCCTCTATCATCCCCTCTTTCTTGAAGAGAATTTGTCCTCAAATTTGGAGCATGGGTTCCTACATCACAAAAAGACAAGTCACTAACATTGAAACTATTACTCCCACCAAAATAAAGACGGCCAGTCAATTTTGTAGGCATTGTCATTAATGCGCTCCAACACTTGGAAAGGACCATCTCCCTTTTCTTAAAGCTTAGATTTCCTCTTAGAAGGAAACCTTTCCTTCCTCAAGTGTACCCAAACCCAATCACCGGGCTCAAACACCATATTCTTCCTCTCTTTGTTTACTTATTTTGCATATTCTTCCATCTTCTTCTCAATTTGATCCTTCACCTTCTCATGCAAGTTCCTAACAAAAGTGGCTTTAAAAAACTCATCTCTATCCATCATAGAAGAAATGTTAGGCAATGGCAACAAATCAAGAGGA
This sequence comes from Spatholobus suberectus, assembly GCA_004329165.1. NCBI lineage: Eukaryota > Viridiplantae > Streptophyta > Magnoliopsida > Fabales > Fabaceae > Spatholobus > Spatholobus suberectus. Next base: position 49,798,117 of record CM014729.1, on the reverse strand, counting down.
GATAAAGGGTTAAAACCATAAAAACCCTCAAAAGGAGAATGAGAAGTAGTAAAATTAACAACCTTATTGTAAGCAAACTCAACATGTGGTAAACAATCCTCCCAAGTTCTCAACTTTTTCTTAACAAAACACCTTAGGAGTTAAGATAAAGTTCTATTGACCACCTCTGTTTGCCCATCTGTTTAAGGATGACAAGTAGTAGAAAAGAGAAGCTTAGTACCAAGCTTTCCCCAGAAAGTCTTCCAAAAATGGCTTAAGAACTTGGAATCCTTATCTGACATAATGCTCCTAGGAAATCCATATAAGCGTACCAACTCTTTAAAGAACAAATATGCCACCGCACAAGCATCATCCACTTTGTGGCATGGTATGAAATGAGCCATCTTTGAGAATCTATCAACCACAACAAAAATGGAATCTTTCCCCTCTTGGATCTTCGGAGACCAAGCACAAAATCCATGGATAAGTCGATCCAAGGGGAGTTAGGAACAGGTAATGGAGTATATAATCCATGATGCATGACCCTAGATTTATCCTTTTTACACACTAAGCACCTATCACAAATTTTATGCACATCATGCATCATATGTGGCCAAAAGAAATGTTCATGCAAAATGTCCAAAGTCTTAGCAACGCCAAAATGTCCCATCAAACCACCATCATGAGCTTCTCTAGCTAACAACTCACGCATGGAGCTCTTAGGCACACACAATCTTTTATCTTTAAAGAGAAATCCATTATGCCTAAAGAATCCATTATGAGCAACTTTTTCACACAAAGCGTACAAATTAGAGAAATCATCATCACAAACATACAACTCCTTTATGTGATCAAACCCAAGCATCTTAGTCTCAAGCATGGAGAGTAAAGAATACCTCGTAGAAAGTGCATCGGCTACCACATTAGCCTTGCCTTGCTTATGCTTGATCACATAAGGAAATTGTTCCAAGAACTCTACCCACTTGGCATGTCTCTTGTTGAGCTTGCCTTGGCCCTTTAAATGCTTACGGGATTCATGATCACTATGTATCATAAATTTCTTAGGTAAAAGATAATGTTGCCAAGTTTGCAAAACTCTCACAAGTGCATACAATTCTTTATCATATGTGGAGTAATTCAAATGAGCACCCTTCAACTTTTCACTAAAATAAGCAAGGGGATGCCCCTCTTGCAACAACACACCCCCTATCCCCACATTAGATGCATCATATTCACTCTCAAAAGATTTAGCAAAATTAGACAAAGCAAGAATAGGTGCATGTGTTAATTTATCTTTCAAGCTATTAAAAGCCTCCACTTGTTCACGCCCCCCCCCCCCCCCCCCCCCACTTAAACCCCACATTTTTTTTTACAATTTCATTTAAGGGGGAAGCTAGTGTGCTAAAGTCTTCCACAAATCGCCTATAAAAATTAGCCAAACCATGGAAACTCCTCACGTCACTCACATTTTTAGGTGTAGGCCAATCTCTAATAGCTTTTACCTTTTCCTCATCAACTTGCACACCTTTAGAACTCATAACAAAGCCAAGGAACACTACTTGCTTGGTGCAAAATGTGCATTTGTCCTTATTGGCAGACAAACTCTCTTTCCTAAGCACTTCCAAGACACTCCTAATATGGCCCAAATGATCATCCAAAGTCAAGCAATATATCAAAAAATCATCAAAATAGACAACCACAAACTTTCCAATGAAATGTCTCAACACATGATTCTTAAGTCTCATGAAAGTGCTAGGTGCATTGGTTAGGCCAAAAGGCATGACCAACCACTCATACAATCCAAACTTAGTTTTGAAAACAGTTTTCCACTCATCACCTTCTTTCATTCTAATTTGGTGGTAACCACTTTTCAAATCTATTTTGGAAAAATAACAAGAACCATGCAACTCATTTAACAAATCATCAAGTCTATGGATTGGATGTTTATACCTCACGGTTATGTTGTTGATAGCTCTACAATCCGTGCACATTCTCCATGATCCATCCTTCTTTGGCACTAAGATAATGGGCATAGCACAAGGGCTCAAGTTCTCTCTCACCCATCCTTTTTGCATCAACCCTTCCACTTGCCTTTGAATCTCCGTAGTCTCTTCTGGATTGCTCCTATATGCGGGTCAATTTGGTGCTCAATTCCTCTTAGTGGAGGCAAGCCATGAGGAATGTCTTTAGGAAAGACATCCTCAAACTCCTTCAACAAGTCTTCAATACCTAGAGGCAAAGTCATAGCAATAGAAGACAAACACAAATCATGAGGCATTAGCATAAACATAGGTTGCCTTGCAAGCATCATTCTCTTCACCTGTTTAGCTCTCATAAACAAGCTCTCGACTTTTCTCTCAACTATCTTTTCACTCTTCTCTTTCTTTTCTCTCTTTTTATTCTTTTTGTTTTTCTCTCCATTTTTTTGTTTTTCTTTCTCTTCTTTTCTTTCTTGTTCTCTTTTCAATCTCATTTTCATTTGGTCCTCACAAACCTCACTTGGAGACAAAGGTGTGAGGGTAACCTTTGTTCCTTTATGTACAAAAGAGAATTTATTAGTTAAGCCACTGTGCACAACATCCTTATCATATTGCCAAGGTCTACCAAGCAAAAGATGGCTAGCTTCCATAGGGACTACATCGCAAAGAATTTCATCAAAATATTTACCTATGGAGAAACACACCAAAACTTGCTTATCTACAACTATTTCTCCATTCTCATTCAACCATTGGAGCTTATAAGGCCTAGGGTGGGGGGTGGTTTTTAGGCCAAGTTTCTCCACTAACCTAGTACTAGCAACATTAGTACAACTCCCACCATCAATAATCAAAGAACATAATTTTCTCCTAACCAAGCACCTAGTATGAAAAATGTTCGCTCTTTGTGTTTCATCCCTATCCTTACAAACACTCCTCATAAGCCTCCTAACCATCAAAAGGTCTCCCTCATGGGATGGGAGGTCACCATCACTCTCACCCTCACCAGATGAACTAGATTCACTAGAAGAGGATGCACTAACCACATCACCATTATCCAAGAAATCATAGTCCTCTTATTAGGACATTGGGAAGCAATGTGACCTTTTCCTAAACATTTAAAACACTTAATGGAACTAGATTTAGAAGGATTAGAGGTAGAGTTAGGAGGGGTTTTACCACTTGAAGAATTCTTCTCTTGAAGTTTGGATGAAGAGCTCTCCTTCTTGAATTTGTCCTTATCCTTCCAAGATGAAGAAGCATAGGAGGAAGACTTCTTGAATGATTGCTTCCTCTTCAATTGTTGCTCCACTTTGATGGCTTAGTGAATGAGCTCCTCCATAGTGGCATAATGATGCAACACCACAATGTCTTAAATTTCCCTATTAAGGCCATGCAAAAATCTAGCCATGGTTGCCTCTTGGCTCTCCTCCACTTAAGCTCTTATCATTGCCATCTCCATCTCCTTATAGTATTCATCCACACTCTTCCTTCCTTGTGTAAGCTTTTGGAGTTTATTATGAAGATCTCTCCCATAGTAAGAAGGCACAAATCTATTCCTCATAGTTTTTTTCATTTCTAACCAAGTGTTCACCATAGGCCTCCTCATCCTCATAATGTCATGCTTCACTTGGTTCCACCACACCAAAGCATATCCTTCAAACTCCAATGAAGCCAATCTAATTTTCTTTTCTTCACTATAATCATAACATGAAAATATTTGCTCTACTTTCATCTCCCACTCAAGGTACACTTCTGGGTCACAAGTTCTTTGAAAACTAGGAATTTTAACCTTCACTCCATCCATGTTATCCTCTCTATTATTTTCTCTCTCTCTATGTCCTCCTCCAAATCTCCCTCTCCTATGTCTCCTATGCCTCCTTTCTCCCTCATCTTCCCCATATCCTCCATCACTCCCATGAGAAGATGAAGTATACCTCCTTCTCTCCACATTTTCCAACCTCACACTCACATCTTCATTACTCTTTTGCATCATCTCCCACCTTGTCTCATTCTCCCTATGTATTGCTTCTAACTTTGCATCATTTTCCATTCTCAACTGCCCCATCTCCTCCCCAATTTTAATCATCTCCACCATTAATCTTGCGGATTTAGGAGATGGTGGATCACTACTTGTCGTTGGTAAAGCCATACCTACACAAAATGGTTAGCACAAATAATAGAAATCAAAGAATCCTCTCCACTCTCTAAGTGTTTATACTCAAGTCACTCATGTTTCACTCTTTCAAGCTTTTTCTATAATTTGCTCTCTCGCTTTTTTTTTTTTTTTACCACTCTTGTTCCTCTTAAGTTCTTGAAAAGAACCACCAAATTTCAATAATAAAGAAATTCTATGTGAAATATGCCACGAGATTCAAGACCAACTCAAGAAGCCAAAAAAAAAGGAAAACTCAATGACAAAACCAAGGAATTTAAATGACAAGCAATAAAAGCTATAAGAAACGAAATGAACACTCAAAGGAAAGCCAAAGAAAGACAAAAGGAAGACTCAAAGACAAAGAGATAATAATAAGTAAGGAAAAATGAAGAGCATGTGTATATCCACCACCCAAAACAAGTCAAAAGTATATGAAAGAAAAATAATATCACTATGAGAGTTAGATCACCAAAGAGGACAGGCTTTTTTTTTTTTATAAATGGACAATTTTTTATATTTTTTTGCAATTTGGCCCCCAAACTTTTATAATTGCACTTGGGTCCTAAATTTTTTTGTATTTTCACTTTTGCCCTTGTAAAATTGCCAATTGGTCCTTGAATATATATATATATATATATTTTTACCTTCAATTTTTTATTTGCAAAAATGCCCTAACTCTCTCCAAACAAAATTTTTAAGATTTAACAAGTGTTTTACTACAAAATCTCAAGAACACCTCAAGAACACTATGAGTGTTCTTCCGCAATTTCAAAATTCAAAACTCCCAAAATCAACTTTAAACCTCCAATCAAGTAATTTTCACCAAAATTTAAGTGTCTATATGTGAAACAACACAAATCAAGTATGGATTTAACACAAAAACACCAACTAACATGAATCTAGATGGATCAAAATCTAGATCTAAAAAGAACAAATGAAAAACAACAAGAACAAAACTGCAGAGTTTGACACAATTTAGATGAAACAAGATGATAATAAAACCAAACAAGGTGGATGAACAACAACTAAGGCAAAACTCAAGGAATTAAGCAATGAAAAACTCACAAATTTACTGTCGCATCCGCCCAGCGGACACGGACCGGAGCCACGAATTGACGCAGACCCGCTGGGCGGGTTATGGAGGCCGCCCGGCGGACACGAGCCAAATTTGGAACCACGAAATCAGCGACTTGCAGTGCAAAATTAACACGAAATTTGGCCCAATAGGATGTGTAATTGGTGTTGAATTTGGCTCTAGTTACCAAATGATAAACCCCAAGGTGGATCTTAATTTTCAACACTTCAATTTTTTCCAAATTGAATCCATAAAATAGAATTTGAAAAGAAAAAGAAAATGGAAAAGAAAAGGAATAGAGAAGACGCCACAATCAATTCATGATTGATGATTCTATGAGGATTCGCTACAAAGAAATTATTCTTTGATAAGAATCTAATGGTTCAATCCAAGAACCTAGAGAAAATACTCTCTTAACAAAAATGCTATCAATTTCTTAATTTCTCAAAAGTGTTTACCAAGTGTCTATAGAGACCTATTTACATTATCACTAAAATAAGGCCCAAATAGTAACAAGCCCAAAACAAGTCATAATAGGTTCAAACATAGTCAACTAAAAAGAATAAAGCTAACAACTCCACTAAAGCCTAACAAAGGCCCCAAATAAAATTGCTCAAAAAATATAAGAAAATCCTAATCTAAAACTTGGCTCTAATTTGTTATCTTCAAGCTTCCCAGACGCTCTTCTTCCTTCCCCATGAATGTGTTAAGCCTCTTGCCAAGTTCCTCTTGAATCATCTTTCTCTTTCCTCTAGTCATAGGACCTTCCATGCCTATCTCTTCTTTCTTGAAGTCCTTGGATAGTCCTCTATCAAGAAGTGATTGAATAGGTGGATGTCACTGGTTCCTCCTCCTCCTCCCCTTCTTCTTCTTTTCTCCTTCTCTTTCTTCTTTCTCTCTTGTGTGAAAAATGAATATGTGTGTTGTCTTATAAAGGTGAAAACCCTTCTTGGGCCTTAGTGGCCTTATTAGGCCTTAATGACCCACTATTATATCTTAAAACAAAACAAGGTTTTATATTATGCAGAGCACTCATAAAAACGACATAAAAGAATATTATTTATTTATTAGTAGTAGTAGGAGTAGTATAAATAATCTATTTTTGTGGGATGTTACCTCCTACCCTATTTTTCCCTACACCCATCTTTCTCCTCATACTTATACTTTAGAACCCTATGCGACAACCTGTGTTGCTGCCACTTTATCTACCACCACTATTTCCCTAATAAGTCCAAATTGAATGCACTAAGATTTTTGATCCCTAAACCCTCTTCTCTCCCCAAACATACTTTTTCCAATGTAACCTAATGTATTTTTTGAGCAAGTGCTATCTAGGTTATGCTATCAGATATTGCTTTCTTAAGTGTTATTTCTTTCATATAACACTTAATCAAATAACACTTACAAGCACTATCTAAGTAAAAAGGCATTCTCTAAATGCATTTTTGGTGTAGTGACTGCTTTATCCCTATTTGATGAAACCCCAATTATGGATCAATAATTTCAACACCAAGAGTAACAAAATCGGAACCAAAATTAGAAGGAAAGAAAAAGCGGAATAGATGAGAAATGATAAGAATGACACCACAATCCGAAGATTAATAAGTCGAGGAGGATTCGCCACAAAGAATAGAATTCTTTGATAAGAATCTAAAGGTTCAAAGTAAGAACCAAGAGGAGCAATGCTCTTACAATTAGCAAAAGCTAGTTACATTCAAAATGCCAAAAGTTTTTCTTACAAGTAGTCTTAGAGGCCTATTTACACTATAACTAATAAAAAGGCCCAAACAACTAAAAAGGCCTAATACAATTCATATTAGGCCCAAACAAAGCAAACTAAAAAGTTAGAAACTTAAATAACTATAGTCCACATAGCACCTAATTAAACAACACTTAGGTGCATACACAAGATCTACAAGAAGCCCAACAAGGCCCAATAATAAAATGTCCTAAAAGACAATTAACAAAATAGTTAAGCCCCTCCGAGACCTCTATCATCCACTCCTTCTTGGAAGAAATTCTTCCCGAATTTCGCTCCTTCATTCCTACAAAAAGGAAAAAACAAGAATTGGTATTGATTAAGACAAGAAAAGAAAACAAATCCTACTTCTATGGAGACTTAGATCCCTTTAAAAAAAAAGGCAAATCTCTTATTATGCACGTGCTTAGATATCCATCCTCCCGGATCAAATACAAATCTAAAGAAACCATTAATCAACACTAAAATGAAATCTTTCCAAGAAGAAGAAAGAATATGCACATTCCATGTATCATTCATTAGATTTGAGTGTCTTATGCTTTATGTAATTTCCAAAGGAACTCCTATGCAACATTGCACTCTCATCATGAATTCCTCCAATCAATGAATCATGCAAGAAAGATTTAGACATTCAAAATGCAACATCTTTAACATATGCTCTTCATGCCTATAAAACTCATCATTCTCAATCTTTCCACAAACAACAACACATATGGAAGAAGTTTCATTATAACCATGCAATTTCAAATGATGTGTATCAAATAAATCACAAACATTATACAAATTAAAACCATCTTGAATTAACACATCAAGGAAAACACAAGGTTTAGAAACACTTTGGATCCAATTTCTCTTCTCTCAAGGGTTGGCTTGTTCCTCAAGTGCATCCACTTCATCTCCAAATTGCCTTGCCCATTGATCTTTTATGTACAATTCCTCCTTGGGCATCAAAACAAAAGAATAAATATGGTTAGATGCACAATCAAATTTACAAGAAGAATTAAGTCCAACATCCAAGTTAGAGGATAGAATAAGACTTTTGCACTCCTCCTTTAAGGACTCCTCTTCACTTTCTTGTACAAGAGAAACATCATTTCCAAACAAGGGGTTAGAGTATAAATATTTGCATTCTTTCTTAGGAAGTTTTACTTCAAGTCCTTTCACAAGAGAATATTCATAACCAAAGAAAGAGTTAGAGTTAAAAAAAAGAACAATTATATCTTTCTTTATCTTTTGCTCTCTCCTTTTCACTCTCTTTTTTAATCATTTCCTTTCCCTCCATCTCTTTTTCTTTCAACTCTTTTTCTTTTTCTCTCATCTCTTTTTCTTTTACCTCTTTTCTTTCTTGTTCTATCTTCTTTTTCAACTTAATTTGATCCTCACTTGCTTCTTTAGGTAAGAGTGATATAAGTTTGATCTTATGACCTTCATGTACAAAAGAGATCTTATTAGTCTTCCCATGGTGAGTTACATTTCTTTCAACTTGCCAAGGTCTACCTAACAAGATAAGGCCAACTTCCATGGACACTACATCGCACAGCACAGGATCTTTATATTTTTTTTCCAATTGTAAAACTCACCAATACTTGTTGGTCAACAACTAACTCTCCTTCATCACCTAGCCATTTCAAACAATAAGGTTTAGGGTGTGGGTAGTTTTATGGTTTAGTTTGCTAACCAACCTAGTGCTAGCCACATTAATACAACTACCCCTATAAATAATTAAAGAGCACAATTTCCCTAGAACTATGCATCTAGTTTGAAATATGTTCTTCCCTTAAACCCCATCGTTATCCTTATATTGAATACCCAACAACATCCTACACATCATCAATTCCCTATCTAGAGGTTTGGTGTAACAACCCTCTGTCGCCACAGTACTACAAACAACCTTGCTAAAATACACCTTATCCACATATATGGTGAATAAGAAATCAGATCATACACATAAACTGAGAGATCCACCTATCTCTCCTAGTATCATACATGTATATCTGTTCAACTCAAATCATCATATATACATAACAACAAATTGGATAACACCAACCCATAATAACACCATCAAAATATACGTCACCAAGGAAGAGGGATACAAAACTCACTCCCTATAGCTGGTCACTCTATACAATCCCATCAACAAAATATAATACAAAACACATCCAAGAAGAAACAAAAAGAGCTTCTAGAAAGCTCCACCCAAAAAGGACAACCAAAAGTCTCCACCTAAGACCTCCTCCATCAGCTCTGAAATGCTGGATCTGTAGATGTCCCTCCCTCTGCTCCCACGCCAAGATGACGTGATCATCACAGTCACAGCAACACAACAACAACAACCAAACATTCAACCAACAACAATGCAAGGCAAGGGTAAGCTTACGGAACAAATGTCAAAATATAATATTCAATCCAACGTAATCAAAATCATTATTCACATCAATATGGAAACCAAATCATCAAATAACTGGGTCTACATACATTACAGTATATCATGCACAACATCACATACTATGCTGTCAACCCCACATGTCAATGTATGAATGACACAACACTCGAGAGATTTCTACATTTCAGGTGATTAGTTAGGTCTTATCCCCTACATATACCATTCAGGGATTGCCAAAACTCTGATCAGTTGGATAAGCTTATGGTTGTCAGGATAAGTGAATATGGGTAGTGGCATACCACGACACAAGGCCTGCACTGCCTTGGCCCCACTGCGGGATTACCTATCCACTCATCCCTAGGCCTATCTTTCAGACCCCACTTCTCATCCAGGCACTAGGTTGGAGGTCCGTCTGAGCTGCAGCTCCGTTCACCCCCAACTTCCATGCCTACCCGCATACGGCATGAGGCCCATACTACCTCAGCCAACAACATATGCATGTATGTATGTATCACCACAATAATCAACTCTACCAAACAATCATCATATCATAAATGTGTATCAACACAACACCACGTGGCCTACTTAGTACCACCTGTGGTCCAACAACTATTATTAACACCATGTAGGCCTATTCCAGCCTCAAACAGGTCAGGCCCTATCCAAGTAGCCTATCTCATGAGAAACCTCTTACAATAATGTCATACACCACAAGTGAAGGTCCTACCTAAGCAACCTTCCACTTTACAACCAAATCAAAAAAATCAACTAAAGTTTGAAAACCAAACCTCATTTGAAAACCATTTGGAAGATTAACAAATCTTGAAATTCATAAAATTTCACATTTTGAGATGAAACTTTAAAATCTTTTTTTTTTTTTTGTGAACAGTAGATAATCGATTGTCCTAGTGGATAATCGATTATTTCCGAAATCGAGTCACGAAAACAGTTTTCTGGAACAGTGCATAATCGATTATCGGAGGCTCATAATCGATTATTTTCGAAGCATTTACAAGACAACTTTTCTGAAACTTCAGATAATCGATTATCAAATGCTATAATCAATTATCTGCGAGGATTTTTGAGAAAAACCGCGATTTTTCAAAGAAAAACTCAAAATTTTCAATCCAATACCACAAATTTTCGAATTAATAGTGTTCTAACAACCTCAATCCACCTTAACCAAGTTCATACATATCAAATCATACCAGCAATCCAACATTTCAACATATATTCATCAATTTCTTATTCAATCTCAACATTTTCTCCCCAAAACCCAATTTCATCCAAAACCAACAAAATAACAACATCCACAAAGATTCAACCGATCATAAGGCAAGAAATAAGCATACCAATAATTATTAACACAAAACAATCAATTTTCAAGCTTCCCTTACCTCTAAAAGTCTCTGAATTTGAATTTAAGTTCTTTGAGAATCTGGTGTTCTTGAGCCAAAATCTTCCATAGATTGATTCTTCCTCTTACCACAATCACTAAGTCGAGCCTAAAATCTTCTACTACCCTTGCTAACTTGAGAGATTCTAGAGAGAGATTGAGAGAGAATTGAAGAGAGAGAAAGTTTAGAGAGAGAAAGGAATTGAGAGAATGAGGGGCTCCTCCCCCCTTTTCCACTTTATATACTTGACCTTCCCGGAACTCTCGCACAGACTTTTGGCCAGTTGAAGCCTAAACCTTACCAAGCCACTTCCCTTATCTTAAAACTGGACTAACTCAACTATTTTTCTCTCAAAACCCAACATCACACTCATAGCATGCCCACATTGGTTCAAGCACCTATCTCAAGTTTCCTAAATTCGAACCCAAATTTCAAATAAACAACACTAAACCATCACTACATACAACATACATACCATACATAACAATAATTCATTTATTTCTTTTAATCACCTAGATTATATATCAAATTTCCACTCTTTAGTTATTAAAACACTTAATCATATATTAGGAAAAACAAGATGTTACATTTGGTACCACATCCACTATAATTATCACTAGAGATATTAGATAAGTTAGTAGAAGATGACTCACTAGTGACAACCCCTTTGTCCCTCAAGACCATGGTTGTCTTGTTTGGACAATGTAATGCAATATTTCCTTTACCCAAGCATTTAAAACATTTAGTCGAACTACTTTAGAAGTAGAAAGAGTAGTAGGGTTAGGAACATGTTTACCACTTGCAGATTTTAACTCTTGTTGCTTAGGTGAGGAAGATCCCTCCTTCTTGGACTTGTTCTTACCACTAGAAGAATCATAGTGATAGGTCTTCTTGTAGGAATGCTTCCTCCCAAGTTGTCTCTCCACCTTGTTGGCATGGTGCACTAGGTCCTCCAAGCACTCATGGTGTTGCAACTTCACTTGGATGTCTCTATTAAGCCCATATAAGAACCTTGCCATGGTGGTTTCACCCTTCTCTTGCACATTGGCTCTCATCATAGCCATTTTCATCTCTTTGTAATACTCATCAACACTCTTACTTCCTTGAGTAAGTCTTTGTAGCTTGTCTTGAAGGTCTCTCTCATGAAGAGATGACACAAATCTACTTCTCAACAACTTTTTCATGTCTTGCCAAGTATAGATCATTGGTCTCCTTCCTCAATCAATGTCTTTTTTCATTTGATTCCACCATACCAATGCATATCCTTCAAATTCTAATGAAACCAATATAATCTTCTTTTCATTATTACAATCAGAGCATGCAAAGACTTGCTCCACTTTCATCTCCCATTCAAGTTAAACCTTCGGACCACAACTATCTTGAAATTTAGGCATTTTCTCCATAGTGGTGGGGAAGCTGGTTCTAGATCTACTTTTGTTGAATCGATAGAATCTACTGCTCCTTACCTACAAGAAAAGGTTAGTGCAAATAATAGAAAAATTGGACCTTACCACTCAACTAAGTGTTTACACTCAAAGTTCACTCGAGTTTCTCTCTTTAGAGGCTTTTTTTATAATGTGCACACTTACCTTTTTCCGCTCTTGTTCCTCTTTAGCTCTTACAAAGAACCTCCAAGTTCAAATAAAGAAAATATTCAATGTGAAATATGTCACAAGTTTCAAGCTAGGAGGCCAAGAATAGAAATACTCTAGACAAAACCAAGGAAATTTAAAAGACAAACAATAAAAACTAAAAAGAAATGAAAGTTACACTCAAAAGAAAGCCAAAGAAAAACAATAAGAAGACTCAAAGACAAAGAGATAAGAACAAGTAAGAAAAATGAAGAGCATGTGTATATCCACCACCAAAAACAAGTCAAAAATATATGAAAGAAAAATAATATCACTATGAGAGTTGGCTCACCGAAGAGGACAGGCTTTTTTTTTTTAATAAATGGGCAATTTTTATTTTTTTTAACAATTTTTTTTGCAATTTGGCCTCCAAACTTTTTATAATTGCACTTGGGCCCCTATTTTTTTGTATTTTCACTTTTGCCCCTGTATATTTGCTAATTGGTCCTTGAATATTTTCTTTTTGGATCATCAACTTTTTTTATTTTCAAAAATGCCTTAACTCTCTCCAAACAAAATTTTTAAGATCAAACAAGTGTTCTACCACCAAAAAACTCAAGAACATATGAAGAACACTTTGAATGTTCTTCTCCAAATTAAAAATTTCATATTTCTCAAAAACAAATCTAAGTCTCCAATCAAGTAATTTTCCCCAAAAATCAAGTGTTTATATGTGGAATAGCACAAATCAAGTATGGATCTAACACAAAAACATGAACAAACATAAATCTAAATGGATCAAATCTAGATCTAACAAGAACAAAAGAAGAACACCAAGAACAAAACTATATAGAATTGACACAAAATTGGGCTAATTAAGAAGAGATCAACTCAAATAAGACTAAATTAACACAAATAAAAATAGTAGGACACAAGAATTATGCAAGAAGACTCACAAAATTGCTGGATTTGCAACCAGCAGTAGCATCGAGGTCGCACCCGCCCAGCGGGCTGGCCGCTCGGCGGTCATGAACCCAAAAATGGAACCACGAATCAGCTTTGTATGAACTACTTCCCGCAACTTGCAATGCAAACTTGACATGAAAATTTGGCACAATTGGATGTGTAATTGGTGTTGAATTTGGCTCTGATACCAAATGATGAAACTCCAATTGTGGATCAATAATTTCAACACCAAGAGTAACAAAATCAGAACAAAAATTAGAAGGAAAGAAAAGGCAGAATAAATGAAAAATGGTAAGAATGATGCCACAATTCAAAGATGAAAGAACCTTCAATTGGGCTAAAAGGGCCTAAGAAGGGAAAAGCTAAAGGGGAAGATCATATGATTTGGCTAGGAATGCCTACAAGAGGAAAAGTAAAGAGATCTAAGGAGCATTTAGAGGTGATCAACACACTATAAGATCCAGCTCATAGTGGAAGAAGATAGCCCAAGATGGTGCACTTGAATCAAGTAGAAGGCCCAACCAAAGGGATTTAATAATGCACTAACCATGGGCTTGCAATCTAAATTTTGTTGCATTTTATTTAAATGTTTTTGGACCTATTTTAATTGTAATAAATGGGTTGATTTGATTCTAATTAGAAGCCCAATTTCTCGTCTTAGTTTAGCTTTCTTTTAAGTTTAAAAATAAGTTGTAATTTGGGCCTTAAGTTTTCTTGGGCCTTTGCTTATGTTTTTTTAGAATTAGGGTTAGACTCTTTAGAATAAACTCTATAAATAGATATGTAATCCCTCTCATTTGACAAAGTTGAATAATATTGAAGTTTGCTTATTTGTGAGTGTGAGTTGAGCATTGGCTCCTCTTTTTGGTTCTTGGATTAGAACATTTTGATTCTTATCAAAGGTTTCCATACCTTTGTGGCGAATCCTCACTTGGCTTATCACTCTCCTAGAGTGTGGCGCCTTCTTTTCCATTTCTTTTCTATTCCACATTATTCTATTTTACCATCTTCTTCAATTTTCTTGTCTTTTCTATTTTGTCATTTTAATTCTCTTGCTTACTTGTTCTGCACCATTTACTTAATTCTCTTATTTGTTTGCGCACATCTTATCTTCTGCCTTTCTTCCTTTCTTTTATTCCTATAATTCTTGTTACAAGATAACCAACTTAAGGACGATCCATAAAAACAATATGAATCCACTCAGGATCATATCACAAACTAAAATAACTAAAGTCCACATAGCACCTAATTAAACAACACTTAGGTGCATACACAAGATCTACAAGAAGCCCAACAAGGCCCAATAACAAAACATCCTAAAAGACAATTAACAAGATAGCTAAGCCCCTCCAAGACCTCTATCATTATTCTTAAGAGATAAATGCATGTATTCTTTTTTGTTGTCTTCTTTTTATGAACATTAATAGCATATATATAAAACCAAAGAAAACCCAACTAATTCTCTTCATTTAGTCCCCCATTTGGGTTGCATTTTAATTTCCACAAAAGAAATCCCTCAAATTAATCACTACACCATGACTTGTGAACAAATTATAATTGAGTACCTTTTGAATACAAGAGCTATTATCCCAAAACAACACTATAATTGATCTAGATGAAAATTGAAGATGAAAATATACCTTTAATATAAATTAAATACCTCCCTAGTTTATAAAAAAATTAGCAAGGAGAATATTTAAATAAGAAAAAATGCATGCATAATCACAACATATATATCTTCCAAAGAAAAAAGAAAAGGAAATAAGAAAACATAATTACTTTTGGACTTAGATGTGTAATGAAATGAGTGCTAACATGTCGGTTGTGTGCCAACACAGAATAGGGGAGAGAACCAACAAGTTTGGCCACCAAGATTGACAAAATTGGCAAGAAAACAAATGAGAGAACAAGAGAGTGAAGGAGAACAGAACGACTATGAATGGGACAAAATGACAAGAATGAGTGAAAGAATTAAAGCTCACACAAAAATGGCGTAAGTGTATGTTTCAAGGTATGGGTTTTATTTAGAAAAGATGAAGCCCTCTTTTAGTAGTTCTTTTAGCAAAATTGCTAAGAAAGGATTTTATTCTTTAAAAAACTAACCTTTTCCTAGCAATTCCTGCATGGAACTACTAAGAAAGGTATATTTTTTTTCTTAGTAGTTACTACCTGAAACTCCTAATAAAATGTAATTTTTTTAAATAGCTTTTCTTAGCAATTTCCTTTTAGAACCACTAAGAAAAGTCTAACCTTCTTCTAAGGTTCTTCATTTAACTAGAAAGAAATGTCTATGCGCTAATACATTACTAGTTTTGTGTATAACTACTAAGAAAGCTTATTTTGATTGCAGTGAAATTAAAGAATGAATTGTTTTTTAATTCATAAATTCATCAAAAAGCACTTATGACTATAGATTTTAAAATAGGATCAAACCAGTCAGTTTTGTAACACACATTCATATTATATATAATTCATAATGATTTAGTTATTAAGTTTAAGTAGATGAAAATATGGATAATTTTTTTTTGTTTTTATAATAGAAAAATTCCAAACTTAATACAATTTGAAAAGGTAGTAAAAAGATGAAAGATAAATATATATATATATATATATATATATATATATATATATAACTATACATCGTGATTTGGTATAAAAGTCATAAAATACAAAAAGACTAAAAGTACATAAAAAAGATCCTATACGGAGTAGTACCAATATACCTTCCTCATACAAAAGGAAAATTACTATAATATAGGTTTCCAATCCTCGCCAGCTGAAGTATCCTTTGACTTGTACTTAACATAACGGGGCATTAACATCATCTTCAATAATCACGATCAATCAAACATAGAAAAAATAATAATGGAGTGAGGTGTTTTGTCCTAAATTCACTTTTACATGTATGGTATGAAGTCTACCATAAAACAAAGATAAAACACAATTGACAATAGAAGGGAACCTTGGGTTCATTTTAAGTTGTATTAGACTACCCCTGACAAGGTATGGATGCATACTTCCCATTAGTGGGTAATAGTTCTTAACAGAACCAAGAAGTGACTAAGAGTACATATACCTCATCAACATTATCACATGGTATAGTCCTCATCATCATTGAGGAAAATAACAATTAGGATATCCATTTATAGAGGTATACTCTCAAACCAATCCTGAAATGCTGAGTAGTTGTTGAGGCTATCGAGCTTAGTCAAGCAAATATGTTAGCTCAAGGGCATTACCCTGGCCATTGAGACCTTCATCACTTGATGCTTACCCCCAAAACCTGCGCAAGTGGGTCCCTCCCTTTCATTTCTCAGTGTACCAAACTGTAGCTTCCCTAGCAGGGTGTCATGCCACTGCATGTCACTTACTTTACATTACTCACTAATCTATCAAATTTTCACTTCTCAAACAAAGGTTTCTCTGGTCTCATTTAATTTGAGCACCAGTACAACTAACATCTCTGCCTTATATTGTAGAAATTACATGATAATAATTTAACAATCATCAAATTTTTTGTAGTATAACTACTTACCAAAATTTTAGCATAATAACGAATCAATAATCAAAATATTATTACTAAAATTTTAGTAGAATAATAACTTAACATTTATAATTTAATTATCTAAATTTAAGCAGAGTAGCAACTTAGCAATTATAATTTAGTAACCTAAATTTGAACAGATTAACAACTTAGCAATTATAATTTAGTAATCAAAATTTGAAAAGAGTAACAATATAGTAAAAATTTAAATTCTAACATTAAGCATTATAACATTATAGGACAATATAGTAAATTTAAAGGTTTAGGAGACAACCTTTCCTACCAATAGGAAAAGTGACAATAATTTAGAACTAACCCCACTCCCCTCATTACCTCCAAGGTGGTTGATGAAGAGGATGAAATTGTTAGTGCAAAACTTCTAGGAGGAGAACTTTACTAGTTGATGAAAACTAATAAAATATAAGGAAAATTAGAGAAAAGAAAATTTTTAGAGAGAGAAGCTCTCTAATGTTTTGGCCAGCCAAGGATGGTGAGAAATATAATTTTTTGAAGGCCTATTTATAGAAGAGGAGGGGGGGGGGGGGGGGGTAGGTGTCCACCAAATTACATCATTCATGATGTCATAAATCTAATTTTTGTTTATTTTTAAATCCAATTTAGGACACACATTCAAAAATATGTGGTGAGTCATCCCTCCTAAGCTTGGGGACGTGCATAATGAGTTGTCCCAGCTTTATCAGTGTAAATTTTATCTGCAATTAAATTAACTGATACCAAAAAAATTACCTAAACTTGAAAATTTAGTTTTTAATATCAAAATAATGCATTTTAATGCAAAATTGATCATATACATTATGTTTCATCAAAAATAAATTTCTAATAATTAATTTTAATTTGTATTTATTTATTTCAAATTATATGTATTTATTTTTTATTTTTAAGCTAAAATATTAATAAAAAATCCATTTTAATTCAATAAATACAAAAGATTTATGAAAATTCTAAAATCAAATATTTTACCTATAAATAAGCCGAAATTACCATTTTCACAATTTTTGGATATCAAACCAATACTGGCTAGGCTTAACAAATACTTAGAGGCATTTTGGTCTTTTCGGTCATTTTATATCGAAATTTAAAAATTTTTCTAAAATGATATTTTAATATATGACATGATTCCAAGCTTACATTGACATTTTAATGTCAATTGAATCTTTTTCTCATGTCAGCCTTTAATGTTCAGAAAGAAGGACAAAATCGTCATTTTCTAATTTCTCCAAACTTTGATTTGGAAAAATTATTAAAAATCATGATATAACTCTTGAATTTTTGAGCATAATGGTGGGATCAGAATTTTGAAATTTTTTCCTAATTTTTCAAAATTAAATCGTTAAATATTAGAAAAATAATTGAAAAAATGAAATAGGGGTGTTAGATTTTTCATTATTTTTCTTTCAATTTTTTTTATAATAAAATATACTTAGTATAAAATTTTTAAAATATTTTGAGGTTAAAAAGTCTTTGGTTGGTTCCCATAGTCGACTAGGGGTATTTTTGTCATTTCACAAAAATTATCTCAATAAATTGCCAAAAAATTTCTAAAATTATTTTAAGTATATTGATGACTTAAAAATAATTTTTAAACACTTCTAACTATTTTTTTCTATTAATTTTATTATTTGACGAAATGGTTATTTTACCAATTTCTAGGCTCTATTCCCCAGAAAAATCTAAACTACATATTACTTACTAATATAAACATAGCCGTAAGGATCAAATTTTTGAGATTTCCATCCGGTTCTCCAAAAATAAATATAAAATAATTAAGAAAATAGTTTAATAGGCAAAAGTAGGGTGTTACATTACTCCACTCCTTTTAGGAATTTCATCCCTGAAATTCACTTACTAGTAAAGAGATAATGATATTGTTCTTGCAACTTGCTCTCTACTTCCCAAGTTGCATCTCCATCATTAGTTTGACTCCACACAACCTTCACCAGAGGTATTTCTTTACCTCGAAGCTGCTTTATCCTTTGATCCTTTATTCTAATCAGAGATACGTCATAAGTAAGATTTTTTCTTATTTGTACTATATCAAGCTCAATGATATGTGAAGGGTCATGGATATATTTACAAAGTTGGAAAACATGAAAGATATTATGAAGATTAGAAAGATTGGGTGGTAAAGCTATTTGATATGCAACAGGACCAATCCTTCTAAGGATTTGGTAAAGACCAATAAATTTAGGGAAAAGTTTTTGGGACTTAAGGGCTCTACCAACCCTAGTTACATGTGTAATTTTCATAAACACATGATCTCCTTCGTGAAACTCAAGGGGTTTTCTCCTTTTATCAAAATAACTTTTTTGTCTATCTTGTGATACTTTCATCTTTTCCTGAATCAGTTTAACTTTCTCTATAGTTTCTTGTAATATCTCAGGTCTGACTATCAGAGATTCCCTAATTTCATACCAACAAAGTGGAGTCCTACATTTTCTCCCATACAAAGCCTTGTAAGGAGCCATTCCAATGCTGGAATGAAAGTTATTGCTATAAGTAAACTCGATTAGTGGTAAAAATTGATCCCAGCTACCTTTCTATTCTAAAACACATGCCCTAAGCAAATCTTCTAATGATTGGATAGTCCTTTCAGACTGTCCATCAGTTTGAGAATGACAAGCTGAGCTCAGTTTTAACATAGTCCCTAGAACTTGTTGCAAACTCTCCCAAAACCTAAAAGTGAAACGAGGATCCCTATTAGAGATTATACTAGAAGACACTCCATGTAATTTATTGATTTCTCTTATGTATAACTAGGTCAACTTCTCTAGAGAAAACCTAATGTTAATAGGTAAGAAATGAACAAACTTGGTTAATCTATCCATAATCACCTGTATAGCATCAGAGCCAGAGGTTGTTCTAAGGCAATTTGTTACAAAATCTATTGCTATACTATCCCACTTTCATTTGGGAAGGTCTAAGAGTTGTAATTCTCCAGAGGGTTTTTAATGCTCTCTATCTTAGCCTTTTAACAAACTAAACAAGATGCAACAAACTTTGCTACAACCTTCTTCATTCTAGGCCACCAAAACAACTTCTTCAAATCTTGGTACATCTTGGTAGAACCTAGATGAATACTTAGTTTGTTTTTGTGAGCCTCTTCCAAAATCATCTTTCTTAATTTTTTTGTTTTTTGGCACACAAATTCTTCCTCGGAACCTGATTACTCCATTTGAATCTTGATCAATTCTTTTCCTTCAGTTCTTGCTTTTAACTTGTCTTGGAGATGTTGATCAGTGTATTGAGCTTCTCGAATTTGTTCCAAGAACTCACTAGATATTTGGAACATCCCAAAACAAATACTTTTTAGCTTTTCTTCCATTATCAAACCTAAATATCTGAACTTATCTATCATTTCCATCTCCTTTACCATCATTATTGAGGCATGTAAGGATTTTTGACTTAAAGCACCTGCTACAATGTTTGCTTTACCAAGGTGATAACACAATTCGAAGTCATAATCCTCTATGTCACCTTATATTCAATTCCTTCTGGGCAAATAAATACTTTAGACTTTTGTGGTCGCTAAGTACTTCAAATCTTCAAGGCAAAAACTACTGTAGCTAATTCCAAATAATGAGTTGGATAATTAATCTTGTGTGGTCTTAATTGCCTTGAAGCATAAGCTGCCACTCTCTCTTCTTACTTCAATATACACCCTAATCCTTGCCTGGATGCGTCACAATAAACTTCAAACTTTCCAATACAATTGAGTAAAATCAATATAGGTGAAATGGTCAACCTTTTCTTTATTTCTTGAAAACTAGCCTCACATTCCTCTGTTTAAACAAAATGATGTCCTTTACGAGTTAACTTAGAGGCAATGCTAACTTCGAAAATCCTTCAATGAATTTTCGATAGTAACCTGCTAATCCTAAAAAATCTGTATTTCCGTTATTGTTGTGGGTTGTTCCCAACGCAACACTGCTTCCACCTTTGTAAGATCTACTGAGATCCCTCCTGGTGAGATCATAAGTCCCAAGAAACTGACTTGCTCTAACCAAAACTCACATTTTGAGAGTTTGGGGTACAATTTTCTTTCCCTTAGTATCTGCAATACTATCCTTAGGTGTTCCTTATGCTCTTACCGATTTCTAGAATAAAACATAATATCATCTATAAAGACTATCACGAATTTTTCCAAATATTCATGGAATATCCGGTTCATGTAGTCCATAAAGATTGCAGGAGCATTAGTTACACCAAAAGGCATTACCAAATACTCATAGTGTCTATATCTTATCCTAAAGGCTGTCTTTAGTATATCCTTAGTCTTAACTCTAATCTGCTGATAACCAGATTTCAAGTCAATCTTTGAAAATACCGCTGCTCCTCTTAATTGGTCCATAAGATCATCTGTCCTAGGTAATGGGTACTTATTCTTGATAGTGATTTTGTTGAGTTGGTGATAATCAACACACAATCTCATGTTCCCATCTCTCTTCTTGACCAACAACACTAGAGCAGCCCAACAAAAAACACTAGGTCTAATAAATTGTTTTTCTAAGAGCTCCTCTATTTGTTTCTTCAACTTTGCTAGCTTTAGAGGGGACATTTTATAAGATGCTATGTGTAACACTCCTGCTTTTATTCATTGAATTATTTTCTATTTATTTTGTAATTAATTCTATACAACCGGACTAGAATTTCAAAAATCCGACTCTGCTGTTGTGTTTGTATTGATAAATACTACTTAGTTTAGATTTTTAAAAATTTTCCGAACTAGGCCCAGAAATGGTAAAATGACCATTTTGTCCAGAAAAAGTCAAATATTGAGATAAATTAATAAAATAGCTAAAAATATTTAAAATTTATTTTTAAGCCATAAGTATGCTTAGAATAGCTAATGACAATTTTGAAAATTTTTGAGGCATTTTTTGTAAAAAGACCAAAATGCCCCTAGTTAACAACAGAGGTTGACCGAAGATTTTTTGACCTCAAAATATTTTGAAAATTTTATACTAAATATATTTTAATATAGAAATATTATTTTGAGGTAAAATTAATTAAAAATCAGAAAATCATAATTATTTAGCAAAAACTTGATTTATTAGTTAATTAATTAGTTTTTCTAGTAAAATAATTACTATAATTAATATATAAATGAAAAAATTCTGAAAAAAATTTGTGAGACTCCCAAAAATATGCCCTTTCACGTGGTATGGCTGGTTTGGTCCAAATCCACACCAAAAGCCCACTCCAATTTTCCCACGATAAACTAATATTTAATTATTTTTAATATATAATAATTATATAAAATAAAAAAAATTAAATTTTCTGACCCTTTGGCTGCATTTCCACGTTTAACAATGGTGAGAGCACACCAAAATTGACTTGGCCATGGTAAAAGCCTACCAAAGTTGAATTTTGTGTAAATAAGTGTAAAAATTTAATTCTACATTTAATTATTTTTCCACTATAAATACCTCATCACCCTCCCCATTCTCTTCACCCCTTTCCTTCACAACAATTCTCTCTCTTTGTCTTGGTTTAAATGATAGAGGAACTATCCAAGGACTTCAAGAAAGAAGAGATGGACATGGAAGGTCCTATGACTAGAGGAAGGAGAAGGATGATTCAAGAGGAACTTGGCAAAAGGCTTAACACATTCATAGGGAAGGAAGAAGAGGGTCTGGGAAGCTTGAAAATAATAAATTGGAGCCAACTTTTTGATTAGGATTTCTTTATATTTTTTGAGCAATTTTATTTGGGGCCTTTATTGGGCTTTAGTGCAGTTGTTAGCTTTATTCTTTTTAGTTGACTATGTTTGGACTTATTATGACTTATTTTGGGCTTGTTATTATTTGGGCCTTATTTTAGTGACAGTGTAAATAGGTCCCTATAGACACTTGGTAAACACTTTTGAGAAATTAAGAAATTGATAGCATTTTTTCTAAGAAAGTGTTCTCTTTAGGTTCTTTGATTAAACCATTAGATTCTTATCAAAAAACAATTTCTTTGTGGCAAATCCCCATTAACTCATCAATCATGATTGATTGTGACATCTTCTCCATTCTTTTTCTTTTTCATTTTCTCTTTTTCTTCAAATTATGTTTTGTGGATCCAATTTGGGAAAATTTGAGGGATTGAAAATTAAGATCCATCTTGGAGTTCATCATTTGGTATCCAGAGCCAAATTCAACACCAATTATACATCTAATTGTACCAAATTTCGTGTTAATTTTGCATTGCAAGTCGCTGATTTCGTGGTTCCAATTCTGGTTCGTATCCGCTGGGCGGCCTCCGTAACCCGCTAGGCGGGTGCGCTGATTCTGTATCGTATTCACCGGGCGGCTTTCATAACGCGCTGGGCGGGTGCGACGTCGAAGTTGCGAATCCAGCAAATTTGAGAGTTTTCTTGCATAATTCTTGTGTCTTACTTTTTTTTGTTGTGTTCATTTAATCTTATTTGAGTCGATCTCTTCTTAATTCATCCAATTTTGTGTCAATTCTATATAGTTTTATTCTTGGTGTTCTTGTTTTATTCTTGTTAGATCTAGATTTATGTTTGTGCATGTTTTTGTGTTAAATCCATACTTGATTTGTGTTGTTTCACATAGACACTTAAATTTTGGTGAAAATTATTTGATTGCAGGTTTAAAGTTGAATTTTGGAATTTTGAATTTTGAAATTGAGGAAGAACACTCATAGTGTTCTTGAGGTGTTTTTGACATTTTTGTGGTAGAATACATGTTTGATCTTGTAAAAATTGTTTGGAGAGCGTTGGGGCGTTTTGGCAAATAAAAAAATTGAAGGTTAAAAAAAAGAAAATATTCAAGGACTAATTGGCAATTTTACAGGGGCAAAAGTGAAAATACAAAGAAATTTAAGGGGCCCAAGTACAATTATAAAAAGTTTGGGAGTCAAATTGCAAGAATAAAAATAAAAGATAAAAAAATTGCCCATTTATTAAAAAAAGCTTACTCTCTTTGGTGATCTAACTCTTATAGTGATATTATTTTTCTTGCATATACTTTTGACTTGTTTTTTGTGGTGGATATATACATGCTCTTCATTTTTCCATACTTATTCTTACCTCTTTGTCTTTGAGTCTTCCTTTTGTCTTCCTTTGGCTTTCTTTTGAGTGTTCCTTTCGTTTCTTATAGCTTTTATTGCTTATCATTTAAATTCCTTGGTTTTGTCATTGAGTTTTCCTTTTTTTTGGCTTCTTGAGTTGGTCTTGGATCTTGTGGCATATTTCACATAGAATTTCTTTGTTATTGAAATTTGGTGGTTCTTTTCAAGAACTTAAGAGGAACAAGAGTGGTAAAAAAAAAAAAAAAGCGAGAGAGCAAATTATAGAAAAAGCTTGAAAGAGTGAAACACAAGTGACTTGAGTATAAATACTTACAGAGTGGAGAGGATTCTTTGATTTCTATTATTTGTGCTAACCATTTTGTGTAGGTATGGCTTCACCAATGGCGAGTAGTAATCCTCCATCTGCTAAATCCGCAAAATTAATGGTGGGGATGATTAAAATTGGGGAGGAAATGAGGCGGTTGAGAATGGAAAATGATATAAAGTTAGAAGCAATACACAGGGAGAATGAGACAAGGTGGGAGATGATACAAAAGAGTAATGAAGATGTGAGTGGGAGGTTGGAAAATGTGGAGAGAAGGAGGTATACTTCATCTTCTCATGGGAGTGATGGAGGTTATGGGGAAGATGAGGGAGAAAGGAGGCATACGAGACATAGGAGAGGGAGATTTGGAGGAGGACATAGAGAGGGAGAAAATAATAGAGAGGATAACATGGATGAAGTGAAGGTTAAAATTCCTAGTTTTCAAGGAACCAGTGACCTGGAAGTGTACCTTGAGTGGAAGATGAAAGTAGAGCAAATATTTTCATGTTATGATTATAGTGAAGAAAAGAAAATTAGATTGGCTTCATTGGAGTTTGAAGGACATGCTTTGGTGTGGTGGAACCAAGTGAAGCATGACATTATGAGGATGAGGAGGCCTATGGTGAACACTTGGTTAGAAATGAAGAGACCTATGAGGGATAGATTTGTGCCTTCTTACTATGGGAGAGATCTTCATAATAAACTCCAAAGGCTTACACAAGGAGGGAAGAGTGTGGATGAATACTATAAGGAGATGGAGATGGCAATGATAAAAGCTCAAGTGGAGGAGAGCCAAGAGGCAACCATGGCTAGATTTTTGCATGGCCTTAATAGGGAAATTCAAGACATTGTGGAGTTGCAACATTATGCCACTATGGATGAGCTCATTCACCAAGCCATCAAAGTGGAGCAACTATTGAAGAGGAAGCAATCGTTCAAGAAGTCTTCCTCCTATGCTTCTTCATCTTGGAAGGATAAGGAGAAATTCAAGAAGGAGGGCTCTTCATCCAAACTTCAAGGGAAGAGTTCTTCAAGTGGTAAAACCCCTCCTAACTCTACCTCTTATCCTTCTAAATCTAGTTCCATCAAGTGTTTTAAATGTTTAGGGAAAGGTCACATTGCTTCCCAATGTCCTAATAAGAGGACTATGATTGTCTTGGATAATGGTGATGTGGTTAGTGCATCTTCTTCTAGTGAATCTAGTTCATCTAGTGATGGTGACCTCCCACCCCATGAGGGGGACCTTTTAATGGTTAGGAGGCTTATGGGGAGTGTTTGTAAAGATAGGGATGAAGCACAATGAGAGAACATTTTTCATACTAGGTGCTTAGTTATGGGAAAATTATGTTCTTTGATTATTGATGGAAGGAGTTGTACTAATGTTGCTAGTGCTAGGTTAGTGGAGAAACTTGGCCTAAAAATCGCCCCTCACCCTAGGCCTTATAAGCTCCAATGGTTAAGTGAGAATGGAGAAATAGTTGTAGATAAGCAAGTTTTGGTGTGTTTCTCCATAGGTAAATATTTTGATGAAATTCTTTGTGATGTAGTCCCTATGGAGGCTAGCCATCTTTTGCTTGGTAGACCTTGGCAATATGATAGGGATGTTATGCATAATGGCCTAACTAATAAATTCTCTTTTGTACATAAAAGGTTACCCTCACACCTTTGTCTCCAAGTGAGGTTTGTGAGGACCAAATAAAAATGAGATTGAAAAGAGAACAAGAGAGAAAAGAAGAGAAAGAAAAACAAAAAAAAGGAGAGAAAAACAAAAAGAATAAAAAGAGAGAAAAGGGTGAAAAGATAGTTGAGAGAAAAGTGGAGAACTTGTTTATGAGACCTAAAGAGGTGAAAAGAGTGATGCTTGCAAGGCAACCTATGTTTATGCTAATACCTCATGATTTGTGTTTGTCTTCTATTGCTATGACTTTGCCTCTAGGTATTGAAGCCTTGTTGAAGGAGTTTGAGGATATCTTTCCAAAAGACTTTCCTCATGGCTTGCCTCCACTAAGAGGAATTGAGCACCAAATTGACCTCATTCCGGGAGCTTCACTTCTTAATAAACCCGCATATAGGAGTAATCCGGAAGAGACTAAGGAGATTGAAAGGCAAGTTGAAGGGTTGATGCAAAAAGGATGGGTGAAAGAGAGCTTGAGCCCTTGTGCTATGCCCATTATCTTCGGGCCAAAGAAGGATGGATCATGGAGAATGTGTACAGATTGTAGAGCCATCAACAACGTAACCGTGAGGTATAGACATCCAATCCCTAGACTTGATGATTTGTTGGATGAGTTGCATGGTTCTTGTTATTTCTCCAAAATAGATTTGAAAAGTGGTTACCACCAAATTAGAATGAAAGAAGGTGATGAGTAGAAAACTACTTTCAAAACTAAGTTTAGATTGTATGAGTGGTTGGTTATGCCTTTTGGCCTAACCAATGCACCTAGCACTTTCATGAGACTTATGAATCATGTGTTGAGACATTTCATTAGAAAGTTTGTGGTTGTCTATTTTGATGATATTTTGATATATAGCTTGACTTTGGATGATCATTTGGGCCATATTAGGAGTGTCTTGGAAGTTTCCATAGTTTGGCTAGTTTCTATAGGCGATTTGTGAAAGACTTTAGCACACTAGCTTCCCCCTTAAATGAAATTGTAAAGAAAAATGTGGGGTTTAAGTTGGGGGGTGAACAAGAGGAGGCCTTTAATAGCTTGAAAGATAAATTAACACATGCACCTATTCTTGCTTTCCCTAATTTTGCTAAATCTTTTGAGATTGAATGTGATGCATCTAATGTGGGGATAAGGGGTGTGTTGTTGCAAGAAGGACATCCCATTGCTTATTTTAGTGAAAAGTTGAAGGGTGCTCATTTGAATTACTCCACATATGATAAAAAATTGTATGCACTTGTGAGAGTTTTGCAAACTTGGCAACATTATCTTTTACCTAAGGAATTTGTGATACATAGTGATCATGAATCCCTTAAGCATTTAAAAGGCCAAGGCAAGCTCAACAAGAGACATGCCAAGTGGGTGGAGTTCTTGGAACAATTTCCTTATATGATCAAGCATAAGCAAGGCAAGGCTAATGTGGTAGCCGATGCACTTTCTAGGAGATATTCTTTACTCTCCATGCTTGAGACTAAGATGCTTGGGTTTGATCACATAAAGGAGTTGTATGTTTGTGATGATGATTTCTCTAATTTCTATGCTTTGTGTGAAATAGTTGCTCATAATGGATTCTTTAGGCATGATGGATTTCTCTTTAAAGATAAAAAGATTGTGTGTGCCTAAGAGCTCCTTGCGTGAGTTGTTAGTTAGAGAAGCTCATGATGGTGGTTTGATGAGACATTTTGGGGTTGCTAAGACTTTGGACATTTTTGCATGAACATTTCTTTTGGCCACATATGAAGCATGATGTGCATAAAATTTGTAATAGGTGCTTAGTGTGTAAAAAGGCTAAATCTAGGGTCATGCATCATGGATTATATACTCCATTACCTATTCCTAACTCCCCTTGGATCGACTTATCCATGGATTTTGTGCTTGGTCTCCCAAGATCCAAGAGGGGGAAAGATTCCATTTTTGTTGTGGTTGATAGGTTCTCAAAGATGGCTCATTTCATACCATGCCACAAAGTGGATGATGCTTGTGCGGTAGCAGATTTGTTCTTTAAAGAGGTGGTGCACTTACATGGATTGCCTAGGAGCATTGTGTCGGATAGGGATTCCAAGTTCTTAAGCCGTTTTTGGAAAACTTTGTGGGGAAAGCTTGGTACTAAGCATTTCTTTTCTACTACTTGTCATCCTCAAACGGATGGGCAAACGGAGGTGATTAATAGAACTTTATCTCAACTCCTTAGGTGTTTTGTTAAGAAAAGTTTGAGAACTTGGGAGGATTGTTTACCACATGTTGAGTTTGCTTACAATAAGGTTGTTAATTCTACTACTTCTCATTCTCCTTTTGAGGTTGTTTATGGTTTTAACTCTTTATCTCCTCTTGATTTGTTGTCATTGCCTAACATTTCTTCTATGATGGATAGAGATGGGCTTTTTAAAGCCACTTTTGTTAGGAACTTGAATGAGAAGATGAAGGATTAAATTGAGAAGAAGATGGAACAATATGCAAAACAAGCAAACAAAGGGAGGAAGAAGATGGTGTTTGAGCCCGGTGATTGGGTTTGGGTACACTTGAGGAAGGAAAGGTTTCCTTCTAAGAGGAAATCTAAGCTTCAAGAAAGGGGAGATGGTCCTTCCCAAGTGTTGGAGCGCATTAATGACAATGCCTACAAAATTGACTTGCCTCTTGATTTTGGTGGGAGTAATAGTTTCAATGTTAGTGGCTTGTCTTTTTGTGATGTAGGTACCCATGCTCCAAATTTGAGGACAAATTCTCTTCAAGAAGGAGGGGATGATAGAGGACTATCCAAGGACTTCAAGAAAGAAGAGATGGACATGGAAGGTCTTATGACTAGAGGAAGGAGAAGGATGATTCAAGAGGAACTTGGCAAAAGGCTTAACACATTTATAGGGAAGGAAGAAGAGGGTCTGGGAAGCTTGAAGATAATAAATTGGAGCCAAGTTTTAGATTAGGATTTCCTTATACTTTTTGAGCACTTTTATTTGGGGCCTTTGTTGGGCTTTAGTGTAGTTGTTAGCTTTATTCTTTTTAGTTGACTATGTTTGGACCTATTATGACTTGTTTTGGGCTTGTTACTATTTGGGCCTTATTTTAGTGACAATGTAAATAGGTCCCTATGGACACTTGGTAAACACCTTTGAGAAATTAAGAAATTGATAGTATTTTTGCTAAAAGAGTGTTCTCTCTAGGTTCTTGGATTGAACCATTAGATTCTTTTCAAAGAACAAATTCTTTATGGCGAATCTTCATTGACTCATCAATCATGACTTGATTGTGGCGTCTTCTCCATTCCTTTTCTTTTCCATTTTCTCTATTTCTTCAAATTATGTTTTGTGGATCCAATTTGGGAAAGTTTGAGGTGTTGAAAATTAAGATCTACCTTGGGGTTCATCATTGGCTTGGTTTAAATCCAAGATCTTCCTCCCCCTCCAATGGCCAAACTCTTGCAAAATTCTTCCATCATAAATCCCAAGCTTACTTAGCTTCATACATTGGCCTCTTGTTTTATCCTCAAGCTCCACCAACATTGTCACTATTTTAGGTAAGGGGGGAGTGGAGTTAAGCCTCTATTTTCATTTCTTAATGGATTATTGTTGTTGGATTGGCCCCCAATCCTTTTTATTTAAGTTAATCTTGTTATTTCATTATGTCATGTTACTTTAAATTTTAGTATATGGATTTATGATGCTAATTATTGTTAAGTTTAATCTTCAATTTTGTTGATTAAATTAAGAAATGATCATATTTTAAGAGAATCCTTAGTATGCTCTGTGGTTGCAGTGTAATATGATCTTCCACTTCAGAAAATGGTTACTCTTAATATTTGGTTTAATTTGTAAAATAATTATATAATACCAACTATATTTACGGTTAGAAAGTTTTTCCTTTAAAAGTAATTTAAATTGAGAAATTAGAAAAGGAGAAGAATAAATCAAATAATTTAAATACTATACTTGAATTGTGCATGTATGTCTGATTTCTTGAATCATATGTATGAAATTCTATTATTGAAACTTGATATGCTAATTAAGTATTGTGACTGTTATGAATGATGAGTACATGAACATGATTCTGAAAACTCTACTGGATTGTCTAGAGAGTGTGTCATGACATTTAGAGAACAAATTATAGGGAACCCTCTGTTGTGATGGGACCATGCTGTGAAGCATGAGTGCCTGTGTTTTGGGAAGTTATAGTTTGGTACATTGCGGGATGAAAGGCAGGGACCATTGTTCAGGTCTTAAGGGTAATGGTACTGAGTTGTGAACAACCCAATGGCCAGGATAGCATCCGTGAGCCGGGATAAATCACGTAAACCGACTTGGTAACCCTAACGCCTGCTCAACATCACCGAGATTGGTGGAGTGTATACCCTTGATGGGCATGAAGCCCTTTCCTCAAGGATGATGATTACGACATGAATGCCTGTACCTTGTGAGGGGTTATACGAACTCCCAATCACTTCTTAGTGATTCCTGATGATTAAGGTGAATCATCAACGATGGGTATAGATCCATATGTCAATAAAAGTCTGTGATTGAGTTATAATAACGTAGGTCAGACCTTAGGATTCCGTATGTATGATTGTTTAATAATTATGTATTTATATTTTAAACCTGTTAGGAAAATGAATGAGGCTTTATGAAACCTCACTCCTTTTCTATGTTTCTTTTTATATACATTCGTGGTTCGAGTAGATGCGGCCATTCCACGAGATTCAGAAGACTTGCTATAAGGACCACTGAAGATGTAGCTGACTTGTAGACCTTAGGATATTTTAGGGAGGTATAGTATAGATACACACTGCTCTGACATAGGTCATTTTGTTGTATATACATGGGCCGATAATTAGGATGACTTCTAATGTATTTCTTTTGTTTGTATTGCCTAGATGAATGTACTTTAATCATGTACCCAAATAGATAATGTAATGATGTTTCTTTTATGAGCATGGTTCTTTATATAATATTTTTGTAATTTATTAAAAGTATGCAAGAAATAAACATGGGAAAGTTTTAGTCAAATTGACGTTATTACTTAATCTTTTAATCAACCGTAAATATAATTCCCTAAAATAAGTAGGTGTTACACTATGGATATAGGTCTTGATCTTGGTATGATGAAGATCAAGAAGGGTATTCAAGAATAGAAGGGAGGGCTAAGAGGAAAGAACCTTCAATTGGGCTAAAAGGGCCTAAGAAGGGAAAAGCTAAAGAGGAAGATCATATGATTGGGCTAGGAATGCCTATAAGAGGAAAAGTAAAAAGACCTAAGGAGCATTAGAGGTGATCAACATACTACAAGATCAAGCCCAGAGTGGAAGAAGTTGAATAAGATTGAAATTTTGACTCCATTGTGAGTGTGAGTTGAGCAGTGGCTCCTCTTTGGGGTTCTTAAATTAAACCTTTCTTGGTTCTTATCAAAGGTTTCTATACCTTTGTGGCGAATCTTCGCTGGACTTATCAGTCTCTATAGAGTGTGGCATCTTCTGCCATCTTCTTTTCTATTCCATTTTCTTTATTTTATCTATCATTTCAATTTTCTTGTCCTTTCTATTTTGTCTTGTTAATTCTCTTGCTACTATTTTTTTCTGCGCCATTTACGTTAATTCTCTTATCTGTTTGCGCAAGTCTTATCTTCTACCTTTCTTCATTTTCTTTTATTCCTATAATTCTTGTTACAAGATAACCAACTCAAGGACGATCTATAAAAACAATATGAATCCAATCAAGATCATATCATGTGGTATCTAGAGCCCGGATCCTAGAGTTGGTAGTGTTCTTGTGTTTTGTGTCTTTTACTGCCTGGTTAATTGTCTTAATTATGCCATTAATTATCATTAATTGTTAATTATTTCCACTTATTCTCATTAACTGTCCTTGATTGTGTCATAATCGAGTCTTAATTGTCATAACTATCCTTAATTCCGCATAATTTATTTCTCTTTAATTTTGCGCAATTCATTTCACATGTCTTGTAGCACCTGAAAACTATATACCTTATTAGGCATATGATATTTGTTGCAAGTGCAAAACAAATAGGGGCAAAAAAAAAAAACAAATATATTCTAGAACAATAAAATCAAAAAAGAAAAGAATAATAGACCAAAAAAAGAAAAGAAAAAAATTTGAAGAATAAAAAAAAAATTGCCCCTTGCACTTAAATAATTTAAATTGGGTTGCCTTAAGAAATTCATAAAAAGTGGTGTTGTTCTTAATATCCAAACTTGTGCATTTCTTCTTCATCTCTTCCATTATTCCTTTTTTCGTCTTTCTTGCAATTCCTTTTCAGTTTTACCTTTTTTTTTAATTAGCTTTTCTTGTTTGTCTTTTAAATTCCCTTTTAAGTTTTGTCTAGAGTGTTTCTCCTTCTTGGACTTCGTAGTGATAACACTTGTGAGATCCACTTACAATTGTATGTGCTTTTGATAATTGATATGCATAAGGGGTTCTATTTAAAAACTTGTAAAAGAGGACTTGAGTGGTAAAAGGTAAAAGCGTTTCATTAATCGAAAGCCATTTTTTTTGGGTGAAACACGAGTGGAATCACCTTAAGAGTGTAAATAAGTGAGAAGAGTGGTGAGGTCCTTCATTTTTTATGTATACTAACTTCTTTTCTTTGAAGCGTGGCTATGGAAGTAGATCTCCAACTTCAAGGCCTATCAAGCTGTAACACCGTGTTTTTCTTAATGTATGATTAAGTCTTTTAATAACTAAAAAGTGGTGTGTTGTTTGTTTGAAATTCAGGTTTCAATCTAAGAAGTTTGATATATATGCTTGAGGCAATTTGGATATGTTGTGAGAGTGATTTTGGGCTTTTGAGAGAAAACAGTTAAGTTAAACCAGTTTTGAGATAAGGGAAGTGGCTTGGTGAGGTTTGGGCCTCAGTTGGCCAAAATTCCGTGTGAGAGCTCTAGGGAGGTTGAATATGTAAGGGAAGGGGACGGATTTCCCCTCAGTCTCTCATTTTCTTTCTCTCTCTTCACTTTCTCTCTCTTCAATTCTCTCTCAACCTCTTTCTAAAAATTTGAAGTTACTAAGGGTGTTAAAAGGATTCCCAAGCCCAGTCCAGTATTGTTACAAAAGGAAGATCAATCTGTGGGAGGTTTTGGCTCAAGAGACCGAATTCTCAAGGAACCTAAATTTAGATTCAGGAACTTTTAGAGGTAAGGGAAGTTTACAAATCGGTTGTTTTGTGTTAATAACTGTTGGTATGCTGATTTCTTGCCTTATAATTGGTTGAATCTCTATGGATGTTGCCATTTTCGTTAGTTTTGGTTGAAAATGGGTTTTGGGGGAAAATTTTGAGATTTGGATGAGAAATTGATGATTTTGTGATGAAATGTTGAATTTGTTATGTAATCTGATGTGTATGAACTTGGTTGAGGTGGATTGATGTTGTTGGAACCCCATTGATTCGAAAATTGCGTTATTTGGTTGAAAAGTTTGAGTTTCTTTGTAGAAAATCACGTTTTTTTCAAAAATTGTCGCAAATAATCGATTATTTAGAGTTCCAGAAGCTGTTTTCATGATTTTGTTTCGGGAATAATCGATTATGGACTTTGATAATCGATTATCTGGGTTTTAGAAAAATTTCTTCTGGTTTTGGTTCGGAAATAATCGATTATGGAAACCCATAATCGACTATCTCTGTTGAAAAATGAAATATGATGCGTTTTTACTAAACGGATATAATCTGTTATTACAGTACATAATCTGTTATTTCAGAATTGAATGTACCATTTAAGATTTCACAGTTTTCATTTCAATATGCGAAGTATTTTGTATATACACATATAAAAAGGGTATTATACATTTTCAAAGGTTCTATTTGAGAATAATGGAGAGTTGTTCAGTTAGGATATGATTTTCTTTAAATTAAAGAAGTGAATTGTTTCAAAGGTTTTTGTAAATTTCAAGATTTGCCAATCTTCCAAATGGTTTTCAAAGAAGGTCTTGGTTTTCAAATTGTAGTTGATTGTTGGATTGGTTGTGAAGTGGAAGGTCAGTTACTTAGATAGGACCTCCACTTGATGTGTATGATATTATTGTATGAGGTTTCTCATGAGGTGGGCTGCTTGGATAGGGCCTTACTTGTTGACCATGCAAGAGGCTGAATTGGGCGTGCGTGGGGTTGATGGTGACTGTTGGACCACAGGTGGTGCTAAGTAGGCCACGTGGTGTTATGTTGATACATATATATGATATGATGACTGTTGTGGTTGAGTTGATGGTTGTGTTGATATGTTGATACATATATATATAATATAATGATTGTTTGGTAGAGTTGATTTTTGTGGTGATACAGGCATTGGCATGCATATGTTGTTGGCTGAGGTTGTGTGGGCCTCAAGCCATGTGCGGGCAAGCATGTAAGGTGGATGGTGACTAGAGTTGGTACTCAGATAGGCCTTCAACCTAGTGCCTGGATAAGAAGTGGGTTCTTAAAGCTAGGCCTAGGGGATGAGTGGATGGGTAATTCCACAGTGGGGCCAAGGCAGTGCTGGCCTTGTGTTGCGGTATACCACCACCCACATACACTTATCCTGACAACCATAAGCTTATCCAACAGATTAGAGTTTTGGCAATCCCTGAATGGTGCTAGATGGCTATGGTAGGGGATAAGATCTGGCTGATCGCCCAAAATGTAGAAAATCTCTCGAGAGTCGTGTCATTTATACATTGACATTTTGGGGTCGAAGGCATAATGTGTTGTGTTGTATGTATGCAAACTTATTCTTTGATGAAATGGGAATCCAAACTTGTACGTTGATGAAATTGTTATTATGGCTATTCGATATCGTTGTTGTTATGAGTACTTGGCAATTGTTATTGTGGTTGTGTTATGTGTTAGTAGTGGAGTTAGTATTGTTGTTGTTACTTAATTATTGTGGCTATTTGTAATTGTCATGATTGGTGATGGTGGTGATAGAGGTGTTGTTAATATTGTTGTTGTTATTGTGTTAAAGGTTGTTGTTGTAATGGTTGTATTGGTGTTATCATTATTTTTTTTAAGTAAACTTACCCTTGCGTTGTTTGCACGTGTGGTTCGTGCCTGTGATGATCATGTCTTTGGCGTGGGAGCAGATGTTGAGTTTTTGGCAGGTTTAGCTTCACTTAGTTGGTGATGAAGTTTCGTTTCAGCCAGTGGCAAAATTGAACAAGCATGGAGAATCATATTTTTGTTCCTTTCTTTAAAGGAATTGATATTCCTTATCATTGTTTATTTCTTTTAAGATGATGTATAAAGTGACCAGCTATAGAGAGTTCTATTTTGTGTTTTTCTCTTGGTATTGTATATTATTGGGCCTATATATAGTATTTATTTCATATCTTATATATTATAAAGACGAACTTGTGGATTGATTATTAGTGAGTATATATATATATATATATATATACAGGGGTTGTTTGTAGTACTGTGGCGACAGAGGGTCATTACACAAGGCATTTGCAGAGGATCTTTCAAAGAGAAAAAGAAGAATTTCATAAAATGTTTGACCACTTGGAGAGAAAAAGAAGTAAAGAAAAAGATAGAAAAGAAAATGACAATAAGAGATATGAAAGGTCAAATTGGAAGACCAAGCCAAAGAAGGAGGGTTCCTCTTCAAAATCTAAAGCTAATGGTCAAATCTCTAGTGATAATCTTTCCACCTCTGTTTTTCCACTTAAAAGTAGAGATATTAGATGCATCATGTGTTCGAGAAGAAGGCACACAAATTATTAATGTCCAAATTGGTTAACAATAGTGCCAAAAGTAGTTGGTAAGGAACAAGAGAAGATGCAAACAAAGAAAAACCAAGAGAGAAAAGAAATAAAAGAAATAAAAGAGAAAGAGAAAGACATAAAAGGATTGAGAGAAAAAGAAAGCAAAAAAAGAGAAAGAAAAAGAAACGGAAAATTCAAAGGTGGAAGAAAAAGAGGAAGAAAGGAATGGCTTGAGAGAAGAAGAAAGAGAAAACAAGAGAGTTTCTTGGGAAAAACACGAGAAAGATAGTTACTTGAACAACGAAACTTTTTTGGATACTAACTCTAAAATTTTATCTAGTGTTGATAACTCTCTTTTGCAGGACATTAGAAATACTTACTCAAGAAGGTCGCATGACCAAGGCACCTTGTCAAAGGATGCTTCATTGGGAAGGGTTAAGCCTTCGATTGATCTTATTCCTAGTGGCCTGTTGTACTGTAGTCCACCTTGGAAAATGAATGACTTTGATCATGAAGAAGCCTACAAAAATGACATACTAGGTAAGTATAGACTTAATGAAACATTTAGAGTGACTAACCTAGGAGTTTTTGGTGTAGGTAATGGAGGCTTAAATTCGAGGACGAATTTCCCTAAAGAAGGAGGGAATGATGAAGATCAAGAAGGGTATTCAAGAAGAGAAGGGAGGGCTAAGAGGAAAGAACCTTCAATTGGGCTACAAGGGCCTAAGAAGGGAAAAGCTAAAGGGGAAGATCATATGATTGGGCTAGGAATGCCTATAAGAGGAAAAGTAAAGAGACCTAAGAAGCATTTAGAGGTGATCAACACACTAGAAGATCAAGCCCAGAGTGGAAGAAGTTGAATAAGATTGAAATTTTGATTCCATTGTGAGTGTGAGTTTAGCATTGGCTCATCTTTGGGTTTCTAAGATTGAACCTTTCTTGGTTCTTATCAAAGGTTTCTATACCTTTGTGGTGAATCTTTGCTGGACTTATCAGTCTCTATAGAGTATGGCATATTCTGTCATCTTCTTTTCTATTCCATTTTCTTTATTTTATCTATCATTTCAATTTTCTTGTCCTTTCTATTTTGTCTTGTTAATTCTCTTGCTATTATTTTTCTGCGCCATTTACGTTCATTCTCTTATCTGTTTGCGCAAGTCTTATCTTCTACCTTTCTTCATTTTCTTTTATTCCTATAATTCTTGTTACAAGATAACCAACTCAAGGATGATCCATAAAAACAATATGAATCCAATCAAGATCATATCATTGTACTAAGTCTATAATGAATTCTATCCCTCTTTCAGGAGGCAAACTAGGAATATCTTTGGGAAAGACATTAAGGAAATCACAGACAATAGGTAGATTGTTAACTTTTAAATCTCTCCCAATTTTTAGAAAAGATATGATCACGTACACTTGAGCTTCCTTGTTTTTAGGAGCATTTATATGGTCAGTAGTTACCATTTCAAATCCCATAGAGGTCTTGGATTTTGATCCAAAAACTAAGGCTTTTCATGACAGTTAAGAAGAACATGATTGGAAAATAACTAGTCCATTCCTAACACTAGATCTAATTTAGTTAAAGGTAAATAGATTAAATTTACAGAAAAATTTCTACCTTTTATAATAACTAGACAATTTAAACATGCATGAGAAGTAACAATAGGGATATTAGTAGGGGTAGAAATAACAAGGTCATAAGGTTAAAGTGAAACTAGTAAATTCAAATGCTTCACACAATCATTGGAAATAAATGAATGAGCTGCACCTGAGTCATATAGTACATTTAAGAGATTACCATTTATAACGTACTTACCCTGAATGAGGTCATTAGATATAGCCTCCTTAGTCCTGCTCATAGTAAAGACTCTACCACTAGTTCTAGGTCTACTAGTTAAAGCCTTCCCATTATTCCCATTGCCTTGCTCTTTCTTGGGCTTTGTGCACGTGTTGCTGTAGTGGCCGTTTTCTCAACAATGGAAAAAGTAATCACAAACTTGTCACAGTCCCATTGACAGTGAGGTCCTCCATAGTGGTAGCATCAAATAGGAGTATTAGAACTCCCAACAGCAATAGTCTTCTGACCAGATGATCCGCTAGTTGATTTAGGTGGGGCATTATATGATTGCCTTCTCTCTAGAAAATTCTGCCTCTTGTTTCTTAGAGGTCCTCCGCTCTTCCACTAAGCTTGCCTCACTTTTATGTCATCTTCATACATTTTGCAATGATTCATCAGGGTAGGAAACTGGGCTATTTCAAGATAACCCACAGCTTGCTTGATGTTAGGTCTTAGTTCGCTCTCAAATTTAGAGCACCATGACCTTTCATCGATTCCTTCCTGAAAATAGAGGCAGTACTTCAACAGTTCGTCAAATTTGGTAGTGTACTCTCCAATAGACATATTTCCTTGTTTCAACTCAAGAAATTCTATTTTCTTCTTTCTTCTTAAATCTTCTAGAAAATATTTTCCCTAAAACATTTGGCAAAATATTTCCCAAGTGATTAATCTTCCTTCAGCCATTTCTTGTTGCTTGGTATATATTCACTAGTGCTCAGCCTCTCTAGACAGCATGAAAGTAACATATTTTACCTTATGTGCATCAGTGCACGCCATAGCCATGAAAATTTTCTTAATCTCTGCAATCTAGTTTTGAGTGCTATCTAGATCAAATCTGCCTTTAAATGTTTGCTGGTCATTTTTGCAAAAAGCTGCAAGTCCTCAATATTCTATTAGTTTAGCATCTTGCCCTTGATTCATGTTCTCAAGAACAACAGCTATTCTGATGAAACCCCAATTTGGATCTAAAAATTAAGCACCAATGAGTAATAATTCGGAACCAAAAAGTGAAGAAAATAAAAGGCAAAAAAGGTGAGAAATGGATAGAACAACGCCACAATCCGAAGATTGATAAGTCGAGGAGGATTTGCCACAAAGAATAGAATTCTTTGATAAGAATCTAAAGGTTCAAAGCAAGAACCAAGAGGAGCAATGCTCACTCAATTGGCACAAAGCTAATCACATTCACAAAATGATCAAAAGTTTTCTTACAAGAGTCCTAAGGGTCTATTTATACTACAACTAGTAAAAAGCTCCAAACAAATAAAAAGGCCCAATACAACTTATATTAGGCCCAAACAAAGCAAACTAAAAACATAAGCTAGAAAATAAAAATAACTAAAGTCCACATAACACCTAATTAAACAACACTTAGGTGCATACACAAGATCTACAAGAAACTAAACAAGGCCTAATAACAAAACATCCTAAAAGACAAAAAAACAAGATAGCTAAGCCCCTTTGAGACCTCTATCACATTCTTTCAAGTATTTGTTGGGTCGCATCTTGTCATGGTTTTCCAGCCATTATCTGAAAAGAAATTCAATGTTTTAGATCATTTTTTTGAATAAAATCATATGTTAGTTGAGTAAAAGCAATCCATGAAATAGTACACTAGATAGCTTCCCAGGAAAGAGACAGGTGGGTCACAATGGACACTCTTAAGTACTAAGTTTTCCCTAGCCAGAATCTACCTAGTCATACACTAATCACTTCTACTAAACCCAATAGTGAACATTGGGTTTTTTTTTTAGCAAAGTCTTTTATTGAGTACGAAGACCACTTTTTGTAACGAGGTTGAACGTCCATAACAAAGAATATAACCACTAACAATTCATTTTTCATTCTTGTTTTATCAATAGTAAATGAGAGAACACACAGAACCTAGAATGGTTGTAACATCCCCAATTTTGGAACAACAGACATAATATAATTAATGGTTTAGAATAATCATAAGTATTAATAATAGTTACCCTATTGTTAGGATTTATAAGGATAAGGTAATAGGACCCTAAACGAGACTCTAAGGCCCAAATGGGCTAAGGCCTACTAGAGCCCACACGCACACCCCTTTATATAAGAGAAGGAAGCGA
Source organism: Spatholobus suberectus (assembly GCA_004329165.1). NCBI lineage: Eukaryota > Viridiplantae > Streptophyta > Magnoliopsida > Fabales > Fabaceae > Spatholobus > Spatholobus suberectus. The sequence goes on along the minus strand of CM014729.1, from coordinate 49,758,666 downwards.
GAGAGAAAGAAGAAAGAATAAGAAAGAGGAGGAAGGAAGAGGAAGGGAGAAAGAGGAGAAGAAGAGGAGGAAAAGTGGGTAGAGATCCACGATTCAGCCCAGAGCTTAATTCTAGACAATTCCTAGAGGTGAGTGCTTCCCCTTTGACCTACTACTATAGGGATCCTTTATAATCACCAAGGTATGGGTACTTTTTATGATAAAGGTTTTAAGCAACCCGAGAAGGGTTGAAGAATAGTAAAGGCTAGGAGGCCCCTTGTGCCAAAAGAGGGTTACCGCCCCTCTAGCCTAAGGATTAAGGGAACCACTTTGATAACAAAAGGAGGTTCAGTCGCTCGGATTGAAGCGGGATATAAGTACGAGATCATAGGCCGTTCGAATTGAAGTGGGATATAAGTACGAGATCAGGAGGGGGACGCTTCTCTATGGCTAGAGCTTAGCCAAGTAAAAGATGATAGTTAAGTGAAAAGATAATAATAAAGCTAACTAGAATCAAACAGAAATAGAACAGTGCAATGTATAATGTGAATGCCTATGTTAGGCATGTATGATGACCCTATTGGGTAGATGATGATGTGATGTAACCCCAAATTGGGTCAATAATTTCAACAACAATGAGTAATAATTTGGAACCAAAAAGTGAAGAAAATAAAAGGCGAAAAATGTGAGAAATGGTAGGAATGACGCCACAATCCAAAGATTGATAAGTCGAGGAGGACTCGTGATATGATCACGAATTCAGATTCATATTGCTTTTACGGATCGTCCTTGAGTTGGCTATCTTGTAACAAGAGTTATAGAAATAAAAAAAAAAAAAAAGGTAGAAGATGAGATTTGAGTAACAAATGATAGAATTAAAGCAAATGGCACATAAAAAAAATAAGCAAGAAAACTAGAAAGACAAGAAAATAGAGAAAACAGGAAGATGTGGAAAGGAAAGAAAATGGCATAAGGCGCCACACTCTATAGAGAGTGATAAGCCAAGCGAAGATTCGCCACAAAGGTATGGAAACCTTTGATAAGAACCAAGAAGGTTCTAATCTAAGAACCAAAAAGAGGAGCCAATGCTCTACTCACACTCACAAATGAGTAAACCTCAATATTATTCAACTCTGTCCAATAAGAGGGATTACATCTCTATTTATAGAGTTTATTCTAAAGAGTCTAACCCTAATTCTAGAAAACATAAGCAAAGGCCCAAGAAAGCTTAAGGTCCAAATTACAATTTATTTTTTAAACTTAAAAGAAACCTAAACTAGGAATAGAAAATGGGCTTCTAATTAGAATCAAATCATCCCATTTATTACAATTAAAATAGGTCCAAAAACATTTAAATAAAATGCAATAAAATTCAGATTGCAAGCCCATGGTTGGTGCATTATTAAATCCCTTGGGTTGAGCCTTCTACTTGATTCAAGTACACCATCTTGGGCTATCTTCTTCCACTCTGGGCTTGATCTTGTAGTATGTTGATCACCTCTAAATGCTCCTTAGGTCTCTTTACTTTTCCTCTTGTAGGCATTCCTAGCCCAATCATATGATCTTTCCCTTTAGCTTTTTCCTTCTTAGGTCTTTTTTGCCCAATTGAGGGGCTTTTCCCCTTAGGTTTTCCTTCTCTTCTTGGAGGCCTTCCTTGATCCTCATCAACTCGCCACAAAGAATAGAATTCTTTGACAAGAATCTAGAGGTTCAAAGCAAGAACTAAGAAGAGCAATGCTCACTCAATTGGCACAAAGCTAATCACATTCACCAAATGATCAAAAGTTTTTTTACAAGTGGTCCTAGAAGCCTATTTATACTACAACTAATAAAAGGCCCAAACAAACTAAAAGGCCCAATACAAATAAAACTAAAACATAAGGTAGGAACTAAAATTAATTAAGGTCCACTTGACACCTAATTAAGCAACACTTAGGTGCATAAAAAGGTCTACAAAAAGCCAAACAAGGCCCAATACAAAAACAACCTAAAAGACAAAGAACAAGATAGCTAAGCCCCTCTAAGACCTCTATGTCTAGTTATAGATGAGTTGAGTTAAGCCTAAACTAGGAAACCTATGTACTTAGTGAGGACACAATTTATGTTAGAGGCTACCCTATGGGTATGCAATAGGTTTACCCCAAAAAGAGTTTATGTATAAGCGCCAAACAAGCAAGAAAAGAAAAAGACAAAGATAAGAAAGTACTAGTCCTCACTTAGAATCATATGAAGTAAAAGGGCTAGATAAAGTAATAGAGAGGATGAAGTCCTAATTAGGTGTTGGGAGATCAGTTATTCAATAGAAAGAATCAGTATGGGTCAGAAGAACTGGGGCTTAGGCCCATTAAAGATTAGCAAAGCCTTAAGTTGGGCAAAGTTTACGAGGTTAAGTACTAGAAAGGTGAGGAATTGGGAGTTCAGTGAGAGGTAAAATCATATGAGTTAAGGGAGGATTCTAGAATAGAAGAGTCGGCCTACCCCTAGAATTCCGATAGCACTTACTGAGACACTTTGTCTCACTCCCTTTAATTTTCATGTTTTACAGGTCAGGTAGGTGGGCATTCTTTTGAGAAAGAGCTTGGAGCTGCTTGTAGTGAGTAGAGAAGATGTTTGAGTTATGTATCTCCCAATATAAGGGAGTTTTTGTTTAGTTTCAGGTATTTTTCTTTCATGTGATGTATAACACCTTATGCCAAGAGTTTGTAAATATATATTTATGTTTAAATTTCCACTTGTATTTATGATGTTTTTATATTCAAAGTTTCCATGTCCTAGAAATCTTGGCATAGTAAAGGTAATACCTTTAGGGTGTTACATTTTGGTATCAAAGCAGTTCGATTCAAATCAGATTGTGGATTAGTTTAGTTGCCCTAGAATAAGTGTTGTGGGTTGTTTGTTATGCCATTAATCCTAGTTGCTTTGTCATGGAATATTGAAACCGATCACCTCAATATTTTGTGCACTACAAGTGGGAAGTATGGCGAGGGGAATCCAAGGTGATGGACAGTTGTCCTTAAACCCCCTTAGAACCAAACTTAGTCATTCCACCTAACCTTGAGCAGAGAACCTTAGATGGGGTAGAGAATACCGAAGGGGAATCAGTTGTAAGAACCTAGAGTTTGAGATTAGTTAAATTCTGAAGGAGTAGACCACCATCCATTAGGGGCTATAATTCTGCTAAGGTGAGATTATGGTTGAGATAGATAGAGAGAATCCTTGAGAGAATACCTTGCTCCATAGAGCAAAGGGTGACTTATGCCTCAGCTATGTTGGGAGGATGAGACAAGGTTTTGGTGGAGAGGTATAAAAGACAAGAGGACCTTTTCAAGGATACCTTTGGAGTAAGGAAAACTTCAATGTAGTATTCTCTGAGAGATACCTTTTAGGTTTTGAGGAACCTCAAAAGGAAGTAGGAAGTGCACAGCGAAAGCAAGACCATAGGAAGAGAGAAAATTTAGGACCTCACCAACCTGAGAGACCAAAAAGGAACAAGGGAAAAGATAAAGAGAGGGACCCCAAAGTTGAGGGATGCCTTAACCATGGTAAGAAACACAAAAGGAGGGGTGTTGATGGGCAAAGCATGTACTACCAATGTCAAGCACCGAAACACTTTGTAAGGAAGTGCCCTAATGTAAAGAAAGGGAGTCAGTTGATCCAACTCCTTTTACCACAATCCGGCCTTCTACCCTATGCGTTAGGAGGACAGATGAGGATGATGGACCTACCTTAGGTCTGTGCTTCTTGCCCAACTTCCCTTGTATGTTTGTTTGAACACCTTAAAGATAGGATGTTTCTGTTTCTCTAGGTGTGTAGCAAGTTTCTCTATGTCTTATGCAATGACCCTTGGATGGGGTGGGAGAGGTTGCCATTTTGTGGTATCTCACTATGCGAGAAATTCTCTTTGCTAAGTCAGCAGTGTTTTAAAAAGATAAGTGTAGACTCATTTGGTGAAATGGAGAACTCGCTAAGCGAGGGAACCTCTAGAGAGTAAGCTTTGAAATAGTAATGCAATCTAGCTGAACGGGGTTTTAGGCTCGCTAAGTGAAACAACTTCTAGATAAATGTTTTGGAAAAGTCAAGGAATAATCTGAGAATATCAGGGAATGGTGCTAAGTGCCAAGGGCTCTCGTTGAGAGAGACCCTCTAGAGCAGCAAAGTGCTCTTCCAACTCCAAGTAAAAGCTATGCTTGTATGATTGCTTGTTATGTTTTGTTTTTTATATGTTTGTATTGTGATGTGTTGCACTTGGTATGGTTCGACTCAAAGCTGCCCAAGTTGAGTTAGGATGTGACAGGTAGTTCCTTTGTTGATCTACCAGTGTTGATGTTTTTCCCTAGTTGTTGAGTCAGTAAGGGAGGGAGTAAAGAGTTTGACACACCCCTGCCATAGGCACGAGGGTTAAACTGTAGTTAACACAAGATAATAGACAGTGACGTAGGTTGTCTGGTAACCTAAGCCTTGTTGTGACGTGATAGGTAGTTCTTTGTCTACCTGTATCATTATTCCCTTGAGAGTTTGGGTAACTAGTAATGAAGAGAGTAAAGGATTGACACACTTTTACCCTAGGCACAAGAATTAGACTATAGTTGACCCTAGATAAAAGTAGTGGCAATGGCTGTTGAGTGGATTAGACCTCGTTAGAGGGACTTTACCATAGATCAAACCTATGTAGTAATCAATACAGTAGTTTGGAGTTTCCAGTAGATACCCCTAAGAAAGGATATAGAGGGATAGTTAAGAACTCCAACCTGGTAACGAAATAAAAGTAAGTTACCTAGGAAGGAGAACCCAAAAGGTAGCATATAGCAGCAGTCTATAGAAACAAATTCCCTAGAGTTACCAACCCTTTTTCAATAGGAACTCAAAATATGAAGGACCATCTTAACCTAAATATTGAATAAGAGACAGATAGGGAATAAAGAAGGAAATAGTTAGTAACCCTTAAAGAAAAAGGGAAGAAACCAGTTAGAAACCTTAGCCTTGAGGCCATAAGAGTAATGAGAATAAAACCTAGTGGGCATGAGATGAAAGGGTAGTGACCTAGGTTTCTAGGTGACCTAGGTTTCTAGGTGACCTAGATCCCAAAATGAAAAGCATTACCCTAGATAAGTCAATGTAGTAATGAGCACATTTAAAAATAAAACCTCACCAGTACCTTTAGGGAGAGTAACCCTACGCCGAAATCAATAGAGACAACTAAGAGATATAATACCTAGAGGTGAATGAGATGTGAATGGAATGAGACTACCTAATATGGGATGTCGATTCTAGCAATAATTGATAGAAGTCAATCTTTTGGGGTTGTGCACCTCTGAGGATAGACATCTAAGTCGAAAGACCATCATAAACCCAGAGATTGTGTTTAAGGATTAGGCTTAAAAAGGTAAAAAGGATTTGTGATAGATGTTTATAGGTAGAACAAACCTACCAAGATAGTTGCAAAATAAGTTCCAATGTAAAAGTTTGAGGAATCCTTTAGAACTCTAAGAATGACATTTTCCCTAGACAGACTTAAGAGCAGACCGAGTCTTTCAGAGTTTAAAATAGGAAGTTAAGATATAAGCTAAAGATATGAGAAGTGGAAAGATAGTCGACTGATGATTAGATTGACAGAGACAATTTTGGTGATTATGGATTAAGAAGATGTGGCAATCACGAGAGAGAAAGACTCTAAGTTGGAATATTGCCTTCGGTGAATCTTAGGAGTGAGTTTTCCCTTAAATGAAATTATGGAAGAAGCTTAGATCCTTTCATGGTTGATCCGAGTCTGAGAGTCATTAGTGAAATGAACCCAACAAGATTAAGAAAGATAGAATGGGTAAGGAGTTTAAGTAATCCTGCGATTAGGATTGATTTGAATGATAATGGAACTGGGTTACTTATGAGCGATCATCCAGAGAATAGGAACCTTGGATGGATCAGTGGAGGAAACTAGGCGCTGATAAGTGATGATTGAGGAAAACCTTACACATATGAAAGCATAGGAAACTTTTTAAGAGGATAGTTACCAGCCTGTTTAGGCCAAAGTTCTTAAAGAACTTGTTATAGTCCTAGGAATATAATTTTCTAGGAAGAGGTTAAGATAAGAAACGATACTTTAGGATGGGAAAGGTTTTAGTTAGACTAAACCCTAAGGATATGATCTATCAAAACCTGAAGAGAAGAAAGGAATGAACATATAAGGATAAGGTTAGGTTTTGGTTTTCAAGGACGAAAATCTTTTGAGGAGGGAAGAATTATAACATCCCCAATTTTGGAACAATAGACATAACATAATTAATGGTTTAGAATAACCATAAGTATTAATAATAGTTACCCTATTGTTAGAAAAGTAGGGATATTCCCTAAATTTAGAGAAAAAGCTCTTCCCTGAGTTTAAAGAGAAAGAAAAGGTTTTCAAAGGAAAAAAAAAGTTTTAGAAAATGATATCCCTTTTAGTGACTATAGGGTAGATCCACCCTGGTCATGTTTAAGCCTAGAATGTGCCATCCATGGCTAAATATAAGCACTGTAGGGATATAGGATACACCCACTGTGGGGATCCCTTATAATCACCAAGGTATGGGTACTTTTTATGATAAAGGTTTTAAGCAACTCGAGAAAGGTTGAAGAAAAGTAAAGGCTAGGAGGCCCCTTGTGCCAAAAGAGGGTTACCGTCCCCTCTAGCCTAGGGATTGAAGGAACCATTTCGATAACAAAAGAAGGTTTAGCCACTCGGATTGGAGCCGGATATAAGTACGAGACCATAGGCTGCTCAGATCGAAGCAGGATATAAGTACAAGATCAAGAGGGGGACGCCTCTCTATGGCTAGAGCTCAGCCAAGTAAAAGACGGTATTTAAGTGAAAAGATAACAATAAAGCTAACTAGAATCAAATAGAAACAAAATAGTGCAATGTATGATGTGAATGCTTATGTTAGGCATGTATGATGACCCTATTTGGTAGATGATGATATGTGTGTCTAGTTATAGATGAGTTGAGTTAAGCCTAAACTAGAAAACCTATGTATTTAGTGAGGACACAATTTATGTTAAAGGTTATCCTATGAGTATTCAATGCGTTTACCCCAAAGAGACTTTATGTATAAACCCCGAAAAGGCAAGAAAAGAAAAGGAGAAAGATAAGAAAGTACTAGTCCTTGCTTAGTATCATAGGAAGTAAAAGGGCTAGATAAAATAATAGAGAGGATGAAGTCCTGACTAAGCATTGGGAGATAGTTATTTAGTAGAAAGAATCAGTATGGGTCAGAAGACCTGAGGCTTAGGCCTATTAAAGATTAGCAAAGTCCTAAGTTAGGCAAAGTTTATGAGGTTAAGTACTAGAGAGGTGAGGAACTGGGAGTTCAGTGAGAGATGAAACCATATGAGTTAAGAGAGAATTCTAGAATAGAAGAGTTAGCCAACCCTTAGAATTATGGTAGCACTCACTGAGACGCTTTGTCTCATTCCCTCCAATTTTCACGTTTTATAGGTCAGGTAGGTGGGCATTCTTTTGAGAAGGAGCTTGGAGCCGCTTGTAGAGAGTGGAGAAGATATTTGAGTTATATATCTCCCAATATAAGGGAGTTTTTGTTTAGTTTCATGTATTCTTCTTTCATGTGATGTACGGTGCCAAGAGTTTGTAAATATATATTTATGTTTAAGTTTCTGCTTGTATTTTTTATGTTTTTATATTCAAAGTTTCTATGTCCTAGAAATCTAGGCATAGTTAAGATAATACCTTTAGGGTGTCACAATGGTCAAGGCCATACCCCAGGCTTTGACAGGAAAGAACTGCTCTAATACCATTAAATGTAATACCCATTCATATTAAGTACAATTCGTATTAATTTAATTATTTTGTCTAAGTAAATGAAAATTCATATAAATTTTTTTCGCTTTTATAAGAGAAAATTTTCAAACATAATAGAATCTAGAAATGGTGTTAAAAGATGAAAGATAAGACTGTATATATGTGTGTGTGTGTGTGTGTGTGTATCGTAAAACTGTACATCATGGTTTGATAATACATGATAGTTATAAAATATAGAAAATCTAAAAATACATCAAAAAGGTCTTATACAGAGCAGTCAGTGTCAATTTATCATATCCCTCATCCAAAAAGAAAAATACCATAATATAGGTCGTTAGATCCTCGCCCGTTAAAGTGTCCTCTGACTCATACTTAGCATCGCGAGGATTTAGCGTCGTCTTCAATAATCACGATCAATCATACATAGAAGAAAATAATGGAGTGATGTGTTTTGTTCTAAAATCACTTTTACATGTATGGTAGGAAGTCTACCATAAAATAAAGATAAACACAATTGACAATAAAAAGGAACCTAGGGTTCATTCTAAGTTGTATCAGACTACCCCTTAACTAGGTATGGATCCATATTTTCTATTAGTGGGTAATAGTTCTTAACAGAACCTGGGAAGTAATTGGAAGTACATATACCTCATCAACTTCATCACATGGTATAGTTTTCATCATCATTGAGAAAAATAGGAATTAGGATATCCATTTATAAAGGTATACCCTCAAACCAATCCTAGAATGTTGAGTAGTTGTCGAGGTTATCGAGTTTGGTCAGGCGAATATCCTAGCTCGAGGGCGCTACCCTAGTCATTAGGATCTTCACCACTCGATGCCTACCCCCAAAACCTCAATAAGTGGGTCCCTGCCTTTCATTCCTCGGCGTACCAAACTATAACTTTCCTAGCAAAGGTTTCCTTGGTATCATTTAATTTGAGTATCAATACAATTAACATTTTTGTCTTATATTGCAGAAATTACACAATTTTAACAAAGTAACAATTTAGTAATTACGAAAAATTTCAGCATAATATTAACTTAGAAATTACTAAAATTTTAGCAAAATAACAACGTAGTAATTATAATTTAATTACTAGAATTTTAGCATAACAACAACTAAATAAATACATTTTAATTTTCTAAAATTGAGTAGGGTAACAGCTTAGTAATTATAATTTAATTTTCTAAATTTAAGTAGAGCGACAACTTAACAATTATAATTTAATAATCTAAAGTTGAGTAGAGTAACAACTTAGCAAAAATTAAAGTTTAACATCAAATTGTATAACAATGATAATAATAATAAAACTTATGTCTAAACGAGTTTAGGGAAAAACCCTTTCATGAACCTCAAAGTGGATCTTACTTTTCAACACCTCAAATTTTCCCAAATTAAATCCACAAAAATAGAATTTGAAGAAAAAGAGAAAATGGAAAAGAAAAGGAATGAAGGAGACGCCACAATCAATTCATGATTGATGAGTCAATGAGAATTTGCCACAAAGAAATTGTTCTTTGATAATAATCTAATGGTTCAATCTAAGAACCTAGAGAGAACACTCTCTTAGCAAAAATGCTATCAATTCCTTAATTCATCAAAAGTGTCTACCAAGTACCTATAGGGAACTATTTACACTAACACTAAAAATAAGGCCCAAATACTAACATGCCCAAAACAAGTCATATTAGGTTCAAATATAGTCAACTAAAAAAATAAAAGCTAACAACTCCACTAAAGCCCAACAAAGGCCCAAAATAAAAATGCTCAAAAAATGTAAGGAAATCATAATCTAAAACTTGGCTCCAATTTATTATCTTCAAGCTTCCAAGGCCCTTTTCTTCCTTCCCTATGAATGTGTTAAGTCTCTTGCCAAGTTCCTCTTGAATCTTCGTTCTCCTTCTTCTAGTCATAGGACCTTCCATGTCTATCTCTTCTTTCTTGAAGTCCTTGGATAGTCCTCTATCACCCTTCCTACCAACATACAAAGTGACAATAATTTTAGAACCAACCCTACTCTCCCCATTACCTCTAAGGTGGTTGATGAAGAGGATGAAATTGTTGGTACAAAGCTTCTAGGAAGAGAACTTTACTAGTTAATGAAAAGTAGTAAAATTTAAGCATACTAATAGAGTAAGTAAAAAATATTTTTAGAGAGAGAAGCTTTCCACTGTGTTTTAGCTAGCCTAGAGTGAGAAGAGGATGTGAGAAATATGAAATTTTGGGGCCTATTTATAGAGAATTGAAGGGCCTTAGGTGTCTCCAAAGATGACATCATCCAATATGTCATAAATGCTATTTTTATTTTATTTTTAATTAATTTAGGGGACAAATATGCAAAATAGGTGGTGAATCAACCCCTCTTAGGTTTAGAACATGCTATATGAGTTATCCTCAAGCTTCTCAATGTAAATTTTATCTGTAATTAAATTAACCGGTACTAATAAAATCGCCTAAACTTGAAAAATTAGATTTTAATATCAAAATAATTCATTTTGATGCAAAAATGATCATATACATTATTTTTCATCAAAAATAAATTTCTAATAATTAATTTTAATTTTTATTAATTTATTTTGAATTATATGTATTTATTTTGTATTTTTAAGCTAGAAAATTCGTAGAAATTCCATTTTAATTTAATAAATACAAAAAATTTTATGAAAAATTCTAAAATTTAATATGTTACCTATAAATAAACTGAAATTACCATTTCACCATTTTCGAATGTCAAACCAATATTGGCTAGGCTTACAAATACAAAGGGGCATTTTGGCCATTTTACATAGAAATTCCAGAAAATTTTCACAAATTTTCAAAATTATACTTTAATATATATGACATGATTCCAAGCTCAAATTGATATTTTAATTCCAATTGAATCTTTTTCTCATATCAGCACTTAATGTTGAGAAAAAAGGGACAAAATCATCATTTTATAATTTTTTTGAGGCTCCGGCTCGGAAAAATTATTAAAATATAATTAGATAGCTCTTGAAATTTTGAGCGCAATGGTGAAAATTAGAATTTTGAAATTTCTTTCCGATTTTTCAGAATTAAATCGTCAAATATTAGAAAAACAGTTGAAAAAATTGAAATAGAGTTGTTATATTTTTCACTATTTTTATTTCAAAATAAAATTTTTATAATGAAATATATTTAGTGTAAAATTTTCAAAATATTTTGATGTCAAAAAGTCTGTGATTGGTTCTTGTAGTCAACCAAGGGTATTTTTGTCATTTTACAAAAATTATTTCAATAAATTTTCAAAAAAATTTCTAAAATTATTATTAATTATTCTAAGCATATTGATGACTTAAAATAATTTTAAATACTTCTATCTATTTTTTGTTTATTAATTATGTGATCTGGTTTTTTAGGGGCAAAACGGTCATTTTACCAATTTTTAGACTTCGTTCCTAAAAAATTATTAAAAATATAAACTAAGTACTACTTTCTAATATGAACATAACCATGGGGATCAAATTTTTGAGATTTTCATCTAGTTCTCCAGAAATAAATATAGAATAATTAAGAAAATAATTTAATAGGAAAAATAGGGGTGTTACACGGTGACCACTTTACATAGTAAGATTAGACATCCACAACAAAGAACATAAGAATAAACAATTTATCTTTCATTCCTGTTTTGTCAATAGTAAATGAAAGAACACACAACACAAAGAATGGTCAAGGCCATACCTTAGGCTTTGACAAGAAAGAACTGCTCTAATACCATTAAATGTAACATCCATTCATATTAAATATAATTTGTATTAATTTAGTTATTAGGTTTAAGTAAATAAAAATGCAGGTAAATTTTTTTCGCATTTATAATAGAAAAATTCCAAACTTAACAAAATGTGGAAATGGTAATAAAAAGATGAAAGATAAGACTGTGTGTGTGTGTATGTAAAATTGTACATCGTGATTTGGTATAACATTCACAAAATACAAAAGACTAAAAGTACATCAAAAAGAACATATACAAAGCAATACCAATCAACCTTATTCCTTATACAAAAAAAAAAATACTGTAATATAGGTCTTCAGATTCTCGCTCGTTGAAGTATCCTCTGACTCATACTCAGCATCATGGGGCGTTAACGTCGTCTTCAATAATCGTGATCAATCATACATAGAAGAAAAAATAATGGAGTGAGGTGTTTTGTTCTAAAATCACTTTTACATGTATGGTAAGAAGTTTACTATAAAACAAAGATAAAACACAGCTGACAATAGAAGGGACCCTAGGGTTCATTCTAAGTTGTATCAGATTACCCTTAACTAGGTATGGATCCATACTTCCTATTAGTGGGTAATAGTTCTCAACAGAATCGGGAAGTGACTGAGAGTACATATACATTATCAACATCATCATATGGTACAATTCTCATCATAATTGAGGAAAATAACAATTAGGATATTCATTTCTAGAGGTATATTCTCAAACCGATCTTGAAATGCTGAGCAGTTGTCAAGGTTATCGAACCGGCTCAAGAGCGCTGTCCTGTCCATTGGGACCTTCACCACTTGATGTCTACCCCCAAGACTTCCGCAAGTGGGTCCCTTCCTTTTATTTCATAGCTTACTAAACTGTAGCTTTCTTAACAAGGTGTCATGCCACTACATGTCACTTGCTTTACATTACTCATTAATCTATCAAATTCCCACTTCTCAAACATTGGTTTCCTTAGTCTCATTTAATTTGAGCACCAGGACAATTAACATTTTTGCCTTATATTGTAGAAATTACATGATAATAATTTAACAATCATCAAAATTTTGGCAATATAACTACTTACCAAAATTTTAGCAAAATAACAATTTGGTAATCATAATTTAATTACCAAAATTTTAGCAGAATAATGACTTAATAATCAAAATATTATTACTAAAATTTTAGTAGAATAATAATTTAATTGTCTAAATTTGAGCAGAGTAACAACTTAGCAATTATAATTTAGTAATCTAAATTTGAGCAGAGTAACAATTTAGCAATTATAATTTAGTAATCAAAATTTGAGCAGAGTAATAATGTAGTAAAAATTTAAATTTTAACATTAAACATTATAACATTATAGGAAAATATAGTAAATTGAAAGCTTTAGGGAAAAACCTTTCTTACCAACATGCAAAGTGACAACAATTTAGAACTAACTCCACTCTCCCCATTACCTTTAAGGTAGTTGATGAAGAAGATGAAAGTGTAAAACTTCTAGGAGGAAAACTTCATTAGTTCATTAAAACTAATAAAATTTAAGCAAAATAAGAGAGAGAAAGAAAAAATTTTAGAGAGAAAAGCTCTCTAATGTTTTGGCCAGCCAAGGATGGTAAGAAATCTGAATTTTTGAAGGCCTATTTATAGAATAAGGAGGGGGGTTAGGTGTCCACCAAATTGCATTATCCATGATGTCATAAATCTAATTTTTATTTATTTTTAAATCCAATTTAGGACATATATTCAAAAAAAGGTGGTGAATCATCCCTTCTAGGCTTGGGAGCGTGCATAATGAGCTGTCTCAGCTTTATTAGTGTAAATTTTATCTGTAGTTAAATTAATCGGTACCAATAAATTGTATAAACTTAAAAAATTAGCTTTTAATATCAAAATAATGCATTTTAATGCAAAACTGATCATATACATTATTTTTCATTAAAAATAATTTTCTAATAATTAATTTTAATTTTTATCAATTTATGTCGAATTATATATATTTATTTTGTATTTTTAAGCTAAAAAATTCATAAAATATCCATTTTAATTCAATAGCTACCAAAATTTTTATGAAAATTATAAAATTAAATACTTTACCTATAAATAAACTGAAATTTCCATTTTCACCATTTTTGGATGTCAAACCAATACTGGCTAGGTTTAATAGACACCTAGGGGCATTTTGAACTAAAATTCTAGAAAATTTTCAAAGTTATATTTTAATAAATACGATATGATTCCAAGCTTAAATTGACATTTTAATGTTAATTGAATCTTTTTCTAATGTTAGCCCTTAATGTTGAAAAATAAGGATAAAATTGTCATTTTCTAATTTCTCTAGGCTTCGGTTCCGAAAAATTATTAAAAATCATGATGAAACAACTCTTGAACTTTTGATCCTAATGGTGGGGATCAAAATTCTGAAGTTTCTTCCGGATTTTTCAAAATTAAATTGTCAAATATTAGAAAAATGGTTGAAAAATTGAAATAGGGGTGTTAGATTTTTTATTATTTTTCTTTCAAAATAAATTTTTTATAATGAAATATACTTAGTATAAAATTTTCAAAATATTTTGAGATCAAAAAGTCTCTAGTTGGTTCCTATAGTCAACTAGGACATTTTTGTCATTTCACAAAAATTATCTCAATAAATGCTCAAAAAATTTATAAAATTATTATTAATTATTCTAAGTATATTAATGACTCAAAATAATTTTAAACACTTCTAAATATTTTTGTCTATTAATTTTGTTATTTGACGAAATAGTCATTTTACCAATTTTCAGGTTCCGTTTTCCGAAAAAATTTAAACTAAATATTACTTACTAATACGGATGTAACTATAGGGATCAGATTTTTGAGATTCCCATATGATTATCTAGAAATAAACACAGAAAAATCAAGAAAACAATTTAATAGGAAAAAGTAACAACTCGTTGATGCTAACAAATACCAAGAGGTTGAAGATAAGAAATTAAGAAAACTATCAAATTTTAATTCAATAAAATCCGTCGTCACAAAAGGTCTGATGAACATATATATATAAAGAAAAATCCTAATGCAATAAAACCCAAATGTAAGAAATAAAAAATATCAAAAATATCCTTACAAAAATGAAAATTGCAAAAATACCTCTAAAATTACCATAAAAGGGAAAAATCTTGTTTTGACCCTTTAAATGATGAAATTTGGCTAAAATCACGCGATGCGGAAGGCAACGTCCTGCATTCTGCTCAAAATGCCAATTCTATATGAAAAGTGTGCTTGTTTGTCAAAAACGAATACTATTGAAGTTTTTGGTCAACCTTAAACTTATCAATGAGGCTCATGACATCTACATATTCATTGCTATTACTTACCTACTTATTACAATTTTATTATCTTGTAAGAGATATTCTTTTCTGTTAATTTAAAATTTTATTTAACTTAATTTTCTTATCAAGTTATATATTAATATATTGCAAAATATTAAATATATTATTATCAGTTAAATGTTAATCCATCACGATTGAACCAATAAACTATGAATCAATACTTTTACCAATTCAACAACCTAATATTAAAAGTATTACATGACATGTGTAGGAAAATTTCAAAACATGCACGTGTTTGATTTGGGCCAAATTGTTTTATAAGCATTGTGTAAAGATTAATGTTAAACTATTCAAAAATTTTAACGGAAATAATCTACAAAAGTGAGGTGGCTCCTTTTACATCACACTCCTTCGTGTATGGCTATTACTTCTTTATTTAACAATCCACTTTTTCGTTTCTTCAAATCTTTTCGTCACTATTCCTATGAAATAGTGGTGATCTTGTGTAAAACTAACTTGTGGGTAGTCGAAAGACTGATTTCTTTGTCGACTCAGTCCTACTGGTGAAGTTTGAGTAATATGAATTAGGTATAAAGTAACCATTCGTGTAACTTAAAGTATTACTTCTCTAATTATTGAAAAAGTAATAAAATCAGACATTCTTCTAATTAATATATGTTACAGATAAATCTCCAGTAATTTATTTGGCGCATGTCAAGTGGTTTTTAGCTCATTAGGTGATCCACGATATCTGTAGAGTTTGACAATGGGCGATGGTTGGTTTACCAAATTTCTTCTAAACAGGGAACTATGATAATACATGGTCATTAGTCTAATAATTAACTTGCCATGGCACTCGACTCAAAGTCAACCGGTACGTACTGCTGATCTAATCTTTTAGGCCCCACCAAGGCACCAATCCTGAAGTTTATGCAAAGCTCGCACACATTGAAATTACGTAAAAGTAGGCCACCCCTACGCCTAAAAATAAAGTAACATTTTCAATGAATCCCTAAAATAAATTCATGCAAGGTGGGGTTAGTTACACCTACATGGTGGAAGAGCTGAGCGCTAGCATTTCAGCCAATCTAGCGTAACATCACTACGTGATCTAGTACATTACATACGTTTGCATTTGAAATATTTACAATTTTCTTTAAGATTTTCATTTACTCATCAGGTTAACTAAAACCTTGTTATGTAGTGATAAGTAGTCGTAATACATTCTGAAATTAACTTAATTATCCAGTCTAGAACTTCAAATTCAACCAGCTTAAGGTTTATAAAAACTGAACTAAGTAATAAACACAAGGGATAACCTTGCAAAAGTTTTGAAAATAGTAAATATTCAATTTTGTAATTTTGTTTTTATTCTATTGTGAATTAATCAATTCTTAGAAGTTGAAAAATTTTCCAGCATTTCCATATATTTTAATTTATCAACTCTTAGGTTTGTTCAATTCCTTTAGAAAGTTTATTAATTATACACACTAAGCGTACAATATATCATGAATTTGAGATGCTTATAATCTCTGTTATAAATTCTTAATATTATATTCTATTTTATTAACATTAGCCTTACAGACACAGTTGATTAATATTAAGCAATTCTATGTAAATCTTTTTATTGAAAATGAGAGCATTTATTACATTTGAAATATATAAATATGTAATGAAAATAAATTTTCATTTTTGATAATTTTTTTACTTATAATGTTTAAAATGTTTAATAAATGTTTTATTCCACTTTCCAATAAACATGCTAACAGAACTGTATTTTATCGACACCTAAAAATAATTACTAACATGTCATTGGTTTGAGTGAAACTAGACTCAGATCTTTTAAGTAAGGTCTAGATTTCGAGTCTTGTAAATAGAAAAAACGTGTTTGGAAGGAGAGATCCCTCTAAAAATGGCTAGTCAAGTTCTCTGAGAGAGATTAGTCAATGACAAAGCCGGTACTACTTCACACCTATAACATGGTGACAAAAAAAAAAACACTTAAAAATAATTTCTTTCCCTTTTTGATAAATTTATGGAAATGCATTATTACTCGTAAACATGTTGAATTTAGAGTGGCCCATTGTATTTCCCCTTCGTTTTTCAAATTTGTAAAACGACATACCATAATTTTCAAATTGGGAAATTGGAAACCAACACCCCATAATATTCACATGACATATAACCAAAATTTTCAATTTAGGAGAAATAGTTAATAACACACAAATATGTGTCACATAGAGATTTGTCAAAACTAAAATAGTTCTGAACTATGTAATAATTCTCCCATTTTGGGGTGTATAAGATGGAAGGAAGAGAAATAGAAAGAAAAAAGAAAATAAAAAAGAAAGATGGAGAAAATGATAGATATAATAAGTGATGTCACAAAAAATGAAGAAAAAAATAATAAAAAAATAAAGTAGAAACGAAATGAAAGAGAAAATTAGTATATTATGTTCATAATAACTCTTTCAAAAGACAGAAACTATAGAATAAAAATTAACTAATCCTAAAAACCTTGATCACAATCTCCTCATCCTTGTCTCCCTTTGCTTCCTCGTCATCTCTCAAACTATCAAATTATTTTACAATAAATTTCGTAATAAACTTATCTTAAAAAATAGAAAAAAGTGACAACAATGTAAAGTATGAATAATTCTTTATGTGGGAACAAAACAAAGGAAAAACTTATTGAATATAAATAATTAAGAGAGCATAGGAGATACATCAAACCGGTTGATAGTCACACCACACGAAAATTCGAATAAAGACAAGGAAGAAAGAATTTAGCAAGAGAGCTGGTTTGAGAGACGGCCAGAAACAACGATCCGTAGCCGGCTATCCCATGTAATTGCCAGCACAATCTATTCCAACTCCTTCCTTTTACCCTCCCTTTAAAACCCCCTTCATTGGTGGACTAAGTCATATATCCCTCAAAATTATTGCACCATTAATATCTCTGCTTTCATAGCGACCTTAGCCTATAGCAAGGGGCAACTTACTAATTTCTTTCCATGGCGAAGCAGCAAACACAGAAAATCAATGCAAGCACTAACAATAACCGTAACACAGCTAACACTGTCACCACCAAGGTGAAACGAACAAGGAGAAGTGTCCCTAGAGATTCCCCACCTCAACGCAGCTCAATATACAGAGGAGTCACCAGGTTAGGTCCCCTATGTTAATTTTTTTTTTTCTAATTGCCTTTCTCTCTCACGTCTCAATTATTTGATTTTGATGTCATTTCCCATTACACGTGTTCCCTTGATTTCTTATAATTTCACGTAAAGTAATAAAATGAGTGTTCATTGAACCAAGATCAGGCACCGATGGACAGGTCGATACGAAGCTCATTTGTGGGACAAGAATTGCTGGAATCAGTCACAGAACAAGAAAGGACGACAAGGTTTCATGCTCCTTACTAGCCTAGCCATCTTGGTTCTTTTTTTTTTTTTACTAATTAGCTAGATAGCTAGTATACTCAATTTATGTAGTTAGCTTGATGAAGTCACTGATGTGTTTCCTTTCCTTGTGGCCATGATTCTTCACATATCATACGTCAGTCTACCTCGGTACGTAGATATAATATTGTATATTGATCGAACATTACATGTTTTGCCGATATAACCAGAAAAACCGAAAGAATCATCCAAATAATTAATTAAGGATGCTCTGTTCTTGAAGGTGCTTATGACGATGAAGAGGCCGCAGCACATGCTTACGATCTAGCAGCATTGAAATACTGGGGTCAAGATACCATTCTTAATTTCCCGGTACCTTTCTCTAAAGAAACAAGTCTTAGTTGTGATGTTGGTTTGTGCTTGTGATTTGCGTAAGTAAGATATATTAATTTAGAAAAAGGAAAATAAAACACACCACATTTGTCTTTCAATTGTAGTTATCGACCTACCAGAATGAACTGAAAGAAATGGAGGGTCAATCTAGGGAGGAGTATATTGGATCATTAAGGAGGTAAAGGTCTTCTTTCTCCTATATAATATGCTTCAAGATTAATAACTGTAGAAGTTACCCTGTATTCAGGCCTTCTTTATGACAAATAAAAATAAAAATTTGCAGGAAAAGCAGCGGTTTTTCTCGTGGAGTTTCTAAATACAGAGGTGTTGCAAGGTACTATATACAATTATTATCGTTATTCATTTATTATACTCAGTCAGAATCGGATTTTAAGAGGTATCTGCCTATACACCAAAATAAGCAGAAATCATTCTAATTGAAATTTCATGACTATGTTGTTCAATGTTCAGACACCATCATAACGGAAGATGGGAGGCTCGGATTGGCAGGGTTTTTGGCAACAAATATCTTTACCTCGGAACTTATGGTAAGACTTCACATAGAATTCTTCTACCTTTCTTTGAAGCAATGGAGAAAAAATTATTACTAATATAATATATAGAAATCTCTTACAAGTAAAGAGCAATAATACCAAATCCCTACGCTCTCGGTCGGCTCTCTTTTCATAATTATTGTTTTCCTTAACGAATAATATTATATTAGTTGGACGACTCTAACCTGCATTAATGTGTCAATCCATCTAAGCTTTTGGTAGTCCCAAATTTTTTCCATTTCAAAGTTAAACCGCTACTACAACTATTATAAATCAAAACACAAAAGAAGGATAATTTAGACAATTACTTTTAATTATAATCTCATACGTATATATTTGACAAATATTTACGAATAATACAATTTTTACTCACAACTTTTAATTTACAATACTTTTTTATCTTTGTTTTTTTTTTTCCATCACATTATTTATCATATCTCATATTTTTCTCTTTTTTTTTTGTTATCTCTTTTCTTGTATAAATTGTTTTGAAATTAAAATTATTATAGAAATAGAATCTCTATATATATCGTGGCATAATTAATTATCTGTTACCAATTACGTTTCAGTGGCAATCAATAGTGCAACCAACCTTAGCAGATGTGTTAACTTAACCTTCAATTACGTATACAATGATAATGACATGCATTAATTTAAATCGATCGTCTTTCAAATTTTTACAGCAACCCAAGAAGAAGCTGCCACAGCATATGACATGGCAGCTATTGAATATCGAGGACTCAATGCTGTTACAAATTTCGATCTCAGCCGCTATATCAAGTGGCTTAAGCCCAATCACAATAATAACATAATTAACTCTAATCTTATTGACTCTATCCCTAATTGTGAGACCAACTTCACCCCAAACCCTAATCAAGAACAAGGATTCAATTTTTTCCGCAGTCAAGAATCATTCAATAATGAAGAAGCGACATCGACTCAGCCTCGTCCAGCTGCTGCCACATCAGCCCTAGGACTTTTGCTTCAGTCATCCAAGTTTAAGGAGATGATGGAGATGACATCTGCCGCAGATTTGTCCATACCGCCGCCGCCAGAGTCTGAGTTGCCGCCATGCACATTTCCCGATGACATTCAAACATACTTTGAGTGTGAAGATTCCAAAAGATATGGAGAAGAGGATGATATCATGTTCAGCGAGCTCAATAGCTTTGTTTCCCCTATGTTCCATTATGATGACTTTGAGGCTTGAAGGTCTAGTGGTTAAAATGCACCCGGAAACCAAAAAGATTAATTGGAGTTGCTTGTTGATTTATTTTTTCATTGATAACTTAGACTTGTTTCTCAGTTTGTGAATATGGAACATTAATTTGTTGACAGCAAGACATTGATCAGAAAAGAACAAGAAGATTGTATTATTTGGGAAACTGAAGTTGGATTAGTAATCGTGGTGAGAGGAGGATGGCAAGTTGTTTATTTGTTGTAGTTGTAAAGATAATAAGCATGAAGCATCTCAAGAAAGAGCAAACAAAAGATACAAAATAAACATATGTTTATCATTTTTTTTCTTTTCAAAATGAGTACTCTTGTAATCTTGTATCATCTCCTTATTAAATCAAATAATTTAGCTTCCTCCCGTCTAATTCTTTTTATGTTTTTTCTTTGTGTGAAATTTATTATTTGATTTTTTTTTTTAATTTTACAACATTCATATGGATTCATCCATCAGTCTCATATACTTCTTTGTTTAGTAACTAGCATTTCAAAAAAAAAAAATTATATCCATTTGGTTTTTGATAATTATTGTTTAAAAAATACTTTGCTTTTAGTATATGATACAAAAAATTATCGAGTGAAATCAAGAATTTCTTCTGGAAACATTTAAATTTTTTTATTATTGATTAATTTCTAAAGATAATATAAAATTATCAGACTGTTTTTTCTTTATACATATCATCATTTTAACTCTTCAGAAGAAAAAATATTTTAAATTTTGAAAAAATAATTTAATAAAAAAATTTAAAAATTAATGAAATGATTCACTAAGTTTTAGAGAAAAACTTAATAGCTCACTCAATCTTAAACATATCTTTTTGGTTAAAAAGAATGAAAGAAATGCACTTCTATTATTTCATTATTATTAATTAAAATTCCCAAATCTCAATAAAAATGAAACAATTATGAATGGGGAGTCATCCTAAAATAAATATCAAAACAGAAAAAAAAAAAAAAAAAGATATGAATCCATTATTATATTGGTGGAATCCTTTTCCATTGATGTAAATCGAAAGTATTCTTCCTTTTTTTAAAATATAATTCAAAACTTCTTTGAAATGAAAGTTTTCATCAAATAATTGAATCAATAACATTCACATTATATATATTGTCCAACTCTCGAGTTAACTAGTAAACTCTTACGAGATTGTGATTCTAGCTAGAGAAAATGAGTTAACTCGTCATCAAACTCTTGTATGGATAAACTCAAGTAAACTAGTGTAAACTATTGAGTCAAGAAGCGAGTTAACAAGTTTGAAATCAAATGTAATTCTTCCCCACATCGACCCCACAGAGTTAGTGTTTTACTATGGCTCAAATGATTTTAAAAAATCAACTCTTTTTGAAATGTTTTCACTTTAGGAACTTATATTTTTATGAATTTATGCATAATATGATCATTTATGTGTTCAATCTTATTTAGTACTAATGTACTATAACACTTTATTATTGTGTTAGTAGATAAAAGTTGTTTATAATTCTTAAGTTTTTGTGACTAAGTTTTTACAAAGTGTTTAGTTTGAGTTATGTTTTAGGTAAATTAATTCAATAAAGTTAAGTTTTCTCTATTTTGTGAAGTTAAATAGTTTTTACTTATTTTATGTGTAGATTTGAAGCCCAACAACATTTGTGGACAACTAAGGATGGAAACTTAATTAAGTGAAGGCCTAGCCCAAGTATGATAAAGAAAATTGAAGTGAAGTATGGGGGTTTATGATGACACCCCAATTGTGGATCTAAAAATTCAGAACCAATGAGTAATAATTCAAAACCAAAAAGTGAAGAAAATAAAAGCAGAATGGATGAAAAATGGTAAGAACGATGCCACAATCTGAAGATTGATAAGTCGAGGAGGATTCGCCACAAAGAATTCTTTGATAAAAATCTAAAGGTTCAAAGCAAGAACCAAGAGGAGCAATGCTCACTCAATTAGCACAAAGCTAATCACATTCACATATGATCAAAAGTTTCTTACAAGAGTCCTACGGGTCTATTTATACTACAACTAGTAAAAGCCCTAAACAAATAAAAAGGCCCAATACAACTTATATTAAGCCCAAACAAAGCAAACTAAAAACATAAGCTAGAAAATAAAAATAACTAAAGTCTACATAGCACTTAATTAAACAACAATTAGGTGCATACACAAGATCTACAAGAAGCCCAACAAGACCTAATAACAAAACGTCCTAAAAGACAAAAAACAAGATAGCTAAGCCCCTCCGAGACCTCCATCATTCCTTCCTTCTTGAAAGAAATTCATCCACGAATTTAGCTCCTTTATTCCTACATGAAAAACAAAGCAAATATTAGTTTTCAATGTATAAGAAAAATCCTACAATTATGGAGACTTGAATCCCTTGAAAGGGAAAATCTTTTATTATTTATGTGCTTATATATTCATCCTCCCGGATCAAATACAAGCCTAATGAAATCATCAATCATTAATAAAATGAAAACCATCCAAAAAAAATGAGGAATATGCACTATCCATCTATCATTAAGCTTGAGTGTCTCATGCTTATAGAACTCATCATTCCCCATCTTTCCACAAACAACAACACACATAGAGGAAGTCTCATCATGATCATACAAGTCCAAATAATGTACATTAATCTCAAATCTTAAGGACTTTGCTCCCCTATCTAAAGATAGTTCATGCAAACCATGAACATCATGCATTTCATAATTTTCATGCAAATGCCAAGCAACATGTAAATCATAAGCCTTAAGAATTAACACATGTTGTTGCACATCAAATAAAACATAGGGTCTAGAGTTGGTGCAAGCTAAAATTTTCTCTTCTCTATGGTTGCATTGTTCCTCATGTGCATCCACCTTCTTTCCAAATTGCCTTACCCATTGATCTTTTATGTATAATTCTTCCCTAGGCATCAAAACAAAAGAATTTTTATGGTTAGATGCACAATCAAATTGACAAAGACAATTGAGCTCAACATCCAAATTAGAAGAAAGAATAAGAGTTTTGCACTCCTCCTTTGAGGGCTCCACTTCAATTTCTAGCACAAGAGAACTATCACTATCAAACAAAGGCTTAGAATATAAGTCATTGCATTCTTTCTTAGGAAGCTCCTCTTTAAGTCCTTTCACAAGAGAGCCTTCACATTCAAACAAATTGTTAGAATAAAAACAAGAATACTCATATTTTTCTTTATCTTTTGCTCTCTCCTTTTCTTCTAACTCCTTTTCCTTTTCTCTAAACTCTTTTTCTCTCATTTCCTTTTCTTTTTTCTCTATTTTTTTTATCTCATTTCATTCCTTTGTTAAATTCCTATAATATGGATCACTCATGAAACTCATATCAATACCTAAGTATGGGTCTTCCTTTTCTTTCTTGTCATTATTTTCTCTCCCTTCACTCTTTTTGTTTTTCTCTTCTTCCTTTTGTTTGTCTTTTTTTTTTCTTTTCTCTCTTGCCCTCTTTTATCTCTCCTTCTTCCTAGTCTCTTCATCCTCTCACTTATATCCTTATAACTTCTTTGTATTCTTTCAAATCCTTTATTATCTACCCTTCTCATGCTCTCTATTCCTTCTCCAAACTCATGATTTGCCATTCTAATTTGCTTCCCAAGTTTCAACAATTCCACCATTAGGTAATCTCCATTTGATGAAGCCATACTTACAAGAAAAGTTAGTTCACAAATAATAGAAATATATACCTCTCCACTCAATTAAGTGTTTCACTCAAGGTTCACTCGTGTTTCACTCTTTATAGGCTTTTTCTATAATATGCACACTTGCCTTTTTCCACTCTTGTTCCTCTTTAGCTCTTCAAAGAACCTCCAAGTTCAAATAAAGAAAATATTCAATGTGAAATATGTCATGAATTTCAAGCTCAACTTAAGAGGCCAAGAATAGAAATACTCTAGACAAAACTAAGGAAATTTTAAAGACAAGCAATAAAAGCTAAAAAGAAATGAAAGTTTACTCAAAAGAATGCCAACTAAGACAAGAAGAAGACTCAATGACAAAGATTTAACAAACAACTAAAGATAGATGAAGAACAAGTACATTCCCCTCACCAAAATAAAGACAAAAGTATATGAAAGAAAATTGTTATCACTATGAGAGTTAGATCACCAAAGAGGGCAGACTTTTTTTTTTAAATGGGCAATTTTTTTATAATTTTTTTTTTGCAATTTGGCCCCCAAACTTTTTATAATTGCAGTTAGGCCCCTAAATTTTTTGTATTTTCACTTTTGCCTCCATAAAATTGCCAATTGGTCCTTGAATATTTTCTTCTTTTTTTGGACCTTTAACTTTTTTATTTGCAAAACGCCCCAACTCTCTCCAAACAATTTTTAAAAGATCAAACAAGTATTCTTCTACAAAAAAATCTCAAGAACACTATGAGTGTTCTTCCCCAATTTCAAAATTCAAAACTCCAAAATTCAATCTAAATCCCAATCAATTAAATTTTACCTCAAATCAAGCATCTAGATGTAAAACAACTCACAAGAAGTATAGATCTAACACCAAAACATCAACTAACATGGAATCAAATGCATCAAAATGTAGATCTACACATGAACACAATAAGAACAAGATGAATACAATTGCAAAATTTGACGTGAAATTTGAAGGAAACAAGAAGAAATTGACTCAAAAAGACTAGACGGACACAAACAAAAAAGTAAGACACAAGAATTATGTAAGAGGACTCACAAATTTGCTACATCGACGCGAACTTGCCCAGCAGTTTATGAAGGTCACCCAGCAGAAACAAACCAACACGAAATCAGCGCACACACTCACCCAGCAGGTTATAGAAGCTACCCAGCAGAAACGAACTATAATTGGAATCGTGAAATCAGCGACTTGTAATGCAAAATTAACACGAAATTTGGCACCATTGGATGTGTAATTGGTTTTGAATTTGGCTCTTATACCAAATGATGAAACCCTAATTGTGGATCGAAAAATTCAACACCAATGAGTAATAATTCGAAACCAAAAAGTGAAGAAAATAAAAGCGCAATAGATGAGAAATGATAAGAACGATGCCACAATCCGAAGATTGATAAGTTAAGGAGGATTTGCCACAAAGAATAGAATTCTTTGATAAGAATCTAAAGGTTCAAAGCAAGAACCAAGAGGGGCAATGCTCACTCAATTAGCACAAAGCTAATCACATTCACAAATGATCAAAAGTTTCTTACAAGAGTCATAAGGGTCTATTTATACTACAACTAGTAAAAAGCCCCAAACAAATAAAAAGGCCCAATACAACTTATATTAGGCCCAAACAAAGCAAACTAAAAACATAAGCTAGAAAATAAAAATAACTAAAGTCCACATAGCACCTAATTAAACAACACTTAGGTGCATACACAAGATCTACAAGAAGCCCAACAAGACCCAATAACAAAACGTCCTAAAAGACAAAAAACAAGATAACTAAGCCCCTCCGAGACCTCTATCACCCTCCGAGACCTCTATTAGTTTAGCCCCTAAGTTAGGGGCTTAGCATGCAATGGTTATAGAGGATGAAAGTCAAGTGCTCAGAGCCCATTCAGAGGGCTCAGCCCTCACCTGACAGAGACTTTTTGAGTTATTCATTAAAAGAGTGCCTAGTGCATACAACTAAGCACTCATCGAGAGTTAATGAGAGTCATCACTATTTAAAGTGACTTTTCAGTAGAATTAAAGTGGGGACTGACCATTTTCTGAAATATTCTGTGAAATGAAGAAGGACCAAGGAGCTGTGAAAGCACTTCCACCTACATTGAAGATCAAGAATACAAAGAATACCAATTGGAGATTGTAAGATGGATATGAGTGGCTAGTTTCATAGTTGTTGGGGTGTAGGTTAGCTGAATTGATATCTCATGTAAATATGATACTTTGTTTCTGGTTGAATTCCAAAGTTTTCTGTTAGTATTTGATTTCTACTCTTAAAGCTTTCTTTGGATTGATCAACCTTTGAATGATTTAAGAGTTTGATTTGTGATTGCAAAATCTTAGTTAAACTCTGAACTGAAATCAAATATCTAATGGGACATATTCCAAGAATGGAATTTGCTCCATTAGAGAAAAATTGAGCTCTTGTTCTTAATGCAATTTTTGTAATTGAACTGCCTAAGGAATTGGGGGTTGATTATGAAAATTAGGCTTATGGTTTGAGGGATTGAATCATAAGTAATTGTGTAGACTTATCTTAACATTGGACTTGGAATTTGAATGGATAATCTTTTTGAGCATGGGATGGATATTTAGGATAATTGAACCCCCAATAGTTTTTAAATTCATAAGAACTCTTTTTAATTCTACTGTCATTTAAGTTTTAAATCAAAAAGATAAGAGTTGTTAGTTTTATAGTTTTATTGTTAAAAATTAAATTTTACATGTTATAACTAGAGTACAACTCCAATTTGATCATCTAAATAGTGGAAAAATTAAGAATTGCTAGGCATTGGACTAAGTCTCTAAAGGAACAATACTCTTACTCTTGCTACTTGTGTAACCTGGTATACTTGCCAAGAGGTTAACAAATTTTTGGCGCCGTTACTAGGAACTTTGTTCCTCAATACTATCATATCCAAATTTTTTGCTAATTTAGATATTTTTATTTTTATCTTTCTTATTTTTGTTTTATTCTAATTTTCTTTTCTTTTTACTTGTATAAATTGTTTGTAAATATTTTGTGCATACTATCTTGATCTTTTAGTTTAGTGTATGCAAGGTACAGTTTTCATAAGAGCAATTATTATTCGATCCTGATATTGACAGAACAGAAAGATCAAACAAAAAAAATCCAAAAGGAAAAGATCTCCAGAAAAGAGGAGACAAAGAGAACAAAAAAAGCAACAGGAAACTATGGCAGGGAATGAAGAGCAGCAGTCACCAAGAAAAACACTTGGTGATTGTGGTTGGATAAATGGACCATGGTATTTTTCTAGCATCGTCAAACCTTTTATGGTTGCAAACAATTTTGAAATGAAGCCAGCTCTTTTGAGTCTACTTCAACAGAATGCATTTGTTGGGCTCAGCCATGAAGATCCTTATGAGCACTTAGCCATTTTTTATGATCTGTGTGATATTGTAAAGATGAATGGAGTCACTGAAGAAGCAATTCATCTACATTTATTTCCCTTTTCCTTAACTAGCAAAGTACAGACGTGGTTACAATCACATCCAAACTAGAGTTTGTCATAGTGGGATATGGTTGAGGAGAAGTTCTTAACAAAATTCTTTCTAGCTTCTCACTATGTTAAGGTAAAAGGAGAGATTACAACTTTCAGCCAAAAGGAAGGTGAACTCTTGTGTGAAGCATAGGAAAGGTACAAGCAATTGTTGAGGATGTGTCCTAACTATAAGATAGATAAGTTGACCTAAATGTAGATTTTTTTGTCATGGATTAAAGCCACAAACTAAACTGATGTTGGATGCTTCAATAAGAGGGTCAATGGATACTTAGATAGCAAATGAAGCAATAACTTTAATAAAAGCAATGGCTTCTAATGATTATCTGATTCATCATGATAAGGTAGCAATACCAAGGAAAGAGAAAGGTTTGCTGGAGGTGGATTCTCAAATAGCTTTGTTAGCTCAAAACAAAATTCTCACTCAATAGATTGAAGCACTTACCAAGCAAATATCTTAGATTCCTCAACAAATTCAAGCTATACAAAGTCCTTCAATGCAACAACATCAAGTCATGAAATATGATTTCTATGGAAGGGATCATTTGAATGGTTATTGTAAGACTACCTCTCAAGAAGATGTGAACTTTGTGGGGAACCAAGGAAGGCAAGGCAACCCAATGAATAACCCTTTCTCCAACACTTACAACCCAGGTTGGAGGAATCATCCTAGTTTCAGCTAGAGGCTTAGAATGTGCAAAATTCTTCTCCCTCTACTGACCGAACCAGGAAATTGGAAGAAACTTTGAACCAATTTATCAAAGTCTCTATTTCTAACTAGAAAAACATTAAGGCTTCTATTAAGAACTTGGAGGTGCAAGTAGGTCAACTTACTAAGCAATTGGCAAAACAATCAAATGCAACTCTTTCAGGGAACACTCACACAAACCCAAAAGAGCATTGTAATGTAATTACAACAAGAAATGAAAAGGTGTTCAGAGAAGTGAGTGGAAAGAAAAATAGGGAGAAAAGTGAGAGTGAAAAAGAAGATAAAGGTGAACAAGAAAAAGAAATTGAGAGAGAGAATAATGAAGAAAAAAAAGGAAGAAAATGCTTATGGAAAAGAAAAAAAGGGTAAGATGGTGGATGAAGGAGTTTCTTCTCCTATGAAGTTGCCATACCCTCCCTTAGCCTCCGTTTGGCAACGTGGAAAGAAATAGAGTGGAGAGAAATAAGGAGGTGAGAAATAGGTAAGAAATAGAGTGGAAATATGAGTTGTTTGGTTGTGTAGAAATAGGGGTGAAATAGAGTGAAAATAATATTGTATGGTTGTTGGGTTTAGGTGGAAAGAAAGGAAAGAAATTATATTAATGTTGTATTTCCGTTTTCACCCTTATTTACACGAAGTTGGTCTGAAGCTCATGATAGTCGACTATCCTAACCTAATAGTTGACTATCAAGCAATTACAAACACGAATGGGATCACCATTGTTGCAAAATGTGTAATAGTCGACTATGCTAAAGCAATAGTTGACTATCTACCAAATCCAGAGGAGAAACTGTGTCTACATTCTGGTAATAGTTGACTATTGCTTTTGCAATAGTCAACTATCCTCTACGAACAGGGGCTGAAGGCTCGAGTCTGCCAAAGTGGTGATAGTAGACTATTGTAAACAAATAGTCGACTATCCACAATGAACAGAGGCTATTTCCATGGGTCTACAACTGATGTAATAGTCGACTATTGGGTTATGACAATGGGGAATTCTTGACAAATTACATGATTGGCCGTGTGTAAACATGCTACGTAACATTATTTTCATCAAGATAAAGAATGAAAACTTGTAAATATGAGTTGTTTATATATTATGATTAAGATTTTAATGATCTAATAGTGGGAATGATAGTTAAAATTAATAGCCAATCAACACCCAGTTGAATAATGACACAAACAACACTACAACAAAAGCTAATGTGAAAGTGTGATTAAAACAAACCAAGGGATAAAACAGTTCGAAATACATAGGTTCAAATGGAAATGGAAAACATGAACATAACAATCGGTTACTAGTTCCTAAACTACTTTACTAGACAATATACATCAAGCTTTAACTAATCTGTTTGTGGATGGTGACAAAGATGCCCAAGTCCCTCAAAATGTTTGCCTAACTCATCAAACTTCAAGTCAACCTTTGCATCAGGTTCACGAACATGAATTGCTAAACTATGTAACCCTTGTTATAAATCTTGTATGCCAGCAAAGATTTGATTTAAAACATCATCACCATGAGGTTGTTGAATAGCATGTGATACGGGTCCATTTTGTTCATCCTCTTGATCCTCTTCATCTTCTTCATCATCATGCGCCACTCCATTAGCATATTGCCACACCCCATTTACTTTAACAATCTTCATCAACTTCAACATGTGGTCTTTGAACAAATGGACCAACCAGGTGTCATTTCAACCTCTTTGTCAAGATCAACTTCATAGTATTCTGTTATCCTTGTGATGAGAATAGTATATGAAGAGGTCCTCATCCGTTTGTCCTTGCACTTAATCATGTGCTGGCATATGTAATGTGGCCAGTTAAGCATAATCCTTTGCTTCATACACCATAACACAAAGATGTCTTCATCACTGAGATATCCATAATTGTTTCCACGAGGCATTAAAATACGTGCATATGTGTAATGTAATAATCTGTCTTCAATAGTCAAGCAACGTATATTCACCTTCTTACGTGCTTGAACCCCTTCTTTAACCATGGCAGCCACAGCCACGTCACGATCATAGTTCTCCATTTCATTTATGTTGGAAGGGTCAAACTTCAAACCTTGGTACTTCAAGCCAGCTATGCTCAACCAGTCATGAGGCTTGATTCGGATCTTATAATTTTGACCTCAATGCGTAAGTCACCATTACTTTGTATTTTGAGATTTGTGAAGAATACCTTCACCAAGTCCATGAAGTACCTAAGTCGCATTGAAACAAAGTTTCTAAGTCCCTAATATTCTAGCAAAATTTGAAACTCAAAACCTTTGCACTCAAAGTATTCAAATATGTGTCCTCAAGTGTTTTCTTGTGTTTACCATCCCTTGTTCTTTTGTCTTTAGATGTTCCAGCCATTACAACAACACCTGTAAATTGATAAGTTTATAAACAAATTCAATGTATAAGTACAACATAAATTTCTGTACAACATATTGGACACACGTAGTTAAAAATTTTAGCACAACAAGTTAATGAATCTAATACATTAACCACTCTCATCACTTAACACAATGTGCATCGGGAAGCTGAACATAAACATAATTAACAACATTTATTCATTCAAGATGTTGATCATAATTAGAATGTGCATAAATTACATATAAGTAGTCATGCTTGAACATAAGTTATTGTCCCTCACAAAGGACCTCAAAAATTACAATATCACAAAAGTCATTGCCCTTGAAGAAGGACTTCTAAATACATATCAGTTCCATGTATCCGAATACCACAAAATAAGTCCAAAAAAAGGCCTTGGGTATTGTCCATATTGTGCAATTAATGCAGCACATCAAAATACGTCATGTTTTGGATTGATATCATTGCATGCCAGCAGTGGTCATCATTTTCACAAGTTCCTGAAGTCGCATTTCAGGGGGTATCCCAAATAGCAAGCGCTTCTTTGACTCGTTGTTGCACAAGTACTCATAACATTGCAAACGATGTGACTCTAAGATATTCATTTCAGTGAGTAACTTCCACACATCTAATTCAGAATACACACGATTTGTGCTTTGCTTCATGACATTTACTTGTTTACTAATGATGTCATTGCGTCTCTCAATTGCCATAACTTGACGCTCTACAATTGTGACTTGGCGTTCAACAACTACAGACAATTTCTTCGTGAGGGCATTTCCACTGATAATGGCGTCAGCAACACAATCAAGATCTATAGTTAATTTGTCCATTTGTGCCTCAATGATGTCCACCATGGGGGCTTTACATTTTGTACCCTGAGAACCAGATGTCCCAATAGAATGTTTAGATTGTGCACATCCAAGGTTGAAGGATTTGACATTTTGTGGGGAAACTTGTGTCTCATTTCTGTTTTCAGTGTTTGGCTCATTCATTGTGGCATCCTCAAAAACATCATTCAGGTTAATGCCTTCGTTTTCCTTATCTAGTGCTTCATGTAATTGTCTAGGTGTCAAACCCTTCTTTCCGAATGCACAATCGGACGCATATAGCTCATCAAGGAGATCATAGTGACAAACTTGAGACGTTCTTCACTTCATGGCAAAAGGTTTAGCCTATTTATAAGATATGACAATGCATTAAAAGAACAACATTTTGGAATGAATAATGTAAACCAACATGGAAAAGAACAAATACCTTTATCAAATCCTCCCATACACTCTCTTTAGCTTTAAACCTCTTTATTAAAGGAGACCAAGCAAAACCACTTAACCCTTTAAACAGATCATGCACCTCACGCCATCTATCCTTCAAGGTTTTTTGTCTATTTTTTATGTGATTTTTAGTGATTTCTGCTAATCTAGAAGCTCGCAAGGTTTTGACCACATTTGCGTATGCTTTTGATGACCATGTACCATCCACTCTATGTCCTTTACAAGCTTTGTTAACCATTGCAGTTACTAGAAGGTAGTCCATTTCCTTGGACCACCTCCAAGTTTCCCTAGGAGGCTGACTACCATCACATCCAATTCCTTTTCCTTTGTTCATCTTCAAAACCTAAGGAGTAAATACGCATAGAATGTGGTAGACAATATAATATGAATATAGTGTCATTTTTGGAACAAATAAATTCATAACGTAATAACAACAAGCTTAATTACCAAATAGTTGTTCAAGTTCATATAGCTCATGTCATACAAATTACAATGGCTCTAAATTACGTAAGAAATTAGAAATTACATTGATAGTCTATTCATAAAAACAAGTTATTAGTGGTGGTAATCATTCCACATTTGCGTCGCAATGTTGTCTCTCAATTTAGCTCCTTGTCTATAGTCATCGTCATGTTGTTGTGTTTGCGATATGTCCACATCATGTTGAAGCAACTCTTCATCAACTTCTACTAGCAATGCCTCATCATCATCTACCCCAACTAAAAAATTATGTAGTATACAACATGCAACTACTATATTTCTCATTGTTTCAAATGGATAGTGGGGTTTTGTACTACTAGCTATAATGGAAAAGCATTTTTTCAAAACACCAAATGTTTGCTCTATTACATTGCGAAGCGATGAGTGTCAAAGGTTGAATAATTCTTTAGCATTCTACAATCCACGGACTAAATAATCCTTGAGATGATAATGAACACCTCTATATAGTGTCAAAATTTGTCTTTTAAGCATGAAACCCGCGTCCCCAAGATAAAATTTCCCTACAAGCATAATGTCACGTTATGACTCACTACAGTACATACAGACCAAAAGTATACAATCATATCTGAAGGACAAACCACTAACCTTCAGGTACTATTAATGGATCTTCCCTACTTAATGCGTCTTTTAATATCCTAGAGTCCGATGCAGTTCCTTCCCACCCAGCTAGGACATATGTGAATTTCATGTCGAAATCACAGGTAGCAAACACATTTTGTGTTGGGCAATCTTTTCTCCCACAATATCGAGGGGCTTTTGCCCTTGGTACCTTCACTCGGACATGGGTACCGTCTATGGCTCCAAGGCAATCCTTTGTGTAAAAAAGATTGATCATCTTACTTAATGTCTCAATTAATACATTATCAAAACCATAAAGTGAATATAGAGAGGTACCTTAAAAAATGGATAAAATATGCTATTATTAAGTATTTGTGGTTGGACATCCCTACCCGATGGTTGGACTAAAAGTTCTTCCTCTAATGCAATTACAGTGTGTAAGACAGTGTGGAAGTGGCAACTGACAGTCTCACCAAATCAACGGAAGAAGAAAGACACCGTTCGATTTTTAACATTTTGACCTATGATGTGTAAAAATTTTGCAACTTGCTCCTCCACAGTGGAGCGTGTCGTATCCTTAACAATACCAGTACCTCTTAATTTTCGACACAATCGAATGAATGCTTCAGGGCCCATACGTATAGTATCACGACATCACTCTGGATGAACTAGATAGCTCATTAACTTGCAACGCCTTAAGTCTTTTTCAGGATCAAAGTGACTAATTGACATGTGAATTTTTGATGACATCAAATAATGCAAAGCATACCCTACACAACACAATAGCATGATTGCACCGACTTGCAACCTTATTTGCAACTGTTCTTGAGCATGACTTACTATTTGGCTTTCAATTCCCAGACTATTAGTAAGTATCTCCTCTTCATCCAACTCGCCTTGATTTATATTCCCCATTGAATCATAACACATGTTTTGTTCCCTCTGTTTTATATTATTAATTCTCTCCATCTGACATTTTGAACACATGTTTTAGCATTACAAATAAAAACCACAATTATAGTTATGAAATATCATATTATACTCCCTATACTTAGCTAAGAAAGTTGTATATACAATGGAATATAAAATACTGTGGAATAGGAAATATTATTGAAAAAGTCCATGCTTAAGTTTTATATAGACCAAATGACATTGGTTTCAAAACAATAAAAAAAAATTGTGAACACTATCAATGATTAATAACAGTTACATGCATGGTTACTAAACCAATGTACCAAAGTTAACAATTTTTAATTGCATTTTTGTTTTAAAATTTTCAAATCAATTCTTTTGTTAAAATTTCATCTAAAATTGACAACTCATTTTCTCTTTAATTTGTGTTTTTAGTCAACAACTAGTTGACTATCAACCAAGAACAGATGTGAAATACTATCACAATGGCTGCAACAAGATGGATAGTCGACTATCCTCAAGCAATTGTCGATTATCCATCAACAATTGGGTCATGGAACAACAAATGCATCAAGCATCATGACCCCACACAAACAATCCATCTCCACTGATTTCGTAAACACCTTTGCGTGATGTTGCTATCAATAGGGGACAATCACGTTGTCCTTTTTTTGGTCGCACTGAACAGTGAACGAAAATGGGGGGTAGACGATTACTTGAGAATGGAAGTCAAGTTTCTACAAAAAACAAAGGTGGTTCGGCCCTCTCCTCGTCTTTTCGATGATCGGAAGTTTAGATCTCACCACCTCCGACGAAGACGACATCTCTCGATGTCCAGATCTGACCACCATTTGCAACCAGACCCAAACCAACACCTACAATGGAGTTTCGAGTGTGCTGCACCCTTTTTTACTCGCTTGAAGACGCTGGCACGAAAGCCATTCCCAGCTCGTGGAGTCTATAGTAACTAAACATGAGACTCTTTTTTTTAGGGTAAAAATGTCTTCACATAGGGTCCCCCCTCATTTCCACACCATTTCCACCCACATTTGTGCAGAAATGAACAGTAAATGGGCCCACATGTTTTTTCTGCTCTCTCCCCTCTATTTCTACTCTACCAAACATATATACTTATTTCCTACCTCCTTATTTCTTTCCTTCTACCCCTATTTCCACACTACTTGACTCTTGCCAAACGGAGGGTTAGGGAAGAAGAAGGAGAAAGAAGAATAATTTGATTGTTTTCTTTATATCTTCAAGAAGCTTCATATTAACATTCCATTTGTTGAGGCACTTGAACAAATTCCTACATATGCAAGATTCATGAAAGAGATTTTGATAAAGAAGAGAAGATTTAAGGAGAATAAAACTATGGCTTTAACAGATGAATGTAGTGCCATTATTCAGAGAAAGTGTAAAATTTGTATTTTATAATCTGTGCATAAGTGGTTAATAATCTAAAAAGAGAAATTAAATTTAAATTCGGTTTAAGTAAATAATTAATTAATATTTGCTGTGTAAATTTCAGTAGAGTTTTCTATGGAAATTAAGTTTGTGTGGATTTCAACAGTGCAAAGATACACTGTGAAGGCTGACAGTGTAAGATTTGCTGCATGTTGATCCCTAATTAAGTCATTGAATAGAAAATAAGAGGAATTAAATTTATTTTCTAATGAGAAATAGTTAATAAAAAAATTACATGTTCTTGTATGAGATTTTGCAAAGATTTTTGCAAGAATCTAGTTGTGATGATATCTAATGAGTCGGTATTTATCTGTACAGTTGATGAATAGTACAAGACTATGGAATTTAATTATAATTAACTTTAAATTAACTATGATTAGATTCTATTTACTTTGATAGCTTTCCTTATCCAAAGGGTTTAAAACATTGGGTTTTTTCCTGTTGCCATTTAGGACCATTTATCAATAAACCTGTCAGATAAAGAGAATTGACTATCTGACTGCTATAGAGACAAATCAAATATGCCCTAAAATATATTATTGAGTCATAAACTCGTTGATATTTTGATTCCAATTAAATTAACTTAATTAGTTTGAATGTCAAAAACCCTAAACCTAATTCGCTAAATTCTGGTATTTGACCACGTTTTCTTTGTCATTGTGAGAAATTAAAATTTCTACTGCCTAGACCTAAGGCCCACACATCCCCTAAGCTCAACCCAACTAAGCTAACAATCAGTTCTTAGACAAATTAGATTAATTGCAACCTAACTAGATGTCTCTTCATTAGTTCTACATATTTTCCCATCACTTGTACTTAAGTGTACCCAAAATCACTTCTACCCCTTGTCTTTCCCCTTCTTGGATGTCCCCCCCTTAGCTTCTAGGAGAAGTTGAGTGATTTTTCATTTAATTGCCCAAAGTCCCTTCATTTTGATAATTACCCTTATGCCCTCCTTTGAGTTGTCTTATAAGTGGCATAAAACAAAAATTTCCCCTCCTTATTTCTCCCCAAAACCGTGAGCATTAAGAGAGTTCTTGTAACACCCTTACTTTTGTATATTAAATTATTCTATAATTACTTTTAAGAACCGAATGAAAATCTTAAAAGTTTGATCCCTGCGATTATATTCATATTAGAAAGCAATATTTAGTTTAAATTTTCAATAATTTTTGGGGAGCGGAGCTCGAAAATTTATAAAATGACTGTTTTATCCTTAAAAATCTAGATAATAGAATTAATAAACAAAAAAACTTGGAAGTGTTTAAAAATTATTTTTAAGTTATCAATGTATTTAGAATAATTATTAATAATTTTAATTTTTTTTGAAAATTTATTGAAATAATTTTTTAAAAATGACAAAAATACCCCTAATTAACTGCAGGAACCAACTAGAGACTTTTTGACCTTAAAATATTTTGAAAAATTTATACTAAGTATCTTTTGTTATAAAAATTTTATTTTGAAAGAAAATAGTGAAAAATATAATAATCCTATTTCAATTTTTTTAATTGTTTTTCTAATATTTTGCAATGTAATCTTGAAAAATCGAGAAGAAATTTCAAAATTCTGATACTCGCCATTATGCTCAAAATTTCAAGAGCTATTTAATCATGGGTTTTAATAATTTTTCTGAACCAGAGCCTAGAAAAATTAGAAAATGACGATTTTGTCCCTATTTCTCAACATTAAGGACTGATATGAGAAAAAGATTCAATTGACATTAAAATGTCAATTTGAGCTTGGAATCATGTCATATATATTAAAATATAATTTTGAGAATTTTTTGGAAATTTTCTTAAATTCTTGCAAAATGACCAAAGTGTCTATTAAGCCTAGCCAATATTGGTTTAATATCCACAAAGGGTGAAAGTGGTATTTTTAGTTTTTCTATGGGTAAAATATTTAATTTTATAATTTTCATAAAAATCTTGGTATTTATTGAATTAAAATGGATTTTTTATGAATTTTCTAGCTTAAAAATACAAAATAAATACATATAATTTGAAATAAATTAAAAAAAATAAAATTTATTATTAGAAATTTATTTTTGATGAAAAATAATGTATTTTTCTAGTTTTACATTAAAATGCATTATTTTGATATTAAAAGCTAATTGTTCAAATTTAGGCGTTTTTATCGATATCGGTTAATTCACCTACAAATAAAATTTACACTGAGGAGCTTGAGGACAACTCATATAGCACATCCCCAAGTCTAAGAGAGGTGATTCACCACCCTAAATGGCGTATGTGTCCTTAAATTAGATTAAAAATAAATAAAAATTAGATTTATGACATAATGCTTACATAATGACTTATGTAATTTTGTAGACACCTAACCCCTTCTCCTCCTCTATAAATAACCATGCTTTTGGATCATTTTTCAGCACCTCTCCCTCTCTCAAGCTACGAAATTCTTAGAGAGCTTCTCTCTCTAGAATTTTTTTTTTTACTTTGCTTTTATGCTAAAATTTTAGTAGTTTTCCAACAACTAGTAAAGTTCTCTTCATAGGACCTTTGCATCAACAATTTCATCCTCTTCATCAACCACTTAGAGGTAATGGGGGGAGTGGGGTTGGGTCTAAATTATTTTCACTTTGCATGTTGGTAGGAAGGGTTTTCCCATAAACCCATTTAGGCTTAAGTTTTATTATTGTTATTATTGTTTGATGTTAAATTTAAATTTTTGCTAAGTTGTTACTTTGCCCAAATTTAGATTATTAAATAATAATTACTAAATTATTACTCTGCTCAAATTTACATTATTAAATTATACTTGTTAAGCTGTTACTCTGTTCAATTTTAGAAAATTAAAATTCATTTGTTAAGCTGTTACTCTGCTCAAATTTAGAAAATTAAAATGTATTTATTTAGTTGTCATTCTGCCAAAATTTTAGTAATTAAATTATAATTACTACGTCGTTATTATGCTAAAATTTTATATGATTACTAAATTGTTATTTTATTAAAATTTCGATATTGTGCAATTTCTACAAAATAAGGCAGAAATATTGATTGTACTGGTGCTCAAATTAAATGAGACCAAGGAAACCTCTGCTTGAGAAGTTAGGAATTAATAGTTTAGTGAGTAATGTAAATAAAGTGTGACATGCAGTGGCATGGTACCCTGCTAGGGAAGCTACAGTTTGGTACACTGAGGAATGAAAGGCAATGACTCATTTGAGGAGGTCTTAGGGTAGGCATCGAGTGGTGAAGGTCCCAATGGCTAAGGTAGTGCCCTCGAGATGGGATATTCGCTTGACCAAGCTCGATAATCTGGACAACTACTCAACATTCTGGGATTTGTGTGAGAGTATACCTCTATAAATGAACTTCCTGACTGATATTTATTCCTCATTGATGATGAGGACTGTACCATGTAGTGATGTTGATGAGGTATATGTACTCCTAGTCACTTCCCAGGTTCTGTTGAAAACTATTACTCACTAATGGAAAGTATGGATCTATACCAAGTTAAAGATATTGTAGTATAACTTAGAATAAACCCTAGGTTCTCTACAGTAATTGTGTTTTAATTCCTACCATACATGTGAAAGTGATTTTAGAACAAATCACCTCACTCCATTGTTTTTTCTTCTTGTATGATTGATCGTAATTATTGAAGATGACGGCACTGCTTGATGATGCTAAGGACGAGTCAGAGGATACGTCTCCAGATTTATATACAAAGTTTATAATATTTTCCTTGAGAGATAGGGTAGATAAATACTGTTTTGTATATGATCTTTTTGATGTATATATTGGATTAGGTAGTATATGTCTTTTGATGTACTTTTGTTTTCTTTTTGATTGTTATGTATTACTCAAACCATGATGTACAGTTTGATATATATATATATATATATATATATATATATATATATCCATAAGCAGTTTTTATCATTTCCTTTCTATTTCCAAATTCTGTTAAATTTAGAAATTTTCTATTATAAAATAAAAAAAAATTTACTCACATTTTCATCAACTTAAATTAATATGAATTATATTAAAGTTAAAGGAGTATTACAGTTCTCCTCTCTTGTTCCAAAATTTCCTAAGTGCTAGAGTGTGAGTTGGGAGCTTCAAGTATTCAAGATGGTTGTCTAGTGATAGAGGTCTCAAAGGGGCTTAGCCATCTTGTTATTTGTCTTTTAGGTTGTTTTTGTATTGGACCTTGTTGGGCTTTTTGTGGACCTTTTTATACAACTAAGTGTTGCTTAATTAGGTCTTTTAGTTAACCTTAGTTAATTTTAATTTTTAGCTTATGTTTTAGTTTTATTTGTATTAGGCCTTTTAGTTTGTTTAGGCCTTTATTAGTTTGATTGGGCCTTTTGCTAGTAATAGTATAAATAGGCCTATAGGACATCTTGTAAAAAACTTTTGACATTATTGAATGTGATTAGCTTTGTGCTAATTGAGTGAGTATTGCTCCTCTTGGTTCTTGCTTTGAACTTTTAGATTCTTATCAAAGAATTCTATTCTTTGTGGCAAATCTTCCTCGACTTATCAATCTTCGGATTGTGGCATTGTTCTCACCATCTCTCATTTATTTCGCTTTTTCTTTCCTTCAATTTTGGTTCCGTTCTTGAGATCTTGGTGCTGAATTTTAAGATCCACTTTGGAGTTTCATCATTTGGTATTCAGAGCCAAATTCAACACCAATTACACATCCAATTGTGCCAAATTTCGTGTTAATTTTGCACTGTAAATGGCTAATTTCGGGTTTCAATTCTGGTTCGTGTCCGCTGGGCGGCCTCCATAACCTGCTGGGCGGGTGCGCTGATTCTGTATCGTGTCCGCTGGGCGGCTTCCATAACCCACTGAGCGGGTGCGACGTCGAAGTTGCAAATCCAGAAAATTTGTGAGTTTTCTTGCATGATTCTTGTATCTTACTGTTTTTGTTGTGTTCTTTTAGTCTTATTTGAGTTGATCTCTTCTAAATTCATCCAATTTTGTGTCAATTCTATATAGTTTTGTTCTTAGTATTCCTGTTTTATTCTTGTTAGATCTAGATTTTGATTCATCTAGATTTATATTTGTTCATGTTTTTGTGTTAAATCCGTACTTGATTTGTGTTGTTTCACATATAGACACTTAAATTTTGGTGAAAATTATTTGATTGGAGGTTTAAAGTTGAATTTTGGATTTTTGAATTTTAAAATTGGGGAAGAACACTCATAGTGTTCTTGAGGTGTTCTTGGCATTTTTGTGGTAGAATACATGTTTGATATTGTAAAAATTGTTTGGAGAGAGTTGGGGCGTTTTTGTAAATAAAAAAAGTTGAAGGTCAAAAAAAGAAAATATTCAAGAACCAATTAGCAATTTTTACAGGGGCAAAAGTGAAAATACAAAAAAATATAGGGGCCGAAGTGCAATTATAAAAAGTTTGGGGACCAAATTGCAAAAAAAATGTAAAAATAAATAAATAAATAAAATTTCCAAAATTATAAAAGAAAACCTGTCCTCTTTAGTGAGCTAACTCTCATAATGATAGCAATTTTCTTTTATATACTTTTGTCTTTATTTTGGTGGGGGAATATACTTGTTCTTCATATATCTTTAGTTGTTTGTTAAATCTTTGTCCTTGAGTCTTGTTCTTGTCTTACTTGGCATTCCTTTGAGTAAACTTTCATTTCTTTTTAGCTTTTATTGCTTGTCTTTAAATTTTCCTTAGTTTTGTTTAGAGTATTTTTATTCTTGACCTCTTAAGTTGAGCTTGAAATTCGTGACATATTTCACATTGAATATTTTCTTTATTTGAACTTGGAGGTTCTTTGTAAGAGCTAAAGAGGAACAAGAGTGGAAAAAGGCAAGTGTGCACATTATAGAAAAAGCCTATAAAGAGTGAAACACGACTGAACCTTGAGTGAAAACACTTAGTTGAGTGGAGAGGTCCATATTTCTATTATTTGTGAACTAACCTTTTCATGTAGGTATGGAGGGTGTGAAGGAGAAAATTCCAAAATTTCAAGATAGTTGTGATCTGGAGGTTTATCTTGAATGGGAAATGAAAGTGGAGCAAGTCTTTGCATGCTTTGATTATAGTAATGAAAAGAAGATTAGATTGGTTTTATTGAAATTTGAAGGATATGCATTAGCATGGTGGAATCAAATGAAAAAAGACATTGATTGGGGAAGGAGACCAATGATCTATACTTGACAAGACATGAAAAAGTTGTTAAGAAGTAGATTTGTGCCATCTCTTCATGAGAGGGACCTTCAAGACAAGCTACAAAGACTTACTCAAGGAAGTAAGAGTGTTGATGAATATTACAAAGAGATGAAAATAGCTATAATGAAAGCCAATGTGCAAGAGAGGGGTGAAACCACCATGGCAAGGTTCTTATATGGGCTTAATAGAGACATCCAAGTGAAGTTGCAACACTATGAGTGCTTGGAGGACCTAGTGCACCATGCCAACAAGGTGGAGAGACAACTTGAGAGAAAGCATTCCTACAAGAAGACCTATCACTATGATTCTTCTAGTGGTAAGGACAAGTCCAAGAAGGAAGAATCTTCCTCACCTAAGCAACAAGGTTTAAAGTCTCCAAGTGGTAAACATGTTCCTAACCCTAGTACTCTTTCTACTTCTAAAAGTAATTCAACTAAATGTTTTAAATGCTTGGGTAAAGGACATATTGCATTACATTGTCCAAACAAGACAACCATGGTCTTGAGGGACAAAGGAGTTGTCACTAATGAGTTATCTTCTACTAGCTTATCTAATACCTCTAGTGATAATTATAGTGGATGTGGTACTAAACCTTTAGATGGTGAATTGATGATGTGTAGGAGGTTGTTGGGTATTCAAAGGATAATGATGGGGTTCAAGGGGAAAACATATTTCAAACTAGATGCATGGTTCTAGGAAATTTGTGCTCTTTGATTATTGATGGGAATAGTTGTATTAATGTGGCTAGCACTAGGTTGGTTAGCAAACTAAACCTTAAAACCACCCCACACCCTAAACCTTATTGTTTGAAATGGCTAGGTGATGATGAAGGAGAGTTGGTTGTTGATCAACAAGTGTTGGTGAGTTTTACAATTGGAAAATATAAAGATGATGTGTTGTGTGATGTAGTTTCCATGGAAGTTGGACATATTTTGTTAGGTAGGCCTTGGAAAATTGAAAGAAATGTAACTCACCAAGAGAAGACTAATAAGATCTCTTTTGTACATAAAAGTCATAAGATCAAACTTGCATCAATTTCACCTAAGGAAGCAAGTGAGGATCAAATTAAGTTTAAAAAAAAAGATAGAACAAGAGAGAAAAGTGGTAAAAGAAAAAGAGATGAGAGAAAAAGGGTTGAGAGCAAAAGAGATGGAGGGAAGGGAAATGATTAAAAAGAAAGTGAAAATGAAAGAGCAAAAGATAAAGAAAGATATGATTGTTTTTATTTTTATTTTTACTCTAACTCTTTGTTTGTTTATGAAGATTCTTTTATGAAAGGACTTGAAGAAAAGCTTCCTAAGGCCTATTTATACTATCACTAACAAAAGGCCCAATCAAACTAATAAAGGCCCAAACAAACTAAAAGGCCTAATACAAATAAAACTAAAACATAAGCTAGAAACTAAAATTAACTAAGGTCTACTTGGCACCTAATTAAGCAACACTCAGTTGCATAAAAAGGTTCACAAAAAGCCCAACAAGGTCCAATACAAAAACAACCTAAAAGACAAATAACAAGATGGCTAAGCCCCTCCAAGACCTCTATCATCTAGGTAAGTTTCATCCATCCTTTTCTATCAAGACCTAAGTGGTCTAAACCATCCTCTTTGCTTGTTGGGGAGGATTCTAACGCTGTGATTTTCTTAATGTATGATTTAGTGGTTTAATAACTAAAAGTGGAAATTAATATGTGATTATGATGTTTAAAATAAATGATTAAATAGATTGTTGTTGTGTGGTGTTAGTTTTATGTTGTTGACTTGGAATTCCTGTCTGAGTTTAGGGAATTGAGACAAATATCCTTGAGCCAAATTGAGAGTGTTGTTGATATTGGTTTGGGTGGTTGAGAGAAAAATAGTTAAGTTAGAACCGTTGTGAGTTTTGGAGAGTAAATGGATGGACCCTGAGCTTTAGTAGGCCCAAAAGCCCTGTGAGGCCCAGGGAAGGTTTAAAACCCACTAAAACCCTTTTCCTTTCCCCATTCTCTCATTCTCCCGTCTCTCTCTCACTCTCTTCTCTCTTTTCCTCAATTTTTCTCTAATCCTTACTGAGATTCTTGAAGTGTAAGACCCAAATCTAGTGAGGAATCCCGTTTCTAGGCATTAGAGGGCTGTTATTGCCTTGCTTTCACGGAGTTTGGCTCAAAAGTTGGCTTTTCTCACGTTTTCCCTTCCCCAAGCTTAGATTCGGAAGCTCCAAGAGCTAAGGAAAGCTTACTCTTGCTAGATTTGTGATGTATGAACATGATTGTGTGTGAATATCACTTTGGGTTGGTCCAAATTCAGATTATATGATGGTTGTGGTGAGATTTTGAATGAAAATGGGTTTTGGAGGAAAAATCTGATTTTTGATGAGAAATCCATGGGTTGTGTAATGAAATGTTGAATTTGGTGGTGTAATCTGTTGTATA
Organism: Spatholobus suberectus; assembly: GCA_004329165.1. Lineage (NCBI taxonomy): Eukaryota > Viridiplantae > Streptophyta > Magnoliopsida > Fabales > Fabaceae > Spatholobus > Spatholobus suberectus. The sequence goes on along the minus strand of CM014729.1, from coordinate 49,714,753 downwards.
TAAGCTTGGTTAGGGTGGATTGATAATATTGGAACCCCATTGATTCAAAAATTTGAGTTTAGGTGTTGAAAGTTTGAGTTTTTGCTGCAGAAAATCGTGTTTTTTTGGTAATCCTATTGTAGATAATCGATTATGGAAGTTGATAATCGATTATCTAGAGCTCCAAGATCAGTTTTCGTGAATTTGGCTCGGCAATAATCGATTATGGACTCTGATAATTGATTATCTGGGTTTCAGAAAAATTTCTCTAGTTTTGGCTCGAAAATAATCGATTATGGAAATCCATAATCGATTATCCCTGCTGAAAAATGAAATCTGATGCATTTTTACTAAACGGATATAATCTGTTACTACAATACATAATTTGTTATTTCAGAACTGAATGTATTATTTAAGATTTCACAGTTTTCATTTTAAAATGCGAAGTATTTTGTATATACACATATAAAAAGAGTATTATACATTTTCAAAAGCTTTATTTGAGAATGATGAAGAGTTGTCCAGTTGGGATATGACTTTCTTTAATTAAAGAAGTGAATTGTTCCAAAGGTTTTTGTAAATTTCCAGAGTTACCTATCTTCCAAATGGTTTTCAAAGAGGGTCTTGGTTTTAAATTATGAAATGGTGGTTGGATATGTCATTGAGGTGGAAGGTTGCTTAGATAGGACCTCCGCTTGTTATGTATGATATTGTTCCTCACGGGGTGGGCTGCTTAGATATGGCCTTACCTGTTGATTATGATTGAGGTCGGATTGGGGCCGATATGGTGTTGATGGATGTCGAGTGGTCATGGGAGGTAGTTGACGATGGACCTCTTTGCTACTAGTTGTATTGATATACATATATATATGTTGTATGTTTATTGGTTGTGGTTGAGTGGTTGATGGTGTGTAGTACATGCATTCATGCACAGTTGGCGGCTAAGGTAGCTGACGATAGACCTCATGCCGTGTTGCAGGTAGGCACGTAAGTTGAATGGTGACCAGAGTTGGAACTCAAATGGGCCTCCAACCTAGTGCTGGATGAGACGTGGGGCAGCTGACGATGGGCCTTCGAGGATGAGTGGATAGGCGACTTCGCAGGAGGCCAAGGTGATGTAGGCCTTGTGTCGCGATAAGCCACCACCCACATACACTTATCCTGACAAACCACTAAGCTTATCCGCAGATTAGAGTTTGACAATCCTTGAATAGTGCTTAGATAGGCCACAGTAAGGGGTGAGACCTGGTTGATCACCCGATATGTTGTAAATCTCTCGAGAGTCGTGTCTTATGCATTGACATAGTTGTGGTGGTTGTGATGTAACGTGGAGTCCTGAATTGAGAATTCTTCTCTGTATGAATGTATCTTATATATGTATGTAGATATTGAGGACTCTGGTTATTTGATGGTGTGTCATATACTCGTGATTGAATGTTGTGAATTGTTGATGATCTCCATAATTATATGTTATGCCATTGTTTTAGTAAGCTTACCCTTGCCATGTTTTGTTGTTGTTGGTTGTCCTATTGTTGCTGTTGTGCTAATGTGCCTGTGATGATCACGTCTTATGGCGTGGGAGCAAATGACGAGGCTTCGGTGGGTCCGGCAACTTAGAGCTGAGGATGGAGCCGAGAGCTAGAGATGTTGGCTTGGGAAAGCCAAGTTTTGTATGGTTCAGTTTCTTTATATTCTTTTCATGGGATTGTGTAGATTGACCAGTTATAGGGAGTGAGTTTTATATTCTACTTCCCCGGTGATGTATATTTTGATATTGTTTGATATAGGCTGGTGTTATCCCATTGTTGTGTATGACATGATGATGACAGATATACAGATATGCATGTATGGCACCAGGAGAGATAGGTGGATCTCTCAGTTGATGTGTATGACCTATATACAGATATGATAGGATTGATTTTATTCACTTGATAGGTGGATGAGGAGCATGTTTAGTAGGGTTGTTTAGTAGCGACAGTTGGGTCGTTACACGCATAGTATATTCATCACTTGCAAAAGGGTTACACCATCACAACAATTTTCCTTGTCACGACAATCTAAAGCAAAGCCCAGGGAACACAAAAGTTTTACTGCAAGCAAAAATTATGTTTATAACAAAATAATTTAGCCATTAAAAAAAATCATACCAAATATACATGAATGCTTAAATATAATCTAATTATAAAACCTAGAGTTCCATTAATCCCAAATTATTCTTATCAAGGGTCCCAAAAAAACCACATCCAAGGTTTATACCATGGAAGTTTAGAAAAAGGTTGTTTTACTCACCTCTTGGAATGAAGTTGATTGGTACTCTCTCTATTGATTGCATTGACAAGGTTGGCTCGATCTCTTTCTTGTTCCCAATCCTCAAGCAGTCTACGGTCTTTACTATTTTTCAAAGAAGAAGACTGACTCTATAACCCAAGATAAGAAATTGCCTATCCCTTATATGTTTACCCACCATGATTTGTTGAAGTTTGTTTGTCTCTCTCTCTCTCTTTCTCTTTTTAATGTGGATTCTCCAACTAAGTTATCTAATTTTATCTTATTATCTATTATTTTTATCTCTTGCATTCTTTTGTACTTTGCAAAATAATTTAAGCAATTCTTATCTTAACCACTTAATCTCTTAATTGATTAAATAATTATACAACTAAGTAATATTTATTATGTATTTTTTTATAATAACTAAATAAGATAATAATTTTAGGATGTTACAATTTGGAAAGCTATATGTGATTTAGGGGCAAGTATCAATTTGATGCATCTTTCTATGTGGATGAAGCTTAGGGGAGGAGAGATTAAGTCTTCAAGTATGACTCTTCAATTTATTAATAGGTCCATAAAATTCCCCCATGGAATCATAGAAGATGTACTTGTAAAAGTGGATAAGCTCATCTTTCTAGTGGATTTTGTTATTCTTGATATGGAGGAGGATTCTTGTGTACCCCTCATTTTAGGGAGACTTTTTTTAGCAACTGCTAAAGCTCTCATTGACATGGAGAAAGGACAATTGATGTTGCATGTGCAAGATGAAGAAGTCACTTTTAATATTTTTGAAGCTATGCATCATTCAAGTGATAAAACCCACTGCTTAAGAATTGATGTTCTTAATGAGGTAATAAGTGATGTGAAGAAGCAGCTATGGCCTTGGACTCCTCTTGAAAAAGCAATCATGAATTCTATTGAAAGCTTTACAAAAGATGAACAATAAATGATTGATGAATGTCTTTCTCAACTAGAGGCATAACGAGTGGAGAAGTTTATTTAGATAAAGAAAGAGGAGTTGATAAAGGGTGAAAAGTCATAAAAATTTAAGGTTGAATTGAAACAACTCCCAACTGAGTGGAAATATGTTTTTCTTGAAGAAGAAAATGAGAAGCTAATCATCGTTAGTAGTTCCTTGACTAATCTAGAAGAGGAAAAACTAGTGAGAGTCTTGAGAGCAAATCAAGGTGCTTTAGGATGGTCAATCTCTGATTTGAAAGGCATTAGTCCTCCTTATTGCATGCACATAATTATGATGGACGAAGACTACAAGCTAGTGGTGCAACCTCAAAGGAGGCTAAATCCAAACATGAAAGAAGTGGTGAGGAAGGAGGAGCTGAAACTCCTTGAGGTAGGGATCAACAATGTAACGACCCTCTATCGCCACAATACTACAAACAAACCCATATACATATATATATATATATACAGGTTACTCTAAAACATATAAGATATGAAATAATACTGTTAGGTCCATTATCATATATATACAATACCAAGGGAGAAATACAAAACCAAAACTCCCTATAGCTGGTCAACTATACAACATATACGATCAAAATCCAAAAATAAATAAAAAGAGCTTCTAGAAAAGCTTCACCCAAAAGGGGCTCCAAAAATCTCCATCTGAGACCTTCTCCATTAGCTCTGAGACACTGGGTTTGTGGACGTCTCTCCCCCTACTCCCACGCCAAAATGACGTGATTATCACAGTCACAGCAACACAATAATAGCAACAAGATATCCAACCAATGATAGAACAAGGCAAGGGTAAGCTTAAGAAACAAAGATTAACATATAATGTTTAATCCAACATATTTAAAACCATTAATCACACCAATATGGAAACTAAATCATCAAATAAATGGGTCTACATACATTACAGTGTATCACACACCACATCACATACTTGCTATCAACCCCATATGTCAATGTATGAATGACACGACTCTCAAGAGATTTCTACATTTCGGGCGATCAACCAGGTCTTATCCCTTACCATGGCCACACACCATTCAGGGATTGCCAAAACTCTGATCAGTTGGATAAACTTATAGTTGTCAGGATAAGTGAATGTAGGTGGTGGTATACCGCGACACAAGGCTTGCACTGCCTTGGCCCCTTGCGGGTTTACCCATCTACTCATCCCCTAGGCTTAGCTTTCAAACCCCACTTCTCATCCAAGCACTAGGTTGGAGGCCCGTCTGAGCCGCAGCTCTGTTCACCTCCAACTTCCATGCCTACCCGCATACGACATGAGGCCCATACTACCTCAGCCAACAACATATGCATGTATGCATGAGCTACAATACCATAACAAAACAAATTATATATGTGTATCAACACAACAACAGCATCACACTACCACGTGGTCTACTCAACACCACTTGTGGTCCAACAACGATTATCAACACCGTGCAAGCCCATTCCAACCTCCAACATGGTCAATAATATCATACACCACAAGAGGAGGTCCTATCTAAGCAACCTTTCACTTCACAACTAATCCAACAATCAATTACCATTTAAAAACCAAAACCTTTTTTTGAAAACCATTTGGAAAATAAGTAAATCTGGAGATTTGCAAAAACCTTCGAAACAATTCGTTTCTTTAATCTAAAGAAAATAGTATCCCAATTTGACAACTCTCCATTTTTCTCAAATAGAGCTTTTGAAAATGTATAATACTCTTTTTGTATGTGTATATACAAAATACTTCACGTTTTGAAATGAAAACTGTGAAATCTTGATGGTACATTCAGTCCTGAGATAACAGATCATGTACTGTAGTAACAAATTATATCCATTTAGTAAAATGCACCAGATTTCATTTTTCAGCAGAGACAATCGATTATGGGCTTCCATAATCGATTATTTCCGAACCAAAATGCATTAGATTTCATTTTTCAACAGAGATAATCGATCATGGGCTTCCATAATTGATTATTTCTGAACCAAAACTAGAAGAAATTTTTCTGAAACCTAAATAATCGATTATCAAAGGCCATAATCGATTATTTCTGAAATGAAATTACAAAAACAGTTTTTGAAGCTCCAGATAATTGATTATGTGATCCCCATAATCGATTATCTATGATGATTTAAAAAAAAAACGCAATTTTCTACATGGAAGCTCAAACTTTTCAACCAAATAACCTAAATTTTCGAATCAATTGGGTTCCAACAACATCAATCCAGTTCATATACATCAGATTACACAACAAATTCAATATATCAATTCAAAAATCATAGTTTCTCAGCCAAAATCTCCAATATTCCGCCAAAAACCCATTTTCATCTAAAACCAACAATATAGCGACATCCACAGAGATTCAACCGATTACAAAGAAAGAAATTCGCATATCATCAATTATTAACACAAAACAACTGATTTGTAAGCTTCCCTTACCTCTAAAAGTCTCCAAATTTGAATTTTGGTTCTTTGAAAAACTTGTGTCTTGAGCCAAAAACCTTCTACAGATTGATCTTCCTACTGGGCTTAGGAATCTTCTTAACACCCGTAGTAACCTCAGATTTTTAGAGAGAGATTGAGAGAGAATTGAAGAGAGAGAAAGAAAATGAGAGAATGAGGGGAAATCCCTCCCCTTCCCTTATATATTCAACCTCCCCGGAATTCTCATACGGACTTTTGGCCAACTGAGGGCTAAATCTCACCAAGCCACTTTCCTTATCTTAAAACTGGTCTAACTTATCTATTTTCTCTCAAAACCCCAAAATCACTCTTACAACATATCCAAATTGGCTCAAGCACATATCTCAAATTTCCTAAATTCAAATTAGAATTTCAAACCAACATCAAATCCTCACTACATGCAATATACCATACATAACAATTCATTTATTTCTTTTAATTACGTAGATTATATATCAAATTTTTACTTTTCAGTTATTAAAACACTTAATCATGCATTAGGAAAAACAAGATGTTACAAACTACCCAATCTCTAATAGTGTAAGGACGAGTCCTGTGCAAGTAGTTCCAAAGAAAGGTGGTATGACTGTGGTCTAGAATGAGAAGAATGAGCTTATTCCAACCAGGACAGTCACTGGTTGGAGCATATGTATTGATTATCGCAAGCTCAATCAGGCTATAAGAAAAGATTATGTTCCATTACCTTTCATGGATCAGATGTTGGACAGATTGTCTGGTCAAGCCTATTACTATTTTTTGGATGAATACTCTAGGTATAACCAGATTGTGGTTTATCTAGGGTATTAGGAAAAAATAGGTTTCACATGTCCATTTGGAATTTTTGCATACAAGAAGATGCCTTTTAGCCTATGCAATGCACCTGCAACATTTCAAAGGTGTATGCTTTCCATATTTTTGGATTTGCTTAAAAAATGTATTGAAATTTTTATGGATGATTTTTCATTTTTAATTCTTCTTTTAATTTATGCTTGATTAATCTTGACTTGGTTCTAAAGAGATGTAGAGAAACTAACCTAGTTTTGAATTGGGAAAAGTGTCACTTTATGGTGTAAGAAGGAATTGTATTGGGACACAGTTTCTCAAAGGGGAATAGAAGTGGACAAAGCAAAGATGGATGTAATTGAAAAATTACCACCTCCAACAAATGTGAAAGGAATAAGAAGCTTTTTGGGCCATGGTTTCTATAGGAGATTCATTTGTTATTTCTCAAAAATTGCTAAGACCTTAAGCAATTTATTGAATAAAGATGTTCCTTTTGTGTTTGATGATATTTGTTTACATGCTTTTGAAAGTTTGAAAGAAAAATTGGTTTGTGCTCTTCTACTTATTACACCTGATTGGAATTTGCATTTTGAATTGATGTGTAATGCTAGTGATTATGCTTTAGGTGCAGTATTAGGACAAAGAAAAGAAAAAGTGTTCCATGCTATACATTATGCTATAAAGTCCTTAATGAGAATCAAGTGATACAACAACAAAAAAGGAATTACTAGTAATTATATATGCATTGGAAAAACTTAGGTCTTATTTGATTGGATCAAAAGTGGTTGTGTTTACTAACTATTCTGCAATAAAATATTTATTGACTAAACTAGATTCCAAACCCAAACTGGTCCGATGGATTTTGTTACTACAGGAGTTTTGACTTAGAGATTGAAGATAAGAAGGGTAGTGAGAATGTCATTGCTAACCATTTGTCCAAATTGCATAATGAAAAGGTGATTGAAAAAGAAAAGGACATTCGAGATAAATTCTCGGATGAAGCACTACTGATGGTGCAAGAGAAACAACAGTGGTTTGTAGATATGGCAAATTTCAAAGCTGCTGGGGTGGTTCTTGACCACTACTCCTAACAGCAAAAGAAAAAGGTTTTGAATGATGCAAAGTATTACTTGTGGGATGACCCTTATTTGTTCAAAAGAGGGTTGGATAATCTTTTGAGGAGATGTGTTTGTCATAAAGAAGTAAGGAAGATCCTATAGCACTATCACAATTCACCATATAGACAGCATTTCAATGGGGAAAGGACTGCTGTAAAAGTCCTTCAGTCTAGTTTTTATTGGCCTTCTCTGTTTAAGGATGTCCATTCTCATGTTAAAAGTTGTGATAAATGTTAAAGGACAAGAGGGGTTTCTAGATGACATGAGATGCCTCTACAGAACATCTTAGAAGTGGAAATTTTTTATTGTTAGGACATAGATTTCATTGGACCATTACCCTTTTCTTACTCAAATCAATAGATTCTTGTGGCACTAGACTATGCCTCTAAATGGGTTGAGGAAAGAGCTGCACCTACAAATGAGGCAAAGACAGTGATAAAATTTTTGAAGAGTATCTTTGCTTGTTTTAGCGTACCAAGGGTATTTATAAGTGATGGAGGTTCACCCTTCCTAGGCTTGGGGACGTGCATAGTGAGCTGTCCCAGCTTTATCCATGTAAATTTTATTTGCAGTTAAATTAACAGGTATCGATAAAATTACCTAAACTTGAAAAATTAGCTTTTAAAATCAAAATAATGTGTTTTAATGAAAAACTGGTTATATGCATTTTTTTCTTCAAAAATAAATTTCTAATAATTAGTTTTAATTTTTATTAATTTGTTTCGAATTATATGTATTTGTTTTGTATTTTTAAATTAAAAAATTCATAAAAAATAAATTTTAATTCAATAAATACCAAAAATTTTATGAAAATTCTAAAATTAAATATTTTACTTATAAATAAACTGAAATTACCATTTTCATTAATTTTGGATGTCAAACTAATACTAGCTAGGCTTAATAGACAATAAGGACATTTTGGTCATTTTGTACCAGAATTCCAAAAAATTCCTAGAAAATTTCTAAAATTATATTTAATATATATGACATGATTCCATGCTTAAATTAACATTAAAATGTCAATTGAATCTTTTTCTCATGTTAGACTTTAATGTTGAGAAATAAGGATAAAATTGTTATTTTCTAATTTTTTTGAGCTCCGACTCAAAAAAATTATTAAGAATAATGATTAAATAGCTCTCAACATTTTAATCTAATCACAGAATATAGAATTTTGAGATTCCTTTCTGATTTTTTAGAATTTTTTGTCATTTCACAAAAACTATTTCAATAAATTCCCAAAAAATTCTAAAATTATTATTAATTATTCTAAGTATATTGATGACTTAAAATAAATTTTTAAACACTTCTAACTATTTTTGTTTATTAATTTTTTTATCTAGCTTTTTAGGGACGAATTGATTATTTTACCAATTTTCGAGCTCTGTTTCCCTAAAACTATTAAAAATTTAAACTAAGTACTACTTACTAATACAAATGTAACCATAGGGATCAAATTTTTAAGATTCTCATCCAATTATCCATAAATAAATACAGAACAATTAAGAAAATAGTTTAATAGGCAAAAGTAGGAGTGCTACATAATGTGTCGGGAATCAGTTAAAGACCTTTATCTCATCCCAAGTGTTTGTAAAATAAAGTTACTTTAGTAAAGTGGGTCAGAAGTCTCTTTAACACCTGCGTGTCTGTAACACTTTAGTTTGTTGTATTCAACAAATCAATCGAATAAGATTTGCTTTATTAAAGTTTTTAATAATGTGTAACAATTATAGCAGGTCATGATGTAAGTCATGACGTTTTTAGAAGTTATCAAGACATTTCCTTCCTTTTATAAATAAAGGGAAGAGTCTCAGTTGTAAATCATCTAGTGTTGAATAATATCCTAGTTTGTATAATTTCATGAGTTCCTTCTATGTTTATCTCTTCTCTTTGAAAACCTAGTATAATGTTTTTATCATAATCTCCTTTCATGAGAAGCAAGTATGCTCTACACTTGCCCTCTTAAGGGATCTTGTGTATCAGAAAGTTTCTGACTATTAGACCATGAACTCTATAAGATCCTCTTATCTTTAGGAATACAATTGATGTTAGTCATGGAAGTGAGTCTTGATGCTATGGGATGCTTGAATAAAACTTATAAGATGATAACTTGTTGTATTTTAAGGATATAGGGGCTCTTGGCTTGACATGTCAATTTTCATTTAAATAAATTTTGATAATTAATTAATAATTTTATTAAATGATTTTTTTAATAAAAAGTGGATGAATGCAATTGAGGCCACATCATCCATGCATCCCAGCCATTTCAATTAGAGAGAAGTGCTAGCAACACACTTTCTAATACACTTTTTGTAGCGCACTCTCTCTTATTAGTTAAAATTTATTGAAAACTACAAAATCATGAGAAAAGTTCATTAAATAAGAGGTGGGACTCACAAAATTTGGTGATTTTTAATAAATTTCAATCTATAGAAAGGAATGTGTTCAAAAAAGTGTGTTACTAATATTTCTCTTATTTAGATAATAACAAAATTTTTTATTTAATTTTTTTAGAAAACATTTAATTTTTACCACATAATAATTTAACACATGTAATAAAAGATTTAACACCAATTCCTATCTCATTTTCTCCATTTTGACCGAAAACAACAACACTTATCTCACTTAAACCAATCCATATTAACTCATAAAAATCAAAACCTAGTCTTCTACTTCCATAGTTCATCAAGGAAGCAAGCATCCCAACACTCCTACTTTCTCCTTTCTCCTTGCTAAGGTAAGGGGAGAGTGGGGTTTTAATTTCATGATCACTTGCAAAGGGTTCATGGATTGGATTTGATCCCTAAATCCATTTGTTTTTATTTTTATTTATGATTCCGGTTTTATTTGCTTATTTCATGGTGATATATGATTATTATATGGTATTCTTGTTATTTAAACTATTATTAATCATGATTGGTAAATTTTAATTGGATAAAACTGAATTTCAATACTGTTTACAAATTTTAAATGATTAATCTATCAATATAATTGGTTAGTTTGAAATTTAATTGATTAAAATGAGATTTAAATGGTTTAATATTGACTTAAGCATTGATTATGTGATTTAATTGATTTATTAGCAACTTGTTTGATTTATTATAACATTAACTGGTTTTCGATTTAGCTACTATGGTTTTTGAGTTAGCTACTAGTCTGATTTGAATTAGCTAATAAGAATATTAGCTACTATTTCAATTAGTTAATAATTTATTTTAATTCTTGTTTCATTCTATGTTTTATTCGATTGTTATTATTATCATTACTATTAGTCTTATTTTGAAAAAAGAGTTGTTGTAAAATTTCATATTGTTATATATATATTTTGGCTAGGTGATGAAGGAGAGTTGGTTGTTGATCAACAAGTGTTAAGTGAGTTTTACAATTGGAAATTATAAAGATGATGTGTTGTGTGATGTAGTTTCCATGGAAGTTGGACATATTTTGTTAGGTAGGCCTTGGCAAGTTGAAAGAAATGTAACTCACCAAGAGAAGACTAATAAGATCTCTTTTGTACATAAAGGTCATAAGATCAAACTTGCATCGCTTTCACCTAAGGGAGCAAGTGAGGATCAAATTAAGTTGAAAAAAAGATAGAACAAGAGAGAAAAGTGGTAAAAGAAAAAGAGATGAGAAAAAAGGAAATGAGAGAAAAAGAGTTGAAAGCAAAAGAGATGGAGGGAAGGGAAATGGTTAAAAAAGAGAGTGAAAATGAGAGAGTAAAAGATAAAGAAAGATATGATTGTTCTTGTTTATACTCTAACTCTTTGTTTATTTATGAAGATTCTTTTATGAAAGGACTTGAAGAAAAGCTTCCTAAGGAAGAACACAAAGATTTATACTCTAACCCCTTGTTTGGAAGTGATATTTCTCTTGTACAAGAGAATGAAGAGGAGTCCTTAAAGGAGGAGTGCAAAACTCTTATTCTTTCCTCTAACTTGGATGTTGGACTTAATTCTTCTTGTAAATTTGATTGTGCATCTAACTATATTAATTCTTTTGTTTTGATGCCTAAGGAAGAATTGTACATAAAAGATCAATGGGCAAGGCAATTTGGAGAGGAAGTGGATGCACATGAGGAACAAGCCAACCCTTGGGAGAAGAAAAATTAGAACCAAAGTGTTTCTAAACCTTGTGTTTTCCTTGATGTGTTAATTCAAGATGGTTTCAATTTGCATAATGTTTGTGATTTATTTGATACATATCATTTGAAATTGCATAGTTATAATGAAACTTCTTCCATATGTGTTGTTGTTTGTGGAAGATTGAGAAAAATGAGTTCTATAGGCATAGAGCATATATGCTTAAGCATGAACCATTTGGTGTGCCTATGATGTCATTACATGGCCTTTTTATTAGAGGAACTCATGTTGAGAGTTTAAAATGACATGTAGTTCATGGTTTGTCTAACTTTTTGTTCATTCTTATTTCTTCTTGGATGCATTTCATTTTAGTGTTGTTTGATGGTTTCCTTATGCTTGTATTTAATCTGGGAGGATGCATATATAAGCACCTAAATAATAAGAGATTTTCCCTTTAAAGGGATTTAAGTCTCCATAAATGTAGGATTTCTTATTCTATTGAAAACTAATACTTGCTTTGATTTTTTCCATGAAGGAATAAATGAGCTAAATTTGTGGACAAATTTCTTTCAAGAAGGAAGGGATGATAGAGGTCTCAGAGGGGCTTAGCTATCTTGTTAATTGTCTTTTAGGACATTTTGTTATTGGGGCTTGTTGGGCTTCTTGCTGATCTTGTGTATGCACCTAAGTGTTGTTTAATTAAGTGCTATGTGGACTTTAATTATTTGCTAGCTAATGTTTTAGTTTGCTTTGGGCCTACTATGAATTGTACTGGGCCTTTTTTTAGTTGTTTGGGCCTTTTTATTAGTTGTAGTATAAATAGGCCTCTAAGACCACTTTGTAAAAAACTTTTGATCATTTTGTGAATGTGATTAGCTTTGTGCTAATTGAGTGAGCATTACTCCTTTTGGTTCTTGCTTTGAACCTTTAGATTCTTATCAAAGAATTCTATTCTTTGTGGCGAATCCTTCTCGACTTATCAATCTTTAGATTGTGGTGTCGTTCCTACCATTTCTCACCTTTTTTGCTTTTTCTTTCCTTCAATTTTGGTTCCATTCTTGAGATCCATGGTGCTGAATTTTTAGATCCATATTGGGTTTTTATCATAACTTTTCTTTAAGAACTTGGAATGCATTTTCTTGTGCTTTTTCCCATTTAAACCCAACAGATTTCTTAATGATTTTAGTGAGTGGTGTAGCAATTGTGCTAAAATCTTTCACAAAATGCTTATAAAAACTGGCTAGGCCATGAAAACTTTTCACCTCAGTAATGCTTGAAGGTGTTGGCCCTTTTATTGCCCTCACCTTTTCCTCATCAACTTCTATCCCTAGTGCCCTAACAACAAAACCAAGGAAAACAATCTTTTCCATGCAAAAATAACACTTTTTCAAGTTAGCATACAATTTTTCCTTTTTCAATACATCAAGGACACAATGCAAATGACTCACATGCTCATCTAGATTCTTGTTGTATATCAAAATATCATCAAAATAAACCACAACAAATTTTCCAATGAATGCACGCAATACATGATTCATTAATCTCATGAAAGTGCTTGGTGCATTTGTGAGTCCAAAAGGCATTACTAACCATTCATAAAGCCCATGCTTTATTTTACATGCAGTTTTCCATTCATCCTCTTCTCTCGTCCTAATTTGATGGTATCCATATTTCAAATCAACTTTAGAAAAGATGCAAGAGCCATGTAATTCATCCAGCATGTCATCTAATCTAGGAATAGGATGACGATACTTTACCGTGATATTGTTCACAGCTCTACAATCACTACACATTCTCCATGATCCATCTTTCTTAGGAACAAGAAGAAGTGGAACTGCACAAGGACTCAAACTTTCTCTTACATATCCTTTTCCATGAGCTTTTCAACTTGCCTTTAAATTTCTTTGGTCTCTTTTGGATTGCATCTATAAGCTGGATGATTAGGAATGGTTGCTCCAGGAATGAAATCAATTTGATGCTCTATTCCCCTAATAGGTGAGAACCTTCTAGGAATTTCTTCTGGAAATATATCTTCAAATTCCTGCAACAAAGAACAAACAACACTTGGAAGAGAAGAACCAAGAAAGTTAGTGTTTAAACATTCCTCCTTGTAAATAAATACAAGCATAGGCTGCTTGTTGAGATAAGCAACTCTCACTTCACTTTCTTTTGCATAAAAGTTCTCTTTTCTTTTTATTTTCTCTTCTTTTTTCTGAATTTCTTGTTTTGATCCCTCATTTTTTTCACACTTCTTTTTTTCTATTTTCTCTCTCTCTCTCTTTTTATCCCACTCTTTTTCTTAGGATCCTCATTTTTCAACTCATTCTCTTTTTTCTCTCTATCTTTCTTCATTTTGAGTTGATCTTCATACACTTGCTTAGGAGAAAGTGGTGCAAGAGTGATGGGCCTATTATTCATAACAAATGAATATTTGTTGGTGTACCCATCTTTTGTTGCCCTACGATCAAACTCCCATGGTCTTCCTAAAAGTATATGCCCCGTATGCATAGGAACAACATCACAAAGTACTTCATCACTATATCTACCAATTGAGAAAGAAATAAGAACTTGGTCTTTAACCCTAATCTCCCCACAATCATTCAACCATTGCAATTTATAGGGCCTAGGGTGTTTAATAGTAGACAAGTTCAACTTCTCAACTAATGTAGTACTTGCAACATTTGCACAACTCCCTCCATCTATAATCATGCTACATACCTTATTATTTATAAGGCAGCAAGTATGGAATATATTTTCCCTTTGTTGCTCCACATCATCCTCCTTAGCTTGGGAATTTAAAACATGCCTAGAAACAAGTGCTTCTCCTTCAGCTGCATACTCAATCTCATCATCACTTGCATCTTCAAGTAAGGGCATGGACTCACCATCATCACTTTCCTTTTCAGTCATGACCTCATTGTCACATATAATCATGGCTCTCTTGTTAAGGCATTGTGATGCAATATGACCTGTTCCCAAACACTTGAAACATTTAATATCTCTATTTCTAGATGGTTGGGAATTAGGTTTACCTTTGTAGTTGGCAGATTCATCTCTTCCTTTAGAGGCTTCTTTTGGAGCAACCCTTTGTTCCTTCTTCCAATTCTGTTTGAACGAAGAACTAGAACCCACATTGTACTTTGTTGCTCTTTTTTGCTTGAATTGTCTCTCCACCTTTATTGCCATGTGATGAGGGTCAAGAAGGGCATTCAAGAGGAAAGGAAAGAGCTAAGAGGAAAGAACCCTCAATTGGGTCAAAAGGGCCCAAGAAGAAAAAAACTAAAGGAGACGATCATATGATTGGGCTAGGAACACCTACAAGGAGAAGAGTAAAGAGACCTAAGGAACATTTGGAGGTGATCAACACACTACAAGATCAAGCCCAAAAAGGGAGAAGATAACCCAAGATCGTGCACTTAATTCAAGTTGAAGAAGGCCCAACTTAGGGGACTTAATAATGCACCAACCATGGGCCTGCAACCTGAATTTTATTCAATTTAAATGTTT
The DNA here is from genome assembly GCA_004329165.1 of Spatholobus suberectus. NCBI lineage: Eukaryota > Viridiplantae > Streptophyta > Magnoliopsida > Fabales > Fabaceae > Spatholobus > Spatholobus suberectus. The sequence goes on along the minus strand of CM014729.1, from coordinate 49,699,580 downwards.
TTAGATCATATTTTAATTGTAATAAATGGGCTGGTTTAATGCTAATTAGGAGCCCAAGTTTAAATCCTAGATTAAGTTGCTTTTGAATTGAATTTAAATTGCAATTTGGGCCTTAAGCTTTTTTTGGGCCCTTGTTTATGTTCTTTAGAATTAGGGCTAGCCTCCTTAGAATAAACTCTATAAATAGAGATGTAATCCCTCTCATTTGAGAGAGCTGAATAATATTGAGGTTTACTTATTTGTGAGTGTGAGTAGAGCATTGGCTCCTCTTTGGGGTTCTTAGATTGAACCTTTCTTGGTTCTTATCAAAGGTTTCGATACCTTTGTGGCGAATCTTCGCTTGGCTTATCACTCTCCATAGAGTGTGGCGCCTTCTTCCACCTTCTTTTCTATTACGCATTCCTTATTTTATTTATCATTTCCATTTTCTTGTCTTCTTTTCATTTTATCATTTTGATTCTCTTGCTTACTTGTTTGTGCGCCATTTGCTTTACCTCTATTCTTTGTTGCGTAAGTCTCATCTTTTATCTTTCTTCTTAATTTTTATTCTAAATTATTGTTTCCAAGATAACCAACTCAAGGATGATCCGTAAAAAACAATATGAATCCAATCTGGATCATATCACCATGTGCACCATATCTTCTAATTCCATATAATGTTGCAACTCCACTATGTTGGCTATTTCTCTATTTAGCCCATTCAAGAACCTTGCCATTGTGGCCTCCCTATCTTCATTCACATCAGTTCTTATCATAGCTACCTCCATTTCTTGATAATACTCCTCCACACTCCTTGACCCCTGTGTAAGGTTTTGCAATTTTTGATAGAGGTCTCCATAATAATGACTAGGAACAAACCTCTTCCTCATTAGGGCATTCATTTCCCTCCATGTTTCTATAGGTCTTTCACCATCCCTCCTCCTAATTAAAACCAATTTATCCCACCAAACAATGGCATAATCAGTAAACTCAACCACAACTAATTTCACCTTCTTTGCTTCAGAATAGTTATGGCAATCAAAAGTCAACTCCACTTTTTTCTCCCATTCTAAATATGCTTCTGGGTCATTTCTACCTTGGAAAGAAGGGATTTTCATTTTAATATTACCAAGGTTTCCATCTCTCCTATTTCTATCTCTAGGAGGACCTCTTCTATCATCCCTCCTCTGCCTATCCCTTCTACGCCTACTTCTACCCACTTTAGTTTCAACATATTCATATTCATCCCCAGTTTCCCTTCCATCTTAATTTTCAGACTCATACTCATTCCCGCCTTCTTGGTTTCTCCTTCCCTGCCTCCTAAAGTTAGGACCTCTATTTGATTGCTCCTTTTGCAGATTAGCAATCATATCTTCTTGCCTATCTGATGGAAACCTAGGAGGCCCAAGTTGATTGAGACCTTAGAGACCCAAAAGGAGATCCAAAGTAGAGCAAAGCTTAAAGAAGAACTACAAGGACTTGGGGAACCATGACAAGATTAAGAAATAAGAAGACTAAGAAAGCTACTTTGGATCAAACAAAAAATTGAACAACTTATTCTCAGTCAAGTTAAATTTAGAAGGAGAAGCACTTAAGTTGATCCAAGTAGTCCAAGTTGATGAAGAGTCCAATGTGGAGAAGACTTTGATTAGCTATCACTGTATAATTGGACCTTTAGTTTTCTGTTTCACTTATTTTTGTAATTAGGCCTATTCTTTGGGCTTAAGGGTTAGTCTCTTTGCTTCTTAATTAGGGTTAGCGTCCTTGTGTGAGTAGCACCTTGGAATAAATTCTATAAATAGATATGTAATTCCTCTCATTTGACAGAGTTGAATAATATTGAGGTTTACTCATTTGTGAGTGTGAGTAAAGCATTGGCTCCTCTTTAGGGTTCTTAGATTGAACCTTTCTTGGTTCTTATCAAAGGTTTCTATACCTTTGTGGCGAATCTTCGCTTGGCTTATCACTCTCTATAGAGTGTGGCGCCTTCTGCCATTTTCTTTCCTTCCCATTTTCTTCATTTTATATCGTTTCCATTTTCTTGTCTTTTTCTATTTTGTATTGTTAATTCTCTTACTACTATTTTTCTGCGCCATTTACATTAATTCTCTTATATGTTTGCGCAAGTCTTATATTCTTCCTTTTTTCATTTTCTTTTTATTCCAATAATTCTTGTTACAAGATAGCCAACTCAAGGATGATCTGTAAAAATAATATGAATCCGAACCAGGATCATATCATGTGGTATCTAGAGCCCAATTATACAGTGATAGCTAATCAAAGTCTTCTCCACATTGGACTCTTCATCAACTTGGACTACTTGGATCAACTTAAGTGCTTCTCCTTCTAAATTTAACTTGACTGAGAATAAGTTGTTCAATTTTTTGTTTGATCCAAAGTAGTTTTCTTAGTCTTCTTATTTCTTAATCTTATCATGGTTCCCCAAGTCCTTGTAGTTCTTCTTTAAGCTTTGCTCTACTTTGGATCTCCTTTTGGGCCTCTAAGGTCTCAATCAACTTGGGCCTCCTAGGTTTCCATCAACTGCCTAGTTAATAGTCTTTATAATGCCATTAATTGTCAATTATTTCCATTTATCATCATTAACTGTCCTTAATTGTGTCATAATCGAGTTTTAATTGTCATTAATTCTATATAATTTATTTCTCTTTAATTTTGCGCAATTCAGTTCACATGTTATAGCACCTGAAAGACTATATACCTTATTAGGCGTATATTATCTGTTGTTAGTACAAAACAAATAGGGGGTAAAAAAAAAAAAAACAAATATATTCTGGAACAATAAAATAAAAAAAAAATAGTAAAAAAAAAAGAAAAAGAAAAAGAAATGAAGAATTAAAAAAAAAATTGCCCCTTGCACTTAAATAATCTAAATTTGGTTGCCTTAAGGAATTCATAAGAAGTGGTGCTATTCTCAATATCCAAACGTGCGCATTTCTTCTTCATTTCTCTCATTATTCCTTTTTTTTTTGTCTTTCTTGCAATTCCATTTGAGTTTTACCCTTTTCTAATTGGCTTTTCTTGTTTGTCTTTTAAATTCCTTTATTTGTTTTGTCTAGAGCTTTTCCTTTTATCGGCTTTTGAGTGATAACTTTTGTGAGGCTTGTTGCAATTGTATGTGCTTTTGATAATTGATGCATGCTTGGGTTTTATTTAAGAACTTATAAAGAGGGCTTGAGTGGTAAAAGACAAGAGCATTTTTAATAAAATCAAAAGTGTGTGAAACACGAGTGATTTCATTGTAAGAGTGTAAACATGTGAGAAGAGTGGTTAGATCCCTTTTTTTTTTTTTTGTCTACTAACTTGTTTTCTTTGAAGCTTGACTATGGAAGGGGAACTCAAACTTCAAGGCCTATCAAGGCACTTGGAGAGAATCTTTCAAAGAGAAAAGGAAGAATTTCATAAGATGTTTGACAACTGGGAGAGAAATAGCAAAAGTCATGAGAAAAGAAATAGAGAAAAAGAGAGAGGAAGCATAGAAAAAGAGAAAAGAAGTAGAGAAAAAGAGATAAGTAGCAAAGAAAAACAGAAAGAAAAAGAATTGAGAGAAAAAGAGAAAGAACATGAGAATGCATTTGCTAAAAAATTCGTTAACTCTGTCTTAAATTCTAAATCTTTGTTTAGTTGTGATGATTCTCTTTTAAAGGGATTTGAAGAAGTGCTTCCAAAGGAAGAATGTGAGGCATCAAATGAAATTGAAGTTGAGCTTTCAAAGACACAAATGCCTCACGGCCAAAAGGAACTTAGTGGACATTTCAAGACTTCAAATCTGAATTTGACCACTTGCATGACTAATCCAAGTTTTAAAAAATTGCAAGAGGAAAAGGAGGAGTTGAAGACCACTAAAGAATGGCTAACACCTAAAGCTAAGACTAAGTCCTTCAATTCACCTAGGAATTCATTGCATTCTGCTACTATAATTCCTTCTTTCAAGTTGGCTTATGAATTCAATTCTTGTAATTCTTCTAATTTGATTCCTTTGTCTAACATTTCTTTTGTCTTGAAGCCTAAGGCCAAATTGCACATAAAGACTCAATTTAGTGGATGTGCAAGAACATGTGTTAAGTCATGATGTGTTGGGTTTGCATGATGTTTTGAATAATAATGCAAAATCGTTGAGACTTGGGTGTGTTGCCTTACCCCTTAATAGCCTTGGCCAAGTTGAAGAGCTATGCATAAAAAATAAAAAATTCTCTAATCTAGAAGTTACATGTGATGGGTTCTTTAGACTTGTTTTTGACCCGGGAGGTTGGGTGTGTAGGCACATGATGAATAAGAGACTTTCCATTCAAAGGAAATCAAGTCTCCATAGAGTTAGGCCTTTTCTTAATGTCACATTCAATAAAACTAATGTATGTCCTTTCATGTAGGTGATGACGATGCAAATTCGAGGACGAATTCTTTTGAAGAGGGAGAGAATGATGGAAACCTAGGAGGCCCAAGTTGATTGAGACCTTAGAGACCCAAAAGGAGATCCAAAGTAGAGCAAAGCTTAAAGAAGAACTACAAGGACTTGGGGAACCATGACAAGATTAAGAAATAAGAAGACTAAGAAAGCTACTTTGGATCAAACAAAAAATTGAACAACTTATTCTCAGTCAAGTTAAATTTAGAAGGAGAAGCACTTAAGTTGATCCAAGTAGTCCAAGTTGATGAAGAGTCCAATGTGGAGAAGACTTTGATTAGCTATCACTGTATAATTGGACCTTTAGTTTTCTGTTTCACTTATTTTTGTAATTAGGCCTATTCTTTGGGCTTAAGGGTTAGTCTCTTTGCTTCTTAATTAGGGTTAGCGTCCTTGTATGAGTAGCACCTTGGAATAAATTCTATAAATAGATATGTAATTCCTCTCATTTGACAGAGTTGAATAATATTGAGGTTTACTCATTTGTGAGTGTGAGTAAAGCATTGGCTCCTCTTTAGGGTTCTTAGATTGAACCTTTCTTGGTTCTTATCAAAGGTTTCTATACCTTTGTGGCGAATCTTCGCTTGGCTTATCACTCTCTATAGAGTGTGGCGCCTTCTGCCATTTTCTTTCCTTCCCATTTTCTTCATTTTATATCGTTTCCATTTTCTTGTCTTTTTCTATTTTGTATTGTTAATTCTCTTACTACTATTTTTCTGCGCCATTTACATTAATTCTCTTATATGTTTGCGCAAGTCTTATATTCTTCCTTTTTTCATTTTCTTTTTATTCCAATAATTCTTGTTACAAGATAGCCAACTCAAGGATGATCCGTAAAAATAATATGAATCCGAACCAGGATCATATCACTATCCATCCTGTCCCTTATTTCTCCAAAAACCACATTGAAGCGTGCAAATTGTTGCTGCATGGCTTTTAGAGTAAACTCCAAATTCTATGAAGTTTCACCACTTGATGTGTTATCCTTACTCACCATTTGAAAACTGCAAGAAAACTTGTTAGAAAAAAAATCCTCACTCACTTTCTCACATGTCTACGCTCAAAAATAATGTCACTCTCCCTCGTGTTTCACTCTTTGATTTGGCTTTTTTTTTTTAGATGAACACTCTTTTGCCTCTTTCCACTCTTAGTCTCCTCTAGAGGTTCTTTAGAGGACTTAACCAAACTCAATCAAAGGCTATCACAATTCTTGTGAAATTGTTTAGTGAGAAGAAAAAAAAAAACAAAGGTGATTCAATTTGGGTGGTAGAAAGAACTCAAGAAAATAAGAACTAGAACTTGAAACAATTGAGAATACTATAAACCAACACAAATTTTCTTCTTTTTTATTTATTTTTCGTACTTTTTTTCTGCTTTGTTTTCATATCTTTTTTGTTACAAAATTTCTTTTTTTTTTGTTTTGCTAGTTTTTTCACTTTTTTTTTTTTTGCTGATTTCAAGATAACAACTAAATCTGGAAATGAAGATGAACAAACAAACGAATTAGAAGAGAGAGAAAAAAAAAAGGAAACAAAATTGCAAGAAGCCAACTAAAAGGGATATAACCTGATTTTAGGACTGAAGCTCTAATAACCAAATGGTGTGAACCCAGGAAGGTTTAGAAACTATGAACCATAAGACACTTGATATTATACTCACCCCAAGAAAGCAAAATTCAGGTTTAAAGATCCACTTGAACCCTTGATGTATAAGAAACAAGGACCCAAAGTGTTTAGAGATGCCAAGAGGATGATCAAGGCTTGATGTAAAAGCTAAATGCATTATTGATCCTGAGTCAAATGAAAAGACAAATAAAATTGTAAACTTTGCTCAAGTACATTAGCTGATCATAAAACACTCTTTTCAGCCCAAAGTAACATAATTGAGCTTAAATACAATCAGCCCATATATAGTAGATGGCCCAAGCTTTTTAATTTGAGTGGTTTTGGCCCAAAACTCCTTGTACAGCTCCATCTTTAGCCCAAATAAAAGTGAAAATATGATTAAGCTCCAATTCAGATTGGTGAAAGTTATGTTTGGCCCAAATGTCTTGAACAAGTCCAATTAATGTTTCCTTGAATCTCTTAGCCCTTGCTCTTGTAATAGGCCCACTTGGAATTTGCAAAGGATCCCTTAAGGTGCTTGAGTGTGCTTGTTCCAACCCTTTATTCACATCATCTTCCCCATAACTGCCATCACTCCCATGAGAAGATGAAGTATACCTCCTTCTCTCCACATTTTCCAACCTCACACTCACATCATCATTACTCTTTTGCATCATTTCCCACCTTGTCTCATTCTCCCTATGTATTGCTTCTAACTTTGCATCATTTTCCATTCTCAACATCCTCATCTCCTCCCCAATTTTAATCATCTCCACCATTAATTTTGTGGATTTAGGAGATGGTGGATCACTACTCGCCATTGGTGAAGCCATACCTACACAAAATGGTTAGCACAAATAATAGAAATCAAAGAATCCTCTCCACTCTCTAAGTGTATACACTCAAGTCACTCGTGTTTCACTCTTTCAAGCTTTTTTTATAATTTGCTCTCTCGCTTTTTTTTTACCACTCTTGTTCCTCTTAAATTCTTGAAAAGAACCACCAAATTTCAATAACAAAGAAATTCTATGTGAAATATGCCACGAGATCCAAGACCAACTCAAGAAGCCAAAAAAAAGGAGAACTCAATGAGAAAACCAAGGAATTTAAATGACAAGCAATAAAAGCTATAAGAAATGAAAGGAACACTCAAAAGAAAGTCAAAGGAAGACTCAAAGAAAAAGAGATAAGAACAAGTAAGGAAAAATGAAGAGCATGTGTATATCCACCACAAAAAACAAGTCAAAAGTATATAAAAGAAAAATAATATCACTATGACAGTTAGATCACCAAAGAGGGCGGGCTTTTTTTTATAAATGGACAATTTTTTTTTACAATTTTTTTTGTAATTTGGCCCCCAAACTTTTTATAATTGCACTTGGGCCCCTAAATTTTTTTGTATTTTCATTTTTGCCCCTGTAAAATTGCCAATTGGTCCTTGAATATTTTCTTTTTTTGGACCTTTAATTTTTTTATTTGCAAAAATGCCCCAACTTTCTCCAAACAATTTTTAAGATCTAACAAATGTTCTACTACAAAAATCTCAAGAATACCTTAAGAACACTGAGTGTTCTTTCCCAATTTCAAAATTCATAACTTTCAAAATCACCTTTAAACCTCCAATCAAGCAATTTTCACCAAAATTTAAGTGTCTATATGTGAAACAACACAAGTCAAGTATGAATTTAACACAAAAACACCAACTAACATGAATCTAGATGGATCAAAATCTAGATCTAAAAAGAACAAATGAAGAACAACAAGAACAAAACTGCAGAGTTTGACCCAATTTAGATGAAACATGATGATAATAAAACCAAACAAGCTAGATGAACAACAACTAAGGCAGAACTGCACGAAATTAAACAATGAAAAACTCACAAATTTGCTGTCGTACCCACCCAGCAAGTTATAGAGGCCGCTTGGTAGACACGAACAAGAATTGGAACCACGAAATCAGTGATTTGTAGTCAAAAATTAACACGAAATTTGGCACAATTGGATGTGTAATTGGTGTTGAATTTGGCTCTAGATACCAATTGATGAACCCCAAGGTGGATCTTAATTTTCAACACCTTAAATTTTCCCAAATTGAATCTACAAAACAGAATTTGAAGAAAAAGAGAAAATGGAAAAGAAAAGGAATGGAGAAAACGCCACAATCAATTCATGATTGATGAGTCAATGAGGATTCACCACAAAGAAATTGTTCTTTGATAAGAATCTAATGGTTCAATCCAAGAACCTAGAGAGAACACTCTCTTAGCAAAAATGCTATGAATTTCTTAATCATCAAAAGTGTTTACCAAGTGTCCATAGGGACCTATTTACACTATCACTAAAAATAAGACCCAAATAGTAACAAGCCCAAAACAAGTCATAATAGGTCCAAACATAGTCAACTAAAAAGAATAAAGCAAACAACTCCACTAATGCCCAACAAATGCCCCAAATAAAAGTGCTCAAAAAATATAAAGAAATTCTAATCTAAAACTTGGCTTCAATTTATTATCTTCAAGCTCCCAATGCCTTCTTCTTCCTTTCCCATGAATTTGTTAAGCCTCTTGTCGAGTTCCTCTTGAATCATCCTTCTCCTTCCTCTAGTCATAGGACCTTCCATGTCTATCTCTTCTTTCTTGAAGTCCTTGGATAGTCCTCTATCACTCTTTGCTTCATAATTAGGGTTAGCCTCCTTATGTGAGTAGCACCTTGGAATAAATTCCATAAATAGAAATGTAATCTCTCTGATTTGGAGAAGTTGAATAAGATTGAAGTTTTTGACTCCATTGTGAGTGTGAGTTGAGAGTTGACTCCTTCTTCCACCTTCTTTTCTATTTTGCTTTCTGTATTTTATTTGCCATTTCCATTTTCTTGTCTTTTTCCATTTTGCCATTTTGATTCTCTTGCTTACTTGTTTGTGTGTCATCTGCTTTAACTTTATTCTTTATTGTGCAAGTCTCATCTTTTACCTTTCTTCTTATTTTTTACTCTAAATTATTGTTTCCAAGATAACCAACCCAAGGATGATTTGTAAAAACAGTATGAATCCAATCAGGATCAAATCTTGGACGATCCCATCATTGCAACTTTTATTAAGTTTCCTATTTTATCATTGCATCATAATTGTGTCATAATTTCCCTATTCCACATGTTAATTACTTATATTTTCCCATTTCCCATTTGTTATTTTTCCTATTTTATCTCACTTCTTTTTTTTTATTCTAAATTATAACCACCTTAAGGATGATCCATAAAAATAGTATGACTCTGAATCAGAACATATCAACCGAGAACCATCACCCTCTGCCAACCACCAAAACACCCTGAGCTACTTGCATGCAAACACCTCGTCACCCCAAACCCACTGAGACACCATCACTGTAGCACCTACGCCACCAGCCACCACCACGAGCCCAGCCTAACCATCACAAAATTGCCACCACCATGCCGTCGTGCCTTACCAAACCACTACCACCATAAACCGTGACCACCGCCACCCAAGCCACCCAAAATGACTTTGCATGTCGCCTTCCGTGATTCTTCTCTTAAGCTTAGCTATTCCCAAGCTTAGAGAAGTACCCAAAGCCCACCTACAAAGCCTCGGCAGCGTTGGATTTAGCCATCTCACAACCTATGATAAGTCATCTTAATAAAACCCTTTTTCCTCCTGTTTAAGCATGTCTTGATGGGCTTGCATGTGGGGCTCGTGGCAGTCTGATCCCACATGAAACCTAGCCTCTATGTAGTACTCATTGCCCTTTGTTTTGACAGGTCCTAATTGTTGATTGAACCATCGATGAAGAAATGACACCGATCGCAAGATCAGAGGTCGTGTAGGAGCAAAGTATGTGAGCACTCGTCAAGCAGCAAACAAAGTTCCTCTCATACCTAAGGTAATAGGGTAGTGAGATGGTCTACCAGTGGTAGACGAGTAGAGTCAGTTAGAGGCACATTGCTCTTAATGACTTATAACTCCAAGTTGGTATTTTATATTGTTGCATTTGTGTCTTGAACTGTACTATGCGATTGTGGCTATGGACTGAGATGTGTGAATTGTGATATGTTGTGTGTTGAGTTGAGCCTTAGGAATTCAAGAGGAACCTCTAAATGCCTCGGAGCTATAAGGTAGAGTAATTCTCTATGTTACCCTACAGGCCACACTTAGAGTCAAGAAACTTATATGAGGCCTTATGTGATTGTTAAGTTTGTGCTTGAATCTACCTATTTTCTAAGTTGTCTTGTGATCTGTCTTGATGGATCAGCCTTTGATTTTTGGTAGGGTTGTAATTCTAGATATCTCTTTTTAAATGAAGTTGGTTTGTATTTTTTTGAGATCTGTAGAATATTTGTCGAATATTTTTGCTAGGCAAGTTTAGTGTTGTGAAATTACAGCCTAACTATGGGTTTATGGACTATGTAAGTCCTGTTGAGTTGGCTAAGGTGCCAAATGGCTTGTAGGAATGTTTCCTATGTATTTGTATGTGAGAAATGAATCTGGATGTATCCCTAGCCATATGCCAAGCCTTACCTAGGACTGTGGAAAGTAAGAGGTTTCAATTATGTTGAGTATGTGGTTGTTGTTTTGATTGGACACCAATTGTCCTATATGGTTATGAGGTGTGTGAGTATTTTGATTGGAGTTAAGTCAAACCCTTTGTGGGCATATAGCCTCACATGTTTTCTTTCCAACCTCTGTGGTTTGGAAATTTTTAGAGTTTTGTAGGATATTTTGTGAATATTCTTGTGAGGGATGTCAAATTGGGACTTGGGCAAGACAGCTTGAGTATTGTTTGTGGTTATTAACATATTGTGAAATGTTGTGATGGAGTCTATGAATGGGAATCATTTCCCAAGTTTTCTACACCGCAAAGGTGGATGGAATTAACCTTGCCCAAGTGTATGTCCATGTGTAAACTTAGGACAAGTGAAAGAGTTGAGTGAGTTGTGAAGAGATTCTTGTAATCTCGCTTTACATGCGACTTAAGTTGTTGTCAAAACTAATGTTGATGTGAGAAGAGTTGGCCAAAACCAATTGGTAGGCCTGTATCCTCATGTGTTAGCTTTTTGTTGAAAGCAGTCTCACCTTGATTGGAGGTTTATGGGAGTTTTGATAATTTTCTAAGTTATATGAGGTTTTGTACGAGCTGTGACGATTTCCTAAGATGAGGTTGGCTTATTGGGCAACTTGTGTTGATGCTGACTTGCTTGTATATGTGATTTGAAGATACTTGGTAATGCCTATTTGCGATGCTAAGAGGATGATGCGTGATGTAAATGTATGAGTTTAAATGATGATGTGATATGATCTGTTCTATTTGCACTCCAATATAGAGGTGCATATGGAGCATTACTAAAATATCTGTAATATGTGTGTGTGTGTGTGTGTGTGTGTGTGTGTGTGCATATATGTTTGAGTGTTTGACATGATGAATGTATTGCTATAGCATGTGTAAATGTGAATTACTTGATGAGGTGTATGACTATTTGATGATGTTGTAGTTTCTTTTCCTATGGTGGTAGTTTACGAGAGACACCGTATTATGTGTAGCCTGATTGGTTTCATCCAATGGCATAATATGAGAATAATGATGAGAAACACTCGAGGATGATGAGGGAGATGGTATATTTTATGAGGTATAGACCAAAAGGGTCTTTAAGTATGCAAAATGCCAACTTTGGATATATTTTTGAGATTTGAGTTTTATTGGAAAAGTTTAAGTGAGAAAGCCATTTTTATGATGGTTATATTTGATAAGACAAGTTATGTTTAAATACTTTCCTCACCCAACTATTTATTTTGAAAATACTTATTTCTGATGGTTTCTTTAATACTCATAAGTCTTGGAATTGTATTAGAGCAAAAGACTAATGAGGCTGATACCTAGACTTGTGCATGAAGTCTGGGCATCCCTTGTGCTTCCTAATGCCTTGAGGTTTATAAATGATTCTTTGAAGGAGTTTTGAGTATTTGAGTTTTCTTTGAGTCGCCTATGGTGGCCAAGTGAGCTATTGATGGTTTCTAAACTGTTTTGAGAACAAACTGTGTTTTGAAATGAAGAGGAGTTTAGGGTTGAGGAAAGTGAGTTTTGAGGAGTTATGGGCTTTTCTCTTTAAAAATCCATCTCTGCTCCTCTTGTCCTAACATTAATAGAGGGAAAGGCATAATAACATTCATCATGCATCATTTTGCGGATTTTGCCACTGTATTTTTTCTCTCGCATTTTGTCACTTTATTTTTGAAATCTTGCAAATTTTGCCCAATTATCAACTGTTCATTTAATAAAATTTTGCAAGATTTCAAAAACAAAGCGACAAAATACGAGAGAGAAAAAACACAGTGGCAAAATCACCAAAATGATGAAACTTGGGTGGCACAAAGTGCAATTAAGCCGTTATGTTTTCTTTTATAGTATATAATATTTTAATATTATTAATTTTTATATCTCTTATTACAACATTATGATAACTATTGTTGTTATTATTATTGTTTACATAAAATAATAATAAATTCATTTATTAAATTATATTAAAAATAATTTTTTATTATTATATATAACACATTTTAAAATAAATATTTCTTTTTTATTTCTAATATTCATTGCCATTCATTTAATCTTTTAATTTTTTATAATATCAAAGAAGTATCTTAATTAAAATAATAATAAATTTTATTCTGTAATAATAATGATAAATTTTAAATAATAAAGAAATTTTGTCGTCTGTGTTTAGTGCACATACAAAGTTAATTAAAAAGGAGCGATAATAAATAATGTGAAACTGGTATTTTAATATGTATATTACACATGATAAATATTTATTTTATATAATCAAATTTCATAATAAATAAATATTTTTAAATATATAAATTATATTGTAATTAAAATTATAATAAGTAAATATATTTAAATATATACATTATATTTTTTATTTATCATGAATAATTTAAATTAAAATATAAAATTATTTCTAACTGTTGTAACTTTTTTAAAAAATTATTAAATTTTAATTTAAAAATAGAGATAAAAGAGAGTTTATTAAAAGGGATAGACGGTTAAGAAGGTGTAGTGTACAGATAAAAATATAATGGAAACCTAGGAGGCCCAAGTTGATTGAAACCTCGGAGGCCCAAGAGGAGACCCAAACTAGAGTAAAGCTTAAATAAGAACTACAAGGACTTGGGGAACCATGACAAGATTAAGAGAAAAGAAGGCTAAGAAAGCTACTTTGGATAAAACAAAAAAAAATTGAACAACTTATTCTCAGTCAAGTTAAATTTAGAAGGAGAAGCTCTTAAGTTGATCCAAGTAGTCCAAGTTGATGAAGAGCCCAATGTGGGGAAGACTTTGATTAGATATCACTGTATAATTAGACCTTTAGTTTTTTGTTTCACTTATTTTTGTAATTGGGCCTATTCTTTGGGCTTTAGGTGTTAGCCATTCTCTAGTGGTCTTCAACTCCTCCTTTTCCTCTTGCAATTTTTTGAACTTGAATTAGTCATGCAAGTGGTCAAATTCAAATTTGAAGTCTTGAAATGTCCACTAAGCTCCTTCAAGCCGTGAGGCATTTGTGTATTTGAATGCTCAACTTCAGTTTCATTTGATGCCTCGCATTCTTCCTTTGGAAACACTTCTTCAAATCCCTTTAAAAGAGAACCATCACAATCAAACAAAGAATTAGAATTTAAGACAGAGTTAACAGATTTTTTAGCAAATGCATTCTCATGGTCTTTCTCTTTTTCTCTCAATTTTTTTTCTTTCTCTTCTCTCACTTTTTCTTTCTATTTCTCTCTACTACTTATCTCTTTCTCTCTATTTCGTATCTCTTTTTCTCTACTTCCTCTATCTTTTTCTCCACTTCTTTTCTCTTTCTCTTTGCTTCCTCTCTTTTTTTCGTTACTTCTTTTCTCATGACTTCTTCTATTTCATGATATGATCCTGATTGGAATCATATTGTTTTTACCGATCTTCCTTTGAGTTAATTATCTTGTTTAATGAAATATGGACAAAAGAAGAAGATGAAATAGCACAAAAAGTAAAGTTTGAAGCAATGGCACAAAAACTGAAACAAGAATGGAAAAGAAATGGCAAGTATATGAATAAAAAAAATAAAAGATGGGAAAAGGAAAGAGGATGGTGGAAGACGCCACACTCTATAGAGAGTGATAAGTCCAGCGAAGATTCGCCACACAGGTATGGAAACCTTTGATAAGAACCAAAAAAGGTTCAATCTAAGAACCCCAAAGAGGAGTCAATGCTTTACTCACACTCACAAATGAGTAAACCTCAATACTATTCAACTTCCCCAAATGAGAGGGATTACATCTCTATTTATAGAATATATTCCAAGGTGCTACTCACACAAGGAGGCTAACCCTAATTATGAAGTAAAGAGGCTAACCCTTAAGCCCAAAGAATAGGCCCAATTACAAAAACAAGTGAAACAGAAAACTAAAGATCCAATTATACAGTGATAGCTAATAAAAGTCTTCCCCACATTGGGCTCTTCATCAACTTGGACTACTTGGATCAACTTAAGAGCTTCTTCTAAATTTAACTTGACTGCGAATAAGTTATTTAATTTTTTTTTGTTTTATCCAAAGTAGCTTTCTTAGCCTTCTTTTCTCTTAACCTTGTCATGGTTCCCCAAGTCCTTGTAGTTCTTCTTTAAGCTTTACTCTTGATAGAGGTCTCGGAGGGGCTTAGCTATCTTGTTATTTGTCTTTTAGTTTGTTTTTGTATTGGGCCTTGTTGGGCTTTTAGTGGACCTTTTTATGCACCTAAGTGTTGCTTAATTAGGTGTCAAGTGGACCTTAGTTAATTTTAGCTCCTAGCTTATGTTTTAGTTTTATTTGTATTGGGCCTTTTAGTTTGTTTGGGCCTTTATTAGTTTGATTGGGCCTTTTGTTAGTGATAATATAAATAGGCCTCTAGGACATCTTGTAAGAAACTTTTGGCATTTGTGAACGTGATTAGCTTTGTGCTAATTGAGTGAGCATTGCTCCTCTTAGTTCTTGCTTAGAACCTTTAGATTCTTATCAAAGAATTCTATTCTTTGTGGTGAATCCTCTTCGACTTATCAATCCTCAAATTGTGGCATCATTCTTATCATTCCTCATCTATTTCGCTTTTATTTTCTTCACTTTTTGGTTCCGAATTATTACCCATTGGTGCTGAAGTTTTAGATCCACATTTGGGGCTACATCATTTGGTAATCAGAGATGCAAATTCAGCATCAATTTGTGTGGCTTGCTGTCCTATTTTGTTGAAATCGGATTTGTGACCACTGGGCAGCCTCCATAACCCACTGGGCGGGTGCATTGATTTCGTAGTTCCAATTTTGTTCATGACCACTGGGTGGCTTTCATAACCCGCTGGGCGGGTGTGACAACAAATTTGTGAGTTTTTCATTGTTTATTCCTTGCGTTTTGCCTTGTTGTTCATCTAGCTTGTTTGGTTTTATTCTCATCTTGTTTCATCTAAATTGTGTCAAACTCTACAGTTTTGTTCTTGTTGTTCTTCATTTGTTCTTTTTAGATCTAGATTTTGATACATCTAGATTCATGTTAGTTGCTGTTTTTGTGTTAAATCCATACTTAATTTGTGTTGTTTCACATATAAGCACTTAAATGTTGGTAGAAATTACTTGATTGGAGGCTTAATTAGGTTTTTAAGAAACCTAAATTTTGAATTTGGGGAAGAACATTCAAAGTGTTCTTCATATGTTCTTAAGTTTTTTAGTGATAGAATACTTGTTAGATCTTAAAAATTTTGTTTGAAGAGAGTTGGGGCATTTTTGAAAATAAAAAAAATTGAAAGCCCAAAAAAAAAGAAAATATTCAAGGATCAATTTGCAATTTTATAGGGCAAAAGTGAAAATACAAAAAAATTAGGGTCCCAAGTGCAATTATAAAAAGTTTGAGGGCCAAATTGCAAAAAAAAATTGTTAAAAAAAATTGCCCAAATTAGAAAAGAAAACTTGCCTTCTTTGTAAGCCAACTCTCATAGTGATATTATTTTTCTTTTATATAGTTTTGACTTCATTTTGGTAGGGAGAATACACTTGTTCTTCATTTTTTTCCTAGGTTGTTCTTTATCTTTGTCCTTGAGTCTTCTTCTTGTCTTACTTGGCATTCTTTTGAGTAAACTTTCATTTCATTTTAGCTTTCATTGCTTGTCTTTAAAATTTCCTTAGTTTTGTCTAGAGTATTTCTATTCTTGGCCTCTTAAGTTGAGCTTGAAGTCCGTGACATATTTCACATTGAATATTTTCTTTATTTGAACTTGGAGGTTCTTTGTAAGATCTAAAAAGGAACAAGAGTGGAAAAAGGCAAGTGTGCACATTATAGAAAAAGCCTCTAAAGAGCGAAACACGAGTAAACTTTGAGTGTAAACACTTAGTTGAGTGGTAAGGTCCAATTTTTCTATTATTTGCACTAACCTTTTCTTGTAGGTATGGAGGGTGTGAAGGAGAAAATTCCTAGATTTCAAGGTAGTTGTGATCCGGAGGTGTATCTTGAAGGGAAGTTGAAAGTGGAGCAAGTTTTTGCTTGCTTTGATTATAGTGATGAAAAGAAGATTAAATTGGTTTCATTTAAATTTGAAGGATATGCATTGGTATGGTGGAATCAAATGAAAAAAGACATTGATTAGGGAAGAAGACCAATAATCTATACTTACCAAGACATGAAAAAGTTGTTGAGAGGTAGGTTTGTGCCCTCTCCTTATGAGAGAGACCTTCAAGACAAGCTACAAAGACTTACTCAAGAAAGCAAGAGTGTTGATGAGTATTGCAAAGAGATGAAAATGGCTATGATGAGAGCCAATGTGCAAGAGCAAGGTGAAACCACCATGGCAAGGTTCTTATATGGGCTTAATAGAGACATCCAAATGAAGTTGCAACACTATGCACCATGCCAACAAGGTGGAGAAACAACTTGAGAGGAAGCATTCCTACAAGAAGACCTATCACTATGATTCTTCTAGTGGTAAGGACAAGTCCAAGAAGGAGGGATCTTCCTCACCTAAGCAACAAGGTTTAAAGTCTCCAAGTGGTAAACATGTTCCTAACCCTTGTACTCTTTCTACTTCTAAAAGTAGTTCAACTAAATGTTTTAAGTGCTTGGGTAAAGGACATATTGTATTACATTGTCCAAACAAGACAACCATGGTCTTGAGGGACAAAGGGGTTGTCACTAGTGAGTTATCTTCTACTAGCTTATCTAATACCTCTAGTGATAATTATAGTGGATGTGGTATTAAACCTCTAGATGGGGAATTGATGATGTGTAGAAGGTTGTTGGGTATTCAATGTAAGGATAATGATGGGGTTCAAGGGGAAAACATATGTCAAACTAGATGCATGGTTTTAGGATATTTGTGCTCTTTGATTATTGATGGAGGTAGTTGTATTAATGTGGCTAGCACTAGGTTGGTTAGCAAACTAAACCTTAAAACCACCCCACACCCTCTTTGGACATGGAAGGCATAGGCGTTGGTTGAATCCTAAACTAATATTAATTTTAAATAAAATTCATGTTCTAAAAATCCTTATGGCACAATGTTATAAATATTGGATGAGCTCATCTCATTCTCCATATATGCATTTTCTTACTGCAACATCTAACTGTTTCTTGATCCCATTGCACTCAACCTATAAGGAAGCTAATTAGGTTGTGCATTTTAACTCCTTATATGTTCTGTGTTTTGGTTGTTCTTTACATACTTGTACTAGGCTTACATCATTCCCTCATTTTAATTTTTTTCTGATACTTGCAATTGTGAACTCATAGGCAAAGGGATTGAAATGTTTGTAGAAAAGCTAATTTGTGGCTATATCTACTTCTTTTGCAGCATTTGACCAAGTAATAAAACTAAACAAGAAAACATGCACATAACTTTCATCCCAAGAGAACTACAAGACCTATGGGATCATTGGGGCCTAAAAACACTTGTGCTATTTAGTTTCACCATCCAAGTAATACTCACAGTCTATGGCAGTCGCAGAAAGGACATCCCAGGTATGTGGATAAGGTTCACAGTTTGGTTCACCTATTTGCTGTTTGCTTCCCTTGCAAAAATCATCATAGTCAAGCTCACGGTTATACCTGGAAGCGATCCAAACAAATGCAACATCATACGCGAACTGAAGGCATTGTTTACACCATTACTTCTGGTGCAAATTGGAAATTCAGATGCTATAACTGCATACTCAATTGAAGATAATAGATTGGGACTAAGGCAGTTGCTTAGCCTTGTTGTCCAAGTAGTTGTGGTGATTTGGATCATTATAAAGAGTTGGACACATTCAAAACTCTCTTTTCTCTACTTGCCACTACTTATATCTGGACTAATCAAGCATGGAGAAGTTGTTTGGGCTCTTAAGTCAGCACTTAGTAAAAGATTACGCATAATCACCATTTAAGAGATTGACCAAGAAGCCAACATGCCTGCTTTATTTAGATTGTTTGGGCCTTTTATTAGTTGTAATATAAATAGGCCCCTAGGACCACTTGTAAAAAAAACTTTTGATCATTTTGTGAATGTGAATTAGCTTGGCTAATTGAGTGAGCATTGCTCCTCTTGGCTCTTGCTTAGAACCTTAGATTCTTATCAAAGAATTATATTCTTTGTGGCGAATCCTCCTTGACTTATCAATCCTCGAATTGTGGTGTCGTTCTACCGTTTCTCGTCGTCTTTGAATTTTTAGTTTCAATTTTGTTACTCATTAGTGTTGAAAATTGAGATCTATTTTGGGGCTTTATCATTTGGTATCAGAGCCAAATTTTCAGCACATATTCAAAGAATGTTTGCTGGAAGTGGTTCATGCAAAGCTAATTTCGTGACTCCAATTCTGGATTCGTGATCAGCCAAGCAGCCTACAAGACCCGCCAGGCGGGTGCGACCTTCACTGCATCAGATTTGCATTCATGCGTGCTGGAATTTGCTTATGATTTTAGCATCCAATTATATCTTCAGTCTACATTGGATCTATGCCAAGTTTGCGTAAGGATTTGTACTCCAATCTGCAGTGTTTTCTTTTCCTTTTTTTCATCAATACTAATTCTTGTTTTTCCTTTTTTTTTTTCGTAGGAATGAAAATGCTAAAATTCGTGGATGAATTTCTTCCAAGAAGGAGGGGATGATGATAAAGGCCTAGGAGAAGCTAAAAGATTATGACTTTTTATATTTTTTTAGATTTTTTGTATTGGGCCTTGTTGGGCTTTTGTGGACCTTTTTGTATGTGCCTAAGTGTGTGGAGGCGCCTCTATATTGTTTGTTTTTAGTGTTTGGGCCTATTCGTGATTTGGGCCTTTATTAGTTAGTTAATGTTAGTTTCTAGCTTATGTTTTAGTTTCATTTGTATTGGGCCTTTTATTAGTTGTAATATAAATAGGCCTCTAGGACCACTTGTAAAAAAACCTTTTGATCATTTTGGGAATGTGAATTAGCTTCAGCTAATTGAGTGAGCATTGCTCCTCTTGGTTTTTGCTTAGAACCTTAGATTCTTATCAAAGAATTCTATTCTTTGTAGCGAATCCTCCTTGACTTATCAATCCTTGGATTGTGGCGTCGTTCTACCATTCCTCGTCTTATCCGCCTTTTCCTTTCTCCAAAGTTTTGGTTTCGATTTTGTTACTCATTGGTGCTGAAAATTGAGATCCATTTTGGGGCTTTATCATTAAATGAGGGTAGCTACACACGAAAGCATTAGATCACAGCGGCAACAATTCAGACAACAAATAGGGGGATCTAATAATATCTATGAGTCAGGTGGAAGCTCTCATGCAAGTGTTAGTGAAGCTGCAAGGCCAGAAGATGTTGATTTTGCTTTGAGATGTACAAATGTGGATCTTATAAGGAGTAAAAGCATGAAACAACCAAAAATAGGTGGAGATTTTATGAAAACATTAATGAAGAAGCTTGGAGAAGCAGTAAGCAAGTTTATAATTTATGAGCGCTTACCTATGAATTTAACTAATTCTCCTTGGTTGCATAATTTGATCATTGTAGCTGCTGAGGTAGGCCCCTCAGTTAAGTGCCCTACATGAATTTAACTAATTCTCCTTATGAAATTTCTGGTGTATATTTAGAAGCTGAATATAAAAGCATGCAGGAATGGATAAATAAGTTGAAAACTACATGGAAGGAAAAAGGTGTAACAATAATATGTAATGGTTGGACAAACAGAATAAATCATACACATATTATGAATTTTTTGGTGCATTGTAGTAAGGGGACAATTTTATTGAAATCTATTGATGCTTTTAGTGTTGATAATGCTACAGTATAAATCCTACACACTAATTATTACTTCCAGTTATTGGATAAGGTTGTGGAAGAAGTGGGAGAAGAATATATAGTTCAAATTATTACAGATAATGAAAAAGCACTTAAAGCAACTGGTCAAAAATTGATGGAAAAGAGGCAACATCTATATTGGACTGCATGTGCAGCACATTGTTTGTATCTTTGTTTGGAGGATATAAGAAAAAAGAAAAATATGCAAAAGTTATTAAGTGACGCAAAAGTAGTAACAACTTTTATCTACAACCACACGTGGATTGTAAATCTCATGAAAAAATACACTAGAGGTAGAGAAATTGTTCAACCTGGTCTTACTTGATTTACAGCACAATTCTTGCAACTTCAAGCATTTGTGCAGCAAAAGCAAGGTTTGAGAAACATGTTCAACTTTGAAGAATTTAAATGATCTAAATTTGGAAGAGATAAAAATGGACTAGCACTTGTAGCAAGACAAATTGTTATTAGCAGTGATTTTTGGAGTAAGACTAATAACATACTAAAGGTATTTGAGCCTTTAATAAAAGTTAAGGCTAGTTGATGGTGATGAGAAGCCAACAATGGGTTTTATATATGAAGCAATTGATCAAGCAAAACAATCAATTAAAAAAATTTTCCGTTATTGTTCTCAATACAAGGAAATAATAGACAAGTGTTGGAGATTCATGCATTCTAATCTTCATTCTGCTGGTATGTCATCATAGCTTTACTTTTGTTATAAAATTTTACATTAAAAAAATTTATACCTAAATATTGATTAACTATTTTTTTAGGTTGTTTTCTTAATCCACAATTTCAACATGGAGTTGAACATGGAACCAATGTACACATCAAGAGACATTTGAAGGAACAAATAAGGTCATTATGAAATTGGAAAGAGATAAAGAAGTTCAAAATAAAGCCTTGAGGCAGGTTAGTAATGAATAACTGTGTTTTGATCTTATAAATTATAAATTATTAAAATATATCTATGTATTGACATATTATATAATGTTATATAGTTGACATTGTTTAGAGAAATGAGTGAGACATTTGGTATACCTCAAGCTCAAATAGCTTGGTCTAAAATGAATCCAAATAAATATTATTTCTTCTTTTTTTCTGTGAATAAATCTACTTTATCTTTTCTATAACTAATAATTTATTTTTTTTGCTTGTTCATTTGAAAAGCTAAATGGTGGTTGGTGTTTGGTTCATGCTATCCTATACTTAAACGTTTGGCTATTAAAGTTTTGAGTCAAACAACTGCAGCCACAAATTGTGAGAGGAATTGGAGCATATTTAGCTACATCCATACAAAGACAAGAAACAGACTCAAGTATAGAAAGTTACAAAAACTTGTCTTCATGCTAATATGAAGTTGAAAATGAGGCATGAAATGAGAAAAAGTCTAGAAGAAATTGAAGATGGCTTCAATCCAAGTTGGCCATATTTCAAGAAAATGATCCATTATCTGCATGGATTGAAGAAAGAGAAAATCCACTTCTAGATGGAGTACAAAATTCATAATGGGTACCTCGAATTGATTCTAATGATGAAGATGTGGAAGTTGGCCATAGTGGTAATGATGGTGGTGATTTAAGCCCACTAAGTAATAATAGTGGCGATAATGGTGGTGATATAGAAGCTAAAGAAAATGATGGTGATGATAGTGAGGATGAACAAAGACAAAATGATCCATATCAAGAGATACCATATAATAGGCATGATACAAATTTGGTAATTGATTTCACTACTTCTAGACTAGATATGGGTCCTTCTGATCATTCATTTTCAGGGGATAGAAAAAGCAATTCACAGTCTAGGAGAGGAAAAAAAAACAAAATGTACCACTTGAAGATTCTTCTTCTCCTCATATTACACAAAGTTTTAGTGACTTCAGTATTGATGAATCTTCTCAAAGTAGTCAAGGGTACTATCCACCACCAGTTTATCAATATCCTTATTTCAATGCAGACAATCAATATACAAGTAACCAAGCTCCCCTATACCACCAATCATCAATGAATAATCATGATCCTTACTATCAACAACAAATGGTGTAATTTTTGATTATTTCTTTAGACAAGGAGCTACACAAGATGATAGCAAAAGTGAAAGTAGAGGTTATGATCTTCCTCGCGCACTCTACCATGTGGTAACAAGTATCATATAAGTTATACTTCTATTATCTTTGTTTGATTGATTTTACTGAACTATTTAAAAACTTTTAATTTATATATAGGACTGTATTTGTGAAGAAAAACCTTGATGCTCATGTAATTTTATGCTATTAATTATTAGTTTTTATCATGTTTTCCTTTGTAGTGACAATGCATCTTTGAAAGGTGGTGTTGCTTTTTAGATAATTGATAACAATCAAACTTGAAGGTGTTGCTTTAAGTTTCTTGCTTTTGTGTTAATGAGACAAAATCTATTTTAAATGTATGTTAGACCAATTACTTTTATATTCCTATTGCTTTCTAGATTTGTTTAGATTTATGTACCTCTATTTTTGCTATAAATCTATTCTAAATTATTCATTAAAATGATAGAAAATTTTAAAAATGAATGAAAATCTATATAACCTTATAAATAAAAGATATACCAATAATTATAGATTTTTTTTCTACATTTGGTACAAACATATAATAATTTCATGTCCAATGGCTGCAATCTGCATCGCAGTAGCCGCAATACCCACAATCGCAACTATAACCGCAATTAGAACCATGGATGCACTTGATGTGAGAACTAGCACCACACTTTTGGTGCAACAAAAAGGCATGCGAGACAAATTTCTTGCAAGATCTATTTCTACGCATATACAAGCAAACCTTCCTCTAGAGTGAAGTGAAGTTCACTTATCAACTTTAAGCATTGTGCCAATCTTTGCTTCTACTCACCACAGGAATCTATCATTATATAACTCAATTGGAAAGTTTGGAATGTGAAACCAAATAGCAATCCTCTGAACAGTCTTATCTGACATCGTGAAAAATGGTCTCCATCGTTGCACGATGATATAATGATCAACAATCATCTGCGACCCTTCTAAAAGAGCATGCCTGTAGTCTTCCTCTGCCATGAATTGCACCAGGCAATGGTCCTGCGGCATATCAATTATTCTCACTGAAATCACCTTAACCCATTCCTTTTTTATCTTCACTTCGAGCATCTTAAAACTAACTCTCTTCCTCAGCACATTAACAATCAATGTGTTCTTCCATGGCGCGCACCATTGTTCAAAGTCTTCCCTAGAAATCGATATATCTGGGCACGGATCTATTTCCAAGTCTGACTCAAGGGCCCCCATCTCCATCTCCTTATAGCTTCTATCTTTAGACAATTAAATATCCTTAGGAGATGAAAGGATGTCATTGCTCAACATTACGTCTTCGTCGAACAACTTTTCTTTATATGAACCCATCACAGGTTCATCAAGAGAAGGTCCATCCAATCCCTCATCCATAGCCAGTTTCACTCCTCCCTCCTCAGAGTCAGTCTTCATCGTTTTTGTGCTTCATTTAAGCAGAGCTTGCCGTAGAAACCCTAGCAGAGCTCGACTCCCTCCTCGTACAAAAATTCGTACACACATTTATCCATACTGATTTCTTAGAGGTGATCATTTATATAATTTAAAGAATGTTATCATATAATTATTGTATTATTTATTACTTTTTTGGTTTAAAGTATCTCGTGCTTCAAACATTTTGTTTTAATTAATCGTGGTTTTTGAAATTAACGAAGTATAAGTGTATAACCTTTTTTAACTTCGTTTCCGATATCTTTATTAAATGAAATGAAAGAGGGTATGTTCTAAGCATTTTAACATAAAGTGTAATTTAGTGAAATACACTTACGATTTTACGTTTATTGTAGTCAAGGATATTTAATATTTTTCTCAATTATAGGGCAACTATCTTTACGACTATTGAAATGAAAAGAATATTAACTTGTATGAGAATTTATGAAGATTTTTGAGAATAAAATTTATGTCAATATTAATTTTTATTTCATTTTTAAATCTCTCATAAATAGTATTTAATGTGGATATTTTAAAGTTATTTAGTGCCATTTTCTTTTTTATTTAATTTATTGGTTAAACTTAATTATACTTTTGATCCTTTTAGTTTAAACTATGTGTGATTTTTGTCTTTCAATTTTTTTTAATTAATTAAGTCCTTTTTATTTTTAAAATTAAATAAATTTGGTCTTGATGTCTATTTTTTATTACCTAAAACTTTCAAACTATCATTTTGTATTTAAAATTTGAGGATTTTTTTTTTGTGGATTTGGACTATGCAATAATTTTAACATTAAGGTTTGAAGTGGAAAAGATTTGAGATTTTTTTTTTTTGGGGTGAAATTTGATGTTTTGATTGGTGAATTTTAAGTAAAAGAAGGCTTGAAACAATTTAATCAATTCAATTTGTGATGATTTTAAGTAGAAAATGAGAATTTAAAGGGTTTAAAAAAAGAAAATTGATAGAGGAACCAAATTTGTTTAATTTTAAAAATAGAAGGATTTAATTTGCTCATAAAAAATTGGAAAATCAAAATCACACATAATCTTAATTAAGAGATTAAAAATATAATTAAACTTATTAATTAATTATTTTTATAAAAATAAAGAATAACTACATCCTAATAAAGTCAATAATAATAGGGATCACAAAGAAGGCTAGCCTAGTAACATGCTTAGGTAGCCACCTAATGTAACTCAAGGGAAAAAATAGGAATATGAAAAGAAATATCAAAGCAAAAGTATTAATGAAAATTAAATCCATCTATAGTGGCTGTGTGATTCAAATTATTTTTTATTAATTGTTAATTGAACTACTAAGTAGGACAACATAATTAATAGAGTAAATTATACTGATATTTTTGAAATTTTTTAGATTGTACATAATATTTTCTTTTTTTATCTTTATACTAACTTCTTTAATTATTTGAAAAATATTATGTTAATATTTTTTATACATTATATTAACCTTCCTTATTTGTTTAAAAGATATTACATTGTATACCTCTACAAAGTAGGTTATTGTAAAAGTTAAAAAAAATTATATACAATTTAAAAAAATAATTTATTCTAATAAATATTTTAAGACAATGAAAGGATGAAAGTCAAAAGCGAACACAACTTTTTAAGAAGGGCAGGAGTGGAATTACGCTAATTGATTAAGGCTAGGCAAGGCAAGGAAACAAGACGGGCAGAGGTTGCTTGCGCAAATGTAGCTAATTTGGTCTTCGGTGGCAAGCATCATGAGAAAAGAAAAGAAAAGAAAAGGTGAGGATTTAGACTTGATTTGAGTTGAGGGAATGTGGTGGTTAAGCCGAAGCAAGCAGATTTATCTCGTGTCCTAAAACTCTACTCACACGCACACCCACCATTCATTTCCCTTATTTTCTTCTTTGCCTACATTTATTGGGCCATATCATGTTTATTGGACAGAATTGCACTCACAGCACAGCTAGACATCCTCAACACCATCCTTTTCAAACATAGACAATTCTTGCCTTCATGCAAACCTTTTCTGCTTGTTTTCTTTTTCTTTTTAAATTTTTGACAAAATATGCACCCACACCCCACCATTTGGTCCCTTCCCATTTTGTCTTCAAATACTGATATAAAGTTTTACTTTTTTATTTCCCTGTCCCATTTTTTGGTCATATATATATTTGATGATACCATTGTGCGGGTGGTGGCAGCTGCTGAAGCTGAGGCAACTGAATATGGTGAGGCTTGTAGCTGTTAGGGCCTACTGGATCGAAGAATACAGTGACATGAGAATCTTTCTCAGGCAAATGGGTTTTCTTAGCTTATGTAATTGTGAAGGATGGGATGGTTGTAGCATAAACTGTGTTTCTGATGAGCTCCAATTCTTGCCAGCTCACTATATATTGTTCTTCTTCCTCTCCTGCTGAGTGTTGATTGTGATGTTGCTGATGGTGATATTGGCTAGATGGCTCAATCTGTTAGCTTAGTGATAGCATTGCTATTATTTGTTTTATTTACATCCCTTTTTTTTTTTTTATCTTTTCTTTTTGGTTGTTTGATCGATGTCAATATGCAAGGAGTGGATATTAATTAATTCCGAAGCAAATATTGATTTACCACAGGTTTGATTTATTAGTATGATCTCAGTTCGTTGATTGCTTTTTTGGATTTTGGTAATTTTGTGCATTTCTTTCTGCAACTTGAATTGAAGGCCATTTTCCTGGAAAAGAAAAAGGGCGGAAGAAGACGCTTTTTCATTTCAACATTGGGTTTCTACATATTGCAGTAAATGGGGATGCACCCAATCCTGTAGCTTTTCGGCCAGTGATCTTTTCCCTCACAGTACAGTACAGACCCCTTCAACATCCTGCCACTGTTTTATTACCGTTTCAAATTTAATGTCAGTCTTTCGCTTCTGTCTCTTTCACACAATTTTGTTGATTTTTCTTGGGAAATGTGCTTGATCATATTACGGAGACTAGTATCAATTATAGTTATTTTGTAGTTGTTATTGTAGTTAAAAAATTTAGGCTTAGTACTTTGTATCACTTAAATTTTATTATTGTACGAATTTTGCTATTGTGTTTTGTTCTCTTGTATTTTGTCATTCTAGTTTTGAAATTTTGCTTAATCATTAATTGTTTATTAAATAAAAATTTACAAAATTAGACAAATTTGTAAGATTTCAAAAATAAAACGACAAAATGTGAAAGAAAAAAAATACGTGGCAAAATTTATAAAATAATAAAAGTTGAATGGCACAAAATGTAATAAGCCAAAAATCTAATGTCAGATTTGTTTATTTTATATTTTAGTAAAATTAATTTTAAAAAATAATTTGTATTTAGATATGATATTTTAACAAAAGAAATTATATTGATATAAAAAATTTAATTAAATTTATTTTTATCTTTATAAAATTCTCAACTTTTGATTTTAATTTATAATAAATTTTTTCACCTAAATTTAGTCTATCATTAATATAACGTGTAAATGTAGTCTTTGTTGTCATTTACCTACTGTTATACTATTGTGTGGAAAAACTTTTGTACCTCGTAAGATGCCAGGGTTATGGTCTTTTGTTGTTGCGTCACTTGCGTGAATAATTAGCTGAACAACTCAACTAGTTGCTCCAACTCGATTCCAAAATAAAGATAAGATGATTTGGTACCAAAAAGGGAAATTTGCTTCTCAGCTAATGAGTTTCCAAGTCACTTCAAAGAGCACTTGGTCTAGGTGAAAGTAAGATTGGTTAAAGCCTGAAAAAAAATTGTAAATGAAAGCCAGTAAATAAAAGCTGTAAATAAAGACAAAATAAATGATAAATAGGTTGTTTGATTGATTGGATGTGTGTAATTTAGCTTACAAAAACCAATTTACTGTGAGGCCAGATAACATTTACTTAGCCACTTTTTTCTATTTGACAATTGCCTAGATTGTTGCTTAGATCCTATGCAGCTAATTTACTGCCTATTTGGTACATCTGGCCGTTATATCTATTGATTTGGGCCTACTTTAGCTAATATGGTGGGTCCTTTTTGTTCAAAAATGGCTACAAACCCACTTGAATTTTTGGGCATGATCTTTGCATTATCCATTCTCCAGGAAACTGCTCCTAACCACCACTTTAATTTGTTGGAATCCTACTCCTATCCTCCTTCTATTTTTTGGGATATGTGAGCCTAACTGTTTTTTGACTTAGTCCATTATACTTTTCCTCAGAAGATCAAGGAGAATCTTATCACCCCAATAAATGCTATATTTCTCTCACAAAAAATCTAGCCCACAGTAAGGTTAGCCGTTTTCTTCCTAACATCTACCTTGGCATACCTAGTTGATTATATCCAATATCAAGGTTAGCCGATCTGCCTTCACATAACATCCTTATTCAACTAGCACTTACTTGTACCAAGTTCGGCCTGTATTAAACCCTAAACAACTACTCTCTTCTCCTAGCCGAGGTCTTCCTATTTTAACTTTTTAGGTGCCAACAATTGCCCCCTTGCATCCTTCGACTGATGGTGTAGAGAAGTTGGTCTAACTAGACAATTTTGTGAACAACAAATCCTTGCGATGATAAGCCAGTTATAGCTCCAATTCGGATAAGCCCACAATCATCTTGGTTAGGCCCGTTATCTTTTGGAATGGGATAAACTTGTTCAAAATTTAAAACCCATTATGAAAGGAAAATTAACCAATAGTTCTTTTTAAAATTCAAATGGTAACACTCCCTCGGGAATCCCAACAAACTCGGTAAATTCAAAATTTAAGGAGAGTAGCGACTAGTAATTCAGTTATTTAGAGGTTTAAATTTTAAACTCCACTTCTCTATATTAAAAGCTGCCCAGTTCTTTCATTGTTACAATTTCACCTTCACCATGCATGTTTGCTTCCTTTCCCCTTTTTCACCTTCATCAAAACCCTTCTTCTTGCCAAACCCATCATGTCTTTTGAATCTAAGTCGGATTCCCAAAATCGCACCCCAGATTTTGTTCTTGATCAAAAAGATTCCAGCTCACCCAGTATACAAGTTGAACCTAAACTTTTCGATTTTGACAACAAAGGGATCCTCCCGGGTCTACAAGCTAAAGGGAACTCTTTTTTTGTGAACCCAAGTTCTTTTGAGGTTACCTTAGGCATTGTCTTTCTTGACCATTACTTGAAGTCTACCGAATATCCCCTGCCTATAACCATCAATTGGTTCAAGCCCACTACCTTCCCCACGGTGTTGCACACTTAGCCCCATGCTACACAACCTTACAAGAGTTGGTTGACTAAAGTATCTGATGAAACCCCCAAAGTGGATCAATAATTTCAGCACCAATGAATAATAATTCGCAACCAAAAAGTGAAGAAAATAAAAGGTGGAAAAGGTGAGAAATGCTAGGAACGACGCCATAATCCGAAGATTGATAAGTCGAGAAGGATTCGCCACAAAGAATATAATTCTTTGATAAGAATCTAAAGGTTCAAAGCAAGAACCAAGAGAAGCAATGCTCACTCAATTAGCACAAAGCTAATCACATTCACAAAATGATTAAAAGTTTTCTTACAAGAGTCCTAAGGGTCTATTTATACTACAACTAGTAAAAAGCTCCAAACAAATAAAAAGGCCCAATACAACTTATATTAGGCCCAAACAAAGCAAACTAAAAACATAAGCTAGAAAATAAAAATAACTAAAGTCCACATAGCACCTAATTGAATAACACTTAGGTGCATACACAAGATCTACAAGAAGCCCAACAAGGCCCAATAACAAAATGTCCTAAAAGACAAAAAACAAGATAGTTAAGCCCTTCCGAGACCTCTATCACCCTCCGAGACCTCTATCATTCCCTCCTTCTTGAAAGAAATTCATCCACGAATTTAGCTCCTTTATTCGTACATTAAAAACAAAGCAAATATTAGTTTTCAATGAATAAGAACAATCCTACAATTATGGAGATTTGAATCCCTTGAAAGGGCAAATCTCTTATTATTTATGTGCTTATATATTCACCCTCCCGGATCAAATACAAGCCTAAAGAAATCATCAATCATTAATAAAATGAAAACCATCCAAAAAGAATGAGGAATATGCACCATCCATCTATCATTAAGCTGAGTGCCTCATGCTTATAGAACTCATTAGTCCCCATCTTTCCACAAACAACAACACACATAGAGGAAGTCTCATCATGATCATACAAGTCCAAATAATGTACATTAATCTCAAATCTTAAGGACTTTGCTCCACTACCTAAAGATAGTTCATGCAAACCATGAACATCATGCATTTCATAATTTTCATGCAAATGACAAGCAACATGTAAATCATAAGCCTTAAGAATGTTGTTGCACATTAAATAAAACATAGGATCTAGAGTTGGTGCAAGTTAAAATTTTCTCTTCTCTATGGTTGCATTGTTCCTCATGTGCATCCACCTCCTCTCCAAATTGTCTTGCCCATTGATCTTTTATGTATAATTCTTCCCTAGACATCAAAACAAAAGAATTTTTATGGTTAGATGCACAATCAAATTGACAAAGACAATTGAGCTTAACATCCAAATTAGAAGAAAGAATAAGAGTTTTGCACTCCTCCTTTGAGGGCTCCACTTTAATTTCTTGCACAAGAGAACTATCACTATCAAACAAAGGCTTAGAATATAAGTCATTGCATTCTTTCTTAGGAAGCTCCTCTTCAAGTCCTTTCACAAGAGAGCCTTCACATTCAAACAAATTGTTAGAATAAAAACAAGAATATTCATATTTTTCTTTATCTTTTGCTCTCTCCTTTTCTTCCAACTCCTTTTCCTTTTCTCTCAACTCTTTTTCTCTCATTTCCTTTTCTTTTTTCTCTATTTTTTTTATCTCATTTAATTCCTTTGTTAAATTCTTATAATATGGATCACTCATGAAACTCATATCAATAACTAAGTATGGGTGTTCCTTTTCTTTCTTGTCATTATTTTCTCACCCTTCACTCCTTTTGTTTTTCTCTTCTTCCTTTTGTTTGTCTTTTTCTTCTTTTCTCTCTTGCCCTCTTTTATCTCTCCTTCTTCCTAGTTTATCCATCCTCTCACTTATATCCTTATGACTTCTTTGTATTCTTTCAAATCCTTTATTATCCACCCTTCTCATGCTCTCTATTCCTTCTCCAAACTCATGATTTGTCATTCTAATTTGCTCCCCAAGTTTCAACAATCCCACCATTATGAAGCCATACCTACAAGAAAAGTTAGTTCACAAATAATAGAAATATGGACCTCTCCACTCAACTAAGTGTTTCACTCAAGGTTCACTCGTGTTTCACTCTTTATAGGCTTTTTCTATAATATGCACACTTGCCTTTTTTCACTCTTGTTCCTCTTTAGCTCTTACATAGAACCTCCAAGTTCAAATAAAGAAAATATTCAATGTGAAATATGTCACAAATTTCAAGCTCAACTTAAGAGGCCAAGAATAGAAATACTCTACACAAAACTAAGGAAATTTTAAAGACAAGCAATAAAAGCTAAAAAGAAATGAAAGTTTACTCAAATGAATGTCAAGTAAGACAAGAAGAAGACTCAAGGACAAAGATTTAACAAACAACTAAAGATAGATGAAGAACAAGTAACATTCCCTCACCAAAATAAAGATAAAAGTATATGAAAGAAAATTGTTATCACTATGAGAGTTAGATCACCAAAGAGGGCAGGCTTTTTTTTTTATAAATAGGCAAATTTTTTTTATACTTTTTTTTTGCAATTTGGCCCCCAAACTTTTTATAATTGCACTTGGGCCCCTAAATTTTTTGTATTTTCACTTTTGCCCCTATAAAATTGCCAATTGGTCCTTGAATATTTTCTTCATTTTTGGACCTTCAACTTTTTTATTTGCAAAATGCCCCAACTCTCTCCAAACAATTTTTAAAAAATCAAACAAGTATTCTTCTACAAAAAAATCTCAAGAACACTATGAGTGTTTTTCCCCAATTTCAAAATTCAAAACTCCAAAATTCAATCTAAATCCTAATCAATTAAATTTTACCTCAAATCAAGCATCTAGATGTAAAACAACTCACAAGAAGTATAGATCTAACACCAAAACATTAACTAACGTGGAATCAAATGTATCAAAATGTACATCTACACATGAACACAATAAGAACAAGATGAACACAACTACAAAATTTGACATGAAATTTGAAGGAAACAAGAAGAAATTGACTCAAAGACTAGATGGACACAAACAAAAAAGTAAGATACAAGAATTATGCAAGAGGACTCACAAATTTGCTGCATTGACGCAAACTCACCTAGCGATTTATGAAGGTTGCCAAGCGAAAGCGAACCAACACGAAATCAGTGCATGCACCAACCCAACGAGTTATGGAAGTCACCCAGCAAAAACGAACTAAAATTGGAATCACGAAATCAGCGACTTGTAATGCAAAATTAACACGAAATTTGGCACAATTGGATGTGTAATTGGTGTTGAATTTGGCTCTAGATACCAAATGATGAAACCTCCAAAGTGGATCAATAATTTCAGCACCAATGAGTAATAATTTGGAACCAAAAAGTGAAGAAAATAAAAGGCGAAAAAGGTGAGAAATGATAGGAACGACACCATAATCCGAAGATTGATAAGTCGAGAAGGATTCGCCACAAAGAATAGAATTCTTTGATAATAATCTAAAGGTTCAAAGCAAGAATCAAGAGGAGCAATGCTCACTCAATTAGCACAAAGCTAATCACATTCACAAAATGATCAAAAGTTTTATTACAAGAGTCCTAAGGGTTTATTTATACTACAACTAGTAAAAGGCCCCAAATAAATAAAAAGGCCCAATACAACTTATATTAGGCCCAAACAAAGCAAACTAAAAACATAAGCTAGAAAATAAAAATACCTAAAGTCCACATAGCACCTAATTAAACAACATTTAGGTGCATACACAAGATCTATAAGAAGCCCAACAAGGCCCAATAACAAAACGTCCTAAAAGGCAAAAAACAAGATAGCTAAGCCCTTCCGAGACCTCTATCAGTATCCAAATGCAAGGGCGAAACTTGGAAATGATGAGGGATTTATGATATGATCACGCTAACTCAGCATGACATGACTCCTAAACTAAACTTGATTTATGGGTTCCTCATCTTTTGGCGACTACTATCAACAGGTTTGTTCTTCTGTTTGGCGTGATGAGCCCTACCGTGTTCAACGTGGCTTGTAACACCCCCACTTTAACTTACTCGTTTGTTTTTCTAATTATTCTATGATTAACTATGAAAAATCAAATGAGAATCCCAAGGGTATAATTCTCACGGTTATATTCATATTAGCAAGTAGTATGTAGTTTATATTTTTTTTTATATTTTATTAGGTTAGGGCTCGAAAGCGATAAAACAACTAGTTCATCCTAAAAATTTGCTTAATAGGATAAAATAGTAAAAATTAGCTAGAGAGGTTTAAAAATTATTTTTGAATAAAATTTATATTCAAAATAATTAATAATAATTTTAGAAATTTTTTGGAAATTTATTGAGATAGTTTTTGTGAAATGACCAGGTATATCCTTAGCCAACTGTGAAAGTCAACATGAGACTTTTTAACTTCAAAGTATTTTGAAAAATTTATATTGAGTATATTTTAATTGTACCAATATTATTTTAAGTGAAAAATAGTGAAAATTCTGAAAAATATATTTATTTGACAAAAATTGGATTTACTAGTTAATAAATGCCTTTTTTAGTGAAAAATTATTATAAATAATATATACATGAGAAAAATCTGAAAAAAATTTGTAAGGCTCACAAAAATATGTTTGAAAACGTGGTGTGGCAAGATTTTCCAAAAACCTAGCCAAAATTCCTATCTAATTTTGTTGCAGTAAATTAATATTTAATTATTTTTAATATCTAATAATTATATAAATATTTTTTTTTATTTTTCAAACCTTTGACTGGTCTGGGGCGTCACCTCTCAGCCCACATGGGGAAAGTGCACACAAAAATGATATTCTATTGATTTTGATTCAAAATTTAAATCTAAAAGTACCTAATTTTGTCCTATAAACAGAACTCCTTCAACCACAACCCTATTACTCTCTTCTCTTTAGAAAATCAAAGCTCTCTCCCTCCCTCCCAGCTACTAGAACATGAGCTATCCCTCCTTCCCAAACTCTTGATTTTTTTTTACCTTTCATTAAAAGCTCTTCCATTAAGTTTAGGCTCCTAAACCTCCAAGCCACCTCTCCTCTTCTATTCTTCCACCAACAAACCATATTTGGAGGTAAGGGGGAGTGATGTTTAGGCTCTAAATTTGTTTCTTAATGGGTGTGTGTGTAGGTTATTCCTTAAACCCAGTTAGTTTACTAATCCTACTAGCTATTACTACTATGTAATAATTTATATTCTTGTTCATTTAAATTCTTGCTTTATTAAGTCATTTACTTTAATGTCCATTTATTTTCTTGTCTTGTTATTATTTCCATTATGTTGCCATTTATTTTTATTTTGTGCTTTATTTATATTTTTGCCCATTTACCTTATGTCATTTACTTTATTGTTTAATTTTTGCTATTTAAATTCTTGTCCTTTAGTTTCTTGCTTTACTTAATGCCATTTATATTTTGCCCATTTAAATTATTGCCATTTATCTTATTGTTATTTTAAAATTGTTATTTCTATTCCATTGTTATTTACTTAAGTTTTATCATATTGTTATCTTGATTATTGTCATTTTTTTTCGTTACTTTTATTCTTATTGTTGGCACCATATTATAACTTAATATCCTATTATGAATAACTATTAATGAACCTACTTTTATGCAATGCTAGCTATGTTCTTAAAGACCAATTTAAAGCTTTAAGATCACTTGGAATAACAAATTTTGGAACCCATTCCCTCTTAGGGGCTCTTGACCACATCATAAAAGGAAAGGATAAGAATTTTTTTTTATGTCAATTAGCTTATTAAAATGAGTAAGATGGTTGAGAAATAATGATAATTATAAAATAATTTTTTTTAGACCACTTAGAGAATGGTTCCATTTCTAGAAAGAAAATAAACAAGTTGGGTTTTTTCTAAAAAGGGCATTCGGCCCACAAAAAAAATGAAGTAAGAAGAAAATTCTTTTTAATTATTTATGCAAAATTTAGATTTTTATAATGTACTAAAAATCTAAGTGGCAAGGTAAAAATTCTATTTTGTATACAAAATGGGCTCATGACCCTTTTAAAAAGTAAAGAAGAAAGTGAGTTTCTTTTATTAAAATTAAGCATTCTTGATAATTACTTGAATTGGTTCAAATTGGTAAAAATGAATCTTAGGAAAAGTTGAAGAAAAGGTTTCTTAAAAAAGCAAGTTCTATTAAATTTTTGTGGATTAATTTAGGAAATAAAGTTTTGTCAAAATTAACTAAATGGACTTTAGGCACAAACTAGGAAAAGTTTTTAGAAATAAAGACCTTATTGGACAAATTTTAATTTGTTACCATTCAACTATTATTTTGAACAAATTATGGCTAGTATGGAAATAAATAAATAATCTTGTTCAAATAAAGTTAACAAATGTTTTGGTAAAATGCATGCAATTACATGATTTTCTTTAGTAAAAAAATTTAAGAAATTAGAAGTCTTCATTTTGTAAGATGAACACCCCAAATTTTAGTAAAAGGAAACAACTAGAGAGAAACTCTAAGTATGCTTTATGGTTGCAGCACAATCTGACCTTCCACATTAGAAAAGAACTTCTTTCAAATTTACTTACCATGTCCTAGTTATAATGGTAGATTGAAATTTTTTCCTTTAAAATAGTCTACTTTGAAAAGTTAGAAAAGGAGAAGGATAAGTAATTAAAATAAGAACTATAATAAATGTATGAATGTATGAGAATGAATATGTACGTCACTTTGATTATTGATATTTCCTTCCCTGTGATATTCGTATTGAATTATTTCTAAGTTTTATGTGAATATGATGGATGAATGAAATCTCTGTAATGAGTAACTCTGAGACTCTGCTAGATTATCCAGAGAGTATGTCTTGAAACTTAGAAAACAAAGTCATAGGAAAACCCCAATTGAGTTAGGACCATGTTGAGAAGCATGAGTGCCGGTGTTTAGGAAGTCACAGTTTGGTACACTGTGAGATGAAAGGCAGGGACCATTGTTCGGGTCTTGAGGGTAATGGTGTTGAGTTGTGAACATCCACCACAATCTGCGTCAATTAGTGTCCCGAGTCGATCGGCAGACCGGCTCGCGCCGTTTTGCATCTGATTGGGACACATCGCCGACCCCCATCCGCTTCCCTCCCGACAATTTTAAGCACTCTTTGACTCTCTTTTCAAAGTCCTTTTCATCTTTCCCTCGCGATACTTGTTCGCTATCGGTCTCTCGCCAATATTTAGCCTTGGATAGAATTTACCGCTCAATTGGGGCTGTATTCCCAAACAACCCGATTCACCGACAGCGCCTTGTGGTGCGACAGGGTTCGGGCACGTAAACCGACTTGGTAACCCTGACGCCTGCTCAGCATCACCATGATTGGTGGAGTGTATATCCCTGATGGGCGTGTGGCCTTTTCTCGAGGATGATGATTACGACATGGATGTCTATACCTTATGAGGGATCATACAAACTCCCAATTGCTTCTCAATAATTCTTGATGGTTAAGGTGAATCATCAGAGATAGGTATGGATCCATACATCAAGTAAAAGTTTGTAAGTCAGTGACAATAACATAGGTTGGACCTTAAGATTTCCCCGATTGCTTATTTAATTTGTTGTTTGTAGCCTATTAAGAAACGAATGATGCTTTTATAAAAACCTCACTCCTTTCTTTTTGCTTCTTTTCATATACGATTGTGGTACGAGCAAATGGATCTCTTTCACGGGATGGTGAACATCCACACATCATACTGCCCGCTAAGACTCTAGGTCTATGACCCAGTTACTCAATACTCGACTTCTTAGGGGTGGGTGACCTTCACCTTTATGTCCCCCATCTCGAACGTTTTCTTACCTATACGGCAGCTTACTTACCTATGACCTTATCTACTACCGCTCCTGACAACTATGTCAGAGGACCATAGGTCCCTCCACCATCACCTATAGACGTTGAGATGAATGACACTCCATTTCCACAGATGGATGTTGCTCTAGACGTCAACATCATGGTGATCCCTACACCGTACCTCCAGTACTATGAGCCACCAGTCGAGATCCCACTGTACCCTAACACCACCGAGTCTTCATTCGGTCCCTTTTATCATCCGGGTGAGAACTACGGATGGATCTTTTCTTCTTCCGAGGTTAGCAGCGTTGGTAGCTACGACGACCTTGGGCAGTTGCCCAATGGTCTTGTACCCTCTGATGACGAGGATGAGGATATGGTGGACACAGA
This sequence comes from Spatholobus suberectus, assembly GCA_004329165.1. NCBI lineage: Eukaryota > Viridiplantae > Streptophyta > Magnoliopsida > Fabales > Fabaceae > Spatholobus > Spatholobus suberectus. The sequence goes on along the minus strand of CM014729.1, from coordinate 49,662,414 downwards.
GGACACTGATATGATGGACTTTGAGGACACCGATATGATGGACTCCGAGGACTCACTGTGATGACGGTTTTGCTTGTGATCTTTTTGCATAGGATGGGGTAGCCTAGTATAGGTCTATACTACTCTGACATAGATTTTTTGTTGTATGGCTACGGGCAGATATCTAGGCTTTCTTTTGATGTATTTCCTATGTATGTACTTGACATCTGACCTTGTACAAAGGCTTGACGCATACATATATATATATATATATATATATATATATATATATATATATATATATGACGATGTTTATTTCACGGTTATGGTTCTTTATCTGTTGTCTCTTTATTTATTCCATAACTCCTAAAGTAAAAAAGAAATACAAATAGTGTGGTAAAATTTTAAGCATAGTTGACGTTTCTAATAAACAGATTAAGGAATAATTAAAACAATTAAGTACTTGTCTTATTATAGTAGGTGTTACATGGCTCTCATATCTGGACTTCCCATTATTGGAGACAAATTCCCTACTTAATATTCGGCAGCCACTGCGAACCTGGAAGTCAATTATTCAAACCAGACTAGCAGCTACTCCAACTTTATCACGGATAATGCCAAGTCTGACAATGGGGTGTTGGAAGCCGAACATAGTGGGTTCCTCTTGTATTGGTTCTGTAAATACTTCATGTGTTTGGCATCTAAAGCCATTGTCTCTGAATATTTGCACTTTGTCTCTTTGATCACATTAGGTAGACAACTCGTTCTTGGCACCCTTTTTCTGTCTGTGCTATATTATTCCATTTTTATGTTCTTAGAAAAATATTCAAATTGGACAAAATTTGAATATCATTTCTAGTCCACTTTGGTTTTTGCAATTATGGATTATGGGATACTTTGGTGACTTCACCATAGCCACTCTAGCTTCCATAAGTCATGGCATTCGACATGCTAACGATGCTTCTTTGGGTGAAGGTTTCCAAGGCAATGTTTGGGCCAACAAAAAGATCTCCGACTATGTTGAATGTAATGCCTGGCTGCTTTTAGGATCAATGACTGTCTCCACAAACCAACATAAGACTTTTCAGCGTACTTTGTCCTCACTCACATGCTTCTTAGGAAACTTCCCAAGAGGTCACCCATCCCAGAATTGCTCTAAGTTAAGCACGCTTAATTGTGAAGTTCTTAAGTGATAGGCTATTGAAAAGTAGATGCATCTTATTGGTATAGGTAACACTTATTAATTCCTTTAAGCTATCCTTAATTGTACAGTCTCATATCTGTACAGCCTCTGGATCCCTCTCATTTCACTATGTATTCGATTCATTCATGTGTCCCTCCTGCTAGAAGCCTGCCAGGAGCCACTCCTTGTCCATGCCTCATATCTTTTGCACCGGCGATCGCTCCTTACCCTCATCAGCACTCAGGATGTTACATGCCCACCAGCTTCCGCTTGATTCATCCTCGAACCACACCGTACTAGGAGAGAGGCCCTGCTTGATACCACTTTATAACGCTTGGCCACTTTCAGGATCAATGATTGTCCCCACAAACCAACACAAGACTTTTCAGCATGCTTTGTCCTCACTCACATGCTTCCTAGGAAACTTCCTAAGAGGTCACCCATCCCAGAAATGCTTCAAGTCAAGCACGCTTAATTATGGAGTTCTTAAGTGATAAGCTACTGAAAAGTAGATGCATCTTGTTGGTATAAGTAGCACTTATTAATTCCTTTAAGTTATCCTCAATTGTACAGTCTCATACTTGCACAGCCTCTAGATCCCTTTCATTTCACTATGTATTCGATTCATTCATGTGTCCTTCCTGTTGGAAGCCTACTAGGAGTTGCTCTTGTCTGTGCCTTATCTCTTTTGCACCAGCGATCACTCCCCGTCTTCATCAGCGCCCGAGATGTTACATCAAAGCCTTCTTTTCCATAATCCAGCCTCTAATTTCACCCCACCAATTAATCAACATCAACTTCCTAGGTGGCTCCTCACAAGCATAGATTTCGATTAGTTAGCAGGTTCCCTGTAGGGTTGTATTCTTGGGTGGGGGTTTATTCTGACAATTAGAGATTTGCTTTGTGGAGTGAAGCCGAATTTGCACAATAATAAGGTGTTTGTTGAACATTACAATCCTCAATGTTTTGCCCGCAAATTCGGCCTAATTCAAGGTATTCCCTTAACCTTTGGTTCTCAAGCAACCCCTTGGGATTGCCCCTCATTAACTGCTACACAAGTAGATGAATTGGTCCAGCTTAATGCTCAACAATTAAGCTCTTTTGAGTTCTTTAACTTCCCTCGATAACCAAGTTATATGTCGGCATTTGTCAATTGATGGCCCAAGGTGTTTCCTGAATTTGTTCCCACTTATTTGGCCTGTGTGTCCGGGACGACCACCCCTGAAGGTATTGGTCCTTTAGAACCAGATCCTTTGATAGTTCATTCTCTTACAACAAAGAGCCAACTTGCCCCATCTTCCTTTAAAGGAAAGTGCTAGTTGAGCAAAATCTGTTCGTTTCAGCAACCAAAGGTGTGTATCCCTAAATCGTTTATTGTCTTACTGAATTCAGCATTTCACACCTTCTTTTACTTAGCAGGCAAACAAACTACTAACTCCATAAATATTCCAGATTTGCCCACTTTTGTTTTGGTTACTTTGTAGCATCGAACTCATGCTTCTACTATTGCTGCCTCAGTTAAGGCTACTCTTGATAAGGTACTAAGGGTAAGTTGTGTGTTTAAGCTTCCATTATGCTAACTATTGAAAATAATTCCTATTTTTGTTAGAGGGCCAAAACTCCATTAACAGCAACTAGAAGTAAGCCTAAGTGTAGGCTTGTTGAGGGTGCCTTTGAGGCTAGAACCCCTTTTACCTTATTTGATTACAAGCTTCGACATTCGGCATGTTATGACTAATATTTACTTACTTTGCAGTCCACACCTGAACCAACTTCACCCACTGTGGCTGGTTCCCCTACTATTTTGACTATACTACCCATAGTTCAGGCTATCGAGCTATAATTTTAAGCTCCCCCAGTCTCTGATGAAGTGGTGACACAATCTTTCATGTTGCCAATGCTCACTGAGCCACCTCTTTCATAGGATTCTCTAATAGGCATTCATCTAGAACAAATAACCAAATATCTGAATGTAGAGATCCCTATAGATGCTAATATTATCACTTCGCTTCGCCTCTCCTTGCTCAAATTGTCTCATTCATCAATTGTCTTTGAGGCTAGCCGAAAAACATTTAATGAGATGACTCTTCAACTTGGTGATATTGTGTTCAGTTAACCAATGAGTCAACAAAGGTATAACTTGGCTTCGGGGAACCTTACTCAACTCAAGACTCTTCAAGAACAAAAGGCTGCTCACCAAGCCACTTTCAAGCCATGGTGAATGAAAGGCAAATTGACTTGGCAGAACAAGCCTAGATGAATCAAAGAATTAGCAAGCTGACTACTGCACTTGATGCGATCCATACCGACATGAAAAGGTTAGTTCACAAATAATAGAAATATGGACCTCTCCACTCAACTAAGTGTTTTCACTAAGGTTCACTCATGTTTCACTATTTATAGGCTTTTTCTATAATGTGCACACTTGCCATTTTCCACTCTTGTTCCTCTTTAGCTCTTACAAAGAACCTCCAAGTTCAAATAAAGAAAATATTCAATGTGAAATATGTTACGAATTTCAAGCTCAACTTAAGAGGTCAAGAATAGCAATACTCTAGACAAAACTAAGGAAATTTTAAAGACAAGCAATAAAAGCTAACAAGAAATGAAAGTTTACTCAGAGGAATGCCAAGTAAGACAAGAACAAGACTCAAGAACAAAGATTTAACAAACAACAAAAGATAGATAAAGAACAAGTACATTCCCCCCACCAAAATAAAGACATAAGTATATGAAAGAAAATTGCTATCACTATGAGAGTTGGCTCACTAAAGAGGGCAGGTTTTCTTTTATAATTTGGGCATTTTTTTTGCAATTTGGTCCCCAAACTTTTTATAATTACACTTTGGCCCCTATATTTTTTTGTATTTTCACTTTTGCCCTTGTAAAAATTGTTAATTGGTCCTTGAATATTTTCTTTTTTTGGCCTTCAACTTTTGTTATTTACAAAAACGCTCTAACTCTCTCCAAACAATTTTTACAAGATTAAACATGTATTCTACCACAAAAATGTCAAGAACACTATGAGTGTTCTTACCCAATTTCAAAATTCAAAATTTCAAAATTCAACTTTAAACCTCCAATCAAATAGTTTTTACCAAAATTTAAGTGTCTATATGTGAAACAACACAAATCAAGTATGGATTTAACACAAAAACATAAACAAACATAAATCTAGATGAATCAAAATCTAGATCTAACAAGAACAAAAACTATATAGAATTGACACAAAATTGGATGAATTTAGAAGAGATCAACTCAAATAAAACTAAAATAACACAACAAAAACAGTAAGACACAAGAATTATGCAAGAAAACTCACAAATTTTCTGAATTCGCAACTTCAACGTCACACCCGCCCAGCGGGTTACGGAGGCCGCCCAGCGGACACAATACAATCAGCGATTTACAATACAAAATTAACACGAAATTTGGCACAATTGGATGTGTAATTGGTGTTGAATTTGGCTCTGATACCAAATGATGAATCCCCAATTATGGATCTAAAAATTCAACACTAATGAGTAACAAATCGAAAGCAAAATTAGAAGGAAAGAAAAAGAACGAAAAAGATAAGAAATGGATAAAACGACGCCACAATCCGAAGATTGATAAGTCGAGGAAGATTCGCCACAAAGGATAGAATTCTTTGATAAGAATCTAAAGGTTCAAAGCAACAACCAAGAGGAGCAATGCTCACTCAATTAGCAAAAGCTAATCACATTCAATAATGTCAAAAGTTTCTTACAAGATGTCCTATAGGCCTATTTATACTATCACTAACAAAAGGCTCAATCAAACTAATAAAGGCTAAAACAAACTAAAACGCCTAATACAAATGAAACTAAAACATAAGCTAGAAACTAAAATTAACTAAGGTCTATTTGGCACCTAATTAAACAACACTTAATTGCATAAAAAGGTTCACAAAAAGCCTAACAAGATTCAATCCAAAAACAACCTAAAAGACAAATAACAAGATGGCTAAACCCCTTCGAAACCTCTGTCACATAGTGAAAAGAGGCCGCCATATTATTAATTTGATTTTTCATTTTCTGTGTACATTTTGTATTTGCAAGTGAATGAATGTGATTCCCTAAGATTTTAGTGATGGCTTTATGTTTGTGCACGGCTACTAATGTTGATAACAACTAACAAAGTTGTTGAGCTACCTTCGCTTTCTTTCAATTACTTTTTAGGCTTAATTATGTTTTTAGTCTCCAAAATTTGAGAAATGTATTTTTTTAGTTTCCCAAATTAAAAATTAATCTTTTTAGTCCCTCAAATTTTAAAAATTCCTATTTTGGTCCTTTTGGACCACTTACAGTATCATTTATAGGGTAAATTGAGTTAGTTGTGCAGCATCAATTAAGTTTAGTGTAATATTTTTACTGACAAGGACATTACTAGGTGGGTTTTGTGTGGTAGATTCACTAACTACATTTGGGCAAAAGGACCAAAACAGAAATTTTTAAAATTTGAGGGACTAAAGATTAATTTTTAATTTGAGGGACTAAAAAAATATATTTTTCAAATTTGGAGGACTAAAAACATAATTAAGCCTATTTTTTAAAAGGTTAGTGGTGAACTAAATTGCCACCCTTTGATGATACCTCCCTCTATTATGCTTCCCAGTATATAAAAATTTCGAATATTATTTTTGGATGCAAACATAATAATATTTCTAAACCCAATTATAATATATTTAAGGAAAATGATTGATTTGGTGAATGTTTCCTCATATGAAAATAGTGGTTTGAAATATTTATTACATGCATAGGTAGAAAAACAAATTAAATATCATAGCAAAGAATTTTTTTAAAAGATTAGTTAGCTGCGATTTAAACCATAATTAAAATTATGAGTAACATTTGACATTGAGTGGGGTTTGTAAACCTTGAACACAGGTAATTAACATGAATACAGGAAATTATCTATGTTTTTTTTTTTTTTTTTGTAAATACAGGACCTATGGTTTAATAAGTTTCGATAATTACCTAGGGTTTTGTGAGCCGCAGATAATTACCTACGATTACTAAACCATGAGTAAGTATTGTAATTATCCATAACTGTTAGAAACTGTCTATAACATGTTTGCCACGAATGAATTATCTGTGATTCACGCAACAGTGAGTAATTTTTCTTTTGGGAGTTTAATTAAACCGTGAGTATGACTATAAATAATTGCAAGTAAGTCATTTTTTTTTCTTGTAGTATTAAAAGTACTAAAATATAATCGCTAATAAAGGGTTACTCAGTTATTTGTTTAATCACTAATAAAAGTCTCACAGACTTAATACATTAGTATTTTTGTATCAAAACTGCTAATAAACATACGCTAATAAAAGCTTTCTTATGATAATGTTAATGACTTTTCAAATTTTTTATTAGGTTTGTTCACATTTGATCTATAATTTTTTTCAGATATTTCACAAAAGGGAAAAAAAATAGCTTCTATTAGAAGCCAAAATTTACTCCAAGTAAATAAATTTTTTTGTAGAGAATCTAATTTCCTTTTTGTAATAAAATGCAACGTGTTTTTTTTTAAGACCATACAAATCGAATGAAAAGCAGTGTAAGTTCGTGTTGTTGGATTCTACGTTGGCAGTAATCGGATATGTTCCTTGCAATCTCTTCATACTTTCCAAAGCATTTTGGTAGTTCACATTACTGTTTATTATTCTTATTTTATTCAAAAATTGGTGTCCACGGGGTTTCCGGGTTCCTCTCTTTATGCTCTGTCATTATTTTAGGATCAATATCAATTTAATATTAGTACTAGCAAGTTGCAACAGAAATTAAGTTTCTCGTACAGATTAATGCAAACAAGGTTGGCAAAAAAAAAAAAAAAGAAGAAGAAAAGCTGTGAAGTTGATTCCTTTGGTATATTAGTCAAACGTGGATGCCAAACAGTGATGAGATGGAAAGGTGGTGCTTTCTACGGATATGATCTAGTGCTTCTAAAATTATTTATTGCCATTTGGCCAACGATAGGGTGATTCTCTGGTGACGGAAAACGCACACACGAGAGTTCGCCATAAAAAAGAAAAAGAAAGAGATAGAAAAAAGAAATATACACACAAGAGAAGCGAGCATCTATCTTTAGCAGTGATGAAATATTTTTATATAGTTATCACCAAAAAAAAAAACGTATATAGTGCTCAAGGTATTCAAAGTTTCTTTCTTAATTAAAAGAGTTTGAGAAGAGCAGATTAACAAATTAGATAAGAAAAATGATTGTTAATACGAAAAAGCTTTTATGAACTTTAAGAAATTTTTTTACCAACAAAAATATTTTCTTTTTGGATAGTTCAAGGGTATTTCAACCCACAGTACAATTACAGTATAAACTTTAAGAAATTAAACAAATAGAAAATCCCATATATGGCAGGTCATATGCTCAAACCTTCATTTGTCTATTTAGAGTAAGTAAATGTAAACCTCTTGTAGATATTTTTTGAGTGCATAAATTTTTCTTATCTTGAATGGAGACATCATCCCCTTCTTTCAAAATTATTATTATAGAAGGAAAAAATAGATTTTACTAAAATTTGACCAATTACCATACGTGTTCTATTTTTTATTGTAGGTTTTAAATTCGCTTATTTTCGTATAAATTATTTTCGTGATCATTAGCATAGTTGAATTAGATGTTGTTTTCTCCCAATTGTTTTCTCGCCTTTTTTCCCCTCGGAGGCTTAAATACAGGCTTACGTTTTTTAAATAGTACTACGAACCCGAATTCAATAATTAATCTTCTAGGAATGTAAATGTTTAGTTTTGATTGATTATTTTGGAAAATAAACAGATTTATCCAAAAAGTAAATTAAAGTAATTTGAGTTGAAGCATTAAAATTTGTTAAATTATTTCTATGCTAAGAATAACTTTTTTTCTAAAAGCAAATTGAGTTCTTTAATTATTGTTTTTGGATTATTGTCAAAATTTTGGGAGATAAATGCTCACGACCAAATAACATTTTTAATCATTTCATATTTCTTTTTTCTACTTTCAAACAAAGTTCTTTAGCTTAAAATTTGTTACGAACTAATTATGTATCTAATCATAAAATATTTTACTCAACACTACTTTTCTTGAAATATTCGTGGCATAGAAAAGGTTGATTCCAATTAAGAATTCACCTATTGAATCAAACTTTATTGAAATTGTTTCCTAAGAATATTATTTCTTATTTATAATTTATAATAATTAAATTATTTATCAAATATGGCTTAATGAAATGAATGTAAGTCAACTCATGATGCATGCATGCCTTAATATGGATGTCCGATCTATATGTACTATACCTCTTCTTCTTTTTTTCCAATTATTGCACATCTTGTGCTAAGTTGGAATATGTTTAATAAGAATCATTTGCCTACCAAAAATAAAAAATGGATATCCAATCTATTTAAGCTAATATAACCCATGTAGTAGAAGCAAGAGAAGAAAGAAGCATAAAGTGTTGAGAAATATCAAATTGCTTTCTGCATGGAAAAAAGATTGGTAGACATCCTAATCTCATTTGACACATGGAAAAAGAAAGAGATAAAAGAAAGAGAAATATAAATATGATAAGTACATGATGTGACAAAGAAGAAAGAGATAAAAAGAAACAAAGAGTGTCAAAATACGTGTTTGTAACATGTAGGTATCCATATATCATTGTTCTTGTGCATGTGTGCTTGTATAATTATTAGTAATTAGAGAAAAGTCTCACAAATAAAAGAATAAATTTAAAATAATTCAGCCTAACGTGTTTGCATTTATAGGTGAAATGAGTTAAATCTACATACAAAACTAGATTACAATATATATAATGTCTGACACTATTAATATCTTCTAATCAATAGTTATTTCACCTTTATCACTACATCTCATTGTTGTCTGAGTCTCTTAATCTTTCTTATGGCTCAAATAACTCTCTAATATATTTTTAACTCATAAGAACTTACTTAACAAGTAAATCATTTTATACATCTAAGAAATGATTTCTATAACAATTTTTCACTATAACCCAACTAAACACATTTTTAAGTTCATTTTCTATTTATATTTGAAAATAAAAACAAAATATAGGAGAACAAAACATGCTTGATGATTGTCATATAATATCCTCGCCAAGAAACTGAGAATTTGATGGCATCCCAAACAACAGACCATAAATATTTTATCATTATTCGTCCCTCAAATTAAATCCCTAATTAACCAATACAATATAATGACGTTGTATATATATGCATACGAGTTGTATTTTATATAGTAGTATGCAAGTGTTTCTAATGACAATGTGTTTCTTACAACGTCTTTTTCCTTTGAGGAGATCAAAGATATGGTATATATGGAGTTGTGTAGGGAACAAGAGCTCAAGACCTAATGGTTTTAACTTCTCTTTCTATAAAAAATCTTGGGACACTCTTAAGGATGAGGTATGTGAAATTTTTCGTCATGCTAAGCTTCCAACCTTTCATCATCGTTTATCACCTTGGTGCCTAAAAACGATAACCTTCAGATGGTGTTTGAGTTCAAACATATTTCTCTTATTAGTAGTATTTATAAAATTATACCAAACTTATGGCCAGCCAACTAAAAAAGGTTTTAGGATTTATAATTTCCTCTTGCCAAACTACTTTCTTGCTGAACTAGCAAATCATAGATGGTGTGCTGGTGGTTAATGAATTGGTAGACTTAGTTCAAAGGAGTAGGAAGTAGTGTTTTATTTTCAAGGTTGACTTCAAAAAGGCCTACAACTCTATAAATTGAGGTTTTCTTGATTACATGATAAGGAGGTTGGGTTTTTGTGAAAAGTGGATAGCTTGGATCCAAGCATATGTGTTTCATAGAGCATTATCTACACTAGTTAATGGATGGCTAACAAAGAAGGTACATATGTTTAGGAGATAAAGGCAAAAGGACCCCATGTCTCCTTTTTTGTTTTCGATTATTGTTGAGGGTCTATGTGGCTTAGTGGACATTGCCCTCTCTCGGAAAATTTTCTAGTGTCTTAGTTAAGGACAAAATCAAAATTTCATTGTCTTAGCATGCAGCTAATACTTTGATGGTTGGGGAAGTAATTATAGAAAACTTGTTGGCGCTTAAGGCTATTCTCCAGGGGTTTGTGTTGAACATGACCTCTAGGCATGTTAATTGCTTAAATTTTTATATGAAGACAAAGTTAAAGCCAAAAGAGTTTTAATGAAGATAAAGCAAAAGCCAAAAGGAATTCAAGAATACAAAGCAAAAAGCAAAAAGAAAGGAAGAAAATAAAGCCAAGACAAAAATATTTGTGAAGACAAAGAGTCAAAGTCTTAGGAAAATGTATAAGGCTTATCAATTCTAGCTAAGTTTGGCTTAAGGGGATACTTTGATGAAGCATAAATTGAATTTAAAATAAAAAGAAAAAGAATTTTCATTGAAAACACATTCTAAGCTAACATTGGCTTAGGAATCGATTCCCTCTATTTGGAATCAATTCCCACGAAGAGTAATTAAGTGTTATTTATGAAAATCAATTTTTGAGCATAACTTCTCGTAAGGAATAGATTCCATCTTTGGAGGAATTGATTCCCACACGAAGGAATTGATTCTCCCAAGATGGAATCAATTCCTAACAGTCAGATTTTGAAAATAAGAAAAGATTTGATTTGATATTTAATTGATATCTTTTATTATCAAATCTTATCCTTCGATTTTGAAATTAATTGCCTTTTACCTTTTGAACCCCTATGTATAGAATGGTTTTCATTAATCAAGAAGAGATGATAAATTAATTGAGAAATTAGGGTTATTTTGCCTGAGCTAAATTTTAGATAGAATTGTGAATCATAGTGTTTCAATTTGTGATATCTCTAATTTGAGGGTGATTAATATCTTTGATTTGCTTTTTTGTGAAATCCAAGGGTAGGTGTCCCTTGGTGGTTCTAAGAAATGGTTTTTCCTAAGTTCTGAGTGTTGGGCGTCACCTAGGTTTACATGGTAGGCTCCCCTGTGGTACCCTAAGATAGGTTTTGCTAGTCGGTGATTAGAGTGATAAGGTGAGGAGCATTCCACGTAGGGTTGTCAAGATAAGGGTCCTTATGTGCAAAAAGCTTACTGCATTATAAACTCTAATCTAATAGTGGATAAATATAAAGTGTGGCTTGGGGACTAGATGTAAGTCACAGTTGGTGACCGAACCCAGATAAATCTCGATGCACTCTTCTCTACCCATACTCTTTTACTATTTTAATTACTCGCTTATTTGATTCATCACGTTTTTACTTTGATATTTGTGAATTGAATCAATTTGGGGTTTCTCTCTTTGTCTCTTTTTATAATTATATTATTTACGATTTGTGGTAATTGCTTTGTGAAAAAGTTTTTATTATAATTCAATTCACCCCCTCTTAAGTTATTGAGGCCACTTTGTTAACAGTTTGAACTTGTGTCTGGATTAAAGATAAATATCGAAAAAAGCAAGTTTTTTGGCATTAATGTGGAAAGTTCTTTTCTAATAGAAGCTACAAATTTCTTGCATTATGGAATTGGGAGCCTTCTTTTCCAATTTCTTGGGTTACTGGCATATTATAGAGTTAATGAAATGTCAATTAATAATGTGGAAATGATGAACCCCAAGCTGGATCTTAATTTTCAACACCTTAAATTTTCCCAAATTGAATCCACAATACATAATTTGAAGAAAAAGAGAAAATGAAAAAGAAAAGGAATGGAGAAGATGCCACAATCAATTCATGATTGATGAGTCAATGAGAAATCACCACAAAGAAATTGTTCTTTGATAAGAATCTAATGGTTCAATCCAAGAAGCCTAGAGAGAACACTCTTTTAGCAAAAATGCTATCAATTTCTTAATTTCTCAAAAAGTGTCTACAAAGTGCCCATAAGGACCTATTTACACTAACATTAAAAATAAGGCCCAAATGCCAACAAGCCCAAAACATAATAGGTCTAAACATAGTCAACTAAAAATTTAAGAGCTAACAACTCCGCTAAAGCCCAACAAAGACCCAATATAAAAGAGCTAAAAAAATGTAAGGAAATCCTAATCTAAAATATGGCTCCAATTTATTATCTTCAAGATTCCAAGGCCCTCTTCTTCCTTTTCCATGAATGTGTTGAGCATCTTTTCAAGTTCCTCTTGAATCTTCCTTCTCCTTCCTCTAGTCATAGGACCTTCCACATCTATCTCTTGTTCCTTGAAGTCCTTGGATAGTCCTCTATCATCCCCTCCTTCTTGAAGAGAATTTGTCTTCAAATTTGGAGCATGGGTGCCTACATCACAAAAAGACAAGTCACTAACATTGAAAGTATTACTAACACCAAGTCAATTTTGTGAGCATTGTCATTAATGTGCTCCAACACTTGGAAAGGACCATCTCCCTTTTCGTGAAGTTTGGATTTCCTCTTAGAAGGAAACCTTTCCTTCCTCAAGTGTACCCAAACCCAATCACCGGGTTCAAACACCATCTTCTTCCTCCCTTTGTTTGCTTGTTTTGCATATTGTTCCATCTTCTTCTCAATTTGAGCCTTCACCTTCTCATGTAAGTTCCTAACAAAAGTGGCTTTAGAAAGGTCATTTCTATTCATCATAGAAGAAACGTTAGGCAATGGCAACAAATCAAGAGGAGATAAGAATAAACAACCTCAAAAGGAGAATAAGAAGTAGTAGAATGAACAACCATATTGTAAGCAAACTCAACATGTGGTAAACAATCTTCCCAAGTTCTCAAAATTTTCTTAACAAAACACCTAAGGAGTTGAGATAAAGTTCTATTAACCACCTCCATTTGCCCATCCATTTAAGGATGACATGTAGTAGAAAAGAGAAGCTTAGTACCAAGCTTTTCCCACAAAGTCTTCCAAAAGTGGCTTAAGAACTTGGAATCCCTCTCCAACACAATGCTCCTAGGCAATCCATGTAGGCGTACAACTTCTTTAAAGAACAAATTTGCCACCACACAAGCATCATCCACTTTGTGACATGGTATGAAATGGAGTATATAATCACATCTTTGAGAACCTATCACCATAACAAAAATGGAATCCTTCCCCCTCTTGGATCTTGGGAGACCAAGCACAAAGTCCATGGATAAGTTGATATAAGGGGAGTTAGGAATAGGTAATGGAGTATATAATCCATGATGCATGACCCTAGATTTAACCTTTTTACACACTAAGCACCTATCATAAATTTTATGCACATCATGCTTCATATGTGGCCAAAAGAAATGTTCATGCAAAATGTTCGAAGTCTTAGTAACCCCAAAATGTCCCACAAACCACCATCATGTGCTTCTCTAACTAACAACTCACGTAAGGAACTCTTAGACACACACAATCTTTTATCTTTAAAGAGAAATCCATCATGCCTAAAGAATCCATTATGAGCAACCTTTTCACACAAAGCATACAAATTAAAGAAATCATCATCATAAACATACAACTCCTTTATGTGATCAAACCCAAGCATCTTAGTCTCAAGCATGGAGAGTAAAGAATACCTCCTAGAAAGTGCATCGGCTACCACATTAGCCTTGCCTTGCTTATGCTTGATCACATAAGGAAATTGTTCCAAAAACTCCACCCACTTGGCATGTCTCTTGTTGAGCTTTCCCTGGCCCTTTAAATGCTTAAGGGTTTTATGATCACTATGTATCACAAATTCCTTAGGTAAAAGATAATGTTGCCAAGTTTGTAAAACTCTCACAAGTGCATACAACTCTTTATCATATGTGGAGTAATTCAAATGACCACCCTTCAACTTTTCACTAAAATAAGCAATGGGATGCCCTTCTTGCAACAACACACCCCCTATCCCCACATTAGATGCATCACATTCAATCTCAAAAGATTTAGCAAAATTAGGCAAAGCAAGAATAGGTGCATGTGTTAATTTATCTTTCAAGCTATTAAAAGCCTTCTCTTGTTCACCCCCCACTTAAACCCCACATTTTTCTTTACAATTTCATTTAAGGGGGAAGCTAGTGTGCTAAAGTCTTTCACAAATCGCCTATAGAAACTAGCCAAACCATGAAAACTCCTCACCTCACTCGCATTTTTAGGTGTAGGCCAATCTCTAATAGCTTTTACCTTTTCCTTATCAACTTGCACACCTTTAGAACTCACAACAAAGCCAAGGAACACTACTTGTTTAGTGCAAAATGTGCATTTGTCCTTATTGGCATACAAACCATCTTTCCTAAGCACTTCCAAGACACTCCTAATATGGCCCAAATGATCATCCAGAGTCAAACTATACATCAAAATATCATCAAAATAGACAGCCACAAACTTTCCAATGAAATGTCTCAATACATGATTCATAAGTCTCATGAAAGTGCTAGGTGCATTAGTTAGGCCAAAAGGCATGACATACAATCCAAACTTAGTTTTGAAAGTAGTTTTCCACTCATCACCTTCTTTCATTCGAATTTGGTGATAACCACTTTTCAAATCTATTTTAGAGAAATAACAAGAACCATGCAACTCATCCAACAAATCATCAAGTCTAGGGATTGGATGTCTATACCTCATGGTTATGTTGTTGATGGCTCTATAATCCATGCACATTCTCCATGTTCCATCCTTCTTTGGCACCAAGATAATGGGCATAGCACAAGGGCTCAAGCTCTCTCTCACCCATCCTTTTTGTATCAACCCTTCCACTTGCTTTTGAATCTCCTTAGTCTCTTTCGAATTGCTCCTATATGTGGGTTTATTAGGAAGTGAAGCTCTCGGAATGAGGTCAATTTGGTGCTTAATTCCTCTTAGTGGAGGCAAGCCATGAGGAATGTCTTTAGGAAAGACATCCTCAAACTCCTTCAACAAAGCTTCAATACCTAAAGGCAAAGTCATAGTAATGGAAGACAAACACAAATCATGAGGCATTAGCATTAACATAGGTTGCCTTGCAAGCATCACTCTCCTCACCTTTTTAGCTCTCATAAACAAACTCTCCACTTTTCTCTCAACTATCTTTTCACTCTTCTTTTTTCTTTCACTATTTTCTCTCTTTTTATTCTTTTTGTTTTTCTCATCATCTTTTTGTTTTTCTTTCTCTTCTTTTCTCTATTGTTCTCTTTTCAATCTCATTTTTATTTGGTCCTCACAAACCTCACTTGGAGACAAAGGTGTGAGGGTAACCTTTGTTCCTTTATGTACAAAAGAGAATTTGTTAGTTAAGCCATTATGCACAACGTCCCTATCATATTGCTAAGGCCTACTAAGCAAAAGGTGGCTAGCCTCCATAGGGACTACATCACAAAGAATTTCATCAAAATATTTACCTATGGAGAAACACACCAAAACTTGCTTATCTACAACTATTTCTCCATTCTCACTCAACCATTGGAGTTTATAAGACCTAGGGTGAGGGGTGGTTTTTAGGCCAAGTTTCTCCACTAACCTAGCACTAGCAACATTAGTACAACTCCCCCTATCAATAATCAAAGAACATAATTTTCCCATAACCAAGCACCTAGTATGAAAAATGTTCTCTCTTTGTGTTTCATCCCTATCCTTACAAACATTCCCCATAAGCCTCCTAACCATCAAAAGGTCTCCCTCATGGGGTGGGAGGTCACCATCACCCTCACCCTCACTAGATGAGCTAGACTCACTAGATGAGGGTGCACTAACCACATCACCATTATCCAAAACAATCATAGTCCTCTTATTAGGACATTGGGAAGCAATGTGACCCTTCCCTAAACATTTAAAGCACTTAATGGAACTAGATTTAGAAGGATTAGAAGTAGAGTTAGGAGGGGTTTTACCACTTGAAGAACTCTTCTCTTGAAGTTTGGATGAAGAACCCTCCTTGAATTTGTCCTTATCCTTCCAAGATGAAGAAGTATAGGAGGAAGACTTCTTGAATGATTGCTTCCTCTTCAATTGTTGCTCCACTTTGATGGCTTGGTGAATGAGCTCTTCCATGGTGGCATAATGTTGCAACTTCACAATGTTTTGAATTTCCCTATTAAGTCCATGCAAAAATCTAGCCATGGTTGCCTCTTGGCTTTCCTTCACTTGAGCTCTTATCATTGCCATCTCCATCTCCTTATAGTAATCATCCACACTCCTTCCTCCTTGTGTAAGCCTTTGGAGTCTATTATGAAGATCTCTCCCATAGTATGAAGATCTCTCCCATAGTAAGAAGGTACAAATCTATCCCTCATGGTTCTCTTCATTTCTAACCAAGTGTTCACCATAGGCCTCATCATCCTCATAATGTCATGTTTCACTTGGTTCCACCACACCATAGCATATTCTTCAAACTCCAATGAAGATCTCTCCAATGAAGCCAATCTAATTTTCTTTTCTTCACTATAGTCATAGCATGAAAATATTTACTCCACTTTCATCTCCCACTCAAGGTACACTTCCAGGTCACAAGTTCCTTGAAAACTAGAATTTAACCTTCATTCCATCCATGTTATCCTTTCTATTATTTTCTCCCTCTCTATGTCCTCCTCCAAATCTCCCTCTCCTATGTCTCCTATGCCTCATTTCTTCCTCATCTTCCCCATAACCTTCGTCACTCTCATAAGAAGATGAAGTATACCTCCTTCTCTCCACATTTTCCAACCTCACGCTCATATCTTCATTACTCTTTTGCATCATCTCCCACCTTGTCTGATTCTCCCTTTGAATTGCTTCTAACTTTGCATCATTTTCCACTCTCAACCTCCTCATCTCCTCCCCAATTTTAATCATCTCCACCATTAGCTTTGCAGATTTAGGAGATAGTGGATCACTACTCATCATTGGTGAAGTCATACCTACGCAAAATGGTTAGCACAAATAATAAAAATCAAAGAATCCTCTCCACTCTCTAAGTGTTTACACTCAAGTCACTCGTGTTTCACTTTTTCAAACTTTTTCTATAATTTGCTCTCTCGCTTTTTACCACTCTTGTTCCTCTTAAGTTCTTGAAAAGAACCACCAAATTTCAATAATAAAGAAATTCTATGTGAAATATGCCACGAGATCCAAGACCAACTCAAGAAGCCAAAAAAGAGGAAAACTCAATGACAAAACTAAGGAATTTAAATGACAAACAATAAAAGCTATAAGAAATGAAAGGAACACTCAAAAGAAAGCCAAAGGAAGACAAAAGGAAGACTCAAAGACAAAGAAATAAGAACAAGTAAGGAAAATGAAGAGCATGTGTATATCCACCACAAAAAACAAGTTAAAGTATATGAAAGAAAAATAATATCACTATGAGAGTTGGCTCACTAAAGAGGGCAGGTTTTTTTTTATAATTTGGTCAATTTTTTTTATAATTTTTTTGCAATTGGCCCCTAAACTTTTTATAATTGCACTTGGGCCCCTAAATTTTTTTATATTTTCACTTTTGCCCTTATAAAATTGCCTATTGGTCCTTGAATATTTTCTTTTTTTGGACCTTCATTTTTTTTATTTGCAAAAAGGCCCCAACTCTCTCCAAATTTTTTTTTTTAAGATCTAACAAGTGTCTTACTACAAAAATCTCAAGAACCTCTAAAACACTATAAGTGTTTTTCCCCAATTTCAAAATTCAAAACTCCCAAAATCAACTTTAAACCTTCAATTAAGTAATTTTCACAAAAATTTAAGTGTCTGTATATGAAACAACACAAATCAAGTATGAATTTAACACAAAAACACCAACTAACATGAATCTAGATGGATCAAAATCTAGATCTAAAAAGAACAAATCAAGAACAACAAGAACAAAATTGCAGAGTTTGACACAATTTAGATGAAACAAGATGAGAATAAAACCAAACAAGCTGGATGAACAACAACTAAGGCAAAACACAACGAATTAAGCAATGAAAAATTCACAAATTTGCTATCGCACCCACCTAGCAGGTTATAGAGGCCGCTCGACAGAACGAACCAGAATTGGAACCATGAAATCAACGACTTGCAGTGCAAAATCACATATGAAATTTGGCACAATTGGATGTGTAATTGGTGTTAAACCAGGCTTTGATACCAATTGATGAACCCCAAGGTGGATCTTAATTTTCAACACCTTAATTTTTTCCAAATTGAATCCACAAAACATAATTTAAAGAAAAAGAGCAAATGGAAAAGAAAAGGAATGGAAAAAATGCCACAATCAATTCATGATTGATGAGTCAATGAGGATTCGCCACAAAGAAATTGTTCTTTGATAAGAATCTAATGGTTCAATCCAAGAACCTAGAGAGAACACTCTCTTAGCAAAAATGCTATCAATTTCTTAATTTCTCAAAAAGTATCTACAAAGTGCCCATAAGGACCTATTTACACTAACACTAAAAATAAGGCCCAAATGCCAACAAGCCCATAACATAATAGGTCCAAACATAGTCAACTAAAAATTTAAGAGCTAACAACTCCACTAAAGCTCAACAAAGGCCCAATATAAAAGAGCTAAAAAATGCAAGGAAATCCTAATCTAAAATATGGCTCTAATTTATTATCTTCAAGCTTCTAAGGCCCTCTTTTTCCTTTTCCATGAATGTGTTAAACATTTTGCCAAGTTCCTTTTGAATCTTCCTTCTCCTTCCTCTTCCATGAATGTGTTAAGCATTTTGCCAAGTTCCTTTTGAATCTTCCATGTCTTGCTTTACATGGGAAACCCAAGGGAGGATATCGGCTGATCCTCCAAGCGACCACGGTAGTATGGAGAGCCAGTCCACTTTCCAGATCAATGTCCGCCTTGATGTCGCCGAGTTGGTTTCGATCGGTAAGGATTTAATCTTTGATTAAGTTTGACTGAGCTTCCCTCCATAAAATATCAAAGCACAGAGGTGAAACAAAGTCGGCCTTCCTCTCTTCCAAATCAATCTATTTTCCTGTAACCCCAAGCCCCCCTCCGAATTAACAAGACGGTTTATCGACCCATATTTTGAAAGTATCTCTTGTTCCTTGAAGTCCTTAGATAGTCCTCTATTAGGAAAGGAAAGAAATTATCTTTGGGTGGTCACATGGTGCTGGTAAATTCTATTTTATCTAGCCAACTTTTATATAATCTCTTTTTTTTTTCAAAATGCCAAAGAAAGTTTTAAATGTTCTAAAAGGATTACAAATGTCTTTTCTGTGGTTTGGTGGTGATGAAACTACTAAAATAGCTTGGGTTAGTTAGTTGGGACAAAAGTGTGCTAATCAAAATCTTGTCGTGGCTTATGGGTAAAGGGTTTATAATTGTTTAATTTAAGTCTTTTAGCTAAATGGAGATGACGCTTTATCATAGATCATGATGCTATTTGGTTCCCTCTATTATCCTTTAAGTATGGTAATATAGGATGTATTCCTATAGAGGCTATATGGACAACCTCTAGTAGCTCCATTTGATGGAGGGATTATGAGCTTAATAGAAAGTGTTAACTATATGCCACCACCCTAGTTTTCTCAATATGTATCAAGAAAGGTTAGAAACAGAAACAAGTATGTTTTTGGCATGATGTTTGGATTGGTAATGATAACCTAAAACATTCTTTTCCATGTTTGTAATAAATTGTCCTTAAATAGGACACATGTGTGGTTGAAATTAAAAAGTGGCATGATGATATTTGGTGTTGGTCCTAGAGGTGGAGAACTTTTTGTGTGTGAAGAAGGGCTAGTGGTAGATTTGGTTAATGTATTGGCTTCTTTACTATTTTATGTAAGCCTTACTAGACCTATGGATATGGAAGGTGGATCTTTTTGGCATTTTTTAGTCAAATCAATGTACATCTTCTTTTAGAATCATCTTTTATTAAAGGACTCAAACTCTTCTTATTGTAATATCTTTAAAAATTTCTAGAAGAGTTATGTACCTCTCAAAGTACTTGCACACTCTTGGCAGGTCATTTTGGATAAATACCAACTCATGTTAATTTATGTAAAAGAGAAGGGTTATCTGAGGGTCAAGGAATCTCTTGTGTGTTGTGCTTCTCCTCTGAGGAAGATTCTCATAACCTTTTTTCTATCTTGCTTGGTGAAAAGCTGAATTTGAAATGCAGTATATGCTTGGCTTGGTTTTTTAGGGGTTTTACCGAATGATATTTCTTCTCATTTTACTCAGTTTAGTTCTTTACTCAAAAAGAAAATGTTGTGCCTTGTTTGTCATCTATTCTAGCATGTTATGATTTGGTTTATTTGGATAATGTGTAATAAAATCGTGTTCCAAGGTATCCCTTTAGGCTTCGTTGGTGTTTTGGACTTGGTAAAGGTTAAATCGTGAACATGGTTCAGGGCTAAGAAAAACAATGTTCACTGCTATTTCTTTGAATGGTGTATTGATCCTAAACTTGTGTTTTTTCTATTTTTCTAATTAGCTTTGTAAGACTTTTGTAGATGGGTTAGAGTACCCCTTGTACTCTGTTTGTTTAATAAAGTCTTTGGTTATAAAAAAAAAGTGTTTCCAAATTCCAACATTCTCTTGTATCACCATTAAAACTTTCTTTTCATGTTTTTTAGCAACAAAATTTTTAATTGTTCATGCTGAAGAAATTGCCCATTAAGGAGTCCTAAAGCCAAAGAGGGACTCAAGAAACCTCAGCAAGCTCCACCTATACATGACCTTGGAGTGATGGTGGTGGTATCACTCCTATTTATAATGCATCTTCCAACGGTCTTTGCAGCTATCCTTGCAACGTGCCAGGTAGAGGCACAATGTGGCCTTCTACCATGTCTCTCGACATTGCATTCACACCCCTCTCTAACTTGTTAGAAAGTGGTGTGTCTTACACTCCTAGCGTTATTGTTAGGTGGCGCTCACATGCCTTTTGACAAGTCATATAATCATTTAATAAATTTCTACTATAAAATTTTTTAATCCAAATTTGATTTATTCGTTATTTTACTAATAAATTCCTAAGCCTAAGTTGGTGTTTCAACTTAGTTTCAATTTAGATCAAAAATTATAATCTATATCATACATCCACACCCTCATGCGAAACCAAGAAATTGCTCTTGAACTTCCTAGTTGAAATCAAACTAAGTTCCTAACCAATTGTTACATTATAGTTACATTAATCATCATAGACTATGGTTTTTCAACCATTATGGCGAACCATGTATGAGGGGAGCTTGATCAATATTAATTAGTTTCTTGGGAATCAAGCTTTACATATTTTGTTGATTACCTATATACCCATACTTGCACCATTAGTAACCTTGTCCATTCAATTAATTTAACAACCCAATAAACCCCCTTACCCTTTAGCAGGCCTAACACACTCACACATTTACACTTCTCATTTTCGTCTCCCATTCTCTCAAAGGAAACCAAGAGCTAAGTTGGTGGTTGCTAGAGCAAAGTTCCATTTGGTAAGTATCTCATTCTCAACCCATTTCTTCTATCCACTTCTTCCTTTCCTTATTTTTCTTCCCTTATTCTTTCATTCCTTAATCTGACCTTACTTTTTTATTTTGGGGAAAAACTCTTCTTTGGTGTTGATTCTCAAGGATTCAAAATTTGGAAGCAAAGAGCTTAAGTTCACCATTTTCTCTAAATCCTTTTTTTTTATCAAGTTGAGCTTGAGACCAAGTAAGGAAAGCTAACCATTTTTCCTCTGTTTGGTTGTGATGAATCTGTGGAAATGTTGTTTTATTATATAGAAGCATGATTTTGATGATGGATACATGAAATGTTATGGTTGGTATGAGAATATGCAATGCTATTGTTGTTATGCTTGTTGTTTGGATAAATTTCATATGAACATGATTCACCATTTTGATTGTATCTTTCTATGTAGTGCATGAAATTAGTTTCTGTTTGTTAGATTAGAAACTACACTCATGGGACTATGAAATAGCCACAAGAAGCGCTTAAAAATATTAAGAAACAAGTTAGATATATGTGTTCAAAGTTGGATTATGAGTTTTGGAAAATGTGAATAGGCATAGTACCTTGTTCTGCTACTTCTGGATTTGGTATAAATGTTATGGAAAATAGCTACATAGTTCAAAACTAGAGATCTCAAGATTTCTAGTGAGATAACCCTCATTTTCCAATTTGTCCATTTGATATATTAAAAATGGTTTTCAAACTTAGTGAAGTGCAAAACATGAAATTGCTTTCTAAGTTTTGACATGCTTTAGTAAAATGATTGGTTTTTTCTGTACAAAACGAATTAGAAACCATACTATAACTTTTTAGAAAATTGACTTTTGGGGTTATAATATCTCAAAGTTTGCTAAAATTCATATTGATTTGGATGAGAAATGAGCTTTGGAATGTAACTGTTGTGTAGAGGTGTAGTTTTGACCTTTGTCTACTTAACTGTTTTATAAGAATTTTGTAGATTTTTTTTGGATATGAGGCTTGATGTTTAGAAAATAGACTTATAAAACTTTAAAACAATATATAGTTTATTTCAAATAAAAATTGTTTTACTATAAAATTTTGAACCTAAATCTGTCCTCGAAACAACATGCTTACTTGTTTAAAATGTCTTGTTTTTCTTGAAATTTTAAGGTCAAACTTAATCAATTTATGTTGATTTGATTTAGAAAAATTCTAGAGAAAACCCCTAGATATTTAAAATTGTATTACAATGTTTGACAGATATCTTCAAAATTTTTAGAATTTTTAGACATTTTTAAGATTGAATTGAATAATAGGAGTTTATGGTAAATTTTTGAAGTTTTATAAAATTTAAGTAAAACAATAAGTAATTTAGGAATTTAATTATATTTTTAAACTAACAAAAATATTTTGGAATTTAAGAGGATAAATAAATAATTTATTTAAAACAATTGAAAGATTTCAGTGGAACTATATTAAAGGCACTCATAAAACTTTGAATGGAAGTTATATGTCTGGGACAGAAAATGTGAAACTTTGAGAAGTGGATGGGAAAGTCTTGAGGGAATTTCATAAACTTCACACCTTGTGATTAAAGTTGACATTTTTCTTAGATCCCTCCTATGAGCTAACTAAGTACCGAAGTGGTTAAATCTAATGAACGAAGTGGTTAAATCTGATAAGCGCAGTGGTTAAATCTAATCAGTGAAGTGGTTAAATTTGATTATTATGTTGATTGATGTTGTGTATCATGCATTCAAGCATAAGTCGTGAGGGGCACTTTGCTATGCATTAGGAAGGCTAGTGAAGGTACTTAATATCTTTAAGGATATACAGATGCATGATTCCTAAAAGGACAACGACCTTGCAAACCCGTGTTATGGGAGCAAACACCCCCTTGAGATTCCAGATGCAATATGTGTAAAGTATATATTTATCAATTTTAATTTCAAAACCTATTTTACATCAAGTGCACTAGTTGAACAAGTAGTAAAAACCCTGGTGAGTATGGTATCATTCTTCTCAGGGATTGGAGTAAAATGTTCCAATTCAACTAGTCAACTATCAATGAGGTAGGCAATATATTTGCGTTGTCGTACCACAAATCTCCAATAGGAATTAAAATACAGAAAGTAAATTGACTGCTATGTTTTATTGTTTTTGTCGATTTTATATTGGCAAAAAGAATAATTAGTGATTCAACTCCTCTTATGGTCATCCAAAGCATTTTTTCCCAAGACCCAATTCTTTAGCGAAGATCTTTATGAATTAAGCTCTATACCCTTCTTCTGCATCATCTATTGAAACTTAAATCAAGCACTAAGACTGGAATTCTCAAGAACATATGTCTTACAAAGGGTTATTCCTAGACTCAACTTAAGACATAGTAATTAAGCATTAATGTGTGCGTTAGCATTGTTCTCAACAATAAGTTATTGTGAAAAAGCATTAAGCATAAAGTTGATTACTTGAAAACACAAGGAATTGCATTAAATTGAAATATCCATACAAAGGAATTCTACAAGATTCATTAAACACTAAAAATACCGAAATAGAGAAAAAACAAGAAAGATAAAAGCGATACAAGATAGAGGTGGCTACGGGTGATAATGAATACATTGAATCTTCACACTCCTCTTCCAAGGGATGCAACTTCAATACGCTAGCCAGGCGTTTGGGACATTGAGCTATGATTTAAAATAGATAGGCATCAGTTAGTTACATGCCAGATGGCATGGTGGATGTAACACCTTGCCACTTTCAGGATTGAAGACCGTCCCCACAAACTAATACAAGACTTTTCAGCATGCTTTGTCCTCACTCACGCTTCTTGGGAAACTTCCCAAGAGGTCACCCATCCCAGAATTGCTCCAAGTCAAGCACGCTTAACTGTGGAGTTCTTAAGTAATAAGCTACCAAAAAGTAGATGCATCTTGTTGGTATAGGTAGCACTTATTAATTCCTTTAAGCTATCCTTAACTGTACAATCCCATACTTGCACAGCCTTTGGATCCCTCTCATTCTGGTGTATATCAATTCATTCATGTGTCCCTTCTGTTCGAAGCCTTCCAGGAGCCACTCATTGTCTGTGCCTTATCTATTGTGCACCGGCAATCACTCACCGCCCTTGTCAGCGCCCAGGATGTTATAGTGGACGCTACTTCTACTGCATGGAATTAATGTTTAAGCGTCCAATCTGGCATCTCCAAGCATTGTGGAATCTCGAACATAGAGCTACTTGAGAAATTTAGGTACTTCTAGCATCTAACACAACATTTCCAGTATACTTTTAGCATCCAACATTTTGTTTCTTGTGGTGAGCCTCTTCTTTGCTTCACTTGACATAGGATGTCATCTAGTGTGTTAGACATTGCACTGTCAGATGCAAAGACTTTATTTTACCAACCAAAAATGTCAAAAATTTTCTTCTAAGCTAAATTATTTGCAAACAAAGAAAGTAAACTATTGAAGCAATATGATTGACAATTAAAACCTTAAACTTAACCTCAAATTGATCAAAATTTGTTTCAAACCCCAATTTAAACCCCCTTTTTCTATTTCCTTGACATGGCAAGATCTTTTATTTCTCAAATATTTTGTTTTATTTTTATTAAAAATTATTTTTTTCAGCAATGTGAACTACTCAATTTTCCCCTTTTCTTTTCTTTTTTATTGCCACTTTTATTTTCATACCTTTGTACCCCCACCTTAAACTTAAAACATTTGCACCCCATACAAACCCAATGAATGTAACACCCCTACCTTAGTTTTACAATTATTTTCTGATACTTGTGAATTTATTTTTGAAAAATCAAAGGAATCTCAAAGTTCTATTCCCCACCATTGCATTCTTAATTTCAAGAACTATTTAACCATGATTTTTAATAATTTGTCGAACCTTGAACCCTGAGAAATGAAGAAAATGACAATTTCGTCTTGATTTCTCAACATAAAGGGTTGACATGTGAAAAAGGATCAAAATGACAACAAAAAATCATTCTGAGCTTGGAAACATATCATATATATTAAACTATAATTTTGAGAATTTTCTAAAATTCCTATAAAAATGACAAAAATGCCCTTAGTTGTCAACTAAGCCAAACTAGTATTAGTTTGACATCTAAAAATAGTAAAAATGACATTCCCAATTAATTTCTAGCCTAAAGTCCTAAATACAGGACAAGGATGGTAGAACTACACAAAATGCTAATGAGTCCTAAGTATAATTCCTAAATATAAATGCAAATGATGAGTAAGCAAATGCAAGACCCTAAACAACCCAAACTTAAAACTTACATTGTCCCCAATGTAAAACCTAAAAGTAAGGGGAAGAGAGGAACAAACTCATCAAAAGGGTGGACGAGGGAGGGGGGGGGGGGGGAGGTAAAACAATATTTTTTTAAATGGCTCATTTCACGGGTTGAGTAGCACTTCACGGCTTGCCCGTGAACTGTGTTAAGTATACTCCCTTGTATTCAAATAGCACGGATCATAGGCTATTGGGCATTTCATGCCCAGCCCATGAACAGCTTTGCCAAATGCATCCTACTATGTTTCACGGGCAAACAATCATTTCATTGGCTGCCCGTGAACACTTCTATTCAAAGGAATTTCTCATGTTTGCCCAGGCAGATTCGATCATGAGCAATAGGGCATTTCATAGGCTACTCGTGATTACCACTGCTGTCTCTCAAAAATGTTTCCCAAATAGTCTAGTGCAACTACTTTTTGTGATATTGTCTCTTCAAAGGCTACTTAGTCTTACAAAATCACAGAGAGACAAATAAAAAGCAAAGAGATGGTAATATCAAAAAAAAAAAAGAAAGGACTTAACCTAACATCCTAAAAA
Source organism: Spatholobus suberectus (assembly GCA_004329165.1). Classification (NCBI taxonomy): domain Eukaryota; kingdom Viridiplantae; phylum Streptophyta; class Magnoliopsida; order Fabales; family Fabaceae; genus Spatholobus; species Spatholobus suberectus. The sequence goes on along the minus strand of CM014729.1, from coordinate 49,636,136 downwards.
TTACGTAAGAACAAGATCACAAGCTGTAAATTCTAATTTAAGAAAATAAGACATAAGTTCCAAACTCCTAATATTCTAAAAAAAAAATAGCTAATAAAATAAGGGGTAGGACTTAAGTAGCCTCCAAAGAAACACTCGTTTAACATCGTGAGCTCGACGTCTGTTAGAATTAATTTCCCATAGCTGGGTGAGGGAAGGAAAGTGTCATCCCCTTCTTAATCGATTTCCATGCCAAGTCACACTGCAACTCCTCTTTCTTCTTTTTGCCTCCTTTAGTTGAAACCTCAAGATTCCCTAATCTACATTGGTGAGGAGGAATGTAAGGTTCACTTTTTAGTTTGTATGTTTCTGATTAGGGATGGCAATGGGTAGGGTACTATGGTACCCGTCCCCATACCCGCGTTTGAAAAAAATCCCCGTACCTGCCCCCATACCCGCGCGGGTAGCAACTTTAATCCTCATCCCCGTACCCGCTGGATACCTATATACCCATACCCGTACCCGCTACCCGCACTTTACTTAAGTGTAGTGCCATGAAAAAAAAATTTGTAGCCTTAGGCGAAATTCAAAATTTAATTTAATACAGTTTGACAAATCTCATTTTATTTTTGTAGTAATTATGAAAGTATTGATCAAATTTTTATAATTAAGTTTTTTTAATATTTCACTTTCAATATATAAAGGAAAATTCATTTAATCCATCCTTTAACGTAGTTATTAACTAATAAAATTTGAATAATCTTACTTTTAAAAAATCTACATTTAACGATAAGAATAATTACAAGTATTTCAATAATATTTAGAAGCATGTGTACATTTGAAAAGAATATAATCTTTTCATATAATTTATTTTTCAAGGAGTATAAATTATTTTTTATATTTAATTTATATACAATTGTAGTGCAAAACATTTTTACACATACGTTTAATAAAATTTAATTATTTCATCATATTATCCCATTTATTATGATGCAACAGTATAGTGAATTTCTAGCTTACATATATGTAAAAAAAATTTACAATAACAACACATATAAATTAAACTCTTATTTTTGTTTATATTTCTTGCAATATCTTTTTTTTTAATGAATCAAGATTTTTAATATTTTAATACTCACTAGAACTTATTTTTTTAGTATATTATATGAGATATATATATATATATATATATATATATATATATATATTTGTGTGTGTGTGTGCGGGTATGGGGCGGGTTGGGTACTATAGTACCCATACCCATTATATTTTGCGGGTAAATCCCCGCCCCCGCCCCCATCCCCATTGAGTGGGTATTTACCCTACCCATTACGGATATATTTTGCGGGTACCCATAGGGTCTGGGTAGAATTGTCATTCCTATTTCTGATAGAGGTCTCGAAAGAGCTTAACTATCTTGTTTTTTTGTCTTTTAGGACGTTTTGTTATTGGGCCTTGTTGGACTTCTTGTAGATCTTGTGTATTCACCTAAGTGTTGTTTAATTAGGTGCTATATGGACTTTAGTTATTTTTATTCCTAGCTTATGTTTTTTAGTTTGCTTTGTTTGGGCCTAATATAAGTTGTATTGGGCCTTTTTATTTGTTTGGGCATTTTTACTAGTTGTAGTATAAATAGACCCTCAGGACTCTTGTAAAGAAAACTTTTGGCATTTGTGAATGTGATTAGCTTTGTGCTAATTGAGTGAGCATTGCTCCTCTTGGTTCTTGCTTAGAACCTTTAGATTCTTATCAAAGAATTCTATTCTTTGTGGTGAATCATCCTCGACTTATCAATCCTCGAATTGTGGCGTCGTTCTTACCATTTCTCATCTATTCCGCTTTTACTTTCTTTCAATTTTGGTTCCGAATTATTACTCATTGGTGTTGAATTTTTAGATCCAATTTGGGGTTACATTAGTTTCCTTTGGACTTTCCTTTGTAGGATGCTTGGCATGTTGCTCTTCGGTTAAGCATAATTCTAGTGGATCCTCAATAGGGCACTTAACTGCCCCTTGTTTCACCACTTGATCCAATGAGTCAACCCTGCATATAGAATTCTCAACAATGAGGAGATCATTAGCCTTAAATAAATCAAATTCAATGGTGTTCTTTCCTATTATCAAGGAAAGCTTACCCTTCTTTACACTTATATTAACATCACCTGTAGCTAAGAACGGTCTACCTAGAATAATGGGAATGTTGGCATCCTCTTCCATCTCCAATACTACAAAATCACATGGGATAAATAAATCCCCAACCTTAATAGGAACATCTTCTACAATTCCCACCAGGTGTTTAACAAATCGATCCGCTAATTGTAATGACATATTGGTGGGTTATAGTTCCCCAATACCAAGCTTCCTATAAACAGATAGGGGCATTAAACTAACACTAGCCCCCAAATCACACAAGGTATGGAAAAAAAAAATACTTGGATCCTTAAGCTTAGGAGGTAAAGTACTCTGGAGAAGGGTCATGGTTTCATGCTCATTAATTTTTCTCCTATTGGCCAAAATGTCCTTGAGAAACCTTGCATAAATAGGCATTTGCTGCAAAGCATCTACAAAGGGGATGTTGACATATAGTTATTTAACCATCTCTAAAAACTTTTCAAACTGTTTGTCTAACTTAGCTCTAGCCAACCTTTGAAGGAATGGGATGGGTGGTTGGGAAGGCATCGGGGGAACCTTTTTAGACACTTTTCCTCTTTCTATAATACCCCTTTCTTTTTCTTTTTCAACTAAAGATAGGGTTTCTACCTCTATTTCTACTTCCTCTTCTCCCTCACTTTCTTTGTTAGACACAAAACCATCTAACTATTTCCCACTCCTTAAGGTCATCGCATTACAATGCTCAATAGGTTTGTTTCGGGTGTGCTAGGAAACTTACCTGTCGAACGACTCGAGGTAGGGATGAATTGAGCAATATGATAAATTTGGCCTTCCAACATTTTATTATGTAGCTACAAGTCATTCATCCTAGTTGTTAACTCCTTGGAGTTGCTCACTATCTCATTGGTTTGCTTTTGGCTCGTCACAAAGTCCACCATTAAGTTCTCGACTCGTGACAATGATTGTTGGGTCAAATCTGACTGGTTGCTGAGTAACATGACTACTAAAGCCCTTATTGAAGTTTGAAGGCTATTGGAAATTTTGTTGTCGACCACCCCCTTGACCTGAATTATTCAAGTAGGAGAAGTTCGGATGAGCTCTCCACCCTAGATTACATGTATTTGAATAAGGGTCAAATTTCTCCTTTTTGGGGTAGTCATGGAAGTTGTGTGTGGCAGCTACATTTTCCATTTGCTCCTCCAAATTATCAGGCATTCCTACTTGATAGTCTACTGTATGTCCCTTCACACTGCAAATCTCACAAGAGAGGTTAGAAGCACTTACTACATTAACATTGCCCTTTTCTAGTTTATCAAATTTTTTAATTAAAGCATCAAATTTAGCCATGAGAAGGTTAATGTTATTTACCTCATACTTACCTAGGGCAACTCTCCTTGAGCTATTTCCTTGCTCTCCTACACAATGGCGTTGATTTGTTGCCATAGGCTCAATGATATCAAGTGCCTCATTGAGAGGCTTATCCATGAAAGCTCTTCTTGATGCGGTGTATAGTGCCATCTTACTTGGTTAGTTCAATCCACTATGAAAGAAGTGGATTGTGAGCTCTTGTCCAAAACCATGATAAGGACATGCGAGTAACAGTCCAGAGAATCTCTCTCACGCTTCAGCAAAAGACTCGCTTTTGCCTTGACGGAAGTTAGCAATTTGCTTCCTCATCTCACCCATTTTCGACGATTGGCAGTATTTGTTGAGGAAGGCTTTCTCGCATAGGTCCTAGGTAGTAACAACATTCTTGGGGAGAGTCTTCATCCATGCTCTCACCTCGCATGCTAGAGTAATGGGAAATAGGCGTAGGTGGAGGGCATCAACTAAGATACCCTGGAAGTGTTGGGTCTCGCATATTTCCAAGAACCCTTCAAGGTGCTTTGTAGGGTCTTCTGAAGGCAACATGCTGAAATGACTTTGCTTCAACATGCTTAGCAAAGCGGGTGGTATAACAAAGTTGGTGTTTGTTGCAACAGCTGGGTAGGCGATCCCAACTGGCAACCCATAGATTCTTGGGGTGACAAAATCTTTTAAGGGCCTAGCCGCTTGCTTTTCTGTCATTGCTTTGGTTCTTTCTGGGATAGTAGTTGCCCTGTGCTTTTGTTTTTGTTGTCTCCGCCTTTTATGGAATGTTCTCTCTATCTTAGGGTCTGCTTCAATGGGTCCCTAAGATAGAGAGATCTTGGTATACATAGAGAAAAGTACTTACAAAAGAAAAAAGCCCGTGAAGTTTGAAAATAAATAAATAAAAGAAAATAAAAACAATAAATTGAGGCAGAAAATTTGTCTAATTCTATTAAAAAGCGAAAATCACCGAGCCAAGAGATGCAATCCTCGACAACAGCAACAAAAACTTGATGTGGTACTGCAAGTGTACGATATCATCGAGTAATAAAAATATCATTCTTTCCATAGGGACTTTGTGTTAGGTTTAATGATTATCACTATTTAATTAAAATAAAACAAAAGAAATTGATTTAGAGAATATGGGTTTTAAATGATTTAAAAGAAATTGCAATTAAAAATTAAAGTGAGCAAGTATTTAAAATTGAGGAAAAATTCAATAATAGGAAGACTTCTAAGATTGGGGGCTCACATCTAGACTTCCTATTAACCTAATCGCTTTATCTTAATGTTGTTGTTGGTTCCCTCTGAAGGTGAATTAACCTAATGTGATCTTCGTTCCCTTTCAAGACACGGAGATGTACCTAATAGAATTAACCCCTATTTATATGGTAGCAATGTTTAATTAGGCCCTTTAGGTTATTTGTTAATTCAATTGTTCCTCAAAGGTTTTAACCTACTTTCATGGTTTAGACCTAAGTTCCTCCCCTATATTTCCAACACCTTGGTTAACCTTTCAATTCTTCCTCAAGAGTCTATGATTATGAAAAATGCAATTAGGACGCTTCGCATAGAGAAATTCAATAAAAGAGAAATCAAGAGGAGATACCAAAGAACTTCAAGATAATTCAATTAGAATCAATAATTGTCTAGGGCTAAGCCCTAATCCTAGAATAGAAGTGACTACTCACACATAGTTATAGAAAACAAACAAGTAGAAAAAAGAAACATTCAAACCAATAAAGAGAAAAAGGTGAAGATTGTAATCCCAAGCTCTCACATAGTTCAAGATGCTTAAACTAATCCTAAAAGGTCTATTTAAAACCCTGGGCTAATGGGAGTCTAAGCCCAAACAAAATAAAAATGCAAAAATACTTAAAATAGGTCACAGGTGATAGGCTACAGGCAAAAGAGTTGATCATAGGCTGCTTGTGATCCTTGCTACCTTGACTCTGGTGCGCCCACAGATTGGTTCATGGGCTAAAGGGTTGATCATGGGCTGCTCGTGATCTTCATTGTTTGATTCTAATGTGCTCAACATATTCGTTCACGGGCAGTAGTGTATTTCATTGGCTGCCCGTGATCCTTGCTGCCTATGAAGAAAATATTCAATATTCTTAGCTCTTTGCTACAACTCTTTTCAATTCAAGCTCCAACCAAACTTGATGCCATCATCGAGACTCAACATAAGAGCTTTCCATTAATCCTTGCACACACTCCATGCTCTAAATCAAAAGAAAATCTGCTCTTGAAACCAAAATATGACTAACACTATGACAAGTCCAACAAAAAGGACAAACAACTAAAATAACTAGAAATAAAACCAAAAAAAACATAAATACGCAACATATTCTAATTATAATGCTATGCAAACATGGTGTAAATTACGATGCATCACATACTAGATAGCTTTACAACCCAATCTTTCTAACTTCTATGACCTTTTCCATGTTTCCCAACTCTGCAAATACGTTATCGATCCTTCACACATTATTGTGTTTGATATAGTACAAATGAGGGAATTCTTACTTATGATGTCTCCCCAATTAGAATGGAGGATCAAAGGATAAAACAACTTCGAGGTAAAGAAATACATCTAGTGAAGGTTGTGTGGAGCCAGAGAGATACTGGAAATGCTACATGAGAGTTGAAAGGTAAGATGCAAGAATAGTATCCTCATCTATTTCTTAGTAAGTGAATTGTGGGGATGAAATTCCTAAAAAGAAGGGAGTATTGTAACATCCCTGCCTTAACTTTACAATTATTTTTCTAATACTTGTGAATTTATTTTTGAAGAAATTTCAAAATTCTGTTTCACACCACTGCGTCTAGAATTTTGAGAACTATTTAATCGTGATTTTTAATAATTTTTTCGAGCTAAAGCCTAAAGAAATGAATAAAATGATGATTTCGTCCTAATTTCTCAACAGAAAGGGCTGGTATGTGAAAAAGAATCAAAATAACAATAAAAGGTCATTTTGAGCTTGGAAACATGTTATATATATTCAAATATAATTTTAGAAATTTTTTGAAATTCTTGTGAAAAATGACCAAAATGCCCTAGTTGTATGTTAAGTCAAACAAGTATTGGTTTGACATCTAAAAATAGTAAAAATAACATTTTCAGTTCAGTTTTAGGTGAGATATTTAATTTTATAATTTCTAATTTTTTTTGAAATTTATTGAGTTAAAATAAAATTAATATGAATTTTTAACTCAAATATACCAATTAATTATCTAAAAAATTGAAATAAAATATAAAAAAATTAATTTTTAATTTTAGAAATTATTATAAGGTGCTCACAAAGTTTCAATTAAAAATTAATTAATTTGATATAAAAACTAAATTACTAAAGTTTAAATAACTTTTATCGGTTTCGGTCTATTCAACTGTAGAGAAGACAAAACACAGAGACCTGGGGAGCAAAGATGTGCCATGCCTAGATCTCTTCTCTCCTAACTTACCCCTCAATTTTAATCGCATGCTAGAATTAAAATAAAAAGGAAATTATAACTTGGATTTATGACATAAGATGAGTAACATCACTTGGACAACTCAACACCTAACCTTTCCTATAAATAAGACTACCTTGGGAATTTTTTTCACCTTCTCCCTTTGCAAATCTATTGGCCGAACCACTCTCATCCCTTCCTTTTGTCCATTTTATTTTTTTTCTATATACAAAGACACCATTTTTGAACCTCCATCCATCAACCTCCTTCAAAGATCACCACACACCTCCATCCTAGAAGCTTTGGAGTGCCCATTTTCCTCTTCTTCTGATATGATCCTAATAGAAATCATATTGTTTTTACAGATCTTCCTTTGAGTTGGTTATCTTGTAGCAAAAATTATAGGAATAAAAAGAAAATGAAGAAATGTAGAAGATAAAACTTGTGCAAATAGATAAGAGAATTAAGCAAATGGCGCGTAACAAGAAAGCAAGAGAATTAAAATGACAAAATAGAAAAAGACAAGAAAATTGAGGAATAGATAAAATAGGAAAATGTGGAATGGAAAAGAAATGGAAAAGAAGGTGCTACACTCTATGGAGAGTGATAAGCCAAGCAAGGATTCACCACAAAAGTATGAAAACTTTTGATAAGAATCAAAAAGATTTTATCTAAGAACCCAAAAGAGACACAGCTCTTAAACTCACAAAAGGAGTGAAAATATAATCTTATTTAAAAGTGTCAAAACAAAGGAAACACATCCTTATTTATAGGGAAAAGTAGTACCTCCTTGCATTTATTACAAGTGGGCAGCTAGGTTTGCTTGGCCTAGTGTAATTTGGCCCAAGCCCAAGAAAAGGAGGTAACACTTTAACCCTATTTTCTCTATGCGCATAAATTAGCCCAAAACAATAGGCCCAATTACAAAATTATTCCAAAACAAAAAATAAAAGAAAAACCAAACTGAATACATAATGGCCCCACATTGGGCCCTTCATAAACTTGGATTATTTGGACCATCTTGAGTGCTTCTTCTTCTAGATTTGACTTAATTGAGAGAAGGTTATTCACTTCTTGTTTTAAAACTTCCTTGGCCTTCTTTACTTTTGACCTTGTCATGGGCCCACCAAAACCTTGTAGTGCATCTTCGAGCTTTGCTCCCTTTGGACCTCCAATTGGCCTCCTTGGTTTCCATCATCTTCCCCAGCAAAATACATAAGGTATATAGGGGAGAGTGGGGTTTGTTCTTATTTGGTTTCATGTAGATGATGTGGTGGGTGGGTTTTCCCCAAAACCCATTAGCTTTCTTGTTCATTTACATTGTATTATTCTATCTTGTTACTTCTCTTTGATGTTATTTTCTTGTTGATGTTGTTATAAATCTCTGTGGCTGCTGTCCTCTGTTTATTTTGAGCATTCTATTGATGGTTTAAGGTTGCTATTAAGGTAATAATGTTGGTTTATGTTGGATGTGTTAATTCAAAATTTGGAAGCTTGATTTTCACACCAACTAGCTCACGGTTTTGGGTTCCTAGAAGGAATTGAAGAATTTTTTTTTTCTTTTGCATAACAAACTAACTAAATACTGGTTGGAATTAGTTTAGATGGTGAAAATTTTTTGTCTTTCCTCGAATAAGAGACTCATGGTTTTTAGCTCTCTAAAACGAGTTCTATAATTTTTTTGTATGCATAACTCAATCTAGATTGTTAACAAAATATTATGAAACTTGGTTTTCATATGGCTCACGGTTTTGGGGTTCTCCAAAGAGAGCTCTACAATTTTTTGTTTTAGATTTAATAACTTAACATGGATTAGCAATAAAATTTTATGAAGGTTGGTTTCCTCTTAGAATGAGCTCACGATTTTGTGTAAATGAAACAAGCAACAAGACCTTTTTTTTTACTATCTTACGTTTCAATGAAGACTAGGAGTATTGAAAAAATTGAAAATTCATGGAAACTTTTGCAAGGGTTCTCGGCCCTTGGTGGGGAAGAAAGGGAAATTTTGAGCCAAATTTATTTTTAGACATGGAAATGGATCAATTTGGACAAAGTAAAAATGGTTAAGAAAAGTTTTAATGTGCCTAGTCCTTAACCAAGGCCACTTGGCCATTTTAAAAAAAAAGGGTAAAGTTCTAAATTTTTACTAGAGTAACACATTTTATTGCAATTAGTAAAAATGAAGCCTTATCTTATCAATCATTAACTAGCTCTTATCTTTTGTAAAATTTGAAAGTTCATAAATACTTGATTAAGAGCCCACTTTGCTATAAGCTAAACCAACTAAGTTTGAATTAAGTATTGGTAAAGGTAGCCTTAGACACTAAAATGACATTCTAAAACCCTTTTGGTTTATATAGAATTTGGTTTTTGTAAGATAAAAAGAAATCAATTTTTTTTAAGTTTTAAATTTCACTTAAATTAGTTTAATCTTTTATTAAGTACCTAAGATTAGAATTAAAATTTAAAATTTTGTTAACTAATCACCTAGGTAATTCGGTTTTATTAAATGATTAAGTATTTAGCCATAAAGTTCTGTTAAGTAAGCTTATTCTTTAAATTAAGTACTTAAGGAAACAAAATAATTTATGATGAAAGTATTACTCATTTATCTCTTTAGGATTATGATAGAAGAGTCGGAAGAGCTTAGCAATCTTGTTATTTTTTATTTATATTTTTGTAATTGGGCCTTAGGTTGGCTTTGTATTAATTAGTTTAGCCTATTTGTTTTGTGTGTTAGTGATACATTTTAGTGATTGGGCCTATTTTGTTTTGATTATTGGGCCTTGAGATTAGGCCTTTTATTAGTAGAGGTATAAATAAGCTTGTATCAGAACTTGTAAATTTTTTTGACATTATTGAATGTGATTAGCTTTTGCTAATTAAGAGAGTATTACTCATGTTGGTTCTTATTAAAGAATTTTATTTTTTGTGACAAATCTTCCTTGACTTACCAATCTTCTGATTGTGAGATCGTTCTACCATTTCTCATCTATTCCATTTTTTTCCTTTAATTTTTGGTTCCGATTTTGTTACTCTTGGTACTGAAATTTGTGATCTACTTTGGGGTTTTATCATTTGGTATCAGAGCTAAATTTTTTGCATCAATTTTCATCGGTACAGTTTGAAATTCTGGATCAGATCTGAATTCGTTTGCAATTATGGTTCATGAATTTGTTTTGCTGGAGGCTTTACAAATTCGAATCCAAAAATTGTGGTCCATTCATTTGTGCGGTCCTTGCGTCAATTCAAAGAGTAGCTTTGATTGGCTTAAATTTGAATTACGTGGAGATGTGTATGCGTGATAGCGAATTTGAGTGGGATCCAATTAGTTGAATCAGATTTGCAGCAAATAATAATAAAAAAAAAGGCACAGCAAATCTGCACATCAGTTTGTTAATATAGGGGCTGGATTGGAGTGGGTGTAAAGCTGATCCAAATTCAGATTTAAACCATTTTGTGAATGGATGTTGATTAGCTGGAAGCAGCATCTTGTGTGGTTGGATTAGATTGTTAAGGCAAATTCAGATCCATTTGTTTGGTGACAGCTTGCGTCTACATGGAGTGCAACCTATAGCAATGTGCGTCCAATTCTATAGCAATGTGTGGGCCGGTGGCAATTGAACCATTGAAACTGAATTGAAATGGAGGCACTCAGTGGATTGGAATTGGCTATAAGATTGGCATGTATTCTGCTTTGTTTTTGTGCATAGATCTGCAATAGATCTACATGTGTTTTGTTACTAATTTGAACTTCGAATTTCAGTTCTGTTTGTGGCTGTTCTGCGTCAATTAGTGCAGATTTGTACAATTCTAGATCTATATTTTCTACCTTAGATTCACACGTTTCTTTTCTTGATTTGAATTTGTTCTAGTGTCCTCTTATAATGCTTGAAATCTAATTTCGTTTTGTGCTTGAATCAAATTTTGAAGAATTATGTTCTTGATGTTCATCCTTGTTCTTGAGAATTTTTTGTGGTAGACTATTTGTTTGATCTTTAAAAATTCTTTTGGATAGAGTTGGGGCATTTTTATAAATAAAAAATTGAAGGTCCAAAAAGAAAATATACAAGGACCAATTAGCATAAAGAAAAAGATATATAGGGGTCCAAGTGCAAATAAAAAAATTTAGAGGTCAAATTGCAAATATAAAAAGTTGAGGGGCCAAATTGCAAAAAAAATGTAAAAAAAAAAGTTGCCTATTTATTAAAAAAAAAAAAAAAAACCTGCCCTCTTTGGTGTGCCAACTCTCATAGTGATAGTAATTTTGTCTTATATACTTTTGACTTAATTTTGGTGGGGAGAATGAATAACTTGTTCTTCATCTATCCTTAGTTGTTTGTTAAATCTTTGTCCTTGAGTCTTCTTCTTGTCTTGCTTGGCATTCTTTTGAGTAAACTTTCATTTCTTTTTAGCTTTTATTGCTTGTCTTTTAAATTTCCTTGGTTTTGTCTAGAATATTTTTATTCTTGGCCTTTTAAGTTGAGTTTGAAATTCGTGACATATTTCACATTGAATACTTTCTTTATTTGAATTTGGAGGTTCTTTGTAAGAGTTAAAGAGGAACAAGAGTGGAAAAGGCACGCGTGCACATTATAGAAATAACCTCTAAAGAGTGAAACACTTTGAGTGTAAACACTTATTTGGGTGGTGAGGTCCATATTGCTATTATTTGTATACTAAACTTTTCTTGTAGGTATGACTTCATCAAATGGATATGAACTAACGGCAGAATTGCTGAAACTTGGTGAGCAAATGAGAATGATGAATCATGAGTTTGGAAAAGGAGTAAAGAGGTTGAGATGGGAGGATAATGGAGGGTTTGAAAGAATACAAAGAAATTATCAAGATATATATGAGAGATTGGAGAGACTAGGAAGGAGGAGAGTTAAAAGAGGGCAAGAGAGAAAAGAACAAAAAAGAAAAACAAAAGGAGGAAGAGAAAGAGTAAAAACAGAGAAAAGGATGATCCATACTTAGGTATTCGGTAAAGGAGTTAAATAGGATAAAAAAAAAGAGATAAAAAAGAAAGGGAAATGAGAGAAAAAGAGTTAAAAGAGAAAGAAATGAGAGAAAAAGAGTTGAGAGAAAAGGAAAAGGAGTTAGAAGAAAAAGAGATGAAAGAAAAGGAAATGATTGAAAAAGAGGTTGAAAAAGAGAGAGCAAAAGAAAAAGAAAAATATGAGTATTTTTGTTTCTATTCTAACCCTTTGTTTGAATGTGAGGGATTTCTTCTAAAAAGACTTGAAGAAGAGCTTCCTAAGGAAGAATGCAAAGAGTTATACTCTAACCCCTGCTTTAGAAGCGATAATTCTCTTGTGCAAGAAATTGAAGAGGAGCCCTTAAAGGAGGAGTGCAAAACTCTTATTCTTTTCTCTAACTTGGATGTTGGGCTTAATTCTTCTTGTAAATTTGATTCTGCATCTAACCATATTAATTTTTTTGTTTTGATGCCTAAGGAAGAATTGCACATAAAAGATCAATGGGCAAGGCAATTTGGAAAAGAGGTGGATGCACTTGAGGAACAAGCTAACCCTTGGGAAAAGAGAAATTGGATCCATAGTGTTTCTAAACCTTGTGTTTTCCTTGATGTGTTAATTCAAGATGGTCTTAATTTGCATAGTGTTTATGATTTACATGGTACACAACATTTGAAATTGCATAGTTATAATGAAACTTCTTCTATATGTGTTGTTGTTTATGGAAAGATTGGGAATGAAGAGTTCTATAGGCATGGAGAGTATATGTTTAAAGATGTTACATTTTGTGTGCCTAACTCTTTCTTGCATGATTCATTGATTAGAGGAGCTCATGATAAGAGTGTAATGTTGCATGGAAGTTCTTTGGAAATTACATGAAGCATAATACAGTCAAGTTTAATGATAGACGGATTGTGCATATTCTTCATTCTATTTGGATGGTTTTCATTTTGTTATTGATTGGTGGTTTCCTTCAGCTCGTATTTGATCCAGGAGGCTGGCTATATAAGCACATGAATAATAAGAGTTGCCCTTTCAAGGGATTCAAGTCTCCATAATTATAGGACTTTTCTTATTTCATTGAAAACTAATACTTTCTTTGTTTTTTCATGTAGGAATAAAAGAGCTAAATTTGTGGACAAATTTCTTCCAAGAAAGAGGGGATGATAGAGGACTCAAAAGGACTTAGCAATCTTGTTATTTTTCATTTAGATTTTTGTAATTGGGCCTTAGGTTGATTTTGTATTAATTAGTTTAGCCTATTTGTTTTGTGTGTTAGTGATACATTTTAGTGATTAGGCCTATTTCGTTTTGATTATTGGGCCTTGAGATTAGGCCTTTTATTAGTGGAGGTATAAATAGGCTTGTGTCACAACTTGTAGCAAGATTTCAAGAGTGTAGCAAGGTTTCAAGCCTTAATCTGGTGTTCTTGGGTTGACAAGGGTAGATTTCTCGGAGGTTTGGCTCAAGAGCTTGTGTTCTCCACATTCTCCTTTCTCCCCAAAACTTCGAATTTGGAACTCCTAAAGGTAAGGGAAGCTTACAAGTGCTAAATAATTGTTGTATGAACATAGTTGTATGCAATTGTGGTCGTGGTTTGTACCGAAAACTGACTTTGAATGAGTTATGTTAAGATGTTATTGGAAATGGGTTTCCCTTCGAATTTTGTTTGATTCGTGTTTAAACGTTATATGAATTGTTGAATTTGTTAAGTATGTTGTTGTAGGCTATTAGGTGGTTGTATTCGATTTTTGTGGGATTGATTTGGAGTATGAGTGAGTAGAAAGTTTAGATTTTTGGGGTTTTTCAAAGAGAGTTTTGTTGCTACAGTTTGATAGTCGCTGAGCGACTAAGGGCCTCATGAGCAAGAATGCTCCTGAGACTGAAGTGAGACTGTCGAGTTGAAGATTCGCTGAGCGAGTGTTCTTGAGTGGTAGGAATGGTTGTAGTGCAAGAGGAATTCGCTGAGCAAAATGTTGTTCGCTGAGCAAGTGTTCATAGAAATCTGGAAATTTTACAGAAGAGTTCTTGTTGAGCAAGTGCGTGGCTCGGTAAGCGAATATGGGTTATTTTAGAATGTCTGGAAGCAATTCGCTGAGTGAGTATCAAACTCGCCGAGCGAATTAAGGTCCTGGAGTGTTGTTGCTCTTTGTTGTGACTGATTTGCTAAGTGAACACTGTGTTCGCAAAGCGAAGATTATGCATAGATCTTGGCTACTATTTGTAGTGGCTATGAGCTGGGCGGGTAGACAACTTGCTGAGCGAAATGTGGTTGATAGAAATTTGGAGAAAGTCCCTAGAACAAACTCGCTGAGTGATCCCAGTTGTTTCTGAGCAAGAGACTCTAGAAACAGTATATTTGTTGAGTGAGACTTATGGTCTTTGAGCAAGAACCTTCGCAGGGGAAAGTTGGTCCTTTGTAAGGAAGGCCTTTGCTGAGCAAGCATAAGGGTCGTTGAGCGAATGTAGTGTTCTGTAGTTGATCAATTTGGGAAGTGTAGTTGTGTGAGACGCGATTGAGAAGGACTCCTAGTGTGAGTCTAAGGTTGAGAATGTGGGAGGAGTGGTAGGTTGCTTGGATAGGACCTTCACTTGTCATAAGTGTTGTTGTCTGGGTTTTATCCATTGAGTGTGGGCTACTTGGATAAAGCCCTAGAGTGGCAGGTTGCTTAGATAGGACCTCCACTGGTTGTGAATAAAATTGTAGTATGAGGTTCCTCATAAGGTATGGGCTACTTGGATAGGGGCCTTACCTGTTGACTATGTTTGGGGCTAGATTGGGCTTGCATGATGTTGGTGGATGTTGTTTGGCCATGTGAGGTAGCTGACGATGGACCTCATGTCATGAGTTGTATATATATATATATATATATATATATATATATATATTATGTTGATTGGTTGTGGTTGAGTGGATGTGGTGTTGTGATACATGCATTCATGTATAAGTTGGCAGCTAAGGTAGTTGATGATGGACATCATGCCGTGGTGTGGGCAGGCACATAAGTTGGATGGTTGACTAGAGCTGTAGCTCAGACAGGCCTCCAATCTAGTGCTGGATGAGACGTGCGGCAGTTGACGATGGGCCTTTGGGGATAAGTGGATGGGCAATTTTGTAGAGGGCCAAGGTGGTGCAGGCCTTGAGCCACGATGAGCCACCACCCACATACACTTATCCTGAACACTAAGCTTATCTGTAGATCAAAGTTTGGAAATCCTTGAATGGTGCTTGGATAGGCCATGGTAGGGGGTAAAACCTGGCTGATCGCCCGAGATGTTGTAAATATCTCAAGAATCGTGTCATCATGCACTGACATAGTTGTGGTGAAATTGTTGTGATATGAGGTGCACAGTTGAGAATGCTAGCCATGTGAATGCATGTATATATATACATATGTGAGTGTGAATGTTTGAGGATTGTTGTTGGTTTTTGGTAATCATATATTATATCGTTGTTTTAGTAAGCTTACCCTTGCCTTGTGTTTTCTGTTGTGGTTTCTCTGTTGCCATTAGATGTTAGTGTGAGTATGATGATCACGTCATTTGGTGTGGGAACAGATGAATGAACTCGGCTTCTTAGAACTAAGGATGGAGTGGCGAGCTGGAGAGGCATGGCTTGAGGAGTCAAGCTCTTTGTTATTTTGTGGTCTATTTAGTTTCTTTCTTTTGATGGAGTTGTATAGTGTGACCAACCATAGGGAGTGCGTTTTGAATCCCTCTCCCCTAGTTGATGGATTTGTATATTGATTCTTTTGATATGGTCTAGTGTTATCCCCAATTCTTTTATTTGTATAAATTGTAATGACAATGGTGTGTATGGGAGTTGGAGAGATGGATAGATCTCTGTGTGTGTATATATGTGTGTGTATGTGTGTGTTATGATTTTATTCATGTTTGTGTGCCAAGGGAGAGATTAGGATGGTTGTTCTATAGCGATAGTTGGGTCGTTACATCAACCATACAAAGTTAAGGGCAAAATATATGGGACATCGCATTTGCATTGTCATATAAAATCATGTAAGCAAATTAAATTTAAAGATGTTGGTCAAATGATTTTAGATATGCAAGGCAAATTGAAATCTCGAAAGATAGATCAAATGGTGTCACATGAGATGTGTGCTACTGTAATCATTGAGCATGATTTGCCTTTTAAATTTGTTGAGTTTAAGAAGATTAGGAGTTGGATAAAGTACTTGAATCCAAATATTGTTCCTATCTCTAGAAATACTGGCAAGGCTGATATCTTGAATATAAACATGAGAAAGAAGGAGAGACTTAAACAAGAGATGTTTAGCACTCCTACAAGGATTTCTTTTACTTCTAATTTGTGGAGAACTTCTACTACTGAGGGTTATATATCTTTGACAACTCATTTTGTTGATAATGATTGGAAGTTATGCAGTAAAATTCTCAACTTTTGTCATATGCCTTCCCCTTACACTGGGTTGGAGTTATTTAAGATGATACTTCAATTTTTGAGTGATTGGGGAATAGAAAAGAAGATTTCTTTCTCTCACTTTAGATAATTCATCTGCAAATGATGTCATGCAAGAAAATTTGAAAAATCAATTTTCTTTGCAAAATTGGTTGTTATGTGATGGACAATTTTTTCATGTACGTCATTCTGCTCACATTTTGAATTTAATTGTTCAAGAGGGGTTGAAAGTAGCTAGTAGAGCCTTGGAAAAGATTAGAGATATCATTAAATATGTGAGGGGCTCAGAAAGTAGGTGAAAAAATTTTAAAGAATGTATTGAAAAAGTTGGTGGTGTGGATACTTTAGTTGGCTTGTGTGTAGATGTTCCAACAAGATGGAACTCTACTTATTTGATGCTTGAATGTGCTTTGAAATATCAGTGTGTATTTTTAAATCTTCATTTTTATGATGAAAACTATAAATGGTGTCCTTCGGTAGAAGAGTGGCAGAAAGTAGAAAAAATGTGTTCATTCTTGTTGCCTTTCTATAAGACCACCACCTTGATCTCTGGCACATCCTATCCTACTTCTAACTTGTATTTTATGCAAGTTTGGAAGATTCAGTGTGTCTTACTTGAAAGTTTGAAAGATGAGGATGAGGTTATAAAGAACATGGGTGAAAGGATGATTGTGAAGTTTGTGAAATATTGGGATGAGTATAGTATTGTGCTTGCATTAGGAGCAGTTCTTGACCCACGAGTAAAGCTTGAGACATTGAATTATTGTTACACAAAAGTTTATGCTTCTACTTGTAAAGAAAATTGCATTTGGTCAAGAGAAAGTTGTATATGTTGCTTGATAAGTATGGCAATAGAAGCACTACTCAGAATCCCACTTCCACTTCTAAGATGCCTAAAGAAAATGTGTCCAAGTCTTCATCTCACTCCTTATCCTACTTGTGGAACGTAAGTTTATATAGTTTGATTATTTTCTTTAGTGTATTTCTTATTTCAACTTTATCTTAACTTGTTTTTCATTTGTGTAATGTGATAGGAATTTGATGTGCACAAGACACAACTTCACTATAAATTTGGGAAGTCTCAACTTTACATTTATTTGGATGAGCCAACATTGGAATGTAGACATTATGGAGATATGGATATATTATGGTGGTGGAAGGATAATGATGGTTGGTTTTTGGATCTATTAATAATGGCTTGTGACTTGCTAAGCATTCCTATCACAACTGTTGCATCTAAATTTGCTTTTAACATTGGGTCACATGTGTTTAACAAGTATAGAAACCAACTCTTGTCTAAAAATGTGGAAGCTTTGATGTGTGCTCGTAACTGGATGCATGGTTTTGTTTGTGATGGTAATGTATTCAATTTGAATGTTACTATTTTAGTACTTATATTTTTTATAATCATTTATCTATTTAATTATTTTCTTCTTGAATTATGATATGTAGATGAAGATGATGGTATTGGCAATGATGGAGTAATGGAGTCGTCTTCCAAAGGAGCATCTAATTCTAACATTCTTAATGTGGAAGAAGATAATGATTAAATTGTGATATGTTTTGGACCTTTTGGTTAAGACTTAAGACTATAATGTGGGACTTTATTTTATGAAATGTAGTTTAAAACAATTCCATTGGTACTAGTATGAATTGTGTGTGGTTGTGGACTTAATGAACTATGTATTTATTATTATTATTATTATTATGGATTTTGTGGTTCTATTTCTACATGTAGTGAATTTTTAGATGGAGAAATATGTCATTGAAATTTGCAATATTAGAAATTGATAGTTTATATCTTTAATTTGAAGGAAAGAATAGAGAAACATATGTCATTGAATGAATGAATGGAAAGCATTGGTTTTTTTTGTTTTTTGTTTTTAATTTTGGCAGGCCAGCTCGTTGACCTGCCAGCCCACCTATAAACGAGACAGGTTACACACTACAGCCCACTTTGTCAAAATGGGCCGAGATAGGCTGGCCCGTTTTGGACGGGCCAAAAATGGGATAGGCCATGGCTAGGCGGGTTAGCCCGTATTGCCACCCCTACCCTCAAGGCCAGTCAGCCTCCTCAATCAAGCTAATAACCGTACTTTCAAAACACATATATCTTATGTCATGATGCATGACTCATACAAGTGCACATGGCTTACTTAACATTTCACATAGCACATCCTACCTTCCATATGCTAGGTCCTTATTTAACTCGTTTCATCACAAATACTATGGCATCTCATCACATACACAAAGTGTCATGCATTACATATCATACTCATTAAGGTTTTCGTGGCATATCATCACATTTTTCCTATGCAACTACAACCTCTGTAGAGTAGAAGAATCAAATCTAGAGTTATACTAATCCTATTGAGTTGATTTTTATCTTGTTTGAAAGCTAAAAGAATTGTCTATAGCTCTTATGTTGACCTCAAAAGCTAGTTTTATCATTTACTATGCTCAAAATTAGAAGGAACGTGAAATCATTACCTAATTTAGACAACTTGACTTTTGCTCACTAATTTGGTCATATCTTGACCTATGGAACTTATTTTTGAGTGAGTCTAAAGCCATTGGTTAGCTAACATCTAGGGCTACATTTCTTATGAAGATACCCAAGCTTAATTCAACCATCAAATTCATTGAGTGAAGCAATCATTTGCTGAGCGAATTTCCTAATTTTCAATTAGCGAATCCAAGATTTGCTCAGCGAATTTCCCCGATTCACTGAGCAAAAAAGATTTTGATTAACAAATTCCTTCCAAGGACATACCCCAGTCCCTGTGCTTATTTTGCTTAGCAAATCGTTGACTCGCTTAGCGAATTGCAACTAGCAGAACATCACGATCTAGGTTTTTACGAACTTAAGTTCCCCCAATGGTTTCCTAACCTCATCAAACACTGTCTAACATTTTAACAACAATTCTAACACAATTAGGACTATAACGAAGTGGATTAACAAGTAATGGTTAGAAGAACAGAGTATGCACTTAGCCCAAACATAATCACTTAATCTCAAGAATCCTAAAAAAGGGGCAAAACACCAAGAATAGCCAAACAACCAATTTGTCAATCCATAACAAAAATCAAAGTGCTTTAAGGAGTTCACAACTCATCCAATTAAATCAAAACACGAATATAAGGAATTAAAACATAGCATACATAACTAATTGGGGTTTAGGGCCAACCCCGCTATCCACAATTCATATTTATAACCATGAGCGAGATAACTCACTCCCCTCTTACCTTGAAAGAGGCGATTTCCGACAAAAGGATGCGAACAATGCAGTGGCGTTTTCCTATAACTACTCACTCCTTGATTACAGCGACTTTGACAGCACAATATCTTCAAAGAGGTAAAAGAGAATAAGGGAAAGAATTAGGTTTTAAGAAACTTAAGGGACTCTTAAAGATAACTTAGGTTTATGGAGACTAAGCCCAACACAAGGATCTTTAAAACTTTTAAAACATTTTTATCACAAAACCCTATTTTAAAGGCCCAATATCTCTTTTTCCCAAAATACTGTTTTATTAAAAACAAAACAACATAGAAAATAATAATGATACTAATAGTAATACATATTTAATTAGAAGGAAAACATCAAGGTGTTATACCCTGCATGGGAAGCTACAATTTGGTATGCAGAGGAATGAAAGGCAAGGACCTACTTGTAGAGGTCTTGGGGTAAGATATCAAGTGGTGAAGGTTCCAATAGCTAAGATAGTGTTCTTGAATTGGGATATATGCCTGACCAAGCTTGAAAACCCCGACAATTATTCAGCATTCTAGGATTGGTACGAGAATGTAGACAAGGAATGTCCTAAGCTGTTACTCTGTTCCTCGATGATGATGAGGATTATACCATGTTGGTGATATTGAGAGAGGTATATGTACTCATCAATGAGAAGTATGAATCCATACAGAGTCAAGGGTAGTCTACTATAACTTAGATAAAACCCTAGGTTCCCTTTTTTATTATTATCAAACTGTGTTTTATCTATGTTTGGCAGTAGGATACCCCTACCATCTATGTGTTAGTGATTTCAAGAACAAAATCACCACAGGGAGGTCATTGCACCTAGGACCTAGGGGATAGGTAGACGGGCAATTCCACATGGGGCCAAGGTCGTTGCAAGCCTTGTGTCGTGGTGAGCCACTACCCACGTATATCTATCTTGATCAACCATTTGATCCTATCCATTGATCAGAGCTACGGTGTTCCCCAATAGTAGTGGAGGGCACTATGTTTAAGGAACATGGCTGTGCTGGTCGCTCAAATGGTGAAAACCTCTCAAGAGTAATCATGCATTGTCATAGTGGACGGTGAAATTGGTCATGCATCATGGATGTGTCTGTGGAGCTGTGTATATATTTGTATCTATATATGTATATGAGAATATGTATGGCAATATTATATGATGATGAATAATGTTATGCTCTTTCATTTGAACAGACAAGTATGATTCTATTGTTGGATGTTTTCTTTTGATTATATGTCCTATTGTTTTATGTAAGCTTACCCTTGCATTGTTTTGCACGTGGGGTTTGTGCCTATAATGATCATGTCATTGATGTGGGAGTATATGGTGAGCCTTCTACTGATCCAGCTGTTTAGAGGTGATGGCAAAGTTGCTGGCTTAGAGACGAGGAGACATGATGAATCACAGTCTCGTTTTATGGTTCTTTTGATAGTTGTTTTTCTTTTGAGATCGGATATATAGCTTGACCAGCTTTAGGGAGTGTGTTTTGTATCCCACTTTCCCTTACTGATGTATATTTTGGGTAGTAGCGTTGATTCATATGTCTTATTAAATCTTGGGTTAAAATATATTTTTAGTCCTCCACAAATTGATATATTTTGGTTTTAGTCCTTAGAAAAAAAAATTCTTGAATAAAGTCCCTCAAATATTAAAAATACCCTAATTAGATCCCTGTGCTAAACTTTCTTAACTTTTCTATTAAATGATAGTCACATCATCTTCCAAGTAAAGTATTTTATTACGTGAAGTGTCCAGTGATAATTTTTAATAAAAAATCGTGTAATTACTTTTGCTTTAGGGTTAAAAAAATCTACGGTTTAGGGTTAAATATGTAATAATTTTATTCAAAAAATATGTTACTAATTTGATCTGGTCATAACAGTTGACATGGACAATCACATCAACAAATTAATGGTGATTGTGATGCTGATGTGGCCAACATTTAATAGAAAAGTTAAACATAGTTTAGTACAGGGATATAATTAGGATATTTTTAATATTTGAGAGATTTTATTCAAGGAAAATTTTTCTGAGGACTAAAACCAAAACAGGTCAATTTTTGGAGGACCAAAAACATATTTAACCCTTAAATCTTTGTTTTTGTAAATACATACACACACACACACACACACACACATATATATATATATATATATATATATATATATATATACATGTTTTAGTTGATCATAATTGAGACAGATGGTCTCCCTCATATATATACATGTTGATAATGATGTTAGTTGCATGTGAAATGATGTTAAGGTAGTTTTCATTAAATCTCATAATAATAATAATAATAATGAAATGAATAGTAGTGTCGTTCAGTAGCGATAGCAGGTCGTTACATCGTGACTTGGGCATCTCCTCAGCAACTCTATGTATCTATCCCAAGCTTCATGTACTCTTCTCCTTCTCTTTTGTAAAAATTCTTAATATCCATCTTTGCCTTAAAAACCTATTTTGTGGAAAGTAATGGGCGAGGAGCTATTGCTCTATAGCCTCCCAAATAGTAATAGTCTTGCTTGATAAAGATTCAAGCCAATTCTTTGCTTTGTCTCTTAGAGAAAACAAGAATAGCCTCAACTGAATGGCTTCTACAAGAACACCATTAATTCTCATAGTATCACAGATCTCCAAAAATGTTTCTAAATGTAGATGCGGCTCTTCGAATTCCATTCTAGAAAATACAGTGTTCCTAAATGAGAATTGTGATGACCCATGATGTTTTCACCATGAATCGCCACAATAGGGGGTGAAAAAGATTGCTCGTTATTTACTCTATGTTGATTTTAAGTTCAATTTCAAAAACTCTTTATTAATTTGCTCATTTTTTTCTTTGAATTAGAATAGCTCAAGTTACCATTACCTTAACATAAGAAAAGAAAATAAATGTGAAAATAAAATCATACATACATAACGGCAAATAGGCATGTCCAGCATGCCATAAGTACATCATACGTGATCATAACCTAGTGCTTATGCACTACCACCAAAATACATAAATATACGTATATCAAAATATAATAGGAGAGGTGTGTGATAGTGAACCCATAATACATACTCATACAAAAGAAGGAGGGGATACATAACTCACTCCCTAAAGCTGTCTACCTCTTCTCAAAAGATAATACTAACTACATTATCCTTTAAGGACAATGAAGAGAGGTGGAGGGTGCATCATCATCATCGTCATCTCCCTCAAAGTAAACATGGTTCAAACCATGTCCATGTCTCCTATGAGAAGCACGAGTACTAAATAGCCTCCAATACTCCCTAGCATTACCCACATGAGAAGGTGAAGGCACTAGAGCAACTGTAGCAGATGAGGGGTGCAGAACCTCTTGAGAAAACTCTGAGAAGTCCACTTGGATAGTGATAAGAATCATGGAGATCAAAGCGTTGCATGAAGTATAGCGAGTAAGCAGCAAACCGTCCAAATGTGCCTAATAGGACTCAGCATCTATCATCCATCTGTCCAACCCATTTAGGATAGTAGGAGTCAACTCCACACTAAAAGTGTTACTATGAGGAAGGAATGCCATCTACTCCTTTTGATCAAGGACAATCGTGATCATCACAGTGACGCACAAACAAACACACAAGCAAGGATAAGTTACCCAAAAAGCGGAATAATTATGGCATGACAAAATGCAAATGTAGGCATCAACACAACCTCTCCATGGAGAACCAACTAAACAAACAACCAGTGTATTGCTTAATCATGGTATCATCTACAAAACCCTTCCTGGTTATAAGGTGGCATATGCCAAAAACTATTTAGGGAATACCGTTCTTGATCATAAGAGCCAATGCATTGGTCAAGATATTCGTATGAGGGAACTGTAGATTTCACACTCGACTTTACACCCAATAATTCCCTTGACACTTTTAGCATCAAATTGCTCTACTCAAATGCATGTAAACAACAATGATGACATCCATATCATCAATAACTATTTATCATCACACCAAGATAAGTTTTAAATCACCATTTTAAATATCTCAACTTGCCACCAAATCTATACATCATCAACAAATCATGCCATATTCAAGACAACTATGAAACTCTAATTAATCCCATTAGTAAATTTTTTATCAATTTTTTTATATTTCAAATTATTAATACTGTTTTTAAATTTAAATTAGTTAAAGATTTTAAATTAGAAAATACCATTATTAGAACTTAGGTCATAAGTTTTTCATAAAACTTAATTTCATAACTTCTAAATTCCTTCTTTTAAAATAAAATTAATAAAATACCTTTTAAAATTTTAAAAACAGAAAAAGATATATTCTTTTAAAGATTATATTCAGTTTTTATATAAAAAGTTCATAAAAGAGTTTCAAGTATTTAAACTATGCCATTTCCATAAAACTAGAAAAAGATTTTAAAACTTTAAGTCAAAACTGAGCCGAGATGATTTAAATTGAAGCCTTAGTTTTGTTACTAAAATTAAATAGGTAAATGACTTTTGCAAAATGTGATCCATTGCTTGTTAAAAAGGAAATTTTTTCCATTTCTTAATCATCCAAGATCATCTTAAGCAAAAATCTACAAAAAAAGAAACAAAAATAACAAATTTACAAGGTCAGATTACACTACTGGAAGACCAGCGAAAATTATTGCAGTTTTCCCATCCAACTTAGGATATTTAGCAACAAAGCAAATTATTTTCCAAAAGTACATTCAAAAAGATTTCCAAATTGACTAGGTGTAATGTTGTGTTTTTCCTAATGTATGAGTAAGTGCTTTAATAACCTAAAAGTGGAAATTAGATATGTGATCTTAGTAATTAAAATGAATTAATGAATTGTTGTTGTTTGACTGTTGTTTTGTGTTGGTTGTCTTGGAATTTACTGTTTGAATTTAGGGAATTTGAGGAAATGTGCTTGAGCCAATTGAGTGTGTTGTTGGTGATTATCTGCACTGTTGAAGGAACAATAGTGTTGAGCCAGTTGTGAGTTTAGGGAGTGATTAGGCGAGTTATGGGCCTTAGAGAACCTAAAGCCAGTGTGAGGCCCAGGGAAGCTTAAGAGACCCAAGCCCTCCCTCCTTTCTCATTTTCTTACCACATTCCCTTAATCCCTTCCCAAAATCTCTCTCTTTCTCTTAAACTCTCTCAAACCACCAAGTGAGAGGTAAGATTCGTAGCCCATCTCATTCCTTTTGGTGAGGAGCATTGTTTTCCTTAAGGATTTGGCTCAAGAGTTCATATTCTCACATTCTTTCTTTCCCCAAATTCGAACTTTGGGAGTTCCAAGAGGTAAGGGAAGCTTACATATGTTGAATGTATGTTGTATGAGTGTGGTAGTGTGTGTATGTTATCATGGATTGAGCTAGAAAGCATGATTTGGATGAGTTTTTGTTGAAATGTGTTGAAAATGGGTTTGTTGATTTTCGTGGTTGATTCTCATTGAGATGTTGTATGGATTATTATATTTGTTGAGTATGTTACTAAGGATTGTTGTGTGCTATTGCTCGACCCTTGTGGGGCTAATTTGGGGTGAGAGTGAGTAAAAAGTTTGGATTTTTGGGAGTTTTTCGAATAGAGTTTTGTTTCTGTCATCTAATGGTCGCTGAGCGACTAGGGCTCTCATTGAGCGAGAATGCCCACTAGGACTGAAGTGAGGCTGTTAGGTTGGTGATTCATTAAGTGATCCATTGAGTCATTGAGTGAGTGTTCTTGAGTGGTAGAAATTGCTAAGGGTAAGAGGAATTCACTAAGCGAAATCTAGTTCGCTAGGCGAGTGTTCATGGAAATCTAGAAATTTTCACTAAGAGTGTTCGCTGAGCCAGTATATGGCTCGTTGAGCGAGTGTAGGCATTCCAAAATGCCTGGGAGCTATTTGCTAAACAAATATTGAGCTCGTTGAGCGGATTTGGGGGCCATGGAGAGTGGTGCTCTCTATTGAAAGTGGGTCGCTGGGCGAACGCTGTGTTCATTGAGCGAAGGGCACACACAATTATGGCTACCCTCGAGAATGGCTATTTGCTGAATAAGTAGGTGACTCACTAAAAAAATGTTATCGAGGAAGATTTTGGAGGAGGTCCCTGGAGCGAATTTGCTGAGCGACCCCGATTGTCGCTAAGCGAGTGACCTTTAAGATAGGATGTTTGCTGAGTGAGACTTACACTCGCTGAGCAAGAACCTTTGTGAGAGAAAGTTGGCTCTTTATAAAGAAGGTACTCACTAAGCGAGCATATGGATCGTTGAGCGAGCAGGGTATTCTGTTGTGGCTAGACTATAGAAAGGGTAGCTGGGTCCTATGTGTTTGGGATAGGATCCATGGTGTGAGACCTATTGGAAAATGGGAGTTGAGTGAAAGGTTGCTTGGATAGGACCTCCACTAGTTGCGTGGTGTTATTATGATGAGACATCTCACAGGGGGTGCGAGTTGCTTGGATAGGACCTCCACCTATGTTGTGTAAGACCCCCATGTGGTAAGTGCTGCTTGGATAGGGCCTTACCTGTGACTAATGCATGCGATTGGATTGGGCCTGCATGAGGTTGGGAGTGGTTGTTGGTCCACCTGTGGTGCTGGTCAGGCCTTGTGTGGTGTTGTGTTGCTGTATATGTGTGTGTGTGTGTGTGGACTCGTTGTGGTTGAGTTGATATTGTGTGGTGATAGATGCATTTCATCCATATGTTGTTGGTTGAGGCTGTGTGATGGGCCTCATGTCGTAGTGCGAGTAGGCGTAAGTTGACTCGTTGACAGGAGCTACGGCTCAAACGGGCCTCCAATCTAGTGCCCAAATAAGACGTGGGGTCTTAAAGATGGGTCTTTGGGGATGAGTGGATGGGCGATTCTGTAGGGGGCCAAGGCGGTGCGGGCCTTGACTCACGGTGAACCACCACCCACATACACTTACCCTGACACATCATTAAGCTTATCCTCATATCAAAGTTTGGCAATCCCTAAATGGTGCTTGGATAGGCCATGATAGGGGTTGAGACCTGGTTGATCGCCCGAGAAGTTGTAAATCTCTCGAGAGTCATGTCATGATGCATTGACATGGTAGTGGTACGATCTTGGTGTGATGCGTAGGAAAGTTGTGAGACCATGTTGTCTTGATATGAAATGATGTGCTGGCCTGTAACTGATTATGTGTTGATAATGATCTATTCAATGTATGTATGTTATTTGTTTAGTAAGCTTACCCTTGCCTTGTTGTTTATTTGTGGTTGCTTTGATGCTGTATGTGTGTTGGTGTGACTGTGATGATCACATCGTAGGGCATGGGAGCAGAGGGGGAGGCTTTAGCGGATCTAGCTACTCATAGCTGACGATGGAGGTCTTGGCATGGAGATGGCAGAAGGCCCACTATGGGTTAATGTTTTGGATAGCATTATTTTTTTGGATAACTCTTTTGTTGCTTTTGATGGGGGTGCATAGTATGACCAGCCATAGGGAGTGTGGTTTATACCCCTCTCCCCTTGTTGATGTATTTGTACATTTCATTTTATTTTCTCATATGGCCTTGGTATTATTTCCCCTATTCTTTTGATCTTTGAGAAAGTGGTAAAGACTGGTATATTGATGGTAGGAGAGATGGATAGATCTATCAAGATATATGTATTTCACTTATATATATTTTAGAGTCATTTATGCTTATACAAGATAGTTAAGGATAGTAATGTCGTTGAGTAGCGACGGTTAGGTTGTTACACCAGGATCATAAAAAACAAAGGTCTACAAAACTTATAGTGATTTTTGAATGTTTACAGTTTTAGAAAACACTTTCAGTCAAAAGTAGTGCACAACCATCAACTTCCAAAAATAAGTAAAAATAGTAAATGGTCAAAAATATAGGCATACCATATATCCACAAAAATATTGCATTATTACATGTGATTGTTGATATGACATTGATGTGGAGTTCCATATATCTTAGTTGTTTCAATTCCAAAAGCATGACAATTTGATTTAAATGATATATTAGAAATGTATGCAAAATCTCTGATATGTGTATTGAAATTGGTAAGCATATTCTTGCGTTGTTGGTCTGTGTGCTTGTGACTGATAATGGCAATGATTCTTTGCCGCAGGAACATGTGGTGAGTTGTCAACCCATGGAGTTGTTTAGTATCGAGCTTATCCCCATCATCCTGGGGCACTAGAAAGGATGGTAGTTGGATTGGGGAGCAAAAGAGGAACGTTTTAATGGGGTTCTAGTCATTGTATCCTCCATTCTAAGTGGAGTTATTGTATCCTCCATCTTTGTGTCAATTGTTGTCAGTTTTATTGAGCTAGCTGAGGAGATACTACATCCTCCATCTTGTATTCCTAGGATAGTTGGTTGTCGAACATGACCTCTGACATGTCATGTATTGCAAAGGTTTTGATAAAGACAAAGCCAATGTTAAGAGAGCTTCAATGGAGACCAACTCAAAGTGAAAGGAACTTATGAAAACAAAAGTTAAATAAAAAAGAATTGAAAAGCTCCAAGCCAAGAAAATAGCTACTGAGGAGATATATGTTAATATCTTAGGCAATTTTGTAAGACTTATCAATTCTAGTTAAGTTTGGCTCAAAGGGATGCATTGGGAAAGTTAAAACAGTTTCTAAACTAAAACCAAAAAGGTTTTTGAGTGAAAATCACGTTCTAAGCCAAAGATGGCTTAGGAATTGATTCCCCCAACTTGGAATCAATTCCCATGCAAAGGAATTGATTCCCTCATGGAAGAAATCAATTCCCCAACAATGACATTGAATAATTAAGGAAAATGTGATTTTGCTAATTGTGTAATCTTTTCTCAACCAAAACCTATCTTTAAGGATCACGTTTTGAACTATTTTTATCCCCTAATCACTATAAAAGCTTAATCTTCTCAATACCAAATTGTGAGAGCAAAGAGAATTGTTGTGAGTTGAGGTTATTCTGCTTGAGCCAGCACTTAGAGAGAATTATGAGCCATAAAGCTTCAAATTATGTTATGTGCACTATTAAGAGTGGTAAATGCTTTTGTTTTTGTTTTGAAGGAGTCTAAGAGTAGGTTCTCTTGGTAAGGAAATCCCAAGGTAGGTGTCCTCTGGCAAGGAATCTCGGGGTGGGTTCCTCTGGCAAAGAATCCCAAGGTAGTTTCCTCTACCAAGGAAAACTACGGGTAGGTTTTCCTCAACCTAGGAATAGGGTTTTCCTAATGGGTGGTTAAAGTAAAAAGGTGAGGAGCATCCCGGGTTGGATTACTAAGGCAGGTTTCCTTGGGTAAAAACCTTATGGTACTGTAAACTGTAATTAGTTAGTGGATTAATCTCAAGTATAGCTTGGAGACTAGATGTAGGTTGCACTTTGTGGCCCAATCAAGATAAATCATGGTGCACTATTCTCTAACCCTTTTCCTTATTGGTTTATTTGTTTTTTGTGGTTGTTGTTTTTTTTCATTGTTTTGAATTTCCTTAATCTAAAATAAACAAAAAGATTTCCTACTTCGTCTCTTAACAAAACTATATTCTTCACAACTCAGGGTGAAACGTTTATGAAAATTTTCATTATAACTCAATTCACCTCCTTTTGAGTTATTGAGGTCACTTGGTTAACATTGTGATAGAGGACTACCTAAGGACTTCAAGAAAGAAGAGATGGACATGGAAGGTCCTATGACTAGAGAAAGGAGAAGGATGATTCAAGAGGAACTTGGCAAGAGGCTTAACACATTCATAGGGAAGGGAGAAGAGGGTCTGGGAAGCTTGAAGATAATAAATTGGAACCAAGTTTTAGATTAGGATTTCTTTATATTTTTTGAGCACTTTTATTTGGGACCTTTATTGGGCTTCAGTGGAGTTGTTAGCTTTATTCTTTTTAGTTGACTATGTTTGGACTTATTTGACTTGCTTTGGGCTTGTTACTATCTGAGCCTTATTTTAGTAATAGTGTAAATAGGTTCCTATGGATACTTTGTAAACACTTTTGAGAAATTAAGCAATTGATAGCATTTTTGTTAAGAAAGTGTTCTTTTTAGGTTCTTGGATTGAACCATTAGATTCTTATCAAATAACAATTTGTTTGTGGCGAATCCTCATTGACTCATCAATTATGAATTAATTGTGGCATCTTCTCCATTCCTTTTTCTTTCCATTTTCTTTTTTTCTTCAAATTCTGTTTTGTAGATTCAATTTGGAAAAATTTGAGGTGTTGAAAATTAAGATCCACCTTGGGGTTCATCATTTGGTATCCAGAGCCAAATTCAACACCAATTACACATCCAATTGTGCCAAATTTCGTGTTAATTTTGGATTGCAAGTCGCCGATTCATGGTTCCAATTCTTGTTCGTATCCGCTGGGCGGCCTCCGTAACCCGCTGGGCGGGTACACTGATTCTGTATCATATTCGCTAGGCGGCTTCCATATCTAGCAAATTTGTGAGTTTTCTTGCATAATTCTTGTGTCTTACTGTTTTTTGTTGTGTTCATTTAGTCTTATTTGAGTTGATCTCTTCTTAATTCATCTAATTTTGTGTCAATAATATAAAGTTTTGTTCTTGGTGTTCTTGTTAAATTTAGATTTTGATTCATCTAGATTTATGTTTGTTCATGTTTTTGTGTTAAATCCATACTTGATTTGTGTTGTTTCACATATAGACACTTAAATTTTGGTGAAAATTAAGTTGAATTTTGGAATTTTGAATTTTAAAATTGGGGAAGAACACTTATAGTGTTCTTAAGGTGTTCTTGACATTTTTGTGGTAGAATACATATTTGATCTTGTAAAAATTGTTTGGAGAGAGTTGGGGCGTTTTTGCAAATAAAAAAATTAAAGGTAAAAAAAATAAAATATTCAAGGACCAATTGGCATTTTTACAGGGGCAAAAGTGAAAATACAAAAATTTAGGGCCTAAGTGCAATTATAAAAGGTTTGGGGGTCAAATTAAAAAAAAAATTATAAAAAATAAAAAATAAAAAAAAATTGCCCATTTATAAGAAAAAGCCTGCCCTCTTTGGTAATCTAACTCTCATAGTGATATTATTTTTCTTGCATATACTTTTGACTTGTTTTTGGTGGTGGATATACACATGCTTTTCATTTTTCCTTACTTATTCTTATTTCTTTGTCTTTGAGTCTTCCTTTTGTCTTCCTTTTGAGTGTTACTTTCGTTTCTTTTTATTGCTTATCATTTAAACTCCTTGGTTTTGTCATTGAATTTCCTTTTTTTTGGCTTCTTGAGTTGGTTTGGGATCTCGTGGCATATTTCACATAGAATTTCTTTGTTATTGAAATTTGGTGGTTCTTTTCAAGAACTTAAGAGGAACAAGAGTAGTAAAAAAAATAAAGCAAGAGAGCAAATTATAAAAAAAGCTTGAAAGAGTGAAACACGAGTGACTTGAGTATAAACACTTAGAGAGTGGAGAGGATTCTTTGATTTCTATTATTTGTGCTAACCATTTTGTGTAGCTATGGTTTCACCAACGGCAAGTAGTGATCCACCATCTCCTAAATCTGCAAAATTAATGGCGGAGATGATTAAAATTGGGGAGGAGATGAGGCGATTGAGAATGGAAAATGATGCAAAGTTAGAAGCTATTAGGGAGAATGAGACAAGGTGGGAGATGATGCAAAAGAGTAATAATGAAGATGTGAGTGTGAGGATGGAAAATGTGGAGAGAAGGAGGTATACTTCATCTTCTCATGGGAGTGATGGAGGTTATGGGGAAGAGGAGGGAGAAAGGAGGCATAGGAGACATAGGAGAGGGAGATTTGGAGGAGGACATAGAGAGGGAGAAAATAATAGAGAGGATAACATGGATGGAGTGAAGGTTAAAATTCCTAGTTTTCAAGGAACTTGTGACCCGGAAGTGTACCTTGAGTGGGAGATGAAAGTGGAGCAAATATTTTCATGTTATGATTATAGTGAAGAAAAGAAAATTAGATTGGCTTTGTTGGAGTTTGAAGGATATGCTTTGATGTGGTGGAACCAAGTGAAGCATGACATTGTGAGGATGAGGAGGCCTATGGTGAACACTTGGTTAGAAATGAAGAGAACTATGAGGGATAGATTTGTGCCTTCTTACTATGGGAGAGATCTTCATAATAAACTCCAACGACTTACATAAGGAGGGAAGAGTGTGGATGAATACTATAAGGAGATGGAGATGGCAATGATAAGAGCTCAAGTGGAGGAGAGCCAAGAGGCAACCATGGCTAGATTTTTGCATAGCCTTAATAGGGAAATTCAAGACATTGTGGAGTTGCATCATTATGCCACTATGGAGGAGCTCATTCACCAAGCCATCGAAGTGGAGCAACAATTGAAGAGGAAGCAATCGTTCAAGAAGTGTTCCTCCTATGCTTCTTCATCTAGGAAGGATAAGGACAAATTCAAGAAGGGGGGCTCTTTATCCAAACTTCAGGAGAAGAGTTCTTTAAGTGGTAAAACCCCTCCTGACTCTACCTCTAATCCTTCTAAATCTAGTTGTAACATCCCGGGTACTGACGAGGGCGAAGAGTGATCGCCGGTGCAAAAAAGATGAGGTACGGATAAAGAGTAGCTCTTGGCAGGCTTCCAGCAGGAGGGGTACATGAATGAATCGAATACACACCCAAATAAGAGGGATTCAAAGGCTGTGCAAGTATGGGACTATACAATTGAGGATAGCTTAAAGGAATTAATAAGTGCTACCTATACCAACAAGATGCATCTACTTTTCGGTAGCCCATCACTTAAGAACTCCATAGTTAAGCGTGCTTAACTTGGAGCAATTCTGGGATGGGTGATCTCTTGGAAAGTTTCTCAGGTAGCGTGTGAGTGAGGACAAAACACGCTAAAAATTCTTGTGTTGGTTTGTAGGGACAGTCACTCATCCTGGAAGTAGCCAGGTTTTACACTAGTTCCATTAAGTGTTTTAAATGTTTAGGGAAAGGTCACATTGCTTCCCAATGTCCTAATAAGAGGACTATGATTGTCTTGGATAATGGTGATGTGGTTAGTGCATCCTCTTCTAATGAAACTAGTTCGTCTAGTGAGGGTGAGAGTAATGGTGACCTCCCACCCCATAAGGGGGACCTTTTGATGGTTAGGAAGCTTATGGGGAGTGTTTGTAAGGATACGGATGAAACACAAAGAGAGAACATTTTTCATACTAGGTGCTTAGTTATGGGAAAATTATGTTCTTTGATTATTGATGGAGGGAGGAGTACTAATGTTGCTAGTGCTAGGTTAGTGGAGAAACTTGGCCTAAAAACTACCCCTCGCCCTAGGCCTTATAAGCTCCAATGGTTGAGTGAGAATGGAGAAATAGTTGTAGATAAGCAAGTTTTGGTGTGTTTCTCCACAGGTAAATATTTTGATGAAATTCTTTATGATGTAGTCCCTATGGAGGCTAGCCATCATTTGCTTGATAGACCTTGGCAATATGATAGGGATGTTGTTCATAATGGCTTAACTAATAAATTCTCTTTTGTACATAAAGGAACAAAGGTTACCCTCACACCTTTGTCTCCAAGTGAGGTTTGTGAGGACCAAATAAAAATGAGATTGAAAAGAGAACAAGAGAGAAAAGAAGAGAAAGAAAAACAAAAAGATGGAGAGAAAAAAAAAGAATAAAAAGAGAGAAAAGAGTGAAAAGATAGTTAAGAGAAAAGTGGAGAGCTTGTTTATGAGAGCTAAAGAGGTGCAAAGAGTGATGCTTGCAAGGCAACCTATGTTTATGCTAATGCCTCATATTTGTGTTTGTCTTCTATTGCTATGACTTTGCCTCTAGGTATTGAAGCCTTGTTGAAGGAGTTTGAGGATGTCTTTCCTAAAGACATTCCTCATGGCTTGCCTCCACTAAGAGGAATTAAGCACCAAATTGACCTCATTCCGGGAGCTTCACTTCCTAATAGACCCGCATATAGGAGCAATCCAGAAGAGACTAAGGAGATTCAAAGGCAAGTGGAAGGGTTGATGCAAAAAGGATGGGTGAAAGAGAGCTTAAGCCCTTGTGCTATGCCCATTGTCTTGGTGCCAAAGAAGGATGGATCATGGAGAATGTGCACAGATTGTAGAGCCATCAACAACATAACCGTGAGGTGTAGACATCCAATCCCTAGACTTGATGATTTGTTGGATGTGTTGCATGGTTCTTGTTATTTCTCCAAAATAGATTTGAAAAATGGTTACCCCCAAATTAGAATGAAAGAAGGTGATGAGTGGAAAACCGCTTTCAAAACTAAGTTTGGATTGTATGAGTGGTTGGTTATGCCTTTTGGCCTAATCAATGCACCTAGCACTTTCATGAGACTTATGAATCATGTGTTGAGACATTTCATTGGAAAGTTTGTGGTTGTCTATTTTGATGATATTTTGATATATAGCTTGACTTTGGATGATCATTTGGGCCATATTAGGAGTGTCTTGGAAGTGCTTAGGAAAGAGAGTTTGTATGCCAATAAGGACAAATGCACATTTTGCACTAAACAAGTAGTGTTCCTTGGCTTTGTTATGAGTTCTAAAGGTGTGCAAGTTGATGAGGAAAAGGTAAAAGCTATTAGAGATTGGCCTACACCTAAAAATGTGAGTGAGCATGGTTTGGCTAGTTTCTATAGGCGATTTGTGAAAGACTTTAGCACACTAGCTTCCCCTTTAAATGAAATTGTAAAGAAAAATGTGGGGTTTAAGTGGGGGGCCGGGGGGGAGGGTGAACAAGAGGAGGCTTTTAATAGCTTAAAAGATAAATTAACACATGCACCTATTCTTGCTTTGCCTAATTTTGCTAAATCTTTTGAGATTGAATGTGATGCATCTAATGTGGGGATAGGGGGTGTGTTGTTGCAAGAAAGGCATCCCATTGCTTATTTTAGTGAAAAGTTGAAGGGTGCTCATTTGAATTACTCTACATATGATAAAGAATTGTATGCACTTGTGAGAGTTTTGCAAACTTGGCAACATTATCTTTTACCTAAGGAATTTGTAATACATAGTAATCATGAATCCCTTAAGCATTTAAAAGGCCAAGGCAAGCTCAACAAGAGACATGCCAAGTGGGTGGAGTTCTTGGAACAATTTCCTTATGTGATCAAGCATAAGCAAGGCAAGGCTAATGTGGTAGCTAATGCACTTTCTAGGAGGTATTCTTTACTCTCCATGCTTGAGACTAAGATGCTTGGGTTTGATCACATAAAGGAGTTGTATGTTTGTGATGATGATTTCTCTAATTTCTATGCTTTGTGTGAAAAAGTTGTTCATAATGGATTCTTTAGGTACGATGGATTTCTCTTTAAAGATAAAAGATTGTGTGTGCCTAAGAGCTCCTTGCGTGAGTTGTTAGTTAGAGAAGCTCATGATGGTGGTTTGATGGGACATTTTGGGGTTGCTAAGACTTTGGACATTTTGCATGAACATTTCTTTTGGTCACATATGAAGCATGATGTGCATAAAATTTGTGATAGGTGCTTGGTGTGTAAAAAGGCTAAATCTAGGGTCATGCATCATGGATTATATACTCCATTACCTATTCCTAACTCCCTTTGGATCGACTTATCCATGGATTTTGTGCTTGGTCTCCCAAGATCCAAGAAGGGGAAAGATTCCATTTTTGTTGTGGTTGATAGGTTCTCAAAGATGGCTCATTTTATACCATGCCACAAAGTGGATGATGCTTGTGTGGTAGCGGATTTGTTCTTTAAAGAGGTGGTGCGCTTACATGGATTGCCTAGGATGATATGATCCTGATTCGGAGTCATACTGTTTTTACGGATCGTCCTTGAGTTGGTTATCTTGGAGACAATAATTTAGAATAAAAATTAAGAAGAAAGATAAAAGATGAGACTTGCGCAACAAATGATAGAGGTAAAGCAAATGGCGCACAAACAAGTAAGCAAGAGAATCAAAATGATAAAATGAAAAGAAGACAAGAAAATGGAAATGATAGATAAAATAAGGAATGCGTAATAGAAAAGAAGGTGGAAGAAGGCGCCACACTCTATGGGGAGTGATAAGCCAAGCGAAGATTTGCCACAAAGGTATGGAAACCTTTGATAAGAACCAAGAAAGGTTCAATCTAAGAACCCCAAAGAGGAGCCAACGCTCTACTCACACTCACAAATGAGTAAACCTCAATATTATTCCACTTTGTCAAATGAGAGGGATTACATCTCTAGTTATAGAGTTTATTCTAAGGTGCTACTCACACAAGGAGGCTAACCCTAATTAAGAAGCAAAGAGGCTAACCCTTAAGCCCAAAGAATAGGCCCAATTACAAAAATAAGTGAAACAGAAAATTAAAGGTCCAATTATACAATGATAGCTAATCAAAGTCTTCCCCACATTGGGCTTTTCATCAATTTGGACTACTCGGATCAACTTAAGTGCTTCTCCTTCTAAATTTAACTTGACTGAGAATAAGTTGTTCAATTTTTTTGTTTGATCCAAAGTAGCTTTCTTAGCCTTCTTATTTATTAATCTTGTCATGGTTCCCCAAGTCCTTGTAGTTCTTCTTTAAACTTTGCTCTACTTTGGGTCTCCTTTTGGGCCTCTAAGGTCTCAATCAACTTGGGCCTCCTAGGTTTCCATCATAGGAGCATTGTGTCGGATAGGAATTCCAAGTTCTTAAGCCATTTTTGGAAGACTTTGTGGGGAAAGCTTGGTACTAAGCTTCTCTTTTCTACTACTTGTCATCCTCAAACGGATGGGCAAACGGAGGTGGTCAATAGAACTTTATCTCAACTCCTTAGGTGTTTTGTCAAGAAAAATTTGAGAACTTAGGAGGATTGTTTACCATATGTTGAGTTTGCTTACAATAGGGTTGTTAATTCTACTACTTCTAATTCTCCTTTTAAGGTTGTTTATGGTTTTAACCTTTTATCTCCTCTTGATTTGTTGCCATTGCCTAACATTTCTTCTATGATGGATAGAGATGGGCTTTCTAAAGCCACTTTTGTTAGGAACTTGCATGAGAAGGTGAAGAATGAAACTGAGAAGAAGATGGAACAATATGCAAAACAAGCAAACAAAGGGAGGAAGAAAATGGTGTTTGAGCCTAGTGATTGGGTTTGGGTACACTTGAGGAAGGAAAGGTTTCCTTCTAAGAGGAAATCTAAGCTTCAAGAAATGGGAGATGGTCCTTTCTAAGTGTTGGAGTGCATTAATGACAATACCTACAAAATTGACTTGCCTCTTGATTTTGGCGGGAGTAATAGTTTCAATGTTAGTGACTTGTCTTTTTGTGAAGTAGGTACCCATGCTCCAAATTTGAGGACAAATTCTCTTCAAGAAGGAGGGGATGATAGAGGACTATCCAAGGACTTCAAGAAAGAAGAGATGGACATGGAAGGTCCTATGACTAGAGGAAGGAGAAGGATGATTAAGAGAAACTTGGCAAGAGGCTTAACACATTCATAGGGAAGGAAGAAGAGGGTCTAGGAAGCTTGAAGATAATAAATTAGAGCCAAGTTTTAGATTAGGATTTCCTTATATTTTTGAGCACTTTTATTTAGGGCCTTTGTTGGGCTTTAGTGGAGTTGTTAGCTTTATTCTTTTTAGTTGACTATGTTTGGACCTATTTGACTTGTTTGGGACCTATTACTATTTGGGCCTTATTTTAGTGATAGTGTAAATAGGTCCCTATGGACACTTGGTAAACACTTTTGAGAAATTAAGAAATTGATAGCATTTTTGCTAAGAGAGTGTTCTCTCTAGGTTCTTGGATTGAACCATTAGATTCTTATCAAAGAACAATTTCTTTGTGGCGAATCCTCATTGACTTATCAATCATAAATTGATTGTGGCGTCTTCTCCATTCCTTTTCTTTTCCATTTTCTCTTTTTCTTCAAATTATGTTTTGTGGATCCAATTTGGGAAAATTTGAGGTGTTGAAAATTAAGATCCACCTTGGGGTTCATTAGGACCCCTACTCCTTCTCTACTTTTCATTTAGGATGATTTAAGATATAAAAATAAGTTAAAATATGGTTGTTGTACTTTGTTAAAATAAAGGACGAATTTGTAACCTATAAATATTTTGATAATAACAAACAGTTAAAAGTATGTGAATTCACTTTATTGTCTGATCTCGCGCTTACATTATCGTCTAATCTCTAGTTCACAGTATATCATCTAATGATGTTTTTAAAATTGACTATCGACTTATCTGTATATGTATAAACTATTTAACTAACAAAGCTTACAAACGATGTCTATGCTCTAAAAAGATCTGCATATCAATCAGAGTGCAAAGCTACCTCAATATGTATAAAGCCTATACACCTACTCTCCAGGAAAGTTAGCGAAAAAGAAGAAATATGTGTGCGATTGACAAAACAGGAAAGCGGACATGACAACTGCTAAAATATTGAGTACAAGATAGAAAAGATAAGCAAGCTGCTTTATCTTATTATATGACAAGTTGGTAAAAAGCATTAAATGCAACAATTAATACTCCAACGACTCTCTTCATCAAACGAAGGCCGTCTACTACAAAATACTCAACACATACTTTTGGAGAAGCCTATAAATAGAAGAAGAGACCTCCTTCAAGCTGTTGTTCAAAAAATCTACAAGTGTTGTTGATATATTTGTTGTTGAATCAAAATACTCATAACTGCTTTGATTAAACAAAAAGCCTTTGCAAAAATAGTTTTTGAATATTCGTCTGGTAAGACGTTAAACTCAGTGAGGTAAACTCACACAAATCTCTTTCTCTACAAAATTGGTTAAAGCCTGAAGAGGCTTTGTTTCAAAGAATACTTGGGTGTTTGCTTGGAGAGACATGTGAAAGACTACTTGGGTTTGAGCCTGAAGAGGCTTGTGGAAAGAATACTTGTAACATGTAAAGTTAGTAGAACTTGGTTGTTGCCAAGAACTGGACGTAGTCTCTAGGGTGAGACGAACCAGTATAAAATATGTGTGCCCTTTTATTTGTTCTTTCTTCTTTCGTTTGCCTTCTTTAAAATGTTTTGAAAATCTTTCTAATCTAGTTTTATTTATTAAGCTTCTTTGAAAAAGGTTCAAAGGATTGCAAAAATTGGCCTTAACACAATTCAATCCCCCTTCTTGTGTTTAGCTTATGCCTTACAATTGGTATCAGAGCTTAGCCTCTAAAGGTTGAGCACCTTAACAAGTGATAGAGGAAAAAGATCTGCATGGCACACCTTGAAGGACAGTTCATTCCTGAAAGAGCATCCTTGTCAAGGCCTCCAACCTTCCATGGAGAAGACTATGCATACTAGAAGGACAGAATGGAAATATATATCAAGTCCACTCACTACAGTATCTGGAGAATCATCACACATGGAGATCATGCTGTAATCAAGTCAGAAATCAAATACAATCAAGATGATTACAATCTGTTACAACAAAACGCAAAAGCTAAGTATATCATAACCTGTGTCTTATCAAAAACTGAATATAATAAATTTTGCAGCTGCAGAACTGTTAAGGAAATGTGGGATGCTATATGCATAACACATGAAGGCACGGAAGATGTTCGTCTCAGGACAGCAGCAACTCTTCAAAGACATTATGAAATGTTCACCATGAAGGAGAGTGAGACCATTGATGAAATGTTTGGAAGATTTCAAACAATTCTAAATGGACTTCAAAATCTTGGTGTTGAGTTCTCTAAGGCTCAAAATAATCTCAAGATCCTAGACAGTCTTCCCAAAGTGTGGGAACCCAAAGCTACAGCCATAGCTGAAGCAAGGGATATGAAAACTTTAACTCTGGATGAGTTATTGGGAGCACTAAGAGTACATGAAATACATCTATTCAAAAGATACAAAGTTAAGAATAATGACTCTGTTGCCCTAAAGATTGGCGAAACAAGTAAAAGAGCAGACGAAAAAATTGAAACAAAAGGAAGAAACAAAGCATTGAAAGTTCAATCTGAAGAATATGAGAGCTTAGACGAAAGTTCTAGCTGCTCAACAAACGATGAGATCTCCCTCATCTCCAAAAAGTTCAAGACGATGCTTAAAAAGAAAGACAGATTTAAGCAATCTTCCAAAAAGAAAGATACCAAATACAGAAGGTATTCACAAGA
Source organism: Spatholobus suberectus (assembly GCA_004329165.1). Taxonomy (NCBI): domain Eukaryota; kingdom Viridiplantae; phylum Streptophyta; class Magnoliopsida; order Fabales; family Fabaceae; genus Spatholobus; species Spatholobus suberectus. The sequence goes on along the minus strand of CM014729.1, from coordinate 49,596,610 downwards.
AGAAAACAATGAAATTATCTGCTATGAATGCTAAAAACCTGGACATATTAAGGCTGAATGCCCGAAAATGAAGAAAGGATGGAGTTCAAAGAAAAGATATAAGAAGAAAAATCTTCTAGCTACCTGGGAAGATCTAGACAACAGCAGTAGCAACTCAGACAATGAAAAGGCTAATATCTGTCTCATGGCAGACGCAGAAGAAGTAACATCTGAGATAAACTCTAAATACAACAACTCTTTGCATAAGTCTGAAGACAGTGAATCTGATCTGAAGATGAAGATATGTCATATGACATTCTTCTTGCTAATTCTCATAAGATTGCCCTTGAGTACAAAAAATATGAAGAAAAATATCAAGAAGCTCTTTTAAAAAATGAGATACTCAAGAAAGATCTGATGAAAATGCAAAAAAGTCTAGCTTCAAATCCTGAAAAGGCAATGCTCCTTTCTGAAGTTGATAAACTAAAGAAAGAGGTCATTAGGCTTAAACATGATCTGACCAAATTTGTAAATGGATCTTCAAAACTCCAAATGATTTTAAAACATAAAAGATCTCTGTTTGACAAATCTAGGATTGGATTTGTAGAAGACAAAAGTGCTAAATCATCATCTTCTAAACCCTATTCAACCTTCTGTAACTTTTGTGGAAAATCTAGACATTCATTGCAAAAATGTCAACACAAAAGGAAACAGAGGTCAAATAAGACCTTTGGGACTAACATAAAAGGACCCAAAAGTATTTGGGTACCAAAATCTCAAATAATTCCTGTTGCAGATATCCTTAATGGGAAAAAGAAAGGATTCATTCTGGTACCTGGATAGTGGATGCTCACGTCACATGACAGGAGAAAGGTCTATGTTCCCAGACCTCCAATCACATGAAGGAATAGTCTCTTTTGGAGGAAATGGAAAAGGAAAAATCATTGGAATAGGTAAAGTTGGTAAGTCTCCCCTTCCATCTATGGATAATGTTCTATGTGTTCAAGGATTAAAATACAATCTACTTAGCAATCAATTTTGTGATAGTGGATTTATTATATCCTTCACCAAAGAATCATGCATAGTGAAAAGAAATGATGAATCTATTCTTTTTATTGCCAAAAGATACAATAATTTGTATAAGATTGAGTTTAAAGATCTGAACAAACAAAATGTAACTTGCTTAATGACCAAAGAAGATGAAAAATGGATTTGGCACAAAAAACTCGGGCATATCAATTTAAAACATATTTCGAAGTTATATAAAAAGGGTTTAGTGAAAGGATTGCTTGAGATTTCTTGGAAAACTCATCTTCTTTGTGAAGCATGTCAGAAAGGGAAACAAATCAAAACCTCTTTTAAATCAAAAGATGTTGTTTCCACTTCTAGACCATTAGAATTACTACATATGAATCTGTTTGGACCTACTAAAACTCTTAGTCTTGGTGGGAAAAAGTATGGTTTTGTAATTATTGATGACTATTCTAGATATACATGGGTTTATTACCTAGCCCACAAACATGAGTCCTTTAATGTGTGTTGAAATATTCTGTAAGAGAGTTCAAAATGAAAAAGGTTTTTGTATTACTGCAATTAGAAGTGACCATGGAACTGAATTTCAAAATGCTGAGTTCAAATCCTTTTGTGAAAAGAATAGAATTTTCCACAACTTCTCCTCACCGAGAACACCTCAACAAAATGGGGTAGTTGAAAGGAAAAATATAACCTTACAAGAGATGGCAAGAACCATGCTCTGTGAAAATTCAGTCCCCAAGTACTTTTGGGCAGAAGCTGTAAACACAACATGTTATGCTCAAAACAGAATATTGATCAGACCATTAATTAAAAAGACTCTTTATGAACTGTGGAGAGGTAGAAAACCCAACATTTCATACTTTCACCCCTTTGGATGTGAATGCTACATTCTCAACACTAGAGATCAATTGGGAAATTTTGACTCTAAGGTTGATAAAGGTGTTTTTCTTGGATATTCTGATACATCAAAAGCTTTTAGAGTATTCAATCCCAGAACCTCTGTTGTAGAAGAATCTATACATGTTAAATTTAATGACACACTAACCCCTGATAGGAGACTATCAGATTTGGAAGAAGATTTTGCAAATTTACAAATAGAATCGTCTAATCAAAATAAAACAGATGAAGCGAAAGAATCAGAAGAAACGACTCAACAACAGACCAATAATCAGACGAAGGGATTTCACAAAGACTGGAAGTTCGTTACCTACCATCCTCAAAATCAAATTATTGGAGAACAAACAGAAGAAATCAAGACAACGTCATCACTAAAGAATCAAGCGTCTTGTGCCTTAGTCTCAGAAATTGAACCTAAGACAATAAATAAAGCACTTACAGGCGATCACTAGGTGATAGCAATGCAAGAAGGATTACATCAATTCACAAGAAATGATGTTTGGATTCTTGTTCCCAAACCAATACAAATGAGCATCATTGGAACAAGATGGGTTTTCCGCAATAAGCTCGACAAAAATGGTAAAGTAATCAGAAACAAAGCAAGGCTAGTGGCTCAAGGTTACAATCAACAAGAAGGTATTGATTTCACTGAAACCTTTGCTCCTGTTACTAGATTAGAAGCTATTAGAATTATGCTTGCCTTTACCGCTCATAAAAACATTAAGCTTTTTCAAATGGATGTGAAAAGTGCGTTTTTAAATGGTTTTATCGAGGAAGAAGTTTATGTTCGACAACCTCCTGGCTTTGAGGATCCAAACCTCTTAGACCATGTCTTTAAACTTAAAAAGGCTATGTATGGTCTTAAACAAGCACCTCGTGCCTGGTATGATAGACTGAGTAGTTTTCTTATTGAAAATGGGTTCATGAGAGGCAAAGTAGATACAACTCTCTTTAGAAAGGAATCCATCAAAGATTTCATTATAGTTCAAATTTGTGTAGATGATATAATCTTTGGAGCTACTAATGAAACTCTATGTAAGGAATTCTCAGATTTGATGCAAAGTGAATTTGAGATGAGCATGCTGAGAGAATTAAAATTCTTCCTTGGACTACAAGTTAAACAAAAAGAAAAGGGTATACATTCATCAGCAAAAATATACAAAAGAATTGCTTCAGAAATATAAGATGAATGAGTCAAAACCTATGAGCACACCAATGCATCCATCTGTAGGTTTAACAAAGGACGAATAAGGTAAACCTGTAGATCAGACTATCTATACAGGTATGATTGGCTCACTTCTCTATTTAATTGTAAGTAGACCAGATATCATGCATAGCGTCTGTTTATGTGCTAGATTTCAATCTGATCCTAGAGAGTCTCATCTAAAAGCTGTCAAAAGGATTTTTAGATATCTTATTGGTACATCTAACCTTAGTATTTTCTATGAGAAAAAAAAAGATTTCAGGTTAATAGGATACTGTGATGTAGACTATGATGGTGATAGACTTGAACGAAAAAGCACAAGTAGTGGATGTCACTTCATCGGACCATGTCTTATATCCTGGACTAGCAAAAAGCAGAACTCAATTGCATTATCCATTGCTGAAGCAGAACATGTATCTACTGCAAGCTGCTGCTCACAACTCCTATGGGTAAAATACCAACTTGAAGATTACTCTAGCTTTGAGCATAACATTCCTGTGTTATGTGACAACACTAGTGCAATCAATTTATCTAAACCCGATTCAGCATTCTAAAGCTAAACATATAAAGATAAGACATCATTTTATTCGAGATTGTGTTCAAAAAGGTGTTTTTGAAATTAAGTTCATCGATACAGACCATCAATGGGAAAAGCTCTACCTGCAGAACGTTTTAACTTCATCTTAGAAAACCTACACGTAAAAGTTTTACAAGAATAGACCGTCTTAAAAGCATCGTCTCATTTGATCATTTACAATTCGTCTTACTATATTTCGTCTTACTCTATATTGTCTTATCCCACTTCGTCTTACTAACCCGATTGTTTGAGAATATGAAAACTTTTTAAGATGATTAAGTTTGATATTCTCTTTATTGGTTACCCTCGATAACCACCCAAGAAGCGTGCACCGTATTCCCTGCCACATCTAGTCACCATTAATGCACGTCTCTTCAGTATTTTCAGAACTTTCTTTTTATTCAAACTTACCACTCTTTCTTTCTCTTTACACTCTTTGAAAAACCTCTCAAACTTCCTAAACTAAAACCCTATTCCTTACCTTTACTCTCAAATCCCTTTCCCTTAAACTCACACTCATGGCTGCCTAAAAACAACTTGTGCCCATGGAGAGATTTCTAGAAAGTGACTTCGTCGCCAGAAAATGGGTTGACTTGCAAAAACTTGAGGAAGAAGGATTTCCTCTGCAAATGTTTATCAAGAATGTCGGATGGGAAGCCTTCGTGCAGAAGAAAACTTCCTGGTATCATGCACCATACGCATACTTCTGGGCCTTTGCATCTGAAGTCAACAGAACTATCACTGGAACCACCGACAATAAAGCCATCATCATCTCTACTGACGCCATTGCTGCAGCGTTTGGCTATAAAGAGGAGGGTGACCTGTTTACTGAAGATTGGGAAAAGGTCATAACCCCAGAAACTGTCGACAAGGCATTATATGGAAAGCCCAGGCCTCAAATTGAGAACAAGGATGTTCTAAGGAAGGTCTTGTACGCTTCACACATAAAGCCTATATGCTGACTTCTCCACAACATCTTGCTGCACATTATCCTACCCAGAAAAGGTTCAAAGGATAACGTAACCGCCAAGGACAGGTTCTGCATCTACAAAATGATGACGGGTCAAAAGGTCAATCTGCCTACCTTAATTCTGGACAACTAGAGATCATGTCTCTCCAAGTCAAAGGAAAGTGTCCAGAGTAAGCAAAAGCATCCTATCCCCTACGCCATGCTCTTCACAAAAATCATTCGTCTAGCAGGTATAAGAGAATCTGGGTTGGAAAAGATGAAACAGGGTTCTGGGATCGATGTATCCATCATCCGGAGGATGAGGATTGCACATCTCTTTTCTGGGTATGTTGCAAGACATCCAGAGTTGGCATTGATCAAGGAAGAACCACTAGAAGAAGTTGTTAGAACTGCATTCAGAGTGGGATCGTCTGCTGACCCTTTTACTGGTACTGTGCCTAGTCAACCTCCAACACAAACGAAACCCCAATCCTCTCAAACACAACCCAAACAGACCAAGCCACAAAAACCTAAGTTACCAATCAAGAGACCCTCACAACCCGACCCTCAACCCAAACAGACCAAACCTCAAACCTCTTCATCTCCACCTCATAAGAAACAAAAACCATTAACCATTCGTCTGAGATCCAAACCAACTCCCCAACTCGACTCAGACGATGACCTCCTCATCAACACACTTCTGCCTACTCCAAGCACAACCATTTCCGCCCCTCCGTCAAAACTACCACCTCCACCACCTACATCTTCTAAACCCACTCCATCTGCACCACCATCTAAAAAGCTCTCTGTATCCAAAACGATTCCAACACCGAAAGCAAAGGCTCAAGAAGAAAAGCAACTCAAGAGAGCCCGAGCTGAATCAAAAAGGGCTGAAAAGAATAAGAAAGAAGAAGCAGAAAAACTAGCTAAAGTTGAACAAGAACAAATTGGGGAAGCAGTGCTTCAATCTATAATTGAACACTCGCTACAAACAGCCCCTGCAGAGCATGATGAGCAAGAATTGCTTACACAAGAGGACATAGCTGCTACCTCGAAAGGTAGATTACCTAGATCTCTCTTCTGGGAAGTTCCACAATCTGTTTCTTTATCTCAAGTCTTCAACCGTCTTTCTGTAGACCTAAGAGTTGCACCCAGCCTCGACCAGCCTGCAAGGGCTGTTCCACTCTCTGTTTCCTTCGCGGAATGTGAAGAAGAAGGAACTTCGTCTGGAGGAGCTGGACCGATGATAGACGAAATGGCACCAGAAGATTATTGCTCTGAAACGCCTCTATCTGAACGTCTCCAAAGGCGCACAATGATTTACTTTGAGCAGCTTAAGTCGCGTCAGAGTGGAACGACGAAAGAATATTGCTTACCAGAACACTTTTACCCAGAGCTACTTCAATCTTCAATTAATTATGAACTGGGTGAAGTTAACAACCCTAGGATGTGGATGACTCTCATCAGAGAAGAATGGCCTTTTCTAGTTCGCCATGGGTATGCTAAAAAATTCCCTATCATTGAAGAAGAAGCTACCCCCCAGCCATGACATATGAGCCGCACATCACCCCATACGTCTGGGAGGAAGGCTACAGTACTCTGTCAGACACTCCGATCTTCGTCTATCCACCATCAACAACAACCAAATTCCCAGCCGGATACTCAGAGTATCTGATCATGTGTAGAACATACCATTACAAGCCCAAAATCATTTATCTGTTTTGTCATGGCATGATGAAAACTTATCCTCTCACCATCCGTCTAGAAGACAGTCCAGACTTTGAAGATTGGCAAATAAGTGATGAACAACTTCCTGCGGGAGAAGATGTAGATCTCGTTGTAGCGTGCTATTTGTGAGCAAAGGTGTCCAGACCTTGATCTAGGCCTACCTGGATTCATGATTACTCGCATGAGGATCCTTATGAAGCCATGGACTACCTTTCGCATATGCTGTCAGAAGAATTATCCATGCCAAAATCTGTCTATGGGGAAAGGAAAAGAATCGAAGTTTAGGCGCAACCCCCGAAGGCACTTGATGATTCGACAAAGAGCACTTTCATCTGCACAGCTGGCAGAATTAAAAAGAAAAACAACTCTTCAAAGCACAGACCGCAAAAGGTTGCAAGACCATGTTGAAGTGCTTAAACACTTCTCTGGCCTTTCTGCTGATGAAAAGAGTTTACTAAGTCATGAAGCTGCACTATGTCCGATGGGTCATTGGACGCAAGTATCTCCGTCTCCCTCCACCTCTACACCCAACCCCAAAAACCAACTATCCTTCAACCAACCCCTCACCTATATCTTCTTCTCCTTTGAAACCTTTGAACTATATTTACCCTATGGTCACTTTTGGTTCTGTGGTCCTCTTGTACCATATGTTTTCAGCTTATGTTTTGCAGAAGAACCAACTGATGAAGCAGCTACTAGCTTTGCACCTGCACCTTCAGACGACAGACAAGGCTTTAATGAATTGAAGCAGACTGTGCTCCGTCTTGAAGCTGATCTTCAAAAAGAACGTAGAAAACGTAAACATGCAGAAGTTTTATTGGCCAAGCTAACAAAGTGCTTCAAGAGTGACCTTGGCTCATCGTCTACACCTTCAAACTCTGAATCCTCTAATTGGTGATGCCAAAAGGGGGAGAAATATAGAAGACAAAAGGGAGTATAAAGATATTGATCTTAGGGGGAGTATATTTTATTTTGATGAAACTTACGTTGAATAATATTGTCTGGCTTATTTCAAATATTTATGTTTTTTTTTTACAACTCACTAATCAAAAAAACTTTCACAGAAAATTGAAAATTGTTTTTACAAAAGTTATAATTGTTTGTCATTATTAAAAAGGGAGAAATTGTTAAAATAAAGGACGAATTTGTAGCCTGTAAATATTTTGATAATAACAAACAGTTAAAAGTGTGTGAATTCACTTTATCGTCTGATCTCGTGCTTACATTATCGTCAAATCTCTAGTTCGTAGTATATCGTCTGACGATGTTTTTAAAACTGAATGTCAACTTATCTGTATATGTATAAACTATTTAACTAACAAAGCTTACAGACGATGTCTATGCTCTCAAAAGATCCGCATATCAATCAGAGCGCAAAGTTACCTCAATATGTATAAAGCTTATACACCTACTCTCGAGGAAAGTCAACGAAAAAGAAGGAATATGTGTACGATTGACAGAACGGGAAAGTGGACATGACAACTGCTAAAAGATTGAGTACAAGAATAGAAAAGATAAGCAGGCTGTTTTATCTTATTATATGGCAAGTTGGTAAAAAGCATTAAATGCAACAATGAATACTCCAACGACTCTCTTCATCAGACGAAGGCCGTCTCCTACAAAATACTCAATGGATACTTTTGGAAAAGCCTATAAATAGATGAAAAGAACTCCTTCAAGCTGTTGTTCAAAAAATCTACAAGTGTTGTTGATATATTTCTTGTTGAATCAAAATACTCATAACTGCTTTGATAAAACAAAAAGCCTTTGCAAAAACAGTTTTTAAATATCTATAGTTGAACTTCATTGTTTATTCGTCTGATAAGACGTTAAACTCGGTGAGGTAAACTCACACAAATCTCTTTCTCTAAGAGATTGGTTGAAGCCTGAAGAAGCTTTGTTTCAAAGAATACTTGGGTGTTTGCTTGGAGAAGCAAGTAAAAGACTACTTGGGTTGAGCCTGAAGAGGCTTGTGGAAAGAATACTTGTAACGTGTAAAGTTAGTGGAACTTGGTTGTTGCCAAGAACTGGACGTAGTCTCTAGGGTGAGACGAACCAGTATAAAATCTATGTGCCCTTTTATTTGTTCTTTCTTCTTTCATCTGCCTTCTTTAAAACATTTTGAAAATCTTTCTGATCCAGTTTTATTTATTAAGCTTCTTCGAAAAAGGTTCAAAGGATTGCGAAAATTGGCCTTAACACAATTCAACCCCCCTTCTTGTGTTCAGCTTGTGCCTTACATACTTTAACAATTATGTTCTTTTCTAGTAGTATTAATCAATTATTACATGATGTTGGTTAAGTTAGATGAGTCAAAATTACTCCTTGAATGATTACACATGTCTTGTATGATGAAAAGGGAAAATTTTCCTTGATTGTGGTGTGTTGTTCCACAATTTTCTAGTGGAAGTGAGGGGAACTCAATTGACTTATTGTTTTTTTTATTATAGGGTATATTTAAATGATATAATGATTAGTTGATTGTTATGTGCTTTGAATTTGCTTGATAAGTGTTGAATATGCTTTGATTTTGTTCTTTGTAACCCACGACCAAAGATGATTTGGTGGAGAATTATTGTGCTTTATTCATTTTCACTTGATTATGCTTATGATTAAAGTATGGAAGTGTTGGATTGAAGAAAAATTTTGATATCTGTATTCTTTGAGAATTTGACCATTTGACATAAAAAGGAGTTTGAATGAATTTGAGTTTGTAGAAGCAATTAATGGAAGATCATGGAATCTTGAGTCATATACAAAGATTAGTGAACTTGTTGGAATCACTTAATATAATATAGGCTAAATTACTATTTTGATCCCTTATCTCTTTAATAAATTCTATTTTGGTCCTTTATCTTTTAAAAGTTTCATTTTGTTTATTTTTTAAATGTAACTCAAAGTTGTCTTTCCGTCAATCTTAAATTAACATCTTTAATATTAAAAAAAAATTGTGATGATTTTTAACATATTGAGGGTTTTTAACCAACACTATAATAATTTTATTTTATAAAATTTTAAAAATAATGAATTATAACATAGTGGTATTTTTTAATCGCCACTAACAATTTTTTAAACCAACAGCTCACCAACAATGCCTTCAAAACTCAAAGCAGCTCCCTCACCTTTCTCCCCCACCCTTTTCAACCCAACCACCACCCTTCACCAACTTTTCTTCATACCGACCCAAAATGAAGGCTCCAATTCCAAGCACTTGCGGTGAAGCCCAAGGACCTCATCCTGGTGAACCCGTCAGTGAAGGCATTTTGCTGGAGCATGGAATCAACGTTTTGCTGCATAATGGAAGAACCCTTGAGGGCATCGAAGAACCATGGAGAGGTCGAAAAGGAAAGAGGAAAGCATGGTGAGGGTTTGGCAGTCAATTGAAATGATGCAGGTGTCCCCGTTGGTGTAGAAGAGAAAGTTCGTGTGCGGACAAGGAAGTATGTGCCCGTTGTAGCTACACATCAGACAAACCTTGGCGATGGGCGTTGCCTCCATTGCACCTCACCGCGACAATGAGAGAAAAAGAGGTTGGGAGGGAGAAGAGGGGGAAAATGAAGAGGGGAAAGAGAAGAAGAAGAAGAAGAAAGAAAAAGAAAAAGAGATTGTTTTGTGGCGATTTTTAACCACTGTTATTTTAAAATTATTAACGGTGTTAGTTTAAGATTGATACAAGGACAACTTTGAGCTACATTTAAAAAATAAAGAACCAAAATGAAACTTTTAAAAGATAAAAGACCAAAATAGAATTTACTAAAGCGATAAGGGACCAAAATAGTAACTTAGCCTATAATATATAAGCAATTTAGTATTGAATTAAAAAGGGTGATTTGTGAATTTGACAGAGAGAACATGTGAAGAGCTAGAAGGTAGAAAGAATAGCATAACCTTAATTTAATAACCAGATAGTAGATTAGTGGAAAAAATTTAGGCAATAAAGTAGTGTAGGTTACTTATCTTGGTGTTAGTAAGTTAGAAGAGAATTAGAATGAACTATAAGTAAAGAAGATATATGAACTAGGTAGGATATATAACCTTGAAGTAGAATTTCTAAATAAATTACTTTATAAAAAGCAAGCAATCTAATTAGAAGTTGAATTAAATAAAAAAAGGTTACATTAATAAGGATTTTGATAAAAGTTTAGAAATTAAGTGAATTAATTAATTAATAAAGTTTAACCCAAGGTTTGGATACTAGAAACGTTAATTAGTAACTTTAATAAATGATTCGTGGTAATGATATATTTTTCATAATGGTAATGTGATGGATTAGGTCCATATGGTTATTTTCCCAAAGTGGTTAAATGATATGATTGAATTATGGTTATGGTGTTATATTGATCCTCTTGATTTAAACAAGGAATGGCATGAAAATTGAAATCATAATATTGAGCTTGGTAGCTCTATGCATTCGTCCATGTGAGCCATGAGAAGGAAAATTTTGAGATTTTAATGATGTTGATGAATTTTGAGGATTGAATTGTTATAAAAACTATTTATCAGGTTACCTTTGTTGTTTGTTGACCATACCTTTGAAAAGATATGAGGGTAAGTACCAAAAAAATAGAGGACACTTTGTTGAATTTTTTGGAAAAAATGTAAAACCTTAAAATAGGTGTCTTGCCTTAGATAGGATCAATTTATGTGAAAAGGTAAAAGAAGGGGAAGATTATAGTGTGGTACTTGAAGGATGGAGGCAAGGACTCTTGCAAAGTCTAAGGGTTTAAGGAAATCGAGTTGTGAAATCCTAATAGCCAAGACTTACAATCTTGAGCTAGGAAACTTACATTATCTGGCTCGAATACCCTGACAATAGCCAAGCATCACCAGAATTGGTAGAGAGTATTCCTTCCAAGTGGCTGAAATCAATTAAATCTCATGAATATGAAAATAAAATACTAATTGAAGGAATATGTACTCCCAATTATCTTCTAAAATGATATTGGAAGTCCTTTAATGATGAGCATCAAGAAGAAATGGGCTCACATGCATGAGACTGTCACAACTTAGTTAAAACTAGGATCCCTATGTATATCATTTTTCAGATGATCACTGATAGTGATTATTTTGTTATGTTTGATCCTAGATACTACATTTTTATGACAGGAGTTAAGGATTAGAATGCCTCACTCCTTTCTTACTTTTTGTGTTGTATGTGTTGGTGTGATGTGCTAAATAGTAGTTGATCTAGATGATAGGGATACCAATGTTAGGGAGGCTAGCCTTCTATTTCAGTCAGCATGGAGTATGGACCCACGATGAGTATTTCATGAAAGACACCTTTTGTGGAATAGTCACTTTACTTTTATGCCTATTAACCTTACCATGCTAGTTCAACTTGCCACTTTAAATATTCCTTTAATACTTACATATCCACCTGCTCCAAGATACTTTAGGATTCCCCCACCTTCACCACCATCTTTTGATTCCATTATTCTAGATGCACAGCTAGTGCTAGTGATTTGGCAATATGAGTCTCCTTCACCTATGAGTGTACTACCTCTTGTTCCATTTCTAGTATACACTCCTAATTCCTAGTTTGGATTCCTATTTCCTGGTTGGGTGACTGCACCAACTCCTAGACCTCATGGGTCCAACAGTTGGAGGATGACAATAACTTGGCTAAAGATAATGACATAAAGGATGATCCTTCTGAGGGATCACGGTAGATATCTAGGACTTCGATGTAGGTGTAGGTAGTATATATATAATTGACTGACTCCTCTAGTTAGGACCTTTTTCTTTTGTTGTATTATATATAGTAGAGTTAGATTCCAAACATTTTGTCCATACATAGTCAATTTAGCAGGGTTGTATTTTGAGATACTTTAATTAGTGGTGGTATGATATGTATATGATCTAACTTGACACTATGCACTCATTATGATGTATGATATTATTTTATGCATATCTTATTGGTAATGGTGTTTTTATTTCCATGTATAATGTATGCACTTATAAACACTATAATAACTAAATTAACATAATGACAATTACTAATAAATAATTAAATTAATTAAAAATAGTAGTAAGATAAGTTAATGTCATACTGGGAGTTAGCAGACTCATGGAAGCACATGGAGAGGTTACACCTAGATGAATTTTAGAGATCATATCTCAAGGAAGTAATTCTTTATTAGCGCTCAACATTTGAAGGAGTCAAAATTTCTGAGGCAGTACCCGAGGAACATTTCTAAAGCTAAGTATACAACAAAGTTTGAATACCTATCTCAATTTTGTGCATAGGCAGGATACGAGGAGTGAAGATGTCGCAGATTCGAGGAATGGTTGAAACATGAATTGAAAAGGATGATTATTTCTATGGATATCAATGAGTTTCACCTACTAATGGAGAAGAACAAGATGGTAGAGCGTCTAGAGAGTGGCAATAGAGTTATGAGGACACATGGAACTGAATCTTCTAGATTCAAGAAATGATACCAATAGAAGAAGTTTAATAGATGACTGCATGATCAGTAGAGGCATATGCCTTAGTAACTGTAGAGACAGGGTGACCTAGTTGTCAAGGGTAACCCAACCACTTCTTAGAATGGAGCACAAGGAGTTTGTGCTTCAAGTGTGGGAAACTACACTACGCAATGAATGCCCTTAGAGGAGCACTATCTGCTTTTGATGTGGAAGCCTGGACACATAGCGAGGGATTGTTTGACTCAACCAAAGACTAAGCCTACAGTTAACACAGTGAGAGCAGTGAAGTTGACTACGATAGGTAGAGTCTTTGCCATAAGTGGAGCTAAAGCCTCTAAATCTAAAGATCTAATACAGGGAAAGTGCTACATAGTTGGACATCTCTTATATGTACTATTTGATTTAGGTGCTACTAATTTTTTTTTTATCTCTAATGACTGTGTGGATAGATTAGGACTCCCTACTTGTCCATTGTCTTTCGACTTGCTTGTTTTTGCCTTTACTACTACTCCTATAGAAACTTTAGTCATTTATGCTAACTGTCCCATTTTAGTAAGTGGACACAATTATTAAGTAATCCTTATCTTTCTAAGACCTACATCCCATATTGGGCATGGATTGATTATCTTCCAACCATAATCTACATAATTGTGCTAGAAAGACCCTTATCTTCCCTAACCTTAAAGATATTGGATTTATAACTACTAACTAAGCATAAACTTCTTTGGAAAAAAGAGCCTAAGGGATACATGATCTTATCCTTCTTGGAAGTCAAGAGCAATCTAGATTTGGATTCTATGGTAGTAGTCAGAGATTTTCCTAAGGATGTAACTAATTTATCCCCATAGTGAGAGATCGAGTTTGCCATAGACTTAGTTCCTAAAGTGAGACCAATGTCGATAGCACTCTATCGAATGACACTTGTAGAGTTAGTTGAGTTGAAGAAGGAAGTTAAGGAACTAATAAAGAAGCAGATGATTAGACATAGTGTTTCCCCTTAGGGAGCACTGGTGTTGTAGGTAAAGAAGAAGGACAATGGCTCAAGATTGTGTGTGGATTATCGTCAACTAAACAAGATCACAATGAAGAACAAATACTTGTTGCCTAGGATAGATGATTTGATAGACCATTTAAGAGGAGCCATAGTTTTCTCTAATATAGATATAAGATTTGGATATCACCAAATACATGTTAGAGATGAGGATATACCGATGACTTTTCGGACTAGGTATGAGCATTATGAATATAATGTGATGAGTTTTGGAGTTACGAATGCTCTTACTATTTTCATATATTACATGAATAGAATCTTTCATCCTTTCTTAGACAAGTTTGTTGTTTTGTTTATCGATGACATACTAATCTATTCTCTTATTCATGAAAAGCATGAGGAGCACCTGAGAGCTATGTTAGAGATCCTAAAGGAAAAGCAGCTATATGCACAGTTGTCAAAGCGTGATTTTTGGTTGGATGAAGTGAAGTTTTTAGGGCATATGAGTTTTTAGTGTACAATTAAAGAGAATTACATAGATGCAGAGTTTTGTTGGGTTAGCTAGTTATTATCGCAGATTCATACAAGGTTTTTCAAAGATAGTTGCACTGGTGACACACAGCTTACCTGAAAGGACCAACCTTTTGCATAGACTAAAGACTGTGAACGGAGTTTCCAAGAGTTGAAGCAGAGGTTGACTACTTCACCTATATTAGTTTTGTTTGACCTTATTGAACCTTTTGAGGTTTATTGTGATGCATCTCATTAAGGATTAGGACATGTGTCAATGCAACATAAGAAGGTTGTAGCTTATGTTTCAAGGCATTTAAAGATGCATAATAGGAACTACCATATGCATAATTTAGAGTTAGTCGTAATGGTGTTTACTTTGAAGATATGGAGACATTATATGTACGGAGCAAGATTTAACGTGCTTAATGGTCACAAGAGTCTAAAGTATTTATTTGATCAGAAAGAGTTAAACATGAAGCAAAGATGAGTTTTTGTAACACCCTAGAGGGTATTACCGTAACTAGGTCTAGATTTCTAAGAACAAAAAGGAAAAACTTAAAAACATAGAAATATGTTGAAGCGACTCTTAAATATAATTATATTCATATAAAAATAATACAATAAAATACCATACATGCCTAATACAACTCATCTATCACCCAAAGGTGTCGTACAAAATATAAAGAATACAAAAAAAAACACAATTACATAAACTAGGCTATGTCTTCTTGCACGTGACTCCAAGCTCTATCTACACATGTCTTCACTTGTATCTTGAAAAAGGGAAACTTAAAGAAGTGAGACATAATGTCTCAGTGAGCGCTCTAAGGGTTCTATGGCTAGGTCTGTAACACCTTAAGGGGCATTATCGTAACTAGGTCTAGATTTCAAAAAAAAAACAAACTTAAAAAGGTAGAAATAACATACAAATGCTACTCATAAATATAATTAAATATTATATACGAATAATACAATAAAAAAACCTACATGCCAAATATAACTTATTTATCACCCGAAGGTATTGTACAAAATATAAAAAAAATACAAAAACATAATATAAACTAGACTACGTTTTCTTGCACGTGATTTCAAGCTCCATCTACGCATGTCTTCACCTGTATCCTGAAAAAGGAGAAACTTAAAGGAATGAGACATAATGTCTCAGTAAGTGCTCTAAGGGCTCTACAGCTGGGTTAGACTCTTCTATTCGGACAACCCTCATCATTTATCTTTTATGGCTTTAAACTCACTAGGTCTCTCATAATTCGCCATACCTACAGTCTAATCTACACATTTTAATCTTCAATACTTTTTGTGTTAACTACTCTCTCATTCTCTTGATTGTTATATTCGTTTACTATCTCATTCTCAACCTAAGGACTCTTTCTTACCCAAAATGCTCTCTAGTATTTAAACCCTTCATGTTTAGATTTTACTTTTCTTTCTTTTAATATTTAAGGTTGTTCTCTATGGGTCAAGTCTAAGGTCACAAACATTCTAAAATACTTTTGACCCTCTCTTAACACTCACCTTAATACCGTCATTTTGTTCTCTCTTATTTGTCTTATACCTTTCTATTACGCTGTGTGGGGATTCACTCTTTCTCTACCTCATTCACAACTATTATTATCCAACTAGGACCCTCACAACACTATCCTAGGGCCTAGCCTCTTACTTATCCTTGAGGTAGCAAACACAATTAATTACAAGCATACATTTATTTCACATCTTTTGCCTAGTAACTAAACATACACATCATTTTGTTTCATCAAGCAAGCATGACATACATGCATAACATGAGCACATATACACAATCTTGACAATTTATCACAATACACAATCACATTTCACACATGTACACATTACATCATTCGCTTATGAACAAGGTCACATAGAATTCACATAATTACAACATAGCACACTTCAACATATCACACTACAACAAGATACATATGCGTGCTATGTTCCTAAACTACTACTCATGCACATGTGGTACCAACCTAAACTTTTCGGAAAGTAAACTAGGAGTAAATGCAGCCCATAAGAAGCGTCATCGGTACCGATGCCTTCGGCTTTCGCACCCTCAACTAGCATGATATCCCCCGATGACTAGTCAGGGTTACCCAGTTTTGCCAGTACGCCTTGGCTCCATGGGATCAACATGGACAATTAGAGTTTTCCTAACCGGATAACCCCCAAGGCTAAGGTTAGACAACCCATCACGGCCTCCACCAGCCAGATTCCTACATATTTTCCTCATCACATAACTCAAATGTTATGATGCATGGTCACAAATAATACTTACAACTTTTTATAGACTTTTATTATGAAACATTGTCACAATTTCATATCACACTCAGTTTCTTTCAAGGTAAATAATAATCATACAATATAAACTCAACAAGACATAAGAAAACAAACAACAATGAGTTAAAAACTGCAAAAAGGAGTTCAAAAACACAAAGAACGAAATAGTAAAAGTCATGTCTACCCAGCGGTCCAAGCGAACCTGCCCAGCGAGTATCGCACCCCGCCCAGCAGGTCCACATCAAGACCCAACCCGCCTAGCGGGTCTACGCGCCCAACACCAAGGCAAAATCCAGTTTTTGAAGAAAAGTCGCCAAAAGACTATCTAATCTATGAATTCCTTACTTTCTCACAATTCCTTCAAAACACATTAAATCCCTAATCTTACACATAAGGAGGGGGAAAAGGTAAATAGATGAAAAATAACAACATAAAAGACAAGGAAGAATATGGGGGAGAGCACTCACCTTTGTGGACATGCAAAGTTGAGTTCTAGGGTTTGGATTCCCTGGTTTCTATTCTTCCTCCTTCTCTTCCTCTTCTTCTTCCCTTCTTTTCCTCATTCTCTCTAACTTTTTTCTTCTTCTATTTTGTGACGGCTAAACCTAACCATCCTTTTCTATTCCCTTCTTATAACATGTAGGTGAGTATGTAGCTTAGTGGGCTTTAGTCCCCCTATTGGGCCTTAGATGCTCTTTTGAGTTCTATGATAATATTCCTACTAATTTATAATACTAAGGTATTAATAACAATAATAATAATAATAATAATAATAATAATAATAAATATAATAACATCAACACAACAACTTATACAACAACAATAATAAATATAATATTAATAAGAGTACAAACAGTAATAATAAGAAATATAATAAGAATAACTTTTAAGGCATTTTTTGTCTAATAACACAAGGGAAGGGTCCTACTAAGAGTTACCTCGTGGTTTATTTCTAGTACTTGAAATTTGGGGTGTTACAAGGTCAAACTCTTCTACTCATACAACCTTCATCACTTATCTCTCATGGCTTTAGCCTCACTAGGTCTCTCATAATTCTTCATACCTATGGTCAAGTCTACACCTTTCAACAGTTAATACTCCCTATTAATTGCTCTTTCATTCTCACAACTATTATATTGGTTTACTATCTCATTCTTAACCTAAGAACTCATCCTCATTACTTATACTTTCTTACCCAAAACCCTCTTTAGAATTTACTCTTCTTCCTTTTAATATTCAAAGTTGTCCTCTAGGGTCAAGTCTAAGGTTACAGACATCCTAAAATACTCTTATTTTATTCTTTCTTACTTGTCTTATACATTTCTATTACGCCATGAGAGAATTCACCCCTTCTCTATCTTATTCACAGCTATTATTATCCAACTAGAACCATCATAACACTACCCTAAGGTCTAGCCTCTCACTTATCCTTAAGGTAGCAAACACAATTCCAATTACAAGCATATAATTATTTCACATTCTTTGTCTAGTAGCCTCGTTTTGTTTTATCAAACAGGAATGACACACGTGCAGGATATGATCACATGTCCACAACTTTAACATTTCATCACAAGGCACAATTACATTTTTACATAGAATTCACATAAATAGGGTCACATAGAATTCACATAATTACAACGTAGCACACTCTAACATATCACACTATAACAAGATACATATGCATGCTATGTTCCTAAACCACTACCCATGCACATGTGGTACCAACCTAAACTTTTCGGAAAGTAGACTGGGAGTAAATGCAAGCCATAAGAAGCGTCATTGGTACCAATGCCTTCGGCTTTCGCACCCTCAACTCGCATGATATCTCCCGGTAACTAGTCAAGGTTACCCAGTTTTGCCAGTACGCCCCGACTCCATGGGATCAGGATGGACCATTGGAGTTTTTCCAACTGGATAAGCTCCAAGGCTAAGGTTAGACAACCCATCATAGCCTCCACCAACCAGATTCCTACATACTTTCCTCATCACATAACTCAAATGTTATGATGCATGGTCACAAATAATGTTTACAACTTTTTATAGACTTTTATCATGAAACATTGACACAATTTCATATCACACTTAGTTTTTTTTCAAGGTAAATAATAATCATACAATATAAACTCAACAAGGCATAAGAAAACAAACAACAATGAGTTAAAAATGCAAAAAAGAGTTCAAAAATACAAAGAATGAAATAGTAAAAGTCGTATCCGCCCAACAGGATGGAAGTCCTGCTTGGCAATCCACCCAACCCGCCCAGCGGACTGTGTATCCCGCCCAGCGGGTCCGCACGCCCGGTGTAAGCAGGGTCCAGTTTTTCCCAAAACGTCGCCCAGCGGCTATCTACCCCACTAGGCGGATGCGAAGTACGAACTTTAATTTATTTATCCTATTGTCTTCGGTTCCTAAATACTCCAAAATAAATAATTAAATTCTTTATCACTTCTTCTACCTTAATAATTGGTCACTCTAATCTATAAATTCCTCATTCACTCACAATTCCCTCAAAATAGATCAAATCCCTAAACTTAGGCATAAGAAAGGGAAAAAGGTAAATAGATAAACAACACAACATAAAGGATAAGGAAGAACACAGGGGAGAGCACTCACCTTTAGGGATATACAAAGCTGAGTTCTAGGGTTTGAATTCTCCGGCTTCTATTCCTCCTCTTTCTTTTCCTTTTCTTCTTCTTTCTTTTCTTCTCATTCTCTCTACCTTCTTTCTTCTTCTATTTGAAATGGCTAAACCTAATTCTCCTTCTCTATTCCCTTCTTATAACATGTGGGTGGGTATGTGGCTTAGTGGGCTTTAGTCTCCTATTGGGCCCTAGATGCTCTTTTGGGTTGTATGATAATATTCCTACTAATTTATAATACTAAAGTATTAATAACAATAATAATAATAAGAATAATAATAATAATAATAATAATAATAACAACAACAACAACAACAATAATAATAATAACAATAAATATAATAACAACAACACAACACAATAATAATAATAATAATAATAATAATAGTGATAATAACTGCTAGAACAATAACAGTAAATATAATAGGAATAATAATAATAAGAAGAAATATAATAACAATAACTCTTAAGACATCTTTTGTCTAATAACATATGGGAAGGGTTCTACTAAGAACTACCTCGTGGTTTATTTCTAATACTTGAAATTTAGGGTGTTACAGTTTTTGAAAGATTATGATTTCTAGTTGATGTATCATCCAGGCAAGGCAAACATAGTAATGGATCCTCTTAGTAGGAAAGTGGTTCATGTAACACCCGGATGTTTTCCCTTCTAATTAATATGTATTATTATTATTTTCTAGTTTACTCTATTTTTAATAAAACGATATTTTAGAAAAAAGAGATATTGGGCCTTTAAAATGGGATTTTGTAATTAAAGTGTCTTTAAAAGTTTTAAGACCCTTATGTTGGGCTTAGTTTTCATAAGCCCAAAGTTATCTTTAAGAGCCTCTTAGGTTTCTTAAAAGCCTAACCCTTTCCCTCGTTCTCTTTTTGCCTTTTTGAGAGATATTGTGTCATCGAAACCGCTGTAATCAAGGAGTAAGGAGCAATAGGAAGACGCCACTGCACCTTTTGCATCCTCTTGTCAAATATTGTCTCTTTCGAGGTAAGGGGAGAGTGAGTTATCTCATTCATGGATATAAACATGAATATTGGGTAGTTGATAAACCCCAAAGTGGATCTTAATTTTCAACATCTCAAATTTTCTCAAATTGAATCCACAAAAACAGAATTTGAAGAAAAAGGGAAAATGGAATAGAAAAGGAATAAAGGAGATGCCACCATCAATTCATGATTGATGAGTCAATGAGGATTCGCCACAAAGAAATTGTTCTTTGATAAGAATCTAATGGTTCAATCCAAGAACCTAGAGAGAACACTTTCTTAGCAAAAATTGCTATCAATTTCCTAATTCATCAAATGTGTTTACCAAGTGTCCATAGGGACCTATTTACACTATCACTAAAATAAGGCCCAAATAGTAACAGGCCCAAAAGAAGTCATAATAGGTCCAAACATAATCAACTAAATAAAGCTAACAACTCCACTAAAGCCCAACAAAGGCCCCAAATAAAAGTGCTAAAAAATATAAAGAAATCCTAATCTAAAACTTAGCTCCAATTTATTATCTTCAAGCTTCCAAGGCCCTCTTCTTGCTTCCTCATGAATGTGTTAAGCCTCTTGCCAAGTTCCTCTTAAATCATCCTTCTCCTTCCTCTAGTCATAGGACCTTCCATGTCCATCTCTTCTTTCTTGAAGTCCTTGGATAGTCCTCTATCAGGGGATAACCCTAAACCCCGATTAATTGTGTATGTTATGTTTTAATTCATTATATTCATGTTTTAATTCAATTGGACGAATTGTGAACACCCCGTAGCACTTGATTTTTGGTTATGGATTGATGGATTGGTTGTTTAGCTGTTCTTGGTGTCTTACCCTTTTTGGGATTCTTGTAATTGAGAAATTATGTTTGGCTAAGAGTGTTCTGTGTTTATTGTAACTATTTAAATGTTTAATCCACTCTGTCATAGTCCTAATTCGTATTGGTTTTGTAGTTAAAACACTAGAGAGTGTTTGGTGAGGCTAGGAAACCACTAGGGGGAACTTGAGTTCGTAAAAGCCCAAATCGCGATGTTTTGTGCATTGCAATTCACTGAGCGAATTAGGGATTCACTAAGAGAAATAAGCACAAGGATAGAGATGTATCCCTAGAAGGAATTTGCTAAACGAAATCATTTTTCGCTTAGCGAATGGAGGAAATTCGCTAAGCAAATCTCAAATTTGCTTAGCGAAATTCAGACAAAAATTCGACGAGCTTCTAGAGGAAATTGGCTCAGCAAATGAGCACTTCGCCCAATGAATTAGATGGCTGAATTAGATGTTAGCTAACCAATGGCTTTGGAATCACTCAAAAATAACGTTCATAGCTTAAGATATGGTCAAGTTAGTGAGCAAAGGTTGAGTTATCAAGATTAGGTAACGATTTCATCTTCCTTCTAATTTTAAGTATAGTAGACGATGAAACCAGCTTTTGAGGTCAAAATAAGAGTTGTAGATAATTCTCTTAGCTTTCAAACAAGATAAAAATCAACTTGATAACTATAGATTTGATGCTTACACTCTACGGAGGTCGTAGTTGCATAGGAAAAATGTGATGATATGCCATGAGAATCTTAATGAGTATGATATGTAATGCGTGACACTTTGTGTATGTGATGAGATGCCATGGTATGTGCGATGAAATGAGATGAATAAGGATCTAGCCTATAAGAGGTAGGATCTGCCAAGTGAAATGTTAAGTAAGACCGTGTGCACTTGTATGAGTCATGCATTATGACATGAGATGTAACAACCCTTTGTCGCTACAGTACCACTTATTACTTCATACATTACTAAGATGTTCAAAAATAAGTAATCAACATGCTATTATAATCTCATCCATACCATAAAGTATATATGTATATATAAGATATGAAACAATATAATATACAGGCCAAGTTATACAATATCGAGGGAGAGGGATACAAAAAACTCCCTATAGCTAGTCAACTATATGACATATACATCAACCACAAAAAGAAAAGAAATCAAAAGAGCTTCCAAAAAAGCTCCACCCATAACAAGTCTTCTACCATCTCCATTAAGACCTCCAAGCAATCAAATGTAGGAAGTTGGGTCTACTGAAGCTTCACCCTCTGCTCCCACGCCAATAGGCGTGATCATCACTGTCACAGCAACACATGACAACAACCGACAACAAGGCAACCACAACAAAAGAAACAGCAAGGCAAGGGTAAGCTTACGAAACAAAAACAAGCATATAATATGAAATCCATATCATCAAATCATCAACATACTAATTTAGAATCCAATTCATCAAAGAATGAGTTTACATACATTACAGCACAACACATCATACTTTCAACCCCAAAGTGTCAATGGATGAATGACACGACTCTCGAGAGATTTACTACATTCCAGAGGCACTAGGTTTGAGGCCCATCTAAGCCGAAGCTCTTGTCAACCAACCAACATATAGTTGGAGGCCCATCTGAGTACCAACTCTGGTCACCATCTGACTTACGTGCCTACCTGCACCATGGCATGAGGTCCATCGTCAGCTACCTCAGCCACTACATATGCATGAATGCATGCTTTACAACACGACATCAACACAGCCACAATGAGTCAACATATAAATATACTTATATATATATATATATATATATATATATATATATGTGTGTGTGTGTGTGTGTGTGTGTGTGTGTATAACAACGCAACACCACAACATGAGGTCCACACAACCTCAGCCAACAACATATGCATGCAATACATGAGTCATCACAACATCAGCTCAACCAAAATCAACCATCATATCATATATATATGTATCAACATATCACCACGTGTCCCACTCAGCATCACCTGTGGTCCAACAATCACCATCAACCCTATGCACGCCCAATTCAGCCTCTTGCATGGTCAACAAGTAAGATACTGTCCAAGCAACACATACCTTTTGAAAATTCTCATGCAACAAATAGAATTACAAGCTTGCTCAGCGATCCATATGCTCGCTCAACGAGTACCTTTCATACAGAGAGTACACTCTCCCTTTCGAAGGTTCTCACTCACTGAGTATAAGTCTTGCTTAGCGAACTCAAATCTAGAGAGCAGTCAAGTTTTAGGTAGAATTCTCGGTCAGCAAATATATGTTTCGCTCAGCGAGACACTTACAACTTATCAAATTAATCCTTAACAACAATAATAAAGAAAACCCAAAAACTAGTTTAGAAAACCATTTGAATATCAAATTATCTTAAAATATACATTTGACATCATAGGAGTCAATAAAGTCATCAACAACCAACAAAAATAATAAGAAAGTAAAGAAAATTTTGTTTTTCTCTCGCTAAGCGTGAATTCCGTCGCTGAGTGAGCTTTTCTATCGCTAAGCAAGTGACAGACTTCTAGTGACTGAAAAATCCGTCGCTGAGCGAATGACAGCTTCCAGCGACTGAAATATCTGTCGCTAAGCGAGCTATCCATCGCTGGGTGCGATTTTTGATTATTTTCTTCACAAATCACTCACCAACACCCATTTTTTACCAAATCAATCAACAACAAGCATCACAAAACAATCTTAATCACTTCTAATACCTTTCTAACTGATTACATAACAATTTTATCCACAAATCTCAAATTCCCTTTCTAAAACCCACTTTGTGTCAAAATCCACATACACCAAATATGCATCGAAATCAACCGATTCGAAAGCATTAAATCAACATATCAACAGCCACAAACACAAAAATCAAGTAAAAGCTTCCAAATCTGGATTTAAGTTCCTTGAGAATCTGGTGTCTTGAGCCAAATCTTCCACAAACTTGCACCTTTTCTCGCCACAAACACTTAACTTAGCTTAAAACTCTTTACAACCTCACAAGCTTGAGAAGTTTTAGAGAGAGATAGAGAGAAAAGGAAGAGATGAGATGAGAGAGAAAGAGAATGTGAGAATGGGGAAACTCTTCCCCCTTTATCCTTTTATATATTAGCCTCCCAGAGCTCTCACATAGACTTTGGACTAACTGATGCCCATGACTCATCAAACCACTCCCCATAACCCCTAATGGATCTAACTTAACTGTTTTCCCTCAAAAGCCCAAAATCATACTCACAACATACCCACATTGGCTCAAGCACATATCTCAAGTTTCCTAAATTCAAACTAGAATTCCAAATATACAATACACAACTATCATCACATACCACGTATTATACATAACAACAATTCATTTATTTCTTTTAATCACCTGGATTACATATATAATTTTCCACTTTTTAATTATCAACGCATTGAATCATGCATTAGGAAAAATAGGGTGTTACATGAGATATGTGTTTTTGAAAGTACGGTTATGAGCCTGACTGGGGAGGTCGTGAAGGGTTATTGAACTTTGGCCTTGAGGGTGGTGATACCTGGTATGAAAACTCTAGTAGGCCCATGCTGATCCCATAGGTTGGAGCATACTTGCAAAGCTGGGTAACCCTAACGAGCTATCAGGGGTGTCATCCTAGTAGAGAGTGTTAGTGTTGGACACCCATAGTGTGGCGATTCGTCGACTAGCATGTACTCCTAGGCTACTTTCACAAAAAGTTTTGAATGGTACCACATGCATATGATTATAGCAACTAGAAAGGTATTGCATTGCATGAATACCTTATGATGAATGTGTTTGACCTAAGTAGTTGTGACATCATTACGATGTATGTGTAAAATCATGTTTTTCTTAATGTATGATTTAGTGGCTTAATAACTAAAAAGTGGAAATTAATATGTGATCATGGTGTTTAAAATACATAAATAAATTATTGTTGTCGATCATTGTTGTTGTGTGGTTGTTGTTTTGTGTTGTTGTCTTGGAATTCCAATCTGAAATTTAGGGAACTTGAGAAAATGTTCTTGAGCCAAAGTGAGAGTGTTGGTTATGTTTATATAGGTTGTTGAGAGAAATAGCAAGTTTTGGGCCAGTGGTGAGTATTGGCGAGTGAGTAGACGAACCATGGACTTTAGTGGGCCTGAAGCCTTTGTGAGGCCTAGGGAGGGCTTTAAAACACCTTTTCCTTCTCATTCCATCATTTCTCATCTCTCAAACTCTCTCGTTTCTCTCCTCTCATTCTCTCATCTCTCCCAAATTCTCTCAAACCAACAAGTGAGAGGTAAGATTCGTAGCCCATCTCCTTCCTTTTGGTGAGAAACATTACTTTCTCTAAAGATTTGGCTCAAGGGTTCACATCTCTCACTTTCTCTCCTTCCCCAAATTCAGATTTTCGGAAGTTCCAAGAGGTAAAGGAAGCTTACACTTGTCAGATTTGTGGTGTATGAACATGATTGTGTGTGAATATTACCTTGGGTTGGTAGAAATCTAGATTGTGTGTGAGTTGTGAAATTTTGGATGAAAATGGATTTTGGAGAAAAATATGAGATTTGGATGAGAAATCTATGAACTGGTGATGAAGTGTTGAATTAGTTATATAATTTGTTGTGTATGAGCTTGGTTGAGAAGGATTGATGTTATTGGAACTCCCATTGATTCGAAATCTGGGTTTATTTGGTTGAGAAGTTTGAGTTTTCTACAGAAAAATCGTGTTCTTCGTGACTTTGTCGCAAATAATCAATTACGGGGATCTCATAATCAATTATCTGGGTTTCAGGAATTGTTTTCCTGATACTGGTTCTGAAATAATACCAGAAATTGAATTCTAGTGCATTTTTCCTAAACTAATATAATCTGTTATATAGTACTTAATCTGTTATTTCAGAATTTAATGTGCTATTTCAGATTTTAAAGTATCCGTTTCAAAATGTGAACTATTATATATATATATATATATATATATATATATATAAAGGGTATTATACATTTTCAAAAGTTTTATTTGGGAATGATGGAAAGTGGTAGTTTAAATATGATTTCTTTAAATTAAAGAAATTGAATTATTTCGAAGGGTTTTTGTGAATCTCAAGATTTACCAATCTTCCAAATGGTTTTCAAATAGGGTCCTGGTTTTCACATTGTGGTTGATTGTTGGATCTGTTGTGAAGTGGAAGTTGCTTAGATAGGATCTCCACTAGTTGTGAATGAGTTGTTGTGTGAGATTTCTCACGAGGCATGAGCTGCTTGGATAGAGTCTTACCTGTTGACTATGTTTGAGGCTAGAATGGGCCTGCATGGTGTTGCTAATGGTTGTGGACCACGTGTGGTGCTGGTCGGGCCCACGTGGTGTTGTGATGTTGTTGTTGTGTTGCTACACAAATATATGTTTGTTGTGGTTGAGTGGTTGTGGTATTGTAGTACGTGCATTTCATGCATATGTTGTTGGCTAAGGCTGTGTGATGGGCCTCATGTCGTTGTGCAAGTAGGTATGTAAGTTGGATGGTTTACAAGAGTTGCAACTCAGATGGGCCTCCAACCTAGTGCCTAGATAAGACGTGGGGTCTTAAAGATGGGCCTTCAAGGATGAGTGGATGGACGATTCCGCAGAGGGCTAAGGCGATGCAGGCCTTATGTCGCGATGAGCCACCACCCATATACACTTATCTTGACACACCACAAAGCTTATCCGTATATCATAGTTTTGGCAATCCTTGAATGGTTCTTGGATAGGCCACATTAAGGGGTGAGACTTGGTTGATTGCCCAAGATGTTGTGAAATCTCTCGAGAGTCGTCTCATCATGCATTGACATGGTTGTGGCGGATTGGTTGTGATATGGAGTTCTGGACTGAGAACTCTTTGCCATGTGAATGAATGCTATATATATATATATGCGTATGAGTATGAATGTTGAAAATATGTTGATGGTTTCATAATTCATATGCTATGTTGTGGTTTTTATAAGCTTACCCTTGCCTTGTTTGTTGTTGTGGTTGTTCTATTGCTATTGTTGTGTTGGTGTGACTGTGATGATCACGTCCTATGGCATGGGAGTAGATAGCGAGTCCTCAGTGGATCCGGCTGCTCAGAGCTGATGGTGGAGCTGCTTGCGAAAGAGCTTTTTAGACGTGTTGTTTTGCATTACATTCTTTTGATATGGGGTTGTATAGTGTGATCAGCTATAGGGAGTGTGTTTTGTATCCTTCACCCTTCGGTGATGTATATTGTTTTGATATGGCATGGCTTGGTGATATCCCCATTCTTTTATTAGAATGTAAGTTGTGCAGGCAATGATGTATGACAGTAGGAGAGGTAGGTGAATCTCTCAGTATGTGTATGTTTTAGATATATCTATCTTATGATTTTCATTTACATGATATGACGGTAAGAGTAGGTTTAGTAGCGACAGTTGGGTCATTACATATGTGTGTGTGTGTTACCCAGCTTTCATTTTCATACTACGAGCATGTGGTGAGACGTATCTCACTCCCTTTTGTTTTGTTTATGTTTGTGTTTCCTTGGCTGAATGTCGTTCATAGGTGATGTACAACTTTTAGGATGATGCTAGAGAGGAGGTGTAAGCTTTATTTATATAGTAATTTATGTTTAAACATGGGACTGTAAAGCTTTGGTAGTTGTGACATCGAGGCTTAGATAACTTTTTATTCCTTATGTATGGATTCAATTTATCATTCCTTTTGCTGGTTTATATTTTGGATTTGTATGGCCTTTAGAGAACCAAAACTTATTTATAAAGCTTTATATTTATTTTGAAGTTGAATTTGATATGAAACGAAAGCGTGATATCTTTTATCACAAAAGAAAGTTTTAAAGAAAGTGTTACTTACCTATTTCCCGCGACAATTATATATTCTAAAATGTATTTTGGGTAAAGGGTGTCACATTTAGTTGTATTAGAGCTAGTCGGTTCATTCGGTCATGTGTGTTATGTGTCTACTATGTTTGCATGTGCATTGTGTGATTAGTTGCTGATTATTTGTTTGAGGCCTATGTGTTGTGGTTGCTTACTTCTGGCAAATGCAAGAAGTAATACATGGCTACCGATAGGAATGACCATGCTATTGCTTATGCTCTTCATGCCTTAGCTCAAGTTGTGGGGAGGAATTAGAATAGAGAGGATGGAGCTATTGAGTTCCATAGGTTGGATAGGTTCTAAAGGAACAACCCGCCAATTTTTAAGGGGGATACAACCTTGATGGTGCACAAAATTGGTGCGAGAGATCGAGAACATATTCCGAGCCATGGCGTGCACAAAAGTTCAAAAAGTGACATTTGGCACCTTTATGCTAGTTGAGGAGGCTAAGTATTGGTGGGAAAATACTTGTCGACAGTTGGAAGCTAAAGATAGAGCCATCACTTGGGAAGTCTTCAAAGAGGTGTTCTTGAAGAAGTACTTTTTGAGGCAGAGGACGCTCTAGGAAAGGAGTTGGACGTAGACAGACACCTGATGATGATGATGACACACCTTCAACTTCACCATAATTGTCTAAGGTAGGAGTACTAGGTTATATATATATGTATAAAGGTGGCTAGCTAAGGAGTGAGTGGCATATATATATCCCCTCCTTTTTTTGTGGATATGTACTTACTGAGGAGTACACATGTATTTTGCACACACCTCCTCACTTTTTGAGATACTTATGATCATTTTGTATATAGGCTAGAGTAATGGATGGCACATATCTTATCTTTTGACGTATACTTATATTAGGATTTTATCTATATGATGCATGGACTTATTTCAGTACTTACATATATGTATAGGTTTTTATTTTTGCATGATGAATTCTTGTTGATGAGTATTTTATTGAAAATGTAAAAAATCCATACACATTTTCATAACAATTTAAGAAGAGTTTTAAAATTAAAATTGAACCTTTTCACGAATGTTGTAAGTTAACTCATAGTGATCGCCTTGCTTTGCCTTAGTGCGTGCCTATGGATAGTATTAATGTCCCTTGGTGGGGTGTCAGGATGTTCTAGAATCTTCTTGCTTGAGCCTAGGTCTTTGGGCCAGCCCTTTTGGGCGATATGAGGAATAGTGATTTTTATAATTTTCTATCAACCTTAAATGGTTTTGCCTCAATCAACCTCTAAACTATGTGTATCTTTAGCTTAGGGACTTAATCACTTACTAGGGCTGTCCTTCCAGACCAACTAGTCTATATGTAACACCCAATATTTTATATATTTATCTTGTTATTGTCTTTCATACTTATAAAATTAATTAAAAGAATTATTGAATTATGACTATTATTTAAAATAGATGCACTTTTATTGGATAAAATATTTACATAATTCTACTTTCGTTTCTTAATACACTTTTATAACCTCAGTACTTTTATTCCTATTCACCATTGTTCACATTTATATTCTCTCTGGTATTTCATCTTCATATTCTTTTGAGGTCTTCTAAATCCAAATTTGAGAAGAATTCAGGCAGAAACGGGGAACTATATCACATAGCATGGTAAAGAAAAGTTCAAGATTATAGGTCTAGCCAGATGAACACTATTATTTGAAAAGGATGGAGTAATTTGAACATTTGCTACTCCTTCAAATGTAAATCTTTCAGTTATAAAGTTTATCATGAAATTGCTATCAAAGAAGATACATTGGAAGGTATTAGTGTTTGTCAGTTGTCCTTCCATCTTTATATCATTTTGATTATTGTCACCCATGTAAAGAAAATGGAATAAGTTAGTAAATTGTTGTGCAAGGATATAAATACATTTTTTTAACCATAGAGATGTTTATGAATTATTATACAAAGTTATAAAAGCTGTCATTATCACTTCGTTGCCTAATTCTTTAAGGTTCAAAGTTGCATATTATACATGTGGTCATACTTTTCTTTCTAAAGGTTCTATCTACATGTATACATATTTAACAATGTTTTCACTTCTTTACACCCATAAGGGTTAAAACTAGGAAAAGGGTGAGGAGGTGTCCACAAATTTGGGAAAGGAAAGGAGAAACTTATAGCTATTGAGCTTGTCATCAATATCAGGCCATTGTAGAAATAGGAGGATACGGTAAAGGTGGCATCTCCACGATATTTTACTACACGATTTATGTGATCAGTTTCCTAGTTGTTCTCATAAAATTATATTTTCACAGTGTAGCAGCATAAAGGGAAGGATTAGAGTTGACCTCTATGTCATGCAAGGAACAAAGAAAGCATCACAAAGTAAGAAGGGGTAAGCACATTTTTATCACATGAAGTACAAAACTAGCAGAAAAACGATGCACTAAGTAATTAATGAATGATTGCATGAATTCCTTAGTAACATATAATTTCAAGATGTAACAACCCTCTGTCGCCACAATACTACAAACAACCCCAGTATATATATATATGTGTGTGTGTGTGTGTGTGTGTGTGTACATGCTTACTAATAATCAATCCTCAAGTTCGTCTTTATAATATATAAGGTATGAAAGAATGACTGTATACAGGCCCATTTATATACAATACCAAGGAAAAATCCAAATACAATACTCCCTATAGCTAGTCACTTTATACATCATTTTGAAAGAAATAAACAATAATAAGGAATATCAATTCCTTTAAGGAAAGGAACAAAAAGATAATTCTTTATACTTGTTCAATCTTGCCGCTGGCTGAAATGAAGCTTCATCACCAACTAAGTGAAGCTAAACCTGCCAAAAACTCAACATCTGCTCCCACGCCAAAGACGTGATCATCACAGGCACGAACCACACATGCAAACAACGCAAGGGTAAGCTTACTTAAAATAATAACGATAACACTAGTACACCATTACAACAATAACCTTTAACACAATAACAGCAAGGATATTAACAACACCTCTATCACCACCATCACCAATCATAACAATTACAAATAGCCATAATAATCAAGTAACAACAACAATACTATCCCCGCTACCAACACATAACACAACCATAATAACATTTACCAAGTAATCATAGCAACAACGATAACACTACCATTACTACCACTAGCAACAACCACATCGAGTAACAATAATAACAATTTCATCAACATACAAATTTGGAATCTCATTTCATCAGAGAATGAGTTTACATACATACAGCACAACACATCGTGCCTTCAACCCCAAAATGTCAATGTATAAATGACACGACTCTCAAGAGATTTCTACATATCGGGCAATCAGCCAGGTCTCACCCCCTACTGTGGCCTATCTAAGCACCATTTAGGTATTACCAAACTCTGATATGCGGATAAGGTTAGTGGTTTGTCAGGATAAGTGTATGTGGGTGGTGGCTTATCGCGACACAAGGCCTGCATCACCTTGGCCTTTTGCGAAGTAGCCCATCCACTTATCCCTGAAGGCCCATCGTCAGCTGCCCCACGTCTTATCCAGCACTAGGTTGGAGGCCCATCTGAGTTCCAACTCTGGTCACCATCCAACTTACGTGCCTACCCTCACCACGGCATGAGGTCCATCGTCAACTACCTCAACTGCCAACTATGCATGAATGCATGTACTACACACCATCAACCACTCAACCACAACCAATAAACATACAACATGTATATGTATATCAATACAACCAGTGGCAAAGAGGTCCATCGTCAGCTACCTCCCATGACCACTCACACCATTAACACCATACCGGCCCCAATCCGGCCTCAATCAAAATCAACAGGTAAGGCCCTATCTAAGCAGCCCAACTCGTGAGGAACAATATCATACATAACAAGTGGAGGTCCTATCTAAGCAACCTTCCACTTCACAACCAATCCAATAATCAACTACAATTTGAAAACCAAGACTTTCTTTGAAAACCATTTGGAAGATTGGTAAATCTTGAAATTCACAAAACCTTCAAAACATTTCATTTCTTTAGTTTAAAGAAAATCATATCTCAACTGGACAACTCTCCATCATTCTCAAATAGAACCTTTGAAAATGTATAATACCCTTTTTATATGTGTATATACAAAATACTTCGCGTTTTGAAATGAAAATTGTGAAATCTTAAATGGTACATTCAGTTCTGAAATAACAGATTATGTATTGTAGTAAAAATGCATCAGAATTCATTTTTCAGCAGGGATAATCGATTATGGTTTTCCATAATCGACTATTTTCGAACCAAAACCAGAAGAAATTTTTCTAAAACCCAAATAATCGATTATCAAAGTTCATAATCGATTATTCTCGAAACAAAATCATAAAAACAGCTTCTAAAACTCCAGATAATTGATTATGTGATCCCCATAATCGATTATCTGCGACGATTTTTCGAAAAAACGTGATTTTCTATGGAAAAACTCAAGCTTTTCAAGCAAATAACATAGATTTTCGAATCAATGGTGTTCCAACAACATCAATCCACCTCAACCAAGTTCATACACATCAGATTACACAACAAATTCAACATTTTATCACAAAATTATCAATTTCTCATCCAAATCTCAAAAATTTCCCCCAAAACCCATTTTCATCAAAAAAACAACGAAAATGGCAACATCCATAGAGATTCAATCGATTATACGACAAGAAATCAACATACCAACAATTATTAACACAAAACAATCGATTTGTAAGCTTCCCTTACCTCTAAAAGTTCCTGAATCTGAATTTTGGTTCTTTGAGAAACTTGTGTCTTGAGCCAAAACTTTCCACAGATTGATCTTCTTCTTGCAACAATACTAGACTAGGGTTAGGAATCCTCTTAACACCCTTAGTTGAAATAAGAAAAAAGCGCACAAGAAGGGGGGTTGAATTGTGCAGTTTAAAAACTTTTTCGAAACTAGTAGATTAGTCTGGAAAACATTTTCAAGGGTAGGGATAGAGAGAAGAAAACACAGAAAGTTTTATACTGGTTCACTCAACCTGAGCTACGTCCAGTCCCTTCACCCAGAAGGTATCCACTAACCAACCTTAGGTTACAAGTATTGTTCGTGGCCTCTTCAGGCTTTACAACTCAATCACCCTAGATTGCTTAACCCAAGTATTTTTTTACACTAAGTCTCTCCAGGCTTTCACAACACAACAACTGTTTTAAAAAGAAAGGTCAACTCATGTAGTGAGGATTTGAAAGATTAAGCTCAAGATCACTTTGAGGATCTTTACAAGATATTTTCTATCGTCCACTGGACGCTTCTATCAAAGTATTACAAAAGACGTTATGTACTTGTTCTTTTCACAGACTTCACCTTTTCTATTCACTTTGCACTACTATTCTTCTTCGTTGGTGCATGCATATATATATAGTCTTCAAGAAAAAAATCCGTTGTAGAGGATTTTGACTTGTTATGCAATGAGAAGTGTGCAAACTATCTTTTCAGAAAGGTCAGGCATGACAGTTTTTAGACTTGCACTAAAAAGGAAGGTGCATGACTGCGCTGGCGGTTTGTTCTTCTGAACATTCTTCATTTGTCTTGGCAGCTTGATAAGTTGACTTGCTTTATCTATTTTGCTGTGCTTTTGCACTGAAATGATGTTGATGTTATTTAATGCATCAAACAAATTTGAACGTTAGTTCACAGAAGTAGTAATATGTCAGTTACGAGGAAGATTTAGCATAAATCAAATTGACATTCAAACAAAAAACTTAGCCGTTTGAATATATGATCTTGGAGGCTTGTTATGAGTTTATTCATCGGACGGTCGCCTTTAGTTTGTTCAACTGGTAGGTCCTCTTTGGGGAGTCTTCTGGACGGTCTTTAACACGTCTACTGGACGATCTTTAACATGTCTACTAGACAGTTGTTAACACGTCTGTTGGACAGTTTTTAACACGTTTACTGGACGGTCTTCTTAGCTGTGACAGGGTTAGTCTATACGCACAAGATTTAAACATTAATAGGCATGTTATCTTCAAAACATTGAGAGTTTAGACGCTTCTACGTCTTTGGTTCCAACATTAGTAACCTCAAATTTCTAGAGAGAGATTGAGAGAGAAATGAAGAGAGAGAAAGTGTAGAGAGAGAAAGAGAATGGGAGAATGAGGGGATTCCTCCCTTCCCTTTCTTTATATACCCGACCTTCTCGGAGCTCTCACATGGACTTTTGACCAATTGAGGCCCAAACCTCACCAAGCCACTTCCTTTATCCCAAAACTTGTCTAACTTAACTACTTTCTCTCAAAACTCAAAATCATTCTCACAACATATTCAAATTGGCTCAAGCATATATCTCAAACTTCCTAAATTCAAACCAGAATTTCAAACAAACAACATCAAACCATCACTACATACAACATACTGTACATAACAATAATTCATTTATTCCTTTTAATCACCTAGATTACATATCAAATTTCCACTTTTTAGTTATTAAACCACTAAATCATGCATTAGAAAGAAAACAGGGTGTTACATGAGATGCATGAGTATGGGGCCCAAAATACTTTACTCCATGGAGAGAAAATTATTTTATTTGGAGGAGCAATTAAAGAGTAACACTTAGTATCAACAAGCCAAATATAAAATATCAAAAATCATATGTGTACACAATCAGATAGTTGTACCCAAGCAATTTAACGACCAAGCATAAGTAGGTAAAGTGACTAGTCAGGATGATTGTGCAGGATATAGTGTAACACAACACATGGTAGTTAGCTCATGATCACTTGTGTATTCCAGACCCAATCATCCCTAAGGTTTGAAAACATTCACTGACATACTCTCGCCACCAAAATGGTGAAGCATGACTCATCTCCTTATTACAAAATATGATATGCTATGGATATTCACAACCTTATCAATTCATCATAAAAATATATTGTAGCAGGATTGAATTTTTCTCAACATCAAGATCTTGACATTCACATATAAATGTAATAGTAAAAAAAAACATAAAGAAAATTAAGGGTAAAATTGTAAAATGAACAATAAAAATAAAAGCAATTATAAGTAATGAGAGTGAAAATAAGGAATTTAAAATAGTGATAATAATTTAATTGCATAAATAAGTTTTAGGAAATTAAATGGTCAGTGACATAAATATAAATAGTAAGTTAGAGGAAATTAAATGTTAGTTGTAAGAAAGTAAATAGCTAAAGAGTAAAAGCTAATGGCAGACCAATATATCATTAGAAAGTAAATAAATTACAAAAATGCAAATAACTAAAGAGTAAAAGTTAGTAGTAGACCAATATATCACTATAGAGATAAATGAATTGCGAAAATGTAAATAAATGAATGGTAAAGATTAACAAGGGACCAATATGTCACTGGAGAGTAAAATAAATTACAAAAATGTAAATAACTGAAAAGTAAAAGTTAACAAAGAACCAGTATATACTAGAGCCTAAAGTAAATAAAATAAATATAAATAACTGAAAGGGAAAGAAAAACAAGGGATCAATACATCACTGGAGAGTAAAATAAATTATAGAAATGTAAGTAACTAAAAAGTAATAGGGGACCAATATATCACTAGAGAGTAAAATAAATTACCAAAAAGTAAATAATTGAAAAGTAAGGGTTAGTAAGGGTTAATGTTAGTTACTATATATTAGTAATATGATAGAAATAAATAGAGATAATAAAATTAAATTAATATAGAATATTAAATGTTAGTAGTAGAATTAGAGAAAAAGTACCAAAATAATCATAAAATAACAAAATTTAGGCAAGATAGGGGCCACCCTATAACAATTCGCACTTTTATAGAGGATAAAAAGGCTTCCTTCCCTACCTTAGTTAATTTAAGTGAAAGGGTACGAACAGATGGCAAAAGTAACTTATATTTGGTCAGAAAATGATTAAAGGATGTATATGGAAGCTTTGGTTTATTTTCTTTGGCATAAAGTTGTTAGAAGGAAGGTAATAGGCTTGGGTGTTGAACATAGACATGAGATAAAAGGATGCCAAATAAAGGGAGCTTGGTTAATTTATAGTAAAAATTTAGAAATTAATCTAGTTGTAATTTTAGTTTAGTTAGGATTATTTATTTATTTTCCAACTAAATACAAGTTTCATTTGGTTTAATTGGGACTAGGCCCACCTTAAGCTCATAATAATATACAAACAAGGATAATTAGCAAATGGTTTTGAATATGTAGATGGCCCAAGGTTTTTCAATGTATAAGTGGTTTTTCAGTTTGAATACATGGTTTTATATATTACTAGTTGTTTTGGCGAGTAAAACCATGGTTTATGGTCTTATCCATGGAAATATTCCAAATTCCACGCAGATTCATGTTTTATTGATGAATTTTGTGTTAAATTGGTTAGCTTTCAAGTGCTTGTCAATTAGGATAGTTAAAAATATATTAGGTTTAATAATTAGCTTTCCAATTATAGGTTAATGTGATTGACTTATAAATTAATAATTTTAGTTCTTAATTAATGATTAATTAAGTTTAAACATTTTAAATTAAATTTTAGGTCAATTGATAAGTGTTTATAGAGGTTGAGAAAAAATGTCATTTTCTGTTTAGGATTTTTGTTTTTAATTGTTTTGGTAGAAATCATAGATATTCTTTATTGGAGGCAATCTTGCTCGAGTTGGATAAGACCACTATAGGTGGCAAAGCTCTCCCTCTGAGTATTTAACGTAATTGCATATTCAAGACTTGAACTCGAGACCACTCGTTAAACTAGAACAATCTTCCACCAGTTGATCTACGCGCTCGGTAGTTTTTGTTTCTAATTTTGTCTAATTTTAATTAATTAATGTCTTTTTTAATTAGAATATATTTTTATATAACAATATTTAAGTTTTAAATTTCTAAGTTGATTAGATGTTGATTTTCATCTAATTATTAAATATGTGTCTCTTACAAAAAAACAGGTTGAGATTTGAGCTTCTACTGTGGTTAGAGACCAAATAGGAATTTAAAAAACTCTAACAAGAATTCAAAGAAGTTGCGAAGATAAAATAGTAAGCAGTTATTCATATTATTCTTAGTTAAAAAATACAGCTCTTTGACCTGAATAATCAAGATGTTACCATATAGCCTTCGGATGATAGAACCGGAAGGTGTATGCGAATATTGAAGTTGATCCTCCTGGCCGACCGGTCCAAAATATTATATAAAAAAAATACATTTAAGCATTGTTCTGAACAATGCGTGCGGGCATAGATTATTTTGATAATAAATTTGGTTAAACCTATTACACGCGCTCACGCATGCACACAGAATCTGTTCACAAACCTTTTGGCTAGCATTACGCAAGGATATTCGTGCCTTTTTGTGTACATAATTTTGTTTATCATGCATCCTTACAATATTTTGAGAAAATCTATTCATTTATTTTAAAAAGGTGCTATTGGTAGGCTTGGAAGCAGCTATTCACGCGTAAAAGCTAAAAAGAGAACGGAACTTCTTTTAAAAAAGTTAATGCCATTTTCTTGTTTCCTTTGTGTTCAAGTTGTTCTATTATTCCTTCCTCTTTTTTTTAATCGAAGACAACTTTATTCTTCTTCCCTTGAATTGTATTATTCCGTTTCTCTTCCTTGTTGTCTATATAAAAGGCTTGCCATACAAACTCCCCTCATAGTTTCCTTGTTGATAGAAAGCACACATAAAGAAAGAAAAGAGGAGAAAGAAAGCAGCGGAGGAAGATACAAACAGATTTTGCAGATTTTTGAGAATGCCTTTCAAGAAGCCTCATCACACCTCAGACCGTAGTTGCATAATACCACTGGCAAGTATACGTTTTCTTATGCCTATATATACAGTCATATATTTTGCAAAATATATATTTATGAAAATTACTAAGAATTTGTGATTTATTTCACAAACTTGGAATTTTCGGTTGAACATTAAAAAAAAGCTTTATTTCATAGGTTAAATAAATTTATAGGTCACTAACTATTTTTGAATGTTTAAATAAGTTCTTATATTTTAAAAGTTTATAATTAAATCTCCAAACTCATAAAATATTTTAATTGTCACCCTGATCACATTTTCATTAAGATTTTGTCAAGTGTAGGAACCTAACTAAAATTTGCAAATAGTTCAAAAGCTAGTGATTTAGTCTTTGAATTATTTGAAAATTTTTAATTAGGTCCTTATATAATATAATTTTAACAGAAGTGTGATCAGAGATCTAATTAGAAATGTTTTATAAGTTTAAAAACCTACTTATAAACTTTTCTAATATAGAGATATATTTAAAAATTCAAATAATTTAGAATCCTTCTGACCAATTTTAACCTATATAGGACTGTAGAGATACAAATTTGTGCTTATATTGCTACGTGCTCCACTCACGTTTGTTCCAAGGACTTATTCTTCGGATAATTAAATGCGTGTCTGGTTACCCGTTCTCAACTTGCGTATATGCCAATTTTCACATCAAATATTCTTAAAAAACGTGAAAGCTAGTTATTATTGTTTCACTTTAACGTGCGTCCAATTTTTTAGAGGCTGAAACAAACACACTATAAATAAACTTTATCTTCTATTGGAAATTAGTTTCTCAAGAATTAAGTTTGAAACTTCTATTTTCATAGCGAAGGAGTACCGTTTTAGGAATCAAGTAGACTAGAATAAAGGGAATCATTGGTTTGATGGAAGCAATTTAAACTGATCGTACAAAATGAAAAGAAATTTATTAAAAAAGAAATCAATAAACTTTGATGGAAAAATAATTAATATGCTAAGCAAGATTAATTGATGGTCTAGTCACCAACATGTAAAATTCAAGTAGTAAGTACCAACATGTTATTGGTTCAAATGGCACTGGATTCAAATCTCTTAAGTAAGGTCTTGGATTTGAGTCCTATGAATGAAAAAAAGTGGTTGGGAGGGGAGACCTCCCTAAAGATGACCGACTAGCCAGGTTTCCCAACAAAGATTAGTTACCGACTGAGCCAGTGAATACTTTGCACTTATAACATGGTTATCAAAAAAAATTCAACTAGTAAGTAAACTTGAACTTATTTTGTATTATTAAGTTGACAGCAATATGAACTTATTCATTAGAATCATTGAAGAAATTAATTAAAATTCAATTAGAATAAACTAATTTTTTTTAATAATATCAACCATTAATATTTGATTGTCATATCATTAAAAATCACTTACTTTTATGATAATTATTTTCAAGTCATATTTTAAATGTTATCTTAACCTCTATTATTTTTATATAAATTGGAATAGCTATATTAAATGAGAGTATTTTTAAGATTTATGCTTCAATCAGAGCGTTTTTAAGAGTTTTTCTTTGACAAGAGCATATTTAAAAAAAAATTACCTCTTATCTCTTTATATTTATCCTTTTCATCATTATTTTTAAATTGAATTTCAATATTTTTTAAAAAAAATTATCAATAATTAAAAATATTCTTGTATCACAGTATAAATTATTTATCATAAATTTAAAATATAATTTATATGTTTAGAAATATTTATTTATTACGAATTTTAATTATAATATAATTTATATATTCAAAATTATTTATTTATTATCAATTTAGCTATATAAAATAAACATTTATTTATGTCTTGCATAGACTAAAATACTAACTAATTAATATCATAAAAAAAATTATATTCATAACGCATTAAAATTAAACTCAAATAATTACGGTAAGGGACAATTACCCTAAACAAGAATAGCATAAAACACCATCTCTTGGTATTATTGTATATCCGTAGTTTGTTATTTTAACCGATTTTTTTTCCACCGTAAAGTAGGTGATATTTACGACTTGTTTATTTTGAGAAAATATCATTTGCTTTAGTTTCTTAGTTTTCCTTTAATTATAAAAAAAAAACATCTTACTTTTGTTTTAATTTCTATTTTTAAAGATTTGTATAAAATATAATAAAATAATATTATTTATTGTTCTTTTATAAATATTTAAAAATAAAAAATAAAATACAAATAAAGTGATATTTTAAATATAAATAGTAATTAAAAATAAAAAAATAGATTTTTTCTCAAAAATCAACTAAACATTTATTTGAGAGATCGATTACCAACATAAAAGAGATGACCTCAATATTCATGTTTCACGTTTCAAGTATATGTAAAATCAAAATTTTAAAAAATATAATAAATAGTTTTATGGTAAGAAAAAAATAATTAAGTAAAAATTAAAATTTTTATTTAGTATTAAAATATTTTTTAGAAAATTTATTTATTTCTTTTTATTCTTTTTTCCACATCCAAACAAGTAGGAAAAATTTTCCCCACTTTTTTTTTTTCTAATTTTTATCAATCTAAACAACACTTTTTTTTTTCCTCTATTTTTTATTTTTCATTTTTTTCCTTTTTATTTCACTCCTAAATGATCCTGAAATTATCTATAACAATGATAATATTATGTGCAGGGAGGCGACAAGTTCGAGATACAACCTAGAGGACTCAACATTGTGTGGGGAAATGATTCTCGATACTGGAAAATACCAGAGTGAGTATCATAAACATATGATTTACATTCTTAATTTTTTTGAAAAACGAAAATTAAATTTTATATATTTATTTTCAATATTTTCGTCATCTATATTATTTTATTATTTTATCATTGCTTTTTTAATCTGATTTCATCAAATATATTTGAAACCGATTTGTTAAATTAGTGCCGTTAATTCTTCGAAATTATGAAACAGTTGAATATTTACATGTAGTTATGCTCCATCTATCTTCGAAATTTCGAAACAGTTGAATATTTTCATAGTTATGCTCCATTTGTCTGTATATATAAGTTTAATTTCTATAAATTATTAGTGTAAATATTTTTATACGATGAATCAATGAAAAATCATTTTTAGTATAATTTTTAAAGTAGTTATTATAAAAATTAATAAACTTACTTTATCTTAGGGGTATAAATGGCCCGGATTAGGTTGGATTCATCCTCATTTAAGACCTAATCCAATTAAATTTAATTAGGTTGGGTTGGGTAATTTGGTTGCATAAAAAAATCTAAAAAATTGAAAAAAAAATCAGAAAAAATATAAAAATAAAATAAAATAGGAAAAATAAAATACATAATTAGTTGATTAGTTCAGCTCATCTAATGCATATTCAAATTAAACTAAAATTTGAATAACTTAAGTGAAATGTGTTAAAAATGTGTCAAGTAATATATTATTTTATTTTTTATTAATTAAATAAGATGTCAGGTTGAGTCGGGTTCATCAGGTTTGAAATGTCTCAACACTTGACTCAACCCGATTTTAATTGGGTTTGCCGAAATTAACCAAACCTAACCTGATGATCCAACCTAACCCGCAAAAATATAATTGGACTGGGTTGGGTTTGCGGGTTGGGTCGAATCCGCTTACACCCCTACTATATCTAATGATTGTAATTAGGTAATACTGTAACTGTTAGTGAATTCAAATATTATATATATACAATCACAAAATAAAGATTAAATATATTAACGTTGTTTCTGTAATGGAATCTAACGGGAACTATATGTCTTTATAAATGTTTTTTAATTAATTTATAAATATATGGGGAACATTTTTTTCTATATTGACATTTGAGTAGATGATATTCGCTAGAATTATTCTATTTCTAAAAGAATATGAATTAATGCTGAAGAGAAATTAAAAGTCATAAAATATACCCCACATACAACTGTGAAATAAAAATGAAGGAACTTAAATAAATGCAAATAGGTTAAATTAATTAGTAGGTATCTAAACTATTTGAAAATTTTTAATTAGGTGTACAAATTAAAAAAATTTATAATTGGGTCTTTGATCTTATAAAATTTTTGTTATTAAATCCTTGAAGTCTTTAAAACTGTCACAAATTATTATTTTTTGGCAGTTTGAAGACATTATGAATTAACAGCAAAAATCAAATTTCAAAAATTTTATAAGATCAATGATTCAATTACAATTTTTTTAATTTAGAGACTTAATTAAAAATTCTTAAATAGTTTAGAGTCCTACTGATTAATTTAACCATACAAATATGTACTTAGAAATTGAGTTGTACTTTTTGAATTGAACTTGCTATTGTCTTTAATTTTTGGTATGTTATTTCTCTCTGTTTAGTTTTTCTCTCTCGTAATTGCCACGATTTTCCAATGTAACCCTTTCTCGCTTGCAACTGCGAATTAAAACTCCGATAGCAACGTACTACCGATGTATTTAATACATGTATTTAATTATGTGCATATTATTTCAGCCAAGGTCCTGCAGAGCTGATACAAGTTTCATGGTTGGAAGTATCCGGTATGGTAACTGTATCAAATCCAAAGAAATACAAAGTTACATTTGACGTGAAAGTTAAAGACGATGGGTTCGGTTGGAATGGCACGGATGTACTAGTGATGGCTAAAATTGGGAAAACGGGAAAATATCAATATAAGGTGACGAATCT
Organism: Spatholobus suberectus; assembly: GCA_004329165.1. NCBI lineage: Eukaryota > Viridiplantae > Streptophyta > Magnoliopsida > Fabales > Fabaceae > Spatholobus > Spatholobus suberectus. Next base: position 49,554,233 of record CM014729.1, on the reverse strand, counting down.
AACTCCTGGTCAGAACGTCACCATTCCAACTGAGGAACTACTGATTGAAGTGACAAACTCAACGTTACCAGTGGACCTTCATTTTGGGTTATATGAAGTGTGGAGCGGAAAATGGAAGGGAGGCCTTGAAATTATCAAAGCGGAGGTCTCTCCCGTGTAACTCAGAACTAAAATGCTCCCATCATCATTTCCTTCATTTGCCAACCTCAACAAGTGGATTGTGGTTTACTTTGTATTTGGCGTTGAGTGTATGATAGATAATATATGTGTATGCTCTGCACTAGCTGAGACGTGAATTGCAAGTGCTGTGAGAATAACAGTGTGCTCTGGTCATGCTGAGAGACTATATATGTGGGTCTGAAAAGGGGAAATTATAGAAATAAAAGGTTATTGTGTTTGCATTAAATATTCGTAATAAAAAATGGATTTCAAGTATGTTTTATATGTTCTTTCTCTTTGAGGTTCAAGGTTTTAAAAAAAAGTTCGCAATAGTGTAACATCAAGATTTTTTGGTTCTTAGTGTAATATCTTTATTTTTTGTTATAACTCTTTTTTTGTTTATCTTATTTTATTTTTAGACAATCAAGAAAAATCTCAAAATTTTAATCTTCATGGTTACATTCAAAATTTCGAAAATTATTTTATCATAATTTTTAATAATTTTTTTGAGTCAGGGCCCGAATAAATATAAAAATAATGATCATGTCCCGAATTCTCTATATAAAGAGCTGACATACGAAATAGGTTCCACGAATGATAAAAAGTTATTTGGAGCCTACAAACATGTCATATATATTAAAATATAATTTTGAAAAATTTTGGAAATTTTGGAAATTTTTGTACAAAATGACCAAAATGCCTCTAGTTGATTACAGAGTCAAACCAGTATCTTTTTATACTTAAAATTAGTGAGAAAGTTACCTAAGGCATATTTCCATGTGAATAATTTATTTTTATAATTATTATATCATTTTTGGATTAGTTTAATTAAAAATGGATATAAGAGTAAGTTTTGACTTAAAAATACATTTTAATTAATAAAAATTAGGAGAAAAATGTTTAAAATTATTTTTAATTCTAGAAGTAATCTACGACCTTAATTTTACATGTTTAAGAAGTATGAAGGTCAACTACATTAAATTAGTATATAAATTAATTAAATTAGTGAAATAGGATTAATTAGTAAACTTAACTTTAACTAATAAAAAATTGAATAAAATACAGGCATAAGAGGTGTGACACCCATTCACATTGAATAAAACCTGTACTTTATTTATTACTTAATTAGTTATTAATTTCAAGTTGATGAAAATATGAATAATTTTTTTTTCGTGTTGTTTTATTTTAGGCTCAGTTGTCTTTCAAAAACTTTTAAAATAGAAAGACCTTAAGTAAAACAGAATTTTGGAAATGGAAGTAAAAGATAAAAGAAACAAGATCTATCATATATGCATCTATAATGTATATCCTGATTAGTCCATCATCGAAATTAAGTACATAAAGATGAAATTGTTGGAACCAAAGACATAGAAACGTCTAAACCCTTAATGTTTTGAAGATAACAAGCTTATTAATGTTCAAGTTTGTGCTTAAAGATTAACCCTGTCACAGCTAAGAAGACCGTCCAGTAGATGTGTTAAAGGCCGTCTAGTAGACGTGTTAAAAACCGTCCAAAAGACTCGTTAAAGAGGACCGTCCATTTGAACAAACTGAAGACCACTGTCTGTTGAATAAACTCAAACAAGCCTCAAGATCATTTATTCAAACGGCTAAGTTTTGAACGTCAATTTGATTTATGCTAGTCTTCCTTGAAACTGACACATTACTACTTCTGTGATCTAATGTTCAAATTGTTTGAAGCATTAAATAACATCAAAATCATTCTAATGCAAGAGCGCAGCAAAATCATATGAAGCAGGTCAACTTATCAAGCTGCTAAGACGAATGAAGAATGTTCAGAAAAGCAGATCGCTAGCGCAGTCCTACACCTTCCTTTTTAGTGCAAATCTAAAAGCTGTTGCGCCTAACCTCTCTAAAAGGATAGTCTGCATGCTTCTCATTGCATAACGAAGTCAAAGTCTTCTACAACGGATCTTTTCCTTGAAGACTATATATATACATGCACCAACGAAGAAGCAAATAGCGAAGACGTTGAAAAAGAACAAGAACGAAAAGACACTAGCAAAAATCTTGTAAAGATTTTAAAAGCATTCTTGAGCCTAATCTTTCAAATCCTCACTACGTAAGTTGATATCAGTTGTATAATCACTTATTGTGTTGTGAGAGCCTGGAAAGACTTAGTGTGAAAGAATACTTGGGTTAAGCAATCTAGGGTAATTGCATTGTAAAGCTTGAAGAGGCCGCGAACAATACTTGTAACCTAAGGTTGGTTAGTGAATACCTTCTGGGTGAAGGGATTGAACGTAGCTCAGGTTCAGTGAACCAGTATAAAACTTTCTGTGTTCTTCTTCTCTCTATCCCTACGCTTGAAAACGTTTTCATACTGATCAACTTATTTCGAAAAAGTTTTTAAAAACGCACAATTCAACCCCCCCTTCTTGTGTGCTTTTTTTATTTCAATTGGTATTAGAGCTCACCCTCTTGGGGTTGAGCATCTAACACTACAGGGGTTAAAATGATCCTGACTACTCATGGAAAACGAAGGACAAGCCGTTAACAAACCGCCTCTTTTTAAAGGTCAGAACTACGTTTACTGGAAGCAAAGAATGATAGCATTCTTTGATGCACGTCACATAGACATGTGGGATGTAGTAGAAACTGGCGACTACCTGCCCCTTGACCATGATGGAGTGGAGCTTCCAAGAAGTCAATGGACAAAATCTCACAAATAGAGGTATCTTCTAAACTCAAAAGCTAGAAATGCTATGATGTGTGCCTTATCTGAATCTGAATATGAAAAGGCACATAGCTTAAGAAGTGCTAAGAAAATGTGGGATACCTTCCCTCTTGCCTACGAAGGCACTTCACAAGTAAAGAGGTCTAAGTTGAGCTTACTCGTAAGACAATATGAACTCTTTATTATGGAAGAAAATGAAACTATCGAACTTATATTTGGTAGATTTCAAACCATAATAAACAACCTGAGGTCCTTAGACAAAACCTATGATAATTATGATCACATTGACAAAATCTTGAGAAGTTTGCCTAGGCAATGGAAACCGCTGGTTATAGCTTTAAGAGCTTCCAAGGATCTAACAACACTCTCAATGGAAGAGTTACTTGGAACTCTTAAAGTCCACGAACTGAAGCTAAAGCAAGACGAAGGACAGAAGAAGAAGTCCATCGTTCTAAGCGTCCAGCGTCCACCCAGAGGATCATTGTCCAAAGCACTAAACGTGGAAGAATCCTCTAAGGAAAAGTCCGAAGAGAATGACTATGATGAAGATGAAATATCCTTCATCTCTAGCAAAATACAGGCTATGTAGAAGAAAAAAGGAGGATCAAGAGCCAAAAATTTCACAAAGAAGTTCAACAAGGCACCAAAAGAAATGAGTCCTTCAGTCTTCTATGAATGCAAGAAGCCTGGACATTTCAGAGCTAAATGTCCCAGTTTGCAGAAGGACAAAAAGAAGATGTTCTTCAAGAAAAAGGGTCTCATGGCTACTTGGGAAGACATGGACCTATCTTCATCAGATGAAGAAGGAGAAGAAGAAGCCAACCTGTGTCTCATGGCAGAGACCAGCTTTGATGGCTCAAATAATGAGTAAGACAAAAAGGTAAATTTCGATAACTTAATCTCTCTACAAGCAGCCTATAATGACTTGCTTGCTAACTCCTCAACTCTCTCAATGGGATATAAAGAATTGAAAAAGAAATTCTCAAAAATAACAAAAGAATTCAATTTGCTCAACGAAGAGCATAAAAATGTTTTAAAAGAAAATAAGCTTTTAAAAACAAAGAACATTTTAGAAGAGACATCCTCTCATGAAGTTTTAGAACTTTAAAAAGAAGTCACTCATCTGAAAGAAAGTTTGTTCAAATTTGTCAGTGGAACTGAGAACCTAAATAAGATTTTATCTTATAGAAAAAGTCCTTATGACAAATCTAGACTTGGTTTTATTAAGGAAGAAAATTTTAAACCTAGCAAAAACATAACCTTCTGTAAAATATGTGGAAAGAATGGACATGAATCAACAGAATGTAGATATCGTCCAATGAAGAAAGCGTCCAATGCTTTTAGAACTAACAAAAAAGGACCCAAGTCCATTTGGGTACCTATGTCTATGATAATACCTGTTGCAAATTTGCTTGACAACCGAAAGAAGACCCCAGTCATGGTACTTGGACAGCGGTTGTTCACAACACATGACGGGAGAAAGGTGTATGTTCCAAAGCCTACAACCCAAGAATGGTGGATGGGTCACCTTTGGAGGAAACTAGAAGGGAAAGATCACAGGTATAGGAACAATCGATAAGCACTCCTTCCCTTCCATTGAAAATGTTCTATATGTTGAAGGACTAAGATACAATCTATTGAGCATAAGTCAATTATGTGACAGTGGACACAATGTCTCCTTTGACAAAGAAAAATGTATTGTCAGGAATCTAGATGGATCCATACTATTCTCTGCTAAGAGGCAAATCAATCTTTATAAGATTGATCTCAATTACCTCACAAATCAAAATGTATCGTGTCTAGTATCCATCAAAGAAAATCAATGGACTTGGCACAAGAAGCTTGGACATGCAAGCTTGAGACTAATCTCAAAGCTAAATAAGCATAACCTTATAAAAGGACTTCCAATCTTGGTTACAAGTATGATGTTCTCTGTGATGCATGTCAAAAAGGGAAACAAGTAAAAAGCTCTTTTGAATCAAAAAATATTGTTTCCACAACTAGACCTCTTGAGCTACTACATATTGATTTGTTTGGTCCAACTAGAACAACCTCCCTTAGTGGAAAACGTTATGGATTAGTCGTAGTGGACGACTACTCTAGATGGACATGGGTTATGTTCTTAAAACACAAGGATGAGTCTTTTAAAATCTTTTCAATATTTTGCAAAAGAATTCAAAATGAAAAAGGCGTTTGCATAGCTTCAATTAGAAGTGATCACGGAGGGGAATTCGAAAACGAAAGTTTTCAAGGGTTCTATGAGGAGAACGGAATTCTCCACAACTTCTTTGTACCACAAACATCACAACAAAATGGTGTGGTAGAGAGAAAGAACAGGTCATTGCAAGAAATGGCTAGAACTATGCTAAATGATAATTCCACTCCTAAGCACTTCTGGGCTGAAGCAGTAAACACTGTATGTTATTTACAAAATAGAATTTATATAAGACCTATTTTGAAAAAGACTCCCTATGAATTGTGGAAAGGATGAATGCCCAACATATCTTATCTTCATCCCTTTGGGTGTCAATGTTTCATCTTAAACACTAAGGACAATCTTGGTAAGTTTGATTTGAAGTGTGATGATGGAATACTGTTAGGCTATTCCGAAACATCCAAGGCCTATAGAGTTTACAACTCTAGAACCTTAACAGTTGAAGAAGCCATCCATGTAAAATTTAATGACAATAAGCCTAATAAAGAAATATTAGAGCTAGACGATTCATTTGCAGATATGAAGCTAGAAGATGCCAGTCCTTCAGCATCCAAAGATCAGATGGATGATCCAAAAGAAGAAGAAGAGGAACCAACTGGACGCTCTTAGCAAATGAAGACCTATCATCCAGATAATCAAATTCTTGGAAACGTTCAAGATCATGTCAGGACAAGATCGACCTTCAGGGAGCAAGCTCAAGCTGCTTTGATTTCTCAACTGGAACTAAAGACAGTGGATGAAGCTCTCCTAGACGATGGCTGGATTAGCGCTATGAAAGACGAACTTAGTCAATTCGAAAAGAATGATGTCTGGATGCTAATTCCTGCACCCAAAGACAAGTCTATCATTGGAACAAAGTGGGTGTTCCACAACAAGCTAGATGAAGCTGGCAAAATAGTAAGAAATAAAGCAAGACTTGTAGCTCAAGGCTACTCTCAACAAGAAGGTATAGACTTTACCGAAACCTTTGCACCAGTAGCTAGATTAGAAGCCATTCGCATCTTACTTTCATTTGCTGCTCATAGTAATATGAAACTCTATCAAATGGACGTAAAAAGTGCATTCTTAAATGGCATAATGAACAAGGAAGTCTATGTGAAACAACCTCCTAGTTTTGAGGGTGCTACTTTTCCAAAACATGTTTACAAACTGAAAAAGACTTTGTATGGACTTAAACAAGCTCCAAGAGCTTGGTATGAAAAGCTAAGTTTATTTCTTTTAGAAATTGGTTTTATTAGAGGAAAAAAGGACACCACTCTCTTTCGTAAAGACGTTAAATCACACTTTATTATTGTGCAAATATATGTAAACGATATTATTTTCGGTGCTACTGATGACGCTTTATGCAAGGATTTTTCTAAGATCATGACAATAGAGTTCGAGATGAGTATAATGGGAGAATTAAAATTCTTCCTGGGATTGCAAGTAAAGTAGACTACAAATGGCATATTCATACATCAAACAAAATATATCAACGAACTTCTCAAGAAGTACAAGATGGATGATGCTAAGGAAATGAGTACACCTATGCATCCATCATCAGTACTCAGCCTGGACGACTCTTCTAAAAAGGCAGACCAAACTATATACCGAGGTATGATTGGGTCTCTTTTATATCTCATAGTGTCCAGACCTGACATTATGTTCAGTGTATGCTTATGTGCCCGTTTTTAGTCTGGCCTTAGGGAAACTCATCTAACAGCAGTTAAAAGAATTTTTTAGATACTTAAAAAGGACCACTAACCTTGGTTTGTGTTTTAAGTCAAACAAAGAATACAGGTTAGTTGGTTACTGCGATGCTGACTATGCGGGAGATAGAATAGAACACAAAAGCACCAGTGGAGGATGTCACCTCATTGGTGGGAATTTAGTCTCCTAGACAAGCAAAAGACAAGGGATGATTGCCCTGTCTACAGCAGAAGTAGAGTATGTCTCAGTTGCGTCTTGTTGCTCACAACTTTTATGGATCAAGCATCAGTTAGAAGACTACAGTATCTACGAAAGTAACATTCCTATCTTTTATGATAACATTGCTGCTATAAATCTGTCTAAAAATCCTATTTTGCATTTTCGGGCAAAGCACATTGAAATAAAACATCATTTTATAAGAGACTATGTTTAGAAGGGAATTGTCGATATTTAGTTTGTTAACATTGAAAATCAATTGGCCGACATATTTACAAAACCCCTTCCTGAAGATAAACTCATCCATATTCGAGATCTTCTTGGTATGGAATTTATAAATGAATAGTTTATTCAACATGCCTTGACCGTCCAAAGATGTGAGTGTCTAATATGTTATAGCATCCAAAATTACATTGTCCACTTGCATAGCTTTTCGCATTCCATAACAACTTACATTTATATGTGCATAATGATCCTTATTCGTACTTAATTATGTTTTCTCTGAAAATGATTTGAAATAATGCTTTATTCTGGTCTGAGTCACTCATGCGCCGTATAACCAACCTCAAGATATGTAAGCGCTTGACCCAGCATTTATTGCACATCACCTCTCTCTTCGAAATTGAAAGAACCGCCAAAGCAAAACTCTTTGGTTTCTTCATATACACTCAAACCTAAACCAAACACTTACCTTTTCTCAGAAATGGCTTCTGAAAAAGCTGGTCTTGCTGCGAAGGCCGTGACTCGTGTGGAGAGCCTAGACAAGACTATTGTTCTCATCAAAAGCCGATTCGATATCCAAGCTCTGGAGGACATAGGTGTGAATGTTATAGACAACTTGCTCAGATGTGGAATTCTCAACTACTTCCACCTAAACGAGATCATATACCCAGAACTCATCAGACAGTTCTAGAACTCTACCGTTTTCTCTAATACAGACATCACTAGGACTGCTTTGGGAGTTAAGGTCACACTGGACCTCGGCTCTGTTGCCTAAACCATTGGTTGTGAGCGGGCTGGGTCTTACATCAAGAATGGCTGGGAAAGCAGTTTTGGAGGACATGATGTTGTTGACGCTGCACTGATGGGTCCAGAAGGCGAAGGGCCAGTGGAATACAGCAAGCTAACAAAAGAGGGGAAGATATTCCAGCAGTTTCTAAACAAGGGAATCCTCCACAAGGCTGGATCGAAGGATAGCGTTACCTTTTTGCACAGGTTCGCATATGATCACAGGCCAACAATTCAACCTGCCGCACCTCATCCTGAGCAACATCTTCAAGACCATGAGAGGACGCGGAAAGCGCGATCAAATCACCTATGCCGCTCTCCTTAACAGACTCTTCTGGCAACAGCAAATGTATCATGCCTTCTTTACTCTATCTCTTGGAGAGCAAAGTCAGATTAGGATTCTGGGTGGTGGCCATCATTTCACTCAACTGCTGTTTGGACGCAACAATGTTGCACAGATAAAGGCTGGGTTCGTGCTGAAGCCTTTGGAGATCACGTCCAAACTAATGGACGATAGAAAGGAAGTCGTGGAGATGGCACCTCTGCAGACAATTGAACCAACCGTCCATGTTGCTAAGCTGATGGACAACGAGGCACTATTTGTAAATCCAGTTGCTGCCAGACCGTCCACCAAGAGGAGGTCGTCCAAGACACAAGCGACCAGGGTTACAAGATCCAAAGACCCTCGGCTTCAGTTGCTCCTCTTACATTGCTCCTATCGCTGTCTCTGCTCGTTCACCTGCTCTGACATAAACTACTGCTAAAAGATGGTTGATCCTCGCTTCTGACAATGAAGACGATGAACCAATTGGTAAGTTTGTCAAGAAGCAAAAAGTTGCCACAGTTGATGTTCCTGTTCAACCACAACCACAATCATCTGCCTCATCCAAACTACTAGTAGAAGCACTACCAGGGGAAGCACAATCTAAAAGAAGTAAGCTTTCCTCTTCTACTACTGATGAACCTGTCAACGACCTTGATGATTTAATCATTCTTGAACCATCTGAACCTCTTACCCAAACACAACCTGACACACAAGCCGCACCTGAACCAGATTTGCTACTGCCTGGTGATGAAGGTTATACCTACACCATCCCTACCCCCGGAATTTCAAAATCTTATCTCTCCATTAAACCTACTAAATCACCTTCCTTCTCAACCATCATTCCCTTCCCTACCCCTTCCTCGGAAACCTTGGAGCATACCAAACAGAAATGGCCTCTACTTTTTGTTGAAGGTAATTCTCAAAACCTCCTGGACGATAATGCCATCATTTTGCGTCCAGAGCTCCCCAAGCCAGACTTTGGTTTTGACTACTCTCCCATCGACATGGAGAAGTACATGGACGACTATGTCCATCAACCCTCAGAAGAATATCTGGCATTACCTCCGGGAGCTATTGAACACTTACCGCTCAAGCGGTTTATCAGACGGAGGTACCCCAGCGTTGTACGAGCTTGGCACATCAATGCACATCCTCCTGGAGTACTTCAACACAGAGTACCTCCAGTAGAACACATCGAGCAAGCTCTGCAACAAAGGAAACCTGGGGGTGAGCGGACTGTTCATATAAGGCCTGTAGATTTGAAGTTTCGGCCTCTGGACCCGGCAGAAGATGGATTCTTTCCATCTGCCTTTGAGCATATGTTCAGCAACACTCTCAAAGGTTTCGCCACCTTGAAGTTTCAACTCTTCATTCCCCCATCACAACACATCCAACCTTCCACATCCATCCGCATCCAACTGGATCGCGTCTGCCCAAGACTACCAATCATAGATGACAACCGCAAGAAGAAGAAAATTTTGACCAAGGCACCATCCCTGCCTTTGCTGTCCAGGGTTGATTTTCAACAACATTCAACTCATTCCCATGAATGGTTTATAGCTCAGCGTCTTCATACAGACTTGGACGAGGATGATGCTGAACGCTTCTGGCATCACCATATGTTCTAATGCGAACAAGAAGCGTCTAGTAGTGGAGTTTCAGCAGACGACAAAGCCGATATCCCAACTGCAACGAACTGTGAAGTCACACAGCGTCTAGTTCGTGTATTTCACTTTTCAGACTCTCCAACTGCTTTTATCTGTCCAGCAAACGAGCGTCCACTCCTTGGTACAAAAACTTCTATCCTATACACTATGATTGCCACTCTTACTCACCACACAAATTTTCAACCACCCTACCCTTTGACCACTCCACATCTATACCAACTAGAAGTACAAGACTTGAAGCTTCTCGAAGCACCTCCTCGCCCCTCTGAATCTCGTCCACCCATTCCTTCCCAACCACCGTCACCTACACCTCCACCATCGCCTACTCCTGGCTCTCACACCTCCGCAAGCCTCCCTATCTCTTCTTTTGCCCCTTTCCCCATTCCCCCTATTGACCCTACCTTTCAAAAATACGTTACAAACCAACTGCAACCCATCTTCACCCTTCTTCAGCAAATTCTCTAGAACCAACAAGCTCTCCTACACCCTCCTCAACCTTCTCCATCTCCTCCTTCGCTGCCGCAACAGTGACTATGATGACGACTCCTTTTTCCTTTTGTCTGCTTTTTGCTAATGACAAAGGGGGAGAAAGCATTATGTTTTTGTCTTTGTTGCATTTTTTTTTGCATTTGTTCTTGTCAAATTTATGCTCTGTACAATTAAATAAAATACATAGTTAATCTGTTTCACTTTAAGTGTTGCTCTGAATCCTATATCTGTTATATATTATATGCTTGATACTTGGTATGTTATTTGATATGGACTTAAGTTGATATCTTATGTCTTAAGTATACAAAACTTGGAATATCAAACTCAGGGGAAGCATAGTAAGTCTTTCGAAAACTCTTTTATGCGTCCTTTTATATTCCACCAAAAACTTAAAAATTAATAAGGTTTGTCATCATCAAAAAGGGGGAGATTGTTGGAACCAAAGACGTAGAAGCGTCTAAACCCTCAATGTTTTGAAGATAACAAGCTTATTAATGTTCAAGTTTGTGCTTAAAGATTAACTGTCACAACTAAGAAGACCGTCCAGTAGACGTGTTAAAGACCGTCCAGTAGATGTGTTAAAAATCGTCCAAAAGACTCGCTAAAGAGGACCGTCCATTTGAACAAATTGAAGGCCACTGTCTGATGAATAAACTCAAACAAGCCTCAAGATCATATATTCAAACGGCTAAGTTTTGAATGTTAATTTGATTTATGCTAGTCTTCCTTGAAATTGACACATTACTACTTCTGTGATCTAACGTTCAAATTGTTTGAAGCATTAAATAACATCAGAATCATTCTAATGCAAGAGCACAGCAAAATCAAATAAAGCAAGTCAACTTATCAAGCTGTTAAGACGAATGAAGAATGTTCAGAAAAACAGACCGCCAGCACAGTCCTACACCTTCCTTTTTAGTGCAAGTTTAAAAGTTGTTGCGCCTGACCTCTCTAAAAGGATAGTTTGCACGCTTTTCATTACATAACGAAGTCAAAGTCTTGTACAACGGATCTTTTTCCTAAAGACTATATATATACATGCACCAACGAAGAAGCAAATAGTGAAGACGTTGAAAAAGAATAAGAACAAAAAGACACTAGTAACTTTCTGATAAAAGCATCTAGTGGACAATAGCAAAAATCTTATAAAGATTTTAATGGCATTCTTGAGCCTAATCTTTCAAATCCTCACTACGTGAGTTGATATCAGTTGTATAATCACTTATTGTGTTGTGAGAGCCTGGAGAGGCTTAGTGTGAAAGAATACTTGGGTTAAGCAATCTAGGGTGATTGCATTGTAAAGCATGAAGAGGCCGTGAACAATACTTGTAACCTAAGATTGGTTAGTGAATACCTTCTGGGTGAAGGGACTGGATGTAGCTCAGGTTGAGTGAACCAGTATAAAACTTTCTGTGTTCTTCTTCTCACTATCCCTACGCTTGAAAACATTTTCATACTAATCAACTTATTTCGAAAAAGTTTTTAAAAACACACAATTCAACCCCCCCTTCTTGTGCGCTTTTTCTATTTTAGAAATACATCCTAAAGTTGAAAATACAACCGAAGTAGAGAAAATACAAATAAATCCAAAAGGTACATCAAAGAGACACTAGCTAACTCACTATGTACATAAAAAAAAAATCCTAGTCAAAGCAGTGTCTATCGTCTAATCCCAGGCCTTGTACAAAAAAACCAATAGCCTCCTTAGACCACAAGTCCTCATTTGTCCAGGTCTCCTTCGAGTTGTTAAATGTTGCATGATATGCATGTCTGTTAGGTACCTCATGAGGTGACCCAACATTGGAGGCTATAGAAGAAGGGGAGGAATGTTAGCCATTGGCCGTACCCCTTTGATACTCTTCCATTGGGGAGTCAACAGGGGATTCAGCCAATACTATCTCCATTAGAGATCCATCAGGGTCCTCAAGGTGTGGCTTCACTATTGGGGGCTGCTCCATGGGTGGCTACTCAATAGGTGGCACAATGTCCAAGTATGATGCCATATAGGGGACAGCGAGGTCAGCTGGTGGTGAAGGAGGTGGTGGAGGAGCGTAAATGAAATTCGGTGGTAGAGAGGGAGCAATAGATATTGGTATCGTCAGAGAAATCAGAGGCGTAGGCACTCCAGGTACATAAAGGTAATCGTGATGAATCCATGGAAAGTAAGATAATCCATTTCCTCATTGTAGTGCCAAATCCCCAAGTGTTTGTAGTCAACATGTATGTTGAACAAGATGGGGAGAGCCACCATCTTCAAATATCAATCACGAACAATCATGCAAAAAGAAAAGATAGAGGAGTTCGGTGATTTTGTTTTTAAAATCACTTTCACATGGATGGTAGGAAATCCTACCGTTGAACATAAATAAGTAATAGTAGACTACCCTTGACATTGTATAGATCCATACTTCCTGTAGATGAGTAATAGTTCTCAATAAAACTAGGAAGATATTGGGAGTACATATACCTTTCTTAATATCATCAACATGCTATAGTCTTTATCATCACTAAGGAATAGAGCTATCTTCCAGGACATTCATCGTCCACTTAGAGGTATACCTCATACCAATCTTGGAATGCTGAGCAATAGTTGGGGTTATCAAGCTTGGTCAGATGAATATCCCAGCTTAAGAGTGCTATCGTAGCCATTGGGACCTTTACCACTCGATACCTTACCCCCAAGACCTCTACAAGTGAGTTCTTACCTTTCATCCCTCAACGTACTAAACTGTGACTTCCCATGCAAGGTTTCATGTCATTGTATGTCCCTCGCATTACATTACTCAACTAGCTAATAGTTCATCTCTTAATCACTCTTATCTTTAAGCAGAGATTTTCTTGGTCTCAACAAATTTGAGCACTAGTACATTCTCTTTCTAATATCTTTGCTTTACATTGCAAAAGACTTTGATAAATCCCGAATTAGAAAGAGGAGGAAGAAAATTGGTTGGAGGTGCCACAAACAAGGAAGTTTGATAAGCTTAAGAGATCGCCACAAGAATGGGTGAATTCTTGATAAGATCAAATGGTTCAAGCAAGAACCCTAGGAGAGAAATCCTCACAGCTGAATAATTCTATTCTTCATTAATCCCCAATTTAGAATTGGTTTTATACATCATGAGTTTATAAAAAGACTAACTCTTAATAAAGATAAAAACTTAGAAATAAAGAGCATAACCCACAAAGCTGTCCAAGTGGTAAAATATTGTGAGAAACACCACTTGGTCCTAAGTTCTAGTCCGAGCAAGAGCAATTTATATTTATTAATATTTTTTAAACTCGCTTACTAAGCCAAAAACTATAAGAAAAACTTAAGAATTACAAAACCCAAAACCTAAGCAAATATGTCTCAAAACTAAGACCCATGTTATCATATGCAAGTATGGGAATCCTCCTCCATTTGGGCCTCTAGACATAGGATTAAAGCATTGTCCTTATGTCCCACATCCATTAGTTGTCTTGGAATGTCTTCATGAAAGTTAGCAATTAGTTGCTTAAGAGCCTCTTGAGCCTTCCTAGCTCTTCCTCTTGTCATAGGTCCCCCAAGTCCTCCAATTGCCTTGTTGTCCTTGCCACTAGTCGTGCCCTCATCATCCCCTCCCTCTTGCAGAGGATTTGACCTCAAATCCAAAACCTCATCACCTGCATCAAAAAGAGACAAATCAGCAACATTAAAGGTGGCACTGATATTATACTCACCTGGTAAATCAATTTTGTAAGCATTGTCATTAATCCTCTCCAACACTTGGAAAGGACCATCTCCTTTAGGTTGGAGTTTGGACTTCCTTTGTTCAGGGAACCTCTCTTTCCTCATGTGCACCCAAACCCAATCTCCAGGTTCAAATACAACTTTCTTTCTTCCCTTGTTAGCTTGCTTAGCATAGCTTTCAATTTTCTTCTCAATCTGAGCTTTCACACGCTCATGCAACTTTCTCACATAGTCAGCCTTAGCTTGTGCATCCTTATGCTTAAAAACAATAATATTAGGCATAGGCAACAAATCAAGTGGTGTCATAGGATTAAATCCATACACAATTTCAAATGGTGAACAATTAGTTGTGCTATGGACAGCTCTATTATAAGCAAATTCTACATGAGGCAAACATTCTTCCCAAGACTTAAGATTCTTCTTTAAAACAGTCCTAAGTAAAGTGCTTAAAGTCCTATTCACTACCTCAGTTTGCCCATCAGTTTGTGGGTGACAAGTAGTAGAGAAAAGTAATTTAGTACCAAGCTTACCCCACAATGTTCTCCAAAAGTGACTTAGGAACATAGTGTCCCTATCACTTACAATGCTCCTAGGCAGCCCATGGAGCCTCACCATTTCCCTAAAAAATAAGTCAGCTACATGGCAAGCATCATCAACCTTTTTGCAAGGTATAAAATGTGCCATTTTTGAAAACCTGTCCACAACCACAAAAATAGAATCCTTGCCATTCTTTGTTCTTGGCAGCCCCAAAACAAAGTCCATAGATAGATCAATCCAAGGAAAATTAGGAACAGGTAGAGGAGTATATAAACCATGTGGCATCACTTTTGATTTTGCCTTTTTACAAACAATGCAATGCTCACAATATTTATGCACATCATGTTTCATATGGGGCCAATAAAAATGCTCATGCAATATGTCCAAAGTTTTATGCACCCCAAAATGTCCCATTAATCCTCCCTCATATGCCTCTTTCACAAGCAAATTTCTTATGGAACACTTAGGCACACACAATCTTTTTTCTTTAAACAAATATCCATTGTACCTATAGTAACCATTTTGAGACACATTTTCACAAGCAGCATATATCTCAGAAAATTCAGCATCATGCAAATACATTTCTCTCAAAGTTTCAAGTCCAAAAATTTTAGTTTCAAGAGTAGAAAGTAATGCATGCCTCCTAGATAAAGCATCAGCCACTACGTTCCCCTTCCCCTTTTTATGCTTAATGACATATGGAAATTGTTCCAAAAACTCAACCCATTTGGCATGCCTTTTATTCAGCTTCCCTTGTCCTTTTAAGTATTTTAGGGACTCATGATCACTATGAATTACAAATTCTTTGGTGAACAAATAATGCTGCTAAGTTTTCAAAGCACGCACTAAGGTATACAATTCCTTATCATAGGTGGTATAGTTTAGGGCAGCCCCATTTAACTTCTCACTAAAATAAGCAATCGGATGTCCTTCTTGCATCAAAACAGCCCCAATGCCCACACTTGATGCATCACATTCAAGTTCAAAAGATTTAGCAAAATTGGGCAAAGCAAGAATGGGTGCATTAGTTAGCCTATGCTTAAGGGCAGCAAAGGCTTGCTCTTGTTTCTCTCCCCATTTGAAACCCACATGCTTTTTAACTATTTCATTAAGAGGTGCAGCCAAGGTGCTAAAGTCCCTAACAAACCTCCTATAGAAACTAGCTAAACCATGGAAACTTCTCACTTCACTCACATTCTTAGGCGTAGGCCACTCTTGAATGGCCTTAACCTTTTCCTCATCAACTTGCACTCCTTTTGCACTCACAACAAAGCCTAAGAACACTACATGATCAGTGCAAAAAGTGCATTTCTCAAGATTAGCATACAATTTTTCTGTTCTAAGCACAACCATAACAGCCCTCAAATGTTCAATATGTAAGTCAAAACTAGTGCTATAAATCAGAATGTCATCAAAGTAAACAACAACAAACTTGCCAATAAAATCTCTTAAGACATGGTTCATTAACCTCATAAAAGTGCTTGGGGCATTAGTTAGCCTAAAAGGCATAACCAGCCACTCATACAAACCATACTTAGTCTTAAAGGCAGTTTTCCATTCATCCCCTTCCCTTATCCTAATCTGATGATACCCACTTTTTAAATCAATTTTAGAAAAATAACAGGCACCATACAGTTCGTCAAGAAGGTCATCTAACCTGGGAATAGGGTGTCGGTACTTGACTGTGATGTTGTTGATTGCTCTATAGTCACTGCACATCCTCCAAGTCCCATCCTTTTTAGGCACCAGAATCACTGGAACAGCACATAGACTCAAACTTTCTTGCACCCAACCTTTTGTCATTAACTCCTCAACTTGCTTTTGTATTTCTTTGGTCTCTTGAGGATTGCTCCTATAAGTTGGCCGATTGGGTAAAGATGCACCAGGGATAAGATCAATATGATGCTCAATCCCTCTTAAAGGTGGTAATCCACTTGGACCCTCCTTTGGAAACACGTCCTTATATTCCTGCAAAAGAGACTCAATACTAGCAGGGGCAACATTTTTATTAGAGTTATCAGTAGTTAAAACATTTTTCTTGCAATAAAGTAAATAAAGTGGCTTGTTGGCAAGCAGTAGCTTCTTCACCTCACTTTCTTTTACTAAACAACTCTGTTTGCTCTCCAGTGTTTCACTCAATCCCACAAGTGTTTCACTCTTTTCCTTTCCACTCTTCTTTTTATCAAGTGTTTCACTCTTTTGTGTGTCACTCATCTCTTTTCTCTCTTGCACTCTCTTTTCTCTCAATTTTATTTGATCCTCACACACCTCTCTAGGAGATAAAGGTTTGAGTACAATTTTCCTCCCATTATGCATGAAAGAAATCTTGTTTGTGAACCCATCATGAACAGCTTTGGTGTCATATTGCCATGGCCTCCCTAAGAGAATATGGCTTGCCTCCATTGGAACCACATCACATATCACTTTGTCATTGTATTGTCCCATGGAAATGTGCAGCTCCACTTGCTTGCTCACAATCATCTCTCCATCTTCACTAAGCCATTGGAGTTTGTATGGCCTAGGATGTGGCTTGACCTCCAAATTTAATTTGGACACTAATCTAGAGCTGGCCACATTGGTGCAACTCCCTTCATCCACAATCAAAGAACATAGTTTCCCATTGATTGAACACCTAGAGTGAAAAATGTTCTCTCTTTGGGAATCATCAAGAGCTTGAATTTGAGTTCCAAGCAACCTCCTAATCATCAATAAATCTCCTTCTTTGGGCTCCACAATGATCTCCTCATCTACCTCTTCCTCTTCCTCGGCTTCACTAGCTGAAGACTCACTAGTAATTTCTCTATTCTCCTTAAGTAACATAGTCTTCTTGGTTGGACATGCTGAAGCTATGTGACCTCTCCCCAAACACTTGAAGCATTTTATCTCACTACTCCTTGTCTTTTTAGGAGCCTCATTGGACTTGAATTGAGACCTTTGAGGTGCAGCCTTGGTACTGTTTGAAAAAGTACCTCCCTCCTTCTTATTTCTTTCATTCCAATATGAAGAATTGAAATTAGAGGAACTCCTTCTTATGGCACCTTTTCTCTTAAGTTGCTGCTCCACTTTGGTAGCTTGATGTACCAAGTCTTCCAACTCCACATAATTTTGTAGCTCAACCACATCTCTAATGTCATTATTCAGCCTATTTAGAAAACGTGCCATAGTAGCCTCCCTATCTTCATTCACATTGGCTCTAATCAAAGACTTAACAATCTTTACTAGGAAACTCATCCAACCAAACACTTACCAAGCCACACACACACACACATATATATATGTACATATATATATCTTCGTAATTAGAATATCCAAGTATGAAAGTTAATAAGAAAACACTTTTATGAAATTATCAAGTCCAAACTTAGGTCTTAGGTCCTTTGAAATACATAGCTTTATAACTTTACAAAAATATCTTTTTATTAGATTACCAAATATATTCTTAAATTTTGCAAACTTTAAAAATATATTTTAATATAATTTCAATATTTAATTTCTTCATTTTCAAAGAATCCACCATTAAATTCTATCACAAAAGATAAAACTATTAAGGGTTATGCATAAGTTATTATATTTATTTCCTAAAACCTTTTTCTAGCAACTTCCAAATTTTTGTCTCTATTTTGAAAATAATTTTGAAACAGTAAACGTTTTTTGCTTAACATGATCTATATATGGTTGAAAAGAGAATTTTGTCTATTTTCTAAAACAATAGATATTACCTAAATCAAAAATCTACAAAAAAAAGATATAAAAATAACAAGACAGCAAGGTCAATGTGGCCTACTAGAGGACCAACGAATAAGTCTTGCCATTTTTCACTTACAAAGAAAACTTTTTAGAGACCAAGTCCATTCCTTTCTAAAAGTATACTTAATTTTTTTTTCAAAAAGTCCAAAAACACCAAAAACCAAGGTCTACACAATTTTATATGATTTTTGAAAGTTCACAGTTTTCAAAACTTCTTCCAAACAGAAAGTAAGTACAACTTTTATTTTCCAAAAATCATTAAAAATAGAGAAACAAACCAAATATAGACAAACCATATATGCTTGGAAATATTTTTGGGTCTACTTTTCATTCATTCAAAGATTTCCCTAAATATAAAACTGATTCTTCCAAAATTACGCTTTTCTGCCCACTGTCGGGTCAGCGTTTTTAGACAATGTACTCAACTTCCAAAAAGCTTCACTTTTTCGTTTCTTAACCTTTTAGTACATTTCTTGTGTCCATTTTGGAGCAACATGTCTAGTTAAGAAAGCCAAACAGCACCAAGGACACATCACATACTTGCATGAAAATTTGATCTCTCATCAAGTTTATTACTTTTGAGAATACCAAAAACATTCTTAACAACAAACCACATCTAAACATGTCAATCACATGTTTAAACACATAAGAAAAAGGGTTAGCTTTCCTTACAATGTGCTAAGACTCCTTCTATCTTGCAAGAGGTTTGGAGCAATGGGTGACTTCCTTCCAACCTTGAGGAGGTAAGCCATCAACCAATCACCCAAAATGGTTGATTTGGAACATAAACATGAAAAGAAACAAACTTTAGAACCAATAGTGTAAGGGGACCAAGACAACTTTGGTCTTGATAGGAAAGGAGAAGATGGAGAAAGAGGAATATAAAAAGGGTGGAGTTTGCTTACCTAGCACCCTTCCTTTGGATACCCTAGCTTCTTCCCTCACCACCAACACTCAAGAACTTGAACCAACTCTCCCTATCCTCTCTCTTAAGTCCCACGGCCAAGAGTGAATAAAATGGAAGGATTGTTGCATTTTGGAAACTAAATATAGAACACATTCAAGAAAGGAAATTTGGTAACTAGCAAAATAAGAAGTGTAATTTGAATTTAAATGAAAACAAAATCTTTTTCTCTCCATCCAAGGAGGTGGACGGCCAAAAGGGAGGAAAACCATGGGTACACATGGTTTTTCAAGTGTTTTAAGTACACTTGAAATGACTAAAAGTAGGTTTTATGAAAGGATGTTTAGTTAGGTTATAGCTGATGGAAACCTAGGAGGCCCAAGTTGATGGAGACCTCAGAGGCCCAAGAGGAGACCCAAAGTAGAGTAAAGCTTAGAGAAGAAATACAAGGACTTGGGAACCATGACAAGATTAAGAGATAAGAAGGCTAATAAAGCTACTTTGGATAAAAAGAATTGAACAACTTATTCTCACTCAAGTTTAATTTAGAAGGAGAAACACTTAAGTTGATCCAATTAGTCCAAGTTGATGAAGAACCCAATGGGCATAATACTTTGATTAGTTATCACTATATAATTGGACCTTTAGTTTTCTGTTTCACTTATTTTTGTAATTGGGCCTATTCTTTAGGCTTAAGGGTTAGCCCCATTACTTCATAATTAGAGTTAGCCTCCTTAAGTGAGTATCACCTTAGAATAAACTCTATAAATAGATATATAATCCCTTTCATTTGGAGAGAGTTGAATAATATTGAAGTTTATTCATTTGTGAGTGTGAGTAAAGCATTAGCTCCTCTTTGGGTGATGAGGGCATGGCTAGTGGCAAACAACAAGGCAATTGGAGGACTTGGGGGACCTATGACAAGAGGAAGAGCTAGGAAGGCTCAAGAGGCTCTTAAGCAACTAATTGCTAACTTTCATGAAGACATTCCAAGACAACTAATGGATGTGGGACATAAGGACAATGCTTTAATCCTATGTCTAGAGGCCCAAATGGAGGAGGATTCCCATACTTGCATATGATAACATGGGTCTTAGTTTTGAGACATATTTGCTTAGGTTTTGGGTTTTGTAATTCTTAAGTTTTTCTTATAGTTTTTGGCTTAGTAAGCGAGTTTAAAAAATATTAATAAATATAAATTGCTTTTGCTCGGACTAGAACTTAGGACCAAGTGGTGTTTCTCACATTATTTTACCACTTGGACAGCTTTGTGGGTTATGCTCTTTATTTCTAAGTTTTTATCTTTATTAAGAGTTAGTCTCTTTATAAACTCATGATGTATAAAACCAATTCTAAATTAGGGATTAAACAATAATAGAATTATTCAGCTGTGAGGATTTCTCTCCTAGGGTTCTTGCTTGAACCATTTGATCTTATCAAGAATTCACCCATTCTTGTGGCGATCTCATAGGCTTATCAAACTTCCTTGTTTGTGGCGCCTCCAACCAATTTTCTTCCTCCTCTTTCTAATTCGGGATTTATCATTAGGGTTCTTCGATTGAACCTTTCTTGGTTCTTATCAAAGGTTTCCATACCTTTGTGACGAATCTTCACTGGACTTATCACTCTCTATAGAGTGTGGCGTCTTCTGCCATCTTCTTTCTATTCCATTTTCTTTATTTTATTTATCATTCCAATTTTCTTGTCCTTTCTATCTTGTCTTGTTAATTTTCTTGCTATTATTTTTATGTGTGCAATTTACCTTAATTCTCTTATCTATTCGCACAAGTCTTATCTTCTGTCTTTCTTTCTTTCTTTTATTCCTATAATTCTTGTTATAAGATAATCAACTCAAGGACGATCCGTAAAAACAATATGATTTCCATCAGGATCATATCAATAACTAATTTGGTTTGTTTAGGACAAATGGTTGCATTTAGTTTGGTTGGGCTTGAACACGTGCTCTGTGAGGTTTGGGAGGGGAATACTGAAATTTCTCACACTGTCAATAAAGAACGCAGTCAATTACCGAGTCTTGTGAGATTAGGTTTTAAATTTCTAGCAGTTGAATCAATTAAAACAATTTAATTGACATTGGAGTCTAAACAAGTTTATGACTCTTTTAGAATTTCTATGATCATAATTGAACTGATTCTATCCAAATCAGACAGCTGAATTCACTTTATCTGACAGGATTCTAGACAAACTTTTCAACATTCGGGAAAGAATTTAGCTTGGTACTAAGGAAAGCCACTAACTTGTCTAGAATTTAATTATAATTAAATTTAATTAACTCTTTAACCCTACACTGCCCATCAACACTCCACATATCTATCTCTGCTTATTTGTCAGCACTGTAGATCCAATTCCTATAGAATCCTCCACAGGAACTCACACAAGCATGAAACAAAAGTTTTAATTAATTCTTTTCAAGGGAAATTAAATTAAATTTTCTCTTTTTGATTGTTCAAACACTTATTTACAGATTATCAAGAAACAGGCATTACAACATGCATGGCAGGAATTTTATCATAAAATACAGATAAAACACAATTGACAATAGAGGGGTGTAACATCTTGTTTTTTCTAATGTGTGATTAAGTGTTTTAATAACTAAAAAGTGAAAATTTGATATATAATCTAGGTGATTAAAAGAAATAAATGAATTGTTGTTATGTATGGTATGTTGCATGTAGTGATGATTTGATGTTGTTGGTTTGAAATTCTAATTTGAATTTAGGAAATTTGATATATGTGCTTGAGCCAATTTGGATATGTTGTGAGAGTGATTTTAGGGTTTTGAGAGAAAACAAATAAGTTAGACCAGTTTTAAGATAAGGAAAGTGGCTTGGTGAGATTTAGGCCTTAGTTGACCAAAAGTCTGTGTGAGAGCACCAGGGAGGTCGAATATATAAGGGAAGGGGAAGGAATTCCCCTCATTCTCTCATTTTCTTTCTCTCTCTTCAATTCTCTCTAAAAATCTGAGGTTACTACGGGTGTTAAAAGGATTCCCAAGCCTAGTCCAGTGTTGTTGTGGAAGGAAGATCAATCTATAGAAGGTTTTTGGCTCAAGACATAAGTTTCTCAAAGAACCAAAATTCAAATTTGGAGACTTTTAGAGGTAAGGGAAGCTTACAAATCGGTTGTTTTGTGTTAATAATTGATGACATGCGAATTTCTTTCTTTATAATCGGTTGAATCTTTATGGATGTTGCTATATTGTTGGTTTTAGATGAAAATGGGTTTTTGGAGGAAAATTGGAGATTTGGATGAGAAACTATGATTTGTGAGTTGATATGTTGAATTTGTTGTGTAATCTGATGTATATGAACTGGATTGATGTTGTTGGAACCCTATTGATTCGAAAATTTAGGTTATTTGGTTGAAAAGTTTGAGCTTCCATGTAGAAAATCACGTTTTTGTTGAAAATCGTCGCAGATAATCGATTATGGGGATCACATAATCAATTATCTAGAGCTTCAGAAATTGTTTTCATTATTTCGTTTCGGAAATAATCGATTATGGCCTTTGATAATCGATTATCTAGGTTTCAGAAAAATTTCTTCTAGTTTTGGTTCATAAATAATCGATTATGGAAGCCCATAATCGATTATCTTTGTTGAAAAATGAAATCTGACACATTTTGGTTCAGAAATAATCGATTATGGAAGCCCATAATCGATTATCTTTGCTGAAAAACGAAATCTGGTGCATTTTACTAAATAGATATAATCTGTTACTACAGTACATAATCTGTTATTTCAGAACTGAATGTACCATTTAAGTTTCACAATTTTCATTTCAAAACACGAAGTATTTTGTATATACACATACAAAAAGGTGCAACAGCGTCTTTCTAAGGTTCCTCACTTCTTGACTGCAAAGGCTCTAACGACACGATATCTCCAAGGAGGCACAAGCGAAAGAATAAGGAAAAGGATTAGGTTTTCAAGAAACCTAAGGAATACTTAAAGCTAACTTTGGACTCATAAAACTAAGCCCAATAAAAGGTTTTAAAACTTTTAAAAACATTCTAATTATAAAACCCCAGTTTAAAAGCCCAATATTTCTTTTTCTTAAAATACCATTTTATTGAAAACAAGGTAAACAAATAATAATAATAATTAAAGGAAAACATTGGGGTGTTACAATTCCCCCCTCCTTAAAAGAAACTCCCAAGTTGCACTATCTTTTATGGCTCCTCCCCAAACAAGCTTGACCAAGGGAATTTCCTTTCCTCTTAGCTGTTTCACCCTTCGGTCCTCAATTCACAATGGCAATGCCTCAAAAGTCAGGTTCTCCTTCACTTGGATATTATCCAACCCAATAATATATGACGGATCATGAACATATTTTCTAAGTTGGGAAACATGAAAGACACTATGAAGGTTTGAAAGAGACGGAGATAAAGCAATTTGATAGGCGACTTCACCAACTCTCTTTAGGATCTGGAAGGGACCAATGAAACGTGGAGTAAGTTTACGAGACTTCAATGCCCGACCAACCCCAGTCCACGGAGTGACTTTCAAGAACACATGATCACCCTCTTGAAATTCAAGAGCTTTCCTTCTCTTATCATGGTAACTCTTCTGCCTACTTTGAGCTGTCCTTATGTTATCTTGGATCATCCTAACTTTTTTAGTAGTTTGTTGCACTACCTCAGGTCCTAAAATGAGGTTCTCACCTGGTTCTAACCAACATAAAGGTGTCCTACATCTCCTCCCATACAAGGCTTCATAAGGTGCCATCCCAACACTAGAATGGTAACTGTTGTTGTAGGTGAACTCTATAAGAGGTAAGAAACTATCCCAACTACCACTCTGCTCTAACACACAGGCCCTCAAAAGGTCTTCTAGGGATTGGATGGTTCGCTCAATCTGACCATCTGTCTATGGATGGTAAGCTGAACTCAATCTAAGCTTAGTTCCTAGGGCCCTATGCAAACTCTCTCAAAATCTAGAGGTGCACCTAGGGTCTCTATCAGAAACTATGCTTGAAGGCACACCATGCAACCTCACAATCTCACTAATGTATAAGGTAGTTAACTTCTCTAAAGGGTATCTAATGTTAATTGGAATAAAGTGAGCAGATTTAGTTAACCTGTCCACTATTACCCAAATCGCATCCAACCCTTTGGGGGTTCTAGGCATACCCACCACAATGTCCATGGATATACTATCCCACTTCCATTCAGGAATGTCCAAGAGTTGCAACACACCTGATGGCTTTTAGTGCTTAACCTTAGCTTTTTGACACACTAGACAAGCATACACAAACTCAGATACCTCTCTCTTTATACCCAGCCACCAAAACATTTTTTTAAGGTCCTAATACATCTTTGTGGCTCCTGGGTGGACGCTCAAACCACTCCTATGGCCTTCCTCTAAGATCATCTTTTTAGGCTCTGACACTCTTGGTACACAGATCCTATCCTAAAGTCTAATGACTCCATCCGTTCCTACTTTAAAGTTACTCTCCTTACCTTGGGCTATGGACTCTAATTGGGCTAGCAAAAATGGATCGGATTTCTGACCTTCCCTAATCTCATCTATCAATCCACTAGCCACTCTCAGCATACCAAGCCTTACACTCATAGAGGTAACCTCACATACTACGCTCATGTCTTTAAATTGCTCTATGAGGTCCAACTCTCTAACCATCAACGCGAACATGTGTAAGGACTTTCTCCTCAAGGCGTCAGCCACTACATTGGCTTTACCTGGGTGGTAATTAAGCTCAAAATCATAGTCCTTAAGAAACTCTAACCACCTCCTTTGTCTCATGTTCAATTCTTTTTTATCAAACAGGTACTTAAGGCTTTTATGATCATTAAAGACTTCAAACCTAGAACTATACAGGTAATGCCTCCACAACTTAAGCACAAATACTACCGCTGCCAACTCTAAATCATGGGTAGGGTAATTTCTCTCATGGGTCTTAAGCTGCCTAGATGCATAAGCTACCACTTGCCCCCTCTAAATAAGCACACCACTTAAGCTGCCTAGATGCATCACAATACACTACAAAAGGCTCGCTCGGGTTGGGCAACACTAAAACAGGTGCGGATGTTAACTTCCTCTTAAGTTCTTGGAAACTATTCTCACACTGGGTATCCCACACAAAGGCTTGACCCTTATGTGTCAACTAAGTCAAAGGCATGGTTATCTTAGAGAATCCCTCTATAAACCTCCTATAGTATCCTGCTAAGCCCAAGAAACTCCTAATCTTAGAAACTGACTTAGGGGCTTCCCACCTTAACACAGCTTTTATCTTAGATGGGTCTACAGCTATCCCTCCTCTAGATATGACATGTCCTAAGAAGCTAACCTCATCTAACCAGAACTCACACTTGGACAACTTAGCATACAATTGCTTGTCCTTAAGGGTTTGCAGCACAATTGTCAAATGCTCAACATGTTCCTCTCTAGACTTAGAATATACTAGGATATCATCTATGAAGACCACTACAAATCTATCTAGATAAGGGTGGAAAATCCTGTTCATGTAGTCCATGAACACACCAAGTGCATTGGTCACGCCAAAGGGCATAACCAAGTACTCATAGTGACCATATCGTGTCCTAAAGGCAGTCTTCAGGATGTCCTCAGACTTCACATGGATTTGATGGTAACTTGATCTTAAGTCTATCTTACTAAACACGCAGGCCCTTACCAATTGGTCCATAAGGTCATCTATCCTAGGAAGAGGATACCTATTCTTAATCGTCACCTTATTCAGCTAACGATAGTCTACACACAACCTCATACTCCCATCCTTTTTCTTCACAAACAAAACTGGCGCTCCCCAAGGTGACACACTGGGTCTTACAAACTGTTTCTCTAACAAGTCTTCTAACTGTTTCTTAAGCTCAGCTAACTCTAAAGGAGACATCCTATAAGGTGCTATAGATATAGGCCCAGTTATAGGCACTAAATCTATGGAAAACTCAACCTCACGCTCAAGGGGTAGACTAGTAACATCTTCTGGGAATACCTCAAGGAAATCTCTCACTACAGGCACATCTCTAATCACAACCTTGCTCTCGAGTTTCAGGGTGGCTAAAATCACGTACACTTGGGCGTTCTCCTTCAAAGACGCCTTTACCTAGTTGGCGGTAAGGAATCTCGCATCCTTACTTTCAACTGGCTTACCAAACACAATAGATTTGTCAAAGCAGTTTAAGAGGACATGATTGGAAGATAACCAGTCCATACCAAGAATAACATCTAGTTGATTAAGAGGCAAACAAATCAAGTCAACCATAAACTCTCTATCAGAAATCAACACAGGACAATTTAAACAAACATTAGAGGTAATGACGGAACCACTAGTAGGGGTATCAACAGTTAAGTCAAATTTCAAAAAGGACACAGGTAATTTCAATTTTTCAGCACAAGTATAGGATATAAAAGAATGAGTTGCACTAGAATCAAAGAGTACAACTAAAGGAGTTTCGCTTATGAGACATGTACCTTGAATTAAGTCATCAGACTCCAAGGCTTCAACACTACTAAGAGCAAAGACTCTTCCCATGACCTTCGGTCGACTGGCTTGCGAACTCTGACTTCCACTACGCAACTCCTTCTTAGGATTAGGACAATTCCTTCCAATGTGCCCTTTCTGTCCACAATTGAAACATGTCACCTCGTCCTTGCACTCGAATGTCAAATGATCAGGTCATCCACACTTCTTGCATCTCTGTGGGGTAAAAAGGGCTGATCCCCCACTAGCACCACTAGCAGGCTAACTCGCTATAAGCTTCTGATTACTGAAACGGTTACCAAATGGAATTGAGTATGGCTTCCCACAATTCTAGTTATCAAATTTCTTCTCACAAAGGGGACCCACACTTTTGTAATGTGTCGCTCTTGCCCTGTTGTCTTCATTGTAGATTCTGCATCTATTCACCAATATAGGAAATTGGCGAATCTCCTGGTAGTTGATAGCTTGCTTAATCTCGGGTCGTAGGCCATTCACGAACTTTACGCACTTAGAACGCTCCCTAGCTTCGTTATGGTAATGAGGAAAGTACCTCGATAGCTCCTCGAATTTGGCTGCGTACTCAGCCACAGTCATGTTGCCCTGCTTGAGCTCTAAGAACTCCATCTCCTTGCGATTACAGACATCCTCGGGAAAGTACTTCTCCAAGAACACCTCTTTGAAGACTTCCCAAGTGATAACTCTATCTCTAGCTTCCAAGCGTTGACAGGTATTCTCCCACCAATACTCAGCCTCCTTAGCTAGCATGAAGGTGCCAAAAGTCACCTTCTGAGCATTTGTGCACACCATGGCCCGGAATATCTTTTCGATTTCCCGCAACCAATTTTGTGCACCATCAGGGTTGTGTCCCCCCTTGAATGTCGGTGGATTATTCCTTTGGAACCTATCCAGCCCATGAAACTCAACAACTCCATCCTCTTTATTCTGATTCCTCCCCACAACCTTAGCTAAGGCATGAAGAGCATCAACAATAGCACGGTCGTTCCTACCAGCAGCCATTACTTCCTACACAAGCCAAAAGTAATCAACCACAACACACAAATTCAACAAATAAACCATAGAGTACACATGGAAACACAATGGATACAAAACACACAAAGCTGAATGAATCGACCTGCTCTTAAACTCAAATTTTACTCACCGTATTTCCCACGTACATTGCACGAAGTATTGAGGTGGCCAGTCTCAATATTCCATGACAAGGCAGTTAGGATTTATGGCATAGGAAACAACCAAAAACAGTTAGTGTAAGTCAAACAACATCGAACAGCTTCTCAAAGTACACATAGGAAACAAAAAAGACACATAACACATAGGTCAGAAAGATTGACCTGCTTTGATACCACTAAATGTGACACCCTTTACCCCAAAGCTAATTATTAAATAAATATTACGAAAATATAACATGCTTTTCATTTGTGAAATAAAACGATAGTTTATAATCTTTTTCTTCACACGATAAAGGACATTACATGCACAACTCACATTTACTAAAACTCCATAAGATGCTTTACTGATTAACCAAATGATGGTGGCCCATAGTTGATCATACAAGTCTAAATAAAATAAAATAAATCAATTTAAAAGTAAAACTATTAGTCTAAAGTTTAAAAGCTAAAATAATAAATAACTAAGACCCCGATGTCACATTACTATCAGAGTTGACAAAACTGAAAAGAAACTGTAAAATAAACTACAATGAGGCCAATGCCCCTACTCTAAGACTCCTCCTCAAGGTCCTGTTGGACGTCACTTGCATATCACAGACACATACAAAAAACACCAAAAAACAAGAGAGTAAGATACATCTCACATCATGCTCAAAGTATGACAATGGAGACAGGTAGAATACACATCGCATACATAATCAATTAACAGTAATTTGCAAAAACCAGAACGCACACAAACATATGTAATGCAATACCTAACTTCTACTTCTTATGCACATGTGGTACCAACTTAAACTTGTCGGAAAGTAGACTAGGAGTAAATGCACGGCCATAAGAAGCGTCATCGGTACCGATGCCTTCGGCTTTCGCACCCTCAACTAGTATGATATCCCCCAGCGACTAGTCAGGGTTACCCAGTTTTACTAGTACACCCCGACTCCATGGGATCAGTATGGACCATTAGAGTTTTCCCAGCCGGATAACCCCTAAGGCTAGAGTTAGACAACCCATCACGGCCTTCACTAGCCAGATTGCTACATACTTTTCTCATCACATAACTCAAATGTTATGATGCATGGTCACATACAATACTTACAACTTTTCACAGGCTTTAATCATGAAACATTAACACAATTACATATCATACTCAATTTTCTCAAAGTAAATAATAATCGCATAATATAAACTTAACAAGGCATAAAAAGAAACAACAATGAGTTAAAAACTGCAAAAAAAGGAGTTCATAGGCACAAAGAACGGAATAGCCAAAATCGTATTCGCTCGTTGTGCCAACAGCGAATTCGCCTGGCTGTATATCCCGCCCGGCAGGTCTATGCTGCAACCAACCCGCCTAGCGGGTCCGCGTCAAGACCCAACTCGCCCAGCGGATTGTTCATCCCGCCCGGCGCCAACACGGAGTGTAGTTTTCAACGAAAGGTTGCCCAGCGACTATCTAACCCCGTCAAGCAGATCCAAGATACAGATTTTAAAAAGACAATCCAGATAAATTAAACATAGAATTTTCATAAAGCATATTAATAATTTGGGAAAAATCGCATTCTCCTTTGCACGTACACAATCATATAATTCACAAACAATTGGGGTCTAGGGCCAACCCCTCTACCCATGACCAAAGCCATACCCATGAGCGAGATAACTCACTCCCCCCTTACCTTGAAAGAGGCGATCTCCAGCAAGAGGATGCAAACAGTGCAGCAGCGTCTTTCTAAGGTTCCTTACTTCTTGACTGCAAAGGCTTTGACGACACGGTATCTCCAAGAAGGTACAAGCGAAAAAATAAGGAAAAGGATTAGGTTTTCAAGAAACCTAAGGAATACTTAAAGCTAACTTTGGACTCATAAAACTAAGCCCAATAAAAGGGTTTTAAAACTTTTAAAAACATTCTAATTATAAAACCCCAGTTTAAAAGCCCAATATTTCTTTTTCTTAAAATACCATTTTATTAAAAACAAGGCAAATGAATAATAATAATAATTAAAGGAAAACATTGGGGTGTTACAACGAAGGGTCAGCCGTTTTGGGTTTTTGACTTTGGATAACTTTTTTTCATTTCCTCTTCATGTGATGTATAGCTTGACCAGCTTTAAGGAGTGCGTTTTGTATCCCCTCCCCCTATAGATGTATATTTTTGGTTGTGTCATTGGCACACATGTCTCAGTGATTTTGATTTGTATGTATGTGTATTGCAGTGTGACTTGGTAGAGGTGGATGACCTCATGTGTGATGTATCTATAAAGATGTACATAACTTGATGATACATTACCTGTTTACACGCTTGAGGTAGCTTTCATTCAACTTCATGATTATATGAATAGTGTGGTAGCGTTGTTCAGTAGTGACTGTGGGTTGTTACAACATCAACAAGAAAATTAAATAACGTTGACATCAATTGGAAACTGATTCTCATTAATTAATAACCAAAAATACATAAACATCAAACTTGTCATATAAACTCCTTCAACCTAACACTGTAACACGATACATGTGAATTGAAGAACCCTCTGCCTTAGGTAGCTTGAACAACATAAACATCAGAGTCACATTTATCCCTAGCATCAAAATGCCAAAAAAGATGAACATCTTCAACCATCTCCTACTACAGCTTAAGGACTTCTGCATAATCAAAATCTTTCTCCTCTGTCTCACAATCACCATGTCTTTTTCGCCCACAATTTCTTCAAAATACCAATGAAAATAATGACATCCAATCTCTTCATTCTCTTTCTACATGAACAAAATTTCAAGATTCACAATAAAGACTATAACTGTTGAAGGAAAAAGTTTTAAAGAATCATCAACTTACAATGAAATATTTGCAACTCCAAAACCTCCTCCCAAAATTGCTAGTTGTTCCAACAGTGCGCAAAACTACCATCTCACCATAGTTGTAGAGAGGAGCCCACCTGCTTCCACCATTAATGGATGAACCTTGGGAATTTGTAGGGGTGGACAAAATCTACCTAGACCCGAGACTAGAAGTACTAATAGCCATTATGTAACTTTACCAAGAACCCTAACTTTTAGATTTGGGGGAGAAGACTCCTTTTTAACAATGACATGAACAAAACATCGCCTCCAACCCCTAACAGTAATATTTGGCTTCCCTAATTTTTAATAAAAGAATTTAAAAAAATTAATTACACGTGTCTGACTATGTGGACCAAATAACAGGCCATGTGGACAAGTAAAATGTCACGTCATCCAATACTAACGTTCGTGATGGAAAGGACAAAATTGGTGCATTTTAAAAAAAAAGTACCAAATTGAAGATTTTAAAAGATAAAGGACCAAAACAAGTTTCCTAAAAAAGATAAAGGACTAAAATTATATTTAAGCCTTTTTTTTCAAAAAAATACCCTTCTGTTTTTCTTATAATTTTTTTTTCAAAAATACCGTCTTGCTTCCTAATAACAACACATTTGTAGAGCCTTTTTGTTTGAGAGAGAACCTACAAAATTTTGGCATACCAGATCACAAATCCTCAGGAATAGCAATGAGTAGGTGGTTTTTGTTTCCTTTTCTTTTTTATTTATGGGTTTCTCGTGTTCTTTTGTTCTTTTTGTTTCCCTCCCGTTTTTGCTTTTGTCTTTGCCTTCTACATTCGTATTGTGTCTGTACTTAGGTGGCAAGATATGATACAATCATGGCGTTTCTTCCTTGGAGTGGTTTTGGTGTGAAATTTTAAGGCTTTCTTCCTTAATAGTCAATTGGTTCAACTCTATTGATTTGGGGTATGCATCTTTTGCTTCTTGTTTTCATAGTTTCTCATATATGCGCTCTCTCTGGTTATAAGGTGCACTGGGTTATTCATTTGGTTTCATTGGCCAAACGGGTTCTGTTTTGTGATTCCTTCTTTTTAGCATATTACCAGCTAAGCATACAACACGAGGCTTATTCGTACCAGTCCAGTTTTTAGAGGTTCTAGTTTTCTTCATTACTTGGTTGTTCTTTTGTGTTTATTCATCTCTTTACCATGGGCAAAACGATATTGGTGAGTAAGTGTACAGTGTAGTGATATTAGTGAAAAGAGAGAGAGAATATCAGAGGGGAAGTGTATTAGAATTAGAAACAAGGTGTTATTAGGAAAAAAGAAAAAAAAATAGAAGGGGAGTGTATTAGTAGAAAAGAGGAGTGCAAATAGCAATTGAACCGCAAAGCCTGAGTGGTAATTAAATTAACCTACAAAAAAAAAAAATTTAATAGTTTTGTTTACCCTCCCATCGATTCCGACACCAAACTCATTAAGGTCAGTGTTAGGTTTGAGCCACACGATCCTAAACGACCCAAATCTTTTGCGCGAAAGGAACCGGCCTAGGCATTTTCATTTTATTGTGTATCTTGCCATCGTATCTACCTTCTTTTCTTTTCTTTTTCTTTTTTCCTCAGAAAACACCTGCTTGTAATTTGTCAGTATCAGTATTTGAAGATGTATTTCAAATTTAATTGGGTCACATGCATTAGTTTTGAGATTGCGGGATTGATTTGTGGCGGCCGAAGTTGTTTGCAGTGATGGAACACTTCCTTGGTACTGGAGGAAAAGAAGAACCACACTATCGATTCCACCTATAAGAGAAGGATAAGTTTGGTAAAGTTGATGCAAGAATAATCACTGGATAAAACCATGGGATTGGGTGTTTCAAAGCTACCTATGAAAGTAGTGGTGATGATATTGCTGATATTTCTCGGCTACGCTGTAGCATACTCCTCATCTTCATCTGAGACTACAATGCACACTAATAATTGGGCTGTTTTGGTCTGCACGTCTCGCTTCTGGTACATCAAGATTTCTTTTTCTTATTATTTTTTGAATAATAAAACCCACGTGAAGCTACATGGCGTTTTTTTTTTTTTAGTTTTTGCCTAATTCTTTGTTGAGTATCTTTGGCAGCAATGTATGTGAATGAAAAATAGGATATTTAGTGAAAATGAATTTTTGTCTAGTTACTTTGTACTTTGGCAACTCGCTATATGGCCGATAAAGGCAATTTGAATTATAGTTTACCTTGAGGTTTTTTGTTGTTTGACATGGTTAGTATACTAAATGTGATGCTTCCCTTGTTCAGGTTTAATTATCGGCATATGACCAATACCCTGTCATTGTATAGGTAAGTATACAATTTTAACCTTATTTTTAATTGTTTGAATTATGCTTGACCATTCTATTGGTCTTTAACTTTTTTCTCATTCAGGACAGTTAAGCGACTTGGAATACCTGATGAGAGGATTATACTCATGCTAGCAGATGACATGGCATGCAATGCAAGAAACAAGTACCCTGCCCAAGTTTTTAATAATGAAAACCATAGACTTAATCTGTATGGGGAAAATGTGGAGGTGAGTTTTTAGGTATGCATTTTTATGTCTGAATCTTTTAACGACTATAGAGAAGATCTTTATTGTTAGCTTTGTCTTTGCCTTGTGGCTTTCATTACAAACCTAGGATTTTTTGTTTTACAAAACACAAACACTGAGCTAAATCATTTATATAGTTTGTAATTCTTCATTTAATCATTACATTTCCAAAATGTGGGTTATCATTGTTTGTAATAACTTTAGGTTCCAAAGCTATAGATTAGCTGGAGGAAACTTATCCTGAAGTCATCTCTTGCATGTGTTTTTTGCTTTTTGTTTATGGGTTTGTTGTAGAACTAAGACTCCTTTGGAAATGTAATGCATCCTAGTGATCCTACAATGAATTTGTAAGGAAGTGTAGTCATGAGGTGCAAGGCAGTTTGAGGCTGCAACCCAAAAATCTGCCTCACTGAGGTGATATGGTGGTCAAATTAAAAAACAAAATCAAAAGCTACATCATGGCAATAAGATTTAATACAAAAGCAATCATTTGTGTGCTTGATGGATGTCTCTTTCATATTAAAGTTCCTCAGGCCATCTAAAATGATGCCATAAAATTCTGCCAGCCTTGCTGAGGCAGCTGGCTTAACTGTCTTTGATAGCACACTGTTGTCAATATATTGGGCTCTATCTTGAGGTTTTATTATATATAGCAATCCTATTATGTCTCTGAATCTATCTCAAGAACTTTATCTGGGATATGGGGAGTACTGTATTATTGGCCTATCGTTAATATATTGTTTTGTCCTCCTTTTTAAGTTTGTTTTGTGTAGTAGATAACTTTCAGTGTTCGTAAGCTGCTTATCAATGGCTCTGCCTTGAACTAGATTCATTATCTAAACCATCTCGGCCTTTGGCTAATTTGTGTCTACATTAGTTGGGCAGAGGCTTCTCTAGGTTTGCTTCATTGAATGTATCTACGCTTGAGATATAAAATATCTAAATAAGCTTTGAGATTCCTTTAAATTAATTTACAAATAGATCGAAACATATACTAATATTTAATTTCATACATTTTTCTATGGAGGCACATGTTGTACTATCAGTATCATGTAATTAATGAAATTGTTATGGAATGTAAGTGTTGATATCAAGACTTTGCTTCATAATGAGCCTAACTGAGCTAAGCTGGGCCCAATAGAGAAATTTCTGAGTAAGGTTTGAATCTACCTTAAAGTAGTTTAGTTCATCTATTGGGCAGTTGTACAGCAATAGATTATGAACTATAAGCCCATAACTTCTGACTGTTACCTAAGTTTGTCTCTTTTGTGAAAAGTCTGCTTACATCCAGAAAATATCTTTTACTTTCATGTAAAGTTTTTATGTTCATTTTCATTCTAAATGTTATTTTCTCTAGTGGAGAGGGTACTAGTGCTATAATGTTCAATGGCTATAACTTGAAAAAGCCCCATGTTTATTTTCTTCCTTATTTAATTGTTTCTCCATCTATTGTAGTATGTAGAAGAGAAAATATTTGTGTCTTTCTACTCTTTTAGGGCTCTTGATAAGTAGTATCTTTTAGAGGATGATCGTTTGCCTGCAATTGCTCAGGTAGACTATCGTGGCTATGAAGTGACAGTGGAAAACTTTTTACGGGTGCTTACAGGATGTCATGAGACTGCTGTTCCGAGGTCCAAGTGAATTCTTAGTGATGAAGGAAGTCATATTCTTCTGTACATGACAGGGCATGGAGGTGATGAATTTTTGAAGTTTCAGGACTCAGAAGAGCTTCAAAGTCATGATTTAGCTGATGCTGTGAAGCAAATGAAAGAGAAGCACAGGTATTGTTTCTTATTCAATTGTTTATTTATGACCTATGAATTGTAATTTGTAAATTGATTACATGAAATGAAAAAGAATTTTTTATTAGTGAAGTATAATTTATTGGGGCAATGATTTTTGCTTACAAAGGTAGGATAGAGAGTCCTCCATAACAAATGTACAAAACAGAAAACAATAAAGAGGAAGAGGAAATCACTGGAGCAAAGCTACCTGTGTCCTTGACAAATAGACTAATGAATACGGACTCTGATTTCATATGCTTCTCATTATTGGACTAGGAACTCATTTTTGGCTCATACTCATGATGGGATTTGTTAGGTTTAAGGAGCTTCTGATAATGGTGGACACCTGCCAAGCTTCTACTCTGTTCTCCCAGGTCTCAAATTGATTTTATGTGTTATCATTCTTGAAAACTCTTATGCCAATTCTTATGAAATAATAGTATGTGATCTTGAGTATTCATTGTCCAAAATTAATTGACAATTATCATTGAAGAGCAAAATGTTAGTTTTAGAGTTGATATCTGTCCAAGTTTGATGCATACCTTGTGTTCCTCATTACATGTATTTTGTTGAATGATGTTCTTGCACGTGATGGAACGGTCATATTTTCTATCATTGGGAAAACAGTGCTTAGGTTAGGGGTATAAAGAAGTCTGAAACTCAGAGTTCCTCATATTTTTTTGTTGTTAGGCTGTTTAACTGCCATTAAATGGCCTATAATTTGATGATTAAGGAAGTACATGTATATTTAAAGAGAGTCTATTCTGAATTATTTTCCTTCTGTATAAATGATGGTTACTTTACTTTCAGTCATGGGCATCCCTATGGCAATTACATAATTTTGATGAAAGGAGATTTACAAGTTTCCCATACTAAGGGTTCTGGTTTTAACTTTATCTTCATGCTAACATATATACCTGCATAACTAATTATATAACATATTTTCCTTCCTCTAAACATCATTTCATGAACTATAAAGAATAGGAATTTAACCAGTCTACTTTTGTTTTTTGTTACTTTTCTTCTCCTTTTCTAGGTTTTGCTTTCCTGGATTAAATCAATACTCTTAGCACTTAGTGTGTATTCATTGTTAAAATGTATAGGTCATTCCACGCAAGTCTGTTTCATTGTCCACCTGAAATTTATAATTGCTTATTATGTGATAATAAGAAATTCTTTTTTCTCTCTAGCTGATTATTCTTCCCTAAGTTCTGTTGCTGACTGTGTTCTTTTTCTGAGCATGGCAGCTTCATTCACCAGGTGTTTTGGCAATTGGAAGTAGTATGAAAGGAGAGAATTCATATTCACATCATTTGGACTCAGATGTATGTATGAATTTAATAGTCCTTCATACAAGTATTTGCTGAAGTTTGCTACAGTTTATCCGTTGGGTTTCTTCTTGTTTAAGTCCAAGCTCTGCACAACTAAAATTCTTTTGTAATTGTTCTTTAAAATATACAGGTTGGCGTTTCAGTTGTTGATCGTTTTACATTTTACACTCTTGCGTTCTTTGAGAGGCTAAATATGTATGACAATGCTTCATTGAGCAGGTACATTCAAACTTTTTATATGCCTTTTCACGTTAAGTATTTTGTGCTTGCTATCAAATGTCTATGGAGTATGCGTGTTCTTTTCTTTCATGTTCTTTTAATTGAATTTTATTTTCCAAACATTTTGTTGTAGTTCTGTTTCTTAATCTTTGTTTGACAATTCTCTTTAAAATCCAATTGGCAATTAAAACTTAATTGACCCATTTTAGGTAAAACAACTTTCATGTTTTCTATCATTTGCAAATGCACAAAATCATTATCTTCTGTTATTTGTTAAGCAAGTTCATAATTCCATTTTTAAGAGCAGCTGGAATACTCAACGTTTAAATTATGTTTGCAGCACATCTATGAAGGCTAAATTGTTTACTCATAGATTTTTTGTGTTTGCTTTGCAGTCTTTTCAATTCATATGATCCAAATTTGTTGATGTCAACTGCATATTACAGAATGGATCTATACCAATGCCATTTAGAGGAGGTAATAAAATTATGGACATATTTTTAATCTTTTGCTCATTTTTTTTGTAAATTTATTGTTTATGTGGTGGGGAATCTAGTTTTCTAAGGTTAATTTAATCTGTTAGTTCTTGAACTATTTGAGAATTTTTAAATGAGTCCCTATGCTTTCAAAAGTTTGTAATTGGGTCTTTGAACTTTTTTCATTATTTTTAAGTTTAATACATCTATAAGTTTATGAACTTTTTAGGAATTTTTAATTAGGTCCCTAAACTAAAAAAATTGTAATTAAATCTTTGATCTTCTAAATTTTTGTAATTGGATCCCTAGAGTTAGTTTATGGCGGCTTGGAACTGCCAGAAAATTTACAATTTGTAATAGTTTTACTAACTTTAGGGACTCAATTACAAAAATTTAAAAGATCAAAGATTTAATTACAATTTTTTTTAGTTTAGGAACTTAATTAAAAATTCCTAAAAAGTTCAGGAACCTACAGATGTATTAAACCTTATTTTTAATGAAATGTGTTATTCATACAACAACTCATATAACAATATACCTAACAGCATTTTGTCTCTATCTCTCTCTCACATCATTTGTTACATCTCATATTTCCCTCTCTTATTGTAAAATGTGTTGTACAAATTACATTTCTCATTTTTAATTGGATCCCTAGGTTAGGGTTCTGCTGAATTGGACAGAATATTCATGATCCCTGTTAAAATACATAACCAGATCAGTTGCTTTAGCACAAATTACTGCTGCCTGACACTATTCCCGACATAGCATCATGTGTAGATTGGATTCCTTTCGTGAAATCTAGTGATTTCTTTCATAAATAAAGTTCCAAATTTTTAGCGTATGCTTTCTATACAATGTGTTTTCTCATTTATTGTATAGATAATTTTGTTAAGCCACTACCTGAGTACCTAGATGGAATAGTAAAACCACGAGCTAAATTCTACACACGTTTATGATTGGTTGTTTACTGGTTTGAGACCCCTTAACAAAGATGAGCTGCTTACATGTTACACAGGGACCAGTAGGTTATTTTAATGTGTTTGTGCTACTCAGCTACTTATGTCTGTCATTTATTATGCTTTACTGTCATTTCAAAAGTTTTGGCGATGTATATATTTCTTTGTGCTGGGTGATTTAGTTTATGTTCAACCTCAACACTTAGAAGCTTCACCACCTGTAATGTGGGAGATTAGTGGATTGGATTGCATCAGCTTTAGGGGAAAAGGCCAATCAGTCAATTTTAGAAGAGCTTTTGTATTTGGATGAGGAATTTTAAAATTTCAAGGAATTTGAAATACTTGAAATTTGAATTACTTTAATTTAAATTTCCTTCATTTATTAAATGCTTTGTTTGGATAAATCAATTCAAAATTCTTAAATTTCAAATTCTTAGTTTGGACATGACATTTTAATTTTCATTATATACAAAATTTAATTTTTAAATATATATTTAAAAATTAAAATTTTAATATTAAATTTACCGAAAATAAACATTAGCCAATTTTTAAATATTTAATAATTCAAAATAATTTTAATATTAGCTACTATTTAATAATTCAAAAATACAAATATTGATGCTTTTTAAGTCAATATTGACCGAGAGAAAAGAAAGAGGAGGAAGAAGAGAAAGAAGAAGGGAGAGAAGAGGGAGGAGAGGGAGAGAGAAGAGAGGAGAGAATAAAGAGTGAAGAGAGGGAGAGGAAGAGAGAAAAGAGAGAAGCCATGGAGAAAGAGAGAACAAAGAGAGAGGAGAGAGGAGAGGGAGAGAGAGAGAAAAGAGAGAGGATAGAGAAAAGAGACAAAGAGGTAGAGAGAGAGGAAAAGTGAATATGAAGAATTAAAATTCTTATTTTTTAGATGGAATTTGAAATTTTACAATTTTAGTAATTAAAATACTTTCACAAATTACTAGAGTTTCAATTTCTTATTAAATTCCCTATCTAAACACATATTCACCACAAAGCATTTTAAATTCCTTAAAAAAAATGAATTACCCTTTTAAAATTCTTCATCCAAACACAACATGTGTTTGGCCTAACTTCTCTTAAGGACAAGAAAAGCCAAAAAAGAGCTAGGCCAAATACTACCTTATAATAACATATAATAGGTTTGTTTCAAAATATAAATCCAATCCAATCCAATCAACAATCTAAATTGATTTTGATTGGATTGGTTTTTCAATATTTTTTTAATATACAAATTCATCAAAGTATGTATGACTATGCAAATTCATCAAATACAAGTCAAAATTAATCATCAATCTTACAGCATATATACAAATTCAAGTGAGGAAATTAAATTTGGCCTGAAGCATGATAGGAAAGTTCTTAATGTACAATATAAGAACTTCACACACAATTTTAGTTTGGTTTAGATTAAATTGATTTTTAAATTTGGTTTGATTTTTATCTTTTAGCACAATTTTTAGATTTTAATTGAATTGGTTTAATGAGAGTGATTGATGTTTTGTTTGATTGAAGTGATGAATTCGTGTTTTGTCACTTCTTTCTAGGTACCTGTAACAAACTTCTTTGGCTCTGTAGTGAAAACGATACATACTGATTCAACCTACAGATCCCAGTCGAATAAATTTGGGGCAGCTAAAACAAAAATGTCTTTGGATCAATCAATCTCTGACACTGACAGAAGAATTTTGAGAAACTTGGACGGGGAGGATCAATTTAATAATTTAACTACAGAGGTGAATTAATATATGCCTCACTAAGGTTAGTTTTACAATTTACATTGTTTCATGAGCTGTAACTCATGTTGACTGGATTTGCTGTGCAGGAATATCTCCGGCAGAGTGTTGGACAACTATGGAGTGCTATTCTCAGCAATGTGAATACTTTTGAAAGCATCGATGCTTTTGTGTGCTATGGCCTGCTTGCAATGCTTTCTTTGTTGATATTTTTCACGTGGCTGTCAAAGTAAATGATTGCATATTTGCAGCAGTGTTCCTTAAGTTTGTTTGCAGAGCGGAGACATTTCTTTGATGCTATAAGTCGCTGTTGCTTGAAATGCAATTGCACCCGAAGAAGCAGATTATTGAGGGCTGCATAATATGTGGGCGCAGATTACGGTGAGAGCAGCTTCATTGTTGTTACCTATCAGCTGCATTATTTTGTTAGCCATTGATGCTGTTGGCCCGTTGCTGTTGTCATGTTTTGTTTTGCATTTTGATTATGATTGTAAACAGTGTAAAATTTCGTAAAACCTTGTACTATTTTGTTTAGATATTATGATATTCAACATTAGAACATTGCTCTTTTAACAACTCAAATGAAAATGATAAAATCTGAATTCCATCAATCCCTGCAGTAACAGTGCTTGTTACAGTACCGTGAATTCCATTAATCCAATTTCATATATATATGATTCAAATATTAAAATTTAAATAGTCTTTAAATAATCATATAAAACATGCATAAAACATTGAGATGAAGGTGGGTCTATTTCTAAACATGTGATTGGTGTCATGGTATGGCCCAGTGATAAAGATTTCACAAGTCTTGTTCAATTTTGTTGATAACACAGTTTCATGTGTAATTGTAGAATGTTTGAGACATTTGGCAAATTATGCTATCATGCTTTTAAGATATTTGACAGAAATGATATTAAATTAGTTCCAAGACAATACATTTGAAACAAATGGACAAGAAATGTAAAAAATGGATTTGTGCAAGATACAAAAAGGATGACTGTCCTAGAAGATAATATATTTGATAGCACACAACATTGTAGGCTATCTAATTGGTAAGGCTGGCAACTCGGCTATCTAATTGTATAGAAGCCTATAAGCTCATATTAGGGAATACTGGGTGTTACATTTAGGATTTTAATCCATTATGAACTTTTGTAATTTGTTACAACTTCAAGTTTTCACCATGTTTGTATTCTATTTGCAATTTTAATCTATCACACATGCTTAATAATTAATTACTTCTGCTCCAAGGCAAAACCCAAGTGCTATTTGAATCATTTTAATTGATTACAAGAGTGTGTAATTCATTAATGTCAGTAACAAAAGCAGTTGTTAATAATTTTGAACTTGTAACTAACTTCGTTCATTTGTCGTACCCACTTTATCTCGTAAACTAGCCTTTCTCTACCTATCTCTGAGTACGTAGATGATTGAACCCATTGACTATTAACAAGAGAAAATTGTGACCCCAAAGATTCTCTATACTTTTCAAAAAGAAAGAAAACGAGTTCCTATTGGGTTTGTAGAGTTTATGAGCTTCAAGTCATTTTATCTTTGCATTTGTGTATTTTTTTTCGGAGTCTAAGTTTGTGTGAAGAGATACGATGTTCGCCATCGTGTGAAACAAATCCATCTACTTGTATTACGAACATATATGAAAAGAAAACAGGAAAAGGAGGTTTTGCAAAAGCCTCATTTATTTTCTTAACAGTTTTCAAACTTACCACATGATTATTAAGCAACTAGATATGGGGAATGTAACACCCCCCACTTCTACTTACTAATCTGTCTTTCAATTATTTTATAATTATATGTGGAGAACCGATTGGAAATCTTAAGAGTCTGATACCCATGGTTATGTTTGTACTAGTGAATAGTAATTAGTTTAGATTTTTAATAATTTTTTTGGAGCCCCAAAGAATGTTAAAACGACTATTTTGCCCCTAGAAAGACTGTATAATTGAGAAAATAGATAAAAATAGTTAAAAATATCTAAAAATTATTTTTAAGTCATTTGTGTGTTTAGAATAATTAATAATAATTTTAGAAAATTTTTATAAATTTATTGAGATAGTTTTTGTAAAATGACCGGTATATTCCTGGTCGACTACGAGAGCCAACCAAAGACTTTTTGATTTCAAAATATTTTGAAAAATTTATATTGAGTATTTTTAAATTATAAAAATTTTATTTTGAGGGAAAAATATTGAAAATTGAAAAAATAATTATTTGATAAAAACTTGATTTACTAGCTTAATAAATGCCCTTTTTAGTAAAAAATTTATTATAAATAATAAATATATGAAAAAAATTCAAAAAAAATTTAGACTCACAAAAATATGTGTGAATGCATGGTATGATCAAAATTAATTAAAACTGACCCAAAATTTAATCCAATTATTTACCATAAACTATTATTTTATTACTTTTACCATTACATATACATGTATAATTTATAGGTCAACAATTACAACTCTTAATTGCTCCTTTCTACCCTATTTTCTCGCTGGATTCAGAACTGATTGAAGGGGGAGAACAATTTAAATATTTTAATGGGTTTAGTTAAAAAAATTAAATCAAAACTATACTATTTTTTTCTCCTATAACTCCAACTACACTTCAATTCTCATACTTTTTATCAAATTTTCATACCCTTTCTCTGGTTGTGCTGGACATGCTCCTCCTTTTACTCTCCAAGCCATAATTTTTTTTAATCCACCATTATTGTACCTCTAAGCTTAGGTTTAATTCCTACACTTAAAACACTTTCTCTCCTCTTCCATATTTTACCATCAACAACTACATTTAAAGGTAAAGGGAGAGTGAGGTTTTAGCTTCTAATATGTTTTCTTAATGGGTTTAAGTGTAGGGTTCCCCCTTAAACCCATGCTATATGACTACTCTTAATATTATTATTGTTATTACTATATATATATATATATATATAAGTGTTTTTTTTTACTTTCCATTTAATTGCTTTCATGTAGATAGTTTTTGAGTGGATTTTTCTCCCAAAACCCTTCATTTTTTACTTTCCATTTAATTGTTTTTATGTAGATGGTTTTGGAGTGGATTTTCCCCCCAAAACCCTTAGCTTTTTATATTCTATTGTTATTTATTTCATTGTCATTTTTATTTTTACACTGTTGTCTATTTTATTTCCTTGTCATTAATATTTTTGCCATTTACTTTTTGATCATTTAATTCTTGTTATTTATTTTATTGTCCCATTTGTTATTTATTTTTATGTTGCCTTTATTTTGTTGGTATTTCATTAGAACTTATTATCCTATTATGTTAAATTATCATTGAACTTAATTTTATACAAGTTAATTATTTTAAATCAAGTTTATGGTCTTAGATCACTTGAAATAATTTTTTTTGGAACTTATCTCTAATTATGGGCTCTTGTTTTTTTTTTTAAATAAAATGAAGCTAATTTTTTTTATGACAACTAAACAACTAGAATGGTTAAGAATAAAATAATTTATAAAATGGAATTTTTCTAGACAACAAAAATAAATGAAGAAATAATGTTATGGTATCAAATGAACTTTTAAGACAATTTAGCAAGTATTTTAAACTCTTGTATTCAAATGAATTTAGAAAGAGGAAACAAATAAATTGGGCTTTTTGTTCTAGGAAGATATTCACC
Organism: Spatholobus suberectus; assembly: GCA_004329165.1. NCBI lineage: Eukaryota > Viridiplantae > Streptophyta > Magnoliopsida > Fabales > Fabaceae > Spatholobus > Spatholobus suberectus. Next base: position 49,510,659 of record CM014729.1, on the reverse strand, counting down.
CTATTAAGAAAATAAAGTAGAAAAGAATCTTTTTTTATCAAATTATTTATACAAAATTAGCTTGAAATGAAAATAGTAGAATAAGGTTTAAGTTAGTAGGACATTCGGCTTTTAGGAACATTAACAAGGAACTTGAATTAAATTTTTACAAAAGTTGGAATTTAGATTTTTATGAAGTATCCAAAAATTTCAAAGTGAGAAAATGAAAATTTTTCTTTTATTTTACATAAAAAGCTCATTTTTTTTTTTGGGATTAGGAAAATGAATTATTTTATTAAAAATAAGCTTTTGGACAATTACTTGATTTGGTTCAACTTAGTAAAAAGGAACCTTAGAATTAGTAAGAAAGTTGAAAGAAAAGTTTCTTGAAAGATCAATTTCTTTTAAATTTTGTTAAAATTAATTGGAGAAACAAAGTTTTGAGTCTATGGAGTTAAATGGACTTTTGTCCCAACTGGTAAAAGTTTTAGAAATGAAAATTTCTTGTATAAAATTAAATTGTCTTGACATCTAATCTGTTTAACTTATGGCTAAGAAATGAAAATTTTGTTCAACTAAGCCTTTCTAGTAAGTGTTTTTGTCAATAGAATGAAATGCCTATACTTGTAAATAAAACACACGTTTTATTTAAAAAAATGGAAAAAAGATACATATTGATTTTAGTGAAAGAAAAATAAGTCAAGAGAAATCCTAAGTATACACTGTGGTTGCAGCCTAGCCCGACCTTCCACATTAGAAAAGAAATTCTCTCAAACTTTAATTTCTAAATTTTCTTCATATTTATGGATTGAGAACTTTCCCTTTAAAATAGTGTAATTTGAAAAATTAGAAAAGGAGAAGTATAAATCAAAGAAATTAAATTAAAAAGTTACTTTTAAAAGTATGTATGTATGAAAATGAAATTTTGGTATACAACTTTGATTATTGATATTTCCTTGTTATAATTTCTATTTGAATTGTTTCTAAGTATTATAACTGTGATGGATGAATATCTTTGTGAAGAGTGATTCGGAAGCTTTGCTAGATTACCCAGAAAGTATGCCATGAACTTAGAAACAAAGACATAGGAAACCTCGGTTGAGTTAGGACTATGTTAGGAAGCATGAGTGCCTGTGTCTGGGAAGTAATAGTTTGGTACACTACAGGATGAAAGACAGGGTAAAGGTACCAAGTTGTGAATATCCCAATAGTTAAGTTTGCGCCCTAAGCTGCGATAAATCACGTAAATCGACTTGGTATCCTTGACGCCTACTCAGCATAACCATGATTGGTGGAGTGTATATCCTTGATGGGCGTGTGACCTTTTCCTCGAGGATGATAATTACGACATGGATGTTTGTACCTTGGGAAGATTATACGAACTTCTAATCGCTTCCCAATGATTCCTAATGGTTAAAGTGAATCATCAGAGATAGGTATAGATCCATACGTAGAGTAAAGGTCTTTAAGTGAATGATAACAACGAAGGTCAAACCTTAGTATTTCTCTAATTGGTTGTTTAATTTATTGTTTATAGCCTATTAAGAAAACAAATGAGGCTTTTTATAAAAACCTCACTCCTTTCTTTTCTATTTCTTTTCATATGCAACCGTGATACAAGCAGATAGACCTTTTTTACGAGATGATAAACATCGATATAGCATATAGTCCCCAAGGTCATTATGTCTATGACCCATTTGCCCAGTACTTTACATTTCAGCGGTATGTAACCTTCACATTCATGTCCCCTATTCTAGACATTTTCGTATCGATGCAGCAGCTTACGTTACCAATGACTTTGTCTACTACGACCCCAACAGTTTTGTCAAAGGGCCACATCCCCCTCCACCATCACTTGCAAATGTTGATATGGATGACGCCTTGTTTTCTCAGATGGACAACGATCATGATGATGGCATTATGGTGATCCCTGCGCTCTACCTTCAGTATTATGAGCCACCACCTGTGATCCCTCCTTGCTCCGATACTACTGAGTCTTTATCCGGATCCTCTTACCATCCAGGTGAGAACTATGGATGAATTGCTTCCTCTTCCAAGGTTAGTAGTGTTGGCAACTTTGATGGCCTTGGACAATTGCCCAATGGTCATATATCTTTAGATGATGAGGACGAGGATATGATGGACTTGGAGGATGCTGATGCGATGGATTCTAAGGACTCGCAGTGATGGAGACTTTACGTGCAATTTTTTGTAGATTCTATGAGATGGGGTGGCCTAGTATAGACTTATCTGCTCTAACATAGGTCATTTTGTTGTGTAGCTACGGGCAAGTATCTAGGATTACTCTGACTTTATATGTAAGACTTGATGTATATATATTAAAGGACAAATTTATGACCCTTGATTAGTTTTGATAATAACAAACAGTTTTACGAACAATCGTCTAATTATTCATTATTATTGCATGTTTCTACTATCGTCTATTCATATGTTCTTTTAAAGGTTCACAACAACTAACTCTTTCAAACGATACATTTTGATTTGATAGCTCTGTTGTTTTGAAAAAGTGAAAACCATCTTGAAAGAAAAAAGGTCTACGTACCTATCTTTGATAAAAGTTACTTTATGCATAAAAAAGGAATTTGTATACAGCTGTTAGTATAGAAAGCAAATATGTTTGTTGCAACAAGATTGAGTATGAGAAAGGCTATATAAGTAGATTGCTTTATCTTATCAGAGTGACCGATTGGTGAAAAGCATTAAATGCTATATTTAATACTTCAACAACTACTTTCTTCACTAGACGAAGGATGTCTGTAAAAGCTCTCACAACGGACATTTGGGAGAACTCTATAAGTAAAAGAAAAGACCTTAGTCACAACAACGAAACTCTTGGCATATTTTCATTTCTCTCAATCTGTAATCTTAAGCAACTTTCGTAACACCTTATTGAACTTCATTGTATATTCGTCTAAAAAGATGCTAGCTTAGTGTGATAACTTACCCTCAACGATTTCTCTGTGAAATTGGCGGAAGCTTGAAGAAGAGGCTTTGGATCAAAGAATACTTAGGTATTTGCTTGGAGGGACAAGTGAAAGCTTACTTGGGTTGAGCTTGAAGAGGCTTGGATAAAAGAATACTTGTAACTTGTTTAAGTTATTGTAGGACTTGGTTGATTAGTCTTTGTGTGAGACGAACTAGTATAAATCTCTGTGTTTCTCTGGCTTACAGTTTCTCCTCGTTTTTTACAAATATCTTTTGTCCCTCAGATGAAACACTTTTTGAAAAGGTTTTGTGAAAATTTCTAATAACACAATTCGACCCCCCTTCTTGTGTTTTACATATTATATGATGATGTTTATTTTATAATCATGGTTTTTTATGTAATGTCTCTTAGATTTACTAAACGTTTGCGGAAAAAAAAATACGTATAAGTTTTAAAGGAAGCCAATGTTTCTAACAAACAGATTAAGAAATAATTAAATTAAATGAACATATGTCTTATTATAGTAGGTGTTACACTAAGTGGTGTCAGAGAAGTTCTTTCTTGTCAAGCCTTGGGTTATGGACTTGACTATTGTTTGCTATGTGCTCTTGCATTTTTTGTTGAAAAATAGAAGTGTAGGATAAGTAGTATTATAGGAAAAAGCAAAGACTAAGGACAACGACAAATGCACAAAGAAGACTAACACTTACGATTTTACTATTAATGGTTAAGGGATAGTAAAGTAAAAAAGTACAACTTTAGAAAAAGTTCTAGCTAGGAAAAACTTGGTATTTAAGAGTGTCCTTTGTGATCCACCTTTCTTTCCTAGGAGCTGACTCAAGGTGTGATGATTTTTCAAGATAGAATGGCTGACAGACCTAGGAACGACACTACTCAACGATTATTTAAAAGAATGACTATTGTCTTGGAAAATATGAACCAAGAATGCGATGCCGAACCTGTTGAATACAAGGGACTAGAAACATTTCGCAAGAACAACCTACCTGAGTTCAAGGGAGGTTTCAACCCTAAAGGTGCCGGTCATAGATTATGGAGATTAAGAAGATATTCACTACTATGGTGTGCACTGACGCAAACAAGGTCACCTTTGTAGTATTCAAGTTATTTAGAGAATTTGAGAATTGGTGGAGATTTGCCAGACAACAGCTGGAAGCTGAAAGAAGGCAGATCACCTGGGGAGGTCTTTAGACAGACATTTTCGGGGAAGTATTTCCCTAAAGATCTTAGAAGGAGGAAAAAGACTAAGTTTTTGAAGCTGCGGCAAGGTAGCATGGCGGTTGGGGAATACGCAGCAAAGTTTGATGAACTGTCAAAATATTGTCCTTATTTCCATGAAGGTGTAAACGAACATTCTTGGTGCTTGAAGTTTGAAAGTGGTTTTAGGCCTAACATCAAGCAGGCCATTGACTACATGGAGAACATCTCATTTCCCACACTTGTAAACCGTTGTAGGATTTACGAGGATGACACTAAGGTGAGACAGAAGCAGTGGAAGTTTTGGAGGTCCACAGTGGAATAAGAGGAAGGAATTTCAATTCTACCCCTATCATTTCTGGCATGAACAACTCTGTTCGATGTCTAACGTGGAGGACCCTACCTAACAAGAAACTACACAGCAATAATTGCACGAAGTTGAAAAAGCAGTAGTGGAAAGGCTAAAGTAAGAAGGCCCAAGGTGAAGAGTTTTCACCATGAGCGGAACCGAAGCCACTCAATTTGACGTCTCATCCAAGGTAAGTGCATCGTAAATAGCCATCTCTTAAATGTACTGTATGATTTAGGTGCTACTCATTCACATCATATGATTGCGTGAAATATCTAAACTTGCCTATTTCCTTATTACCTTATGATTTGACTATTTCTACTTTTACAAATGTTTTTGTCACAATTTCTCTTTCATTCTTAAACTGTTGTATCTCTGTAGAAGGTAGAGATTTTTCTATGAATTTGATATGTCTACCTCTATCTCATTTGGACATTCTGTTAGGAATGGACTGGTTATTTTCCAACCATGTTCTCCTAAATTGTCATAATTAGACCTTAACTTTTGAGTCCATTCTTGATAAAACTCTTGACTTAAGAGATTTAAGAGAGGTTACTACTAACCACACAGAGGCTTCAAAAAGAGCCCAAGTTTACATGATCCTAACTTCTATGGAAGTAAAAGAACATCCAGATGTTAGTAAGTTTCCTGTAGTATGTGAATACCTTGATGTTTTTCTTGAAGATGTTCTTGCATCTAGAAATAGAGATAGAATTCATCATAGATTTGATACTAGGATCAGGACCTATATCCATAGCTCCCTACAGGATGTCACCTCTAGAATTAGCAAAACTGAAAAAGCAAATAGAAGAACTCTTAGATAAACAACTTATTATACCTAGTATTTCCCCCTAGGATACTCCTGTTTAGTTAGTCAAAAAAAAGGATAGAAGTATGAGGTTGTGTGTGGATTATCATCAGCTTAATAAGATTACCATTAAGAATAGGTATCCTCTCCCTAAAATAGATGATTTGATGGATCTGTTAAGAGGTGCTTCAGTGTTTTCCAAGATTGACTTCAAATCTGGTTATCATCAGATTCGGGTTAAGGCAGAAGACATTCCAAAAACTTCTTTTAGAACAAGATACGATCATTACGAGTACTTGGTAATGCCATTTGGTGTAACCAATGCTCCTGCCATATTCATGGATTACATGAAGAGCATTTGACGATTGTGTTGTGGATTTTGAAAGAAAGACAATTGTATAGGAAACTCTCAAAATGTGAATCATGGTTGGAACAAGTTCAATTTTTGGGATATGTAATATCACAAGGAGGAATTGTTGTTGACCCCCACAAAGGTTGAAGTCATATTGCATTGAGGACAACCCACAACAATCACTGAAATATGTAGTTTCTTAGGTTTGGTAGGCTATTATGGGAAGTTCATTGAAGGATTTTCTAAACTAGCATTGCCTCTCACTAAGTTGACACGTAAAGGCCAACCATTTGTATGGAACGACGCGTATAAAGTTAGTTTTCAAGAATTGAAGAGAAGGTTGACCTTTGCACCAGTGTTGATCTTACCCGACCCTGCTAAGAAGTTTGAAGTGTATTATGATGCCTCAAGGCAAGGGTTAGGGTGTGTTCTTATCCAAGAAGGAAGAGTGGTAGCTTATAGTTTAAGGCAATTAAGGCGACATGAAGTTAATTACCCTACGAAGGACTTGGAGCTAGCTATGGTAGTGTTTGCTCTAAAGATTTGAAGTATTATTTAGTGCAAGATTTGAAGTATTCAGTGATCATAAGAGCTTGAAGTATCTCTTTGACCAAAAGGAACTTAATATGAGGCAGCATAGGCAGATGGAATTCTTGAAGGATTATGACTTTGAGCTACAGTATCACCTTGGTAAGGTGAATGTAGTGGCAGATGCTTTAAGTTGTAAATCCTTACACTTATCAGTGATGGTGATGAAGGAATTGGAGTTGATAGAATCATTTAGAGATTTGAACTTGGTAGTGGAAGTAAGGTCCAAGAGTCTTTGTTTGGGAATGCTAAAGATTACAAGTGAGTTTCTGGAACAGATTAAGGAAGCACAGGAAGGGGATCCTTTGTTGTAAGAAAAGTTGTGTACAAGGGAAGAAGAAAATAAGCCTAAATTTCATAAGGATTCTAATGGTATTGTAAGATTTGGAGAAATAATATGTGTACCAATGGAGGAAAATCTAAGAAAACTAATTTTGGAAGAAGCTCATAAGAGTAGATTCAGTATTTATCTGAACACCACTAAGAAGGATCAAGATTTGAAAAAGATGTTTTGGTGGCCTGGTATGAAGAAGGATGTAGCAAAGTTTGTGACCTATTGTCTAGTGTGTCAAAAGGCTAAGGTAGAACATTAGAAACCCTCTAGTGAGCTACGATCTTTGGACATTTCAGAATGGAAGTGGGAAAGCATATCAATGGATTTTGTGACAGGGTTACCTAGGACTTCGTCTGGTCATCATGCTATATGGGTGATTGTGGACAAATTGAGAAAATCTACTCATTTCTTACCCATTAACATCAAGTTCTCTTTAAAGAAGTTAGCTCAGCTATACATAAAAGAGGTTATCAAATTGCATGGTGTACCTTCTAGCATAATTTCTAATAGACCTTCATTTCACCTTTAGGTTTTGGGAAAGTTTGCAAAGAGTGTTAGGAACTTGGCTTAGACTTAGCTCAGCCTATCACCCCAGACCGATGGACAATCTGAAAGGACTATCCAATCTCTAGAATATCTATTGAGAGCCTGTGTCTTAGAACAGATAGAACTAGGATCAGTTCTTACCCTTAATAGAGTTTACCTACAATAACAATTTCCACTCTAGTATAGGAATGGCTCCATATGAGGCTCTATATAAGAGGAGATACAAAACCCTATTGTGTTGGTTTGAAACTAGAGAATCCTTGATCTTAGACCCTGAGATAATTCAACAAGCTTCAGATAAGATTAAAATGATTAGGGAAAAGATGAAGGTATCACAGGACAAGGAGAAAAGTTACTACGACAAATGGAGAAAACCCCTCGAGTTTCAAGAAAGGGATCATATTTTCTTGAAAATTATATTGATAACTAGGGCTGGCAAGGCCCTCAAATCTTGAAAACTTTCTCCAAAATTTATTGGTCCTTATCAAATTCTTAATTGGTTCCATCGCTTATCAAATTGCTTTGCCTCCTAACCTTTCTAATCTTCACAACGTGTTTCACGTTTCTCAACTTCGAAAGTACATTCCTGATCCATCTCATGTGATAGAATTGGATGAAGTACAAATAAGAGAAAATCTTACTTATGATGTATTTCCTGTAAGGATTAGCGATTATAGGATTAAGCGACTTTAGGGAAAGGAGATACTATTAGTAAAGGTTCTGTGGAGTCAACAAGGAGACGAAGATGCCACTTGGAATTGGAAAGAAACATGTAGGAGTTACATCCTTATCTGTTCATAGATTAGTGAATTTCAGGGACAAAATTTCTATGAGGAGGGGAGCCCCCTTGGATAAGCAATGGACCTATCCACAAGTTAAAGGGAAATGTTAGTAGGTTGGGGTTCTTGCATCGCCAGTTTCTTAAAAACAGAAAAGAGCATCAGATTAATACTGGTGCCTAAGTCACACAATGATTTCTCAAAACAAGAGTTGCCTATAGTGCAGGAAATTGTAAAACTCCCTGGTCCCTAAGCTTAGGGGATAACTTTTTAGGTACCACAACTAAACACTCCTTATTGAGTTTTACTAGCTCAAAGCCTTCTAATCTCTTTTTGTTTGAAATAATTTCTTTCAAAAATTTGGCATATTTAAGCATTTGAGCTATTGCCTCAACAAAAAAGATGTTTATATGTACTTTCTTGAAAATTTCTAAAAATCTAGAAAACTGTTTATCTCTTTGTTCATCTCTCAATCTTTGGGGGAAGGGAGCACTTACCTTTGCTGGCTCAAAACCACAATACCTTTCTCTCCTTGTTCAGCAGGACTCTCCTTAGTGAGAGTTTCATCTTCTTTTTGTGATGGTGCTTGCTTCTCCTTCTTGGTTGCCCCCTCCAATTCTTTCTCACTCCTAAGAGTAATGGCCTTCACATTTTCCCTCAGGTTAGGCTCAGTTTGAGTGGGTAAAGAACCTTAAGCCCTCTAAGATAACAGATCAGTCAAGTTTGCTATTTATGTCTCCAAGGACTTGAACCGATCATCAATCTTGATCATATATTGCATTATAGTGTCCTAGAGGCTAGGCCTCTTTTCCTCTTGTCTTGGACCTTGGTTTTGCATGTGTGGGGGTCTATAGACATTTTGATTATGATTCTGCCCCTTTTGTTATCCACCCCATGAGAAGTTAGGGTGGTCCCTTTATGCTAAGTTATAGGTGGAAAGTAAGGGTCTCCTTAGTTTTTACTTGAACTGCCTATGTAATTAGCTTCCTCAACAGCTTTAGCAAAGAAATTGCTCATTTAGCAGTCCTTTCCTTCATGCCTAATTACTCCACATTGATCACATGTAGGAGGGGGAGGTGGTGGAGATAGGAGATGTGTTTGTGCCTGCATAAGTATCTCTAGCTGCTTAGTAATAACATCAAGTTTGTGGTCCAAAGATGTGTTGAGCTTAACTTGATAAGCTCCCATATGCCTTTTCAGAATGTGTCTATCTTTAGAAGAAGCGTGGTAATTGTTGGAGGTCATATCTTCAATAATGTATTTAATTTTTATTAATTTATTTTGAATTATATGTATTTAATTTTTATTTTTAAGCTAGAAAATTCATTAAAAAAATCCATTTTAATTCAATAAATACCAAAATTTTTATGAAAATTCTAAAATTCAATATTTTACCTATAAATAAACTAAAATTACAATTTTCACTATTTCTACATGTCAAACCAATAATGGTTAGGCTTAATAGACACTTAGGGACATTTTGGTTATTTTGCACCGAAATTCTATAAAATTCCTTTTTTAAAATTATATCTAATGTGTATAATATGATTCTAAGCTCAAATTGATATTTTAATATCAATTAAATATTTTCTCATGTCAGTTCTTAATATTGAGAAATAAGGGCAAAATCGTCATTTTCTAATTTTGTCGGGCTCTTGCTCAGAAAAATTATTAAATATCACAATTAAATAACTCTTGAAATTCTGAGTGTAATGGGGGGATTAGAATTTTGAAATTTCTTCTCGATTTTTTAGAATTAAATCGTCAAATATTAGAAAACAGTTAAAAAATTGAAATAAGGTTGTTATATTTTTCATTATCTTTTTCAAAATAAAATTTTTATAATAAAATATACTTAGTATAAAATTTTCAAAATATTTTGAGGTAAAAAAGTATCTGGTTGGTTCCCGCAGTCAACTAACTAGGGGTATTTTTGTCATTTCACAAAAACTATTTCAATAAATTTCTAAAAAATTTCTAAACTTATTATTAATTATTCTAAGTATATTGGTGACTTAAAAATAATTTTAAACACTTCTAACTATTTTTGTCTATTAATTTTGTTGTTTGACGAAATGTTCATTTTACCAATTTTAGTGCTTCGTTCCTCAGAAATTATAAAAAAAAATCTAAACTAAGTGCTACTTACTAATACGAACGTAACTGTAGGATCAAATTTTTGAGATTCCCATCCGGTTCTCCAGAAATGAATACAGAATAATTAAGAAAACAATTTAATAAGCAAAAGTAGGGGTGTTACAAGGTGACCACTGGTAGCCCTACACTTGGTCAAAACCCTAACACCTTTGACATTTAATAATACTTATAGGGTAAGTCATATAAAGTCAGTTTGTAGTCAACTCTATTAGTCATCCAACTAAGGAAATATGACTCTCAGTAATGAGGGGACCACCTATAGCCCTACACTTGTGATGGAGATCAAGGAAGGCCTTCAAAAGAAAAAAGGAAAAGCTAAGGAGAGGGGGAGCCTAATTGGGCTAGGAAGCCAAATAGCTAGGGCAAGAGCTAGGAAAATAAAGGACATCTTACCTAAAAAAGAGATCAACATGTACAAGCCTAAAGTAGGAAAGAAGAGCTTAAGATGGAGCATTTGATTTAAATGGAAGAAGGCCCAACCTAATACACCAACAATGGGCTTGCAACCTAATTTTTTTATTGGCTTCTATTTAAGTATTTGGGTACATTTTTTTTTATAATAAATGGGCTGGTTTGATACCAAATTAAAAGCCAAATTTTTAGTCCTAGATTAGATTTCTTTTAAGTTTAAAAATAAGTTGTAATTTGGGCCTTAAGCTTTGTTAGGCCTTTGCTTATGTTTCTTTAGAATTAGGGTTAGACTCCTTAGAATAAACTCTATAAATAGATATGTAATCCCTTTCATTTGACAAAGTTGAGTAAGATTGAGGTTTACTCATTTGTGAGTGTGAGTAAAGCATTGGCTTCTCTTTTGGGTTATTGGATTAGAACCTCTTTGAATCTTATCAAAGGTTTCCATACCTTTGTGACGATTCATCACTTGGCTTATCACTCTCCCAGAGAGTGGCAACTTCTTTTCCACTTCTCTTCTATTCCACGCTTTTTTATTTTATCTATCTTCTTCCATTTTCTTGTCTTTTTCTATTTTGTCATTTTGATTCTCTTTCCTACTTTTTGTACACAATTTACTTTAATTTTCTTATCCGTTTGCGTAAGTCTCATCTTTTACCTTCTTAATTTTTATTCTAAATTATTGTTTCCAAGATAACCAACTCAAGGACGATCCGTAAAAATGTTATGAATCCTAATCATGATCATATCAACTTGGTCAAAACCCTAAGCTTAGGACTGACTTTAACATTTAATAATACTTATAGGGTAAGTCATATAAAGTCAATGTGTAGTCAACTTTGTTAATCATCCAACTGAGGAAATGTGACTATGAGTGGCGAGGTAACCACTGGTAGCCTTACACTTGGTCAAACCCTAAGCTTAGGACCAACTTTGACATTTAATAATACTTATAGGGTAAGTCATATAAAGTTTGTGTGAAGTCAACTTTGTTAGTCATTCCAACTTGTACAAATGAGACTATTAGTGGTGAGGTGACCATTGGTAGCTCCGCACTTGGTCAAAACCTTAAGCTTAGGACCAGCTTTGACATTTAATAATACATATACGGCAAGTCATATAAAGTCAATGTGCAGTCAACTCTTTTGGTTGTCCAATTGGGGAAATGTGACTATCGGTGGTGAGGTGACCACCAGTAGCCCTACACTTGGTCAAAATCCTAAGCTTAGGACCATCTTTGACATTTGTCATATAAAGTTAGTGTCCAGTTAACTCTGTTAGTTGTCACACTGAGGAAATGTGACTATTAGTGGTGAGGTGACCACTAGTAGCCCTACATTTGGTCAAAAACCTAAGCTTAGGTGTGAATTACGTCATATTATACTCAAAGGATATACAATCTTACTACAAGATGAACTCATCACTGATATTCAATCAAGTAAGTGAAGGGTTATTAAGGATCAACTATGCCATAGTACAACTAAAAGGTGTACAAAGCATAACTTTAAGACCACTTATCCCACAAATACAAAATCATCAAATAAAGGAAAGAGTATGCTATTTTCATTTCAAGTTTTCTAAAAAGACATGTAATTTGCATAACTTAGCTATTTATATTTATTTTTGTCCACATGTTTTAATGTAATATATATATATATTTTGCTAATACACGTAGATCTAACAATTAGGCGACACATTTATTTATTAACATATGTCTCAACAAAGTTTTTAAAGTAAATGTGTCTATTTTTTTCCTTTTACAAATAAATTAAGCAATTGTCAGTATAACTTTACAAATATATAATAAAAATAGAACTTTATGAGCATATGATAAATAAAATAGAACATTACGGATCTATTATAAAAATCCATTATCAAATAATAAATATACAAACATAACATATGAACAAGTGGCTTTGTATCAATGGAATCTCATCATCCATACATAATGAATTGGTGTGGTATATTCAAATCATAACATGAACAGTAAAAACTGGTATTTTAATTGAGACTAGAACTCATAGGGAAGAAAAAAGATTTATGAATGGAATAAAATATGCAGTATTTACAGAAAAAAGTATTCAGTTAATAGGGAAAAATCAATTTACTTTTAATGTCGAATTGGGATCAAGTAGGACAGAAATAAAGCATTAGGTCGAACTCTTCTTTGTTATCAAAGTAATAACTATGAATAGTCATCGACTCCCAGTAAAGGGTAGAAGAGTACAACCTATTATGGGACATCCAATACATTACAGACGTATGATCATTATGCTTTAATCAGGTTATTCTATTCCACCTCTTAGAAAGAAAAGAACTTAAATAAAAAAAAAAATACTTAATAGCATGGAAATACATTTATACAAAACTTCTACCCCAAGCACACGCATTGGAGACATAGACAATCAAGTAAAATCCAATCCATGAAATCATTTGATCTATGGACAACATCATTGTGGTAAAGGCCGTAATGCTAAAGGAATCATTACCGTAGGGTGTAACATCCTAACATTACTTTATTATTTAGTTATTATAAGGAAAATAATAATAATAAATAGCACTTAATTACATAATTATTTAATCAATTAAAAATTAAGTGGTTAAGATAAGAATTGGTAAAATTATTTTGTAAAGTACAAAAGAATGCAAGAGATAAAATAATAGATAATAAGATAAAATTAGATAACATATTTGAAGAATCCACGTTAAAGAGAGAGAGAGAAAGAAACAAAACCTCAACAAATCATGTTGGTGGGTAAACACAAAAGGAAGAGGCAGTTTCTTATCTTAGTTACAGAGTTAGTCTTTTCTTTGAAGAATAGGGAAGGTAGTAGACTGCTTGAGGATTGAGAATAAGAAAGAGACGCAAGCAACCTTGTTAACACAGTAAATAGAGAGAGTACCAAATGACTTCGTTCCAAGAGGTGAGTAAAACATCTATCTTTAAAACCTCCATGGTATTTTCTTAAAGGGTGTAATTTTCTAGGGTTCTTGATAAGAAGAATTTGGGGATTATTGAGATTCTAGGTATTATGTTGAATTGCATATGAATATACATGAACACTGGATATATAATTTTTTTTAAATGGTTGAGATGATCCTGTTTACAAATTTTGTGTGCTGTGGCAATATTTATTTGCGAGATGTACACAGATTTCTACCGTAGCGTTTTGCTCTTCCTTGCGCCCCCAATAAATATACTGGAATGGAAGTTTTGGTAAATGCCTATAACGACTACGAAAAAAAAAGGGGGATAGTAGCAGTAGTTTAATTGGGTTGGAGTCAAAGGCTTTGCAAAAGTATATGGATTTATGCATTGAAGCATATTACGTGGATTCAAAATCTCCACTAGGCCATGCGTTATGCTTTGGATAATATATGCTGCATCTAATTATTATATAAATATGCATATGCATGAATCTTCAATTAATATATATAGATATATATGCGTCTAATTATTATATATATGCGTAAATAATATATATATATATATATATATATATATATATATATATATATATATATATATGTATAAAATAATTGATGTTATAATGTTATAGTATTGCCATAGTATGACCTTGAGATTGAGAATTTATTTTATAGTCAACGGAGATGACATATTTTTGTTATTGTAGGAGTCAATCACTATCTTCTGGGAAGGAATGATGGTGTACATCCTATTCCGGGAATAGGGTGAGATATCACCATCCAGGATGGGATATCTATTTATTGAACATATCTACATCAGGGATGAGATATGATATGAGATACCTCCATTTGGGATGGGGAAGGCAGTGGGACGCTATTGCATGGTGTTGAGCTCATATACCTTAGTGAATCCGGGATTCATAGTGGGTTAGGGACTCACACTGGTTCTAGGAAACCAATTATAAAAAGAAAATATTAAATATAAGTGAATCTAGGATTCACATTGATTTTAGGAATTAAGGAGTCAGGTAGGGTGATTCTGGGAATCACTAAGTAGTGTATAGAGTCAAGTGTTTGGAATACAAATATTTGGGTATGAAAATTGTTGACTTCCTCTTAATTATATGTTTGAACTGAATGTCTTGTACTTACCTTTTAAAAAGTCCTTTTATGAACTTATTTTGCGAGTACCATGGTTGTCTTTTTCTGGTTACCGCACCAACTGAGAACAACATTGTTTGCGAATCATTTTAGAACTTGTTTTATTCACTGGGATTATTATCTCATTAAAAGTGTTGTTTTCAGAGCACGAGGGCAAAGCTACAAGGACGGAGGAAGCCTGAAGTCGTAGTTTTTTTCCTTTTTGGTTATATTTTAGCTTGGTTAGTTTCTTTCTAGATTAAAGGACCAGTGTGGCTAGTTTGGATGTTCCTTTTTATTACTTTTCTTATTTTGTAGATGCCCGGATTTGAGAACAATGTTTTTTCTCTTTTCCTTATGTAAAGATTATAAATATTGTTTGTTTTTTCTCTCAATATTGAGGTATTGCTCCAAGCAGTTTCATCTCTTAAATTTCACTTTCATAATTATTTAAGATTATGCTTAATGTGGGTTATTGTTGTAACGAAGGGCGTTACATTTTTGGTATCGGAGCCGGGTTCAATCCTATATTGGATTGTAGTAGTGGGTGATTTTTTTGTTCTCTTCTTTTCTCTTTCTTCCCTAACTTAAATTATGGGCACATAGGATTGCTTATTAGAGTTATAAATGTTGCATGCTATTCTTTAGATATTGGACTTGATCAACCCAATGTTTGATTGGTGGTGTGCAAATTTATGATGACTAATAGGTGAGGGGCAAATGATGCAGTTGTCGCAGTTTTGGATCGAATGGCTAGAGTTATGTAAGAGCAGACGAAGGCTATCCGTCAGATGAGGGGTAATGGAAGTGGAGTCGTCGCTAGAGCGATAGCACCTCAGAACGCTCAATACGTGGGTTTATCTGAATTTTGTAGGAATGATCCACCACCTTTCCGTGGAAGCTCAGATCCTGTGGTAGCAGAGGAATGGCTTTAGAAACTAGAGAATTTTTAGAGTCATGAGGTGTGATGATGTACAGAAGGTGGACTTTGCCACTTACGTGCTGGAGTCTGATGCTGAGCATTGGTGGAATTATGCTAAAGGTGGTTTGGAAGCTCAAGGAGCTCATATCACTTGGGACAGGTTTAAGGAAGTCTTCCTGGAGAAATACTTTCCTCATAGTGTCTGTATCCAGAAGGAGACTGAGTTCCTTCAGCTTCGTCAGGGAGAAATGATTGTGGCTAAGTTCGAGAGCTTGGTAAGGTTTTCTTGTTATTTGAGGGATAATCCTCAAGATGAATGGAAAGCTATCAAGTTTGAGCAGGGCTTGAAACCAGAATTACAGAATTTCATTGGCATCCTAGAGATTAGAGACTATCCCACTTTGGTGAATAAGTGTCGGGTAGCAGAGTAGAGGATGCTAACAGTGATGGTAGAAAAGCCTAAGGAAAAGACTAGCTTTGATGGGAAAAACTTTCAGAACAAGGAGGGAAAGTTCCAAAAATAGTTGCGACCTGTGTCCACCATCAACAAAGGGAAACAAGTGTAAGGAGTTCAGATTAATAGAGGCACCGGATGTTATACGTGTGGCTTGATTCATAGAGATCGCCCCTGTCCAACAGCACAACCACTTGCTACAAGTGTGGAAAGGTGGTACATTATACTAGAAACTGCATGACTGGAGGACAATCCCAACCAAGGCCACAGAACCAAGGGAGAGTCTTTACACTCCAAAGGGAAAAGGAGAAGGAGTCTAATGATTTGATTCAGGGTAAGGGTTTTATTAAAGGAAAAGAAATAATTATATTGTTTGATTCAGGAGCTACCCATTCATTCATATCTTATAATTGTGTGAAAAACTTATCTTTGTTTGTTTCTAAATTTTCATTTGATTTGAGTGTTGTTACTCCTGCAAAGGAAAAACTTGTCCCTTCTATTGCTTGCTTAAATTGTCCTTTAATGTATCAAGATGTGTCTTACTTTGTTGATCTTATATGCTTGCCTATGTCTGGGTTAGATGTCATACTTGATATGGATTGGTTGTTTTCAAATCATGCTATTATAAATTGTTCTGATAAAACTATTTCTATTGCTACACAACCAATGTCAATTGACTCTTCTATGTCTGATTCTATTGTTTCTGCTGGTGCTTGTCTTAAGTGCTTAGTTGAGGGAGCTCAAGGATACATGGTCTTATTCTCTGCCAAGATAGAGGTTGAAAATGATGTGGCAGCTATACCTGTAGTGTGCAAATTCCAAGATGATTTTCCCAAGGAAGTCTCTAGTTTACCTCCAAATAGAGATGTTGAGTTTAGTATAGATCTTATGCCTGGTAGTGGACCAGTGTCAGTAGCATCTTATAGAATGGCACCTTTAGAGTTGAGTGAGCTTAAGAAACAATTAGAGGAGATGTTGGAAAAAGGGTTCATTAGGCCTAGTGTGTCACCTTGGGGAGCGTCAGTACTCTTAGTGAAGAAAAGGGACGAAAGTATGAGGTTATGTGTAGATTATAGGTAATTGAATAAAGTGACTGTTAAGAATAAGTATCCCTTGCTAGGATAGATGACCTTTTAGATCAATTGAGGGGGATGTCAGTGTTCTCTAAGATAGACTTAAGGTCAGGGTATCACCAGATTAGAGTCAAGAGTGAGGACATCCCTAAGACAGCCTTTAGGACAAGGTATGGGCACTATGAGTATGTAGTAATGCCCTTTGGAGTGACTAATGCTCCAGCCATATTCATGGACTACATGAATTAGATTTTTAGACCATTCTTGGATAGCTTTGTAGTGGTGTTCATAGATGATATCTTGATATACTCTTAGACATAAAAGGACCATGAGGAGCATTTGAGGGTAGTGTTGCAAATCTTGAGGGGAGAGCAGTTGTATGCCAAGCCAGAAAAGTGTGAATTTTGGCTTGATGAGGTGAAGTTTTTAGGACATACCATTTCCAGGAGGGGTGTAGCAGTTAATTCTAGTTAGGTTGATGTAGTGTTAGGATGGGAGCAACCTAAGTCAGTGACAGAAGTGAGGAGCTTCTTAGGATTGGCAGGTTATTATAGGAAGTTCATAGAGGGATTCTCTAGACTAGCTTTGCCTCTTACCAAGTTGACTAGGAAAGGAAAATCTTTTGAGTGGGATAAGGAGTGTGAAGAGAGTTTTCAGGAGCTTAAGAGGAGATTGGTTTCATCATCAGTTTTAACCATTCCAGACCCCTTAGTGAGCTTTGTGGTGTATTGTGATGCTTCTAAAAATAGTTTAGGATGTGTGTTGATGCAAGAGGGTAAGGTGGTAGCATATGCATCTAGGCAACTTAGGGTTCATGAGGGAAATTATCCCACCCATGACCTTGAGTTGGCAGCTGTGGTGTTTGCCTTAAAGATTTGGAGGCATTATCTATATGGTGCAAAATTTGAGGTTTTTAGTGACCATAAGAGCCTTAAATACTTGTTTGACCAAAAGGAGTTGAATATGAGACAAAGGAGGTGGATGGAGTTTCTTAAGGACTATGACTTTGAGTTAAGGTACCACCCAGGAAAGGCTAATGTAGTGGCTGATGCTCTCAGTAGAAAATCTTTACACATATTTAGCTTGATGGTGCAAGAGATGAACTTGATAGAGGAGTTTAGAGACATGGATTTGGATGTCTTTGAATGCTGTGAGCTTAAAATTAAATAGGCTGGAGATCGATAATGACCTTAGAGAGCTGATTAAGAAGAAGCAGCTTTTAGACCAGGATTTGCAATCTCTTGTGAACCAAGAGAGTTATACCTTATCTGCTGATGGTCTAGTGTTGTTTAAGGATAGGGTTGTAGTCCCTAAGGAGGGGAGTCTTAGGGGGAAAATCTTAGAGGAAGCTCGTAAGGGAAAGTTCACCATACATCCAGGGATAACCAAGATGTACCAGGATTTAAAGAAGATGTATTGGTGGCCAGGAATGAAGAAGGATGTGGCTAGTTTTGTGACTAGGTGTTTAGTATGCCAAAAGGTTAAGATAGAACACCAAAAACCTTCCGGCATGTTGCAGCCTTTAGAAATTCCTGAGTGGAAATGGGAAGGAATCTCCATGGATTTTGTAACAGGGTTACCTAGGACTCGCTTGGGTCTAGATGCTATTTGGGTAATTGTGGATAGGTTGACTAAGTTTGCCCACTTCTTGCCAATTAAAGCAACCTACAGTTTGGACAAGTTGGCGGACTTATACCTTAGGGAGATAGTTAAGCTTCATGGCATACCCACCTCTATAGTGTTAGATAGAGACCCCAGATTTACCTCTAGATTTTGGAGGGCATTCTAGTAGGCTTTTGGTTCTAAGTTGAGTTTTAGCACAGCTTATCATCCTCAAACAGATGGTCAGTCAGAGAGAACCATTCAAACCCTTGAAGACATGCTTAGGGCGTGCGTTTTAAATGAGGGTGGTAGTTGGGATAGATTCTTACCTCTTATAGAGTTTGTGTATAACAACAGTTATCATGCTAGCATAGGCATGGCACCCTATGAAGCTTTTTATGGAAGGAAGTGTAGATCACCTTTATGTTGGTGTGAGGTGGGAGAGAAGACATTAATAAGGTCAGATTTAGTTCAGGAAACCACAGAAAAGATCAGGTTGATTAGAGAGAGGATGCGCACGGCTTAGAGTAGGCAAAAGAGTTATGCCGATAGGAGGAGAAAGCCCTTAGAGTTTCAGGAAGGAGAACATATATTCTTGAGAGTCACTCCTAAGACAGGGGTTGGGAGGTCAATGAAAGTCAAAAAGTTAAATCCTCGTTTCATGGGTCCCTTTCAAATTCTAAAAAGAGTCGGGCCTGTTGCATATCAATTGGCTCTTCCTCCACAGTTGTCAAATCTACATGATGTCTTCCATGTTTCTCATCTTCGGAAGTACATATAGGATGTTTCACATGTGATAGCTTCTGAGTCAATACAGTTAAAAGGTAATTTGGTATTTAGGCCCAGGCCTATTCAAATCATTGACAAGAGCACTCAGACTCTAAGGAACAAGTTGATTCCCTTGGTGAAAGTGATTTGGGAAGGTTTGACTCTAGAAGAAGCTACATGGGAGCTTGAGGAGGATGTTATGCGTGAATATCCAGACCTCATTAACTGAGGTACGTAAATTCTTAATGTTGTTAACATGCTGTATGTTAATTTGGAGGATTGGTTGGTGTTAATTTTGGGGAGGAAATTCTCTAAGGAGGGGCAAAAATGTAACATCCTAAAATTACTTTATTATTTAGTTATTATAAGGAAAATAATAATAATAATAATAATAAATAGCACTTAATTACATAATTATTTAATCAATTAAAAATTAAGTGGTTAAGATAAGAATTGGTAAAATTATTTTGTAAAGTACAAAAGAATGCAAGAGATAAAATAATAGATAATAAGATAAAATTAGATAACATATTTGAAGAATCCACGTTAAAAAGAGAGAGAGAGAGAAAAAAAAAACCTCAACAAGTCATGTTGGTGGGTAAACATAAAAGGAAGAGGAAGTTTCTTATCTTAGTTACAGAGTTAGTCTTTTCTTTGAAGAATAGGGAAGGCAATAGATTGCTTGAGAATTGGGAATAAGAAAGAGACAGAGCCATCCTCGTTAACATAGTCAATAGAGAGAGTACCAAATGACTTCGTTCCAAGAGGTGAGTAAAACATCTATCTTTAAAACCTCCATGGTATTTTCTTAAAGGGTGTAATTTTCTAGGGTTCTTGATAAGAAGAATTTGGTGATTATTGACATTCTAGGTATTATGTTGAATCGCATATGAATATACATGAACACTGGATATATAATTTTTTTTTAAATGGTTGAGATGATCCTGTTTACAAATTTTGTGTGCTGTGGCAATATTTATTTGCGAGACGTACACAGATTTCTACCGTAGCGTTTTGCTCTTCCTTGCGCACCCAATAAATATACTGGAATGGAAGTTTTGGTAAATGCCTATAATGACTACGAAAAGAAAAAAGGGGGATAGTAGCGGTAGTTTAATTGGGTTAGAGTCAAAGGCTTTGCAAAAGTATATGGATTTATGCATTGAAGCATATTACGTGGATTCAAAATCTCCGCTAGGCCATGCGTTATGTTTTGGATAATATATATATGCTGCATCTAATTATTATATAAATATGCATATGCATGAATCTTCAATTAATATACATATGCGTCTAATTATTATATAAATATGTATATGTGTAAATAATATATATATATATATATATATATATATATATATATATATATATATATATATATATATATATATGATGTTATAATGTTATAGTATTGCCATAGCATGACCTTGAGATTGAGAATTTATTTTATAGTCAACGGAGATGACATATTTTTGTTATTGTAGGAGTCAGTCATTATCTTTTGGGAAGGAATGACAGTGTACGTCCTATTCCGGGAATAGGATGAGATATCACCATCCAGGATGGGATATCTATTTATTGAACATATCTACATCAGGGATGAGATATGATATGAGATACCTCCATCTGGGATGGGGAAGGCAGTGGGACGCTATTGCATGGTTTTGAGCTCATATACCTTAATGAATCCGAGATTCACAGTGGGTCAGGGACTCACTGGTTCTGGGAACCAATTATAAAAAGAAAATATTAAATACAAGTGAATCTGGGATTCACATTGATTTCAGGAATTGAGGAGTCAAGTAGGGTGATTCTGGGAATCACTAAGTAGTGTATAGAGTCAAGTGTTTGGAATACAAATATTTGTGTATGAAAATTGTTGACTTCCTCTTTAATTATATGTTTGAACTGAATGTCTTGTACTTACCTTTTAAAAAGTCTTTTTATGAACTTATTTTGCGAGTACCATGGTTGTCTTTTTTTGGTTACCGCACCGACTGAGAACAACATTGTTTGCAAACCATTTTAGAACCTGTTTTATTCACTAGGATTATTATCTCATTAAAAGTGTTTTTTCAGAGCATGAGGGCGAAGCTACAGGGACGGAGGAAGCCTGAAGTCGCAATTTTTTTTCCTTTTTGGTTATATTTTAGCTTGGTTAGTTTCTTTCTAGATTAAAGGACTAGTGCGGCTAGTTTGGATGTTCCTTTTTATTACTTTTCTTATTTTGTAGATGCCCGGATTTGAGAACAATGTTTTTTTACTTTTCCTTATGTAAAGATTATAAATATTGTTTTTTTTTCCTCTCATTATTGAGGTATTGCTCCAAGCAGTTTCATCTCTTAAATTTCACTTTTGTAATTATTTGAGATTATGTTTAATATGGGTTATTGTTGTAACGAAGGGCATTACATAAGGCATAGAGGGGGAGGTCATAAGTGTCTATATCGTAAAATCGATTTTCAGCGGAATGAAAAAGACATATAAGGTAGAATCATAACCATAGAATACGACTCTAATCGAAATGCATAAATTTGTCTCATACACTATGTGGATGGTGAGAAAAAATATATTTTACACCCTAGAGGTGCTATAATTGGAGATACCATTGTTTCTGGTACAAAAGTTCTTATAAAAATGGGAAATGCCATACCTTTGAGCGTGGTTTGAACTATTGATTTACGCAACTAGAAGTAACCAACTAGGTTTATAGCGAAACCAAGAAATCGATCACTGATCCAATTGGAGTACCTCTACAAGATAGACCTCAACAGAAAACTAAAGAGTAACGACAACAAGTGATTGAGTTCAGTAGTTCCTCATATACAATTTTGAGTCTAGAGATATAGTAATATATAGAGAAGAAGAAATTATTTCAAGCACCAACAGAACTAGAAGCACCTTTTGTTTCAAAGAGGGGAGGACGGGTTATTCACATTTCATTTGATGGTCAAAAGTGAATCGAAAGCTAAGCTGTGGTAATTCTAAGGATTCCCCAGGGAAAAATAAAGATGTCTCTTACATTACCCGTACCATGTGGAAGTAGCGACGTAATTTCACAGAGTCATTCAGTCTGAATGGTACATGAAGAACATAAGCCAGATGAAGGAATGAGAAGACCTAGGATTTAGAAGATCATAACATGAGTGATTCGGCAGATTTGGATTCCTCTATACCCACTTATGCAGTACTTCATTGTGCAATATATATATATATATATATAAGATTCATCTATATAGATATCATCATCTATATCCAAAAAGCCGTAAGCTTTGCAAAAAGCTTGTACAGTTTGGGAAGGGGTTTTGATTGATAAAAAAGAAGAATCTACTTCAACCGATATGCCTGTAGGCATGACCATACATAACATAGAAATCACACTTGGAAAGGGTGAACAATTAGCTAGAGCAGCAGGTGCTGTAGCGAAACTAATTGCAAAAAGGGTAAATCAGCCACATTAAAATTACCTTTTGGGGAGGTCTGTTTAATATCCAAAAACTGTTCGGCAACAGTTGGACAAGTGGAAATGTTGGGGTAAACCAGAAGAATTTGGGTAGAGTCGGATCTAAATGTTGGCTAGGTAAGCGTCCTGTAGTAAGAGGAGTAGGTATGAACCCTGTAGACCATCCTCATAAGGGTGGTGAAAGGAGGGCTCCAATTGGTAGAAAAAAACCTGCAACTCCTTGGGGTTTTCCTACACTAGGAAGAAGAAGTAGAAAAAGGAATAAATATAGTGATGTTTTGATTCTTCGTCGTCATAGTAAATAGTAGAGAAAATAGAAATTGTTTCTTCGTGTTTACAAGAAAAAGAAGTAATTAACTGTGACACGTTCACTAAAAAAAAATCCTTTTGTAGTGAATCATTTATTAAGAAAGATAAATATGCTTAACACAAAAGTGAAAAAAGACATAATAATAACTTGGTCCAGAGCATCTACCATTATATCCACAATGATTGACCATACCATTGTTATCCATAATGGAAAAGAGCAGTTACCTATTTATATAACAGATCATATGATAGGCCATAAACTAGGAGAATTTTCACCTACTCTAAACTTCTGAGGACATGCGAAAAATGATAATCGATCTCGTCATTAACTTAATTTTAACATAAATTTTTAAATAGTAATTCATAAATAAATGTTACAAAATTAAATTATTATTAAATGAAAATCACTTATTTTATAATTAATAATTAGATATTTAATTTATTCGTGAAAATAGACCCTTATGATAAAGAAGAACATCTATACAGAAGCATAGTCTTTTGGTCAAAAAAGGTCCATGTCTTTTAACAACACAAAGCAAAAATAGTCATTGATTGTATTTGTACATAAAGAAAAGTTTATGATACTAGAATTTCTACTTTATTTTGTTGAATATCTTATTTTATTAGATTTTTTTGATTGGTTTATTTTACAGTAGCCATGCTAGTCACAATATAAATTTCAACGAACTAAGTCAATGAGTTATATATATATATAGTTTTTTTAAAAAAAGAAAATACACAAATAAGACGTATCATTTTATGAATAGAAATGGGGAATTATGGGACAAAAAATCAATCCTCTTGGTTTCAAACTTGGTACAACTCAAAGTCATGATTCTCTTTGTATAAACTGTGGATCTAATAAGAAAAAAGAGGGAAGAGAGAATGGTAATCAGAATTGCCACTCTTACTTTTACTTCCAAGTAAAATTTGTGTCGTCCTTGGCCAATGATTTAAAAATCAAACTGTAAAACTACAACTAATTCAAAATTACAATAAATGCACTATAGATTTTTTTAGTATCCAAAGCTGAATTGCATTTTTCTAAGGCTCACTTGCATAGCTTTTAATACTCTGCATTTAAGCCATAAAAAATTGGTTGTCACACACTGATAGCTTTTAGTAGATGTCAATTATATTATTTTTAATCATTAAATTAAAATTAAAATTCTATACTATTTAAATTTTCTTTTCAAATACGTTTTACAAAATGCCCACAATGCAAAGTCCTGCTAACCTTCATTTATTTATCAATGTATCAATTCTAGAGGAGCATGTCAGCTTCAACACATATACATTGAGAGTGAGGTACACAAACCACAACAAAATTGTCGACCTTCCATCTTCCTCATACCTTTCAACTACCTGCATTTAAGTCCTCACCATATTTAAGCTACCCTTATCCTTCTTTTGTCCCATTTGGTTTAATAGCAAAAAAATAAAAAAATATGCATTACAAAGATGGTTGTGTGTGGGAAGAAAATGGCAAACGGTAAGAAGACTCTAACATTACCGACTCGAAAGTCACCGTGATGCTAGCGAAAAAAAGGACAAAAGGTGAAGCAACTGATCGAGATTTCATCTAAGTTTAACACTCAACACTCTCCACTATGATTAACTTTCATTGTGTTTCATGAGTTTATCAAATTAGTTTAGTAATTCATAGATTTTATTACCTTTATCTGTTCAATTTATTAGGGAACCTAGTTTATTAATTAATTTTGTTTTTTTATGAATTTATCGATGTTTGGTAATCTATTCATTCATATAGTTTATTATCCTTCGGGTTAATGTATTAAATTGTTGCAAATAACATTTTGGGTTGTCTTATGCTGATGTTAAATGTACATTTCACAAATTGAATTTATAAGTTTGCTTTTGAGGAGGGAAATTATCTGTCAATTTCTTTTATTAAATCCTTACAAATATTAAGGGTACAAAATTAAAAACTGAATTTTCTGTCATTTTATTAGGTTTAAGTGTGCATATAGTCTTACTATTTGTGGATACAATTACATCAGACTTTTTGTTCTTATGTGGGTGTAATTTTTACTACTTCCTTTGATCTGTTGCATTTCTTAATTCCATTTATATTTATACTGCATTAAAATTATTAACAATGTCTTCCTTATATAAATATTAATTATCTACTTATTTGGCAAATTGATAGCTACGTTGAAAGCATCCCCAAAGCACAATTTAATGAGAACATCTTATTTAAATAACCAAAAATAGATCAAGGGAATAAACAACACTAGGTAACTTGATCATGTATGCAACTGTTTGTTAAGACAAAAAACGAATCTATGACCCTCATTGTATTTTGATAATAACAAATAGTCTTATGCTTAATCATTTGATCATATGTTTTCAAATAGTCTTATGGTTAATCGTCTGATCACACGTTTTCACATATTTTCACTATCGTCTTATTACGCGAACTATGTATGTATCTTAACTTCCCAACAAGGCCCAATAACAAAACGTCCAAAAAGACAATTAACAAGATAGCTAAGCCCCTTCGAGACATCTATCACTGTAGGTGCCAATGTTCAGATCTGATTGGTAATATTAGATCTGTATGTTGATCAATTTCAGATTTAAAAGTCTTGATTTGTGTGCGACGTGGCACTTGGATTTCACAAGTGTAGTGTTGATGGCCTTTAATCAATTCAAATGCATCAAAATTGGTGGCATTAAACCTGGTTGGTGGCATCAATTATAGAGATCCAAGTTTAAGGTGCAAAGCTTAATCTAATTGGAGCATCCAAGTTATGTGGCATCCTATAGCAATTGGAGTGTGTTGCTTTGTGAATCAGGGTCTGGTGGTGTCTAATTGGCTGGAATTAGTAGCAAATTGAAGCCATTTAATGTTGCTGGAGTTACTACAATTTCATCGTGTTTTGTTGCTGGATCCAAATTTGTTGGCGTCTATTGCAATATCTTTGTGCTTTTAAAACAGATTGTAAGTCTATTGCGTTTGTGAGTTTTTCTTGCCTTTGATCCTTGTATCCTTGCTGGTTGATTGTTGTTCACTTATCTTCGAGTCATTCTCATCTTGTCTATTTCTAATTTGAGTCAATTCTGCAGATTTTGTTCTTGTGTTCTTTCTTTGTTCTTGATAGATCTAGACTTTGATCCATCTAAATTCATATTTTTAGTGGTTTTGGTGTTACATCTAGACACTTAAATTTTGGTGAAAATTACTTGATTGGAGGTTTAGATTTGTTTTTGGGAGATTTGAATTTTTGAATTTGGGAAAGAATATTCAAAGTGTTCTTCATATGTTCTTGAGATTTTTTGTGGTAGAACACTTCTTTGATCTTAAAAATTTTGTTTGGAAAGAGTTGGGGCATTTTTGTTAATAAAAAAAGTTGGGGGTCCAAAAAGAAAATATATAAGGACCAATTAGCAAAAAAAGGAGAAAAATATATAGGGGCAAAAGTGTAAATACAAAAAATTTGGGGGCCAAATTACATAAAAAATTGAAAATTATAAAAAAAATTGCCCATTTGTATAAAAAAAAAGTCTGCTCTCTTTGGTGAGCCAACTCTCATAGTGATAGCAATTTTCTTTCATATACTTTTGTCCTTATTTTTGTGGGGGGAATATACTTGTTCTTCATCTATCTTTAGTTGTTCGTTAAATCTTTGTCCTTGAGTCTTCTTCTTGTCTTGCTTGGCATTCTTTTGAGTAAACTTTCATTTCTTTTAGCATTTATTGCTTGTCTTTTAAATTTCCTTAGTTTTGTCTGGAGTATTTCTATTCTTGGCCTCTTAAGTTGAGTTTGAAATTTAAGACCTATTTCACATTGAATACTTTCTTTATTTGAACTTAAAGGTTCTTTGTAAGAGCTAAAGAGGAACAAGAGTCAAAAAAGGCAAGTGTGCACATTATAGAAAAAGCCTCTTAAGAGAGAAACACGAATGAACTTTGAATGTAAACATTTAGTTGAGTGGTGAAGTCCAGTTTTTCTATTATTTGCATTAACCTTTTCTTGTAGGTATAGAGGGTGTGAAGGAGAAAATTCCTAGATTTCAAGGTAGTTGTGATCAAGAGGTGTATCTTGAATGGGAAATGAAAGTGGAACAAGTCTTTGCATGCTATGATTTTAATGATGAAAAGAAGATTCGATTGGTTTCATTGGAATTTGAAGGATATGCACTGGTATGGTGGAATCAAATGAAAAAAGACATTGATTAGGGAAGAAGACCAATGATCTATACTTGGCAAGACATGAAAAGGTTGTTGAAAGGTAGATTTGTGTCATCCCTTCACGAGACAGACCTTCAAGACAAGCTACAAAGACTTACTCAAGGAAGCAAGAGTGTTGATAAGTATTACAAAGAGATGAAAATGGCTATAATGAGAGTAGATGTGCAAGAGAAAGGTGAAACCACCATGGCAAGGTTCTTATATGGGCTTAATAAAGACATCCAAGTGAAGTTGCAACACTATAAGTGCTTGGAAGACCTAGTTCGCCATGCTAACAAGGTGGAGAGACAACTTGAGAGGAAACATTCGTACAAGAAGACCTATCACTATGATTCTTCTAGTGGTAAGGACAAGTCCAAAAAGGAGGGATCTTCCTCACCTAAGAACCAAGGTTTAAAGTCTCCAAGTGGTAAACATGTTCTTAACCCTAGTACTCTTTTTACTTCCAAAAGTAGTTCAACTAAATGTTTTAAATGCTTGGGTAAAGGACATATTGCATTACACTGTCCAACAAGACAACCATGGTCTTGAAGGACAAAGGGTTGCCACTAGTGAATTATCTTCTACTAGCTTATCTAATACCTCTAGTGATAATTATAGTGGATGTGGTACCAAACCTCTAGATACGGAATTGATGATGAGTAGGAGGTTGTTTGGTATTCCATGTAAGGATAGTGATGGGGTTCAAGGGGAGAACATATTTCAAATTAGATGCATGTTTCTAGGGAAATTGTGCTCTTTGATTATTGATGGGGATAGTTGTATTAATGTGGCTAGCACTAGGTTGGTTAGCAAACTAAACCTTAAAACCAACCCACACCCTAAACCTTATTGTTTGAAATGCCTAGGTGATGAAGGAAAATTGGTTGTTGACCAACAAGTGTTGGTGAGTTTAACAATTGGAAAATATAAAGATGATATATTGTGATAGAGCTCTCGGAGGGGCTTAGCTATCTTGTTATTTGTCTTTTAGGTTGTTTTTGTATTGGGCCTTGTTGGGCTTTTTGTAGACCTTTTTATGCACCTAAATGTTGCTTAATTAGGTGCCAAGTGGACCTTAGTTAATTTTAGTTTCTAGCTTATGTTTTATTTTATTTATATTGGGCCTTTTAGTTTGTTTGGACCTTTATTAGTTTGATTGGGCCTTTTGTTCGTGATAGTATAAATAGGCCTATAGGACATCTTGTAAGAAACTTTTGATCATTTGTGAATGTGATTAACTTTGTGCTAATTGAGTGAGCATTGCTCCTCTTGGTTCTTGCTTTGAACCTTTAGATTCTTGTCAAAGAATTCTATTCTTTGTGGCGAATGCTCCTCGACTTATCAATTTTGGATTGTGGCGTTGTTCTTACCATTTCTCATCTATTTCGCTTTTTATCTTTCCTTCAATTTTGGTTCCATTTTTGAAATCTATGGTGCTGAATTTTTAGATCCAATTTAGCGTTTTATCATTTGGTATTACAGTTTCGCAAACTTAGCAACATTATCTTTTACCTAAGGAATATGTGATACATAGTGATCATGAATCCCTTAAGCATTTAAAAGGCCAAGGCAAGCTCAACAAGAGACATGCCAAGTGGGTGGAGTTCTTGGAACAATTTCCTTATGTGATCAAGCATAAGCAAGGCAAGGCTAATGTGGTAGGCGATGCACTTTCTATGATGAGGATCAAGGAAGGCCTCCAAGAAGAGAAGGAAAACTTAAGGAGAAAAGCCCCTCAATTGGGCAAAAAAGACCTAAGAAGGAAAAAGCTAAAGGGAAAGATCATATGACTGGGCTAGGAATGCCTACAAGAGGAAAAGTAAAGAGACCTAAGAAGCATTTAGAGGTGATCAACATACTACAAGATCAAGCCCAGAGTGGAAGAAGATAGCCCAAGATGGTGTACTTAAATCAAGTAGAAGGCCCAACCCAAGGGATTTAATAATGCACCAACCATGGGCTTGCAATCTGAATTTTATTGCATTTTATTTAAATGTTTTTGGACCTATTTTAATTGTAATAAATGGGCTGATTTGATTCTAATTAGAAGCCCATTTTCTATTCCTAGTTTAGGTTTCTTTTAAGTTTAAAAATAAGTTGTAATTTGGGCCTTAATCTTTATTGGGCCTTTGCTTATGTTTCTTTAGAATTAGGGTTAGTATTCTTAGAATAAACTCTATAAATAGAGATGTAATCCCTTTCATTTGGGAGAGTTGAATAATATTGAGGTTTACTCATTTGTGAGTGTGAGTAGAGCATTGGCTCCTCTTTTGGGTTCTTGCATTAGAACCTTTTTGATTCTTATCAAAGGTTTCCATACCTTTGTGGCGAATCTTCGCTTAGCTTATCACTCTCCATAGAGTGTGGCGCCTTCTTCCACCTTCTTTTCTATTACGCATTCCTTATTTTATCTATCATTTCCATTTTCTTGTCTTCTTTTCATTTTATCATTTTGATTCTCTTGCTTCCTTGTATGTGCGCCATTTGCTTTACCTCTATCATTTGTTGCTCAAATCTTATCTTCTGCCTTTCTTCATTTTCTTTTTATTCCAATAATTCTTATTACAAGATAGCCAACTCAAAGGAAGATCCGTAAAAACAGTATGACTCCCATCAGGATCATATCATGTGGTATCTAGAGCCCGGATCCTAGAGTTGGTAGTGTTCTTGTGTTTTGTGTCTTTTACTGCTCAGTTAATTGTCTTAATTATGCCATTAATTGTCAATTATTGCCATTTATTCTCATTAACTGTCCTTGATTGTGTCATAATCGAGTCTTAATTGTCATAATTATCCTTAATTTCGCATAATTTATTTCTCTTTAATTTTGCGCAATTCATTTCGCATGTCTTGTAGCACCTGAAGACTATATACCTTATTAGGCATATAATATCTGTTGCAAGTGCAAAACAAATAGGGGTAAAAATAAATAAATTCTAGAACAATAAAATCAAAAAAAAAAAGAAAAAAAAGAATAATAGATAAAAAAAAAAGGAAAAAAAATGAAGAATTAAAAAAAAAATTGCCCCTTGCACTTGAATAATCTAAATTTGGTTGCCTTAAGGAATTCATAAGAAATGGTGCTATTCTCAATATCCAAATGTGCGCATTTCTTCTTTATCTCTTCCATTATTCCTTTTTTTTTTATCTTTCTTGCAATTTCATTTGAGTATTACCCTTTTCTAATTAGCTTTTCTTGTTTGTCTTTCAAATTTCCTTTTAGTTTTGTCTAGAGTATTTCTCTTTCTTGGACTTCTTAGTGATAACACTTGTGAAATCGTTTACAAATTGTATGTGCTTTTGATAATTGATAAGCATTAGGGGTTCTATTTAAGAATTTGTAAAAGAGGACGAGTGGTAAAAGGCAACAGCATTTTTTATTAATCAAAAGCCAAATTGTGTGAAACACGAGTGAAATCATTTTAAGAGTGTAAACACGTGAGAAAAGTGTTGAGGTCCTTCATTTTTCTGTCTACTAACTTCTTTTCTTTGCAGTGTGGCTATGGAAGTAGATCTCCAACTTCAATAGTTATAATGTGTTAATAGTATACTATATACTATTCATACCGAAAAAAAATATTACACATACCAAAAATATACTAAATACTATTATTAATATTAAAACAGTATACGAAATATATTAAAAAATTATTTGTATTAATAATTATTATTCATATAACACTGCGTTATAAATATATTTCTGTATTTATCAGTACATAGTTAATAATACTTAAAATGCTAGTTTATAAAACAGAAATATATATTTTTTATTTAAAACAGAATCTTTGATTTTATGAAATATGCATACTTAAATATGATTACAGGGCTATATTTATTCCTTTTAAATTTCTTTTTATAAACCGTATACATATATATTAATTCTGCTTTGTTTACTATATTTTCATACTTATAAAAATTTATTTATTCCTATTTCGGTATATACTATATTTATTTCTTTTAAATTTCCTTTTTAGATTCTTATAAAATTATTATACTGTTTTAATAGATTTTAGTAATATCAATATTTATAAATAAACATATACATATGAAATAAATATATTTTAAATAATAATATATAAACTTGACAGTTTATAATAATAATAATACTAAAAATTTCCTCCTTCCCTTTAGGAATTCATGGAGACCGAATAGCATTCACAAGGAAACAAACATGATTTAATTTTATTTTCACCATAATCAACAAGTAAAAATATCCTTCACCAATTTAATACAAGATCAAATCATATGAACATGATTTAAACATCAACAACCAAAATGAATCATGAAAATAGCTTCACAAAAATTTAAATCACAAAATACCACAACATACATGAAATAAAACAATAAAACATAAGTAAAAAATAAAGTAACATAGACTAGTGAGATTTGGGGGACAAATCTCCCAACAACTCCTTTGATCAATGATTTATTGAAGCTAAATCACCACTCCCCCCTTACCTTAATAGAAGCTTTGATGGAAGAGAGAAGGTTTTTGGAAAAGAAGATCCAAGCAATAACACCACAAGATCACCTTTCCTGTTTCCAAAACCGTCAAGTATTTGTTTTGTGTGAGTTTGGGTGAGAAAAAAATGAAAAGTGAGAGGAGAGAGAGAGAGAGAGGTAGACGTACAACAGGGAGAAAGATGGAGAGGAGAGTGAAA
Source organism: Spatholobus suberectus (assembly GCA_004329165.1). NCBI lineage: Eukaryota > Viridiplantae > Streptophyta > Magnoliopsida > Fabales > Fabaceae > Spatholobus > Spatholobus suberectus. Next base: position 49,478,677 of record CM014729.1, on the reverse strand, counting down.
AAAAAGTTGAATGGTTGTGAATTAAATAGGATAAGTGATAGAAATTTTTGTGGCTAATAATTTTTTACAATTTGTAATTATATTTAATTAAAAAGTTATGATATTATCCATTTGGGAAGGAACTTGGCAGCCAAGTAAGTGAGTTGGCATAAAAAAATCTGATGGTAATTATCCAATAATTAATTTTTTAAAATTAGTAGATAATTAGGTAGTAAAATAAATTAGTTTTGGCTTTTAAATGGTAGTATTTGTCTATTTGAAACTTCTAGGCTGCCACCCTCCTCAAAACCAGCATGAGAATGCAGCAACAATTTATCCAATATTTTCCAATTATTTTTAAATATAAATTAGGTGTAAAATAGGTTAATTAATAGTTAATTATGTTAGTTTAATTTGGGCTTGGTAAAAAAAAAGGTTTTGGGCTTTCTATATGGCTGCAACATACAGCCCAGTAAAAGTAAAAGATTTGTATAATATCTATATAAATATATATTTTATTTTATTTTTATAAATTTTATTTATTTATTATATAGCTATTTATAATTATTTTATCTAAAGAAATGCTAAATAATTGCTTAATAAATCATTTTTATATCAAATAATTTTCAAAAAAATTCTAAAATAATATTTTATTATTTTAAGCATATTTCTAAATTAAAATTAATTTTAAATCTTTCTATTTATATTTTACTAATTTTCTACCTTGTTAGTCTTTTACTAGTTTTTAGAGACGTAACGAGCATTTTATAACTTTATCTGAAAAATCTACACTAAAGTGTATTCATTATTTTGAATGCAACTATATGCTCAAAAAATTTTAATTCCTACCCAACGGGTTAAAACAATTATTGAATAAATAGAAAAATGATAAGCAAAAATGAGGGTGTTACAATTGCCATCTCCATCTCCTTATAGTATTCATCCACACTCCTCCATCCTTGTGTAAACCTTCAGAGTTTATTATGAAGATCTCTCCCATAGTAAGAAGGCACAAATCTATCCCTCATAGTTCTCTTCATTTCTAACCAAGTGTTCACCATAGGCCTCCTCATCCTCATAATGTCATGTTTCACTTGGTTCCACCACACCAAAGCATATCCTTCAAACTCCAATGAAGCCAATCTAATTTTCTTTTCTTAACTATAGTCATAGCATGAAAAAATTTACTCCACTTTCATCTCCCACTCAAGGTATACTTCCGGGTCACCAGTTCCTTGAAAACTAGGAATTTTAACCTTCACTCCATCCATGTTATTCTCTCTATTATTTTCTCCCTCTCTATGTCCTCCTCCAAATCTCCCTCCCCTATGTCTCCTATGCCTCCTTTCTCCCTCATCTTCCCCATAACCTTCGTCACTCCCATGAGAAGATGAAGTATACCTCCTTCTCTCCACATTTTCCAACCTCACACTCACATCTTCATTACTCTTTTGCATCATCTCCCACCTTGTCTCATTCTCCCTTTGAATTGCTTCTAACTTTGCATCATTTTCCATTTTCAACCTCCTCATCTCCTTCCCAATTTTAATCATCTCCACCATTAACTTTGCAGATTTAGGAGATGGTGAATCACTAGTCGTCGTTGGTGAAGTCATATTTACACAAAATGGTTAGCACAAATAATAGAAATCAAAGAATCCTCTCGACTCTCTAAGTGTTTACACTCAAATCACTCGTGTTTCACTCTTTCAAGCTTTTTCTATAATTTGTTCTCTCGCTTTTTTACCACTCTTGTTCCTCTTAAGTTCTTGAAAAGAACCACCAAATTTCAATAACAAAGAAGTTCTATGTGAAATATGTCATGAGATCCAAGACCAACTCAATAAGCCAAAAAAGAGGAAAACTCAATGACAAAACCAAGGAATTTAAATGACAAGCAATAAAAGCTATAAGAAATGAAAGGAACACTCAAAAGAAAGCCAAAGGAAGACAATAAGAAGACTCAAAGACAAAGAGATAAGAAAAAGTAAGAAAAATGAAGAGCATGTGTACATCTACCATCAAAAACAAGTCAAAAATATAAGAGTTGGCTCACTAAAGAGGGCAAGTTTTCTTTTATAATTTGGTCAATTTTTTTTATAGTTTTTTTTTGCAATTTGGCCCCCAAACTTTTTATAATTGCACTTGGGTCCCTAAATTTTTTGTATTTTCACTTTTGCCCTTATAAAATTGCCAATTGGTCCTTGAATATTTTCTTTTTTGGACCTTCAAATTTTTTTCGTTACAAAAATGGCCCAACTCTCTCCAAACAAAATTTTTAAGATCTAACAAGTTTCTACTATAAAAATCTCAAGAACACCTCAAGAACATTATAAGTGTTCTTCCCCAATTTCAAAATTCAAAACTCTAAAATTTAATCTAAATCCCCAATCAACTAAATTTCACCTCAAATCAAGCTTCTAGATGTAAAACAACTCACAAGAAATATAGATCTAACACCAAAACATCAACCAACATGGAATCAAATGGATCAAAATGTAATCTACACATGAACACAATAAGTTTCAAGGCAACAAGAAGAAATCGACTCAAAGAAGATTAGATGGACACAAACAAAAAAAATAAGAGACAAAAATTATATAAGAAGACTCACAAATTTGCTGCATCATCACGCACCCGCCCAGCGGGTTATTGAGGCCGCCCGGCGGACACGAACCAGAATTGGATCCACGTAATCAGCGACTTGCAGTGCAAAATTAACACGAAATTTGGCACAATTGGATGTGTAATTAGTGTTGAATTTGGCTCTAAATACCAATTTGATAAACCCCAAAGTGGATCTTAATTTTCAACACCTCAAATTTTCCCAAATTGAATCCACAAAAACAGAATTTGAAGAAAAAGAAAGTGGAAAAGAAAAGGAATGGAGGAGACGCCATAATCAATTCATGATTGATGAGTCAATGAGGATTTGCCACAAAGAAATTGTTCTTTGATAAGAATCAAATGGTTCAATCCAAGAACCTAGAGAGAACACTCTTTTAGTAAAAAATGCTATCAATTCCTTAATTCATCAAAAGTCCCTACAAAGTGCCCACAAAAACTTATTTACGCTAACACTAAAAATAAGGCTCAAATGCTAACAAGCCCAAAACAAAACATAATAAGTCCAAACATAGTCAACTAAAAATTTAAGAGCTAACAACTCCATTAAAGCCCAACAAAGGCCCAATATAAAAGAGCTAAAAAAATGTAAGGAAATCCTAATCTAAAATACGGCTCCAATTTATTATCTTCAAGCTTCCAAAGCCCTCTATTTCCTTTTCCATGAATGTGTTAAGCATCTTGTCAAGTTCCTCTTGAATCTTCCTTCTCCTTCCTCTAGTCATAGGACCTTCCATGTCTATCTCTTGTTCCTTGAAGTCCTTAGATAGTCCTCTATCAATCAATGACAGTGCTTAGTTGCTAGATTTGCCAAGTGAATATGGAAATCTAAGTTCTACTTTTAATGTGGCTGATCTTTCTTTGTTTGATGCAGGTGATGATGTTGATTCGAGGACGAATCCTTTCGAAGAAAGAGGGAATGATGGAGATTCAACTAACCACCGAAAGATCTATTGTGTGACATTGGAGGCCCCGTGACAAGGTCCAAGACCAAGAAGATGAAGCAAGCTTTGCAAGGCCTAATAATGGAGATCAAGAAAAGTCCAGAACAAAGTGGATCAGGAGCTACACCAAAGTAGGTCACCTTCTTACAAGTCAATGATGATTTGAGCCTAACTTTAAGTATCATGAAAAGCCCAAAATATTTGATCAAGAAGCAACCATGGGCTGAAGTTTTATTAGTGAGTTAATTAGTTTGGGTCTGAAGAGTTACTTAAGCCCATTTTCTTATTTTCTATGTAATTTTCGCACTTAATTTTAGTGTTTTAAGTTCATATGTCTTTTAATATTTTCTAGGTCAGATTTTAGTGTTTTTGGGCTTCCTAAACCATTGTGATGGTTAGTGGAAAGTCATTTCTAGTGGAAAGTAAATGCTTAGTGGGATGTCATTACTAGTGGGAAATTAAGGCCTAGTGAAAGTGTTAGTGGGAATTTACTTATTCTACTTGAAAGGATACATAGTTTATCCTATAAATAGGAGTCTCTTGTAAGCAACTAGGGAGAATTTGAAGATTAATCAATTTGAGTGTTTCTCTATTGTGAGAGCTTCCCCTTTATTCTTGTGTTAAGAACTTTATAGTGTTGGTTCTACTGGCATTATTATTATACTATTATGTGAGTAGAGACTAAGTCTTTATATAATGAAGTGGAGACATTGAGAGATAAGAACATTCATGCTCAAACACGTTGAGACCAAGGAACTTCTACTTAGAAATAAGTCAATTAGTAATGAATTATTAGTGAGATGAACAATGAGATGCAAGGGACATGCAGTTGGCATAGAACCCTGCATGGAAAGCCATAGTTTGGTATGTTGAGGAATGAAAGGTAGGTGATATGATCCTAATTGGAGTCATATAGTTTTTACGGATCATCTTTGAGTTGGTTATCTTGTAACAATAATTATAGGAATAAAAGCAAATGAAGAAAGGTAGAAAATAAGATTTGCGCAAACAGATAAGAGAATTAATGTAAATGGCGTAGAAAAATAGTAACAAGAGAATTAACAATACAAAATAGAAAAAAGACAAGAAAATGGAAACAATATAAAATAAAGAAAGTGGAAAGGAAAGAAAATGGCAAAAGGCGCCACACTCTATAGAGAGTGATAAGCCAAACGAAGATTTGCTACAAAGGTATGGAAACCTTTGATAAGAACCAAGAAGGTTCTAATCTAAGAATCAAAAAGAGGAGTCAATGCTCCACTCACACTCACAAATGAGTAAACCTCAATACTATTCAACTCTGTCAAATGAGAGGGATTACATCTCTATTTATAGAGTTTATTCTAAGGAGGCTAACCCTAATTCTAAAGAAACATAAGCAAAGGCCCAATAAAGATTAAGGCACAAATTACAACTTATTTTAAACTTAAAAGAAACTTAATCTAAGACTAGAAGTTGGGCTTCTAATTTAGTATCAAACTAGCCCATTTATTATAAAAATGTACCCAAACACTTAAATAAAAGCTAATAAAAAATCAGGTTGTAAGCTCATAGTTGGTGCATTAGGTTGGGCCTTCTTCCACTTAAATCAAATGCACCATTTTTAAGCTCTTCTTTCCTACTTTAGGCTTGAGCTTGTATGTGTTGATCTCTTTTTCAAGTAAGATATCCTTTATTTTCCTAGCTCTTGCCCTAGCTATTGGGCCTCTTAGCCCAATGAGACTCCTCCTCTCCTTAGCTCTTCCTTTTTCTCTTAAAGGCCTTCCTTGATCTCTATCAGTAGGGACCCATTTGTAGAGGTCTTGGGAGTATGGTATCAAGTGGTGGAGGTCCCAATGGCCAAGGCTCTTGAGTTGAGATACTCATCTAACCAAGCTTGATAACTCGACAACTACTCAACATTTTGAGATTGGTGTAAGAGTATACTTTTGTGTGGACTATGAATGTCCTGTGCTAAAAAATTGCTCGATTCCTCGATTATGATGAGGACTGAACCATAATGATGACGTGAGAGAGAGGTATATCTACTCCCAATCACTTCCTAATTTTGATGTGAGTGATTACTGATCAATGGGAAGTATGGATCCATACAGAGTTAAGGGTAGAATAATACAATTTTGATAAAACCCTAGGTTCTCTTCTTTAAAATATGCTAGCTATGTTATATCTCTGTGCTTGATGGTAGAACTTCCAACCTATTATTGTGAATGAGTTTCCAAGAACAAATCACCTCACTCTTTCCACTTTGTTTTAATTGTTATGCATGTGTATGGTACGAAATTATTGCTAATAATACTCAGAGGTTGAGGGTGAGAATGTCAAGATCAAAATAGACCTAGAGGAAGACCATGATACACAAGAAAGGACGACAGACAACAAGGATGACACTACAGAAGGTTCAACGCGGCTATCGAAGACGTTCACATTTTATTTAGAATAGGTAAGGATATATATAGTCACTGCTCTGACTTAGGAATGTTGATGGGGTGGTTAGGATCTTTTAATTATGTATATGTATACACATCTCAAATTCTTGTTTCAAATGATTGTATTCATATTGACAATAATATTGTATATTCCTTATTAATGCATGATAAATGAATGTGTAACGTATGTATTTAATCATTCCTCTAAGATTAAAATGAGCAAAATTTTTAAATCCAACATAAAATCAATCAATGGAATATGAATACTAATAAGTATTGGGTAAAGAGTTAATGTAACTTGGGACATTATAATTAGCTTAATGATTTAAGTGTTGATGGTGGACTTTAAGGGTGAGGGTTTGATTCCCACTTTCAACATTCTATTAATTCCCAACTCATTTTTGCATGTCACCTTAGCGCGCCACATCATTGCCATGTCAGCACCATGTAAAAGCTATGTCAGCATGTGTGCTAGACAACATGTCAGTTTCCATGTCAGCAAATCTGACTTGGGGGATGGCAATTGAACAATTGCGATAGATACTGGGGACCAAAAATGTAATTAAGTTTTGTATTTAAATTAATGGAGTTATAATAATGTTAGTGTGTAGGAATTTAATTAAAAAAATTTAAATTATAAGGACTTTTTAAAGTGCTTTTAACTATATATAGGGACTTAATTAAAAGCTCAATAAAACTTCAGGGACCTATAAAATAATTTAACCTTTTTATAATTACATAATTAATTATCTTTTTCAAAATTAATATTTACTCAATTTTATATAAGAGAAATTAAATTTCAAGAATATCAATTCTTTATTGTGCTTGCCTTAAATTACATATGACTATATTCTGTAAGTTACGAAATAAAAAAACTCGAACATGCAAAATAAAAAATAACTCAAAAAGTAAAAATAGTATACTAATTAAACTGAAATTTTAATATTCTTTTAATTATATTCTATTATATAATACCAAAGTAATAAATAAAATAAAAATATCATCTAGTGTTCTAATAAATTAGTAATATTATTACAAATTTCCTTTATATTAACAGATCTTTTTTCTAGACTTTTACCATTTTTATTACCATCAATAATATTCAATAGTTCATTGTAGAGTGTGTAATTGAATGTTTGAATATTGTAAATGGACTTAATTGCACTTTTGGTCCCCCAAATATCACAATTGTGTGTTGAGAATGGAAAATGATGCAAAGTTAGAAGCAATACATAGGGAGAATGAGACAAGGTGGGAGATGATGCAAAAGAGTAAGTAAGATGTGCGTCAGAAGGAGGTATACTTCATCTTCTCATGGGAGTGATGGAGGTTATGGGGAAGATGAGGGAGAAAGGAGGCATAGGAGACATAGGAGATGGAGATTTGGAGGAGGACACAGAGAGGGAGAAAATAATAGAGAGGATAACATGGATGGAGTGAAGGTTAAAATTCCTAGTTTTCAAGGAACTTATGACCCGGAAGTGTACCTTGAGTGGGAGATGAAAGTAGAGCAAATATTTTCATGTTATGATTATAGTGAAGAAAAGAAAATTAGATTGGCTTCATTGGAGTTTGAAGGATATGCTTTGGTGTGGTGGAACCAAGTGAAACATGACATTATGAGGATGAGGAGGCCTATGGTGACCACTTGGTTAGAAATGAAGAGAACTATGAGGGATATATTTGTACCTTCTTACTATGGGAGAGATCTTCATAATAAACTCCAAAGGCTTACACAAGGAGGGAAGAGTGTGGATGAATACTATAAGGAGATAGAGATGGCAATGATAAGAGCTCAAGTGGAGGAGAGCCAAGAGGCAACCATGGCTAGATTTTTGCATGGCCTTAATAGGGAAATGCAAGACATTGTGGAGTTGCATCATTATGCTACTATGGAGGAGCTCATTCACCAAGCCATCAAAGTGGAGCAACAATTGAAGAGGAAGCAATTGTTCAAGAAGTTTTCCTCCTATGCTTCTCCATCTTGGAAGGATAAGGACAAATTCAAGAAGGAGGGCTCTTCATCCAAACTTTAAGAGAAGAGTTCTTCAAGTGGTAAAACCCCTCCTAACTCTACCTCTAATCCTTCTAAATATAGTTCCATTAAGTGTTTTAAATGTTTAGGGAAAGGTCACATTGCTTCCCAGTGTCCTAATAAGAGGACTATGATTGTCTTGGATAATGGTGATGTGGTTAGTGATGAAGATCAAGTAAGGCCTCCAAGAAGAGAAGGAAAACCTAAGAGGAAAAACCCCTTAATTGGGCCAAAAAGACCTAAGAAGGAAAAAGCTAAAGGGGAAGATCATATGATTGGGCTAGGAACAACTACAAGGAGAAGAAAGAGACCTAAGGAGCATTTAGAGGTGATCAACACACTACAAAATCAAGCCCAAAGTGGGAAAAGAAAAGCCTAAGATGATGCACTTGTTCAAGTGGAAGAAGGCCTAACCTAATGCACCAACTATGGGCTTGCAACCTAGTTTTTTTTATTAGCTTTTATTTAAGTGTTTGGGTACTTTTTTTTTGCAATAAATGGGCTGGTTTGATACTAAATTAGAAGCCTAATTTATAGTCCTAGTTTAGGTTTCTTTTAAGTTTAAAAAATAAGTTGTAATTTGGGCCTTTGCTTATGTTTTTTAGAATTAGGGTTAGACTCTTTAGAATAAACTCTATAAATAGATATGTAATCCCCCTCATTTGACAAGTTGAATAATATTGAGCTTTAGTGATTTGTGAGTGTGAGTAGAGCATTGGCTCCTCTTTTTGGTTCTTGGATTAGAACATTCTTGGTTCTTATCAAAGGTTCCCATACCTTTGTGGCGAATCTTTGCTTGGCTTATCACTTTCTGATAAATCCCGAATTAGAAAGAGGAGGAAGAAAATTGGTTGGAGGCGCCACAAACAAGGAAGTTTGATAAGCCTATGAGATCGCCACAAGAATGGGTGAATTCTTGATAAGATCAAATGGTTCAAGCAAGAACCCTAGGAGAGAAATCCTCACAGCTGAATAATTCTATTATTGTTTAATCCCCAATTTAGAATTAGTTTTATACATCATGAGTTTATAAAGAGACTAACTCTTAATAAAGATAAAAACTTAGAAATAAAGAGCATAACCCACAAAGCTGTCCAAGTGGTAAAATATTGTGAGAAACACCACTTGGTCCTAAGTTCTAGTCCGAGCAAGAGTAATTTATATTTATTAATATTTTTTAAACTCGCTTACTAAGCCAAAAACTATAAGAAAAACTTAAGAATTAAAAAACCCAAAACCTAAGCAAATATGTCTCAAAACTAAGACCCATGTTATCATATGCAAGTATGGGAATCCTCCTCCATTTGGGCCTCTAGACATAGGATTAAAGCATTGTCCTTATGTCCCACATCCATTAGTTGTCTTGGAATGTCTTCATGAAACTTAGCAATTAGTTGCTTAAGAGCCTCTTGAGCCTTCCTAGCTCTTCCTCTTGTCATAGGTCCCCCAAGTCCTCCAATTGCCTTGTTGTCCTTGCCACTAGCCGTGCCCTCATCATCCCTTCCCTCTTGCAGAGGATTTGACCTCAAATCCAAAACCTCATCACCTGCATCAAAAAGAGACAAATTAGCAACATTAAAGGTGGCACTGATATTATACTCACCTGGTAAATCAATTTTGTAAGCATTGTCATTAATCCTCTCCAACACTTGGAAAGGACCATCTCCTCTAGGTTGGAGTTTGGACTTCCTTTGTTCAGGGAACCTCTCTTTCCTCATATGCACCCAAACCCAATCTCCAGGTTCAAATACAACTTTCTTTCTTCCCTTGTTAGCTTGCTTGGCATAGCTTTCAATTTTCTTCTCAATCTGAGCTTTCACACGCTCATGCAGCTTTCTCACATAGTCAGCCTTAGCTTGTGCATCCTTATGCTTAAAAACAATAATATTAGGCATAGGCAACAAATCAAGTGGTGTCATAGGATTAAATCCATACACAATTTCAAATGGTGAACAATTAGTTGTGCTATGGACAGCCCTATTATAAGCAAATTCTACATGAGGCAAACATTCTTCCCAAGACTTAAGATTATTCTTTAAAACAGTCCTAAGTAAAGTGCTTAAAGTCCTATTCACTACCTCAGTTTGCCCATCAGTTTGTGGGTGACAAGTAGTAGAGAAAAGTAATTTAGTACCAAGCTTACCCCACAATGTTCTCCAAAAGTGACTTAGGAACTTAGTGTCCCTATCACTTACAATGCTCCTAGGCAGCCCATGGAGCCTCACCACTTCCCTAAAAAATAAGTCAGCTACATGGCAAGCATCATCAACCTTTTTGCAAGGTATAAAATGTGCCATTTTTGAAAACCTTTCCACAACCACAAAAATAGAATCCTTGCCATTCTTTGTTCTTGGCAGCCCCAAAACAAAGTCCATAGATAGATCAATCCAAGGAAAATCAGGAACAGGTAGAGGAGTATATAAACCATGTGGCATCACTTTTGATTTTGCCTTTTTACAAACAATGCAATGCTCACAATATTTATGCACATCATGTTTCATATGGGGCCAATAAAAATGCTCATGCAATATGTCCAAAGTTTTATGCACCCCAAAATGTCCCATTAATCCTCCCTCATGTGCCTCTTTCACAAGCAAATTTCTTATGGAACACTTAGGCACACACAATCTTTTTTCTTTAAACAAATATCCATTGTACCTATAATAACCATTTTGAGACACATTTTCACAAGCAGCATATATCTCAGAAAATTCAGCATCATGCAAATACATTTCTCTCAAAGTTTCAAGTCCAAAAATTTTAGTTTCAAGAGTAGAAAGTAATGCATGCCTCCTAGATAAAGCATCAGCCACTATGTTCCCCTTCCCCTTTTTATGCTTAATGACATATGGAAATTGTTCCAAAAACTCAACCCATTTGGCATGCCTTTTATTCAACTTCCCTTGTCCTTTTAAGTATTTTAGGGACTCATGATCACTATGAATTACAAATTCTTTGGGGAACAAATAATGCTGCCAAGTTTTCAAAGCACGCACTAAGGCATACAATTCCTTATCATAGTTAGGGCAGCCCCATTTAACTTCTCACTAAAATAAGCAATCAGATGTCCTTCTTGCATCAAAATAGCCCCAATGCCCACATTTGATGCATCACATTCAAGTTCAAAAGATTTAGAAAAATTGGGCAAAGCAAGAATGGGTGCATTAGTTAGCCTATGCTTAAGGGCAGCAAAGGCTTGCTCTTGTTTCTCTCCCCATTTGAAACTCACATGCTTTTTAACTATTTCATTAAGAGGTGCAGCCAAGGTGCTAAAGTCCCTAACAAACCTCCTATAGAAACTAGCTAAACCATGGAAACTTCTCACTTCACTCACATTCTTAGGCGTAGGCCACTCTTGAATGGCCTTAACCTTTTCCTCATCAACTTGCACTCCTTTTGCACTCACAACAAAGCCTAAGAACACTACATGATCAGTGCAAAAAGTGCATTTCTCAAGATTAGCATACAATTTTTCTGTTTTAAGCACAACCATAACAGCCCTCAAATGTTCAATATGCAAGTCAAAACTAGTGCTATAAATAAGAATGTCATCAAAGTAAACAACAACAAACTTGCCAATAAAATCTCATAAGACATGGTTCATTAACCTCATAAAAGTGCTTGGGGCATTAGTTAGCCCGAAAGGCATAACCAGCCACTCATACAAACCATACTTAGTTTTAAAGGCAGTTTTCCATTCATCCCCTTCCCTTATCCTAATCTGATGATACCCACTTTTTAAATCAATTTTAGAAAAATAACAGGCACCATACAGTTCATCAAGAAGGTCATCTAACCTAGGAATAGGGTGTCGGTACTTGACTGTGATGTTGTTGATTACTCTACAGTCACTGCACATCCTCCAAGTCCCATCCTTTTTAGGCACCAGAATCACTGGAACAGCACACAGACTCAAACTTTCTTGCACCAACCTTTTGTCATTAACTCCTCAACTTGCTTTTGTATTTCTTTGGTCTCTTGAGGATTGCTCCTATAAGCTGGCCGATTGGGTAAAGATGCACCAGGGATAAGATCAATATGATGCTCAATCCCTCTTAAAGGTGGCAATCCACTTGGACCCTCCTTTGGAAACACGTCCTTATATTCGTGCAAAAGAGACTCAATACTAGCAGGGGCAACATTTTTATTAGAGTTATCAGTAGTTAAAACATTTTTCTTGCAATAAAGTAAATAAAGTGGCTTGTTGGCAAGCAGTAGCTTCTTCACCTCACTTTCTTTTACTAAACAACTCTATTTGCTCTCCAGTGTTTCACTCAATCCACAAGTGTTTCACTCTTTCCTTTCCACTCTTCTTTTTATCAAGTGTTTCACTCTTTTTCTTTCCACTCTTCTTTTTATCAAGTGTTTCACTCTTTTGTGTGTCACTCATCTCTTTTCTCTCTTGCACTCTCTTTTCGCTCAATTTTATTTGATCCTCACACACCTCTCTAGGAGATAAAGGTTTGAGTACAATTTTCCTCCCATTATGCATGAAAGAAATCTTGTTTGTGAACCCATCATGAACAGCTTTGGTGTCATATTGCCATGGCCTCCCTAAGAGAATATGGCTTGCCTCCATTGGAACCACATCACATATCACTTTGTCATTGTATTGTCCTATGGAAATGTGCAGCTCCACTTGCTTGCTCACAAACATCTCTCCATCTTCACTAAGCCATTGGAGTTTGTATGGCCTAGGATGTAGCTTGGCCTCCAAATTTAATTTGGACACTAATCTAGAGCTAGCCACATTGGTGCAACTCCCTCCATCCACAATCAAAGAACATAGTTTCCCATTGATTGAACACCTAGAGTGAAAAATGTTCTCTCTTTGGGAATCATCAAGAGCTTGCATCTGAGTACCAAGCAACCTCCTAATCATCAATAAATCTCCTTCTTTGGCCTCCACAATGATCTCCTCATCTACCTCTTCCTCTTCCTCGGCTTCACTAGCTGAAGACGCACTAGTAATTTCTCCATTCTCCTTAAGTAACATAGTCTTCTTGGTTGGACATGCTGAAGCTATGTGACCTCTCCCCAAACACTTGAAGCATTTTATCTCACTACTCCTTGTCTTTTTAGGAGCCTCATTGGACTTGAATTGAGACCTTTGATGTGCAGCCTTGGTACTATTTGAAAAAGTACCTCCCTCCTTCTTATTTCTTTCATTCCAATCTGAAGAATTGAAATTAGAGGAACTCCTTCTTATGGCACCTTTTCTCTTAAGTTGCTGCTCCACTTTGGTAGCTTGATGTACCAAGTCTTCCAACTCCACATAATTTTGTAGCTCAACCACATCTCTAATGTCATTATTCAGCCCATTCAGAAAACGTGCCATAGTAGCCTCCCTATCTTCATTCACATTGGCTCTAATCAAAGACACCTCCACCTCCTTGTAATATTCATCAACACTCCTACTACCTTGCGTGAGTCTTTGAAGCTTGTTATGAAGGTCTCTATGATAATAGGAAGGAACAAATCTCCTTCTCATCAACCTTTTCATTTCAATCCATGTATCCACCAAAGGTTCTTCATATCTAAGTCGCTCCTTTTGCAATTGGTTCCACCAAATAAGAGCATAGTCCGTGAACTCCATGGCTGCCACCTTTACTTTCTTTTCTTCATTGTAATTGTGGCATGAGAACAACTGCTCAATCTTCATCTCCCACTCAAGATAAGCCTCTGGATCACTCTTCCCTTTGAAAGGTGGAATGTTAAGCTTCACTCCCTCAATTCTGTCTTCTCTAGCATCACCTTCATTATCTCTTCTCCTCCTTCCAACAATCCTCCTTCTACCTCTATCATCATCACGATGTTCTTGATTTTCTAACCGCTCAATTCTCTCATATAACTCCTCTGTATGCTCCCTCATCATTCTTTGCATTTGAGCTGTAATAGCCTCAACTAACAATCTGTTATTTCCCTCATCACCACCTGTTCCTGCCATAATTCAAGTAAAAAAAAATAAAAATTGAAAGGAATAGGACCTCACCACACTTCTCACGTGTTTGCACTCTTAGAGATGTATCACTCGTGTTTGTTGCTCTCAATTAGGCTTTTGTGTAAGGTTCTCTCTTGTCTTTTACCACTCAAGTGCTCTTGTAGGCTCTTAAATGGAATCACAAGTTTTTCAAACAGAATCCAATAACTCCAATATTAAATCACAAAACAACAAGAGGTCAAACAAAGAAAAACTCTAAGACAGTTTAAGATTCAAAAGAGACAAGCAAGAAAAGCTAAACAAGGATAAACACACTCAAATCAGAGGCCAAAACAAGACAAGAACAAACTAAAGGTTTTAAAGGACAAAATTAAACAAGTCACTGTTCTGATTTTTTTTTTTTTGTGCTTTTGTTTTGTTTTTTTTTTTAATCTGTTTTTGATGATTATAGATGAATAGACCAACTGGAAACACCTCAAACAAGTACTTTTTTTTAACAGCTCAACATGAAACTAACAAAGCCTAGAAGGATTAAAATGAAACAATTCTCAAGAACATCAAGAACACATGATGAACATTCTGCACCTTTTTTTTTTTTCACTAATCCAATTGTAGCATCAAACAAAGACAGAAATGGAAACTTAAACAAAAAAGAATGAATCAAACAAGGACTCAAAAATAAATTCGCAAGGTTACACCAGTCTGAACTCGTAAAAACAAATCACTGTATCTGAAGTTAGAAATTTCATATTACAACGTTTCCAAAACGATATGAAAATTGAGACTCTGAAATTCAGAAATGACACAAGAAACACCGAAATATGATACGTAAAACTTGAGATATGAACCAAAGAAAACTGACCAATTCTGACAAAATTTGAACCAGGCTCTGATACCAAATGATAAATCCCGAATTAGAAAGAGGAGGAAGAAAATTGGTTGGAGGCGCCACAAACAAGGAAGTTTGATAAGCCTATGAGATCACCACAAGAATGGGTGAATTCTTGATAAGATCAAATGGTTCAAGCAAGAACCCTAGGAGAGAAATCCTCACAGCTGAATAATTCTATTATTGTTTAATCCCCAATTTAGAATTGGTTTTATACATCCTGAGTTTATAAAGAGACTAACTCTTAATAAAGATAAAAACTTAGAAATAAAGAGCATAACCCACAAAGCTATCCAAGTGGTAAAATATTGTGAAAAACACCACTTGTCCTAAGTTCTAGTCCAAGCAAGAGTAATTTATATTTATTAATATTTTTTAAACTCGCTTACTAAGCCAAAAACTATAAGAAAAACTTAAGAATTAAAAAACCCAAAACCTAAGCAAATATGTCTCAAAACTAAGACCCATGTTATCATATGCAAGTATGGGAATCCTCCTCCATTTGGGCCTCTAGACATAGGATTAAAGCATTGTCCTTATGTCCCACATCCATTAGTTGTCTTGGAATGTCTTCATGAAACTTAGCAATTAGTTGCTTAAGAGCCTCTTGAGCCTTCCTAGCTCTTCCTCTTGTCATAGGTCCCCTAAGTCCTCCAATTGCCTTGTTGTCCTTGCCACTAGCCGTGCCCTCATCACTTTCTATAGAGTGTGGCGCCTTCTACCATTTTCTTTCTTGTCCACGTTTTTTTATTTTATCTATCTTCTTCTATTTTCTTGTCTTTTCTATTTTTGTCTTGTTAATTCTCTTGCTACTATTTTTCTGCACCATTTACATTAATTCTCTTATCTGTTTGCGCAAGTCTTATCTTCTACCTTTCTTCATTTTCTTTAATTCCTATAATTCTTGTTACAAGATAACCAACTCAAGGATGATCCGTAAAAACAATATGAATCCAATCAGTTAGTGAATCCTCTTCTAGTGAATCTAGTTCATCTAGTGAGGGTGAGAGTGATGGTGACCTCCCACCCCATGAGGGGGACCTTTTGATGGCTATGAGGCTTATGGGGAGTGTTTGTAAGGATAGGGATGAAACACAAAGAGAGAACATTTCTCATACTAGGTGCTTAGTTATGGAAAAATTATGTTCTTTGATTAATGATGGGGGGAGTTGTACTAATGTTGTTGGTGCTAGGTTAGTGGAGAAACTTGGCCTAAAAACCACCCCTCACCCTAGGCCTTGTAAGCTCCAATAGTTGAGTGAGAATGGAGAAATAGTTGTAGATAAGCAAGTTTTGGTGTGTTTCTCCATAGGTAAATATTTTGATGAAATTCTTTGTGATGTAGTCCCTATGGAGGCTAGCCATCTTTTGCTTGGTAGACCTTGGCAATATGATGGGGACGTTGTGCATAATGGCTTAACTAATAAATTCTCTTTTGTACATAAAGGAACAAAGGTTACCCTCACACCTTTGTCTCTAAGTGTGTTTTGTGAGGACCAAATAAAGATGAGATTGAAAAGAGAACGAGAGAAAAGAAGAGAAAGAAAAACAAAAAGATGGAGAGAAAAACAAAAAGAATAAAAAGAGAGAAAAGAGTGAAAAGAAAGATAAGAGTGAAAAGATAGTTGAGAGAAAAGTGGAGAGCTTGTTTATGAGAGCTAAAAAGGTGAAGAGAGTGATGCTTGTAAGGCAACCTATGTTTATGCTAATGCCTCATGATTTGTGTTTGTCTTCTATTGCTATGACTTTGCCTTTAGGTATTGAAGCCTTGTTGAAGGAGTTTGAGGATGCCTTTCCTAAAGACATTCCTCATGGCTTGCCTCCACTAAGAGGAATTGAGCACCAAATTGACCTCATTCCGAGAGCTTCACTTCCTAATAGACCCACATATAGGAGCAATCCAAAAGAGACTAAGGAGATTCAAAGGCAAGTGGAAGGGTTGATGCAAAAAGGATGGGTGAGAGAGAGCTTGAGCCCTTGTGCTATGCCCATTATCTTGGTGCCAAAGAAGGATGGATCATGGAGAGTGTGCATGGATTGTAGAGCCATCAACAACATAACCGTGAGGTATAGACATCCAATCCCTAGACTTGATGATTTGTTGGATGAGTTGCATGGTTCTATTTATTTCTCCAAAATAGATTTGAAAAGTGGTTACCACCAAATTATAATGAAAAAAGGTGATGAGTGGAAAACCGCTTTCAAAACTAAGTTTGGATTGTATGAATGGTTGGTCATGCCTTTTGGCCTAACCAATGCACCTAGCACTTTCATGAGACTTATGAATCATGTGTTGATACATTTCATTGGAAAGTTTGTGGTTGTCTATTTTGATGTATTTTGATATATAGCTTGACTTTGGATGATCATTTGGGCCATATTAGGAGTGTCTTGGAAGTGCTTAGGAAAGAGAGTTTGTATGTCAATAAGGAAAAATGCACATTTTGCACAAAACAAGTAGTGTTCCTTGGCTTTGTTGTGAGTTCTAAAGGTGTGCAAGTTGTTGAGGAAAAGGTAAAAGCTATTAGAGATTGGCCTACACCTAAAAATGCGAGTGAGGTGAGGAGTTTCCATGGTTTGGCTAGTTTCTATAAGCGATTTGTGAAAGACTTTAGCACACTAGCTTACCCCTTAAATGAAATTGTAAAGAAAAATGTGGGGTTTATGTGGGGGGTGAACAAGAGGAGGCTTTTAATAGCTTGAAAGATAAATTAACACATGCACCTATTCTTGCTTTGCCTAATTTTGCTAAATCTTTTGAGATCGCATGTGATGCATCGAATGTGGGGATAGGGGGTGTGTTGTTGCAAGAAGGGCATCCCATTGCTTATTTTAGTGAAAAGTTGAAGGGTGGTCATTTGAATTACTCCACATATGAAAAAGAATTGTATGCACTTGTGAGAGTTTTGCAAACTTGGCAACATTATCTTTTACCTAAGGAATTTGTGATACATAGTGATCATGAATCCCTTAAGTATTTAAAGGGCCAAGGCAAGCTCAACAAGGGACATGCCAAGTGGGTGGAGTTCTTGGAACAATTTCCTTATGTGATCAAGCATAAGTAAGGCAAGGCTAATGTGGTAGCCGATGCACTTTCTAGGAGGTATTCTTTACTTTCCATGCTTGAGACTAAGATGCTTGGGTTTGATCACATAAAGGAGTTGTATGTTTGTGATGATGATTTCTCTAATTTGTATGCTTTGTGTGAAAAAGTTGCTCATAATGGATTCTTTAGGCATGATGGATTTCTCTTTAAAGATAAAAGATTGTGTGTGCCTAAGAGTTCCTTGCGTGAATTGTTAGTTAGAGAGGCTCATGATGGTGATTTGATGGGACATTTTGGGGTTGCTAAGATTTTAGGCACTTTGCATGAACATTTCTTTTGGCCATATATGAAGCATGATGTGCATAAAATTTGTGATAGGTGCTTAGTGTGTAAAAAGGCTAAATCTTGGGTCGTGCATCATGGATTATATACTCCATTACCTATTCCTAACTCCCCTTGGATCGACTTATCCATGGATTTTGTGCTTGGTCTCCCAAGATCCAAGAGGGGAAAGGATTCCATTTTTGTTGTGGTTGATAGGTTCTCAAAGATGGTTCATTTCATACCATGCCACAAAGTGGATGATGCTTGTGCGGTGGCGGATTTGTTCTTTAAAGAGGTGGTGCGCTTACATGGATTGCCTAGGAGCATTGTGTCGGATAGGGATTCCAAGTTCTTAAGCCATTTTTGGAAGACTTTGTAGGGAAAGCTTGGTACTAAGCTTCTCTTTTCTACTACTTGTCATCCTCAAACGAATGGGCAAACGGAGGTGGTCAATAGAACTTTATCTCAACTCCTTAGGTGTTTTGTTAAGAAAATTTTGAGAACTTGGGAGGATTGTTTACCACATGTTGAGTTTGCTTACAATAGGGTTGTTAATTCTACTACTTCTTATTCTCCTTTTGAGGTTGTTTATGGTTTTAACCCTTTATCTCCTCTTGATTTGTTGCCATTGCCTAACATTTCTTCTATGATGGATAGAGATGGGCTTTCTAAAGCCACTTTTGTTAGGAACTTGCATGAGAAGGTGAAGGATCAAATTGAGAAGAAGATGGAACAATATGCAAAACAAGCAAACAAAGGGAGGAAGAAGATGGTGTTTGAGCCCAGTGATTGGGTTTGGGTACACTTGAGGAAGGAAAGGTTTCCTTCTAGAAGGAAATCTAAGCTTCAAGAAAGGGGAAATAGTCCTTTCCAAGTGTTGAAGTGCATTAATGACAATGCCTACAAAATTGACTTGCCTCTTGATTTTGGTGGGAGTAATAGTTTCAATGTTACTGACTTGTCTTTTTGTGATGTAGGTACCCATGCTCCAAATTTGAGGACAAATTCTCTTTAGGAAGGAGGGGATGATAGAGGACAAGTTTTAGATTAGGATTTCCTTATATTTTTTAAGCACTTTTATTTGGGGCCTTTGTTGGGCTTTAGTGGAGTTATTAGCTTTATTCTTTTTAGTTGACTATGTTTGGACCTATTATGACTTGTTTTGGGCTTGTTACTATTTGAGCCTTATTTTAGTGATAGTGTAAATAAGTCCCTATGGATACTTGGTAAACACTTTTGATGATTAAGAAATTGATAGCATTTTTGCTAAAAGAGTGTTCTCTCTAGGTTCTTGGATTGAACCATTAGATTCTTATCAAAGAACAATTTCTTTGTGGCGAATCCTCATTGACTCATCAATCATAAATTGATTGTTGCATCTTCTCCATTCCTTTTCTTTTCCATTTTCTCTTTTTCTTCAAATTTTGTTTTGTGGATTTAATTTGGGAAAATTTGAGGTGTTGAAAATTAAGATCCACCTTGGGGTTCATCAATAAGGTAGATAAGCCCCTTCGATAGCTCTATCATCCCCTCCTTCTTGGAAGAAATTTATCCACGAATTTAGCTCATTTATTCCTACATGGAAAAACGAAGCAAGTATTAGTTTTCAATAGAAAATCCTACATTTACAGAGACTTGAATTCCTGGAGAGGGAAAATCTCTTATATTATTTAAGGTTTAGTTTGCTAACTAACCTAGTGCTAGCCACATTAATACAACTACCCCTATCAACATTAAATAACATAAATTTCCTAGAACCATGCATCTAGTTTGAAATATGTTTTCCCCATGAACCTGATAGAAGTCTCGAAGAGGTTTAGCTATCTTGTTATTTATCTTTTAGGTTGTTTTTGTATTAGACCTTGTTCGACTTTTTGTGAACCTTTTTATGCAACTAAGTGTTGCTTAATTAGGTATCAAGTAGACCTTAGTTAATTTTAGTTTCTAGCTTATGTTTTAATTTTATTTGTATTAAGCCTTTTTGTTTGTTTGGGCCTTTATTAGTTTGATTGGGCCTTTTGTTAGTAATAGTATAAATAGATCTATAGGACATATTGTAAGAAACTTTTGATCATTTTGTGAATGTGATTAGTTTTGTGCTAATTGAGTAAGCATTGCTCCTCTTGATTCTTATTTTGAACCTTTAGATTTTTATCAAAGAATTCCATTCTTTGTCATGAATCCTCTTTGACTTATCAATCTTCGGATTGTGGCATCATTCTTACCATTTCTCACATTTTCCGCTTTTCTTTCCTTTAATTTTGGTTCTATTCTTGAGATCCATGGTACTGAATTTTATATCCATATTGGGTTTTCATCATTTGGTATTCAGAGTCAAATTCAACACCAATTATACATCTAACTGTGCCAAATTTCATGTTAATTTTGCACTGTAAATCGCTGATTTCGGGTTTGAAATCGCTAATTTTGCACAAATTTCCCAAAACCATGCATCTAGTTTGAAATATGTTTTCCCCTTGAACCCCATCATTATCCTTACATTGAATACCCAACAACCTCCTACACATCATCATTTCCCCATCTAGAAGTTTAGTACCACATCCACTATAATTATCACAAGAGGTATTACATAAGCTAATAGAAGATAACTCACTAGTGACAACCCCTTTCTCCCTCAAGACCATGGTTGTCTTGTTTGGACAATGTAATGCAATATGTCCTTTACCCAAGCATTTAAAACATTTAGTTGAACTACTTTTAGAAGTAGAAAGAGTACTAGGTTTAGGAACATGTTTACCACTTGGAGACTTCAAACCTTGTTGCTTAGGTGAGGAAGATCCCTCCTTCTTGGACTTGTCCTTACCACTAGAAGAATCATAGTGATAGGACTTCTTATAAGAATGCTTCCTCTCAAGTTGTCTCTCCACCTTGTTGGCATGGTGCACTAGGTCCTCCAAGCACTCATAGTGTTGCAACTTTACTTGGATGTCTCTATTAAATCCATATCAAAACCTTGCCATGGTGGTTTCACCGTTCTCTTGCACATTGGCTCTCATCATAGCCATTTTCATCTTTTTGTAATACTCATCAACAATCTTGCTTCCTTGAGTAAGTTTTTGTAGCTTGTCTTGAAGGTCTGTTTCATGAAAAGATGGCACAAATCTAGTTCCCAACAACTTTTTCATGTCTTGCCAAGTATAGATCATTGGTCTTCTTCCCCAATCAATGTCTTTTTTCATTTGATTCTACCATACCAATGCATATCCTTCAAATTCAATGAAACCAATCTGATGGAAACCTAGGAGGCCTAAGTTGATGGAGACCTCAGAGGCCCAAGAGGAGACCCAAAGTAAAGCAAAGCTTAAAGAAGAAATACAAGGACTTGGGAACCACGACAGGATTAAGAGATAAGAAGGCTAATAAAGCTACTTTGGATAAAAAGAATTGAACAACTTATTCTCACTCAAGTTTAATTTAGAAGGAGGAACACTTAAGTTGATCCAATTAGTCCAAGTTGATGAAGAGCCCAATGGGCAGAATACTTTGATTAACTATCACTGTATAATTGGACCTTTAGTGTTCCTCCTTCTAAATTAAACTTGAGTGAGAATAAGTTGTTCAATTCTTTTTATCCAAAGTAGCTTTACTAGCCTTCTTATCTCTTAATCCTGTCATAGTTCCCAAGTCCTTGTATTTCTTCTTTAAGCTTTGCTCTATTTTAGGTCTCTTCTTGGGCCTCTGAGGTCTCCATCAACCTGGGCCTCCTAGGTTTCCATCACAATCTAATCTTCTTTTCATCACTAAAATCATAGCATGCAAAGACTAGCTCCACTTCTATCTCCCATTCAAGATACAGGTCCGGATCACAACTACCTTGAAATCTAATACTAAATGATGAATCCCCAATTATGGATCTAAAAATTCAGCACCATAGATCTCAAGAACGGAACCAAAATTGAAGGAAAGATAAAAGCGGAAAAGATAAGAAATGGATAGAACGACGCCACAATCCAAGGATTGATAAGTCGAGAAGGATTCACCACAAAGAATAGAATTCTTTGATAAGAATCAAAGTTTCTAAGCAAGAACCATGAGGAATAAGCCTCTCTCAATTAGCAAAAGCTATTCAAATTCAATAATGCCAAAAGTTTTCCTTACATGAGTCCTAAGGGCCTATTTATACTATCACTAATAAAAAGGCCCAATACAATTCATAGTAGGCCCAAACAAAGCAAACTAAAACATAAGCTAGAAACTAAAAAAAACTAAAGTCCACATAGCACCTAATTAAACAACACTTAGGTGCATACACAAGATCTACAAGAAGCTCAACAAGGCCCAATAACAAAACATCCTAAAAGACAATTAACAAGATAGCTAAGCCCCTCCTAGACCTCTATTAGCATTGCTCCTCTTGGTTCTTGCTTTGAACCTTTAGATTCTTATCAAAGAATTCTATTCTTTGTAGCGAATCCTCCTTGACTTATCAATCTTCCGATTGTGGCGTTGTTCTTACCATTTCTCATCTATTTCATTTTTTCTTTCCTTCAATTTTGGTTTCGTTCTTGAGATCCATGATACTGAATTTTATGATCCACTTTGGGGTTATATCACATTTACAACAATAAGTATGCAAAAATATTGAATTATTTGTGCAAAAATGACAAACACGTGATCCTACACACCTTTAGAAAGGAAAACTTAATAGTTTATAGATTCATACAAAAGTTACTTTTACATTAAAAGAGTGCACAAATCATGTACTTAATTAATTAGTGATGAAATTTTAATTTCAATAGAAGAATGAGGACATTACATATGGAACTCTAAAGAAAGAAACTCGGATATGATGATTTCAAGAACCAATCATCTAGAAAAAAAACCCGTAAGATTTTTTGAGAAAAAGAAGAGATTTTAAAAGATTGCTAGCATATTATATGAATAATATAGTTTGTTTAGATAAACTTTTCCATAAACACTTATAGATAAAGAAAATAAAAAGGTAAAATCAAGGTCGTATTTAAAAATTATGAGTAAAGCAAAATTTACATTCAAATATTGACTTAATATCATTTATCAATTTTTTTGTTTTTTCTGTCAATTATAAAATTATTTGTCAAGTTTTATAAGTAAGTACTTCTAACATTTCACTCTTAATATATAAAATGACAATTAAATTCATTCAATCTATTTTTTGACATACGAAATCTTATATAAGATTTGAGTAATTTTAATTTTAAAACATAATTTTTCAACAACAACAATAGTTACAAGTATTGTCAATATAACAAGTTAGAGGCAATGTATGCATGTATTTGAAAAAATATATATATAATTTTTTGTTTTAGTGTAATACTTTTAGTGGATTATGAATTTCTTTTGTATATATTTCTTACAATATTATTTTTAAAAACAAATCAAGATTAATATAATATTTTTTTTTCAGTTCATCCTCATCCAAATTTTTTAACTTTAGAACTTAAATAAAAAATTAAACGTGATTTCATATTTTAAAAATTATTTAAATCGACTTTCAATTAAAGATGTAAATAAATGTAATATTTATACAAAATGATCAATACAAAAATAGTTTTTAGTTAACTAGGTGATCTTATCATCAACATATTCACCAAAAAAATCACTTTTATATTTCAATCATGTAACACCCCCAAAACATGAACATTAGAAATAAAGTTATATGGATATTTCTTTTATGGTAATAGCCTTTATGATAAATACTCATAGATGCCTTAAGTGTTAATAATAATAGTTATCCTTATATTAGAATATTACAGAAATAGGATAACGGGACCTAGATGGGGAGCTAAAGCCCAAGGCAGGCCAAAGCCCACTAAGCCCAACACACACAGTTTTTATATGAGAAGGAAGGGGAAGCTAGGAGAGAAAGAGAAAAGAAAAGAGAAAAAAGAGAGAAGAAGGAGAAGAAGAAAGGAGAAGGAGAAAAGGAGTAGAGATCCCCAAGCCCAGAGCTCATCTTCGTGCATCTTGTAACACCCTAGGGGGCATTACCTTAACTATGCCTAAATTGCTAGGATATAGAAACTTTGAATATAAAACATCAGAGATATAAGCGAAAACTTAAATATAATTCTAATATAAAACTTATTACAAACTCTTGGCACAAGGTTCCGTACATCACATAAAAGAAGGATACATGAAACTAAACAAAAACTCCCGTGCATTGGGAGGTTTAGAACTCAAACATCTTCTCCACTCTCTACAAGCGTCTCCAAGCTCCTCCTCGAGTATATCCTTCTACTAAACCTAAAAAGATATAAACTAAAGAGAGTGAGACAAAATGTCTCAATGAGTGCTATGGTGACTCTAAGGTAGGCTGACTATTCTATCCCAGAATCCTCCCTTAACTTGTATAGTTTTACCTTTCACTGAACTCCCAAATTCTTACCTTTTAAATTCTTAACCTCACAACTATGCCTAACTTAGGACTTGCTAATCTTTAATAGGCCTGAGCCTCAGGTCTTTTGACCAATACTGATCCTTCACATTAAACAACTCTCCTTCCAACATTTAATTGGGGTTTCACTTTCTCTATTACTTTATCTAGACAATTTACTTCCTATGACACTAAGTGAGGACTGATCTTTCCTTTCCTTACCTTTCTCTTTTCTTGCCTTTTCGGGACTTGTACATAAACTCTCTTTGGGGCAAACCCCTTGTATACCAATTGGGTAGCAGCTTTCATGAACTACGTCCTCATTAAGCACATAGGTTCCCTCAATTTGGCTTAACTTAATCTATCTATAACTAGGCATACACATCCGCATACACATGATAGAGTCATTAGACATGCCTCAGACTTTATATCATACATCGTATAGTTTCCTCCTAATTTCATACTTATATCTTGCTCTGACCTGAGCGACCTATGGTCATGTACTTATATTCATCTCCGACCCGAGCGGTCCTTTGTCTTGTATTTATATCCTACTCTGCCAAAGTAGTTGGACCCCCTTCTATACAGTCTTACGTGTTTCCTTATATGGGGTTCTTCATTATACTCACACAATACAACACAATGCACAATCACAAGGATAATACTACAACTACACAATCATTCATACAAACATAGCAATACATCAAATAATGCCACACATACAAGGAAAACAATAAATGAAAGCATCAAACAAAACAACTTTTTCCTTGGAGTTGGAACAGTCATATGTTGTCCAAAGGGTCTCACTTAGCAAGAGCCTTGGTCGCTCAACACCACTCCACTTTTCTTACCAAATTAGCTCTTTAGAAACATTTTCGCTCAGTGAGGACTTTCTTTACTCAACGAGAGGCCGCTGGATTACAAACCCAGAAACTTATGCTTCTTGCTCAATGAGTCTCCCACTTGCTGAGCGAACACTCATTCTAAACCCAGAAATTCATACTTCGCTGAGTGAGACTAGTGCTCGCTTAGCGAGATCTAGGATTCTACAGTTTGCAGCCCTTTGTGAATCTACATTCCCAGGGCCACACTTGGCCCCCAAACAGTCCAAAGCATACCAAATCATTCCTAGACACTTACATCATCTTTCTAACTGAATAAATTGCTCACTAAATCCTTCAATCATATAAATCTCTCAAAAACCAACAAATCTCCTTCCTAGTGTTCAACAAGTGAAAAGAGGGAAAACATACAATCAAAGGGGTTGGCAAAGACAAAGGGGGAAGCACTCAGCTCTGGGGATTGTCTAAGTCTGAGCTTTGGAGTCAGTTCTCTTATCTTTGGTCTCCTCCTCCTCTTTCTCTTCTC
Organism: Spatholobus suberectus; assembly: GCA_004329165.1. Taxonomy (NCBI): domain Eukaryota; kingdom Viridiplantae; phylum Streptophyta; class Magnoliopsida; order Fabales; family Fabaceae; genus Spatholobus; species Spatholobus suberectus. The sequence continues at coordinate 49,452,724 of CM014729.1, read as the reverse complement.
TTCATTCTCTCTTCCTTTCTTCTTTCTTCTTTCTTTTTCTCTTTTTTCTTTTCTCTTCTACCTCTCCCTTTCTTATATAGCCTGCGCGTGTGTGCGGGGTCTAGTGGGCCTTCAGCCCATCTTGGGCCTAAAAGTCCCATTTAGGGTCCTATTATCCTATTCCTGTAATATTCTAATATAAAGGTAACTATTATTTAATACCTTTAGGAATTCTAGACTATAATTATATTCTTATTTCTATTACCCAAAATTGGATATGTTACACATCCTTGAGGTGAGTGCTTCCTCGTTGTCCTTCCCTACCCCTTGGATTGGTGTTTGTCTCCTTTTTTCCTTGTTTTGAGTTTGAACCCTAACAAAAGGGGATTTTGGGATTTTCATAGTTTTGTATGAGATGATTTGTTTAATGTTGGGTTGATGTTTAGAGGCATTAAGAATTATTTTTGAACCATTTAGGATGAATTTGTACCTTTGGGGTGGTCATGGTTGGCTTGGAATGCACAAAAATTGCATTGTGGCTAAGCAAAAATTGTACTTTTGCTGAGCGAGAAAAAGTCTGGCTCAACAAAACTACCTCTAGAGATAGGTCTGGAAACCTCGTGTAGGCTTGCTAAGCGAGAGTACACCTCGCTAAGTGAAAATGCGACTCCAGAAGGGGTGTTTTTCATTTGCTTAGCGAGACAAACATTGGCTAAGTGAAAAGGGCCCCAAGAACTAAATCTGGAAGCCTTATGCCCAATCGCTGAGTGAAATCTTCATTCGCTAAGCGAAGATATACCCCTAGAATGTGAGGTTTGGTGTGGTTGCACCCTTGTTTTCTATACTTGTTTTTGTATGTTTACTATTGGTTGTTATGTTGTGTTGCAATGTTTGATGATGATTGCTTGAGTAGTTGTAGTATATTGCATTCATACAACTGTTGCATATGCCTGAAATAGTTTGTATGTAACGATAAACCCTATGTAATAAGACATTTAAGATACTTAAGACACAATCATATGCCTCTTTAGCAAAGGTGGGGATTTTCCTTTAAGTTTATGAAAGGTTTTCATGAAAGGAAAGGTTTTAAGAAAGGAATACATTTTTGAGAAAAGCATATGTTTTCATAAAAAGATGTTTTAAAAGGAAAGCTATGCTTTCAAAGAAAAGTACCTCCTTAGTAACGTTAGGACTTCCCCGGTACCAGTCATGTCTGAGTCACACCCTTGACATCTTATGGTGTGCAAAGTGAAATGAGGATTTCGAGGTTACTAAGGAAAGATGAGGTTATATACAACTCTAGATGAGTTGTAAGAGAAGGGCTAGGAGGCCCTCGATGTCATGGGAAGGAACTATCATCCTTCAGATACTAGGGGAAAAATAACGTTCTTCCTTAATGAAAGAACAGGTTCTTTAAGAACACAGAGGGGAACTCCTTCGATAACGAAAGGTAGTTCAACCACTTGGACTGGTGGTTGGTTAAAAGGTCATAGCAAAAGGGACACCTCTTGACGATTAGAGCTCAGCTCAAGAAAAGACGAGAGACTATCAAAACCTATTAATAAATATAAGAAGAACCACATTGAGTGGAAACAAAATTGGGATGTGTATAATGTGAAACCTGTGTATGGCATGTGTGTATGCTTTTGGCATTAGAGTAGATGGTGAGTTGCAAGCCCAGTTGCTAGGCAAAAGGAGAAAGGTTAACCTATGCAATAGGCGAGAACATGTGTAGGATGTGTAACGACCCAACCGTCGCTACTCAACAGCAACACTTAACTCTGCTAACTCATATAAGCATAAATATAATCAACTTTTGCACATAAATGGAATACAACAACTTAAGAGGTAATTCCATCTTTCCTGTACCATACATACCATGTCTTTACAACTTTTACAAATAAAAAGAATAGGGGATAACACTAGGCCATATCAAATGAGACAATGCCATCTGCTCCCACACCATAAGACGTGATCATCACAGTCACACTAACACAACAATAGCAACAGGGCAACCAACGACAAAAAAAAAAGGCAAGGGTAAGCTTACAAAGACAACGATATATCATATGATTAAGGAATTTATCAACAATTCTCGACATTCCATCACATGCATACAGCACACCATTAAATATCAAGTATTCTCAACATCCATGCACATGTATACATGACATACATCCATACAGCAAGGGATTCTAAACTTAGAACCCCACGTTACCATAATTCCATAACAATTATGTTAATGCATTATGACATGACTCTCGAGAGATTCACAACATCTCAGGCGATCAGCCAAGTCTCACCCTCTACCATGGTCTGTCTAATATGATCCAGATTGGATTCATGTTGTTTCTACGGATCGTCCTTGAGTTGGTTATCTTGTTTAACGAAGTATAGACAAAATAAGAAGATGAAATAGCACAAAGAGTAAAGTTTGAAGTAATGACCCTAAAATTGAAAATAGAATGGAAAAGAAATGATAAGTATATGAATTAAAAATAAAAAGACAGGAAAAGGAAAGGAGATGGCAAAAGGCGCCACACTCTATAGAAAGTGATAAGCCAAGCGAAGATTCACCACAAAGGTATAGAAACCTTTGATAAGAACCAAGAAAGGTTCAATCTAAGAACCCCAAAGAGCAGCCAATGCTCTACTCACACTCACAAATGAGTAAACCTCAATATTATTCAACTCTGTCAAATGAGAGGGATTACATCTCTATTTATAGAGTTTATTCTAAAGAGGCTAGCCCTAATTCTAAAGAACATAAACAAGGGCCCAAAAAAGCTTAAGGCCCAAATTGCAATTTAAATTCAATTCAAAAGCAACCTAATCTAGGATTTAAACTTGGGCTCCTAATTAGCATTAAACTAGCCCATTTATTACAATTAAAATATGATCTAAAAACATTTAAATTGAATAAAATTCAGGTTGCAAGTCCATGGTTGGTGCATTATTAAGTCCCCTAAGTTGGGCCTTCTTCAACTTGAATTAAGTGCACCATCTTGGGCTATCTTCTCCCTTTTTGGGGCTTGATCTTGTAGTGTGTTGATCACCTCCAAATGTTCCTTGGCTCTCTTTACTCTTCTCCTTGTAGGTATTCCTAGCCCAATCATATGATCGTCTCCTTTAGTTTTTTTCTTCTTGGGCCCTTTTGACCCAATTAAGGGTTCTTTCCTCTTAGTTCTTTCCTTTCTTCTTGAATGCCCTTCTTGATCCTCATCACTATCCAAGCACCATTTAGGGATTGTCAAACTCTGATCTACGGATTAAGCTTAGTGGTGTATCGAGATAAGTGTATGTGGGTGGTGGCTCACCATGACTCAAGGCCTGCACCGCCCTAGCCCCCTGCAGAATCGCCCCTCCACTTATCCCCAAAGGCCCATCTTTAAGACCTCACGTCTTATCCAAGCACTAGGTTGGAGGCCCATTTGAGCTGTAACTCTTGTCAATCATCCAACTTACATGTTTGCCCGCACTACGACATGAGGCCCATTACACAGCCTTAACCAACAACATATGTATGAAATGCATGTATTACAACACCACACCCACTCAACAACAACAAATCAACATATGTGTGTGTGTATGTGTGTATGCGTGTGTGTAGCAACACAACATTAGTCTCACAACGCCATGTGGGCCCGACCAGCACAACACGTGGTCTACAACCACTACCAACACCATGCAGGCCCAATCCAGCCTCAAGCATAGTCAACAGGTAAGGCCCTATCCAAGTAGCCCATCCTCCGTGAGAAACCTCACACAACGATTCCATTCTCAACTAGTGGAGGTCCTATCCGAGCAACCTGCCACTCCAAGGCCTTATCCAAGCAACCCACATCCCATGGGTAAAACCCAAGCAACAACATTTACGACAAGTGGAGGTCCTATCCAAGCAACCTGCCACTCTTCCCACATTCTCAACCTTAGACTCACACTAGGAGTCCTTCTCAACTATGTTTCACACAACTACACTTTCAAAATTGATCAACTGCAGATGATGAAGATCAAGAAAGACCTTTAAGAGGAGAAGGAAGAGCTAAAAGGAAAGAACCCTCAATTGGGCCAAGAGGACCTGAGAAGGGAAAGGCTAGAAAAGGGAAGTCGATGATTGGGTTAGGAATACCTGTGAAGGGAAGAGTAAAGAGACCTAAGGAGCATCTAGAGGTGATCAATATCTTACAAGCTCAAGCCCAAAGTTTGAAAAGAAAAGCCCAAGATGGTGCACTTGATCAAGTGGAAGAAAGTCCAACCTAGGGAACTTAATAATGCACCAACTATGGGCTTGCAATTTGATATTTTATTTAAATGTTTTTTTTTACTATTTTAATTCTAATAAATGGGCTAGCCTGATGATAACTAGGAGCCCAAGTTTTAATCCTAGGTATTTGAATTTAATTTAAGTTGTAATGAGGGCCTTAAGCTTTCTTGGGCCTTTGCTTATGTTTCATTAGAATTAGGGTTAAACTCCTTGGAATAAACTCTATAAATAGAGATGTATCCCTCTCATTTGGATGGAGTTGAATAATATTGAAAATTTTCTCATTTGTGAGTGTGAGTAGAGCATTGGTTCCTCTTTAGGGTTCTTTGATTAAACCTTTCTTGGTTCTTATCAAAGGTTTCCATACCTTTGAGGCGAATCTTCACTGGACTTATCACTCTCTATAAAGTGTGGCGTCTTCTGCCATTTTCTTTCCTTTCCACGTTTTTCTATTTTATCTATCTTCTTCAATTTTCTTGTCCTTTCTATTTTTTATTGTTAATTCTCTTGCTACTATTTTTTTCTGTGCTATTTACATGAATTCTCTTATCTATTTGTGCAAGTCTTATCTTCTACCTTTCTTCATTTTCTTTTATTCCTATAATTCTTGTTACAAGATAACCAACTCAAGGATGCTCCGTAAAAATAGTATGACTTCGAATCAGGATCATATCAGCATAACACTACATTCGCTCAGCAACCCACATGCTCGCTCAGCAAAAACCTTCCTTATAAAGGACCAACTTCCCCTGAGAAGTCTTTTCGCTCAGCGACCAAGAGTTTCGCTCAACGACAACTAGAGTTGCTCAGCGGATTTGTTCTAAGGACTTTCCCTAAACCTCCATCGCCAACATTTTGCTCAGCGAGTCACCTATTCACTCAGCAAATAGCCATTCTAGAGAATGACCAGAACCTGCACCCACTCCTCGCTCAGCAAACATGTTGTTTGCCTAGCGAACCTCTTGCAACAGAGAGCACCACTCTTTAAGGCCCCAAATTCGCTCAGGGAGCCCAGTATTCTCTCAACAAATTGCTTCCAAGCATTTTGGAATGCCCACACTCGCTCAGCGAGCTATGTACTCGCTCAGTGAACACTATTCTGGAAATTTTCCATATTTCCATGAACACTCGCCCAGCAAACTAGATTTCACTCAGCGAATTCCTCTTACCCTTTAGCCATTTCTACCACTCAAGAACACTCGCTCAGCGACACGATGGGTCGCTCAGTGAATCATCATCCCGACAGCGTCACTTTAGTCTCAAGAGCATTCTCGCTCAGCGAGACCCTTAGTCGCTTGGCGACTATCAAATGACAGAACTAGCAATTCTCATCGAAAAGCCCAAAAATCCAAACTTTCTACTCACTCATGTCCCAAATCGACTCCATAGAGGTTGAATACAACCACACAACAGCCCACAACAACATACTCAACACATTCAACAATCCATACAACATTCCAACATGAATCAACCACGAAATCAAGGAAAACCCATTTCCAACACATTGCCACAAAACTCAGCCAAATCATGCGTTCTAACACAAACCACAGCAACATACATACACTACCATGCTCATACAACATATATTCAACTAAAGTAAACTTCCCTTACCTCTTGGAGCTTCTGAAAATCTGAATTTAGGAGAACAGGGGAAGTGTGAGAAAACAAGCTCTTGAGCCAAACCTTCGAGAAATCTACTCTTCTAAACATAAGGAAACGAAATCGAAGCTTGGAATCTTGCTACAGTCTTGGTGGGTTGAGGTGAGATTGAGAGAATGAGAGAGTTTGAGAGAGTGTGAGGGAAGAGAAATGGGAGAATGAGAAAGAAAGGGGTCTTTATGTCTTAAAACCCTCCTTGGGCCTCACAAAGGCTTTGAGTCCACTAAAGCCCATGGTCTGTCTAATCACTCTCCAAACCTTACAACTGACTCAATATTGTTGTTTCTCTCAACAACCCCTATGAACAAAACCAACACTCTCACCTTGGCTCAAGAACATTTTCCTCAAGTTCCCTAAATTCAAACAGGAATTCCAAAACAACCAACACAAAACAACACTCATACAACACAACTTATTTATTTGTTTTAATCACCAATATCACTTCCACTTTTTGTTATTAAAGCACTAAATCAAATATTAAGAAAACACAACATTACAGGATATATGCTACCCAAAGTAACAATTGAGAGGATGTGTCCCTAAAGAAAGGTTAAAGTCCATAATTAAGGTTAGATGTTTTGGTGCATTGGTAGCCTAGGTTTGGCCAAGGTGGTCAACTCTAGGAGTCTAAGTAAAGATTGAGGCATTATTCAATGGGGTAGCAACAATAATATATTTAATTAATAGTTGTCAGATTGAGTATTAAATGAGAATATGAGACTTGAGTTAGATAACAATAGTCCCTAGAAACCCTTAAGAAGAGGAACCACAAGAGTATAAGGAATGAATCTCTACAATATGGTAGGAATTAAAACACAATTAACGTAAAGAACCTAGGGTTTATTCTAAGTTATACTACACTACCCTTGACTTGGTATGAATCTATACTTCCCATTAGTGGATAATAGTTCTTAATAGAACCTGGAAAGTGACTGGGATTACATATACCTCATCAACATCATCATATGGTACAGTCCTCATCATCATTGAGGAGAATAATAGTCAAGATATCCATTTATAAAAGTATACTCTCAAAACAATCCTAGAATACTGAGTAGTTGTCAAGGTTATCAATCTTTGTCAAGTGAATATCTCGGCTTGAGGGTGCTACCCTAGCCATTAGGACCTTCACCACTCGATGCTTACCCCCAAGACCTCTACAAATAGGTCCCTACCTTTCATTCCTCAACGTACCAAACTGTTGCATCCCTAGCAGGGTGCCATGCTACTGTATGTCACTTGCTTTACATTACTCACTAACCTATCAATTCCTAACTTCACAAGCAGAGGTTTTCCTGGTCTCATTTAATTTGAGCACCAACACAATCAACATTTTTACCTTATATTGTAGAAATTGCACACTACCAAAATTTTAACAGAGTAATAATTTAGTAATTATGTAAAATTTTAGCAGAATAACAATGTAGTAATTATAATTTAATTACTAAAATTTTAGCAGAATAAAAACTAAATAAATATATTTTAATTTTCTAAATTTGAGTAGAATAACAACATAACAAGTATAATTTAATAATTTAAATTTGAGCATAGTAACAACTTAGTAATTATGATTTAATAATTTAAATTTGAGTAATTTAGCAATTATAATTTAATAATTTAAATTTGAGCAGAGTAACAACTTAATAAAAATTAAAGTTTAGCATCAAACATAAAATGTAATGTTAATAGTAATTAAAATTATGCCTAAACGGGTTTAAGAAAAAACCCTTTCTACCAACATACAAAATAGCAATAATTTAGAACCAACCCCACTCCCCCCATTACCTCTAAGGTGTTGATGAAGAGGATGGAATTGTTGATGCAAAGCTCCTAGGAAAAGAACTTAAGAGAACTTTACTAGTTGTTGGAAAACTAGTAAAATTTTAACATAAAAATAAAGTAAAAGAAAAAATTTTCTAGAGAGAGAAACTCTCTAAGAATTTGCTAACTTGAGAGACTGGAGGATGTGTGAAAAATGTCCAAGAAACATGGGTATTTAGGTGGGTTAGGTGTCCCTAAAACGACATAAGCAATGATGCAATAAAACCTATTTTTAATTTCTTTTTAATTAATTTTAGGGACACATAACCCAAATAGGTGCTTAGGTTGGGGACATGCTCCACCAGTTGTCCCAAGCTTCCATGTGTCAATTTTTATCTGCAGGTGAATTAATCAATACCCATAAAATTGCCTAAACTTGAAAAATTAGCTTTAATATCAAAAGAATGCATTTTACTTCAAAACTTGACAAATACATTATTTTTCATCAAAAATAAATTTCTAATAATAAATTTTAATTTTTATTAATTTATTTCAAATTATATGTATTTATTTTGTATTTTTAAGCTAGAAAATTCATAAAAAATTCATTTTAATTCAATAAATATCAAAATTTTTATGAAAATTCTAAAATTAAATATTTTACCCATATAAATAAACTAAAATTACCATTTTCACCTTTTTTGGATGTCAAACCAATACCAGCTAGGCATAATAGACACCTAGGGACATTTTGGTCATTTTACACAAAAATTCGAGAAAATTCTCAGAAAATTTCCAAAATTATATTTTAATATATATGACATAATTCCAAGCTCAAATTGATATTTTAATATCAATTGAATCTTTTTATTATGTCAATCCTTAATGCTTAGAAATATGGATAAAACTATCATTTTTTAATTTCTCTAGGCTCCGGCTCGAAAAAATTATTAAAAATCATGATTAAATAGCTCTTGAGATTTTGAGCGTAATGATGGAGATCAGAATTTTTAAATTTCTTCCCAATTTTTCAAAATTATGTTGTCAAATATTAGAAAAATAGTTAAAAAATTGCAATAGGATTATTATATTTTTCACTATTTTTCTTTCAAAATAAAAATTTTATAATGAAAGATACTTAGTATTAAATTTTTAAAATATTTTGAGGTCAAAAAGTCTCTAGTTGGTTCCCGCAATCAACTACGAGTATGTTTGTCATTTTTGAAAAATTATCTCAATAAATTTCCAAAAAAATTATAAAATTATTATTAATTATTTTAAGTATATTGATGACTTAAAAATAAATTTTAAACACTTCTATCTATTTTTGTCTATTAATTCTATTATTTGACTTTTTAGGGACAAAACAATCATTTTACTAATTGTTGGGCTTTGTTCATCAAAATTTATTAAAAATCTAAACTAAGTACTATTTTCTAATATTAACATAACCTTAGGGATCAAATTTTTGAGATTCCCATATAATAATTAAGAAAACAGTTTAAAAGGCAAAAGTAGGGGTGTTACACTTAGCGCACTCACTGAGATATTATGTCTCATTCCTTCAAGTTTTTATGTTTTTACAGGTTGAGCATGTGAAGCCCTCTTTGAAGTAGTTTGGAGCATGGAGCTTGGAGCTGCTGTAAGAGGAAGAGTTTATAGTTTTAAACCTTTCAATGTGTGGAGTTAGTTTATGTTTTATGCTGACTTTTTGTTCATGTGTTGTATGGCACATAGGTGCCAAGAGATTTTTATTAGTTGTTTTAAGTATGTTCATGTAATCAATGTTTAAGTTTTAGTTTTCACGTAGTTTCTAAACTTCCATGTTATAGAAATATAAGCAAACAAAAGGTTATACTAATTTCAATAGCCTTAATTTTTTTAGGGAGGGGATAGGTAGAGTCCAAAATAGATGTAAAATAATTTTCTTAACTTTTTTTTAAATAAGATTACACTTAAATGATTTACAACAACACTTATATCCATATCTTAAGATTATGTAGTCTTATTAATAAAAATAGTAGTAAATAATATATCATATGATAACAAAATTTATCAACTAATGATTTAAGTAATTAATAAAATTTAATAAAAAAATGAGAAAAATTTTGAGGTCTTAAAATAGTTGGAATTAGGAGCCTAAGGCAAGTGCTTCATTGGCTTTGTGCTTCACATGGCTCTGGGTAAAATAAATTAAATTTCTCTCATAAACTAAAATCAATTTATGTACTTAACTTTTGTAAAATCCCTTTTCATTTAACTTCTTCAAAAGTTGAAGTATATAAGTTGATTTTAGTTTAAGAAAGAAGCTCAATTCATTTTACTTTCTTATTTTATTCTCTTATAAATGCTTATGAATTTATCCAAACATGACTTGTGATTTTTATTTTTATTAGTTTCTATGTAGTCCTTCCCCTGCTTCCCTGTGTGTCCAAGATCTATATAAATCATGAATGCTTTTCTTTCCTATTAATTAGTAGATAGTTATGGAAAGGTAGACGTTGGGTACAGATGAGTAGATCAAATAGTTACTGTAACACTAATTATTTTCCTAATGTGTTTTAAGTGTTCGAAAATAATTACAAGAATAATTTAAATTTAATATCATGAAAAATATAATAAATGAATATTTGGTGATTTTTGGTGCAAGTTTTAGTAGAAGATTCTATCAAAATTGGGATTGTCTTATGAATTGACAGTGTAGGAGTACACTATAAAAATGAGCAAACAGTTAGAAGTCTTATGAATTTATTTATGGTTAGTCAATTCAAATCATAATTAAATTTTTGTGCAAGCTGTACTGTTAGTTGGGTATTGTTGATTGAAATAATGGTATTTTAATCTGGTTCCTTATAATGTTCATGTTTAGGAATTCTAGGAGCTGAGAAAATTTCTCTGAGCCATTTATTTTTATATATAAGTACCTCTGACTAATTTTAAAGAAAAAAATTATTTGCTGGTGAGTTAGTCATTTTTGAATCCCAAAAATATTATGAAATGTTTTGAAGAGTTTAGTAGTGATCGGAGACATGTTAGTAGAAATCTCACCCATTTCCCTTCCTCTTTCTCAAAACCCACATGTAGACCACCCATCCCCTCTCCATTCCTTCATTTCCCTTCTTTTTCTCTCAAGAAAACTCTCCTACCCTCTCTTATGGTCCAACTTTGGTTCCCTCTTTCAAGAGTAGAATTTTCCTCTTTTGGGCTAATGGTGACCAGTTGGTGTGGTGCTTCTCCCTTTGGCTCAAGAACTCTATTTTCTTTCCACTCCCTAGAAGCCCTTACCTTGTGACTACTTTGAGGTAAAGGAAACTTACTATTGGTTGTTTCTATGTTAATGGTTGTTGGTATGTTGATATTATGTTTTGAAAACGATTGAATCTCGGTTGGGTGTTGCCATGTATGGTGCTTTTGGTGAAAAATGGGTTTTTGTGAGAAATCTGTGATTTGTTGATGAAATTTTGAAATTTTTGTACAATTTGATGCATATAAGCTTTGTTGAGGTTGGTTGATGATGTTGAAGCTCTCAATGAGTCAAAAATTTGGATTTAAGTTGGAAAAGATTGGATTCTCTATTGAAAAATTGCATTTTTCTACATTTTGTCATGAATAATCGATTATATAAACCTCATAATTGATTATTTTGAGCTCCAGAGGTTGTTTTCGTGATACTGGCTCTGAAATAGTCGATTATGAAGGCTTATAATTGATTATTCGAGCTTTAGGGATTGTTTTCCTAACACTGGTTCTAAAAAAATCAATTATAGAGGTTCTTAATCAATTATTTATATCAATAAATGATTTCTGGTGCATTTATAACTGGTTTAATATGTTATTATAGGAGTTAATCTGTTATTACAATATTTAATCAGTTATTTTAGAATTTAATATGTTATTTTGACTTTAAATTTGTTGCTTCATATTTTAATCTACTATAAAAAAAAGTGTTTTTAATTTTCCAAAATTCCTATTTAGAAATGACGGAAAGATGTTCAATTTAAATATGATTTCCTTAAACTAAGAAAAAGATTTATTTTGAAAGGTTTTATGAATCTCAAGACAAAAGAGTCTTCTAAATGTTCAAAGATTTACTAATTACTGACCCTTAAGGATTTCAAATGTATATTTCAAGATAAGTTTGGAGGTTTCAAATGTCCTAAGAAGGTGCTTATGTATATAAACTAAAATGATTTGAAGGACGGAAATGGAGCTTGCTGTGCTATGCACTAGTTGAACCTCCAAATGGATGGATCCTCTGGATGGAGTGTCACAACTTATGCCAAGCATTGTGCCAAGTGCCAATTGAACCTTCATATGGATGATTGTTTAATGGAGTGCCATGATTTGCACTTAGTACCAAGGTCGTTTCTCTATTAAGAAAATGTTGTTAAACATATATGCAAAAGAAGAGTGGAAATGACTCTTTATTGTTGGTTGAGTAGTTCAATCTTGATACATTGATTCATCGTTGTTGTTGATGAAACTTACGACCTTGTGGCAGGCCATAGTTGCGATGGCAGGTACAATGCTGTTGCATTTAAAACCACAAGGGAATCTAAGTATTATCATGGTAAAGATGCTTTGTGGCTTAATGAATGTTGATTGTTATGAGTTGAACTGTTAATGTGGAATAATTATCTTTATTCTGAGGATAAGCATGGTAAAGTTGATGATGATGAATTAATAAGATGCAAATGTTGAGTTATATGTTGTTGTTGTCATGCATTCATGCATTAGTCTACAGTTTCGATTGCATTGTTGTTGAAAGAGGACACATGTAAGTATGTAGGCTAGTCCTAGTAGGGCCTCATGCTCAGTGTGGGAAAGGTTAATGGAGGATGAATTTCCCTGGGGATAGCCAAATAGGGCAAACCCCACATGTAGGCTAGGGTTACTGCACATCTTGTGTTGTGATAAAGCCAACTCCCAATTTTATCTATCCTAACGAGCTGTTATATCATTTCCATAGATCAATGTCAGATATCCCCCAAATGGTTTTTGGCACGTGCCGTGTTAAGGATCCAAGTGGTTCATTGTTATTGTTTACCATGATTAAAGGATAATCTGCGTGATCCCTTGCTAGTTGAAATTCCATGGAGTTAAGTTGGCATTACACTGCATGACTATTATTATCGTTGCATGGTTGCACATGATTGTTAAGTTATGATGGTTGTATATGTGGTTTACTCCTTATGAGTTGAAATTATCAACAATGTTGAATGTGGTGAGAAATTGTGAATTGTCTTTAGAATAAAGTAAACAATAGAATAATTATTACTCAATGGTTTTGGATTTAATAGCTGGATATTATTAACATGTAATTTACTCATTACCTTCATGGTTGTTTGGTTATATGATGCTTTTTGTTTTGTAAGCTTACCCTTGCCTTATTATTGTTGTGTGACTGTGATGATCACGTCATTGGCGTGGGAACAGATGTTGAGGCTTCGACAGTGGATCCAACTTCTCTCAGTTGACAATGATGCTTCACTCTAGCCAGTGTAGAGATATGACAAGTTTGGAGAATCATTCTTTTATTTCTTCTTTTGAGGAGTTGATATTCCTTTATGTTGTTTTGTTTTGACATGATGTATAGAGTAACCAACTATAGGGAGTGTGTCCTTGTATCCCCTCCCTATAATAATGTAAATATGACTTTGTTGTTGGTGCGACTTATTGGTTTGAGATGGATTGGGGTCTCATGGATAACGGTTACGCATTGCATGATAAATGCTTTGGTTGAATATGGCTTTCCTAATGGGTTTTCTTAAAAAATAAATAAATACATGTTTTTGGAATACCTTAATTAAAGACATTCCTTTTTCACTTGCTAAATCACCACACTTAATCTGATATCGAGCAATATCCTTTACAATTGATTCCCCCAGTTCTCCAGAGCATTTTGAAAACTTAGGAGTCTTAAATCCTCTAGGAAGTTCAGATTACAACACATAGTTAGGAAAACTAGATACAAAATAAAGTTGATTATAGTATCCTATTTCGAATCTATGCTTATTGAGTGCTTGTTTGACCATGTGATTGATTTTTAGAGGATTTTGATAATTTGGAACATTGTGTCCCAAGGCTTAAAATTTTTCCCCTTAAGTGGGTTATTATGTTGTTGCAAATTATTCAACAATTCATCAACATTTTGATTTCGATTAACCACATTTTCTAGTTCTTTGTTTGGTATTTCTCCCAGTGTTCGAGTGACGACAACGGGAGGATTATTGTCATTATTTCCTAAACCTTAATTTATTGGATTTCTAGTGTTAACCACATTTTTAGAATACTGATTCGAGTTCTGATTATTTCCAGAACTTCCTGTAGCATTTGAACTATCTATGATTCTACCACTTCATAAAATCATGCAATTTTCTCAAGACTTGTTCCTCTAAAAGCTCTTGGTAACTTCAGTTCCACTAGGTGTGCCAATTTGTTATTGGTGGAAATTCGTTCTGAGAATTTGATTGATTGTAATTCTCAAAAGGTAAGTTCTCACAATGATTCTAACAAATAAGATTTTTAGATTATGGGACTTAGAATCAAAAAACTTTGTGAGTTCTTTTTATTTGAACAAGCAACATTGAGTTTCAACTTGAGAAATGGATAATTTTGATTGACACTTCAATTTTAATGTAATCACTTGCACAAATCAATTGAAAATAGAGTTTTAATAAGTTTGGTGATTTACAGATATCAATAAATAAATAAATTCGAGTAAAGAACATCTATATTGAATCTAACACCAACATAATACAAACTCAAAAATATTACAGAGAAATAAACATTTACTAATAAAAAGAATACAGTTTGGAGAAGAAATGATGGTTAAGAAGTGATTAAGTAAAGTTTTGAGAAAAAATGAGGATTGAGAAGTTACTAAGTTAACGTTTAGAGAAGAATTGGTGATTCAAAAGTGAAAAAGTTAAGTTTCAAGAAGCAAGGGGGTTCAAAAGTGATCAAGTTAAAGTTTGGAGAAGAATTAGAGAGAAGTAGACGAAAGCAATAAATGAATCAAACATAAATAAATAAAAAAAAGAAATTGCATTAAAAAATGGGTGAAAACATACACAGAATCCTAAGAACCGATAGCCATGTGAGTGTGGCTTAAATGGTGTTACAGGAAAGTGTACAAAGTTTCAACCAAAGAGAAAAATGACTACGGAGTGCCTTATTTATAGACAAATACTACTAATGGTCAAATTATAAGATTTCGACACATATGCAATGACTGATTTATCCTATCTAAGCTTTTGACAATTGTAAAATTCCTACTACTTCAAATAACTACTCCTAAAGACTTGAAATATTGTCTTCGAGCGTGTTCTTTTGACCTCATTCCTCTTCAATTCCTTGAAAAGTTGTTTTCTTTTGTAACTTGTATTCTGGACTTACTTGACTTCTTTTTTGATAGAATCATCGCTTCCTTTCGAAAAGTCTATCATCTGTTTAACTTAGAAAATTTTATTCATGACCCCAACACAAAGACACAATAAACTAAAACAAAGTCTAACACAAGCAATTAGTCAAAAATACCTTTGGTACAAAAAAAAAAAAAAAGGACACAATAACACAAGTGCATTTTATTTTTTTTGCGTCTCATGCCTATTTTAACTTTATTATCCGGCACAAATTCACAGCCTAAAAGATGTATAGTTCTTAACTAGGTTTAAAACTAGATACAACAGCTAATTAACTTTTATCCCACTTCATAGCCCAACACTCCAAAGTTCCATTTTCCATGTATACTTTGCAACCACAAAGATGAGTAATGACAATTTACTTTGTGTTTACAATTCTATCGAAAATTATTGACAAACTATCAAAACGCATAAAATGAAGACTTTTATTCACAGTTATAGATAAAGTCACAGTTTCTGATTTGTCAGCTCATAGGTTGCCACTCAACGGTGGCAGCCCAATCCAAAGAGTCGAAGACGACAAGAAGCCTCTAATAAGCTTCTTATGCGTGTCAATACGGTTCATAGAGGCAACAGAAGCGAGATTGAGAAAGAGGGACCGAGACGATGAGGTGTCAAAGAAGAGACACAGACCAAAAATATGAGGCCCGAAATCGCTAGCCTTACATTCTCTTACGTGCGTGTGTACAAGGCCAGCCCAGTCTTGGCTTACCTTATCCTATCCTAACTCTTTGTTTTTCTATCTCTCGCAATCTCTATTCTCTCCCCCTTACCTTTTTCTTTGTGTCGCCCCAGCTACTCTTTCACTTGGTTGGTTCTTAATTCCTCAACCATCTCTCTTCTATTCGATTCCCTTCCTTTTACCATCATGTCCCTCAAAAGCTCTTAGCTTCAATTCATTCACTTCCTCACTATCCTATTTTCTCCAATCTTTTATTTTCATTAAAATTGTCCCAAAAAAATTACTTATTTTCAAGCAGCTTCGTCGGTGGTTTAATTTCCTTTTGGGGGCTCAAATCCTTTTATATTTTATTATTATTATTACATAATAAAATATATATTTTTCCTCTCATTTTGCCTGTTGATATTTTCTTTGTTTACAAATAAAGAAAATTCCATAGTTTAAGGACGGAGATTCTATTTCTTCCCAGTTCACATGCAGAGAGATTTTGTTTATTCGATGAATTCAACTATTGTCTCTTAGTAATTTCCGTCCAAGAAGAAGCGCTAGTGAAGTTATAAATTTCGGAAACATTACACCAATTCAACTGATTTCATTGGAGTGCAATGGCTCCCAAAACTGGGAAAACCAAACCGCACAAGGCGAAGGGAGAGAAGAAGAAAAAAGAAGAGAAAGGTTAATTCATAATCTACCTCCTCTCTGCAATTACTATTCCTTTGCTTCTTATCCATTCTAATTGTTACTTTCAAAATCCAACTGGCAAACATAAATATTCTTTTTCCGTGATTTGAATTCAAAATGGAAACAAATGAATTTCGTGCCTTGCCCAGTTTTAGCAAGGAGCACCTGATTTTTTCCCCATTCATTTTTTGGTTGCATTGTCATTTACGTGTTTGAAAAATTCAAACTCTAACCAACTTTGTGGTATCCAAATGCATTGCTTATCTTTAATTTCATTGGTTCCGGAAATTCTCCACCTTATCCTTTGGAAATTGCTCCTAATATAAATTACATTACCCATTGCAGTTTTGCCAACCGTCATCGAAATTACAGTAGAAACGCCAGATGAATCACAGGTTACCCTCAAGGTATGGGATATGGAGTAATTAGTTTCTTTCTTCCTTTTTTTTTTTTTTAATGTGGATAGAAATTATTCCTTTAAACACTACCGTTTAAACTACATATAACTTTATATTACGTGAAAAAAAATATCAAAACTACGTAATATATGTACGGGGTTTTGTTTTCAAAAGTTTTACGTACCCTATTTGGGTTGCGACCAAATAAAAATAATCAGTTTGAGAAATACATCTAGCATACTCTTTGTCAACTTCATGGTAGTGAATACTGAATAGTGATTATGTGTATCGCAATATGTGTTGTTTGTAGTTGTTTAGTTGTTTTCCGATATATATTTGCGATTTGAGTTCATGAATATTGCTTTATAAATACTAAATTTTGACATTGACCCATTCACAATGCCACTAGGGCTTTTAGTGTGAGCAGATTTCATTTTAAAACTTTGCAAAAGTTTTCTGAAGTCATAATTTTAACCATATCCTGTAATTCACTCTTATATAATAAAATAAATTTTTTATTACTGAAAAAAGCTCTTGTTGTATTTTCCTTTTTATTTTTTTAATATGACGTCATGGTTCGAAGACATCATTTCTCATGTTTTAAAAAAAATCTCAAATTAATCACATTTATTTTTTATTAATTTTTTCTCTATCAAATTTTAGTTATTTATACTTGTAAATTTTATTTATTGCATTAAATTTTCTCTCTCTAAATTTTAACTGCTTATATTTTCAAATTAAGTAATTTAAATTCACACGTCATTTTTATTTTATTTTTTATATTTTAAATTTAAATTCTTTAAATATATATATATATATATATATATATATATATATATATATATTTCTTAAAATTTTAATGGAAATTTTACATAAATTTAAAAATATTCAAATAATATATGATATACTTATTAGTTTGTTTTAAAATCTATGTTGTTATTATTATTTGTTTTTTCCAATAACAACTCTTTGTATTTGTTGTGGGGAGGCAGGGCATCTCCACGGACAGGATCCTAGACGTAAGAAAGCTTTTAGCGGTACACATTGAGACTTGTCATTTGACCAACTTTTCCTTATCTCACGAGGTACGCTTCTCCACTACTTTGGTTTTTTTTGTTTTTTGTTTTAAATACGTTTTCTTTTTTAAAAAATACGTTATAAAATTAAATTTTGAAACTATAAATATTAGTTATTTTAATTCCTGATTTTTAACTTTTATTTATTTTATTTTGTAAAAATTTATTCATTTTAATATATTTTATCATTTTTTTTATTGATATTCAGGATTAAAATGAATATTTTTTTATAAAATTAAAAACTAAATGAGAATAAAAAAAATCAAGGATTAAATAACAATGTTTACTTTTTATGCCAGATAGTTTATACCTTTTTTTTTTTTTTCTGGTAAACCTTGTCATGACTTACAAACAGATATAATGATATAACAAATGGTGTGTCCATAGAAGAATAACTGCTCTCATGCTATTGAGAAAGGAGAAAAATTACATTGATTTCTCTTGTATAATATTTAATTTTGTTATTTCATTTGTGTTTTAAAATTTTTATTATACCAGTATATTTCCCCATTTTATTCAACGAATATCAGTTATTTAGAATTTTATTTTTTTTTAACATGCTCCCTTCGTGTGAACCTCATAAAAAGTTAATATGGAATTTAGATAATTCAAGATGGGAAAGAATTATATCACAGTGACACTAAATTACATATGGTTTTAATATAAATTCAGGATATTAAATACGATTGATGAATATTATATAAGCACCTATTTATACACCCAAAATTTTACTTGTCTAAAAACGTGTTCAAGAATGATTTGTTTTTTAAATAATTTGACATTCCCTGAATTTGTTACAGACACTTGTTTATATATATTCTAATATTTTAATCCTGGCAAATATATGGAGTAAATATTTTTATATATAATTATTTAATTATATAAATTAAAATTACTTTATTATATTTTTTAATGAATCAAATTAATATTAAAATGTAAAAATAATATTTAATTTGATTTAAATTTAAAGATAATAGTATAATTATAATAATAATATTTCTAATATAAGAAAATCTGTTAAAACCTAAAATAAAATAAAATTTACTTTAAATTTAAAAATAATAACATAATTATAATAATAATTAATATAACTTAATTAAAATTTCGAAATAATAGTAGTGTTATAATTTAAAATAAAAATGATCTGTTTTAAAGTTGAATCTAAAGATAATAACATACTTATAATAATAATAATTTAAATTTTTAAAAAATTGTAAAATTTTTAAAAATTAATCTCTCTCATAATTTGAGTGTGGAGATCATTATGTAATGAGAGGGGAGAATGAAAAATGAGTTAATTGAGAAAGTATAGAGACAGAGTCTCATATTATATATATATATATATACATATATATATATATATATATATGGGGCATGATCCGTTGACACCAGGTGTAAGAGTTAGTTAAATTACATCTTCAATAACTTTTTGTATAATGCAAATTTAACCAATCTAATTGTTGAATTTGATGTTCTTATTGATTAGATTAAGTATACAAAATTTCATACAATTCTAAAATTATTTAATGGTTTATTAAACCACTTTATTTCAACGTACAATATGATATTAAAATATATGTAAATATTCAATATTAGTTAACATATTTAGAAAAGTCCAAATGATGTGAAATTTGATATACATAATCATAAAGATAATATCATCAAATTCAATGGTTGCATTGGTTAAATTTGTATTATACAAAAAGTTATTGAAAGTGTAATTTGACTAACTCTTACACCTGGTGTCAACGGATCCTGCCCCTATATATATATATACAACCGTTGAATTTGATGATATTATCTTTATGATTATGTATATCAAATTTCACATCATTTAGAATTTTCTAAATATGTTATCTAATATTGAATATTTACATATATTTTAATATCATATTGTACGATAAAATAAAGTGATTTAATGAACTATTAAATAATTTTAGAATTGTATGAAATTTTGTATACTTAATCTAATCAATAAGAATATCAAATTCAAGGGTTGGATTCACTAAATTTGCATTATACAAAAAGTTATTG
This sequence comes from Spatholobus suberectus, assembly GCA_004329165.1. NCBI lineage: Eukaryota > Viridiplantae > Streptophyta > Magnoliopsida > Fabales > Fabaceae > Spatholobus > Spatholobus suberectus. The sequence continues at coordinate 49,432,766 of CM014729.1, read as the reverse complement.
AATGTGTAATTTGACTAACTCTTACACCTAGTGTCAAGGGATCCTGCCTCTCTCTCTCTCTCTCTCTCTCTCTCTCTCTATATATATATATATATATGGTTAACATTCGTTGACACCAGTTGCTAAAGTTAGTTAAATTACATCTTCAATAACTTTTTACAAAATGCAAATTTTAACTAATCCAACTGTTAAATAATGTGATATTATCTTCATGAATATGTATATCAAATTTCACATCATTTTGGCTTTGTTAGATATGTTATCTAACAGTAAATATTTACATATATTTTAATATTATGTTGTACATTAAAGTAAAGTGATGTGATGAGTTATTAAATAATTTTGGAATTATATGAAATTTTGTATACTTAATCTAATTAATAAGAACATCAAATTCAATGGTTGGATTGGTTAAATATGCATTCTACAAAAAGTTATTGAATATGTAATTTGACTAACTTTGACACCTGGTGTTAATGGATCCTAACCCTATATATATATAAAGTAGAATATACTAATAATATAATTTTTTTACATCCATACTATATATTAAATGAGAACAACTATTTTTAACGAGAGCATTTATAGTTGTCATTCTTCAATGAGAGCGTTCTTAGGAATTTTTTTAACCTCTTATCTCTTTTAATCTATCATTTCAATATCTTTAGTTCTAAATTGAATTTCAATATTTTTTAAAAGAAATTATTAATAATTAAAAATTAACATTGTATTACAACAATTGTTTATTATAAATTTAAAATATAATTTATATGTTCAAAAATATTTATTTATTACAAATTTTAATTATAATATAATTTATATATTTAGAAGTATTTATTTAATATAAATTTAATTTATATAAAATAAATATTTATTCTTATGCAATGCTCATGTTAAAATGCTAGTTGTTATTCAATTATGGATTGATTTATATTGAAAGATTGTTAATTTTTTAATAATTATTTTAAAAGTCATATGTAAAATGATTTATATTGATAGTATATCAAAATTAAATTCATTTATTTCTACCAAAGTAAATTTAGGTATTTTAGTTTAAAATTATATTGAAATAAGGTAAGATATTGAATGGACGATGACGACAGGCAGTTGCATTAATTGGTAGCTTACCTTACTCCAACTAGTTAGTAGCTAGTGGCCAGTCAAGGCAGGGGTGCGTGGGACGGTTTTGTTTAGTTTTTGCATACAATCCTCGTGCTTTCACAAGTTGTTATTTTTACTTAGCAAAAATCATATGTATCACGAGTTTGAATATAGAACAACGACAAAGGCTCCGGTGCGGGAGTGTTACCTGTTTTCCACCGTGGAAAAGTCATTTTCTATCATTTGATATATTGGATTTTAAATTAATGACTGAAAATTTTTCTTTATTTTCTTTTCTATTTTTTCTCCTCTCTTTTCCCATTTACCCTTCTTCCTCTAGTTGTTTGGTTGTTTCTACTCTCCCTTGTCCATCTACTTCTTCCCTTTTAACACTAACACCACCACCCTCGGATCCCACTGCCACTATCTTCACCCCTCCACCGCCACCAATCCCCATCTAGAAGTACCCCCTCCCTACAAGTCCCAAACCCTGCCCCTACCACCCCCTCCGAACCCCGGCCTCAAATACCACTGCGATACCAAGTACCAGAGGCCCATGACACACGACGACATCATCACCAATAACCATTGATTTTCGGGCATTTGGATTGGAAAAAAATGCACGAAAACTACGCTGCTAATGGGGTTTGGAGAGAGACGGTGACGCAATTGCGAGGGTTTGAGTGCATGAAGAGGAAGATCGCAAACACAGTGGGAGAGTTTGGTGGAGGAAGAGGAGAAAGTTGCAGATCTATTCTTCTACTTATTGTTTTGAGGTTGTTGATCTATTGTGGTTGTGATTTTGGTTGAGTGTCACTCGTTTTTTGTTGTCAACGGTGGCTTTTGTGTTACGACAGTGAGAAGTTTCACGACTTGACAGTAGGTTGTAGATCTATTGTGGTTACAAGTTTGGTTGAGTGCCACTTGTTTTTGGTGGTCGATGGCGGTTAAAGTGTAGTTGCGGTGGCTTCGATGTCGCGACGGCGAGAAGTTTCGCAACTTGGAAGTGGGAGAGACGGGGGGAAATTGGAAAAGATTGAGAAAAAAAGAAAAAAAGAAAAAAAATTGAACCATTGATTATAAAATTTTTATATCTAACGGTTTAGAAATTATCTCCCATCGTGGGAGACTTGTTGTGGTGCCCCACGCTAGCAACCGTCAAAGAACAACATCTTTCCTATACCACAAGGTATTAAGAAAATATTTTATCTAATAAGGTGTGAAAAAATCTTTAAAAAAGCATTTAGAAAAAAATGGAATGAGTTTTATCTATGTTTTGAAAACCGGACTGGCCGGTCAAACCAGAAAACTAGTGAATCGATCACCTAACCAATTTAAACAAATAACAAAATCGGCCTGAAGAAAAAGTGGTCAAAGAATCAGAAAATCGGTTAAAAACTGGTTCACATCGAGTTAAAAAAAATACTTAATACAAAATTATTTTGATTTTTTTCTTAAAAAAATAAAAACCAACTTAAAGTATTTATCATTATCTTTTTTATTTTAAATATAAACTTGTTTTTATCAATAAATGTTGATGTATAGTTAAAACTTATACTTAAGTATCATGACATATTTGATTTGCACTTTTGTAAGTATTGTAAATGTAAAGAACTTATAAAATTATGTTTTATTTTTAATTTTTAGTATTATAAAGTTATGGTATTATGTTTTTTTAATATTATTTTATGTATTATTTCATTATTATTATTATTACTATTATTTTATTAATACTAGTTCAATTACGGTTCAATTACAGTTGAACTATTGAATCTTGAACTAGTACCTTGACAGGTTCAATAGTTGGTTCGGTTTTAAAAACATTGAGTTTTATCGTTCTAACTTTTACTAAAAAAATTATTAGATCAAATGAAACAATTATTTTAATAAATTAGAGTAAATGGTGTAAAAAAAATTTACACAGTTATTCAATCATATATTGATTTGTGCATTAAAAAATAAACTCATAAATTAATTATTATATGAAACAATTAATTTTTTTGCAACAAAATAACCATATTTGGTATACAGTACATTTTTGTACATCATTTGGACGACGCGCGAATAGCTAATTGTAAATAAATTGTAAATAAGGTTTAACGTTAATTAACTTTAATAAGGTTTAATTAATCATTTAGTGTCTATACTTGTACTACTTTTTCGTTTTAGTCCTTATACCTAAAAACTTTACATTTTAATTTCTATACAAATAATTTTTTTATGTTTTAGTTCTTGTTGTTAGTTTTTTGAGGTGTAAAATCACTACAAAATGAAGATATAAGGACTAAAATATTAAAAAAATTACTTATATAAAGACTAAAACAAAAAGTTGGTATAAGTATAAAGACTAAATGATTAATTAAATTCTTTAATAATTAATTAATGAGTTTAATTACTATGCAATGTCAATATAAAAAATTTTATACTGTCAATCAATTGAAAATCAATGTGATATTTAGAGTGATTATTATCAAAGTCAACAAATTTATCATATACTGTGGGTTATGATTAGATGACATTGTAAAATTATTTTATACTCTCAGTATATAACCTATTTTCTCTTAATTAATTAATAATTAATAATACACAAACATTTCTTTCTGAAACAGAACAATATCCCAATAATTTACGAACCTATCGATATACTAAAAGCGATAACGGACAAAACGGCTAACAGAATGAATTGAACAGGTGCGAGGCGCGAGGCTGAAAGACACGGTGGAAATCGTATCCTTGAAACCCTGCCACCTCACCATAGTCCAAGGTAACGAACACCACTAAGCCTGAACCCTCTGTAGACGATCACTGTCCGCTCACACTTTTGTGTTTCTTTTTCAGAGGACTACACGGAAGAGCTCACCGTCGCTCACATTCGGCGACTCCTTGACATCGTCGCCTGCACCACCTCCTTCGCCTCCGCTGCAAAACCCCCCGCCGGCAAGTCCAAAGAACCCACCGAACCGGATTCAGAAAATGGATTGGAAACAAGCCCGAAACCCAAACCCGTGGATTCGAATTCGGACTCGGGCAATGCCAAAAGCGACAAAGTGGACGGTGACATCTCCATGTGTCCACCTCCCAGGCTCGGACAGTTCTATGATTTCTTTTCGTTTTCGCATCTTACGCCGCCGTTTCAATGTGAGTTATTTATTTACTTATTTACTTGTAAATCTCTATCGTGTTTTCCTTTCCGTTTGTTGCTTTTTCGTCTTAAATGCAATTTGCTTGTGGAAATGCATGCTGTTTGCAATGCTAAAACGGAAAAACCCTACCTATCAAGTTTTACAGTTTCAATTGCCGTAGGAAATTTGTGTTGAGTTTAATTTTAATGCATTGTTAGTGTAGTTTCCTTTTTTTTTCCTTTCCTCTGTCAAAGTGACTTTTGAACTAGTTGTGCATTTAAATTAAATCCGTTTATGTTTTTGGTTATTTTCCTTTGCTTTGGTGGAATAATATACTTCTGTGAAAACAATTGGGTAAAATACCTACTTCTAACTCTGAGCATGCCATTAGATTTTTATTTTTTAGTATTTTGTTTTAGTGATGATTGATCATTTGTTCAACAAACTAGAAACAAGCTGCAATGCCGAGCTGCAAGCTTCAACTACTTTACTAAAGCGCAAATTTTGTGTTTAATTCTGCTTCCTCTTTCATGGATTTGTTACACTGCAATTAGATAAATGAATAATGGTTTGTGCATGTGGATTTTACTGAGGTTGGATATTATTCAAATTATTCAAGCATTATGAATATGCTTGATAGTAAATTGAACTGAAAGCCTTGTTTTTATTAATTTTCTTTTGGTTTTGATGCAGACATACGTAGATCAAATCGTCCTTTCCTTGAGGATAAAACAGAAGATGATTTCTTCCAGATTGATGTGAGATTTATTCTTTTACTGATTTATGTCTCCTGTATTCTAATTTTTTGAACCCAAAAAAATTTTCCACACCCATTGGTGGTGAACGGTGATATACCTTAGGAGGGAAGAGAGATAATTAGTAGATGTGATAGGTGATGTTAAAAGGAGGAAACAGTGGAGAGGGAGGTGTACGGCTAGTATAAAACTCGAAGTGTGAAAAAATAAGGATGATGTCACATACTGTTTTGCCCCTTTCTCTTGAATGGGCTTTGGCAGAATAATCTATTTTTGATGTGGGATTGTTGTGCATTTGGCATATGCAGGTTCGGGTTTGTAGTGGAAAACCAACTACGATTGTTACTTCTAGAATAGGATTCTATCCCGCTGGAAAACATCCACTTGTGAGTCATACTTTGGTGGGTCTCCTTCAGCAGATAAGCAGGGTGTTTGATGCTGTAAGTTTAAACTCATTTATGTTTCTTTCTTGTTGCTGCTGTAAATAATTCCATATCACTTTTTCTCGTAGTAACTATTAACTGTTCATAAAAAGTCACATAATGTTAACAAGATAAATAACTGAACATTGAACTAAATCTTATTACAGTAATTTTCACCAGCATAACCTGTTCTTAACTAAAAGCTAAAATGTTAGAATTATGATTTATAACAAAAAAGGGATAAATAAATATAAGTTTTTCTGTTTTTAAAAGAAATATATTTACCCTTTTCTAATTAAACTTTAAAATTATGGTAAAAGAAACTTTTAATTTGAATGAACTTGATGTATAACATAGAAAAACTTTTTGCAAAACAATAAAATGTTAAAAGTACTCATATCCCAAAAAATATATTCATATCTTTATCTTTTTCTTTTTTTTTTTTAATATACTCCTTTTCTATCTTTTTTTTCTTGCGTGCAAAAAACTATCATCCAATTTAAAGAATGGGAAACAACATAATGAAATAGAGTGGAAATAAATAACATAATTCTAACTTCATAAATATTATGTTGTATATAATTGCCGTTACTTGATAATATCAAGTTGATATTGTATTATAGAATTGGGCTAAATATCTTTTCTTTCATCAAATAATAATAAATAATAATCCTTCTTGCAGGCCTACAGGGCACTTATGAAGGCGTTTACGGAGCACAATAAAGTAAGTACTTCGCATTATCATTTTCACATTACTTTGTTAATTGTACCAGATGTTTTTACAGTTATAGTGATGTCATTTCAGTTTGGCAATCTTCCTTATGGTTTTCGTGCAAACACATGGGTTGTCCCTCCAGTTGTTTCAGACAATCCATCAGTCTTTCCGCCACTTCCCATGGAAGATGAAACTTGGGGAGGAAATGGGGGTGGACAAGGCAGAGATGGTAAGCATGAAACTAGACAGTGGGCCAGAGATTTTGCAATTCTAGCTGCAATGCCTTGTCAAACTGCAGAGGAGAGACAAATTCGAGATAGCAAAGCTTTTCTACTTCATAGTTTATTTGTCGATGTATCAGTCTTCAAAGCAGTTTCTGCAATAAAGCATTTAGTAGATATGAAGCAAAACTCTTTCAGTAATTCAGCTTTGCTAACTTCCTATGAAGAAAGAATTGGAGATTTAACTATTAAAGTGACAAGAGATGTATCTGATGCAAGTTTGAAGTTGGACTGCAAAAATGATGGGAATCGAGTTCTTGGATTGTCTGAGGAAGAGCTAGCTCAGAGAAACTTGCTCAAAGGCATAACTGCTGATGAGAGTGCAACTGTTCATGTAAGTTAAATAAGTGTCATGAACCTATTGTAGCACTGAATGGTTTTTGTTTTTGATTAATTGCTCTTGCCATTTGTTGTAGGATACTCCTACTTTAGGTGCAGTACTTATAAGACATTGTGGCTACACAGCTGTGGTAAAGGTCTCAGCTGAGACAGATTTGGAAGGAAGTCCTAATTCCTTGGAAATTGATGTTGAGGAGCAGCCTGAAGGAGGTGCAAATGCATTGAATGTTAACAGGTCATTTATTCTAGCACTAGCTTAACCTATTTTAGTAATCGAAGACCATCATGAGTACCTACTTCAAACTTAATTCTTCTGTTAGTTTCTAGGGAGGGGGGGGGGGGGGGGGAACTTATTGCCTTTCCAACTTATAATTCAGTAGTGCCAATCTGTTATACTAATTGTTTAGGCTAATTAGCTTTAGCTTGAGGGTGCTTTTACTTTTATGTCTTTTGGGGTAAATCTGGTTTTATAAGCTTCTGATACAATTTTCTTTTCAAATTGTCTCAGCTTAAGGATGCTGTTGCATAGGTCATCTACACCCCAATCATCTAATGCAGTTCAACGAATCCAAAGCACAGATATTGAGTATTTGCATTCTACTTGGTCATTGGTAAGGAAAGTCCTAGAGGAAAGTTTACTGAAATTGAAGGAAGAAACCACTAGACGCAGTAAGTCTATCAGATGGGAGCTTGGGGCAAGTTGGGTACAACATTTACAAAATCAAGCTAGTGGGAAAACAGAACCAAAAAAGGCAGAAGAGGCTAAAGTTGAACCAACTGTTAAAGGTCTTGGGAAGCAAGGTGGATTACTAAAGGAACTAAAGAAAAAGATTGATATCAGAAACTCCAAAGTTGAAGTAGGAAAGGATATTTCCTCATGTAATGGCAATGACATAAACAAGCCAGAAGCCACTAAACAGGAATTAGAGAGACAAGATGAAGAAAAGGAAACTATATGGAGAAAGCTGCTTTCTGATGCTGCATATACACGCCTTAAAGAATCTAAAACTGATCTTCATCTGAAGGTCCATCTCTGCTTTTTGACAAAATGATGCTTTGTTTTTCCGACATCTGTAATTGTAACGTGATTCGTAATAAGAATATGTCAATTTTATGATTTCTACTTATCCATGCGCTCATTGATCTATGTACTTAATTTTATCGATATACTTTGATTCAATACCTTCTCCATCTTTGCAGTCACCTGATGAATTGATGGAAATGGCACATAAATATTATGTTGATACCGCACTTCCAAAGCTGGTTAGTTTCTTAATGTTGAACTTGTTTATATTTAAACTGAGTTATTTTGGAATGTGTTTAGTTATTGTTACTTCAAATTCATAGGTGGCAGATTTTGGGTCCCTTGAACTCTCACCTGTTGATGGAAGGACGTTGACTGATTTCATGCATACCAGGGGCTTGCAAATGTCTTCCTTAGGACGAGTGGTAATATTTTTAGGAGAATGCTAACTAGTGCCTTTAGGACATTGGTCAAGGAACCAAAAGTGGAAAATTTCTATAGGAAAGTGTAATATTTAATGTTACAAATGCACCCCCACCTTGATTTCCAATAAAAAACCTTTATTGATTCCTTAACCAGTGCCTTTAGGATACTAGTGAATGATGCATTTATTTCTAATCATTTATCATTTTCTGCTCCCTTCCTTAGGTTCATAATATAACAAACGCAATATGTGCTCTCTCTCCCATTTGCAATGTGTTTTGAAGTCCATGTTGAATGTTTTTAGATGTACATAGGTGTAATAATATTGTGTAATTGTGTGTCTAAAACAGAACACACAGCTGTATTTATATTTACTGTATGTTGATACAAAAAGAATCAATCATAAATGCTAGCACAATCAAATCCCTAACTATTAGCAACTCATATCAACATGTGCTATTCTGATATTGACATGTGCCTTTTAACAATAGGCAACTTCACCAATAGTCCCATACTATTTTTCATTCAAATTTTGTCTGCCAGGTTGAGCTTGCAGATAAACTTCCTCATGTGCAATCTCTATGTATACATGAGATGGTTGTTCGAGCCTACAAGCATATCTTGCAAGCAGTTGTTGCAGCAGTTGATAATGTTTCTGAGTTGGCTTCATCTATAGCATCCAGCTTAAATATATTGTTAGGAACACCATCACCTGAAACTAATGATGAAGCTATTACTAGTTGTGATGAACTGAAATGGAGATGGGTAGAAAACTTCCTTCTGAAGAGGTTTGGATGGCAATGGAAGTATGAAAATGGTCAAGATTTAAGAAAGTTTGCCATTCTTCGTGAACTCTGTCATAAGGTAAAATAAAAGGCCCACTCTATAATTCATTGATATAGATCATTTTATGCCATTGTTATTTCAATTAAGAGAATCCTTTAACAGGTGGGGCTTGAGCTGGTTCCTAGGGACTATGATATGGATATAGCATCTCCTTTTAGAAAGACAGATATTGTAAGCATGGTCCCCATATATAAGGTGAAATACATGACAACTTGACTTTTATGCTGGAAATTAATACTATTTTTCTCAAGCACTAATGACTAAATTACAATTTCACTTATTTTCACAGCATGTAGCGTGCTCATCTGCTGATGGCCGCACACTTTTGGAATCATCCAAGACTTCCTTGGATAAAGGTAAATTGGAGGATGCTGTCAACTATGGTACAAAGGTATGAATAATTTCTTCTACCTTACAGTATGGTTTGTTCCTGAAGCTAATAACCAAATGTACCAACATTTTGCATTGAATCTTGAAGGCACTGTCAAAATTAGTATCAGTATGTGGGCCTTACCATAGAATGACAGCAGGAGCATATAGTCTCTTGGCTGTTGTGCTGTACCATACTGGAGATTTCAACCAGGTGTGTGTTTTAATATCTTTAAGTGTGCTCTCTGTTAATTCATCAATAATAGTGGTGACATATGCTGTGAAAATTATAAGTGCCTTTGTATGCATTATGTTAGACTAAAACTGTATTTGGTTTGAAACCTTTGAGTTCTAAGCAAAGAGTAAATCTGTGTATTATGTACCATGTGTAACAAAACTAATACTTCATTAAAGGAGGCATTAATTCTAATTTACCAAATTGTCTACTTGATCAATCGGTTGTATTTTCTAAAATATAACTTTTTTTCCATTTAACTTATTTATTTTGACTTGGAGGATAATTTTTCCCTCATAAATCTCTTGCCTACTTGCTATTAAAATATACCATTATATCTAAAATATACCATTATACCTTTGTTATTAAAAAAATCAAAACAACTAAAAGAACTAAATTTCGCTATGTTATCTTATGCGTATCCTAGATGACACAAGGTCACTGAATCGTGTTTAACTCCACAGTATCATGTAAAGGATATCATTATTTAAATTTGTCCTAATTCCAAACCATTGACTTGAAAAATATTCTTGGCTTTAGCTTAGGCTACAGTTACTTTGAGATTTCCAAGTTACTGTTTTCCTTCTCTGAATCATGATAAACAAAAAGTGTTTAAGAAGATTTGCAAAATATATATTTCACTATCTGCTGTATCTTGCTTTTTTTTTTTTGTAGTTATTTTATTAGTAAAAATGAAAATCAGTATCAGGTCAGAGTGGAGAATCCCTTGGGGGATGACATCAATTTTCTAAAGTACATTTCAGTAACTGCAAACACTTTCTATCAATAATAGAGACTTGACATAGACACCTAATATTTAAGGAACATTTTGAATAATATGCCAAGTTAATCCATTGTAATAACTTTAGCTGTGGTTTTGCTAGGCAACTATCTATCAGCAAAAGGCACTAGATATTAATGAAAGAGAGCTTGGACTGGACCATCCTGATACGATGAAAAGTTATGGGGATCTTGCTGTTTTCTATTATCGACTCCAACATACAGAGTTGGCTTTGAAGTATGCTTCCCTATATCATATTCTTAATATAAATTGTTTGATTGTTACCATGGCAGTGGCTTAAAAGTATGCTTCCATATACCATATTCTTAAGATTAAATGTTTGATTGTTAAACCATGGCAATGGCTTTCATGGTTCATGTGAGAATCTGGTGTCCCAGTGGACACTTTTTACCTCTGATAATAGAAGTTTTGTTACTACAATTAATAGGAAGATGAGACTTTAATGTTACAGATTATTATAGTGGTTTTACAGAGATCATAATTGACTAAAGTATTCTATGTATTTCAGCAATGCCTGAAAGCTTTATCATGAAAATGCTTTCTTCAAAATTACAGCACAAATATAAATTAACATTAGGAAAAAGCAATAAAACTTGATCATCGGAAAATATTGAGCATCTAGGCAAACATTGTGGAAAAGTTAAGTCATGAGAACTGGGCCAATCCCTTATGTTTTATTGTCTCATGAAATAATATTAAGAAAATACCAAGTGTAACTGGTGATCTCTGATGGTGTTAATCTTAGATCATTAGAGGGTCATATTAAGGTAAAAGCACATGGATTTGGGTGTCATACAATATGAGTTTGTTGACTTAAAATTCCTTGAACAACTATTTCTGAAATTATAGGAAGAGGGTCTCTAAACAATTGATAACATGTGTTAGATGCACAGATTGCAAACCACTAACACTTATTATACTGTTCAGGTTTATTAATATATTTCCTTTGTCTAGCTATATCATGACGCATAAGAAAACTCCTGCGAATAATTACATTAATCTTTTTATCTTATTTGTATCTAGGTATGTCAATCGTGCTTTGTATCTTCTGCACTTAACTTGTGGACCTTCCCATCCAAACACTGCTGCCACCTACATTAATGTAGCAATGATGGAAGAAGGATTGGGGAATGTCCATGTTGCTCTCAGATACCTTCACGAAGCTTTAAAATGTAACAAAAGATTACTTGGAGCCGATCATATACAGGTTCCCTCTTATGCCTAGCATGAATCTTATATGTTACTATTGCGTGAGATTTCATGTTCTTAAGCTGGTCTGGTACGATGCTATACACTTGAAATTTGAGACTTCTGAAACTGAGCAGCATTCTCAGTTATATACGGCTATTTTTTGACCTGCCATGTTAAATATAACTTTTGACTAGATCATAAAGGAAAACAAGAAAATCTAAAAAATCATTTGGTAACTGAATTGAGATTCTAAGCTAATAACTTTCCTATCCATTTTTGTCATGAGTCATGTCATGACAGTTCAGATATATTTCTAACTTAATTATTAATTCTTGGGAACAAATCACTGTTTTAACATTCAGCTTGACCTGAACTCTTGGGCTGGTTGAACTACACCTGGCTGGAATAGTGGGTCAGTTAACCCATGCATTGTTTCAAGGTTTAAACCTCTTTGGACCAGTCTGAACTTGTCAAAACTAGAAGACCCAAAAAACCTTGTGGCGGTGGTGGTTTTACAAAACCCACCAGGATTTTGACATTTGACCGTTATTTTGCGGGGCTTTTTAGGATAAATCAATTAGTAGTAATAGCGGCAGCAGCAGTACAACCACCACCACCACTACAACAACAACAACAACAATAATGATGATGATTAGACTGAAGGATGGAGCCACCTAACATGATATGACATGCCATCCTTCTCTGCTATTTAACATTTACTATCTAAACTTCAAAGAGCTGATATAATATATTTTATATCTTTTAAATCAATAATTCATATGGTTGAACTTGGATGATAGAAACATATGCTTAGGTGTGATTCTTGAAGAATTTCACTTCAAAAATTTTAATTTCAAATTGCTGTCATTAGTGGACCCAACTAGAACATTTTAAACTATGGGGACCCAATTACATTTTTGAAAATTTTCAAAAAAGTATTATTAATTTAACATATTTATATGCCCGTGGTAAAGTAATATGGTGCTCGTAAGTTGTAAGCAATGAATGATTGTATTCACCAAAAAAAAGCAATGAATGGTAGTCATTAAAACAGGGTAGTATTGGAAATTACAAAAGAGGAAGTGGGATCAATGGCAGTGTGAAATTTGTCAAATATAGAGTGGTTTTCATTCTCTGAAATGCAATTTCATCAGTACTAGTTATGCTAGTTTGCAAGCTAAATATTATGCTCACTAAAAGCACTTGCTCATGTTCAGTTTCTTCACAAATATACTTCAGATCAGGGTAGTTGGCATTTTTAACCTGTTTTATAAATTTTTGGCTTATTCAGACAGCTGCAAGTTATCATGCAATAGCTATTGCTCTTTCTTTGATGGAAGCATACTCTCTAAGTGTTCAGCATGAACAGACCACCCTCCAGATCCTGCAGGCCAAACTTGGTTCTGATGATCTAAGGACACAGGTAGTCTTACATATGCTTTTTGATTATAGATTAAAATACATAAATAATAATCCTTGTTCCTTATGCCCATATATATGAATTTATTACAGGATGCAGCTGCATGGCTAGAATACTTCGAGTCAAAGGCTCTGGAGCAACAGGAGGCTGCACGGAATGGTACACCTAAGCCAGATGCCTCAATCTCCAGCAAAGGTCATTTAAGGTAGTCATTACAATTAGAACAAGTTCCACTTATGTCAGTCTATCTAGTTCAGTTGATAGCTTTTCAGCTCATTTGAACACAATCATTTGCATTTTGATTGAATCTACATCATTGCTGATCTGGGCTTGTCCTCTGCTAGCTATTTTGTTTTTTCAAAATCACCAATTGGAATGTGTTTAGACTTTAGAATTCCTGTTGAGTAAGCATGTAAATTTATTAGTATAACAGGCCAATGCTAAAGGTTAATAAGTTGGCTGAACAATAAGGAAACCTGTTTGTTTATCATTTTTAAAAAACCAAAATAAAAAAAAATAGAAAGGGAGAAAAAGAGAAGATGTGAAGTACTTCGGAATTTAAATGACTAAAGATTGAGCTATGCATAGAATGAGCACGTCACTTTTGAATTCTGTGTTTCTAATCTAGTAAATCTACTAATAGACTAAAGTAAATTTGGGTAAAGCAGTTCAATCACAGTATCTCCTGTGTTTTGATTTCTTACGACTGAATTTTAATTTTAAATTGAATTACTGAATTACATTACAATGTGAATATATGCTTTTCATTGCTTTAACATTGTTGTTTCCTCATATTAATTATGTTTATTCTTTCGGCTGAAAATATGTTATTATTAGATGAAAAATGTCAAATATCAACTTTCCTAAAAGCTTACTCCACCAACCCAGGAATGCTTTATATCTCTGGCTGAAAAGTTTAACCACTGGTTAAATATAAAGTCCTGCAAGACTTTTGATTTTTATTACATCTTTCTATTTTTTCCTTCAAGTTCCTTTTAAATTTTATGATGATAAAAAATGCCTTCTATCAGTGTGTCAGACCTGTTGGATTACATAACACCAGATGCTGATCAGAAAGCACGGGAAGCACAGAAAAAGGCTCGTGCCAAGGTAATACATAGCTTCTTTTTACCCAGGATATACCTCTGAATACTCTCACATTTCTTTATTACGTAATACTTGTAACATTCTTTTTCCATCTCTTATTGAAAGAAACTAAAGTATCATCTATTTTACAGTTAAAGGGAAAACCAGGCCAAAGCTGGGAACCAGCTTCAGATGAAAATCAGAAGGATGAAGACATGTCCCAAGGTCATTCAATTACAGAGACCACTAATGATAAAGAAAATAAATCTGAAGCTCAAATTAAAGACCATGGGATTGATAATGTTGAGTCCACTCATTTAGACCAAACAATGCTCAATGAAAGTAATAACCTGGCACAGGATGACAGCTCAGATGAAGGATGGCAGGAGGCTGTTCCCAAAGGTCGTTCACTCACTGGGCGCAAGTCATCTTCATCTAGGAGGCCCACCCTAGCAAAACTGAATACTAACTTCATGAATGTTTCCCAGTCATCAAGATATCGAGGCAAGCCTACTAATTTTTCTTCTCCAAGAACAAATTTAAATGAGACTATTGCTGGACCATCCCCTCCAGTTCCAAAACAGTTTGTTAAGAGTGCAAGCTTCAGTCCTAAGCTGAATAGCACTAATGCCCCAGATGCTGGAGCAGAGAAGTTAGCAGACTCAAAGTCAGCTCCAGCCAGCCCAGCTCCAAGTGATCAAATTGCTAAACCAGCTCCTGCTAGCAGTGGCATCAGTGTTCAGTCAGGTAAACTTTATTCTTACAAAGAAGTAGCCTTAGCCCCACCTGGGACAATTGTGAAGGTGGTGGCTGAACAGTCACCGAAAGGAAATCCTACTCAAAAAAATTCTGAGGTGAGTGCCATGATAGTTGCAACAAAGGAGACTCAAAATATCATGGCAACAACAAATGATGTGGAAGATTTTGCTCAGAAATCAATTGATGAGAAAAAGCAAAGCCCTGTCCATGAAGAAGAAAGAGAAAAGGAAACCACTGTCGTGAAAGATAATACAGAAACAGTAAATAGTAAGGCCAAAGATGAGGTTGTTGAAGTTAAACTCCAGGAAGCTAACAATGTTGCCATAATAGAGAAGAAAAGTGAAGTTGAAAACATCACAGTCGTGGAGGTTGAGAATTCTGGTTGCTTAGACAAACCAAACGATGGTGCCTCTGAAGGTGCATCAGAGATACAAGTGCAAGAAATTTGTCTAACAACTTCCTTCGATTTAAATCCCCTAACCATTTTAGTTGAAGATGAAAAACATTTACTTGACAATGATGCCTCTGTGCCAAAAGAAAAGGTTACTGAGGGAGATGGGAAACATGAATCAGCCAGTGACAATGCAGTCAGTAAGCCACTACCATCAGAAGGAGAAAAGCAAGAAATAGAAACAGGAAAGGAACCAACCAAGAAACTTTCTGCAGCTGCACCACCGTTCAATCCATCCACAATTCCAGTTTTTGGCTCTGTTCCTATTCCAGGTTTCAAAGATCATGGAGGTATTTTGCCCCCACCAGTAAATATTTCTCCTTTGCTTCCAGTCAGTCCCCGAAGATCTCCGCATCAGTCTGCTACAGCTAGGGTTCCATATGGTCCACGAATATCTGGTGGCTATAACAGATATGGGAACCGTGTTCCGCGGAATAAAACTGTATTCCACTCAGGCGAACCTTCCCCTGATGGTAACTCGAACGGCCATCCTAGAATAATGAACCCCCATGCCACAGAGTTTGTACCTGGCCAACATTGGGTACCTAATGGCTATGTTGTGCCTCCTAATGGTTATTTGGCTTCTCCTAATGGCATTGCAGCATCTCCTAATAGTTTTCCCCCAATGTCTCACAATGGTATGCCAGTGTCACCCAGTGGATATCCTGCTTCACTAAATGGTATCCAAGTGAATCAAAATGGGTTTGTAACATCTCCAACCAGTTCAACTGATTCAGCACAAGTTGTATATGTTGAAACTGATCTTGAAAACAAAAGTCAAACTCTAGATGAGGAAAATAAAGATGCTTTTTCAACAGATGTCAATTCTGAAAAAAAGCAAGTTGAGCAAAATCCTCAAGAACTATCTGCCAGCAATGAAAATTCTTATCCTAAAGTAGAAGAAAAGCAGGCAGATCTCTGCCCCCCATCTTGTTTTAGTAAAGAGGATCAAGTAACCAACAAGGATGCAGTAGATGAGAAAAAGCCAAGCAAGTGTTGGGGAGATTACAGTGACAGTGAAGCTGATATGATTGAGGTCACAAGTTAAGGAATGATAAACTTTTCTTAGTAAAATGATAAAAAAAGGAAAAAAGAAAAAACTGTTTCATTGCAAGGGTTTTATGCCTATCAAGATACCTAAAAGTGATGCCAGGGATTGACTGGACTGAGGAGGTCTTTGAGGCAGAATTGATTACTTTTGAGGATTTGTGAAAGTTTCATACAGCTTGGTACATCATGGGTTCAAAAATTTATAGCTTGTTTCGTTAAGGAGGTCACCATGACCATGGAAGGGGAAGGCTTTGTTATGTAGCTAATTGGCAATGTCTTAAATTGTAATTTTTACTTGCTACTTTTTTTTTTTTTTTGGCTTATTCAAAATGGAATTCTAGCTTTGAGGTTAAAATACACTTACGGCTGATAACTAGGTGGCAGTTGCACGACAATAAGGCCTCGTTTGTCAGGCCTGTGTTTGGTTTTTCGAGTTGTAGAAGCAACCCTTACATCTTACGAGTTTGTTCATATTTTTATTTTCATATGGTAACAATGTTTGGCAGTAAGAATTCTGGGTTTGATAATCAGTAAGTAGTTTTAGTTGGAGGGATGATTAACTTCAAATCAGGTCTTGGTGATTCTTCAAAATCCCAGTTTTCTTTTTCCCTCTTAAAAGAATATTATTTAGTTAATAATTTGTCCGAATTAAATTTGCATTTTACCGCTAGTCTCTGCCGAAAAGGAGTTAAGAGAGGGTGTTTCTCATTTTTTTTTAATCACCGGTAGAGTCAAGGGTGCAAATGTAGCTGTATATTAAGCTTGCTTGCTTCTAGTATAACAGAATAATTAATAATTAATATATACACGAACCGGTGGCTGCTCATAATTAGCTAGCCATTTCTTCCAAGAATGATAATCCAATGGGAACAACCAACAAAATATAATGATGGCAACTACTACTGACAAGCTTTGAAAATTGGCTAAAATGCACAGTTAGGCGATCCCCGTCGAAATTCCATTACGAGTAGTATAGCTAGAGTGTGTGCAAGCGCCCCAAGAGCAACAAAAACATGAAAAATCTGATGACTGTGGCCTGCGATATCGAAAGCCCCTGGCTTCCATTGCTCTGGTATTCTAGTAACATAGAACACAGCCCCGGTGGCATATAGAATGGCCATTAAAAGTTCATACCCGAGTGCAACAACAACATGCGGTGGTCCCAATGGCGTGCAGGAGCGTGAACTGCGGGAATGACACCTGAAAATCACATGGAGAGAAACAAAGATGCTCTGAAGGGTCGAAAGCGAGGGGAAGAAAGTAAAGGGGCAAGAGGGGTAATGATGGCCAGGACTCCAAACACAGATATTGAGGTCAAATAGAATGTCCTTATGTAAGGATTGCAGAAAAAGACATAGTAAATTGGGGCATAGAAGGAGCAAACTAAATCTTTAAAGATTTAGTTTAAAGATTTAGAAAGAAAGGAGTTGATAGAAAAAGAGATGAAAGAAAAGAAAATGATTGAAAAAGATAGTAAAAAGGAGAGAGCAAAAGATAAAGAAATATATAATTGTTTTTGTTTTTACTCTAACTCTTTGTTTGTTTATGAAAATTCTCTTGTGAAAGGACTTAAAAAAATGTCTCTTCAAAGGGAATGCAAGGCCTTATATTCTAAGCCTTTGTTTGAGAGTGATGTTTCTCTTGTGCAAGAAAGTAAAGAGGAGTCCTTTAAAGAAGAATGCAAAACTCTTATTCTTTCTTCTAAGGATGTTGGAGTTAATTCTTCTTGTAAATTTGATTGTGCTTCTAACCATATTAATTCTTTTGTTTTGATGCCCAAGGAAGAATTGTACATAAAAGATCAATGAGCAAGGCAATTTGGAGAGAAGGTGGATGCACATGAGGAGCAAGCCAACCCTTGAGAGAAGAGAAATTGGATCCAAAGTGTTTCTAAACTTGGGATTTCCTTGATATGTTAACTCAAGATAGTTTCAATTTGCATAATGTTTGTGATTTACTTGATACACATCATTTGAAATAGCATGGATGTAATGAAACTTCCTCCATATGTGTTGTGGTTTGTGGAAAGATTGAGAATGATGAGTTCTATAGGCACGGAGAGCATATATTTAAAGATGTTACATTTTGTGTGCCTTAATCTTTCTTGCATGATTCATTGATTGAAGGAATTCTTGATGAGAGTGTTATGTTGCATGGAAGTTCCTTTGGAAATTGCATGAAGCATAATATGTAATGCTTGGCCACTTTCAAGATAGAAGACTGTCCCCAAAAACCAACACAAGACTTTTTAGCGTGCTTTATCTTCACTCACACGCTTCCTAGGAAACTTCCCAAGAGGTCTTCCATCCCAAAATTGCTCTAAGTTAAGCATGCTTAACTGTGGAGTTCTTAAGTGATAGGCTACCGAAAAGTAAATGCATCTTGCTGGTATAGGTAGCACTTATTAATTCCTTTAAGTTATCCTCAACTGTATAGTCCCATACCTACATAGCCTTTAGATCCCTCTCATTTTGGTGTGTATTCGATTCATTCATGTGCTCTTCCCGTTGGAAGCCTGCCAGGAGCCACTCCTTGTCCATGCCTTATCTTTTTTGCACTGGTGATCACTCCTCGCCCTCGTTAGCGCTCGGGATGTTACATAATATACTCAAGTTTAATGACAAATGGATTGTGCATATTCTTCATTCTTTTTGGATGCATTTCATTTTAGCTTTGTTTGATGGTTTCTTTGTGCTTAGGATGGATATATAACACATAGATAATAAGAGATTTTTCCTTTCACAGGATTCAAGTCTCCATGATTGTAGGACTTTTCTTGTTCAATTTGAAAACTAACACTTGCTTTGTTTTTCATCTAGAATAAAATAGCTAAATTTGTGGACGAATTTTTTCCAAGAAGGAGGGGATGATAAAGGCCTTAAAGGGACTTGGCAACTTTGGATTAGGACACTTTATTGGGCTTTGTTGGGCTTATTGTCAAACTTTTGTATACACCTAAGTGTTGCTTAATTAGGATTCATGGGGACCTTAGTTAATTTTAATTTCTAGCTTATGTTTTAATTTTGATTTGTATTGGGCCTTTTAGTTTGATTGGGCTTAATAGGCTTATAGGATATCTTGTAAAAAAAACTTTTAGATGATTGAATGTGATTAGCATTTGCTAATTGAGAGAGCATTGCTCCTATTGGTTCTTGCTTTGAACCTTTAGATTCTTATCAAAGAATTCTATTCTTTGTGGTGAATCCTCCTCGACTTATCCATCTTCAGATTGTGGAGCCGTTCTTACAATTTCTCATCTATTTCGCCTTTTCTTTCCTTCTAATTTTGGTTCCGATTATGTTACTCGTGGTGGTGAAAATTGTGATACACAATTGTGGTTTTATCAGATTATGCATCTAACCATATTAACTTTTTGGTTTTGATGCCCAAGGAAGAATTGTACATAAAAGATCAATGGGCAAGGCAATTTGGAGAGGAGGTAGGATACACATAAGGAACAAGCCAACCCTTGGGAGAAGAAAGATTGAACCCAAAGTGTTTCTAAACCTTGTGTTTTCCTTGATGTGTTAATTCAAGATGGGTTCAATTTGCATAATGTTTGTGATTTACTTGATACACATCGGTTGAAATTGAATGGTTATAATGAAACTTCTTCAATATGTGTTGTTGTTTGTGGAAAGATTGGGGATGATGAGTTCTGTAGGCATGGAAAGCATATGTTAAAAGATGCTACATTTTGTGTGCCTAAATCTTTACTGCATGATTCATTGATTGGAGAAGCTCATGATGAGAGTGTAATGTTGCATGGGAGTTTCTTTGGAAATTACATGAAGCGTGATACACCCAAGCTTAATGATAAATGGATTGTGCATATTCTTTATTCTTCTTGGATAGATTTCATTTTAGTGTTGATAAATGGTTTCTTTATAGATTTGTATTTGATTCAAGAGGATGGATATCTAAGCACTTGCATAATAAGAGATTTGCCCTTTTGAAGGGATCTAAGTCTCCATAGAAGTAGGATTTGTTTTTCTTTTTCTTATTTCATTCAATACTTATTCTATTTTTCTTTTCTGTAGGAATGAAAGAGATAAAATTCATGGACAAATTTCTTCCAAGAAGGAGGGGAAGATAGAGGCCCAGGAGGAGCTAAAATTATGACTTTTTATATTTTTTTAGATTTTTGTATTGGGCCTTGTTGGGCTTTTTGTGGGCCTTTTTGTATAGGCCTAAGTGTGTGGAGGCGCCTCTAGTATTGTTTGTTTTTAGTGTTTGGGCCTATTCGTGATTTGGGCCTTTATTAGTTAGTTAATTTTAGTTTCTAGCTTATGTTTTAGTTTGATTTGTATTGGACCTTTTACTTTGTTTGGGCCTTTTATTAGTTCTAGTAAAAATAGGCCCTTAGGACCCCATGTAAAAAAACTTTTGGCATTATTGAATGTGATTAGTTTTTGCTAATTGGGAAAGGGTTGCTCCTCTTGGTTCTTGCTTAGAACCCTTGGTTCTTATCAAAGAATTCTATTCTTCGTGGTGACTCCTCCTCGACTTATTAATCTTTGGATTGTGGCGTTGGTCTTACCATTTCTCATCTATTCCACCTTTTCTTTCCTTCTAATTTTTGGTTCTGATTTTGTTACTCTTGGTGCTAAAATTATTGATCTGCTTTGGGGATTCATCAGTTAGGGTCACACTTTCTCTTGATAACTTTGGTTCTACTAGTAGGTCACGATTAGGATCAAGTTCCTCCTTGTTTCCTTTACTTGTTTCAAGACGATCCTAAGTAATCACATCAGGATATAAGTGAGAGGATGGAAAAACTAGGAAGGAGGAGAGATAGAAGAGGGCAAGAGAGAAAAGAAGAAAAACAAAAACAAAAAGAGTAAAGGGAGAGAAAATAATGAAAAGAAAGAAATGGAATATCTGTACTCAGGTATTGATATGAGTTTCATGAGTGATCCGTATCATAGGAATTTAGTAAAAGAATTAAATAAGATTAAAAAAAGAGAAAAGGAAATGAGAGAAAAAGAGTTAAGAGAAGAGGGAAAGGAGTTAGATGAAAAAGAGATGAGAGAAAAGGAAATGATTGAACAAGGGGTTGAAAAGGAGAAAGCTAAAGATAAAGAAAAATATGAGTATTCTTGGTTTTATTCTAACTCGTTGTTTGTTTGTGATAACTCTTTTTGAAGGGAATTGAAGAAGTGCCCCTTCAAGAAGAATGCAAAACTTATATTCTAATTCTTTGTTTGATAGTGGTGGTTCTCTTGTGCAAGAAATTGAAGACCCCTCAAAGGAGAAGTGTAAAAATTCTTTTTGTAAATTTGATTATGCATCTAACCATATTAATTTTTTTGTTTTGATGCCGAAGGAAGTATTGTACATAAAAGATCAATGGGCAAGGTGTAAGACCTATCTTTTATAATTTGTGCATAAGTGGTTGATAATCTAAAAAGAGAAAATTAAATTTAAATTTAGTATAAGTGAATAATTAATAATATTTGCTGTGTAGATTTCAATAAGTTTTCTATAGAAATTATGCTTGTGCAGATTCCAACAGTATAGAGATACACTGTAAAGACTAACAATGTAAGATCTACAACATGTTGATCCCTAATTAAGTGATTGAATAACTAACAAGAGAAATTAAATTAAATTTCTAATGAAAAATAGATAATAAAAATTAAATGTTGTTCTTGTTTGAGATTTTGCCAAGATTTTTGCATGAATCTAGTTGGTGGTGATATTTGCCGAGCCGGTATTTATCTATACAGTTGGTGAGTAGTACAAGACCATGGAATTTAATTATAATTATTATTAATTAATTATGATTATATTCTATTAAGTGATAGAGATCCAACCAACCAACTAAAAGATCCATTGTGTGACATTGGAGGTCCCATGACAAGGTCCAAGACTAAGAAGATGAAGCAAGCTTTGCAAGGCCTAATAATGAAGATCAAGGAAAGTCCAGAACAAAGCGGATTGGGAGCTACACCAAAGTGGTTCACTTTCTTACAAGTCAATGATGATTTGAGCCCAACTTGAAGCATCATGAAAAACTCAAATTATTTGATCAAGAAGCAACAATGGGCTGAAGTTTTATTAGTGGGTTATTAGTTTTGGGCTAAATAGTTTCTTTAGCCTATTTTCTTATTTTCTATGTAATTTTCTCACTTAATTTTAGTATATTAAGTTCAATGTCTTTTAATATTATCTAGGTTAGTTTTTAGTGTTTTTGGGCTTCCTAAACCATTATGATGGTTAGTGGGACTTTTTGAAGCATTGTGTTGGTTAGTAGAAAGTCATTTCTAGTGGGAAATTAATGTTTAGTGGGAAGTCATTACTGGTAGGAAATTAAGGCTTAGTGGAAATATTAGTGAGAATTTACTTCTTCTACTTGAAGGGGTGCCTAGCTTAGCCTATAAATAGGAATCTCTTGTAAGCAACCAAAGTAGAGTTTGAAGATTAATCAATTTGAGTGTTTCTCTATTGTGAGAGCTTCCCCTTTGTTCTTGGGTTAAGAACTTTTTAGTGTTGGTTCTACCGGCAAGTCACGGTTAGGGTCATACTTTCTCTTGATAACTTTGGTTCTATCGGTAGGTCGTGGTTAGGGTCAAGTTCCTCCTAGTTTCCTTTACTTGTTCAAGACGGTCCTAAATAAAATCACATCATTAAGTTTGATAGCTTTCCTTACCCAAAGGGTTTAAAACATTAGATTTTTTTTTGTTGCCATTCAGGACTATTTATCAAGAAGCCTGTCAGATAAAGAGAACTGATTGTCTAACTGCTACAAAGGCAGATCAAATATGTCCTGAGATATGTTAGTGAGTCATAAACTCATTGATATTTTAATTCCAATTAAATTACCTTAATTAGTTTGAATGCCAAAAACCCTAAACCTAATTTGCTAAATTCTTGTATTTGACCGTGTTTTCTCTGTCAATGTGAGAAATTAAAATTTCTACTGCCCAAATATATGACCACTTGTCTTAGTCCAACTAAACTAGATGACTAATTTGTGTTTCCTAAATAAACTAGCCTAGTTTTATCCTAACTATGCATGAATCCTAGTTAGTATCTAAGTATGACAAAATATCTTGTAAATTGTACCCAAAGTATACCCTAATGTACCAAAACCACTTCTATCCCTTGTTTTCCCCCCTCTTGGACGTCCAAGCTCCTCCTACTAGGAGAAGTTAAGTGTTTTTTTTATTTAACCACTCAAAGTCCCTTTATTTTGCCATTTACCCTTATACCCTCCCTTTAGTTGTCTTAAAATAAGCTTCAAAACAAAAACTCCCTTCATTCTTCTCCTCTAAAAACTATGAGCTTGAGAGAGGGAGAGAGCCTTGTTGTAAAATCCTTTAAGTGTTGGAAGAGAAGTTAAAAGCTAGAGTGTCCAAGAAGTGGTGCTAGGTAAAGGTCCATCCTTTTCATCTTCTTCTTTCTCCATCTTTTCTTTTCTATCAAGACCTAAGTGGTCTAAATCCTTTCCTTACCTCCTTGGTTCTAAACATTGTTCTTTCTTGTGTTTATGTCCTATATCAACCCTTCTTGGTATTGGTTGATGGTTCACCTTGCCAAAGATTGAAGGAGATACTCCCTTTGTCCCAAAACCTCTTGCAAGCTTATAGGATCTTGTCAAAAAGTAAGAAAAGCTAACCATTTTCTTTGTGTTTGGATTGTGATTTTTCTGTTTTTGGATGTGGTTATTGCTTAAGAATGTTGTTGGCATTTTTAAAAGTTGCAAACTTGATGGAAGAAAACATTTTCGTGCTTGAGTATGACATGTTCTTGATGTTGTTTCATTTTTCTGTCTGAACATGGTGCACTGTTTTTGTGATATCTGAAGTTGTGGTTAGTATTTTTGAGTGCTTATTGTTTTATTGTAAACTAGACAAAATTTTCCACAAAACAATAAGAAACGCATTAAAAGGTTAAGAAACAAAAAAATTAAGTCTTTGAAATTTGTGCATGCTCTCTGAAAACGTTGACCCGACAGTATGTAATAAAATGTGATTTTGGAAGCTTCAATTGTCTACTTGTGGAAACTCTTGGAATAACCAAAAATTAGACTTAAAAATATTTCCAAGCATATATGGTTTGCCTATTTTTGATTTGATATTCTATTTTTAATGATTTTTAAAAACTAAAGGTTGTACTTATTTTTTGACTGAAAGTGGTTTTGAGAACTGTGAACTTTCAAAAATTGTATAAAATCGTGTGGACCTTGGTTTTGGTGTTCTTGGACATTTTGAAAACTTTTTTAGGTTTAATTTCAGAAAATAAAGGATTTGGACTCTGTAAAGTTTTGTTTGGATATGAAAAATGACAAAACATGTTCGTTGGTCCTCTAGTAGGTCACCCTGACTTTACTATGTTGTTATTTTTATATATTTGTTTCTAGATTTTTGCTTGAGGTGATCTTTATTGTTTTAGAAAATAGACAAAATTTTCTTTCCAACCATATATGGATTATGTTAATCAAAAATCTTTTGCTGTCCCAAAATGATTTTCAAAACAGAGGCTAAAATCTGGAAGCTACTGGAATCTATTTTAGAAATAAGTTTTAATATAACTTTTGCATAATTTTATAAAAACCCTATATTTTGTACTTAAAACTTAATGGTGGGTCTTTTAAAACAAAAGTTAGATATGAATTTTAGTAAAATATATTCTTTTCTGTTTTACATATTTTAAAAATATAGTTTGGTAATTTAATTAAAAAGAGATTAATGATAAGGCTCATAGAACTATATTTTATAAAGAGCTAAGACCTATGTTTTAAAATGGTGCTTTTAATTCAAAAACCTTTATCTAAGTTAATTATAAAAACAAAATTACTTATCTTATAAAATTGGATAGAAATGATGTTTTCTTCTAAACCTTTTTAATCTAAATAAGTGGATTTAAGATAAATAATATGGCCCTTAAAACAAAAACAAGTAATAAAAGATTTAAAATAAATTGTTGAAATTAATAAGGTGTTCCTAAAGGGAGGATCTTAGTTTATCCTTATTGGGATAGCTCTGGATAGGATCCTATAGAAGGGCCAAAGATGGATAGGGCCCTTTGTTATGGCACATGATGCTAGCCCTGGATTGGGCCCAGTGTTGTGACACACGAGGATGTTGTTTTCATGAGGATAAACTGAGTGAATCCACGATGTGATGAAAAATCGGGACTTGATGGCATGCTAATTATGTTGTGAAACTATTGATAAAGGCTTATCTGGGTGTGAATGATAAGCGGTTGTTGATATATGTTGCCATTAATGTTTGTTTATGATGAGTTTTTTGTCATGTACGCATGCATTGTTGTATGAGCATGTGGTACCAAAGGTGTCGATATTCATAGGATCGTGGTGTTAGTCGAGTGTGAAAGCTTAAGGACTACGGATGGTGCGATTCCACAGGAGACCGGGGCCTTATAAACCTTGGGTCATGGTGGCGGTTCCCTATATGAAAATCCTGATAAAGAGCATTGGTTCCCATGATTAGTGGCTGATATTCCCCAAATGGTTTAGGCACGTGCCGCTTTGAGAACCTTGGTGAGGGTATTTGTATTTATTATACCATGATTAAGGAATATCCAGGTTGGTCACTCAGTTTTTAGATTTCCATGGAGAGTCTAGATACATGGTCTGCACTGCATACTTGGTCACACCTTAATCTAGAATAATGAATGTGTGTTTATTTATTTATCTTGCTTGAATGTGTGCTTTATCTTATGACTCAGTATAATGTATGCTTTAAATGTTATGTTTGCTCTTTTGGGTAGCTTATCCTTGCTTGTGTGCTTTGTGTGTGTGTGTGACTATGATGATCGTGATGATTTGTTGTCATGGGAGCAGATGGACGGCGATCTTCCTAGACCTCAAGTACTCTTTCACCTTTTAAGAGTGCACATTTGTACCGAAGGACGATGCCTTCTAGATCTCACTATGGTCAATGGACGATAAGAAGGAGGAATCATCTTCGTATACATGTCAGATCTCGACACCCTTGCAGAGCTTGGAGGAGTTACTTTTCAATCCTTTCGACGACCTTATAGCTTCTTTGGTTTGGCGCAGCTGGATGCCCCTAAAAGAGAGAGGCCTATGTACATGGAGGTGGTAGAGGCAACCCAAGCCATAGCACTAGCCATGTATCTAGATCCTCTATTGTAGAGATGAGATTCATATTGAGTCATTCTTGTTTTGTTATGTGAGTTAATTATTATGACCAGCTTAGATTAGGGAGTGTTTATATGTATAATCCTCCTCACCTTCTCAAAGTTGACTTCGTAGGTTGGTCACCTGTATCGACACACACTTCACCTTAGAGTAATTTGATTTCTTGTATACATATAGTGTTGATGTTTTCATGATTATGAGATCTCTTTATTTCATGCTCATTGATGTGGATTATGATTTCTATTCTAAGTTGGCATTAGTATTAATGAAGCACATTTTGAAGTTGTTAAAAATACCCACTCAATAAATTAACAAGAGAGCTTTAATAATAGAAATTTAAAATTGGACCTCGGTTGTGTTAATCAAGTTTTCTTGTGACGAAGTTGGGTCGTTACACAAGGCAATTTGGAGAAGAGGTGGATACACATGAGGAACAAGTCAACCCTTGGGAGAAGAGAGATTGGACCTAAATCTTGTGTTTTCCTTGATGTGTTAATTCAAGATGGGTTCAATTTGCATAATGTTTGTGATTGACTTGATTCACATCATTTGAAATTGAATGGTTATAATGAAACTTCTTTTTGTAGGCATGGAAAGCATATGTTAAAAGATGCTACATTTTGTGTGCCTAAATCTTTCTTGCATGATTCATTGATTGGAGAAGCTCATGATGAGAGTGTAATGTTGCATGCGAGTTTCTTTGGAAATTACATGAGGCATGATACACTTAAGCTTAATGATAGATGGATTGTGCACATTCTTTATTCTTCTTGGATAGATTTCATTTTAATGTTGATAGATGGTTTCTCTAAATTTGTATTTGATTTGGGGGGATGGATATCTAAGCACTTGCATAATAAGAGATTTTCCCTTTTGAAGGGATCTAAGTCTCCATAGAAGTAGGATTTGTTTTTCTTTTTATTATTTCATTCAATACTAATTCTTGTTTTCCTTTTTGTAGGATGAAAGAGCTAAAATTTGTGGACAAATTTCTTCCAAGAAGGAAGGGATGATAGAGGCCTAGGAGGGACTAAAGATTATGACTTTTTATATTTTTTTAAATTGTTGTATTGGGCCTTATTGGGCTTTTTTTGGACCTTTTTGCATGCGCCTAAGTGTGTGGAGGAGCCTTTAGTATTGTTTGTTTTTAGTGTTTGGGCCTATTTGTGATTTGGGCCTTTATTAGTTAATTAATTTTAGTTTCTAGCTTATGTTTTAGTTTGATTTATATTGGGCCTTTTATTAGTTGTAGTAAAAATAGGCCTTTAGGACCTCATGTGAGAATGAAGAATAAGAAGTAGTAGAATTAACAACCCTGTTATAAGCAAACTCAACATGTAGTAAATAATCCTCCCAAGTTCTCAAAATTTTCTTAGCAAAACACCTAAGGAGTTGAGATAAAGTTCTATTGATCACCTTTGTTTGCCCATCTGTTTGAGGATGACAAATAGCAGAAAAGAAAAGCTTAGTACCAAGCTTTCCCCGCAAAGTCTTCCAAAAATGGCTTAAGAACATGGAATTCCTATCCGACACAATGCTCTTAAGCAATCCATATAAGCACACCACCTGATGTGATTTTATTTAGGACCATCTTGAAACAGGTAAAGGAAACTAGGAGGAACTTGACCCTAATCGTGACCTGTTGGTAGAACCAAAATTATTAAGAGAAAGTGTGACCCTAACCGCAACCTGTTAGTAGAACCAACACTATAAAGTTCTTAACCCAAGAACAAAGGGATAGCACTCACAATAGAGAAACACTCAAATTGATTAATCTTCACATTCTGCCTTGGTTGCTTACAAGAGATTCCTATTTATAGGCTAAGCTAGGCACCCCTTCAAGTAGAAGAAGTAAATTCCCACTAATATTTCCACTAAGCCTTAATTTCCCACTAGTAATGAGTTCCCACTAAACATCTCACCAAACATTAATTTCCCATTAGAAATGACTTTCCACTAACCATCACAATGCTTCAAAAAGTCCCAGTAACCATCATAATGGTTTAGGAAGCCCAAAAACACTAAAAATTGAACTAGATAATATTAAAAGACATCTGAACTTAATATACT
This sequence comes from Spatholobus suberectus, assembly GCA_004329165.1. Classification (NCBI taxonomy): domain Eukaryota; kingdom Viridiplantae; phylum Streptophyta; class Magnoliopsida; order Fabales; family Fabaceae; genus Spatholobus; species Spatholobus suberectus. The sequence goes on along the minus strand of CM014729.1, from coordinate 49,404,173 downwards.
AAAATTAAGTGCGAAAATTATATAGAAAATAAGAAAATGGGCTTAAGAAACTATTCAGCCTAAAACTAATAACCCACTAATAAAACTTCAGCCCATTGTTGCTTCTTGATCAAATAATTTGGACTTTTCATGATGCTTCAAGTTAGGCTCAAATCATCATTGACTTGTAAGAAAGTGACCCACTTTGGTGTAGCTCCTAATCCATTTTCTTCTGGACTTTCCTTGATCTTCATTATTAGGCCTTGCAAAGCTTGCTTCATCTTCTTAGTTGGTTGGATCTTTTGGTTGGTTGGTTGGATCTCTGTCATTCCCTCCTTCTTCGAAAGGATTCATCCTCGAATCAACATCATCACCTACATCAAACAAAGATAGATCAGCCATATTAAAAGTAAAACTTAGATTTCCATATTCACTTGGCAAATCCAGCTTGTAAGCATTGTCATTGATCCTTTCTAACACTTGATGCATATTGCTCAGTCCTCTTCTCAATGTTGGCTTGAACCTTGGCATGCAACTCCCTAACAAAATTTGCTTTATGCTTTCCATCCAAATTTGCATGCTCATTAGTTGGCAAAGGTAAGATATCTAAAGGAGTCAAAGGATTAAAACTATACACAACTTCAAAAGGAGAATATGAAGTAGTAGAATGAACAGTTTTATTATATGCAAACTTAACACGTGCCAAACATTTTTCCCATTGTTTCAAATTCTTTTGAAGGATAGCACGTAACAAGGTAGTAAGCGTCCTATTCACAACTTCAGTTTGCCCATCCGTTTGTGGATGTGCCACAGTGGAAAACAAGAGCTTGGTTCCTAACTTATTCCACAAAGTTCTCCTAAAATGACCTAGGAACTTCACATCTCTATCACTTACTATTGTTCTTGGCAGCCCATGCAAATGCACAATTTCTTTAAAGAACAAATCAACAATATGTGTTGCATCATTGGTTTTAAAACATGCAATGAAATGTGTCATTTTACTAAACCTATCAACAACAACAACAAATATACAATCCTTTCCAATTTGAGATCTAGGCAATCCTAACACAAAATCCATTGAAACATCAGTCCAATGTTGATTAGGTACAGGCAAAGGTATATAAAACGCATGCGGCATGACTTTAGATTTGGCTTGCTTACAAGTAATGCATTTAGTACAAACAGATTGCACATCATGTTTCATGTTAGGCTAATAAAAATGCTCATGAAGAATTTGTAAAGTCTTGTTAATTCCAAAATGTCCCATCAATCGACCACCATGAGTTTCTCTAACTAACATTTCACACAAGGAACAAAGAGGCACACAAAGCTTATTATTCTTAAACAAGAACCCATCATGTTTATAATAGTCCCCAAGAGCAGGTTTAGAACAAGAATCCCATATTTGGTCAAAATCAGAATCATTGACATACAAATCCTTAATAATCTCAAAACCAAGTAGCTTCTAGACAATGCATTGGCCATAATATTTTCCTTACCATTCTTGTTCTTGATCACATAAGGAAACATCTCAATGAATTCCAACCATTTGGCATGTCTTTTTTGAAGGTTGCCTTGAGATTTTAGAAATTTCAAACTTTGATGGTCAAAATGAATTATGAACTCCCTTGGCCATAAGTAGTGTTGCCAACTTTGCAAAGTTCTCACCAAAGCATACAATTCTTTGTCATAGGTAGGATGGTTCAATGCTGCCCTACTAAGCTTCTCACTAAAATATGCAATTGGCTTAGAGTCCTGCATCAATACAGTACCTATTCCGACACTAGAAGCATCACATTCAATTTCAAAAGCTTTTTCAAAATTAGGCAAACAAAGTAAAGGTGCCTTCGTCAGCTTATCTTTCAACACAACATTCTTTTTAATAAGTTCATTTAGAGGTGTAGCAATGGAATTAAAGTTCTTTACAAACCTTCTATAAAAACTTGCTAAGCCATGAAAACTTCTTACCTCATTTGCATTCTTAGGTGTTGGTGATATGATCTTGATTGGATTCATATTGTTTTTATAGATCATCCTTGAGTTGGTTATCTTGTCACTAGAATTATAGGAATAAAAGAAAATGATGAAAGATAGAAGATAAGACTTGCGCAAACAAATAAGAGAATTAAGTAAATGACGCATAACAAGTAAGCAAGAGACTTAAAATGAAAAAATAGAAAAGACAAGAAAATTGAAGAAGATAGATAAAATAGAATAATATGGAATAGAAAAGAAATGGAAAAGAAGGCGCCACACTCTAGAAGAGTGATAAGCCAAGTGAAGATTCGCCACAAATGATAGAGGACTATCCAAGGACTTCAAGAAAGAAGAGATGGACATGGAAGGTCGTATGACTAGAGGAAGGAGAAGGATGATTCAAGAGGAACTTGGCAAGAGGTTGATGAGGGCACGGCTAGTGGCAAGGACAACAAGGCAATTGGAGGACTTGGGAGACCTATGACAAGAGGAAGAGCTAGGAAGGCTCAAGAGGCTCTTAAGCAACTAATTGCTAACTTTCATGAAGACATTCCAAGACGACTAATGGATGTGGGACATAAGGACAATGCTTTAATCCTATGTCTAGAGGCCTAAATGGAGGAGGATTCCCATACTTGCATATGATAACATGGGTCTTAGTTTTGAGACATATTTGCTTAAGTTTTGGGTTTTGTAATTCTTAAGTTTTTCTTATAGTTTTTGGCTTAGTAAGCGAGTTTAAAAAATATTAATAAATATAAATTGCTCTTGCTCGGACTAGAACTTAGGACCAAGTGGTGTTTCTCACAATATTTTACCACTTGGACAGCTTTGTGGGTTATGCTCTTTATTTCTAAGTTTTTATCTTTATTAAGAGTTAGTCTCTTTATAAACTCATGATGTATAAAACCAATTCTAAATTTGGGATTAAATAATAATAGAATTATTCAGCTGTGAGGATTTCTCTCCTAGGGTTCTTGCTTGAACCATTTGATTTTATCAAGAATTCACCCATTCTTGTGGTCTCATAGGCTTATCAAACTTCCTTGTTTGTGGCGCCTCCAACCAATTTTCTTCCTCCTCTTTCTAATTCGGGATTTATCAGAGGTTTAACACATTCATTGGGAAGGAAGAAGAGGGTTTGGGAAGCTTGAAGATAATAAATTGGAGCCAAGTTTTAGATTAGGATTTCCTTATATTTTTTGAGCACTTTTATTTGGCGCCTTTGTTAGGCTTTAGTAGAGTTGTTAGCTTTATTCTTTTTAGTTGACTATATTTGGACCTATTATGACTTGTTTTGGACTTGTTACTATTTGGGCCTTATTTTAGTGATAGTGTAAATAGGTCCCTATGGACATTTGGTAAACACTTTTGAGAAATTAAGAAATTGATAGCATTTTTGCTAAGAGAATATTGTCTCTAGGTTCTTGGATTGAACTATTAGATTCTTATCAAAGAACAATTTCTTTGTGGCGAATTGTCAATGACTCATCAATCATGAATTGATTGTAGCGTTTTCTCCATTCTTTTTCTTTTCCATTTTCTCTTTTTCTTCAAATTCTGTTTTGTGGATTCAATTTAGGAAAATTTGAGATGTTGAAAATTAAGATTCACCTTGGGGTTCATCATTTGGTATCCAGAGCCAAATTCAACACCAATTACACATCCAATTGTGCCAAATTTCGTGTTAATTTTGCATTACAAGGCGCTGATTTCGTGGTTGCAATTCTGGTTCGTATCCGCTGGGCGGCTTCCGTAACGCGCTGGGCGGGTGTAACGTCGAAGTTGCGAATCCAGCGAATTTGTGAGTTTTCTTGCATAATTCTTGTGTCTTACTGTTTTTTGTTGTGTTCATTTAGTCTTTTTTGAGTTGATCTCTTCTTAATTCATCCAATTTTGTGTCAATTCTATATAGTTTTGTTCTTGGTGTTCTTGTTTTGTTCTTGTTAGATCTAGATTTTGTGTTACATCCATACTTGATTTGTATTGTTTCACATGTAGACACTTAAATTTTGGTGAAAATTATTTGATTGGAGGTTTAAAGTTGAATTTTGAAATTTTGAATTTTGAAATTAGGGAGGAACACTCATAGTGTTCTTGACATTTTTGTGGTAGAATACATATTTGATCTTGTAAAAATTGTTTGGAGAGAGTTGGGGCGTTTTTGCAAATAAAAAAATTGAAGGTCCAAAAACAAAGAAAATATTCAAGGACTAATTGGCAATTTTACAGGGGCAAAAGTGAAAATCCAAAATAAATTAGGGGCACAAGTGCAATTATAACAAAGTTTGGGGGCCAAATTGCAAAAAAAAATTATAAAAAATAAAAATAAAATTTGCCCATTTATAAAAAAAGGTCTACCCTCTTTGGTGATCTAACTCTCATAGTGATATTATTTTTCTTGCATATACTTTTGACTTGTTTTTGGTGGTGGATATACACATGCTCTTCATTTTTCCTTACTTATTCTTATCTCTTTGTCTTTGAGTCTTCCTTTGGCTTTCTTATGAATGTTCCTTTCATTTCTTATAGCTTTTATTACTTGTCATTTAAATTCCTTGGTTTTGTCATTGAGTTTTCCTTTTTTTTGGCTTCTTGAGTTGGTCTTGGATCTCGTGGCATATTTCACATAGAATTTCTTTGTTATTGAAATTTGGTGGTTCTTTTCAAGAACTTAAGAGGAACAAGAGTAGTAAAAAAAAAAGGGAGAGAGCAAATTATAGAAAAAGATTGAAAGAGTGAAACACAAGTGACTTGAGTATAAACACTTAGAGAGTGAAGAGGATTCTTTGATTTCTATTATTTGTACTAACCATTTTGTATAGGTATGGCTTCACCAACGGTGAGTAGTGATCCACCATCTCCTAAATCCACAAAATTAATGGCGGAGATGATTAAAATTGGGGAGGAGATAAGGTGGTAGAGAATGGAAAATGATGCAAAGTTAGAAGCAATACATAGGGAGAATGAGACAAGGTGGGAGATGATGCAAAAAAGTAATGAAGATGTGAGTGTGAGGTTGGAAAATGTGGAGAGAAGGAGGTATACTTCATCTTCTCATGGGAGTGATGGAGGTTATGGGGAAGATGAGGGAGAAAGGAGGCATAGGAGACATAGGAGAGGGAGATTTGGAGGAGGACATAAAGAGGGAGAAAATAATAGAAAGGATAACACGAACGAAGTGAAGGTTAAAATTCCTAGTTTTCAAGGAACTTGTGACCCAGAAGTGTACCTTGAGTGGGAGATGAAAGTGGAGCAAATATTTTCATGTTATGATTATAGTGAAGAAAAGAAAATTAGATTGGCTTCACTGTAGTTTGTGGTGGAACCAAGTGAAGCATGACATTATGAGGATGAGGAGGCCTATGGTGAACACTTGGTTAGAAATGAAGCGAACTATGAGGGATAAATTTGTGCCTTCTTACTATGGGAGGGATCTTCATAATAAACTCCAAAGGCTTACACAAGGAGGGAAGAGTGTGGATGAATACTATAAGGAGATGGAGATGGCAATGATAAGAGCTCAAGTGGAGGAGAGTCAAGAGGCAACCATGGCTAGATTTTTGCATGGCCTTAATAGGGAAATTCAAGACATTGTGGAGTTGCATCATTATGCCACTATGGAGGAGCTCATTCACCAAGCCATCAAAGTGGAGCAACAATTGAAGAGGAAGCAATCTTCAAGAAGCCTTCCTCCTATGCTTCTTCATCTTGGAAGGATAAGGACAAATTCAAGAAGGAGGGCTCTTCATCCAAACTTCAAGAGAAGAGTTCTTCAAGTGGTAAAACCTCTCCTAACTCTACCTCTAATCATTCTAAATCTAGTTCCATTAAGTGTTTTAAATGTTTAGGGAAAGGTCACATTGCTTCCCAATGTCCTAATAAGAGGACTATCATTGTCTTGGATAATGGTGATGTGGTTAGTGCATCCTCTTCTAGTGAATCTAGTTCATCTAGTGAGGGTGAGAGTGATGGTGACCTCCCACCCCATGAGGGGGACCTTTTGATGGTTAGGAGGCTTATGGAGAGTGTTTATAAGGATAGGGATGAAACACAAAGAGAGAACATTTTTCATACTAGGTGCTTAGTTATGGGAAAATTATGTTCTTTGATTATTAATGGAGGGAGTTGTACTAATGTTGCTAGTGCTAGGTTAGTGGAGAAACTTGGCCTAAAAACCATCCCTCACCCTAGGCCTTATAAACTCCAATGGTTGAGTGAGAATGGATAAATAGTTGTAGATAAGCAAGTTTTGGTGTGTTTCTCCATAGGTAAATATTTTGATGAAATTCTTTGTGATGTAGTCCCTATGGAGGCTAGCCGTCTTTTGCTTGGTAGACCTTGGCAATATGATAGGGATGTTGTGCATAATGGCTTAACTAATAAATTCTCTTTTGTACATATAGGAACAAAGGTTACCCTCACACCTTTGTCTCCAAGTGAGGTTTGTGAGGACAAAATAAAAATGAGATTGAAAAGAGAACAAGAGAGAAAAGAAGCGAAAGAAAAACAAAAGGATGGAGAGAAAAAACAAAAAGAATAAAAAGAGAGAAAAGAGTGAAAAGATAGTTGAGAGAAAAGTGGAGAGCTTGTTTATGAGAGCTAAAGAGGTGAAGAGAGTGATGCTTGCAAGGCAACCTATGTTTATGCTAATGCCTCATGATTTGTGTTTGTCTTCTATTGTTATGACTTTGCCTCATGATTATGCTAAAGCCTTGTTGAAGGAGTTTGAGGATGTCTTTCCTAAAGACATTCCTCAGGGCTTGCCTCCACTAAGAGGAATTGAGCACCAAATTGACCTCATTCTAGGAGCTTCACTTCCTAATAGACCCACATATAGGAGCAATCCGGAAGAGACTAAGGAGATTCAAAAGCAAGTGGAAGGGTTGATGCAAAAAAGATGGGTGAGAGAGAGCTTGAGCCCTTGTGCTATGCCCATTATCTTAGTGCCAAAGAAGGATGGATCATGGAGAATGTGCACAGATTGTAGAGCCATCAACAACATAACCGTGAGGTATAGACATCCAATCCCTAGACTTGATGATTTGTTGGATGAGTTGCATGGTTCTTGTTATTTCTCCAAAATAGATTTGAAAAGTGGTTACCACCAAATTAGAATGAAAGAAGGTGATGAGTGGAAAACTGCTTTTGGCCTAACCAATGCACCTAGCACTTTCATGAGACCTATGAATCATGTGTTGAGACATTTCATTGGAAAGTTTGTGCTTGTCTATTTTGATGATATTTTGATATATAGCTTGACTTTGGATGATCATTTACGCTATATTAAGAGTGTCTTGGAAGTGCTTAGGAAAGAGAGTTTGTATGCCAATGGACAAATGCACATTTTGCACTAAACAAGTAGTGTTCCTTGGCTTTGTTGTGAGTTCTAAAGGTGTGCAAGTTGATGAGGAAAAGGTAAAAACTATTAGAGATTGGCCTACACCTAAAAATGTGAGTGAGGTGAGGAGTTTCCATGGTTTGGCTAGTTTCTATAGGCGATTTGTGAAAGACTTTAGCACACTAGCTTCCTCCTTAAATGAAATTGTAAAGAAAAATGTGGGGTTTAAGTGGGGGGTGAACAAGAGGAGGCTTTTAATAGCTTGAAAGATAAATTAACACATACATCTATTCTTGCTCTGCCTAATTTTGCTAAATCTTTTGAGATTGAATGTGATGCATCTAATGTGGGGATAAGGGGTGTGTTGTTGCAAGAAGGGCATCCCATTGCTTATTTTAGTGAAGAGTCGAAGGGTGCTCATTTGAATTACTCCACATATGATAAAGAATTGTATGCACTTGTGAGAGTTTTGCAAACTTGGCAACATTATCTTTTACCTAAGGAATTTGTGATACATAGTGATCATGAATCCCTTAAGCATTTAAAGGGCCAAGGCAAGCTCAACAAGAGACATGCCAAGTGGGTGGAGTTCTTGGAACAATTTCCTTACGTGATCAAGCATAAGCAAGGCAAGGCTAATGTGGTAGCCGATGCACTTTCTAGGAGGTATTCTTTACTCTCCATGCTTGAGACTAAGATGCTTGGGTTTGATCACATAAAGGAGTTGTATGTTTGTGATGATGATTTCTCTAATTTGTATGCTTTGTGTGAAAAAGTTGTTCATAATGGATTCTTTAGGCATGATGGATTTCTCTTTAAAGATAAAAAATTGTGTGTGCTTAAGAGCTCCTTGCGTGAGTTGTTAGTTAGAGAAGCTCATGATGGTGATTTGATGGGACATTTTGGGGTTACTAAGATTTTGGACATTTTGCATGAACATTTCTTTTGGCCACATATGAAGCATGATGTGCATAAAATTTGTGATAGGTGCTTGGTGTGTAAAAATCTAGGGTCATGCATCATGGATTATATACTCCATTACTTATTTCTAACTCCCCTTGGATCGACTTATCCATGGATTTTGTGCTTGGTCTCCCAAGATCCAAGAGGGGGAAGGATTCCATTTTTGTTGAGGTTGATAGGTTCTCAAAGATGGCTCATTTCATACCATGCCACAAAGTGGATGATGCTTGTGTGGTAGCAGATTTGTTCTTTAAAGAGGTGGTGTGCTTACATGGATTGCCTAGGAGCATTGTGTCGGATAGGGATTCCAAGTTCTTAAGCCATTTTTGGAATACTTTGTGGGGAAAGCTTGGTACTAAGCTTCTCTTTCCTACTACTTGTCATCCTCAAATGGATGGGCAAACAGAGGTGGTCAAGAGAACTTTATCTCAACTCCTTAGGTGTTTTGTCAAGAAAAACTTGAGAACTTGGGAGGATTGTTTACCACATGTTGAGTTTGCTTACAATAGGGTTGTTAATTCTACTACTTCTCATTCTCCTTTTGAGGTTGTTTATGGTTTTAACCTTTTATCTCCTCTTGATTTGTTGCCATTGCCTAACATTTCTTCTATGATGGATAGAGATGGGCTTTCTAAAGCCACTTTTGTTAGGAACTTGCATGAGAAGGTGAAGGATCAAATTAAGAAGAAGATGGAACAGTATGCTAAACAAGCAAACAAAGGGAGGAAGAAGATGGTGTTTGAGCCCGGTGATTGGGTTTGGGTACACTTGAGGAAGGAAAGGTTTCTTCTAAAAGGAAATCTAAGCTTTAAGAAAGGGGAGATGGTCCTTTCCAAGTGTTGGAGAGCATTAATGACAATGCCTACAAAATTGACTTGCCTCTTGATTTTGGTGGGAGTAATAGTTTCAATGTTAGTGACTTATCTTTTTGTGATGTAGGAACCCATGCTCCAAATTTGAGGACAAATTCTCTTCAAGAAAGAGGGGATGATAAAGGACTATCCAAGGACTTCAAGAAAGAAGAGATGGACATGGAAGGTCCTATGACTAGAGGAAGGAGAAGGATGATTCAAGAGGAACTTGGTAAGACGCTTAACACATTCATGGGGAAGGAAGAAGAGGCTTTGGGAAGCTTGAAGATAATAAATTGGAGCCAAGTTTTAGATTAGGATTTCCTTATATTTTTTGAGCACTTTTATTTGGGGCCTTTGTTGGGCTTTAATGGAGTTGTTAGCTTTATTCTTTTTAGTTGACTATATTTGGACCTATTATGACTTGTTTTAGGTTTGTTACTATTTGGGCCTTATTTTAGTGATAATGTAAATAGGTCCCTATGGACACTTGGTAAACACTTTTGAGAAATTAAGAAATTGATAGCATTTTTGCTAAGAGAGTGTTGTCTCTAAGTTCTTGGATTGAACCATTAGATTCTTATCAAAGAACAATTTCTTTGTGGCAAGTCCTCATTGACTCATCAATCATGAATTGATTGTGGCGTCTTCTCCATTCCTTTTCTTTTCCATGTTCTCTTTTTCTTCAAATTCTGTTTTGTGGATTCAATTTGGGAAAATTTGAGATGTTGAAAATTAAGATCCACCTTGGGGTTCATCAACAAAGGTATGGAAATGTTTGATAAGAATCAAAAGGTTCTAATCCAAGAACCAAAAAAGAGGAGCCAATGCTCTATTCACACTCACAAATGAGTAAACCTCAACATTATTCAACTTTGTCCAATGAGAGGGATTACATCTCTATTTATAGAGTTTATTCTAAAAAGTCTAACCCTAATTCTAAAAAACATAAGTAAAGGCCTAAGAAAACTTAAGGCTCAAATTACAACTTATTTTTAAACTTAAAAGAAACCTAAACTAAGACTAGAAATTGGGCTTCTAATTAGAATGAAATCAGCCCATTTATTACAATTAAAATAGGTCCAAAAACATTTAAATAAAATGCAATAAAATTTAGATTGCAAGCCCATGATTGGTGCATTTTAAATCCTTTGGGCTATCTTCTTCCACTCTAGGCTTGATCTTGTAGTGTGTTTGATCACCTCTAAATGCTCCTTAGGTCTATTTACTTTTCCTCTTGTAGGCATTCCTAGCCCAATCATATGATCTTCCCCTTTAGCTTTTCCCTTCTTAGGCCCTTTTAGCCCAATTGAAGGTTCTTTCCTCTTAGCCCTCCCTTCTCTTCTTGAATACCCTTCTTGATCTTCATCAATTGGTCATTCTTTAATTGCCTTTACCTTATCTTCATCCATACTTATTCCTTTTGAGCTTACAACAAAACCTAAAAACACAACAGATTCAAGACAAAATGAACACCTTTGAAGATTGGCATACAATTTATTTTCTCTCAAAATATTAAGAACAACATGCAAATGATCAATATGTTCATCTAAGGTCTTGCTATAAATCAAAATATCATCAAAATAGACTACAACAAATTTCCTAATGAAAGAATGCAAAACATGGTTCATTAACCTCATGAAAGTGCTGGGTGCATTAGTTAAGCCAAATGGCATCACTAACCACTCATATAAACTATATTTTGGTTTAAAAGTTGTTTTTCCATTCATCACCTTCTTTCATGCGAATTTGATTGTATCCACTCTTCAAATCAATTTTAGAAAACACACAAGAGCTATGCAATTCATCAAGCATATCATCCAATCTAGGGATAGGATATCTATACTTTACAGTGATTTTATTGATGACTCGACTATCAATGCACATACGCCATGTTCCATCTTTCTTTAGAACCAAGATCAGAGGAACAACACATGGATTAAGACTCTCCCGCACAAATCCCTTTTTCATTAGTTCATCCACTTGTCTTTGAATTTCCTTGGTTTCCTCGGACTTATTCTATAGGTTGGTCTATTTGGGATTGAAGAACCAAGAATGGGGTTAATTTGATGCTCAATACCTCTTAGAGGAGGTAATCCATAGGGTACTTCTTCTAGAAAAACATCAGTGCATTCTTGCAACAAAGAAATAACTTCACATGGCATAGAAGAATTGAAATCAATAGTAAAATAAACATCCATGTACATGAGTACAAGTAGTTTCTCTCTTGCTAACAAAGCACTCTTAAACCTCTCTTTTCTTTGCAAATGCACTCATTTTCTTATTTTTCTCCTCATTACACTCAGTTTCATGTTTTTCTTTCTTTTGTTTATTTTCACTCATTTTATTTTTTTCTCTCTTTTTCTTGAATGCTCAATTGCTCTTCTCTCAACTTACACTCTCTTGCAATTCTTGAATACTCTTTCTTGTAAGTTTGAGAGGTGTTAATACACTGGTGCGATCATTGATGGCAAGGGTATTCCTATTTTTGTACCCATATGAGTGACCTTTCTACCAAATTGCCAAGGACGCCCAAGAAGTAAATGTCCAACATGCATAGGTGCAACATCACAAAAGAACCTCATCCTTGTATTTGCCAATGGAAAATGAAACTAATACTAGTTTAGTCATCCTTATATCTCCACAATCATTCAGCCACTGAAGTCTATATGGATTAAAATGCTTTTTTGTGGCAGGTTCAATTTCTCAACCAACAAGGTACATACCTTTTCATTTGTAATAGAGGTTTCGAAGGGGCTTATCTATCTTGATAATTGTCTTTTAGGACGTTTTGTTATTGAGCCTTGTTAGGCTTTTTGTAGAACTTGTGTATGCACCTAAGTGTTGTTTAATTATGTGCTATGTAGACTTTAGTTATTTTAAGTTTTAGCTTATGTTTTAGTTTGCTTTATTTGGGCCTACTATGAATTGTATTGGGCCTTTTTAGTTGTTTGGGCCTTTTTATTAGTTGTAGTATAAATAGGCCTCTGGGACCACTTGTATGAAACTTTTGGCATTATTGAATATGATTAGCTTTGTGCTAATTGAGTGAGCATTGCTCCTCTTGGTTCTTGCTTTGAACCTTTAGATTCTTACGAAAGAATTTCTATTCTTTGTGGCGAATCCTCCTCGACTTATCAATCCTCGGATTATGGCGTGTTCTTACCATTTCTCATCTATTCCGTTTTTTATCTTTTTTTCAATTTTGGTTCCATTCTTGAAATCTACGGTGCTGAATTTTTAGATCCAATATGGGGTTTCATCATTTGGTATAATTGATGATGTGTAGGAGGTTGTTGGGTATTCAATGTAAGGATAATGATGGGGTTCAAGGGGAAAACATATTTCAAACTAGGTGCATGGTTTTAGGAAATTTGTGCACTTTGATTATTGATGGGGGTAGTTGTATTAATGTGGCTAGCACTAGGTTGGTTAGCAAACTAAACCTTAAAACCACCCCCACCCTAAACCTTATTGTTTGAAATGGCTAGGTGATGGAGAATTGGTTGATGATCAACAAATGTTGGTGAGTTTTACAATTGGAAAATATAAAGATGATGTGCTGTGTGATGTAGTTTCCATGGAATTTGGACATATTTTGTTAGGTAGACCTTGGCAAGTTGAAAGAAATGTAACTTACTATGGGAAGACTAATAAGATCACTTTTGTACATAAAGGTCATAAGATCAAACTTGCATCACCTTGGGCTATCTTCTTTCACTCTGGGCTTAATCTTGTAGTGTGTTGATCACCTCTAAATGCTCTTTAGGTCTCTTTACTTTTCCTCTTATAGGCATTCTTAGCTCAATCATATGATCTTCCCCTTTAGCTTTTCCCTTCTTAGGTCTTTTTTGCCCAATTGAGGGGCTTTCCCCGTAGGTTTTCCTTCTCTTCTTGGAGGCCTTCCTTGATCCTCATCATTCCCTCCTTCTTTGAGGAAATTCACCTTCGAATTTAATCCTCTCTTACCTACATCAAAAAGTCCCAAGTTAGTCACTTTAAATGTTTCATTTAGTTTATACTTACAAATTATGTCAACTTTGTAGGTTTCTTCTCTAGAATCAAAGACATTCCTTTTCCAAGGTGGAATACAATACAACAGGGCACTAGGAATGAGACCAACTAAAGGCTTAACCTTCCCACTGAAGCATCCTTTGACAAGGTGTCTTGGTCGTGTGACTTTCTTGAGTAAGTACCTCTAATGTCCTGCAAAAGAGAGTTATCAACACTAGATAAAATTTTAGAATTAGTTTCTAGACACATTTCCTTGTTAAAGTAACTATGCCTTTCTTGTTTTTTCCAAGAAACTCTCTTGTTATCTTTTTCTTCTTGTCTCAAGTCATTTCCCGCTTTCTCTTTTTCTTCTACTTTTGAATTTTCCATTTCTTTTTCCTTTTCTTTTTCCCTCTCTTTTTCACTTTCTTTTTCTCTCAATTCTTTCATCTTTTGCTCTTTTTCTTTCATTTCTTTTTTCTCTTGGTCTTTCTTTATTTGCATATTCTCTTGTTTCTTACCAACTACAAGTGGCAGTATTGTCAACCAATTTGGACATTGATAATTCATATGCCCTCTTCCTGAACACATGATGCATCTAGTATCTCTACTTTTAAGTGAAAGAGTAGAGGTGGAAGGATTATCAGTAAAGATAGTACTCAAGGTTACTTTAGAATTTAAAGAGAAACCCTCCTTCTTTTGCTTGGTCTTCCAACTTGATTTTTCATGTCTTTCACTGTCATTTTCTTTTCTATCTTTTTCTTTACTTCTTCTCTCATGACTTCTTCTTTTTCTCTCCAAGTTGTCAAACATCTTGTGAAAATTTTCCTTTTCCCTTTGAAAGATCCTCTTTAAATGCCTTGATAGGCCTTGAAGTTGGAGATCCACTTCCATAGCCACACTTTAAAGAAAAGAAATTAGTAGACATAAAAATGAAGGACCTCAACACTTTTCTCACGTGTTTTTGCTCTTAAAATGATTTCACTCGTGTTTCACACAATTTGGCTTTTGATTAATAAAATGCTCTTGCCTTTTACCACTCAAGTCCTCTTTTACAAGTTCTTAAATAGAACCCCTTATGCATATCAATTATCAAAAGCACATACAATTGTAAACGGATCTCACAAGTGTTATCACTAAGAAGTCCAAGAAAAGGGAAAACTCTAGACAAAACATAAAAGGGAATTTAAAAGACAAACAAGAAAAGCTAATTAGAAAAGGGTAAAACTCAAATGGAATTGCAAGAAAGGCAAAAAAAGGAATAATGAAAGAGATAAAGAAGAAATGCGTAAGTTTGGATATTGAGAACAACACCACTCTTATGAATTTCTTAAGGCAACCAAATTTAGATTATTTAAGTGCAAGGGGCAATTTATTTTTTTCTTAATTCTTCATTTTTTTTCTCTTTTTTTTCTACTATTCTTTTCTTTTTTTTTATTTTATTGTTCTGGAATATATTTGTTTTTTTTCTCCTTTTTTTTTACCCCCTATTTGTTTTGCACTTGCAACAGATATTATACGCTTAATAAGGTATATAGTCTTTTAGGTGCTATAACATGTGAATTGAATTGCACAAATTAAAGAGAAGTAAATTATGCAGAATTAAGGATAATTATGACAATTAAGACTCGATTATGACACAATTAAGGACAGTTAATGATAATAAGTGGCAATAATTGACAATTAATGGCATAATACAGACAATAAACAAGGCAGTAAAGGACACAAAAACATAAGAACACTACCAACTCTAGGATCCAGGCTCTAGATACCACATGATATGATCTGGGTTCGGATTCATATTGTTTTTACGGATCATCGTTGAGTTGGCTATCTTGTAACAAGAATTATTGGAATAAAAAGAAAATGAAGAAAGGCAGAAGATAAGAGTTGCACAAACAGATAAGAGAATTAATGTAAATGGCACAGAAATATAGTAGTAAGAGAATTAACAATACAAAATAGAAAAAAGACAAGAAAATAGAGAAAATAGGAAAACGTGGAAAGGAAAGAAAATGGCAGAAAGCGCCACAATCTATAGAGAGTGATAAGCCAAGCGAAGATTCACCACAAAGGTATATAAACCTTTGAGAAGAACCAAGAAAGGTTCAATCTAAGAACCCCAAAGAGGAGCCAATGCTCTACTCACATTCACAAATGAGTAAAACCTCAATATTATTCAACTCTCTTCAAATGAGAGGGATTACATATCTATTTATAGAGTTTATTCTAAGGTGATACTCACACAAGGAGGCTAACTCTAATTATGAAGTAAAGAGGGTAACCCTTAAGCCCAAAGAATAGGCCCAATTACAAAAATAAGTGAAACAGAAAACTAAAGGTCCAATTATATAGTGATAACTAATCAAAGTATTCTGCCCATTGGGTTCTTCATCAACTTGAACTAATTGGATCAACTTAAGTGTTTCTCCTTCTAAATTAAACTTGAGTGAGAATAAGTTGTTCAATTCTTTTTATCCAAAGTAGCTTTATTAGCCTTCTTATCTCTTAATCTTGTCATGGTTCCCAAGTCCTTGTATTTCTTCTTTAAGCTTTGCTCTACTTTGGGTCTCCTCTTGGGCCTTTGAGGTCTCCTCTTCAAAAGAATTCGTCCTCGAATTCGCATCATCATCACCTACATCAAAGGACATGCATTAGTTTTATTGAATGTTGCATTAAGAAAAGGCCTAACTCTATGGAGACTTGATTTCCTTTGAATGGAAAGTCTCTTATTCGTCATGTGCCTACACACCCAACCTCCTGGGTCAAAAACAAGTCTAATGAACCCATCACATGTAACTTCCATATTAGAGAAATTTTTATTTTTTATGCATAGCTCTTCAACTTGGCCAAGGTTGTTAAGGGGTAGGGCAATAGACCCATGTCTCAACGATTTTGCATTATTATTCAAAACATCATGCAAACCCAATACATCATGACTTAACACATGTTCTTGCACATCCACTAAATCATAAAATCTAGCAGTGTGTGTCAAGGATTTCTTCTTCTTATTGTTGCCTTGTTTTGCATATTGATCCACCACTTCATCAAATTGAGTCTTTTTGTGCAATTTGGCCTTAGGCTTCAAGACTAAAGAAATGTTAGACAAAGGAATCAAATTGTTAGAAAAATTACAAGAATTGAATCCATAAGCCAAGTTAAAAGAAGGAATTATAGTAGTAGAATGCAATGAATTCCTAGATGAATTTAAGGACTTAATCTTGGCTTTAAGTGTTAGCCATTCTCTAGTGGTCTTCAACTCCTCCTGTTCCCCTTGCAATTTTTTTGAACTTGGATTAGTCATGCAAGTGGTCAAATTCAGGTTTGAAGTCTTGAAATGTCCACTAAGTTCCTTCAAGCCATGAGGCATTTGTGCCTTTGAAAGCTTAACTTCAATTTCATTTAATGCCTCGTATTCTTCCTTTGGAAACACTTCTGTAAATCCCTTTAAAAGACAATCATCACAACTCAACAAAGAATTAGACTTGAAGACAGAGTTAACAGATTTTTTAGCAAATGCATTCTCAAGTTCTTTCTCTTTTTCTCTCAATTCTTTTTCTTTCTCTTCTCCTCTCACTTTTTCTTTCTGTTTTTCTGTGCTACTTATCTCTTTTTCTCTATTTCGTATCTCTTTTTCTCTACTTCCGCTATCTTTTTCCGTACTTCTTTTCTCTTTTTCTTTGCTTCCTCTCTCTTTTTCTCTACTTTTTTTTTCCATGACTTCTTCTATTTCTCTCCCAGTTGTCAAACATCTTATGAAATTTGTCCTTTTCTCTTTGAAAGATTCTCTCCAAGTGCCTTGATAGGCCTTGAAGTTTGAGTTCCACTTCCATAGTCAAGCTTCAAAGAAAACAAGTTAGTAGACATAAAAAAAAAGGACCTTACCACTCTTCTCATGTATTTACACTCTTTGAATGAAATCACTCGTGTTTCACGCACTTTTTGATTTTATTAAAAATGCTCTTGTCTTTTACCACTCAAGCCCTCTTTATAAGTTCTTAAATAAAACCCAACATGCATCAATTATCAAAAGCACATACAATTGTAACAAATCTCACAAAAGTTATCACTCAGAAGCCAAGCAAAGGGAAAACTCTAGACAAAACATAAAAGGGAATTTAAAAGACAAATAAGAAAAGCTAGTTTAGGAAAAGAAAAAAAAAGGTAAAACTCAAAAGGAATACAAGAAGACAAAAAAAAAAAAAGGGATAATAAGAGAGATGAAGAAGAAATGCGCATGTTTGGATATTAAGAATAGCACCACTTCTTATGAATTCCTTTAGGCAACCAAATTTAGATTATTTAAGTGCAAGGGGCAATTTTTCTTTTTTAATTCTTCATTTTATTTTATTTTTACTATTTTTTTTCTTTTATTGTTCCAGAATATATATATATATATATATATATATATATATATATATATATATATATATATATATATTTACCCCTTATTTGTTTTGCACTAACAACAGATAATATATGCCTAATAAGGTATATAGTCTTTCAGGTGCTATAACATGTGAACTGAATTGTGCAAAATTAAAGAAAAATACATTATATAGAATTAATGACAATTAAGACTCAATTATGACACAATTAAGGACAGTTAATGATGATAAATGGAAATAATTGACAATTAATGGCATAATAAAGACAATTAACTAGGCAGTAAAGGACACAAAACACAAGAACACTACCAACTCTAGGATCTGGGCTCTAGATACCACATGATATGATCTGGGTTCGGATTCATATTGTTTCTACGGATTGTCCTTGAGTTGGTTATCTTGTAACAAGAATTATTGGAATAAAAAGAAAATGAAGAAAGGCAGAAGATAAGACTTGCGCAAACAGATAAAAGAATTAATGTAAATGGCGCAGAAAAATAGTAGTAAGAGAATTAACAATACAAAATAGAAAAAGACAAAAAATGGAAATGATATAAAATAAAGAAAGTAGAATAGAAAAGAAAATGGCAGAAGGTGCCACAGTTTACAGAGAGTGATAAGCCAAGCGAAGATTCGCCACAAAGGTATGGAAACCTTTGATAAGAACCAAGAAGGTTCTAATCTAAGAACCAACGCTCTACTCACACTTACAAATGAGTAAACCTCAATATTATTCAACCCTCTTCAAATGAGAGGGATTACATATCTATTTATAGAGTTTATTCTAAGGTGATACTCACACAAGGACAATCTGTAAAAACAATATGATTCCCATCAAGATCATATCAATCATGCATTGACATAGTTGTGACGGATTGATGGTGATATGGAGTTCTGGATTGAGAACTTTTTGCCATGTAAATGAATGCTTTATATATGTACATCTGTATGTACATGTTGAAAACTCTAGATATATGATGGTGTGCCATGTACTTGTGATGGAATATTGTGAATTTTTGATGATTTCCACAATCATATGCTATGCTATTGTTGTAGTAAGCTTACCCTTGCCATGTTTTGTTGTTGTTGGTTGTCCTGTTGTTGCTGATGTGCCTGCGATGATCACATCTTATGGCGTGGGAGCAGATGACAAGGCTTCCGTGGGTCCAGTGACTCGGAGCTGAGGATGGAGCCGAGAGCTGGAGATGTTTGGCTTGGGAAAACCAAGTTTTGTTACTTTAGTTATGGTTCAGTTTCTTTATATTCTTTTGATGGGATTGTATAGATTGACCAGCTATAGGGAGTTTTGTATCTCGTTTCCTCGATGATGTATATACTTTTTGATTTGTTGATATGGGTTGGTGTTATCCCATTGTTGTGTGTGATATGTTGATGACAGATATACAGATATGCATGTATGGTACCAGGAGAGATAAGCGGATCTCTCAGTTGATGTGTATGGTTCATATATAGATATTATATGAATTTATTCACTTGATAATATGCATGTGGTGTATGTTTAGTAGGGTTGTTTGGTAGAGACAGTTGGGTCGTTACAAAAGGCCCAAGAAAGCTTAAGGCCCAAATTACAAGTTATTTTTAAACTTAAAAAAAACCTAAACTAGGACTAGAAATTGGGCTTCTAATTTAGTATCAAACTAGCCCATTTATTATAAAAAAAAGTACCCAAACACTTAAATAAAAGCTAATAAAAAAAACTAGGTTGCAAGCCCATAGTTGGTGTATTTGGTTGGGCCTTCTTCCATTTGAATCAAATGCACCATCTTGAGCTCTTCCTTCCTACTTTGGGCTTGAGCTTGTACATGTTGATCTCTTTTTCAAGATATCCTTTATTTTCCTAGCTTTTGCCTATTGGGCCCCCTAGCCCAATTAGGCTTTCCATCTCTTTAGCTCTTCCTTTTTCTCTTGAAGGCCTTCCTTGATCTCCATCAGAGTTGGCTCACCAAAGAGTGCAGATTTTTTTTATATACAATTTTTTTTTGCAATTTGGCTTCCAAACTTTTTACAATTGCACTTGGGCCCCTAATTTTTTTATTTTCACTTTTGCCCTAATATAATTGCTAACCGATCCTTGAATACTTTCCTTTTGGACATTCAACTTTTTTATTTGCAAAAACACCCCAACTGTCTTCAAACAAAATTTTTAAGATCAAACAACTGTTTTAGGACCAAAAAACTCAAGAACATATGAAGAACACTTTGAATGTTCTTCCCTAAATTCAAAATTCAGATTTCACAAAAACCAAATTAACCCTCCAATCAAGTAATTTTCACCAAAATTTAAGTGTCTAGCTGTGAAACAACACAAATCAAGTATGGATCTAACAACAAAACCACCAACCACATGAATCTAGATGGATCAAAGTTTAGATTTAGACATGAACTACACAAGAACAAGATGAACACACTGTAGAAATTGACACTAATTTGGATGAATCAAGAAGAAATTGACTCAGATAAGACTAAATAGACACAAACAAAAACAGTAAGACACAAGAATTATGCAAAAAAGATTCACAAATTTGCTGGATTTGCAACCAGCGACGTTACACCCGACCGGTGAGTCGTGTAGGCCGCCTAGTGGTAGTGACTTCGGAAGCACAAATCTGCAACCACAAATTCAACTTTGGACGAACCACTTCTAGCCAAAAAATCTTTGAATATGTGTTGAAAAATTAGGCTCTAGATACCAAATGATATAACCCCAATTATGGATCACAAATTTTAGCAACAAAAGTATCAAGATCGGAACCAAAAATTGAAGGAAAGACAAAGCGGAATAGATGAGAAACGGTAAGAACGACGCCACAATCCGAGGATTGATAAGTTGAGGACGATTCGCCACAGAATATAATTCTTTGATAAGAATCTAAGGTTCTAAGCAAGAACCAAGAGGGGCAATGCTTACTCAATTAGCCAAAGCTAATTCATATTCACAAAAATTTCTCTACAAGAGGTACTAAGGACCTATTTATACTACAACTAATAAAAAGGCCTAAACAATTAAAAAGGGCCAGTACAATTCATAGTAGGCCTAAACAAAACAAATTAAAACATTAGCTAGCAACTAAAAATAAATAAAGTCAACATAACACCTATAACATCCCCAATTTTGGGAAAATATAAACAACATAATTGATGGTTTAGAATATCCCAAGGCATTAATAATAGTTACCCTATTATTAGGATTTATAAGAATAAGATAATAGGACCCTAAATGGAACTCTGAGACCCAAATGGACCAAGGCCCATCAGAGCCCACACACACCCCTCTTTATATGATAGAGGACTATCCAAGGACTTCAAGAAACAAGAGATAGACATGGAAGGTCCTATGACTGGAGGAAGGAGAAGGAAGATTCAAGAAGAACTTGGCAAGATGCTTCACACATTCATGGAAAAGGAAAAAGAGAGTTTTGGAAGCTTGAAGATAATAAATTGGAGCCATATTTATATTAGGATTTCCTTACATTTTTTTAGCTCTTTTATATTAGGCGTTTGTTGGGCTTTAATGGAGTTGTAAGCTCTTAAATTTTTAGTTGGCTATATTCGGACCTATTATGTTTTGTTTTGGGCTTGTTAACATTTGGGCCTTACTTTTAGTGTTAGTGTAAATAGGTCCTTGTGGGCACTTTGTAGATACTTTTGATGAATTAAGGAATTGTTGGCATTTTTGCTAAGAGAGTGTTCTTTCTAGCTTCTTGGATTGAACCATTAGATTCTTATCAAAGAACAATTTCTTTGGACTCATCAATCATGAATTGATTGTGGCATCTCCTCCATTCCTTTTATTTTCCATGTTCTCTTTTTCATCAAATTTTGTTTAGGTGGATTCAATTTGGGAAAATTTGATGTGTTGAAAATTAAGATTCACTTTGAGGTTCATCAATTGGTATCTAGAGCCAAATTCAACACCAACTACACATTCAATTGTACCAAATTCTGTGTTAATTTTGCACTGCAAGTCGCCGTTGATTTCGTGGTTCCAATTCTGGTTCGTGTTCGCCGAGCGGCCTCCATAACCTGCTGGGCGGGTGCGCGTCGATGCAAAAAATTTGTGAGTCCTCTTGCATAATTCTTGTGTCCTACTTTTTTTGTTTGTCTAGTCTTCTTTGAGTCGATTTCTTATTGTTTCTTTCAAATTTCATGTCAAATTTTGTAATTGTGTTCATCTTGTTTTTACTGTGTTCATGTGTAGATTTACATTTTGGTCCATTTGATTTCATGTTAGTTGATGTTTTGGTGTTAGATCTATAGTTCTTGTGAGTTGTTTTACATCTAGATGCTTGATTTGAGGTGAAATTTAGTTGATTAGGGATTTAGATTGAACTTTGGAGTTTTGAATTTTGAAATTGGGGAAGAAAACTCATAGTGTTCTTGAGATTTTTGTAGTAGAAACTTGTTAGACCTTAAAAATTTTGTTTGGAGAGAGTTGGAGTGTTTTTACAAATAAAAAAAATTTAAGGTCCAAAAAAGAAAATATTCAATAACCAATTGGAAATTTTATAGGGGTAAAAGTGAAAATACAAAAAATTTAGGGGCCCAAGTGCAATTATAAAAAGTTTGGGGGGCAAATTGCAAAAAAAATTATAAAAAATTGTTCAAATTATAAAAGAAAACTTTTCCTTTGGTGAGCCAACTCTCATAGTGATATTATTTTTCTTCCATATACTTTTGACTTGTTTTTGGTGGTAGATATACACATGCTCTTCATTTTTCTTACTTGTTCTTGTCTCTGTCTTTGAGTCTTCTTATTGTCTTCCTTCGGCTTTCTTTTAAGTGTTCTTTTCATTTCTTATAGCTTTTATTGCTTATCATTTAAATTCCTTGGTTTTGTCATTGAGTTTTCTTCTTTTTTGGTTTCTTGAGTTGGTCTTGGATCTCGTGGCATATTTCACATAGAACTTCTTTGTTATTGAAATTTGGTGGTTCTTTTCAAGAACTTAGGAGGAACAAGAGTGGTAAAAAGCGAGAAAGCAAATTATGGAAAAAGCTTGAAATAGTGAAACATGAGTGATTTAAGTGTAAACACTTAGGGAGTGGAGAGGATTCTTTGATTTCGATTCTTTGTGCTAACCATTTTGTGTAGGTATGGCTTCATCAACGGCGACTAGTGATCCACCACCTCCTAAATCTACAAAGTTAATGGTGGAGATGATTAAAATTGGGGAGGAGATGAGGAGGTAGAGAGTGGAAAATAATGCAAAGTTAGAAGCAATTCAAAGGGAGAATGAGACAAGGTGGGAGATGATGCAAAAGAGTAATGAAGATGAGTGTGAGGTTGGAAAATGTGGAGAGAAGGAGGTATATTTCATCTTCTCATGGGAGTGACGGAGGTTATGGGGAAGATGAGGGAGAAAGGAGGCATAAGAGAGGGAGATTTGGAGGAGGACATAGAGAGGGAGAAAATAATAGAGATGATAACATGGATGGAGTGAAGGTTAAAATTCCTAGTTTTCAAGGAACTTGTGACCTGAAAGTGTACCTTGAGTGGGAGATGAAAGTGGAGCAAATTTTTTCATGCTATGACTATGGTGAAGAAAAGGAAATTAGATTGGCTTCATTGGAGTTTGAAGGATATGCTTTGGTGTGGTGGAACCAAGTGAAACATGACATTATGAGGATGAGGAGACCTATGATGAACACTTGGTTAGAAATGAAGAGAATTATGAGGGATAGATTTGTACCTTCTTACTTTTGGAGAGATCTTCATAATAAACTCCAAAGGCTTACACAAGGAAGGAGGAGTGTGGATGAATACTATAAGGAGATGGAGATGGCAATGATAAGAGCTCAAGTGGAGGAAAGCCAACAGGCAACCATGGCTAGATTTTTGCAAGGACTTAATAGGGAAATTCGAGACATTGTAAAGTTGCATCATTATGCCACCATGGAGGAGCTCATTCACCCAGCCATCAAAGTGGAGCAGCAATTTAAGAGGAAGCAATCATTCAAGAAGTCTTCCTCCTATGCTTCTGAATCTTGGAAAGATAAGGACAAATTCAAGAAGGAGGGTTCTTCGTCCAAACTTCAAGAGAAAAGTTCTTCAAGTGGTAAAACCAATCCCAACTCTACTTCTAATTCTTCTAAATCTAGTTCCATTAAGTGCTTTAAACGTTTAGGGAAGGGTCACATTGCTTCCCAATGTCCTAATAAGAGAACTATGATTGTTTTGGATAATGATGATGTGGTTAGTGCATCCTTATCTAGTGAGTCTAGCTCATCTAGTAAGGGTGAGAGTAATGGTGACCTCCCACCCCATGAGGGGGACCTTTTGATGGTTAGGAGGCTTATGGGGAGTGTTTGTAAGGATAAGGATGAAACACAAAGAGAGAACATTTTTCATACTATGTGCTTGGTTATGAGAAAATTATGTTCTTTGATTATTGATGGGGGTGCTAGGTTAGTGGAGAAACTTGACCTAAAAACCACCCCTCACCCTAGGCCTTATAAACTCCAATGGTTAAGTGAGAATGGAGATATAGTTGTAGATAGCAAGTTTTGGTGTGTTTCTCCATAGGTAAATAATTTGAAGAAATTCTTTGTGATGTAGTCCCTATGGAGGCTGGCCATCTTTTGCTTGGTAGGCCTTGGCAATATGTAGGGACGTTGTGCATAATGGCTTAACTAACAAAATCTCTTTTGTACATAAAGGAACACAAGTTGCCCTCACACGTTTGTCTCCAAGTGAGATTTGTGAGGACCAAATAAAAATAAGATTGAAAAGAGAAAAAGAGAGAAAAGAAGAGAAAGAAAGAACAAAAAAGATGGAGAGAGAAAAAAAAGAATAAAAAGAGAGAAAAGAGTGGAAAAAAAAGTAGAAGAGTGAAAAGATAGTTGAGAGAAAAGTGGAGAGCTTGTTTATGAGAATTATAGAGGTGAAGAGAGTGATGCTTGCAAGGCAACCTATGTTTATGCTAATGCCTCATGATTTGTGTTTGTCTTCTATTGTTATGACTTTGCCTTTAGGTATTGAAGCCTTGTTGAAGGAGTTTGAGGATGTCTTTCCTAAAGACATTCCTCATGGCTTGCCTCCACTCAGAGGAATTGAGCACCAAATTGACCTTATTCTAGGAGCTTCACTTCTTAATAAACCCACATATAGGAGCAATCCAGAAGAGACTAAGGAGATTCAAAAGTAAGTGGAAGGGTTGATGCAAAAAGGATGGGTGAGAGAGAGCTTGAGCCCTTGTGCTATGCCCATTATCTTGGTGCCAAAGAAGGATGGATCATGGAGAATGTGCACGGATTGTAGAGCCATCAACAACATAACCGTGAGGTATAGACATCCAATCCCTAGACTTGATGATTTGTTGGATGAGTTGCACAGTTCTTGGTATTTCTCTAAAATAGATTTGAAAAGTGGTTACCACCAAATTCGAATGAAAGAAGGTGATGAATGGAAAACCGCTTTCAAAACTAAGTTTTGATTGGATAAGTGGTTGGCCATGCCATGTGGTTGTCTATTTTGATGATATTTTGATATATAGCTTGACTTTGGATGATCATTTGGGCCATATTAGGAATGTCTTGGAAGTGCTTAGGAAAGAGAGTTTGTATGCCAATAAGGACAAATGCACATTTTGCACTAAACAAGTAGTGTTCCTTGGCTTTGTTGTGAGTTCTAAAGGTTTGCAAGTTGATGAGGAAAAGGTAAAAGCTATTAGAGATTGGCCTACACCTAAAAATGCGAGTGAGGTGAGGAGTTTCCATGGTTTGGCTAGTTTCTATTGGCTATTTGTGAAAGACTTTAGCACACTAGCTTCCCCCTTAAATGAAATTGTAAAAAAAATGTGGGGTTTAAGTGAGGGTGTGAAATGGAGGAGGCTTTTAATAGCTTGAAAGATAAATTAACACATGCACCTATTCTTGCTTTGCCTAATTTTGTTAAATCTTTTGACAATGAATGTGATGCATCTAATGTGGGGATAGGGGGTGTGTTGTTGCAAGAAGGGTATCACATTGTTTATTTTAGTGAAAAGTTGAAGGGTGATCATTTGAATTACTCCACATATGATAAAGAATTATATGCACCTGTGAGAGTTTTACGAACTTGGTAACATTATCTTTTACCTAAGGAATTTGTGATACATAGTGATCATGAATCCCTTAAGCATTTAAAGGGCCAAGGAAAGCTCAACGAGAGACATGCCAAGTGGGTAGAGTTTTTGGAACAATTTCCTTACGTGATCAAGCATAAGCAAGGCAAGGCTAATGTGGTAGCCAATGCACTTTCTAGGAGGTATTCTTTACTCTCCATGCTTGAGACTAAGATGCTTGGGTTTGATCACATAAAAGAGTTGTATGTTTGTGATGATGATTTCTCTAATTTGTATGCTTTATGTGAAAAAGTTGCTCATAATGGATTCTTTAGGCATGATGGATTTCTCTTTAAAGATAAAAGATTGTGTGTGCCTAAGAGTTCCTTATGTGAGTTGTTAGTTAGAGAAGCTCGTGATGGTGGTTTGATGGGACATTTTGGGGTTGCTAAGACTTTGGACATTTTGCATGAACATTTTTTTTGGCCACATATGAAGTATGATGTGCATAAAATTTGTGATACGTGCTTAATATGTAAAAAGGCTAAATCTAGGGTCATGCATCATGGATAATATACTCCATTACCTATTCCTAACTCCCCTTGGATCGACTTATCCATGGATTTTGTGCTTGGTCTCCCAAGATCCAAGAGGGGGAAGGATTCCATTTTTGTTGTGGTTGATAGGTTCTCAAAGATGGTTCATTTCATACCATGTCACAAAGTGGATGATGCTTGTGCGGTGGTGAATTTGTTCTTTAAAGAAGTAGTACGCCTACATGGATTGCCTAGGAGGATTGTGTCGGATAGGGATTCCAAGTTCTTAAGCCACTTTTGGAAGAATTTGTGGGGAAAGCTTGGTACTAAGCTTCTCTTTTCTACTACATGTCATCCTCAAACGGATGGGTAAACAGAGGTGGTTAATAGAATTTTATCTCAACTCCTTAGGCGTTTTGTTAAGAAAAATTTGAGAACTTAGGAAGATTGTTTACCACATGTTGAGTTTGCTTACAATAGGGTTGTTAATTCTACTACTTCTTATTCTCTTTTTGAGGTTGTTTATGGTTTTAATCCCTTATCTCCTCTTGATTTGTTGCCATTTCTTCTATGATGAATAAAGATGGGCTTTCTAAAGCCACTTTTGTTAGGAACTTGCATGAGAAGGTGAAGGCTCAAATTGAGAAGAAGATGGAATAATATGCAAAACAAGTAAACAAAGGGAGGAAGAAGATGGTGTTTGAACCTGGTGATTGGGTTTGGGTACCCTTAAGGAAGGAAAGGTGTCCTTCTAAGAGGAAAGGGGAGATGGTTTTTTCCAAGTGTTGGAGCGCATTAATGACAATACTTACAAAACTGACTTGCCTCTTGATTTTGGTGGGAGTAATACGTTCAATGTTAGTGACTTGTCTTTTTGTGATGTAGGCACCCATGCTCCAGATTTAAGGACAAATTCTCTTCAAGAAGGAGGGGATGATAGAGACTATCCAAGGACTTCAAGGAACAAGAGATAGACATAGAAGGTCCTATGACTAGAGGAAGGAAAAAGAAGATTCAAGAGGAACTTGGCAAGATGCTTAATACATTCATGGAAAAGGAAGAAGAGGGCTTTGGAAGGTTGAAGATAATAAATTGGAGCCATATTTTATATTAGGATTTCCTTACATATTTTTAGCTCTTTTATATTGGGCCTCTGTCGGGCTTTAATGGAGTTGTTAGCTCTTTAATTTTTAGTTGACTATGTTTAGACCTATTATGTTTTGTTTTGGGCTTGTTAGTATTTGGGCCTTATTTTTAGTGTTAGTGTAAATAGGTCCTTGTGGGCACTTTGTAAACACTTTTGATGAATTAAGGAATTGATAGCATTTTTGCTAAGAGAGTGTTCTCTCTACGTTCTTGGATTGGACCATTAGATTCTTATCCAAGAACAATTTCTTTGTGGCTAATCCTCATTGACTCATCAATCATGAATTGATTGTGGCGTCTCCTCCATTCCTTTTCTTTTTCATTTTCTCTCTTTCTTCAAATTCTATTTTTGTGGATTCAATTTGGGAAAATTTGAGGTGTTGAAAATCAAGATTCACTTTAGGGTTCATCAACAACAATGATGAAGAAGAAGAGGAGTATTCAGATGGAAGAAATAGTGAAAGGAGAAGAAGAGGTGCACCAAGAGATGACAATTACATGTGTAATATTAAGATGACAATCCCTACATTCCAAGGGAATATTGATCTTGAATTGTACTTGGAGTGGGAGAGAAAGGTTGAACATGTGTTTGATTGTCACAATTACTCAGAGGAGAAAAAGGCAAAATTGGCAGTTGTTGAATTTACTGATTATGTTAGTATTTGGTGGGATCAATTTGTGATAAGCAAGCATAGAAATGGAGAGAGGCTTGTTCGTACTTGGGAAGAGATGAAGGCTGTCATGAGAAGGAGATTTGTACCAAGTCATTACCATTGAGACTTACATAGAAAATTGCAAAGTTTAACTCAAGGTTTTGAGTGTGGAGGATTACTACAAGGAGATGGAAATAGCCATGATTAGAGCCAATGTTATGGAAGATCGTGAGGCAACTATGGCTAGATTCATTGGAGGCTTAAAGAAGGAGATAACTGATATGGTGGAGTTGCAACACTATGTGGAGATGGAGGATTCGTTGCACAAAGCAATTCAAGTAGAGAGGCAATTGAAGTCTAAAAGCTCTTCCAAAATTTCCCAATCTTCTAGCTCTTCATGAAGATCAAATTGGAAGAACAATAAATCTGTTGCCAATTCTAAAGAAAATGTGAAGGCCAAGTACTCAATTGCAGTTCCTAAAGGTAAAACTGAAACTAATACACCTTCTAGATCACATGATATCAAGTGTTTTAGGTGTGTCAAGGAGTTGGACATATTGCTTCTCAATGTCCAAATAAAAGAGCAATGATCCTTATGGATAATGGAGACATAGAAAGTGTGAGCTCAAGTGATGATGAAATGCCACCATTGGAAGATTGTAGTGACGTTGAAGTTGTTGAACCTATACATGTAGTTGCACTTGTTACTAGGCGTGCTCTTAGCATACACCCTAAGGAGAATGGTGATGTGGAGCAATATGAGGATATTTTTCATACTAGGTGCAATATAAATGAAAAGGTATGTAGCATGATTATTGATAGTGGAAGTTGTACTAATGTTGCCAGTACCTTATTGGTTGAAAAATTGAACCTACCAACGAAAAAGCATCCTAATCCATATAAACTTCAGTGCTTGAATGATTGTGGAGATATAAGGGTGACTAAATAGGTGTTGGTCTCATTTTCCATGGCAAATATAAGGATGAGGTTCTTTGTGATGTTACACCTATGCATGCTGGACATTTAATTCTTGGGCGTCCTTGGCAATTTGATAGAAAGGTCACTCATGATGGGTACAAAAATAGGTATATCCTTGCCATGAATGATCGTACCATTGTATTAACACCACTTAAACTTGTTGAAGCATATGCTGATCAAATTAGAATTGCAAGAGAGTGTAAGTTGATAGAAGAGCAATTGGGCATTCAAGAAAAAGAAAGAAAAAATAAAATAAGTGAAAATAAGCAAAAGAAAGAAAAACATGACACTGAGTGTAGTGAGGAGAAAAATAAGAAAATGAGTGCATTTGCAAAGAAAAAAGAGCTTGAGAGTGCTTTGTTAGCAAAAGAGAAACTACTTGTACTCATGTACAAGGATGTTTATTTCACTAATGATTTCAATTCTTCTTTGCCATGTGAAGTTGTTTCTTTGTTACAGGAATTCACTGATGTTTTTCCATAAGTACCCCATGGATTACCTCCTTTAAGAGGTATTGAGCATCAAATTGACCTCATTCCTGGTTTTTCAATCCCAAGTAGACCAGCCTATAGAACAGGTCCCGAGGAAACCAAGGAAATTCAAAAGCAAGTGGATGAACTAATGAAAAAGGGATTTGTGCGGGAGAGTCTTAGTCCATGTGCTGTTCTTGTGATCTTGGTTCCAAAGAAAGATGGAACATGGCGCATGTGCATTGATAGTTGAGCCATCAACAAAATCACTGTAAAGTATAGATATCTTATCCCTAGATTGAATGATATGCTTGATGAATTACATGGCTCTTGTGTATTTTCTAAAATTGATTTGAAGAGTGGATACAATCAAATTTGCATGAAAGAAGGTGATGAATGGAAAACAGCTTTTAAAACAAAATATGGTTTATATGAGTGGTTAGTGATGCCATTTGGCTTAACTAATGCACCTAGCACTTTCATGAGGTTAATGAACTATGTTTTGCGTTCTTTCATTGGGAAATTTGTTGTAGTCTATTTTGATGATATTTTGATTTATAGCAAGACCTTAGATGAACATGTTGATAATTTGCATGTTGTTCTTGTTGTTTTGAGAGAAAATAAATTGTATGCCAATCTTAAAAAGTCTTCATTTGGTCTTGAATTTGTTGTTTTTGGGTTTTGTTGTAAGCTCAAAAGGAATAAGTATGGATGAAGATAAGGTAAAGGCAATTAGAGAATGGCCAACACCTAAAAATGCAAATGAGGTAAGAAGTTTTCATGGCTTAGCAAGTTTTTATAGAAGGTTTGTAAAGAACTTTAGTTCTATTGCTGCACCTTTGAATGAACTTGTTAAAAAGAATGTTGTGTTCAAGTGGGATGAAGTGCATGAGAAAGATTTTAATTTGTTGAAAGATAAGTTAACCAAGGCACCTTTACTTCTGGTGTTGGAATAGGTGCTGTATTGATGCAGGACTCTAAGCCAATTGCATATTTTAGTGAGAAGCTTAGTGGGGCAGCATTGAACTATTCTACCTATGACAAGGAGTTGTATGCTTTGGTGAGAACTTTGCAAAGTTGGCAACACCACTTATGGCCAAGGGAGTTCATAATCCATTCTGACCATTAAAGTTTGAAGTTCTAAAATCTCAAGGCAAGCTTCAAAAAAGACATGCCAAATGGTTGGAATTCATTGAGATGTTTCCTTATGTGATCAAGTACAAGAATGGTAAGGACAATATTGTGGTTGATGGATTGTCTAGAAGGTATGCATTGCTTACTTCTTTGCAAACTAAGCTACGTGGTTTTGAGATTATTAAGGATTTGTATGTGAATGATTCTGATTTTGGCCAAATATGGGATTTTTGTTCTAAACATGCTCTTGGGGACTATTATAGGCATGATGGGTTCCTTTTTAAGAATAATAAGCTTTGTGTGCCTCTTTGTTCCTTGCATGAAATGTTAGTTAGAGAAACTCATAGTGGTGGATTCATGGGACATTTTGGAATTAACAAGACTTTAGAAATTCTTCTTAAGCATTTTTATTGGCCTAGCATGTGCAATCTATTTGTACTAAGTGCATTACATGTAAGCAAGCCAAATCTAAAGTCATGCCCCATGGTTTTTATACACCTTTGCCTGTACCTAATCAACCTTGGACTGATGTTTCAATGGGTTTTGTGTTAGGATTGCTTAGGTCTGAAAGTGGAAAGGATTGTATATTTGTTGTTGTTGATAGGTCATGAACCCCCAATGTGGATCAATAATTTCAGCACCAATGAGTAATAATTCGAAACCAAAAAGTGAAGAAAATAAAAAGCGGAAAAGGTGAGAAATGATAGGAACAACGCTACAATCCGAAGATTGATAAGTCGAAGAGGATTTGCCACAAAGAATAGAATTCTTTGATAAGAATCTAAAGGTTCAAAGCAAGAACCAAGAGGAACAATGCTCACTCAATTAGCACAAAATTAATGACATTCACAAATGATCAAAAGTTTCTTTTACAATATGTCCTAGAAGCCTATTTATATTATCACTAACAAAAGGCTCAATCAAACTAATAAATGCCCAAACAAACTAAAAGGCCCAATACAAATCAAATTAAAACATAAGCTAGAAACTAAAATTAACTAAGGTTCACTTGGCACCTAATTAAGCAACACTTAGCTGCATAAAAAGGTCCCTAAAAACCCCAACAAGGTCCAATACAAAAACATCCTAAATGACAATTAATAAGATAGCTAAGCCCTTTTGAGACTTTTATCATTCCCTCCTTCTTAGAAGAAATTCGTCCATGAATTTAGTTCCTTTATTCCTACATGAAAAACAAAACAAATATTAGTTTTCAATGAATAAGAAAAATTCTACAATTATGGAAACTTGAATCCCTTGAAGGGACAAATCTCTTATTATTTATGTGCTTATATATCAATCCTCCCGGATCAAATACAAGCCTAAAGAAACCATCAATTATCAATAAAATAAGAGCCATTCAAAAGTAATTAAGAATACTCACAATCCATCTATCATTAAACTTGAGTGTATTATGTGTCATGTAATTTCCAAAGGAACTCCCATGAAACATAACACTCTCATCATGAATTCGTCCAATCAATGAATCATGCAAGAAAGATTTAGGCACACAAAATGTAACATCTTTAAACATATGCTCTCCATGTCTATTATAGAACTCATCATTCTCAATCTTTTCACAAACAACAACACATATGAAAGAAGTTTCATTATAATCATGTAATTTCAAATGATGTATATCAAGTAAATCACAAACATTATGCAAATTGAAACCATCTTGAATTAACACATCAAGGAAAACACAAGGTTTATTAGAAACACTTTGGATCCAATTTCTCTTCTCCCAAGGGTTGGCTTGTTCCTCATGTGCATCCACCTCCTCTCCAAATTGCCTTGCCCATTGATCTTTTATGTATAATTCTTCTTTGGGCATTAAAACAAAAGAATTAATATGGTTACATGCAAATCAAATTTACAAGAAGAATTAAGTCCAACATCCAAATTAAAAGAAAGAATAAGAGTTTTGTACTTCTCCTTTAAGGACTCCTCTTCACTTTCTTGCACAAGAGAGACATCACTTCCAAACAAGGGGTTGGAGTATAAATCTTTGCATTCTTCCTTAGGAAGCTTTTGTTCAAATCCTTTCACAAGAGAATCTTCATTAACAAACAAAGAGTTAGAGTAAAAACAAGAACAATCATATCTTTCTTTATCTTTTGCTCTCTCATTTTCACACTCTTTTTTAATCATTTCCTTTTCTCTCATCTCTTTTTCTTCTAACTTTTTTTCCTTTTCTCTCAACTCTTTTTCTCTCATTTCCTTTTGTCTTTTCTCTATTTTTTTATCTCATTTAATTCCTTTGCTAAATTCTTATAATATGGTTCACTCATGAAACTTATATCAATACCTAAGTATGAGTCTTTCTTTTTATTATTTTCTCTCCCTTTACTCTTTTTGATTTTCTCTTCTTCCTTTTGTTTTTCTTTTTTTTCTTTTCTCTCTTGCCCTCTTTTATCTCTCCTCCTTCCTAGTCTCTCCATCCTCTCACTTATATCCTTATAACTTCTTTGTATTCTTTCAAATCCTTTATTATCCACCCTTCTCATGTTCTCTATTTCTTCTCCAAACTCATGATTTGCCATTCTAATTTATCCACCCTTCTCATGTTCTCTATTCATTCTAATTTGCCATTTCATTTTTCCACTCTTGTTCCTCTTTTGCTCTTACAAAGAACCTCCAAGTTCAAATAAAGAAAGTATTCAATGTGAAATATGTCACGAATTTTAAGCTCAACTTAAGATGCCAAGAATAGAAATACTCTAGACAAAACCAAGGAATTTAAAAGACAAGCAATAAAAGCTAAAATGAAATGAAAGTTTACTCAAAAGAAAGTCAAGTAAGATAAGAAGAAGACTCAAGGACAAAGATTTAACAAACAACTAATGATGGATGAAGAACAAGTACATTCCTCCCACCAAAATATGGACAAAAGTATATGAAAGAAAATTGCTAACACTATGAGAGTTGGCTCACCAAAGAGGGCATGTTTTCTTTTTTGGGCAATTTTTTTTATAATTTTTCTTTTGCAATTTGGCCCCCAAACTTTTTATAATTGCACTTGGACCCCTATAATTTTTTGTATTTTCACTTTTGCCCTTGTATATTTGCTAATTGGTCCTTAAATATTTTCTTTTTTGGACCTCTAACTTTTTTAATTTGTAAAAACGCCCCAACTCTCTTCAAACAAAATTTTTAAGATCAATCAAGTATTCTACTATCAAAAAACTCAAGAACATATAAAGAATACTTTGAATGTTCTTTCCCAATTTCAAAATTCAAAACTCCCAAAATCAACTTTAAACCTCCAATCAAGTAATTTTCACCAAAATCAAGCATCTAGATGTAAAACAACTCACAAGAAGTATAGATCTAACACCAAAACATCAACTAACATGGAATCAAATGGATCAAAATGTAGATCTACACATGAACAAAAGAAGAACACCAAGAACAAAACCATATAGAATTGACACAAAATTGGACAAATTAAGAAGAGATCAACTCAAACAAAACTAAATGAACACAAACAAAACAGCAAGACATAATAATTATGCAAGACTCACAAGACGTCGCACACGCCCAGCGGGTTATGGAGACGCCCGGCGGACACGAACTGCACGACCCGCCGCACCCGCCCGGCGGGTCCCCAAGAACGCCCGGTGGCTCACGAATCCGAAATTGGAACCCACGAAAAAAATGGATCTAGATGCAATTCAGATCTGCACCTCTACCAGAAATTTGATGCTGAAATTAGCTCTAATACCAAATGATGAGCCCCCAAAGTGGATCAATAATTTCAACACCAATGAGTAATAATTCAGAACTGAAAAGTGAAGAAAATAAAAAGCGGAACAGGTGAGAAATGATAGAAACAACGCCACAATCCGAAGATTGATAAGTCAAGGGAGATTCACCACAAAGAATATAATTCTTTGATAAGAATCTAAAGGTTCAAAGCAAGAACCAAGAGGAACAATGCCCACTCAATTAGCACAAAGCTAATGACATTCACAAATGATCAAAAGTTTCTTTTGCAAAGCGTCCTATAAGCCTATTTATACCATCACTAACAAAAGGCGCAATCAAACTAATAAAGGCTCAAACAAACTAAAAGGCCCAATACAAATCAAACTAAAACATAAGTTAGAAACTAAAATTAACTAAGGTCCACTTGGCACCTAATTAAGCAACGTGCATAAAAAGGTTCACAAAAAACACAAAAAGGTCCAATACAAAAACATCCTAAATGACAATTAATAAGATAGCTAAGCCCCTCCAAGACCTCTATTAATAGGTTTAGTAAAATGGCACATTTCATTGCATATTCTAAAACCAATGATGCAACACATATTGCTGATTTGTTCTTTAAAGAAATTGTGCGTTTGCATGGGCTACCAAGAACAATAGTAAGTGACAGAGATGTGAAGTTCCTAAGTCATTTTTGGAGAAATTTGTGGAATAAGTTAGGAACTAGGCTCTTGTTTTCCACTGTGGCACATCCACAAACGGATGGCCAAACTGAAGTTGTGAATAGGACACTTACTACCTTGTTACGTGGTATCATTCAAAAGAATTTGAAACAATGGGAAAAATGTTTGCCACATGTTGGGTTTGCATATAATAAAACTATTCATTCTACCACTTCATATTCTCCTTTTGAAGTTGTGTATGGTTTTAATCCTTTGACTCCTTTAGATATCTTACCTTTGCCAACTAATGAGCATGCTAATTTGGATGGAAAGCATAAAGCAAATTTTGTTAGGGAGTTGCATGCTAAGATTCGAGCCAACATTGAGAAGAGGACTGAGCAATATGCAAAGCAAGCAAATAAAGGGCGTGTTAAAGTGACTTTTGAACTTAGAGATTGGGTTTGGATTCATATGAGGAAAGAAAGGTTTCCTACTCAAAGAAAATCCAAGTTGCAACCAAGAGATGGACCTTTTCAAGTTTTAGAAAGGATCAATGACAATGCTTACAAGCTAGATTTGCTAAGTGAATATAGAAATCTAAGTTCTAATTTTAATGTGGCTGATCTATCTTTTTCTAATGTAGGTGATGATGTTGATTCGAGGACGAATCCTTTCGAAGAAGGAGGGCATGACAAAGATCTAACCAACCAACCAAAAGATCCTTTGGGTGACATTGGAGGTCCTATGACAATGTCTAAGACTAAGAAGATGAAGTGATGAAAGCCCCAAAGTGGATCTAAAAATTCAGCACCAAGGATCTCAAGAACGAAACCAAAATTGAAGAAAATAAAAAGTGGAATAGATGAGAAATGGTAAGAATGATGCCACAATCCGAGGATTGATAAGTCAAGGAGGATTCGCTACAAAGAATAGAATTCTTTGATAAGAATCAAAGGTTCTAAGCAAGAACCAAGAGGAGCAATGCTCACTCAATTAGCACAAAGCTAATCACATTCACAAATGCTAAAAGTTTCTTACAAGTAGTCCTAGAGACCTATTTATACTACAACTAATAAAAAGGCCTAAACAACTAAAAAGGCCCAATACAATTGATAGTAGGCCCAAACAAAAGCAAACTAAAACATTAGCTAACAACTAAAAATAACTAAAGTCCACATAGCACCTCATGAGCAACACCTTAGGTGCATACAAAAGGTCCATAAAAAGCCCAACAAGGTCCAAAAAACAAAAGTCTTAAATGACAATTAATAAGATAGCTAAGCCCTTTCGAGCCCTCTATCATGAAGCAAGCCTTGCAAGGCCTAATAATGAAGATTAAGGAAAGTTCAAAACAAAGTGGATTAGGAGCTGCACCAAAGTGGGTCACTTTCTTACAAGTCAATGATGATTTTAGCCCAACTTAAAGCATCATGAAAAGCCCAAATTATTTGATCAAGAAGCAACAATGGGCTAAAGTTTTATTACTGGGTTACTAGTTTTGGGCAGAATAGTTTCTTAAGTCCATTTTCTTATTTTCTATGTAATTTCTGCACTTAATTTTAGTATATTAAGTTTAGATGTCTTTTAATATTATCTAGGTCAGTTTTTAGTATTTGTGGGCTTCCTAAACCATTATGATGGTTAGTGGGACTTTTTGAAGTTTGTGATGGTCAGTGGAACGTCATTTCTAGTGGAAAATTAATGTTTGGTGGGATGTTTAGTGGGAAGTCATTACTAGTAGGAAATTAAGGCTTAGTGGAAATATTAGCGGGAATTTACTTCTTCTACTTGAACGGGTGCCTACCTTAGCCTATAAATAGGAATCTCTTATAAGCAACCAAGGAAGAATTTAAAAATTAATCAATTTTACTGTTTCTCTATTATGAGAGCTTCCCCTTTGTTCTTGGGTTAAGAACTTTATAGTGTTGGTTCCACCGGCAAGTCGTAGTTAGGGTCACACTTTTTCTTGATAACTTTGGTTCTACCAGCAAGTCGCGGTTAAGGTCAACTTCCTCCTAGTTTCCTTTACCTGTTTCAAGACGGTCCTAAATAAAATCACATCAAAAATCTTCTTACTTGGGAAAAGATTCGGATACTGCTCCTTCATCTTCTCTTCAAGCTCCCCCATGGATTCTCCAATCACATCATTCCATACTACTCTGACCAACTGAATATCCTTACCTCTGAGCTACTTCATCCTTCAATCTATGATCTTTACAGGTAGTGTCGCATACGTCAAGTTCTCTCATATCTATACAAATTCAAGCTCGATGACGTGTGTAGGGTCATAAACATACTTTCTCAACTGAGACACATGGAAGACGTTATGGATATTGGATAAGAAAGGAGGTAAGGCAATCTGGTAAGCAACAGGTTCGACTTGATGAACAATCTGGTAAAGGACCAATAAACTTAGGAGTAAGTTTCCTAGATTTGATTGTTCTGCCAACTCCCGTCATAGGCGTGGCTCTCAAGAAAACATGATCGCCCTCTTCAAACTCAAGTGGTCTCCTACACTTATTAGCATATGACTTCTGGTGACTCTAAGTAACTTTCATATTCTCCTGAATCTTCTTCATTTTCTCTGTTGTCTATTGTACCAATTCTGGCCCCACAAACATGCTCTCTCCATTTTGATACCAACACAAGGGTGTCCTACACCTTCTACCATACAAGGCTTCAAACGGTGCCATACCAACGCTCGCATGGAAACTGTTGTTGTACGTGAATTCCACCAAAGGTAGAATCTCATCCCAAGTTCTAAGGTGATCTAACACACATGCTCGGAAAAGGCTCTCCAAGGACTGGATCGTCCTCTTTGACTAGCCATTCGTCTAGGGATGATATGCAGAACTAAGCCTCAACTTTATACCCAATGCCTGATGCAAACTCTGCCAAAACCTTAATGTAAACCTTGGGTCTCTACCAGAGATAATATTGGAAGGCACTCTGTGCAACCTTACTATCTCTTTGATGTACAACTACGTCAACCTCTCCAAGGAATACTTGATGTTAATAGGCAAGAAATGAGCACACTTCATCAACCTATCAACAATGACCCAAATAGCATCAACGCCTGTTACTATTCTAGGCAAACTCACCACAAAGTCCATAGTGATGCTATCCTACTTCCACTCGAGAATATCCATCGTTTGGAGCAAACCACCGAGTCTCTGGTGCTCTACCTTGGCCTTCTGACAGGTCAAACATGGTACAACATACTTTGCCACATCCTTCTTTATATCAAACCACTAAAACATTTTCTTTAAGTCTTGATATATCTTGGTAGTACTCGGATGCAAACTCAACTTGCTCTTGTGACCTTCTTCTAGGACAAGCTTCCTCAACTCAGGGTCTTGCGGTATGCACACTCAACCCTTGAACCTTAGAGTATCGTCTGCACTCAAATTGAAATCTGTCTCCTTCTCTGTGGCCAACAACTCCTTAGTCTTACAAAGACCAGAGTACCGTCTTGCGGTGTAACAACTATTTCTTTCTGACCATCTCAAGAAAACCACTGGCCACCATGATCATACCATAATGAATACGATCAGGCAACATCTCCACATACAAGTTCAGGTCTCTGAACTTCTCCACTAGCTCCAACTCCTTCACCATCAAAGATGACATATGCAGAGTCTTCCGGCTCAAAGCATCAGCCACTACATTCGCCTTACCAGGATGGTACATCAACTAAAAATCATAGTCTTTCAAGAATTCCATCCATCGTCTCTGCCTCATGTTCAGCTTCTTCTGATCAAACAGATACTCCAAACTTTTGTGATCACTGAACACATCGAACCTTGCTCCATATAAATAATGTCTCTAGATTTTCAAAGCAAACAGGACTGCAGCCAACTCCAAATCATAGGTAGGATAATTCCTCTCATGATTCTTCAACTGCCTTGATGCATAAGCCACAACTTTCCTATGTTGCATCAACACACACCCCAATCCTTGATGTGAAGCATCACAGTAAATCTCGAAAGGCTCACTAGGATCAGGCAACACTAAGACTAGCGAAGTGGTCAACCTTTGTTTCAACTCCTGACAACTTTCTTCACAAGCTTTAGTCCAAGTAAAAGGTTGATCCTTTCGAGTAAGTTTGGTCAACGGCGCAACAATCCTTGAGAAACCTTCTATAAACCTCTGCTAATACCCAACTAACCCAACAAAACTCCTAATCTCGATGGCAGTCTTCGGACGCTCCCATTGCAACACAGTTTCCACTTTCTCAGGGTCCACTACGATCCCACTAGCTGATATCACATGCCCTAAGAACTTTACCTCATCTAGCCAAAACTCACACTTAGACAGCTTGGCATACAACCGTTTCTCCCTCAAGATTCCTAACATTGTCCTCAAGTGCTCTTCATGCTCTTCACAAGAACAGGATTAGACTAGAATGTCATCAATAAACACAATGACAAACTTGTCCAAGAAGGGATGGAAGATCCTGTTCATATAGTCCATGAATATGGTAGGGGCATCAGTTACTCTGAACGGCATCACCACGTACTCGTAATGCCTATATCGAGTTCAGAAAGCAGTCTTTAGTATGTCTTTGTCCTTTACCTGTATCTGGTGGGATCCAAACCTCAAGTTCAAGTCTATCTTCAAAAACACTGTTGCTCCTTTCAACTAATCCATCAGATCATCAATCCTTGGCAACGAATACTTGTTCTTGATGGTGATCTTATTCAACTATTGATAGTCTACTGATAGAGATCAAGGAAGGCCTTCAAGAGAAAAAGGAAGAGCTAAGGAGAGGAAGAGTCTCATTGGGCTAGGAGGCCCAATAGCTAGGGCAAGAGCTAGGAAAATAAAGGACATCTTACTTGAGAAAGAGATCAACACATACAAGCCCAAGCCTAAAAGTAGGAAAGAAGAGCTTAAAATGGTGCATTTGATTTAAATGGAAGAAGGCCCAACCTAATGCACCAACTATGGGCTTGCAACCTGATTTTTTTATTAGCTTTTATTTAAGTGTTTGTGTACATTTTTATAATAAATGGGCTAGTTTGATACTAAATTAGAAGCCCAACTTCTAGTCCTAGATTAAGTTTCTTTTAAGTTGTAATTTAGGCCTTAATCTTTATTGGGCCTTTGCTTATGTTTCTTTAGAATTAGGGTTAGCCTCCTTAGAATAAACTCTATAAATAGAGATGTAATCCCTCTCATTTGACAGAGTTGAATAATATTGAGGTTTACTCATTTGTGAGTGTGAGTAGAGCATTGGCTCCTCTTTTTGGTTCTTAGATTAGAACCTTCTTGGTTCTTATCAAAGGTTTCCATACCTTTGTGGCGAATCTTCGCTTGGCTTGTCACTCTCTATAAAGTGTGGTGCCTTCTGCCATTTTCTTTATTTTATATCGTTTCCATTTTCTTGTCTTTTTCTATTTTGTATTGTTAATTCTCTTACTACTATTTTTTTGCGCCATTTACATTAATTCTCTTATCTGTTTGCACAAGTCTTATCTTTTGCCTTTCTTCATTTTCTTTTTATTCCAATAATTCTTGTTACAAGATAGCCAACTCAAGGATGATCCGTAAAAACAATATGAATCCGAATTCGGGATCATATCATCTACACACAATCTCGAACTACCATCCTTCTTCTTCACCAACAACACCAGTGCTCCCTAAGGGGAAACACTTGGTCTGATCATCTTATTCTCTAACAACAACTCTTCCAATTGTTTCTTCAACTCAACTAGCTCCGCTAGTGCCATTCTATAAGGAGCCATCGACACCGGCCTTGCTCCCGGAACCAAATCTATTGCAAACGCCACTTCTTGCTACGAAGGTATACCAGGTACGTCCTCAAGGAAAACTTCAGGAAACTCTCTGACCACTGACACTGAGTTCTTCAAGCTACTCTTGACTTCCAGGAATGACAAGATCATGTATCCTTAAGCTCCTTCTTGCAAAGAAGTCTAAGCTTGGTTGGCAGTGACAAATCCAGAATCTTCAAAACTAGGGAAGATCAAGGTCGTTTTGATAGAGGACAATCCAAGGACTTCAAATAACAAGAGATAGACATGGAAGGTCCTATGACTAGAGGAAGGAGAAGGAGGATTCAAGAGGAACTTGGCAAAATGCTTAACACATTCATGGAAAAGGAAGAAAAGGGCCTTGGAAGCTTGAAGATAATAAATTGGAGCCATATTTTAGATTAGGATTTCCTTACATTTTTTTAGCTCTTTTATATTGGGCCTTTGTTGGGCTTTAATGGAGTTGTTGGCTCTTAAATTTTTAGTTGACTATGTTTGGACCTATTATGTTTTGTTTTGGGCTTGTTAGCATTTGAGCTTATTTTTAGTGTTAGTGTAAATAGATCCTTGTGGGCACTTTGTAGGCACTTTTGATGAATTAAGGAATTGATAACATTTTTGCTAAGAAAATGTACTTTCTAGGTTCTTGGATTGAACCATTAGATTCTTATCAAAGAACAATTTCTTTGTAGCGAATCCTCACTGACTCATCAATCATGAATTGAATGTGGCGTCTCCTTCATTCCTTTTCTTTTCCATTTTCTCTTTTTCTTCAAATTCTATTTTTGTGAATTCAATTTGGGAAAATTTGAGGTGTTGAAAATTAAGATCCACTTTGGGGTTTATCATTTGATTATCAGAGCTAATTTGTCAGCATCAATTAGAATTGGATTTGCGATCCCGTCAACCAGCCTACACGACCAGTCAGGCAGGTGTGACCGCTGCACCATTTCCAATCTACGATTTCACAATTAGATTTGTGCTTCCTGGTTCATGACCACTGGGTGGCCTCCATAACCAGCTAGGCGGGTGTGACGTCGATGTTGCAAATCTAGCAAATTTGTGAGTCTTTTTGCGTAATGCTTGTGTCTTGCAGTTATTGTTTGTGTTCATTTAGTCTTATTTGAGTTGATCTCTTCTTAATTTGTCCAATTTTGTGCCAATTCTATATAGTTTTGTTCTTGGTGTTCTTCTTTTGTTCATGTGTAGATCTACATTTTAATCCATTTGATTCCATGTTAGTTAATGTTTTGATATTAGATCTATACTTCTTGTGAATTGTTTTACATCTAGATGCTTGATTTGAGGTGAAATTTCGTTGATTGGGGATTTAGATTGAATTTTGGAGTTTCGAATTCTGAAATTGGGGAAGAACACTCATAATGTTCTTGAGATTTTTGTAATAGAAACTTGTTAGATCTTAAAAATTTTGTTTGGAGAAAGTTGGGACATTTTTGCAAATAAAAAAATTGAAGGTCCAAAAAAGAAATATTCAAGGACTAATTAGCAATTATACAGGGGAAAAAGTGAAAATACAAAAAATTTAGGGACCCAAGTGCAATTATAAAAAGTTTGGGTGCCAAATTGTAAAAATAATTATTGCCCATTTATAAAAAAAAAAAAGCCTGCCTTGTTTAGTGAGCCAACTCTCATAGTGATATTATTTTTCTTTCACATACTTTTGACTTGTTTTTTGTGGTGGATATACACAAGCTCTTCATTTTTCCTTACTTGTTCTTATCTCTTTGTCTTTCAGTCTTCTTATTGTCTTCCTTTGGCTTTCTTTTGAGTGTTCCTTTCATTTCTTATAAATTTTTTTTGTTTGTCTTTTAAATTCCTTGGTTTTGTCTTTGAGTTTTCCTCTTCTTTGGTTTCTTGAGTTGATCTTAGATGTCGTGGCATATTTCACATAGAAACTTCTTTGTTATTGAAAAATTGGTGGTTCTTTTCAAGAACTTAAGAGGAACAAGAGTGGTAAAAAAGTAAGAGAGCAAATTATAGAAAAAGCTTGAAAGAGTGAAACAAGAGTGACTTGATTGTAAACACTTAGAGAGTGGAGAGGATTCTTTGATTTCCATTATTTGTGCTAACCTTTTTGTGTAGGTATGGCTTCACCAACGGCGAGTAGTGATCCACCATCTCCTAAATCCACAAAGTTAATGGCAGACATGATTAAAATTGGGGAGGAGATAAGGAAGTTGAGAATGGAAAACGATGCAAAGTTAGAAACAATTCAGAGGGAGTATGAGACAAGGTGGGAAATGATGCAAAAGAGTAATGAGGATGTGAGTGTGAGGTTGGAAAATGTGGAGAGAAGGAGGTATACTTCATCTTCTCATGGGAGTGATGGAGGTTATAGGGAAGATGAAGGCGAAAGGAGGCATAGGAGAAATAGGAGAGGGAGATTTGGAGGAGGACATAGAGAGGGGGAGAATAATAGAGAGGATAACATGGAGGGAGTGAAGGTTAAAATTCCTACTTTTTAAAGGACTTGTGACTTGGAAGTATACCTTGAGTGGGAGATGAAAATGGAGCAAATATTTTTATGCTATGACTATAGTGAAGAAAAGAAAATTAGAATGGCTTCATTCAAGTTTGAAGGATATGCTTTGGTGTAGTGGAACCAAGTGAAACATGACATTATGAGGATGAGGAGGCCTATGGTGAACACTTGGTTAGAAATGAAGAGAACTATGAGGGATAGATTTGTACCTTCTTACTATGGGAGAGATCTTTATAATAAACTCCAAAGGCTTACACAAGGAAGGAGGAGTGTGGATGAATACTATAAGGAGATGAAGATGGCAATGATAAGAGGTCAAGTGGAGGAAAGCCAAGATGATGAGGGCACGGCTAGTGGCAAGGACAACAAGGCAACTGGAGGACTTGGGAGACCTATGACAAGAGGAAGAGCTAGGAAGGCTCAAGAGGCTCTTAAGCAACTAATTGCTAACTTTCATGAAGACATTCCAAGACAACCAATGGATGTGAGACATAAGGACAATGCTTTAATCCTATGTCTAGAGGCCCAAATGGAGGAGGATTCCCATACTTGCATATGATAACATGGGTCTTAGTTTTGAGACATATTTGCTTAGGTTTTGGGTTTTGTAATTCTTAAGTTTTTCTTATAGTTTTTGGCTTAGTAAGCGAGTTTAAAAAATATTAATAAATATAAATTGCTCTTGCTCGGACTAGAACTTAGGACCAAGTGGTCTTTCTCACAATATTTTACCACTTGGACAGCTTTGTGGGTTATGCTCTTTATTTCTAAGTTTTTATCTTTATTAAGAGTTAGTCTCTTTATAAACTCATGATGTATAAAAACCAATTCTAAATTGGGGATTAAACAATAATAGAATTATTCAGCTGTGAGGATTTCTCTCCTAGGGTTCTTGCTTGAACCATTTGATCTTATCAAGAATTCACCCATTCTTGTGGCGATCTCATAGGCTTATCAAACTTCCTTGTTTGTGGCACCTCCAACCAATTTTCTTCCTCCTCTTTCTAATTCGGGATTTATCATTTGGTATCAGAGCTCGGTTCAAATTCTGTCAAAATTGGTCAGTTTTCTTTGGTTCATATCTCGAGTTTTACGTATCATATTTTGGTGTTTCTTGTGTCATTTTTGAATTTCAGAGTCTCAATTTTCATCTGGTTTTGGAAACGTTGCAGTCTGAAATTTCTAGCTTCAGATACAGTGATTTGTTTTTACGAGTTCAGACTGGTGAAACCCTGCGAATTTATTTTTGAGTCCTTGTTTGATTCTTTTTTTTTTTGTTTAAGTTTCCATTTCTGTCTTTGTTTGATGCTACAATTGGATTAGTGAAAAAAAAAATAAAAATAGGTGCAGAATGTTCATCATGTGTTCTTGATGTTCTTGAGAATTGTTTCATTTTAATCCGTCTAGGCTTTATTAGTTTCATGTTGAGCTGTTAAAAAAATTACTTGTTTGAGGTGTTTCCAGTTGGTCTATTCATCTATAATCATCAAAAACAGATTAAAAAAAAAAAAACAAAACAAAAGCACAAAAAAAAAAATCAGAACAGTGACTTGTTTATTTTGTCCTTTAAAACCTTTAGTTTGTTCTTGTCTTGTTTGGCCTCTGATTTGAGTGTGCTTATCCTTGTTTAGCTTTTCTTGCTTGTCTCTTTTGAATCTTAAACTGTCTTAGAGTTTTTCTTTGTTTGACCTCTTGTTGTTTTGTGATTTAATATTGGAGTTATTGGATTC
The DNA here is from genome assembly GCA_004329165.1 of Spatholobus suberectus. NCBI lineage: Eukaryota > Viridiplantae > Streptophyta > Magnoliopsida > Fabales > Fabaceae > Spatholobus > Spatholobus suberectus. The sequence goes on along the minus strand of CM014729.1, from coordinate 49,359,327 downwards.
TGTTTGAAAAACCTGTGATTCCATTTAAGAGCCTACAAGAGCACTTGAGTGGTAAAAGACAAGAGAGAACCTTACACAAAAGCCTAATTGAGAGCAACAAACATGAGTGATACATCTCTAAGAGTGCAAACACGTGAGAAGTGTGGTGAGGTCCTATTCCTTTCAATTTTGTTTTTTTTTTTTACTTGAATTATGGCAGGAACAGGTGGTGATGAGGGAAATAACAGATTGTTAGTTGAGGCTATTACAGCTCAAATGCAAAGAATGATGAGGGAGCATACAAAGGAGTTATATGAGAGAATTGAGCAGTTAGAAAATCAAGAACATCGTGATGATGATGGAGGTAGAAGGAGGATTGTTGGAAGGAGGAGAAGAGATAATGAAGGTGATGCTAAAGAAGACAGAATTGAGGGAGTGAAGCTTAACATTCCACCTTTCAAAGGGAAGAGTGATCCAGAGGCTTATCTTGAGTGGGAGATGAAGATTGAGCAGTTGTTCTCATGCCACAATTACAATGAAGAAAAGAAAGTAAAGGTGGCAGCCATGGAGTTCACAGACTATGCTCTTATTTGGTGGAACCAATTGCAAAAGGAGCGACTTAGATATGAAGAACCTTTGGTGGATACATGGATTGAAATGAAGAGGTTGATGAGAAGGAGATTTGTTCCTTCCTATTATCATAGAGACCTTCATAACAAGCTTCAAAGATTCACGCAAGGTAGTAGAAGTGTTGATGAATATTACAAGGAGATGGAGGTGTCTTTGATTAGAGCCAATGTGAATGAAGATAGGGAGGCTACTATGGCACGTTTTCTGAATGGGCTGAATAATGACATTAGAGATGTGGTTGAGCTACAAAATTATGTGGAGTTGGAAGACTTGGTACATCAAGCTACCAAAGTAGAGCAGCAACTTAAGAGAAAATGTGCCATAAGAAGGAGTTCCTTTAATTTCAATTCTTTAGATTGGAATGAAAGAAATAAGAAGGAGGGAGGTACTTTTTCAAACAGTACCAAGGCTGCACCTCAAAGGTCTCAATTCTAGTCCAATGAGGCTCCTAAAAAGACGAGTAGTGAGATAAAATGCTTCAAGTGTTTGGGGAGAGGTCACATAGCTTCAGCATGTCCAACCAAGAAGACTATGTTACTTAAGGAGAATGGAGAAATTACTAGTGAGTCTTCAGCTAGTGAAGCCAAGGAAGAGGAAGAGGTAGATGAGGAGATCATTGTGGAGGCCAAAGAAGGAGATTTATTGATGATTAGGAGGTTGCTTGGAACTCAGATGCAAGCTCTTGATGATTCCCAAAGAGAGAACATTTTTCACTCTAGGTGTTCAATTAATGGGAAACTATGTTCTTTGATTGTGGATGGAGGGAGTTGCACCAATGTGGCCAGCTCTAGATTAGTGTGCAAATTAAATTGGAGGCCAATTATGTTGATTTCTTGCTTTGTAATCGGTTGAATCTCTGTGGATGTTGCCATTTTCGTTGGTTTTGGTTGAAAATGGGTTTGGGGGGGAAACTTTGAGATTTGGATGAGAAATTGATGATTTTGTGATTAAATGTTGAATTTGTTGTGAAATCTGATGTGTATGAACTTGGTTGAGGTGGATTGATGTTGTTGGAACATCATTGATTTGAAAATCTAGGTTATTTACTTGAAAAGCTTGAGTTTTTCCGTAGAAAATTACATTTTTTTCGAAAATTCGTTGCAGATAATTGATTATGGGGATTACATAATTGATTATCTAAAGTTCTAGAAGCTATTTTCGTGATTTTGTTTCAGGAATAATTGATTATGGGATTTTATAATCAATTATCTGTGAAACTAGTTCTGGAATAATCGATTATGAGAATCCATAATCGATTATCCCTGCCATAAAATGAATTCTGATGCATTTTACTAAACTGATATAATCTGTTACTACATTATATAATCTGTTATTTCAGAATTGAATGTACTATTTCAGATTTTAAAGTTTGTGTTTCAAAATGTGAAATATTATGTATGTACACATATAAAAAGGGCATTATACATTTTCAAAAGTTCTATTTGGGCATGATGGAGAGTTGTCCATTTTAAATATGATTTCTTTAAATTAAAAGAAAGTGAATTATTTCGAAGGTTTTTGTGAAGCTCAAGATTTGCCAATCTTCCAAATGGTTTTCAAAGAAGATCTTGGTTTTCAAATTGTAGTTGATTGTTGGATTGGTTGTGAGGCGGAAGGTTGCTTGGATAGGACCTCCACTTGTTATGTATGATATTGTTGTATAAGGTTTCTCATAAGGTGGGCTGCTTGGATAAGGCCTTACCTGTTAACCATGCAAGAAGCCGATTTGGGCGTGCATGGGGTTGATTTGGGATTGATGGTGATTGTTGGACCACAGGTGGTGCTAAGTAGGCCACATGGTGATATGTTGGCACATATATATGAATATTAAGGAATGATTTTGGTTGAATTGATTGTTGTGGTGATACATGCATTGGCATGCACATATGGTTGGCTGAGGTTGTGTGGGCCTCAAGCCGTATGCGGATAGGCATGTAAGGTGGATGGTGACTAGAGTTGGTACTTAGATAGACCTCCAACCCAGTGCTTAGATAAGAAGTGGGGTTTTAAAGCTGGACCTAGGGGATAAGTTGATGGGTAGACCCTGTAGGGGGCCAAGGCAGTGCAGGCCTTGTGTTGTGGTATACCACTACCCACATACACTTATCCTAACAACCATAAGTTTATCCAAATGATCAAAGTTTTGGCAATCCCTGAATGGTGCTAGATGGCCATGGTAAGGGATAAGACCTAGCTGATCGCCTAAAATGTAGAAATCTCTTGAGAGTCGTGTCATTCATGCATTAACATGTGGTAGTGAAAGCATGGGTGTTGGATTGTGGTGTATTTAACCCATTCTTGATGAATTTGATTTCAATTTGGCAAATGATGGTTTGATGATATAAATTATATATATGCTATAGTTATTGTTATTTCGTAAGCTTACCCCTGCCTTGTTGTTTTGTTTTGGTATGATTGTTGTTGTTGTTGTTGTATGTTGCTGTGCCTATGATGATCACGTCTTATGGCGTGAGAGCAGATGGCGATGCTTCCGTTGATCTAGCATCTCAAAGCTGAGTATGAAGCCGAGAGCTAGAGATGTTTGGCTTGGAAAGCCAAGTTCTTGGCGGGTTGGTTGTTTTTTTTTAGTTTTCTTTATTTTGATGGGATTGTATAGGATTACCAACTATAAGGAGTGAGTTTTTGTATCTCTCTTCCCCGATGATGTATATTTTGATATTGTTGATTTGGGTTGGTGTTATCCCATAGTTGTGTATGTATGATGATGACAGTTGAACAGATATGCGTGCATGGCACCAAGAGAGATTGGTGGATCTCTCAGTTGGTGTGTATGATTTTTATTCACCTGATATGTGGATAAGGTGTATATTTAGCAGGGTTGTTTAGTAGCGACAATTGGGTCGTTATAGAATCTAAAGAGAATGAAGTGTCTACATGTCAAAGTTTTGAGCAAATAGTACCTCTTTATTGTGGCGACTCTATGGCTAACGTCGCGGGTCGTTACAATACCCATCCCCCCAAAATCTGATTTTTACAACCTCCCCTTGCCTAGCTGCTAGCCATGATTCCTCTTCTTCCTCCCTATCTCCATTTATTTTGTTTCATCACTTAAAAAGCTTCATCCAGGTACTTTCTTCATCCTCCATCAAAAGAGCCACTCTCCACCAAGTTGGAAACCACCATCCGTCCTCCTTATTTCAACCACTTTGAGAGGTGTATAGGGGGAGTAGGGTGGGTTCTTATCTTCTCACTTTCACATAGAGATTTAATGGGCTTCCCCAAACCCATTTTTATTATTATAATCTTGAAATCATTTCTTATGTTCATTATAGTTATTATTAATACTTGTTATAAATGATATTTTTGTGTGTGGCTATTGAAAATATTTTATATGTGGCACAATATTGATGGATCAAAACTTATAATGGTTTGTTAATATTGTATTTGTGTGGATTTTGTTGGAAAAAGAAAATATTAGAAACCTTGCTTAGCTATGTTAACCTCACAGTTTTGAGGGGTATTAAAGGAGATTGACAAAAGAAAAATTAGTAGATTAATCTACAAATAGTGGAAAGTCTTGTGAAGATGATTTTCTTTTTCTTCCTCGAGTCATGGTTTTATGAGAGAAAGAAAGAGTTTTACAAAAAAATGTTAGCAACTTTAATTCCAAGATAACCAAGGGATTTGAAATGATTGTGGAAAGAAATAAAATTAGGAGAAACCTTACTTATCCTAGTTGGAAGCTCACGGCCTATTTAATTTCAAGGAGGTTTAAATGAATTTTTTTTTAACATGACTAGATAATTAGATGATTGAATGAAAGAAATAACATTGGTAAAATTTTTGAAGCTTAGTTTTTTTTCATTTTAAAGCTCATGGTTTTTGAGAAGGAAAATTAAGCACCAAGAGCATTTACTTTAAGATGTTATCTTGATTTTTAAAGAAGTAAGAATAAATTGAGTTGAAAAAAACTTTGGAAAATTAGGAAAGGGTTTTCGGCCCAATAAACAGACTAAGGTTAACTTAACTTAGCATTATGACAAGAGAACAAAAGTTTTCTAAAAGGTATAGTTAACCAAATTGAAAATTTTATAACTATTAAATTTTTAACCTTGTACTTAGAAAATTGAGAACTTTTAAAACCTTAAGTAAGATTCATTGTAGAGCTAGGGTTGTGCAAAATATTCAGTTTCGTAAAACCAATCCATATTCACACTACTCCACTCCATTACAAATCCATTTTAATGGATTGGTTATCCAAAACCAATTAAGACTCTCCCTCGCTTTATCTTAAAACATAATTCTTCCTCGCTACACAAATCGGTTATTTTCGTATGTTTTTCTCTATCTGCAAAACTCTTTATAATTTGTATATTGCCAATGAAACAATGAGTGAATAAGCAATTAGGACTGTTCTAACTTTTATATTTTTGTTAATATTTATTTATGTGCTAATAATAATTAATAATAGCTTCACCTATTGCAAAAATCGCTATTAGCTATGCTTATATGACAAAGCAACATGAACGTGTCTTTCTATTCTTATTTCTTAACAAAGCACGTCTTTCTTCTTAAAAGTTCTAAAATTAATAATATAATATTCAAAATTAATTATAATTATTAAAGAAAGTTGTAAAAAAATAAAATATATCTTAAAAATATATTCATAATTTAAAAAGAAAATAGATAGGCTTAATTATATTTTTTAGTTTCTCAAATTTACGGTAAATCCGTTTTTGGTCCCCCAAATTGAAAAAAAAAATCATTTTAGCCCCTACAATTTCAAAAAATCCACTTTTAGTTCATAGAGGCAAACTATGTTAACGGAAGTGGAGACATGACACTGCCAGCATTTTCCATGTGTATACTTTCGTTAGACATGTCACCACTTTCCTTAACATTATTTGCCTCTAGGGACTAAAAACAAATTTTTTAAAATTGTAGGGACTAAAGTAATTTTTTTCAATTTAGGAGACCAAAAAGGGATTTACCCCAAATTTGAGAAACTAAAAACATAATTAAGCCTCAAAGTATTGAAAACCCATTGAATGTCAACAAGAAACGAAAAAGAACGGAGAGAGAAAAAGGGAAAGATAAGGGAGACTGATCTATCTATCAAGAATGATTCATTAGAGTGAAAAAACTGAACTATTACACTGTATGTTTTGGTATTTATACCAAGACTTGTCATAACAAAATTATAGTTATTTAGTAACTAACTTGCTGACATGTATAACTGATTCTGTAGAATCAGTTGTGTACATAATGAGATATTACCCCTCTGCAAGCTGACCATGGTAGATGTCTAACATGTTCAGCTTGGAAATGAAAGCAATAAAGAGCCGAGGCAGCAGGGCCTTTGTGAACATGTCTACGATTTGGTCAGAGGTTAAACTAGGCAGCAACTTCATTAGGCCAGAGGTGCAGCGCTCGTGAACTACATGGCAATCAATGTCTGAGTGTTTCGTGCGTTTGTGAAACACAAGGTTAGCTACAATATGTAACACACTTTTGCTGTCACAATATAAAGTGGGAGTCTTGGGGCGAGTAACAGCAAGATCATGTAGAAGGAAAGTGATCCACTGAAGTTCACAACCTGTAGATGCCATGGCATGATATTCTGCTTCAGATGAAGACTGAACAATAGTGGTTTGCTTCTTCGATTTCCAGCTGATCAACGATTATCCAATGAAAAAGCAAAAGCCACTCATGGATTTTCTACTGTCAGGACAACCAGCCCAATCCGCATCAGTGAAACCCATAAGATGAAGCAGTGAGTTGCGAGGATAGAAGAGACCTCGCCCAGGGTTGCCCTTCAAGTACCTAAGCACCCTGTGAGTTGCTTTGAAGTGAGTAACAGTAGGATGAGCTAGGAATTGGCTTAACTGTTGTGTTGCAAAAGAGATATCCGGTCTTGTGGTGGTCAAGTAAAGCAGACACCTAATTAGTCGACGGTAAGCTGGGATGTCTTCATAAGGGGGGCTCTCATCTTGGTGTAAATGTGTGCCAGGTTCAAGGGGTGTGGAGGTTAGTTTGTAGCCAAGAAACCCAATGTCAGTAAACAAATCAAGACAATATTGTCGTTGAGAAAAAGAAATCCCTTTTGAAGAATGGGCCACTTCCAGGCCTAAGAAGTATTTTAGGATGTCGAGATCCTTGATACCAAAATGACCAAGCAGGGTGTGTTTTACAGCTTCAATTTCTGCCATAGAGTCGCCTACGAGAACAAGATCATCAACATAAATCAAAAGTGCTATAAAAGAATGTGTGGAGCGCTTGACAAAAAGGGAATGATCAAATTGTGTTTGTGAGTAACCAATTTGGAGCAGCAAAGTTGAAAGTTTTTCATACCACTGCCGACTGGCCTGTTTCAACCCATATAATGATTTTGTGAGTCTACATACTTTATTTGGAGAATCACACTGAAGACTGGGTGGAAGAGCCATAAAGACGTCTTCATGCAGGTCACCATGTCAAAAGGCATTATTTACATCTAGCTAATGGACATGCCATTGATGGATAAAAGCCAAAGCCAAGAGTAAGCGAATGGTGGTGATTTTGGCTACAAGTGAGAAAGTGTCAAGGTAGTCTAATCCCTCTGTCTGTGTGTAACCTTTAGCTACAAGCCGTGCTTTGTAGCGTGCAATGGTCCCATCTGAGTTCCTTTTTATCTTATACACCCATTTATTACCAATAGGATGAACTCTAGGAGGTAAATCAACCAGCATCCAAGTATCATTTAATTCAAGGGCCTGAAGTTCAGCTTGCATAGCATCCATCCAGCACTGATGTTTACATGCTTCAAAATAAGTTTTGAGTTCAACCTCAGTAGTAAGTGAAAAGGCATATGTTTTGTGGGGTGTGGAAAGGTGGGAATAATTGATGTAGTGAGATAGAGGGTATGGAGTGGTGGAAGAAGTGTTGTAATAATAATCCTGTAGGTGTGGTGGTGGTTTACGAGGTCGGGTAGATTTTCTTGGTGGAGGGGAGTTGGGTGGCGGTGAGTGAGTAGATTTTCTTGGTGGAGGGGAGTCAGGTTGTTGGGAAGGCTCGAGAGAAATTGGTTGAGAAGGAGGGTATAAGCTAGATGATGGAGGTGGTAAAGGTGCTGGGAGCTCGTGGTAATGCTAGGATTAAAAGTATGAAGGCCCTTGAGATTGTCTTTCTCTAAATAGGAATACAAGTTCATGGAAAAGAACATGTCTAGAAATTAGTATTTCCTGCGTACACACATCATATACCACGTAACCCTTCATGCCTGATCTAAAACCAAGAAACACACACTTCTTGGATCTAGCTTCAAATTTTGATCTATGATTGTTGTGTGTGGAAACATAGCATAATAAGCCAAAGACCTAAATGCTTTGTAGATCAGGTAGCTTCCCATTAAGCAATTCATAAGGACTTTTGTCTTCTAACAGCCTCGAAGTAACTCTGTTGATCAAGTATACAACCATTTGGATGGCATAGTTCCAGAATTTCTTTGGCAAACATGATTGGAACAAGAGAGCTCTTGCTACATTCAAAATATGTTGATGTTTTCTCTCCACCCTACCGTTTTGTTGGGGGGTTTCAATGCAACTTCTTTTATGTAGGATTCCCTTGGATCCATAAAAGGTAGGTAGTTGAAATTCAGGTCCATTATCAGGCCTAAGGACATTCACTACTACATCGTATTGATTCTCAGCAAGTATAATAAACTTTTGTATATGCTCTTAGACTTCATATTTTCCTCTTAACAAAATGATCCAAGCAAATCTGCTGAAGTCATCGATAATGGTTAAAAAATATTTGTGATTATGAATGGAAGGCACTGAGTAAGGACCCCAAATATCCATGTGAAGTAGCTCAAATGGCTTAAGCGCCTTACTAGTGCTCAACAAATAGGGCAACTTCTTTTGTTTGGCAAAATGACATACATCACAAACTTCATTTTTATTCAAATGTAAGTATGGAAATTGTCTACACATCTTTGCTAGTAAAGAATTTGAAATGTGACCCAATCTAAGATGCCATAATGCAGAATCGGGAATAGCAAAAGCATTACATGTACTATCTATAACATTTGTTCCAGCTTCAGAAAACTTGACCTTCGGCATATTCAAGTAGTATAAACCTTTCATCAAGCTACCTGAACCAATCATCTTCATGGATGAGTCCTGTATAGTACAGGTTCCACCAGAAAAAATAAAAGCACATTTTAGTTTATAAGTAACACTTGATATGGAAATCAAGTTAAACGAAAAATTTGGCAGATATAATACATCTCTAAGTATCAGCGAATCACTTAATGAAACCGTGCCTACATATTCTGCTGTGACCACATTACTATTTGGTAATTTAACCACCACTGGATGGATTTTAGTATAAGTATCAAACCATTTTAAAGAGGTACATATATATTGTCAGATGCTCTAGAGTCTATTATCCATGCATCACTGTTGATCTTAACTACATTGTAGTAAGGATTGACATTGTTACCTTCACTTGGACTTGAACACACTTCCCTTGAGAAATGAGTTACTAATGACACTTGATTCGCTGTGTGTGGTCCTTGTGAATTAGTATTTCCTTTATTGCTATGCAGTAGTGAAAGTAAGGCTTTATACTCCTCTTGAGTAAAAACTAGTGCATTCTGTTGCATGCTGTGATCTTTAATCGAGACCACATCTCCCTCTTTTGATTCCACATCTTCATTGCCAACACAATTGGCTAACGAGCTATTCCCTTTGAACTTGAACCCTAGTGGAAATCTATGTTTTCGATAACATGTGTCAACTGTGTGGCCAATTCTGCCACAAAAGGTGCAGACCTTTTGATATGATCCTGATTGGATTCATATTGTTTTTACAAATCATCCTTGAGTTGATTATCTTGTAAGAGGAATTATAGAAATAAAAGAAAGGAAGAAAGGTAGAAGATGAGACTTGTGCAAACAGATAAGAGAATTAAGGTAAATTGTGCACAAAAAAATAAAAGCAAGAGAATTAACAAGACGAAATAGAAAGAATAAGAAAATTGGAATGATAAATAAAATAAAGAAAACGCAATGGAAAGAAGGTGAAAGAAGGCGCCACACTCTATGGAGAGTGATAAGCCAAGCGAAGATTAGCCACAAAGGTATGGAAACCTTTGATAAGAATCAAAAGGTTCTAATCCAAGAACCAAAAAGAAGAGCCAATGCTTTACTCACATTCACAAATGAGTAAACCTCAATATTATTCAACTTGTCCAAATGAGAGGGATTACATCTCTATTTATAGACTTTATTCCAAGGTGCTACTCACACAAGGAGGCTAACCCGTAAGCCCAAAGAATAGGCCCAATTACAAAAATAAGTGAAACAGAAAACCAAAGGTCCAATTATACAGTGATAGCTAATCAAAGTCTTCCCTGCATTGGGCTCTTTATCAACATGGACTACTTGGATCAACTTAAGTGCTTTTCCTTCTAAATTTAACTTGACTAAGAATAAGTTATTCATTTTTTTTTTTGTTTTATCCAAAGTAGCTTTCTTAGCCTTCTTTATCTCTTAATCTTGTCATGGTTCCCCAAGTCCTTGTAGTTCGTCTTTAAGCTTTACTCTGCTTTGGGTCTCTTCTTGGGCCTCCGAGGTCTCAATCAACTTGGGCCTCCTAGGTTTCCATCATTCCTTCCCTCTTCAAAAGAATTCAACCTCAAATTCGCACCATCATCACCTATATGAAAGGACATGCATTAGTTTTATTGAATGTTGCATTAAGAAACTGCCTAACTCTATGGAGACTTGATTTCCTTTGAATGAAAAGTCTCTTATTCATCATGTGCCTACACACCCAACCTCCTAGGTCAAAAACAAGTCTAAAGAACCCATCACATGTAACTTCCAGATTAGAGAATTTTTTATTTTTTATGCATAGCTCTTCAACTTGGCCAAGGCTATTAAGGGGTAAGGCAACACACCCAAGTCTCAATGATTTTGCATTATTATTCAAAACATCATGCAAACCCAACACACCATGACTTAACACATGTTCTTGCACATCCACTAAATCATAAAAACTAGTAGTGTGTGTCAAGGATTTCTTCTTCTTATTGTTGCCTCGTTTTGCATATTGATCCACCACTTCATCAAATTGAGTCTTTATGTGCAATTTGGCCTTAGGCTTCAAGGCAAAAGAAATGTTAGACAAAGGAATCAAATTAGAAGAATTGAATTCATAAGCCAACTTAAAAGAAAGAATTATCATAGTAGAATGCAATGAATTCCTAAGTGAATTTAAAGACTTAGTCTCGGCTTTAGGTGTTAGCCATTCTCTAGTGGTCTTCAATTCCTCCTTTTCCTCTTTCAATTTTTGTGAACTTGGATTAGTTATGCAAGTGTTCAAATTCAGATTTGAAGTCTTGAAATGTCCACTAAGTTCCTTCAAGTCGTGAGGCATTTGTGTCTTTGAGAGCTCAACTTCAGTTTCATTTGATGCTTTGCATTCTTCCTTTGGAAGCACTTCTTCAAATCCCTTTAAAAGAGAATCAGCACAACCAAACAAAGAATTAGAATTTAAGACAAAGTTAACAAATTTTTTAGCAAATGCATTCTCATGTTCTTTCTCTTTTTCTCTCAATTCTTTTTCTATCTCTTCTTCTTTCAATTTTTCTTTCTGTTTTTCTCTACCACTTATCTCTTTTTCTCTATTCCGTATCTCTTTTCTCTACTTCCTCTTTATTTTTCTCTACTTCTTTTCTCTTTTTCTTTGCTTCCTCTCTCTTTTTATCCACTTCTTTTCTCATGAATTCTTCTATTTCTCTCCCAGTTGTCAAACATCTTATGAAGTTCTTCCTTTTCTCTTTGAAAGATTCTCTCCAAGTGCCTTGATAGGCCTTGAAGTTTGAGTTCCACTTCGATAGTCAAGCTTCAAAGAAAACAAGTTAGTAGACATAAAAAAAAAGGACCTCACCACTCTTTTAAGTGTTTCACTCTAAGAATGGAATTCACTTGTGTTTTACACAATTTTAGCTTTTGATTAATGAATTTCTCTTGCCTTTTACCTCTCATGTCCTCTTTTACAAGTTCTTAAATAGAACCCCAATGCATATCAATTATCAAAAGCACATACAATTGTAAACGATCTTCACAAGTGTTATCACTAAGAAATCCAAGAAAAGAAATACTCTAGAGAAAACTAAAAGGAAGTTTGAAAGACAAACAAGAAAAGCTAATTTTGCAAAAGGTAAAACTCAAATGGAATTCAAAAGAAAGACAACAAAAAGGAATAATGGGAGATGAAGAAGAAATGCACAAGTTTGAATATTGAGAACAACACCACTTTTTATGAATTCCTTAAGGCAACCAAATTTAAATTATTTAAGTGCAAGGGGCAATTTTTTTTTTAATTCTTTAGGATTTTTTTTTCATTTTTTTTCTTTCTTTTTGTTTTTTTATTCTTTTCTTTTTTTTATTTTATTGTTCTAAAATATATTTTTTTTACCCCAGTTTGTTTTGCACTTGCAACAAATATTATATGCCTAATAAGATATATAGCCTTTAGAACAAGGTGTTACGATACATGTAGAAAGAATTGCACAGAATTAAAGAGAATTAAATTGTGCATAATTAAGAATGATTATGACAATTAAGACTCAGTTATGACACAATTATGACATTTAATGACAATTAATGATAGTGTGAGAAAATTAAGTCAATTAATTAGGCAATGGAAGACACAAAACATTACCAAACTCTAGGATCCGGACTCTAGATACCACATGATATGGTCTTAATTGGATTCATATTGTTTTTACGGATCATCCTTGAGTTGGTTATCTTGTAACAAGAATTATAGAAATAAAAGAAAGGAAGAAAGGCAGAAGATGAGACTTGTGCAAACAGATAAGAGAATTAAGGTAAATTGTGCACAAAAAAATAAAAGCAAGAGAATTAACAAGACGAAATAGAAAGAACAAGAAAATTGGAATGATAAATAAAATAAGAAAACGCAATGGAAAGAAGGTGAAAGAAGGCGCCACACTCTATGGAGAGTGATAAGCCAAGCGAAGATTAGCCACAAAAGTATGGAAACCTTTGATAAGAATCAAAAGGTTCTAATCCAAGAATTAAAAAGAGGAACCAATGCTTTACTCACACTCACAAATGAGTAAACCTCAATATTATTCAACTTGTCCAAATGAGAGGGATTACATCTCTATTTACAGACTTTATTCTGAGGTGCTACTCACACAAGGAGGCTAACCCTTAAGCCCAAAGAATAGGCCCAATTACAAAAATAAGTGAAACAGAAAACCAAAGGTCCAATTATACAGTGATAGCTAATCAAAGTCTTCCCCGCATTGGGCTCTTTATCAGCATGGACTACTTGGATCAACTTAAGTGCTTTTCCTTCTAAATTTAACTTGACTAAGAATAAGTTATTCATTTTTTTTTTTGTTTTATCCAAAGTAGCTTTCTTAGCCTTCTTTATCTCTTAATCTTGTCATGGTTCCCCAAGTCCTTGTAGTTCGTCTTTAAGCTTTACTCTGCTTTGGGTCTCTTCTTGGGCCTCCGAGGTCTCAATCAACTTGGGCCTCCTAGGTTTCCATCACCTTTCTGCCCTTCCCAAAGAATTTATTTCCCTCGACAGCATTCACCATTATTTGATGATCTTCAATGTCAGATAGTAAACCATTCTGCCTTTCAAACTATATTACCATTGAGAAGGCACTGTTCATAGGGGGAAAAGGATTCATTAATAAAATTTGAGACCTCACTGCTACAAAGTTTTCATTTTATCCCATCAAGAAATGCATAATAAAATCTTCTTCTCAAAACTTTATTGCATTCTTCATAGCATCACAAATTCGAGTTATTCCTAGGCATGATACCAAAGTTGCGTAGCAGAGCTCTCAAAGGAGAGCTCTAATACCATCAAAGTATTGAAAACCCATTGAATGTCAACAAGAAACGAAAGAGAACGGAGAGAGAAAAAAGGAAAGATAAGAGAGACTGATCTATCTGTCAAGAATGATTCATTAGAGTGAAAAAACTGAACTATTACACTGTATGTTTTGGTATTTATACCACAACTTGTCATAACAGAATTACAGTTATTTAGTAACTAACTTGCTGACATGTATAATTGATTTTGTAGAATCAGTTGTGTACATAATGAGATATTAAAGCCAAAAAGATAAGTACAATTTTCAAAATAATTTAATTAAAATGCATTGACAATGTAAAGAATTTTATAATGTAGTTTAATCATAGATTGTCATGTATAGCGAGATTATTAACTTTTTATAATAATTATTTTAAAAGTCATATTTAAAGTGTTTTCATATTTATTATTATTGTAAAAAAAATTACATTAATAAGTAATAAGCTAATTTATAACATTCTCTTTGTTTTATTACTTTATATGTTATAGAAAAGGTGTACCAATAATGTTAAAGAATAGTGCTAAATATCAAGTAACTTTTGTGTTATATAAAGAACATGTCAATTTTCAACTAATCTATTTTAAAGAGAATTTAAAGAAAAATAATTTTTTAAAAATAATATAGCATAACAATTTTGTACATTTGGTTATTAGATTTTACATTGTATTAATAAATTAAAAATTTTAATAAATCATCAAACCATAACCAAACCAAAAAGAAATTTATGTTTAAACAATTTAAACAATTGTGGAAAAAACTAGTCTATGGTTATGATTTAAAACCGGTTTTAAAACTAGTTTATGGTTCAAAATTGGTTTTAAATTGATTTTAAAACTAGTTTACGGTTTAAAATCGATTTGGAAATTGGTTTTGAATCATGAACTGGTTTCAAAACAATTTATGGTTTAAAATTGGTTTTGAAATTAAGCTGATTTCAAAACCAATTTTGAATCATAAACCAGTTTCAAAAAATCCAAACCAAATTTTAAAAAGAATATGGATATGGATTTTAAATATAATCCATTTAATTGGATACAGATTGGATTTTTAAAAATCTAATCCATGCCCACCCCTACCTAGAGATAAGGCTTTAACTCAAACCAACTTACTTAGATTAAAATCCTAGTAAAGTAATTTTGACAACATATATTAGTTGATCCATATTTAAAATTCTTTTTAAAAGCAATAAGCAAATAGACCTTAAGATCAATTCTTTATTAAGTACCTAAGTTAAGCTAAAGTATAATTTTATTAACTAATTTTGAATTCTTAAATAAAGAAGCATTTAACCTTAAAGTTTCACTAAATAAAATTAAAATTTTAATTAGGTACTTAAGGTAGTAAATAAAATTTAATAGCTTACTAAAATTATGATTAATTTTTTCCTTATCCATTAGACACATGATTTATAAATTATGAATTACTTAATTATGATTGTGTACAAGTGTGTAGATTTTAATTGTTATACTATTTAAGTCTCTGCAATGTGAAGTACAGATAGTAAAAAGAATATATTGGTGCTTAGATGAACTAAGACCAAGGAAAATCTCTGGCCAAAGTTAAAAGTGACAAGTAAGGAAACATTAGTTAGTTGAGTAGTGTGATGCGAAGGACATGCAATGACATGACACCCTGCATGGGAAGCCACAGTTTGGTACACTGAGGAATGAAAGACAAAGACCCACTTATAGAGGTCTTGGGGGTAAAGTATCAAGCGGTGAAAGTTCCAATGGCTAAGGTAACGCTCTTGAGTCAGGATATTTGCTTAACCAAGTTTGATAACCCCAACAACTGTTCAGCATTTTAAGATTGGTGTAAGAGTATACCTCTATACAGATAATGGATATCCTGAGCTGTTGGTTTGTTCCTTAGTAAATGATGAGGACTGTGTCATGTGATAATATTGAGAGAGGTATATGTACTCCCAATCTCTTTCTGGTTCTGTTGAGAACTATTACAGATAAATGGGAAGTATAGATTCATACAAAGTCAAGGATAGTCTAATACAACTTAGAAGAAACCCTAGGTTCCCTTTTTAGTTATTGTCAGCTATGTTTTATCTATATTTTATGGTAAGTTTTCATGCAACTCATGTGAAAGTGATTTTTAGAACGAAATCACCTTACACCTCTATTCTTTTTTTCTTTCATGCATGATTGATCGTGATTAATGAGATGGCAATGCTTGTCCTCTTTAACCTTCACATAAAGTATCACGATAAGGGATGTGGGTATATCATGAGGATACGAACTACCTCACCTACATAGGCCTCATGACCATCACCTTTCTGTCTCCTATCCCAAGGGTACCTGTTGTAACACCCCCACTTTAACTTACTTGTTTGTTTTTCTAATTATTCTATGATTAATTGTGAAAAATCAAATGGGAATCTCAAGGGTGTAATTCTCACGGTTATATTCATATTAGCAAGTTCTATCTAGTTTAGATTTTTATTTTATTTTATTGGGTTAAGGCTCGAAAGTGATAAAACAACTGGTTTGTCCCTAAAAGCTTGCTTAATAGGATAAAATAGTAAAAATTAACTAGAGAGATTTAAAAAAAAATTAAAATCATATTTATATTCAAAATATTTAATAATAATTTTAGAAATTTTTTTGGAATTTTTTGAGACAGTTTTTGTGAAATAACCGGTATACCCTTAGTAGACTGTGAAAGTCAACAGAAGACTTTTTAACCTCAAAATATTTTGAAAAATTTATATTGAGTATATTTTAATTATAAAAATTTTATTTTGAGATAAAAATGGTGAAAAAACGAAAAATATAATTATTTGATAAAAACTTGATTTATTAGCTTAATAAATGTCCTTTTTAGTGAAAAATTTATTATAAATAATATATATATGAGAAAATTCTGAAAATTTTTTCTTAGGCTCATAAAAATATATGTGAATGCATGGTGTGGTCAGAATTAATTAAAACTGACCCAATAATTTAATCCAATTATTTACCATAAACTAATATTTTATTACTTTTACCATTACTATCACATGGGTAATTTGTAAGTCAACAAAAACAGCTCTTATTTTCTCCCCTTTGGCTCCATTTCCACGCTAGTTCAGATATGTAGTTGGGGCAGTTCAATTTCAATTAATTTTAATGGGATTAGTGGAAAAAATTAAACCAAAACTATACTAATTTTGTCCTATAAATAGAACCCCTTCCACCACTACACTATTGCTCCCTTTTCTTCACAAATCAGAGCTCTTTCTCTGCCTCCCAGCTGCTAGAAAACGTGCAACTCCTCCCCCCTCCCCAAGCTCTTGAAATTTTTTTCCATTAAAAGATCTCCACTAAGTTTAGGCTCCTAAACCTCCAAGCCACCTCTCCTCTTCTTTTATTCCACCAACAAACCATATTTAGAGGTAAGAGGGAGTGAGGTTTAAGCCTCTAATTTTTGTTTTCTTAATGGGTGTGTGTGTTGGGTTATCCCTTAAACCCATATTATTATATTAATCCTACTACTATCTATATATATATAAGTAATTATTTACTTTCTTGTTCATTTTAATTTCTTGCTTTACTTTAATGATATTTAATTTGATGTTATTTATTTTCTTGTTCTTGTTATTATTTTTATTTATGTAGATGGTTTTGGAGTGGTTTTCCCCCAAAACCCTTAGCCTTTTATTTTTCATTTAATTGCTTTTATATAGACGGTTTTGGAGTGGTTTCCCCCCAAAACCTTAGCTTTTTACATTTCATTGTCATTTATATTTATGCTATTTACCTTATTGTCCATTTTAATTTCTTGTCATTTATATTTTTCCATTTAAGTTATTGCTATTTCCTTTTTGTTCATTTAACTCTTGTTATTTACTTTATTATTCCATTGTTATTTATTTTTATATTGCCTTTATTTTGTTGGTGCTTCATTAGAATTTATTATCCTATTATTTTAAATTATCATTGAAATTATTTTTAAACAAGTAATTAATTTAATTCAAGTTTATGGCCTTGCATCACTTGAAATAAAATTTGTAGAAGGAGGATTAAATTTCCACAAAAGTTGAAATTTTGATTTTTATGAAATATCCAAAATTTCAAAGTGGGAAAATGAAAAAGCTTTTGGTTGTTTTACATAAAAGGCTTGCAGCCCCTTTTAAATAGATTAAGAAAAATAATTTCTTTTATTAATTTAAGTATTTTGACAATTACTTGATTTGGTTTAACTTAGTAAAAATGAATCTTAGAATTAGTAGAAAAATTCAAAGAAAAGTTTTCCCTTAACTTTTATGAAACTAATTTAAGAAAGAAAGTTTTGAGCCAATTGAATTAAATGGGCTTCTAGCCCAACTAGTGAAATTTTTAGAAATAAAAAGTTTTCTTGTATAAATTAAATAGTCTTAACATCTAATCTTTTGTTAACTTATGTCTAAGAAATGGAAGTTTTGTTCAACAATGCCCTTCAAATAAATGTTTTTGTCAATAAAATAAAATGCCTACACTTGTAAATAAAACACATGTTTTAATTCATAATTCTTTCAAACTTTATTTTTGTTTTCTCCATAATTATGGATTGAGAACTTTTCCTTTAAAATAGTCTAATTTAAAAATTTAGAAAAGGATAAGGACAAATCAAAGAAATTAAATTGAAAACTTATTTTAAAAAGTATGTATGTGTGAAAATGAATTTTTGTATGCAACTTTAAGCGATGACATTTTTCTTGCTATATTTCTTAGTTGAATTTTTTCTAAGTTATTATGAATGATGGATGAATATATCTGTGAAGAGTGGTTCTGAAACTCTGCTGGATTACCTAGAGAGTATGCCTGGAAACTTAGAAACAAAGTCATACAAAACCCCCGGTTGAGTTAGGACCATGTTGAGAAGCATGAGTTCCGATGTCTGGGAAGTAATAGTTGGTACACTGCGGGATGAAAGGCAGGGACCACTATTGGGGTCTTGAGGGTAAAGGTACTAAGTTGTGAATGTCCCAATGGTCAGGTTAGCACCCTGAGCCCGGATAAATCACGTAAATCGACTTGGTAACCCTGACGCCTGCTCAGCATCACCATGATAGGTGTAGTGTATATCCCTGATAGGCGTATGGCCCTTTCTTCGAGGATGATGATTACAACATGGATGTCTATACCTTGTGAGGGATTATACAAACTCCCAATCACTTCCCAGTGATTCCTGATGGTTAAAGTAAATCATCAGAGATGGGTATGGATTCATACATCTAGTAAAGGTTGAGATTGAGTCGTAATAACGTAGGTCAAACCTTAGGAATACCCCAATTGGTTGTTTAATTTATTGTTTGTAGCCTATTAAGAAAACGAATGAGGCTTTTATAAAAACCTCGCTCCTTTCTTGTTTGTTTCTTTTCATGTACGATTGTGGTACGAGCAGATGGACTCTGAGAACTTGTAATGATGGCGACTCTACGTATGACTTTTGTAGATTTTATAGGATGGGGTAGCCTAGTATAGACCTATACTGCTCTGACATAGGTCATTTTGTTGTACAGCTACGAGTGGATATTTAGGATGAACTTTTGTTGTATTTGCTAATGTATTTCTTATATATGTACTCTGATTTTGTACGTAAGACTTGACTCTATTTCATGATCATGGTTCTTTATATAATGTCTGTTGGAATTACTAAACGTTTGCGAAAAATAAGTACGTATAAGTTTTAAATCAAGCTGATATCCTAACAAACAAATCAAGAAATAATAAATAAAATGAATTTATGTCTTATTATAGTGGGTGTTACACCTATGCCCCTATGTCCTTTGTTATACCGATATCGGTGGCAATGACTTTGTCGTTGAACTTCTATTACACACCTCTTACTCTGCCATCGTTGCTGGTAGATCCAATAGTCCCCTTCGCAACACCATTTGTGAATGCATACTCTCTTCTCCTTGAGTTGCCTAGACAAATACCTACAAAGGATGAGGAATCACCCATGGAGGTGGTTCTAGCTGAGTCCCCCATAGACTCCCCTATGGTTGATTACCAAGTAGAGATGGCTAATGAGTGACACACCTTCCCATCATCCTCCTCCTATGGACCTGGGTCACCTCATGAGGTACCCAATGGGTACGCTCATCATGCAGCAGTAGACAACTCAGAGGAGGCACCTACTAACGAGGATCTATAGACCTTGTCTGGTGGCCTTTTCTTTGTTGTATATGGGATAAGGTAGATAGACATTACTTTAAGTAGGACCTTTTTTTATGTATATATTTGATGAAGATCAAGAAAGACCTTCAAGAGGAGAAGGAAGAGCTAAGAAGAAAGAACCCTCAATTGGGCCAAGAGGACCTAAGAAGGGAAAGGGTAGAAAGGGGAAGTCGATGATTGGGTTAGGAATACCTATGAGGTGAAGAGTAAAGAGACCTAAGGAGCATCTAGAGGTGATCAACACATGACAAGCTCAAGCCCAAAGTGGGAAAAGAAAAGCCTAAGACAGTGCACCTGATCAAGTGGAAGAAGGTCCAACCTAGGGAACTTAATAATGCACCAATTATGGGCTTGCAATTTGATTTTTTTATTTTATTTAAGTGTCTTTTTTTTAACTATTTTAATTGTAATAAATGGGCTAGCCTAATGATGATTAGGAGCCCGAGTTTCAATCCTATATTAGGTTTCTTTTGAATTCAATTTAAGTAGTAAGTTGGGGCTTAAGTTATCTTGGGCCTTTGCTTATGTTTCTTTAGAATTAAGATTAGACTCTTTGGAATAAACTCTTTAAATAGAGATGTAATTCCTCTCATTGGACAAGTTGAATAAAATTGAAGTTTTGACTCCATTGTGAGTGTGAGTTAAGCGTTGGCTCCTCTTTTTGGTTCTTGGATTAGAACCTCTTGATTCTTATCAAAGTTTCCATACCTTTGTGGCGAATCTTCGCTTGGCTTATCACTTTCCTAGAGTGTGGTGCCTTTTTTTCCCATTTCTCTTCTACTCCTTGTTTTTCTATTTTATATATCTTCTTCCATTTTCTTGTCTTTTCTATTTTGTCATTTTAATTCTCTTGCTGACTTTTTTTTATGCGCCATTTGCTTTAAATCTATCAATTGTTGCGCAAGTCTCATCTTTTACCTTTCTTCTTAATTTTTATTCTAAATTATTATTTCCAGGATAGCCAACTCAAGGACGATTCATAAAAACAATATGACTCCTAATCAGGATCATATCAATATTGGAGTAGGTAGTGTCTATTTTGACATACATTTTGACTTTCCTTGTATCCTAATTACTTTCCTTTGTATTTCAGTTGGCTTGTATTACATTATGTATCCTCGAAACCATGATGTACTGCACTACAATGTATATATACAAACTTCATCTTTTCATCTTCTACTACCATTTTCAAATTCTATTTTACTTACAATTTTTCTACTTTAAAAAGTTTCAAAAAGACAATCAAACATAAAATGAAACCAAAAAATTTTACTTGAATTTTTATCAACTCAAACTTAACAACTAATTAAGTTATTTAATAAATACAGACTATATCCAATTTGAACCGGTGTCACACTGTTGATTGATGCTATGTGGATTGTACAATTTTATATATGGACCTTCTAGTCCATCCAGGACATTTTCTACTTAGAGTATGTTGCAAGGAGGATCACGCCCTTATACATCTTTAGTAGTTTCCCATTCCCTATTTTGATGTACTTCTCTTTTGGTAATCATGAATTTATTTATTTTGAAATACTAAGTCTATGTTCATTATGGTTTGTAATGACTTTAGGCATATGACATTATTTCTTATTTTATGCATGTTTATTCAGTATCTTATTTTATATGATGTTTATTTAAATTATGTTTTTCTTGATGTATGACAATTCATTTGGAATGTGAAAAATTTACAAGTGTTTTCATAATAAACTAATTTAAGAATTTTCTTAACATTGAATTATTTTGCGATGCAGTTAATTAATGTCATGTAGTAACAGTGAGTCATTACATTTGTGATATTGGAGCTGGTCATGTCGTTTGGGAATGAATCTACGGAGAATAGGTCTATTATGTCTTTTGTTGTGTGTTGTGGAATTGTTTCTGCAAAGAAATAATTATTATTTGCTAAGTCCATGGACTTTTTGTGTATTATTTCTAAAAGGAAATAATTTTTGACTGACAGCATTTTGCTTATGGTTTTTTTTTTATGCTACTTGATCTTGTAGGATCATGATGATAAGATACAATCACACCAAACCTTCACTAAAATCATGCTCAGCCTCAACCTGATTTCACGCAAATAGCATGCACCATGATGGTTGCCACTATGACTCAATAAAATGTTGCTATGGCTCAATAGAGTGCTACCATGGCCCAGTAGAATGTTGCCAAAGTCGCGACGCCTCTTGAATTTTAAGGTTTAGTCGAGTTTCGAAAGAACAAACATCCATAGTTTCAAGGTGAGTCTGACTTGGACAAAGCTGACTTTTGGATCAAAGAGCTTGAGAAGATCTTTAGAGCGATGGACTACCTAAATGACAAGAAGGTGACCCACCTTCATGCTAGTAGGAGAAGCAAAATATTGGTAACAATGACAGATTTAGAAATTTTAAGTTGTGTGCAGCATTATATCATAAATATATATATGTATAATATATATATATATATATATATATATATATATATATATTTGTAGATATGTATGTATATATATACATACATCTGTACATACATATGTGTGTACATATACATACATACATACATACATACATACATACATACATATATATATATATATATATATATATATATGTATGTATGTATGTATGTATGTATGTATGTATGTATGTATATATATATATATATATATATATATGTATGTATGTATGTATGTATGTATGTATATATATGTACACACATATGTATGATAAATTTTTATCATATAATTAAAAAAAATTATTATATTATATATGATAAAAAAATTTATGTAATTAAAATTGGAAAGCTTTATCTCACAATCAATATTTTCTCAAGCAAACGACTATCCACACATTTTTAGCACCAACATATATATGTACTTTGAAAAGTTAACTCACAAAGGTGAGCTTTACAAGTTTAAGCACAGATACAATATAACTTTGTGTGTACAAAGAATATGAAAGTTTAAGTTCAAAGAGATCGTCTAAAGAATGGCAGAGTTTTTGCACAAGTTACGTAGCTTTGTTACTTCATTCTTCACTCTCGTGTCTTCTTATAGAAGCTTGAGAAAATATCTGTTGTGAGATAGAGCTTCTTCCCATTCCAAGTGCATTTAATGCACAAGATAACATATCACATAAAGTTGAGGAGAGAGATTCTAACGCTGCTTGTAGCAATGGCAATTTACACCAAAATGAAGTTTCCTTTTCCTGATACACGTAAGGTGGTTCTAACTTTTATCTTTTTGTTGAACTATCTTAGTACTTCTTTTGATAAGTTGACTTGTTTTTCCAATTTAGCTTGTACTGTAACATCCCTACCTTAGTTTTACAACTGTTTTTCTATTATTTGTGAACTTATTTCTAAAAAATTGGGAGGTAATCTCAAAATTTTGTTCCCTACCACTGCATTCAGAATTTCAATAACTATTTAATCATGATTTTTAATAATTTTTTCGAGTCGGAGCCCAGAGAAATGAAAAAATGATGATTGCATCCTAATTTTTCAAAATAAAGGGTTGACATATACAAAAGGGTCACATGATAGTAAAATGTCATTCTGACCCTAGAAACATGTTATATATATTAAAATATAATCTTAAATATTTTCTAAAATCCCTATGAAAAATGATCAAAATGTCTGTAGTTGTCTACTAAGCCAAACCAGTATTGGTTTAACACCTAGGAGTAGTAAAAGTAAAATTCTTAGTACATTTTTAGGTGAAGAATTTAATTTGATAATTTTCATAAAAATTTTCTAATTTATTGAGTTAAAATGAATTTAATATGGATTTTTAACTCAAAAATAATAATTAATTACTTAAAAATTCAAAAAAATATAAAAAAATAATTTTTAATTCTAGAAATTATTTTTAATCATTAAATAATGTGTCTACCAAGTTTTAATTGAAAATTCATTAATTTTATATAAAAACTAAATTATTAAAGTTTAAGCGATTTTATCAATATCGGTTGATTCAACTGCAAAAATATAGAACACAGAGACCCAAGCAATAGAGGAACTCAATGCCTAGACCTCTGCTATGCTGACTCACTCTTTTATTTTTACACATGCTTAAATTAAAAATCAAAAAGAAAATAGAAGTAGATTTATAACATAAGCTAGGTGACATCAGCTTGTGCCAATCACCACCTGTTGTAAAGGTTGGTTTTTTTCTCTTAGAGGCTCATTGTAAGACTTGTCTTTTATAATCTGTGCATAAGTGGTTGATAATCTAAAAAGAGAAAATTAAATTTAAATTCAGTATAAGTGAATAATTAATAATATTTGTTATGTAAATTTCAATAGAGTTTTCTACAGAAATTAAGCTTGCACGGATTCCAGCAGTGCAGAGATACACTATGAAGGCTGACAGTGTAAGATTTGCAGCATGTTGATCCCTAATTAAGTGATTGAATAACTAACACGAGAAATTAAATTAAATATCTAATGAGAAATAGATAATAATAATTAAATGTTGTTCTTGTTTGAGATTCTGCAAAAATTTCTACAAGAATCTAGTTGGTGATGATATTTGTCAAGCCGGTATTTATCTGTATAGTTGATGAGCAATACAAGACCATGGAATTTAATTATAATTAATTTTAAAATTAATTATGATTGGATTCTATTAAGTTTGATAGCTTTCCTTACCCCAAAGGGTTTAAAACATTGGTTTTTTCTCTATTGCCCTTCAAGACCGTTTATCGAGAAACCTATCAGATAAAGAGAATTAACTATCTGATTGCTACAAAGGTAGATCAAATATGTCTTGAGATATATTAGTGAGTCATAAACTCATTGATATTTTAATTCCAATTAAATTACCTTAATTAGTTTGAATGCCAAAAACCCTAAACCTAATTCGCTAAATTCTAGTATTTGACCACGTTTTCTCTGTCAATGTGAGAAATTAAAATTGCTACTACCCAAATAAACTAGATGACTAATTTGTGTTTCCTAATTAAACTAGCCTAGTCTCATCCTAACTATATATCAAATCCTAGTTAGTATCTAAGTATGACAACATATCTTGTAAATTGTACCCAAAGTGTACCCTAATGTACCAAAATCACTTCTCCCTTGTTTTCCCCCCTCTTGGACGTCCAAGCTCCTCCTTCTAGGAGAAGTTAAGTGTTTTTTTTTTAACCACCCATAGTCCCTTCATTTTGCCATTTACCCTTATGCCCTCCCTTGAGTTGTCTTAAAATAAGCTTCAAAACAAAAAAACGCCTTTCATTCTTCTCCTTTAAAAAACATGAGCTTGAGAGAAAGAGAGAAAGCCTTGTTCTAAAATCCTCTAAGTGTTGGAAGAGAAGTTAAAAGCTAGAGTGTCCAAGAAGTGGTGCTAGATAAAGGTCCATCCTTTTCATCTTCTTCTTCCTTCATCTTCTCTTTTCTATTAAGACCTAAGTGGTCTAGGTCTTTTCTTTATCTCCTTGGTTCTAAACTTTGTTCTTTCTTGTGTTTATGTCCTTTATCAACCATTCTTGGTGTTAGTTGATGGTTCACCTTGCCAAAGATTGAAGGAAATACTCCCTTTGTCCTAAAACCCTCTTTCAAGCTTTTAGGATCTTGTCAAAAAGTAAGGAAAACTAACCCTTTTCTTTGTGTTTGGACTGTTGTTGATGTGTTTTTGATATGTTTTGTTGGTTAAAAATATTGTTGGTATTTTTAAAAGTGGTAGGCTTGATGAAAGAAAACATTTTCGCGCTAGAGTATGACATGTTCCTAATGTTGTTTCGATTTCCTGTCTAAGCATGGTGCGCTATTTTTGTGATATCTAGAGTTGTGGTTAATATTTTTGAGTTCTTGTTATTTTGTTGTAAACTAGACAAAATTTTATCCAAAATGGACTCACGAAACGCATTAAAAGGTTAAGAAATGAAAAAGTTAATCATTTTAAAAGTTGTGCATGCTCTCTGAAAACGCTGATCTGATAGTGTGTAATAAAATGTGATTTTGGAAGATTTGGTTGTGTACTTGTGAAAAATCTTGAAACAACCAAAAATTAGACTTAAAAATATTTCCAAGCATATATGGTTTGCTTATATTTGATTTGGTTTTCTATTTTTAATGATGTTTAGAAACTGAAGGTTATACTGGTTTTTTTTACTAAAAGTGGTTTTGAGAACTGTGAACTTTCAAAAATCATATAAAATCGTGTGGTTAATTTCAACAATTTATTTTAAATCCTTTATTACTTATTTTTGTTTTAAAAGCCATGTTATTTATCTTAAATCCACTTATTTAGATGAAAAGGTTAGGAAGAAACATCATTTCTATCTAATCTTATATAATAATTACAAGATAAATAATTTTTTTTTAAGTATGATTTAGATAGAGGTTTTTGAATTAAGAGTACCATTCTAAAACTTAGGTCTTAGATTTTCATAAAACATAGTTTTATGAGCCTTACTACTAATCCCTTTTTAATTAAATCACCAAAAATACATTTCAAAATAAGTAAAACAGAAAAGAATATATTTTATTGAAAATCACATTTAACTTTTATTTTAAGAAACTCACAATTAAGTTTTAAGTGTAAAATATAGTGCTTTTATAAAGCTATATAAAAAGTTATAAAACTTTTTATTAAAAACAAACTTTAGTAGCTGTCAGTTAGCCTTTGTTTTAAAAATTATTTTGAACTAGTAAACTATTTTTTCTTAACATGATCCATATATGGTTGAAAAGGAAATTTTGTCTATTTTGTAAAACATTAAAGATCATCTCGTGAAAAAATCTACAAAAAAAAATACAAAAATAACAAGATAGTAAGGTTGGGACGACCTGCTGGAGGACTAGTGAACAAGTTTTGTTATTTTGCATATCTAATCAAAACTTTACAAAGTCCAAACCATTTATTCTCTAAAAGTACACTTAAAGAACTTTTCAAAATGACCAACAACATTAAAAACCATGTTCTACACAATTTTATATAATTTTTGAAATTCACAATTCTCAAAACTACTTTCAATCAGAAAACAAGTACAACCTTCAACTTCTAAAAATTATTAAAAATAGAAAACCATACTAAATATAGGCAAACCATATATGCTTGGAAATCTTATTGTGTCTAGTTTTTGGTCGTTCTAAGAGTTTCTACAAGTACATAACAAAAATTTCCAAAATCACATTTTACTACATGCTGCCAGACCAACGTTTTCAAAAATCATGTACAACTTTCAAAAACCTTAACTTTTTTGTTTCTTAACCTTTTAACGTGTTTCTTGAGTCTATTTTGGAGAAAATGTTGTCTATTTTAAAGTCTAGTGTTCGTAACATTTTGGGTAAAAAAGTTATCAGCTAAATAGAATCTAATCATAATTAATTTAAAATTAATTACAATTAAATTCCATGGTCTCATACTCCTCATCAACTATACAGATAAATACCGGCTCGACAAATATCATCACAGACTAGATTTTCGCAAAAATCTTTGCAAAATCTTAAACAAGAACAACATGTAATTTTAATTATCTATTTTTCATTAGAAATTAAATTTAATTCCTTTTGTTAATTATTCAATCACTTAATTAAGGATCAATACACTGTAGATTCTGCATTGTCAACCTTCACAGTGTAACTCTGCACTGCTAAAAACTGAGTAGGCTCAATTTTTGCAAAAAGCTCTACAAAAATTTACACAACAAGCATTGTTTTTAATTGTTCACTTAAATTGAATTTAAATTTAATTTCTCATTTTAGATTATCAACCATTTCTACACAACTTATAAAAGACAGGTCTTACAAGAAGTGAAACCATGAGAGAATAAGAAAAGGATTATTAGAATAGAGAGTCAGCCTAAAGTCCTTAAAACACTCATTGAGACAAAATGTCTCACCCCTTTATGTTTTATGTTTTTACAAGTTGAGCTAGTAAAGTCCTCTTAGGAGTAGCTTGGAAGATGGAGCTTAGAGCTGCTACTAGAGGAAGAGTAATTTTGAACCTCTTAATGTGTGGGAGTTAGTTTATGCTTTATGCATATTTGTTTATGTGTTGTATGGAGCATGAGTGCCAAGAGATTTGTAATAGTTGTTTTAAGTGTGTTTATCTAGTTGATGATTAAGTTTTAGTTTTTGCTTAGTTTTCTCTGATATTCTTATATTCTAAACTTCAATGTTTTAAAAATATGAGCAGACAAAAGGTAATACTTTTTAAGGTGTTACACAGTGCACGTTTCTCTAAGCCTTTTCCTTATTGCTTTATTAGTTTTCTTTGTGTTGTGTTTTGTTTTGTTTGAATTTCCTTAATTAAAAACAAACAAAAAGATCCCCTACTTCCTCTTTGCTAAATTATATTCTTCACGATTTTCAGGTGAAACGTTTGCGAAAAGTTTTTATTATAACTCAATTCAACACCCCCCCCCCCCCCCCCCCCTTTTGAGTTATTAAGGCCATTTGGTTAACATATCTTGGTGTTAAATTATCACAAAGTAAGCTCTTAATCAGGTTTGTAGGCCAAGCCAGACTTTTATATAGGTCAGGTCAGACTTTTAAAATAGACCTATGATAGGTAAGCAAGCCGAACTCAAACCTTGTATTTTAATTAAGGTTAGGTCTAGGCCTAGCAAAACCTAGCCTAGCCTATTTTCACCCCTAATCTCCACTTTTTAAGACCTATTTACCTTTTAACTACTGTAAACTCCTTGATCAGAGCAGTTATTATATATATAAAAAAAAAACTCAAAACAATTATTTATATCCTTCAGTAATTTTTTTATTTTTTATTTACTGAAAAAATTAAAAAATACTGAAAAACAGGCACAACAGTGCCTATTTCCCTCTAGTGAAAATAACGTAATTTCACTATGAAGGGGAGAGTGCAACAAATTCTTCAATAATGATGAGGCTAATGTACAAAGAAAGGTCCCTCAAGGAATGGAAAAAAATAAAAAATGACGAGCTTGTTGGTTGATTGAAAACTCAAATAGTTTAGCTTTGTTTTATAGGTAACTAGAAAGCTTGCCAACCATTAAAATGAATTGTGATTTATATGTTAAAAGAATATTATCCTTTGGTTTCTACCATAAAAGTAAAGGAATTTGAGCCATCCGCTTAACTATGTCATCTAATACTTTTGCTGCTAAGGAAACTCAAATACAGTTACGTAACAGTTATGTAAAAAAAATTTCATCTATTCACACCATAATCAAATCTCTTGTTAATAGTTAGCAAAAGGGTGAAACAGAAGTGAGAAATCTCATAAACATTCTCTTCCTTAGTAAACACAAACAACGAGAGGAATTGAGGGCATTCATTTACTCCTACTTCAATATAACATTGTGACCATACAATATCAATTTTGCACTATAGAAAGCTTTTCAATCTAGTAGCTTTGATTACCACGACTTCAATCTCAAGAAGAAAAATGACAAGGGAAACCATATTCAAGGCTACAAAAATTTCAAATTGCCGTCATACTAGTGCCTATACTACATGTTATTGAAATGTATACATTTGCTGTTAACTAAATTCAAATTAGAGGATCTAAATTCTATCTTCTTGTACCCCCCCGCCCCCCCCAAAAAAAAGGAAAAAGAAAAGCAATCCTCTATGTATACAAACGGTATGTACATCAACATCATGTAATGCAGTGAGTTGATTGGTCGTCTAAGATGGCCATTCTGTAGGTACTTCATCAAAGCCAAAAATGCAACATTGCCTGTTCATAGAAATTTACTATCATTAATTCTTATTTCAAATGTCAGGAATAAAGTGCACACAAATAATTCAAGACTTCATCAAAAGCCAGTCCCAACTCCCAATCTATCTTATCCATGTAAACTAATAACCAAATGTAGAGTAGAGTGTATACCACAGCAAATCAAAGAAAAAAACTCACTCAGGCAATATACATCATTTTTTTTTTCTCTCAAAAGTGAAGGAAAGAAACACCAGATTATATTTTACCTCTTGGAGAGAAGCCAAAGACACATCATCCTTAGGAGTGGCTTTTTTGGTCTTCAAGCTTCTCATCTCTGATTGCATTAATTGGAGTTGACTTTGTATGTCCTTCAACAGCCTCAACTGCTCTTCACCATTCCCTTCATGGGTAATCTCTTGCCTTGCACTAACTCTCTCCCTCTCAAGCCTCTCAATTCTCTGATTCAACTTTTGAAACTCAGCTTGAGAATTGCAATCCACACCCATCCCCTCTTTCTTCTGGCCAATGATAGTCATATCTTTAGGACAAGGAGTTTTGATTTCACGATGTACTTTAAACATACCCTTTTTCTTTTCTGCACCATGTTTAACATGCGATTCCACCATTCCCTCAGACACAGAATCTGGTTTTGTTAATCTGTTCTCTGCATCAGAATTCCATTTCTCAAGCCTTTTTTCCCCATGTTCACTGACTTCATGCTTTTCACTGGTTTGTGGGACTTCATAGACATCATGGACATTAAGCAAGCGAGGAGAATCAATAGCATTTCCTTCTCTATGGTGTGTACTTCCACCATGACTTACATCATCTAAATTAGTAGAGAGCAATCTGTCTGTTTGATCACAGGTCATCTTGGTGCTAGCCTGCGAGAAAATTGAACAACACCTCCCTCTTCTACTAGTCAAATTTGCATTCTTTTCTCCTTCAGCACAATCTGAAATCACCCTCACTTGTTCATTCAATTCCTTTATCTGGTTCAAATATGAATCAAGAGTTCCACTGCCAGATGCAAATTCAACTGACTTTCTTGTTAAATCCAAGCCAGGTGGAGCAAGTTCCTCGTCAGCGCTCTCCTCTACCACCTTAGGAATCACCTCAAGAACCGGACTAGGTGATCTTTCCCTCTTTCCAGCAGCTCTCAGGGAACTCATAATCTGAATTGGGGGCATTGAATGCAGCCTTCTAACAGTGCTACTTTGACCCCCATTTTCTCCATTTCTTTTGTCACTTCTATTCAACAGCAGATCCTCTTGCAACTCAAACTCACTGCCACTGAGTTCACACCCCAAGCTCATAAGTTTGTGTCTATAAGCCTGGACTTGAAACTCCAGAGAAGCAATTTGCATTTCCTTCTGATACATAAGCTCCTCAAAAGCCTCAATAGAGGCCTCGGCATGGCCTATCTTCTCCTCTGCCACCCTCTTGTAGTGACTTGCCTCCATCTTCACCACAGCCTTCTCTCCTTGCAAACGCAGTATCATGTCCAGTGTTTCACTCGCTGCTGTAGCTGAAGCTTCTCTTTCCTCATCCAACTCAGCATATAGCTTTTCCAGAAGTTGCTGCTGGGCACGAAGCGTCTCCTTCATTGCTATTACATCACTTTTACTTCGAGATATCACAGAACACGTGATGCTTTCTGCCATACTAAACCTTGATTATTGAAGCTATCACCAATTCCTGAACACATAACATAGATACTCAACATCAGTATATCACAATCGCCCTTCAACTTGCAAACATTAGAGACTGATAGGGGAAAAATTAATCTTTAATTAGTCAAAGTATAGACTCTTTAGAGATCAATTTCAATATTTTCAGATAAAACATTAACTGAAAGTGAAAATGCTGTCACTAAGGCATGTGAGCATAGCGTATAAATAAATAAATAAATGCACAAAACCCACAAAAATGAAGAAAGCTACTACTCCATGTGCCGTGTCTCAGAAACAGAACGACGATACAAGCCACCTTGAAGAAATTTCGAGCGTTAAATAACAGCATAATTGCCTAATTCCAACGATATTACATATGACAAAGAAGATGATCCATTAACAGATATATCATATACGATCCTCAACGAAGAATAAATCGATGACAGAAAGCAACCACTTACCAGTTACC
Organism: Spatholobus suberectus; assembly: GCA_004329165.1. NCBI lineage: Eukaryota > Viridiplantae > Streptophyta > Magnoliopsida > Fabales > Fabaceae > Spatholobus > Spatholobus suberectus. The sequence goes on along the minus strand of CM014729.1, from coordinate 49,327,920 downwards.
ACCGCAGAATCTCAACCCAACCAAAAAGCAGAAATCCGTTTGTGAGAAAGTAAAGAGTTAGCACTTCAACTAACGCGAATAAGATCTTTTAGTGAAGGGTGTTTTGGCCCGAAAGAAAAAGAAGGGAAAATAAATAAATTTAATAAAAAAATTAGTTTGCTTAGAAAGGGGAATGAACTAGAGTGTCCAAAACTGTACACGCTTTTCTAGCAAGGAAAAAAAGACTTAAGACCAAATCGAGAATATAACTACCTTCCTGGAATGGATGGAAATTGAATGGGACAAACATGGAAATCTCGCAGTGGAGCGTGAAGAATCAATCTGCTGAAAAATTGGGTCAGAAGTACCGAAGGGCCACTCTACGTGTGCCAGAGTCTTCACAACTAAGAAGAAATAAAAAGTAAGCTTTATTGATGTTGGGTTTTGTTATTTCTGCGCGAACTGCACTCAGTTTCGCGCACTGGACACGAGGAAAAGAACAGAGTGGCTTTCGGTTTCCAGTTACGGACAAAATCACGGTTCGTTAACGTTTTCGGGTTGGTTTTAATGCTCACATTCATTTTTTGTTTTTTTTATTTTTTTCCCCTGTTTTTTTTAAGTCTCGGCGGTGATTAATCATTTATTATTTCCTCGTAGGTAATCGATTCGGATTCTTCCCCCGAAGCTTCGAGCGTTGCTTGCCTTACTTGTTGCTCCCTCTTTTAATGTTTTTCTGATTTTCTTAATATTACCCAAAATGTAAGTAATTGATATTTAACAATATTATTCATGCTCTTGCTTATTTTTCAATTAAAATGTTCATGGAGTTTAATTGAATTTTAACTAATTATGTTTTCATTCATTATTCATTTAACAACCTGAATCAAGGAAAGATATTTTATTTATTTTTAGCCTCACCCTTTTTAAAAGGTTAAAAATTAAATGGCTCGGAAGCCTAAAAGGAAAGAGAGATAAAACTCTGAACGTTTATAAGTTGAAATTTACTTCAAATGATGGATTGTGAAAACACGTACAAGATGATGGAGCCTTTTTTCACCAAAAAAGATGATGGAGCCTTTTACAGACCAATTGATTACAATAAAATAACAGAAAAGAAAAATAGCAAACCAAATGTGAATATGATCTAAATTTTAACAGCAATACTACATATTGGACGGTGATTTGTATTTAATGTTTAGTAAAATCTTCAAAAAATAATGTTGCAAGTTTTTATCATGCTTGAACCATTAAACTTTTAATTTCAATACACGATACTCATTTTTAACTCGATGGTTACGTAAAATGTTTTATCCACATTTTTTTTCACATATATCTTTCATAAAATTAAGACAATCCTGTTTGAGATTGGTAAAATGCAATCTTATCCACAAAATTAATTAATGTAATTTATTACTTTTTAAAACAATGTGACATTTAATATTTAATAATAGCAGTGTAAATGTCTGTTGATCCAGGTGATAATAAACTTAATTTCTTTAAGGTGTTAGTTTTGAGTCTTGTATATAAAGAAAATAGATGCAGAAAGAATTTTATTCCCTTTAGTAAGTTTACCTAACTCAATTCAAAATTAGTTAGAGTTGAAATAATTCCAAACGTCAAAGATTTAATAAATAATAATAGCATTAATTAACTTGAAGATAGATATGATTTGTTTATCCTACTATCTATCCTATCCTGCTAGTGGAGTGTATTTTTTTATCTTGAAAAAAGAGCTAGCTTAAAAAGTAACAAGATAAGATAGTCTCTCCCTCCCTCCCTCTCACCACTATCACCATCACCATTGTCGCTACCATTATTTCCACCACACCTCTACCACTGTCATTGTCACCATTATTACCACCACCATCGTCACTACCACTATCGTCATTGTCGTCGCTACCACTGTCACCATTGTCTTTGCCACCACCTCGGCCACTATCATTACCACCACCACCGTTGCTACCATTGCAACCACCATCACCATTATTGTCACCATCATTACCACCACCATTGGCTACCAACGTCGCTATTGCAACCACCACCACCATTACCGTCACCACTATCACCACCACCATTTATCATTATTTGGTCCATTTAAATATAGGATAGGATAACACAATAATATTATCTACTGTGCACCAAATATTGGATAGAATTAAAACTCATCATGTTCTTATCTTACTCTTATGTTCTATCATATCCTAATCTACCATATATCTTGATCACCAAACAGACCCTAAATTTATTCAATACATATAACCTTTAGACCGTTATCACAAATGAAGATTATATATATATGATATGTTTCAAGAAGTCCTCAACCCCTACACTAGAGGAAGGGTGACTATTTAAGGCCCACATTATCATAAAATCTTTTGAAACATAACTCTCGTGACTACGTTTTCTTGTAGCTTTTTTAATTTTTTTTAATTATGTTATAAGTGTGAAATATTACTAGCTTTATCGATGACTAGTCTCTGTCAAAAAATTTGATTGACTATCTTTTGTAGAATCTCCCCTTCAACCACATTTTTTCTATTTATAAGATTCAAACTCAAAACTTTATTTAAAGAATCTAAGTTAAACTTCTCTCATACCAATGGACATATTGATTTGGCTTTAATTAAATAATCATGAGTGGATAATTGAGGGACGGTAACTGTGAACTTGCTCAAGGCATGTTTCTATTGGCTAGAGTGAAGGACAGCACGACCGCTTTTTGCCGACCACCTGATTTAGAATAGATAGTCAAATACGTGGAGTCAGTCAACTTTCACATATGCAGGGATTAGCTATTGAACATTCCTGCTGTTCAGCTTTAATATCATTATTATGGTAATGCTGGATATTAGGCTTTTTAACTACAGTAGTAAAAAAAATTTATTTATTAAAATAATAATAAAAAAACAATTTACTGATATGAGTTGTTTCAGAAAAAGAGAAGAAAATATTTTAACAGGAAACGCCAACTCGCGTTCAAAATAATTATTTTTTTTTACTACAACAAGAGGTGCCAACAGTTGGCGCCTCGTGTTCAAATTTATATATATATATATTAATAGGAGGCGTCAACTCTTGCGTTCAAAAAAATATTTTTTTACTATAACAGTCAATTGCACCTCGTGTTAAAATTTTATTTTTTACTATAACAAGATGGATTGTACCATCCCAAATTAACGCATAACACAGTCAAGGTGGTGATACTCTATAATATTAAAATTTATTAATGAGACTACAACTCTCCCCACTGCAATCCCCTTCATACAGATGTTTGACAAGTCACCAAACCATGCAGAGTATGGCTCCCATACAATTTTCAAAAATAAGTTATGCATTAGATATAACACACCAACATATAAATTACAATTGTGTTATGAAAATGAACTCACATCATGCTTCTTCATGCCATCAAATTTCTTTATATAAGTTGAGAGATGAAATTTACGATATGTAAATTCCTTTTTTCCCCGACCTGTCTACCCGTTTGTCAACACATATATCAAACAAATTTTACAAGAAGTATTTTATCTATTTATAATTTTACATAATTAATCATAATGCGAGGCGTCAATTGTGATATATTAAAAAAAAAAATTGAACGCAAGGCGCCAACTGACTGTTATAGTAAAAAAAAAAAATTTGAACGCGAGATGCCAACTTAGTTGGTGAGTTGGCGCCTCCAGTTATATATATATAAAAAAAAAATTGAACGCGAGGCGCCAACTAAGTTGGCACCTTCTATTAAAATGTTTTTTAAAACAACTTATATGAGTAAATTGTTTTTTTTTTTCATTATTATTTTAATAAATAGATTTTTTTTTTCTTTTACTAGTTAAAAAGCCTGGATATTAAGTTGACAAATGGTTCACGATAAATAGATGTTATAATCATAAGGTTGATAAAATTTAAAAAAAGTAATCCGTGAAAGTTTTCTTTGTCACAGTAATGGGACTTTGACAGTTCACCAAAAAGAAAAACTTGGTAGACACTAGACAGGGACATCCTACGGTGAGCCTAAATTCATAAAAAAAAAATTGAATGTTTCCCTTCCGCATTCATATAGAAACTTTCAAATTTAATAAATGCACCTATTGTAGATAGAATGCAGTAATGAATATGATGTAACTTCTTGTTGAAATAAAAGTCACCTCTTGTTAAAAAAAAAAAATTTGATTTACAAAATTTAAGTGTAGTACTATAAGTGATTTTAGTGTTTTTCTTCAAGTAAAATTAAAATTGTCTCATTAACCCACTTTGCTCTGTAATACCAATCTTGATTATTGTATCAAAATTTTAATTTTGATTGAAAAATAACATTAAAAATATTTATGGTATTATACCTAAGTTTTATCTATTAAAACAATATCAGTTATTAATGCAAAAAAATGTTTAGCAATACAATAACCTCTATTAATATAATTTTGTTTTATGAAAATTAAATTAAAAATATAAATATTATGAATATCTACTAATAATATGATGTATTATACTAATATTTGATATATTGATAATATATATTAATTGTCAATATAAAAGTTTTTATACTATTATATTAATCAATCAATCTAAAATCATTTCAAGTACGAGTTTTAAAATATTTATGATAAAAATCACAAAACTTATTATCATACATGGCAATGTAAAACAATTTTACATTTACACACACACAAAAAATAATTTTACATTGTTAATACATTCTAATTAAATTATATTAATTTTTTATATAAACAAAATTTTCTAGTGAATATATAAAAGAAAAATTGCGGCGGACCTTCTCTCTTTATACCTAACTAGATCGTCATTATTTATAAAATCAACGAAACATAAAAGTTAACAGAACACCATTCAAGAATTACAAAATTAAATCATATGAAAAAGAAAGAAAAAAAAAGTAGCGGAAGGCGTGTGTTGAGGTCGGGGGACCGTCCATGCCTCCATCCATGGCTCTTAAAAGTCAACTTTTATGATTAAGATTCCACCATCCTTACACTTAATTAGGATGTGTTTAGGAGTTGAGCAGAAAATAATCAAAGGAAAACAAAGAGGAAGAGGACTAGAATTAAGAAGCTATGCAATACGTTTTATTCACCTTTATCTAGATGATTAAATCTTCATAGGTATTCAAACTTAGCTGAATACTCAATCACAGTTATGCTTTTTTTTTTTTATAACCATATTATAAGTGCGAAGTATCCATCAATTTTGTTAATGATTTATTTTTCTGTCAAGAAATCTAGCTGGCCACCTTTAGTGGGGTTTCTCTTTCTAACTACGTTTTTTTTATCCAAAGACTTGAGCCCAAGGCCTTGGTTAAGAAATCTAAACCCAATACCACTTGAACTAACGATATATTAGTATAGTCATGCCTATCTGATGCAACTTTAGAAATTCCATTTTTTTTATGCCTAGCATTATCTGGAAAATACTTTTTTAGACAATACTCCTTGAAAATGGTCCACATAATAGCTTCTATATTGGCTTGGCTCCATGCCTTCAATCAAGGACAAATTTACGTATTAGAGTGTGGGGAAAGCTGCCCCCACTAACTTTTTAACATTGCTAAATATAATACACCTATATAATTATAAAGAGAAATGCTAGGAACACACTCTTTCAAGCACACTCTCTCTCATTGGATGAAATTTACTAAAAATAACAAAATTTTATTAGTCTCACACCTTATTTAATGATTCTTTCTCTTAATTTTGTAGTTTTCAATAAATTTTAACCAATGAAAAAGAATGTGTTTGAAAGAGTTGTTGGAACCAAAGACGTATGAAGTATCTAACTCCTAAAATGTTTTGATGATAACAAAGACTATTAAAATTTATGATAGTCTAACAATTCTTGTTTTGTAGGACTTAAGTGTTTTGGGACCATAAGTGTGACACTTGTTCACATTAAATACAACCCATGTTTATTTGACTGCTTATTTAGTTATTTTAATTTTAGATTAACAAAATACGAGAAAATTTTTCGCATTTCATATTATGTACGATCGTCTTACGAAACCTTTTAAAGTAGATAAATTATAAATAAAACAGAATTTGGAAATAGAAATAAAAGATAAGGAAATAAGACATATCATATAATCATCATCAGAACCAATTACATCTAGGTTTCTGAAGTACAAGTGAAACTAAATACAACTGAAATTGCAAAAAACAGGAAAATAAAAAAAAGTACATAAACAGACACTAGCCACCCACTATCCTAACTAGAGCAGTGTCTAGAGATCTACTCCCAATCCTTATATCAAAAAAGGGTCATTAGATAGGGCTTATCAGTCCTCGTCCGTTTGAGTCTACTCAAAATCTACATCTACTACATGGTGAGTGTGGCCATTGGGTGCCTTATGGGATACCCCAGATCCAGAGGAGAAGGAGGATGAAATGGTGGACCAACTGCTGGCCATAGAGGAGTCCATGGGGGACTCAGTCAATATCACCTCCATGGTGATCCCTCCTTAGAATGTTGTTCATCATCAATAGGGTGCTCAGCTAGCAGTGGAGGATATGCATTTATGTAGGGTGCTGCAAAAGGGATCTCTGGGTTTGCTGGCAAAGAAGGTGGTGGTGGGGGGGGGGGGGGGCATATACTGGAAATGTGGTGGTGGTGAGGATGCCACAGTAATCAAGATAGTGATAGAAAAAGGAGGCATGAAAACCCCGGCATCAAGGACAAGACGTGAGAGTCACAAAGCCAATGTGTGTCAGGTAGTTAGTGTCTTCATGATACATCGATGTCCCCTCATCATGATAATCAATGTGAATGTTAAAAAAGACGAGCATCACCATCTTCATGTATTGATCACGAACAGTCACGCATAAAGAAAATATATAGAGGAGTGAGGTGATTTTGTTCTTAAAATCACTTTCACATAGATGGTAGGGCATCCTACCATCACACATAGATAAAACACAGTTGATAATAGAAGAAAGGGGAACCTAGGGTTTGTCTAAGTTATAGCAACTAGCCTTGATACTGTATGGATCCATACTTCCCGTTGATAAGTAATGGTTCTTAATAGAATTAGGAAGTGACTAGGAGCACATATACCTTTCTCAATATCATTAACATGGTATAATCCTCATCATTATTGAGGAACAGAGCAACGGCTCTAGATATTCATCATCTGCTTAGAGGTATACTATTGCACCAATCCTAGAATATTAAGCAGTTGTTGGGGTTATCAAGCTTGGTCAGGCGAATATTTTGACTCAAGAGCGCCACCTTGGTCATAGGGACTTTCACCACTTGACACCTTACCCCTAAGACCTCCACAAGTGGGTCCTTGCCTTTCATTCCTTAGCGTATCAACTGCATGTCCCTCGCATAACTTGTATTCTATTTACTAATCATTGTCCTTAACAATTATAATTCAGATAGAGGTTTCCCTAGTCTCAGTACATTTGAGCATCAGTATAATTTCTACTCAATATCTCTGCCCCTTAAAGTAGAGGTCGAGTTTAATCACAATATGATTTATAGGGATTATAAAAAGCTAAGTATACATTTAAGAAATGAAGAGAAAAAAGAGAGGAAATTAGCAATCAAACTTTGATTTGTCGTAATCGCCTTAAGTACCTAATTTAAAAGTTAAACTTACTTAGTGAAATTCTAAATTAGCCACTAATAATTTAGATGTGATTATTTAAATTCTTAACCTAAGTAGAGACTTAGGTACTTAATAAAGAATTCAACTTATTAATCAAGATTTAGTGTGTAATTAACCTTACATTTTATGGATTGAATTGCCTAAGGTCCTAAACGCCATCATTAATTTATGTTGTTAATTTAACTTTGGTAGTTAGCCATGATTCAAAAAGAATTTAGTTGGACTAAGTATATTGCAACTTAAATAAAAAAAATAAGTCTTTAAAAATAATTTATGAGGACTCTTTTTACTTGGATAAAATATAATCTCATATTTCTTTTATGGAAAATATGTTTAATTTTTACTAAAAGGGTTTAGCATTTAGTTTTAAGCACTAAAGAAAAATGGGATTCTGCCAACTAGAAAAATGTCATTTATTTTGGCTCAAAATAGACTCTAGAGACAGTAGATTTGTGCCTCAATTTTGAATTCCAATTTGGATGGGCAAACAGTTTTTGTTTGACAAGTTCCATAGCTTTTTGGAAAGTTATTTCTTTCTAGTTTCTAAATCTTCAAGGATCATCTCAATTAAAAAATATATACAAGAATAGATATGAAAATAACAAAATAGGGAGGTTAGAAGACCTTAATAGAAAACCAGTAGCTCTCTTTCGCTATTTTCACATCTCATCTCAAACTTTCAGCAACCAAACCCATTTTTTTCAGCAAGTACATTAAAAATTCTTTCCAAAAAGTCCAATAACTCCAAAAACCAAGGTCTATACAATTTAGAGTGATTTTTCAAAGTTTATAGTTGTAAAAAGTCGTTACCAGTTCAAAAAGTGTATCAGCTCCAGATTCTAAAATTTATTAAAAATAGTAAATGAAGATGAATATAGACAAACTATATATCCTTGAAAAGCTTAGTGAATATACTTTATAGTCATTCTAGGAGTCTTAGTTAACACCCAATAGAACTTTCAAAAATCACTTTTTTTTGCATACTGCCAGTTACCATTTTTAGAAAAGCAACTCCAATTTTAAAAAATGTAACTTTGTCATTTCTCAACTTTTTCAAAGGCTTCTTGTGCCCATTTCAAATAGAATTTTGTCTAGTTTTTAACAAAAGAAAGTACTTAAAAATATTGAGTGTATCTCAAAATATTACAAAAAGAATGACTAGTGTTCAAACGGGATTCGAAAACAACTTGCTGGAACTCAAGTACTTTGTCATAAAAATTACACTTTTCATCAAGTTATGAACTTTAAATGGTCAAAACAAATTTAGGAATTTTTAGGCACATCAAAAGCTGAAATAATCATCTTCACCCTTCACTAAAACCATAACTTATTGGGAAGAAAAAAGCACCAACACTTGCTATCAGTTGAGCCTGGGTTCAATTTTAATGGTCCTTTCAAGTTCTTATGTTCTAGGGTCGTTTGTTGGTGGGTAAAGCTTCAAGCTTGTCTTAAGAAAGTGACTAATTTTTAGGTCCCCTTTAGAAGGACTTGGTCAGGGTTCAAAGAGGTCCAAGGTTCGAAGGGATCCTTCTTTTTCAACTTCTTAAAAGTTACCATCTTTAGAACTTAACCATGGTTTTAGGATTTGAAATCAAGCTTTTGATATTTTATGGTGAGTTGCCAATATAAATTGACATTTTAAACTTAATAACAACATTAAACAAGCATTTCCAAGCCATGGAATAGATTAGGGCAACAAGACAAAAAAAGAAAAAAGGAAACAATATAAATAAACGGTAACAACTACAACAACAAGAAACTACAAGAAGAGATAGTAGGAAAGCAAAGAAAGCTAAGGGTTGGGGGGCCAAACCCACCCCAAAATCCCTCTAAATGAATGTAAATAATTTAAGAACACCTCACTCCCCCTATATACCTCACGTGAGTTGGAGAAGAGGAAGAAGAATAAGCCCTTGAAGCTTCCTTGTTGGTGGTGTATAATGGTGGCCTTGAAGGAGGGTTGAAAGAGGAGAGGAATGGTAGTTTCAAGTGTGTTAAAAAAATTGAAATGGTGCTTATGGAGAGGAAGATGAGTTTCGGCTAGAGTGTGTAACACCTTCACTTTTACTTACTAATCTATTTTTTTAATTATTCTATAGTTATCTATGGAGAACCGGATGGAAATCTGATGAGTATGATCCCACGGGTTCATATTAGTAAATAGTAGTTAGCTTAGATTTTTAATAAATTTTTCAGAGCAGAGCCCAAAAAGGGATAAAATGATTGTTTTGCCTCTATAAGGATTGAATAATTAAGAAAATAGATAAAAATAGTCAAAAATATCTAAAATTTATTTTTAAGTCATATATGTGCTTAGAATAATTAATAATAATTTTACAAATTTTTTTGAAAATTTATTGAGACAGGTTTTGTAAAATGACCAAAATACCCCTAGTTGACTACAAAAGTAAACTAGAGACTTTTTGACCTCAAAATATTTTGAAAAATTTATATTGAGTACATTTTAATTATAAAAATTTTATTTTAAGGGAAAATAGTGCAAAATAAAAAAAAATATTTATTTGACAAAACTTGATTTCTTTTAGCTTAATAAATGCCCTTTTTAGTGAAAAGTTTATCATAAATAATATATATATATATGAGAAAATTCTGAAAACATTTTTTTAGACTCACAAAAATATGTGTGAAATCATGGTGTGGTCAGATTTGGTTAAAACTGATCCAAAAATTCAAACCAATTATTTACCATAAACCATTATTTTATTACCTTTTACCATTATATACACATGTTAAATTGGAAGTCAACAATTTCAACTCTTATTTTCTCCCTTATGGCTCCATTTTCTTGCTGTTCTGAACTGGTGGTTGGGGGAGTAGACTTTTAATTATTTTTTTATGGATTTAGTTAAAAAAAAATAAATCAAAACTATACTAATTTTTCTCCTATAAATACCCCTCCAACTATACTTCAATTCTCACAATTTTTATCAAAATTTTTAGACCCTTTTTTGCCTTTCTGCTGGACATCCCTCTTCTCTTCCATCTTCAAGCCATATTTTTTTTCCACCATTAAAGCATCTCCAACCATAGGTGTAGTTCTAATACCTTAATACCTCCTTTCCTCTTCCATATTCCACCAACAAGCTACTTTTTTGAGGTAAATGGGGAGTGAGGTTTAAGCCTCTAATTTTGTTTTCTTAATGGGTGTGTGTTTAAACAACTTTATTTTTGCCTATCAAATTATTTTTCTAATTATTCTATATTTATTTTTGGAGAACTGGATGAGAATCTTAAAAATTTAATCCCTACGGTTACATTCGTATTGGTTGTACTTAGTTTAGAATTTTAATAATTTTTGGGAACAAAGTCTGGAAATTTGTAAAATAATTGTTTCATTTCTAAAAAGTTAGATAACAGAATAGTAAATAAAAATAATTAGAAGTGTTTACAAATTGTTTTTAAGTTATCAATATACTTAGATTAATTAATAATAATTTTAGAAATCTTTCAAAAATTTATTGAGATAATTTTTGTGAAATGACAAAAATATCCTTGGTTGATTGCAGGAACCAATTAGAATTTTTGACCTCAAAATATTTTGAAAATTTTATACAAAGTATATTTAATTATAAAAATTTTATTTTGAAAGAAAAATAGTGAAAAATGAAACATCACTATTTCAATTTTTTTAACTGTTTGTCTAATATTTGACGATTTAATTTTGAAAAATCGGGAAGAAATTTTAAAATTATGATTTCCATCATTGCACTATGAACTTCAAGATCTATCTAATCATGATTTTTAATAATTTTCCCAAGTCGGAGCCCGGAAAAATTAAAAAATGACGATTTTGTCCACGCTTCTCAACATTAAGGCTGACATGAGGAAAAATTCAATTGACATTAAAATGTCAATTTGAGCTTGGAATCATGTCATATATATTAAAATATAATTTTTGGATTTTTTATGGAAATTTTATGAAAATCCTATGTAAAATGACCAACATGCCTCTAGGTATCCGATAAACCAACCAGTATTGGTTTGACATCTAGAAATGGTGAAAATGGTAATTCTAGTTCATGTATAGGTAAAATATTTAATTTTATAATTTTGATAAAAATTTTGCTATTTATTGAATTAAATTAGATTTAATATGAATTTTCTAACTTAAAAATACTAAATAAATACATATAATTTGAAATAAATTAATAAAAATCAAAATTAATTATTAGAAACTTATTTTTGATGAAAAATAATGTGTATATTTATTTTTGAATTAAAATACATTATTTTGATATTAAAGGCTAAATTATTCAAGTTTAGGTGATTTTATCAGTATCGGTTAATTTACCTACACATAAATCTAACATAGATAAAGTTGGGACAACACATAGTGCCACATGTCCAACCTAGGGGTTGATTCACCTATCTAGTTTTGCATATTTGTCCCTTAATTGAGTTAAAAATAAATCAAAAATGGGATTTATGACATAATGGCTTATGTCATCAAAGTGGACATTGTAACGCCGTGTTTTTCTTAATGCATAATTTAGTGGTTTAATAACTAAAAGTGAAAATTAATATGTGATTATGGTGTTTAAAAAAAAAATAGATTGTTGTTGTGTGGTGTTAGTTTTATGTTGTTGACTTGGAATTCCTATTTGAGTTTAGGGAACTGAGACAAATGTGCTTGAGCCAAATTGAGAGTGTTGTTGGTTTTGGTTTGGGTTGTTGAGAGAAAAACAATTAAGTTAGACCCGTTGTCAGTTTTGGAGAGTGAATGGATAGACCACGAGCTTTAGTGGGCCTGAAGCCTTTGTGAGGCTAGGGGGAGTTTTAAAACCCCTTCCTTTCTCATTTCTCTCATTCCCCATTTCATTCTCTTTCTCATTCTCTTGGACTCTCTCATTCTTGTGTGTCTCTCTCTCTCTTCTCTCTTTTTCTCAATTTTTCTTCTAATCCTTACTGAGATTCTTGAAGTGTGAGACCCAAACCTAGTGAGGAATCCCGTTTCTAGGCGTGGGAGGGCTGTTGTTACCTTGCTTTCACGGGGTTTGGCTCAAGGTTTTGTGTCTCTCATGTTTTCCCTTCCCCAAGCTCAGATTCGGAAGCTCCAAGAGGTAAGGGAAGCTTACACTTGTTAGATTTGTGATGTATGAACATGATTGTGTGTGAATATCACCTTGGGTTGGTCCAAATTCGAATTTATGTTGGTTGTGGTGAGATTTTGGATGAAAATGGGTTTTTAGAGAAAAATCTGAGATTTGATGAGAAATTTATGAATTATATGATGAAATGTTGAATTGATTGTATAATCTGTTGTGTATGAGCTTGATTGGGGTGGATTGATGATATTGGAACCCTATTAATTTGAAAAATTGAGTTTGGGTGGTGAAAGTTCGAGTTTTCTGCAGAAAATTGGTGGTTTTTCGCAATCCTGTCGCAGATAATCGATTATGGGAGCTTCATAATCGATTATCTAGAGCTCTAGGTGCTGCTTTTGTGATTTTGGCTCTATGATAATCGATTATCGCCTCTGATAATCAATTATCTACTATTCAGAATTTTTTTTCTGGTTTTGCTTCGAAAATAATCGATTATGGAGACCCATAATCGATTATCCCTACTGAAAAATGAATTTTGATGCATTTTTTTTATAGTACATAATCTGTTATTTTAGAACTGAATGTACCATTTAAGATTTCACAGTTTTCATTCCAAAACGCGAAGTATTTTGTATTTATACATATAAAAAGAGTATTATACATTTTCAAAAACCCTATTTGAGAATGATGGAGAGTTGTCTAGTTGGGATATAACTTTCTTTAAATTAAAGAAGCGAATTGTTTCAAAGGTTTTTTGTAAATTTCCAAAGTTACCTATCTTCCAAATGGTTTTCAAAGAGGGTCTTAGTTTTAAATTATGAATTGATTGTTGGATATGGCATTGAGGTAGAAGGTTGCTTAGATAAGACCTCCGCTTGTTATGTATGATATTGTTTCTCATGGGGTGGGCTACTTAGATAGGGCCTTACCTATTAATTTTGATTAAGGCCGGATTGGGGCCGGTATGGTGTTGATGGATGTTGAGTGGCCGTGTGAGGTAGCTGACGATAGACCTCTTTGCCATTGGTTGTATTGATATACCTATATATGTTGTATGTTTATTGGTTGTGGTTGAGTGGTTGATGGGGTGAGTGGTCATGGGAGGTAGCTAACGATGGACCTATTTGCCATTAGTTGTATTGATATACATATATATATATGTCATATGTTTATTGGTTGTGGTTGAGTGGTTGGTGGTGTGAGTGGTCATGGGAGGTACGATGGACCTCTTTGCCACTAGTTGTATTGATATACATACATATATATATATCGTATGTTTATTGGTTGTGGTTGAGTGGTTGAGGTGTGTAGTACATGATATACATACATATACATACATACATGCATACATATGTATGTATGTATACATACATACATATGTATGCATGTATGTATATGTATGTATGTATATATATATATATATATGTATATGTTATGTATATGTATATGTATATGTATATGTATATGTATATACTTATATACATATACATATACATATACATAACATATACTATACATATACATATTTATTATATATTATATATATATATCGTATGTTTATTGGTTGTGGTTGAGTGGTTGAGGTGTGTAGTACATGTATTCATGCATAGTTGGCGGCTGAGGTAGCTGATGATGTATATATGTATATGTATATGTATATGTATGTATAGTATATGTATATACATATACATATACATATATATATATATATATATCTATATATCGTATGTTTATTGGTTGTGGTTGAGTGGTTGAGGTGTGTAGTACATGTATTCATGCATAGTTGGCGGCTGAGGTAGCTGATGATGGACCTCATGCCATGGTGTGGGTAGGCATGTAAGTTGGATGGTGACCAGGGTTGGAACTCAGATGGACCTCCAATCTAGTGTTGGATAAGACGTGGGGCAGCTGACAATGGGCCTTCGAGGATGAGTGGATGGGCGACTCTACAGGAGGCCAAGGCGATGCAGGCCTTGTGTCGCAGTAAGCCACCACTCACATACACTTATCCTGACAAACCACTAAGCCTATCCGCATATCAGAGTTTGACAATCCCTGAATGGTGCTTAGATAGGCCACAATAGGGGGTGAAACCTAGTTGATCGCTCGATATGTTGTAAATCTCTCGAGAGTCGTGTCATCATGCATTGACATAGTTGTGACGGATTGGTGGTGATATGGAGTTCTGGATTGAGAACTCTTTGCCATGTAAATGAATGTTTTATATATGTACATCTGTATGTAGATGTTGAGAACTCTGGATATATGATGGTGTGCCATATACTTGTGATTGAATATTATGAATTGTTGATGATTTCCATAATCATATGCTATGTGTAACACTCCAAATTTCAGGTACTAAATATAAATCACAAGGTAGCTCTTTGTAGGGCCTTCCCATGTGTTATTGGACAAAAGATGCCTTAAGAGTTATTGTTATTATATTTCTTCTTATTATTAATATTATATTTATTGTTATTGTTATAGCAGTTATTATTATTATTACTATTATTGTGTTGTGTTGATGTTATTATATTTATTATTATTTTTATTATTGTTATTAATACCTTAGTATTATAAATTAGTAGGAATATTATCATAGAACTCAAAAGAGCATCTAGGGCCTAATAGGGGACTAAAGCCCACTAAGCTACATACTCACCCACATGTTATAAGAAGAGAATAGAGAAGGAGGGTTAGGTTTGGCCGTCACAAAATAGAAGAAGAAAGAAGTTAGAAAGAATGAGGAGAAAAAGGAAGAAAAAGAGGAAGAGAAAGAGAAGGAATAGAAACCGGAGAACCCAAACCTTAGAACTCAGTTTTGTGTGCTCCTAAAGGTAAGTGCTCTCCCTCGTGTCTTTCCTTGTTCTTGTTCATCTATTTATCTTTTTCCCTCCTTATACCTAAGTTTAGGGATTTTATGGGTTTTGAGGGGATTGTGAGGGAGTAAGGAATTTATAGATTAGATTGAACAATTATCAATGTAGAAGAGTGATTAAGAATCTAATTATTTATTTGGGAGCATTTAGAACCCAAATACAATAGTAAAAATAAATTAAAATTAGTACCTTGGATCCGCCCTGGCGAGATTAGATAGCCACTGCGCGACTTTTCTTCAAAAACTGGATTCTGCGTTGACGGTGCGCAGACTCACTGGGCGGGTTAGGTTTGGACGCAGACCCGCTAGATGGGTTTGCTGGACTGCCGGGCAGGACTTTCGTCTTGTTGGACGGATACGACTTTTTCTATTCCGTTCTTTGTGTTTATAAACTCCTTTTTGTAGTTTTTAACTCATTGTTGTTGTTTTCTTATGCCTTGTTGAGTTTATATTGTATGATTATTATTTACCTTGAAAAAACTGAGTGTGACATGAAATTGTGCCAATGCTTCATGATAAAAATCTATAAAAAGTTGTAAGCATTATTTGTGACCATGCATCATAACATTTGAGTTATGTGATGAGGAAAGTATGTAGGAATTTGGCTGGTGGAGGCCGTGATGGGTTGTCTAACCTTAGCCTTGGGGGTTATTTGGTTGGGAAAACTCCAATGGTCCATGCTGATCCCATGGAGCCAGGGCGTACTGGCAAAACTGGGTAACCCTAACTAATCACGGGGGAATATCATGCTAGTTGAGGGTGCGAAAACCGAAGGTATTAGTACCGATGATACTTCTTATGGTCTGCATTTACTCCTAGTCTACTTTCTGAAAAGTTTAGGTTAGTACCACATGTACATGAGTAATGGTTTAGGAATATAGCATGCATATGTATCCTAGTGCATTGTGATATTTTGAAGTGTGCTACGTTATAACTATGTGAAATATGTGTGACCTTGTTCATGAACAAATGATGTAATGTGTACACGTGTGAAAGTATGATTGTGTATTGTGATAAATTGTCAAGATTATGTCTATGTGCTCATGTTATAGATGTATGTTATGCTTGTTTGGCGAAACAAAACGGTGCGTATGTCTAGTTACTAGGCAAACGATGTGAAATAAATGTATGTTTGTAATTAGAATTGTGTTTGCTACCTCAAGGATAAGTAATAGACTAGGCCCTAAGATAGTGTTGTGAGGGTTCTAGTTGGATAATAATAGTTGTGAATGAGATATAGAAGGAGTGAATCCCCACATAGCATAATAGAAAGGTATAAGACAAGTAAGAGAGAACAAAATGAGGGTATTAAGGTGAGTGTTAAGGGAGTGTCAAAAGTATTTTAGAATGTCTGTGACCTTAGACTTAACCTATAGAGAACAACCTTAAATATCAAAAGGAAGAAGAGTAAAATCTAAATATAAAGGGTTTAAATACTAGAGAGGGTTTTGGGTAAGAAAGAGTTCTTAGGTTGAGAATGAGATAGTAAACTAATATAGCAGTTGGAAGAATTATGAGAGACCTAGTGAGTTTAAAGCCATAAGAAATAAATGATGAAGGTTGTCCGAGTAGAAGAGTCTAACCCAGTCGTAGAGTCCTTAGAGCACTCACTGAGACATTATGTCTCATTCCTTTAAGTTTCCCTTTTTTTAGGATACAGGTGAAGACATGCGTAGATGGAGCTTGGAGTCATGTGCAAGAAAACTTAGTCTAGTTTACATTATGTTTTTGTATTCTTCTTTATATTTTGTATGATACCTTCGGGTGATAGATGAATTATATTTGGCACGTATGTTTTTTTATTGTATTGTTTGTATATAATATTTAATTACATTTATGAGTAGCATTTTTATGTTGTTTCTACCTTTTTAAGTTTGTTTTTTGAAATCTAGACCTAATTATGGTAATGCCCCTTAAGGTGTTACACTATGCCATTGTTGTAGTAAGCTTACCCTTGTCGTGTTTTGTTGTTGTTGGTTGTCTTGTTGTTGCTGTTGTGCTAATGTGCCTGTGATGATCACATCCTATGGCGTGGGAGCAGACGGCGAGACTTCAGTAGACCCGGCTGCCTAGAGATGATGGTGGAATTGCTTGCAAGACAACTCTTTTTGTTTTGGAAATGTTGTTCTATATAGTTATTCTTTTGATGGGATTGTATAGATTGACCAGCTATAGGGAATGAGTTTTGTATCCCGCTTCCCTGATGTATATATTTTTGATATTGTTGATCTAGGCTGGTGTTATCCCATAGTCGCATATATATAATGATGACATTTGAACATATATGCATGCATGGTACTAGGAGAGATGAGGTGGATCTCTCAGTTGGTGTGTATGACTTATATACAAATATGTTATGATTGCTTTTATTCACCTGATATGTGGATAAGGTGTATGTTTAGTAGTGATAGTTGGGTCGTTACAAACACCTATCTCATTTT
The DNA here is from genome assembly GCA_004329165.1 of Spatholobus suberectus. Taxonomy (NCBI): domain Eukaryota; kingdom Viridiplantae; phylum Streptophyta; class Magnoliopsida; order Fabales; family Fabaceae; genus Spatholobus; species Spatholobus suberectus. The sequence goes on along the minus strand of CM014729.1, from coordinate 49,309,938 downwards.
TTTTTCTATAAATAGGCATGCCTTTGGATAAGATTTTCACCGTTCTTCTCCTCTATAAGCTAAAGGGCTTCTCTCTCTAAATTTTTTTTCTTTCTCTATCTTATTTTGTTTAAATTTTACTAGTTTCCATTAACTAGTAAAAATTCTCTTCCTAGGAGCTTTGCACCAACAACTCCATCCTCTTCATCAACCACCTTAGAGGTAATGGAGGGAGTGGTGTTAGTTCTAAATTATTGTCACTTTGCATGTTGGTAGGAAGGGTTTTTCCCTAAACCCGTTTAGACTTAAGTTTTAATATTATTATTGTTGTTATATTGTTTCATTTTAAACTTTAATTTTTGCTAAGTTGTTACTTTGCTCAAATTTAGATTATTAAATTATAATTGCTAAGTTGTTACTCTGGTCAATTTTAAAAAATTAAAATGCACTTGCTAAGCTATTACTCTACTAAAATTTAGAAAATTAAAATGTATTTATTTAGTTGTTATTTTGCCAAAATTTTAGTAACTAAATTATAATTACTATGTTGTTATTATGCTAAAATTTTATATGATTACTAAATTATAATTTTGTTAAAATTTTGGTATTGTGCAATTTCTGCAAATTAAGGCAGAAATGTTGATTGTACTGGTACTCAAATTAAATGAGACCAAGGAAACCTTTGTTTGAGAAGTTAGGAAGTGATAAATTAGTGAATAATGTAAAGCAAGTGACATACAGTGGCATGACACCATTCTAGGGAAGCTATAGTTTGGTACACTGCGGGATGAAAGACAGGGACCCATGGTTAGGTCTAGAGGATGTGGTATCGAGTGGTGAGTGTCCTAATAGCCAAGGTAGCGTTCTTGAGCTGAGACAGTCACTTAACTAACTTGATAACCCTGACAACTGCTCAGCATTACCAGGATTGGTGAGAGTATACCTCTATAAATGGATATCCTAAATTGTTATTTTGTTCCTCAATGATGATGAGGACTGTACCATGTGATGATGTTGAGAAAGGTATATGTTCTCCCAGTCACTTCCCAAGTTTTGTTGAGAACTATTACTCACTAATGGGAAGTATGAATCCATATTGAGTCAAGGATAGTATAACATAGAATAAACTTTAGGTTCCTCTTTTATTGTCAACTGTGTTTTATTTGTATTTTATGGTAGAATTCCTACCATACATGTAGAAATGATTTTAGAACAAATTACCTCATTCCATTACTTTTTCTTTTATGCATGATTGAATGCAGTTAATGAAGACTCGACTGTTGATGAGGACCTATAGGGCTAGTTTGATAGTTTGTTATTTTATGGGATAGGGTAGATGGAAACTGTTTTGACTATGATCTTTTTGATGTACTGGGAATAAGTAGTAACTATTTGATGTATATTTTGATCTCCCTATATTTCAGTAATTTTTCTGATTATGAAATCATGATGTATAGTTCTACGATGAATACATACAAATTTCTTTTTATTACCATTTTCAAATTCTGTTAAATTTACAAATTTTCTATTATTAAAAACGGATTTTTTTTTACTCACATTATTAAATAAGTAAATAAGTATGAGTTATGTTCAATGTGAATGAGTGTCACAGTGTGTGTTGGGTTATCCCTTAAACCCATATTATTATAATAATCCTACTACTATCTATATATATAAGTATTTATTTACTTTCTTGTTCATTTTAATTTCTTGCTTTACTTTAATGACATTTAATTTGATGTTATTTATTTTCTTGCTCTTGTTATTATTTTTATTTATGTATATGGTTTTGGAGTGGATTTTCCCCCCAAAGCCCTTAACTTTTTACTTTCCATGTAATTGCTTTTATGCAGATTGTTTTGGAGTGATTTTCCCCCCAGAATTCTTAGCTTTTTACTTTCCATTTAATTGTTTTATGTAGATGGTTTTGGAGTGGTTTTTCTCCCAAAACCCTTAGCTTTTTACTTTCCATTTAATTACTTTTATGTAGATGGTTTTGGGGTGGTTTTTCTCCCAAAACCCTTAGTTTTTTTTACATTCCATTGTCATTTATATTTATGTTATTTACCTTATTGTCCATTTTAATTTCTTGTCATTTATATTTTTTCCATTTAAGTTATTGCTATTTCCTTTTTGTTCGTTTAACTCTTGTTATTTATTTTATTGTTCCATTGTTATTTATTTTTATGTCGCCTTTATTTTGTTGGTACTTCATTAGAATTTATTATCCTATTATTTTAAATTATCATTGAATTTATTTTTATACAAGTTAATTAATTTAAAGCAAGTTTATGGTCTTGAATCACTTGAAATAAAAATTTTTAGAACCTATCTCTAATTATGGGCTCTCATTTTTAAAAAAAAATATAACTAAAATGAAGCTAGTTTTTTTAAAAAGAAAAAAACTAAACAACTAGTATAAACAAAGTGGTTAAGAATAAAATAATTTATAAAATAGAATTTTTCTAGATAACAAAAATAAATGGAGTTGATTAAGAAATAATGATAAGTTATCAAATAAATTTTTAAGACAACTTAGCAAGTATTTTAAACTCTTGTATTCAAAAAAAATTAGAAAGAGGAAACAAACAAAATTAACTTGAAATGAAAATAGTAAAAGAAGGATCAAATTTCTACAAAAGTTGAAATTTTGATTTTGATTTTTATGAAATGTCCAAAATTTCAAAGTGAGAAAATGAAAAAGTTTTTGGTTGTTTTACATAAAAGGCTTGTGGCCCTTTTTAAATAGATTAGGGAAAATGAATTCTTTTATTAATTTAAGAATTTTGACTATTACTAAATCTTGTTCAACTTAGTAAAAGTGAATCTTAGAATTTGTAGAAAAAATTAAAGAAAAGTTTTTCCTTTATCTTGTATGAAACTAATTTAAGAAACAAAGTTTTGAGCCAATTGAATTAAATGGGCTTTTAGCCCAACTAGTGAAAGTTTTTAGAAATGAAAGTTTTCTTGTATAAATTAAATGGTCTTGACATCTAATCTTTTGTTAACTTATGGCTAAGAAATGGAAATTTTGTTCAACTAAGCCTTTCTAGTAAATGTTTTTCTCAATAGAATAAAATGCCTACACTTGTAAATAAAGCACACATTTTAATTAGCAATTCTCTCAAACTTTAATTTTTAAATTTTCTTCATATTTATGGATTAAGAACCTTTCCTTTAAAATAGTATAATTTAAAATATTAGAAAAGGAGAAGGATAAATCAAAGAAGTTAAATTGAAAATTTATTTTTAAAAGTATGTATGTGTGAAAATGAATTTTTGTATGCAACTTTAAGTGTTGACATTTTCTTGCTATATTTTCTAGTTGAATTGTTTCTAAGTTTTTATGAATGATGGATGAATATCTCTATGAAGAGTGATTCTGAAACTCTGCTGAATTACCCAGAGAGTATGCCTAGAACTTAAAAACAAAGTCATAGGAAACCTGTGGTTGAGTTAGGACCATGCCGAGAAGCATGAGTTCCTGTGTTTGGGAAGTAATAGTTTGGTACACTGCGGGATGAAAGGCAGGGACCATTGTTGGGGTCTTGAGGGTAAAGGTACTGAGTTGTGAATGTCTCAATGGTCAGGTTAGCGCCTTGAGCCGGGATAAATAACGTAAGCAACTTGATAACCTTGACCCCTGCTCAACATCACCATGATTGGCAGAGTGTATATGCTTGATGGGCGTGTGGCCCTTTTCTCGAGGATGATGATTACGACATGGATGTTTGTACCTTGTGATGGATTATACGAACTCCCAATCGCTTCCCAGTGATTCCTGATGGACAAGGTAAATCATTAGAGATAGGTATGGATCCATACATCTAGTAAAGGTTGAGATTGAGTCGTAATGACATAGGTCAGACCTTAGGATTTCCCCAATTGGTTGTTTAATTTATTGTTTGTAGCCTATTAAGAAAACAAATGATGCTTTTATAAAAACCTCACTCCTGTCTTTTCTATTTCTTTTCATATATGATCATGGTACCAACAGATAGACTCTGAGGACTTGCAGTGATGGTGACTCTGTGTGACTTTTGTAGATTCTATAGGATGGGGTGACCTAGTATAGACTTATACCGCTCTGACATAGGTCATTTTGTTGTACAACTATGGGCGTGTATCTAAGATGTACTTTTGTTGTATTTGCTGATGTATTCCTTATATATATGTACTCTAACTTTGTATGTAAGACTTGACATTTATTTCATGATCACGGTTTTTTATATAATGTCTCTTAGAATTACTAAACATTTGTGAAAAATAAGTAAGTATAAGTTTTAAATTAAGTCGATGTTTCTAACAAATGGATTAAGAAATAATAAAATCAAATAAACGTATGTCTTATTATAGTGGGTGTTACATTAAATGGTATCAAAGCAGTTCTTTTTTCTCAAGCCTTGGGTTATGGACTTGACTATTATTTGCTGCGTGCTCTTGCATTTTCTGTTGAGAAACAAAAGTGTAGGATAAGTAGTACGATAGAAAAAAGCGAAGACGAACGCACAAAGAAGACTAACACTTAGAATTTTACTATTATTGGTTAAGGGATAGTAAAGTAAGAAGTACAACTCTAGGAAAAGTTCTGGCTAGGAAAGACTTGGTACTTAAGAGTGTCCTCTGTGACCCACCTCTCTTTCATGGGAGCTGACTCAAGGTGTGCTAATTACGATCTACTATTTCTCTTCTAGTACAATGTATTATTATAAGAAAAGACTAAGTATGTCTTTCTTTTCAGGATAGAATGGCTGGCAGACTTAGGAACGATGCTATCGAATGACTGTTGGAAAGGACGGTCACTGTCTTGGAAAATATGAACTAAGAACGTAATGCTGAACCTGCTGAGTATAGGGGACTGGAAACCTTTTGCAAGAACAATCCCCCTCAATTCAAGGGAGGTTTCAACCTTGAAAGTGCCCAGTCATGGATTGCAAAGCTTGAGAAGATCTTCACTGCTATGGCATGCACCGATGTGAACAAGGTTACCTTTGTGGTATTCATGTTTTCTAGAGAATCTGAAAATTGGTGGAGATTCACCAGACAACAACTAGAAGTAGAAAGAAGGCAGATTACCTGGGAAGCCTTTAGATAGACATTTCTGAGGAAGTATTTCCCTGAGGATCTAAGAATGAGAAAGAAACTGAGTTTCTAAACCTGCGACAAGGTAGCATGACGGTTGGGGAATATGCAACAAAGTTCGATGAACTGTCGAAATATTGTCCTTATTTCCATGAAGGTGTAGACAAGTGTTCTCGGTGCTTGAAGTTTGAAAATGGTTAAAGGCCTGATATCAAGCAGGCCATTAGCTACATGGAGATCATCTCATTTCCTACACTTGTAAATCGTTGTAGGATTTATGAAGATGATGCTAAGGTGAGGCAGACGCAGTGGAAGTCTAGAGGTCCACTGTAGAATAAGAGGAAGGATTGATAAGAATAAGCCTTATGAGCGTCCACCTCAAAACTCTGGAAGTTCTTTAGGACTAAAGAATTTCAATTCTACTCCTACTATTTTAGGCACAACAACCCTATTTGATGCTTCCAAAGTGGAGGACCCCACCTGGCAAGAAACCACATGGTCAAGACGATTGTAACATCTCGGGCACTAACAAGGGCTGAGAGAGATTGTCGGTGCAAAAGAGATGAAGCACGAACAATTAGCGGCTCTTGGCAGGCTTCTAGTAGGAGGGGCATATGAATGAATCGAATACACACCAGAATGAAAAGGATCCAGAGGCTGTGCAGGTATGGGACTGTACAATTGAGGATAACTTAAAGGAATTAATAAGTGCTACCTATACTAACAAGATGCATTTACTTTTCGGTAGCTTATCACTTAAGAACTCTACAGTTAAGCGTGCTTAACTTGGAGCAATTTTGGGATGGGTGACCTCTTGGGAAGTTTCCTAGGAAGTGTGTGGGTGAGGACAAAGCACGCTGAAAAGTCTTGTGTTAGTTTGTGGGGACAACTGTTGATCTTGAAAGCGGCCAGGCGTTACAAAGTGGTATCAAAGCAGGGCCTCTCTCCCAGTACGGTGTGGTGCGAGGATGAACCAAGCAGAAGCTGGTGGGCATGTAACATCCTGGGCACTAATGAGGGTAGGGAGTGATCGCTGGTGCAAAAGAGATGATACATGGATAAGGAGCATCTCCTGGCAGGCTTCCAGCAGGAGAGGCACGTGAATGAATCAAATACACACCGGAATTAGAGGGATCCAGAGGTTGTGTAGGTATGAGACTGTACAGTTGAGGATAGCTTAAAGGAATTAATAAAAGCTACCTATACCAACAAGATGCATCTACTTTTCGGTAACCAATCACTTAAGAACTCCACAATTAAGCATGCTTAACTTAGAGCAATTCTGGGATGGGTGACCTCGAGGGAAGTTTCCCAGGAAGCGTGTGAGTGAGGACAAAGCACGCTAAAAAGTCTTGTGTTGGTTTGTGGGGATAGTCATCGATCCTAAAAGCGGTTAGGCATTACAACGGTTACTTACTATAACTGTGGCAAGCCTAGCCACTATAGCAACAACTGTAAGGAGCCGAAAAGGAGCATGACAATGGAGGTAGAGGCAGCAATGGAAAAAGCTCAAGTTGTAACACCCCAAATTTCAAGTACTAGAAATAAATCACAAGGTAGCTCTTAGTAGGACCCTTCTTATGTGTTATTAGACAAAAGACATTTTAAGAGTTATTATTATTAGATCACTTATTATTCTTATTATTGTTCCTATCATTATTATATTTATTGTTGTTGTTATTGCTATTATTATTCTTATTCTTATTATTATTATTATTATTATTATTATTATTATTATTATTATTATTGTGTTGTGTTGTTGTTATTATATTTATTGTTGTTGTTGTTGTTGTTATTATTATTATTAATTCTTTGTTATAGTATTGTTATTATATTATTATTATTGTTATTATTAGTGTTATTGTTATTAACACCTTAGCATTAGAAATTAATAGAAATATTATCATAGAACTCAAAAGAGTATCTAGGCCCCAATAGGGGACTAAAGCCCACTAAGTCACATACCCACATGTTATAAGAAGAGAATAGAGAATGAATGTTAGGTTTAGCTGTCACAAAATAAAAGAAAAAAGAAGGTAGAGAGAGTATGAGGAGAAAAGGAAGAAGAAGAGAAAGAGAAAGATGAGGAATAGAAACCGGAAGACCTAAACCCTAGGACTCAGCTTTGCATGTCCATAAAGGTGAGTGCTCTCTCCCGTGTCCTTCCTCATCCTTTATGTTGTTCTTATTCATTTATTTATCTTTCTTCCTCCTTATACCTAAATTTAGGGATTTGATGGGTTTTGAGGGGATTGTGAGGGAGTAAAGAAATTATAGATTAGATTGACTAATTATCAATGTAGAAGAGTGATTAAGAATTTAATTATTTATCTTGAAGCATTTAGAACCCAAAGACAATAGGAAAAATAAATTAAAATTAGTACCTCGGATCTGCTCGCCAAGATTAGATAGCTGCTGGGCGACTTTTCTTCAAAAATCAGATTCTGCGTTGACGCTAGGCACACGGACCCGCTGGGCGGGGTGAAACACCCGCCGGGCAGGTTAGGTTCCGACAGTGGGTTCGCTGGACTGCTGGGTGGATACGACTTTTGCTATTTTGTTCTTTGTGTTTGTGAACTCCTTTTTGCAGTTTTTAACTCATTGTTGTTTATTTTCTTATGCCTAGTTGAATTTATATTGTATGATTATTATTTACCTTGAAAAAACTGAGTGTGATATGAAATTGTGCCAATATTTCATGGTAAAAGTCTATAAAAAGTTGTAAGCATTATTTGTGACCATGCATCATAACATTTGAGTTATGTGATGAGGAAAGTATGTAAGAATCTGGCTGGTGGAGGCCGTAATGGGTTGTTTAACCTTAGCCTTGGGGGTTATCTGGTTGGGAAAACTCCAATGGTCCATGTTGATCCCATAGAGCTGGGGCATACTGGCTAAACTGGGTAACCCTGACTAGTCACCGGGGGATATCATGCTAGTTGAGGGTACGAAAGCCGAAGGCATCGGTACCGATGATGCTTCTTATGGCCTGCATTTACTCCTAGTTTACTTTCCGAAAAGTTTAGGTTGGTGCCACATGTGCATAAGTAGTGGTTTAGGAACATAGCATGCATATGTATCTTGTTATCGTGTGATATGTTGAAGTGTGCTACAATTGTAATTATGTGAAGTCTGTTTGACCTTCATGAGCGATTGATGTAATGTGAACACATGTGAAAACGTAATTGTGTCTTGTGATGAAGTGTCGAGATTATGCATATGTGCCTATGTTATGAATGTATGTTATGCTTGTTTGATGAAACAAAATGGTGTGTATGTCTAATTACTAGGCAAAAGATGTGAAATAAATGTATGCTTGTAATTAAAATTGTGTTTGCTACCTTAAGGATAAGTGAGAGTCTAGGCCCTAGGATAATGTTATGAGGGTTCTAGTTGGATAATAATAATTGTGAATGAAATAGAGAAAGAGTGAATCCCCACACAACGTAATAGAAATGTATAAGACAAGTAAGAGAGAACAAAATGAGGGTATTAAGGTAAGTGTTAAGGGAGTGTCAAAAGTATTTTAGAACGTCTGTGACCTTAGACTTGACCCCTTGAGAATAACCTTAAATATAAAAAGGAAGGAGAGTAAAATCTAAACATGAAGGGTTTAAATACTAGAGAAGGTTTTGGGTAAGAAAGAGTTCTTAGGTCAAGAATGAGATAATAAGATTGTATAACAATTGTGAAAATGAGAGAGGAGTTAACAGGAAACACTGATTATTGAAAGGTGTAGACCCGATCATAGGTATGAATTATTATGAGAGGCCTAGTGAGGCTAAAGCCATGAGAGATAAGCAATGAAGGTTGTCCGAGTAGAAGAGTCTAACCTAGCTGTAGAACCCTTAGAGCACTCACCGAGACATTATGTCTCACTCCTTTAAGTTTTCCCTTTTTTTTTTTTTTTTTTTTTCAGGATACAGGTGAAGACAGATATAGGTGGAGCTTGGAGTCACATGCAAGAAGATGTAGTCTAGTTTATATTGTTTTCTTGCATTCCTCTTTACGTTTTATTCAACACCTTCGGGTGATAGATGAGTTGTATTAGGCGTGTATTTTTCTCATTGTATTGTTCATATATAATATTTAATTATATTTATGAGTCGCTTTAACATGTTTTTATGTTTTTAAGTCTTTCTTTTTTGTTCTTAGAAAGCTAGGCTTAGCTACGGTAATACCCCTTAGGGTGTTACACAAGTAGGTAGGCCCAAGGCAATGGGTAGAGTTTACACCATGAGCAGAACTGCAGCCGCATAATCTGATGGTCTAATCTAAGGTAAGTGCATCATAAATAGCCATCTCTTAAATGTACTGTATGATTCAGGTGCTACTCATACATTTGTATCACATGATTGCGTGAAATATCTAAAATTGTCTATTTCCTTGTTACCTTGTTATTTGACTGTTTTTACTCCCACAAATGTTCCTGTCATAACTTCTCTTGCATGCTTAAACTGTTGTATCTTTGTAGAAGGTTGAGATTTTTCTATAAATTTGATACGTCTACCTCTATCTCATTTGGACATTATGTTAGGAACTGGACTGGTTATCTTCCAACCATGTTCTCCTAAATTGTCATGATAATTGTAACCCCAGTGTTTTCCTAATATGTGATATAGTAGTTTAATAATTGAAAGTGGAAATTTAATTTAATTTTTGTAATTAAGATGTAATAAATAAATTGTGGATATGTAGTTGTTGTTTTATGTTGTGTTGTTTTGGAAGCTCCGATTTGAATAGTGGAATTTGAGAAAAAGTTGTTTGAGCCAAATGTCTCTGTTGGTGATATCTTAATTGGTTTAGTGAGGAAACAATGAAGCTTAGCCAGTTTTGAGCCTAGGAGTGTCCAGAGGCGGGAGTTGGGCCTTGGTGGGTCATAGGCTTTTTGGGCCCATCCTCTATATAAAGAGGATGTCCTTCTTTTCTCACTCACTTTGCTTCTTTCCCATTTTCTTCCTCCAAATCTCTCCAAGCTCTCTCTAACTCTCTCTTTTGTCTATTTCCTTAAATCCAACAAGTAGAACTGTGGTTGTTCTTCTTCTTGAAAGTTCTGCACAAATTTTGGCTCAATAGTTTCAGTTGTATTTCTCTTCCATTAATTCAAAATTTGGAGTCTCTATGAGGTAAGGGAAGCTTACTATTGGTTGATTATGTGTTAGTAGTTGCTAATATGTTGATTTAATGCTTTGGAAACGATTGATTTTTATGAATGTTGTCATGTAAGAGGTTCTTGTCAAAATGGGTTTTGGAAAGGGATTTTGAAAAATTTTGATAGTTTGTGGATGAAATTGTTATATAATTGGTTAGAATGGTATTAGAAGCAACTAGGATTGTTTTCGATATGCATATTGATGATTGGATTGTATTATATGACTTAGTTCATCTTCCTGCGAACTGCAAAAATCACAGTTGGTGCTGGGTGACAGCTGACAGAAAGCTGTCGAGAAGTTTGTCATTTAGCGATAGAATTGGCATTTAGTGACGGATGTTGGCACTAGGCAATAAAATGCCTGATTCTCTCTGTGATGTTGGTGTTGGGCACCAGTTTTGTGGCATTGGGCGACAAAATGCCTAACCCTCTTTGTTGGTTTGGCGTTGGGCGCCAGTTTTGTGGCACTGTGCGATAAAGATCTGGTTCCTTTTTGTTGATTTGGCATTGGGCGCCAGCCCAGTGGTGCTTGGCAACGAGTTGTTTGATTCTCCCCTATATTTAAAGTGCTTGGTGCAAATTCTGTGGTGTTGGGTGTGGACCATTAGGGTTAAAACACTAAGGAAAAATGAAAATAAAGTTGATGAGGTTATTGACTCCAAAAGATATCAAATTTATATCTCAAGAAAAAAAATTGAGCATTCAAATGTTTTTCAAAAGTAGGTTTTGGTTTGTAATCTTGGTTATTTGTTTGATCTTTGAGGGTATGTGTTGTTGTTGTTGGTTGTGATGTCATTGTCTTAATAGATTTTAGAATCTCGATATGTTGTTGAAGTAGAAGGTTGCTTAGATAGGACCTCCACTTGTTGTTTAGATGATTTATTGGTGAAATCATGCAAAGGTATAGGCTGCTCAGATAGGGCCTTACCTAGTGGCCATGCTAGGTGCTGAATTGAGCCTAAATGGTGTTGTTGTATGGTTATGGTTATGTGTGATGTTTTATTGAGCTCATAGGGTGTGTTGGATGAAATGGTTATTTACTGCTGATTATGACTTGATGATGATGATGATATGAGAGTTGTTGTGTTGTACATGCATTGCATGTATATGTTGGCGGCTGAGATAGCTGACGATGGACCTCATGCTGTGATGCAGGCAAGTAAGCAAGTTGGTTGGCTGACTAGAGCTAACTGCTTAGACAGGGCCTCCAACCTAGTGCTGGATGAGACGTGGGGCAGCTGTCAATGGGCCTTTGGGGATAATTGGATGGGCAATTTTGCAAGGGGCCAAGGTAGTCCAAACCTTAAGTCACGGTGAGCCACAACCCACATACAATTATCTTGACAAACCATATAATCTTATCCATAGATCAGAGTTGGCAATCCCTAAATGGTGTTGATGCCATGGTAGGGGATGAGACCTAGCTGATTGCTCAGTTGTTGAAAATCTCTCGAGAGTAGCATCCTTATGCATTGGCATGGTGATTGATGTCATTGATTGATTTGGATGTAACCATATATTTTTGGATTTTCTTTAGACCTTATACATGTCTTTATATATAAATGAGGATTTCCTTTGTGATTATTGTTTTTAGTGTTGATAGTGCTTGTTATTGTTGGCACTATGCTTGGGTTGGTGTGGTTGCTATATGTTGTTATTCTGGTTCGATTGTAAATTTCTAAATTGTAGCTTTCTTACTTTTTTTCTTTAATAATACATGTTTATTTTCAATGTAAGCTTACCCTTGCATTGTTTGCACATGTGGTTCATGCTTGTATGATCACGTCGTTGACGTGGAAGCAGATGTTGAGGCATTGGTAGCTCCAGCTGAAAGGAGTTGATGGCCGAGCTGCTAGCTTGGAGACAATGAGATATGACGAGTCCCATTGTCATTTTGATGTTGTTATTATAGCTATTATAGTTTTGATGTATAGCTTGACTAGCATTAGGGAGTGAGTTTTGTATTCCCCTCCCTTACTAATGTATATCAAAGTAATGGTGTTGGTGCAGATATTTTATAAAGTTATGATTTGTACATAAAAATAGTTATGTATGTATTGAGAATGGATAGTCTGTCTGTATGTATACCAAGGAAATTTATTTTCTAAGAATAATCAGTTGAATGGTAGTGTTGTCCTGTTGCGATAGTTGGGTTGTTACAATAAGACCTTAACTTTTGAGCCCATTCTTGATAAAACTCTTGACTCAAGAGATTTAAGAGAGGTTTATAACACCCCAAATTTTAGGTACTAGAAATAAACATGAGGTAGCTCTTATTAGGATCATTCCCATGTGTTATTGGATAAAAGACACTTTAAAAGTTATTGATATTATATTATTATTATTATTATTACTATTATTATTATTATTATTGTTGTTGTTATTATTATTGTTATTGTAATTGATACCCTAGTGTTAGAAATTAGCAAGAATGTTATTATAAAATGCAAAAAGAGCATTTAAGGCCCAATAAGGGACTAAAGCCCACTTAGCTACATACCCACCCACATGTTATAAGAAACGAATAGAGAACAAGAGTTAGGTTTAGTCGTCACAAAATAGAAGAAGAAAGAAGTTAAAGAGAACGAGGAGAAAAGGTAGAAGAAGAGGAAGAGAACGAGAAGGAAAAGAAATCGGAGAACCCAAGCCCTATAACTTAGCTTAGCATGCCCCTAAAGGTGAGCTTTCTCCTTCGTGTCTTTCCTTGCCCTTTATGTTGTGCTTTGTTTATCTATTTACCTTTTTCACCTCCTTATGCCAAAGTTAGGGATTTGATAGGTTTTGAGGGGATTGTGAGTGAGTGAAGAGTTTATATATTAGATTGACCAATTATCCAGGTAGAAGAAGTGATTAAGTATTTAATTATTTGTTAGGGAGAATTTAGAAGCTAAAGACAATAGGAAAAATAAATTAAAATTCAAATCTCAGATCGGCCTAATGGGGTTAGAAAGCCATTTGGCGACTTTTTTCGAAAGCTAAACTTCGTACTGGCGCTGGGTGACTGCATTTTCTGTTGGGAGTGCTAACCCATCGAGTAGGGTACATAACACGCTAAGCAGGGTGAGTTTTGGCATGACCCGTTGGGTGGCCCTCTTGTCCTGTCGGGCAAGTGCGACCTTGGCTACTCCAAAATGCAAGTTTGAGTCTCTTCCTTGCCTGTCTTTGTGCCTGTGAACTCCTTTTGCAGTCTTTATCTCATTGTTGCTTCTTTTGGATGTTTTGTTGAGTTTATACCTTGTGATTGTTATTTACCTTGAGAAAATTGAGTGTGATATGAATTTGTGTCAATGTTCCATGATAAAAGCCTATGAAAAGCTGTAAGCATTGTATGTAATCGTGTATCATAACATTCGAGCTATGTTATGAAGGAAAGTATGTAGGAATCTGGCTAGTGAGGCCGTGATGGGTTGTCTAACCCTAGCCTTAGGGGTGGTATCTAGTTGGAAAACTCCAATGGCCCATGCTGATTCCATGGAGCCGGAGTGTATTGGCAAAACTGGGTAACCTTGACTAGTCACTGGGGGATATCATACTAGTTGAGGGTGTGAAAGCTGAAGGCATCAGTATTGATATGCTTCTCATGGTCGTGCATTTACTCCTAGTCTACTTTTTGACAAGTTTAAGTTGGTACCACATGTGAATGAGTAGAGATCATATGCATCTTGTTGTAACGTGATATGTTGAAGTGTACTATGTTGTAACTATGTGAAGTCTATGTGACCTTGTTCATGAGCGATTGATGTAATGTGTACATATGTGAAAATGTAATTATGTCTTGTGATGAAGTGTCAAGGTTATGAATATGTGATCATATTATGTATGTGTGTTATTCCTGTTTGATAAAACAAAATGAGGTGTATGTCTAGTTATTAGGCAAAGGATGTAACGCCTGGCGGCTTTTATGATCGAAGACTATCCCCACAAACCAACACAAGACTTTTCAGTGTGTTTTGTCCTCAGTCACATGCTTCCTGGGAAACTTCCCAAGAGGTCACCCATCCCAAAATTACTCCAAGTTAAGCACACTTAATTGTGGAGTTCTTAAATGATAGGCTACCGAAAAGTAGATGCATCTTGTTGGTATAGGTAGCACTTACTAATTCCTTTAAGTTATCCTCAACTGTACAGTCCCATACCTGCACAGCCTCTGGATCCCTCTCATTCTAGTGTGTATTCGATTCATTTATATGTCTCTCCTGCTGGAAGCCTACCAGGAGCTGCTCATTGTTCGTGCCTCATCTTTTTTGCACTGGCGATCACTCCCCACCCTCGTTAGTGCCCAGGATGTTACAAAGGATGTGAAATAAACATATGTTTGTAATTAAGATTGTCTTTGCTACCCTAGGTATATGTGAGAGGTTAAACCCTAGGATAGTGTTATGAGAGTTCTGGTTGGATAAAGTAGTTGTGAATGAGATAGAGGAAGGGTGAATTCCCACACAGCATAATAGAAAGGCATGAGACAAGTAAAAAAGAACAAATTAAGCGTATTAAAGTAAATGTTAAGGGAGTGTCAAGAGTATTTTAGAATATTTGCAGCCTTAGACTTGACTCCTAGAGGACAACTTTAAATATCAAAAGGAAGAAAGTGAAATCCAAACATGAAGGGTTTAAATACTAGAGAGGGTTTTGCGTATGAAAGTATGAGTAATGAGGATGGGTTCTTAGGTTGAGAATGAGATAGTAAACTGGTATAATAGTTGTGAGAATGAGAGGAGAGTTAACAGGAGTTACAATTGAAAGGTGTAGACCTAACTATAGGTATGGAGAATTATGAGAGACCTAGTGTGGCTAAAGCCATGAGAGATAAGTGATGAAGGTTATTCGAGTAGAAGAGTCTAACTTAGCCGTAGAGTCTTTAGAGCACTCATGAAGACATTATGTTTCACTCCTTTAAGTTTCCCTTTTTTGGGGATACAGGCGAAGAAGTGTATGGATGGAAGTTAGAGTCTTATACAAAAAAACATAGCCTAGTTTACATTATTTCCTTATATTCCTCATTATATTTTGTACGACACCTTCGGGTGATAGATGAGTTGTATTACGCATGTGTGGTAGTTTATTGTATTATTCTTATATAAAATCCAATTATATTTATGAGTAGCATTTGTATGTTGTTTCTATGTTTTTAAGTTTTTTTGTTCTTAGAAATCTATATTTACTTACGGTAATACCCCTTCGGGTGTTACAAGGTTATTGCCAACGACACAAAAGCATCAAAAAGAGTCCAAGTTTACATGATCCTTACTTCTTTGGAAGTTAAAGAAAGTTCAGATGTTAGTAAGTTTCCTGTAATCTGTGAATACCCTGATGTTTTCCCTGAAGATGTTCCTGGATTACCTCTGGAGAGAGAGATATAATTCACCATAGATTTGGTACCAGGATCAGGACCTATATCCATACAAGATGTCACCTTTAGAGTTAGCAGAACTAAAGAAGTAAATAGAGGAACTTTTATATAAATAGCTTATCAGACCTAGCGTTTCTCCTTGAGGTGCCCTTGTTTTGTTAGTCAAAAAGAAGGATGGAAGTATGAGGTTGTGTGTAGATTATTGTCAGCTTAATAAGATTACCATGAAGAATAGGTATCCTTTTCCTAGGATAGATGATTTGATGGATCAATTAAGAGGTGATTCAGTGTTTTCCAAGATTGACTTAAAATCTAGTTATCATCAGATTCGGGTAAAGACGGAAGACATTCCAAAGATTGCTTTTAAGATGAGATATGGTCATTATGAGTACTTGGTAATGCCCTTTGGTGTAACCAATGCTTCTGCCATATTCATGGATTATATGAACGTATTTTTCACCAATTCTTAGACAAGTTTATGGTAGTCTTCATCGACGACATTCTAATATACTCCAGAAGCCATGAGGAACATGAAGAACATCTAAGGATTGTGTTGCATATTTTAAGAGAAAGGCAGTTGTATGGAAAACTCTCAAAATATGAATTTTGAATTGAAAAAATTCAATTTTTGGGACATGTAATATCACAAAGAGGAATTGTTGTTGACCCCACAAAGGTTGAAGTCGTGTTGTGTTGGGAACAACCAACGATAATCACTGAAATACGTAGTTTCTTAGGTTTGGCAGGCTATTATAGGAAGTTCATTGGAGGATTTTCTCAACTAGCATTACCTCTCACTAAGTTGACATGAAAAGGCCAACCATTTGTATGGAACGACGCGTGTGAAGTCAGTTTTCAAGAATTGAAGAGAAGGTTGACCTCTACATTAGTGTTGGTTTTACCTGACCTTGCTAAGATGTTTGAAGTGTACTGTGATGCCTCAGGGCAAGGGTTAGGGTGTGTTTTGATGCAAGAAGGAAGAGTGACAGCTTATGCTTCAAGGCAATTGAGACAGCATGAAGTTAATTACCCTATGCACAATTTGGAGTTGGCTGCGGTAGTGTTTGCACTGAAAATTTGGAGACACTACTTGTATGGTGCAAGGTTTGAAGTGTTTACTGATTATAACAGTTTGAAGTATCTCTTTGACCAAAAGGAACTGAATATGAGGCAGTGTAGGTGGATGGAATTCCTAAAGGATTATGACTTTGAGCTATAGTATCACCCTGGCAAGGCAAATGTAGTGACAGATGCTTTAAGTAAATCCTTACATTTATTAATGATGATGATGAATGTAACGACCTTCTTTCGCCACAGTACTACAAACAAACCCCTATATATATATATATATATATATATATATATATATATATATATATATATATATATATATATATATATATATAAAGATAATAATAATCAATCAACATATTACTTTAATATATATACAAGATATGAGATAATACTGTATACAGGCCCATTTACATATATAACACCAAGGGAGAAACAAAAACCAAACTCCCTATAGCTGGTCAGCTATACAACGTATACATCAAATCCAAAAAGAAACAAAAAGAGCTTCCAGAAAAGCTCCACCCAAAAATGGCCTCCAAAAGTCTCCATTTAAGCCCTCCTCCATTAGCTTTGAGAAGCTAGATTTGCGGATGCCTCTCCCTCTGCTCTCACGCCAAATGATTTGATCATCACAGTTATAGCACCATACAACAACAATAGCAACCACAACAACCATACCAAAACAAAATAGCAAGGCAAGGGTAAGCTTGCATAATAAAACCAATGTATAATGTTTAATCCAACATAATCAAAATCATCAATCACATTAATATGGAAACCAAATTTGTCCAAAAATGGGTTTACATACATTACAGTATAGCACGCACAACATCACACACCATGTTGTCAACCCCATATGTCAATGTATGAATGACATGACTCTCGAGAGATTTCTACATTCCGAGCAATTAGCCAGGTCTCATCCCCTACCATGGCCATCTAGCACCATTTAGGGATTGCTAGAACTTTGATAAGTTGGATAAGCTTATAGTTGTTAGGATAAGTGTATGTGGATGGTGGTATATCGTGACACAAGACCTGCACTACCTTGGTCCCCTGTGGGGTTTATCCATCCACTTATCCCTTAGGTCCATCTTTAAAACTCCACTTCTTATCTAGGAACTAGGTTGGAGGCCTATCTGAGTACCAACTCTAGTCACCATCCACCTTACATGCCTACCCGCACACAGCATAAGGCCCACACAACCTCGGCCAACAACATATGCATGCTAATGCATGTATCACCACAATAATCAACTCAAGCAAACAATCATCGTATCATATATATGTATCAACATATCAACACAATCATCAACTCAATCACAACAATCATCATATCATGTATATATGTATCAATATATCACCACAACCATCAACTCAACCACAACAATCATCATATCATATATATATGTATCAACATATCACCACGTGGCCTACTCAACACCACCTGTGGTCCAACAATCACTATCAACCCCATGCATGCCCAAATCGGCCTCTTGTATGGTCAACAAATAAGACAATGTCCAAGCAACACATACTTTTTGAAAATTCTCACACAACAAACTAGAATTACACGCTCGTTCAACGATCCATATGCTCGCTCAGCGAGTACCTTTCATAGAGAGAGCACACTCTCCCTTTCAAAGGTTCTCGCTCAGTGAGTATAAGTCTTGCTCAGCGAACTCAATTCTAGAGAACAGCTAAGTCTCAGGTAGAATTCTCGCTCAACGAACATATGTTTTGCTCAGCGAGACAATTACAACTTATCAACCAAATCCTCAACAATAATAATAAAGAAAAACCCAAAAACTAGTTTAGAAAACCATTTTAACATCCAATTATCTTAAAATATACATCTGACATCCATAGGAATCAATAAAGTCATCAACAACCAACAAAAATTATAAGTAGAGAAAATTCTGTTTTTCTCTTGCTCAATGAGCATTTCCGTCGCTAAGCAAGTGACAAACTTTGAGCAACTGAAAAATCTTTCGTTGAGCGAACATTTTTGTTGCTAAGCAAGGTATAAATCGTTGGGTGCGATTTTCGCTCGTTTTCTTTGCAAATCCAACACCAACGTCCATTTTTGACCAAATCAATTAACAACAAGCATCACAAAACATTCTTAATCACTTCTAATACCTTTCTAATTGATTATATAACAATTTAATCCACAAATCATCCACAAATCTCAAATCCCCTTTCTAAAACCCATTTTGTATCAAAATCCACATACAGAAGATTTTCACAGAAATCAACCGATTCCAAAGCATTAAATTTCCATATCAACATCCACAAACACAGAATCAACCAAGAGTAAGCTTTCCTTACCTCTAAAAATCTTCAAATTTGAATTTTTAACTTCCTTGAGAATTTATTGTCTTGAGGCAAATCTTCTAAGAACCGTTCCTTTTCGTGCCACAACCATTCAACGAAGCTTACAACTCCTTTACACCCTTACAAACTCAAGAAATCTTAGAGAGAGAATGAAGAGATGAGAGAGAATGAGAAAGGGAGAAATGAGAAAGAAAACTCCCCCCCTCTTATATACCTCGACCTCCCGGAGCTCTCACACGGACTTTGAGCTATTTGAGGATCATATCTCATCAAACCACTCCCCATAACCCCTAACTGGTCTAACTCAACTGTTTTCCCTCAAAAGCCCTAAATCACACTCTCAGCATACCCATATTGGCTCAAGCACATATCTCAAACTTCCTAAATTCAAACCTGAATTTCAAACAAAACACACAACTATCGCCACATACTACATACCACACATAACAACAATTCATTTATTTCTTTCACTCACCTAGATTGCATATCAAATTTCCACTTTTTAGTTATTAAAACACTTAATCATGCATTAGGAAAAACAGGGTGTTACAATGAAGGAGTTGGAGTTGATAGAATCATTTAGAGATTTGAACTTAGTAGTGGAAGTAAGGCCCAAGAGTATTTGTTTGGGGAAGCACAGGAAAGGGATCCTTTGTTGCAAGAAAAGTTAAGTATAAGGGAAGAAGAAAAGGAGCTTGAGTTTCAGAAACATTCCAATGGTATTGTAAGATTTGGAGAAAGAATCTATGTAGCAATGGAGGAAAATCTAAGAAAACTAATTCAGGAAGAAGCTCATAAGAGTTGATTAAGTATTCATTTGGGCACCACTAAGATGTATCAAGATTTGAAAAAGATGTTTTGGTAGCTTGGTATGAAGAAGGTTGTAGTAGAGTTTGTGGCATGTTGTCTAGTGTGTCAAAAAGTAAAGGTAGAACATCAAAAACCCTCTGGTGAGCTACAATCTTTGGACATTCCAGAATGGAAATGGGAAAGCATGTCAATGGATTTTGTGATAGGGTTGCTTAGGACTTTGTCTGGTTATGATGCTATATGGGTGGTTGTGGATAGATTGACGAAATCTGCTCATTTTCTGCCCATTAACATCAAGTTCTCTTTAGAGAAGTTAGCTCAGCTGTACATAAAAGAAGTTATCAGGTTGTACGGTGTACCTTCTAGCATAACGTCTGATAGAGACCTTCGTTTCACCTCTAGATTTTGGGAAAGTGTACAAGGAGCCTTAGGAACTATGCTTAGACTTAGCTCAGCCTATCACCCCCAGATAGATGGACAGTCTAAAAGGACTCTCCAATCCTTAGAACATCTATTGAGAGCCTGTGTCTTAGAATAGATAGGGAACTAGGATCAGTTCTTACCCTTGATAGAGTTTACCTACAATAACAGTTTCTACTCTAGTATAAGGATGGCTCTATACGAGGTTCTGTATGGGAGAAAATGTAGAACCTTATTGTGTTGATTCGAAACTGGAGAACCTTTGATCTTAGGTCTTGAGATAATTCAACAAGCTACAGGTAAGATTAAAATGATTAGGGAAAAGAAATCACAAGGTAGCTCTTAGTATCATGTGTTGTTGGATAAAAGACGCCTTAAGAGTTATTGTTATTATTATATTATTATTATGTCTCTTATTATTATTATTGTTCCTATTGTTGTTTTTATTATATTTATTTTTGTTGTTGTAGCTATTATTATTATTATTATTATTATTATTATTATTATTCTTGTGTTGTGTTGTGTTGTTGTTATTATTATTGACACCTTAGTATTAGAAATTAGTAGGAATGTTATCATAGAACCCAAAAGAGCATCTAAGGCTCAATCGAGGACTAAAGCCCACTAAGCTACATACCCACCCACATGTTATAAGAAGGGAATATGAAAGGAGAATTAAGTTTAGCCGTCACAAAATAGAAGAAGAAAGAAGTTAGGGAGAATAAAGAGGAAAGGAAGAAGGAGAGGAAGAAAAAGAGAAGGAAATAGAAACTAGAGAACCCAAGCTTTAGAACTCAACTTTGCGTCCCTAAAGGTGAGTGCTTCCCCCGTGTCTTTCCTTGTCCTTTATGTTGTGCTTGTTTATCTATTTACCTTTTCCCCCTCCTTAGGCTTAAGTTTAAGGATTTGATGCGTTTTGAGGAGATTGTGAGTGAGTGAGGAGTTTATAGATTAGATTGACCAATTATCAAGGTAGAAGAAGTGATTAAAAATTTAATTATTTATTTTGGAGCATTTAGAAACCAAAGACAATGAAAAAAATAAATTAAAATTCATATCTCAGATCTGCCCGGTGGGATTAGATAGCCGTTGGGCGACATTGTTCGAAAACTAGACTTCGTGCTGGCTTTGGGTGATGGCATTGCCCACCAGGCAGGATACGAAACCCGCCAGGTAGCCATCCTGGACCTCTGGATGGGCTCGGCCTTTACTATTCCGTTTTGGTGCCTGTGAACTCCTTTTACAGTTTTTAACTCATTGTTGCTTCTTTTTTTATGCCTTCTTCAATTTATGTCGTGTGATTGTTATTTACTTTGAGAAAACTGAGTGTGATATGAAATTGTGCCAATGTTTCATGATAAAAGCCTATGGAAAGCTGTAAGCATTGTATGTGACCATGCATTATTACATTTGAGTTATGTGATGAGGAAAGTATGTAGGAATCTACCTGGTGGAGGTTGCAATGGGTTGTCTAACCCTAGCCTTGGGGGTTATTCGGTTGGGAAAATTCCAATGGTCCATGCTGATCCCATGGAGTTAGGATGTACTGGCAAAACTGGATAACCCTGACTAGTTACCGGGGGATATCATACTAGTTGAGGGTGCAAAAGTCGAAGGCATCGGTACCGGTGACGCTTCATATGGCCGTGCATTTACTCCTAGTCTACTTTCCGACAAGTTTAAGTTGGTATCACATGTGCATGAGTAGTGATTTAGGAACATAACATGCATATGTATCCTATTGTAGTATGATATTTTGAAGTGTGCTATATTGTAACTATGTGAAATCTATGTGACCTTGTTCATGAGCGATTGATGTAATGTATACATGTGTGAAAATGTAATTGTGTCTTGTGATGAAGTGTCAAGATTATGTATATGTGCTCATGTTATACATGTATGTTATTCTTATTTGATGAGACAAAACGAGGTGTATGTCTAGTTACTAGGCAAAAGATGCGAAATAAAAGT
Organism: Spatholobus suberectus; assembly: GCA_004329165.1. Taxonomy (NCBI): domain Eukaryota; kingdom Viridiplantae; phylum Streptophyta; class Magnoliopsida; order Fabales; family Fabaceae; genus Spatholobus; species Spatholobus suberectus. The sequence goes on along the minus strand of CM014729.1, from coordinate 49,287,763 downwards.
ATGCTTGTAATTAGAATTGTGTTTGCTAGCTTAAGAATAAGGGAGAGGCTAGGCCCTAGGATAGTGTTATGAGGGTTGTAGTTGGATAATAATAATTGTGAATGAGATAGAGAAAGGGTGAATTCCCACACAGCGTAATAGAAAGGTATAAGACAAGTAAGAGAGAACAAAATGAGAGTATTAAGGTGAGCGTTAAGGGAGTGTCAAGAGTAGTTTAGAATGTTTGTGACCTTAGACTTGACCCCTAGAGGATAACTTTAAATATCAAAAGGAAGAAGAGTAAAATCTAAACATGAAGGGTTTAAATACTAGAGAAGGTTTTGGGTAAGAAAGAGTTCTTAGGTTAAGAATGAGATAGTAAACCAATATAATAGTTGTGAGAACAAGAGAGCAACTAATAAAAAGATTGAAGATTAAAAGGTATAGACCCGACCATAGGTATGGAGAATTACGCAAGACCTAGTGAGGCTTAAGCCATGAGAGATAAGTGATGAAGGTTGTTTGAGTAGAAGAGTCTAACCCAGTCGTAGAGTCCTTGGAGCACAACCCGAGACATTATGTCTCACTCCTTTAAGTTTCCTATTTTTTAGGATATAAGTGAAGACGTGTGCAAATGGAGCTTGGAGTCATGTGCAAGGAGACGTAGTCTAGTTTACATTGTTTCCTTGTATTCCTCTTTATGTTTTGTACGACACCTTCGGGTGATAGATGAGGTGTATTAGGCATGTATGGTTTTTATTTTATTATTCTTATATAAATATAATTATATTTATGAGTAGCTTCCACATATTGTTTCTATGTTTTTAAGTCTTTCTTTTTTCTTTTTAGAAATATAGGCTTAGTTACGGTAATACCCTTTAGGGTGTTACATTAGTGGTATCAAAGTAGGTTGATCTTTTCAACCTGTGTGTTATGTGTCTTCTATGTTTCTTATGTGTACTTTGAGAAATTGTTTGACATTGTTTGAGTTACACTAAGTGTTTTTGGTTGTTTGATATGCCATAAATCCCAACTACCTTGTCATGGAATATTGAGACTGGCCACCTCAATACTTCGTGCAATGTAGATGGGAAGAATGGCGAGTAAAAATTAAGTCTAAGAGTAGTTACCCTTGAATTCCGTAGTAGTAACCTCACCTAGCCAACCTAGCTTTGAGTAAGGAACCTTAGAAGGGCTAGAGAGTAGTTGAAGAATACCAACTGTAGAGACTTGGAATTCAAGATTTGTTGAAACCGAATGAGTCAACCACCATTCCTTAGGGACTATAAGCCCATTAAGTGGAGTGCTAACAAAGAGGTGTGATAGATAAGATTATCCTTTCAAGGATACCTTTAAAGTGAGAGAATTTTAGATAGTATTTTTAGAGAGGCACCTCTTAGATGGAACGAATTCATAAAAGGAACTTAGGAGTGCATAGCAAAAGCATGACAATAGGAAGAGGAAATGTTTAGGACCTCACCAACGTGAGGAACCCAAGAAAAATAAGAGACCCCAGATGTAAAAGAGTCCTAGAACAAAAGGACGTCCCAAGTGTTTGCTTAACCTAAGTGTCTTGCCAGTGTCAAGGAATGTATTGGCTCTAAGAAGGAAGAAACAGTTAACCCTATACCCTTAGCTGTAGTGGGCCTACATTTCAAGTATTAGAGAAACAAACAAGGATGACGAGCTTACCCTAGGTATGTGTTCCTTAAGTGATAGACCTTTGGTTGTTTGCATGCCTTATGGATAATATATTCCTTTTTCTTGTTGTGTAGAGGATACGAAGTTGTTTCCAAACTCCTTATCCTTCCTTAAATGCTTGTGTGTAAAGATATAGATTGTTTTAGTGCATGATTTTGCTGATTGAAGTGACGACCCTTAAATGGGAATGTTGTTGCACTTGGTGTGGTTTGTGCTAAATCAGCCAAGTTATGTTGCTTCATATTAGAACTTCCTTGATTGTTATATGTGCCTTTTTTGTTTGTTAGAACATGAGATGTATGTTTGTTTACTAAATGGTAGATGTAAATTGTAAAATGAATGTATCCCCTTACATACATTCCTACTCCCTATATATATTTCGCCTTGGTATTGTATTATATTTTGGTTAATTATAATAATAACATAACCGTCTTGATTACTTTCTTTTCTCTTTATGTCTTGTATGGATATAATTGGTCTAATATAACTAGGGAATTGAGTAATTCATATGATTTAGGGGTGAGAGGTAGGGGTGATGATATTGTATGTTGGGTTTGAGTTTAACGTCTTGGGTTTGAGGCACGATTATTCTTCTGAAGCACATTTGTGTTGATAGCCTTGAGAGTAAAGTATGAACACATGTTTACATATGTCATGACATGACTTGTAGGGATAAATGTTAATGATGTATATGTCCAATGTATGTAAAGTATGTGATGTTGTGATGTCCTCCTTAGTTGCTTCCACTTGCTTTTTATTTTTTTGTATTGTTGAGGGCTTAGTAAGGGGTAGTTGAGTGTCTTTTGTACCCCAGGAATGTGGGTTAGAGTGCAGTTGTCTTAGGATGAACGAATAACAACCTAGGTTTCGAGTAGTCTAAATCCTATGAGAAGAATGTCATCCTAGGTAAACCAATGAAGCAACAAATCTTGTGAATAGGAAACCCTTGAGTACCTCTAGAGTTTGATTGATAACGACATTTATGAATCCTAGCCCATAAATGGCCTAAGTGATGACGGATTAGAGTCACCATGTAGAGGAGACTTGTGAGCTACACCTAGTGGAGACATATAAGAACGGATTCCTAAGTATCACACCTACTAGATAAAGACCTAGAGAGAGTTACATTTAGAAGAGGCTTGACGCACTAAGAAGGAATGCCCAACCACCTTTAACATCTTTAGATAGATGCCCTGACTAAAAACTACTTCATCCTAGAGTTGCATTTAAGGATTACGCCTGGACAAAGATGAATGGATGATGGTAGGTGCCTATCTAGATAGAACCCATTTATTCACATGATTTCCTAAACTAGTTTAAGTACGAGATGAAGTCCTATAGAAAACCTTTTTATCAAGAGAATAGAAATTTCCTTAGGAAAAAGTTAAGGAAGAATCATAGACTGTTCATAATTAAAATTGTTCAAGAGGCAATTAGAGGGATGAGTTTTCAATGATCGAAAAGGATGAGTAGGTGAGCAATCATGAACATGGTCTTAGGCTTTGATTTTTGAGGACAAAAATCTTTTAAGGGAGGTGGAGTTGTAACACCCCAAATTTCAGGTACAAGAAAGAAACCACGAGGTAGCTCTTAGTATCATGTGTTATTGGATAAAAGACGCCGTAAGAGTTATTGTTATTATTATTATATTATTATATCGGTTAAATTATATTTTTGGTCCCACTATTTATTTTCAAAATTCAATTTGGTCCTACTATTTTTAAAATGTTTAATTTGGTTCCTTAATTTTTAAAACCGATACAATGTTGCCCTTTCTGTCAAATTGAAATGACGCCGTTAGGGTTTACGATTAGCGACGGTTTTAAACCGTTGCAAAGAAATCGTCGCTAATTATTGGTGGTTTAAAATCCACCACTATTTAATTTTTAATTTATTAAACTTTAAAAAATTATAAAGTTATGAAATAGTGGTGGTTAAAAAGCGCCACTAATTATCAACGGTTTTTTAGCAATGGTTTAAAACCATCGCTAATTGTAAACCCTAACGGCATCATTTCAATTTGACGGAAAAGGCAACATTGCATCGGTTTTAAAAATTAAGGGACCAAATTAAACATTTTAAAATAGTAGGACCAAATTAAATTTTGAAAATAAATAGTGGGACCAAAAATATAATTTAGCCTTATTATATCTCTTATTATTATTATTGTTCTTATTGTTGTTATTATTATATTTATTTTTGTTGTTGTAGCTACTACTACTACTACTACTACTACTACTACTATTATTACTTGTGTTGTGTTGTGTTGTTGTTATTATTATTGACACCTTAGTATTAGAAATTAGTAGGAATGTTATCATAGAATCCAAAAGAGCATCTAGGGCCCAACAGGGGACTAAAGCCCACTAAGCTACATACTCACCCACATGTTATAAGAAGGGAATATGGAAGGAGAATTAGATTTAGCCGTCACAAAATAGAAGAAGAAAGAAGTTAGGGAGAATGAAGAGGAAAGGAAGAAGGAGAGGAAGAAAAAGAGAAGGAAATAGAAACCGGAGAACCCAAGCCTTAGAACTTAGCTTTGCGTCCCTAAAGGTGAATGCTCGCCCCCTTGTCTTTCTTTGTCCTTTATGTTGTGCTTGTTTATCTACTTACCTTTTTCCTCTCCATATGCCTAAGTTTAGGGATTTGATGGGTTTTGAGGGGATTATGAGTGATTGAGGAGTTTATAGATTAGATTGACCAATTATCAAGGTAGAAGAAGTGATTAAAAATTTAATTATTTATTTTGGAGCATTTTGAAGTGATTAATTATTTTTGACCAATCCTAAAATGCTGAGTAGTTGTTGGGGTTATCAAGCTTGGTCAGGCGAATATCCTAGCTCAAGGGTACTACCCTGGCCATTGGGACCTTCACCACTCGATACCTTACCCCTAAGACCTCCGCAAGTGGGTCCCTACCTTTCATTCCTCAGCGTACCAAACTATGGCTTCCCCATCCATAACACATGCCCTCAGTGTATGGTTCACAACATCAATATATGCATATGATGTGTGAACATCCACAAGAACAATATATTTAATTATAAACATTCATACTTTTCTATAAAATTTAGCAAAATTTCCTTTATTTTGGTACATTCCATCACACCTCTCATTAGGCATGGACAATAAATCAACAGAGGGAAACCATGGCCAACATATCCATTCCACAAATTTCACTCATTTTATTAAAATTGTCATCACAATCAATTGGCCATTTATAGGTATCATTCACATGCCATCTTTCATCAATTCAATTGCATTTCATTTTTAATGCCACCATCACAGACTAAATCAATCATTCAGTCAATTCAATTCACTCAAACATATTTTCGTTGATCATTAACCATTCATGCTATTAATTGCCAATTAACAAAAAGATCTTATTTTTTGGTTCAAGAACTCACATCTCATTAACAAACCAATGCTTATTATAATTAAAAGACACTAATTAATCTACACTTGTTCTATTCCAAATTATCTTTTGATTACCAATTTGATGATTCTAATTATCTACCCATACTATAAAACACAAAGTGATAGAGGTCTCAGAGGGGCTTAGCTATCTTGTTAATTATCTTTTAGGACGTTGGTGTTTTTGTGTTCTATCCATTTCTTATCTTTTCCGCTTTTATTTTCTTCACTTTTCGGTTTCGTTCTTGAGATCCATGGTGCTGAATTTTTGGATCCACAACTGGGGATTCATCATTTGGTTATCAAAGCTAATTTGTCAGCATTAATTAGAATGAGATTCGCGATCCCATTGGGCGGCCTACACGACCCGCTGGGCGGGTGCGACTGCATTTGTGCTTCCTAGTTCATGATCACCGAGCAGCCTCCATAACCCACTGGGCGGGTGCTACCTCGATGTTGCAAATCTAGCAAATTTGTGAGTCTTCTTACATAATTCTTATATCTTGCTGTTTTTGTTTGTGTTCATTTGGTCTTATTTGAGTTGATCTCTTCTTAATTCTTCCAATTTTGTGCCAAATCTATATAGTTTTGTTCTTGGTGTTCTTCTTTTGTTCATGTGTAGATCTACATTTTGATCCATTTAATTCCATGTTAATTGATGTTTTGGTGTTAGATCTATACTTCTTGTGAGTTGTTTTACATCTAGATGCTTGATTTGAGGTGAAATTTAGTTGATTGAAGATTTAGATTGAATTTTGGAGTTTTGAATTTTGAAATTGGGGAAGAACATTCAAAGTGTTCTTCATATGTTCTTGAGTTTTTTTGGTGATAGAACACTTGTTTGATCTTAAAAATTTTGTTTAGAGGAAGTTGGGGCATTTTTGCAAATTAAAAAAGTTGAAGGTCCAACAAGAAAATATTCAAGGACCAATTAGCAAATATACAGGGGCAAAAGTGAAATACAAAAAAATTTAGGGGCCCAAGTGCAATTTTAAAAAGTTTGGGGGCCAAATTTGATAAAACCCCCAAAGTGGATCTAAAAATTCAACACCAATGAGTAATAATTCGGAACCAAAGAGTGAAGAAAATAAAAGTGGAATAGATGAGAAATGGTAAGAACAATGCCACAATCCGAGGATTGATAAGTCGAAGAGGATTCGTCACAAAGAATAGAATTCTTTGATAAGAATCAAAGGTTCTAAGCAAGAACCAAGAGGAGCAATGCTCACTCAATTAGCACAAAGCTAATCACATTCACAAATGCTAAAAGTTCTTTTACAAGATGTCCTATAGGCCTATTTATACTATCACTAACAAAAAGCTTAATCAAACTAATAAAGGCCCAAACAAACTAAAAGGCCCAATACAAATAAAACTAAAACATAAGCTAGAAACTAAAATTAGCTAAGGTACACTTGGCACTTAATTAAGCAACACTTAGGTGCATAAAAAGGTCCACAAAAAAAGCCCAACAAGGCCCAATACAAAAACAACCTAAAAGACAAATAACAAGATAGCTAAGCCCCTCCGAGACCTCTATCATCCCATCCTTCTTGGAAGAAATTCGTCTACGAATTTAGCTCCTTTATTCTTACATAGAAAAACAAAGCAAGTATTAGTTTTCAATGGAATAAAAAATCTTACATTTATGGAGACTTGAATCCCTTGAGAGGGCAAATCTCTTATTATTTGTGTGCTTATATATCCATCCTCCTGGATCAAATACAAGCACAAGGAAACCATCAAACAACACTAAAATGAAATGCATCCAAGAATAAATAAGAATGAACAAAAGGTTAGAGAAACCATGAACTACATGCCATTTTAACTCAACATGAGTTCCTCTAATTAAAAGACCATGTAATGACATCATAGGCACACGTTCATCCTTAAGCATATATGCTCTATGCCTATAGAACTCATCTTTCTCAATCTTTCCACAAACAACAACATATATGGAAGAAGTTTTATTATAACCCTGGAATTTCAAATGATATGTATCAAATAAATCACAAACATTATGCAAATTGAAAACAACTTGAATTAACACATCAAGGAAAACAAAAGGTTTAGAAACACTTTGGATCCAATTTCTCTTCTCCCAAGGGTTGGCTTGTTCCTCATGTGCATCCATCTCCTCTCCAAATTGCGTTGCCCATTGATCTTTTATGTACAATTCTTCCTTGGGCATCAAAACAAAAGAATTAATATGGTTAGATGCACAATCAAATTTACAAGAAGAATTAAGTCCAACATCCAAGTTAAAGGAAAGAGTAAGAGTTTTGCACTCCTCCTTTAAGGACTCCTCTTCACTTTCTTGCACAAGAGAAACATCACTTCCAAACAAGGGATTAGAGTATAAATCTTTGCATTCTTCCTTAGGAAGCTTTTCTTCAAGTTCTTTCACAAGAGAATCTTCATTAACAAACAAAGAGTTAGAGTAAAAACAAGAACAATCATATCTTTCTTTATCTTTTGCTCTCTCATTTTCACTCTTTTTTTAATCATTTCCTTTTCTCTCAACTCTTTTTCTCTCATTTCCTTTTCTCTATTTTTTTTTTATCTCATTTAATTCCTTTGCTAAATTCCTATAATATGGATCATTCATGAAACTCATACTAATACCTAAGTATGGGTCTTTCTTTTCATTATTTTCTCTCCCTTCACTCTTTTTGTTTTTCTCTTCTTCCTTTTGTTTTTCTTTTTCTTCTTTTCTCTCTTGCCCTCTTTTATCTCTCCATCCTCTCACTTATATCCTTATAACTTCTTTGTATTCTTTCAAATCCTTTATTATCCACCCTTCTCATGCTCTCTATTCCTTCTCCAAACTCATGATTTGCTATTCTAATTTGCTCCCCAAGGTTCAACAATTCCGCCAATAGGTAATCTCCATTTGATGAAGTCATACCTACAAGAAAAGTTAGTTTACAAATAATAGAAATATAGACCTCACCACTCAACTAAGTGTATTCACTCAAGGTTCACTCATGTTTCACTCTTTAGAGGCTTTTTCTATAATGTGCACACTTGCCTTTTTCCACTCTTGTTTCTCTTTAGCTCTTACAAAGAACCTCCAAGTTCAAACAAAGAAAGTATTCAATGTGAAATATGTCACAAATTTCAAGCTCAACTTAAGAGGCTAAGAATAGAAATACTCTAGAAAAAACCAAGGAAATTTTAAAGACAAGCAATAAAAGCTCAAATAAAATGAAAGTTTACTCAAAAGAAAGCCAAGAGAGAAAAGAAGAAGACTCAAGGACAAAGATTTAACAAACAACTAAGGATAGATGAAGAACAAATGTATTCCCCCTACCAAAATGAAGTCAAAACTGTACAGCACAAAGATAACACAAGAAGGGGGGTTGAATTGTGTTATAGCAAATTTTCACAATTCTTTTATTAACGACGTATTGTCTGAAATAAGATCAAAAAGATTTTCAAAAATGTTTTATAAGACAGACGAAAGCTGAAAGACAAACCGGAAAACATAGAATTTATATTGGTTCATCTCACCCTAGAGACTATGTCCAGTTCTTGGCAACAACCAAGTTTCACTAACTTTTTTAAGTTACAAGTATTCTTTCCATAAGCCTCTTCAGGCTCAACCCAAGTAGTCTTTCACTTGCCTCACCAAGCAAACACCCAAGTATTCTTTGAATCAAAGCCTTTTCAGGCTTCCACCAACCTCATTAAGAAAAGGTTTACGCATGAGTTACTTCACTGGGTTTAACGTCTTAACAGACGAATATATAGTGAAGTACAACAAGAATTTTACAATGTGAAAATATAAGAGCTTTTTCTTTTCTTAAAGAAGATATGAATTTTTCAGAATCAGCAACGACTATGTCAACCACATCAACTACAGCAACAACAACAACAACTTTCGAAAGAGGTCTCTTCTTCTATTTATAGGCTTCAAAAAGAAATCCGTTGAGTGCTTTGCAGAAGACGGGTTTCGTCTGATGAAGAGAGTCGTTGGAGCATTAAATGCAGCATTTAATGCCTTTCACCAACTTGTCATATGATAAGATAAAGCAGTCTGCTTATCTTTTCTCTTCTTGTACTCAATCTTGTAGCAGTTGTCATGTTCGCTTTCCTGTTCTGACATACGCATATATGTTCCTTCTTTTGCACTAACTATCTTCGAGAGTAGGTATGTAGGCTTTATACGTTTCGAGATAGCTTACGCTCTGATTGATGTGCAGATCATTTTAGAACGTTGTCATCGTCTGTAAGATTTGTTAGTTACGAAGTTTATCTAATCAAAAGATAAGACAATATACATTTAAAAAACATCAAACGATTGTATGCGAAAGAATGATCAGACGATTATGTAAGGACATATATAATTTTAACTGTTTGTTATTATCAAAATATTTGAGGGTTATAAATTCATCCTTTGTCTTAACAATCTCCCCCTTTGTGATGATGAGAAACAATTATAGTTTCTGTAAAACATTTTTCTATGAAAACGCTTTTTGATGAGTGATTTTTAATATTTTTTTAAAGCTCATTTTTTTATAAAGGTGTACTTCAATTAAGCAGATGCAATGTATATAAAGAGGTAACTGAAAGAAACTAGACGATATCATTCAACACAAAAAAATTGTACTCCCTCTAAGATTGATATCTTTATACTCCCCCTTGTCTTCTATTTTTCTCCCCCTTTTGGCACCATCAATCAGAAGATTCAGAGTCTAAAGGTGTAGATGATGAGTCGAGGTCACTTTTGAGGTGCTTGGCCAGCTTGGCTAACAAAACTTTTGCTCGTTTGCGTTTCCTGCGTTCTTTCCTAAGATCAGCTTCAAGACGCTGCACAATCTGCTTCAATTCATTGAAAGCTTGTCTGTCGTCTGAAGGTGTAGGTGCAGAGCTGGTAGCTACTTCATCACTAGGTTCCTCTACAAAACATAAGTTGAAAACATAGGATACAGGAGGACCACAGAACCAAAAGTGGTCGCAGGGTAGAGAGATTTCAAAGGTTTTAGAGGAGAAGATATAGGTTTGGGGTAGGTTTATGGATAGTTGGTTTTGGGGGTTGGATGTACAGTTGGAGGAAGACGGAGAGACTTGCGTCCAGTGACCCGTTGGACGGAGTGCAGCTTCATGGCTTAGTAGACTCTTCTCATTAGCAGACAAACTAGAGAAGTGTTTTAGTGCTTCAACATGGTCTTGCAACCTTTTGCGGTCTGTGCTTCAGAGAGTTGCTTTTCCTTTAAGTTTAGCTAGCTGTGCAGATGAAAGTGCTCTCTGTTTGATCATCAAGTGCCTTCGGGGGTTACGTCTGAACTTTGGTTCTTTTCCTTTCCCCATAGATAGATTTTGGCACAGATAGTTCTTCTGACAGCAATGCGAAAGGTGGTCCATGGCTTCATGAGAAGCCACATTCGAGTAGTCATGAATATAGGTGAGCCTAGTTCAAGGTCTGGACACCTTCGCTCACAGATTGCATGCCACAAAGAAATTTGCATCTTCTCTCGTAGGAAGTTATTCATCACTCTTCTTAACTCCTAGTCATCATCACTGATCCGCCATTTTTCAAAATCTGGACTGTCTTCTAGACGGATGGCGAGGGGGTAAGTCTTGATCATCCCATGACAGAATGGATAAATGATTTTAGGCTTGTAATGGTACGTTCTGCACATGATCAAATACTCTGAGTAGTTGTATTTCAACATGAAAGGAGAAGTGTGACAGAGAATCCCATGCTATCTCCAAACTTCATATCCAATTGGAAATATCGTTCTAGTTGAGGGTGGATAGACGAAGATTGGAGCGTCTAACAGAGTGTTATATCCTTCCTCCCAGACGTATGGTGTGATGTGCGGCTTATAAAACATGGCTGGGGTAGCTTCTTCTTCAATATCAGGAAATTTCTTAGCGTACCCATGGCGCACCAAGAGTGGCTATTCGTGGCCATTCTTCATTGATGAGAGTTGTCCACATCCTTAGATTATTTACTTCGCCCAGTTCATAATTGATTGTAGATTGAAGTACTTCTGGATCGAAGGGCTCTTGTAATTGATATTCTCTTGTTCCAGTTTGACGCGTCTTAGGCTGCTCAAAGTAGATCATTGTGCGCCTTTAGAGACGTTTAGACGAAGGTGTTTCAAAGCGATAATCTTCCAGACAAAGTTACTTCTATTTCAGGTTCTGCGAAGGAAACAAAGAGTGAAATAGCCCTTGCAGGCTAATTAATACTAGGTGCGGCTGTCAAGTCTAGAAAGACAGTTGAAGACTTGTGATAAAGAAACAGATTGTGGAACTTCCCAAAACAAAGATCTAGGTAATCTACCTCTTGAGGTAGCAGCAATGTCCTCTTGAGTCAACAGCTCTTGCTCTTCTAGCTCTATAAGTGTTGTTTGTAGTGAGTTCTCAATCACAGATTGAAGCACTACTTCCTCAATTTGTTCTTGCTCTGCCTTAGCTGGTTTCTCTTCTTCTTCTTTTCAGCCCGTTTTGATTCAGCTCAGGCTCTCCTGAGCTGCTTTTCTTCTTAAGCTTTTGTTTTTGGTACTGGAATCTTTTTGGATTTTGAGGGCTTTTTAGATGGTTGGGCAGATGGAGTGGGTTTAGTAGAGGTAGGTGGTGGAGGTGGTTGTTCTGATGGAGGGGCAGGAATGGTTGTGCTTGGAATAGGAAAAAGGGTCTTAATGGAAAGGTCATCGTCTGAGTCAAGTTGGGGAGTTGGTTTGGATCTCAGACGAATGGTTAAAGGTTTTAGTCTTTTGTGAGGTGGAGATAGTGGTATTTCAGGTTTGGTCTATTTAGGTTGAGGGTCTGGTTGTGATGGTCTTTTGATGGGTAACTTAGGTTTTTGTGGTTTGGTCTGTTTGGGTTATGGTTGAGATGGTTGGGGTTTCGTCTGTGGTGGAGGTTGAGTAGACGCAGTACCAATAGAAGGGTCAGTAGAGGATCTCACTCTGAACCCAGTTTCAACAACTTCTTTTGGTGGTTCTTCCTTGATCAATGCCAACTTTGGATGTCTAGCAACGTATCCAGAGAAGAGATGTGCAATCTTCATCTTCCTGATGATGGATACATCAATCTTAGAACCTTGTTTCATCTTCTCCAACCCAGATTCTTTTATTCCCACCAGACGGATGATTTTAGTGAAGAGCATGGCGTAGGGAATAGGATGCTTCTGCTTGCTTTGGGCACCTTCCTTCAATTTGGAGAGACAGGATCTCCAATTGTCCAGGATTAACGCAGGCAGATTGACCTTCTAACCAGTCAGCATCTTGTATATGCAGAATCTATCCTTGAAGGTTACATTGTCCTTTGAGCCTTTGCTTGGCAGAATAATGTGTAGCAAGACGTTGTGAATCAATCTGCGTATAGGCTTCATGTTTGAAGAGTATAGAAACCTATTCAGAACATCCTTGTTCTCGGTTTGAGGCCTGGGCTTTCCATACAATGCCTTGTCGACAGTTTTTGGGGTTATGACCTTTTCCCAGTCTTCAGTAAAAAGGTCACCCTCCTCTTTACAGCCAAACACTGCTGCAATGGCGTTGGTAGAGATGATGATGGCTTGATTGTCAACTGTTCTAGTGATAGTTTCGTTAACCTTAGACGCAGAGGCCCTAAAGCAGGCGTATGGTGCATGGTACCAAGAGGTTCTCTTTTGCACGAAAGCTTCCCATCCAACATTTTTGATATACATTTGCAAAGGAAATCCTTCTTTGAGCTTCTGTAAGTTGACCCATTTTCTAGCGACGAAGTCACTTTCTGCAAATCTCTCCATGGGCACCAGCTATTTTTGGGTGGCCATGAGGCTTGAGAGATTAAGGTTTGATAGAAAAGGGTTTGAGTTCAGAGAGTTTGAGAAGTTTTTAGAGAGTGTAAGTGATGAAAAGAGTGGTTATTTTGAATAAAAGAGAAGGTCGAAAGTACTGAAGAGACGTGCATTTATGATGACTTGATGTGGCAAGGGAGACGGCGCACGTTTCTTGGGTGGTTATCGAGAGTAATCATTAGGGGAAATATCAGACTAATGAATTTAAAAAAAAAACTTTTCATATTCAAAGACGATCGGGTTAGTAAGACGAAATAAGATAAGATGTAAGACGATATAGAATAAGACGAAACTTAAGAAATCAAATAAGACGATGCATGTAAGACGTTTTATTCTTGCAAAACTTTCATGTGCAAATTTTCTAAGATGAAGTCAAAATGTTCTACAAGTAAAGCTTTTGTAAAGATATCAACTCATTGATGGTCTGTATCGATGAACTTAATATCAAAGACACCTTTTTGAACATAGTCACGAATAAAATGATGTCTTATCTCTATATGCTTAGCTTTAGAATGCTGAATGGGGTTTTTAGGTAAATTGATTGCACTAGTATTATCACATAACAAAGGAATGTTATGTTCAAAGCTAGAGTAATCTTTAAGTTGATACTTTACCCATAGGAGTTGTGAGCAGCAGCTAGCGGCATATACATATTCAGCTTTAGCAATTGATAATGCAATTGAGTTCTGCTTCTTGCTAGTCTAGGATATAAGAAATGGTCCGATGAAGTAACATCCACCACTTATACTTTTTCGTTCAAGTCTATCACCTGTATAGTCTACATCATAGTATCCTACTAACCTGAAATCTTTGTTTTTCTCATAGAATAAGCTTACGTTAGGTGTACCAACAAGGTATCTAAAAATCCTCTTAACAACTTTTAAAAGAGACTCTCTAGGGTCAGATTGAAATTTGGTGCATAAACAGACGCTATGTATGGTCTACTAGTAGTTAAATAGAGAAGTGAGCCAATCATACCTCTACAGATAGTCTGGTCTACAGGTTTACCTGATTCGTCCTTTGTTATACTGACAGACGGATGCATTGGTGTGCTCATAGGTTTTGACTCATTCATCTTATATTTCTTAAGCAATTCCTTTGTGTATTTTTGCTAATGAATGTATATACCCTTCTCTTCTTGTTTAACTTGTAGGCCAAGGAAGAATTTTAATTCTCCCATCTGCTCATCTCTAATTCACTCTGCATCAAATTTGAGAAATCCTTACGTAAAGTTTCACTAGTAGCTCCAAAGATTATATCATCTACATAAATTTGAACTATAATGAAATCTTTGTTGGATTCCTTTCTAAAGAGAGTTGTATCTACTTTGCCTCTCATAAACCCATTTTCAATAAGAAAACTGCTGAGTCTGTCATACCAAGCACGAGGTGCTTGTTTAAGACCATATAGAGCCTTTTTAAGTTTAAAGACATGGTATGTGAAGTTTGGATCCTCAAAACCAGGAGGTTGTCTAACATAGACTTCTTCCTCAATGAAACCATTTTAAAAAGCACTTTTCACATCTATTTGAAAAAGCTTAATGTTTTTATGAGCGGCAAAGGCAAGCATAACTCTAATAGCTTCTAATCTAGCAACAGGAGCAAAGGTTTCAATTAAATCAATACCTTCTTGTTGATTGTAACCTTGAGCCACTAACCTTGTTTTATTTCTGATTACTTTACCCTTTTTGTCGAGCTTGTTGCGGAATACCCATCTTGTTCCAATGATGCTTTTATGTTTTGGTTTGGGAACAAGAATCCAAACATCATTTCTTGTGAATTGATGTCATTCTTCTTGCATTGCTATTACCCAGTCATCGTTTATTAGTGCTTCTTCTATCGTCTTAGGTTCAATTTCTGAGACTAAGGCACAAGACATTTGATTCTTTTGCTTCGTCTGTTCTTGTTTGATCAAACGGTTCTATTTGTAAATCTGCAAAATCTTCTTCCAAGTTTGATAGTCTCCTATCAGGAGTTAGTGTATCACTAAATTTGACATGAATGGATTCTTCTACAATAGAAGTTCTAGAGTTAAATACTCTAAATGCTTTTGACGTATCGGAATATCCAAGAAAAACACCTTTATCAACCTTAGAGTCAAATTTTCTTGGTTGATCTCTAGTGTTGAGAATATAACATTCGCATCCAAAGGAGTGAAAGTATGAAATGTTGGGTTTTCTACCTCTCCACAATTCATAAGGAGTCTTTTTAATTATTGGTCTAATCAATATTCTGTTTTGAACATAACAAGCTGTATTTATAGCTTCTGCCCACAAGTACTTAGGGATTGAATTTTCACAGAGCATGGTTCTTGCCATCTCTTGTAGACTTCTATTTTTCCTTTCAACTACCCCATTTTGTTGAGGTGTTCTCGGTGAGGAGAAGTTGTGGAAAATTCCATTCTTTTCACAGAAGGATTAAAACTCAGCATTTTCAAATTCAGTTCCATGGTCACTTGTAATTGCAGTAATACAAAAACCTTTTTCATTTGAACTCTCTTATAGAATATTTCAAACACATTAAAAGACTCGTGTTTGTGAGCTAGGAAATAAACCCATGTATATCTAGAATAGTCATCAATAATGACAAAACCATACTTTTTCCCACCAAGACTAAGAGTTTTTGTAGGTCCAAACAAATCCATATGTAGTAATTCTAATGGTCTGGAAGTGGAAACAACATCTTTTGATTCAAAAGAGGTTTTGATTTGTTTCCCTTTCTAACATGCTTCACAAAGAAGATGAGTTTTCCATGAAATCTCAGGCAATCCTTTTACTAAACTCTTTTTATATAATTTCGAAATATGTTTCAAATTGATATGCCCAAGCTGTTTATGCCAAATCCATTTTTCATCTTCTTTGGTCATTAAACATGTAACATTTTGTTTGTTCAGATCATCAAACTCAAGCTTATATAGATTATTATGTCTGTTGGCAGTAAAGAGAATGGATTCATCATTTCTTTTGACTATGCATGATTCTTTGTTGAATGATACAATAAATCCACTGTCACAAAATTGACTAATGCTAAGTAGATTGTATTTTAATCCTTCAAAACATAGGACATTATCTATAGATGGAAGAGGAGGCTTACCAACTTTACCTATACCAATGATTTTTCCTTTTCCATTTCCACCAAATGAGACTGTTCCTTCATGTGATTGGAGGTCTAGGAACATAGACCTTTCTCCCGTCATGTGACGTGAGCATCCACTGTCTAGATACCAGAATGAATCCCTCCCTTTTCCTATTAAGGATATCTGCAACAAGAATTATTTGAAATTTTGGTACCCAAATACTCTTGGGTCCTTTAGTGTTAGTCCTAATGATCTTATTTGACCGTTGTTTCCTTTTGTGTTGACATCTTTGGAATGAATGTCCAGATTTGCCACAGAAGGTTGAATAAGATTTAGAAGATGATGGTTTAGCACTTTTGTCTTCTACAAATCCAATCCCAAATTTGTCAGACAGAGATCGTTTATGTTTTAAAATCATTTGAAGTTTTGAAGATCCGTCTACAAATTGGTCAGATCATGTTTCAGACAAATGACCTCTTTCTTTAGTCTATCAACTTCAAAAATAAGCATTGCCTTTTAAGGATATAAGACTAGGCTCTTTTGCATTCTCGTCAGATCTCTCTTGAGTATCTCATTTTCTAAAATAGCTTCTTGAATTTTTTCTTTATATTTTTTATACTTAAGAGCAATCTTGTGTGAGTTAACAAGAAAAGTATCATATGACATATCTTTGTCATCAGACTCAGATTCACTGTCATCAGACTTATGCAGAAAGTTATTATAATCAAAGTTTACCTCAGACGTTACTTCCTTTGCATTTGCCATGAGACATATAGTAGCCTTTTCATCGTCTGAACTGTACTGCTATCCAAATCTTCCTAAGTGGCTAGAAGATTTTTCTTCTTATATCTTTTCTTTGAACTCCAGCCTTTCTTTAGTTTAGGGCATTCAACCTTAATATGTTTGGCTTTTTGCACTCAAAGCAGATGATCTCATTATTCTCTTCTTGAGGATGCTTTCTGTATCTAGTGTCCTTTTTAGAAGATTGCTTAAATCTGTCTTTCTTCTTGAGCATCTTCTTGAATTTTCTGGTGATGAGGGAGATCTCATCGTCTGTTGAGCAGCTGGAGTTTTCGTTTGAGCTCTCGGATTCCTTAGATTGAACCTTAAGCGCTTTGTTTCTTCCTTTCGTCTCAATTTTTTCGTTTGCTCTTCGACTTGATTCTCCAATCTTTAGAGCAACTGAGTCATTATTTTTGACTTTGTCTCTTTTGAAAAGATGCACTTCATGTACTCTTAGAGCTCCCAATAACTCATCTAAAGTTAAGGTCTTCATATCCCTTGCTTCAGCTATGGCTGTAGCTTTGGGTTCCCATACTTTGGGAAGACTGTCTAGGATTTTGAGATTGTTCTGAGCCTTAGAGAACTCAACACCAAGACTTTGAAGTCCATTTAGAATTGTTTGAAATCTTCCAAACATTTCATCAATGATCTCTGCCTCCTTCATGGTGAACATCTCATAATGTCTTTAAAGAGTTGTTGCTCTCCTGAGACGAACATCTTCCATGCCTTCATGTGTTATGCATATAGCATCCCACATTTCCTTAGTAGTTCTGCAGTTGCAAAATTTATTATATTTAGTTTTTGATAAGGCACAAGTTATATAATGTACTTAGCTTTTGCGTTTTGTTGTAACATGTTGTAGTCATCTTGATTGTATTCGTTTTCTGGCTTTGTTACAACATAATCTCCATGTATGATGATTCTCCAGATACTATAGTGAGTGGACTTGATATACATTTCCATTCTATCCTTCCAGTATGCATAATCTTCTCCATTGAAGGCTGGAGGCCTTGACAGAGAGGCTCCTTCAAGAATGAACTGTCCTTCAAGGTTTGCCATATAGATCTTTTCCTCTAAAATTGTTAAGGTGCTCAACCCTTAGAGGCTAAGCTCTAATACCAAATTGTAGAGCACAAAGATAACACAAGAAGGGGGGTTGAATTGTGTCATAGCAAATTTTTGCAATTCTTTTGTTAACGACGTATTGTTTGAAATAAGATCAAAAAGATTTTCAAAAACGTTTTATAAGATAGACGAAAGCTGAAAGAAAAACCAGAAAACACACAAAATTTATACTGGTTCATCTCACCCTAGAGACTACGTCCAGTTCTTGGCAACAACCAAGTTTCACTAACTTTTTCAAGTTACAAGTATTTTTTCTGCAAGCCTCTTCAAGCTTAACCCAAGTAGTCTTTCACTTGCCTCTCTAAGCAAACACCTAAGTAGTCTTTGAATCAAAGCCTCTTCAGGCTTCTACCAATCTCGTTAAGAAAAAGGTTTACGCGTGAGTTACCTCACTGGGTTTAACGTCTTAATAGACGAATATACAATGAAGTACAACAAGAATTTTACAATCTGAAAATATAAGAGCTTTTTCTTTTCTTAATGAAGATATGAATTTTTTAGAATCAGCAACGATTATGTCAACCACATCAACTACAGCAACAGCAACAACAACTTTCGAAAGAGGTCTATTCTTCTATTTATAGGCTTTAAAAAGAAATCTGTTGAGTGCTTTGCAGAAGACGGCCTTGTCTGATGAAGAGAGTTGTTAGAGCATTAAATGCAACATTTAATGCCTTTCACCAACGTGTCATATGATAAGATAAAGCAGTCTGCTTATCTTTTCTCTTGTACTCAATCTTGTAGCAGTTGTCATGTTCGCTTTCCTGTTCTGACATACGCATATATATTCCTTCTTTTTCACTGATTATCTTCGGGAGTAGGTATGTAGGCTTTATACGTTTCGAGATAGCTTACGCTCTGATTGATGTGCAAATCATTTTAGAACGTTGTCATCGTCTGTAAGATTTGTTAGTTACGAAGTTTATCTAATCAAAAGATAAGACGATATACATTTTAAAAACATCAAACAATTGTATGTGAATGAATGATCAGACGATTATGTAAGGATATATATAATTTTAACTGTTTGTTATTATCAAAATATTTGAGGGTTATAAATTCAACCTTTGTCTTAACAAAAACTATATAAAAGAAAATTAATATCACTATGAGAGTTGGCTCACCAAAGAGGGTAGGCTTTTTTTTTATAAATGGGCAATTTTTTTTTAACAATTTTTTTTTGCAATTTGGCCCCCTAACTTTTTGTAATTGCACTTAGGCCCTTATTTTTTTTGTATTTTCACTTTTGCCCCTGTAAAATTGCCAATTGATCCTTGAATATTTTCTTTTTTGGACCTTCAATTTTTTTATTTACAAAAATGCCCCAACTCTCTCCAAACAAAATTTTAAGATCTAACAAGTGTCTTATTACAAAAATCTCAAGAACACCTAAAAAACACTATGAGTGTTCTTCCCTAATTTCAAAATTCAAAACTCCAAATTTCAATCTAAATCCTCAATCAACTAAATTTCACCTCAAATCAAGCATCTAGATTTTAAACAACTCACAAGAAGTATATATCTAACACCAAAACATCAACTAACATGGAATCAAATGGATCAAAATGTAGATCTACACATGGACAAAAGAAGAACACCAGGAACAAAACTATATAGAATTGGCACAAAATTGGACGAATTAAGAAGAGATAAGCTCAAATAAGACTAAATGAATAAAAACAAAAATAGCAAGACACAAGAATTATGCAAGAAGACTCACAAATTTGCTGGATTTGCAACATCGACATCGCACCCGCCCAACGGGTTATGGAGGCTACCCAGCGGTCATGAACCAGGAAGCATAAATCTAATTACGAAATTGTAGATCAGAATTGGTTGTAGTGGTCGTACCCGCCCGGCGAGTCATGTAGGCCGCCCGACAGGATCGCGAATTTGATTCTAATTGATGCTGACAAATTAGCTCTGATGACCAAATGATGAAACCCCCAAGGTGGATCTAAAATTCATCACCAATGAGTAATAATTCGAAACCCAAAAGTGAAGAAAATAAAAGCGAAAAAGATAAGAAATGGATAGAATGACGCCATAATCTAAGGGTTGATAAGTCGAGGAGAATTTGTCATAAAGAATAGAATTCTTTTATAAGAATCAAAGGTTCTAAGCAAGAACCAAGATGAGCAATGCTCACTCAATTGGCACAAAGCTAATCACATTCACAAATGCCAAAAGTTCCTTTACAAGATGTTCTACAGGCCTATTTATATTATCACTAACAAAAGGCCCAATCAAACTAATAAAGGCCCAAATAAACTAAAAGGGCCAATACAAATAAAACTAAAACATAAGCTAGAAACTAAAATTAACTAAGGTCCACTTGGCACTTAATTAAGCAACACTTAGGTGCATAAAAAGGTCCACAAAAAAGGCCCAACAAGGCCCAATACAAAAACAAGCTAAAAGACAAATAATAAGATAATTAGGCCCCTCTGAGACCTCTATCAAAATTTCAAAAAAAAAATTATAATTTCTTTTTGCCCAAATTATAAAAGAAAACCTGCCCTCCTTGGTGAGCCAATTCTCATAGTGATATTATTTTTCTTTCATATAATTTTGACTTCATTTTAGAGGGGGGAATACACTAGTTCTTCCTTTTTCCTTGGTTGTTCTTTTATCTCTTTTCCTTGAGTCTTCTTCTTGTCTTACTTGGCATTCTTTTGAGTAAACTTTCATTTCTTTTTAGTTTTTATTGCTTGTCTTTAAAATTTCCTTGGTTTTGTCTAGAGTATTTCTATTCTTGGTCTCTTAAGTTGAGCTTGAAATTCGTGACATATTTCACATTGAATACTTTCTTTATTTGAACTTGGAGGTTCTTTGTAAGAGCTAAAGAGGAACAAGAGTGGAAAAAGACAAGTGTGCACATTATAGAAAAAGCCTCTAAAGAGTGAAACACGAGTGAATCTTGAGTGAAAACACTTAGTTGAGTGGTGAGGTCCTTATTTCTATTATTTGTGAACTAATTTTTCTTGTAGGTATGACTTCATCAAATGGAGATTACCTAATAGTGGAATTGTTGAAACATGTGGAGCAAATTAGAATGGTAAATCATGAGTTTGGAGAAGGAATAGAGAACATGAGAAGGGTGGATAATAAAGGATTTGAAAGAATACAAAGAAGTTATAAGGATATAAGTGAGAGGATGGAGAGACTAGGAAGGAGGAGAGATAAAAGAAGGCAAGAGAGAAAAGAAGAAAAAGACAAACAAAAGGAAGAAGAGAAAAATAAAAAGAGTGAAGGGAGAGAAAATAATTAAAAGAAAGAAAAGGAAGACCCATACTTAGGTATTGAAATGAGTTTCATGAGTGATCCATATTATAGGAATTTAGCAAATGATTAAATATGATAAAAAAAATTGAGAAAAGAGAAAAGGAAAAAGCAAAAGATAAAGAAAAATCTTTGAATGTGAAGGCTCCTTAGTTTATATTCTAACACTTTGTTTGAATGTGAAGGCTCTCTTGTGAAAGGACTTAAAGAAATGCCTCCTCAAGGTGATATGATTCGGATTGGATTCATATTGTTCTACGGATCGTCCTTGAGTTGGTTATCTTGTAACAAGAATTATTGGAATAAAAAGAAAATGAAGAAAGGTAGAAGATAAGACTTGCGCAAACAGATAAGAGAATTAATGTAAATGGCGCAGAAAAATAGTAGTAAGAGAATTAACAATACAAAATAGAAAAAGACAAGAAAATGGAAATGATATAAAATAAAGAATGCGGAATAGAAAAGAAAATGGCAGAAGGCGCCACACTCTATAGAGAGTGATAAGCCAATCAAAGATTCGCCACAAAGGTATGGAAACCTTTGATAAGAACCAAGAAGGTTCTAATCTAAGAACCAAAAAGAGGAGCCAACGCTCTACTCACACTCACAAATGAGTAAACCTCAATATTATTCAACTCTGTCAAATGAGAGGGATTACATCTTTATTTATAGAGTTTATTCTAAGAAGGCTAGCCCTACTTCTAAAGAACATAAACAAGGGCCCAAAAAAGCTTAAGGCCCAAATTGCAATTTAAATTCAATTCAAAAGCAACTTAATCT
This sequence comes from Spatholobus suberectus, assembly GCA_004329165.1. NCBI lineage: Eukaryota > Viridiplantae > Streptophyta > Magnoliopsida > Fabales > Fabaceae > Spatholobus > Spatholobus suberectus. Next base: position 49,265,826 of record CM014729.1, on the reverse strand, counting down.
AGGATTTAAACTTGGGCTCCTAATTAGCATTAAACTAGCCCATTTATTACAATTAAAATATGATCTAAAAACATTTAAATTGAATAAAATTTAGGTTGCAGGCCCATGGTTGGTGCATTATTAAGTCCCCTAGGTTAGGCCTTCTTCAACTTGAATTAAGTGCACCATCTTGGGCTATCTTCTCCCTTTTTGGGCTTGATCTTGTAGTGTGTTGATCACCTCCAAATGTTCCTTGGGTCTCTTTACTCTTCTCCTTGTAGGTGTTCCTAGCCCAATCATATGATCGTCTCCTTTAGTTTTTTTCTTCTTGGGCCCTTTTGACCCAATTGAGGGTTCTTTCCTCTTAGCTCTTTCCTTTCCTCTTGAATGCCCTTCTTGATCCTCATCACAAGGGGAATGCAAGGCCTTATATTCTAAGCCTTTGTTTGATAGTGATAGTTCTCTTGTGCAAGAAATTGAAAAAGGAACCCTCAAAGGAGGAGTGCAAAACTCTTATTCTTTCTTCTAATTTGGCTGTTGAGATCAATTGTCTTTGTTAATTTGATTGTGCATCTAACCATAAAAATTCTTTTGTTTTGATGCCTAGGGAGGAATTATACATAAAAGATCAAAGAGCAAGGCAATTCGGAGAGGAGGTGGATACACATGAGAAACAATGCAACCATGGAGAAGAGAAAATTTTAACTTGCACCAACTCTAGATCCTATGTTTTATTTGACGTGCAACAACATGCGTTAATTCTTAAGGCTTATGATTTACATGTTGCTTGTGATTTGCATGAAAATATGGTTTGCATGAACTATCTTTAGGTGGTGGAGAAAAGTCCTTAAGATTTGAGATTAATGTACATCATTTGGACTTGTATGATCATGATGAGACTTTCTCTTTGTGTGTTGTTGTTTGTGGAAAGATTGGGAATGATGAGTTTTATAAGTATGATACACTCAAGCTTAATGATAGATGGATGGTGCATATTCCTTATTCTTTTTGGATGGCTTTCACTTTATTGATGATTGATGGTTTCTTTAGGCTTGTATTTGATTCGGGAGGATGGATATATAAGCACACAAATAATAAGAGATTTTCCCTTTCAAGGGATTCAAGTCTCCATAATTGTAGGATTTTTCTTATTCATTGAAAACTAATATTTGCTTTGTTTTCATGTAGGAATAAAGGAGCTAAATTCTTGGACGAATTTCTTCCAAGAAGGAGGGAATGATAGAGGTCTCGGAGGGGCTTAGCTATCTTGTAATTGTCTTTTAGGACGTTTTGTTATTGCACCTAAGTGTTGTTTAATTAGGTGCTATGTGGACTTTAGTTATTTTAGTTTCTAGCTTATATTTTAGTTTGCTTTGTTTGGGCCTGAATTGTATTGGGCATTTTTAGTTGTTTAGGCCTTTTTATTAGTTGTAGTATAAATAGGCCTCTAGGACCACTTGTAAAAAACTTTTGATCATTGGTGAATGTGATTAGCTTTGTGCTAATTGAGTGAGCATTTCTCCTCTTGGTTCTTGCTTTGAACCTTTTAGATTCTTATCAAAGAATTCTATTCTTTGTGGCGAATCCTCCTCGACTTATCAATCTTCGGATTGTGGTGTCGTTCTTACCACTTCTCACCTATTTCGCTTTTATTTCCTTCAATTTTGGTTTAGATCTTGATACTTTTGGTGCTGAATTGTACGATCCACTTTGGGGTTTCATCATTTGGTATCTAAAACGCAAAAACCCCAATTGTGGATCTAAAAATTCAGCACCATAGATCTCAAGAACGGAACCAAAATTGAAGAAAATAAAAGCAGAATAGGTGAGAAATGGTAAGAACGACGCCAAAATCCAAATATTGATAAGTAAGGAAGATTCGCCACAAAGAATAGAATTCTTTGATAAGAATCTAAAGGTTCAAAGCAAGAACCAAGAGGAGAAATGCTCACTCAATTAGCACAAAGCTAATCACATTCACAAATGATCAAAAGTTTTTTTTTACAAGTGGTTCTAGAGGCCTATTTATACTACAACTAATAAAAAGGCACAATACAATTCATATTATGCCCAAACAAAGCAAACTAAAATATAAGCTAGAAACTAAAATAACAAAAGTCCATATAGCACCTAATTAAACAACACTTAGGTGCATACACAAGATCTACAAGAAGCCCAACAAAGCCCAATAACAAAACATCCTAAAAAACAATTAACAAGATAGCTAAGCCCCTCCAAGACCTCTATCATTCCCTCCTTCTTGGAAGAAATTCGTCCACGAATTTAGCTCCTTTATTCCTATAGGAAAACAAAGCAAATATTAGTTTTCAATGAATAAGAAAAATCTTACAATTATGGAGACTTGAATCCCTTGAAAGGACAAATCTCTTATTATTTATGTGGTTATATATCTATCCTCCTAGATCAAATAAGCCTAAAGAAACCATCAATCATCAATAAAATGAAAGCCATCCAAAAAGAAGGAGGAATATGCCCCATCCATCTATCATTAAGCTTGAGTGTATCATGCTTATAGAACTCATCATTCCCAATTATTTCACAAACAATGACACACAAAAAGAAAGTCTCATCATGATTATAGAAGTCCAAATGATGTACATTAATCTCAAATCTTAAGGACTTTGCTCCACCACCTAAAGATAGTTCACGCAAACCATGAACATTATGCATTTCATAATTTTCGTGCAAATCACAAGCAACATGTAAATCATAACCCTTAAGAATTAATAGATGTTGTTGCACATCAAATAAACCATAGGATCTAGAGTTGGTGCAAGTTAAAATTTTCTCTTCTCTATGGTTGCATTGTTCCTCATGTGCATCCACCTCCTCTCCAAATTGCCTTGCCCAGTGATCTTTTATGTATAATTCTTCCCTAGGCATTAAAACAAAAGAATTTTTGTGGTTAGATGCACAATCAAATTAACAAAGATAATTGATCTCAACATCCAAATTAGAAGAAAGAATAAGAGTTTTACACTTCTCCTTTAAGGGCTTCTCTTCAATTTCTTACATAAGAGAACTATCACTATCAAACAAAGGCTTAGAATATAAGGCCTTGCATTCCCCTTGAGGAGGCATTTCTTCAAGTCCTTTTGTAACACCTTCTTTTTCCTAATGTTTGTTTGAGTGTTTTAATAATTAAAAAGTGGAAGTTTGAGATGTAATCTAGATGATTAAAAGAAATAAATAAATTGTTGTTATGTATGGTACATAGTATATGGTGACAGTGGTGTGTTGTTTGTTTGAAATTTTGGTTTAAATTTAGGAAACTTGAGATATGTACTTGAGCTAATTTGGGTGTGTTGTGGGAATGATTTTGGGTTTTTGAGGGAAAATAATTGAGTTAAACTAGTTTTCGAGATAAGGGGAGTGGTTTGGTGAGATTTGGGCCTCAGTTGGCCAAAAGTCCGTGTGAGAGCTCCAAGAGGCCGAGTATAAAAGGAGGAGAAGAGGGAAGAGTCTCCCATTCTCCTTCTCTCTCATCTCTTCCTTTTCTCTCTATCTCTCTCTAAAACTTCTCAAGCTTGTGAGGTTGTAAAAGAGTTTTAAGCTGAGTTAAGCGTTTGTGGTGAGAAAAGGTGCGGATCTGTGGAAGATTTGGCTTAACACACTGGATTTTCAAGGAACCTAAATCTGGATTTGGAAGATTTTCGAGGTAAGGGAAGCTTACTATTGTTTGATTTCATGTTTATGGCTGTTGATATGTTGATTAAATGCTCTGGAATCGATTAATTTAGGTGAAAATCTTGTGTATGTGAGTTTTGATAAAAATGGGTTTTGGAAAAGGAAATTTTAGATTTGTGGATTAAATTGTTATATAATCAGTTAGAAACGTATTAGAAGTGATTAAAACTATTTTGAGTTCCTTGTTGTTGATTGATTTGGTCAAAAATGGATGTTGGTGTTGGATTTGCGAAGAAAAAGATCAAAAATCGCATCCAGGAATTGAGCTCTCGCTCAGTGGATGAAATGTTCGCTCAGCGATGAATTTTTTAGTCGCTGGAAGTCTGTTATTCGCTTAGCAACAGAAATGCTCGCTGAGCAAGAGAAAAATAGAGTTTTCTCTTCTTTCTTATTACTTTTGTTGGTTGATGACTTTATTGATTCTTATGAATGTCAAATGCATATTTTAAGATAATTGGATGTTCAAATGGTTTTCTAAACTAGTTTTTGGGTTTTCTTTATTATTATTGCTAAGGATTTGGTTGATAAGTTGTAAGTGTTTCACTCAGCAAAACATATGTTCGCTGAGCGAGAATTCTACCTGAGTAGGATGCTCTCTGGAATTGAGCTCGCTAAGTGAGACTTATACTCGCTGAGTGAGAACCTTTGAAAGGGAGAGTGTGCTCCTTGTATGTAAGGTACTCGCTGAGCGAGCAGATGAATCGCTGAGAGAGTGTGTGATTCTGTTTTGTTGTGTGAAAATTTGTAAGAAAGTGATAGTTGGGTCGAAGGTTGCCTAAGTAAGAACCTCCACTAGTTGTAGAGTGTTGTGATAATGAGATGTCTTACTGGTTGACCATGCAAGAGGCCGAATTGGACATGCATGGGGTTGATGATGATTGTTGTGGTTGAGTTGATGGTTGTGGTTATATGTCGATGTATATACATGATATGATGATTGTTGTGGTTGGGTTGATTATTGTGGTGATACATGCATTGGCATGCATATGTGATTGGTTGAGGTAGCTGATGATGGACCTCATGTCGTGATATAGTGAGGTAGCTGACGATGGACCTCATGTCATGGTGTTGCATTGTTATATATATATGTGTGTGTATTTATATGTTGACTCGTTGTGGCTGTGTTGATGTCGTGCTGTAAGGCATGCATTCATGCATATGTTGACGGCTGAGGTAGCTGACGATGGACCTTATGCTGTGGTGTGGGCAGGTGGTTGAGGTAGCTAATGATGAACCTCATATCGTTGTGTGGATAGGTGGTTGAGGTAGCTGACAATGTGATATGATCCTGAGAGGATTCATATTGTTTTTACGGATTGTCTTGGAGTTGATTATCTTGTAACAAGAATTTAGAATAAAAATTAAGAAGAAAAGGTAAGATGATAAATCCCGAATTAGAAAGAGGAGGAAGAAAATTGGTTGGAGGCGCACAAACAAGGAAGTTTGATAAGCCTATGAGATTGCCACAAGAATGGGTGAATTCTTGATAAGATCAAATGGTTCAAGCAAGAACCCTAGTGATGAGGATCAAGGAAGGCCTCCAAGAAGAGAAGGAAAACCTAAGGGGAAAAGCCCCTCAATTGGGCAAAAAAGACCTAAGAAGGAAAAAGCTAAAGGGAAAGATCATATGATTGGGCTAGGAATGTCTACAAGAGGAAAAGTAAAGAGACCTAAGGAGCATTTAGAGGTGATCAACATACTACAAGATCAAGCCCAAAGTGGAAGAAGATAACCCAAGATGGTGTACTTGAATCAAGTAGAAGGCTCAACCCAAGGGATTTAATAATGCACCAACCATGAGCTTGCAATCTGAATTTTATTGCATTTTATTTAAATATTTTTGGACCTATTTTAATTGTAATAAATGGGCTGATTTGATTCTAATTAGAAGCCCATTTTCTATTCCTAGTTTAGGTTTCTTTTAAGTTTAAAAAATAAATTGTAATTTGAGCTTTAAGCTTTCTTGGGCCTTTGCTTATGTTTTCTAGAATTAGGGTTAAACTCTTTAGAATAAACTCTATAAATAGAGATGTAATTCCTCTCATTTGACAGAGTTGAATAATATTGAGGTTTACTCATTTGTGAGTATGAGTAGAGCATTGGCTCCTCTTTTTGGTTCTTAGATTAGAACCTTTTGATTCTTATCAAAGGTTTCCATACCTTTGTGGCGAATCCTCACTTGGCTTATCACTTTCCTAGAGTGTGGCGCCTTCTTTTCCATTTCTTTTCTATTCCACATTATTCTATTTTACCATCTTCTTCAATTTTCTTGTCTTTTCTATTTTGTCATTTTAATTCTCTTGCTTACTTGTTATGCGCCATTTACTTAATTCTCTTATTTGTTTGCGCAAGTCTTATCTTCTACCTTTCTTCATTTTCTTTTATTCCTATAATTCTTGTTACAAGATAACCAACTCAAGGACGATCCGTAAAAACAGTATGACTCCAAATTAGGATCATATCACCTAGGAGAGAAATCCTCACAGCTGAATAATTCTATTCTTCTTTAATCCCCAATTTAGAATTGGTTTTATACATCATGAGTTTATAAAGAGACTAACTCTTAATAAAGATAAAAACTTAGAAATAAAGAGCATAACCCACAAAGCTGTCCAAGTGGTAAAATATTGTGAGAAACACCACTTGGTCCTAAGTTCTAGTCCGAGCAAGAGCAATTTATATTTATTAATATTTTTTAAACTCGCTTACTAAGCCAAAAACTATAAGAAAAACTTAAGAATTACAAAACCCAAAACCTAAGCAAATATGTCTCAAAACTAAGACCCATGTTATCATATGCAAGTATGGGAATCCTCCTCCATTTGGGCCTCTAGACATAGGATTAAAGCATTGTCCTTATGTCCCACATCCATTAGTTGTCTTGGAATGTCTTCATGAAAGTTAGCAATTAGTTGCTTAAGAGCCTCTTGAGCCTTCCTAGCTCTTCCTCTTGTCATAGGTCCCCCAAGTCCTCCAATTGCCCTGTTGTCCTTACCACTAGCTGTGCCCTCATCATAAGAGATGAGGCTTGCATAACAAAGAATAGAGTTAAAGAAAATGGCGCACAAACAAGTAAGCAAGAGAATCAAAATGATAAAATGAAAAAAAAAAAGACAAGAAAATGGAAATGATAGATAAAATAAAGAATACGAGAAGGAAAGAAAATGGTAGAAGGCGCCACACTCTATAGAGAGTGATAAGCCAAGCGAAGATTTGCCACAAAGGTATGGAAACCTTTGATAAAAACCAAGAAGGTTCTAATCTAAGAACCAAAAAGAGGAGCCAACGCTCTACTCACACTCACAATTGAGTAAACCTCAATATTATTCAACTCTACCCAAATGAGAGGGATTACATATCTATTTACAGAGTTTATTCTAAGGTGATACTCACACAAGGAGGCTAACTCTAATTATGAAGTAAAGAGGCTAACCCTTAAGCCCAAAGAATAGGCCCAATTACAAAAATAAGTGAAACAGAAAACTAAAGGTCCAGTTATACAGTGATAGCTAATCAAAGTATTCTGCCCATTGGGCTCTTCATCAACTTGGACTAATTGGATCAACTTAAGTGTTTCTCCTTCTAAATTAAACTTGAGTGATAATAAGTTGTTCAATTCTTTTTATCCAAAGTAGCTTTATTAGCCTTCTTATCTCTTATTCTTGTCATGGTTCCCAAGTCCTTATATTTCTTCTTTAAGCTTGGCCTCTGAGGTCTCCATCAACTTGGGCCTCCTAGGTTTCCATCACAATGGACCTCATGTCATTGTATGGATTTGTGGCTAAGGTAGTTGACGATGTACCTCATGTCATAGTGTGGGTAGGCATGTAAGTCTCAAGGTTGACAGCATGGTGTGTGATGTTGTGTATGCTATACTGTAACGTATGTAGACCCATTTCTTTGATATAGTAGATTTTAAATTAGTGTGTTGATGATTTGATGATATGGATTGCATATTATATGCTTGTTTTTGTTTCGTAAGCTTACCCTTGTCTTGCTGTTTGTTTTGTTGTGGTTGCCTTGTTGCCTGTTATTGTCGTGTGCTGCTGTGACTTTGATGATCATGTCTATTGGCATGGGAGCAGAGGGTAAAGCTTCAGTAGACCCAGCTTCCCACAGTTAATTGCTTGGAGGTCTCAATAGAGATGGTAGAAGGCCCGTTATGGGTGGAGCTTTTTTGGAAGCTCTTTTGATTTGTTTTCTTTTAGTTGGTTGATGTATATGTCGTATAGTTGACCAGCTATAGGGAGTTTTCTTTTGTATCCCTCTCCCTCGATATTGTATAACTTGGCCTGTATATTATATTGTTTTATATCTTATATATACATATATACTTTAGGGTATGGATGAGATTATGATTACATGTTGTGATATTTATTATTTTTGAACCTCTTAGTAATGTATGAAGTAGTAAGGAGTATTGTAGTGACAGAAGGTCATTACACCTTTCACAAGAAAGCCTTCACATTCAAACAAAGTATTAAAATATAAACAAGAATACTCATATTTTTCTTTATCTTTTGCTTTTTCCTGTTCTCTTTTCTTTATTTTTTTTATCATCTTTAATTCATTTGCTAAATTCCTATAATATGAATAACTCATAAAACTCATATCAAAATACCTAAGTATGGGTCTTCCTTTTCTTTCTTTTCATTATTTTCCCTCCCTTCACTCTTTTTGTTTTTCTCTTCTTCCTTTTGTTTGTCTTTTTCTTCTTTTCTCTCTTGCCCTCTTTTATCTCTCCTCCTTCCTTGTCTCCCCATCCTCTCACTTATATCCTTATGACTTCTTTGTATTCTTTCAAATCCTTTATTATCCACCCTTCTCATGTTCTCTATTCCTTCTCCAAACTCATGATTTGCCATTCTAATTTGCTCCCCAAGTTTCAACAATACCATCATTAGGTAATCTCCATTTGATGAAGCCATACCTACAAGAAAAGTTAGTTCACAAATAATAGAAATATGGACCTCACCACTCAACTAAGTGTTTTCACTCAAGGTTCACTCGTGTTTCACTCTTTAGAGGCTTTTTCTATAATGTGCTGATGTAGCCCCAAATGTGGATCTAAAAATTCAACACCAATGGGTAATAATTCGAAACCAAAAAGTGAAGAAAATAAAAGCGAAATAGATGAGAAATGGTAAGAATGATGTCACAATCTGAGGTTTGATAAGTTGAGGAGGATTCGCCACAAAGAATAGAATTCTTTGATAAGAATCTAAAGGTTCTAAGCAAGTACCAAGAGGAGCAATGCTCACTCAATTAGCACAAAGCTAATCACATTCACAAATGCCAATGGTTTCTTACAAGATGTCCTAAAGGCCTATTTATACTATCACTAACAAAAGGCCCAATCAAAATAATAAAGGCCCAAACAAACTAAAAGGCCCAATACAAATAAAACTAAAACATAAGCTAGAAACTAAAATTAACTAAGGTCTACTTGGCACCTAATTAAGCAACACTTAGGTGCATAAAAAGGTTCACAAAAAGCCCAACAAGGTCCAATACAAAAACAACCTAAAAGAGAAATAACAAGATGGCTAAGCCCCTCTGAGACTTCTATCATCCCTTCCTTCTTGGAAGAAATTCGTCCACGAATTTAGCTCCTTTATTCCTACATAGAAAAACAAAGCAAGTATTAGTTTTCAATGGAATAAGAAATCCTACATTTATGGAGACTAGAATCCCTTGAGAGGTCAAATCTCTTATTATTTATGTGCTTATATATCCATCCTCTCAGATCAAATACAAGCACAAGAAAACCATCAAACAACACTAAAATGAAATGCATCCAAGAAGATGAACAAAAGGTTAGAGTAATCATGTACTATATACCATTTTAAACTCTCAACATGAGTTCCTCTAATCAAAAGACCATGTATTGACATCATAGGCATACAAAATGGTTCATCCTTAAGCATATATGCTCCATGCCTATAGAACTCATTTTTCTCAATCTTTCCACAAACAACAACATATATGGAAGAAGTTTCATTATAACCATGCAATTTCAAATGATGTGTACCAAATAAATCACAAACATTATGCAAATTGAAACCATCTTGAATTAACACATCAAGGAAAACACAAGGTTTAGAAACACTTTGGATCCAATTTCTCTTCTTCCAAGGCTTGGTTTGTTGCTCATGTGCATCCATCTCCTCTCCAAATTGCCTTGCCCATTGATCTTTTATGTATAATTCGTCCTTGGGCATCAAAACAAAAGAATTAATATGGTTAGATGCAGAATGAAATTTACAAGAAGAATTAAGTCCAACATCCAAGTTAGAGAAAAGAATAAGAGTTTTGCACTCCTCCTTTAAGGACTCCTCTTCACTTTCTTGTATAAGAGAAACAACACTTCCAAACAAGGGGGTTAGAGTATAAATCTTTGCATTCTTCCTTAGGAAGCTTTTCTCCAAGTCCTTTTGCAAGAGAATCTTCATAAACAAACAAAGAGTTAGAGTAAAAACAAGAACAATCATATCTTTCGTTATCTTTTGCTCTCTTATTTTCACTCTCTTTTTTAATCATTTCCCTTCCCTCCATCTCTTTTTCTTTTACCTCTTTTCTTTCTTGTTCTATCTTCTTTCTCAACTTAATTTAATCTTCACTTGCTTCCTTAGGTGAAAGTGATGCAAGTTTGATCTTATGACCTTCATGTACAAAAGTGATCTTATTAGTCCTCCCATGGTGAGTTACATTTCTTTCAACTTGCCAAGGTCTACCTAACAAAATATGTCCAACTTCCATGGAAACTACATCACACAACACATCATCTTTATATTTTCCAATTGTAAAACTCACCAACACTTGTTGATCAACAACCAACTCTCCTTCATCACCTAGCGATTTCAAACAATAAGGTTTAGGGTGTGGGGTGGTTTTAAGGTTTAGTTTGCTAACCAACCTAGTGCTAGCCACATTAATACAACTACCCCCATCAATAATCAAATAGCACAAATTTCCCAAAACCATGCATCTAGTTTGAAATATGTTTTCCCCTTGAACCCCATCATTATCCTTACATTGAATACCCAACAACCTCCTACACATCATCATTTCCCCATCTAGAAGTTTAGTACCACATCCACTATAATTATCACTAGAGGTATTAGATAAGTTAGTAGAAGATAACTCACTAGTGACAACCTTTTGTCCCTCAAGACCATGGTTGTCTTGTTTGGACAATGTAATGCAATATGTCCTTTACCCAAGCATTTAAAACATTTAGTTGAACTACTTTTAGAAGTAGAAAGAGTATTAGGGTTAGGAACATGTTTACCACTTGGAGACTTTAAACCTTGCTTAGGTGAGGAAGATCCCTCCTTCTTGGACTTGTCCTTACCATTAGAAGAATCATAGTGATAGGTCTTCTTGTAGGAATGCTTCCTCTCAAGTTGTCTCTCCACCTTGTTGGCATGGTGCACTAGGTCCTCCAAGCACTCATAGTGTTGCAACTTCACTTGGATGTCTCTATTAAGCCCATATAAGAACCTTGCCATGGTGGTTTCACCCTTCTCTTGCACATTGGCTTTCATCATAGCCATTTTCATCTCTTCGTAATACTTATCAACACTCTTGTTTCCTTGAGTAAGTCTTTGTAGCTTGTCTTGAAGGTCTCTCTCATGAAGAGATGGCACAAATCTACTTCTCAACAACATTTTCATGTCTTGTCAAGTATAGATCATTGGTCTCCTTCCCCAATCAATGTCTTTTTTCATTTGATTCCACCATGCTAATGCATATCCTTCAAATTCCAATGAAACTAATCTAATCTTCTTTTCATTACTATAATCAAAGCATGCAAAGGCTTGCTCTACTTTCATTTTCGATTCAAGATAAACCTTCGAATCACAACTACCTTAAAAATTTGGAATTTTCTCCTTCACACCCTCCATACCTATAAGAAAAGGCTAGTATAAATAATAGAAAAATTGGACCTTACCACTCAACTAAGTGTTGACACTCAAAGTTCACTCGTATTTCTCTCTTTAGAGGCTTTTTCTATAATGTGCACACTTGCCTTTTTTTCACTCATATTCCTTTTTAGCTCTTACAAAGAACCTCCAAGTTTAAATAAAGAAAATATTCAATGTAAAATATGTCACGAATTTCAAGCTCAACTTAAGAAACCAAGAATAGAAATACTCTAGACAAAACCAAGGACATTTTAAAGGCAAGCAATTAAAGCTCAAATAAAATGAAAGTTTACTCAAAAGAAAGCCAAGCAAGACAAGAAGACTTAAGGACAAAGATTTAACAAACTAAGGATAGATGAAGAACAAGTACATTCCCCTCACCAAAATAAGGACAAAAGTATATGAAAGAAAAAGAATATCACTATGAGAGTTGGCTCACCAAAGAGGGCAGGTTTTCTTTTATAATTTGAACAATTTTTTTTATTTTTATTTTTGGCAATTTGGCCCCCAAACTTTTTATAATCTCGGGCCCCTATTTTTTTTGTATTTTCACTTTTACCCCTGTATATTAGCTAATTAGTCCTTGAATATTTTCTTTTTTGGACCTTCAACTTTTTTAATTTGCAAAAACTCCCCAACTCTCTCCAAACAAAATTTTTAAGATCAAACAAGTGTTCTACCACCAAAAACTCAAGCACTTATGAAGAACACTTTGAATGTTCTTCCCCAATTTCAAAATTCAAAACTCCAAAATTCAATATAAATCTCCAATTAACTAAATTTCGCCTCAAATCAAGCATCTAGATATAAAACAACTCACAAGAAGTATAGATCTAACACCAAAACATCAACTAACATGGAATCAAATAGATCAAAATGTAGATCTACACATGAACAAAAGAAGAACACCAAGAACAAAACTATATAGAATTGGCACAAAATTGGACGAATTAAGAAGAGATCAACTCAAATAAGGCTAAATGAACACAAACAAAAGTAGCCAGACACAAGAATTATGCAAGAAGACTCACAAATTTGTTAGATTTGCAACATCGACGTCACACCCACCCAGCGAGTTATAGAGGCTGCCCGATGGTCATGAACTAGGAAGCACAAATGCAGTCGCACCCGCCCAGCGGGTCATGTAGGCTACCCAAATCTGATTCTAATTGATGTTGACAAATTAGCTCTGATAACCAAATGATGAACCCCCAAAGTGGATATTACAATTCAGCACAAGAGTAACAAAATCGGAACCAAAATTAGAAGGAAAGAAAAAGTGGAATAGATGAGAAATGGTAGGAACAACACCACAATCCAAAAATTGATAAGTCAAGGAGGATTCGTCACAAAGAATAGAATTCTTTGATAAGATTCTAAAAGGTTCAAAGCAAGAACCAAGAGGAGCAATGCTCACTCAATTAGCACAAAACTAATCACATTCACAAATGATCAAAAGTTTCTACAAAGTGGTCTTAGAGGCCTATTTGTACTACAACTAATAAAAAGGCCCAATACAATTCATAGTAGCCCAAACCCAAACAAAGCAAACTAAAACATTAGCTAGCAAATAACTAAAGTCCACATAGCACCTAATTAAACAACACTTAGGTGTATACACAAGATCTACAAGAAGCCCAACAAGGCCCAATAACAAAACGTCCTAAAAGACAATTAACAAGATAGCTAAGTCCCTCCGAGACCTCTATCACAAAGCTAAGCTTTAGGAATATCAATTACATCATAGGCAAATTTTGTTTTCTATACTATTGTGATAACTTGTTTTTGTTGATTGTTTTGGCATAGCAAATGAATTTTTCTTCCAACCATCTTTTGCAGTCTTAACCTTCAATATGTCTAGTTTCTTGATATATTTTTTTTCCAATTTTTATAAAATTATTTCAAGGTCCAATTGATCACTTTTTTCGTGGCTAGTTGTTGTCAAAATTTGACAGAACAGCAATCAATCAAAAAATTTGCCAAATATTCATCACATGGAATTAGATTACGAAATTTTATAGGAATATTCTTAGGGGTGGAAATGGGCTAGGTCAAGCCAAGCCTTGCCTAAGCCTAGCTTGGCCTACTTTATAATTCTACAGCCCAAGCCTAGGCCCGTTACCTATTATAGGCCTTTTTTCTAGGCCTGGGTTGGCCTTTGTATTAGCCTGGCCTGGCCCATTAGCCTATTTAAAGGTCAAAAAATAAACTGATATGAGCTGTCTACAAAATAATATGATATCTCTTGAAGAAACAAAACCTGAGACAGGAAGATAAAAACGCATACAATAAAACATTTACGACTTCAAATATTTACTTGTTACATTTTATAATTCACAGGTTATTTATTTTAATATAAATAAAAAACCATTATATTCATTTAAACTTGTAAATCCTGAAATTATTATATTTCTTTATATTCCTACACGTACATATAGAGTAATCATGTCAATCACCGCATTTAGGCAAATCATTTTATAGTCATCATTTGAATATAGCATAATCACTAATCAACATCACTTTAATACATTAAATCATTAATAATAAAAGCAATTCAGGTTTTAAACGTGTAAATCTTTTCACTGAGCATAAAATTCTCATTCAAATATCCCTAAATAAACTATAGCTAAACACCGTATTAACCATTACATGAAATAAAATTCATACTTCTTCAAGAATTCAAAGAAAGCAAAAGCTCCAAGAGCTCAAATAAAATTCGTACACCTCAATTGATTTGCAATTGCAAATCTGCAATAAAGCAAGGGATAATTTATTCCTTATGCTAAAACAAAATTATTCCCCTTTACAAAAACAGACCCTCTAAACCAGTGGCATCAATTCTGAAACAAGATCATGTGATTAAATGAAAACAAGTCACATGGAGCACAATTCACGAATTCTGCCATTTTAGTCAGACAAGCCTAACAGCACCAGGGGATATTCCAACATGCAACCTTGGCAATTGGTCAAAGAAGCAGATACACACACACTAGATAGTGATTTGTGAGGTAGATTTAATAGAATATATCATTTTTCCAACATTTGCAACCAAGCCCAGCTCAGAGGAAAATTCCTACATCACATGCCACACTAAAAATAAATTTGGGTTATACCTTGCCAAAATTCACACAAGCAAACATAAAATCATCCTTAAAACCTTGATCCTTAAAGGGCCCCCCAAAGAGAATGAATCACACAGACCTATAGCTTCTAATTATGAGTGAGCTGTGAGTTCCATACTTGTAGTTCTGTAATCCTCTTAATTTGTGCTTGGTGACTTGCCTCAAATATTAGAAGTGCTGCAATCAATGCATTAAACTGCATATATAAAGCCAGCTATTGGATACCACAGATATATGGGTTTAAAGATTACTAATGTTCAACATATGAATATAAAGTTTGCCAATGTTCAACAGAAATGCTATTGATTAGACTTAAACAAACACAACCAAATTGAAACTACCAAAGACATCCGATAATAGGTTTAATAATAAACACAATTAGATTGTAATAGGCTCAATAACAAATACACATATATCAGTTATGAAACTAACACTTTAGTTCTAATAACAAAGTATGAAGACAATAACAAGCTAACAACTAAGACACATTAAGTAGCAAAAGATATCAAATCTTCAAGGTAATCTCTTCATCTTGTTCCTCCACCTGCAAAATAAGAAAATAATTTTTGTTAAGGGATTGAAAAATACTTCAAAAATAATTGTTTATAAAAATAAGAAAAAATATGCCAAAATAAAAGAGGTTTTAACCTTTGATTTTCTCTTCAAATTATACTTATGGTGAAGCCAATCCCACCACAAATGAGTGCTTCAATTGATGCTTCGTTCAATTTAGAATGGAATTCATCAATGATTCTACCTCCAGCACTTTAATGCCACAGTTGAGATAGGAATGGCAAGTATATCAGTAGCCATCTTTGACAGAATCTTATATCTCAAGCTGTTATTTCTCCACCATTGCAAGGCACAAAAGGAACTATGATCTCCATCAGGAACATGGACATTTTCATCAAGATAAGCTTGCAATTTAGATTTCATTGGAGGAACAGCTTCCTTCTCATGAACAATACACATGATTTGGTCAAATCCAGTGAAGATCAAAGATTAAGGTTGCCTGGAATATGATGAAGTATTGCCACTGATAATTACTTTTGAAGATGACTCTTCCAACCTAATGGACACATACTCATCATACAATTCTTCCAATGTATTTCTCACCTTCTTTATATTTTCTTTAGCAACTTCTTCAGGTTTATATACCATAGGAAAACATATATCAACCATGTGAAATTTGCACCTATGGTCCAAAACACTAGCAATAGCCATTAACATATTACACTCCCCCCAATATTTGTCAAACTTTTTTTTCATTGGAACTGCCATTTCTCTCATAAAGAAGTCTATATCTTCTATTGCATAATCAATTACTTGTTTCACCCTCCAAACTTCAGCAAGATACAAATTAGCAGTGGGATATTCACTACCTGAGATTACATGAGTGGCTAGATTGAAAACTTCTAGAAGCTAACAAACTTTCTCAACTTTATCCCAATCTTCAAGTGAAGGAGCAAATTCATAGTGTGGCTCTTTATCCTTGTAAGCTGAAAATGAAACCTTAAACTTCAAAGCTGTTGACAACATCTAAAATATGGAATTCCATCTTGTTGGGCAATCAATTATAAGTTTTTGATCCTTCAATCCCTTTTGTTCAACAACATCACAAAAAGCCTTTAACCTTGCATCATTGTGATTGATATACTTCACACTTTCACGAATATTGTAAATAACATCCTTAATCTTACCAACACCATCTTGCACTAATAGATTTAGTATGTGTGCACAGCATCGAACATGGAGCAAAGCACCATTAAGGAATAACTTACTATTTAATGACAAGTTATCCTTTAGATTTCTTAGGTATGAATCATTATAGGAAGCATTATCAACCGAAACTGAGAAAATTCTGTTTTCAATTCCCCAAGCTTTCAAACACTTAAAAATTGCATCCGCCACGTCAATTCCACACCTTGGAGCTAGAACTTTCACAAAACTCAAGACGCTCTTTTGAAGATTCCACCTAGTATCAATGAAATGGCCTGTGATAACCATATACTCTACAACTTGATGGCTAGATTGCCATATATCCGTGGTTAAACTAATTTTGTTGACACTTTTCAATAAAGACTTCAGCTTTTTCTTCTCCGCCTCATATATTGCAATACAATCATTTCTTGCTATTTTGCAACCAACTTTTTGGAAATCAAAATTTGCAAATTGAAAGGCCCACATCCAAACCTGATCCTCAACCACACTAAAAGGGAGTTCATGTACCATGATAGTAGTAACAATTATTTTTCTCATCTTCTCATTAGAAAATCTAGAACCAGGATGTAGAAATGGGTTACCTCCATTAGAAGGTTGAAATGGAATGGGAGGTTGTTTATTTTCAGTAGCAATTTTCAACCTCTTTTGCAAGTAATATCAGCATGTCTCCTTAAATGGCTAGTGCTAAACTCCTTCCTACCTGTAGAAAATTTTTCTTTGCAATATTTGCACATAGCTTTCCTTGTCCCTCCACCAAGTTCAATTTCATCAAAATCATGCCAAATAGCAAATGTTTTTTGTCTCTTCTTAATGACTAAATTATCATTAGCTTGATCTTTGCTTCTTTCATTCTTAGGCCTGTTATTTTCTAATAGACTTGAATCTGTTGGAACATGCTCGGTGACCTCATTTGTATGATTAGGAGTCGGTGAAATTACTTCATTGCTGTCAATTGGAGAGGACATTTTGTTGACCTATTAACAATGATAAAAACACAGCAAGAGTACTTAAGTAATGGTTTAAGAACCAACAAGAATGTATGCAAGCACAATTAATAATAATCAAATAATGATTTAAGAACCAACAAGAATGTAATTAAAAAGCTGCTAAGCATATTTTCACCAAACCGCACACCCTGTAGAAGTAGAAGCATATCCTCATATCTCATACAGTCATATATAATATTGGATTTAGGAATTAGGGGATAAAACACATAATGACATAATAGAAACACCCCTACATCCATAAAAAATAGCATATTTAAATAAAAAAATATCAACCTAGTCTCATATAACATATTAGAAATAAAATGAAAATAGGGAAAATAATAAACTTAGAAAATGCATTGGATCAGTTCGGTGCAGAAGACAATGACGGCACACTCTTCGCGACTTTTGCGAAGTCCGTCGAAGAAATTCCCTACAACATTTTCGTAATCCAGATCAGCAAGCTTCTCCCACCGACCATAGCGAAGGTCCCTATGCCCACACCCAACAGATAGAACTAGCGTTATGTCCAAACACGGGTGCAAAGTCTTCGAGGACACGCTTTTTGCCTCCGCTGACGTGCTTTCCACCTACATTGACAACCTCAACGGTAGGCTGACTGTTTTTTTCCCCATCGACAATGTGTAATAGAGCGAAAATAAGGAAAATAATAAACTATGAACGAACTTGATGGTTAAAACTTGATGAGTTGAAGTAGCTATAGTAGAGTGAAGACGAAGAGTAACGCGTCAAGTACAAAGGTAGCACCACAGCAGTAGCAGAGCGAGCAACCGTCCTCCGTCAACCAAATGCAAAGTCAAGCAGACCATGTGACTGAGTGAGCAATGGCACAGCGTAGGCGTAATCGCGTAGGGTTTCTAATTCTATTTTAGTGTGTTAGAGACTAAGAGGTTAAAATAATAAAGCCTGATGTGGTTAAAAAGACATGAAAAAGGCACGATAAAGAATTTTAATTAAAAGAACTAATCTTTTTGTTTTGTTTCTTACTTTAATCGGTTTTTCCATTGGTGGGGAACTGGGGATTAAGTTAAAATAATTATAATATTATACATTATTATACATTATATTAATATTAATATTTTTGATAAACAGGCTGGCCTGTTAGGCTTAATGGGCTTTTTTAATATAGCCTATGGCTTGGCCTATTTAACTAAAAAGGCTTTTTAAAAAGCCCAAGCCTAGCCTATTTGCTAAACAAGCCAGGCCAGGCTAGGCCTTAAATGGGCCAGGCTATAGGCCCCCCACAGTTGGCCTAGTCTACTTCCACCCCTAGATATTCTAGACATATAGAGGCATCTCTCTACCAAAAATCATGCAAAAATTCCAACCACACAGGAGGTTATACACGAAAAACAGAGGTTGTTCTACTGTAGTAAAAATTCAGCAATTTGTAATTTAATCTTTAAACATTGTAATCAAGCAATTGACATATATTTCAAGCAATTCCATTTTCAAGAACGTTATACAAGGCCCAACTAAGCTCTATGTGGCCAATCATACAAGCACGTCACAATTAAAATCCTGAAGAATCGTACAAATGAAATTGACAACACACAATTCATCAAAACCACCATTTAGGCCATTATCATTCGTGAAATCAAATTAATCTAGTCTCTACCCCCTTATCCATTGATGATCGTGGCTGCCATGAGAGGAGGAGGAGAGGGTTTTGCTCATCCATGTTCTAATCAAGCTCCAACGGGTCTAATATCGCCTTTCCTACCATTTCTACCCGCAAAGTCAAAGATCTCACCGATTAATTTTACAAAACAACATTGAATAAGAGAATGAATATTAACCAAAATTTGAATTAGGTGGAGAAGAGGAAAATTACCATAGGGCTTTTAAATCCCATGAGGAAGAAGTGCTAAATCCTTAATTGGATTGGAAATTGGAGGCTTGGATTGGTGTGAATTGCAAAATTTGATAAAGAGGGCTAGGGATCAAAGAGACAGGGGCATGTGATTGTAAAGAGAAAAGGGAGAGATTGAGCTTCTTGCACCACCCATGGAGTCTCCTTAGTCTTAAAAGGAAGAGAGAAAGCTTGGTTGGTAGAGAAACTTGAGAGATTTTGAGAGAAATGGAGAGGTTTGTTGAGGAAGAAGAGAAAAGAATAAGACCTTGTGGGAGAGAAGTGGTGGTCACGGTTGTAGTTAGCTAAGGAGGAGAAAAATATAATTCTTGGACCACTAATTGTCGACGTGTTTTACTAAAATGTCTGGTGTTCATTTTAATTTCGACTCAACGAGCTTATAGGGAGTTGGAATTAATGACATTAGACTTAATCTAGTTCCTCTCTAGTCACACATCTGAGGTATCTTTGCAAACAAAGCTAAAAATAAATGATTTATTTTATAAGTCATTTTATGCGTTATTTATGAACTTATTTTTAGAAAACTACTACACAGGTTTCAGTTTGAGTTCTCCTTATTTAGGTAATGTCTAAACACACTAAGGAACCTCTTATGATTTTTCTATAATTTTTAAAACTCATTTAGTCTTCCTAACTGTGCTCTATAAGTACCTGTAAACACTTTTACTCATATATACTAAATTATAAAACTTCTCGAAAAATTTCTAAAAATTCATGATAATTTTCTAATCATTTTTCTAAGCTTAAAAATTATTTTACTTAAATTTTTTGAGCATTCTATGATTTATCTCTTAATTATCTTTCTTTATTCTAATTTATTAATTGCAATAAATCCAATTTTATTTATAAAATTACCAAAAATTATTTTTATTTCTTAGATACCTTTCTAATATTATTCTAAGGCTAGAATATATTTTTCTCAAGTTTAGAAATGTCTTTGCTAATTATTTAAGCCTTTCTATGTAATTTCAATCATTATTAAATCTAGATATTATTTATTCATTGGAGCTAAATCAAACCTTTCAAAATTTATAAATATCTATCTATACTTTTGATTAATATCACAAGACAATTAAACAATTGAAAATTGTTAGATAATTATTTAAGTAATATTTTGAGGATGTTACACCTTGGGCGATGGCTGAATTGTATTAGGTGTGTATGTACTTTTTTTATTCCTCTTGTATAAAACTCTATTTATATTTATGAGTAGCTTCTGCACAATGTTTTTATGTTTTAAAGTTTTCACGTTTATAGAAATTTAGGCGTAGTTACAGTAACACCCTTTAGGGACTATTCCTACTTATACCAATTCTATGTTATCTAACTTAAGCCTCACGTTCCCACTTGATACTTATTCTGACAACTACTACTCAATCATGTTATCATTGTGACATTGTGTTTTTCTAATGTATGATTTATTGTTTTAGTAAACAAAAAATGGAAATATGATATGTGATCTTGGTGATTAAAATGAATAAATAAGTTGTTGTATGAGTGTTGTTTTGTGTTGGTTTTTCTGAAAATTCCTGTCTGAATTTAGGGAACTTGAGAAAAGGTGCTTAAGCCAAATTGAGAGTGTTGTTGGTGTTTGTCTAGATTGTTGAGGGAAAACAATTGAGTGGAACCAATTGTGAGTCTTGGGGAGCGTTTAAATGGGTCATGGGCTCTAATGGGCCCAAAGCCCTTTTGAGGCCTAGGGAGGCTAAAAATGGGGTCAAGCCCCTATTCTCCTACCCATTCTCTCATTTCTCATTTCTCATTCTCTTCTCTCCCTCATCTCTCTAACTCTCTCAAACCCACTAAGTTGGAGACAAGATTCGTGGCCATTTCATTTCTCTTAGTAAGGAGCAGTGATTGCTCTGGGGATTTGGCTCAAGAGTTTCTCATCTCTTATGTTTTCTCCTTCCCCAAATTTCAGATTGGAACTCCTAGAGGTAAGGGAAGCTTACATTTGTTGAAAAGTTGTTGTATGAACATAGTTGTATGATAATGTGACCTTGATTTGTGCTGAAAACAGAATTGGAATGAGTTATGTTGAGATATTGTGTGGAAATGGGTTTCCTTCGAATTTTAATGATTTCTATAGAAATGACGTATGGATTGTTGAATGCATTGAGTATGTTGTTGTGGGCTATTGTGTGATCGTGTTCGACCTCTGTGGGATTGAGCGAGAGTGCCGCTGAGACTAATGTGAGATTGTCGGGTTGAGAGTTCGTTGAGCGAGTGTTCTTGAGTGGTAAAAATGGCTGTGGTATAAGAGGGATTAGCTAAGCGAAATGTTATTCGCTGGGCGAGTGTTCATAGAAATCTGGAAATTTTCCAAATGAAAGCTCACTAAGCGAGTGTGTGGCTCACTGAGCGAGTATCGGCATTCCAGAATGCCTAGGAGCAATCTGCTAAGTGAATACTTGGCTCGTTGGGCGAATTAGTAGCCCTAGAGAGTAGTGCTCTCTGTTGCAAGAGGTTCGCTGAGCGAACAACATGTTCGTTGAGCAAGGAGTGATGCAAGTGCTGGCTGTTCTCTGAAATGGCTATTCGCTGCACGAGTAGGTGACTCATGTAACACCCCAAATTTCAGGTACTAGAAATAAACCACGAGGTAGGTCTTAGTAGGACCTTTCCTATGTGTTATTAGACAAAAGATGCCTTAAGAGATATTATTATTATATCTCTTATTATTAATGTTCCTATTATTATTAATATTATATTTATTGTTGTTGTTACTATTATTATTATTATTAATTATGTGCTATGGTTTGTTATTATATTATTATTATTGTTATTATTAGCAATATTGTTATTGACACTTTAGTATTAGAAATTAGTAAGAATGTTATCATAGAACCTAAAAGAGCATCTAGGGCCTAATAGGGGACAAAAGCCCACTGAGCTACATACCCACCCACATGTTATAAGAAGGGAACAAGGAAGGAGAATTAGGTTTAGCTGTCACAAAATAGAAGAAGAAAGAAGATAGAGAGAATGAGGAGAAAAAGAAGAAGAAAAGGAAGAGAAACCGGAGAACCCAAACCCTATAACTCAACTTTGCATGTCCCTAAAGGTGAGTGCTCTCTCTCATTAAAAATGTGTTTGAGCCTTGCCTACTAAATTGTATTTTGGAACTTAGATTTAAGTGTTGTCTCTAAAAGAGCAGTGTTTGAGTATAAATATCATTGGTTGATTGCAATATCATGATGGAAAGTGCCCAAAAATAGAGAAAATTTTGCTGGATTTTTATGAGAATTGTAACCCTTGAGTATGAGTGTCTAGGTTGAGATAGTGACATAGTCAATTAACTACTTTTACTATACTAATCTAATTGACTTTTTTCTTTTTAGGCAGGTTATCCTTTAATCGTGTTTAGGGAGTTGGGTGTTACGGTTGTTAAAAAGCTAAAATAGGATCACATTAAGGTATGTTTTGCTTTGCTTGTTTTAAGTATTGTTTGTGAATATATATTTTGTGTTCTCACTGAATTATTTATGTTAACATGCTCAATGATATGCACCTTGGATTGTTTAGAAATGCTAATGTTAATGTGCTGAATGAATGAAAATTTGAAATTTGTTGTGGATTGAATTATTTGATAGGTTAATTAAGCTTTGATATTATGATTTAAAATGATGTAAACAAGTATTTGGGAAAGTACCAGAATACAGAGGAAACTCTGCCAAAATTTTTGTAGGAATTGTATGCTTTAGCTTGTGTGTTTGTGTTGTTTATCATTCAATTTATGCATTATGAGTGAACCTTAGTTTCTTGTTTGAGATTCAATACAATGATTAAAGTACTAATTGTTGTATTGAATCTTGAATTGTCTGGTTGGACAGTTTAGAAACATCAATTTTTTTACACTTAATTAATACATAGTGGTTAAGCCTCATCTTAAATTTGATTAAATTTTGGTTTAGTGCATTTCATGTTGTGTCTCTGGGTGCATACTTGATTGTGGTGAACTTGATGTCACCACTTTCATTTCATGTACTTGGAGACCAATGTGAAATGCTGTTGAAATTTTGTCAAATTTAACATATGAGACTAAACTTTTATGTATTAATCAAGTTTAAAAAAGTTTCTTTCTGAATGGGATAGGGCCACACCTTGTATAAAAAAGTGAGATTTACATGCATTAAGATATGGTTTGTGGATCATAGAAGGAAGTTATGGATCGTAGTTGGATTAATTCTAGACGCACAAATGATGAGTATGAGAATGGAGTGGAAGAGTTTATCCAATTTGCTTAAAGAAATCTTCCTGATAGTGGTGGGTTCTTTTATTGTCCTTGTGTTAATTGTTTGACTGAGAGACGACTACAACTTGAGCAAATATAGGAGCATCTTCTTTGTGATGGGTTTTGCAAGAGTTATACAACATGGACATGGCATGGTGAATTGTTAGACATGATGAGTGTGTCTCAAACAGAACAAGTTGATGTACTTATGGACAATTGACTAGTGGACATGATTCGTGATATTGGACCGGAGTCTTTTTAATGAGCTCATGTGTATGACACTTAGTGCAGTGACGCGAATAAGCCTCTATATCCAAGGTGCACTAAATTCACACGGTTGTTAGCGGTGTTAAGATTGGTGAATGTGAAGGCAAGAAATGGGTGGAGTGAGAAAAGTTTCACTGAATTGCTTGAGTTGTTGATTGAAATGTGTAACACCCTACGGGGTATTACCATAACTAGGTCTAAATATCTAAGAACAAAAAAAGAAAGACTTAAAAACATAGAAACAACATGTTGAAGAGACTCATAAATATAATTATATTCATATAAGAATAATACAACAAAATACCATACATGCCTAATACACCTCATCTATCACCCGAAGGTGTCGTACAAAACATAAAGAGGAATACAAGGAAACAATATAAACTAGACTACGTCTTCTTGCACGTGACTCCAAGCTCCATCTGTACACATCTTCACATGTATCTTGAAAAAGGGAAAACTTAAAAGAGTGAGACATAATGTCTCAGTGAGTGCTCTAAGGACTCTACGATTGGGTTAGACTCTTCTACTCATACAATCTTCATCATTTATCTCTCATGGCTTTAGCCTCATTAGGTCTCTCATAATTCTCCATACCTATGATCTAGTCTATACCTTTTAATCTTCAATACTTCCTGTGTTAACTACTCTCTCATTCTCCCAACTATTATATTAGTTTACTATCTCATTCTCAACCTATGAACTCTTTCTTACCCAAAACCCTCTCTAGTATTTAAACCCTTCATGTTTAGATTTTATTTTTCTTTCTTTTGATATTTAAAGTTATCCTCTAGGAGTTAAGTTTAAGGTCACAGACATTCTAAAATACTCTTGACACTCCATTAACACTTACATTGATACTCTCATTTGTTTCTCTATTTCTAGTCTTATACCTTTCTATTATGCCGTAGGGGAATTCACCCTTTCTCTATCTCTTCACAACTATTATTATCCAACTATAACCCTCGCAACACTATCCTAGGGTCTAGCCTCTCACATATCCATAAGGTAGTAAGATAATCCTAATTACAAGCATACATTTATTTCACATCCTTTGTCTAGTAACTTGGCATACACCACATTTTGTTTTATGAATCAGGAACAACAGACGTGCATAATATGATCGCATATCCATAACTTTGACTTTCATCATGAGAAACAATTACATTTTCATATGTGTACACACTACATCAATCACTCATGAAGAAGGTTAGACAGACTTCGCATAGTTACAACATAGCACATTTCGCCATATCACACCATAACAAGATGCATATGCATGCTATGTTCCTAAACCACTACTCATGCACATGTGATACCAACCTAAACTTTTTGGAAAGTAGACTAGGAGTAAATGCAAGTCATAAGAAGCGTCATTGATACCGATGCCTTCAGCTTTGCACCCTCAACTAGCATGATATCCCTCGGTGACTAGTCAGGGTTATCCAGTTTTGCCAGTACACCCCAGCTCCATGGGATCAGCATAGACCATTGGAGTTTTCCCAACCAGATAACCCCCAAGGTTAGGGTTAGACAACCCATCATGACCTCTACCAGCTAGATTCCTACATACTTTTCTCATCACATAACTCAAATGTTATGATACATAGTCATATACAATGCTTGCAACTTTTCATAGGTTTTTATCATGAAACATTGACATAAGTTCATATCACACTTAGTTTTCTCAAGGTGAATAACTATCATAAGTATAAACTTAACAAGGCATAAGAAAAGAAGCAATAATGGATTAACAATTGGAAAAAGGAGTTCATAGGGACAAAAAAAACATAATAACAAAGATCGTAACCGCCCGGCAGGACAAGAGGTCCGCCTAGCGGTCACACCAATAGAGAACGTGTCAAGACCCAACCCGCCCAACGGGTATTTCACCCCGCCCAACAGGTCCACACGCCCAGCGCCAACGCAGAATATAGTTTTCGAAAATAAGTCGCCCAGCAGCTGTATAACCACGTTGGACGGATCAGAGGTATAATTTTTGATTTCTTTGTCCTATTGTCGTTAGCTTTTAAATACTCCAAAACAATAATTAAATTCTCACTCACTTCTTCTACCTTGATAATTGGTCAATCTAATCTATAAACTCTTCACTCACTTACAATCCCCTCAAAACCCTAACATAGGCATAAATAGGGGAAAAGATAAATAGATAAACAAGGCATAACATAAAGGGTAAGGAAGAACACAAGGAGAGCACTCACCTTTAGGAACACGCAAGTTGAGTTCTAAAGCTTGGGTTCTCCAGTTTCTATTCCTTCTCTTTCTCTTCCTCTTTTGATTCCCTTTTCTCCTCATTCTCTCTAACTTCTTTCTTCTTCTATTTTGTGACGGCTAAACCTAATCTTCCTTCTCTATTCTCTTCTCATAACATGTGGGTGGGTACATGGCTTAGTGGGCTTTAGTCCCCTATTGGCCCCTAGATGCTCTTTTGGGTTTTATGATAACATTCCTATTAATTTCTAATACTAAGGTGTCGATAACAATAACACTAATAATAACAATAATAATAATATAATAACAACACCATAACAAAGAATTAATAATAATAATAACAACAACAACAACAACAATAAATATAATAACAATGATAGGAACAATAATAATAATAATAATAAGTGATCTAATAACAATAACTCTTAAGGCGTTTTTTGTCCAATAACACATGGGAAGGGTCTTACTAAGAGCACCCTTGTGGTTTATTTCTAGTACCCTCAAATTTAAGGTGTTACAAAATGCTTCTAGAAGGTAACACGGTTGCTGAGACGTAACTATGAGGCAAAAAAGGTGTTGTGTCCAATGGAATTGGAATACAAGAAAATACATGTGTGTCCTAATGATTGCATATTGTACAAAGAAGAGTTTGAAGAGTTGCACAAGTGTCCCAGGTGTGGGGTATCACAGTATAAAATGAAGGGTGATGATTGTAATACTGATGAGAGCACAAAGGAGGGTCCCCCTACGAAGGTATTATGGTATCTTCCAATAATTCCAAGGTTTAAGCAATTATGGTAATGAAGACGACGTGAAGAACCTTACATGGCGTGCAGATGGTAGAAAATGTGATGGACAGTTTTGCCATCCTATTGATTCTCCGCAATGGAAGAAAATTGACAGTTTGTTTCCAGCCTTTGGGACTGAGGCAAGAAACCTTAGGCTTGGACTTGCTATGGATGGAATGAATCCTTATGGTAACTTATCTAGAAAGCACAGTTCATAGCCTGTTCTCCTAGTTATTTACAATCTACCTCCTTGGTTGTGCATGAAGCGAAAATATGTTATGTTATCTATGATGATTGCAGGTCCAAGACAGCTAAGAAATGACATAGATGTCTACTTACATCCCTTGATTGAAGATTTGAGAATGCTATGGGATGAAGGTGTTGATGTGTATGACGGGTATCGTTGTGAAAATTTCATGTTGCGTGCAATGTTATTTTGTATCATTAATGACTTTTCAGCATATGGAAACTTGAGCAGATATAGTGTTAAGGAGCATAATGCTTGCCCTATCTATGAAGAAGATACATGCTACGTATGTAACACCCCATTTCTCCTAATACTTGATTAAGTATTTTAATAACTAAAAGTAGGAAACTTGAGATATGTACTTAAGCTAATGTGGTTGTGTGGAGAGTTTGATTTTGGGTTTTGAGAGGAAAATAGTTGAGTTAAATCAATTTTAGGACAAGGCGAGTGGTTGAGTGAGATTTGGGCCTCCGTAGGCCAAAAGTCCGTGTGAGAGCTTCGGGGAGCTCAGATATAAAAGGTGGAAAGGGGGGAGAGCCCCTTATTCTCTCAACTCCTTTCTCTCTCATCTCTTCTCTCTATCTTTCTCTCAAGAATATCTCAAGTTAGCACGAGCATTAGAGGATTCCAAGTTTAGTACTGTGCTTTGGACATGAGGAGGATCAATCTCTTGAAGTTTTAGCTCAAGACACAAGTTTTCTCAAAGGACAAAAATTCAAGTTTGGAAGCTTTTGAGGTAAGGGAAGCTTACTATTGCTTGATTTCTTGTTTGTGATCATTGATATGTGGATTTCTTGCCTTGGAATGGATTGATTTTGGTGGAAATCTTGAGTATGGAAGCTTTGATATAAAATGGGTTTCAAAAAGGGATTTTGAGATTTGAGGCTGTTTATGGCTAAAAATTGTTGTATAATTAGTTAGAAATACATTAAAAGTGGTTAGAATTGATTTGGAATGATTGTATAGCAATTAGAACCCAAGGGATTGAAGAATCGAAGCCCAAATACTCTTCGCATCACAGGCCACGCCGAGTGATGGCCCCCTCCCGCTTGGTGAGGTTCTTCCCGAGCCCAGAAAATGGCTTTTGGAAGAACGCCGCCAGGCGACATTCTTGTGCCACCAGGCGGGATGCTAAACAAAAATGAAATTGTTCTCTTAGGCAGTATGTCGCCAGGTGGCAGTGATGTGCCGCCAGGCGGGATGCTGGACAAAAATGAAATTGTTCTCCTTTGTTTTATTTTAGTTGAGTAAGACTTAGATCCAACAAAGAATGTGAAATGTAATTGATTTCTTTGGATTACATGTTTAGATGTCATCCTTTGAAGCATTGGAAAAATGTTTAGCCTTAAAAGAAAAACATACTTGTCATGGGTGCCCAGATTTATAAGTTTCGTTATTGTTTGTGTGTGTTGTTATTACCATTCCAAACTTGGCTATTTTGCATACTTTATTATTGTTATGAATTGGTTGATAATTGTTGGAAAGGTAATAGTTGATGGAAGGTTATCTAAATAGAAACTTCCACTAGTTGTAGAATGAGGTGATAATGTGATATTTTACATGTTGACCATGCAAGAGGCTAGATTGGGCTTGCATAGGGTTGATGGGGATTGTTGGACCACAGGTGGTGCTAAGTAGGCCACGTGGTGATATGTTGATATATATATATGTATGTATATGATGTGTTGATTGTTGTCGTTGAGTGGATGGTTGTGATGATGTATTGATATACATGTACATATAGATATTTATGAATGGTTGTGTTTGAGTTGTTGTGGTGACTCATGCATTGGCATGTATATGTGGTTGGCTGAGGTTATGTGGGGCTCAAGCTATTATGGTGTGATGGTGTGACATATAAATAAATATGCATGTGGATATGGATGAATAATTTCGGTTGAATTGTTGTTATTGTGTATGTGTTGATGTGGAAGGTTGCTTAAATAGGACCTCCACATGTTGTTGTTATTCTTCCAAACTTGGTTCTTGGTTTTCTTTATTATTGTTGTGAATTGGTTTGATAAAATGTGGAAAAATGGTCATTGAGTGGAAGGTTGCTCAAGTAGAGCCTCCACTAGTCATAATATGTTGTGATGGTGAGATACCTTACTTGTTGACCATGCAAGAGGCTGGATTGGGCCTGCATGGGTTGATAATGATTGTTGTGGTTGATTTGTTGTGGCTGTGTTGATGTTGTATTGAAAGACATGCATTTATGTATGTGTTGATGGCTGAGGTAGATGACGATGGACCTCATGTCGTGTTGTGATTAGACGGTTGAGGTAGCTAATGATGGACCTCATGTCGTGTTGTGATTAGACGGTTGAGGTAGCTGATGATGGACCTTATGTCATGGTGATTATTGTGGTGATACATGCATTGGTAATTGGCGGCTGAGGTAGTTGATGATGGACCTAATGCCATGGTATGGAAAGGTGGCTGGGGTAGCTGATAATGGACCTCATGCCATTGTGTGGATTACTGAGGTAGCTAACGATGGACCTCATGTTGTTGTGTGGGTACTGAGGTAGCTGACAATGGACCTCAGGCTATTGTGTTTGTGGATTTGGATATGTAGAGGTTGAAAGTATGATGCATTAGTATTGTGATTCATATCACTAAGTGAGAATGTGACTATATATCATGAAATTTTATTTGAATTTTTATATATGTAAATGAGGTTTTTGTCTATAACTATTGATGTCTTTAGTGGTAATGGTTGGATTGTCGTTGTTGTTATGATTACTTGGTAATTGTGGCTATGATTGTGATGTGTGTTGGTAGCAGAGGTAGCATTGTTATTTTGGTTGCTTATTGTCGTGGCTGCTATTATGGTTCGAGTGGTGATAAAGGTGTGGATAATGCCTTGTTGTTGATATTGTTGCTATTTTCTATTTGATTATTGATATGGGATGAAGGAATTTTTCTATTACTTTACTTTTAAAATATATGTTTTATTATTTCAAGTAAGCTTACCCTTGCATTGTTTGCACATGTGGTTCGTGCTTGTGATGATCACGTCATTTGGCGTGGGAGTAGAAGAGGGTTGTCTACAAATCAAGCTTCTCAAAGCTAATGGAGGAGGTCTCAGATGAAGACTTTTGGAGACCTTTTTGGGCAGAGCTCTTCTGGAAGCTCCTTCCTTTTGTTTTGGTTTTGATGTAAAATTGTTATATAGTTGACCAACTATAGGAAGTTATGTTATTGTATGTAATCTTAATTGTACATGATACCTTTGGATTTGTATAAATTTTATAGTTATGAATTGGGATTTAATTAGATTCTGTTATTGCCTAAACTTATGATTAAATAATGAGGAATGTAAGTAGTACTATAGCGACAGAGGGTCGTTACAACGTATAACTTAAACCTGGAAAGAAAACAATTTACACTAGGCATTGGAGATTTCTTAGGCCTAATTTGTAACACCCACACTTTTGTATATTAAATTATTCTATATTTATTTCTGGAAAACTGGATAGGAATCTCAAAAGTTTGATCCCTACGGTTATGTTCATATTAGAAAGTAGTATTTAGTTTAGATTTTTAATAATTTTTGGGGCACGAAATCCCCAGAAATTGGTAAAATGACTGTTTCGTCCCTAAAAAGTTAGATAATATAATTAATAGACAAAAATAGATAAAAATGTTAAAAATTTATTTTTAAGTCAACAATATACTTAAAATAATTAATAATAATTTTAGAAATTTTTCATGAATTTATTGAAACAATTTTTCAAAAATAACAAAAATACCCCTAGTTGACTACAGAAACCAACTAAAGATTTTTTAACCTTAAAATATTTTGAAAATTTTATACTAAGTATCTTTCGTTATAAAAATTTTATTTTGAAAGAAAAATAGTGAAAAATATAATAATCCTATTTTAATTTTTTTCAACTGTTTTTCTAATATTTGACAATGTAATTCTGAAAAATCAAGAAGAAATTTCAAAATTCTGATTCTCACCATTTCACTCAGAATTTTAAGAGCCATTTAATCATAATTTTTAATAATTTTTCCGAACCAGAGTCCACAGAAATAAGAAAATGACAATTTTGTCCTCATTTCTCAACATTAAGGGCTGACATGAGAAAAAGATTCAATTGGTATTAAAATATCAATTTGAGCTTGGAATTATGTCATATATATTAAAATATAATTTTGAAAATTTTCTAGAAATTTTTTGGAATTCCTATGTAAAATGACCAAAATGCCCCAAGTGTCTATTAAGCCTAGTCAGTATTGGTTTGACATCTAGAAAGGGTGAAAATGATAAATTTAGTT
This sequence comes from Spatholobus suberectus, assembly GCA_004329165.1. NCBI lineage: Eukaryota > Viridiplantae > Streptophyta > Magnoliopsida > Fabales > Fabaceae > Spatholobus > Spatholobus suberectus. The sequence continues at coordinate 49,234,432 of CM014729.1, read as the reverse complement.
TATTTATGGGTAAAATATTTAATTTTAGAATTTTTGTAAAAATTTTGTTATTTATTGAATTAAAACGGATTTTTTTATGAATTTTCTAGCTTAAAAATACAAAATAAATACATATGATTTGAAATAAATTAATAAAAATTAAAATTTATTATTAGAAATTTATTTTTGACGAAAATAATTTATTTGTCCAGTTTTGCATTAAAATGCATTATTTTGACATTAAAAGCTATTTTTTCAAAGTTTAGGTGATTTTATCGATACTGGCTAATCAATTACAGTTAAAATTTATACTAGGGAGCTTTAGGACAGCTCACCCAACACGTTTTCAGCCTAAAAGAGGGTGATTCACCACCTAAAATTGAGAAGTGTCCCTAGTTTTGCATATTTGTCCCTTAATTGAATTAAAAATTAATCAAAACCTTATTTATGACATATTGCATGACATCTTCAAGTGGACACCTAACCCCTTCTCCTCCTCTATAAATAGCCATGGTTTTGGACCATTTTTCAGTACCTCTCCCTCTCTCAAGCTACCAAATTCTTAGGGAGCTTCTCTCTTTAGAAAATTTTTTCTTTTACTTTACTTTTATGCTAAAATTTTACTAGTTTTCCAACAACTAGTAAAGTTCTCTTCCTAGGAGCGTTGCATCAACAATTCCATCCTTGTCATTAACCACCTTAGAGGTAATGGAAGGAGTGGGGTTGGTTCTAAATTATTGTCACTTTGCATGTTAGTAGGAAGGGTTTTCCCTGAAACCCATTTAGGCTTAAGTTTTACTATTGTTATTATTGTTTGATGTTAAACTTTAATTTTTGCTAAGTTGTTACTCTGCTCAAATCTAGATTATTAAATTATAATTGCTAAGCTGTTACTCTGTTCAATTTTAGAAAATTAAAATGCACTTGCTAAGCTGTTACTTTACTCAAATTTAGAAAATTAAAATGTATATATTTAGTTGTTATTCTGCCAAAATTTTAGTAATTTAATTATAATTACTATGTCATTATTCTATTAAAATTTTATATGATTACTAAATTTTTATTCTGTTAACATTTTGATATTATGCAATTTCTACAAAATAAGACAGAAATGTTGATTGTGCTGGTGCTCAAATTAAATGAGAATAGGGAAACCTCTACTTGAGAAGTTAGAAATTGATAGTTTAGTGAGTAATGTAAAACAAGTGATATGTAGTGGTATAGCACCCTGGTAGGGAAGCTATAGTTAGGTACGTCGAGGAATGAAAGGCAAGGACCCATTTGAGAAGGTCTTAAGGGTAGGCATCGAGTGGTGAAGGTCCCAATGGCCAGGGTAGCTCCCTCAAGTTGGGATATTTGCCTGACCAAGCTCGATAACCCCGACAACTACTCAGTATTCCAGGATTGGTGTGGGAGTATACCTCTATAAATGGATGTTCTGACTGATATTTGTTCCTCATTGATGATGAGAACTATACCATGTGATGATGTTGACGAGGTATATGTACTCTCAGTCACTTCCTTTCATTATGGCATACCAAGCAAAAAAAGTTTTTTATGTCAGTGATCCTTCTAACAAGAGAAGGTCAGTGGTTCTCCAAGGAAGAAGCTTGCATGCTAGTGATGAAAAAGAAGATTCAAATGTCGATCTTGTTGAGATTCCTTCTTTCTCAACACAGATGCCTACTTTTATTAATGAAAATGAAGTGGATGATGTACATGCCACACGTGATGATCATCACGAAGGACTATGGGAAAACATTCGTACTTGACAATGTTAGTAACTTACTTATGTTTATGTTATTGTATATTCTTGTTCACGTTATTTTTTATTTTATTGTTTATTTTTTTATCATTGTGTTTATCTTCGAAAATTGCAAATTTTGTGAATGTTGGTACTGACATGTGTTTTTTTTTCCTTTTCTAAACAGGCACATAGCTAATTCTTCTGGTAATCAATCTTATGAGTCTATAAAAAAAAGGGTAGACAAGGTACATGCTTAAAGGAACTGAATCTCAGTCGGGTTGGTGACCATCTAATACTAATTTAGTTTGACATGCTTAATAGGGCACCTGAGGGGGGAAATGCCACAAAATTCATTAGTTTTATGGGCATCCTTGCTCGGAGCAAGGTTTTTATCCCTTTATAAGGATTGGGACCATGTGAAGGAGAGCGTGAAGAATCAAATTTGGCAAATTATCACGGTATTTTACTTTTATAGTCTCAAATATATAAATTGTATTTAACTGTAATATTATCGTACAGTCACTATTCAATATTATTTTGAAGCTGACCTATGATATTCCACATAATGCCATATTGAAAAAGAAATTGCTATCACTCTCGACTGACCGTTGAAGGACATTTAAGACACAGCTCACCACGAGATACATATATGGAAAATTGAAAGACACTTCTCCTTGTGAGAAGTATGCATTTTTAGATGAGGAGATGTGGGCAAAGTTTGTTAAAAGCCAAGAAGATCTTTCCTTCCAGGTTTAGTTGCAAGCATATTTTTTTAATCGTACAACAACATTTGATTAATTTTTATTGAATTTAACAATGTCTTATTATTCACAAGAAAAGAGAAAAAAAGGGACAAATGATTGCATTAAAGAATGTCCATCGCCACAGATTGTCTTGTGGGTGGTATAAGTTGCTTGTGCAGAAGATGATGACAGAGAAGGCGAGGCAACGTCAACTGGAAGCCTCAGCATCTGGTTCTGTTGGAGATATTGCTCCTCCATCACCACCACAACGCTGGAATAAATGGAAGGTGGCCCACACACTAAAATCAGGCAGATATACATATAAGGAGACATGTGTTGTTGTTGAAAAGATTATAAGTAATTTTTGACTTCAAATTGTAATTGTAACTTGCTACGTTATATTTCTTACACATTTCTTGAATTATATGTTGTAGGATTCTCTGGTTGAGCAAAGCTCATAGGGAACATTTGTTCCTCATGGACATGAGGATATATTAACTACTACTATTGGGAGACCAGAGCACCTTGGTTGGGTTCGTGTTGCTGGACGAGGTGTTGGCATTCATGATTACTATGGACCACCTTCACGTAGTGGGCCCACCTCAGGAATTGTCAACAGGGAAGAGATGGAGCGAATTAGGCAAGAGATTAGAAATGAGCTTAAAGAGCAGTTGAGACGGGAGATTAGAGAGGAGTAGCATCTTTGGGTCTTTCATAACAAAATACAAATGTCCAGCCAGAACAAGCTCATACTCCTATATGTGTCAGCACGAAGGGAAGTTGTGTTGCTGCTGATCCTTCTAAGGAGGAGGCTGACACTAATATCCCTAAGTAGTGTGAGTTGTATGTTGATGGAGAGCTTGTTCGTTTAGTGGCCTTTGGGAAAGTATATAATTTGGGGCTTACCATACACCACAAGACCATTAAGGATGATATGACGAGGGTGGTGGTTGAATAAATATGGAATGCATATGCTCAAATCCCTATGCCCACCAAGGAGGTTCAGACTGTGGGGCAGGCCCCTAAACAATTCATTCAATGGCCGAGACAACTTATAAAGGTTACATCAGCCAAAGTATATTCAAATTTCATCTTAAGTTTTTTTTTTCTCTAATTACAAATTGACATAACTTGATTGTATTTTATAACATTATTTTATATTTATTTTTTTAGGATGTTCAACCGTCTAAGAAAGATGTTCCACCTAAAAAATTGGAACCTCAAGTTGATCCAATGACATGCTTGTGGTAGGTAGCATCTAGTATGGGGACAAATGTTGTGCAAATAGATTGGGAACCGACATTCCTTAGCAGACCTAGTGATGTTGACCTATGGATCACCCAGAAGGATGTATTGGAAATAAGTACTGGCAATGACATGCTAAATATCTCAGTTCTACAATTATGGTTGCTGTAAGTTTAATTTTTTTGTAAATCTCTTAAGTAAGCATCTCATTATTATAATTAACATTCATTTGAATATTTTAGGTACATGCATCGCCTCTGTCTCTCATAGGGCAAGGAGAATGTATATGGATTTATTGATTCATTCCCTATTTAGAAGATAGGGAATAAGGATGAAGATTCTCAGGCCTACATTCAGAATTGGATATATAATGGAAGAAAACGGTGTTACCTAGCACCGTACTTGCATTGGTAAGCACAAGTGATTTCTCACCCAAATAATTTTAAATGATATTTGAAGCTTGTCACATATATTCTTTTTCCAATACAGCTCGCATTGGCAATTGCTAATTATTTGTCCTAGGGACAACGTTGTGGCCTTATTGTGTTCGTTACACAAGAAGCCCAACAAAGAATTGAAACAATTAGTAGAAAGGTAAGTTTTTATTTATATTGTATTTCCTTAGTGCTTTGTATTATAAATTTGAAACCTATAACATACTTTGCATATCCATTTTTTAATCAGAGTCATGATTGGATATCAAACATAGGCGGGTAGGCACGTGTCACTACGAAGGAAGCCTAGTTGGTTTTTTCCCTATGTAAGTAATTTACAGCTGCATTTTCAATTACAATTTCTAATAGTCTCTACAACTCATTTCTAAAAACAATTCTTATTGGTAAGCTAACAAACAATAAGGAGTTATGCAGGTGGAAATTATGTAATGAAACTTATGTTGACCATAGTTTCAGCAGATATTATGGATTCATGGGACGAGGTAATATAATTTTCATCCAATTACAATAATACTTATAGTTTTTATAGTTGATTGGGTAATGAATTTATCTTATGTTTATCTTGTAGTTATTCATTGATAGGGAACCATTCTCACATGACGACTTGCTAGACATCCGCCTACGTTGGACAACGTTCTTCCTTCAAATAAGTAATAAATAGTTTGTTTAGAATGTCTTTACATAGAAAAAAGAATAGTAGTTTTATATTTTATCTGTTTCAAAGCATATTATGAAGTTTTGTTGGTTAAAGTAGGTTATAATTGAATGTATTGATGTATTGGTTGTTTCTGTGGTATCTGTTTAATGATAACAGGGTTGGTTGTATGACAAAACAATGAAATAATTTTAAAAAAAGAAATTTTTTAACTCAATTGTGCATTAACTGGTTTAAAAACTGCACTTTTTAAACCGTTTTCGCCTTAACCGATTTAAAAAGTGCACTTTTTAAATCGGTTTTAGCTTGAACCAGTTTAAAAGTGTTACTTTTTAAATCAGTTCTCCCCTGAACCGAGTTAAAAAGTTTTTTTTAAATCAGTTCAACTTACTATTTAAAATCATAATACTTTCTATATCGGCTATATCTTAATTGGTTGTAAAACCGATTTAAAAAGCCTTTTTTAACTGATTTAAAAGTTGTTTTCTACAATAGTGCTTTCTTCTCATCCTAACTAGCTGTCATTGAAGTAACATGCAAGCATCCAACCCCTATTATTCTATTGTGTCGAAAGTGTAACACCGTGGTTTTCTTAATGTATGATTTAGTGATTTAATAACTAAAGGTGAAAATATAATATATGCTATTGGAGATTGAAACGAATAAAAAAGTTATTGTGGTATGAGTGCTATTATATGTTGGTTGTTTTGGAATTCCTGTCTAATTTTAGGGAACTGAGGAAAATGTTGTTCTTGAACCAAACTGAGTATGTTGTCAGTACTTATATGGGTTGTGGAGATATATACAGTTGAGTTGAGATAGTTGTGAGTAATGGAGAGTGAGTGGATGAGCCATGGGTTTTAGTGAGCTCGGAGATTTTGTGAGGCCCATGGAAGGTTTTAAGTCACAAAGCCCCTTTCCATCCCATATTTTCCCTTCCTTTCTCTCTCAAACTCTCTCTTCTCTCTAAACTCTCTCAAACTTGCTGAGTTGGAGGCAAGATTTGTGGTCATTCCTTTTCTTTTGGTGAGGAGTAGTGATTGCTTTGGAGATTTGGCTCAAGAATTCACTATCTCTCATTCTCCTCCTTCCCCAAAATTTCGGATTTGGGACTCCTAAGAAGTAAGGGAAGCTTATTTGTGCTGAATATATGTTGTATGAATGTGGTGGTGTACATATGTTGTTGTGATTTGTGTTCAAACACATGATTTGGATGAGTTTATGACAATGTTACTAGAAATGGATTTTAGATTTTTGTGGGTGATTTTTGTTGGAATCCTATATAGATTGTTGTATGTGTTTAGTATGTTGTTGTGTGGTCACATTAGACCTTCATGGGATCAATTTGAGTCACAAATGAGTGGAAAGTTTGGATTTTTGGGATTTTTCGAAGAGAGTTCTGTTTTTGCTGTTTGAGATTCGTTGAGCGAAATTCTATTTGCTGAGCGAAGGTTCACAGAAATTTGGAAATTTTCCAGAAGTGGATTTGTTGAGTGAGTGCATGGCTCACTAAAAGAGTGTGAATATTCTCAAATGCCTAGAAGTGATTCGCTGAGCGAACGCTAGGCTCGATAAGCGAATTGGAGGCCTTGGAGAGTAGGTGTTCTTTGTTGAAATTGAGTCGCTGGGCAAACAACAAATTCGCTAAGTGAGGAGAGGGTGTGCAGGTTTTTGGCTATTCTCTGGAATGGCTACTTGCTGAGCGAGCAGGTGGTTTGTTGAGCAAAATATGGTCAAGAGGATTTGGAGAAAGTCCCTGGAACGAATTCGTTGGGCGACTTAAATTGTCGCTAAGCGAGTAACATCTGATTCGTTGAGTGAGACTCATGGTCTCTAAGCGAAAACCTTCGCAGTGGAAGTTGGTCCTCTGTAATGAAGGTCTTCGCTAAGTGAGCATGTGGTTCGCTAAGTGAACACAGTGTTTTGTTGTTGAACAATGTTGAAGTGTAGTTGTGTGAGACATGGTTGAGATGGACTCCTAGTGTGAGTCTAAGGTTGAGAATGTGATGGAAACCTAGGAGGCCCAAGTTGATTAAGACCTTAGAGGCCCAAAAGGAGACCCAAAGTAGAGCAAAGTTTAAAGAAGAACTACAAGGACTTGGGGAACCATGACAAGATTAAGAAATAAGAAGGCTAAGAAAGCTACTTTGGATCAAACAAAAAAATTGAACAACTTATTCTCAGTCAAGTTAAATTTAGAAGGAGAAGCACTTAAGTTGATCTGAGTAGTCCAAATTGATGAAGAGCCCAATGTGGGGAAGACTTTGATTAGCTATCACTGTATAATTGGACCTTTAGTTTTCTGTTTCACTTATTTTTGTAATTGGGCCTATTCTTTGGGCTTAAGGTTAACCTCTTGGCTTCTTAATTAGGGTTAGCCTCCTTGTGTGAGTAGCACCTTAGAATATACTCTATAAATAGAGATGTAATCCCTCTCATTTGACAGAGTTGAATAATATTGAGGTTTACTCATTTGTGAGTGTGAGTAGAGCATTGGCTCCTCTTTGGGGTTCTTAGATTGAACCTTTCTTGGTTCTTATCAAAGGTTTCCATACCTTTGTGGCGAATCTTCGCTTGGCTTATCACTCTCTATAGAGTGTGGCGCCTTCTGCCATTTTCTTTTCTATTCCACATTCTTTATTTTATATCATTTCCATTTTCTTGTCTATTTCTATTTCGTCTTGTTAATTCTCTTGCTATTATTTTTGTGTCCGCAATTTACCTTAATTCTCTTATCTATTTGTGCAAGTCTTATCTTCTACCTTTCTTCATTTTCTTGTTCCTATAAATTCTTGTTACAAGATAGCCAACTTAAGGACGATCCGTAAAAATAGTATGACTCCGAATCAAGATCATATCATGTGGTATCTAGAGCCCGGATCCTAGAGTTGGTACTGTTCTTGTGCTTTGTTCATTATTACACCATTATTAAATTGTCATAATTGTCATCATTTGGTCATTAATTATCATTATTGCAATAATTGTCATAATTGTGTCATAATTATCACAACTGTTATAATTATGTCATAATTGTCTTTATTCTGTACAATTTAATTATTTTAATTCTGCGCAATTAAACTCCTTAATTTTGGCAATCTTGCATTGTATATTAATTGCACCTTATTCTGAAAGCTATTTTGTTGGGCATATTAATATTTGCTGCAAGTGCAAAAACAAAGAAGGGTAAAAAAAAAAGGGGGGGGGGGGGAGAAATCTGCTCCTAAAGAATAAACCAAAAAAAAAAAAAGAAAAAAAAATTCCCGAAGAACAGAACAAAAAAAAAGGATTGTCCCTTGCACTTGAAGAAGTTTATTTTGATTGCCATTGTGGGATTCATATAATTGGTGCTATTCCTTAAATTGTACATTCTTATATTCTCATATTTTTTCTGTTTCCTTTTTGTCTTCTTGTATTCCTTTTGAGTTTTACCTTCTTTTTTTTTCTTTTCCTAAATTAGCTTTTCTTGTTTGTCTTTTAAATTCCCTTTTATGTTTTGTCTAGAGTTTTCCTTTTTCTTGGACTTCTTAGTGATAACACTTGTGAGATCTGTTTACAATTGTATGTGCTTTTGATAATTGATATGCATAAGGGGTTCTATTTAAGAACTTGTAAAAGAGGACTTGAGTGGTAAAAGGCAAGAGCATTTTTATTAATCAAAAGCCAAATTGTGTGAAACACGAGTGATTTCATTCAAAAAGTGTAAACACGTGAGAAGAGTGGTAAGGTCCTTTTTTTTTTATGTCTACTAACTTGTTTTCTTTGAAGCTTGACTATGGAAATGGAACTCAAACTTCAAGGCCTATCAAGGCACTTGGAGAGAATCTTTCAAAGAGAAAAGGACAAATTTCATAAGATGTTTGACAACTGGGAGAGAAATATAATAAGTCATGGAAAAAAAAGTACAGAAAAAGAGAGAGGAAGCAAAGAAAAAGAGAAAAGAAGTAGAGAAAAAGATAGCGGAAGTAGAGAAAAAGAGATACAAAATAGAGAAAAAGAGATAAGTAGCAGAGAAAAACAGAAAGAAAAAGAGAGAGAAGAAGAGAAAGAAAAAGAATTGAGAGAAAAAGAGAAAGAACATGAGAATGCATTTGCTAAAAAATCTGTTAACTTTGTCTTAAATTATAATTCTTTGTTTAGTTGTGACGATTCTCTTTTAAAGGGATTTGAAGAAGTGCTTCCAAAGGAAGAATGCGAGGCATCAAATGAAATTGAAGTTGAGCTTTCAAAGACACAAATGCCTCACGGCTAGAAGGAACTTAGTGGACATTTCAAGACTTCAAATCTGAATTTGACCACTTGCATGGCTAATCCAAGTTTAAAAAAATTGCAAGAGGAAAAGGAGGAGTTGAAGACCACTAAAGAATGGCTAACACCTAAAGCTGAGACTAAGTCCTTCAATTCACCTAGGAATTCACTGCATTCTACTACTATAATTCCTTCTTTTAAGTTGGCTTATGAATTCAATTCTTCTAATTCTTCTAATTTGATTCCTTTGTCTAACATTTCTTTTGTCTTGAAGCCTAAGGCCAAATTGCACATAAAGACTCACTTTGATGAAGTGGTGGATCAATATGCAAAACAAGGCAACAATAAGAAGAAGAAATCCTTGACACACACTACTAGATTTTATGATTTAGTGGATGTGCAAGAACATGTGTTAAGTCATGATGTGTTGGGTTTGCATGATGTTTTGAATAATAATGCAAAATCGTTGAGACTTGGGTGTGTTGCCTTACTCCTTAATAGCCTTAGCCAAGTTGAAGAGCTATGCATAAAAAATAAAAAATTCTCTAATCTAGAAGTTACATGTGATGGGTTCTTTAGACTTGTTTTTGACCCGGGAGGTTGGGTGTGTAGGCACATGATGAATAAGAGACTTTCCATTCAAAGGAAATCAAGTCTCCATAAAGTTAGGCCTTTTCTTAATGTCACATTCAATAAAACTAATGCATGTCCTTTCATGTAGGTGATGACGATGCGAATTCGAGGACGAATTCTTTTGAAGAGGGAGAGAATGATGGAAACCTAGGAGGCCCAAGTTGATTGAGACCTTAGAGGCCCAAAAGGAGACCCAAAGTAGAGCAAAGTTTAAAGAAGAACTACAAGGACTTGGGGAACCATGACAAGATTAAGAAATAAGAAGGCTAAGAAAGCTACTTTGGATCAAACAAAAAAATTGAACAACTTATTCTCAGTCAAGTTAAATTTAGAAGGAGAAGCACTTAAGTTGATCCGAGTAGTCCAAATTGATGAAGAGCCCAATGTGGGGAAGACTTTGATTAGCTATCACTATATAATTGGATCTTTAGTTTTCTGTTTCACTTATTTTTGTAATTGGGCCTATTCTTTGGGCTTAAGGGTTAGCCTCTTTGCTTCTTAATTAGGGTTAGCCTCCTTGTGTGAGTAGCACCTTAGAATAAACTCTATAAATAGAGATGTAATCCCTCTCATTTGACAGAGTTGAATAATATTGAGGTTTACTCATTTGTGAGTGTGAGTAGAGCATTGGCTACTCTTTGGGGTTCTTATCAAAGGTTTCCATGCCTTTGTGGCGAATCTTCGCTTGGCTTATCACTCTCTATAGAGTGTGGCGCCTTCTGCCATTTTCTTTTCTATTCCGCATTCTTTATTTTATATCATTTCCATTTTCTTGTCTATTTCTATTTCGTCTTGTTAATTCTCTTGCTATTATTTTTGTGTGCACAATTTACCTTAATTCTCTTATCTATTTGCGCAAGTCTTATCTTCTACCTTTCTTCATTTTCTTGTTCCTATAAATTCTTGTTACAAGATAGCCAACTTAAGGATGATCCATAAAAATAGTATGACTCCGAATCAGGATCATATCAGAATGTGAGAGAAGTGGTAGGTTGCTTGGATGGAACCTCTACTAGTCGTAAGTGTTGCTGTTTGAGATTTCACCCATTTGATGTGGGCGCTTGGATAGAGCCCTGAATTGGAAGCTGCTTGGATAGGACCTCCACTGGTTAAGTATGAATTTTGCTATGAGATTCCTTATGAGGTATGTGCTACTTGGATAAGGCCTTACCTGTTAGCTATGCTTAAGGCTGGAATGGGCCTGCATGGATTTGTAGTGGTTGTGGACCACATGTGGTGCTGGTGTTGTGGACCACATGTGGTGCTGGTCAAGCGCACGTGGTGTTGTGTTGCTTTTGTGGTGTTGATACACACACACACACACACACACACACACACACACACACACACACATATATATATATATATATATATATATATATATGTTGTTTGGTTATGGTGTTATGATACATGCATTTCATGCATATGTTGTTGGCTGAGGCTATGATGGGCCTTATGTCGTTGTGCGGGCAGGCATGTAAGTTGGATGGTTGACAGGAGTTGCAGCTTAGACGGGCCTCCAACCTAGTGCTTGGATAAGATGTGGGGTCTTAAAGATGGGCCTATGGGGATGAGTGGATGGGCGATTCCATAGAGGGCCAAGGCAGTGCAGCCTTGTGTTGCGGTGAGCCACTACCCACAGACACTTATCCTAACACACCACTAAGCTTATCTGCAGATTAGAGTTTCAGCAGTCCTTGAATGGTGCTTGGATAGGCCATGGTAGCGGGTGAAACCTGGCTGGTCGCCCAAGGTGTTGTGAATCTCTCAAGAGTCGTGTCATCATGCATTAATAGAGTTGTGGCAGATCGGCTGTGATATGGAGTTCTGAACTGAGAACTCATTGCTATGTGAAAGAATGTTATATGTGTACATATGTATGAGCGTGAGTGTTGGGGATTGTCGATGGTTTTTGAATTTATATACTGTGTTGTTGTTTTATAAGCTTACCTTTGTCTTGTTTTGTCGGTGTTGGATGTCTTGTTGTTGTTGTGCTGGTGTGCCTGTGATGATCACGTCTTATGGCGTGGGAACAGATGGCGATGCTTTCATGGATCCAGCTTCTCAGAGCTGAGGATGGAGCTGTAGAGCTAGAGATTGTTTGGCTTGAGAAGTGATGAGGATCAAGAAGGGCATTCAAGAGGAAAGGAAAGAGCTAAGAGGAAAGAACCCTCAATTGGGTCAAAAGGGCCCAAGAAGAAAAAAACTAAAAGAGACGATCATATGATTGGGCTAGGAACACCTACAAGGAGAAGAGTAAAGAGACCCAAGGAACATTTGGAGGTGATCAACACACTACAAGATCAAGCCCAAAAAGGGAGAAGATAGCCCAAGATGGTGCACTTAATTCAAGTTGAAGAAGGCCCAACTTAGGGGACTTAATAATGCACCAACCATGGGCCTGCAACCTGAATTTTATTCAATTTAAATGTTTTTAGATCATATTTTAATTGTAATAAATGGGCTAGTTTAATGCTAATTAGGAGCCCAAGTTTAAATCCTAAATTAAGTTGCTTTTGAATTGAATTTAAATTGCAATTTGGGCCTTAATCTTTTTTTGGGCCCTTGTTTATGTTCTTTAGAATTAGGACTAGCCTCCTTAGAATAAACCCTATAAATAGAGATGTAATCCCTCTGATTTGACAGAGTTGAATAATATTGAAGTTTACTCATTTGTGAGTGTGAGTAGAGCATTGGCTCCTCTTTTTGGTTCTTATCAAAGGTTTCTATACCTTTGTGGCGAATCTTCGCTTGGCTTATCACTCTCTATAGAGTGTGGCGCCTTCTGCCATCTCCTTTCCTTTTCTCGTCTTTTTGTTTTAATTCATATACTTATCATTTCTTTTCTATTCTCTTTTCAATTTTAGTGTCATTACTTCAAACTTTACTCTTTGTGCTATTTCATCTTCTTATTTTCTCTATACTTTGTTAAACAAGATAATCAACTCAAAGGAAGATCTGTAAAAATAATATGATTCCCATCGGGATCATATCAAGAAGCCAAGCCTTGGTTGTTTTGTTGTACATTTAGTCTCTCTTCTTTTGATGGGTTGTATAGGTTGACTAACTATAGGGAGTGAGTTTTTGTATTCCTCTCCCCTGATGATGTATTATTTGATTATTGTTTTGTTATGACTTGGTATTATTTCCCTTACCGATTCCTATTGATGGTTGAAATTGAAGAGACTTTATGGCAGTAGTAGAGATAGATGAATCTCATAGTGATGTGTATGATTTATACATATATGAATGTTGTGCTTTTATTCACCTGGTATGAAGGTAAGAGTAGGATTAAAAGGGTTGTTTAGTAGCGACAGTTGGGTCGTTACATAAAGCTGAATAGATTACTAGAGAGAGGCTCTGACACTTTCAATCAGACTAGTATAGATGTGCCAGAAGGTCCATTTCTTGCCATCATGAAAGTCAACCACCATGTTGAGAAACTAGAAATCTTTATTGACCACCTGGATGTCTACCTTTTCTTTTTTCCACGCCACAATGATTCCCCCTACGAAACCTCTAGGGCAAATAAAGTCATAGCCATCCATACCCAACATGTGAAGAGTCTTTTGGAACTTCTTCGGGTTAGTCCTTATTTCCATGATCACAATCATGTTCGCCTTATGATGTTCAAGATATTGTTTGTAATAACGAAAGAAGGCTGGGCTAGTCGCCCCACTGTAATTCCACACAGCTATACTTTTGATTTAGGATTCATCATCATGAACTAATCTATATGCGTTTGAGTTTCCCCATCCACACCTCCACGCAAAGGTTGAGTCTCCATAATCACTTCCATATCAGATGTCATATTCTCACTGTGAACTCCTCCTAGGCGGGGGACACTCTCTAGGCTGGAGTAAATCTCCGCTAAAATAGCTAGAGGATCCAAAGGGTAGGGTGATTGGTAGACCATCAATATTGGATTTCCCTTTTCCTCTATCTTCTTGATAGGAGAGCCACTTGTTCATTAGAGTTCTTTTCAGTCATCCGTTCCAAACATTCAGTCATGGGAAGTTCTCGCATCAAACCTTTCTCAGATTATTATTGACCATTTTTCCTTGTGTCCAAGTGGTTAGACTTATTGGCCAGAGAATCTCTTTTTTCCACATTAATGACAGTAGAACCTGTCACAACAACTTTTCCAGGTTTCTCCCCATTAATCTTTTTATTGGATCTGAGAAGGTTCTCATCTGTCGGTTGTGAAGATTTATCCCTTATTTTCTGATTAGCGTGCTTTGTCCGTGGGCCCTTTGACGTAACTATTTCTTTTCCTTGTTTGCCTCTCTCCTCTCTAATTTTTGCATTAAATGAGGGCTCCTCTAGTTCATTACGTAAGGAATCAAACCGAGATCCAGAGAACCTTAGGATATCCTCCTTTTCGCCCAAGGCATTACCGGCGTACCCTGTGTCCTTATCTTTAGCCTTGTGGGGTCTCCAAGTCTTCTTTACCACCGTCCACGGTCCCTCTATGGTAACTTACTCATGATTCTCTTGTTCATCTCCATGGTTGGAACTCTCCCCTCTCCTTCCCCATTCCAGTTGTCATGTTGACCCTTCTTTGAGCAACCCTCTATGTAATGCCCAAACCTTCCACAAGACAGGCATAGAAAATGCAAGCCTTCATATTCTCTCTTGTAGAAACATTCATTCAACTCAAACAATGCCAAGAGGGGTTTGGTGAGATCAACTTTTACATATAATCGAGCATATTTCCCTTTTTCTTGATTCCAAATATTTTTCTCTACCTGGACAATTTGCCTAATATGATCCCCTATGAAGTGCAAAATGTAACGCTTGGTCGCTTTCAGGATCAGTGACTGTCTCCACAAACCAACACAAGACTTTTTAACGTGATCTATTCTCACTCACACGCTTCCTGGGAAACTTTCTAGAAGGTCATCCATCTTAGAATTGCTTCAAGTTAAGCACGCCGACTATGGAGTTCTTAAGTGATAGGCTACCGAAAAGTAGATGCAACTTGTTGGTATAGGTAGTATTTATTAATTCCTTTAAACTATCCTTAACTGTATAGTTTCATACATGCACAGCCTCTGGATCCCTCTCATTCTGTTGTGTATTTGATTCATTCATGTTTTCTTCTCCTTGGAAGCCTCTCAGGAGTTGCTCCTTATCCGTACCTCATCTCTTTTGCAACGGTGCTCACTCTCCGCCCTCGTCAGCACCCGGGATGTTACACAAAAGCTTGGCATCGTAGTATTCTATGGGGAGGCCTAAGAATCTTACCCATACCACCACATTTTCAATAGCTTCACATGTTAGGTGGAAATCTAGTCTCCACTCCTTCACCGTAAGATAGTAGTCATATATAAGCCATAGCCCTTCCATGAAAGCTATTGTCTTATCTTCAAGATGGGAAAAATATATAAGAAAGAATTCATTCCCCAAGTTAATTAGATGAATGATCCCTTTCTTGACCCACATACTTTTCAATCTTGTCTCTAATGTCTTGTAACCAACCTTTCTACCCAAGAGCTTCAGAATCACGATGTTCTTCCATAGTCTTTGGATCCTAGCTTTCTTTTCCTTTAAAAGAATGAAGGAAGGACACTCATATTGTCCCAACTTGCATTCCTCCACCTTATACCCAAGTCTTCATCTTCTTCATCTATTTCCTTGTCAGACTCTCCTTCCATGCTTCCGTATTAGTTAAGGTGAAGGTCTTTACCACTCTTTCCTAAGATTGCTTCTTTGTAGTTTAAGTCAAGTTCTTCTAGTATTGGTTGTTTAGCCCAACAACATCAGCATAGGAGATGGGTTGAGATGAGCCACCAAAAAAGTTTGATCCCCTCTTTTGACTTTCTTCTTGCTCCAAATCATGAGGTCTTGTTCTTCTTTTAAGGTGATGCCTTTCCTTACACAGCTTGGTTACCTGTAACTAAGGTCACTATTCCTTTATCTTATTCCGACTACCCTATCCCATTCCTAGCGTGAAAGTGTGACTACCTTTTTGCTCCTTTACTTACTGACACCTAACAACTTAGGGAAAACTCATCAAATAGGAAACACAACAAAAAACTAGCTAACACATCAAAACATAACTTGGTAGGCTTGAAAACAAACCACAACAAGTGCAACATCATCAACCATGAAGCACACAAGAGTAAAGCATAACAAGCAATCACACAAGCATAACTTTCACTTGGAGTTGGAAGAGCACTCTGCTATTCTAGAGGGTCTCGCTCGCCTAAAGTGATAAAGGACTATCCAAGGACTTCAAGGAATAAGAGATAGACATCGAAGGTCCTATGACTAGAGGAAGGAGAAGGAAGATTCAAGAGGAATTTGGCAACATGCTTAACACATTCATGGAAAAGGAAGAAGAGGGCCTTGGAAGCTTAAAGATAATAATAAATTGGAGCCATATTTTAGATTAGGATTTCCTTACATGTTTTTAGCTCTTTTATATTGGGCCTTTGTTGGGCTTTAGTGGAGTTGTTAGCTCTTAAATTTTTAGTTGACTATGTTTGGACCTATTATGTTTTGTTTTGGGCTTGTTGGCATTTGGGCCTTATTTTTAGTGTTAGTGTAAATAGGTCCTTATGAGCACTTTGTAAACACTTTTGATGAATTAAGAAATTGATAGCATTTTTGCTAAGAGAGTGTTCTCTCTAGGTTCTTGGATTGAACCATTAGATTCTTATCAAAGAACAATTTCTTTGTGGTGAATTCTCATTGACTCATCAATCATGAATTGATTGTGGCGTCTTCTCCATTCATTTTCTTTTCCATTTTCTCTTTTCCTTCAAATTCTGTTTTGTGGATTCAATTTGGGAAAATTTGAGGTGTTGAAAATTAAGATCCACCTTGGGGTTCATCAATTGGTATCTAGATCCAAATTCAACACCAATTACACATCCAATTGTGCCAAATTTCGTGTTAATTTTGCACTGCAAGTCGCTGATTTCGTGGTTCCAATTCTGGTTCGTTCCGCCAGGCGGCCTCTATAACCCGCTGGGCGGGTGCGACCACAAATTTGTGAGTTTGTCATTGCTTAATTCCTTGCATTCTACCTTAGTTGTTATTCATCCAGCTTGTTTGGTTTTATTCTCATCTTGTTTCATCTAAATTGTGTCAAACTTTTCAGTTTTTGTTTTTGTTGTTCTTTATTTGTTCTTTTTAGATTTAGATTTTGATCCATCTAGATTCATGCTAGTTGGTGTTTTTGTGTTAAATCCATACTTGATTTGTGTTGTTTCACATATAGATACTTAAATTTTGGTGAAAATTACTTGACTGAAGTTTTGCAGTTGATTTTGGGAGTTTTGCATTTTGAAATTGGGGAAGAACACTCAACACTATGAGTGTTCTTGAGGTGTTGAGATTTTTGTAGTAAGACATTTGTTAAATCTTAAAAATTTTGTTTAGAGAGAATTAGGGCATTTTTGCAAATAAAAAAATTGAAGGTCCAAAAAAGAAAATATTCAAGGACCAATTGGCAATTTTAAAGAGGCAAAAGTGAAAATACAAAAAAATTTAGGGGCCCAAGTGCAATTATAAAAAGTTTAGGGGCCAAATTGCAAAAAAAAAAAATTGCCCAAATTATAAAAGAAAACCTGCCATCTTTAGTGAGCCAACTCTCATAGTGATATTATTTTTCTTTCATATATTTTTGACTTGTTTTTGGTGGTGGATATACATATGCTCTTCATTTTCCTTATTTGTTCTTATCTCTTTGTCTTTGAGCCTTCCTTTTGTCTTCCTTTTGAGTGTTCCTTTCATTTCTTATAGCTTTTATTGCTTGTCATTTAAATTCCTTGGTTTTGTCATTGAGTTTTCCTCTTTTTTGGCTTCTTGAGTTGGTCTTGGATCTCATGGCATATTTCACATAGAATTTCTTTGTTATTGAAATTTGGTGGTTCTTTTCAAGAACTTAACAGGAACAAGACTGGCAAAAGTGAGAGAGAAAATTATAGAAAAAGCTTGAAAGGGTAAAACACGAGTGACTTGAGTGTAAACACTTAGAAAGTGGAGAGGATTCTTTGATTTCTATTATTTGTGCTAACCATTTTGTGTAGGTATGGCTTCACCAACGGCGAGTAGTGATCCACCATCTCCTAAATCCGCAAAGTTAATGGTGGAGATTATTAAATTTGGGGAGGAGATGAGGAGGTTGAGAGTGGAAAATGATGCAAAGTTAGAAGCAATTCAAAGGGGGAATGAGACAAGGTAGGAGATGATGCAAAAGAGTAATGAAGATGTGAGTGTGAGGTTGGAAAATGTGGAGAGAAGGAGGTATACTTCATCTTCTCATGAGAGTGACGGAGGTTATGGGGAAGATGAGGCAGAAAGGAGGCATAGGAGACATAGGAGAGGGAGATTTGGAGGAGGATATAGCAAGGGAGAAAATAATAGAGAGGATAACTGGATGGGATGAAGGTTAAAATTCCTAGTTTTCAAGGAACTTGTGACCTGGAAGTGTACCTTGAGTGGGAGATGAAAGTGGAGCAAATATTGTCATGTTATGACTATAATGAAGAAAAGAAAATTAGATTGGCTTCATTGGAGTTTGAAGGATATGCTATGGTATAGTGGTACCAAGTGAAACATGACATTATGAGGATAAGGAGGCCTATGGTGAACACTTGGTTAGAAATGAAGAGAACTATGAGGGATAGATTTGTGCCTTCTTACTATGGGAGGGATCTTCATAATAAACTCCAAAGGCTTACACAAGGAGGGAGGAGTGTGGATGAATACTACAAGGAGATGGAGATGGCAATGATAAGGGCTCAAGTGGAGGAAAGCAAAGAGGTAACCATGGGTAGATTTTTGCATGGACTTAATAGGGAAATTCAAGACATTGTGGAGTTGCATCATTATGCCACCATGGAGGAGCTCATTCACCAAGCCATCAAAGTGGAGCAACAATTGAAGAGGAAGCAATCATTCAAGAAGTCTTCCTCCTATGCTTCTTCATCTTAGAAGGATAAGGACAAATTCAAGAAGGGGGGTTCTACATCCAAACTTCAAGAGAAGAGTTCTTCAAGTGGTAAAACCCCTCCTAACTCTACTTCTAATCCTTCTAAATCTAGTTCCATTAAGTGCTTCCCAATGTCCTAATAAAAGGACTATGATTGTTTTGGATAATGGTGATATGGTTAGTGCATCCTCATCTAGTGAGGGTGAGAGTGATGGTGACCTCCTATCCCATGAGGGGGACCTTTTGATGGTTAGGAGGCTTATAGGGAGTGTTTGTAAGGATAGGGATGAAACACAAAGAGGGAACATTTTTCATACTAGGTGCTTAGTTATAGGAAAATTATGTTCTTTGATTATTGATGGGGGGAGTAGTACTAATGTTGCTAGTGCTAGGTTAGTGGAAAAACTTGGCCTAAAAACCACCCCTCACCCTAGGCCTTATAAACTCCAATGGTTGAGTGAGATTGGAGAAATAGTTGTAGATAAGCAAGTTTTAGTGTGCTTTTCCATAGCTAAATATTTTGATGAAATTCTTTGTGATGTAGTCCCTATAGAGGCTAGCCATCTTTTGCTTGGTAGGCCTTGGCAATATGATAGGGACGTTGTGCATAATGACTTAACTAACAAATTCTCTTTTGTACATAAAGGAACAAAGGTTACCTTCACACCTTTGTCTCCAAGTGAGGTTTGTGAGGACCAAATAAAAATGAGATTGAAAAGAGAACAAGGGAGAATAGAAGAGAAAGAAAAACAAAAAGATGATGAGAAAAACAAAAAGAATAAAAAGAAAGAAAAGAGTGAAAGAAAAAAGAAGAGTGAAAAGATAGTTGAGAGAAAAGTGGAGAGCTTGTTTATGAGAGCTAAAGAGATGAAGAGAGTGATGCTTGCAAGGCAACCTATGTTTATGCTAATGCCTCATGACTTGTGTTTGTCTTTCATTACTATAACTTTGCCTCTAGGTATTGAAGCGTTTTGAAGGAGTTTGAGGATGTCTTTCCTAAAGACATTCCTCATGGCTTGCCTCCACTAAGAGGAATTGAGCACCAAATTGACCTCATTCTGGGAGCTTCACTTCCTAATAGACCCACATATAGGAGCAATCCGGAAGAGACTAAGGAGATTCAAAAGCAAGTGGAAGGGTTGATGCAAAAAGGATTGGTGAGAGAGAGCTTGAGCCCTTGTGCTATACCCATTATCTTGGTGCAAAGAAGGATGGATCATGGAGAATGTGCACGGATTGTAGAGCCATCAACAACATAATTGTGATGTATAGACATCCAATCCCTAGACTTGATGATTTGTTGGATGAGTTGCATGGTTCTTGTTATTTCTCCAAAATAGATTTGAAAAGTGGTTATCACTAAATTCGAATGAAAGAAGGTGATGAGTGAAAAATTGCTTTCAAAACTAAGTTTGGATTGTATGAGTGGTTGGTCATGCCTTTTGGCCTAACCAATGCACCTAGCACTTTCATGAGACTTGTGAATCATGTATTGAGACATTTCATTGGAAAGTTTGTGGTTGTCTATTTTGATGATATTTTGATATATAGCTTAACTTTGGATGATCATTTGGGCAATATTAAGAGTGTCTTGGAAGTTCTTAGGAAAGAGAGTGTGTATGCCAATAAGGACAAATGCACAGTTTGCACTAAACAAGTAGTGTTCCTTGGCTTTGTTGTGAGTTCTAAAGGTGTGCAAGTTGATGAGGAAAAGGTAAAAGCTACTAGAGATTGGTCTACACCTAAAAATGCGAGTGAAGTGAGGAGTTTCCATGGTTTGGCTAGTTTCTATAGGCAATTTGTGAAAGACTTTAGCACACTAGCTTCCCTCTTAAATTAAATTGTAAAGAAAAATGTGGGGTTTAAGTTGGGGGGGGGGGGGGGGGGGGCAAGAGGAGGCTTGTAATAGCTTGAAAGATAAATTAACACATGCTCCTATTCTTATGAGATTGAATGTGATGCATCTAATGTGGGGATAAGGGGTGTGTTGTTGCAAGAAGGGCATCCCATTGCTTATTTTACTGAAAAGTTGAAGGGTGGTCATTTGAATTACTCCACATATGATAAAGAATTGTATGCACTTGTGAGAGTTTTACAAACTTGGCAACATTATCTTTTACCTAAGGAATTTGTGATACATAGTGATCATGAATCCCTTAAGCATTTAAAGGGCCAAGGAAAGCTCAACAAGAGACATGCTAAGTGGGTGGAGTTTTTAGAACAATTTCCTTATGTGATCAAGCATAAGCAAGGCAAGGCTAATGTGGTAGCTGATGCACTTTCTAGGAGGCATTCTTTACTCTCCATGCTTGAGACTAAGATGCTTGGGTTTGATCACATAAAGGAGTTGTATGCTTATGATGATGACTTCTCTAATTTGTATGCTTTGTGTGAAAAAGTTGTTATATTGGGCCTTTGTTGGGCTTTAGTGGAGTTGTTAGCTCTTAAATTTTTAGTTGACTATGTTTGGACCTATTATGTTTTGTTTTGGGCTTGTTAGCATTTGGGCCTTATTTTTAGTGTTAGTGTAAATAGGTCCTTATGGGCACTATGTAGACACTTTTGATGAATTAAGAAATTGATAGCATTTTTGCTAAAAGAGTGTTCTCTCTAGGTTCTTGGATTGAACCATTAGATTCTTATCAAAGAACAATTTCTTTGTGGCGAATCCTCATTGACTCATCAATCATGCATTGATTGTGGCGTTTTCTCCATTCCTTTTCTTTTCCTTTTTCTTCTTTTTTTCAAATTCTGTTTTGTGGATTCAATTTGGGAAAATTTGAGGTGTTGAAAATTAAGATCCACCTTGAGGTTCATCATAAAGCCCTTGGTGTTTAGTGCTACTTCTAAACTCTTCCGCAACACATCTCTAGAAGTCCCCTCGCTTAGTGATCCTGAGGTTTCTCTTAGCGAGTCCACACTCTAGGACAGATCACACTATCTAGTGATATTCTCGCTTAGCGGGATTGAGGTCTCACTTAGCGAGTCTTCACTACTGCATCAGACCTCACCCTTTAGAGGTCCTCTCGCTTAGCGATATTAAGGTCTCACTTAGCGAGTCTACACTTAGCTCGCTAGAACACTACTTGCTTAGCGAGATACCACCGAGTGGCAACTTCATCCCCATTCAAGGAACACTTACCTATGGTAGAAGACCAGACTGTGGCTAAGAATGTTGGGTTAACTAGTTCCTTCCTCTTCAAGTTAGGGCAATTCTTCACAGTGTGTCCCCGTGTTTGACACCGATAGCACACATTTTTCCCCATCAAACTTACCATGTTGTATGTATTACCACATCCCTCAACTGTGGGGTTCCCTGAAGGTTGTGCTCCCTTATCCTTACTTTTGTTTTTCTTTGGTCTCTCAGGTTGGTGGATCCTCAACTCTTTCCCTTTTTCTTGTCACTCCTTCATTGGGTACTCTCAACTTCCTCTTCAGGTCCCTCACTACCTAGGATATACCTCTCCAAAAATACTACCTTAAAGTTTTCTCACTCTAAGGGTATTCTAAAAAATGCCATCTTATCTCTCATGCCTTTCCACCAAAGCTCAGTCTCGTCCCTTAGCATGAAAGAGGCATAAGACACTCGTTGCTCAGATGAGCAACGTACTCTTTAAAGGATCCTTTCTATCTCCCTCAACCATAACCTTGGCTAAGTGGGATCATTTCCCCCAAAGTTTAGTAGTCTCCTACTTTGGAATTCAATAAATTTTGAACCTTGGTTTCCTATAACTGACCTACTCTAGGTACTCTCTACCCTTCCCAAGGTTTCCCATTTCAAGTTAGTTTGGTTTGGTGGGTTGACTCAAATTGATTCAAGGATGAATGTCCTTGGCCTTGGTTTTTACCCGTCATTTCTTCTACCTGTAGTGCACAAATATTGAGGTGATTAGTCTCAATATCCAATGGCAAAGCAAATAAGGATTTATAGCATGGTAGACAACCTAAGCACTCAAATTAATTTAACTAAACTAACCATAGTTCGATTTGAATCAAACTGCTCTGATACCAAAATGTAACACCCTAAAAAGTATTACTGATAGAGGTCTCGGAGGGGCTTAACTATCTTGTTATTTGTCTTTTAGGTTGTTTTTGTATTGGGCCTTTTGTAGACCTTTTTATGCACCTAAGTGTTACTTAATTAGGTGCCAAGTGGACCTTAATTAATTTTAATTTCTAGCTTATGTTTTAGTTTTATTTGTATTGGGCCATTTAGTTTGAGTGAGCATTGCTTCTTTTGGTTCTTGCTTAGAACCTCTGATTCTTATCAAAGAATTTTATTCTTTATGGCGAATCCTCCTTGACTCATCAATCCTTGGATTGTGGCGTCGTTCTTACCATTTCTCATCTATTCTACTTTTATTTTCTTCACTTTTTGGTTCCAAATTATTACTCATTGGTGTTGAATTTTTAGATGCATAATTGTTTGGTATCAGCGTTGGAAATTCAGCATTAATTTGTGTGGCTTGCTGTTCTATTTTGCTAAAACTGGATTCGTGACCCCCGGGCGGCCTATACAACCCGCCGGGCGGGCCTGCGTCAATTTGTACTCCAACTCTGCTTCGTGTCCGCCGAGCGGCCTCCATAACCCGCTGGGCGGGTGCGACGTCGATGTTGCAAATCCAACAAATTTGTGAGTTTTCTTGTATAATTTTTGTGTCTTGCTGTATTTCTTTGTGTTCATTTACTCTTATTTAACTTAATCTCTTCTTAATTCGTCCAATTTTGTGCCAATTTTATATAGTTTTGTTCCTGGTAATCTTCTGTTGTTCATGTGTAGATCTACGTTTTGATCCATTTGATTCCATGTTAGTTGATGTTTTGGTGTTAGATATATACTTCTTGTGAGTTGTTTAAAATCTAGATGCTTGATTTGAGGTGAAATTTAGTTGATTGAGGATTTAGATTGAAATTTGGAGTTTTGAATTTTGAAATTAGGAAAGAACACTCATAGTGTTTTTGAGGTGTTCTTGAGATTTTTGTAGTAAGACACTTGTTAGATCTTAAAATTTTGTTTGGAGAGAGTTGGGGCATTTTTGTAAATAAAAGAATTGAAGGTCCAAAAAAGAAAATATTCAAGGATCAATTGGCAATTTTACAAGGGCAAAAGTGAAAATACAAAAAAAAAATTAGGGGCTTAAGTGCAATTATAAAAAGTTTGGGAGTCAAATTATAAAAAAAATTGTTAAAAAAAAATTGCCCATTTATAAAAAAAGCGCCTACCCTATTTGGCGAGCTAACTCTTATAGTGATATTATTTTTCTTTTATATAGTTTTGGTCGGGCAATACACTTGTTCTTTATTTTTTCCTAGGTTGTTCTTTATCTTTTCCTTGAGTCTTCTTCTTATCTTACTTGGCATTCTTTTGAATAAACTTTCATTCCTTTTTAGCTTTTATTGCTTGTCTTTAAAATTTCTTTGGTTTTTGTCTGGAGTATTTTTATTCTTGGCCTCTTAAGTTGAGCTTGAAATTCGTAACATATTTCACATTGAATATTTTCTTTATTTGAACTTGGAGGTTCTTTGTAAGAGCTAAAGAGGAACAAGAGTGGAAAAAGGCAAGTGTGCACATTATAGAAAAAGCCTCTAAAGAGATAAACACGAGTGAACTTTGAGTGTAAATACTTAGTTGAGTGGTAAGGTCCAATTTTTCTATTATTTGCACTAACCTTTTCTTGTAAGTATGGAGGGTGTGAAGGAGAAAATTCCTAAATTTCAAGGTAGTTGTGATCCGGAGGTTTATCTTGAATGGGAGATGAAAGTGGAGCAAGTCGTTGCGTGCTTTGATTATAGTAATGAAAAGAATATTAGATTGGTTTCATTGGGATTTGAAGGATATGTATTAGCATGGTGGAATCAAATGAAAAAAGACATTGATTGGGGAAGGAGACCAATGATCTATACTTGGCAAGACATGAAAAAGTTATTGAGAAGTAGATTTGTGCCATCTCTTCATGAGAGAGACCTTCAAGACAAGCTACAAAGACTTACTCAAGGAAGCAAGAGTGTTGATGAGTATTACAAAGAGATGAAAAGGGCTATGATGAAAGCCGATGTGCAAGAGATGGGTGAAACCACCATGGCAAGGTTCTTATATGGGCTTAATAGAGACATCCAAGTGAAGTTGCAACACTATGAGTGCTTGGATGACCTAGTGCACCATGCCAACAAGGTGGAGAGACAACTTGAGAGGAAGCATTCCTACAAGAAGACCTATCACTATGATTCTTCTAGTGGTAAGGATAAGTCCAAGAAGGAGGGATCTTCCTCACCTAAGCAACAAGGTTTAAAGTCTCCAAGTGGTAAACATGTTCCTAACCCTAGTACTCTTTCTACTTCTAAAAGTAGTTCAATTAAATGTTTTAAATGCTTGGGTAAAGGACATATTGCATTACATTGTCCAAACAAGACAATCATGGTCTTGGGCGACAAAGGGGTTGTCACTAGTGAGTTATCTTCTACTAGCTTATCTAATACCTCTAGTGATAATTATAGTGGATGTGGTACTAAACCTCTAGACGGGGAATTGATGATGTATAGGAGGTTGTTGGGTATTCAATGTAAGGATATTGATGAGGTTCAAGGGGAAAACATATTTCAAACTAGATGCATGGTTCTAGGAAATTTGTGCTCTTTGATTATTGATGGGGGTAGTTGTATTAATGTGGCTAGCACTAGGTTGGTTAGCAAACTAAACCTTAAAACCGCCCCACACCCTAAACCTTATTGTTTGAAATGGTTAGGTGATGAAGGAGAGTTGGTTGTTGATCAACAAGTGTTGGTGAGTTTTACAATTGGAAAATATAAAGATGATGTGTTATGTGATGTGGTTTCCATGGAAGTTGTACATATGTTGTTAGGTAGACCTTGGCAAGTTGAAAGAAATGTAACTCACCATGGGGAGACTAATAAGATCTCTTTTGTACATGAAGGTTATAAGATCAAACTTGCATCACTTTCACCTAAGGAAGCAAGTGAGGATCAAATTAAGTTGAGAAAGAAAATAGAACAAGAAAGAAGAGAGGTAAAAGAAAAAGAGATGAGAGAAAAGGAAATGAGAGAAAAAGAGTTGAGAGAAAAGGAAAAGGAGTTAGAAGAAAAAGAAATGGAGGGAAGAGAAATGATTATAAAAGAGAATGAAAATGAGAGAGCAAAAGATAAAGAAAGATATGATTGTTCTTGTTTTTACTCTAACTCTATGTTTGTTTATGAAGATTCTCTTGTGAATGGACTTGA
Source organism: Spatholobus suberectus (assembly GCA_004329165.1). Lineage (NCBI taxonomy): Eukaryota > Viridiplantae > Streptophyta > Magnoliopsida > Fabales > Fabaceae > Spatholobus > Spatholobus suberectus. The sequence goes on along the minus strand of CM014729.1, from coordinate 49,208,550 downwards.
AGAAAAGCTTCCTACAGAAGAATGCAAAGATTTATACTCTAATCCCTTGTTTGGAAGTGATGTTTCTCTTGTGCAAGAAAGTGAAGAGGAGTCTTTAAAGGAGGAGTGCAAAACTCTTATTCTTTCCTCTAACTTGGATGTTGGACTTAATTCTACTTGTAAATTTGATTGTGCATCTAACCATATTAATTCTTTTGTTTTGATGCCCAAGGAAGAATTGTATATAAAAGATAAATGGGCAAGGCAATTTGGAGAAGAGGTGGATGCACATGACAAACAAGCCAACCCTTGGGAAAAGAGAAATTGGATCCAAAGTGTTTCTAAACCTTGTGTTTTCCTTGATGTGTTAATTCAAGATGGTTTCAATTTGCATAATGTTTGTGATTTACTTGATATACATCATTTGAAATTGCATGGTTATAATAAAACTTCTTTCATGTGTTGTTATTTGTGGAAAGATTGAGAATGATGAGTTCTATAGGCATGGAGAGTATATGTTTAAAGATGTTACATTTCGTGTGCCTAAATCTTTCTTGCATGATTAGTTGATTGGAGGAATTCATGATGAGAGTGTTATGTTGCATGGGAGTTCCTTTGGAAATTACATGAAGTATAATTCATTCAAGTTTAATGATAGATGGATTGTGCATATTCTTCATTCTTTTTGGATGGCTTTCATTTTATTAATAATTGATGGTTTCTTTAAGCTCGTATTTGATCCGGGAGGATGGATATATAAGCACATAAATAATAAGAGATTTGCCCTATCAAGGGATTCAAGTCTCCATAATTGTAGGATTTTTCTTATTCATTGAAAACTAATGTTTGCTTTGTTTTTTTCATGTAGGAATAAAGGGGCTAAATTTGTGGACGAATTTCTTCCAAGAAGGGGGGATGATAGAGGTCTCGGAGAGGCTTAGCTATCTTGTTATTTATCTTTTAGGTTGTTTTTGTATTGGGCCTTGTTGGGCTTTTTGTAGACCTTTTTATGCACCTAAGTGTTGCTTACTTAGGTGCCAAGTGGACCTTAATTAATTTTAATTTCTAGCTTATGTTTTAGTTTTATTTGTATTGGGCCTTTTAGTTTGTTTGGGCCTTTATTAGTTTGATTGGGCCTTTTGTTAGTGATAGTATAAATAGGCCTATAGGACATCTTGTAAAGAATCTTTCGGTATTTGTGTTTGTGATTAGCTTTGTGCTAATTGAGTGAGCATTGATCCTCTTGGTTCTTCCTTAGAATCTCTGATTCTTATCAAAGAATTCTATTCTTTGTAGCGAATCCTCCTCGACTCATCAATCCTTGGATTGTGGCGTCGTTCTTACCATTTCTCATCTATTCTGCTTTTATTTTCTTCACTTTTTGGTTCCGAATTATTACTCATTGGTGCTGAATTTTTAGATCCACAATTGGGGTTACATCAATTACCTTTTGCTTGCTTATATTTCTAAAGCATGGAAGTTTATAATATAAGAATATTAGAGAAAATTATGTGAAAACTAAAACTCAATCATCGATTATATAAACATACTTAAAACAACTATTACAAATTGCTTGGCACCTATACTTTGTACAACACAAACAAATATGCATAAACATAAACTATCTCCTACACATCAAGAGGTTCAAAACTACAAACTTTTCCTTCAACAACAGCTCCAAGCTCCAAGCTACTCCCAAAAAGACTTCAATTGTTCAACCTATAAAAACATAAAACATAAAGGGATGAGACATATTGTCTCAGTAAGTGCTCTAAAGACTCTAGGCTAACTGTCTACTATAAAGATCCTTTTCTTATATTTTTGTGGTTTCACTTCCCACAAATATTCCTATGTATGACAATTTTATGTTATCTAACTCAAGCCTTGCATTCTCACTTAACATTCATTCTAATAACTATTACTCAGTCATGTTATCATCACTACCCCATTAAATAATACCTTAATCTTTACTTAAGCTCTTAGAGTTGACCTCCTTAGTCAAACCTAAGGCCACCAATGCACTAAATCATCTAACCTTGACCATGGACCTTGACCCTTCTCTAGGGGTTTTACCTTCCTATCTCATTATATGGGGATGAGCTTTACTTCTCTTCTTCTGATTTGCCCAACCAGGTCTTATATACCTTCTCTTGGGGTACATCCCCTCACTTGCTACTCTTGGGAGCATGCATCATACAACTTTCCTCATCTAATGCATATGTTAGCCTTTTCCTTCTCGTCTAGCAACCATGCTTATAACTCATCATCTACCTTATTGCTTGGACCATACATACATGCAATACATAAACATTCACATCATTCATATCCTATTTCTATTTCTATTTCTATGTAGTTCTCATCATTTTTATTATTAAGTTTCACTTAATTCTTGTCTTTCTCTTGATTGAGCTCTAGCCATCAAAAAGCATCCCTCGTGCTATGACCTCATACTACCACTAGTCAAAAGTGGCTAACAGCCTTCCGTTATCGAATAAGTTCCTTTGACATTCTTCCCTTATCGAAGAATGACTATGTCCTTCCCTTACCAAAGAATGTTGTTTTCCCCGTACATCTGAAGGATGATGGTTCCTACACTTGATATAGGGGGCTTCCTAGCCTTTTTACTTATAACTCATTTTAGAGTTGCATTAAACCTCCTCTTTCCTTGGTAACCTTGGATCCTCACTATGGTTTACACACTGTAGTACGCATGTCACTCGGGCATGACTAGTACCAAGGAGGTCCTAACATTACTAAGAAGGTACTTTTCTTAAAAGCATAACTTTCCTTATAAAAACATCTTCCTTGAAAAACACATGCTTTTCTCAAAAACATATTCCTTTCTTAAAACCTTTTCTTTCAAAAAACCTTTCATAAACTTAGGAGAAATTTCCCACCTTTGCTAAGAAGGCATAGTTTGGTGTCTTATGTTTTTTAAATGGCTTATTACATAAGGTTTATCGTTACATACAAACTATCCTAGGTAAATGCAACAGACACATGAATGCAATTACTTACAAATCTACCCTTGCTACTACTTACACACATACAAACCGTCAATCAATGGTAAGCATACAGGTAACAATCCTAGAAAGCATATATATAAGTATACACACTTTTTCATTTCATAAACTTTTAGTCATTCTTTGGTATCCAGAGGAGTCACTTTCCTTCTTGTCCCAAAGAAGACTCTTCGTCCATCATATTCTATCCTCATTTAATCATTCATTGGGTTCATGAAAGGAAAAGAGAAACTTGATAAGCTCTTTCAAGGGTCTCTTGCTAAGCAAAGGCTTGGCCTAGCTTAGCAAGCCCCCACGAGCCTTTCAGATCTATTCTCTACCAAATTTTCGCTTAATGAACCCAAACAGGACTTCCAAACTTGGTTTCTATCAAAAATCCACTTAGCTACAATCAATTTGTTGAGCGAAAGTCATTTTAGCTTAATTAAACGCAAATTTGCTCAACTAAAATGTAATTTTTCTAATTCACGATTTCTTCGCAAATTTGTGATTCCAACACCAATAATGCCCACACAAGTTATTTAATGCATAATAAATGATCCTAAAATGATCCTTAATGCCTTTAAACATCCAACTAACATCAAACAACTCATCAATCATGCAAATCTATGAAAAATCCCCAAATTCCCTTTGTTATGGTTCAAAACTCAAAACCCAACAAGAAAAAGATCCAACCACAATACCACATGACCAAGAGAGGAAAGGGAAAAAGATGAAAAGAGGTACTCACCTTGGGAATGCACAAAGATGAACTCCAGGGCTTAGGAATCTCTAGATCTTTGTTCCTATTCTTTTCTTCCCCTTCTCATCCTTCTCTCTTCTTTTCCTTTTCTTTTCTCCTTCTCCCCCTAACTCTCCATTCCTTTTCATATATAAACTATATGCGTGTTGGGCTTGGTGGGCTTCGGCCTGCCCTACGCCTTAGATCTGTTATTCTGCAATATTCTAATATAAGGGTAGCTATTATTAATAACACTTAAAACATTTATGACCATTTATCATAAAGGCTATTACCATAAAAGAAATATCTACACAACTTTATTTCTATTGTCCATAATTAGGGATGTTACACATCATGATTTAACCTAATTTGGCCATGCTTGAGATTAATTCACCAACTGATTAGAGATTACAATGCAACAAGCCTTTTACACCGAAGGAACCCACCTTGGCAACCTAATCTAAGGCTTTCCTCACCTACTCTCTTTAACCACCCACTAGAAAAATCCTATTCCTAGACCAAGGGAAACCCACCCCTAGATTTCCTTGCTAGAGGACACCTACCTTGAGACTTCCTTGCCAAGAGAACCTACTCTTGGACTTCCTCAAAACAAAAACAAAAGCAATTAACACTCTCAATAGTGGAGATATCACAACTTGAAGCTCTATGACTCACATTCTTATTTCAGTATTGAAAAGATTAAGCTTTTATAATGATTAGGGGTTAAATATAGTTTAAACCATGATATCTAAAAGATAGGTTTTGATTGAGAAAAGATTACACAATTAACAAAATCGAACTTTTCTTAATTATTCAATCTGACCATTAGGGAATCGATTCCTTCACATGTGAATCGATTCCTTTATGGAGGGAATCTATTCCTTATGAGAATCTTACATTCAAAAATTGATTTAGTCATTTTCCACTCTGTTCCACTTCGTGGGAAATCGATTCCTAAGCCAAGTTTGGCTTAGAACATGATTTTCACTCAAAATTTTTTGCTTATTAGTTTAGAAATTGTTTTAACTTTCTTGATGCATCCCCTTCAGCCAGACTTAGCTAGAATTAACAAGTCTTACAAAATTGCCTAAGACATTAACATTAATCTTCACAGTAGTTATTGTTTTGGCTTGGAGTTCTTCAATGCTTTTTGATTTAACTCTTGTCTTCAAAAGTTCCTTTTAGCCTTAAGATGGTTTCATTAAAGTTCTCTTGACGTTGGCTTTGTCTTCATCGAAACCTTTACAATACATGATGGGTCAAAGGTCATGTTCAATAATCTCCCCCTTTTTGATGATAACAAACCAACTTGTGTTCTTAACAAATATAAAAAAGCTTAAGCTTCTACCAATGGAACTTTTTGCTCCTCTTGAATGTATGCAATGGATGTACTTGTAGCTCCCCCTCTTTTTGTGCATCCATGAATATTTTTTTCTTGCTTTACTCCCCCTGTAAATATCTAAAAAATAAGAACACAATCCTTTCTCCCTTTTTGGCATTGTTAAAAAGAATAAAAAATCTTGAGCAGAATAAATCATGAAATCAGAGGTCATGTTCATCAATAGGGGAGTATTAGAACATTTAAAATAAAGAGGGTTCATTCATAGTAATGAGGGCAAGCATGTGAAGTGCATAAGCCACATAAAATCGGCTAACATAAGGGGAACAATCAACAACACACAAAACAAACTAACAAGTGAAGAATAAAGCACACAAATTCATAAAATTCAAATGCACCATATAGTCAGAAAGTCAAATATATATCATATTCAAAGATTAATACAGACAAGCTTCAAAAGAGAAAATAACAAAGCATCCTAGACATACGGTCCTAAAAATGTAAAAACCCTAATAAAGAGATCTAGGAGTCCTAATCTACTCCTCCTTCACTTCATCATCATCTTGTTGCTAGGTTGCATAATGAGCCTCGAGGGAGTCTGAGCTGTAATTCTCATGTCACTACAATGCTCTTCTCACATCCCTTTCAACTTAGCCATGATATGTTGTAGTGAGCTATGGTGGGATCTTAAGGCTTCTCCTGATCAACCTCGATCATGTCTATAAGATCTTCACCTTCTGCCTCTACAAATTTTTTGATTCCATTTTTGATAGCCAAATTTGAAAGTAGTATGATAATACTTTTCTGCTTCTTTGAATTGTCCATTGGCATGACCGTAATAGAATCTTTTACGATCTATTTCTTCTATGAGAATAGTTCCCAAATAATGACCACTTGCATCCGTTTGCAAAATTATTTTTCTGTACTAGGAATTTTTAAAGTAGGAGGATTTTGAGCTATTTTTTTAGCTCTTAAACTGCTCTTGTCTGTTTTGACCCTGATGGTGATGAGTTCTTTTTTAATAGCTTAGAGAGTTGACTTGTGTATTTTGGGGTGTTCTTATACAACTAGTGGCCCATAACAGCTTGGCACAAGCCCATTTGACTAATGGTCCCCTAGTCAAAGGCACTCTGGGTACTAAGTACGAAGCTTGTCACCTCGATCAGATCAATCCTTGTTTCTCTAAGGAAAACAAAGACCAATAGAGCATATGGAAGGTTACAGTCTGCCTTCCGTCTAGCCTTCCGTCTAGCCTTCATCATCTGTTCAGTGAAGAACATAAGCCAGTTGATGCTTAGCCTGACCTTCAGCAGCCATAGAGGAAAAATATCATCCTTAAAGAGCCTAGAATAGTTGCCAACTTAAGCATCAATGATCCTACAGAGGGCATAAGGTAGCATCTTGTCCTTTAGTGTGATAATCCCAATAGTGATGATTTTTCTCTTGGGTAATGTGGCTCTTTCCTTGAACATTCTAGTTAGTACGTCTAATCCATTGAACTCTGGCCACCCATTGGTCTTCTCAAGGTTCAACTCTCTTATTATGCTTCAGTCTAGTGATTGATAGCCATATATCAATAGTAACAATGATCTGCCTCCTTAAAATGTCAAATACAAGTAACCTAGTCTCATTAGCATAAAGGTTTGAGTAGAAAACTCTCACTAGATTAGCGTAATAGAGACCTTGAAGACCACAAACCTTTCCAATCCCCGAGAAACACTCAGCTCTTGGAAAGCAAAATGCTCAACTTTGAAAAAGGTACAGGACATGTACCGCGAATCCACTAGTTTTTTAGTGAGAAACTAGTTAGAGAATCTCCTCATTTTCTCTGGAGAGCTAAAGAATTTGGAGTAATCAATCCTCTAGGCCTCCTTTGAAGGTGCTTGGACAGGAGGAGGTGGAGGTGCAGAGCTGTTAGTGCCTTTAAGGTTTTTCCTTTTGGGAGCCATTGGAAATAAGGGTTTATGGAAGGAATTTGAGAAATTTAATCAGTTTAACCTGAAGATTTTAATGAGTAGAACTAGAATTTGAGGTCAAAAACCACTTTAAACGGTCCAAAATCACATAATCTGAAGAAGAAAACTGAAGAGGTTGAGAGAATTTGGGGAAGGAGGTGGCGATGGGGGCTAGGGCAATGCCACCCTTTTTAGCCCTAAAAGTACATGGGAATTGATTCCAACCTTAAGAGAGTTGATTCCCTTTTTCATGGGCTCCTCTTAAAGCCTAGAATAAGTATTGGGAACTGGGAATTAACTCCAAGCCAAAAGGAATCGATTCCTTATGAGATTTCTCTACTAAAGAATTGATTCCAACCTCATAAGAATCAATTTTGCATCGTAAGAATTGGTTCCAAGCCAAGGGAATTAATTCGATAGCGTAAAAACCCTTTTTAAATAATTTACCCATAGAATTGTCAATTTTGCCCTTCTCTTTTCATTTCTTCCTTATTTAGTATGTATTTTAAGTTTATTGTGACCTCAAACTCCTATGGTTTTGTTGAGAAAAACTCAAACTCTTTTATGTCACACAAATTTCCAAACTAGTAATTCAAACAATCAATCCATACATATAATGAAAGGGGTTTAATGGATTCAATCAAGGATTTGGGCATACATCAGGAAAGGCCAAACAATTAATGATCACACAAGCCCTAATGTATAAGGATATAAAATTTGTCATGGAATGATTTAACACTTTTAATCTAAGCAAAACTAGGAATAGTTAAACAAACAAACATAATTGATCAAGGGATAGAACGTTGTGCATGAGATCAATTGACTACCACCTATTGTTACTTTATGAACAATTATTCCAAATCAAGCAATGAAAGATTGAATTTCAAATATGCAATTTTACATGTAGGTACTTGAGAGACATTTTATATGTACAAATATATATATCAACCCAATCAAGTGGGCAAGCGTAAAGCTTAATAATCAAAACATAAAATGAAAACTTAAAAATCCTTTTAGTCGCTGTCTGTCAATACCTAATAGCAGTCGTATACGGGATATTAAGAGACAAGAAATTCAAAATCTTAAAACATCTTAAATAGGTTCCATATATGAGTCCATATAGAAAAGAGAATACATCAGGTTTACATGATCCAGGAGGGAACACCAGAAAATAAGGATACAATTATACAAATGAACTAGAAAACCCTAACCAAACAACAAACACTAGAAACTCAGCCTAATGACACCACTGGTCTATCTAATACATCAAAACTACCACTTATACCACCTGAAGCTAGTATCATTGTCATAAGAAGAGTTCTCGTCACTCTCACTACTATCCTGAGTAACTATTCTTTGAGTTGCAATCTCAACGGTGTCCCTTGAGGCTTTCACTCTTGAGGACCCTACGATCCATGAGAATGTAGGTATATGAGAAAGTCCCTTTTTCTCGTCCTGCTAACATCTTAGGCCCTCCTAGCCATGGACTTGGCAAACCTTCACCCACTAACACTCCCATAGAGGTGGCTATTGTCACCTAATACCTATGATGTCTTAGGTCTGGACCTAACAACAGACACAAATGAGGAGGAAAAGAGTATCTTAGACCTATGAGATGCATCAGAAATAGGCATGTGGAGATGCTCGCTACACTTTGGAAGGGTAGCTAGACTAGGGTCATTATTGCCTACACCTCCATGATGAGGTAACATCCTACTAGGGTAAACACTTCCACGAAGTGCTACATTTCCTTCCTCTTCAAAAACTATTTGCCCTTCAACCCCGAAAGGATCCTTGTTCATCTTCGTTCATCCATCCATTGCTTGGTGACAAGCAGGGACATAGCCAAGAAACAAAAGTAAAGGGGTGAGATAACAGACACAAATAATACATCAGGGTATGCCACCATCGTTAATAGTGACCCACACATATGTGTATAAGCATAAAGATAATTTAGGTACCACAACTACTATAATGAGCATATTTATGAGCCAGAAAATTTCATATGCTACTACAATATATATTCCCACCATCTACACATCCATTAGATCCAACAAGCACAATGATTATATCACAGTCACAGTACATAGCATATCCACAATACAATGTGTTGTGTGGTGAACATGAGGAAAGATCTCTGGTGAGCTCTCATGGTGGTCGCAGATGTCTCCAGTGGTGGCACCTGCAAGGACTCCAATGCTTAAGTCAGTAAGGGCATAAAAGAGAGTGAGAATGAAAGAGAGAATGTGTACCTGATAGGTGTGGAGTCTTTTATATAGAGTATTTTGGAGGGAAATACTGTTAAGGTTGGGTACCATGTGGCAGCATGCGTTTGGGTACCTCATTACATGTTTTTCTTACCGTTAGGCATTTTCCATGCTGTGTCGGGGTAGGCATAAAATTCTGACTTGGAAGGCCATATCGTCTAGGATATATGCGGCTATATTAACCAAGATAGGTAGTAAGTAAGTTGACTTAGGGCTAAGCGTCTGGGTAACCCCCAAAATAGTTGCCCCCAAGCTGGTGATGCTTGGTAGAAGTATCGTCGGCTTACGAGTTTGGAACGGCTTCTGGGATGATGTTGCCCCCAAGCCGATAACGTTTTGGTAGACATGTTGTTGGCTTAAGGTTATTTGAGGTTGAGTGGTTCAACCTGTGTCTTTTCATCTTCTCCAGACAACTTCACCGCATTTTTGAAAAGACTGAGGCGCATTAAATACGTAATGATTCAGAACCTTGAAATTTGCGACCTTTCGAATTCCAAGAGATTTAGGTGGTTACGTGAACTTTTAAAACTTGGTTTTAAATTTTTATGGATTTGGGCTTGATAAGGATATGCTCCCATAGATTTTATACTATTATTTTATCCATTTGTTTTCACTTTTACCGCTACCTTCACTTCCTTCCTTCATAAGAACTCTCTGTGCTTTTTGATTTCTCTCCAACAAAAGCTTTGGCATTATTCGTCAACCCTGTTCAATCTTCCAATACTCGTTTAACCTACAACTTAAGCTAATATCTTCATTCTTATTTTTTTTCTTTATTAAGCCTTTCCTTGTATTGCATTGTGTGTATACATATTTTTTCCTTCTTTGTTTTGTTTCGTTGAAGATGGATTCGTGCAAACACAACGCTCCATCTTCTATGGGCGGTCGGCGGCCAGCAGGCTTTGCAGCCAACTGGCTGTTCAGGTCTCCGGCCCTCCCCTCGTCTCAGTACACTGACTAACGAAGGTCCTCCGAGAGTCGTGGGGGCACCGGGGGCCATTTCCGAGGTAGTGAAGGTAGGTCAAGGGGTGTGAGCAGGAAAGATGAGCGCCCAATGACTACCGATCCTAAAGGCCCACCTCTGCTTGAAATCACGATATGCCTCGAGATACTTGAGAAGTGCCAAAGTCACCTAAAGTTAGTAGGGATGTTGTACGGCCCTGAGGAAGTCCTAGAGTATGCCAGGGCTTGGGTACAATTCCCTGACTTGATGAAGATTCCATCTGGTCCAGAGAGTATGTTTGGAGCAGCTATGTCGGCATGGCGAAGCACCAGGGTTGCTTTAAGTCGAGTATCTAAGTCAGCAGAATCTGACCATTCTTCCGGTGTTTTTGACAGGGAGATAGGAAAGACCGTGAGGAATGTTGAAACTAACCCAGAGACTTCTTTTGAGGTGGCGAATCTTGATGTGGACTAGGTCAATAAAGAGATAGCCAGCACTTGATCTAGCTTTAGCTAGGAAGCGCTAAATGCATTGGAAGATCGTTTGATTCAAACAGGAGCTCCAAGACAACAACACAAAACCATAATCACACCACAACAACGATCAACAAGAATTATTTACTTTATTTGTTTTGAACACCAAGATCACATATTAATTTCCACTTTTTAATTATTAAAACACTAAATCATATATTAGGAAAAACACGGTGTTACATGTAGCACTCATTGAGACATTTTGTCTCACTCCCTCCAATTGTTATCTTTTCAGGTTAATCAGGTGGACGTCCTCGAGGAGGAGCTTGGAGTTGTTTGAAAGACAGAAGATGTTGAGTTATGTACCTCCCAATGTGTGGGAGTTTAGTTTATGTTTTTGGTATTTTCTATATATGTAATGTACAACACATTATGCATAGAGTTTGTATTAAATTTTTATAGATGTATGTTTTAGTTTCGCTTAATCTCTGATGTATTTATATTCAAAGTTTCCATGTCCTAGTAATTGAAGTATAATAAAGGTAATGCTCCTTAGGCTGTTACATTTTGGTATTAGAGCAGATTGATTCAAATTAGATTGTGGATTAATTTACTTGCCCTATAATGAGTGTTTTAGGTTGTTTGTTATGCCATCAATCCTAGTTGCTTTGTCATGAAATATTTGAGACTGATCACCTCAATACTTTGTGCACTACAAGTGGGAAGTATGGTGAGAGAAACCCAAGTTAATTGACAGTCATCCATAAACCTCTTGGAACCAAACTCAAGCAATCCACCTAACATTGAGTAGAGAACCTTAGATGGGGCAGAGAATACCGATAGGAGCCAACTGTAGGAACCTAGAATTCGGGATTTGTTGAATTTTGAAGGAGTGGACCACCATCCTTCAGAGGCTATAATCCTACTGAGATGAGATTATGGCTAAGAGAGATAGAGATAGAATCCTTGAGAGGATACCTTGCTCCATAGAGCAATGGGTAACTTATACCTCAATTATGTTAGAGGATGAGGCAAACTTTAAGGTAGTATTTTTTGAGAGATACCTTTTAGGTTGTAAGGAACCTTAAAAGGAAGTAGGGAGTATGCAACAAAAGTAATACCATAGGAAGAGAGAAAAATCAAGATCTCACCAACCTAAGAGACCAAAGAAGAGCAAGGGAAAGGGTAAGGATGCTATAACCATAAGGAAAACCCAAAGCTGAGGGATGTCGTAAATGTTGTAAGAAACACAAAAAGGGTGTGTCTAATCAGGCAAAACATATGCTACCGGTGTTAAGCACTAGGGCACTTTGTGAGGGATTGCCCTAGTTCAAAGAGGTGAGAACCAGTTGACCCAACACCCTTAGCCACAATTTGACCTTCTGCCCTAAACGTTAAGAGGACAGATGAGGATGATGGACCTACCCTAGGTATGTGTTTCTTGCCTAACCCCTTTGGTTGTTTTGGCACTCTAGAGATAGAGAGTTTCTCTAGTTGTGTAGCAAGTTTCTCTATGTTTTGCTTTACATGTTTCTTTGCTTAATGTGATGACCCTTGAATGGGGTTGAGGTTGCCACTTTTGTGGTATCTTGCTAACTGAGGAATTCTCCTTGCTAAGCGAGCAATGTTCTAAATAGTTGAGTGTAGACTTGTTTGGCGAGATAGAGAACTCGTTAAGCGAGGGGACTTCTAGAGAGTGAGATCTGAAGTAGTAGTGCAATCTTGCTAAATGAGGTTTTAGGCTCGCTAAGTGAGAAAGCTTCCAAAGAAGTGTTTTTGAAGCATCATGGAGTGGCGTTAAACGCCAAGGGCTCTCGTTGAGTGAGACCCTCTAGAACAACAAAGTACTCTTCTAACTCCAAGTAGAGGCTATGTTTATGTGTTTGCTTCTATGTTTTGCTCCTTGTGTGCTTGCTTGGTTGATGTGTTGTACTTGGCATGGTTAGTTCAAGGCCAGCCAATTTGACAAGCAGTTCCTTGCTTGCCTATGTTGTTGTTTCCCTAAGAGTTTGGGTAACCAGTAAGGACGAAGGTAAAAGGGTTGTCACCCTTTTACTTTAAGCATGGGGTTAGACTGTAGTTGACCCAAGATAAAAGCAGTGGCATAGGCTATCAAGCGAATTAGACCCAATGAAAGGAGCCCTACCATAGAAAACCCTATGTAAGAATCAACTTAGTGAGTAAAAGCCCCAATAGATACCTTTAAGAAAGGATATAGAGGGATAGTTAGGAATGCCACCTAGTAGTGAAGAAGTTCACACTTGTTGTCAGCTAACCTAGTGTATTTCTACACTGCCAAATGACTTATATACTGTATTTTTGTAAATTTTCTCTATAGAAGTTCACACAAAAACAAGCACATATTTTTAATTTTTTATTAAGGTGGAAATTAAATCTATTTTTTCTCTTTAAAATTATTCAATCACTTAATCATAGATTAGTAGAAAAGTAGATCTTACAATTCTCCCCAACAAGAAAAATTTCACCCTCAAAATTTTGTCCTCTTCTCCAATGTAACATCTTCGAATGCATCACTCCAAAGCACTTTGACTAGACTAATGTCCTTTCCCCTGAGTTACTTAGTCCTTCTTTCTTCAACCCTAACAAGTTTAGCCTTATAGGTTAAGTTCTCACATATTTGGATTGAATCATGCTGAATGACATGTGTAGGGTCATAGATATATTTTCTCAATTGAGAAACATGGAAGACATCATGAATATTGAACAAGAAAATGGGTAAATTTATCTGATAAGCAACAGGTCCAACACGACGAAGAATCTGATAAGGTCTAATAAATTTAGGAGTAATTTTCCTGGATTTTATGTCTCTGCCTACCTTAGTCGTAGGTGTGACTCTCAAGAAAATATGATCAACTTCCTTACGTTCAAGAGGCTTTCTACACTAATCTACATAAGATTTTTGTCTACTCTAAGTTTTCTTCATGTTTTCATGAATCCTCTTAACCTTTTTCGTAGTTTGTTGTACTAACTCTAGTCCAACAGCCATACTCCCACCATCCTGATACCAACACAATAGTGTTCGATATCTTTTACCATATATAGCCTCAAACGTGCCATATTGATACTAGCATGAAAACTATCATTATAAGTAAATTCCACTAAAGGAAAAACTTCATCCTAACTACCTAGATGATCTAACACATAAGCTTTTAAAATATCCTCTAAACTTTGTATTGTCCTCTCAAATTGGCCATCAGTCTATGGATGATAAGTAGAACTCAACCTCAACTTCGTACCCAAAGCTTGATGTAAACTCTACTAAAACCTCAATGTAAACCTCGGGTCGTTATCCGATATGATGGTACTCTATGTAGTCTCACTACTTTCTTTATATACAACTGAGTCAGCTTCTCTAAAGAATACTTTATGTTAGTAGGGATAAATCAGCACACTTCGTCAACCTATCAACAATAACCTATATAGAATCAAAATTCCTAGATGTCTTAGGGAATCCAACTACAAAATCCATATCAATACTATTCCATTTTCATATGAAAACTTCTATTATCTATAACATACCTCCTGGCCTTTGCTTTTTGACAAGTCAAACAAGTTGAAACATATTCCACTATGTCTCTCTTCATTCCTGTCTACTAGAACATCTTTTTCAAATCTTGATATATCTTTACCATACCAAGATGTAAACTCAATTTACTCTTATGACCTTCATCTCAAATAAGCCATTTTATCTCTAAGTCAATAGGTATGTAGATACGGTCTCTAAATCTCAACATGCCATCATCACCTATGTTGAACTCAACTACTTTATATGTTCCTAATAACTTTTGTTTGTCTTACACAATTATGGATCTAACATCTATTTCTCTCCTACCATCTTTAAAAATCTACTTGTTATCGTAAGCATGCAACACTTAATATAATTAGGCTCCATAGTCACATATAGATTCAAATTCCTAAACTTCTCTATCAACCACCTTCCTATTAAGAGCATCTACCACTACGTTGGCCTTACCAAAATAATACATCAACTAAAAATCATAGTCCCTTACAAGTAATTCGTGTCAAAAGAGCAAGTATCCTTGAAAAACCCTCTATAAACCTCCTATAATATCCTGCCAATCCAACAAAACCTCTTATTTTCGTAACTCTCTTGGGTCTTTCCCATTGTATCATAGAATCCACTTTCACTGGATCCACGTCTACCACTTCAACTGATATCACATAAGAATCTCACTTCATGTAACCAAACTTGCACTTTGACAACTTCACATACAACTTATTTTTAAGGAGGGAAACCAGATACTTCATTTAGAAAAACATCAAGAAACTCTCTAACTATGTCATTCCTATCTAGCTTAAGGACACTCTCGACTTATGAGATAGAAAAGATCATGTATCTTTGGGCTCCTTTTAAAGTAGCCTTTGCTTGGTCAGTAATGATAAATCTAGTATCCTTAATAGTAGGAAAAATCAAGTTCTTTCTAGCACAATCAATTAGGATATGGTTGAAAAATAACCAATCTATGCCTAATATCACATCTATGTCTGAAAGAGGTAAGCAACTAAGATTCACACAAAAACCATGACCATTCATAAGAATAAGACAATTAGGACAAACAACAGATGTCACAGTGTAAAAGTAGGAGTAGATATAAACAGTTCAAAAGATAAAGGACAAGTAGATAATCCTAAGCAACCCCCACATTCATGAGATATAAAGGAACCCGTAGCTCTTGAAACAAACAGAATAGATAAGAAATTACCACCTATGGTGCATTCACCCTATATCAAGTCTTCAAAATCAGGGATTTCAACTCCATTCATGGCAAAGACTTTGCCTATCATAGTTGATTTCTTCGCCTTCACTGTATTCACTATAGGCTCCGTCTTCTATAACACTAGTGTTTTCCTAATGCATGATTTAGTGATTTAAATAAATTTAAAAAGTGGAATTTAAATTTATTTTATGTAATTAAAAAGATAATATATAAATTATAGATGTGTGTTTGTTGTTTTATGTTATGTTGTCTTAGAAACTATAACACCGTTGTTTTCCTAATGTATAATTTAGCAATTTAATAATTAAAAGTGAAAATTAAATTTAAATTTTTGTAATTAAGATGTAATGAATAAACTGTAGATGTGTGTTTGTTGTTTTATGTTGTGTTGTCTTGGTAGCCTAAATTTGAATTTGTAGGAAGTGAGAAAATGTTGTTTGAGCCAAACATCCCTGTTGATGGTGTCTATATAAGTATGGTGAATGGACCTTGGTGTTGGGCTAGCTTTGGGCTTTAGATGGTTGGGGAGTCATAGTGGGCCTTGGTGAGCCCAAGACTCTTCCTAAGATCTTTATAAAACATAAAACCCTCTCCTTCCCTCTCATTTATTGCTAGATACTCCCTAAGCTCCCTAAACCCTCTCTTTCTCTCTCTTATCTATTTCCCTAATTCTAAATAGAAGAGTAAGAATTTTAGAGCAAAACCCCACCCATTTGGCTTTTTGTGAGAATTGTGTCTTCTTTAGTTAGTAAGTTCTTCCCCTTCTCTCTTGATTTTTCGTGGTGTGACATCATTTACCCCAAAGCTAATTATTAAATGAATATTACAAAAATATAATATGCTTTTCATTTGTGAAGTAAAATGGTAATTTAGAATCTTTCTCTTCACATGGTAAAGGACATCACATGCACAACTCACATTTACTAAAACTCCATAAGATACTTTATTGATTAACCAAAAGATGGTGGCCCATAGTTGGCCATATAAGTCTTTGGAAAATAAACCAATTTAAAGAAGTAAAACTATTAGTCTAAAGTTCAAAAACTAAAATAATAAATAACTAATACCCCGATGTCACATTACTGTCAGAGCTGACAAAACTCAAAGATGTTGTAAAATAAACTACAATGAGGCCTATGCCTCTACTCTAAGACTTTTCCTCAAGGTCCTGTTGGATGTCACTTGTGTATCACAGACACAAACAAAAAACACCAAATAACAAGGGAGTGCGATATATCTCACATCATGCTCAAAATATGACAATGGAGACAGGTAAAATACACATCACATACATAATCAGAACAATATTAATTTGCAAAAATCAAAACACACAAACATATGTAATGCAATACCTAGCTTCTACTTCTCATGCACATGTGGTACCAATCTAAGTTCATTTCGAAAGTAGACTAGGAGTAAGTGCATGGCCATAAGAAGTGCCATCAGTACCGATGTCTTCGGCTTCGCACCCTCAATTAGTATGATATTCCCCGGTGACTAGTCAGGGTTACCTAGCTTTTCTAGTATGCTTTGGGTCCATGGGATCAACATGGGCCATTGGAGTTTCCACACCAGGTACCACCCCCAAGGCTAGGGTTAGACAACCCATCTCGCCTCCACCAACAAAATTCTTACATACTTTCTTTCTCCACATGATTCAATGTCATGATGCATGGTCACATACAATGCTTAAAACTTTTCATAGGCTTTTATCATGGACCATTGACACAAGTTCATATCACACTCAATTTTTTCAGGGTAAATAACAATCACAAGGTATAAACTCAACAAGGCATCCAAAAGAAGCAACAATGAGTTAAAGATTGCAAAAGGAGTTCACAAGCACAAAAATGAGCCAGAAAGAGACTCAAACGTGCATTTTGGAGTAGCCAAGGCTGCACCCACCTGGCGGGACAGGAGAGCCGCCCGACGGTTCACTCTAGGACTTACCCCGCCCGATAGGTTAGCATGCTTGGCAAAAAATGTAGTTGCCCAGCGTTAGCACGGAGTCTAGTTTTCGAAAAAAGTCACCCAATGGCTATCTAACCCCACCAGGCAATTCCAAGATCCGAATTTTAATTTGTTTTTCTTATTGTCTTTGGCTTTTAAACACTCCAAAACAAATAATTAAATTCTTAATCACTTTTTCTATCTTGATAATTGGTCAATCTAATTTATAAACCCCTCACTCACTCACAATCCCCTTAAAATCTATTAAATTTAACTTAGGTACAAGGGAAAAGCAAAAGCAATCCATAATAGTCCATAATAAATTAAACATAAAATTTTCATAAAGCACATCAATGATTTGGGGTAAATCACATTCCCTTTTGCATACACAACCATAAATTTCATGCACAATTGGGTTTAGGGCCAACCCTTCTACCAACGACCACGAGGTCCATCTCTTTAAAAGAGATAAGATTAAGAGCAATGACTTTATAACTCTTAAGATTGGAGAAAACAGTCAAAAAGCAAACAAAAGAATGGAGATAAAAACTAGGAACAAAGCCCTGAAGGTTTAGTCTGATGAATTAGAAGGCTTAGACGAAAGCTCAAGTTGCTCCACAGACGATGAGATTTTCCTTATGACTAAAAAGTTCAAAAAGATGCTCAAGAAGAAAGGAAGATTCAAGCAATCTTTTAGAAGAAAAGATAACAGATTCAAGAAGCCACCTCAAGTAGAAAACAATAAAATTATATGCTTTGAGTGCAAAAAATGTAACATCTTGTTTTTCCTAATGTATGATTAAGTGTTTTAATAACTAAAAAGTGGAAATTTGATATATAATCTAGGTGATTAAAAGAAATAAATGAATTGTTGTTATGTATGGTATGTATGTTGTATGTGGTGATGGTTTGTTGTTGTTTGTTTAAAATTTGGGCTTAAATTTAGGAAACTTGAGAGATATTTGCTTGAGCCGATGAGGGTGTGCTGTGAGTGTGATGTTGGGATTTTGAGAGAAAACAGTTAAATTTAGACCAATTTTGAGATAGGAAAAGTGGCTTAGTGAGGTTTAGGCCTCAGTTGGCTAAAAGTTTGTGTGAGAGCTCCGAGAAGGTCGGGTATATAAGGAAGGAAAGGGAGAATCCCCTTCATTCTCTCTCTAAACTTTCTCTCTACAATTCTCTCTCAATTTCTCTCTAGAATCTCCCAAGTTAGCAAGGGTAGTAGAAGATTTTGGGCTCGGCGCAGTGATTGTGGTAAAAGGAAGAATCAATCTATGGAATATTTTGGTTCAAGAACACCGAATTCTCAAAGAACCTAAATTCAAATTCAAAGACTTTTAGAGGTATGGGAAGCTTACAAATTGATTGTTTTGTGTTAATAACTGTTGGTATGCTTATTTCTTGCCTTATGATCGGTTGAATATTTGTGGATGTTGCTATTTTGTTGGTTTTGGATGAAATTGGGTTTTGAGGGAGAAAATGTTGAGATTGAATGAAAAATTGATGCATATATGTTGAAATGTTGGATTGATGGTATGATTTGATATGTATGAACTTGGTTAAGGTGGATTGAGGTTGTTGGAACACTATTAATTCAAAAATTGTGGTATTGGATTGAAAATTTTGAGTTTCTCCTTGAAAAATCGCGGTTTTTCTCGAAAATCCTCGCAGATAATCAATTATAGCATCTAATAATCGATTATCTGAAGTTTCAGAAAAGCTGTCTTGCAAATGCTTTGAAAATAATCAATTATGAACCCCGATAATCAATTATGCATTGTTCCAGAAAATTGTTTTCGTGACTCGATTTTGAAAATAATCGATTATCCAATAGGACAATAGATTATCTACTGTTCACAAAAAAAAAAAGATTTTAAAGTTTCATCTCAAAATATGAAATTTTATGAATTTCAAGATTTGTTAATCTTCCAAATGGTTTTCAAAGAAGGTTTGGTTTTCAAACTTTAGTTGATATTTGGTTGTAAAGTGGAAGGTTGCTTAAATAGGACCTTCACTTGTGGTGTATGACATTATTGTATGAGGTTTCTCATGAGGTAGGCTGCTTGGATAGGGCCTGACTTATTGACTATGTTTGAGGCTGGAATGGGTCTACATGGTGTTAAGAATAGTCGTTGAACCACAGGTGGTGCTGAGTAAACCACGTGGTGTTGTGTTGATACACATTTATGATATGATGATTGTTTGGTAGAGTTGATTATTGTGGTGATACATGCATACATGCATCTGTTGTTGGCTAAGGTAGTATGGGCTTCATGCCGTATATGGGTAGGCATGGAAGTTGGGGGTAAACAAAGCTGTAGCTCAAATGGGCCTCCAACCTAGTGCTTGGATGAGAAATGGGGTCTGAAAGATGGGCCTAGGGGATGAGTGGATGGGTAATCCTGCAGTGGGGCCAAGGCAGTGCAGGCCTTGTGTTGCGGTATACCACCACCCACATTCACTTATCCTGACAACCATAAGCTTATCCAACTGATCAGAGTTTTGGCAATCCCTGAATGGTGTAGGCCATGGTAGGGGATAAGACCTGGCTGATCACCCGAAATGTAGAAATCTCTCGAGAGTCATGTCATTCATACATTGACGTGTGGGGTTGACAGCATAGTATGTGATGTTGTGCATGATATACTGTAATGTATGTAGACCTAGTTATTTGATGATTTGGTTTCCATATTGATGTAAATAATGATTTTAATTATGTTGGATTGAATATTATATTTTGACATTTGTTTCGTAAGCTTACCCTTGCCTTGCATTGTTGTTGGTTGGATGTCTAGTTGCTGTGACTGTGATGATCACGTCATCTTGGCGTGGGAGCAAAGGGAGGGACATCTACAAATCCAGCGTCTCAAAGCTGATGCAGGAGGTCTCAAGTGGAGACTTCTGGTTGTCCTTTTTGGGTGGAGCTTTCTAAAAGCTCTTTTTGTTTCTTCTTGGATGTGTTGTTTTGTATTATATTCTGTTGATGGGATTGTATAGAGTGACTAGCTATAGGGAGTGAGTTTTGTATCCCTTTTCCCTAGTGATGTATATTTTGATATTGATATTATGGGCTGGTGTTATCCCATTTGTTGTTATGTATATATGATGATTTGAGTTGAACAGATACACATGTATGATACTAGGAGAGATAGGTGGATCTCTCAGTTGATATGTTATGATCTGATTTTATTCATCATATATGTGGATAAGATGTTTTTACCAGGATTGTTTGTAGTACTGTGGTGACAGAGGGTCGTTACAAAAAACCTCGACATATGAAGGCTGAGTGTCCTAAGTTAAAAAGGGGATGGAATGCTAAGAAATAAAAACAAGAAAAAAAGACTTCTAGCAACCTGGAAAGATATGGACAGCAACAATAGCAGCTCAGATGAGGAGAAAGAAAACATTTGTCTCATGGCCAATATTGAAGAAGTAATACCTAAGGTAAAATCTATTTCTAAAATGAATTCATATTTGTTTGATAGTTATGAATCTAAGTCTAATGAAGAAATGTCCTATGACACTCTTCTTGCAAATTCTCACATGATCTCACTTGAGTATAAGAAATACAAAGAAAAATATAAAGAAGCCATGTTAGAAAATAGAGTACTCAAGAAAGATCTGAAGAATATACAAAAAAGTCAAGTCATAGATCTTGAAAAGACTATACTCTTATTTGAAGTTGATAGACTAAAGAAACAGGTTATCAATCTAAAACAAGATCTGGTTAAATTTGTGGATGGGTCTTCAAAACTACAGTTAATTTTGAAACACAAAAGGCCTCCATTTGACAAATCTAGCATAGGTTTTGAAAAAGACAAGGATCCTAACGAGACCATTGGGACACACATCTCAAAGGGGTCAACACAAAAGAAAACAAAGGTCAAATAAGACCATTGGGACTAACAAAAAAGGACCCAAGAGTATTTGGGTATCAAGATCTCAAATAATTCCTATTGCAGATGTCCTTAATAGGAAAAAAGAAGGATTCATTTTGGTACCTGGACAATGGATGCTCACGTCACATGACGGGAGAAAAGTCTATGTTCCTAGACCTCCAACCACATGAAAGGACTGTTTCGTTTGGAGGAAATGGAAAAGGCAAAATCATTGGTATAGGTAAAGTTGGTAAGCCACCTCTTCCTTCTATAGATAATGTGTTGTGTGTTGAAGGGCTAAAGCATAACTGCTTAGTATAAGTCAATTTTGTGATAGTGAGTTTGTCGTGTCCTTTAACGAGGAATCATGCATAATCAAGCGAAATGATGAATCCATTCTCTTTACTACTAAGAGACATAACAATCTCTACAAGATTGAGTTTGAGTATCTAATCAAACAAAATGTCACATGCTTAATGACCAAAGAAGATGAAAAACGGATTTGGCATAAAAGCTTTGGCACATCAAGTTGAAACATATTTCAAAATCATATAAAAAGGATTGCCCAAGGTTTCTTGAAAAACTCATCTTCTTTGTGAAGCATGTCAAAAAGGGAAACAAACTAAAACTTCTTTTAAGTCCAAAGACATTGTTTCCACTTATAGACCGTTAGAATGTTGCATTTGGATTTGTTTGGTCCTACAGAAACTCTCGGTCTCGGTGGCAAAAAATATGGTTTTGTTATTATAGATGACTATTCTAGATACACATGGGTTTACTTCCTAACTCACAAACACGAGTCTTTTACTGGGTTTGAAATATTCTGTAAACGTGTTCAAAATGAAAAAGGGTTTTGCATAACTACAATCAAAAGTGACCATGGAACTGAATTTGATAATGTTGGGTTCAAATTCTTTTGTGAGAAAAATGGCATTTTCCACAACTTCTTTTCATTGAGAATGCCCCAACAAAATGGGGTAGTTGAAAGGAAAAATAAAACTTTACAAGAGATGACTAGAACCATGCTTTGTGAGAATTCAATTCCTAGGTACTTTTGGGCAGAAGCTATAAATACAGCTTGTTATGTTCAAAACAGAATATTGATCCGAGCATTGATAAATAAGACTCCTTATGAATTGTAGAGAGGTAGAAAACCCAACATTTCATACTTTCATCCCTTTGGATGCGAGTGTTATATTCTTAACACTAGAGATCAATTGGGAAAATTTGACTCTAAGGTTGATAAAGGTATTTTTCTAGGATATTCTAATACATCAAAAGCATATAGGGTATTTAACTCTAGAACTTCTGTTGTAGGAGAATCCATTCATGTTAAATTCAATGATATATTGACCCTTGATAGGAAACTATTAGATTTGGAAGATGATCTTGCAGATTTGCAGATAGAATCGTCTGATCTCATAAGGATAAACAAAGCAAGGCAATCAGAAGATAACCCTCAACAATAGCAGACTAATGATCAGCTGAAACAAACTCATAAAGATTGGAAATTTGTTACCTATCATCCACATGATCAGATCATTGGAGAACAGACTGAAGGATTCAAGACAAGGTTATCATTGAGAAACCAAGCATCATGCACCCTAGTCTCAAAAATTGAGCCAAAAACTATTGAAGAAGAACTCACAGATGATGACTAGATTATAGCCATGGAAGAAGAATTACATCAATTTACAAGAAATGATGTTTGGACTTTTGTTCCAAGACCAGAACATAAAAGCATCATTGGAACAAGATGGGTATTTCGCAATAAGCTTGATGAAAATGGAAAGGTAATAAGAAATAAAGCAAGGTAAGTAGCACAAGGGTACAATCAACAAGAAGATAGTGACTTCATTGAAACTTTTGCTCCTATAGCTTGATTAGAAGCTATTAGAATTATACTTGCTTTTGCTGCTCATAAAAACATTAGGCTTTTTCAAATGGATATTAAAAGTGCCTTTTTAAATGGATTCATTGAGGAAGAAGTCTATGTTAGGCAACCTCTTGGTTTTGAAGATCCAATCCTTTCAAATCACGTGTTTAACCTTAAAAAGGCTCTGTATGGTCTTAAGTAAGCACCTCGTGCTTGGTATGACAGACAGAGTAGTTTTCTAATTGCAAATAGCTTTATGAGAGGCAAGGTTGACACAACTCTCTTTAGAAGAGAATCTAATAGAGATTTCATAGTAGTTCAAATTTATATAGATGACATAATTTTTGGAGCTACTAATGAAGCTTTGTGTAAGGATTTCTCAAACTTGATGCAAAGGGAGTTCGAAATGAGCATGATGGGTGAATTAAAGTCATTTCTTGGTTAGCAAGTTAAACAAGAGAATGAATCAAAGCCTATGAGCTCACCTATGCATCCATCTATTGCCATGACAAAGGACGAATCAGGTAAACCTATAGACCAGACTATCTACACAGGTATGATTGGCTAACTTCTTTATTTAACTGCCAGTAGACCAGACATTATGCATAACGTCTATTTATGTGCTAGATTTCATTCTGATCCTATAGAATCTCACTTGAAAGCAGTTAAAAGAATATTTAGATATCTTGTTGGTACCTCTAACCTAAGCTTATTTTATGAGAAAAATAAAGATTTTAAGTTAGTAGGATACTGTGATGCAGACTATGCTGATGACAGAATTGAAAGAAAAACTATAAGTGGTGGATGCCACTGCATCAGACATTGTCTTATATCTTGGACCAACAAGAAGCAAAACTTAATTGCCATTTCTATTGCCAAAGCAGAATATGTATCAATTGCCAATTGCTGCTCACAGCTTTTATGGGTAAATTATCAACTTGAAGATTACTCTAGCTTTGAGCATAACATTCCTATGTTATGTGACAATACTAGTGCAATCAATCTATCTAAAAATCCTATCCAACACTCTAAGGCAAAGCATATTAGAATAAGACATCACTTTATACGTGATTATGTTCAAAAAGGTATTTTTTATATCAAATTCATTGATACAGATCATCAATGGGCTAACATCTTTACAAAGGCTTTACCTGAAGAACATTTTAATTTCATATTAGAAAATCTGCATGTGAAAATTTTGCGTGAATAAAAAGTCTTGCTTGCATCGTCTTATAAACTCTTCTGATTATTGTCTTGTGCATCATTGTCTTATATTACACGTGTGTTTCAAAATGTGAAAAGTTTGTTTATTTGCCTCCATCATTTGACTTCCCCTTAATAATTATTCATCGATAACCCCCCAAGAAACGTGTGCCACTTTTCTCTGCCACATCAAGTCACATTAAATGCACGTCCTTTCAGTACTATCAAGCCCCTCAAATATTCAAAAATAACTGCCTACTCTCTTTACCCTCTCAGAAATACCTTTCATTTTCTCTACACTCAACCTCTCTCCTTCACTCTCAAACTATCCAACCCTTCAAGAACTTGTACTCATGGCCGCTCCAAGACAGCTTGTTCCTATGAAGAGATTTCTAGAAAGTGACTTCGTGCCTGGAAATGGATTGATTTGAAGAAGCTTGAAGATGAAGGTTTCCCCGTGCTTCTTTTCATCAAAAACGTTGGATGGGAGTCCTTCATACAAAAGAAGACATATTGGTACCATGCTCCTCATGCCTACTTCTAGGCATCTGCATCTAAAGTAAATGGAACTATCACTGGAACAGTGGACAACCAGGCTATTATCATTTCCACTGATTTGATTGCTGTAGTGTCTAGTTGTAAGGAAGAAGGAGATGTGTTCACTGAAGACTGGGAAAGAGTCATCACATCAGACAAAATCAACCTAGCTCTCCACAAGTGATAAATCCTGAATTAGAAAGAGGAGGAAGAAAATTGGTTGGAGACGCCACAAACAAGGAAGTTTGATAAGCCTATGAGATCGCCACAAGAATGGTGAATTCTTGATAAGATCAAATGGTTCAAGCAAGAATCCTAGGAGAGAAATCCTCACAGCTGAATAATTCTATTATTGTTTAATCCCCAATTTAGAATTGGTTTTATACATCATGAGTTTATAAAGAGACTAACTCTTAATAAAGATAAAAACTTAGAAATAAAGAGCATAACCCACAAAGCTGTCCAAGTGGTAAAATATTGTGAGAAACACCACTTGGTCCTAAGTTCTAGTCCGAGCAAGAGTAATTTATATTTATTAATATTTTTTAAACTCGCTTACTAAGCCAAAAACTATAAGAAAAACTTAAGAATTACAAAACCCAAAACCTAAGCAAATATGTCTCAAAACTAAGACCCATGTTATCATATGCAAGTATGGGAATCCTCCTCCATTTGGGCCTCTAGACATAGGATTAAAGCATTGTCCTTATGTCCCACATCCATTAGTTGTCTTGGAATGTCTTCATGAAAGTTAGCAATTAGTTGCTTAAGAGCCTCTTGAGCCTTCCTAGCTCTTCCTCTTGTCATAGGTCCCCCAAGTCCTCCAATTGCCTTGTTGTCCTTGCCACTAGCCGTGCCCTCATCAACGGGAGTCCTAGACCCCAATTGAACAACAAAGATGCATTGAAGAAATTTCTGTATTCTTCAAACATGAAGAGGGATTGCAGACTTCTTCATAACATCCTTCTACATATTATCTTGCCTTGCAAGGGCTCGAAGGATAATGTATCTTCCAGAGATAGGTTTTGCCTATACAAGATGCTCACTGGACAGAAGGTAAATCTTCTTGCTCTTATTCTAGACAACTGTAGGTCATGCCTCACCAAGTCAAAGGAGAGCTCAAGAAGCAAATAGAGGTACCATATTCCCTACGCCATGCTATTTACTAAAATTGTTAAACTGGCTGGTGTCAACGGGTCTGGTTGTGAAAAGAAGACACAAGGTTCGGAGATCGACGTATCCATCATAAGAAAGATGAGGATAGCCCATCTTTTCCCTAGATATGTTGCCAAGCATCTTGAGCTGGCAATGATTAGGGAAGAACATGCTGATGATGTAGTAGGAGACGCATTCCGAGTAGGACTGTCTGTTGATCCTTTTGTTGGTCCAACTTCTGTTCAACAACTTCAACCACCTCTACCACAGACGAAACCTCAACTAACCCAACCATAACCCAAATAGACCAAATCCCACAAACCTCAACTACCTATCAAAAGACCATCCCAAAAAGACACAGCCACAAACACATGACCAACCCGCTTCCCCACTTAAAAAATAAAAGCCCTTCGCCATTTGTTTGAGACCTAAACCAAACCCTCCAACCCGACTTAGATGATGACCTTCCCATCAAACACCTCTTTACACCCATACACATGAAACGCTTAGCCACTTTCAAGATCGATAGCTATCCCTACAAACCAACACAAGACTTTTCAGCGTGCTTTGTCCTCACTCACACGCTTCTTGGAAACTTCCCAAGAGGTCACCCATCCCTAAATTGCTCCAAGTCAAGGATGCTTAACTATGGAGTTCTTAAGTGATAGGCTATTGAAAAGTAGATGCATCTTGTTGGTATAAGTAGCACTTATTAATTACTTTAAGCTATCCTCAACTGTACAGTCCCATACCTGTACAGCCTCTGGATCCCTCTCATTCCGGTGTGTATTCGATTCATTCACGTACCCCTCCCGCTAAAAGCCTACTAGGAGCCACTCCTTGTTCGTGCCTTATCTCTTTTGCACCGGCGATCACTCCCCACCCTCGTCAACGCTCGAGATGTTACAACACGCAGCCGTCCTTGACCCACCATCTGAACAACCACCACTACTTCTTGTTGCCACTAAAGTATCTGTCCCTGCCAAACCACCAAAAAAGTCTCCAAAGCTTAAGAAAATCAACCAATCCAAAACAAAAGCACAAGAGGCAAGGCAGCTAAAAAGAGCCAAAGCTGAATCAAAGAGAGCAGAGAAGAAGAAGAAAAGCTCACTACTCAGGAGGAGGAGCAGATGGAGGAGGCAGTGCTTCAATCAGTCATTAGGCACTCGCTACAAACATCCCTTGAAGAGCCTAATAAGGAAGAGTTGTTTGCTGAAGAAGACATCATCGCTACCTTTAGAGGGAGATTGCTAAGATCCCTTCTATGAAAAGTACCTTAATTTGTCTCTATTTCACAAGTCTTTTAGCGTCTTACAATAGATCTCACGGCCTGACCAAGCAATGTCCTAACAACTAGAGCTATTACTTTTTGTCTGCCAAAAGCTAAAGGCTCTTCATCTGGAGGATTGGCTAAACTATGATAGACGAAGCCTCACCTGATCTTTACCGATCAGAGACTCCTCCTTTCGAATGCCTTTGACGAGATACCACCCAATTTGAATATCCTGAAACTTGACGTGTCAGTAAGAGAACAGAGTATCAACCTGTAGAGCCCTTCGATCCAGTGATTCTTCAAGCTCTAATCAACTATGAACTGAGCAAAGTCTACAATCCGAGGATGTGGACAACAATTGTTGCAGAAGAATGGCCATTATTAGTGCACCATGGATATGCAGAAAAGATGATCGAATTTGAAGAAGCTACCCCTGCTCTTTCTTATGAGCTACACATTCAATCATATGTTTGGGAGGAAGGGTACAACACTCTGTTAGACGCACCCATCTTCGTCTACCCTCCATCCACTAGAACTAGATTCCCCCCTAAATATAAAGTATGGAAACAAAGGGGAGTCCTTTGCCACACGTCCCCATTCATAATCAAATGCAACTGTTTTGAGTATCTAATCATGTTTAGAACCTACAACTACAAGCCAAAGATTATCTATCCATTCTGTCATGGGAAAATCAAGACCTATTCTTTCGCCATCCATCTAGAAAACAGTCCAGACTTTGAAGAATGAAGGATTGGTGATGACAACTGGGAGCTAGGCAAAGTAATGTCGAGAGAAGATACAGATCTCCCTTCAACATTTAATCTACCAGAAAAGGTGTCCCAACCTTAAGCTAGGTTCGCCTAGACTCATGGCAAGACAAATATCGCTTCTACTAAAGCCATGGACAACCTTCTGCATTTGTTGTTAGAAGAAGTTCAACTATCAAAATTTTTCTATCAGTAATGGCAAAAAGCCTAAATTCAAATGCAACCCTAAGAGACATTTGATGATCAGAAAGAGAGCATTTTCCCCTACACAACTGGTTGCATTAAAAAGGAAAAACACTTTATGGAGCTCAAACCGAAAAAGGCTACAAGAATATATTGAAGCCCTTAAGCATTTTTCATATCTGTCTACCGAGGAAAAGACCACATTGAGCCACCAAGTTGCTATGCGCCCCATTAGCCATTAGGTACAAGTTTCTCCAACCCCTTCTTCATGTGATCCACAGCCTACTACCTAGCTCACCCTGAACCGTCCACGCACCTATGTGT
Organism: Spatholobus suberectus; assembly: GCA_004329165.1. Classification (NCBI taxonomy): domain Eukaryota; kingdom Viridiplantae; phylum Streptophyta; class Magnoliopsida; order Fabales; family Fabaceae; genus Spatholobus; species Spatholobus suberectus. Next base: position 49,179,944 of record CM014729.1, on the reverse strand, counting down.
TTTTCTCAACAACTGAAAATACTTTTGAAGTTTTCCTATCAATTGGACACTTTTGGTTTTGTGGACCCCCTGTCCCCTATGTCTTCAATTTATGTTTTGTAGAAGAACCTGAAGAAGAAGAAGACGATAGCTTCGCCACTGCTCAAGAATCTTCAGACGTTCAATAAGAAGTCAAAGAACTCAAGCACACTATTCAACGTCTTGAAGCTACACTTATAAAGGAAAACAGGAAGCGAAAATGTGCAAAAGCATTACTTACAAAATTGGCAAAACGCTTCAAGGGGGACCTCGACTCATCATCCACACCTTCAGACTCTGAATCTTCTGATTGATGATGCCAAAAGGGGGAGTAACAGAGGACCACAAGGGGAGCATAGTCATAGAGGGAGTATTTTTCTTATCCTTAGGTTTCTCTTCTATGTTTGATATAAACTACAATTACATTACAATCAGTATTCAGTACTTACTTAGTTATGCATTATGATACTACATTTTCCTGATAAACGCTTTTATTATTACTAAAAAATGTTGTTTGTTTTATTTTATGCCGTAAAACTATTTTTATATAAAGATGTTTGTCATCATCAAAAAGTGAGAGATTGTTAAGACAAAGGACGATTTTATGACCCTCACTTTATTTTGATAATAACAAACAATCTTATGAACAATTGTCTAATTACTCATTAATACTGCATGTCTTCACTATCGTCTGTTCATGCGTTTCTCTTAGAAGATTCAATAACTAACTCCTTCAGATGATGCTTTGCTAATCTGAGTTCTACAGTTTGTTCTTTTTGAAAAAGAGAAAACCACCTTGAAAGAAAAGACCTCTATGAACCTATCCTCGATAAAAGTTTACTTTACACATAAAAGAAGGAATTTGTATGCAGATGATAGTACAGAAAGCAAATATACCCACTACAAAAAGATTGAGTATGAGAAAGGCTAGACAAGCAAACTGCTTTATCTTATCAGAGTGACTAGTTGGTGAAGGGCATTAAATGCTACATTTAATGCTTCAACGACTCTTTTCTTCTTTTACAAACACCAAACGAAGGAGGTCTCCAATAGCTCTCACAACGGACACTTTTGGAAGAATCCTATAAATAGAAGAAGAGACCTTAGTCACCGTATGGAACTTTTGAAAAACTTGCTCTCAATCTGTAATTTTTGAACACATTGCTTGTAAACGCTTCCCTGAGTTTCATTGTATATTCGTTTGATAAGATGTTAGCTTAAGTGTGATAACCTGCACTCAACCATTTCACTACGAAATTGGTAGAAACCTGAAGAGGCTTTGATTGGTTGATCTATGGATGTTGTGTTTTAGAATATTGCTTTAGATTGAGCTGAAAACGTGATTTGTATGAGGTGTGGTAGAATTTTGGTAAAAAAGGGGATGGTGATAAATCTAATGATTTTGATTGATATGTTTTAATGTGATGCAAAATGTGATGAAAATATGCTTGGTTGTTGTTGGATGATATTGTTTTGAACTATGTTGGGCTGTTTTGGGATGGTGGGTGTTAAAAGTTTGGATTTTTGTGTTTTTGAAGAGAACTTCAGGTTTTAGTTTTAAGCTGTTGCTAAGTGACAATGGGTCTCGTTGAGCAAGAATGCCCTTGGGAGTAGGGTAAGGCTCTTGGGCTTGAACTTTTACTGAGTGACCCTGATGTCGTTAAGCAATGTTCTTAACCCTATTGTGTTTGGGAGGAATGAAATCATCTATAAAGCAAATATTCATTTCACTAAGCGAGTGTCATACAAAATCTAGAATTTTTTTCGAAAAGTGATTCGCTTAGCGAGAGAAATGTTTTAAAATTTTTTTGCTCTCTGGAGTGCTTGGTTGTTAAGCAAAGGTGATGCTCGCTAAGCGAACTTTGTTTTGAAAAACTTGCTGGAGTCCTTAGAGATGATTCGGTGAGCGATCCTTGTTATCATTGAATAAGGATCCCTAGAGTCAGAAAGAGGTGCCCTCTAGAGCTAGGTATTCGTTGAGCAACTTTTAGGGTTGTTGAGCAAGAACGTCATGGAGAGAAATAGGCTTTTTGTGAGAAAGTCCTCGCCAAGCGAGGTTATAGGTTGCTTAGTGAATTTGTTGGACATTTTCATTTCACTTAGATGAGTTTTGGATCAATTTTTCCAATGATTTTAATAAGAAAATCTTGGCATGTTGAGTGTGTGGTAGGAGTGGAAAGTTGCTCAGATAGGAATTCCTTTAAATTCCCAATAGGGTATAGGTTGCTTGAATAGGGCCTTACTTGTTGACCATGTATGATGCTAAACTGAGCCTACATGGAGTTGTTGAATTGTTGTTGACCATGTATGCTACTGAATTGAGCCCACATGGTGTTGTTGTTGAACTTTATTAAATGGTTGGTGTGTTGGTTTGATGGTTCATGGTGTAGTACATGCATTCATGCATAAGTCCGCAGTAGTGACCGCGTTATGAGTAGGCACGTAAATTGGTTGGTTGACAAGAGCTAAGGCTCAGACGGACCTCTAACCTAATGTTGAAAAGGTCAATAGGGGTTGCACCTAGGACCTGGGGGATAGGTAGATGGGCAATTCCACAAGGGACCAAGGTTGTTACAAGCCTTATGTCGTGGTGAGCCACTACCCACGTATATCTATCCTGATCAACCACTTGATCCTATCCATAAATCAGAGCTACAGTGTTCCCCAATAGTTGTGGATGGTGCTATGTTTAGGAGCATGTTTATGCTAGTTGCTCGAAATGTTGTAAATCTCTCGAGAGTAGTGTTTTCATGCATTAGCTTAATGGTTAGTGAAATCAATTTATAATGTGATCACGCATCATGGAATTGTTTGTCAAACCTTATAAGTATGGATATAAATGGCGATGTTAAATCATGGTAATTAATGTGTATGTTCCCTTTTGATGAACAAGTATGATATTATTGTTAGTTGTTTCCTTTAATATCCATTATGTTGTTTTTTTTTAAGTAAGCTTACCCTTGCTTTATTGTTGTTGTTGCTGTTGGTTGACTGTGATGATCACATCTTTGACGTGGTAGCAAATGGCGAGGCTTTAGTGGACCCAGCTACTTCTAGTTGATAGCAGAGCTGTTGGTGGGAGATGATGGAATGTGATGGATAACATTCTCCCTTTTTGGTTGATTTTCTTTTGGATAGTTATTTTGTTTTATTTCACACGGTGTATAGCTTGACCAGCCTTAGGGAGTATGTTTTGTACCCCTCTCCCTTGTTGATCTATATCATGATTTTAGCTGATGTATAGATTGGAAATGGCCCTTGTTGTGTATGGCACAATGGTATTGGTTGAGACAAGTGGGTCTCACCCTTGATGTTTGTACGTATAGGTGTATATGCTTACATGCGATGTTGGTTTTTCGTGGAATGATGATAGATGTGTTTTTCTTTGAAGTTGAAAAGCGAAAAACAAATGCGTATTTTCGAAATACTTAAACATAAGATGTTTTATAAAATTAATTTTCTCCACAACCAAAGGAGTGGTGTTGTTATGTAGCAACAATGGGTCATTATAGAAACTTTGGTTTGAATTGTGAAATTTGAGAAAAAGGTAGTTTGAGCCAAATACCTCTGTTGATGGTGTCTGTATAGGCCTAGTGAGTGAATGGTGGTGCTGAGCCAATTTTACGCCTTAGAGAGTCACTAGATGGTTATTGGACCCTAGTGAGCCCAAAGTTCTCCTTGGAGCCCACACACCCTTTTAAGACATAAAACCTTTCCATCCCCTTCATTTTGTGGCTAGACAACCTAAACACTCAAACTCTTTCAAACTCTCTAGTTTACTTTCCAAGTCCTTCAAAAGTGAAGCAAGATTTCAAGACTAAATTTCCACCCTCTTGACTTGTGAGAGAACTGTGATATTATTCTTGAAACCCCTTTCTTCTCACTTTTAGCTCTAGGGTTCTCCCCTTCTCATTCTCCTCTTTCACAAATTCAAATTCTGGAACCTCCAAGAGGTAAGGGAAGCTTATACTTGTGATTTCTAATGTGGTAATTATTGTTGTGCTAAAACATTGGTATGAATTGGATTGAAAATGTGATTTATGTGGAGTATGATGAAACTTTGGTGAAAAATGGGTTTGATAGTGAATTTGATGATTTGTTGTTGAGATGTTGTAATGACTGTGAAATTTAATAGATATGTTGTTGTTGGATGTTGGTTGATGTTGTTTAAATCCTGTAGGACTGATTTTAGGCATAAGTATGGATAAAGTTTGGGTTTTTGGGTTTTTTTTAGGAGAACTTCTAGTTCTAGTTTTGAAGCAAGGAGGGCTCTCACTAAGCGAGAATGCCCTTGAGAGCAGAGTGGTGCTCTAGGCCTTGAAATTCGTTCAGCAAATCCTAATGTCACTGAGCGAGTGTTCTTGGCCCTATTGTAGTTGGGATGAATGGTGTTATCAGCTAAGTGAGTATTCAACTTGCAAGTGTTCATGTGAAATGTGGAATTTTCCGGAAAGTGGTTTACTAAGCAATTCCTTGTTTTGAAAATGTGGTACTCTCTATTGTAAGCTTCCCACTGTGCGAGTAATGTAACACCCCTATTTTTGCATATCAAATTATTTTTTTAATTATTCTGCATTTATTTTTGAAAAACCGAATGGGAATCTCAAAAATTTGTTCCCTATGGTTATGCTTGTATTAGTTAGTAATACTTAGTTTAGATTTTTAATAATTTTTGGAAAATGGAGTTCGAAAAAGGGTAAAATGACTATTTTGCCCCTAGAAGGACTAAATAATCGAGAAAATAGATAAAAATAGTTAGAAGTGTCAAAAATTTATTTTTAAGTCATTTATGTGCTTAGAATAATTAATAATAATTTTTAAAAATTCACAAATTTATTAAGACAAATTTTGTGAAATGACCAAAATATCCCTAGTTGACTACAGGAACAGACCAGAGACTTTTTAATTTCAAAGTAGTGAAAAATGTAACACTCTTATTTCAGTTTTTTAATTATTTTTCTGATAATTGACTATGTAATTATGAAAAATCGGGAAGAAATTTTAAAATTTTGATTCCCACCATTATGCTCAAAGTTTCAAGAACTATTTAATATTAATTTTTAATAATTTTTTTGAGCCGGAACTCGGAGAAATTAGAAAATGACAATTTTGTCCCTGTTACTCAATATTAAGGGCTGACATGAAAAAAAGATTCAATTGACATTAGAATTTCAATTTTAGCTTGGAATCATGTCATATATATTAAAATATAATTTTTGGAATTTTCTGGGAATTTTCTGCAATTCCTGTGTAAAATGACCAAAATGCCCCTAGGTGTCCAATAAGTCAGCCAATATTGGTTTGACATACAAAAGTGGTGAAAATGGTAATTTCAGTTTATTTATAGGTCAAATATTTAATTTTAGAATTTTCATAAAAAATTTGGTATTTATTGAATTAAAATGGATTTGTTATGATTTTTTTAGCTTAAAAAAACAAAATAAATAGAAAAAATTTGAAATAAATTAATAAAAATAAAAATTAATTATTAGAAATTTATTTTTGATGAAAAATAATTTATTTGTCCATTTTTTCATTAAAATGAATTATTTTGATATTAAAAGCTAATTTTTCAAGTTTAGGCATTTTTATCGGTATCGGTTAATTCACCTACAGATAAAATTTACAGTGAGGAGCTTGAGGACAGCTCATATAGCACGTCCCCAAGCCTAGGAAGGGTGATTCATCACCCTAAATGGTGTATGTGTCCCTAAATTATATTAAAAATAAATAAAAATTAGATTTATGACATAATGCTTACATAATGGCTTATGTAAGTTTATGGACACCTAACCCTTTCTGCTCCTTTATAAATAGCGGTGGTCTTGGACCATTTTTCAGCACCTCTCCCTCTCTCAAGCTACCAAATTCTTAGAGAGCTTCTCTCTCTAGAAAAAATTTTCTTTTATTTTGTTTTTATGTTAAAATTTTACTAGTTTTCCAACAACTAGTAAAGTTCTCATCCTAGGAACTTTGCATCAACAATTCCATCCTCTTCATCAACCACCTTAGAGGTAATGGGGGGAATGGGTTTGGTTCTAAATTATTGTCACTTTGCATGTTGGTAGGAAGGGTTTTCCCCTAAACCCGTTTAGGCTTAAGTTTTATTATTACTATTGTTGTTATATTGTTTGATGTTAAACCTTAATTTTTGCTAAGCTGTTACTCTGCTTAAATTTAAATTATTAAATTATACTTGTTAAGTTACCTCTGCTCAAATTTAAATTATTAAATTATTAAATTATACTTGCTAAAGTTGTTATTATGCTTAAATTTAAGTTATTCAATTATACTTGCTAAGTTGTTACTCTACTCATATTTAGAATATTAAAATGTATTAATTTAGTTGTAATTTTGCCAAAATTTTAGTAATTAAACTATAATTACTATGTTGTTATTCTGTTAAAATTTTGGTATAGTGTAATTTCTACAATATAAGGCATAAATGTTGATTTTATTGGTACTCAAATTTATCGAGACTAGAGAAACCTCTATTTAAGAAGTTAGGAAGTAATAAATTAGTGAGTAATGTAAAGCAAGTAACATGTAGTGGCATGGCATCCTACTAGGGAAGCTACGGTTTGGTACATTGCTGGATGAAAGGTAGGGACCCATGGTTAGGTCTAGAGGGTATGGTATCAAGTGGTAAGTGTCCTAGTGGCCAAGCTAGCGCTCTTGAACCGAGACAATCACTTAACCAACTTGATAACCTTGACAACTGCTCAGCATCACCAAGATTGGTGAGAGTATACCTCTATAAATGGATATCCTAAATTGTTATTTTGTTCCTCAATGATGATGAGGACTGTACCATGAGATGATGTTGAGGTATATGTACTCCTAGTCACTTCGTAGGTTCTATTAAGAACTATTACCCACTAATGAAAAGTATGGATCTATACCGAGTCAAGGATAGTATAACATAGAATAAACTTTAGGTTCCCTTTTTATCAACTGTGTTTTATCTGTATTGTGCGGTGGAATTCCTACCATACATGTAAAAGTGATATTAGAACAAATCACCTCACTCCATTATTTTTCATTTTATGCATGATTGATCGCAGTTAATGAAGATCTGGCCGTTGATGAGGACCGATAGGGCTAGCCTAATAGTTTGTTATTTTATAGGATAGGGTAGATAGACACTACTCTGACTAAGATCTTTTGATGTACTGGGAATAAGTAGTAACTATTTTGATGTATATTTTAATTTCCCTGTATTTCAATAATTTTTCTGATTATGAAATCATGATGTACAGTTCTACGATGAATACATACATATTTTACTTTTTTTATCATTTTTAATTTTTGTTAAATTTACAAATTTTCTATTATTAAAAGTGAAGACAAATTTTACTTGTATTTTAAATAAGTAAATAAGTATGGGTTATGTTCAATGTGAATGGGTGTCACAAGTAATGTGTTCACTTAGCGAGAAAAACGTTTTTGAGCTATGTTACTCTTTGGAATGATTAATCGCTAAGTAAGTCCTATTTTGAAAATTTGTGGAAGTCCCCAGAACTAATTTGTTGAGCAATCCCTGTTATAGCTAAGCGAGACCCTTAGTGAAAGACAGGGGTGCTCTCTAGAATTGGTCTTCGTTGAATGACACTTAGGGCTACTGAGGAGAACCCTCATGGAGAGAAGTTGGTTTTCTATAAGGAGGTCTTCACTACGTGGGGATATATGTGGCTTAGCAAGCTGGCAAGTTTTATTTCACCCAATTGGGTTTTGATCTGTGTTTCAAATGGTTTAAAAAGGATTCTTGGCAAGGGTATTGTTATAAAGCATTATGTATGAGATCAAAGTGAAAGGTTGCTTAGATAAGGCCTCCACTTGTTATAGATGGGAATTGTTTTGAATTCCCGATAGGGTATGGGTTGACCATGTCTGGTGTTGAACTGAGTCTACATGGAATTGTTGAGTGGTTGTTGGCCATATGTGGTGTTGAATCGAGCCCACATGGTGTTGTTGTTAAACCTTGTTGACTTGTTAATGTTAAGGTGATGTTTGTTGGTGTTGTACATGCATTGCTTGCATATGTTGGAGGCTGAGGTAGCTAATGATGGACCTCATGTCGTGGTGCGAGCAGGCACGTAACTTGGTTGGCAGAGTGGAGTAAACGGCTCAGACAGGGCTTGTAACACTTGTGTTTTCCCTAATGTGTGATTTAGTGATTTAATAACCAAAAGTGGAAATTAAAATATAATCTCGATAACCAAGATGAAAAAAATAAGTGCGGTTATGTGATGTTTTATATGTGCTGCCTTGGAATTCTTATTTGAATCTTTGGAACTTGAGGAAAATGTTGTTTGAACCAAATGTAATTATGGATGGTATCTATCTGGATTGTTGAGTGAATAGTGATGTTGGGCCAGTTTAGGTCTTAGGGAGTGATTAGATGGACCCTGGGCCTTAATGAGCCTAAAGCCTTTTTAGGCCCTAGAAGACCTTAAAGATAACCAAGACCTCCCTTCCTTCTCATTTTTGCTAGATTACCTAAAGACCCATCAATCTCTCTCAAACTTTCCAATCTACCTCTCAAACCTTCAAGAGAAAAGCAAGATTCTTAGACTTATCCCATTCCCTTATGGTGAGAATAATTACTCTCCTTGAAGGTTTGGCTCTAAAGTCCACCTCTCCACATTCTCCTCTTCCACAAATTTGGATTTCAAAAGCTTCAAGAGGTAAGGGAATCTTATACTTGTTAGTTTCTTGATGTATGAACGTGATTATGTTTGAGTATTGCATTGGTTTGTGCTGAAAAATGAGATTGAATGAGTTATGTTGGGTTTTGTTGAAAAATAGCTTTGTTGATGAATGTGATGATTTGTTGTTGAAATGTTATAATGGTCATGAAACCTGTTAGATATGTTGTTGTTGAATGTTTGGTGATGTTGCGTGGCTGCTATGGAATTGATTTAGAGTGTGGGTAAGGGTAAAGTTCAGATTTTTTGGGTTTTTTTACTAGAGTCTCTGGTTCTGTTACTTAGTAGTCGTTGAGCAACGAGCGCTCTTGCTGAGCGAGAATTCCCTTGGGTGTAGAATGAGGCTTTTGGGTTTGAACTTAGCTAAGCAACTATTGATGTTGCTGGGCGAGTGTTCTTAAATTTGTTGTTGTAATTGGGAAAAGGAAGAAATCCACTAAGTAATGTTTAGTTCACTAAGCGAGCATTCATGGGAATTTGGAAATTTTCCAAAAGGTAGTTCACTGAGCAAGTAGATGATTCACTAAGTGAGTATAGGCATTCTAGAATGCTTGGAAGTGGTTTGCTGAACGAGGACTAACCTCGCTAAGTGATTTCTTGTCTTGAAAAGTTGATGTTCTCTGTGGTAAGCCTTTCGCTGAGTGATAAATGTGTTCGCTTGGCGAGAGGTGCATTTCAAAATTGTGTTGCCCTCTAGAGTGGTTGGTCGCTGAGCGAGAGTGAAACTCATTAAGCTAATTGTGATTGAGAGAAATTTGTGAAGGTCCTTAAAACAGATTCGCTGAGCGATCCTGGTTATCGCTGGGCAAACATTTCTAGAGACAAAAAAGGGTGCTCTCTAGAGTGGGTAGTCGCTTAGCAAGACTTATGGTCACTAAGCGATAACCTTCGTGGAGGAAAGTAGACCTCTATAGGGAAAGTTGTCACTGCGTAAGTATATGGATAGCTAAGTGAGTTGTCAGGCAATTTGTTGTCTCAATTGAGATGTTATTGTGTTTAAATGGCTTTGAGGGTGGGGTCCTCAGCATGTACCAGTTGTAAATTGTTGAGTGTGTGGTTGAAGTGGAAAGTTTCTTGGATAGAACCTCCACTTGTTGTAAATAATGTTGTTTTGAGGTTCTTAATGGGGTATAGGCTGCTTGTATAGGGCCTTACCTGTTTACCATGTATGGTGCTGAATTGAGCCTTATGGGGTTGGTAGTGGTTGTCTGGCCATGTGTGGTGTTGAATTGAGCACACGTGGTGTTGTTGTTGAAATTCATTTAACTTGTTGATGTTGAGGTGATGTTGTGGTGTTGTGATATGATCCTGAGAGGATTCATATTGTTTTTACAAATCGTCCTTGAGTTGATTGTCTTATAACAAGAATTATAGGAATAAAAGAAAGGACGAAAGGCAGAAGATAAGACTTGTGCGAACAGATAAGAGAATTAAGGTAAATTGCACACACAAAAATAATAGCAAGAAAATTAACAAGACAAGATAGAAAGGACGAGAAAATTGGAATGATAAATAAAATAAAGAAAATGGAATAGAAAGAAGATGGCAGAAGACGCCACACTCTATAGAGAGTGATAAGTCCAACGAAGATTCGTCACAAAGATATGGAAACCTTTGATAAGAACCAAGAAAGTTCTATCTAAGAACCGAAAAGAGACACAGCTCTTAAACTCACAAAAGGAGTGAAATATAATCTTATTCAGAAGTGTCAAAACAAAAGAAACACATCCCTATTTATAGGGAAAAGTAGCACCTTCCCTCATTTATTGCAAGTGGGCAACTAGGTTTGCTTAGCCTAGTGTAATTTAGCCAAAGCCCAAGAAAAGGAGGCAGCACTTTAACCCTATTTTCTCTATGCTCATAAATTAGCCCAAAACAATAGGCCCAATTACAAAATTATTCCAAAACAAGAAAATAAAAATAACACAAAAAACCAAACTGAATACATAATGCCCCCACATTGGGCCCTTCATAAACTTGGATTATTTGGACCATCTTGAGTGCTTCTTCTTCTAGATTTGACTTAATTGAGAGAAGGTTATTCAGTTCTTGTTTTAAAACTTCCTTGGCCTTCTTTAGTTTTGACCTTGTCAAGGGCCCACTAAGTCCTTGTAATGCATCTTCAAGCTTTGCTCCCTTTGGACCACCAATTGGGCCTCCTTGGTTTCCATCATTCCCTCCCTCTTTGAAAGAATTCATCCTCGAATTTGATCCTTCGTCACCTACATCAAAATGACTTAAGTCATCCCACATTGAATGTTGCACTAACCCTATACTCACTTGGTAAGTCAATCTTGTAGGCGTTGTCATTGATCTTTTCTAAGACTTGGAAAGGTCCATCCCCTCTAGGTAAGAGCTTAGATTTCCTATGCATTAGAAACCTTTCCTTTCGCATCTGCACCTACACCCAATCTCCAGGTTCAAATATTACTTGCTTTCTTCCCTTGTTGACTTGTCTAGCATATTGCTTCATCTTCTTTTCAATTTGGACCTTGACTTGTTCATGGAGCTTCACATATTCAGCTTTAGCCTTTCCATCCTTATGAACCAAAAAAGAGATGTTAGATAGAGGTAATAAATCAAGAGGAGTAAGGGGATTAAATCATATACAATTTCAAAAGGAGATAAATTAGTAGTAGCATGCATAGCCTTATTGTAAGCAAATTCAACAAGAGGTAAGAATTCTTCCCAAGTTTTGATATTCCTCTTGATCATTAATCGAAGCAAGGTTGCAAGGGTCTTATTTACCACCTCGGTCTGCCCATCCGTTTGTGGGTAACAACTGGTAGAGAAGAGAAGCATGGTCTTAAGTTTCATGCACAAGGTCCTCCAAAAGTGACTTAGAAACTTTGAGTCACGATCCGAGACTATGCTCTTAGGCATTCCGTGAAGCCTTACCACTTGTTTCTGAATCTCTTCAGTTTCTTGAGGATTTGTCCTCTAGGTGGGCCTATTAGGCATAGAGGCTCCTAGAATAAAGTCCACTTGGTGCTCAATTCCTCTCAAAGGAGGCAGTCCGGGAGGGATACTTTTTGGAAGACATCTTCAAATTCAAGTTCTTTGTTTTTATTCTTCTCTTGCCCCTTTGACTTTTCCTTCATGTCCTTCTTCTCTTGCTCCCTCTTTAGCTTTAGGGTTACTTGGTCTTCACAAACCTCTTTTGGAGTGAGGGGTCCAAGTGTGATCTTTAAGGAATCATGAACAAAAGAGTACTTGTTAGAAAAACTATCTTGAAGAGCATGTTTATCAAATTGCCAAGGCCTTCCAAGTAGAATATGACCGGCCTCCATAGGAACAACATCACACAAAACATCATCATTATATTTACCAATTGATAAACTTACCAATGCTTGTTGATTCACTAATAACTCACCACTCTCACTTAGCCATTGAAGCTTGTAGGGTCGCGGATGAGGTGTAGTTTTGAGGTTATGTTTACTTACCAAACGAGTGGTTGCCACATTGGTACAACTTCCCCCATTGATAATCAACGAGCACACTTTGCCTTGAATGTTGCATCTTGTGTGGAAGATGTTCTCCCTTGGCTTTGGTCCTTTGCCATGACTTGATTACCTAAGAGTCTCCTTACCATTAATAAGTCCCCATCGGGAGCATAGACTTCACATTCTTCTTCACCTTCGCTTGAGGGTGGGGAATTTGGACATGAGTCACTAGAGAGGTGTCCATTCTCCCTTATGACCATTACCTTCTTGTGTGGGCTTTGAGAAGCTATATGTCCACTTCCCAAGCACTTGAAACACTTAATGTTCCTACTTTTAGAAGAAGAAGAAGAAGAAGAAGAACCATTAGTGGAAGGAAAATTATTAGAGTGCGTAGAAACCATACCTTCCTTGAGATGTGTAGGGGAGCCTTCCTTTAGTTGTTTGTCCTTTCAAGTAGAAGACTTAGGGTTGTAAAAGGACTTCTTCCATGCACCTTTTCTTTTGAGTTGTTGCTCTTTCTTTATGGCTTGATGCACTAATTCATCAAGTTCTTCATAGTTTTGCAACTCAACGATGTCTCCTATCTCACGGTTTAGACCATGAAAGAAACGTGCCATGGTAGCCTCCTTTTCTTCAACAACATTGGCCCTTATCATGGCCACCTCCATCTCTTTGAAATACTCATCAACATTTCGACTTCCTTGGGTAAGCCTTTGGAATTTATTGTGCAACTCCCTATGGTACCATGAAGGTACAAATCTCTTTCTCATTAAACTTTTCATCTCCTCCCAAGTATCTATGGGGTACTCCTTATTTCTTTCCCTCTCCTTTTGCACTTGGTCCCACCAAATTAAGGCATAGTTAAAAAATTCAAGGGCAGCCACCTTTACCTTCCTCTCTTCATTATAATGGTGGTAGGAAAAAATTTGCTCAACCTTAGTTTCCCACTCTAAATAGGCCTCGGGATCCTTCTTTCCTTGGAAAGAAAGGACTTGGGTCTTTACTCTTCCTAACTCTCCTCTTCTTTCATCACTCCTATACCTTCTATGTCTACTTTCATGACTTTTTTCACTCCTCCCATGTCTCCTTCTCCTTTCATGGTTTCTCCTATCTCTCCTCTCTCTACCCGAATAGTAGGAATCTTCATCCTCATGTTGAGAGTCTCTCCTCCTTTCATTATCTTTCCTAGTTAATATGATCCTGATGGGAATCATACTGTTTTTACAGATCTTCCTTTGAGTTGATTATCTTGTTTAATGAAGTATAGACAAAATAAGAAGATGAAATAGCGCAAAGAGTAAAAAAAAGAGAATGACACTAAAATTAAAAAAAAGAGAATGGAAAGGAAATGGCAAGTATATGAATTAAAATAAAAAGACAGGAAAAAGGAAAGGAGATGGCGGAAGACGCCACACTCTATAGAGAGTGATAAGTCCAGCGAAGATTCGCCACAAAGGTATGAAAACCTTTGATAAGAACCAAGAAGGTTCTATCTAAGAACCTAAAAGAGACACAGCTCTCAAACTCACAAAAAGGAGTGAAAATATAATCTTATTCAAAAGTGCCAAAACACATCCCTATTTATAGGGAAAAGTAGCACCTCCCCTCATTTATTACAAATGGGCAGCTAGGTTTGCTTGGCCTAGTGTAATTTAGTCCAAGCCCAAGAAAAGAAGGCAGCACTTTAACCCTATTTTCTCTATGCGCATAAATTAGCCCAAAACAATAGGCCCAATTACAAAATTATTCCAAAACAAGAGAAGAAAACTAAATACATAATGAAATAAAAGTCATGCCCCCACATTGGGCCCTTCATTAACTTGGATTACTTGGACCATCTTGAGTGCTTCTCCTTCTAGATTTGACTTAAGTGAGAGAAGGTTATTCACTACTTGATCTAAAACTTCCTTGGCCTTCTTTACTTTTGACCTTGTCATGGGCCCACCAAGTCCTTGTAGTGCATCTTCAAGCTTTTCTTCCTTTGGACTTCCAATTGGGCCTCCTTGGTCTCCATCATTCCCTCCCTCTTCGAAAGAATTCGTCCTCAAATTTGATCCTTCATTACCTACATCAAAATGACTTAAGTCAGCCACATTGAATGTTGCACTAACTCCATACTCACCTGGCAAGTCAATCTTGTAGGCATTGTCATCGATCTTTTCTAAGACTTGGAAAGGTCCACCCCCTCTAGGTAAGAGCGTAGATTTCCTTTGCATTGGAAACCTTTCCTTTCACATGTGCACCCACACCCAATCTCCGGGTTCAAATGTAACATGCTTTCTTCCCTTATTGGCTTGTCTAGCATATTGCTCCATCTTTTTTTCAATTTGGACCTTGACTTATTCATGGAGCTTCCTCACATATTCAGCTTTAGCTTTCCCATCCTTATGAACCAAAGAAGAGATGTTAGGTAGAGGTAATAAATCAAGAGGAGTAAGGGGATTAAAACCATACACAATTTCAAAAGGGGATAAATTAGTAGTAGCATGCACAACCCTATTGTAAGCAAATTCAACAAGAGGTAAGCATTCTTCCCATGTTTTTATGTTCTTCTTGATGATTGTTCGAAACAAGGTTGTAAGGGTCCTATTCACCACCTCAGTCTGCCCATCCGTTTGTGGATGACAAGTGGTAGAGAAAAGAAGCTTGGTCCCAAGTTTCCCCCACAAGGTCCTCCAAAAGTGACTTAGAAACTTTGAGTCACGATCCGAGACTATGCTCTTAGGCATTCCGTGAAGCCTTACCACTTCCTTGAAGAACAAGTCTACCACATGAATGGCATCATCTACCTTGTGGCAAGGGATGAAGTGGGCCATTTTGGAGAATCTATCGACCACCACAAAAATGGAGTCACTTCCCTTCTTGGAACGAGGCAACCCTAGCACAAAATCCATAGACAAGTCAATCCAGGGGGAATTAGGAATTGGTAGGGGAGTATAAAGACCATGAGGCATTACCTTTGATTTTGCTCTTTTACATATAATGCACCTTTCACAAAGTTTATGCACATCATGCTTCATGCCAGGCCAATAAAAATGCTCATGCAACACATCTAAAGTCTTTTGTATCCCAAAATGCCCCATTAAACCCCCCTCATGAGCTTCCTTAAGCAATAATTCATGCAAAGAGCTCTTAAGTACACACAAACATTTTTCTTTGAACAAGTAACCATCTTGCCTAAAGAACCCCTCATGAGCTACTTTTTCACATGCAGCATACATTTTAGAGAAATCATCATCATGCATATACAATTCCTTGATGTGTTCAAAACCAAGCATCTTAGTTTCAAGAATAGCTAGTAAAGTATACCTTCTAGAAAGCGCATCAGCCACGACATTTACCTTTCCTTGCTTGTGTTTGATCACGTAAGGAAATTGTTCGAGGTATTCAACCCACTTGGCATGCCTTTTGTTGAGCTTACCTTGCCCTTTTAAGTACTTTAGTGACTCATGATCACTATGGATTACAAATTCTTTTGGCAAGAGGTAATGTTGCCAAGTGTGCAATGCTCTTATGAGTGCATACAATTCCTTATCATAGGTGGAATAATTTAAGATTGAACCATGCAATTTTTCACTAAAGTATGCAATTGGGTGACCCTCTTGCAATAGAACAGCCCCAATCCCCACATTTGATGCATCACATTCAAGTTCAAAGGACTTAGAAAAATTAGGTAATGCAAGTATGGGTGCATTAGTGAGCCTATCCTTAAGTGTATTAAAGCTTCTCTCTTGCGCTTCCCTCCACTTAAAACTCACATTTTTCGTTACTATCGCATTTAAGGGCGCAGCTATGGTGCTAAAGTCTTTTACAAACCTCCTATAAAAGCTAGCTAACCCATGAAAGCTTCTCACTTCACTTATTGATTGAGGTGTAGGCCACTCCTGAATAGCTTTTATCTTTTCCTCATCCACTTGCACTCCCTTAGCACTCACAACAAAGCCTAGGAAAACCACATGGTTGGTGCAAAAAACACACTTCTCTAAGTTAGCATACAATTTTTCCTTTCTAAGCACACTTAATACAACCCCTAAGGTGTTCAAGATGCTCTTCTAAGGTTATGCTATAGATTAATATGTCATCAAAGTATACCACTACAAACTTGCCTAGAAACTCTCACAGCACATGGTTCATCAACCTCATAAAGGTGCTAAGCGCATTCGTAAGCCCAAAGGGCATCACCAACCACTCATACAATCCATATTTAGTTTTAAAGGCTATTTTCCACTCATCCTCTTCTCTTATCCTAATTTGATGGTACCCACTTTTTAAATCAACTTTAGAAAAGTAACATGCACCATGCAATTCATCAAGTAAATCATCTAGCCTAGGGATGGGATGCCTATATTTGACAGTTATATTATTTACAGCCCTACAATCAGTACACATTCTCCAAGAACCGTCCTTTTTAGGGACAAGGATGACGGGCATAGCACAGGGACTTAAACTCTCCCTCACCCATCCTTTTTGCAATAGCTCCTCCACTTGTTTCTGAATCTCTTTAGTCTCTTGAGGATTTGTCCTATAGGTGGGCCTATTGGGCAAAGAGGCTCCTGGAATGAAGTCCATGTGGTGCTCAATTCCTCTCAAAGGAGGCAGTCCAGGAGAAACACTTTTTGGAAAGACATCTTCAAATTCCTGCAAAAGAGAATCAATTTCACTAGGAAGGGATTTAGAGTTAGAGTTTAAGTACAGGTCCTTATACAAACAAATATACATCTCTTGCTTTGCAAAGCAAGTTCTCTTAATCTCACTCTCCCTAGCAAATAAATTTTCTATTTTTGTCTCAGTTACAATTTCTTTGTCTTTATTCTTCTCTTGCCCCTTTGATTTTTCCTTCATGTCCTTCTTCTCTTGCTCCCTCTTTAGCTTTAGGGTTACTTGGTCTTCACAAACCTCCTTAGGAGTGAGGGGTACAAGTGTGATCTTCAAGGAATCATGAACAAAAGAGTACTTGTTAGAAAAACCATCATGAAGAGCATGTTTATCAAATTGCCAAGGCCTTCCAAGTAGAATATGACCGGCCTCCATAGGAACAACATCACACAAAACATCATCATTATATTTACCAATTGAAAAGCTTACCGATACTTGTTGATTCACTAATAACTCACCACTCTCACTTAGCCATTGGAGCTTGTAGGGTCGCGGGTGAGGTGTAGTTTTGAGGTGAAGTTTACTTACCAAACGAGTGCTTGCCACATTGGTACAACTTCCCCCATCAATAATCAACGAGCACACATTGCCTTGAATGTTGCATCTTGTATGGAAGATGTTCTCCCTTTGGCTTTGGTCCTTTGCCATGACTTGATTACCTAAGAGTCTCCTTACCATTAACAAGTCCCCATCGGGAGCATAAACTTCACATTCTTCTTCACTTTCGCTTGAGGGTGGGGAATTTGGACATGAGTCACTAGAGAGGTGTCCATTTTCCCTTATCACCAGTACCTTCTTGTTTGGGCATTGAGAAGCTATGTGTTCACTTCCCAAGCACTTGAAACACTTAATGTTCCTGCTTTTAGAAGAAGAAGAAGAAGAACCATTAGTGGAAGGAAAATTATTAAAGTTCTTAGAAACCATACCTTCCTTGAGATGTGTAGGGGTGCCTTCCTTTAGTTGTTTGTCCTTCCAAGTAGAAGACTTAGGGTTGTAAGAGGACTTCTTTCATGTACCTTTTCTTTTGAGTTGTTGCTCCACCTTTATGGCTTGATGCACTAAGTCATCAAGTTCTTCATAGTTTTGCAACTCAACGATGTCTCCTATCTCACGATTTAGACCATGAAGGAAACGTGCCATGGTAGCCTCCTTTTCTTCAACAACATTGGCCCTTATCATGGCCACCTCCATCTCTTTGAAATACTCATCAACATTTCGACTTCCTTGGGTAAGCCTTTGGAGTTTATTGTGCAACTCCCTATGGTACCATGAAGGTACAAATCTCTTTCTCATTAGACTTTTCATCTCCTCCCAAGTATCTATGGGGTACTCCCTATTGCTTTCCCTCTACTTTTGCACTTAGGTCCCACCAAATTAAGGCATAGTTAGAAAATTCAAGGGCAGCCACCTTTACCTTCCTCTCTTCATTATAATGGTGGTAGGAAAAAATCTGCTCAACCTTAGTTTCCCACTCTAAATAGGCCTCGAGATCATTCTTTCCTTGGAAAGAAGGGACTTGGGTCTTTACTCCTCCTAACTCTCCTCTTCTTTCATCACTCCTATACCTTCTATGTCTCCTTTCATAACTTCTTTCACTCCTCCCATGTCTCCTTCTCCTTTCATGGTTTCTCCTATCTCTCCTCTCTCTACCCGAATAGTAGGAATCTTCATCCTCATGCGAGACCTCATGCTGAGAGTCTCTCCTCCTTTCATTATCTAACCTTGTGTTAATCTCCACCCTAAACTTCTCTAACTCTCTTGTTAAGGTGTGCATTAAGGTTACCGTCCTAGGGGACGGGGGTGTACTTCCTCCACTCATCTTTTTAGAAAAATGTGGTAAGATAGAATTTAGTTTAAGATTGAAGGACCTCACCACTCTTCTCACGTGTTTGCACTCTTTGAGATGAGTCCACTCGTGTTTCTCTCAAAAATTGGCTTTTGATTTTTTTAATTGAAAATGCTCTTGCCTTTTACCACTCAAGCCCTCTTTTTAAGTTCTTAAATAAATCCTAAGCATACATCAATTATCAAAAGCACATACAATTGTAACAAGTCTCACAAAAGTTATCACTCAGAAGTCGATAAAAGGAAAAAATTTAGACAAAACAAAAAAAAGGAATTTAAAAGACAAACAAGAAAAGCTAATTAGAAAAGGGTAAAACTCAAATGGAATTGCAAGAAAGACAAAAAAGGAATAATGAAAGGGATAAAGAAGAAATGCGCAAGTTTGGATATTGAGAACAGCACCACTCATATGAATTCCTTAAGGCATCCAAATTAAGATTATTTAAGTGCAAGGGACAATTTTTTTTTTAATTCTTCATTTTTTTATTTTTTATTTTACTATTCTTTTTTTTTATTGTTCTAGAATATATATATATATATTTTACCCTTGTTTGTTTTGCACTTGCAACAGATATTATATGCCTAATAAGGTATATAGTCTTTCAGGTGCTATAAGACATGAAATGAATTGCGCAAAATTAAAGAGAAATAAATTATGCAGAATTAAGGATAATTATGACAATTAAGTCTCGATTATGACACAATTAAGGAAAGTTAATGATGATAAATGGCAATAATTGACAATTAATGACAATTTAATGGCATAATAAAGACAATAAACAAGGCAGTAAAGGACACAAAACACAAGAACACTACCAACTCTAGGATCTGGGCTCTAGATACCACATGATATGATCCTGATGGGAATCATACTATTTTTACGGATCTTCCTTTGAGTTGATTATCTTGTTTAATGAAGTATAGACAAAATAAGAAGATGAAATAGCGCAAAGAGTAAAAAAAAGAGAATAACATTAAAATTAAAAAAAGAGAGAATGGAAAGGAAATGGCAAGTATATGAATTAAAATAAAAAGACAGGAAAAAGGAAAGGAGATGGCAGAAGACGTCACACTCTATAGAGAGTGATAAGTCTAGCGAAAATTCGCCACAAAGGTATGGAAACCTTTGATAAGAACCAAGAAGGTTTTATCTAAGAACTGAAAAGAGACACAGCTCTTAAACTCACAAAAAGGAGTGAAAATATAATCTTATTCAAAAGTGCCAAAACACATCCCTATTTATAGGGAAAAGTAGCACCTCCCCTCATTTATTACAAATGGGCCGCTAGGTTTGCTTGGCCTAGTGTAATTTAGTCCAAGCCCAAGAAAAGGAGGCAGCACTTTAACCCTATTTTCTCTATGCGCATAAATTAGCCCAAAACAATAGGCCCAATTACAAAATTATTCCAAAACAAGAGAAGAAAACTAAATACATAATGAAATAAAAGTCATGCCCCCACATTGGGCCCTTCATTAACTTGGATTACTTGGACCATCTTGAGTGCTTCTCCTTCTAGATTTGACTTAAGTGAGAGAAGGTTATTCACTGCTTGATCTAAAACTTCCTTGGCCTTCTTTACTTTTGACCTTGTCATGGGCCCACCAAGTCCTTGTAGTGCATCTTCAAGCTTTTCTTCCTTTGGACTTCCAATTGGGCCTCCTTGGTCTCCATCACTAGTGTTAATCTCCACCCTAAACTTCTCTAACTCTCTTGTTAAGGTGTGCATTAAGGTTGCTGTCCTAGGGGATGGGGGTATACTTCCTCCACTCATCTTTTTAGAAAAATGTGGTAAGATAGAATTTAGTTTAAGATTAAAGGACCTCACCAGTCTTCTCACGTGTTTACACTCTTTAAGATGAGTCCACTCATGTTTCTCTCAAAAATTGGCTTTTGATTTTTAATTGAAAATGCTCTTGCCTTTTACCACTCAAGTCCTCTTTTTAAGTTCTTAAATAAATCCCAAGCATGCATCAATTATCAAAAGCACATACAATTGTAACAAGTCTCACAAAAGTTATCACTCAGAAGTCGATAAAAGGAAAAACTCTAGACAAAAAAAAAAAAAAGGAATTTAAAAGACAAACAAGAAAAGCTAATTAGAAAAGGGTAAAACTCAAATGGAATTGCAAGAAAGATAAAAAAAGGAATAATGAAAGAGATAAAGAAGAAATGCGCACGTTTGGATATTGAGAATAGCACTACTTCTTATGAATTCCTTAAGGCAACCAAATTTAGATTATTTAAGTGCAAGGGGCAAAAAATTTTTAACTCTTCATTTTTTTTTTCTTTTTCTTTTTTTTTACTATTTTTATTTTATTTTATTTTATTGTTCCAGAATATATTTGTTTTTTTTTTACCCCCTATTTGTTTTGCACTAGCAATAGATAATATAGTCTTTCAAGTGCTATAACATGTGAATTGAATTGTGCAAAATTAAAGAGAAATAAATTATATAGAATTAATGACAATTAAGACTCGATTATGACACAATTAAGGACAGTTAATGATGATAAATGGAAATAATTGACAATTAATGGCATAATAAAGACAATTAACTAGGCAATAAAGGACACAAAACACAAGAACACTACCAACTCTAGGATCCGGGCTCTAGATACCACATGATATGATCCTGAGAGGATTCATATTGTTTTTACAGATTGTCCTTGAGTTGAATATCTTGTAACAAGAATTATAGGAATAAAACAAAGGAAGAAAGATAGAAGATAAGACTTGTGCAAACAAATAAGAGAATTAAGGCAAATTGCACACACAAAAATAATAGCAAGAAAATTAACAAGACAAGATAGAAAGGACGAGAAAATTGGAATGATAAATAAAATAAAGAAAATGGAATAGAAAGAAGATGGCAGAAGACGCCACACTCGATAGAAAGTGATAAGTCCAGCGAAGATTCGCCACAAAGATATGGAGACCTTTGATAAGAACCAAGAAGGTTCTATCTAAGAACTGAAAAGAGACACAGCTCTTAAACTCACAAAAGGAGTGAAAATATAATCTTATTCAGAAGTGTCAAAACAAAGGAAACACATCCCTATTTATAGGGAAAAGTAGCATCTCCCCTTATTTTTTACAAGTGGGCAGCTAGGTTTGCTTGGCCTAGTGTAAATTAGCCTAAGCCCAAGAAAAGGAGGCAGCACTTTAACCCTATTTTCTCTATGCGCATAAATTAGCCCAAAACAATAGGGCCAATTACAAAATTATTCCAAAACACGAAAATAAAAATAACACAAAAAACCAAATTGAATACATAATGCCCCCACATTGGGCCCTTCATAAACTTGGATTATTTGGACCATCTTGAGTGCTTCTTCTTCTAGATTTGACTTAATTGAGAGAAGGTTATTCAATTCTTGTTTTAAAACTTCCTTGGCCTTCTTTACTTTTGACCTTGTCAAGGGCCCACCAAGTCCTTGTAATGCATCTTCAAGCTTTGCTCCCTTTAGACCACCAATTGGGCCTCCTTGGTTTCCATCATCTTGTACATGCATTACATGCATATGTTGGTGGTTGAGGTCGCTAATGATGGACTTCACGCTGTGGTGTGAGTAGGCACGTTAGTTGGTTCGCTGACTAAAGCATACGGCTCAGACAAGGCCTCCTACCTAGTGCTGGATGAGACGTGCGGTCGTTGTTAAAGGTAATGCAATTACAAGGTAATGGATAAATGGATGGGCAATTCTATAGGGAACCAAGGTAATGCAAACCTTGAGTTGCGGTGAGCCACCACCCACATACATTTATCCTAATAGGTCTCACAATCTTATCCATAGATCAGAGTTTGGCAATCCCTAAATGGTGAGAGGCATGTGATGAGGTGCTATTGACGCCATGTAAAAGGATGGGACCTGGCTGATGGTTCAAATTGTTATAAATCTTTCTAGAGTAGTGTCCTCATGCATTAGCGTGGTAGCTATTGAATTCATTGCATCATGCCATCATGTGGTCTGACAACATGGGATTTACTTGTAGAACTACATACACACACACACACATATATATATATATATGCATGTGTATGAGTGATAATGTGAATCCTTGGTGATTGATATGGAAATTTCCTCTTTTGGTAGATGAGTACGATACAATTGTTGGTTATTCCTTTACTGATACGTCAAGTTGTTTAAAGTAAGCTTACCCTTGCTTTGCTATTGTTTATTGTTGTGTCGTTGCCTTTGTTCGACTGTGCTGATCACATCTTTGGGGCATGGGAGCAAACAATGAGGCCTTAGTGGATCCGACAACTCAAAGCTGAAGACGAAGCTGCTCACAAGAGGTAGTGTGACGTGATGAGTCAAATTCACGCTTTTTGATTTTTTTTATAACTGTTTTATCTTTTGTTATGATGTATAGCTTGACCAACCTAAGGGAGTGTGTTTTGTACCCCTCTCCCTTGTTGATGTATATCTTGTTGGCCTTGGTGTTATCTTATGTGTTCATTTATTCTTGTGATTTGTAAAGGTTGTTGGCTGAGACGGATGACTCTCATTTTGATGTTTATATGTGCATGTATATATATATATATATATATATATATATATATATATATATATGCTTGCATGTGATGTTAGTTCTTAGTGGTATGATGATTACTGGGCTTTTCTTTTGAAGTTGTAAGAAAATAAAAAACAAATAAATAAATAAAATATAAATCCTCATTATTTTTGAAAGACTCAAATACGGGGCTTTTATCTAAATGAACCTTTTCTTAATGATCAGAGAAGTAGTGTTGTGTCGTAGCGGTTGTGGGTCATTACATTTTTGGTATTAGAGTTGGTCATGTCTTTCACGTTAACCCAAGGGAAATAGGTCCAATGTGTTTTTATTGTGTGTTTCTGATATAGTGATATGTATTGATTGTTTTTATTGTGTTGTTGTGGTATGGGTCCTTCCATGAGAAAAGTAATCATGATTGGATGACTTATAAGTTGTTGTTTGTTGTGGTTGGTTTTATGGGATCTCGATGAGGGGATTTAATCCACCACCACCACCACCTCCAGTTGATTTCTCCCAGATCGCCAAGGCTATGGAGGCAATGTTTGTCGCTATGGCCCCATAGCAAAATACTGTGACCCAATAGCAACTACCATGGCTCAGCAGCATCAGGCTGAAATGGCGCAATTGGAGTTATCCCGAGCCACTGCTAAAGCTGCTCTGTAGGATCGAGACATGGGACAATGTAGCAAAACTAAATTGTTTGTCCCCTTATTGTTCAAACGAATGGCACAAATCAAGGCTACTAAAATATAGAATAAAATAAGAGTTACCTCTTGATCCACTGAACGATGCAAGTGAGCAACGTCTCTACAGGTGTGCACATAGACAAACGCATGTCTCCACGCTCGCACTAGGGTTCCTCTCCGTTTGTTGTCCTAGCAACAATTAGAAGGAATGATGGCTAACCCTAATATCTGTCTCAGTGTATCGCCAAACGGCTATACCTCCTACAACGTGTATTAATAGGAGGTAATTAGGGTTAAAGAGTGTCACTTATAATGGGATCAATTCTAATGAATTGGCCCATAAAAATAGTTTTGGTCTAACCAGTTTTTATTCCTAGTGGGCTTGTCTTAAGTGTGCGACCTTATAGGTTCTCTTAATAATGGGCCTCAATATTAAATATCAAGTGTATATACCAACAATCTCCCACTTGCAACAAAATATTTAATATTGATAATAATGAGCAGTATCTAGCAATACATCACTATTACCCAATATTGAGAATGCCAGTGAAATGACAACCTTTCCATGATAATTAATTTGTATCGTTCATCCCTTTGTCCCAATATCTAATTGGACACAAGGCATGGAATTTGTCGTCCTTGTATAGTCCAAATTTACTTCTTGATACCTGAGAAGACTTTACTGTGATAAATATATCATATTTATCCTTTTGAGCATGGCCATGCATTTATTAGTCTTACTCTACCAAGTGGCCCCATAGATATCACTCCTGTTACATAGGAGGGACTAATCCCATTTACATCACTCACATTCTTCAACATGACTCATTCCATGTCCAATTACAATCTTTATAATCACCTTGTTACAGATGACGTTTGACTACATTAAAACATAGAGTTCATCATATAAGAATCGTAGTGAATTTAGATCAAAGGATTCCATATAATTATCACTTTGAGAATCGTTTATGACTTTAATGTAACAATCCATGTAACGTTCTCAATGTGGGTCAGCCCAGTACATCATTACTCCTAATGTGTACCAACGCATGTGTAACAACCCATCTTCGTCACAGGAAAACTCTATTACATCTCCATTATTATTATGAAAAGAATGCAAAATATTTTTTTTTCCAACTTCAAAAATATACTTCCCTAGCACTAATGCCAGCTAAAAAGAAATGCCAATTCACTCTAATGGGTATGAAATAAAGAAATCTTGTAAGCATGAAAACATCAACATTACACGTTGTACAGGAGATCAAATGCTACTCTAAGGTGGAATGTGTGTGTCCAATACAAGTGATCATCCTACGAATGTAGCCAAAAGAAGGGGGAGTTTCATACATATAGACATTCCCCATCCTAAACTAGTCATACTAACTAACTCACCCGACAAAACAAGGATGACTCAAAATAGATCTCCTCTCCAAAACTTAAAACTCTAGCCACATGGTTAGTGGTAAAGCTTGAGTTACCTCTACCACTTCCATGTATGTGGGCCTCTCGCCTCTAGGGGCGTTTGGCGGTGCCAAGCCAAAGAAGCTATAGGGTTGCCGAAAGGATCGGACAGTAACTCCATCAAGCTTTGTAAGGGTGTCAGGATCCGACATGTACACGAAGATGATCCCTCCTTCTTGTCGTCTATTGATCGTTGTGAGATCCAAAAGACGTCGCCTGTCATTGCATATATGTACCCCCAAGAGACGAATGAGTATCCGAGGTCTAGGGAGATCACCATCCATCTGCTCCTGCGACAATGAAGCATCACGATCATCACAGTTACACACACAAGCAAGGATAAGCTACCCAAAAAGCAACATAGCAAAATAGGCATATAACATATTAAGCATGGAGGAAACTAATGCAAAATCGCAACATGTATGCATAGCACATGGTATTTATCTCATTCATGACACATGGTATTTATCTCATTCATCAGTCCAAAACAAATGATAACCAAGCATGCAGATGCAAACCATGATCTTAGGACTCTCCATGGAAATCTAAAAACTTGAACAACCAGCCCAGATATTCCTTAATCATGGTATAATAAACACAGATACCCTCATCAGGGATCTCAAAGTGGCATGTGCCTAAACCATTTGGGGAATACCGGCAACTGATCATGGGAACTAGTGCTCTTTGTCAGGATTTTCGTATGGGGGAATCGCCACCACGACACAGGGTTTGCAAGGCCTCGGTCTCCTGTGGAATCATGCCATCTGTAGTCCTCAAGCTTTTGCACCCGGCTAGCACCACGATCCCTCGAATACCGACACCTTCGGTACTGTATGCTCATGCACCAATGCATGTATGCATGACAACCAATTCATTATAAACAGACATTGATGGCAATATGTATTAATATGCACCTATCATTCTCACCCGGATAGGTATTTTAATAAAAATCACTTATCTTTCACACCCAGATAAGCTTTTGTCAACAATGCCATCAAGTCTCAAGCTTTCACCACATCATGGACTCATCTAGTTTATTCTCATAAAGATAACATCCTCATTCCTCACAACACTGGGCCCGATCCATCGTTAGCCCGTCATCAGGTGACACAACAGAGAGCCATATCCATTGTTAGCTCTCCTCTAGGATCCTATCCTTGATGAGAATAAACTAGGGTCCACCGCTTATCGTTCACACCCGGATAAGCCATTTATCAACAGTTTCATAACATACACATCATGCCATTAAGTCACCAATATTCAACAAGTCATGCCTTCAATAAATTTTGTCAAGGAAATTCATTCAATCAACACTCACCAAACTTTTCGTATATACATATTAAGTAAATCATGTATTTAAGTAAGAAAATACATTATGAAACTTGTTAAGTTAAAACTCAAATTTTAGGTTATTGTGAAGTCTAGCTTGTTAAACTTTATTACCAATTGTTTTTTATTAAATTACCAAAAATGTATTTTTAATCATATAAGACAATAAAAATTATATTTCATTAAATTTAATATTTAATTTTCATTTCAAAGATCCACCATTTAATTCTTATCACAAAAGATTGAGTTTTATTAAGTTATATAAAATCTCATTTTCTAAAATAGATTCCAGCAGCCTCTAGATTTTTAGTCTCTGTTTTGAAAACCATTTTGGAACAGTAAAAGATTTTTCTTAACATGATCTATACATGCTTGAAAAGGAAATTTTATCTATTTTCTGAAACAAGAGAGATCATCTCAATAAAAAATCTAAAATTAAAGATACAAAAAATAACAAGACAGCAAGGTCAGAGGGACTTGTTAAGGACCAGCGAGCACATCTTGTCATTTTTCACATATAGGGAAAACTTTTCAGAGACCAAATCTTTTGTTTTATAAAATTAAACTTAAAAACCTTTTCAAAAAGTCCAAGAACACTAAAAACCAAGGTCTACACAATTTTATATGATTTTTGAAAGTTCACAGTTTTCAAAACTTCTTCTAGACAGAAAGCAAGTACAACTTTTAGTTTCCAAAAATCATTAAAAATAGTAAAACAAACCAAATATAAGCAAACCATATATGCGTGCAAATATTTTTGTGTCTAATTTTTATTTGTGCAAGGATTTTTCCGAAACACAAAACCTATTCTTCCAAAATCACGTTTTTATGCCCACTGTCGGGTCAACATTTTCAGACAGTGTACTCAACTTTCAAAAAGATTAACTTTTTCGTTTCTTAACCTTTTGGCACGATTATTGTGTCCATTTTGAATAAAATTTTGTTTAGTTTACAAAAAAACAAGTACCAAAAATATTCACCACAGTTTCAGTTATCATAAAAACAGTGCAACATGTCCAGACGGAAAAGCCAAACAGCACCAAGAACACATCACATACTTGCACGAAAATGTGGTCTCTTGTCAAGTTTAATACTTTTAGAAATATCAACAACATTTTTAACAACATGACTCATCCAAACATGTCAATCACAAATTTAAACACATACGAAAAAGGTTAACTTTCCTTACAACCAAAATAGCTAAGGCTATAAACAAGCAGAAACTTGAGTTTTTTGAGTTTACTTCCTTCCAACCTTGAGGAGGTAAGCCATTAACCCACACCCAAAATGGTTGATTTGAGACATGAACATGAAAAGAAACAAACTTTAGAACCAAGAGAATAAGGAAAGCCTTGACCACTTTGGTCTTGGGTAGAAAAGAATGAAGGAAGAAGAAGATGGAAGGGAGGAACCTTCTCTTGGATACCCTAGCTTCTTCCTCTTCTCTCAACACTTAAAACTTTAGCTAAGCTTTCTCTCTTTCTCTATAACTCACGGCCACTTAAGGGAAAAATGGGAGAATTGTTGCATTTTGGAAACTTAATATAGGACACATTCAAGAGGGGCAATTTGGTAACTAGCAAAGTGAGAAGTGTAGTTTGAATTTAAATGAAAACAAAATCTTTTTCTCTCCATCCAAGGAGGTGGAGAGCCAAGAGATAGAAAACCATGGGTGCACATGGTTTTTCAAGTGTTTTAAGTACACTTGAAATGACTAAAGGTAGGTTTTTATGAAAAGATGTCTAGTTAGGTTGCAACTTACTTAGTAGGCTTAGGACTACTAGTTACATTTAGTTTGGTTGGATTTAGGGAAACGTGCAATTGGTTCTAGAAAGAGAATACTGTATATTTCTCACAGTTAGTGAAGAATGCGGTCAAATACCAAGTTTCGTGAAATTAGGTTTTAGATTTCTAACACTTGAATCAATTAAAACAATTTAATTGATATTAGAGTCTAAATGAGTTCATGACTCTTTAGAATTTCTCTAGTCATGATTGAACTGACTTTATCAAATTAGGCAGTTGGGATTACTTTATCTGATAGGATTCTAGACAGGTTTGTCGATAAACGGTCTAGAATGGCAATAGAGAAGACCCTAGTATCTTGACCATTTTTGAGTAAGGAAAGCTATCAACTAAATAGAATCTAATCATAATTAATTTTGAATTAATTATAATTAAATTCCTTGGTCTCGTACTGCTCATCAACTATACAGATCAGTACTAGTCCAGCAGATATCATCACAACTAGATTTTTGCAAAAATCTTTGCAAAATCTTAAACAAGAACATCATGCAACTTTTTATTATCTAATTTTGATTAGAAAATAAATTTAATTCCTCTTATTAGTTATTCAATCACTTGATTAGAGATCAACATGCTGTAGATCTTACATTGTCAGCCTTCACAGTATACCTCTACATTGCTGAAATCCAAGCAGGCTCAATTTTTGTAGAAAACTCTATTGAAATTGACACAATCAAATATTATTAATTGTTCACTTATAGTGAAATCAAATTTAATTTCCCTTTTTAGATTATCAACCACTTATGCATAGATTATAAAAGACAGGTCTTACAGCATGAACTTAATATCTCATATTCATGATCTGTGAGATGTGATCATCAATCCATTAACATACTAATTGTAATGTATTAATTAACATTGTCCAATTATTAATACTTGACTAGGGACAATTTCAAGAATAGCACTAAGTAGAATCCCACAATCAAATCATCCATTTATTGTCCTACAAAGTTGTGCTTGCTATTCTAAGGACAAAATTATACACAAATAAGTATAATACCAAAATGCCTTTTTATTATATGTAACACAAAAAAGACATATGTCTAATACACATAAGTTTCTAGTGTATACACCAACTATGCAATTATGATCTCCCACTTCCACTAGAGCCACCCAAACATGTTTCTAATGCCTAATGATCTAGTGTGCCCCTCATGCTTCTACTGTGCAAGAGGTTTAGTTAGTGGGTCTGCAACATTATCATCTGTATGCACTTTGCATATTTTCATATCTCCCTGTCGATGATCTCTCGAATGAGATGGAAACGCCTAAGTATATGCTTGAACCTTTGATGTGATTTGGGTTCCTTAGCTTGAGCAATTGCTCCACTAGTATCACAGTAGAGACTAATAGGGTCCTTAATGCTAGGAACCACACCAAGCTCACCAATGAACTTCATCATCCAAACAGCCTCTTTTGCAACATTTAAGGCAGCAATATACTCAGCTTCTATTGTAGAATCAACAACTGTGCCTTGCTTTGAACTTTTCTAGCTCACAGTGCCACCATTCAAACAAAAAATATAACCTGATTGTGATCTTGAGTCATCTTTGTCAGTTTGGAAGCTTGCATCAGTGTAACCTCTTACACTCAACTCTTCCTCACCTCCATAAACCAAGAACAAATCCTTATTTCTTCTCAAGTACTTAAGGATGTTCTTGACCGCAATCCAGTGACCTTTATTGGGATTTGACTGGTACCTACTCATCATACTCAAAGCATACGAAATATCTGGTCGAGTACATAACATGGCATACATAATAGATCCGATAGCTAATGCATATGGAATCATGCTCATACGATCTCTTTCTTCCTTATTGGAAGGAGATTGAGCTTTCTATAAGCCTATATACCATGTGACATAGGTAGAAAACCTTTCTTGGAAACTTGCATATTGAACCATTTCAATACTTTGTCAATATATGTACTCTGACTTAGGCCAAGCATTCTTTGTGATCTATCTCTATAGATTCTTATACCTAATACATAGGTTGCTTCGCCTAAATCTTTCATGGAAAAACAACTTTCAAACCACATCTTTATAGGTTGAAGTGTAGGAATGTCATTTCCCATAAGTAGTATGTCATCTACATACAATACCAAAAATACTACTATGTTGTCACTAACCCTTTTGTAGACACAAGGTTCATCTTCATTTTTAATGAAACCAAATTGTTTAATAGCTTCCTCAAAACGAAGATTCTAGCTTCTAGAAGCTTACTTCAATCCATAAATGGACCGTTGCAACTTACAAACCTTTCCAGCATTTTCAGGCATATTAAAGCCTTCGGGTTGTGTCATGTGCACATCCTCAAGAAGATTTCCATTAAGGAAAGCAGTCTTGACATCCACTTGCTAGATTTCATAATCGTGGTAAGCTACAATAGTAAGCAAGATCCAAACGGATTTAAGCATAACTACTGGAGAAAAGGTTTCATCATAGTCTACACCATGAATTTGCTTGAAACCCTTAGCTACCAGTCTTACTTTAAAGGTACTCACATTACCATCCATGTCAGTTTTCTTTTTGAAAACCCACTTGCACCCAATAGGTTTTACCCCATCAGGTGGATCAACCAAGGTCTATACCTCATTAGTGTACATGTGTAACACCGTGTTTTTTCTTAATGTTTGATTTAGTGATTTAATAACTAAAAGTGGAAATATAATATGAGATATCAGTGATTAAAATGAATAAATAAGTTGTTGTTGTATAAGTATTGTTTTGTATTGGTTGCTTTGGAATTCTTGTTTGAATTTAGGAACTTGAGAAAAGGTGCTTGAGCCAAATTGAGAGTGTTGTTGGTGTTTGTTTGGATTGTTGAGTGGAACTAGTTGTAAGCCTTGGGGAGCTTTTAGATGGGTCATGGGCTCTAGTGGGCCCAAAGCTCTTTTGAAGCCCAGGGAAGCTAAAAATAGGGTCAAGCCCCTATTCTCCTACCCATTCTCTCATTTTTCATTCTCTTCTCTCCCTCATCTCTTTAACTCTCTCAAACCCACTAAGTTTGAGACAAGATTCGTGGCCATTTCATTTCTCTTGGTGAGGAGCAGTGATTGCTATAACGAACCAACTGTCGCTACTAAACAACCTTGCTAAACATACACCTTATCAACATATTAGGTGAATAGGAAAATCAAATCATAACATATCTGTATATAAGTCATACACATCAACTGAAAGATCCACCTATCTCTCCTAGTGCCATACATACATATCTGTTCAACTCAAAAAATCATACATACACAACAAATGGGATAACACCAGCCCATATTAACAATATCAAAATATACATCATCGGGGAAGAGGGATACAAAAACTCACTCCCTATAGCTGGTCACTCTATACAATCCCATCAAAAGAATATAATACAAAACAACACATCCAAAAAGAGCTAACTCGCAAGCAGCTCCACCATCATCTTTAAGTAGGCTGGTCCACTGAAGCATCATCATCTGCTCCTACTCCCACGTCATAAGACGTGATCATCACAGGCACAACAACATACAATAACAACAACAACCATACCAAAACAAAACAGTAAGGCAAGGGTAAGCTTACGAAATAATAACAACCATAGCATATATAATTTATATCACCAAACTATCATTTGCCAAATTGAAATCAAATTCATCAAGAATTGGTTAAATACACCACAATCCAACACCCATCCTTTCACTACCACATGTCAATGCATGAATGACACGATTCTCGAGAGATTTATACATTTTGGGCAATCAGCTAGGTCTTATTCCCTACCATGGCCATCTAGCACCATTCAAGGATTGCCAAAACTCTGATCTGTTGGATAAGCTTATGGTTGTCAGGATAAGTGTATGTGGGTGGTGGTATACTGCAACACAAGGCCTGCACTGCCTTGGCCCCCTACGAGGTCTACCCATCCACTTATCCCCTAGGTCTAGCTTTAAAACCCCACTTCTTATCCAGGGACTAGGTTGGAGGCCTATCTGAGTACCAACTCTAGTCACCATCCACCTTACATGCCTACTCGCACACAGCTTGAGGCCCATACAACCTCAGCCAACAACATATGCATGCCAATGCATGTATCACCACAAAAATCAACTCTACCAAACAATCATTATATTATATTATATATATATATATATATATATATATATATATATATATATATATATATATATATATATATATATATATATATATGTATGTATGTATATATGTATCAACATATCAACACAACCATCAACTCAACCACAATAGTCATCATATCATATATATGTATCAACATAACACCAAGTAGCCTACTCAGTACGACCTGTGGTCCAACAATCACCATCAACCCCATACACGCCCAATTCGGCCTCTTGCATGGTCAATAGATAAGGCACTATCCAAGCAGCCCACCACAAGAGAAACCTCATACAATAATATCATACACATCAAGTGGAGATCCTATCTAAGAAACCTTCCACTTCACAACCAATCCAACAATCAACTACAATTTGAAAACCAAGACCTTCTTTGAAAACCATTTGGAAGATTGGCAAATCTTGAGCTTCACAAAAACCTTCAAAATAATTCACTTTCTTTTAATTTAAAGAAATCGTATTTAAAATGGACAACTCTCCATCATGCCCAAATAGATCTTTTGAAAATGTATAATACCATTTTTATATATGTACATACATAATATTTCACATTTTGAAACAGAAACTTTAAAATCTGAAATAGTACATTCGATTCTGAAATAACAGATTATGTACTATAGTAACAGATTATATTAGTTTAGTAAAATGCATCAAAATTCATTTTCTGGTAGGGATAATCGATTATGGCTTTCTCATAATTGATTATTCCAAAACCAATTTCACAGATAATCGATTATGAAATCCCATAATCGATTATTCCCGAAACAAAATCACGAAAATAGCTTCTGGAACTCCAAATAATCGATTATGTGATCCCCATAATTGATTATTTGCGACATATTTTTGAAAAAAAATGCGATTTTCTCTAAAAAAAACTCAAGCTTTTCAACCAAATAACACAGATTTTCAAATCAATGGTGTTCCAACAACATCAATCCACCTTAACCAAGTTCATACACATCAGATTACACAACAAATTCAACATTTCATCACAAAATCATCAATTTCTCATCCAAATCTCAAAATTTTCCCCCAAAACCCATTTTCAACCAAAACCAACGAAAATGGCAACATCCATAGAGATTCAATCGATTATAAAGCAAGAAATTAACATACCAATAGTTATTAACACAAAACCACCAATTTGTAAGCTTCCCTTACCTCTAAAAGTTCCTGAATCTGAATTTAGGTTCCTTGAGAATTCGATGTCTTGAGCCAAAATCTTCCACAGATTGATTCTTCCTCTCACCACAATCACTAAACCAAGCCCAAAATCCTCTAATACCCTTGCTAACTTGAGAGATTCTAGAGAGATGAAGAGAGGAAAGAGAGGAAAGAGAGCGGAAATGATAGAAATCTCTCTCTCCACCCCCTTTTATACTTTAGACCCTCCGAAGCTCTCACTCAGACTTTTGGCCAACTGAGGCCCAAACCTCACCAAGCCACTTTCCTTATCTCCAAAACTGGTCTAACTTAACTGTTTTCTCTCAAAAACCAAAATCATTCTCACAACATATCCAAATTGGCTCAAGCACATATCTCAAACTTCCTAAATTCAAACCCGAATTTCAACCAAACAACTCACAACCATCATCACATACAACATACCATACGTAGCAACAATTCATTTATTTCTTTTAATCACCTAGATTACATATCAAATTTCCACTTTTTGGTTATTAAAACACTGAATCATGCATTAGAAAGAAAATAAGGTGTTACAATTGCTCTGGGGATTTAGCTTAAGAGTTTCTCATCTCTCACGTTTTCTCCTTCCTTAAATTTCGGATTCAGAACTTCTAGAGGTGAGGGAAGCTTACATTTGTTGAAAAGTTGTTGTATGAATATAGTTGGGTGATAATGTGACCTTGGCTTGTGCTGAAAATTGAATTAGAATGAGTTATGTTGAGATGTTGTGTGGAAATGGGTTTCCTTCGAATTTTGAGGATTTTTGTTGAAATGATGTATGGATTGTTGAATGTGTTAAGTATGTTGTTGTGGGCTGTTGTGTGGTCATATTCGACCTCTGTGGGATCGCTTTGGGGTATGAATGAGTAGAAAGTTTAGATTTTTGGTGTTTTTCGAAGAGAGTTCTGTTGCTACTGTCTGATAATCGTTGAGCGACTAAAGGCCTTGCTGAGTGAGAGTGCCCTTGAGAGTGATGTGAGACTGTTGGGTTGAGGGTTCGTTGAGTGACCCATCGCACTGCCGAGCGAGTGTTCTTGAGTGGCAAAAATGGCTGTAGTATAAGAGGGATTCGTTGAGCAAAATATAGTTCGTTGAGCGAGTGTTCATGGCAATTTGGAAATTTTACAAAAGAGAGTTCGTTGAGCGAGTGTGGGCATTCCAAAATGCTTGGGAGAAATTCGTTGAGCAAACACTGAGCTCGCTAAGTGAATTGGAGGCCCTAGAGAGTGGTGCTCTCTGTTGTAAATGGTTTGCTGAGCGAACAACATTTTGGCTAAGCGAGGAGCGTGTGTAGGTTTTGGCTGTTCTCTGGAATGGCTATTCGCTGAGTGAGTAGGTCACTCGTTGACCAAAATGTTGTTGATGATGGTTGAGGGAAAGTCCTTGGAATGAATTCTCCAAGCTACTCCAATTGTCGTTGAGTGAGCAACTCTGATTTGCTGAGCGAAACTCATGGTCGCTGAGCAAAAAGCCTTCGTAGGGAAAGTTGGTCCTTTATAATGAAGGTCTTCATTGAGCGAGAATGTGGGTAGCTAAGCGAATGGAGTGTTCTGTTGTTGATCAATGTGGAAAGTGTAGTTGTGTGAGACATAGTTGAGAATGACTCCTAGTGTGAGTGTTGTTGTTTGGGTTTTACCTATGGGATATGGGCTGCTTAGATAGGGCCCTGAGTGGCAGGTTGCTTAGATAGGACCTCCACTGGTTGTGAATGAGTTATTGTGTGAGGTTTCTCACAAGGTATAGGTTGCTTGGATAGGGCCTTACCTGTTGACTATGCTTGAGGTTGGAATAGGCCTGCGTGGTGTTGGTAATGGTTGTGGACCATGTGTGGTGCTGGTCAGGCCCACGTGGTGTTATGTTGCTATTGTTGTGTTGTTACACAAATATATATTGCTTTGTTGTGGTTGAGTGGTTGTGGTGTTGTAATACATGCATTTCATGCATATGTTGTTGGTTGAGACTGTGTGATGGGCCTCATGTCCTTGTGCAAGCAGGTACGTAAGTTGGATGGTTGACAGGAGTTGAGGCTCAGACAAGCCTCCAACCTAGTGCTTGGATGAGACGTGGGGTCTTAAAGATGGGCCTATAGGGATGAGTGGATGGGCAATTCTGTATGGGGCCAAGGTAGTGCAAGTCTTGTGTCGCAGTGAGCCACCACCCACCTATACTTATCCCGACACACCACTAAGCTTATCCATGGATCAGAGTTGTTGGCAATCCCTGAATAAGTACTGGATCTTCATGGTAGGGGATAAGCCCTGGCTAATCGCTCGAATTGTTGTGAATCTCTCGAGAGTCGTGTCATCATGCATCGACATAGTTGTGGCAAATTGGTTGTGATGTGGAGTACTGAACTAAGAACTCTTTGCCATACGAATGAATGCTATATAGGTATATATATGTATGAGTATGAATGTTGAGGATTGTTGATGGTTTCAGAATTCACATGCCATGACTGTTGTTTTAGTAAGCTTACCCTTGCCTTGTTTTGTTGTTATTGGATGTCTTGTTGCTGTTGTTGTGCTTGTGTGCCTGTGATGATCACGTCTTATGGCGTGGGAGTAGATGGCAATGCTTCGGTGGACCTGTCTTCTCAGAGCTAAGGATGGAGCTGCGAGTTAGAGATGTTTAGCTAGAGGAGTCGACCTTTTGTTCTTTTATTATGTATTTAGTTTCTTTGTTTTGATGGGGTTGTATAGTGTGACCAACCATAAGGAATGTGCTTTGTATCCCTCTCCCCCAATGATGTATATTGATTTTGATATGGCATGGTATGATTCCCCTTGTATGTTGCTATTAAAAGTTGTAAAGACATGATTGTATGGCAATCGGAGAGATGGATGAATCTCTTAGTTCATGTATGTTTTACATATATATGTTATGATTTTATTTACCTGATGTGATGGTAAGAGCAAGATTAGTAGGGTTGTTCAGTAGTGACGGTTAGGTCGTTACAACATGGATTCCATTTCAGATCTCATGGCATCAAGCCATTTCTCAAATTTTGGACTAGAAATAGCTTCTTGATAGGTCATAGGCTCATTTTGATCCATGAGCAATACATCTCCTTGCTGAGTGACACGGAAACCATATCTCTTAGGTTGGTGACGTATCCTGTAAGACCTTCATGGTTCTTGTGCTACTTGACCGTGTGACTCCACAACACTTTGTGGTATTTGCACTAGTTCCATTGCTGGCTCATGACTACTATGTGGTTCTTGAATTTCTTCAAGTTCTACTTTCTTCCCACTGACTTCCTTAGAAATAAATTCTCTAAGAATACAATATTCCATGCAACAAACACTTTGCCTTCGGTAGGATTATAAAAGTAGTAACCCTTAGTTTCCTTTAGGTATCCCACAAAGTAGCATTTATCTTATTTGGGTCTTAATTTATCAAAAACTAGGTGCTTCACGTCCCTAAATCTTCATGAAGGACATACTGGGTCGTTTTCCAGTCCATATCTTATATGGTGTCTTCATGACTACTTTTGATGGAACACAGTTTAGTGTGACAGCTACTGTCAACAATGCATGCCCCCAAAAGGAGTCAGGGAGGTTTGAATGGCTCATCATTGATCGAACCATATCTAATAGTATCCGATTCCTCCTTTTTGAAACACCATTCCATTGTGGCGTTCCAAGAGGATTGAGTTGAGATATAATCCCACACTCTTTTAGATAGTCATCAAATTGAAGGCTCAAGTACTCTCCACCTTGATTTGATCAAAGTATCTTAATACTTTTGCTTAGCTAGTTTTGTACTTCGTTCTTGAATTCTTTGAACTTTTCAAAGGACTCTGACTTGTGTTTCATAAGATACACAAATCCATATCTACTATAGTCATCAGTGAAAGTGATGAAGTATTGAAAACCACCTCTGGCCATTTTGCCTATAGGCTTACATACATCACTACGTATGAGTCCTAGAAGATCACTCGCCCTTTCACCTTGTCCTATGAATGGGGTCTTTGTCATCTTCCCTAATAAACAAGATTCGCATATCTCAAATGATTAATAATCAAAAGAGTCCAAGTATCCATCATGATGGAGTTTGGAAATATGTTTCTCGTTTATATGCCCTAGGCGATAATGCCAAAGAAAAGATGGATTCAAATCATTTGATTTTATCCTCTTTGTATTAATGTTATAAATGGGCATTTCTAGATCAAGAACATAGAGTCTGTTATTCAATTGCGCACAACCATAGAAAATTTCATCTGTATAAATTGAACAACTTTTGTTCTTTATTATAAATGAAAAACCTTTCTTATCCAAGCATGAAACAGAAATAATGTTCTTACTAATAGCTGGCACAAAATAACAATTATCAAGTTCCAAAATAAGCCTATTGGGCAAAGTCAAATAATAAGTTCCTACGGCTAAAGCAGCAACTGTTGCTCCATTACCCACGCGTAGGTCGACTTCACCCTTGGTCAAGGGTCTACTCCTTCTTAGTCCCTGCACATTTACACAAATGTGAGACCCACATCCAGTATCTAATACCCAAGATGCAGAAGTAGATAAGTTAACTTTTATAACAAAATACCTGAAGTGGAAGTCTCGCTTCCCTTTTTCTTTTTAACCTCCTTTAAGTACTTTGGACAATTTCTCTTCCAATGTCTTGTTTGCCCATAATGGAAGCATGTTCCAGCCTTAGCAATCCCTCCCACTAGCTTCAAGGTAAATGCACTAGGCTTATCTTTGCCCTTGCCCTTTAGGAAAGCCTTGGGCTTCTTGCATTGCATCTTGCCCTTATTCTTTCCCGGCTGAATCATCATAACAGCCTTCCCCTTACCTTTACTAATGCTTTGCTGAACTGTTCTCAACATGCTAAGCAATTTTGGAAAAGGTTTGTCAATTTCATTCATGTTATAATTCATGACGAATTGACTAAAGGATTTCAACAACGATTGCAAGACAAGGTCAGTAGCCATTTCTTAGCCCAGTGAAACCCCAAGCCTTTCAAGATTCTCTATGTACCCAATCATTTTGAGTACATGAGGTCCAACAGGGTTTCCCTCTTCTAGTTTGCATTGGTAAAGGGCTTTTGATGTTTCATATCTTTCATGCCTAGCTTGCCCTTGATAAAGGCTTTTCAAATGTACGATCACTAATTACTAGACCAGTGCAATGCACGGGTTATCTATTGCTAATGGATTTGGATTTATAAAAATAAAATTGTTTACAATTATGAGATTTTTATCTTCCAAAATTTGTTTAAAAACAAATTGTAACACTGAATTAAAAAATATTAAAATTATAATAGAGCATAATTTTTTCTAAGTAATTCAAATGTCAACATGATTTAAAGTAAATTGTTTATCCTATGAGTTAAGTGTAAATTTCTATTTATTTTTTGATGGAAAATGTTCATCCTCATTTCTTAAATTGTATTCGTACTTTATATGTTAAATAAAACAAAATGCTTAATGAATTAAGTCAGAGGAGAGTAAGCATGCAAAATGTAAATTTATATTAAAATTATTATAATAATGAATTAAAAAAGTATAATTTTGCCCTAATAATTCTGATGTTAATGTAATTTCAAGTCAATTGTTTATCCTTATGAGTTAAGCGTAAATTCTCCTACTTAATTTCATGAAAAGATGTTCATCCTTGTGAGTTTTATTTTTTATATAACATAATTTCTATATTAATAAATTTACACACATACACACACATATATATATGAACATATAAGGGAAAAATTAAATTTATTCAAGTAAAAGAAAATCTTCATAAGTTACATAAGTGAGAGGAGAATAAATAAGAAATAAATAATAATTTGCCTAAAATTGATTTGAATTTTTTTTGTATAAACCATGAGTATCCTCCACTGAAGGCAACCCTATTCGAATCGAGTAAAACTACTATGGATGGCAAAGCTCTCCCTCCAAATATTTAACACAGCTGCATACCCAGAACTTAAACTCGAAACCACTGGTTAAGCTAAAACAACCCCACGTCAGTTGATCCACATGCTTGATTTATTAAAATTATTGATTTGACAATAGTTTTACTCATAAAGAAACGTAAATTAAAAAAAAACATTTACATATTAAAATTATTATTATAACAATAAATTAAAGAAATTTAATTTCATCCTAATAATTTGGATGTTAATATAATTTTAGATAAATTAATTATTCTCATGAGTTAAGTATAAATTCTCCTACTTGATTTCATAAAAAAAGGTTCATCCCCATGAATTTTATTTTTTATATAATTTCTATATTAATAAATTTACATATAAATATTAATGTATAAAATAAAATTTAAATTTCCGACGTAAAAGAAAATCTTCAATAATTTTTTTTGGTTACAAAATCTTCAAATAATTTAATTAAGTGAAAAAATAATAAATGATAATTTGCCTAAAAATTGATTTAGGCTTTAATCTTGCATGAAAAAAATAATAAAAAGATAAATTTAATTTGATTTTTGGTTATGCAACTTAATATATTCATTTACAAAGAACATATAGTGACTTCATAATACTAACATTTGGGTAAAGAAATTTTCCATTCATAAGAAATAAGAATAGGAAATAGGAAATCTATTACAAAACATAGATGGAGTATTTCCCTGTAATTTTTTCATACACGTTTGAAATTGACTTTAATAAAGGAGTCAAAACAGATTTGATAAATTCAATCTACACTTCAATTCTATACTTCAAATTCCACAGGTTATGCAAGGTTGACTTCTTTCTTTGCTTTAGTTAATAAGGATGCATTTAAGAAAATCTATTAGAAGGAATAAAAGAACAAATGACATCTATATTCTTATATGTATGATCTAAATAGCCAACGAAATTAATATTTCTTATTTGTCATAGCATATTTGAGATATTCATTGATTAAAGCAACAATGTTTAAACAAAACCACATGAAATATAAGATAGCCAAATCAAATGCATCAATATTTGATAAATATAATAGAAAAGGATAAAACTATGGCACAAGCAGCATCTACAATTGAACTCACATGGCATAATTTGTACAAATTGTGATGAAAGGGGCTTGATTTTTCTTTTCTCAAGTAACTTAATGGCTTCTTTCCAAGTAATTTAAATTTTTAGATTATTTAAGGAAAAATGTTCACCCCCATGAGTTAAATCTAAATTTCTCTTCACATTTCATGAAAATATTTATCTTTATTTGTTATATTTTATTCATACTTTCTATGTTAAAATTCAATAAATTAGTTAAGTTAGAAAAGAGAAAGCAAGAACAAAAATATATTTATATTAAAACTATTATAACAATGAATTAAAAAAATATATAATTTCCCCATAATAATTTATATGTTAATGTGATTTTAGATAACTTGTTCATTCCTATAAATTAAGTATAAATTTCCCTACTTGTTTTCTTAAAAAAACGTTCATCTTCGTTTGTTATATTTTATACATAATTTCTATGTTATTAAATTTACATATACATATGAATATATAAAAGACAATTAAAATTTGTCC
Source organism: Spatholobus suberectus (assembly GCA_004329165.1). Lineage (NCBI taxonomy): Eukaryota > Viridiplantae > Streptophyta > Magnoliopsida > Fabales > Fabaceae > Spatholobus > Spatholobus suberectus. The sequence continues at coordinate 49,138,675 of CM014729.1, read as the reverse complement.
AGGTAAAAGAAAATCTTGAATAATTTATTGAAGTGATAAGATAATAAATAAGAAATGACTAATGAACCCTTTATGATGATTGTAACAACAAAAGAATATGATGGTCTCAACTAACAGCAAGTCTTGGACTGTATTCTTTTGATCTGATTATTTCTTTGGCAGAAAACCTCGTAGAGTAAGAAATAGTGGCACCTAAACTTACAGGCTTTCCTCCAAAACTTAGAAAGAAATGTATTTCTTGTTGTACGTTTTCATCCTTGTAGAGAAAGAGAAATTTACTTGAAAAGACATAAGATAATAAGACTGGTTTGGGATAATTCAATCGGTGAGAGGGCATGCATGGTTTCAATGTGTTTTAGCACTTTTTATTTATCTTGTTGGAGTCTACTAAGCTAACTTTTTCGTATGCCTTAGCTTAATGCATCCTATATTATTCCCCATTATTCCTTAAAATTAACTTTGCTCCAATATACTGATATAGTATTTTATTTTTCTGATTCAAAAAGTATAAGAAATTAACTTGGCATTTCTAATTAACATATAGATTAAATGGTTGCCAGGATGCAGATTGAGGAGCAGATATATTCCTATTTCCATAAAGTTAAAGCAATTAAATCAACATAGTTTAATTAGTTAATGCATTCGCCACTCTTATTATTTTATATTTGAGGTAGCATATGAGATGATATTATTACAATCTTTATAATATATTAGTTATATTTAATCCATGTTAATTCTCTCTCTCTCTCTCTCAACTCCTTCCTCTTGAATTACTCTCATCTTTTCCTCATGTGATTTTTTATTGAATGATCTCCTTCTCAGTACCCTTAATCAACGTGTAGCTATTGGCACCTAGCATCCGTGGTAGACTCTCTACTAACGTTTGTTGCAGCAGTTGCAGCGTCGAAATAAATGCTAACACTTTCAATTTGATCACCAAAATGTCGTGCCAACTTCTAAAGACCTCCACGTATTGTGCAGATCCCTGTTATGTTGCTGCATCAATCAGAATATGCATCACCACCAATTTCCGGCTATCTAAGAATGCATTCCACATAAAACTTGTTCCCGACCATCCCATTGCATAGTGCACTCATAAAATGTTTGCTGCTACAAAATGTGGTCTATGACGGGTTGTGCTGCATCTGCATAATTTTACCACACACGTTTGACCAACATATATAATTTTACAACTTTACAATTAATATAATTATCAAGCACTCATGTGAATATATATTTATCTATATATAACGATCTAATAATCTATTTTATTTATGAAAATTGTAAATGAAATATAACATCCAATCATCTCCTACTGTCAAACAACTGCAGCAAGTAGTAGAGAAATCAAATGCCAATGTTGATGAGTACACATTTAAACCAGGAATCTAATTATATATATCATTAGGTTCAGAGACTGAAACAGAGATGTGAATTGCAAGAGTTAGAGCTTCAAAGGTCAACAAAAAAGACTCAAGAAGCTATGGCACTGGCTGCCGAGGAATCTACTAAATGTAATGCTGCAAAAGAAGTTATAAAGTCACTCATAACACAGGTTTTTTTCTTGTTAATTTGCTTCTCTTGGAGCCAGATGTCTTTGAAATGGTTTATTTTCATGTGGTGCTTTATTATTTGTAACTTCGTTTTAACTTTTCCACATTGAATAAAATGGACATCCAGATTAAACCATCTATCAAATTGGAATTTATTTTTATAAAATTGCTAGTTGTAACAACAGGATTTAAGAATTGAATTCCAAGGAGAAAGGATGAAGGGTACATGTTTCCCAAATCCTATGTCAAGTTTGTGATCAGTCTTCTTCCCAGTAGCTAGTTGATCACCTGTAATTTCAAAAACCAAAAAGATTGATAATAGAACCAAAAACTTCAATATCTCAATAATATAAATGCTTTCAACAAAGAAATTGATAAGTAAAACAACATTGAATGTACCAAAGATGAAGATTGGAGCTTGAACTGATGCTTCATGCTTCTAATCACACTTCAACGTTTTCCTTCACATTGCAAATGAAAATGTGAAGGAAATAAGCCTTTATCCTTTTTGTTTATTATTGTTTCCTTCCTCGTCAAAATCAAAATATGCCTTCTTATTAGTAACTTCATTTTCTTCTGACCTGTCCCATTGCAATACTTATCATTTTAAAATACAATCTATTAGTGTCATGGAGGATAAGTAAAAGGTTAACCATTTCAGTTAACCCAACTAAAAATAGTATAGAAGAACAAAATCTATTTAGTGGGAGAGACCAACTGTCACACTACACAACACTGGATCTTGAGAAAGGAACAAACGATATAGTTATTATGAATTATAACATGCATTCCTTTAGTTTCCTTAACCCATGTCTTGTTCTTGAAATATAATTCACCCGTAGGGAATGTGGCCTGTGGAAGCAGGTACAAACCCACCTGCAATGGAAAAAGTAGTCATGAAAAGATATATATGATATATCTACATTTTAGATGTTCTAAATAATAAAATAAACCCACCAACCCCTTCTTGGTGGCAAATATACCCCTGATTTAAAACTGGTTATATATCAGACTTGAGATCAAGCTTTTGAAACAAATCTTAGAACCACTGAAGTAGAACATTTGGGGACCAAAATGACAAAGATGAGAAGTGCAATGCACATTTTCTGATGCTGGTGCTAGAGCACTTGTGCTTATGCTTTTACTTTTAGCATTTCATTCATTAAAGGATTTTGGAATCTGTTATTCACAATGCATCAAAGCAAAATCCCTCCCCAGCATTCAGATAAGGAACGGTAGGATGAGCTGCCACACACCTAATGTAATTTGTATATGCCTCAAATATATCTTTTGGCCCTGCATCAACATATCATCTAACCTGCATTAAAAAAAAAGAAAAACACTAGAAAAAAAAGTCAATGATCATCAGGTGGGGATTAGCTTGCATATAGATAATAGATAATCAAAAAAATAAATGTACAAATAATATAAAACCAGGATCAAAACTCATTAAACATACCATGATAATGAAAACTCACAGGAAAAAAAAAAAAGACAGGACAGACTCCAGATTTTCCCGCCACTATTTTCTTGTTTCTATGAGGTGTTGATCACCACACTTTATATTTAATGCTTTTGTGCACATCATCCTCACTATATCTATCATCCACACATTCCACCGGGTTAGGAATCATAAAAATAAATGAAATAAACCCCAAATAACCATTTGTGCAACATATCAGCCATTGTACCAACTATAATGGATCATCATACCTTTCTCACCCATTATTTTTCCTTGTTGCAACACATAAATAAATAAAAAAAAAACCCAACTAACAAAAAAAAGAACAGGTTTAAAAAAAGCCATGAGAAGGGTTTGTCAAAGAGAATTAGACTTGTACCAAACAAATATAAGATTGAAATAAAGAAGACGTACCTTGATATCGTCGATTTCAGAAGGAGAAACAGGAGGGCTATCGGTTAAGGAGCCATAGCTTTGGGTTCCGTAGGACGGGAATTGCTATGAGAGAGTCTCCCTGAGGTTCGTGGAGATTGAACTCCAACCCACCCACTCACCTTCGCGATTGTGATTATCAGTGTTCGCTCCTATTTCACATAATGAAAATGCATCTTAGAGAGGAGAGAAGAAGAGGAAATTAAAATGGTATCAATGAATGAGAATGAAAATGAGGGAGGGAAAAGGAATGAGAGATAGTTGTCTGGAACTTGATTTCAAGTTCATTTAAAATTCAAATTTTGAAAACGATTTCAGAAGCATAGCATGCTGGTTTCACTTTCAAAAGCAAAGCAGCAACTTCCCACAGTGTGCAAGTTGCATCCTCCATGGTTTATCATAGAGCCTTTCACATTTGCCAAAAAAAAGAGGGTCTGGTCGTTTTAATGAGAAAAGTAGATTTCCCCTTTCAATCTAAACATTTTAATTTTGAAACCTAAGCAGTCCAGACCTTCACCAATGTATGTTTGGAAGTTTTTGCAGAAAAGGGCCGGTAACTTTTGCAATGTAGCCGAAAGCCCAATCTCTTAACCCTAATCTGTATGTCCCAAAATGGTTGGTTTTTCAAAAGAGAAAAATTTGCCAAAATGCTTCAGAAGCTGCCACATGTAAAAAGTTACCCCAAAAGTGGCCTCCAATTGTATATAGTATAGATGTCCCAAAATGGTTGGTTTTTCAAAAGAGAAAAATTTGCCAAAATGCTTCAGAAGCTGCCACATGTAAAAAGTTACCCCAAAAGTGGCCTCCAATTGTATATAGTATAGATATCGTACGCCTCCATGTTCTCATGATGCTTTTGAAGCTTTGAGTTCATGGTTGCAAGCATGAAGCATCCCACATCAAGAGCTTCATCTTGATGCTTCTTATGAGCATCCCTTTTAGCTCTAGGGGCAGTAGTAGGGGGTGCTTCAGGAATGGGCTGTTCCAGGACATACAGCTTCTTTTCATGTCTACGGACAATCCTTAGATTTCTATACCAGTCTAGAAAGTTTGTTCCAAACAACGTTTCCTTCTCAAGGAAGAATCACAATGACATGTTATTAGTATTGTTTGCAGCCATGGTAATTTATCAACAAAACAAACATATAAGTATCCATGTTAAAAAAAAAATTAATAAGGTCTTTAATCAAAATATGCCTCCCACTATTTTTGTTTAAAATGATGACCCTCAACATTGATAGATTTGTTTTAGTGGACCAAGATCCATATTTCACCTAATCATAAGTCAACTTTGGTTGAACACTTATAAGTAGGCTATTTAGGTAGAAAACACTTTTCAATTGTATCACGTACAACTCTTGGATAGTTGGGTGAATAACTCTTATTCCAATTCATCTTATGAATTTTAGCCCAACCTAATGCCTCAAGGTTTTTCAATCTTATTGAATTTAACCTAGTTAAGTCTAAACCCAATGACTTGACATTTTGGATATTACAATTATCCCATCGCACCTCACTAGTATAGATAAAGGCAGTCCGCTTTGGCAGACCCACACTTAATTGATACTAGCCTTGACGAGTGTCATACATCGGAATGCATTATATACATGACTTAATATTTATCTTGAGGGTTTTATTTATTTATTTATTTATTTTAAACATCTTTAAAATTATCTAGTCGTTAAACACTTTAACCAATTAACGAGCATACATCTCATACACAAACGTGAAATAGCTATGGCCCCCTATAATACATTCCTAATGAAAAAAACATCATCTCATTAAAATAAAGAAACCTTGTTTTACATACGAGGGGAGTGAGATGAGAAGAGAAATACATCATAATTTTGGGAGATAAGGCACGACACGCAAGCTGTATTTTTAACCAAAAAAATTACAAAGGCCATAACCATTCCCTATGCAAATATATCGCAAAATATAAAATCTATCATTTTAATCACATTGATATAATGTGTTTTACGAAATAAAACCCTACACAAAGAAAGCACGGGGGTCCCGTTGGGGTAAACCTTAGAAGACTAAGGTTCAACATTTGAAACTATATTCGCCATCAATCTCATAAGCAACCCTATTCGCAATCAACCTTAGACGGCTAGGGTTCAACATTTGAAACCCTAATGACGTGCGCTCATGACGACCATAGTTTAACTTTTAAACCTTCTTGATCCCCAAAACATGAACTTTTCATGTTGTATGCATTCAAACATATACAAAATCACATATCCAATAATATGAATTTAAAGGCTAGAATATCATATATTCGAATAAAATTGAAAAATCACATATTCATGTTATCAAATAACAAATTCTAAATATGCAGAGTATCATATATACATGCTAACAAATACTGAAACAATATAGAATATCACATATTCAAATACCAGCATATATAGCCTAAAACGTGCCTTTCATTAACCAGCTCTGATACCAATTGTAGGATCAAGACATGGGACAACGCAGCAGAACTAAATTGTTTGTCCCCTTATTGTTCAAACAAATGGCATGAATCAAGGCCACTAAATATATAGAATAAAATAAGAGTTACCTCTTAATCCACTAAACGATGCAGGCGAGCAACATCTCTACAGGTGTGCACATAGACAAGCGTGCGTCTACACACTTGCACTAGGGTTCCTCTTCATTTGTTGTGCTAGTTGCAATCAGAGGGAAGTGACGGCTAACCCTAATACCTATCTCAGTGTATCGCTAAACGGCTATACCTCCTACAATGTGTATTAATAGAAGGTGATTAGGGTTAAAGAGCATCACTCATAATGGGCTTAATTTTAACGAATTGGCCCATAAAAATAGTTCTGGTCCAACCAGTTTTTATTCCTAATGGGCTTGTCTTAAGTGTGCGACCCTATAAGTTCTCTTAATAATGGGCCTCAATATTAAATATTAAGTGCATATACCAACATGCTCGTGCTTGTCGTGCCTCTTGAGTTCCAAGGGTTGGTTGAATTTCAGAAGGGCGACCCTCCCTAGTTCAAGGGGTAGTCAGATCTGAACACAACTGATTTGTGGATGCAAGAGATGGAGAAGATCTTTAGGGCTGTGGCTTGTTCAGATGACTGAAAAGTCACCTATGCCACATACATGCTGGTTGGTGAAGCAGAATACTGGTGGCAAGGAGCCCAGCAACTAATGGAGGCCCGGGGTGAGGCTATCACCTAGGCTAGCTTTCATGAAGGCTTCTTGGAGAAGTACTTCCCAGCAAGCGCTAGGCATGTGAAGGAGACGGAGTTCCTGAGGTTGTACAAAGGAACATGATCGTGAATGAATGCGCAAGCAAGTTTGAATACTTAGCTTAGTTTTACTTGTAACATCTCAGGCGTTGACGAGGGTGGGGAGTGATCGCTGGTGCAAAAGAGATAGGGCACGAACAATGAGCGGCTCTTAGCAGGCTTCCAACGGGAGGGGCACATGAATGAATCGAATACACACCGGAATGAGAGGGATCTAGAGGCTGTGTAGGTATGGGACTGTATAGTTAAAGATAGCTTAAAGGAATAAAAAAGTGTTACCTATACCAACAAGATGCATCTACTTTTCAGTAGCCTATCACTTAAGAACTCTATAGTTAAGCGTGCTTGACTTAGAGCAATTTAGGGATGGGTGACCTTCTGGGAAGTTTCTTAGGAAGCGTGTGAGTGAGGACAACACAAGGGATCCTAAGGTTCATTCTAAGTTATATCAGACTACCCTTGACTAGGTATGGATCCATACTTCCCATTAATGGGTAATAGTTCTCAACAGAACCTAAGAAGTGACTGGGAGTACATATACCTCTCTTAACATCATCATGTGGTACAGTCCTCATTATCATTGAGGAAAATAACAGTCAGGATATCCATTTATAGAGGTATACTCTTAAACCAATCCTGGAATGCTAAGCAGTTGTCGGGGTTATCGAGTTTGGTCAGACAAATATCCCGGCTCAAGGGCGTTACCCTGACCATTGGACATTCATATTAAATACAATTCATATTAATTTAGTTATTAAGTTTAAGTAAATGAAAATGCGTGCAAAATTTTTCCACTTTTAAAAAAAAAATTCCAAACTTAACAGAATTTGGAAATGGTAGTAAAACACGAAAGATAAGACTGTATATACATAAATATCATAAAACTATACATCATGGTTTAATAATACTGAAAACAAAAAAATACATCAAAAGATAGACACTATCTAACCCAATATGTACATCGAAAAGATCCTATACAGAGCAGTGTTCATCTACCCTATCCCTCATACAAAAAGAAAAAATACTATAGGTCTTCAGGTCCTCCCCTGTGGAGATGTCCTCTAACTTGTACTCAACATCACGAGGCGTTAATGTCGTCTTCAATAATCACGATCAATCATGCATAGAAGAAAACAATGGAGTGCCTTCTAGTATAATCTCTGATAAGGACCCTCGTTTCACTTCTAGGTTTTGGGAGAGTTTGCAACAAGCCCTAGGGACTAAGCTAAGACTAAGCTCAGCTTATCATCAAACTGATGGACAATCTGAAAGGACTATCCAATCCTTAGAAGATTTGCTTAGAGCTTGTATCTTAGAATGGAAAGGTAGCTGGGATCAGTTCTTACCATTGATCGAGTTTACCTATAACAATAGTTTTCATTCCAACATTGGAATGGCTCCTTATGAGGCTTTGTATGGGAGATAATGTAGGACTCCACTTTGTTGGTATGAGACTGGGGAATCTCTGATAGTTGGACCTGAAATACTACAAGAAACCACAGAGAAAGTTAAACTAATTCGGGAAAAGATGAAAGTATCGCAAGATAGGCAAAAAAGTTATTTTGATAAAAGGAGAAAGCCCCTTGAGTTTCAAGAAGGAGATCATGTATTTTTGAAAGTTACGCCTATAATTGGGGTTAGCAGAGTCCTAAAATCCTAAAAACTTTCCCCTAAATTTATTGGTCCTTACCAAATCCTTAGAAGGATTGGTCCTGTTGCATCAAATAGCTATACCACCCAATCTTTCTAATCTTCATAATGTTTTTCATGTTTCCCAACTTCGTAAATATATTCATGACCCTTTACATATCATTGAGCTTGATGTAGTACAAATAAGAGAAAATTTTACTTATGACATATCCTCGATTAGAATAAAGGATCGGAGGATAAAACAACTTCAAGGTAAAGAAATACCTCTGGTGAAGGTTGTGTGGAGTCAAATTGATGATGGAGATGCAACTTGGGAAGTAGAGAGCAAGATGCATCTACTTTTCGGTAGCCTATCACTTAAGAACTCCATAGTTAAGCATGCTTGACTTGGAGCAATTTAGGGATGGGTGACCTCCTGGGAAGTTTCTCAAGAAGCGTGTGAGTGAGGACAAAGCACGCTGAAAAGCCTTGTGTTGGTTTGTAGGGATAGTCACTCATCCTGAAAGTGGCCAGGCGTTATATTACTCACAGACGGCCATCGAGGAGTAGAGGTGTCGCAAATTCGAAGAAGGCTTGAGGCATGAGCTAAGGAAGACGATAGTCCCTATGACTATTAGGGAGTTTCCCATACATGTGGAGAAGTCCAAGATGATGGAGTGTTTGGAGTCTGGCACCCGAGTGGTGAGGACTCATAGTAGTGGATCATTTGGATTCAAAAGAGAAAGAAGCAGAGGAAGCCCTACAATAGACCGTAGGGACAATGACAGTCCTTTGGACCTCAATAGTTTGGAGTTTCGGGTTCTTAGAGCCATTCATCGGTCATGCCTCAGACTAAATCACAAAAGGTCTGATGCTTCAAGGGTGGAGGACCACACTATGCCAGTCAGTGTTCTTTAAGGAGTAATCCTTGCTACAAGTGTTAGGGGCCCGGTCATATTGCCAGAGATTGTGGAGCTTAGATAAAGGTGGAGTCTACTATGAACCCCACGAGAACTGCAAAGCCCACGACAATCGGTCTTGTCTTTGTTATGAGTGGAGCGAAAGCCTCTCATTCTAATGATCTAATACAAGGCGAGTGTAAGATAGCTGGTAATCTCCTATCTGTACTGCTTGATTCAGGCACCACACATTCTTTCATTTCCTATGAGTGTGTAGAGAAGTTGTAGTTGCCTACTTGTCTTTTATCCTTTGACTTGCTTGTTTCCATGCCAATAGCTACTCCTATGGCAACCTCAATTGTTTGTGTTAACTGCCCGATTATTGTTAGTGGGCGCAGTTATAGAGTCAACTATGAGAGGAGCATTAGTGTTCTCAAAGATAGACTTAAAGTCTGGATACCATCAGATATAGGTGAAGGTTGAAGATATACCGAAGATGGCTTTCTGGACTCGATATGGGCATTATGAGTATGTTGTGATGCTGTTTGGAGTAACGAATGCCCCTGCCATATTTATGGATTATATGAGCAGGATCTTTCGTCCTTTCTTGGACAAGTTTATCATTGTGTTCATCGATGACATTCTAGTCTATTCCCGTTCGTGTGAAGAGCATTAAGAACATTTGAGAATAATGTTGGGGATCTTGTAGGAGAAACAGTTGTATGCCAAATTGTCTAAGTGTCAATTCTAGTTAAATGGGGTGAAATTCTTGGGACATGTGAGATTGCAGTGGACCCTAAAAAGGTGGAGACAGTGTTGCAATGGGAGCGTCCAAATACAACCACCTAGATTAGGAGTTTTGTTGGGTTAGCTAGTTACTACCAAAGGTTCATAGAAGGTTTTTCGAGGATAGTTGCACCGTTGACCCCACTCACCTACAAGGATCAATCGGGATCAACCGTTTGCTTGGACTGAAGCTTGTGAAAACAACTTTCAAGAGCTAAAGAAAAGGCTGACTACTTCCCCTGTCTTGATGTTACCTAATCCTAGTGAGCCTTTCAAGGTTTACTATGATGCTTCTCATCAAGGGTTAGGGTTTATACAGATGCAACATAGAAAGGTTGTGGCTTATGCATCTAGACAGTTGAAGAATCATAAGAGAAATTATCCTACCCATGATTTAGAGTTGGCCATAGTCATGTGTTGCCTTAAAGATATGGAGGCATTATCTGTATGGAGCAAGGTTTGATGTGTTCAATGATCATTAGAGCTTAAAGTTTCTATTTGATCAAAAGGAGTTGAACATGAGGCAAAGACGGTGGATGGAGTTCCTGAAAGACTATGATTTTTAGTTGATGTACCATCTTGGTAAGGCGAATGTAGGAAAACTGTGCACATATCAGCTTTGATGGTGAGGAGTTATAACTAGTAGAGAAGTTTAGGGACCTAACTTGTATGTAGAGATGCCACCTAATCGTATCAGTTATGGTATGATCAAGGTAGCCAATGGTTTCCTTGAAATGGTCAAAGAAAAATAGTCAGTGGTTCCTAGTCTTTGCAAGGCTAAGGAGTTGTGGGGCACAGAGAAGGCAATGGATTTCAGCTTAGGTGCAGATGGTATTTTGTGGTTCTAGGGTAGGGTGTGCATACTTCAAGACCCTAAGTTGAAAAAGCTTGTTCTAGACGAAGGCCACAAGGGTAAGTTGAGTTTACATCCCACTAGGATTTATCAAGACTTGAGAGACTTCTTGAGAGTCACACCCATGACTGGGGTAGGCAGGGTGATAAAGTTCAGGAAACTCGCTCCTAAGTTTATTGGTCTTTACTAGATTCTTCGTTGAGTCGAACCCGTTACTTATCAAATAGCCTTACCTCTTTTCTTGTCCAACATCGATAATGTCTTTTATGTATCTCAGTTTAAGAAGTATACCCATGACCCTACGCATGTCATAGAGTCTAATTCGGTATAGATTTGAGAGAACATGACCTATGAGATGCTGCCTATAAGGATCATGAATAGTAGGACGAAGCAGCTTAAAGGCAAAGATATTGCATTGAATAGAGTAGTGTGGAATGACGTGACTAGAAAGTCCACGTGGGAGCTTCAAGAGAAGATGAAGAGACAATAACCGAATCTTTTCCTTGGTAAGAGAATTTTCGTGGACGAAAAATTTCTTGTTAGGGAGGATTGAAACACCTATGCTTTCCCTAATGTGTGATTTAGTGTTTTAATAACCGAAAGTGGAAATTAAAATATAATCTTGTTAATTAAGATGAAATAAATAAGTGTGGTTATGTGATTGTTGTTTTATATGTGTTGCCTTCAAATTTCGGTCTGAATTTTTGGAACTTGATGAAAATGTTGCTTGAGTCAAATGTAATTGTTGATAGTATCTATCTAGATTGTTGAGTGAACAGTGATGTCGAGCCAGTTTGGGTCTTAGGGAGTGATTCGAGGGACCCTGGGCCTTAGTGAGCCCAAAGCCCTTTTAGGCCTTAGAGGACCTTAAAGACACCCAAGACATTCGTTCCTTTTCATTTTTGCTAGAATACCTAAAGACCCCTTAATCTCTCTCAAACCCTCCAATCTGCCTCTCAAACCCTTCAAGAGAAAAGCAAGATTCCTAGACATATCACATTCTCTTATGGTGAGAAGAACTACTCTCCCTAAAGGTTTGGCTCTAAAGTCCACATCTCCACATTCTCCTTTTACACAAATTCAGATTTTGGAAGCTCCAAAAGGTAAGTGAAGCTTACACTTGTTGGTTTATTGGTGTATAAACATGATTATGTTTGCACGTTGTTTTTGTTTGTGCTAAAAGCCGAGATTAAATGAGTTATGTTAGGTTTTGTTGAAAAATGGGTTTGTTGATGAACGTGATAATTTATTGTTGAAATGTTGTAATGGTCGTGATACCTATTAGATATGTTGTTAAATGTTAGGTGATGTTGTGTGGCTGCTATGGAATTGATTTAGAGTGTAGGTAGGGGTAAAGTTTGGATTTTTTGGGTTTTTCGATGAGAGCCTTTGGTTCTATTACCTAGTAGTCGCTGAGCGATGAGGTCTCTCGCTGAGTGAGAATGCCCTTGGGAGTAGAGTGGGGATTTCGAGTTTAAACTTCGCTGAGCGACACTTGATGTTGCTGAGCAAGTGTTCTTAAGTTTGTTGTTATATTTGGGTAAAGGAAGAAATCTGTTAGGTGATGTTTAGTTCATTGAGTAAGCATTCATGGGAATCTGGAAATTTTCTTGAAGGTAGTTCGCTAAATGAGTTGATGATTCGCTAAGCAAGTATGGGCATTTCAGAATGCTTGAAAGTGGTTCGCTAGGTAAGGACTAACCTCATTGAACGATTTCTTGTCTTGAAAAGTTGGTGTTCTTTGTGGTAAGCCTTTCGTCGAGCGATAAATGTGTTCGCTCGGAGAGAGGCACACTTTAAAATTTTGTTGCCCTCTAGAGTGGTTGGTCACTAAGCAAGAGTGAAACTCGCTGAGCAAATTGTGATTGAAAGAAATTTGTGAAAGTCCCTGGAATAGTTTCACCAAGTGATCCTAGTTATCTCTAAACGAACATCTCTAGAGACAGAAAAAAGGTGCTCTCTAAAGTAGGTAGTCACTTAGCAAGACTTATAGCACTAATGAGAACCTTCGTGGAGGAAAGAAGACCTTCTATAGGGAAAGTTTTTGCTGAGTGAGTATATGGATCACTGAATGAGTTGGTCAAGTAGTTTGTTGTCTAAGTTGGGATGTTATTATGTTTAAATGGCTTTGAGGGGGGGATCCGTAGTGTGAACCAATTGTAAATTGTTGAGTATGTAGTTGAAGTGGAAGGTCGTTTAGATTGGACCTCCACTTGTTGCAAACAATGTTGTTTTGAGGTTCTTAATGGGGTATGGGTTGCTTCGATAGGGCCTTATCTATTTACCATGTATGGTACTAAATTGAGCCTGCATGGGGTTGGTAGTGGTTGTCTGGCCATGTGTGGTGCTAAATTGAGCCCACATAGTGTTGTTGTTAAAATTAGTTAACTTGTTGATGTTGAGGTGATGTTGTATATGAATTACATGCATATGTTGGTGGTTGAGGTCACTAATGATAGACCTCACGCCGTGGTGCGCGTAGGCATGTAAGTTGGTTGGCTAACTAGAGCAAATGGCTTAGACAAGGCCTTCAACCTAGTGTTGGATGAGATATGGGGTCGCTGTCATGTGTAACACCGTGTTTTTCTTAATGTGTGACTTAGTGGTTTAATAACTAAAAGTGAAAATATAATATGAGATATTGGTGATTAAAACAAATAAATAGGTTGTTGTTGTATTAGTGTTGCTTTGTGTTGGTTGTTTTGGAATTTCTGTCTAAATTTAGGGAACTTGAGAAAAATGTTCTTGAGCTAGTTGTGAGGCATGGTGAGTGCATAGATGAACCATGGGCTTTAGTGGGCTCCGAAGCCTTGTGAGGCCCAAGGAAGGTTTTTAAGTCATAAAACCCATTCTCCCTCTTTTCTCTTCCCTCACTTTCTCTAAAAACTCTCCTATTCTCTCAAACTCTTTCAAAAGCCACTTGGAGTGTAGCAAGATTTCAAGCTTTGATTTTCATTCCATTGTGTTGAGAAGAGTAGATTTCTCAAAGGTTAGGCTCAAGAGTTCGTTTTCTCCCATCTTCCTCTTTCCCCAAATTTCGGATTCGGAACTCCTAAAGGTAAGGGAAGCTTACATTAGTTGCATACTTGTTGTATGAATGTAGTAGTATGTATATGTTGTTGTGGATTGGGCTGAAACGTGTGATTTAACTGAGTTTTGGTTGAAATATGTTGACAATGGGTTTCCCTTTGAATTCTTATGAGTTGTGTTGAAATGTCGTAAGGATTGTTGAATGTGTTATGTTGTTATGGGCTGTTGTGTGGTTATATTTGACCTCTGTGGAGTCGATTTGGGGTATGAGTGAGTGGAAAGTTTGGATTTTTAAGATTTTTTGAAGAGCGTTCTGTTACTGTTGTTTGATAGTTGTTGAGCGACTAAGGGCCTCGCTAAGCAAGAATGCCCCTAAGACTGAAGTGAGATTGTCGGGTTGAGGGTTCGCTGAGCGACCCTTCGCGTCGCTAAGCAAGTATTCTTAAGTGGTAGAAATGGCTGTAGTGTAAGAGGCATTCGTTGAGCAAAATGTTGTTCACTGAGCAAGTGTTCATAGAAATTTGAAAATTTTCTAGAAGAGAGTTCGCTGAGCGAGTGTGAGCATTTTAGAATGCTTGGGAGCAATTCGCTAAGCGAACACTAAGCACGCTGAGCAAATTGGAGGCCTTGGAGAGTGGTGCTCTCTGTTACAAGTGAGTCACTAGGCAAACAACAGGTTCGCTGAGGGAGAAGTGTGTGCAGGTTTTGGCTGCTCTTTGGAATGGCTATTTGCTAAGCAAGTAGATGACTCGCTAAGTGAAATGTGGTCGATAGCAATTTAGGGAAAGTCCCTGGAACAATTCGCTGAGCGACTCCAGTTGTCGTTAAGCGAGTGACTCCAATTCGCTGAGCGAAACTCATTGTCGTTGAGCAAAAAGCCTTCATAGGGGAAGTTGGTCCTTTGTAAGGAAGGACTTCGCTGAGCAAATGTAGAGTTCTACAATTGATCGATTTTGAAAGTGTAGTTGTGTGAAATATGGTTGAGAAGGACTCCTAGTGTGAGTGTAAGGTTGAGAAAGTGGGAAATGTGGCAGGTTACTTGGATAGGACCTCCATTTGTCGTAAATGTTGTTTTTGGGTTTTACCCATGGGATATGGGCTGCTTGGATAGTGCCCTGGAGTGGCAGTTTCCTTGGATAGGACCTCCACTAGTTGTGAATGAATTGTTGTCTGAGGTTTCTCATGAGGTATGAGCTGCTTGGATAAGGCCTTACCTGTTGACCATACTTGAGGCTGGATTAGGCCTACTTGGTGTTAGTAGTTGTTGTTGGACCTCGTGTGGTGTTGGTCGGGCCCACGTGGTGTTGTGTTGCTACACATGTGTATATGTTGACTTGTTGCTGTTGAGTGGGTGTGGTGTTATGATACATGCATTTCATGCATATGTTGTTTGTTGAGATTGTGTGAAGGGCCTCATGTCGTAGTGCAGGCAGGCACGTAAGTTGGATGGTTGACAGGAGTTGCGACTCAGATGAGCCTCCAACCTAGTGCTTGGATGGGACGTGGGGTCTTAAAGATAGGCCTATGGGGATGAGTGGATGGACAATTCCGTAGGGGGCCAAGGTAATGCAAACCTTGTGTCGCGATGAGCTACCACCCACATACACTTATTTCGACACACCACTAAGCTTATCCATTGATCAAAGTTTTGGCAATCCTTGAATGAGTGCTGGATCTTCATGGTAGGGGATAAGGCCCGGCTGATCGCTCGAATTGTTGTGAATCTCTTGAGAGTCGTGTCATCATGCATTGACATAGTTGTGGCGAATTGGTTGTGATATGGGGTTTTGGACTGAGAACTCTTTGCCATATAAATATATGTTATATATATATGTATATATGTATGAGTACGAATGTTGAGGAATGCTGATGGTTCATAATTTATATGCTATGCTGTTATTTTAGTAAGCTTACCCTTGCCTTGTTTTTGTTGTTATTGGATGTCTCGTTGCTGTTGTTGTGCTGGTGTGGCTGTAATGATCACGTCCTATGGCGTGGGAGCAGATGGTGATGCTTTAGTGGACCCGGCTTCCCAGAGTTGAGGATGGAGCTGCGAGTAGGAGTTGTATGGCTTGAGGAGCCAAGCTTTTGTTTCTTTTGTTGTATTCTTTTGATGGGGTTGTATAGTGTGACCAGCCGTAGGGAGTGAATTTTGAATCCCTCTCCCTTGTTGATGGATTGTATATTTGATTCTTTTGACATGGTCTGGTATTATCCCTTGTTCTTTTGTTATATAAAAGTTGTAAAAAAAAAAAAACAGAAATGTTGGCAGTAATGGAGATGGATAGACCTTTCAGTATGTGTTATTTCACATATATATGTTATGATTTCATTTATGTTTGTGTGCTAAGAGTAAGCTTTGTAGAGTTGTTCAGTAGCAACAGTTAGGTCGTTACAAATTGTGGTATCAGAGTTGGTCGTGTCTTTTGGTTGGCCTATGAGGAATAGGTCTAGTATGCTTTGTTGTGTGTCTATGATATGTTGATTATTTCTGCTGTGTTGCTACAGTATGGATCCTTCCACGAGAGAAGTGATCATGTTTGAATAGCTTTTGAGGTGTTGTTGTTACCGTGGTTGGTTTTGTAGGATCTCAATGAGGGGATCTAACCCACCACCACCTCTAGTTGACTTTTCCCAGATCGCCAGGGCTATGGAGGTGATGGTTACTATTATGGCCCAACAGCAAAATACTGTGGCCCAGCAGCAGACTACCATGGCCCAATAGCATCAAGCTGTTATGGCTTAATTGGAGTTGTCTCGAGCTGTTGCTAAAGCTGCTCGTGTACCTGTGCCTCTCGAGTTCCAAGGGTTGGCTGAGTTCCGAAAGAATGACCCTCCCCAGTTTAAGGACGAGTCGAATCTGGACACAGCCGATTTATGGATGCGGGAGATAGAGAAGATCTTCAGGGCGATGGCTTGTTCGGATGATCGAAAAGTCACCTATGCTGCATATATGCTGGTTGGTGAGGTGGAGTTTTGGTGGCAAGGAGCCCAATAGTTGATGGAGGCTTGGGGTAAGGCTATCACCTAGGGTAGCTTTCGAGAGCATTTTCGAGAGAAGTACTTTCTAGCAATCACAAGGCATGCAAAGGAGATGGAGTTCCTGAGATTGTATCAAGCGAACAAGAAAGTGAGTGAGTATGCAGGCAAGTTTGAGTACTTGACTCGATTTTACTCACAGGCAACCACAGAGGAGTGGAGATGCCGCAAGTTTGAGGAAGACTTGAGGCATGAGTTGAAGAGGATGATAGTTCCCATGACTATCAGGGAGTTCCCCACACTGGTGGAGAAATCCAAGACAGTGGAGCAGTTGGAGTCTAGCACTCGAGTGGTGAGGACTCAAAGTAGTGGATCATCTAGATCCAGGAGAGGGGCACATCAAAGGAAGCCTTACAGTAGACCACAAGGTTAATAGCAGTCTGGAGCTTCGAGTCTTAGAGTCGTTCGTCAATCAAGCCTCATACTAGATCGTTAGAGGTCAAATGCTTCAGGTGTGGTGGACCACACTACCTAGTCAGTGCCCTCTGAAGGGCAATGTGTGCTACAAATGTCAGCAACCCAGACACATGGCTAGAGATTGTATGGCCTCGGTGAAGGCGGAGTCTACCATGAACGCTACTAGAGCTACGAGACCTACTGCAACCGGTCGCGTTTTTGCTATGAGTGAGCTGAAGCTTTTCGTTCTAATGATCTCATACAGGGCGAGTGTGAAATAGTTGGTAATCCTTTATCTGTACTGTTTGATTCAAGCGCTACGCATTCTTTCATTTCCTTTGAGTGTGTGGAAAAGTTGAAACTGCCTACTTGTCCGTTGCCTTTTGATTTGCTTGTTTCCACACCGACCACTACTCTTGTGGCGACTTTAGTTGTTTGTGCTAACTGCTCGGTTGTTGTTAGTGGGCACAGTTATAGAGTCAATTTGATTTGCCTCCCGTTGTTAGAGTTGGATATGATCTTAGGGATGGATTAGTTATCTTCCAACCATATTTGGATTGATTGTGCCAGAAAGACCTTGATCTTCCCTAGTTTTGAGGATTCTAGATTTGTCACTACCAATCAAGCTCAGACTTCTTTGCAAGAAGGAGCTCAAGGATACATGATTTTGTCATCCCTGGAAGTCAAGAGTAACTTGGACTTGAACTCATTGTTAGTGGTCTGAGAGTTTCCTAAGGTTTTTCTTGAGGAAGTGCTTAGTATACCTTTGCAGCAGGAAGTAGAGTTTGCAATAGATTTGATTTCGGGAGTGGGGCCGGTGTTGATGGCTCCTTATAGGATCGTACCAGTAGAGTTGGCTGAGTTGAAGAAACAAGTGGAAGAGTTGTTGGAGAAGAAAATGGTTAGACCAAGTGTTTCCCCCTTGAGGAGCATTGGTGTTGTTGGTGAAGAAGAAGGATGGTAGTTCGAGACTATGTGGACTATCGGCAGTTGAACAAGATCACTATCAAGAACAAGTATTCATTGCCAAGGATTGATGATCTGATGGACCAGTTGAGAGGAGCAAAAGTGTTTTCAAAGATAAATTTGAGGTCTAGATACCACCAGATACGGGTAAAGGACGAAGACGTACCGAAGACTGCTTTTAGAACTCGGTATGGGCATTATGAGTATGTGGTGATGCCGTTTAAAGTGACCAATGCCCCTACTATATTCATGGACTACATGAACAGGATCTTCCGTCCTTTCTTGGACAAGTTCGTCGTTGTATTTTTCGATGACATTCTAGTCTATTCCTGTTCGTGTGAAGAGCATGAAGAGCACTTGGGGCATCTTGAAGGAGAAATAACTATATGCTAAACTTTCTAAGTGTGAGTTATGGCTGGATGAGGTGAAGCTCTTGGAGCATGTGATATTGGCTGGTGGAATCACGGTGGATCTTGAGAAAGTGGAAACCGTGTTGCAATGGAGCATCTGAAAATTGCTATCGAGATTAGAAGCTTTGTTGGGTTGGCTGGGTATTACTGGAGGTTTATAGAAGGTTTCTCACGAATTGTTGCACTGTTGACCAAACTCACTTGTAAGGATCAACTGTTTGCTTGGACCGAAGCTTGTGAAGAAAGTTTCCAAGAGTTGAAACAGAGGCTGACTACTTCTCTAGTCCTGGTGGTGCCTGATCCTAATGAGCCTTTCGAAGTTTACTGTGATGCTTCTCATCAAGGATTAGGGTGTGTGTTGATGCAGCATAGGAAAGTTATGGCTTATGCATAAAGGTAGTTGAAGAATCATGAGAGGAACTATCCCACCCATGATTTGGAGTTGCCCGCAGTCATGTTTTCCTTGAAGATATAGAGACATTATCTGTATAGGGCAAGGTTCGATGTGTTCAATGACCATAAGAGCTTGAAGTATCTGTTCAATCAAAAGGAGCTGAACATGAGGCAAAGATGGTGGATGGAATTCCTGAAAGACTATGATTTTCAATTGATGTACCATCCTAGCAAAGTGAATGTTGTGGCTGATGCTTTGAGTCGAAAGTCAGTGCATATCTCAGCTTTGATGGTGATTGAGTTGGAGTTAGTGGAGAAGTTCAGGGATCTAAACTTGTGTGTGGAGATGTCGCCTAATCGTATTCGTTGTGGTATGATCACGATGGCTAGTGGCTTTCTTGAAATGGTCAGAGAGAAACAGTTGCTTGATCCTAATCTTTGTATGATTAAGGAGTTGTTGGGTGTAAAGAAGGCAATAGAGTTCAATTTGGGTGTAGATGGTATTTTGAGGTTCAAGGATAGAGTATGTATACCGCAAAACCCTAAGTTGAAGAAGCTTGTTCTAGACGAAGGTCACAAGAGCAAGTTAAGTTTGCATCCGGGTACTACCAAGATGTATCAGGATTTAAAGAAGATGGTTTGGTGGTCTGGTATGAAGAAAGACGTGGCAGAGTATGTTGCAGCATGTTTGACCTGTCAGAAGGCAAAGGCAGAGCACTAGAGACCTGATGGTTTGTTGCAGATGATGGAGATACCCAAGTGGAAGTGGGATAGCATCACTATGGACTCTATAGTGAGCTTGCCTAAAACGGCAAGAGACGTTGATGCTATTTGGGTCATTGTTGATAGGTTGATGAAGTGTGCTCACTTCTTGCCTATTAATATCGAGTATTCCTTGGAAAAGTTGATGCAGTTGTACATCAAAGAGATAGTAAGGTTGCATGGAGTGCCTTCCAGCATTATCTCTAATAGGGATTCGAGGTTTACCTCGAGGTTTTGGCAGAGTTTGCATCAAGCGTTGGGTACGAAGTTGAGGCTTAGTTCTGCATATCATCCCCAAACGACTAGCCAGTTAGAGAGGACGATCCAGTCCTTGGAGGATCTTTTGAGAGCATGCGTGTTTGATCACCTTGGAAGTTGGGATGAGGTTCTACCTTTGGTGGAATTTACGTACAACAACAGTTTCCATGCGAGCATTGGTATGGCACCGTTTGAAGCCTTGTATGGTAGGAGGTGTAGGACACCTTTGTGTTGGTATCAAGATGGAGAGAGAATGTTTGTGGGATCAGAATGGGTACAACAGACAATAGAGAAAGTGAATATTTAGGAGAATATGAGAGTTGCTCAGAGTCGTCAGAAGTCTTATGTTGATAATCATAGAAGGCTGCTTGAGTTTGAAGAGGGTGATCATCTTTTCTTGAGAGTCACGCCTGTGACAGGAGTTGGTAGGGCAATCAAATCCAGGAAGCTTACTCCTAAGTTTATTGGTCCTTACCAGATTCTTCGTTGGGTCGGACCTATTGCTTACTAGATAGCCGTACCTCATCTTTTATCCAACATCCATAATGTCTTCCATGTATCCCAATTGAGAAAGTATGTTTATGACCCTACACACGTCATCGAGCCTGATTTTGAATAGAGACAAGAGAACTTGGCATATGCGACACTACCTGCGAGGATTATAGATTGGAGGGTGAAATAGCTTAGAGGCAAGGATATCTAATTGGTCAGAGTGGTATGGAATGATGTGACCGGAGAATCCACGTGGGAGCTTGAAGAGAAGATGAAGGAGCAGTATTCGAATCTTTTCCCAGGTAAGAGGATTTTCGAGGACAAAAATTTTCTTGTTGGGGAGGATTGTAACACCGTGTTTTTTTAATGTATGATTTAGTGGTTTAATAACTAAAAGTGAAAATATAATATGAGATATTGGTGATTAAAATGAATAAATAAGGTGTTATAAGAGTGTTGCTTTTGTTGGTTGTTTTGGAATTCCTGTTTGAATTTAGGGAACTTGAGGAAAATGTTCTTCAACCGGTTGTGAGGCATGGGGAGTGAATAGACGGACCATAAGCTTTAGTGGGCCCGAAGCCTTGTGAGGCCCAAGGAAGGTTTTTAAGTCATAAAACCCATTCTCCCTCTTTTCTCTTCCCTCACTTTCTCTCAAAACTCTCCCATTCTCTTAAACTCTCTCAAAAGCTATTGGGATTGTAGCAAGATTTCAAGCTTTAATTTTCATTCCATTGTGTTGAGAAGAGTAGATTTCTCGAAGGTTAGGCTCAAGAGTTCATTTTCTCCCATCTTCCTCTTTTCCCAAATTTGGATTCGGAACTCCTAGAGGTAAGGGAAGCTTACATTAGTTGCATAGTTGTTGTTTGAATGTAGTAGTATGTATATGTTGTTGTGGATTAGGCTGAAATGTGTGATTTGGCTGAGTTTTGGTTGAAATATGTTGAAAATGGGTTTCCCTTCGAATTCTTAAGAGTCGTGTTGAAATGTCGCATGGATTGTTGAATGTGTTGAGTATGTTGTTATGGGTTGCTGTGTGGTTATATTCGACCTCTGTGGAGTCGATTTGGGGTATGAGTGAGTGGGAAGTTTGGATTTTTGGGATTTTTTGAAGAGAGTTTTGTTGCTGCTATCTAATAATCATTGAGTGACTAAGGACCTCACTGAGCGAGAATGCCCCGAAGACTAAAGTGTGACTGTCGGGTTGAGGGTTTGTTGAGCAACGCATCACGTCACTGAGCGAATGTTCTTGAGTGGTAGAAATGGCTATAGTGTAAGAGGGATTCACTCAGCGAGTGTTCATAGAAATCTGGAAATTTTCTAGGAGTTCATTGAGCAAGTGTGTGACTCGCTAAGCGAGTGTGAGCATTTCAGAATGCCTAGGAGTAATTCGCTGAGCGAACACTAAGCACGCTGAGTGAATTAGAGGCATTGGAGACTAGTGCTTTCTATTGCAAGTGAGTCGCTAGGCGAACAATAGGTTTGTTGAGCGAAGAGTGTGTGCAGGTTCTAGCTGCTTTCTAGAGTGGCTATTTGCTGAGTAAGTAGATGAGTCGTTAAGCGAAATGTGGTCAATAGCAATTTAGGGAAAGTCCCTGGAACGATTCGCTGAACGACTCCAATTGTTGCTGAGCGAGTGACTCCAATTCGCTAAGCAAAACTCATGGTCACTAAGTAAAAAGCCTTTGCAGGGGAAGTTGGTCCTCTATAAGGAAGGACTTCGTTGAGCAAGCATGTGGGTCGTTGAGCAGATGTAGAGTTTTGAAGTTGATCAATTTTGAAAGCGCAGTTGTGTGAAATATGGTTGAGAAGGACTCCTAGTGTGAGTCTAAGGTTGAGAATGTGGGAAATGTGGCAGGTTACTTGGATAGGACCTCCACTTGTCGTAAATAGTTGTTGTTTGTGTTTTACCCATGGGATGTAGGCTGCTTGCTTGGAGTGGCAGGTTGCTTGGATAGGACCTCCACTAGTTGTGAATGAATTGTTGTGTGAGGTTTCTCATGAGGTATGGGCTGCTTGGATAGGGCCTTACCTGTTGACCATGCTTGAGGCTGGATTAGGCCTACTTGGTGTTAGTAGTTGTTGTTGGACCTCTTGTGGTGTTGGTTAGGCCCACGTGGTGTTGTGTTGCTGCACATGTGTATATGTTGACTTGTTGTTGTTGAGTGGGTGTGGTGTTGTGATACATGCATTTTATGCATTTGTTGTTGGCTGAGGCTATGTGATGGGCCTTATGTCGTAGTGTAGGCAGGCACGTAAGTTGGATAGTTGACAGGAGTTGCGGCTCAAACAGGCCTCTAACCTAGTGCTTGGATGAGACGTGGGGTCTTAAAGATGGGCCTATGGGGATGAGTGGAAGGGCAATTCCGTAGGGGGCCAAGGTAATGCAAACATTGTGTCACGGTGAGCTACCACCCACATACGCTTATCTGTTGATTTGGCAATCCTTGAATGAGTGCGAGATCTTCATGGTAGGGGATAAGACCTGGCTGATCGCTCGAATTGTTGTGAATTTCTCAAGAGTCGTATCATCATGCATTGACATAGTTGTGGTGAATTGGTTGTGATATGGGGTTCTGGACTGAGAACTCTTTGCAATATGAATATATGCTATATATATGTGTGTGTGTGTGTGTGTGTGTGTGTGTATGAGTACAAATGTTGAGGATTGCTGATGGTTCAAATTTTATATGCTATGTTGTTGTTTTAATAAGCTTACCCTTGCCTTGTTTTTGTTGTTGTTGGATGTCTCGTTGCTATTGTTATGCTGGTGTGATTGTGATGATCACGTCCTATGGCGTGAAAGCAGATGGCGATGCTTTAGTGGACCCGGCTTCCCAGAGTTGAGGATGGAGCTGTGAGCTAGAGTTGTGCGGATTGAGGAGCCAAGCTTTTGTTTCTTTTGTTGTATTCTTTTGATGGGGTTGTATAGTGTGACCATCCGTAGGGAGTGCATTTTGTATCCCTCTCCCTTGTTGGTGGATTGTATATTTGATTCTTTTGGCATGGTCTGGTATTATTCCCCGTTCTTTTGTTAGATAAAAGTTGTAAAAATAAAAAAACATAATATTGGTAGTAATGGAGATGGATAGACCTCTTAGCATATGTTGTTTCACATATATATGTTATGATTTCATTTATGTTTGTGTGCCAAGAGTAAGCTTTGTAGAGTTGTTCAGTAGCGACAATTGGGTCGTTACGTCATAGGCCTTCGGCGATATGTGGATGGGCAATTCTGCAGGGGACCAAGGTAATGCAAACCCTGAGTCGCACTGAGCCACCACCCACGTACACTTATTGTAACACCCTATTTTTGCCTATCAAATTATTTTCTTAATTATTCTGTATTTATTTTAGGAGAATCAAATAAGAATCTTAAAAATTTGATCTCTACGATTACGTTTATATTTGTAGTACTTAGTTTAAATTTTAATAATTTTTGGTAACGAAGCCTGAAAATTTGTAAAATGATTGTTTCGTCCCTAAAAAGTCAGAATAGTTAGAATTGTTTACAATTTGTTTTTAAGTTATCAATATACTCAGATATTTTGAAAATTTTATATAAAGTATATTTAATTATAAAAATTTTATTTTTAAAGAAAAATAGTGAAAAATAAAACACTGCTATTTCAAATTTTTTCAATTATTTTTCTAATATTTGACTATTTAATTCTAAAAAATTAAGAGGAATTTTCAAAATTTTGATCTCCACCATTACGCTCAAAATTTCAAGAGCTATCTAACCATAATTTTTAATAATTTTTTTGAGTCGGAGCCCGGAGAAATTAGAAAATGACGATTTTGTCCTTATTTCTCAACATTAGGGGTTGACATAAGAAAAACATTTAATTGACATTAAAATGTCAATTTGAACTTGAAATCATGTCATATATATTAAAATATAATTTTAGAAAATTTCTGTGAATTTTTTGTAATTCTTGTGTAAAATGACTAAAATGCCTTAGGTATCTAATAAGACAGTTAGTATTGGTTTAACATTCAGAAATGGTGAAAATGGTAATCCCAGTTTATTTATAGATAAAATATTTAATTTTAGAATTTTCATAAAAATTTTGGTATTTATTGAATTAAAATGGAATTAATATGAATTTTCTAGCTAAAAATACATAATAAATATATAAAATTTGAAATAAATTAATAAAAATAAAAATTAATTATTAAAAAATTATTTTTGTCAAAAAATAGTGTATTTGTCCAATTTTACATTTAATTTCATTTTTTCGATATTAAAAGTCAATTTTTTCAAGTTTAGGCGATTTTATCAATATCGGTTAATTTACCTGTAGATAAAATTGATATTTAGAAGCTAGATAGCTAAGGGAGCACATCCCCAACCTAGGAATATCTGATTCATCACTCTAATTTTCATATGTGTCCCTAAATTAGATTAAAAATAAATAGAAAACCCAAATTATGACATCATGGATGATGTAATTTTGTGGACACCCCACCCCCTTCCTTTCTTTATAAATAGGCACCCAAAATTCTGATTTTTCACCATCCATTCCTCCATAAACCAGCTGAAATATATAGAGCTTCTCTCTCCCTCTCTAATTTTTTTTTACTTTAGTATTATGCTTAAATTTTACTAGTTTTCCATCAACTTGTAAATTTATGTTTCTTAGAGCTTTGCACCAACAATTCCATCTTCTTCATCAACCACCGTAGAGGTAATGGGGGGAGTAGAGTTAGTTCTAAATTATTATCACTTTGCATGTTGGTAAGAATGGTTTTTCCCTAAACCTGTTTAGGCTTAATTTTAATTCCTATTACCATTATATTATGTTTGATGCTAAACTTTAATTTTTATTAAGTTGTTACTTTGCTCAAATTTAAATTGTTAAATTATAATTGCTAAGTTGTTACTCTGCTCAAATTTAGAAAATTAAAATATATTTATTTTGTTTTTATTTTGCCAAAATTTTAGTAATTAAATTATAATTACTATATCGTTATTATGCTAAAATTTATTATGGTTTTATGCAATTTTTGTAATATAAGGTAGAAATATTGATTGTACTAGTGCTCAAATTAAATGAGACTAGGAAAACCTCTGTTTGAGAAGTTAGGAAGTTATCAATTAGTGAGTAATGTGATAGAGGTCATGGAGGGGCTTAGCTATCTTGGTTTTTTTGTCTTTTAGGATGTTTTGTTATTGGGCCTTGTTGGGCTTCTTGTAGATCTTGTATATGCAGCTAAGTTTTGTTTAATTAGGTGCTATGTAGACTTTAATTATTTTTATTTTCTAGCTTATGTTTTTAGTTTGCTTTGTTTGGGCCTAATATTAGTTGTATTGGGCCTTTTTATTTGTTTGGGACTTTTTACTAGTTGTAGTATAAATAGACCCTTAGGACTCTTGTAAGAAAACTTTTGATCATTTGTAAATGTGATTAGCTTTGTGCTAATTAAGTGAGCATTGTTCCTCTTGGTTCTTGCTTTGAACCTTTAAATTCTTATCAAAGAATTCTATTCTTTGTGGCAAATCTTCCTCGACTTATCAATCTTCGAATTGTGGCATCGTTCTTACAATTTCTCATCTATTCCACTTTTATTTTCTTCACTTTTTGGTTCCGAATTATTTCTCATTGGTGCTGAATTTTTAGATCCACAATTGGGGTTTCATCATTTGGTATCTAGAGCCAAATTCAACACCAATTACACATCCAATTGTGCCAAATTTCGTGTTAATTTTGCATTACAAGTCGCTGATTTCGTGGTTCCAATTCTAGTTTGTTTCCACTGGGCGGGTGCGTGCGCTGATTTCATGGTGGTTCGTTTTCGCTGGGCGACCGTCATAAACCGCTGGGCGAGTTTGCGTCGATGCAGCAAATTTGTGAGTTCTCTTGCATAATTCTTATGTCTTACTTTTTTGTTTGTGTCCATCTAGTCTTTTTGAGTCAATTTCTTCTTGTTTCCTTCAAATTTCATGTCAAATTTTGCAGTTGTGTTCATCTTCTTAATGTGTTCATGTGTAGATCTACATTTTGATACATTTGATTCCATGTTAGTTGATGTTGTGGTGTTAGATCTATACTTCTTGGTGTTACATCTAAATGCTTGATTTGAGGTAAAATTTAATTGATTGGGATTTAGATTGAATTTTAGAGTTTTGAATTTTGAAATTGGGGAAGAACACTCATAGTGTTCTTGAGATTTTTTTTGTAGAAGAATACTTGTTTGATCTTTTAAAAATTGTTTGGAGAGAATTGGGGCATTTTGCAAATAAAAATTTGAAGGTCCAAAAAAGAAGAAAATAATCAAGGACCAATTGACAATTTTATAGGGACAAAAGTGAAAATACAAAAAATTTAAGGGCTCAAATGCAATTATAAAAAGTTTGGGGGCCAAATTGCAAAAAAAATTATATAAAAAAATAATTTGCCCATTTATAAAAGGACAAAGCCTGTCTTCTTTGGTGATCTAACTCTCATAGTGATAACAATTTTCTTTCATATACTTTTGTTTTTATTTTGCTGAGGAAAATGTACTTGTTCTTCACCTATCTTTAGTTGTTTGTTAAATCTTTGTCCTTGAGTCTTCTTCTTGTCTTACTTGGCATTCTTTTGAGTAAGCTTTCATTTCTTTTTAGATGTTATTGCTTGTCTTTAAAATTTCCTTAGTTTTTTCTAGAGTATTTCTATTCTTGGCCTCTTAAGTTGAGCTTGAAATTCGTGACATATTTCACATTGAATATTTTTTTTATTTGAACTTAGAGGTTCTTTGTAAGAGCTAAAGAGGAACAAGAGTGGAAGAACGCAAGTGTGCATATTATAAAAAAAGCCCATAAAGAGTGAAACACGAGTGAACCTTGAGTGAAACACTTAGTTGAGTGGAAAGGTCCATATTTCTATTATTTGTGAGCTAACTTTTCTTGTAGGTATGGCTTCATCAAATGGAGATTACCTAATGGTGGAATTGTTGAAACTTGGGGAGCAAATTAGAATGGAAAATCATGAGTTTGGAGAAGGAATAGAGAGCATGAGAAGGGTGGATAATAAATGATTTGAAAGAATACAAAGAAGTTATAAGGATATTAGTGAGAGGATGGAGAGACTAGGAAGAAGGAGAGATAAAAGAGGGCAAGATAGAAAAGAAGAAAAAGACAAACAAAAAGAAGAAAAGAAAAACAAAAAGAGTGAAGGGAGAGAAAATAATGACAAGAAAGAAAAAGAAGACCCATACATAGGTATTGATATGAGTTTCATGAGTGATCCATATTATAGGAATTTAACAAAGGAATTAAATGAGATAAAAAAAATAGAGAAAAAAGAAAAGGAAATGAGAGAAAGAGAGTTGGGAGAAAAGGAAAAGGAATTAGAAGAAAATGAGAGAGCAAAAGATAAAGAAAAATATGAATATTCTTGTTTTTATTCTAACAATTTGTTTAAATGTGAAGGCTCTCTTGTGAAAGGACTTGAAGAGGAGCTTCCTAAGAAAGAATGCAATGACTTATATTCTAAGCTTTTGTTTGATAGTGATAGTTCTCTTGTGCAAGAAATTGAAGTGGAGCCCTCAAAGGAGGAGTGCAAAACTCTTATTCTTTCTTCTAATTTGGATGTTGAGCTCAATTGTCTTTGTCAATTTGATTGTGCATCTAACCATAAAAATGCTTTTGTTTTGATGCCTAGGGAAGAATTATACATAAAAGATTAATGGGCAAGGCAATTTGGAAAGGAGGTGGATGCACATGAGGAACAATGCAACCATAGAGAAGAGAAAATTTTAACTTGCACCAACTCTAGACCCTATGTTTTATTTGATGTGCAACAACATGTGTTAATTCTTAAGGCTTATGATTTACATGTTGCTTGTCATCTGCATGAAGATTATGAAATGCATGATGTTCATGGTTTGCATGAACTATCTTTAGGTAGTGGAGCAAAGTCCTTAAGATTTGAGATTAATGTACATTATTTGGACTTGTATGATCATATGAGACTTCTTCTATGTGTGTTGTTGTTTGTGGAAAGATGGGGAATGATGAGTTCTATATGCATGAGACACTCAAGCTTAATATTCCTCATTCTTTTTGGATGGTTTTCATTTTATTAATGATTGATGGTTTCTTTAGGCTTGTATTTGACTCAGGAGGACGAATATATAAGTACATAAATGATAAGAGATTTGCCTTTTCAAGGGATTCAAGTCTCCATAATTGTAGGATTTTTTTTATTCATTGAAAACTAATATTTGCTTTGTTTTTCATGTAGGAATAAAGGAGCTAAATTCGTGGACAAATTTCTTTCAAGAAGGAGGGAATGATAGAGGTCTCGAGGGGTGATAGGGGTCTCGGAGGGGCTTAGCTATCTTATTTTTTGTCTTTTAGGATGTTTTGTTATTGGGTCTTGTTAGGCTTCTTGTAGATCTTGTGTATGCACCTAAGTGTTGTTTAATTAGGTGCTATGTGGACTTTAATTATTTTTATTTTCTAGCTTATGTTTTTAGTTTGCTTTGTTTGGGCCTAATATAAGTTGTATTGGGCCTTTTTATTTGTTTGGGGCGTTTTACTAGTTGTAGTATAAATAGACCCTTAGGACTCTTGTAAGAAAACTTTTGATCATTTGTGAATGTGATTAGCTTTGTGCTGATTGAGTGAGCATTGCTCCTCTTGGTTCTTGCTTTGAACCTTTAGATTCTTATCAAAGAATTCTATTCTTTGTGGCAAATCCTCCTCGACTTATCAATCTTCGGATTGTGGCATTGTTCTTACCATTTCTCATCTATTCCACTTTTATTTTCTTCACTTTTTGGTTTCGAATTATTACTCATTAGTGCTGAATTTTTAGATCCACAATTGGGGTGTCATCATAATGTAAAGCAAGTGACATGCAGTGGCATGGCACCTTGGTAGGGAAGTTGCAGTTTGGTACACTACAGGATGAAAGGCAAGGACCCATGGTTAGGTCTAAACGGTATGGTATTGAGTGGTGAGCGACCTACTGGCCAAGATAGCACTCTTGAGCCAAGGCAATCATTTAATCAACTTGATAACCCTGACAACTGCTCAACATTACCAGGATTGGTGATAGTGTACCTCTATAAATAGATGTCCTAAATTGTTATTTTGTTCCTCAATGATGACGAGGACTATACCATGTGATGATGTTGAGAGAGGTATATGTCTTCTTAGGTTTTGTTAAGAACTATTACCCACTAATGAAAAGTATGGATCCATATCGAGTCAAGGATAATATAAGATAGAATAAACTTTAGGTTCCCCTTTTATTGGCAACTGTGTTTTATCTGTATTTATAATAGAATTCCTACCATACATGTAGAAGTGAGTTTAGAACCAATCGCCTCACTCCATTATTTTTCTTTTATGCATGATTGATTGCGATTAATGAAGACCCGGCTATTGATGAGGACCCATAGGGCTAGTTTGCTAGTTTGTTGTCTTATGAGATAGGGTAGACAAACATTGCTCTGATTTGGATCTTTTCGATGTACTAGGAATAAGTAGTAACTATTTTGATGTATATTTTGATCTTCTTGTATTTAAGTAATCTTTTTGAGTATGAAATCATGATGTATAGTTCTACGATGAATACATACAGATTTTATTTTTTTTTTACTACCATTTTCAAATTCTGTTAAATTTACAAATTTTCTATTATTAAAAGCGGGGGAAAATTTTACTCACATTATTAAGTAAGTAAATAAGTATGGGTTACGTTCAATGTGAATGGGGGTCACACTTATCCTGACAAATCACATAATCTTATCCCTAGATCAGAGTTTGGCAATCCCTAAATAGTGAAAGGCAATTGATGAGGTGCTATTGACACCATGTTAGGGGATGAGACTTAGCTGATGGCTCAAATTGTTGTAAATCTCAAGAGTAGTGTCCTCATTCATTGGAGTGGTAGCTATTGAAATCGTTGCATCATGTGGTCTGACATAATAGAATTTACCTATAGAACTATATGTGTGTGTGTGCACGAGTGATGATGTGAATCCTTGGGGATTAATATGGAAATTTCCTACTTTGGTAGATGAGTACGATAGCATTGTTGGTTATTCCTTTTCCGAAATGTCATGTTGTTTTAAGTAAGCCTACCCTTGTTTTGACATTGTTTGTTGTTGTTATTGCCATCGTTGTTTTTGTTTGACTATGATGATCACATCTTTGGGGCGTGGTAGTAGACGGTAAGGCCTTAGTGGATCCAATGATTCAGAGTTGAAGATGAAGCTACTAGCAAAAGGTATTGTGACGCAATGAGTCACATTCACACTTTTGATTTGATTTTTTTTTGGATAACTTTTTTATCTTTTGTTATAATGTATAGCTTGATCAGCCTTAGGGAGAGTGTTTTGTACCCCCCCCCCCCCCCCTCCCTCATTGATGTATATCTTACCCTTGGTGTTATATCATGTGTTCATTTATTCTTGGGATCTGTAAAGGTTATGTGGTGGCATTGACTGAGACGGATGGGTCTCATTTTGATGTTTATACATACATATATATGTATGCTTGCATGTGATGTTAGTTCTCAATGGTATGATGATTACTAGGTTTTTCCTTCGAAGTTGTAAGAAAGGAAAATAAATAAAATATAAATCTGCATTACTTTTTAAAGACTCAAATATAGGGCTTTTATCTAAATGAACCTATTCTTAAATGATCAAAGAAGTAGTGTTGTGTCGTAGCGGCTATAGGTCATTACAGGGCCTCCAACCTAGTGCTAGATAAGACGTGGGGTAACTCTTGATGGGCCTTCGAGGATGAGTGGATGGGTGATTCGTTGGTATACGCACTTGATATTTAATATTGAGGCCCATTATTAAGAGAACCTATAGGGTCACACACTTAAGGCAAACCCACTAGGAATAAAAACTAGTTGGACTAGAACTATTTTAATGAGCCAATTTGTTATAATTGAGCCCATTATGAGTGACGTTCTTTAACCCTAATTGCCTCCTATTAATACACGTTGTAGGAGGTGTGGCCGTATGTAATACACTGAGATAGAAATTAGGGCTAGCTGTCACCTCCTTCTAATTATGGCTAGCAAAGCAAGCGGAGAAGAACCCTAGTGTGGGCATGGAGACGCACACTTATCTGTGCACACCTGTGGAGACGTTGCTCGCTTGCATCATTCAATGGATCAAAAGGTAACTTTTTATTTTATTCTATATTATAGTAGCCTTGATTCGTGCCATTCATTTGAACAATAAGGGGCCAAACAATTTTAGTTTCGCTGCATTGTCCCATGTCTCGATCCTTCAATTAGTATCAGAGCCAAGTTAATGAAAGGCATATTTTGGGCTATATATGCTAGTATTTGAATATGTGATATTCTGTATTGTTTCAATATTCGTTAGCATGAATATATATTAACTCTACGTCTTTAGAATTCATTATTTGATAACATGAATATGCGGTTTTTCAATTGAATACGGATATGCAATATTCTACCCTTTAAATTCATATTATTGGATATATGATTTCGTATATAATTGAATGTGTACAACATGAAAAGTTCATGTTTTGGGGATCAAGAAGGTTTAAGACTTAAACCATAGTCGTCATGAGCACACATCATTTGGGTTTCAAATGTTGAACCCTAGTCGTCTCAGGTTGACCGCAAATAGGTTGCTTATGAAATTGATGGCAAAAAGGGTTTGAAATGTTGATCCTTAGTCATCTAAGGTTTACCCTATAAATTGATGAGTATCAATTAAGTGTGGGTCTGCCAAAGCAGAGTACCTTTATCTATACTAGTGAGGCGTGATGGGATAATTGTAATATCCAAAATGTCAAGTCATTGGGTTTTAACTTAACTAGGTTAAATTCAATAAGATTGAAAAAAACTAGAGGCATTAGGTTGGGTTTAAATTCATAAGATGAATTAGAATAAGAGTTATTCGCCCAACTATCCAAGAGTTGTATGTGGTACAATTGAAAAGTGTTTTCTACCTAAATAGCCTACTCGTAAGTGTTCAACCAAAGTTGACTTATGATTAGGTCAAATATGGATCTTGGCCCACTAAAAGAAATCTATCTATATTGAGGGTCATTATTTTTTTTAAAACAAAAATTAGTGGGAGGCATATTTTAATTAAAGACCTTATTAAAATTATTATAACACAAATACTTATATGTTTATTTTGTTGATAGAGTACCATGGTTGCAAACAATACTAATAACATGTCATTGCAATTCTTCCTTGAGAAGGAAAAGTTGTCTTGAACAACCTTTCTAGACTGGTACAGAAATCTAAGGATTGTCCTTAGACATGAAAAGAAGTTGTATGTCCTAGAGCAGCCCATTCCTGAAGCACCCCCTGCTACTACCCCTAGAGCTGAAAAGGATGCTTATATGAAGCATCAAGATGATGTTCTTGATGTGGGATGCTTCATGCTTGCAACCATGAACTCAGAGCTTCAAAAGCATCATGAGAACATGGAGGCGTATGATATGATCGTATATTTGAAAAGCCTTTATCAAGGGTAGGCTAGGCATGAAAGATATGAAGCATCAAAAGCCCTTTACCATTGCAGACAGGAAGAAGGAAACCCTATTGGACCTCATGTACTCAAAATAATTGGGTGCATAGAGAATCTTGAAAGGCTTGGGGTTTCACTGGGCCATGAAATGGCTACTAACCTTATCTTGCAATCGTTGCTAAACTCCTTTAGTCAATTCATCATGAATTAATGAATGAAATTGACAAACCTCTTCCAGAATTGCTTAGTATGTTGAGAACAGCTAAGCAAAGCATTAGTAAAGGTAAGAGGAAGGCTATTATGATGATTCAGTTGGGAAAGAATAATGATAAGATGCAATTCAAGAAGCCCAAGACCTTCCCAAAAGGCAAGGGCAAAGATAAGCCCAATACATCTGGCTTAAAGCCAATCGGAGGGATTGCTAAGGTTGGAACATGCTTTCATTGTGGGCAAACAAGACATTGGAAGAGAAACTGTCCAAAGTATTTAGAGGAGGTTAAAAAGATGAAGGGAAGTGAGACTTCCACTTCAGGTATTTTTTTTTATAGAAGTTAACTTATCTACTTTTGCATCTTGTCTATTAGATACTGGACGTAGGTCTCACATTTGTGTAAATGTGTTGGGACGAAGAAGGAGTACACCGTTGACCAAGGGCGAAGTCGACCTACACGTGGGTAATGGAGCAAGAGTTGTTGCTTTAGCCATAGGAACTTATTATTTGACTTTGCCCAGTGGGCTTATTTTGGAACTTGATAATTGTTATTTCATACCAGCTATTAGTATGAACATCATTTATGTTTCATGCTTGGATAAGAAAGGTTTTTCATTTATAATAAAGAACAAAGTTGTTCAATTTTAATGAATGAATTTTTCTATGATTGTGCGCAATTGAATAATGGGCTCTATGTCCTTGATCTAGAAATGCCCTTCTATAACATTAATATAAAGAGGATAAAATCAAATGATTTGAATCCATCTTTTCTTTGGCATTGTCGCCTAAGACATACAAACAAGAAACGTATTTCCAAACTCCACCATGATGGATGCTTTGACTTTTTTTATTATGAATGATTTGAGATATGCGAATCTTGTTTATTAGGGTAGATGACAAAGACCCCCATTCACGAGGACAAGGTGAAAGGGTGAGTGATCTTCTAGGACTTATACATAGTGATGTATGTGGGCCCATAGGCAAAATGGCCAGAGGTGGTTTTCAATACTTCATTACTTTTACTGATGACTACAATAGATATGGATTTGTGTATCTTACGAAACACAAGTTAGAATCCTTTGAAAAGTTCAAAGAATTCAAGAATGAAGTGCAAAACCAGCTAGGCAAAGTATTAAGATACTTCAATCAGATCAAGGTGAAGAGTACTTGAGCCTACAATTTGATGACAATATAAAAGAGTATGGGATTATATCTCAACTCACTCCTCCTAGAACGCCACAGTGGAATGGTGTTTTAGAAAGGAGGAATCAAAAACTATTAGATATGGTTTGATCTATGGTGAGTCACTTAAACGTCCCTAACTCCTTTTGGGGGCATGTATTGTTGACAGCAGCTTTCACACTAAACCATGTTCCATCAAAAGCTATCATGAAGACACCATATGAAATATGGACTAGAAAACGACCCAGTATGTCCTTCATGAAGATTTGGGGATGTGAGGCTTATATGAAGTGCCTAGTTTTTGATAAATTAGGACCCAAATAAGATAAATGCTACTTTGTGGGATACCCAAAGGAAGCTAAGGGTTACTACTTTTATAATCCTACTAAAGGCATTTGTTGCACGGAATGCTGTATTCTGAGAAAAAGAATTTATTTCTAAGGAAGTCAATGGGAAGAAAGTAGAACTTGAAGAAATTCAAGAACCACATAGTAGTCATCAGCCAACAATGGAACTAGTGCAAATACCACAGTGTTGTGGAGCCGCACAGTCAAGTAGCACAAGAACCACAAAGGTTTGACAGGATATGTCACCAACTTGAGAGATATGGTTTCCTTGTCACTCCGCAAGGAGATGTATTGGTCATGGATTAAAATGAGCCTGTGACCTATCAAGAAGCTATTTCTAGTCCAGAGTATGAGAAATGGCTTGATGCCATGAGATATGAAATGGTATCCATGTACACTAATGAGGTATGGACCTTGGTTGATACACCTGATGGGGTAAAACCTATTGGGTTCAAGTGGCTTTTCAAAAAGAAAACTGACATGGATGGTAATGTGAGTACCTTTAAAGCAAGGCTGGTAGCTAAGGGTTTCAAGCAAATTCATGGTGTAGACTATAATGAAACTTTTTCTCTAGTAGTTATGCTTAAATCTGTTCAAATCTTGCTTGCTATTGCAGCTTACCACAATTATGAAATCTGGCAAATGGATGTCAAGATTGCTTTCCTTAATGGAAATCTTCTTGAACAGGTGTACATGACACAACCTGAAGGCTATAATATGCTTGAAAATGCTGGAAAGGTTTGTAAGTTGCAACGGTCTAGTTATGGATTGAAGCAAGCTTCTAGAAGCTGGAATCTTCATTTTGATGAAGCTATTAAACAGTTTGGCTTCATTAAAAATGAAGATGAACCTTGTATCTACAAAAAGGTTAGTGATAGCATAGTAGTATTTTTGGTATTTTGTGTAAATGACATACTACTCATGGGAAATGACATTCTTACATTCAATCTGTAAAGATGTGGTTGGAAAGTTATTTTTCCATGAAAGATTTAGGCGAAGCAACCTATGTATTAGGTATAAGAATTTATAGAGATAGATCACAAAGAATGCTTAGCCTAAGTCAGAGTACATATATTGACAAAGTATTGAAACAGTTCAATATGCAAGATTCCAAGAAAGGTTTTTTACCTATGGCACATGGCATAAGCTTATCCGAAGCTCAATCTCCTTCCACTAAGGAAGAAAGAGATCGTATGAGTAAGATTCCATATGCATCAGCTACTAGATCTATTATGTATGCCATGTTTATACTCGACCAGATATTTCATATACTTTAAGTATGATGAGTAGGTACCAGTCAAATCCCAGTGAAGGTCACTGGACTATGGTCAAGAACATCCTTAAGTACTTAAGAAGAACTAAGGATTTATCCTTGGTTTATGGAGGTGAAGAAGAGCTAAGTGTAAAAGGTTACACTGATGCAAGCTTCCAAACAGACAAAGAAGACTCAAGATCACAATCAAGTTATGTTTTTTGTTTGAATGATGGCACTATGAGCTGGAAAAGTTCAAAGTAAGACACAGTTGCTGATTCTACGACAAAAGCTGAGTATATTGCTGCCTCAAATGCTGCAAAAGA
The DNA here is from genome assembly GCA_004329165.1 of Spatholobus suberectus. Lineage (NCBI taxonomy): Eukaryota > Viridiplantae > Streptophyta > Magnoliopsida > Fabales > Fabaceae > Spatholobus > Spatholobus suberectus. The sequence goes on along the minus strand of CM014729.1, from coordinate 49,102,260 downwards.
GGTTGTTTGGATGAAGAAGTTCATCGATGAGCTTGGTGTGGTCCCTAGCATTGAGGACCCTATTAGTCTCTCCTGTGATAATAGTGGAGCAATTGCTCAAGGTAAGGAACCTAGATCACATCAAAGATCCAAGCATATACTGCGTTTCCATCTAATTCAAGAGATCATCGACAGGGGAGATGTGGAAATATGTAAAGTACATATAGATGATAATGTTGTAGACCCACTAACTAAACCTCTTGCACAACAGAAGCATGAGGAGCACACTAGATCATTGGGCATTAGAAACATGTTTGAATGACTCTAGTGCAAGTGGGAGATCATAGTTGCATAGTTAGTGTATGCACTAGAAACTTATATATATTAGACATATGTCTTTTTCATGTTATATATATATAATAAAGAGGCATTTCAATATTATACTTATTTGTGTATAATTTTGTCCTTAGAATAGCAAATAAACTTTATAGGACATTAAGTGGATGACTTGATTGTGAGATTCTACTTAGTGCTATTCTTGAAATTGTCCCTAGTCAAGTATTAATAATTGGACAATATTAATACATTAAGAGTAGTACGTTAATTGATGGAAACCTAGGAGGCCCAAGTTGATGGAGACCTCAAAGGCCCAAGAGGAGACCCAAAGTAGAGCAAAGCTTAAAGAAGAAATACAAGGACTTGGGAACCATGACAAGATTAAGAGATAAGAAGGCTAATAAAGCTACTTTGGATAAAAAGAATTGAACAACTTATTCTCACTCAAGTTTAATTTAGAAGAAGAAACACTTAAGTTGATCCAATTAGTCCAAGTTGATGAAGAACCCAATGGGCAGAATACTTTGATTAGTTATCACTGTATAATTGGACCTTTAGTTTTCTGTTTCACTTAGTTTTGTAATTGGGCCTATTCTTTGGACTTAAGGGTTAGCCTCTTTACTTCATAATTAGAGTTAGCCTCCTTGTGTGAGTATCACCTTAGAATAAACTCTATAAATAGATATGTAATCCCTCTCATTTGGACAGAGTTGAATAATATTGAGGTTTACTCATTTGTGAGTGTGAGTAGAGCGTTGGCTCCTCTTTTTGGCTCTTAGATTAGAACCTTCTTGGTTCTTATCAAAGGTTTCCATACCTTTGTGGCGAATCTTCACTTGGCTTATCACTCTCTATAGAGTGTGGCGCCTTCTGCCATTTTCTTTCCTTCCCATTTTCTTTATTTTATATCGTTTTCATTTTCTTGTCTTTTTCTATTTTGTATTGTTAATTCTCTTACTACTATTTTTCTGCGCCATTTACATTAATTCTCTTATCTATTTGCGCAAGTCTTATCTTCTGCCTTTCTTCATTTTCTTTTTATTCCAATAATTCTTGTTACAAGATAGCCAACTCAAGGACGATCCGTAAAAACAATATGAATCCGAACCAGGATCATATCATTAATGGACTACTGATCACATCTCACAGATCACGAATATGAGATATTAAGTTCATGCATTGGTACACATTAAGAATAATGATATACTGGACTGACCCACATTGAGAACATTACATGGATTGTTACACTAAAGTCATAAACAATTCTCAAAGTGATAATTGTATGGTGTCCTTTGACGTAAAGTCACTACGATTCTTACATGAGGAACTCTATGTTTTAATGTACTCAAACGTCACTTGTAACAAGGTGATTATAAAGATTGCAATTGGACATGGAATGAATCATGTTGAAGAATGTGAGTGATGTAGATGGGATTTGTCCTTCCTATGTAACAGGAGTGATATCTGTAGGGCCACTTGATAGAGTAAGACTAATAAATGCATGGCCATGCTCAAAAGGATAAATATGAGATATTTATCACAGTTAAAGTCTTCTCAGGTATTAAGAAATAAAATTGGACTATACAAGGATGACAAATTCCATGCCTTATGTCCAATTAGATATTCGGAACTATACCAATTAATTATCATGGAAAGGTTATGTCATTTCACTGGCATTCTCAATATTGGATAATAGTGATGTATTGCTAGATATCACTCATTATTATCAATATTAAATATTCTAGTGCAAGTGAGATTGTTGGTATATGCACTTGATATTTAATTGTGAGGCCCATTATTAAGAGAACCTATGGGGTCATACACTTAAGACAAGCCCACTAGGAAAAAAAACTGGTTGGACCGAAACTATTTTAATGGGCCAATTCGTTAGAATTGAGCCCATTATGAGTGACGCTCTTTAACCCTAATTACCTCCTATTAATGCATGTTGTAGGAGGTGTGGGCGTATGTAATACATTGAGATAGAAATTAGGGCTAGCCGTCACCTCCTTCTAATTGTGGCTAGCACAGCAAACAGAGAAGAACCCTAGTGGGGGCGTGGAGACGCACGCTTGTTTGTGTGCACACCTGTGGAGACATTGCTCGTTTGCATCGTTTAGTGGATCAAGAGGTAGCTCTTTATTTTATTCTATATTATAGTAGCCTTGATTCGTGCCATTCATTTGAACAATAAAGGGACAACAATTTTAGTTCTGCTGTGTTGTCCTATGTCTCGATCCTTCACGATTCCGTAAGGGACCAAGGTAGTGCAAACCTTGAGTCGCGATGAGCCACCACCTACATATGCTCATCCTGAGAAATCACATAATTTTGTCCATAGATCAGAGTTTGACAATCCATGAATGATGCATGTTAGGGGATGAGACCTGGCTAATCGCTTGATTGTTGTAAATCTTTTGTGAATAGTGTCTTCATACACTGGCATGGTGGTTAGTCTAGTTGATTTATAATGTGGTCATGCATCATGAAATTGTCTGTTGTACCTTATATATATATATATGAATGAATGACGATGTTAAATCATGGTGGTGGATGCGTGATATGATCCAGTTCGAATTCATATTGTTTTTACGGATCGTCCTTGAGTTGGCTATCTTGTAACAAGAATTATTGGAATAAAAAGAAAATGAAGAAAGGTAGAAGATAAGACTTGCGCAAACAGATAAGAGAATTAATGTAAATGGCGCAGAAAAATAGTAGTAAGAGAATTAACAATACAAAATAGAAAAAGACAAGAAAATGGAAACGATATAAAATAAAGAAAACGGGAAGGAAAGAAAATGGCAGAAGGCGCCACACTCTATAGAGAGTGATAAGCCAAGTGAAGATTCGCCACAAAGGTATGGAAACCTTTGATAAGAACCAAGAAGGTTCTAATCTAAGAACCAAAAAGAGGAGCCAACGCTCTACTCACACCCACAAATGAGTAAACCTCAATATTATTCAACTCTATCCAAATGAGAGGGATTACATATCTATTTATAGAGTTTATTCTAAGGTGATACTCACACAAGAAGGCTAACTCTAATTATGAAGTAAAGAAGCTAACCCTTAAGCCCAAAGAATAGGCCCAATTATAAAAATAAATGAAACAGAAAACTAAAGGTCCAATTATATAGTGATAACTAATCAAAGTATTCTGCCCATTGGGTTCTTCATCAACTTGGACTAATTGGATCAACTTAAGTGTTTCTCCTTCTAAATTAAACTTGAGTGAGAATAAGTTGTTCAACTCTTTTTATCCAAAGTAGCTTTATTAGCCTTCTTATCTCTTAATCTTGTCATGGTTCCCAAGTCCTTGTATTTCTTCTTTAAGCTTTGCTCTACTTTGGGTCTCCTCTTGGGCCTCTGAGGTCTCCATCAACTTGGGCCTCCTAGGTTTCCATCAATGCGTATGCTCCCTCTTGATGAATGAGTATGTGGTTTTTGTTATCCTTTTCCTTCAATTATATGTAACATTGTTTTACGTAGGCTTACCCTTGCTTTGTTGTTATTGTGTTTTCCACTATTGTTTGACTACGGTGATCACATCATTGATATAGGAGTAGATGGTGAGGCTTCTATGGATCCAATTGCTTAGAGTTGATGCTAAAGTTGGTAGCTTGGAGGCGATTGTTGGAACCAAAGATGTTTGAAGCGTCTAGTCCTTCAAGTTTTGAAGATAACAATAACTTATTAAATTTTAAGATTCTGTTAAAAAAAAAAAAGCTTTTCAAGCGTCCAATGCATCTATAAAATTTGGCGTCCAACGCGATAGTTTATAGCAAGTGTCCATTATGCCTGTGAATGATGTTCGTCCATGTGTAAGTTTTTCTTGATTAAGTTTTAAAATTGCTTTAACTTTGTGTTTTCACAAATACATTGAGACTAGTGCTTTACCTCTTAGAATGATCTAACGTTCAAGTGTTTGAGCATTAAATAAAAATCAAATATATGTTTATGTATAAGCGCAGTGTTGCAGAAAAAGGAAGTCAACCTATCAAGCTATCAAACGAAATAAAGAACGTTTAGAAAAGCAACTCTCTAATGTAGTACAACACCTTCCATTTTAGTGCAAAACAAAAGTTACTTTTCTAACTCCACCACAAACTCGATATACATGTACATTTCTCTCTTGAAGACCGAATCTGGAAATCTCACTAGCTATCTTCTAAAGGCTATTTATATCAGCTTAGAAGGGAAGAAAGATAGAGAACAACAACGAACCCTGTGTTTACTGGACGACTCTAAAAAACCTTCAAATCCCTTGTAGAAAAGTTCTTGTACTGTTCTTAAACTTTCATACTTTCACATTGTGAGTTAATTTGTTTTAACAACTGTTTCATGTTGTGAAAACCTGGAGAGGCTTAGTGATTAAAGAATACTTGGGTAGTTAAGTGATTTAGGTAGGTCGCTTTGTAAAGTTTGAAGAGGCGGAAAACAATACTTACTTGTAATCAATGGTTGGTTAGTAGAACACCTTCAGGACGAAGAGACTAGACGTAGCTCAAGTTGAGTGAACCACTATAAAATCCTCTGTGTGCCTTCCTTCCTTTATCCATTTATACACCTATATTAAACGTTTTTATTAACTTGCCTTTTTAAATTGGTTATAATTTTTTTTTAACACAATTCAACCCTCCTTGTGTGTTTCTTGTTCTTTCAATTGGTATCAGAGCTCGGCCTCTTGGGATTAAGCATCTAACAATGCAAGGATAAAAGATCCTAAGTATACAAAGATAACGAAGGACAAGCAGTCAATAGACCACCTTTTTTCAAAGGTCAAAATCATGACTATTAGAAACAAAGGATGATAGCCTTCTTCGATGCATGTCACGTTGATATGTGGGATGTTGTGGAGACAGATGATTATCTACCTATAGATCAAAACGGAACAAAACTGCCAAGAGGTCAGTGGACAAAAGCACATAAACAAAGGTATCTGCTAAACTCTAAAGCCCAAAATGCTATTATGTGTGCTTTATTTGAATCTGAGTATGAGAAAGTGCATATATTGAAAAGTACAAAAAAGATGTGGGATACTCTAGCTCTTGCTTATAAGGGTATTTCACAAGTAAAAAGATCTAAGCTAAGCTTCCCTGTAAGACAATATGGGTTATTTACTATGGAAGACAATGAAACTATTGAACTTATGTTTGGTATATTTCAAACCATTATAAATAACTTAAGATCTCTAGGTAAAACTTATGACAATTATGATCATATTAACAAAATTTTGAGAAGTTTGCCTAGACAATGGAGACCACAGGTTACAGCTCTGAGAGCGTCCAAGGAGTTAACAACTCTTTCCTTAGAAGAACTACTTAGAACCCTCATGGTTCATGAGTTGGAACTGAAGCAGGACAAAGGACTGAGAAGAGGAGTCCATTGCTCTAAGCGCTTAGCGTCCAATGAAAGGATCATCGTCCAAAGCCCTAAACGTGGAAGAATCCTCTAAGGAAACATCCGAAGAAGATAACTCTGATGAGGATAAGCTATCTTTCATATCCAAAAAAATACAAGCAATGTGGTGGAAGAAAGAAGGATCCAGAGCCAGAAACTTTACTAAAAAGCCCAGTAAGGAACCCAAGGAGAAGAGTCCACCTGTCTACTTCTAATGCAAAACACCTGGACAGTTCAAAGCTGACTGTCCAAGCTTGCAAAAGGAGAAAAAGAAGACCTTTTTCAAAAAGAAAAAGAAAGGGCTCATGGCAACTTGGGAAGATATAGATCTATCTTCCTCGGAAGAAGAAGGAGAGGAAGAAGCAAACCTATGTCTTGTGGCTGAAACAAGTTTAGAAAGCTTAGAAAATGAGAAAGATGAAGAGGTAAACTTCAATGATTTATCTTCTCTTCAAGAGATATATAATGAACTGCTTTCTAATTTTTTAACTCTCTTAGTTATAAAGAATTAAAAAGGAAGTTTAAAAAATGTTAAAAGAATTTAATTTTCTCAAAAAGAACTATGAAGATATTATGAGGGAGAATGAAAAATTAAAAGCAGACAAATAAAAAGATGTTATAGAAGTGACACCTCCTAATGAAGCATCAAACTTCAGAAGGAAGTAAACCACTTAAAAGAAAGTCTATCCAAATTCGTCAATGGAACTGAAATTTTAAACAAGATTCTATCTTATAGATGAAGTCCACATGACAAATCTATATTTGGCTTTGTTAAAAAGGAAGAATCCTCTAGAACAGCCAAAGCTATTGCTTTTTGTAAATATTGTGAAAAAAGTGGTCATGAACCATCTCGATGCATTCATCATCCAGTTACGAAGGCCTCCAGTGCCTTCAGAACTAACAAAAAAGGACCCAAGTCCATTTGGGTACCCAAATCTATAATTATTCCTGTTGCAGATCTGCTTGACAACAGAAAAGAAACCCCAATCATGGTACCTAGACAGTGGTAGCTCACGACACATGACAAGAGAAAAGTCTATGTTCCAAAGCCTCCAACAAAAGAGTGATGGATGGGTCACTTTTGGAGGAAATCAAAAGGGAATAGGTAAAATTGGTAAGCAACATTTACCCTCCATTGATAACGTTTTATATGTTGAAGGACTTTGACACAATGTACTGAGTATAAGTCAATTATGTGACAGTGGACACTATGTCTCCTTTAACAAAGATGAATGTATAATCAAAAACGTGGATGGAACCATTTTGTTCTCTGCAAAGAGGCAAAGCAATCTATGTAAGATTGACTTAAATGATTTAACAAATCAAAATGTATCGTGTCTAGTATCCATCAACGAGAATCAATGGACTTGGCATAAGAAAAATAGACATGCACGCTTAAGGTTAATCTCAAGGTTAATCTCAAAGCTAAATAAGCATAACCTTGTAAGGGGTCTTCCAAATCTTATATACAAATCCAAAGTTCTCTGTGATGCATGTTAAAAAGGGAAACAAGTGAAAAATTCGTTTGATTCAAAAAAATGTTGTTTCCACTACTAGACTTCTCAAACTCTTACATATTGATTTGTTTGGACCAACTAGAATGGCCTCGCTTGGTGGAAAACGATATGGAATAGTGGTGGTGGATGACTATACTAGATGGAGATGAGTTATGTTCCTAAGACACAAGGATGAATCCTTCAAACTCTTTTCTATATTTTGTAAAAAGTTCAAAATGAAAAAGGTGTTTGCATAGCTTCAAGTAGAAGGGATCAAAACGAAAGTTTTCAAGAGTTCTGTGAGAAGGACGAAATTCTCCACAATTTCTTTGTATCTTGTACACCTCAACAAAATGGTGTGGTAAAGAGGAAGAGCAGGTCATTACAGGAAATGGCCAGAACCATGCTCAATGATAACTCAACTCCTAAACAATTCTGGGTTGAAGCTGTAAACACAATATGTTATTTACAAAACAAAATATATATTAGACCTATTTTGAAAGACTCCTTATGAATTGTGGAAAGGACGAAAACCCAACATATCACATTTCCATCCCTTTGGGTGTCAATGTTTTATTTTGAACACTAAGGACAATCTTGGAAAGTTTGACTCTAAGTGTGATGATAGAATATTTTTAGGTTATTCTGAAACATCCAAGGCATATAAAGTCTACAACTCTAGAACCTTGACAATTGAAGAAGCTATTCATGTCAAATTTAATGACAATAAGCCTAATAGAGAACTATCAAAGCTGGTCGAATCTTTCACAGATATGAAGTTGGACAATATCGAAGAACTAGCATCCCAAACTCCTTTGGATGACTCAAAAGAAGAACAAAAATTACCAACTGGACGACATTGACAAATGAAAAACTACCATCCAGAAGATCAAATTCTAGGAAATGTACACAATCATGTCAGATCAAGATCTACCTTTAAAGAACAAGCTCAAACTGCCCTAATTTTCTAAATGGAACCAAAGACGGTGGATGAAGCCCTATTGGACAAAGGATGGATTAAAGCCACGAAAGAATAACTAAATCAATTTGAAATAAATGATGTGTGGAAGCTAATTACTCTACCCAAAGTGATGAGGATCAAGAAGGGCATTCAAGAGGAAAGGAAAGAGCTAAGAGGAAAGAACCCTCAATTGGGTCAAAAGGGCCCAAAAAGAAAAAAACTAAAGGAAACAATCATATGATTGGGTCAGGAACACCTACAAGGAGAAGAGTAAAGAGACCCAAGGAACATTTAGAGGTAATCAACACATTACAAGATCAAGCCCAAAAAGGGAGAAGATAGCCCAAGATGGTGCATTTAATTCAAGTTGAAGAAGGCCCAACTTAGTGGACTTAATAATGCACCAACCATGGGCCTGCAACCTGAATTTTATTCAATTTAAATGTTTTTAGATCATATTTTAATTGTAATAAATGGCCTGGTTTAATGCTAATTAGGAGCCCAAGTTTAAATCCTAGATTAAGTTGCTTTTGAATTGAATTTAAATTGCAATTTGGGCCTTAAGCTTTCTTGGGCCCTTGTTTATGTTCTTTAGAATTAGGGTTAGCCTCCTTGGAATAAACTCTATAAATAGAGATGTAATTCCTCTCATTTGGGGAGAGTTGAATAATATTAAGGTTTACTCATTTGTGAATGTGAGTAGAGCATTGGCTCCTCTTTGGGGTTCTTAGATTGAACATTTCTTGGTTCTTATCAAAGGTTTCTATACCTTTGTGGCGAATCTTCGCTTGGCTTATCACTCTCTATAGAGTGTGGTGCCTTCTGCCATCTCCTTTCCTTTTCCCGTCTTTTTATTTTTAATTCATATACTTATCATTTCTTTTCCATTCTCTTTTCAATTTTAGTGTCATTACTTCAAACTTTACTCTTTGTGCTATTTCATCTTCTTATTTTGTCTATACTTCGTTAAACAAGATAATCAACTCAAAGGAAGATCCGTAAAAACAATATGATTCCCATCAAGATCATATCATGTGGTATCTAGAGCCCGAATCCTAGAGTTGGTAGTGTTCTTGTGTTTTGGGTCTTTTACTGCCAGATTAATTGTCTTAATTATGCCATTAATTGTCATGAATTGTCAATTATTGCCATTTATTCTCATCAACTGTCCTTGATTGTGTCATAATCGAGTCTTAATTATTATAATTATCCTTAATTTTGCATAATTTATTTCTCTTTAATTTTGCGCAATTCATTTCGCATGTCTTGTAGCACCTGAAGACTATATATATACCTTATTAGGCATATAATATCTGTTGCAAGTGCAAAACAAATAGGGGTAAAAAAAAAAATTATAGAACAATAAAATAAAAAAAAAGAAAAAAAAAAGAATAATAGATAAAAAAAAGGAAAAAAAATCTGAAGAATTAAAAAAAAAAAAATTGCCCTTGCACTTAAATAATTTAAATTTGGTTTCCTTAAGGAATTCATAAAAAGTGGTGCTATTCTCAATATCCAAACTTGCGCATTTCTTCTTCATCTCTTCCATTATTCCTTTTTTTGTCTTTCTTGCAATTCCATTTGAGTTTTACCCTTTTCTAATTAGCTTTTCTTGTTTGTCTTTCAAATTTCCTTTTAGTTTTGTCTAGAGTATTTCTCTTTCTTGGACTTCTTAGTGATAACACTTGTGAGATCGTTCACAAATTGTATATGCTTTTGATAATTGATAAGCATTAGGGGTTCTATTTAAGAATTTGTAAAAGAGGACAAGTGGTAAAAGGCAACAGCATTTTTTATTAATCAAAAGATATGATCTTGATGGGAATCATATTGTTTTTATGGATCTTCCTTTGAGTTGATTATCTTGTTTAACGAAGTATAGACAAAATAAGAAGATGAAATAGCACAAAGAGTAAAGTTGAAGTAATGACACTAAAATTGAAAAGAGAATGGAAAAGAAATGATAAGTATATGAATTAAAAATAAAAAGACGGGAAAAGGAAAGGAGATGGCAGAAGGCACCACACTCTATAGAGAGTGATAAGCCAAGCGAAGATTCGCTACAAAGGTATGGAAACCTTTGATAAGAACCAAGAAAGATTCAATCTAAGAACCCCAAAAAGGAGCCAATGCTCTACTCACACTCACAAATGAGTAAACCTCAATATTATTCAACTCTCCCCAAATGAGAGGAATTACATCTCTATTTATAGAGTTTATTCCAAGGAAGCTAACCCTAATTCTAAAGAACATAAACAAGGGCCCAAGAAAGCTTAAGGCCCAAATTGCAATTTTAAATTCAATTCAAAAGCAACTTAATCTAGGATTTAAACTTGGGCTCCTAATTAGCATTAAACCAGGCCATTTATTACAATTAAAATATGATCTAAAAACATTTAAATTGAATAAAATTCAGGTTGCAGGCCCATGGTTGGTGCATTATTAAGTCCGCTAAGTTGGGCCTTCTTCAACTTGAATTAAGTGCACCATCTTGGGCTATCTTCTCCCTTTTTGAGCTTGATCTTGTAGTGTGTTGATCACCTCTAAATGTTCCTTGGGTCTCTTTACTCTTCTCCTTATAGGTGTTCCTAGCCCAATCATATGATTGTCTCCTTTAGTTTTTTTCTTCTTGGGCCCTTTTGACCCAATTGAGGGTTCTTTCCTCTTTCCTCTTTTCTTTCCTCTTGAATGCCCTTCTTGATCCTTATCATTCCCCCTTCTTTAGGGAAATTCGTCCTCAAATTTAATCCTTCATTACCTACATCAAAAAGTCTTAGATTAGTCACTTTCAATGTTTCATTAAGTTTGTACTTATCTAGTATTTCATCTTTGTAGGCTTCTTCATGATCAAGGCCATTCATTTTCCAAGGTGGGCTACAGTACAACGGGTCACTAGGAATGAGATCAATTAAAGGCTTAACCCTTCCCAATGATGCATCCTGTGACAAGGTGCCTTGGTCGTGCGACCTTCTTGAGTAAATACCTCTAATGTCCTACAAAAGAGAGTTATCAAAACTAGATATAATTTTAGAGTTAGTATCCAAACAAGTTTCCTTGCTCAAGTAACTATGACTCTTGTTTTGCCCAACAAGCTTTCTTATTCTCTTTTTTTTCTTGTCTCAAGTCATTTTCCTCTTTCTTTTTTTCTTCCGCTTTTAAATTTTCCATTTCTTTTTCCCCTTCTTCTTCTTTCTCTTTTTCACTTTCTGTTTCTTTCAATTCTTTCATCTCTTTCTCTTGGTCTTTCATATCTTTTCCCTCTTGGTCTTTCTTTATTTGCATATTCTCTTGTTTCTTATCAACTACAAGTGGCACTATTGTTAACCAATTTGGACATTGATAATTTGTGTGCCCTCTTCCCAAACACATGATGTATCTAATGTCTCTACTTTTAAGTGAAAGAGTAGAGGCTGAAGGATTATCACTAAAGATAGTACTCAAGGTTGATTTAGACTTTAAAGAGGAACCCTCCTTCTTTTGCTTGGTCTTCAAACTTGATTTTTCATGTCTCTCATTATCATCGTCTTTTCTATCTGTTTCTTTACTTCTTCTTTTTCTTTCCAAGTTGTCAAACATCTTGTGAAAATTTTCCTTTTCTCTTAGAAAGATCCTCTCTAAATGCCTTGATAGGCCTTGAAGTTGGAGATCCGCTTCCATAGCCACACTTCAAAGAAAAGAAGTTAGTAGACAGAAAAATGAAGGACCTTAACACTTTTCTCACGTGTTTTCACTCTTAAAATGATTTCACTTGTGTTTCACACAATTTGGCTTTTGATTAATAAAAATGCTCTTGTCTTTTACCACTCAAGTCCTCTTTTACAAGTTCTTAAATAGAACTCCTTATGCATATCAATTATCAAAAGCACATACAATTGTAAACTAATCTCACAAGTGTTATCACTAAGAAGTCCAAGAAAAGGGAAAACTCTAGACAAAACATAAAAGGGAATTTAAAAGACAAACAAGAAAAGCTAATTTAGGAAAAGAAAAAAAAAAAAGAAGGTAAAACTCAAAAGGAATACAAGAAGACAAAAAGGAAACAGAAAAATATGAGAATATAAGAATGTGCAATTTAAGGAATAGCACCAATTATATGAATCCCACAATGGCAATCAAAATAAACTTCTTCAAGTGCAAAGGACAATCCTTTTTTTTTGTTCTATTCTTCGGGAATTTTATTATTATTATTATTTTGGTTTATTCTTTAGGAGTAGATTTCTCCCTTTTTTATTATTATTATTATTTTTACCCTTGTTTGTTTTTGCACTTGCAGCAAATATTAATATGCCCAACAAAATAGCTTTTAGAATAAGGTGCAATTAATATACAATGCAAGATTGCAAAAATGAAGGAGTTTAATTGTGCAAAATTAAAATAATTAAATTGCACAGAATAAAGACAATTATGACATAATTATAACATTTGTGATAATTATGACACAATTATGACAATTATTGCAATAATGATAATTAATGACAAAATGATGACAATTATCACAATTTAGCAATGGTGTAATAATGAACAAAGCACAAGAACAGTACCAACTCTAGGATCCAGGCTCTAAATACCACATGATATGATTCGGAGAGGAATCATATTGTTTCTACGGATCGTCCTTGAGTTGATTACCTTGTAACAAGAATTATAGGAATAAAAGAAAGAAAGAAAGCCAGAAGATAAGACTTGTGTGAATAGATAAGAGAATTAAGGTAAATTGCACACACAAAAATAATAGCAAGAAAATTAACAAGACAAGATAAAAAGGATGAGAAAATTGGAATGATAAATAAAATAATGAAAATGGAATAGAAAGAAGATGGTAGAAGGCACCACACTCTTGATGGGAATGATGAGGATCAAGAAGGGCATTCAAGAGGAAAGGAAAGAGCTAAGAGGAAAGAACCCTCAATTGGGTCAAAAGGGCCCAAGAAGAAAAAAACTAAAGGAGACAATCATATGATTGGGCTAGGAACACCTACAAGGAGAAGAGTAAAGAGACCCAAGGAACATTTAGAGGTGATTAACACACTACAAGATCAAGCCCAAAAAGGGAGAAGATAGCCCAAGATGGTGCACTTAATTCAAGTTGAAGAAGGCCCAACTTAGCGGACTTAATAATGCACCAACCATGGGCCCGCAACCTGAATTTTATTCAATTTAAATGTTTTTAGATCATATTTTAATTGTAATAAATGGCCTGGTTTAATGCTAATTAGGAGCCCAAGTTTAAATCCTAGATTAAGTTGCTTTTGAATTGAATTTAAATTGTAATTTGGGCCTTAAGCTTTTTTTGGGCCCTTGTTTATGTTCTTTAGAATTAGGGCTAGCCTCCTTAGAATAAACTCTATAAATAGAGATGTAATCCCTCTCATTTGAGAGAGTTGAATAATATTGAGGTTTACTCAGTTGTGAGTGTGAGTAGAGCATTGGCTCCTCTTTTTGGTTCTTAGATTAGAACCTTCTTGGTTCTTATCAAAGGTTTCCATACCTTTGTGGCGAATCTTCACTTGGTTTATCACTCTCTATAGAGTGTGGCGCCTTCTGCCATCTTCTTTCTATTCCATTTTCTTTATTTTATTTATCATTCCAATTTTCTCATCCTTTCTATCTTGTCTTGTTAATTTTCTTGCTATTATTTTTGTGTGTGCAATTTACCTTAATTCTCTTATTTGTTCGCACAAGTCTTATCTTCTGGCTTTCTTTCTTTCTTTTATTCCTATAATTCTTGTTACAAGGTAATCAACTCAAGGACGATCCGTAAAAGCAATATAATTCCCATCCGGATCATATCACAAAGACAAGTCTATAATAGGAACAAAATGGGTATTCATAAATAAGTTGGATGAGGTAGGTAAAGTAGTAAGAAACAAAGCTAAACTTCTAGCTCAAGGTTATTCTCAACAAGAAGGTATAGATTTCACTGAAACTTTTGCACCTGTAACTAGATTAGAAGCCATTCGCATTTTACTTTCATTTGCTGCTCATAGTAATATGAAGCTCTATCAAATGGATGTAAAAAGTGCATTTTTTTTAATGGTATAATAAATGAAGAATTATGTGAGACAAACTACTTATTTTGAGAGTGATACTTTTCCTGATCATGTTTTTAAACTCAAAAAGGCCTTGTATGGACTCAAGCAAGCTCCAAGAGCTTGGTATAAAAAACTAAGCTCTTTTCTTTTGGAAAATGGTTTTACAAGAGGAAAATAGACACGACTCTGTTTCGCAAAAACACAAATTCAAATTTTATTATTACACAAATATATGTGGATGATATCATATTTGGTGCTACTAATGAAGCTCTACACAGAGACTTTTCTAACCTTATAATGACAAAGTTCAAAATGAGCATAATGGGTGAATTAAAATTCTTTTTGGGATTACGAATAAAGCAAACAAGCAGTGGCATATACATACATTAAACCAAATATGCAAATGAGCTACTCAAAAAATACAAGATGAATGATGCTACAGAAATGAGCACACCCATGCATCCATCCTCAATGCTTAACTAGACAACACATCCAACAAGGTAGACAAAACCACATATAGAGCTATGATTGGATCTCTATTATATCTTACAGTGTCTAGACCAGATATTATGTTCAGTGTATGTCTTTGTGCTCGTTTTCAATCTAATCCTAGAGAAATTCATCTTACAATTGTTAAAAGAATATTTAGATACTTAAAAGGAACTATTAACCTTGGTCTGTGCTTTAAGTCTTGGAAAGAGTACTGGTTAGTTGGTTTTTGTGATGCTGACTATACTAGAGACACAATAGAACGAAAGAGCATCAGTGGAGGATGTCACTTCATTGGTGATAGTCTTGTCTCCTGGACGAGCAAAAGGAAAGGAACAATTGCCTTATCCACAGTAGAAGCAAAATATATATCAGCAGTGTCATGTTGCTCACAACTTTTGTGGATCAAGCATCAATTCACTACGACGAAAATGTTATTATATGGCGCTTTTTAAGCATCATCTATTTAGACGCTGTATATTTATACGCCGTATACTTGCTCCGCATTTTTCTTTAGTGCGCCTATATTCGTAAGCGCCGTATAGTATCTATGAGAGTAAAATCCCTATCCTCTATGATAATAATGCTGCCATAAATCTCTCTAAAATCCTATATTACATTCTAGAGCAAAGCATATTGAAATTAAACATCACTTTATAAGAGATTATGTTCAGAAAGGGGTTATTGATATTCAGTTTATTAACACTGAAAATCAACGAGCAGACATATTTACAAAATCACTTCTTAAATATAAACTCATCCATATTCAAGATCGTCTTGGTATGGAATTTATAAATAAATAATTTCTTTTGCCTTAAACGTCCATTGTCATATCATCATCCATTGTGCATGCGTCCATTATTATTGCATCCATATCTTATAATAGTTCATATTTAAACTGTAACACTCCTTTAATTTTAAATACAATTCATATTAATTTAATTATTAAGTTAAGTTGATGAAAATGTGAGCAAAACTTTTTTGATTTTATAATAGAAAAATTCTAAATTTGAGCATAGTAACAACTTAGCAAAAATTAAAGTTTAACATCAAACAATAATAACAATAATAAAACTTAAGCCTAAACGAGTTTAGGGGAAAACCCTTCCTACCAACATGCAAAGTGACAATAATTTAGAACTAACCCCACTCCACCCATTACCTCTAAGGTGGTTGATGAAAATGATGTAATTGTTGAGGCAAAGCTTCTAGGAAAAGAACTTTACTAGTTGTTGGAAAACTAGTAAAATTTTAGCATAAAAGTAAAGTAAAATAAAAATTTTTCTAGAGAGAGAAGCTCTCTAAGAATTTGTTAGCTTGCAAGAGTGGAGGATGTGCGAAAAATGATCAAGAATGGGAGGTATTTATAGAGGAGGAACAAGCTTAAGTGTCCACTTTGATGACATAAGCCATTATGTCACAAATCTCTTTTTTGATTTATTTTTAATTAATTTAGGGACACATATCAAAATTAGAGTGATGAATAAGCTATTCCTAGGTTGGGGACGTGCTCCCTTAGCTGTCCAGCTTCTAGATGTTAATTTTATTTGTAGGTAAATTAACCAGTACTGATAAAATCGCCAAAACTTGAAAAATTGACTTTTAATATCAAAAAAATGAAATTAAATGTAAAACTAGACAAATAAATTATTTTTCATCAAAAATAAATTCTAATAATTAATTTAAATTTTATTAATTTATTTCAAATTTTATCTATTTATTTTGTATTTTTAAGCTAAAAAATTCATAATAAATCCATTTTAATTCAATAAATACCAAAAATTTTATGAAAATTCTAAAATTAAATATTTCACCTATAAATAAATTAAAATTACCATTTTTACCACCTTTAGATGTTAAACCAATACTGGCTGGCTTATCGAACACTTGGGGGCATTTTGGCCATTTTACACAAATATACCAGAAAATTTTCAAATTATATTTTAATATATATGAAATAATTCCAAGCCAAATTGAAATTTTAATGTCAATTGAATCTTTTTCTCATGTCAGCCCTAAATGTTGAGAAATAGGAATAAAATCGTTATTTTATAATTTCTCTGGGCTCAGGCTCAAAAAAATTATTAAAAATCATGATTAAATAGATCTTGAAATTTTGAGTATAATGGTGGGAATCAGAAATTTGAAATTCCTTCCTGACTTTCAAGAATTACATTATCAAATATTAAAAAAATAGTTGAATAATTAAAATAGGATTATTATATTTTTTACTATTTTTCTTTCAAATAAATTTTTTTATAATGGAATATACTTAATATAAAACTTTCAAATATTTTTTAGGTCAAAAAGTCTCTGGTTGGTTCTCGTAGTCAACTAGGGGTATTTTTGTCATTTTACAAAAATTATCTCAATAAATTCTCAAAAAAAATTTAAAATTATTATTAATTATTCTAAGTACATTGATGACTTAAAAACAATTTTTAAACACTTCTAACTATTTTTGTTAATTAATACGAACATAACCGTAGTGATTAAATTTTTGAGATTCCCATCCTGTTTTCCAAAAATAAATATAGAATAATTTAATATACAAAACTAGGGGTGTTACATAAACACATAAATATCTTCATCTGTGTACCATTATGTTTTCATTGACAATGATTTGAAATAAATACTCTATTCCTTGTCTGAGTCACGACTACACCATAACTAACATAGAAAAATGTGCACACATCCCTCACTTGAACCAACATTTAATGCGCACTATCTATAATGACCCGTGACATTAGCCACAAAGTTGCTACAATGAGGAGATACTATTCTCCCTAAACTTTTTTGCATATTAACACTTCATTTTCTTTTAAAATACATTATTATGGAAACTCTTAATTGATATGATTAAGAAAATACGAGTAAAATTTTTCTCTTTAAGTGAAGTAAATATTGTCAACACCTCAAAAGAAAATCATCACCTAAAAATATCTCATAAGATAAAACCACATTAGTAAGAGTTATCAGAACACATAAAACTGCAGTCATCCAAAAATACAAATCATGGACCAATATAGCTAAGCCCCAACCATACAACCAAAACGGGGGAGGGGTACAAGAATTCATACTCTAAGAACTAGCCGTCTACACTACTCCTAATACTATCTAGTCCCCTAATGGTAGTGAGAGGTAGATGGCGTATCCTCATCATCTTTGTCCCTGTAATGACCTCACCGAAAACCACGTCCACGTCCATGAGTCGCCACGCCAAAATATCCTACGACAATCCCCGAGGTTTCCTTGGAAGAGAAAACGTGTAGCAAAGAGGGTCCGTCGAATCCGCCTCTCAGTCAAGGGTCCATCTAGCGTCACTCCATGGAATGGTAAAGAGGAGCTCAAGGACTAAACGCCTCGTGAAGTTTCGACACATCCCTCTGCTCCCGCGATCAAGGCAATCGCGATCATCACAATCACACACATGAAGCACACAAGCAAGGATAAGCTACCCAAAAGAAGACATATATATACAACAACAATATGTGCAAAGAAAAAATAGACTAAAATAAACGTCATCACAGTAGCATGCTGAATGGTTCATATAGAGCCATCACAATTTCACTTAAAGAAATCAAATAGATAGGCATTACGAAACATCTCTAGTACACAATGTCATGAAATGTAATAATTGTTATCACACAGCATAAACTGCTATAACACAGTATAAACTGCCACAGCATGAGCTGCTATATCACAGTATAAACTACCACAACATAAGCTACTATAACACAGTATAAACTGCCACATCATAAGTTGCTATAACACAATATAAATGCCATAGGATAAGCTGCTATAACACAGTATAAACTACCACAGCATAAGCTGCCAAGACACAGTCTTTCACCAATACACATCATAAACAATTTATCATACACGCAATTTAATCATTAAAATTATCATCATTATTCTCATCATTGATTCACTGCACATACCCTCAAGAATAATACCATTATATACTATCACATTGGGCCCTATCCATCGCTGACCCATTTTCACGTGTTACAACACCAAGCCCTATCTGTCGTTGGCTCTACAGCAACATAATTCTCTTTAGAGCAATCCCTAGTTGAGGATAGGCAAAGGTTTTACACAGAGTAACCTCACAACACAAAGTCCTCATACAAAGCAACTTTGCCAACAAGAAGTTGAAACTCTACTTAGAATGATTTAAACTCGCCTGTAAAAGTTATTCAAGAAAAGTATATGTCCATCAACTTTTAATTAGATTATTTACATAAATCATTATAAGATAATTAATATTTTAAAATATTGAGTATATCTTAAGAATAAAAAGGCAAACAAACCAACTCCATTTAAAAGGTTACATTTTCATGAAACTTGTCCTTATGACTAATAGAGTTATTCTTCACAATGAAATCATTTAAATACTTTTTCAAAAATATATTTAAATTGTGTAAAACAGCCAATAATATATTTTATTGAAATTCATATTTAACATTTAGCTTAAAATACCCACCATTAAATTTCAAGTTCAAAATATAATATTCTATAAAGTTATACA
This sequence comes from Spatholobus suberectus, assembly GCA_004329165.1. Taxonomy (NCBI): domain Eukaryota; kingdom Viridiplantae; phylum Streptophyta; class Magnoliopsida; order Fabales; family Fabaceae; genus Spatholobus; species Spatholobus suberectus. Next base: position 49,083,033 of record CM014729.1, on the reverse strand, counting down.
AAAGTTGTAAAGCTTATTACTAGGACAAATTTCCAGTGGCTGTCAGATTTGAGCCTCTGTTTTGAAAATGATTTTGGGATAGTAACCGATTTTTTCTTAACAGGATATATACATGATTGAAAAGGAAATTTTTTCTATTTTCTAAAACAATAGAGATCCCCTTAAGCAAAAATATACAAATAAAGATACAAAAATAATAAGACAGCAAGGTCAGGGTGACCTGTTGGAGAACCAGCGAGCATATTTGTCACTTTTCATGTCCAAAAGAAACTTTTAAGAGACAACCTTTTATATTATGAAATTAAATTTAAAAACCTTTTCAAAAAGTCCAAGAACACGAAAAACAAAGGCCTACAAGATTTTATATGATTTTTGATAGTTCACAGTTTTCAAAACTTCTTCCAGACAGAAATCAAGTACAACTTTTAGTTTCCAAAAATTATTAAAAATAGTAGAACGAACCAAATATAGGCAAACCATATATTTTTGGAAATATTTTTGTGTCTAATTTCCATTAGTTCAATGATTTTTCTCAAGTACAAAATTGATTTTTCCAAAATCACGTTTTTATACCCACTGTCGGGTCAGCATTTTCAAACAGTGTACACAACTTTCAAAAAGCTTAAAATTTTCATTTCTTAACCTTTTGGCACGATTATTGTGTCCATTTTGAATAAAATCTTGTCTAGTCTACAGCCAAACAACAAGTACACAAAAATATTCACCACAACTCCAGTTATCATAAAAACAGTGCAACATGTCCAAACGGAAAAGCCAAACAGCACCAAGAACACATCACATACTTGCACGAAAATGTGATCTCTCATCAAGTTTAATACTTTTAAAAATATCAACAACATTTTTAACAAAAAAACACATCCAAATATGTCAATCACAGATTCAAACACATAAGAAAAAGGGTTAGCTTTCCTTACAATATGTTAAGATCTCTTCAAGCTTGCAAGGGTTTTGGGAGCAAGTGGATGATTTCCTTCCAACTTTGAGAGGATGAACCATCAACCAACACCCAAAATGGTTGATTTGGGACAGGAACATGAAAAGAAACAAACTCTAGAACCAAGAGGGTAAAGGAAACTAAAACCACTTTAGTCTTGGTAGAAAAGGAGAAGATGGAGGAAGAAGAAGATGAAAAGGATGGAGTTTGCTTACCTAGCACTACCTCTTTGATACCCTAGCTTCTTCCTCACTACCAACACTCAAGAAACTTGAACCAAGCTCTCCCCTTTCTCTCTAAGTCCCACGGCCAAAGTGAAGGAAAAATGGGAGGATTGTTGTGTTTTTGGTTATATATACAAGACACATTCCATAAGGGTATTTTGGTAACTTGCAAAATGAGAAGTGTATTTGAATTTAAATGGAAAACAAAACTCTTTTCCCTTTTCCCTAGGTGGTGGACGGCCAACACAAGAAAAACCACAGGTGCAAATGGTTTTTCAAGTGTTTAAGTACACTTGACCTGACAAAGTGTAGGTTTTTGTGAAAGGATGTCTAGTTAGGTTGCAACTAGCTTAGTTAGCTTAAGACTAATAGTTAAGTTTAGTTTAGTTGGGCTTGGGAAACGTGTAGTCTAGGTTCTAGACAAGAAACACTATAAATTCCCACATTGACAGTGAAAAATGGAATTAAATACCGAGTTTCAAGAAATTAGGTTTTGGGTTCCTAACTCTTAAATCAACTAAAACAATTTAATTGATATGAGAACCTAAATGAGTTTATGACTCTTTAGACTTTCTCTATTTAGGATGGAACTGACTCTATCTAAATCAGGTAGTTGATTCTACTTTATCTGACAGGATTCTAGACAGGCTTTTTAATAGACAAATTGATCAGGAATAGGATTAACCTGAGAGTAAGGAAAACTACCAACTTGACTAGAATTCAATCATAATTAAACTTAATTAATTATAATTAAATTTCATAATCCTACACTGTCTATCAAAACTTTGCAAATATTTTCTCCGCTTATCTTATAGCAGTGCAGATCCAATTCCTGCAAAATCTTCTGCAGAAACTTACACAGACACTAAACAAAATTCTTAATTGATTCTTTGCAAGGGAAATTAAACTAAATTTTCTCTTTTAAATTATTCAAACACTTATTCATAGATTAAGAAGAAATAGGTATTACACTATCTCTCTCTCTCTTCAAAAATTTAAATACTGCCAAAACACAAAAATCGCTTGGTTACTTCCTATACACTCAAGCGTTTTGCGCATGTATCTGAACCTTAACATTCTTACTCTCACTTAGATATTGTTCTCTCTCTCTCTCAACTTCCCAAAACCTCTCAAACCCTAACTTTCTTCCCATCAACAATGGTGATCGAAAAGGCAGACAACACTATGAGGGCAATTGCTAGACTGGAAAGCCAAAATGAAGCAATCGTTCTCATTGAAAAGTAGATTTGACATTGATGCTTTCGACGAAATGGTAGTAAAAGTGAAGGTGTGACACCCATTCACATTGAACACAACCCATACTTATTTAAAAATATAAGTAAAATTTTTCTCTGCTTTTAATAATAGAAAATTTGTAAATTTAATGGAATTTGAAAACGATAGTAAAAAAAGTAAAATATGTATGTATTCATTGTAGAACTGTACATCATAATTTCATAATCAAAAAAATTATTGAAATAGAGGGAGATTAAAATATACATCAAAATAGTTACTAATTATTCCCAGTACATCAAAAGATTCTAGTCAAAGCAGTGTCCGTCTACCCTATCCCATAAAATAACAAACTATCAGACTAGCCCTATAGGTCCTCATCAACGGCCGGGTCTTCATTAACCGCGATCAATCATGCATAAAATGAAAAATAATGGAGTGAGGTGATTTATTATAATATCAGTTTTACATGTACGGTAGGAATTCTACCACACAATACAGATAAAACACAGTTGATAATAAAAAGGGAACCTAAAGTTTATTCTATGTTATACTATCCTTGACTCAGTATGGATCCATACTTTCCATTAGTGGCTAATAGTTCTTAACAGAACCTGGGAAGTGACTGGGAGTACATTACCTCTCTCAACATCATCTCATGGCACAGTCCTCATCATCATTGAGGAACAAAATAACAATTTAGGATATCTATTTATAGAGGTATACTCTCACCAATTTTGGTGATGTTGAGCAGTTGTTAGAGTTATCAAGTTGGTTAAGTGATTGTCCCGGCTCAAGAGTGCTACCTTGGCTGTTAGGACGCTCACCACTTGATACCATACTTTCTAGACCTAACCATGGGTCCCTGCCTTTCATCCCGCAATATACCAAACTGTAGCTTCGCTAATAGGGTGCCATGCCACTGCATGTCACTTGCTTTACATTACTCACTAATTTATCACTTCCTAACTTCTCAAACAAAGGTTTCTCTAGTCTCAATAAATTCGAGTACCAGTACAATCAACATTTCTGCCTTGTAGAAATTGCACAATACCAAAATTTTAACAAAATAACGACATTAGTAATTATAGTTTAATTACCAAAATTTTGGCAGAATAACAACTAAATTAATACATTTTAATTTTCTAAATTTGAGCAGAGTAACAGCTTAGCAAGTATAATTTAATAATTTAAATTTGAGTATAATAACAACTTAGCAAGTATAATTTAATAATTTAAATTTGAGCAGAGTAACAACTTAGCAAGTATAATTTAATAATTTACATTTGAGCAGAGTAACAAATTAGAAATTATAATTTAATAATCTAAATTTAAGCAGAGTAACAGCTTAGCAAAAATTAAAGTTTAACATCAAATAATATAATAATAATAATAATGATAAACTTAAGCCTAAATGGGTTTAGGGGAAAACCCTTCCTACCAACATGCAAAGTGACAATAATTTAGAACCAACCCCACTCCCCCCATTACCTCTAAGGTGGTTGATGAAGATGATGGATTTGTTGGTGCAAAGCTTCTACTAGTTGAAAACTAGTGAAATTTTAACATAAAAACTAAATAAGAAAAAATTATAGAGAGAAAATTTTAGAGAGAGAGACTCTCTAGCTTATGGGGGAGAAGAATGGTGAAAATCTTGTCCATGAATGGAGGTATTTATAGAGGAAGAGGAGGCTTAGGTGTCCCACCATTTACATCATCCATTATGTCATTATTTGGTTTTTTATTTAATTTAAATTCAATTTAGGTGGACACATATGTAAAACTAGGGACATATATCAATTTTAGGTGGAAAACCTGTTGGGTGAGCTGTCCTAAAGCTCCCCAGTATAAATTTTAACTGTAATTGATTAGCCGGGTACCGATAAAATCGTTTAAACTTGAAAAATTAGCTTTTAATATCAAAATAATGCAATTAAATGAAAAAATGGACAAATACATTATTTTTCATCAAAAATAAATTTCTAATAATTAATTTTAATTTCTAGTAATTTATTTCAATTTTATATATTTATTTTGTATTTTTAAGCTAAAAAATGCATAATAAATCCATTTTAATTCAATAAATACCAAAATTTTTGTGAAAAATTATAAAATTAAATATTTAACCTATAAATAAACTGAAATTACCATTTTCACCATTTTTGAATGTCAAACCAATATTGGCTGGCTTATTAGACACCTAGGGGCATTTTGATCATTTTACACAGGAATTCTAGAAAATTCCCAAAAAATTTCCAAAATTATATTTTAATATATATGACATGATTCCAAGCTCAAATTGATATTCTAATGTCAATTGAATCTTTTTCTTATGTCAGCCCTTAATATTGAGTAATAGGGACAAAATTGTCATTTTCTAATTTCTCCAAGCTTTGATTCGGAAAAATTATTAAAAATCATGATTAAATAGCTCTTGAATTTCTAAGCATAATGGTGGGGATCAAAATTTTGAAATTTTCTCCCGATTTTTCAGAATTAAATAGTCAAATATTAGAAAAATAGTTGAAAAACTAAAAATAAGAATGTTACATTTTTCACCATTTTTCTTTCAAATAAAGTTTTTATAATTAAAATACACCTAGTATAAAGTTTTTAAAATACTTTGAAGTCAAAAAGTCTGGTCTGCTCCTGCAGTCAATCAGGGGTATTTTGGTCATTTCACAAAAATTGTCTTAATAAATTTTTGAAAAATTTCTAAAATTATTATTAATTATTCTAAGCATATAAATGACTTCAAAATAAATTTTAGACACTTCTAAATATTTTTATCTATTTTCTCGATTATTCAGTCCTTCTAGGGGAAAAATAGTCATTTTACCCTTTTCCAGACTCCATTTTTCAAAAATTATTAAAAATCTAAACTAAGTAATACTAACTAATACAAGCATAACCATAGGGATCAAATTTTTGAGATTCCCATCTAGTTTTTCAAAATAAATGCAGAATAATTAAAAAATAATAATTTGATATGCAAAAATAAGGGTGTTACAAAAGGATAACCTCATTCAGTGTGGAATACTAAACTACTTCCATCTGCATGAGATCATTTACCCAAAACTTATCAGACACTTCTGGAGGACTGCAGAGTTCGTGAACAATAGTGTTGTCGGCACTATTCTGCGAGTAAAGGTCGCTATAGACCTTGGGAGCATCGCGAAAGCTATTGGATGTGAACACATTGGCTCTTGTATTAAAAACGGGTGGGAAAACAACTATGGCAGCCACAAGACCGTGGATGCTGCTCTGATGGGACTAAAGGCTGAAGGTAGTGCATAGTATAACAAATTGACGAAGGAAGGTAAAGTCTTTCAGCAGTTTCTAAACAAAGGCATCCTTCACAAGGCTGGGTCCAAGGATAGTGTAACCTTCCTGCATCGCTTTGCCCTCTTCCATATGGTGACTGGACAATAGTTCAATCTTCCCCATCTTATTCTGAGCAACAAATTTAGAACTATGAAAGGAAGAGATGAGTTTGATCAAATCATGTACTCGGCCTTGTTGAATAGTATCTTTTGGCTACAACATGTATATCATGAGTTCTTTAGTTTGTTCGATGGTGAGCAAGCTGAAATTAGAAGACTAGATGGTGGTCTGAGGTTCACCCAATTGTCGTTCGAACAAAACAATATCAACCAAATGAAGGTCGGTTCATTCTAAAACCCATTGAAAATGCCTCCAACTCTTAGGATGTAAGAAGAACTACCGCAACCTACAAAAGAACCAGCTGCACCACAAGAGGAATAGGTGGACAATGAAGCTTTATTTGTCCATCTTGCTTTTGTATCAAGACTAGCTACCTCCAAGCAACAACCGTCCAAGGGGAGATCGTCCAAACAACCTTCAGCGTCCAGAATGGCGAGATCTAGGACACAGCAAGCACCAGTGTCTAAGGTTGCTCCTGCTCTTGCTGCTCTTCCATTTATCCCACCTACCAAAAGAAAACTTAGGTTGCAACAAGACTCTGATGATGAGGATGGCAAGTCTATTGTAGTCCTGTTAAAGAAACAAAAAACTACCATAGTCTCAGTTTTTGCTCCTCAGGATGAGGTACTTCTAGTCCGTGTTGCTACTCTATGTAAACGGACATCCTAAATCAAGACAATGTCTGATAAGAGCAAAAGAAGTAAGTTATCTGCTCCAGACCTTGATATTGAAATTGTCTTTGAACAAGAGTTTGTTGATTTTATCATTGTTGAACCTGCCGACCCCTGATCTGACCAAACAGAAATCCAAACACAAACCCAAATTGTTCCTCACCTTGTATCCAAAATAATTATCCACGGTACACCAGTTTTGGACTCTAACAGAAACCAACTAATGGATAGTTCAGGCAACCCCATTACCCACAAACCTTTACCATCAGATTACTCGGTATATACCCACCTACACCACACCTGAACCATACATGCTATTGCTTGGTGATGAAGGTTTTGTGTGCATCATTCCAATCCCTGGCCTAATAAAATTGTATCTATCTGTTAAGCCACCCAAGCAGGAGAAGTTTTCTCTCCAAAAATGGTGTGAGCCTAGGCTTACGCAGGTTTCTATTGCAGGTCCAAAGACCGGTATCAATCTAGATGTATCATCCACATTTGATGGATGCATCGAAAACTGGGCTCAAGGGAAGAAGAAATGGAGACTACTTTTTGAGAAGAGAAACAAGCAAAATTTTGTGAACGATAATGCCATCATTTTGCGTCTAGAGCCCTATGAGCTAGAATACGGGTTTGACTATTCTCCCATTCCACTTGATTGTTTCGGAGACACTTACACACATCAACTGTCCAAAGAATTTCTAGCATTGCCTCTAGGAACCATAGAAAGCCTACCTTTGAAACGCTTCATCCGCGGAAGGTACTCTAAGATTTTTCGGTGCATGGTGAATCAATGCATACCTTCTTACAGTACTTCAACATCGAGTACCTCCATTGGAGGATCTTGAGACTGCTCGGAAGAAAAAGCAATAAGGTATAGTAGAACGAACTGTTCATTTAAGGCTAGCAAATTTGATGTTCAGGCCACTAGACCCCACCGAGGTTGGATTCTTTCCAACACCGTATGAACAAATGTTCTATGCATCCATCAAGAGCTTTGCGGTCCTGAAGTGTTAACTATTTATTTCACCATCGCAGCATGTTTTCCACAAAATAGTTGTTTGCATTCAACCAAACATGATCTGCCCAAGGTTGCCTACCTTAGACATCAACAAGAAAAAGGTGAAGTTGTTGACGAAGCCTCCCTCTCTACCACTACCATCTAGAGTTGAATTTCAACAGAACGACCAAATTACTTTGGAATGGTATATGTCTCGAAGAATGGTACAAGACATGGACACAGATGATGTTGAACACTTTTGGAATCAACACATGTGGATATGCGAACAACAAGCGTCTAGTAGTGGACTGTTTGTGGACGACAAGGCCAACACTCCAACTTTGCAGAACAGTAAATGTACGTAGCGCCTTGCTCGTGTCTTTCATTTTTCTGACACTTCTACTACCTTCATCCATCCAGTAGATGTGTGTCCACTCCTTGGCCCTGACACTTCAATTCTCTATGCCATTTTGGCTACTGTTGTAACAACCCTCTGCCGCTACAGTACTCCATACTACCCCATACATTACATTGATATTTAAAATAAATAATCAACATGCTATTATAACATCATACATAGTATAATATGTATATATATAAACAAGGTATGAAATAATATAATATATAAGTCAAGTTATATAAAACCAAGGGAGAGATACAAAAACTAAAACTCCCTATAACTAGTCAACTATACAACAAATACATCAAACCCCAAAATGTGAAGAGCTTCCAAAAAAGCTCCACCTATAAAAGGCCTTCTACCCTCTCCACTGAGGCTTTCATGCATCAACTGTGGGAAGTCGGATTTCTTGAAGCTTCACCTTCTACTCCCACGCTAAATGACGTGATCATCATAGTCACAGCAACACCCACAACCACAACTAGCAACAACAGCAAGGCATAACAAAACAAAACAAAACAGCAAGGCAAGGGTAAGCTTACAAAACAAAAACATTGCATGTAATATGCAATCCATATCATCAAATCATCAACATACTAATTTGGAATCCAATTTATAAAAGAATGAGTTTACATACATTACAGCACAACACATCATACTTTCAACCCTAAAATGTTAATGCATGAGTGACATGACTCTCGAGAAATTTACTACATTTCGGGTGATCAGCCAAGTCCTCTGTAAAGAAGGTCTTCGCTAAGCGAGCATGTGTGTCGCTAAGCGAATGCAGTGTTCTGTTATTGATTAATGATGAAAGTGTAGTTGTGTAAGACATGGTTGAGAAGGACTCCTAGTGTGAGTCTAAGATTGAGAATGTGAGAGGAGTGGCAGGTTGCTTGGATAGGATCTCCACTGGTCATAAATGTTGTTTGGGTTTTACCCATTAGACGTGGGCTGCTTGGACAGAGCCCTATGTGGCGGGTTGCTTGGATAGGACCTCCACAATTGTGTATGAGTTGTGATGTGAGACTTCTCACGAGGTATGTGCTATTTGGATAGGGGCTTACTTGTTGACTATGCTTGAGGCTGGATATGGGCCCGCATGGTGTTGGTAGTGGTTGTGGACCACGTGTGGTGCTAGTCTGGCCCGCATGGTGTTGTGATGTTGTTGTTGTGTTGTTACACATATATATGTTGTTTGGTTGTGGTTGAGTGGATGTGATGTTGTGATACATGTATTTCATGCATATGTTGTTGGCTGAGGCTGTGATGGGCCTCATGTTGTTGTGCGGGCAGGCATGTAAGTTGGATGATTGACAGGAGTTAGGGCTCAGACGGGCCTCCAACCTAGTGCCTAAATAAGATGTGGGGTCTTAAAGATGGGCCTATGGGGATGAGCGGATGGGTAATTCTGTAGGGGGCCAAGGCAGTGCAAGCCTTATGTCGCGGTAAGCCACCACCCACATTCACTTATCCTAACAAACTACTAAGCTTATCTGTAGATCAGATTTTTGGCAATCCCTAAATGGTGCTTAGATAGGCCATGGTAGGGGGTGAGATCTGTCTAATTGCCTAAGGTGTTGTGAATCTCTCGAGAGTCGTGTCATCATGTATTGACATAGTTGTGGTGGGTTGGTTGTGTTGTGGGGTTCTGGACTGAGAACTCGTTATCTTGAGAATGAATGATGTAAACATATGTATGTATGAGTATGAATGTTGAGATATTAATGATGGTTTCAGAATTCTTATGTGATATTGTTGTTTTAGTAAGCTTACCCTTGCCGTGTTTTGTTGTTGTTGGATATCTTGTGGCTGTTGTTGTGCTGGTATGACTGTGATCATCATGTCTTATGGCATGGGAGCAGATGGTGATGCTTCCGTGGATTTGGTGTCTCAAAGCTGAGGATGGAGCCGAGAGCTGGTGATGTTTGGCTTGTGGAGACAAGCCTTGGCTGTTTTTGTTGTATATTCAATTGCTTTTATTCTTTTTGATGGGATTGTATAGTGTGACTAGCTATAGGGAGTGAGTTTTTGTATCCCTCTCCCTTGGTGATGTATATTTTGGTTATTGTTTTGTTATGGCATAGTGTCATCCCTATATATATATATATATATATATATATGTATATTTATGGTGAAAGTTGCAATGATAGAAATCATGTATGACAGTAGGAGAGATAGATGAATTTCTCAGCGATGGTTTGCTATGATTTATACATGTCTGATATGATTTTATTCATCTGATTAAGAGGATAAGATGTGTAACGACCCAACTGTCGCTACTAAACAACCCTACTAAACATACACCCTATCCACACATTAGGTGAATAAAAGTAATCATATCTGTATATAAGTCATACACATCAAATGAGAGATCCATCTATCTCTCTTGTCATCATCATGCATACACAACTATGGGATAACACTAGCCCATATCAAAATATCCAAATATACAACATCGAGGATGTGGGATACAAAACTCACTCCCTATAGCTGGTTAATCTATACAATCCCATCAAAAGAATATAATGGAACTGAACGATAACTAAAGCAACAAACTTGGCTTTCCCAAGCCAAACATCTCCAACTCTTGGCTCCATCCTCAGCTCTGAGTTGTCGAATCCACAGAAGCCTCGCCATCTGCTCCCACGCCATAAGATGTGATCATCATTGGCACAACAGCAACAATAGGACAACCAACAACAACAAAACAAGGCAAGGGTAAGCTTACTACAACAATAACATTGCATATGATTGTGAAAATCATCAACAATTCACAATATTCCATCACAACTATATGGCACACCATCATATATCCCAAGTTCTCAACATCTACATACAGGTGTACATATATAGAGCATTCATTTACATGGCAAAGAGTTCTCAATCCAGAACTCCATATCACCACCAATCCGTCACAACTATGTCAATGCATGATGACACGACTCTCGAGAGATTTATAACATATCGGGCGATCAGCCAGGTCTCACCCCCTATTGTGGCCTATCTAAGCACCATTCAGGGATTGCCAAACTCTGATCTGCAAATAAGCTTAGTGGTTTGTCAGGATAAGTGTATGTGGGTGGTGGCTTATCACGACATAAGGCCTGCATCACCTTGGCCTCCTGCAGAGTCATCCATCCACTCATCCCCGAAGGCCCATCATCAGCTGCCCCACGTCTCATCCAGCACTAGGTTGGAGGCCTATCTGAGTTCCAACTCTAGTCACCATCCAACTTACATGCCTACCCACACCACGGCATGAGGTCCATTGTCAGCTACCTCAGTCGCCAACTATGCATGAATGCATGTACTACACACCATTAATTACTCAACCACAACCAATAAACATACGACATGTATATATGTACATCAATACAACTAGTGGCAAAGACGTCCATCGTCAACTACCTCACATGACCACTCAACATCCATCAACACAATATCGGCCCCAAATTGGCCTCAATCATAATCAATAGGTAAGGCCCTATCTAAGCAACCCACCTCATGAGGAACAATATCACACATAACAAGCGGAGGTCCTATCTAAGCAACCTTCCACTTCAAAGACTTATCCAACAACCAATTTATAATTTAAAACCAAGACCCTCTTTGAAAACCATTTGGAAGATAGATAAATCTGGAGATTTACAAAAACCTTTGAAACAATTCGCCTCTTTAAATTAAAGAAATCATATCCCAACTTGACAATTCTCCATTTTTCTCAAATAGAGCTTTTGAAAATGTATAATATTCTTTTTATATGTGTATATATAAAATACTTCGCGTTTTGGAATGAAAACTGTGAAATCTTAAATGATACATTCAGTTCTCAAATAACATATTATGTACTATAGTAACAGATTATATTTGTTTAGTAAAAATGCATCAAATTTCATTTTTCAGCAGGGATAATCGATTATAGGTCTCTATAATCGATTATTGCATAACCAAAATCGACAAAAAGTTTTTTGAAACCCAGATAATCGATTATCAAATGCCCATAATCGATTATTGCTGAACTAATTTCACGAAAATTGATCCTGAAGCTCCAGATAATCGATTATCTGCGATAGGATTGATGAAAAACACGATTTTTTGCAGCAAAAACTCGTACTTCCATCATCTAAACTCAAATTTTTGAATTGATGAGTTTCCAATATCATCAATCCACCTCAACCAAGCTGATCTGCAATAGATTTCACCACAAATTCAACATTTCATCACACAAATCATGGTTTCCCATCAAAAATTCAGATTTCTCCCCAAAACCCTTTTTCATTCAACATCTTACCACAACCAACATAAAATCCGAATTTGGACCAACCCAAAGTGATATTTACATACAAACATGTTTATACATCACAAATCTAGCAAGAGTAAGCTTCCCTTACCTCTTGGAGCTTCCGAATCCGAGCTTGGGGAAGGGAAAACGTGAGAGACACAGAACCTTGAGCCAAACTTCGTAAAGCAAATGAATAACAGCTTATAGGAAGGAAAAGGAAGATTCAAGAGGAACTTGGCAAGATGCTTAACACATTCATGGAAAAGGAAGAAGAGGGCGTTGGAAGCTTGAAGATAATAAATTGGAGCCATATTTTAGATTAGGATTTCCTTACATTTTTTTAGCCCTTTTATATTGGGCCTTTGTTGGGCTTTAGTGGAGTTGTTAGCTCCTAAATTTTTAGTTGACTATGTTTGGACCTACTATGTTTTGTTTTGGGCTTGTTGGCATTTGGGCCTTATTTTTAGTGTTAGTGTAAATAGGTCCTTATGGGCACTTTGTAGACACTTTTGAGAAATTAAGAAATTGATAGCATTCTTCAAATTCTGTTTTGTGGATGTAATTTGAGAAAATTTGAGGTGTTGAAAATTAAGATCCACCTTGGGGTTCATCAATTGGTATCAAAGCCAAATTCAACACCAATTACACATTCAATTGTGCCAAATTTCGTGTTATGGTTTGATGGGACATTTTGGGGTTGCTAAGACTTTGGACATTTTGCATGAACATTTCTTTTGGCCACATATGAAGCATGATGTGCATAAAATTTGTGATAGGTGCTTAGTGTGTAAAAAGGATAAATCTAGTGTCATGCATCATGGATTATATACTCCATTACCTATTCATAACTCCCCTTGGATTGACTTATCTATAGACTTTGTGCTTGGTCTCCCAAGATCCAAGAAGGGGAAGGATTCCATTTTTGTTGTGGTTGATAGGTTCTCAAAGATGGTTTATTTCATACCATGTCACAAAGTGGATGATGCTTGTGCGGTGGTAGAGTTGTTCTTTAAAGAAGTTGTACGCCTGCATAGATTGCCTAGGAGCATTGTGTCAAATAGGGATTCCAAGTTCTTAAGCCACTTTTGGAAGACTTTGTGGGGAAAGCTTGGTACTAAGCTTCTCTTTTCTACTATATGTCATCCTCAAACGGATAGGGCAAACAGAGGTGGTTAATAGAACTTTATCTCAACTCTTTAGGTGTTTTGTTAAGAAAAATTTGAGAACTTGGGAAGATTGTTTACCACATGTTGAGTTTGCTTACAATAGGGTTGTTAATTCTACTACTTCTTATTCTCCTTTTGAGGTTGTTTATGGTTTTAACCCCTTATCTCCTCTTGATTTGTTGCCATTGCCTAACATTTCTTCTATGATGAATAGAGATGGGCTTTCTAAAGCCACTTTTGTTAGGAACTTACATGAGAAGGTGAAGGCTCAAATTAAGAAGAAGATGGAACAATATGCAAAACAAGCAAACAAATGGAGGAAGAAGATGGTGTCTGAACCCGATGATTGGGTTTGGGTACACTTGAGGAAGGAAAGGTTTCCTTCTAAGAGGAAATCCAAACTTCAAGAAAGGGGAGATGGTCCTTTCCAAGTGTTGGAGCACATTAATGACAGTGCTTACAAAATTGACTTGCCTCTTGATTTTGGTGGGAGTATTACTTTCAATGTTAGTGACTTGTCTTTTTGTGATGTAGGCACCCATGCTCCAAATTTGAGGACAAATTCTCTTCAAGAAGGAGGGGATGATAGAGGACTATCCACGACTTCAAGGAACAACAGATAGACATGGAAGGTCCTATGACTAAAGGAAGGAGAAGGAAGATTCAAGAGGAACTTGGCAAGATGCTTAACACATTCATGGAAAAGGAAGAAAAGGGCCTTGGAAGCTTGAAGATAATAAATTGGAGCCATATTTTAGATTAGGATTTCCTTACATTTTTTTAGCCCTTTTATATTGGTCCCTCGTTGGGCTTTAATGGAGTTGTTAGCTCTTAAATTTTTAGTTGACTATGTTTGGACCTATTATATTTTGTTTTGGGCTTGTTGGCATTTGGGCCTTATTTTTAGTGTTTGTGTAAATAGGTCCTTATGGGCACTTTGTAGACACTTTTGAGAAATTGAGAAATTGATAGCATTTTTGCTAAGAGAGTGTTCTCTCTATGTTCTTGGATTGAACTATTAGATTCTTATCAAAAAACAATTTCTTTGTGACGAATCCTCATTGACTCATCAATCATGAATTGATTGTGGCGTCTTCTCCATTATTTTCTTTTCCATTTTCTCTTTTTCTTCAAATTCTGTTTTATGGATTCAATTTAAGAAAATTTGAGGTGTTGAAAATTAAGATCCACCTTGGGGTTCATTAGGTTTTAAAAAAATTAGGTTTTTTTTTGGGCATGCCCACCACATGGTGGCTTTGTGGACTAATTTACAAATTGTTAGTGCATCCTCCACTCCCTGGTGTTGTTTCGCACTCCCTTGTGGCCAATGAATTAGTCTTGTGGCTCTTGAAATTAGTACTAAAACCATAGACAAAATTTTATTCCTTACAAAAACTTAAAACTTAGAGTAAAATTAAAAATAAACTAAAGAAGAAAACTAGAAATATTTTTTTATATGTTTAAAGTTCTAGAATTTCAAGAAGAAAACGCTTGTGTTGCCTCCCAAGAAGCGCTTGTTAACATCACGAGCCTGATGCCTAATAAAATTAATCTCCCACAACAAGTTAAGGTAAGGAGATTGTGACCCCTTTTCCAATTGGTTTCCCTTCTTTACTCAAAACCTTAAGGTCTCTCAATCTACGCTTATGAGGAGGGATGTAAGGTTCCCTCCTTGGCGTGCGTACTGTGACACCCATTCACATTGTATATAACCCATACTTATTTACTTAATAAATTAGTCGTTGATTTTAAATTAATAATAATGCGAGTAAAATTTTTCCAATTTTGATAATAGAGAAATGGTAAATTTAACAAAGTTAGGAAATAGGAGTAAAAGATAAAAATATAAAGTCTATTTATATATATATACTATAGTACTGTACATAATGATTTCGTATTACATATCAGTCCTTTTAAAATATAAAAGAAATGTACATCAAAAGATAAACACTGTTTAACCTCGGTATATACATCAAAAAGATCCTACTTAGAGCAATGTCAGTCTACCCTATCCCATATATAAAAGAACAGGTCATCAAACTAGGCCTATGAATCCTCAGGTGGTGGCGTAGTAGGAGGAGCATAGACAAAGCTTGGCGGCGGAGTCATCGATAAGGAAATAGGGATCTCGTAGGTCATTGGCAGTATTGAAAACCCAGGAATAAGAGATAAGAAGGTAATAGATATAAAACCTTGATAAGTAAGTATATCTGTATCTTTGTACTACTCCCAAGTTCCTTCATCCAGATACTCTATGTGTAAGTTAAACAGTATTGGCATGGCCATCTTCATTAATCATGATTAAATATGTGTAAAAGAAAAATAATGGAGTGAGGTGTTTTATTCTAAAATTACTTCTACATATATGGTAAGGAATTTTATCATAAAATAGAGATAAAACACAGTTGACAATAAAAAGGGAACCTAAAGTTTATTCTATGTTATACTATCCTTGACTTGGTATGGATCCATATTTTCTATTAGTGGGTACTAGTTCTTAATAGAACTTGGGAAGTGATTGGGAGTACATATACTTCTCTCAAGATCATCACATGGTACAGTCCTCATCATCAATGAGGAACAAATATAAGTCAAGACGTCCATTTATAGAGGTATACTCTCAAATCAATTCTGGAATGTTAAGCAGTTGTTGGGGTTATCGAGCTTGGTCAAGTGAATATCCCGGCTCAAGGGCCCTATCCTGAGCATTGAGACCTTCACCATTCGATGCCTACCCCTAAGACCTCCGTAAGTGGGTTCCTGCCTTTCATTCCTCCGCATACCAAATTGTAGTTTTCCTAGCAGGGTGCCATGCCACCGCATGTCACTCATTTTACATTACTCACTAATTTTTCATTTTCTAACTTCTCAAACAAAGGTTTCACTGGTGTCATTTAATCTGAGAACCAGTACAATCAATATTTCTGCCTCATATTGCAGAAATTACACAATACCAAAATTTTGACAGAATAACAATTTAGTAATCATATAAAATTTTGGCAGAATAATAAATTAGTAATCACTGAAATTTTAGCAGAATAATGACGTAGTAATTATAATTTAATTATTACAATTTTGACAAAATAATAAATAAATAAATACATTTTAATTTTCTCAATTTGAGTAGAGTAACAATTTAACAAGTATAATTTAATAATTTAAATTTGAACAGAGTAACAACTTAGCAAGTATTTGAGTAAAGTAATAACTTAGCAAAAATTAAAGTTTAACATCAAACAATATAACAATAATAATAATAATAATAAAACTTAAGCCTAAACGGGTTTAGGGGAAAACCCTTCCTACCAACATGCAAAGTGACAATAATTTAGAACCAACCACACTCCCCCCATTACCTCTAAGGTGGTTGATGAGGAGGATGGAATTATTGGTGCAAAGCTCCTAAAAAGAGAAGTTTACTAGTTGATGGAAAACTAGTAAAATTTAAGCATAATACTAAAGAAAAAAAAATAGAGAGGGAGAGAGAAGCTCTATATATTTCGGCTGATTTATGGAGGAATGGATGGTGAGAAATCTAAATTTTGGGTGACTATTTACGTAACGACCTAACTGTTGCTACTCAACTACAACATACTATCCTCTTCATTTCTCATATAAGCATGAATGAAAACAAAACACACACACACACACACATAGATATAGATATAGATATAAATGAAATGCAGTCATCCCAGGAGATCTATCCATCTCTCCTACTGCTATACATTCATATCTTTACAACTTGTACAAATAAAAGAATGGGGAATAACACCAAACCATATCAAAAGAATTAATATACAAATCCATCAACAGGGGTAGAGGGATACAAAACGCGCTCCCTATGGCTGGTCACACTATACAACCCCATAAAAAGAATGAAACTAAATAAACCACAAAAGAATAAAAGCTTGGCTCCTTAAGCCATGCATCTCCAGCTCGCAGCTCCATCCTTAGCTTTGAGAAGCCAGGTTTATTGAAGCATCACCATATGCTCCCATGCCAAATGACATGATCATCACAGTCACACCAACATACAACAGCAACAGAGAAACCACAACAGAAACATAATGCAAAGGTAAGCTTACTAAAACAATGATTTAGTATATGATTTCTAAAAACCAACAACAATTATGAACTGTGCACCTCATATCACAACAATTTCACCACAACTATGCCAATGCATGATGACACGACTCTCAAGAGATTTACAACATCTCGGACGATCAGTCAGGTCTTACCCCCTATCATAGCCTATCCAAGCACCATTCAGGGATTGCCAAACCTAAGGACAAGTTTAGTGGTTTGTCAAGATAAGTGTATGTGGGTGGTGGCTTATCACGACACAAGGCCTGCACCACCTTGGCCTCCTGTGGAATTGCCCATCCACTCATCCCTAAAGGCCCATTATCAGTTGCCCCACGTCTCATCTAGCACTAGGTTGGAGGCCCATCTAAACTACAGCTTTGGTCAACCATCCAACGTATGTGCTTGCTCGCACCACGACATGAGGTCCATCATCAGCTACCTCAGCCACCAACTTATGCATGTATCACAACACCACACTCACTCAACAACAATAAGTCAACATACATACACGTGTAGCAACACAACACCACATGGGCTCGACCAGCACCACACGAGGTCCAACAACAATTACCAACACCAAGCAGGCCCAATCCAGCCTCAAGCATAATCAACAGGTAAGGCCCTGTCTAAGTAGCCCATACCTCGTGAGAAACCTTACACAACAATTCTATCCACAACCAATGGAGGTCTATCTAAGCAACCTGCCACCCCAAAGCCTTATCCAAGCAGCCCATATCCCTTGGTTAAAACCCAAGCAACAACACCCATGACAAGTGGAGGTCCTATCCAAGCAACCTACCATTCTTCCCACATTCTCAACCATAGACTCACACTAGAAGTCCTTCCCAACCATGTTTCACACAACTACACTTTCCAAACTGATCAACTACAGAACACTACGTTCGCTCAGCAACCCTCATGCTCGCTCAGCGAAGACCTTTTTTACAGAGGACCAACTTTCCCCTGCGAAGGTTCTCGCTCAGCGAATATACTGTTTCCAGAGTCACTCGCTCAGCGACAACTGGGGTCGCTCAGTGAGTTTGTTATAGGGACTTTCTCCAAATCTCTATCAACCACATTTTGCTCAGCGAGTCGTCTACTCACCTAGCGAATAGCCACTCTTAAGAGCAGCCAAGATCTATCCACACTCTTCACTCAACGAACGCAATGTTCGCTCAACGAATCACTCACAATAAAGAGCAACAACTCTCTAGGGCCACAATTCGCTCAGTGAGTTCGATACTCGCTCAGCGAGCACTTTTTTGAAAAATTTCCTAGATTTCTATGAATCAGCAAACAATATTTCGCTCAGCGAATTCCTCTTGCATTACAACCATTCCTACCACTTAGAACACTCGCTCAGCAACGCGATGAGTCGCTCAGCGAATCCCCAACCCAATAGTCTCACTTCAGTCTCAGGAGCATTCTCGCTCAATGAGGCCCTTAGTTGCTCAATATTATCAAACTGCAGCAACATAACTCTCTTCGGAACACCCTAAAAATCCAAATTTTTTACTCATTCATACCCCAAATCAATCCCACAGAAGTCGAATACAACCACACAACTGCCCACAACAACATACTTAACACATTCAACAATTCATATAACATTTAAACACGAATCAAACAAAATTCGAAGGGAAACCCATTTCCACACACATCTCAACATAACTCATTCAAAGACAGTTTTTAGTACAAACCACGGCCACATTTGCATACAACTATGTTCATACAACAACTATTTAACATTTGTAAGCTTCCATTAGCTCTAGGAGTTCCGAATCCGAAATGTGGGGAAGGAGAAGAATGTGGAGAACAAACTCTTGAGCCAATACCTTCGAGAAATCTACCCTTCTCAACACACGGACAAAGGATTAAGGCTTGAAATCTTGCTGCACTTTTGGTGGGCTTGAGAGAGATTTGAAAGAATGAGAGAGTTTGAGAGAAAGTGAGGGAAGATAAATGAGGGAGAAAGGGGTTTTATGACTTAAAAACCTTCCCTTGGCTTCACAAGGCTTCGGGCCCACTAAAGCCCATGGTCCGTCTATTCACTCCCCATGCCTCACATGTAACACCGTGTTTTTCTAATGTTTGATTTAGTGGTTTAATAACTGAAAGTGGAAATATAATATATGATCTGGCAATTAAAACGAATAAATAAATTGTTGTTGTATGAGTGTTGCTTTGTGTTGGTTGTTTTGGAATTCCTATCTAAATTTTGGGAAATTGAGGAAATATTGTTCTTGAGCCAAAGTGAGAATGTTGGTTAAGCTTATATGGGTTAATGAGAGAAATACAGTTGAGTTGGGCCAGTTGTGAACAATGGAAAATGGTTAGATGAACCATGGGCTTTAGTGGGCCCGAAGCCTTTGTGTGGCCCAGGGAGGGTTTTAAGACACAAGAGCCCTTTTTCCCTCTCATTTTCTCATTTCTCTCATCATTCTCTCTCATTCTCTCATTCTCTCCCAAACCCACTTGGAGTGTGGTAAGATTTTAGGCTTTGATTTTCATTCCATTGTGTTGAGAAAAGTAGATTTCTCAAAGATTTGGCTCAAGAGTTTGTTTTCTCTCATTTTCTTCTTTTCCGAAATTTGGATTTGGAAGCTACAAGAAGTAAGGGAAGCTTACTTGTGTTGAATATAAGTTGTATGGACATGATAGTGTATGTATGTTGCTATGGTTTGTGTTAGGATGCATGATTTGGATGAGTTTATAGCAATATGTTGAAAAATGGGTTTTCTTGATTCTGTGGTTGATTCTATTGGAATGTTGTATGGATCGTTGTATATGTTTAGTATGTCATTGTATGTCGTTGTATGGCCTTATTCGGTCCCTGGGAAGTTGATTTGGGGTGTGAGTGGGTGAAAAGCTTGGATTTTTGGGGTTTCTCGAAGAGAGTTCTGTTACTGTCTTTTGTTAGTCGCTGAGCGACTGTTGCTCTCGCTAAGCGAGAATGCCCAAGGAGTGGTATGAGGCCCTCGGGTTGGGGAATCGCTAAGCGACTGTTTGTGTCGCTAAGCAAGTGTTCTTGAGTTATAGGAAGCGACTGAAGGAAAGAGGAGACTCGCTAAGCTATGGCCAATTCGCTAAGCGAGTGATCATAAGAATTCTAGAAATTTTCCAGAACGTGGCTCGTTGAGCGAACGCGACATTCACTAAGTGAATGTGGGCATTCCAAAATGCCTAGAACGAATTCGCTGAGCAAATTTGGAGCCCTGAAGAGTGGTGCTTTTTGTTGCAAGTGAGTCGTTGGGTGAACAACAAGTTCACTAAGCAAGGAGTGTGTGCAGGATTTGGCTGCTCTCTGGAATGGCTATTCACTAAGCGAGTAGGTGACTCGCTGAGCGAAATGTGGTAGAGAGAAATTTGGAGAAAGTCCTTGGAGCAAATTCGCTGAGTGACTCCAGTTGTCGTTAAGTGAGTGACTTGATTAGCTAAGTGAAACTCATGGTCGCTGAGCAAAAGTCCTTCGTAGAGGAAGTTGGTCCCCTATAAGGAAGGTCTTCGCTGAGCGAGCACATGGGTCGTTGAGCGAATGCAGTGTTTTATTGTTGATCAATGTTGATAGTGTAGTTGTGTGAATTATGATTGAGAAAGACTCCTAGTGTGAGCCTAAGGTTGAGAATGTGGGTAGAGTGGCAAGTTGCTTAGATAGCACCTCCACTGTTTGTAAGTGTTGTTGTTTAGGTTTTTACCCATAGGATGTGGGCTGCTTGGATAGGGCCCTGGAGTGGCAGGTTGCTTGGATAGGACCTCCACTGTTTGTAAGTGTTGTTGTTTAGGTTTTTACCCATAGGATGTGGGCTGCATAGATAGGGCCTTGGAGTGGTAAGTTGCTTAGATAGAACCTCCACTGGTTGTGAATGAATTGTTAAGATTTCTCATAAGGTATGCACTGCTTGGATAGAGCCTTACCTATTGACTATGCTTGAGGCTGGAATGGGCCTACATGGTGTTGGTAGTTGTTGTGGACCCGTGTGGTGCTGGTCAGGCCCACGTGGTGTTGTATCACTGTTGTTGTGTTGCTACACATATATATCTTGTTTTGTTGTGGATGAGTGGTTATGGCGTTGTGATACATGCACGTCATGCATACGTTGTTGGCTGAGGCTGTGTGATGGGCCTCATGTGTTTATGTGGGCAAACACGTAAGTTGGATGGTTGGTAGGAGTTGCGGCTTAGACGAGCCTCCAACCTAGTGCATGGATAAGACGTGGGGTCTTAAAGATGGGCCTATAGGGATGAGTGGATGGGCGATTCTGCAGAGGGCCAAGGCAGTGCAGGCCTTATGTCGCGGTGAGCCACCGCCCACATACACTTATCCCGACACACCACTAAGCTTATCCATGGATCAGAGTTTCGGCAGCCCCTGAATGGTGCTTGGATAAGCCATAGTAGGGGGTGAGACCTGGCTGATCACCTTAGATGTTGTGAATCTCTCGTGAGTCGTGTCATCATGCATTGGCATAGTTATGGCAGATTGGTTGTGATGTGGAGTTCTAGACTAAGAACTTTGTGCCATATGAATGAATGCTCTATGTGTATATATATGTATGAGTATGAATGTTGATGGTTTCAGAATGCATATGCTATGTTGTTGTTTTAGTAAGCTTACCTTTGCCTTACTTTGTTGTTGTTGGATGCCTTGTTACTGTCGTTATGTTGGTGTGCTTGTGATGATCACGTCTTATGGTGTGGGAGCAGATAGCGATGCTTCAGTGGATCTGGCTTCTCAGAGCTAAAGATGGAGCTACGAGCTGGAGACATTTGGCTTGAAGAGCCAAGCTTCTTTTTTTTTTTTTTTTTGCTTTGTTATGTTTTAGTTTCATTCTTTTGATGGGGTTGTACAGTGTGACCAGCTATAGGGAGTGAGTTTTGTATTCCCCCTCCCCTGTTGATGATTGTATATTGAGGTTTTTTTTTTTGACATGGCTTGGTGATATCCCCATTCTTTTGTTAGACGGAAGTTGTAAAGACAGTGACGTATGGTACTAGGAGAGATGGATGAATCTCTCAATATGTGTATGTTTATATATATATATATATATATATATATATATATATATATATATATATATATATATGTTATGATTTTATTTACCTGATATGACGATAAGAGTAAGATTAGTAAGGTTATTTAGTAGTGACAATTGGGTCGTTACATCATAACTGGCTCAATACTGTCATTGCCCTCAACAACCCATGTAACAAAATCAACACTCTCACTTTGGCTTAAGAGCACTTTCCACCAATTTCCCTAAATTCAGATAGGAATTCCAAAACAACACTCATACAACAACAACTTATTTATTCACTTTAATCATCAATATCCCATATTATATTTCCACTTTCAGTTATTAAGTCACTAAATTATACATTAAGAAAAACACGGTGTTACAATTTATAGAGAAAGGAAAGGGGTTAGGTGTCCATAAAAATGCATCATCCATGATGTCATAATTTGGATTTTCTATTTATTTTTAATCTAATTTAGGGACACACATAAAAATTAGAGTGATCAATCAACTATTCCTAGGTTGGGGACATGCTCCCTTAGCTGTTCAGCTTCTACGTGTCAATTTTATCGTCAAGTATATTAATCGGTATCGATAAAATTGTCTCAAATTGAAAAAATTGACTTTTAATATCAAAAAAATGCAATTAAATGTAAAACTGAACAAATACATTATTTTTCATCAAAAATAAATTTCTAATAATTAACTTATTTCAAATTTTATATTTTTTATGTTGTATTTTTAAGCTAAAAAATTCATATTAATTCAATAAATACCAAAATTTTTATAAGAATTCTAAAATAAAGTATTTTACCTATAAAAAAATTGAGATTTCCATTTTCACCATTTTCGGATGTCAAATCAATACTAGCTAGCTTATTGGACATCTAGGGACAATTTGGTAATTTTACTCTAGAATTCTAGAAAATTTTCAGAAAATTTCCAAAATTATATTTGAATATATATGACATGATTAAAATCTCAAATTCACATTTTAATATCAATTGAATGTTTTTCTCATGTCGGCCCTTAATGTTAAGAAATAGGAACAAAATCGTCATTTTCTAATTTTTTTGGATTCCAGCTCGAAAAAATTGTTAAAAATACAATTAAATTACTCTTGAAATTCTGAGTGTAATGATGAGGATCAAAATTTTGAAATTCTTTCATGATTTTTTAGAATTATATTGTCAAATATTAGAAAAATAATTGAAAAAATTGAAATAGTAGTGTTTCATTTTTCACTATTTTTCTTTCAAAATAAATTTTTATAATTAAATATACTTTGTATTAAATTTCTAAAATATTTTGAGATTAAAAAGTCTTTGGTTGGTTCCCGCAATCAACCAGGGATATTTTTGTCATTTCACAAAATTATCTCAATAAATACCCGAAAAATTTCTAAAATTATTATTAATTATTCTAAGTATATTGACAACTTAAAAACAATTTTTAAACACTTCTAACTATTTTTTATTTATTATTCTGTTATTTGACTTTTTAGGGATGAAACGACCATTTTACAAATTTTTAGGTTTCGTTCCCAAAAATTATTCAAAAATCTAAACTAAGTACAACTAATACAAATGTAACCGTAGGGATCAAATTTTTAAGATTCTCATCCAATTCTCCAAAAAAAAAATACAGAATAATTAGGAAAATAATTTAATAGGCAAAAAAATAGAGGTGTTACATTACTCCCCTCCTTTTAGAAATTTCATCCCCAAAATGTGCTAATTGTGTAAAGAGTTGGAAATACAACTCTTTCAAATTCAAAACTAAATAAAACACGATTGTGCTATACAAGTCTTCTCTTGATTCTTTGTTTTTGTTAGTTCTTAGTTGAATTCAAGGCCGTCTCCAAATACTTTCTTTGTTTATTACAGCTTCGTGATAAATTGCAAATAAAACATATGATCTTTAACTTACAGAGGATACTTTATAACTTATCTCAATCCATAAGTTTGTCAACCAGTATTGCCTCCTATTTTAGCGCTTAATATAGCTTTGAGCTGGCCAAACTCAAAATTACATTAAAGTTACCAATAATAGGTAAGGCATAATCAAGGAATTATGTTCAATAGTTAGAAATCCATCATAATAATAAATCTAGCAAATTATAACCTTGATCTTAAGGAAAGAATTGTGATTGTCCAGATGATGCATTAAAGCATAAGAAGAATTTTCTAGAAATCAAGGTTCAAGTGTCGGGATATGACAAAGTGGGTTAATGCAATACCTGGGTAATTCATCTGAAATCAAGGTAAATGGTAGGAAAAGCATGATGAACTTTTAGAGAAATACTAATGGATGAAGAATCAACCATAGAACGAAGAATGATCAAGACCATTTTAATAAAGAAGAAATCAATTATAAAGGTTAAGGAAGGAATACATACTCAAAAGCTTAAAAATTGAATGATAATATTTAAAAATGACTACACTGATAGGATCTCAATGAAATTATCAGTGTGATCAACAATTCATATATCTTCAAGCTTTATTAAGGGATTGGTTTTATTTGATGATAAATAATTAATTCTCAATTAATCAAAGTGATTATTGAGAAACCACTTAACTAAGATTGATTGGTCAAATACCAAATAATTTATAAGTTATCATCATTTGTCCAAATGATATATTAAGGGATACAAATTGTATAAAAGTTTTATAAGCCTGGAATCATTGAAGAAAATGACCAAGCTATATAATCAAGGACAAGTCATCTCGAATAATCTTCTTTTTTGTCAATGAATTATACAAGAAGGTTGTCAAAGTAAGAGAACAATCATAAAAGGGGCAATCAAATCAATTGAAAACGAATTTATTGGTTAAGAAATAAATAGATATAAAATAATAAACAGGATGTTGTCATTTCAAGGAACGAGATCTTTTACAACATAAAGGATAATAAACATTAATGTTTTGATAAGGACAACAAGTTTCTATGTACATAATAATTACGAAGTAAAAGAACGATTTCATCCTACAGAAAAACTACCTACAAGTTACTAGTTACTTCCTAATTCATCCGAATGGAATCTTTGATCATAAGGGTCTCCCATCTTAAAGATCATTATCAGCTTTGTCATTTGGGAAGAGTCCATTCCTTAAATGAAATCGTTAGATTGAACAATTTTAGTTCTGCTTAAGGTAAAAACTCTTACTGTTGTCTTGAGCCTTCCAACTTGAGTTTTTCCATTTTTGTTGCCATACTCCTTCTTTAGCGCCTTACAATTATTGTTATAGTGGCTAGGCTTTCCACAATTATAACATATTACAATTTTGACAGTGCAGTTCCTTGCCAAATGAGGTCCTCCACATTGAAAACATTGAATAGGGTTGTTTTGTCAAAAGTGGTAAAAGTAGAAACGAAATTTTCTACCCCGAAAAATTTTCAATAGGTTGGAATGGTTGTTGGTAGAGTTTCTCCTTGGTGAAAAACTCCTTTCTCCTGTTTATTTATGGTCCTCCACTTTTCCACTCAGCTTGCTTTGCTTTCATATCATCCTCATAAATTCTACAGCGGTTCACCAATGTAAAAAACTGGGCTATCTCAAGATGGGTGCCTGCTTAATGTTAGGTCTCAGTCTGCTCTCAAATTTGGAGCATCACGATCTCTCATCAACTCCTTCTTGGAAGTAGGGGCAGTACTTTGATAGTTCGTCAAATTTGGCAGCATATTCTCCAATAGACATATCGCCTTGTTTCAACTCAAGGAATTCTATTTCTTTCCTTCACCTTAAGTCTTCTAGAAAATACTTTCCCAAAAACTTTTGGCAAAATATTTCCCAAGTGATTAATCTCCCCTCAGCTTCTTCTTGTTGTCTTACATATCTCCACCAATGTTCAGCTTCTCTAGATAGCATAAAAGTAGCATAAGTTACCTTATGTGCATCAGTGCACGCCATAGCTGGGAAGATTTTCTCAATCTCTGCAATCCAGTTCTGAGCACCATTTGGATCAAGTCCACTTTTAAAGATGGGTGGGTTATTCTTGCAAAAAGCTGCAAGTCCTCGGTATTCTGTAGGCTCATTGACTTGTCCTTGGTTTATATTTTCAAGAACAACAACCATTCTTTCAAGTATTTGCTGAGTAGTATCTTGTCGTGGTCTTCCAGCCATTGTCTGAAAAAGAGAATCAATGTCTTAGTTTATTGCTTTGAACGAAACCATATGTCAGGTGAGTAAAAGTAATTTTGAGAAATAGTACACTAGATAGATTCCCAAGAAAGAGAGGTGGGTTACAATGGACACTCTAAAGTACCAAGTCTTTCCTTGCCAGAACCTGCCTAGACATGCACTAATATCTTTTACCGAACTCACAATATTAGGTTTATTCTTAGCAAAGTCTTCGACTGCGTGCGTAGCCCACTCTACATAGTTCTTCTATTGCGAGTTGTTTCAAACATCCGCTTTTATCTTTAGTAGTACTACATAATCTGAACTAATCTTATATTTCTGTTTCTCAATAGAGGATATAAGAACAAACAATTCATCTTTCATTCTTGTTTTATAAACAGCAATGAAAGAGCACTCAGCGTAAAGGAGGTCAAGGCCATACCCCAGGCCTTGATAAGAAAGAATTGCTCTGATACCATTAAATGTGACACCCATTCACATTGTATATAACCCATACTTATTTACTTAATTAATTAGTCGTTGATTTTAAATTAATAATAATGCGAGTAAAATTTTTCCAATTTCAATAATAGAGAAATGATAAAATTAACATAATTACGAAATAGGAGTAAAAGTTAAAAATATAAAGTCGATTTATATATATGTACCATAGTATTGTACATAATGATTTCATATTAGATATTAGTCCTCTTAAAATATAAAAGAAATGTACATCAAAAGATAGACACTATCTAACCCCGGTATATACATTAAAAAGATCTTACTAAAAGCAATGCCAGTCTACCCTATCCCATATATAAAAGAACAGTTCATCAAACTAGGCCTATGAAAGCTCAGGTGGTGGTGGAGCAGGAGGAGCGTAGACAAAGCTTGGTAGCGGACTTGTCGATAAGGAAATAGGGATCTCGTAGATCATAGGCAGTATTGGAAACCCAAGAATAGGCGATAAGAAGTTAATAGATATAAAACCGTTATAAGTAAGTATATTTATATCTTCGTAGTACTCCCAAGTTCCTTCGTCCATATACTCGATGTGTAAATTAAACAATACAGGCATGGCCATCTTCATTAATCACGATCAAATATGCATAAAAGAAAATTAATGGAGTGAGGTGATTTGTTCTAAAATCATTTCTACATGTATGGTAGGAATTCTACGATAAAATACAAATAAAACACAGTTGACAATAAAAAGGGAACTAAAGCTTATTCTATGTTATTCTATTCTTGACTTTGTATGAATCAATACTTTTCATTAAGGGGTAATAGTTCTCAACAGAACCCGGGAAGTGACTGGGAGTACACATACCACTCTCAACATCATCACATGGTACACTCCTCATCATCTACGAGGAACAAATATCAATCAGAACGTCCATTTATAGAGGTATACTCTCAAACCAATTCTGAAATGTTGAGCAACTATCGGGGTTATCGAGCTTGGTGGAGCGAATATCTTGGCTCAAGGGCTCTACCCTGGGCATTGGGACCTTCACCACTCAATGCCTACTCCTAAGACCTCCGCAAGTGGGTTCCTGCCTTTCATTCCTCAATGTACCAAATTGTAGTTTTCCTAGCAAGGTGCCATGACTCACTAATTTATCATTTCCTAGCTTCTCAAACAAAGGTTTCACTAGTGTCATTTAATTTGAGCACCAATACAATCAATATTTCTGCCTTATATTGCAGAAATTGCACAATACCAAAATTTTGACAAAATAACAATTTAGTAATCATATAAAATTTTAGCAAAATAATAACTTAGTAATTACCGAAATTTTAGCAGAATAACTACATAGTAATTATAATTTAATTACTAAAATTTTGGCAGAATAACAACTAAATAAATATATTTTAATTTTCTAAATTTGAGCAGAGTAACAGTTTAGCAAGTATAATTTAATAATTTAAATTTGAGTAGAGAAAAACTTAGCAAGTATAATTTAATAATTTAAATTTGAGCAGAGTAATAACTTAGCAAAAATTAAAGTTTAACATCAAACAATATAACAATAATAATAATAATAATAATAATAATAAAACTTAAGCCTAAATGGGTTTAGGGGAAAACCCTTCCTACCAGCATACAAAGTGACAATAAATTAGAACCAACTTCACTCCCCCCATTACCTCTAAGGTGGTTAATAAAGAGGATGGAATTATTGGTAAGCTCCTAGAAAGAAAAATTTACTAGTTGATGGAAAACTAGTAAAATTTAAGCATAATATTAAGGAAAAAAAATTAGGAGGGAGAGAGAAGCTCTATATATTTTAGCTATGGAGGAATGGATGGTGAGAAATTTGAATTTTGGGTGCCTATTTATAGAAAAAGGAAGCGGATGAGGTGTCCACAAAATTGCATTATCCATAATGTCATAATTTGGGTTTTCTATTTATTTTTAATCTAATGTAGGGACACATAAAATTAGAGTGATTCCTAGGTTGGGACATGCTCCCTTAGCTGTCCAGCTTCTATGTGTCAATTTTATCTATAGGTAAATTAACCGATATAGATAAAATTGCCTAAACTTGAAAAAATTGACTTTTAATATCAAAAATATGCAATTAAATGTAAAACTGAACAAATAAATTATTTTTCATTAGAAATAAATTTCTAATAATTAATTTTAATTTTTATTAATTTATTTCAAATTTTATATATTTATTTTGTATTTTTAAGCTAGAAAATTCATATTAATTTCATTTAATTCAATAAATACCAAAGTTTTTATAAAAATTCTAAAATTAAATATTTACCTATAAATAAACTACGATTATCATTTTCACCGTTTCTAGATGTCAAACCAATACCGGTTGGCTTATCGAACGTTGGGGAAAGCTTGAACCCAATTCCTATAGTGATGAATATAAGTGCAATTAAAATTCTTGAGGAATTATACATTTGTGTATTGATAAGACCATTCACTATTTCTTGAAGCTCAATCTCTCCCCCGGATGAACCATATAGCCAAGAGAAATCATGAACCAGAATAGAAAGGCTTGCCCCACCCATGAGTAAATATTTCATAGTAGCCTCATTAGACTGTACACTTAGGGTCATTTTGGTCATTTTACATTGAAATTTCAGAAAATTCACAGAAAATTTCTAAAATTATATTTGAATATATATGACATGATTCTAAGTTCAAATTGACATTTTAATGTCAATTGAATATTTTTCTCATGTCAGCCCTTAATGTTAAGAAATAGGGACAAAATTGTCATTTTCTAATTTCTCTAGGCTTCGACTCAAAAAAATGATTGCAAATCATGATTAAATAGCTCTTAAAATTTTGAGCATAATGGTGAACATCAGAATTTTGAAATTTCTTCACAATTTTTCAAAATAAAATTGTCAAATATTAGAAAAATTATTAAAAAAATTGAAATAGTGGTGTTTCATTTTTCACTATTTTTTTTTCAAAATAAATTTTTATAATTAAATTTACTTTGTATAAAATTTCCAAAATATTTTGAGGTGAAAAAGTCTTTGATTAGTTCCCGCAGTCAACCAAGGTTATTTTTGTCATTTAACAAAAATTATCTCATTAAATTTTTGAAAATTTTCTAAAATTATTATTAATCATTCTAAGTATATTGATAACTTCAAAACAATTTGTAAACACTTCTAACTATTTTTTATTTATTATTCTGTTAGTTGACTTTTTACGAAACGGTCATTTTACAAATTTTCAGGCTTCATTCCCAAAATTATTAAAAAATCCAAACAAAGTATTACTAATACGAACGTAACCATAGGGATCAAATTTTTAAGATTCCCGTCTAGTTCTCCAAAAAAAATACAGAATAATTAGGAAAATAATTTGATAGGCAAAAAAAATAGGAGTGTTACACCTATTTCCTTGAGACTATTCTTTGTAAGGTGCCTAGCATGTGGCTTTCCATATGACCATGGCTCTTGTGAATTCTTAATTGAGTGCTTGATTACCACTTGATCCAATAAGTCAATCCTACACACAAAATTCTCAACTACAAGAAGATTGTTAGCCTTAGACAAATCAAATTCAATGGTGTTCTCACCCACAGTTAAGGAAAGCTTACCTTTCTTTACACTTATATTAACATCAGCCATAGCCAAGAAGGGTCTACCTAGGATAATGGGGATGTTGGCATCGTCTCCTATTTCTAACACCACAAAATCACATTGGATCAATAAATCCCCTACCTTAACAAGAATATCCTCTATAATCCCCACCGTGTGTTTAACAAATTGATCTACCACTTGCAATAATAATATATTGGTGGGTCGTCATTCGTTCCCCTACACCAAGTTTCTTATAAATAGATAGGAGCATCAAACTAACACTAACCCCCAAATCACATAAGGCTTTTTCAAACCTTATGTCACTAATTAGATATAGTATGGAAAAACTACTTGGATCCCTAAGCATAGGGGGTAACTTAGTATAAACAAGGGCCACAGTTTCATACTCATCAACCTTTCTTTTATTATCCAAGATATCCTTGAGAAACTTTGCATAAATAAGCATTTGTTGCAAAGCGTCTACAAAGGGAATGTTGACAAACAGTCATTTTACCATATCTAAAAACTTACCAAACTGTTTGTCTAACTTGGACCTAGCTAATCTTCGAGGGAAGGGAACAGGTGATCGGTAAGGCATTGGGGGCACCTTTTTAGACACTTCCTTTTTCTCTATAATACCCCCTTCTTTTTCTTTTTCAACCAAGGTACCTTTATTTCTAGTTCCACTTCTCCTTCACTTTCTTTTTCTTGGTTTGACATTGGACCGTCTAACCTTCTACCACTCTTCAATGTAAAAGCATTAATATGTTCAACAGGATTAATCTCAATTTTACTAGGGAACTTACTTGAAGCATGACTGGATGTAGGAAGAAATTGGGCCATTTGGGAAATTTGCCCTTCCAGCATCTTATTGTGCAATGTCATACCGTCCATGCGAGCAGTTAGCTCCTTGATAGAGCTTTTGGCTTGTTACAAAATTAGCCATGAAGTTCTCAAGCCTTGACAACGATTGTTGAGTCAGATCTTGCGACTGTTGGAAACTTTGACCACCAGTACCTTTATTGAAATCTGAGGGTTGATAGAAATTTGGTTGCTGACTACCTCCTTGACCCTAATTATTTCGGTAGGAGAAGTTTGGATGAACTTTCCACCCTAGATTATAAATATTTGAGTAAGAGTCAAAGTTGTCCTTCTTCGGGTAGTTATAAAAATTGTGTGTGGCAGCTACATTCTCCATTTGTTCTTCCAGCCCCTTAGGCACTCTTGCTTGGCAATCAATAGCTTATGTCCCTACACACCACAAATCTCACAAGAGAGGTTAGTAGCACCAACCAAATTAACGTTGCCTTTTTCTAATTTATCAAATTTTTTGTTCAAAGCATCAACTTTAGCCATAAGAAGGTCAATGCTATTTACCTCATACTTACGTGGGGCAATTCTCCATGAGGTATTGCCTTGCTCGCCTACCCAATGATGTTGATTGGCTGCCATTGACTCAATGATTTCAAGTCCTTCATCGAAGGGCTTATCCATAAAGCCTCCGCCTTCCGCGGAGTGCAACCTATTGTACTGGGGTAATTCAATCCATTGTGAAAGAAATGGTTTGTGAGCTCTTTCTCAAAACCATGATGAGGACATGCAAGTAATAATGTAGAGAATCTCTTTCAAGCTTTAGCAAAAGACTCGTTATCACCTTGGTGGAAGTTGGCGATTTTGCTTCCTCATTTCACCCATCCTTGACAGTGGATAATATTTGTCAAGGAAATTTCTCAACTGAATC
This sequence comes from Spatholobus suberectus, assembly GCA_004329165.1. Taxonomy (NCBI): domain Eukaryota; kingdom Viridiplantae; phylum Streptophyta; class Magnoliopsida; order Fabales; family Fabaceae; genus Spatholobus; species Spatholobus suberectus. The sequence goes on along the minus strand of CM014729.1, from coordinate 49,050,628 downwards.
CCAAGTAGTGACAGCATTCCTAGGAAGAGTCCTCATCCATGCTCCTGCCTTACTTGTTAAGGTTATGGGAAATAGGCATAGGTGAAGCACATCAGTTGAGATTCGTTGAAAGTGCTAGGTCTCACAAACTTCCAAGAAACCTCAAGATGCTCCGTGGGGTCTTCTGAGGGCAACCCGCTAAATTGATTTTGCTTCAACATGCTTAGCAGAGTAGGCGATATCACAAAATTGGTGTTTTCCCCTACAGCTAGATGGGCTATCCCAGCTAGCAACCTATGGATTGTTGGAGCGGAAAAGTCCTTCAATGGTCTAACCGTTTGTTCTTCTGTCATGGCTTTTGTGTCCACAAGAATTGCAATCACTCAATGCTTTTGTCTTTGTTGTCTCAACCTTCTTCAAAAGTTTTTCTCAATCTCGGGGTCTACTTCAGTGGTTTCTCGAGACAGATAGATCTTGGCATACATAGAGAAAATTGCCTACAAAAGAAAAGAGCCCATGAAGTCTAAAAAGGAAAATAAATAAAAGAAAAATAAAAACAAGACTTTAAGGGAGAAAATTTTGTTTAATTTTTTTTACAAAGCAAAAGTCATAGAGTCAAGAGACGCAGTCCCCAACAATGGTGCCAAAAACTTGATGTGCAAAAACTACAAATGCACAGTTGTCGTCAAGTAATAATTCAAAAAACGTATCCAAAAACACTATGCGTTCAGTGATTATTGTTAAATAAATAAAAATTAAACAAAAGGAAATTGAATTAGAAAATTTAGGTTTTAACCAGTTGGAAAAAAATGCAATTAAAAAAATTAATTTAAGCAATAATTAAAATTGGGGTAATTCAATCAGAGAAGATTTTCAGGATTGGGGTTTCACCCTATGACACTTAATTCCTTAACTTCGCTACCTATATGTTTCAACTTGTTCTTGTTGAAGGTGAATTAACCTAAGGTACCCTCCATTTTCTTTCAATATACGAAGGGGTGTCTAATCAAATTTACCACCTATTGTCATGATGGTTGTGTTCAATTAGACCCACTAAGTTCTTTGTTAATTCAATTTTTCCTCAAAGGCTTTAACCTACTTTCGCGGTTTAGACCTAAGTTCCTTTCCTATGGGTCCGGTGTTTGGATTCACCTTTCAATACTTCCCCAAATCCCTATGATTATGAAAAATGCTAGCCAATTCGTTTTGCATAAATAAAGCAATAGAAGAGAAATCAAAAAAGGAACAAGATCACACATAAACAAACGATTCCTGTTATCGCTGAGCAAGAGCCCCTGGTGATAGAAAGGGGTGCTCTCTAGAATTGGTCTTTGCTAAGTGACACTTAAGGTTGCTAAGCGAGAACTTCGTGGAGAGAAGTAGACTTTCTATAAAGAGATCTTCGCTGAGTGAGGATATGGATTGCTCAGTGAGTTGATTAAGCAAGTTTTATTTCACCCAATCAGGTTTTAATTTGTGTTTTGAATGGTTTTAAAGAGGATTATTGGCAGGAGTATTGTTGTAAAGTGTTGCGTATATGATTGAAGTGGAAGGTTGCTTAGATAGGGTTTCCAGTTGTTATAGATGGGAATTGTTTTTTTATTCCCGATGGGGTATAGGCTGCTTGGATAGGGCCTTACCTGTTAACCATATACAGTGTTGAATTGAGCCTACATGGAATTGTTAAGTGGTTGATGGCCATATGTGGTGCTAACTTGAGTCCACATGGTGTTGTTGTTGAACCTTGTCGACTTGTTGATGTTGAGGTGATGTTTGTTGGTGTTGTACATGCATTGCTTACATATGCTGGTAGCTAAGGTAGCCGATGATGGACCTCATGCCATGGTGCAAGTAGGCGCGTAAATTAGTTGGCTGACTGGAGTGGATGACTTAGACAACCCCTAATCTAGTGTTGGGTAAGACGTAGGGCAGTAGTCGATGTGCCTTTGGAGATGAGTAGATGGGCGATTTCATAAGGAGCCAAGGTAGTGCAAACCTTAAGTTATGGTGAGCCACCACCCATTAACACACATCCTAACAAACCACATATTCTTGTTGGTAGATCAGAGTTTAGCAATCCCTGAATGATGCATGTTAAGGGATAAGACTTGGCTGATCGCTCGATTGTTATAAATCTCCTAGGAGTAGTGTCTTTATGCATTAGCATGGTGGTTGGTGTAGTTGATTTCTAATGTGGTCATGCATCATGGAATTCTTTGTTGTACCTTATATATATATATATATGGGTTAGGATTCGTTAACACCAGGTTTCAAAGTTAGTCAAATTACACCTTCAATAACTTTTTGTAGAATGCAAATTTAACCAATCCAACCATTGAATTATGTAATATTATCTTCATGAGCATGTATATCAAATTTTACACAATTTAGACTTTTTTAGATATGTCATCCAACATTGAATATTTACATATATTTTAATTTTTTATTATACATTAAAATAAAGTGATACGATGAACTACTAAATAATTTTGGAATTGTGTGAAATTTTGGATCTAATTAATAAGAACATCAAATTCAACAGTTGGATCAATTAAATTTACATTCTATAAAAAGTTATTGAAGGTGTAATTTGACTAACTTTGACACCTGGTGTTAATAGATCCTAACCCTATATATATATATACACATATGTATGTATGTATGTATGTAATAATTTTGGAATTGTGTGAAATTTTGGACACTTAATCTAATTAATAAGAACATCAAATTCAACAGTTGGATCAATTGAATTTACATTCTATAAAAAGTTATTGAAGGTGTAATTTGACTAACTTTGACACCTGGTGTCATCGGATCCTGACCCTATATATATACATATGTATTATATTATATATATATATATATATATGTAATACATATGTATACACACACACACACATATATGTATATATATATATACATATACTTATATACATATATGTATATGTATATATATATATATACATATATGTGTGTGTGTGTGTATACATATATATGTATACACACACACACACATATATATAATACATACATACATACATATATATATATATATATATATATGTGTGTGTGTGTGTGTGTGTGTGTGTGTGTGTGTGTGTGTGTGTGTATGAATGACGATGTTAAATCACAGTGGTGGATGTGTATGTTCCCTGTTGATAATTGAGTATGTGGTTTTTGTTATCCTTTTCCTTCAATTATATGTAATGTTATTTTAAGTAAGCTTAACCTTGCTTTGTTGTTATTGTGTTTTCCACTGTTGTTTGATTGTGATGATCACGTCGTTGACGTGGGAGTAAATGGTAAGGCTTCTGTAAATCCAACTACTCAAAGTTGATGGTAGAGCTGGTAGCTTGGAGGCAATGGGATGTGATATGTCATCTTTTTGTATTCCTTTTGGATAGTTGATGCTTGCTCATGATGGAATGTATAGCTTGACCATCCTTAGGGAGTATGTTTTGTACGCCTCCCTTTTTGTTAATGTACACCATGATTTTAGAGTTCATGTATAGACTAAATTAGCCCTTGATTTGTATATCGCATAGTGGTATATGGGTGAGATGAATGAGAACAATATTTGATGTTTATATTATGTATATAGTCCTAAGGTTTGAGGGTTTCTTATATGTTGATAAGGTGAAAAAAACAAAATGTATATTTCAAAAATTCGCTAAACAAGATTTTCTAAAATCTAAAGTGTATATAGTAAAGTTATCCTGTAGTGATAGTGGGTCGTTACATCTTCAACTTTGCAGTACAATCCCTCGGCATATGCCCTAGTTTTCCATAATTGAAACAGATATAACCCTTCACTAGGAACTCGCTAACAAGATGTGGTTTCCTACATTTATAATAACAAATACCCTGTCCTTTACTTGAGGAGTATATTGATTGTTTTTTATCATCGGCCCACTTTGCCTCTGCTGCTATTGAGAAAACATGGGTCTTTGTTGATCATGTGGTCTACCATACAGAGTCTTTCTACTGATGTCCCTTTTTGATACCAGATATTTCAACTCCACGAGTCTGTATCTCCTTGTTGCCAGTCTTAAGGCTCTTCATAGTCTTACTCTTTTCTATAAGCGTATAGAATACTATGATTTCCAAGGGAATGATCACTCTCTTTAGCTCATGCCTTAACCCTTCCTTAAATCTTCTACATCTCCATTCTTCATCTCTAGCCTATGCATAGAATCTCGAATGATACTCAAATTTTGTAGCATAATTTGCCACAGTCATCAACCCCAATGCAACCTCAAAAACTATGATTCTTTCTAATGTCAAGCACTAGCAAGAAAGTACTTGCCCAAGAAAAGATCTCTAAATATAGCCTAAGTAATAGCCTTCCCATGTGTGTCCATAATCCTACTCGCTCCTTGCCACCAATACTCTGCCTCTCCAACCAACATGTATACAACATAAGTCACCTTGCAATCGTCAGGACAATTCACAGCCCTAAAAATCTTCTCCAGCTCTCGAGTCCAAAGGTTAGCTACATCTGGAATAGAATCTTTGATGGAAACCTAGGAGGCCCAAGTTGATGGAGACCTTAGAGGCCCAAGAGGAGACCCAAAGTAAAGCAAAGCTTAAAGAAGAAATACAAGGACTTGGGAACCATGACAAGATTAAGAGATAAGAAGGCTAATAAAGCTACTTTGGATAAAAAGAATTGAACAACTTATGCTCACTCAAGTTTAATTTAGAAGGAGAAACACTTAAGTTGATCCAATTAGTCCAAGTTGATGAAGAGCCCAATGGGCAGAATACTTTGATTAGCTATCACTGTATAATTGGACCTTTAGTTTTCTGTTTCACTTATTTTTGTAATTGGGCCTATTCTTTGGGCTTAAGGGTTAGCCTCTTTACTTCATAATTAGAGTTAGCCTCCTTGTGTGAGTATCACCTTAGAATAAACTCTATAAATAGATATGTAATCCCTCTCATTTGGACAGAGTTGAATAATATTGAAGTTTACTCATTTGTGAGTGTGAGTAGAGCATTGGCTCCTCTTTGGGGTTCTTCGATTGAACCTTTCTTGGTTCTTATCAAAGGTTTCATACCTTTGTGGCGAATCTTCGCTTGGCTTATCACTCTCTATAGAGTGTGGCGTCTTTTGCCATCTTCTTTCTATTCCATTTTCTTTATTTTATTTATCATTCCAATTTTCTCATCCTTTCTATCTTGTCTTGTTAATTTTCTTGCTATTATTTTGTGTGTGCAATTTATCTTAATTCTCTTATTTGTTCACACAAGTCTTATCTTCTGTCTTTCTTTCTTTCTTTTATTCCTATAATTCTTGTTACAAGATAATCAACTCAACGACGATCCATAAAAACAATATGATTCCCATCAAGATCCTATCAATCTCCCTTAAGTTAAGGGGGATCATTCTTCTTGAGCTCTACTAGCCCTTGAAATTCAAATGGTACCACTTCTGACCTAACAGTCATCGCCTTATATCTAGCCATAGCCTCTTGGTGTTACCGAGTCATAACAGCTTGCTGTTGAGTCATCTCAACCACCGTGTTCTCCAAAGTATGGTTGATTAAAGAAAAGTCACTCAAAGGTGGAAGATTACTATTACCAGGTCTTGCCATCTAAATCCTACAAGATCAAGCAATCATTAGCAATCATAATTATTTCTTTTTAGAAATAATGCATAATAGATAAGTCCATCAACTTAAACAATCAACAATCACTTCTTCATAGAAATACTATCCATATCACACAAAAAAAGACATAACAGACCTATTGCCTATAAGTTTGTTCCAAAAAGACCTTGGCAAGCTCTGATACCGACTATTGTAATACCCTTTTTTGTGCTACTAAAGGTTTACTACTTATTTTAGTTCAATTAAAGAATCTTAATTGTTTTATTTATGAAAATGAGTTGATTTTTCGTGATTCAATATAAAGTATTATACGTCAGAAGGCATAATAATGCGAAATTAATAATAATACGTCATGCATAATCAGGAAATAGTACATCATACACCGAATAAGAAATAGTACTAGGTGAGAAGGCATTTACCTCATGTCCCTCTAAATAAAGATACAGGCCAAAATATGAAAATGTATCTCAAAAAGTGAAGTGGAATGTGTAAATTTAATAGTAGTGTACCCTTTACCAAATATAATACATCAAAAGGGGAAAAGGGAAAACAATCACTCACTCCCTAAGGTTGGCCTAACTAACAGAAGACATAAATACTCATCACCCTCTATGGGCAATAAGGTGAAGTCGAGGGTCCATCATCCTCTAAAGTTGTATCTCTACCACCACGATCTCTTCCACGTACAGCTCCTCCAAACAGATGGTGATAATCATGGGCATTCCCCACTCTGGGCGAAGTATGAGAAGAAGTATGTCCTCCAATCCTTTGTACCTCTTAGAAGTGTACATGAATATCAATCGGGTGTGTCATAACGATAGAACCATCAGACACGTAACGTATGATCAAAAGGCCATCATAGCAAAACGTAGCCATATCTAGAACTATAGTCCATTCCTACTCCGGTTCAGGAATGGTTAGATGTAATTCAATGCTGAAAGGGGTCACAGACTTGAGGCTCCGCCATCTACTGCTACGATCACAGTCACAAACACACAATAACAAATAAGCAAGGATAAGCTAACTAGAATAAAGGTAAATCATATATTACTATGATTTATGGCATACATAATTATATTAAAGAAATAAGAAAAGGCATAATTTGCAGACATGTTATCAAAAATACATACTTTAATAAATTTAACATTTTATACATAGTTCCACAATTTAGAGTTTGTAGCATTCACACCAATCCACATCAATAACCACAAGGACGATGAATGTCATGTTATAATGCAACCACTAATGAAATGAGACACTACTCCATGAAGACTTTTAGGGTGAGGGACCATGAGGACTATCCCTTCATCATGGTAAATATCAACAATCAAAACCAATAGCGGCATGTCCAAATCATTTGGGAGATATCCAACATTAGTCTATAGAATGATATAGCAATTCTGTCGGGATAGATCTACGTGGTTGTTCGCTGATCACGGCACAAGATCTGTAGAAATCTTGGTCTACAATGCGGCATTTGCTTGTCTATCTATCCCCAAGGGAGACCACCCTCTCACTTATCCTTCCCACATTAGGTATGAGGCCCCAACTGGACCAACCAACATACTTACGTGTGTCCTTCCTCTTTCAATCAACCACACTACCACATTGACAATCTTATGCATGAATGCATGCCAATGACACTTTTATTATATGATTTACCAATTATGTATTTAGTCGGTAGTGTCATCTTTCCACAATGACAATATAGACATCATCTCGCTTGTCCTCCGTTGTACATATCATCACATGCCATTCACTGAATTTGAATTACAATACCATTGTTGAACAATCCTTTCGAGGAACAAGCTAACGCCCTTCTTAGGAAGTATCACCAAATCCAGCACGCGTTTCTTTATTCTTTAAGCTTTCTTACCACTTGTTTCCATTATATTATTCTTAATTTTGTATATATACTTCAATTTTGTCTTAAAAAGATTTAGGCTGTACATTATCCTTACAACAATTTATAAAGCACTTAACTCTCCTAATTATGGTTTATGAGCAGGGATTTGTTCTAAAATAGGAATTTTATAAAACAATCATTAAAATATCTTAATTTAATTAAAATATAATTTTGGAATATTAGTATAAATTTCAATAATAAATTTGAAAGGCATTTCATTAGTGATAAAAAGGTGAAGCATAAAACTTTGGAAATTTTCTTCTAAACCTTAAAATCATTTTCATTTTCTATGACAAAAAGTGAAAATGGTTTTAAAACAGTGAATGATTTTTAAAAATTACAAATAACTAGCTTAAGATGTCTATTTTCCAGAACACGTTTTACTTTTTCATTTAAAAATCTACAAAAAAAGTGACAAAAATAAAAGACAAAAGGGTCAGAAACTCTTTTGTCAAAACATACTTTTTGTTTTTGCATAAAATGTTTATTAAGTGATGTTAAAACAAAATGGGATTTTTTTTCCTAGTTTTAGCTGATTATAATTTCTAGAATAGTAAAGTATACCTCTAAAATCAAAGTATACAATTTTTGATAATTTTTCTTTCAAACCAGTTCCACACATAGTCGTTAGTGTTAGACAGTGCAGTAACTCTATATTTTGGAAAATTTTAAAAATAGAAAATGTTGTCTAAAAATTATATATAATATACCATATTAAAGCTTGAAATGTCTACTTTTCATTCATTCAAAAATCTTAAGGAAACCAAAAATATATCTTTCCAAAATGAACATGAATCAGGTCTGCCCATTCAAGTTTTTCAAAAAAGTTGTCCAAATTATTTGATCCATTGCTTGGTCATTTCTTAAGTTTTTTAAGCAATTCTTGTGTCCATTCCATATCATTTTTTGTCCAGTTTCGTTAGCAATCAATCTCATCTAAAAAACATTACCACAAGTCAAAATATCCATAAAAAGTGAGGCATGTTCACAAAAAAATGTTTAAACAACAACCATAACCAACATATAAGTTCATGTTTTGATCACAATACTTCAAGATATATACATTTTTATGCCAAAGCAAAAATATATCATCAATATAAAACTCCAACAGACCCAAAACAACAAAGAACATCACAAAGGAGTTAGGTTACCTTACCACTAAAATAGCCAAGGTCACAAACAAGTTGAGATCTTGAGTCTTTGATGAGCTTCCTTCCTTAAGCTAGGATCTTTTGGACCATCAATCACTATAGATGAATTTTGTTTCATGAAAACCATCCAAGGTCAGTAAAGAACCAATGTATAGAGTGTTTAAAGAGAATGAAATAGAAGAAAGGTAGGAATTGAAAGAAATAGAAGAAATGGATGAAGGAAGAAGAAAGTTGTAGAAACTTAACAAAAAGGAGAAACCACCACACTACCACTCTTGGTATTAGGAAATAAAATGAAAGTGAATGAGTTGGGGGGGCGGGGCGAGGGGGGGGGGAGTGCACATACATATATGGGCTAGTGAGGGAGACGGAGACTAAAAAAATGAGTAATAATGGGATTTTTAGGGTAAAATGGTAAGTAAATTTGGGTTAAAAAATGATGAAACTTCTCCTAGAAGCTAGAATCCCCATGACTAAGAAAGAGAGAGAGAGAGGTCTAATTTGACTAATGGGTATAAACCTGTGTACTTAAATGAACCATTGGTCGACTTACCTGTACAATTGGTTTGTGGTAATTTTTCAAATTGGATCCAAAATGAGTTACTAATAAAAAATAAGCTCTGAAGGTTTGAAAATAAATGACATATATATTTTGGTCTCTATACTGGTAAAGCTATGATGTGTAAAGCTATGATTGGTGCACTGACAGATAGTAGACAAACACTGTATAGAAGTTTCTGTTAGAATTTAGAGAAATTCACAAATCTCATGAAATAGCAATTGAACAGAAATTCTAAATTTTTACAGAGTCATAGAATGAATATTTGAATATTTTTAAATATCTATGTTGACTCTGGTAAAAAGATCAAGCTTCTCAGCTTCTTGCCTCATACTTAATGCCTTTATTGTAGATGAAATCTTGATAAAATTTCACCAACAACCACAAAGCATATAAAATTCACAGAACATCTTTTGAACCTAATTATAATTAAATTCTCAAGTTAGCTCACTATCTGTCAACTAACCCAATGTATTTTTACATTGCCAAACGACTTACAAACTGCATTTCTGTAAATTTTCTCTACAGGAGTTCACACAAAAACAAGCACATATTTTAAATTATTTATTAAGGTGGAAATTAAATCTAATTTTATCTTTTAAATTATTTTATCACTTAATCATAGATTCGTGGAAAAGCAGGTCTTACAGTATCTGTAATACCTATTTCTTCTTAATCTGTGAATAAGTGTTTGAATAATTTAAAAAGAATAATTAAATTTAATTTCCCATGAAAAGAATTAATTAAAACATATGTTTGTCTTTTGTGTAAATTTCTCTGCAGGAATTTGATTTGCATTGCTATTAGATAAGTGGAGAAATATTTGCAAAGTTTTGATAGACAGTGTAGGATTATGGAATTTAATTATAATTAATTAAATTTAATTATGATTAAATTCTAGTCAAGTTGTTAGTTTTTCTTACTCTCAAGTTAATCCTATTCCTAATCAATCTGTCTGTTGAAAAACTTGTCTAGAATCCTGTCAGATAAAGTAGATTCAACTGCTTGATTGGATAGAGTTAGCTCAATCATAACCAAAGAAATTCTAAAGAGTCATAAACTCATTTATATTCTAATATTAATTAAATTATTTTAATTGATTTAAGTGTTAGGAACCCTAAACCTAATTTCACAAAACTCGGTATTTGACTACATTTTTCACTGTCAGTGTAACGACCCTCTATTGCCACAGTACTACAAACAACCCCTGTATATATATATGTACATACTTACTAATAATCAATCCAACAAGTTCGTCTTTATAATATATATGGTATGAAAGAATTACTGTATATAGGCCCATTTATATACAATACCAAGGAAAAATCCAAATACAAAACTCTCTATAGTTGGTCACTTTATACATCATTTTGAAAGAAATAAACAACCATAAGGAATATCAATTCCTTTAAAGAAAAGAACAAAAAGAGTATTCTTTACACTTATTCAATCTCACCACTGGCTGAAACGAAGCTTCATCACCAACTAAGAAAAGCTAAACCTGCCAAAAAATCAACGTCTGCTCCCACGCCAAAGACGTGATCATCATAGGCATGAACCACACATGCAAACAACGCAAGGGTAAGCTTACTTAAAATAATAATGATAACACTAGTACAACCATTACAACAACAACCTTTGACACAATAATAGCAATGATATTAACAACACTTCTATCACCACCATCACCAATCATAACAATTACAAATAGCCATAATAATCAAGTAACAACAATAATACTACCCCCGCTACCAGCACATAACACAACCATAAAACAATTACCAAGTAATCATAGCAACAACAACAACACTACCATTACTACCACCAGCAACAACCACATCGGGTAACAATAATAACAATTTCATCAATATACAAATTTGGAATCCCATTTCATCAAAGAATGAGTTTACATACGTACAGCACAACACATCATGCCTTCAACCCCAAAATGTCAATGTATGAATGACACAACTCTTGAGAGATTCTACATATCGGGTGATCAGCCAAGTCTTATCCCCTACCATGGCCATACACCATTCAGGGATTGCCAAAACTCTGATCAGTTGGATAAACTTATGGTTGTCAGGATAAGTATATGTGGATAGTGGTATAGTACGACACAAGGCCTGCACTGCCTTGGCCCCCCTGCGGGATTTACCCATCCACTCATCCCCTAGGCCCAACTTTCAGACCCCACTTCTCATCCAGGCACTAGGTTGGAGGCCCATCTGAACCCCAGCTCTGTTCACCCCCAACTTCCATGCCTACCTGCACCACGACATGAGGTCCATCGTCAGCTACCTCAATCGCTAACTATGCATGAATGCATGTACTACACACCATCAATCACTCAACCACAACCAATAAACATACAACATATATATGTATATCAATACAACCAGTGGCAAGGAGGTCCATCGTCAGCTACCTCCCATGACCACTCATACCATCAACCACAACCAATAAACATACAACATATATATGTATATCAATACAACCAGTGGCAAAGAGGTCCATCGTCAACTACCTCCCAGGACCACTCACACCATTAACACCATACCGGCCTCAATCCGACCTTAATCAAAATCAACAAGTAAGGCCCTATCTAAGCAGCCCACCTCGTGAGGAACAATATCATACATAATAAGCGGAGGTCTTATCTAAGCAACCTTCCATCTCAATGACATATCCAACAATCAATCCATAGTTTAAAACCAAGTTCCTCTTTGAAAACCATTTGGAAGATAGGTAAATCTGGAAATTTACAAAAACCTTCGAAACAATTCGCTTCTTTAAATTAAAGAAAATAATATCTCAACTAGACAACTCTCCATTATTCTCAAATAGAACATTTGAAAATGTATAATACCCTTTTTATATGTGTATATACAAAATACTTCGCGTTTTGAAAAGAAAACTGTGAAATCTTAAATGTTACATTCAGTTCTGAAATAACAGATTATCTATTGTACTAACAAATTATGTACTGTAGTAAAAATGCATCATAATTCATTTTTCAGCAGGGATAATTGATTATAGGTTTCCATAATCGATTATTTCCGAACCAAAATTAGAAGAAATTTTTCTGAAACCTAGATAATCGATTATCAAAGTCCATAATCGATTATTTTCGAAACAAAATCATGAAAATAGCTTTTGGAACTCCAGATAATCAATTATGTGATCTCGATAATCAATTATTTACGACGATTTTTCGAAAAAATGTGATTTTCTACAGAAAAACTCAAGCTTTTCAACCAAATACCATACATTTTTTAATCAATGGTGTTCCAACAACATCAATCCACCTAAACCAAGTTAATACACATCAAATCATACAATCAATCTAGCATTTCATCACATAATCATCAATTTCTCATCCAAATCTCAACATTTTCTCCAAAAACCCATTTTCTCCCATAACCAACGAAAATGACAACATCCACTAAGATTCAACCGATTATAAGGCAAGAAATTAGCATATCAATAGTTATTAACACAAAACAACCGATTTGTAAGCTTTCCTTACCTCTAAAAGTCTTCAAATCCGGATATAGGTTCCTTGAGAATCTGTTGTTCTTGAGCCAAATCTAGCTAGGATCGTTCCTTTCCTTACCACAACTGCTAAATCAAGCTCAAACCTCATTTATACTCCCACAAACTCAATAATTTCTAGAGAGAGGTAGAGAGAAAATGAAGAGAAGAGAGAAAAAGAAAAAGGGAAATGAGGAAAGAACCCCTTTCCCTCTCCTTATATATATGTGTCCCCTGGCACTCTCACACGAACTTTTAGCCAACTAAGGCCCAAACCTCATCAAACCACTCCCCTTATCTCAAAACTGGTTTACTCAACTGTTTTTCTCTTAAAACTCAACATCACACTCACAGCATACCCACATTGGCTCAAGCACATATCTCAAGTTTCCTAAATTCAAACTGGTATTTCAAACAAACAACACCAAACCATCACTACATACAACATACCATGCATAACCACAATTCATTTATTTCTTTTAATCACCTAGATTATATATTAAATTTCCAGTTTTTAGTTATTAAAACACTTAGCCATTCATTATAAAAAAAACAAGATGTTACAATCAGTATAAGAAATTTAAAATCTCTACTGTCTAGAACCCATGCTACACATCCCCCAAGCCCAACCCAACTAATCTAACTATTAGTTCCTAGACAAACTAGATTAGTTGAAAACAAACTATATGCTTTTTCCTAAATTCCTACACTAGTCTTATCATGGTGTACCTAAGCATACTAAAAACCATTAATCCATCCCTTGTTTCTCCTCCTAGCCATCCACCCTTTTCCTTAGAGAAGGTGAGAAATTGTTTTCCATTTAAATTCAAACACACCTCCTAAATTTGCTAGTTACAAAATTACCCCTCTTAAGTTGTCTTGAAAATAAGCTTAGAAGCCAAAACTCCCCTCATTATTTCCCTCTAGAAATCATGAGCTTGAGAGAAGGAGAGAGCTTGTTCTAGATTTCTCTAAGTGTTGGAAGAGAAGGTAGAAGCTAGAGAGTTCAAGAAGTGGTGCTAGGTAAAGCTCCATCCTCTTCATCTTCTTCTTCCTTCATCTTCTCTTTTCTATCAAGACCTAAGTGGTCTAAGTCTTTTCTCTACCTCCTTGGTCCTAAATCTTGTTCTTTCTTGTGTTTATATTCTATATCAACCATTCTTGGTGTTGGTTGATGGTTCATTTTGCCAAAGTTTGAAGGAGAAACTCCCTTTGTCCCACAACCCTCTTGCAAGCTTGAAGGATCTTAAAATATTATAAAGAAAGCTAACCTTTTTCTTGATGTTTGGACTATGCTTATTCTGTTCTTGATGTGTTTGTTGCTTATAAATGTTGTTTTTAAAAGTTGCTAACTTAATGAAAGGAAACATTTTCGTGCTTGAGTATGATGTGCTCTTGATGCTCTTTTGTTTTTCTGACTAAGTATGGTGCACTATTTTTTGATATCTGGAGTTGTGGTTAATATTTTTGAGTGCTTGTTATTTTTTTGTAAACTAGACAGAATTTTCTCCAAAATGGACTCAAGAAATACATTAAAAGGTAAAGAAACGAAAAAGTTGAGCCCTTTGAAAGTTGTGCTTGGTTTCTAAAAATGTTGGTCTGGCAGCGTGCAATAAAACGCGATTCTAAAAATTTTCGTTGTGTAAATGTTGAAAATTTTTAAACGACCAAAAAGTAGACACAAAATATTGCCAAGCATATATGGTTTGCCTATATTTGATTTGCTTTTCTATTTTTAATTATTTTTGGAAACTGAAGGTTGTATTTGTTTTCTGACTAAAAGTGATTTTAAAAATTGTGAACTTTAAAAAATCATATAAAATCATGTAGACCTTTGTTTTTGGTGTTCTTGGTCATTTTGAAAATATTTTTGAGTTTAATTTCAGAATATAAAAGGTTTGGTCTTTGAAAAGTTTCTTTGGACATGAAAAATGGCAAGATAAGCTCGCTGGCCTCCAGTAGGTCACTCTGACCTTGCTGCCTTTTTATTTTTGTTTCTTTTTTTGTAGATTTCTTCTTGATGTGATCTTTATTGTTCTAGAAAATAGACAAAATTTCCTTTCCAAACATGTATATATCATGTTAAGCAAAAATCGTTTACTATCCCAAAATGATTTTCAAAATAGAGGCTAAAATTTGACAGCCACTGGAATCTGTCCTAGTAATAAGCATTATAACTTTTTGCATAACTTTATAAAAACACTATATTTTGTACTTAAAACTTAATAGTGGATCTTTTAAAATAAAAGTTAAATATGAATTTCAATAAAATACATTATTGATTGTTTTACGTACTTTAAATATATTTTTGTAAAGTATTTTAAATGATTTCATTGTAAAGAATAACTTTAAAAGTTATAAAGTCAAGTTTTATGAAAACCCAATCTTTTAAATAAAGTTGATTTTGTTTAACTTTTGATACTCTTAAGGTATCCTCAATATTTCAAAATCTTATTTTAATTATCTTATGATGGCTTATTTAAATAATCTAATTGAAGATAATGAACTTATATTTTCTTTGAATAACTTTTACAGTTGGGTTTAGATCACTCTAAGTAGAGTTTCAACTTGTTATTAGCAAAGTTGCTCCATATAAGGACTTTGTGTTATGAGGTTACTCTGTGTAGAACCTCTGCTTATCCTCAACTAGGGATCACTTTAAATAAGATCCTGTTGTTGTAGAGCCAACGATGGTGGGGGTTCTGTGTTGTGATACATGATAATGGGCTAATGATGGATAAGGCCTAATGCGATGGCACACGATGGTGTTATTCTTAAGGATAAGTGTTGTGAATCGATGATGGGAATGATGGTGATAATATAAATGACTAAATCATGTGTATGATAAATTGTTTATAATATATGGTGCCATTATTGTTTATGTGTTGGTGAATGATTATGTCATGCATACATGCATGAGTCTGCAGCTTCGGTTGTGTTGTGGCAGCTTATGCTGTGTTAGCGAGTATGAGCATAAGTTGATGATTGCTTGGTTGGGCCTCATACCTAGTGGAGGATGGGCTTCCTTGGGGATAGATAGACAGGCAAATCCCACATGTAAACCAGGATACTCGCAAATCCCACATGTAAACCAGGATACTCGCAAATCCTGTGTCGTGGTAAAGCCACTACCCACGTATATCTATCCTGACGTGACCACTACATTGCTTCCACAAATTAGTTCTAATATCCCCAAATGGTCTTGGCACGTGCCATTTCTTGCCCAGGTGGGTGTTGTTTATTCTACCATGATTAAGGGATTCTTCTGGCTTGGTCACTTGACACTGTAGTCTCCATGGAGCAATTGTTACAGTTCGTGACATTGTATACCAAAGATGTTTTGTTGTGCTTGTCTATTTGATTTCCTTTGCTTGGTTTGTGATGGTTTAGTATAAACTATTGACTATGCTATTGCGATGATCTTAAATTATGTTTATTTTCCTTTGCACATATTCATGTTGTACATCTATGTTTTCTTTTTGGTAGCTTATGCTTTGTGTGTGTGTGACTGTGATAATCGTGATTGCCTTGATCGTAGGAGCAGATGGACGTGTCGAGACTTCACGAGATGTTTAGTATTGAGCTCTTCCCTACCGTCCAAGGGAGTGACACTAAATGGACTCTTGACTGAGAGGCAGATTCGACAAACCTTTTGCTGCATGTTTTCTCTCCTGAGGGAACTCTAGGGCTTACCGTAGAATGTTTTTGTGTGGTGACTCGAGGACATGGACGTGGTTTTGGGTGAGGTCACTACGAGGACAAAGATGATGATGATACGCCATCTACCTCTCCTCACTACCCTTAGGGGACTAATTAGTATTAGGAGTAGTGTAAATGACCAGTTCTCAGGGTGTGAGTTCTTGTACCCCTCTTCCCATTTTGGTTATATGTTTAAGACTTACCTATAATGGTCCATGACTTGTGCTTTTGGGATAACAGTAGTTTTATACGTTTTGATGACTCCTGCCAATGTAGTTTTTATTTTATGATATATATTTGCAGCTCATGATTTCTTTTGAGGTGTTAACGATATTTACTTTACTCAAAAAAAAATTATTCATATTTCATAACAAAATTAATTAAGAGTTTCCATAATAATGAATTTAAAAGAAAATGAAGTGTCTATATGTCAAAATTTTGAGCAAATAGTATCTCTTCATTGTGGCGACTCTGTGGCTAATGTCGCAGTTCGTTACAGTATGCTTATCTCAATTTAGGTTCATCTGTCATCTGATATATTCTATATTACTATATTGCTTAACTTAATGGATTTTATATGTTTTTTTATAATCTTCCATGTCCATAATTTTTCCAAAATTTTGACAAAGTCTCCTCTATATTTGAGTTGGCAGTGCGAGAAGGGAAAGAAAAAGATCTTCTAAAAGCGAAAGAGAGAAACGCATCAGAATGTGTACCACTATATGCTTCCCAAAAAACTTTCAACCAATGCAAATGATGCATGAGTCTACCCCAAGGTTCCATAATTTCTACAGAAATTTTGATAGGATTTCCTCTATATTTCGGTACTTCCCACGTACCTTTATCAAAAGTATGGCAACCAGACATCAAGATCTACCTAATTGTTAGTTTATATATCATCATTATCAGCATGTGTCTCAATTCAATATCATAATGTTCATAATCAAGAATATGGATCATTAAATCTTAACTTCTAAAATATACTAAGTCCTAAACTAACTAACTTGACACTTTAGGATTCAAGTTCTTAACTATGATACTAACCAAATTTAAAATTCATCCTAGGTACCTAACATCACTAATTAATTTAATTTTGCATTCTAAGGTTCTAATTCCTAAACTATAATACTAATAAAAATAAAACTCATCCTAGGTACCTAATAACCAAAGGGGTCATGGCATATACAAGTAATAAGGGGTAAATTTCTTTGATTCTATCTTCTTGGTCCAAGTCCTAAATCATGACAATGATTTATGTTCCTAATAGGTTATGTTTTCAAGATAACAATTGAATACGAATTTAAACACATTGTCAAAGGACCATAAGCACCAATACATAAACATGACAAAAACTTCCCCCACGTGGTTGAAAGTAACAAAGAACCCCATTTCCTAAAAACAACACAAAGCATGGAATGATTTATTAATACATTAACATAGAGCACACAGTATTCACAAAGTAATACTATGTAGCAAAAATCACAAAAGTTATGATGCAACTATATTAAAAATAGTAAATGAACCTAGCAAAATGCAACTCATATTGACATCCTCTTTAAGCAAATTGCAAAACTAGAACATACTCTCATAAGCAACATATCAAGTTCTAAACAACAAAGCAAGAACTGGTAACAACCCCAACCAACCAAAAGAAATAACTTCAAACACATAAACATAAACATGGTACAAGAGCGTACCTGCTTAGGGCTTCAATGGCAATGGCACAACGATAGAGCATTTTTGAAGTCGCCAACGAGGTGGTCGCGTGGTCGCATGGTGGGCAATGGCCTAAAGAAGTGTGGGAAAGAAGCATTAGGGTTGTGTGGGCAATAGAGTCATGGTTTAGGGTTTGGAGAAGAGCATTTACTTGCACGTCTTCAGGGTAGAGGCGTGGTTGGGGAAGAAGCGTTCATGTCGGTGGCGATGGAGTTGCAATGGCATAAGGTCATGAGTAGCTTCAAATGGTGGAATATGACCTCGAGTTGCTTTGGGCGCTAACTTAAAAGAACATTCTACATCAGTTATAGTTGCAACAAATGTAAAAAACTTCCTTTTTACATCGATTATAATTTTAACTGATGTAAAAAACTTATTTTACATTGGTTAAAATTATAACCAATATAAAAAGGAATTTTTATGTTGGTTATGTTATCACTACTGTAAAAAACACTTTTTAAATCACTTAAAAAAGGCTTTTAAATAGGTTTTGGAACCGATTTAGATACAGGTGATATAAAAAATATGAAGATTTTAAACTTGGTTATGCCACAACTGAGTTACAATGTTGGTGTTAAAACATTCTAAATTAGATGGTTTGGGAAAAACAAGCATGGAGACATCAAAAGTACCACCTCCAAGGTCAAAGACCAAAATTGTTTCATTGTTTTTCTTTTCAAACCCATAGGCCAAGGATGCGGTAGTGGGTTCATTAAAAAATGTTTACCTTGATCGCCGTCGTTTGCAAGTCATTGAAGTAAGCAGGCACAGTAACAACAGCCTTAGTCACTTTATAGTTCAAAAACTTAGAAGCATCATCCACAAGCTTCCTCAACACCTATACATATCATTAACTAGACTAGACATTATCAATAACATAGCAACACATCAAGCAATGTCTTACATAGCAGAAACCTAATAAATTTAAAAAGTTAAGCAATAGAAGTAGGTGACTTGCACAAAAATTTTTTCAGCAACAAATTGCTTCCCAATTACGGGGCAGTCGAGTTTGATGTTGCCATTGTCATCTTTGATGACTTTGTAGGAGACTTGCTTCGACTCTTCATCGACCTTAGACATTTTCCTCCCAGTGTACCTCTTGATAGAGAATAAAGTGTTTTCGAGGTTGACGACGGCCTGACGCTTGGCAATTTGGTTGACGAGCCTGTCACCATTCTTGGTGTAGGCGACGACGAAGGGTGTGGTTCTCTGGCCCTCGATGTCAATGATGATGGTGGGCTTACCGCCTTCCATGGTGGCAATGGCAAAGTTAGTGGTTCCCAAATCGATGCCGATGTCTTTCTCATTGATGACTTGGATAGGGCTAACCCACTTGGGGGTGCTCCTGACCTTGATAAAGGCCTTGGTGTTTAGCCTCCACCTTAAGAATAGGGTTCAAGAACCAGCAAAGGAGGGGGGTTCCAAGGCTGTGTATTTGGGCGCTTAAGCAAGCCATGTATGTGTATCTATCTATGATAAATAGATGGAAACCCTAATCCTAATTTTGCAAAGGCAGAGCCAACAACCATGTATCTCATCTTTACAATGTTAATTTTAAAACATATTTTATATCGGTTGTTGTTTAACCGATTTAAAAACAACTTTTTTAAATCGGTTAAATAAGTAACTGATTTAAAAAGTGTTTTTAAAGTTAGGGGAAACCAAGTTAAAAGAAGTGCTACATATTTACCAGACAGCCACCACGTTTGGTTTTTAAATTGGTTAGGGTGGAATCAAGTTAAAGAAATGCTACATATTTACGAGATAGCCACCACATTTTGGTTTTAACTTAGTTCATTCTCATCTAACTTAAAATCTTGTTATAAAAAACTCTTTTTGTAATAGTGTATAACCGATATAGAATGTTTATCATTTATTTACAAAAATGTCACCGCAAATTTTTCTACATCAGTTCTAATATAACTGATGTAAAACACCGTCGTTAAATTTGTTTTTCCCACTAGTGATTACTGAAAATTGATTTGATTTGAATAAAAAATGACTTTTATTTTTAATTTTTTCGATTAATGATTTGATATTTTTTAAAAAAAAAATTTCAATCGGTTTAACCATTTATAATATTTTGAATTAGATTTGAATAGCCCTAATGATGGGAATTGATTGTGCAATCTTGCTTCTTATCTCTGTCAATGACGACTTGACCTACGAACGCAAATAATCACGGTATAGCGGTTTTCTCGTGTGGAAGTGATCTATGTATGCACATTGAAAAGGATTCATGTGGATTTCATCAATTATATTAAAATGATAATGTGGGTATATCAACTTCCACTCGCAGTTATATATATATATATAGAAAGATAGGCAAAAAGACAAATAACTGGCGAAATTCTCTTGTGGAGTTCACTTTGGAATGCCACAAGCACATGCCTCACTTTTACGATGGATGACAAGACCAATAGGATTGAATGGTTGGTTCAGGTATAATTCACGTTTTGGAGTTATTGGAAGTAAAAGATAGCATGTCCTGCGGATGTAGCTGGTAATGAAAAACTATGCAATAAACAATAAAATTAATCCTGTAGATAAGAGAGTTAGTTGACCCTTACATACAATGTGGTTGACCCATTAGCCATTAAAACGTTAACCTCGTGTTTTATAGAAAAATACCAGAGTTTAATTTCTATGTGTTCCGTTAGTGTAAAATATTTTATATTAAACAAAATAAATTATTATTATAAAAATTAACAAATTTATAATACATGTCAATTTTTGATTAGATAACGGTGTAAAAATCCTTTATACTGTCAATAATGCATACATTATTTCCTCATCACACAATCATAATATTATCGTTACTTTACATGATGAATATTGGAATGCAAAAATAGGAAGTTGCATGATATTAAAAGCTGAATTTAATTCGAATATATTTCCAGTGTAAAGATTTTGCACTCTATCAATCAATCCTTGAAAATGATAGACTTTAAAAACTACTTTAAAAATCATATTTAAAATGTATTATTTAATTAGTTGACAGTATAAAAAATTTTACATGGACAATATATAGAAATTAAACTCCAATGTTAATTTAGTTATGTGTTTTCTGGCTAAATTTATCTTCAATCAGCCGAGAAGATGATATGTGAGAAAGGTAGTCCTTCAACCTCCCCATTTCTTGGGCTACATCCAGCATGCTTGGTCTTGTTGAAGGATTGTGGTATGTGCACAGAAGCCCCAACTCTATGAGTTCCAACATAACATCTTGCCCAATTTTGTGATAGTGACTAGGCATGCCAGAGGGAGAGCATCTTTGCAATGCTTGTTCAACAATGTTACCAAGCTCGTGTGGATATTGTCTCTTAACCCACTCATGTAAACAAGACCCTTCATGGACAAGGACATCTGTTGGGCGTCTACCTGTCACCATTTCTAGCAAAAGTACACCAAAACTGTAAACATCACCCTGAGTTGATGCATGTTTTCCCATTCCATATTCTGTCAAAAAAAAAAAAGGACAAGTAAATAGTAGATTTAAGGCACAAAACTGTTAAATAACAGTTGTGAAGCAGAAAAATGAACACTATATAAAGCTGAAGCTTAAACATATTCTACTCCCCCTTCTTAAGACCAATTTTGCAAAGGGTTTAACGGCAAGAGTTTATTGTATAAAGCACTGAAAATTGAATAATAGTTTGATTTAACGGAGAAAAGGATGGTAATTAATTGAGGTCTTGTGAAGCATATGGAAATCAAGATAAAATTCATTTCCAAGTAAACTATATGAACTTAGTCCCTAAAAATTGTTGACGATTCTAAAATAAATATGGCAAAAGGTAAAAATATTTGGACATAGTACATACCAGGAGCTATGTAGCCAACGGAGCCACATAACAAGCCATGTGTTGAACTGAAAGATGAATCACTTGTGGGCATGTTGTCGTCACCTTTTACAAGCTTTGCAATACCAAAATCAGTTACCAAAGCTGTCAAATCGTCATCAAGTAGTATATTGCTCGGCTTAAGATCACAGTGCACTACCCTAACTGGAGAATAGTGGTGTAAATAGGCCATTCCTTCAGCTACATCGCTGCAGATCCTCACCAACTGAACCATGTCCAACCTTTGGCTCAACCCATGGCTCGGATATAAGTGCCTCTCAAGGCTACCATTTGGCATCAGCGGAAGAACAAGAGCCTTGAACGCTTTTTTGCTGCAAATTGTTATGATTCTTATTAAATTTCTGTGCCTAGTCCTCTTCAGGATTTGGCATTCCCTTCTAAAGCTCCCTGAAATCTCACCAGCTGTTGATGTCTCTAACACCTTCACTGCTATTCTTGTGTTATCTCGGAGAACTCCTTTGTAGACCTGTCCAAACCGACCCGAACCAATTAGGCTTGAAGCACTAAAGCCTCCTGTGGCTTCAATAAGTTGTCTATATGAAATTCTTGGGTACTTGAGCTCCTTTGTTTCCTCATCTTCATCCTCAAAATCCCCTTTGCTAACTATTGCCAATTGCATTCTTTCTTTTGACTTTTTTATTGTGGGGTACCCCAGCATGCACAGAAGGGGGGTGCCAAATAGAAAAACTGGAATTAGTAGAAGAACCAAATGATACCGTCGTTTCTTGTGGCAGTTTTTCATGCCTTTGACCGAGCCACAGAGACCATCATTTCCAAGGAAAGAGTCTATGGTCAAAGATGAAAAGGCTCCCTTGTTTGAGACACTCCCTGAGAATTTGTTGAAAGAGAAATTAAGTACCTTGAGAGTGGACAACTGAAGGGACTCTGGTATTACCCCTGTCAATTGATTTGAAGACACGTCAAGTGCTTGAATATAGGGCAATTTGCATAATGAATCCGGGAGAGGTCCTTCTAAGGAGTTACCAGAAAGGTTGAGGTACTCTATTGCTATGCAACTTTCAAGCTGTGGTGGGATTCTGCCAGAGAGATGGTTCAAGGATAGGTCAATAGCCAGCACCATGTCCATTTTCGAGAGCTCCAATGGTAAAGGCCCATCTAAGTTATTACTTGATAAATTCAAGTATAGCTTCAAGCTAGTCAAGGCCGCAACTTCCTTAGGGATCAGCCCTGAAATCTTGTTGTGGGATAGGTCCAAAATCTCCAAATTAACACATTTTCCCAGACTTGGTGGGATGGTTCCAGAAAGCTGGTTGTCATAAACTAAAAGCCTTCTTAACTGAGTGAGGTTAGCAAAAGTGTCTGGTATTGAGCCAGAAAGCTTGTTTATTGACAAGTCAAGAAGCCCCAGATGCTGACTGCCACCAAGGGTTGAAGGAATCTCCCCAGATAGTGAATTATTTGACAAATAAACTCTCTCTAGTCTCCCCATCTGGCAGAGGCTGGGAGGTATTGATCCATTTAGCAAGTTGCTGGAAAAGTTTAAAAGAGTCAGATCGACAAGGTTTGCAATGTTTGGAGGTATAGAACCATGTATGAGATTGTCTTCTAGGTGAAGTTGTAACAGGCTAGTAGGAAGATCACCAATATTATGAGGTAACTTCCCTCCAAGATTGTTTCCTGCCAATTCGAGGCCTTGCATGCTAGACAAATTCATCAAGGAAGAGAAGAAAGGTTCGAGTTTGGTGTTACCATCATGGCTAACAAAGTCATTATATGATAGGTAGAGGAATTGTAGTTGTGGCCAATTACTTACAATTTCAGATGGTAACTCCCCACTCAACCTATTTGATTCCAAGTCTAGCCATTTTAGTTCTGTGGAGTTTGAAAGAGCTGAAGGAACATGGCCTACAAATTTGTTAGACCAAAGTAAGAGGAACCTAAGCTCTTTCAGGATACACTCATTGCTCAAGGGTATTTGTCCTCCCAAGGAATTGTTAGAGAGGTCTATATACCTCAATGTGGAAGACCCATTGCAAAAAAGTGAGGGTGGAATCTCACCCTCAAGCTGATTGCTTCCCATGTTAAGGTAGTACAAGTTGTGAAATGAGCCCAACTCAGAGGGAATTTTCCCTTGAAGAAAATTCCCAGATAAACTGAGTTGTTGAAGCTGAATCAAATAGCCTAGTTGTTTGGGAATGTGGCCCACAAAGAAATTCTCAGAAAGATCAAGAATTTGCAAGTAAGAGAGGTTAGCAAGAGCAGGGGAAATAGTGCCCCCTAGTGAGCTTCCATTAAGAGCAAGCTCTACGATCCTGTCACTTGCATTGTTGCATCTGACCCCATACCAATTGCAAACATGTACACCAGGGGACTTCCAACTTTTTAGAACGTTTTTGGGATCAGAAACAATGCCTGACATGAATGAAACAAGTGACTCTTTTTCATTCACTAGGGTCAGGTTTTCCTCCCCATAAACTCCTGAATGAACAATGGTTATAAAGAGAAATAGAACCATTGAAAATGGAAGCAAACCCATAATTGCATGCATTAACATCTTTTGTCTTCAATCTGAAGAAAACATAATAATGAAGGAAACGTTGAAAATCAAAGAAAGATATGCGCAGGGAGTGGTGTGTGCCAGTTGAATGTAGCTCAATATAAGGAGCCCTGAGGACATGAAAGCCAAGAAGAAAATAGTAGTGGCGGAAAAGTCTGAACCTTGTTGTGCCTAACTATCGTTGAAGATCTGGATGTATGTCGTTTGACTTTGATATTGACCTATCTATACATTACACGTGGGTTACTCAAGATACAACAACCTAAGCAACGTTAAGGGACGTTTGGCTATAGTGGTAAACATGTCAGCATAGTAGGCTTAACACTATATTCATTTTATTTATTCATTAACAATAATAAAATAATATTTTGTACTAAGCGTTATTGTCATTTTCATTTGTTTCTTGGGTAGCATTGAAGTAGTGGAAGGTGTGCTGTTAACAAGGATAATCTTGGTTAATAGGCACGCTCACGGGACTATGTATGAGTTGACACACTTTGTGGTTTCGGTATGTTTGTCGGGTGCAAGTGCAAGGACTAGTGTTTTGATTGGAATACTATCTTTTGATGTAACTTGCAGAATAACGGATGAAAGTACAAAGTTTGAGTTTCACATTGCAGAAATAACCATGAATGCTTCTTGGCCTATAGGCTATAAGTAATCGTGCAAGTTTTCTTACAAAATGATTAATTTCGAGGGTAAATGTCGCGACCTTGAGAAATTATACGTGAGAAGATTGGTCTACGGGATTTCTGAAATTTGATACCAAAATCGGAATCGAGGAGGAAATCCAAGACTAAATAACCGTAACACCTACTAATTAATGATAAGTGATTTAAAAACTTGATTGAAATAATTATATATATATATATATATATAAGAAATTTAGGGGGAGAGAATGATGCCTCAATTCAAGACAAGGAATGCCTCCGAACTCAAAGAATACTTATAGAGGTATTTACATTTATCTCATTCTAAGGAGATAAGTGGAGATTTGAACTTGATTGAAATAATTATTAGTGAAATATAATTTTAGTTAATAAAATAAATATGTGTGATTTTGTGTGAGACTTTAATTTTGTGTGCAAGTTTTGGTAAAACTTTTCAATAAAAATGTATTGTCAATTGACAATATAAAAGTAAACAAATAGTCTAAGAATCTATTGAATTAATTATGATTAATTTTAATTAATTCTATTATGCTAGATTAAAATAATTTTATTTTTAATCCAATATCCAAAATTTAACAAATGAAACTTTTCAAAAATGGAGAAAATTTATCTGAGACTTCTTGAATTAATTTCAATTGTCCAAATTAAATTTTAAGGGTCATCTACACTTAGAGAAATGATTAACACACTTCTCCGTGTTAATTATGTCTTAATTACTCATTTTACATCTAATTACTAATTTATTTATATAAAATTCGACATAGCCAAATAAGGTAAGAAAATTTTGAAATTTTCACCCTTATTTAGTACCCTTCTAAATGAAACCCCTGTTAGCCCTCTAGGCTTTCATGTCAAGTTGTCATAAGTCATCCAAAAGCCCTAAAAAGTGGATCTAAGTCATAACCAAGTTTTTACCAAATGTTAATACCTATTTAGCTTCACCATTAAGTGTTTATAAAAGCCCATAGTTGGCCATTTTTGTTGTTGTTGGCCAAACACTATAGGAAGAAAAATCTCTCTCATTTTGCTTCCATCTTCTTATTCCAAGCTCATCTATAGTGAGGTTCTAGTCAATGGTGTTATGCTTGAGGAGGGTTTGAGTAAAGAAATTGAATAACCCAAAAGAAGAGTTGTAACACCCCTACATTAGTCTTACAGTTGATTTTCTAATATTTGTGAATTTATTTCTGAAAAATCAGGAAGGAATCTCAAAATTCTATTCCACACCATTGCATTCAAAATTTTAAGAACTATCAAATCACGATTTTTAATAATTTTTTCGAGTTAGAGCTCGGAGAATTGAAAAAAAAATGACAATTTCTCCCGATTTCTTAGTATAAAGGGCTGACATGTGGAAAAGTTTCAAATGACAATAAAATGTCATTTTGAGCATGGAAACATGTCATAAATGTTAAAATACAATTTTAAAATTTTTTAGAAATTTTTTGAAATTCCTGTGAAAAATGACAAAAACGTCCGTAATTGTCTACTAAGCTAAACCAGTATTGGTTTAACACCTAGAAACATTAGAAATGAAATTCTCAATATATTTTTAGGTAAGATATTTAATTTTATAATTACCATAAAAATTTTGGAATTTATTGAGTTAAAATGGATTTAATATGAATTTTTAACTCAAACACTAAATAATTAATTAAAAATTCAAAAAAAATATAAAAAAATTAATTTTAATTTATGGAAATTAATTTTAAATGAAAATTAATATTTGTGTCAAGTTTCACACAAAAAATTCATTAATTTGGTATTAAATTTAAATTACTAAAGTTTAAGCGATAACGGTTAAAATTAACTAATAAAATTAAAATTGAATGCAGAGACTTGAGAAACCTCTGCAAGGTAATACGGAGAAACCTCTAAAGCCAGGGACTAAAACGAACAAGCACAATAAACTCATGCTTTAAAAAGGTGACATCATGCTAAATGACATCATCTAGAGTGCCACCTCACCCCACTCTTTGGCTATAAATACCCTTTCATTTTTGCGAAGCCTTCATCCTTTTTTCTTGCTGTAGAACCGTGAGCTTCCTCCTCCCCATCACCTTGTCCATTTATTTTTTACTCCATTTTCAAGCTTTAACCCACCACCTTCAAGTGTCATCTTCCTCCTCTATCTAAAGGAGCTTAGAGCCATTATTTCCATCATCTCTTCTCTTCTTCATCATCATCCATTTGTGAGGTAATGGGGGGGAGAGGGGGCAGGAGGGGTGGGTTCTTTATATAATTGCTCTCACACAATGGTGGGTGGGTTTTTCTCCCAAAACCCATTCTAGCTTTGATTCTTGTATTGTGCTATTTTGATATTTCATTCTTGTTGCTAATGTTGATGTTGTGATTGATTTATTTTGTTATTTAACTATTGATTAGAATTGATTATGACAAAATAATGATTGTTGATATTGGGAAAGAAAGATGTTCTTAAAATGGTTATGTTGATACAAAAATTTTGTGAAGCTTGGCTTGTTCACTTTATGGCTCATGGCCATAGTTCATTAGAAGGAAAGGCTTGACAAATTTTTATGGATAACATGCTTTGTATTGGTAAAAGATGTTGGAAATCTTGATTTTGTTCTAAAAGGGATCATGTTCATAAACTCTTTTAGAAAAATTAATGAAACTTTTATAACAATGAATCTATGGTAAATAAAAATTAAGAATCTTGATATTGGCTAGTAAAGCTCATGGTTTTGGGTCCATTCTAAGTAGGATAATAAAAAAAAAATTGTCTCTTTACTTAAAATGGTCCATGGTTTTTGAAGGAAACAAAGTATCAAGGTTTTTTTTTTTTTTAACAATGTTAGGAGTAGAAGGATGAAATTAAAAAAACCATGGTTGCTTTGGGTTAGGGCTTTCGGCCCTTGGTTGAGGGAAAGAGAAAAAACATGATTAAAATTTTTATCTAGCTTAGGAATGGTTAGTTTGTTTAAGAAATTTTTGTTACCTTAAAAAGAGGTTAAAAGGAAAAATAATTGAACTTGTTCTATCACTAAGGCCATTTGGCCATCTTACAATAAAATAGGTAAAAGGATAATTTTTTATGGTAATTAGTAGAAATGAAATTTATCCTAATAACCATTAACTAACCTTATCTTTTTAAATTAAAAAGTTCACAATTTCTTGATCTAGACCTTATTTTACTAGTTGAAGAATAGGCTAAACCCAACTTAGTTTTAAACTAAAAGTTAACCTTAGACACTGAAATGAAATTTTAAAAATTTTATGAGTTTCGGTCTTTCTTTATAAAATTGAGTTTCAAATTTTACTTAAATTAGCTTAATCTTTTATTAAGACATAATTAAAAATTAGAATTTAAAAGTGTGTTGACTAATCATCTATTTGAATTGGCTTTATTAAATAAACAAGTACTTAATCATAAAATTTTGCTAAGTAAGCTTAGTCCTTAAATTAGGTACTTAAGAAAATCAATTAATTTATGATGAAAGTAGGATTCATTATCCCCTTAGAATTATGTCTAAAATTCTCTAAATTTAATTAAATGCATGCCCTTCTGAAGTTTATCTTTAAATGATTTATTGGGTGGATATTCTTATATAAATGTGTGAACTTTAGCACGAGAGGAATAAAGGCTACATCTTTGCAATGTGAAGTAGAGACATTAAAGAGAGAATGTACCAGTGCTCAGACATGCTAAGACCAAGAAAAATCTCTGCTTAAAGATAAGAATGATGAAGATAAGATGTAAGTAAGTTGAGTAATGTAATGCGAGGGACATGTAGTGGCATGACACCATATATGGGAAGCCACGGTTTGATACGTTGAGGAATGAAAAGCAGGGACCCACTTATGGAGGTCTTTTGGGGTAAGGTATCGAGCGGTGAAGGTCCTAATAGCCAAGGTAGCGGTGCCGTTGAGTCAAGATATTTACATGACCAAGCTTGATAACTCTGATAATTGCTCAGCATCCAGGATTGGTACTAAAGTATATCTTTAAATGGACGGTGAATGTCTTGATTACTCTATTCCTCGATGATGATGAGGATCGTACCATGTTGATGATATTAAGATAGGTATATATACTCCTAGTCACTTCTAGTTCTATTGAGAACTATTACTCACAAATAGGAAGTATGGAGCCGTACAGAATCAAGGGTAGCCTAGTACAACTTAAAAAAAGAAAAAAAAAAAAAAAAAAAAAGCTAGGTTCTTCCTTTCTTCATTCTCAACTATGTTTTATCTGTGTTTGACTGTAGGATTTCCTATTGTCTATATAAAAGTGATTTTAAGAACAAAATCACCTCACTCCTCTATTTTTTTCTCTATGTACGATGTTTATGGACCAATATACGAAGATGGCAATGATGCCCAATGATCATGCCCTTATGATTCAGAGACTACTCTAACAGATGAAGATTGGAAATCCTACTTTCTCTTAGATTATATATGGGATGGGATAGATTATATAGACATTACTCTTACGCATAACCCTTTTTGCTATATTTAGTAGGGTAGGTAGTGTCTGAAATTTCCCTGTATTTCATTGGCCTTCTTGTATTCAGTTTCTATGTATGGCCTATATTTCAGTAATTATAATATACATTCTTGATGAATATATGATAAACTTTGTCTTTTATATCTTTTACTTTCATTTCTAAATTTCGTTCTACTTATAAATTTTCTATTTTAAAAAGTTTCAAAACATAATCAAAGGTGAGAATAAAAACAAAAAAAAAATTACTCATATTTTCATCAACTCAAAATTAATAATTAATTGAGTTGGAGTTATGTCTAATGTAAACGAGTGTCACATTTAGTGGTATCAAAACAGTTCTTTCCTATCAAAGCTTGGAGTATCGCCTTGACCTTCTTTGTATTGTGTGTTCTTTCATTTACTATTGACAAATAGGAATGCAAGATAAAATATTTGTTCTTATATCCTTTATTAAGAAGTAGAAGTATAAGAAACGTTTAGATTACGTACTACTACAAGAAGATAGAAGCAGACATTCAGAACAACTTACGATAAAAGAACTATGAAGAATGGGTTGCACACTTAATAGAAGACTTTGCTAAGAGTACGCCTAATGTTAGTTGTCGAGTTTAGTTGAAGTGATTAGCGCATGTCTAGATAGGTTCTAGCTAGGAAAGACTTGGTACTTAAGGGTGTCCATGGTGACCCACCTATGTTTCCTGGGAGTCTGCTTGGTTACTATTCCACAGATTACTTTTACTCACCTGACATATGGTTTTATTCAAAGCAATAAACTAAACAATGTTCTATTTTTAGCCAATGGCTGGAAGACCACGACAAGACGCTACCCAACAAATACTCAAAAGGATGGCTACTGTCCTCGAGAATATAAACCAAGGACGAGATGCTAAACCTATGGAGTACTGAGGTCTTGTGGCATTCCGAAAGAATGATCCACCAACAATCAAGGGCGAATTTGAACCCCACTAAGCTCAAAATTGGATCACAAAAGTTGAGGAGATCTTCACTGCCATAACGTGCACTAATGCACACAAAGTAACATATGCCACTTTCATGCTATCTGGAGAAGTTGAGTATTTGTGGAGGTGCGCTAAGCAATAAGAAGAAGCTGAAGGAAGATTGATCACCTGGGAGGTGTTTCATCAAAAGTTCCTAGGGAAGTATTTCCCAAAAGACTTAAGGCGAAGGAAAGAAATTGAGTTCCTCAACTTGAAGCAAGGTTACATGACTATTGGGGAGTTTGCCACCAAATTCGATGAATTGTCGAAGTCCTGTCCCTATTTTCAAGAAAAAGTTGATGAAAGATCTTGACGTTCCAAATTCGAGAACAGTCTGAGTCCTGACATCAAGTAGGCAATAGATTATCTTAAAATAGCTCAGTTTCCCACCTTGATAAACCACTATAGAATTTATAAGGACGATATGAAGGTTAGGCAAGCTTAATGGAATAGCAAAGGGCAATAGAGAAACAAGAAGAGGAATTTCCCTAAGAAAAAGAAGCCTTATTACATCCTAACTAAACCAGTTGGCAGATCTTTTGACCAGAAACTGTTGCTGTTGAAGGCTCTAATGCCCCTATTCTATGTTATTGTTATGGACTGTAACACTAGTGCTTTCCTAATTTATGATTTGGTGATTTAAATAATTAAAAATGGAAATTTAATTTAATTTCTATAATTAAAATATAATAAATGAGATATGGTTTTATGTTATTTGTTTTGTGTCAAGTTGTTTTGGAAAACTCTAGATTGAATTTGTGGGAATTGAGAAAATATTGCCTAGGCCAAATATCCTTGTTTGTAGTATGTTTGTTGGTCTGGTGATTTAGTCGTGATATTGGGCCAGTTTTGGGCCTCAGATGGGTAAAGAGTGATAGTTGGGCCTTAGTGAGCCCAAACCCCTTTTCGAAAGCCCATACACTTTTTTAACATGCAAGACCTTCCCTTCCCTTCATTTGTTAGTAAACATTCTCAAATTCTCTTAAAAACATTCTCATCCTTTTCTTAAAGACCAAGGCAAGACCCAAGACCCACCCCTTCTTTCTTCCTCTTGTGAAGCTTTGTAGTTATAAGTGGAGATTTCTCCCTAAATTTGGCTTTAGGGTTCCATCTCCCCATTCTCTCCTTTCTTACAAATTGAATTCTTGAAGGCTCCAAGAAGGGAAGCTTACTATTGGTTGCTCTTTTGTTTAGTGGTTGATTGGTATGTTGATTATATGCTTGAGAATGGTTGGATTTCAGTTTAGTTGTGAAATATGTTGAAGTTTGGTGAAAATGGGTTTTATGAGGAAATATCTTATTTGTTGATGAAACGTTGAAATGGTGATAAAATCTTATACATATGTGTATGGTTGATGTTTGATGATGATGTTTTAGGCATTTTTGAATTGATTTTGGGTGGGGGTTGTTGAAAAGATGAATTCTTAGGGTTTTTCAAAAAGTTTTTTGGTCCTAGATCTGCACCATCGCTTAACGATGAAGGGGCTCGATAAGCGAGCAAACCCTTGGGAGCAATACGGTGCTCTCGGCCATGAATTTCACTTAGTAAACCCTAGTGTCGCTAAGCGAATGTTCTTGGCCCCTATTGAAATTTAAGGTATGGAGTTATTCGCTGAGTAAGTACCCTTCTCACTAAGCGAATGTTCATTCCTTAAAGATGAACAAGTTGTGTCACTAAGCGAGTGTTTGTCTTGCTAAGCGAGGTTCATGTGAAATCTAAAATTTTTCTAGAAAGTTATGCGCTAAGTGAGCAGGTGACTTGTCGAGCAAAACTAGACATTCTAAAATGTCTGAAAATGATTCACTAAGGAAAGGTTGAACTCGCTGAGCGGTCCCTTATTTTGAAATGCAACCCTAGTGTTCTCCTAATGTGTGATATAGTTGTTTAATAATTGAAAGTGGAAATTAAATTTAGTTTTGTAATTAAGATGTAATAAATAAATTGTAGAAGTGTGGTTGTTGTTTTATGTGGTGTTTTGCTTGGAAACTCCAGTTTGAATAGTGGAATTTGAGAAAAGGTCATTTGAGCCAAATGCCTCTATTGGTGATATCTTAGTTGGTTTAGTGAGGAAACAGTGGTGCTCAGCTAGTTTTGAGCCTCAGAGTGTCTGGAGGCGGGAGTTAGGCCTTGGTGGACCAAAGCCCTTTTTGGCCTAAATCCTCTATAAAAAGAGGATGACCCCCTCTCTTGTCCCTCACTTTTCTTTTTGAAAAGTTCCTTCTCCCAACTCTCTCTAGCTTTCTCCCATCTATTTCCTCAATTCCAACAAGTAGAGCTTTGTTTTTCTTGGTTTAGTGTGAGGGTTGTTCTTCTTGAAGGTTCTCCTCAAAGTTTGGCTCAAGAGTTCAAGTTCTATTTCTCTCTTCTTCCATTTATTTAAATTTTGGAGTCACCAAGAGGTAAGGGAACCTTACTATTAGTTGATTTTGTGTTGGTGGTTGCTAATATGTTGATTTAATGCCTTGGAAACGGTTAATTTTTGTGAATATTATCATGTATGAGGTTTTTGTCAAAATGGGTTTTGGAAAGGGATTTTGAAAATTTTTGATAGTTTGTGGATGAAATTATTATGTAATTGGTTAGAATGGTATTAGAAGCAACTAGGATTGTTTTCGATATGCATATTGATGATTGGATTGTATTATATGACTTGGTTCATCTTCTTGCGAACTGCAAAAATTGTAGTTAGCGCTGGGTGCCAATTTTATGTCACTGGACGACAGCTAACAGAAAGCTATCTGGAAGTTTGTCACTTAGTGACAAAATTGGCGTTTAGTGATGAAATTTTGGCCTATAGCAACGGATTTTGGCGTTGGGTGACAAAATGCCTTATTCTCTCTATGATGCCAGCGTCAGTTATATGGTGCCGAGCGACAAAGATCTGGTTCTTTTCTGTTGATTTGGCACTATGCGACGAGATGTCTGATTCTCCCTTGTTTTTGAAGTACTAGGTGCAAATTTTGTGGCGTTGGATGTGGACCATTAGGGTTGAAACAATAAGAAAAATGAAAATAGAGTTGATGAGGTTATTGACTCCTAAAGATATCAAATTCAAATCTCAAGAAAAAAAATGAGTATTCAAATGTTTTTCAAAAGTAGGTTTTGGTTTGTAATCTTGGTGATTTGTTTGATCTCCGAGGGTATGTGTTGTTGTTGGTTTTTGTTGTTGTTGTTGGTTGTGATGTCGTTGTCTTAACAAATTTTAGAATCTCGATATGTTGTTGAAGTGGAAGGTTGCTTAGATAGGACCTCCACTTGTTGTTTAGATGATTTATTGGTGAAATCATGCAAAGGTATAGGCTGCTCAAATAGGACCTTACCTGGTTGCCATGCTAGGTGTTGAATTGTGTCTACATGGTGTTGTTGTGTTGTTGTATTGTTGTGGTTATATGTGGTGCTTTATTGAGCTCACTGGGTGTGTTGGGTGAAATTGTTGTTTATGATTGATTATGACTTGTTGATGATGATATTAGTGTTGTTGGTGTTGTACATGCATCGCATGCATATATTGGCAGCAAAGGTAGCTAACGATGGACCTCATGCCGTGGTGCGAGCAAGCACGTAAGTTGATTGGTTGACAAGAGCTGAGGTTCAGACAGACCTCTAACCTAGTGCTGGATAAGACGTGGGGCAGCTGTTGATGGGCCTTTGGGGATAATTGGATGGGTGATTCCGTAGGGGGCCAAGGTAGTGCAAACCTTGAGTCGTGGTGAGTCACAACCCATATACAATTATCCTAATAAACCACACAATCTTATCCGTAGATTAGAATTGGTAATCCCTGAATGGTGTATGGTACCTATTATTGTTGATGCCATAATAGGGGATGAGACCTGGTTGATCGCTCGGTTGTTGAAAATCTCTCGAGAGTATTGTTTTCATGCATTGGCATGGTGATTTATATCACTAACGTAGAATGTGACCATATATTATGGAATTTTATTTGAATTTTATATGTAAATGAATTTTTCTACTATAGTTAATGTTGTTGGTGGTGGTGGAAATGTTGTTGTTGTTACCTGGTTGTTGATGTTGTTATCATTGTTGTTGTGGTTGTGTTGTTGTTGTTGGTGGTGGTAGCGTTGATGTTGTTGTTGTTATTGTCATCTTGATGTTGTTTTTGTTGGTGGTGGTGGTGGTAGTGTTGTCGTTGTTGTTGTTATTGTGGTTACTTGGTAGTTATTGTTGTTGTTGTTGTAGTTGTGTTGTGTGTTGGTAGAGGGGGGGTAGTGTTGTTGTTGTTACCTGGTTGTTGTGGCTGTTGTTATTGTTGAGGTTGTGTTGTGAGTGGTGGAGGTGTTGTTGATGTAACCATTGTTACTTCTTGTTGTTATGGTTGGTAGTGGTGGTGGTGGTAGAGGTGTTGCTAATGTTGTTGTTGTTGTTGTTAAAAATTGTTGTTATGGTTTTACTGTTGTTGTTGTTGTTATTTTGGTTGACTATTGATATATGATTAAGAGATTTTTCTTATTACTTTTCCTTTATACTATATGCTTATTGTTTCAAGTAAGCTTACCCTTGCATTGTTTGCACATGTGGTTTGTGCCTGTGATGATCACGTCATTTGTGTGGGAGTAGATGTGAGATTTTGGCAGATCTATCTTCTCTCAGTCCATGATGAGGTCTCGCTCTAGCCAGTGGCAAGATGTAATAAGCTTGGAGAAATTATTCAGTTAATTTCTTCTTTTGAGGAATTGATATTCCTTTATTGTTGTTTATTTCTTTTAGCATGATGTATAGTGTGACCAGTTATAAGGGGAGTGTTTTATACCCTTTTCCTGTTGATGTAAATATACTAATAATGTTGGTATACGTATTTCTTTTAATTCCTTGATGTATACATTGGTGTAGTTGCCTCAGTTGAAATGGATAGATTCCATAGATGATGGTTATATATGTGATCTAGAAGTTCTTAATGGGATAGCTTTCTTTATGATTTTCTAAAAAGAAGAAAAAGGCGAAAAACAAAGGTACATTTTTTTGTAATACTTAATCTAATATCTTTATTAAAAATGAGCCTCCTAAAAGAAAAGTAGTAACGTTGCCATGTAGCGGCAGTGGGTCGTTACATGAAACTTCCTTCATTCTCTAAAGTAAGCCTTTCACTAAGTGAGTAATGTGTTCGTTGGGCAAGAAGGATGTTTTTGAAAATATTTACTCTTTGAAAATGGTGGTTTTCTTTGCAAGGGTGATGCTCGCTAAGCAATCCTTGATTTTGAAAATTTTATGAAACTCCCTTAAATTGTGTTTGCTTAGCAATCCCAGTTTCCACTAAGCAAGAGTCCTAGTAGCAAAAAGGGGTACTCCCTAGAGTTAAACCTTTCATTTAACAACAGCCATGGTCGCTACATGTGGGTCTTAGTGAAGAAAAGTGTGTTCTCTATAGGGAGGTTTATGCTTAGTGAGGGCATGGCCTGCTTAGCGAAATCTTTCCTGAATCTGTATACATTGTGGATTTGCTTAGCGATGGTTTGGGTCGCTTAGCAATATGTCTTATATAATTAGTTGTACTGATTTGGTTTTAAAAATGCTTTTAAAGTTGGATTCAAAGAGAAGTTTCATTTTTAAAATGTAGTTGTAGAATTGCTCTGAATAGAATTCCTTGTGGTGAAGTATGTTGATGTTGATTGACTGTTGCCATAACTTATTGTTGTTGGATAAGTGTTGTAAAGTTGATGATAAAAAGCTGATAAAAACTTAGACTTTGAACTATAAGTTGTGGTTGTTGTGATTGATATGCATACATGCATGAGTCTGCAGCTTCGGTTGCATTGTGCCTAAGATGACACACATATGTATGTAGGCTAGTCTAGGTGGGGCCTCATACCTAGTATGGGAAACGTTAATGGAGGATGGATTTCCTTAGGAATAGACAAACAAGTGAATCTCGCATGTAGACTAGGGTTACTATAGATCTTGTGTCACAGTAAAGCCAACTTCCATGTTTATCTATCCTGACGAGCCGCTATATTATATTCGCATATCAGTGTTAGATATCCCCCAAATGGTTTTTGGCATGTGCCGCCTTTGCCCATGATGGGTGTTATTGTTTACCACGATTAAGGGATGTTTTACCTGGTCTCTCGCCAGTTGAGTCTCCATGGAGTAGTTGTTGCAGATATATAGCATATTATGTATGAAATTGGTGCCATTAAAATGTTGGTGGCCATGCTTGGTGCTAAATTGAGCCCACATAGTGTGGTTGAAAATTTGTTGTTAAAAATTGCTTAAGGCCTTGAGGCAGGCCATAGTTGAGATGGTGAATACGAAGTTGTCATATCTTAAACCTTAAAGGTACCTGAATACAAACATTGCTTGGATGTTGAAAAATGGTTATTGTCCATGTGTGGTGCCAAATTGAGTTTATATGAGGTTGAAAAATGGTTATTGTCCATGGTAGATTTTGTAAATGTTGGCTATTGAATTTTGTCATATAAGAAATGACATATTAGATGAAATTTCTTCTTGGTGAATGTTGTATCATGCTCCCTATAATTTTTCATATATGGATCTGAATTATTTATTAATTATGCTATTGTTCATATTAAGATAAGTTGTCTTTATATAAGTTTACCCTTGCCTTGTTTTGTTGTTTGATTGCGATAATTTTATTAATGGCATAGGAGTAGAGGCGTGAGGCTTCTTGTACTCAGTGGTTCGTGGTTGATGGTAGAGTTGCTTGCTCGGAGGTGACAAGATGTGACAAGTCTTGTTTCAGCACTGTTTCTTTGATTGGTGGTTGGTGTCGTTCTGATATGTTATATAGTGTGGCCAACTATAGAGAGTGCGTTTTTGTATTCCTCTTTCCAGGATGATGTAAAGAATGTATACAATAATATTAGTTATTTGGTTCACATAAGTATTTGGATTTTTGCAATATGATGTTAAGATAGTTAAGTCTAACTGGAACATGAGTGTTAGAAGTTGGAAGTGGAACATATCATGCTTTACACAAATTGAACCTCCAAATAGATTGATTTTGTGAATGAAGTGCTATAATTTGTGCTTAGTATGGACTATATGCCACTTGAACCTCCAACCAAAATGACTTCCTAGATGGAGTGCCACGACTTGCATTAAGCATTGTAGGATGATTGGTATTGGTTGAATGTTTAATCAGTGAGCTTTCCTTGAAGTTGAAAGAGGTGAAAGACCAAATAGTATTTTTGGAAGAAAACTTTAACTAGAAGATTTTCCTAACAAATAAGTAGTATGGTGTATGTAGCAGTAGTGGGTCGTTACATAAAGGACCACATTACCAGAAGGACTGCAACAAAGCAAATATCACCTACTTTAACTACGGAGAGGCAGGCCACTACAGCAACATGTGCACTAAGCCCAAGAAGGAGCACGACAATGGAAACAGTGGGAAGGCTCTAGTTGGTAGACCTCGAACCAATTGTAAAGTCTTTACCATGAGAGGGAATGAAGCAGGATTTCTAATGACCTCATTCAGGGAAAGTGCGTCATAAATAATAATCTCTTAAATGTGCTATATGATTCAGGTGCAACTCATTCTTTTATTTCTAATGATTGTGTTAAGTATTTGAATTTACGTGTTTCAAATTTGCCATATGATCTTGTTGTTTCTACTCCTACCAATGTTCCTATTGTTACTTCTCATACTTGTTTAAATTACCCAATTATTGTAGAGGGTAAAACGTTTCTTGTAAATTTAATCTATTTGCCCTTAACTAGAATAGACCTGGTTTTAGGAATGGACTGGTTATCTTCCAATCATGTCCTTCTCAATTGTCATGAAAAAGCCTTGGTATTCACAACTCCTTCAACTCTACTATAAGTGGTTGCATATAGATGTTAATATCATTTCCTGGCATTCGCCTTCTAGGAATCAAGCTTGAAACAATAAAGTTTGTTGGCTTCATACATGTCCATGGGGGAGTATTGTACGGAATAAGAATTAAAGGCCAAATGCTATAACTGTTACTCAAAGATCCAAAAGGATTGAACCCATCAGTTGCTAAGGCCAGTCGTACATTTCGAGGGTCTTAAGCAAAATTAGGATGTATCATATCAAAATTCTTCCACGCATCAAAGTCTCTTGGATGTCTCATCATCCTATCATTATTATTATCTCTGCACGCCAAACCATACTTTTAGCAGTTTTTGAAGATGAGAACAACCTTTGCAACCTTGGGATCAATGGAAAGTATCGCAAAATCTTTGCGGGCAATTTCTTCCGTGGCTTGGTAGCAATTAAACCACAATTTCTAGCATTTTCTTTTCCACATGGCTTCCATCTAGATGTCTTGCATGTTTTGCATTCCACCCTATCTTCATCTTCCCCCCAATATAACATGCAATCATTAGGACATACATGTATCTTGGTGTAATCAAGACCAAGCTTATTAATAAGTTTCTTTGCCTCATAATTAGATGATGGGAGTTTTGCATGTTCAAAGGCATCATGCAACAATCAATTATCATTGTCATTGCTTTATCAGTGATGCCACATAAACACTTAATGTAATATAATTTCACCAAGAAAGACAATTTTGAGTACTTAGAACATCCTTCATACAATGGTTGCTCTCCCTCTTTGAGTAGATCATACAATTCTTTAGCTCCACCGGTTGCTCCTTGATGCAATTCTAGAGTGCCTACATCACCCATGTCTTTATGTTCGGTTGATGACATTAAGGGTTCTTCATTGGCATACATTCTAGAGAATTCGAATGCATCATTTATCATCATCTACATTGGATCTTCATTTACTATATTTGGCATATGAGCATCACTTGCCGAGCTCCCTTGAATTATAGGAGGGCCAACAACAGATTCACCCAACAATGTCTCCCCATGATGACACCAAAACGTGTATGTTTTCAAAAACAGTTTACATAATACATGGTCATACACTTCTTGTCAAGTCTTCCACTTGATAAAACCACATTTATTGCATGAGGCAAACTATTGTACCCACAATAGAGCTGTGTTCAAAGGCAAAGTCTAAAAACTAGTTCAACCCTACTTGATACTCAAGTGTATTGCGTGGCATTTTAATCCAAGATCTATCGATCACTAAATACAACAAATTCAATACTATCATCTTAAAACATGTAAATTACTAATGCAATGACTTCTTGCTTTGTCTACTTGACCACTAACTAAAGAATTAGCAATGAACAATAGTGCCATTCCATCAAAAACACAATAGAGAAAGATAACATGAAACCCCAAGAGCATGCCTAATCTTCCTTCAAACTTTCTTACAAGATAGATTGTTGTTTAGAATTTAAATGATCACAATAAACACAACTTATCTTTCATGTACCCATTAGAAAACCACCCAAATTTGTAGTGTTGTTGACTAGAAAACCACCAAAGCTTCTTTATCAGGAAGCAAAATTGCTAAAGTATAGCTACAAGACCAAATCTACAACTTTAGTATAGATTCCTTAAACATTTTTGTAGCTACCTGCAGTTCTTAGATTCCTTCTCCCACCCTTTTTTGAAGTAAAATGTTCGGATAAAAACTTTCAAAAACTCTAAGTTCATAAGCCTTGTAATAGAAAACTAATTTCCTCCTTGTTTCAAAGGATTTTCTTTTTAATGAAAATTTTCATGCTTAAGAGGATATTAATATTAACATAGCTAGAAAAATTGAAAACTTAACTAAAATGTCACATGCAAAAGTAATATAAGATCCTTTTAAACAAGGAAGAAATATGATGACTCCTTACATTGGAAAGGTAACCCTCACAATTACAGTTGTTCTTTTGACTGATTATTTTTACTTTATCATAGTCCCATGTCATATGGTGTTATGAATAAATGACTCCTAAGTTTGTATAAATCTACACATCAAATCTGATGAAAAATAGCTGGGTCCTTTGTATCCTACTATGCCTAGAATTAAGCACTTTTGAATATAGTAAAATTTTGCCAACTTTGGATTAAAAAAAGTTTGCATAGGCTTACCTTTGAACTTAAAAAGGTAAACATTAACCAAAATAATAATAATAATAAATGTGACAAGTAGGTGAGAGAGATTAGACAAAGGCACAAAATATAAAAAGGGTTGTTCTTCACTCACTCTCACTCACAGCCAGTCCATATGCTAGTTTTATGCGATTGTTATGTTTTTTCATTTAGCTTTTTGTTTTTCTTATTTTTCTCTCACTTTTAACTTTTTTCCCTTTTTATTCATACATTCTTTGGTGATGCACATGTGAGTTAGAGTAAAATTATAATTACAATTTGGCAATTTTGTAACTTAATTACATATTAGAACATAAACCCATAAAGAAGCAACAAATAGAGTATTAATCAAAACAAGCTCTTTAAAGAAAGGAGATTTGGAGTAAACACGAATAAATTAACAACGGTAACATTTTATTATAAGAAAACACTAATACAAAATCTAGTTGCTTATATGCATATATAGGTTTGAATAATCCCACAACAAAATCATAAATATAACATTCTGATTTTACAAATAGTTCACACCAAAAATACCACCTAAACGGATAATAAGTTAATAACCTCAATAAACCACAATTTAGTTTAAAGCATTACTAGTGTTAAGGAAAACCTTCTGGTGTTTTGGTGGTGGCAAAAGCTATGCGACAACGAGCCAGAGATGTGACTAACATAGCAAACTAGCACCACCACTGCAAGCAAATATGAAGAAATATGTGCCCAATGTCTCAGCTACCAATTGTATTTATTAGAAAACAAAACCAAGTTGTCATTTCTAACCAATTTTTCAAGTTCACAATTATTAATAGACCATTTCATCAAATCAAATCTCTCATGTTTATAAACAGAGCATTTGATGCAGTGTCTAAACTAGAAAAAAAGAGATAATCCTTCTTTAGTGTATCCCGCCCGGCGGGTGTAGCCTGCCCGGCGGATCAGCATACTGACACAGAACCACCCAATGGGTTTCCAACCACGCCAGGCAGGTCCGAAAAGTAACCGTAAGACTAGACCATGAACATTCTAACTCACAAGATGTGATATAAAACCACTTCATCATGTTGTTCATCATTCATAAAATAATCCTTTGGTTCCCTTACCTTAATAAAGTTCAATTAAGAATTTCATAAGCATACAAGGCCATTTTGAATGAGGCTATAATTATAAACACTACATAATGACATGGCCACATTACAATCAATAAATCCTACCCACACACTGACCGCCACTATTCAACCGCCCGTAAATACTGCTTCTGGTGTAGTGCTTGCGCTGTGACAGAGAGTTTGAGGAAAGAATCAAGCAATTGAAGGAGGATAACAATCACCTACCTTTGAAGAAGGGAGATTGGATATGCAATAAGTAACGGTTGTTAATAATTTCCTAAATTTTTGTATTTACTTCCTATTGAAATGATTGAAATCCTGTTTGTGTAGGTGCAATTACCTCAATTTCAGAGGAAACATGATTTTCCTGAAATGTGATCATAGACAACCTATAGTGTCAAAGGCTTCAAACCCTTCTTCTCTTCAACCTCATCAAGAAGATATAGACCACTATAAGAATAGCAAATTCGCTTTTATGGCACATTAGGGTGATAGAAGTGATGAAACACCAATGGTGTTTGAAAGAAAGAATAGGAACAAAGATTCACATATGTGGAGATTTGTAGAGGATAGAAATGAAAAACACAAGTGCTTAAATAATTCAAATGATCCTTCTGGATTTATAGATTTTCCTGTTGTTGGAGGTAAGACTCACTTGTTTGAGGTACAAAGGAGAGAAGCATACAAGATAGAGTAGCCAAATCAGTGCAAAAGACCTTCATGGCAAAGTGAAATAGGGAGGTTAGAGATCCAGTGAAGTGAAATAGGGACATATTGACACAGCCATTCTACACATTCTGATTTCTTAAAAAAAAAAGGAGCAATTAATAATATACTCTCAAACAAGACATGCAAAATAAAAGACCCTAAACTTGTTGGCACCCCAAGACCTAGGACATAAATTAGTCATCATCATAACAAACTATGACAATACTTAATGCACTATAACTAAACACTACACCATCATTTTCTTTTGGTAAATAAACACCAAAAGTGCTTCAAAAACTAGTACATAGTTCATATAGGGATAACCTTAGTCTGCACCAACAAATGAGAATAGTGATCTTAACCCACTAAAATTCAAGGGTAAGTATACAAGGTACACCCTTATGCACCTTAAATACGAACTGAAGCTTTATCTAAATTTACTTAGCCAACTTATGCTCACTAAAGTTGGGGGAATAGTGGACAGGGTTGGGGGAAGCTACTCTACCATCAAAAAAAAAAAAAAAAAAGCAAACCACTATATACATATATAAAACAAAAATTGCCTACCAATGGAAATAAAGTCCATTTTCCAAAAATCGATAAACTACCAATACAAATAGACCACACACTGTACCATATTGAAAGTGAAAAATGTTTCATAGTAATTGTTATGTGGTGAACACAAGAAAGAATCTCTGATGAACTCCCACAGTGGTTGTTGACGTCTCCGGTAGCGGCACCTACAAGGACTTCGATGCTTAAGTCAGTGAGGGTACAAGAATAGTGAGTATGAGAAAAAGCGTGTGTACTTGATGAGTGTAGAGTCCTTTATATAGTGTTTTGGAGGGAAATTCTGTTAGAGTTAGGTGCCACGTGGTGATGTGTGCTTGGGTACCTTAATGCACGTTTTCCTTGCCATTAAGCGCTTTTCATGCCATACCAGGATAAGCATAAAGTTAGTCCGGGATAGCAAGTAAATGTTGTCCGAGATGATCATGGTTGTGCTAGCCGGGATAGATGACCTATAAGTCGACATAAGGCTGTGTATCTGAGTAACCT
The DNA here is from genome assembly GCA_004329165.1 of Spatholobus suberectus. NCBI lineage: Eukaryota > Viridiplantae > Streptophyta > Magnoliopsida > Fabales > Fabaceae > Spatholobus > Spatholobus suberectus. Next base: position 49,007,138 of record CM014729.1, on the reverse strand, counting down.
CCAGAACAGTTGTCCCCAAGCGGGTGATGCTTGGAAAAAGCATCGTCGACTTAAGAGTTTGAAAAGAGGTTCAAGATGATGTTGCCCCCAAGCTGATAAGGTTTTTGGTAGAAAAGTTGTCAACTCAGAGTTATCTGGAGTCGAAAGGTTCAGTCTGTGTCTTTTCATCTTATCAGACAGCTACACCGCACATTTGGGACAACCGAGGCACATTAAATGCGTAATGATTCAATATCTTAAAGTCCGCAATGTTTTGAATTCCAAGAGATTTTGGCGATTACGTGAATCTTCACACTTATTTTCAAATTGGTGGATTTGGGCCTGACCACGATATAGGCCCATATAATATATGCTTTAGTTTTAATAGTTTTACTACGTTTATTCTCATTTTACTGTTGTCTTCTTTCTTTTTCATAAGGGCTTCTTTTTGTCTCCTACAACTTCCTCTTCCAGCAAGAGCTATGACACTTCCTGTTGACACAATTTGTTTTCCAGCATCTGTTCACTTTTCATACTAAGGTAATGCTCTTATCCCTATCTTTTGCTTTTAACTGGGTCCTTTCTGTTGTGTGTTTTTTTGTGTGTACTGTACTATGTGTCTTTGTTTCATTGAAGATGGATTTGCATAGACATAACGCTCCATCTTCCTTACGTGGTGGTCGTAGCAGTCGCCCGACGGGTTTCGCCGCTAATTGGTTATTCCGATCTCAACCTACTAACCAGCGAAGATCTTCTGAGGTTGCCGGGGGTCGTGTCAATTCTTTAGCTGCTCCTGCACTCTGCACGGGTGGCTGTTCAGGATAAGGAGTGTAGATAAAGGACCATGAGAGGAGAGATGAGCGACCCTTGACGGCTGACCTAAAGGAACCACCATCGCCAGAGATTACCATTTGCCCTGAGATTTTAGAAAAAAAACCAGAGCCATCTAAAAGCTGCAAGGATGTCATACGACCCTGACAAGGTGTTAGAATACGCTAAGGCTTGGGCCAATTCCTAAATTTGATGAGGATCCCCGCTGGCCCCGATAACACTTTTGGGGTGGATATATTAGCATCAAGTAAGGTTGAGGTTATACTATAATGTATGCCTCGAATGACCAAATCTGACCAATCTTCCAATATTTTTGGCAAGGAGATGGGGAGGACCGTAAGAAATGTGGAGACTACACCGGAAGCTTACCATGATGCGGCAAACCTTAACGTAGATTGGGTGGATAAAGAGCTGGTTGGAACCCGGTCGTGTTTTAATCAGGTGGCATTGGATGCATTATCAGGTCGCCTAGAATTGACACAAGGAGACACCAACATGACTTTTGATGTAATGGCTCCCGGTGATGAGGGCAGGATATGCTCCCAGGGGCATAAGGAAAATATGGGGACCCCACTTGATGACAACACAGCGGTGGCAACGGGGTATTTATACCGCAATTTTTTGCCGATGTATTTGACTTTCTTCGAACATCTCGGGGTTAGGCTCCCATTCACGAACTTTCAAATGTCCATTTTGAACTTCCTCAACGTCGCCCCTTTGCAACTACATCCAAATACTTGGGCATTTATTGTAGCATTCGAAAGTTTGTGCAGCCACGAGGGAGTCGTATGTACCCGAAATTTGTTTTTGTATTATTTCTCTCCCATCTGCCAAACGTATGACAACAAATTTTCTTCCGTCTAACTCCAAAACGTCCAAGGTCAAGCCTTACTCAAGCCCTTCCAAGATTCCTACAAGGAGTACAAGGACAAGTTTTTCTTCCTTCGCCCCCGCGCAAAGAGTTGGGAGGCTTTTTTCACTATATGTAATGTGGGGGAGAACGTAACCGAGCCCCGATTTCCACTATACTGGTCATACAACCATTATTGTTTGGATTCCAACTGATTTTTGGTCCGAGATGGTGATTTGGCCCCAGAAGAGACCCGGGCCTAAGATCATTTTTCTGAGATGATAAAGAACTTACAAGACCGGATTCCATGTCAATGGTTGATTGGCACTACTCCTTCCAAATATCGGCAAAATTTTGGTGTGTTTGTGTGAAAGTTTTGTCAATTCAGTTTTTGTTGTTGTCTTAGCATTTTATCTGTTGCTTGACCAAGTTCATATGTTTTCTTGCAAAAAAAATGGTGAAATCAAAGATGGCCGACTTTGCCTTAGCCCTTCAACAAGAAAGGACGATGAAGCCAAAAAAGCCAAGGAAGGCCAAAAGAAAGCAGAAGGTTGCTGCTGCTGAGAACTGCTAAGGTTCTTCCACTTCCTGTAACACCCCTATTTTTGCATATCAAATTATTTTCTTAATTATTCTGTATTTATTTTTGGAGAACTAGATGGAAATCTTAAAAACTTAATAGTTATGTAGTACATAGTTTATATTTTTAATAAATTTTTGGGGAAACTAAGCTCAAAATGGGTAAAATGACTGTTTTGCCCCTAAAAAGTTAGATAACAGAATAATAAATAAAAATAGTTAGAAGTGTTTACAAATTATTTATAAGTTATCAATATACTTAAAATAATTAATAATAATTTCAGAAATTTTTTTGGGAATTTATAGGGATATTTTTGTGAAATGACAAAAATACCCCTAATTGATTACAGGAGTAGCCCGGAGACTTTTTGACTTCAAAATATTTGAAAAATTTTATACTAAGTATCTTTCATTATAAAAATTTTATTTTGAAATAAAAATAGTGAAAAATATAATAATCCTATTTCAATTTTTTCAACTTTTTTCTAATATTTGACAATGTAATTCTGAAAAATCGAGAAGGAATTTCAAAATTCTGATTTCTACCATTATGCTAAAAATTTCAAGAGCTATTTCATAGTGATTTTTGATCATTTTTCCGAGCTGAAGCCCGGAGAAATTAGAAAATGACAAATTAGTCCCTATTTTTCAACATTAAGGGCTAACATGAGAAAAAGATTCAATTAACATTAAAATTTCAATTTGAGCTTGGAATCATGTCATATATATTAAATATAATTTTGAAAATATTTGAGGAATTTTCTGAAATTCCTGTGTAAAATGACCAAAATTCCCTTTGATGTCTAATAAGCTAGTCAGTATTGGTTTGACATCCAAAAATGGTGAAAATAGTAATTTCAATTTATTTATAGGTGAAATATTTAATTTTAGAATTTTCATAAAAAATTTGGTAGTTATTGAATTAAAATGGATTTATTATGAATTTTTTTGCTTAAAAATACAAAATAAATAGATAAAATTTGAAATAAATTAATAAAAATAAAAATTAATTATTAGAAATTTATTTTTGATGAAAAATAATGTATTTGTCTAGTTTTACCTTTAATTGCATTTTTTTGATATTAAAAGTCAATTTTTTTTAAGTTTAGACAATTTTATCGATACTGGTTAATTTACTTGTACATAAAATTGACATCTAGAAGTTGGACAACTAAGGGAGCACGTCCACAACCTAAGAATAATTAAAAATAAATCAAAAATGAGATTTATGATATAATGGTTTATGTCGTCAAATGGGACACCTCACCCCCTTCCTTTCTCTATAAATAGGCACCCAAAATTCTGATTTCTCACCATCCATTCTTCCATAAACCAGCCAAAATATATATAGCTTCTCTCTCCCTCTCTAAATTTTTTTTACTTTGGTGTTATGCTTAAATTTTACTAGTTTTCCATCAACTAATAAATTTCTGTTTCTAGGAACTTTGCACCAATAATTTCATTCTCTTCATCAACCGCCTTAGAGGTAGTGGAGGGAGTGGGGTTGGTTTTAAATTATTGTCACTTTGCATGTTGGTAGGAAGGGTTTTCTCCTAAACCCGTTTAGGCATAATTTTAATTACTATTACCATTATATTATGTTTGATGCTAAACTTTAATTTTTATTAAGTTGTTACTCTGCTCAAATTTAAATCATTAAATTATCCTTATTAAGTTGTTACTCTACTCAAATTTAGAAAATTAAAATGTATTAATTTAGTTGTTATTCTGCCAAAATTTTAATAATTAAATTATAATTACTATATCGTTATTCTGCTAAAATTTTATGTGATTGTAGGCAAAAATATTCATTGTATTGGTGCTAAATTAAATGAGACCAAGGAAACCTCTGTTTGAGAAGTTAAGAAGTAATAAATTAGTGAGTAATGTAAAGCAGTGACATGCAATTGCATGGCACCCTGCTAGGGAAGCTATAGTGCAGGATGAAAGGCAGGGACCCATGGTTAGGTCTAAAGGGTATGGTATCGAGTGGTGAGTGTCCTAATGGCCAAGGTAGCACTCTTGAACCGGGACAATCACTTAACTAACTTGATAACCCTGACAACTGCTCAGCATCACCAAGATTGGTGAAAATATACCTCTATAAATGGATATCCTAAATTGTTATTTTGTTCCTCAATGATGACGAGGATTGTACCATGTGATGATGTTGAGAGAGGTATATGTACTCCCAGTCACTTTCCAGGTTCTATTAAGAACTATTACCCACTAATGGAAAGTATGGATCCATATCGAGTCAAGGATTGTATAACATAGAATAAACTTTAGGTTTTCATTTTATTGTCAACTATGTTTTATCTGTGTTGTGTGGTAGAATTCCTATCACACATGTAAAAGTGATATTAGAACAAATCACCTCACTCCTTTATTTTTCATTTTATGCATAATTGATCGCGGTTAATGAAGACCCAGCTGTTGATGAGGACCTATAGGGCTAGTATGATAATTTGTTATTTTATAGGATAGGGGTAGATGGACACTGCTCTGACTAGGATCTGTTTGATGTAATGGGAATAAGTAGTAACAATTTTGATGTATATTTTGACCTCCATGTATTTCAGTAATTTTTTCTTATGTTGAAATCAGATGTATAGTTTTACAATGAATACATACAGATTTTATTTTTTTTACTACTGTTTTCAACTTTTGTTAAATTTACAAATTTTCTATTATTAAAAGCAGAGAAAAATTTTACTTGTATTTTAAATAAGTAAATAAGTATGGGTTATGTTCAATGTGAATGGGTGTCACACCTCCCGCTCATCCTGTGACAAAGGAAATTGTAATTCAGGAAGCCGGGGCTAGGCCTGTGCCAACTTTCGTTGAGCCAGCTTCCACTAGGGTGGCTCCCTCCGCGATTGATGTAGCGGCTGGGGTTCTTAATGTCATTTTGGTGATATATCACAAGTTGCCCGAGCCTCCAAGAAGACAGTTGTAAGCAGCGAGACACGAAGGGAGGAGCCGCCACCGAAAAGGCAACGGGATGACCATCCTTCTCTTTCTACTATTGAGAGGGCCGATAGGCAATCATAGTCAGAAACTTAGCTGTTTTTGAAGATAGTATTATGGGTGAGCTAAGCGCCATGCAAGGTGGACTCGATGGCTTAGCCTCCCTCTTCAGCCACATGTTTCGTGGATACACTCAATACATGTTGATGAAGGAGGCTTACGGCGATAAGAGTCCTCTAGATATCCTAGCTGAAAAAGATGCTGTTATTGCCCGGCTAAAACAAGCCTAGGAAAGGGCGCGCAAGGCTAAAGAGGAGTCCAGCCATTGTATTGCCAAGTTGGAGGAGGATGTGCAAGTTTTAAAGGAGCAGCTGGCGGGAGAGAAATTCGAGAAAATGCGGCTGGAGAGGGCTGAAACTAACCTCCAGGTGAAGTTGTCTGCTGCTAATGCCAAATACATTCAACTGGACTTGAATCTTTCTTCCCAACTCAAAGCTTCAGAAAACAGAGTTCAAGATCTTAAAGCTAGGGTGCAGGGTGGCAACTTCCTAAGAGGAGTCTCAACAGATGCGCCACCATTGGATAGAGTTCGTCCTGCTCTCCGTCGAAAACACAATGGAATAAGTGCGCTTCCTCCTCTAATGAAACATGGACATATAGTGTGCCTAGCCTGATTGTGAAGTTATTGACGACATTTGGCATGCAAATGTAAATGGTGAGATGGTGCCAGTAGATCCCACTGTGCCTACTACTGGCTTTGACTTTGAAGGCGACGCCGATGAAGAGGTGGTGTGAACCCAAGAAGGTTGTGAATAAAGGGCTGGAACAAGCACACTCAAGCACCTTAGGGGATCCTTTGCAAATTCCAAGTGGGCCTATTACAAGAGCAAGGGCTAAGAGATTCAAGGAAGCATAAATTGGACTTGTTCAAGACATTTGGGCCAAACATAACTCTCACCAATCTGAATTGGAGCTTAATCACGTTTTCACTCTTATTTGGGCTAAAGATGGAGCTGTAGAAGGAGTTTTGGGCCAAAACCACTCAAATTAAGAAGCTTGGGCCATCTACTATACATGGGCTGATTGTATTTAAGCTCAATTATGTTATTTTGGGCTGAAAAGAGTGTTATATGATCAACTGATGTACTTGAGCGAATTTTACAGTTTTATTTGTCTTTTCATTTGACTCAAGATCAATAATGTATTTAGCTGTTACATAAGTTAAAGAGGCAGGCAAGTGTAGTTTAAATAGCAATTAATGTGCTGTTACATAGATGATTTAATGTCTAGTTAATAACCTAGGTCACCACTTAGCCTATAACTAGGCAAAAGTCATTGTATCAAGCACTTAAGCATGAATGAAAGAGTTTCTAAAACAATCAGAATATTAAGAGTCCTCTCTTTGGTTCTTTATAGAACTTTTCTGACTTATGGTGTGAATCCAAGAAGGTTTAGAACCTATGAACCCACAAGACACTTGATATTATACTCACCCCAAGAAAGCAAAATTAAGGTTTAAAGATCCACTTGAACCCTTGATGTATAAGAAACAAGGACCCAAAGTGTTTAGAGACGCCACAAGGATGATCAAGCCTTGATAAGTCAGAAAAGTTCTATAAAGTACCAAAGAGAAGACTCTCAATATTCTGATTGTCTTCAGAAAACTCTTTCATTCATGCTTAAGTGCTTGATACAATGACTTTTGCTTAGTTATAGGCTAAGTGTTGACCTAGGTTATTAACTAGACATTAAATCATCTATGTAACAGCACATTAATTGCTATTTAAACTACACTAGCCTGCCTCTTTAACTTATGTAACAGCTAAATACATTATTGATCTTGAGTCAAATGAAAAGACAAATAAAATTGTAAAATTCGCTCAAGTACATCAGTTGATCATAAAACACTCTTTCAGCCCAAAATAACATAATTGAGCTTAAATACAATCAGCCCATTATAGTAGATGGCCCAAGCTTCTTAATTTGAGTGGTTTTAGCCCAAAACTCCTTCTATAGCTCCATCTTTAGCCCAAATAAGAGTGAAAATGTGATTAAGCTACAATTCAAATTGGTGAGAGTTATGTTTGGCCCAAATGTCTTGAACAAGTCTAATTAATGCTTCCTTGAATCTCTTAGCTCTTGCTCTTGTAATAGGCCTACTTGGAATTTGCAAAGGATCTCCTAAGGTGCTTAAGTGTGCTTGTTCCAGCGCTTTATACACATCATCCCCTCTCTCCTCAAAAGGATTCATCCCCAAATCTTCACCTGCATCATAAGGAGATAAATCAGCAACATTGAATGTAGGACTAATATTGTACTCACTAGGTAGATTGATCTTGTATGCATTATCATTTATCCTCTCAAGGATTTGAAATGGTCCTTCTCCCCTTAGTGCCAATTTAGATTTCCGTTGAATTGGAAACCTTTCTTTCCTCATAGGCACCCATACCTAATCACTTAGTTCAAAGATAACACGCCTTCTTCCTTTGTTGGCATTGGATGCATATTGCTCATTTTTCTTTTCAATTTGCTGCTTAACACGTTCATGAAGCTTCTTCACCATTTCAGCCTTCTTTTTTCCATTAAGGCTAGCTCTTTCATCAACAGGCAATGGTATTAAATCCAAAGGAGTTAAAGGATTAAACCCATAAACTACTTCAAAAGGAGAGTAAAAGGTGATGAATGAACACTCCTATTATATGCAAACTCAACAAATGGCAAACATTCTTCCTAATTCTTCAAATTCTTTCGAACAACAACTCTAAGCAACTGAGTTAAAGTTCTATTGACAACTTCAGTTTGGCCATTTATTTGGGGATGATGAGCTGTAGAAAACAATAATTTAGTACCAAGCTTTCCCCACAAAACCTTCCAAAAATGACTAAGAAATTTTGTATCTCTATCAGACACAATACTTCTTGGCACACCATGAAGTCTCACAATTTCTTTGAAGAATAGATCTGCAATATGAACAGCATCATCAGTTTTATGACAAGGAATAAAATGTGCCATTTTAGAAAATCTATCAACTACCACAAAGATTGAGTCTCGTCCCCCCTTTGACCGAGGAAGTCCCAAAATAAAGTCCATGGATATTTCTACCCAAGGTTCACTAGGTACTGGTAAAGAAGTATACAAACCATGTGGTAAGCCTTTAGATTTGGCCTTTTTACAAGCAATGCACCTACCACAAATTCTTTGTACATCACGCTTCATTTTAGGCCAAAAGAAATGCTCATACAAAACATCTAAAGTCTTCTTCACACCAAAGTGTCCCATTAGTCCTCCCCCATGAGCTTCCCTTACAAGCAATTCATGCATAGAACATTGAGGAACACATAACTTATTTTCTCTAAACAAGTATCCCTCAACTCTACGAAACTTCCCAAATGCTCCCTTTTCACATGCAACAAATATTTCAGCAAAGTATTCATCATTTTCATACAAATCTTTAACATATTCAAAACCAATTAATCTTGCTTTAAGAGAAGTAAGTAGTACATACCTTCTAGATAAGACATCTGCAATTATATTCTCCTTACCTTGCTTGTATTTGATGACATATGGAAAAGGTTCAATGAACTCCAACCACTTTGCATGCCTTTTATTCAACTTACCTTAACCTTTCAAATGTTTCAAAGATTGATGATCTGTATGAATCACAAATTGCTTTGTAAACTACGTGCTTTGTCTGACACCAGGACATCTGGTATTCCGAATCTGCAAATAATCTGTCGAAACACAAAACTTTCCACATTCCTTGCTGTGATAGTAGCTAGCGCTTTTGCCTCGATCCACTTGGTGAAATAGTCGATCGCTACCACCAAATATTTTACTTGATCAGGCGCCTTTGGAAAAGGGCCAAGTATGTCAATCCCCCACCAAATAAAAGGCCAGGGGGAGGTGATTGTACTTAGATCTTCAGGAGGTGTGAGATGAATATTAGAGCATTTTTGGCATTTATCGCATTTTTTGGTGAACTCTATAGCATTGTTTTCTAGTGTCGACCAATAATAGCTGCTCTAAGTATCTTCTTGGCCAATGCTCTACCCCCCAAGTGTTGGCCACAATATCCTTCATGTATTTCCACCATCACGTATTCAAACTCCGACTTTCTTAAACATCTGAACAAGGGTTGGGAAAAATCGTGCCGATAAAGTTTGTCATTTACAATACAAAAATGAGCCACCGACCTTTCTAGCCTTCTTGCTTCCTTCTTGTCTTCAAGAGTGATGCTTTCTTTTAAGTAGTCTATAATAAGAGTCATCCAATTTTTCTCCAATTCTACCGCCATGACGAGGTTAGGTTCATGGATTGTTTGCTGGATGACCGTCCTATTATTGCCAAAAGACTTTGTGCTAGCCAACTTGGACAGGATATCCACCTTAACGATCTTCTCTTGGGGAATGTAGACAAAGTCTATGCTATCGAATTTTGTGAGGAAAGTCTTGACTTTTGCCAAGTACTTTTGCAATATTGGCTCTTTAGCTTGGTACGCCCCATTAATCTGTGAAATCATCAATTGTGAATCACTGCATACACACAACGATGTGACGCCAATTCGGATGCCATAATGAGTCCAGTTATGCATGCCTTATATTCTACTTAGTTATTAGAAGTGGGGAACATAAAGGTCAAAGACTGCTCTAGCACAACACCATTTGCTGATTTCAATAGTATGTCAGCTCTGCTTCCTTTTTCGTTGGATGACCCATCAACCAATCACTGCATACATGCAGCTGACGTGACACCAATTCGGATGCCATAATGAGTCCAGCTATACATGCCTCATATCCTGCTTAGTTATTAGAAATGGGGAACATAAAGGTCAAAGACTACTCCAACACAACACCATTCACTGATTTCAACAATATGCCAGCTCCGCTTCCTTTTTCGTTGGATGACCCATCAACCAAAAGAGTCCAGGTCAAAGTTCTAGATAAAGATTTTGTAGAAGTTAACTTTGCAATGAAGTCAGCTAGTGCTTGGGCTTTAAGTGCCCGTCTCGGTTCATACTGAATCCCATATTCCGATAACTCTATAGCCTAAGTCGTCATCCTCCCTGCTAATTCAAGTCTATGCAGGATATGTCGAATTGGTTGATCCGTCCTTACTATAATTTGATGCGACTGAAAGTATAGTCTTAATCGCCTCACTATCATCACCAAAGTGAATATAACCTTCTCTACCTTGAGATATCTTGGTTCAGCACCTTAGAAAGCCTTACTCACGAAGTAGACCGGCTTTTATCCCTCCAAATTCTCCCGTATTAAGGCCACACTCACAACTTCGTTGGCCACAGCTAAATACAAGTACAAAACATCACGCTGGCTCAGGTTTAGTGAGTAGGGGGAGATGATAAAGTTTCTTTCAACTTTTTGAATGTAGATTCACAATCTTCGATCCATTCAAAAGGTTTGCCTTTCCTTAAAGCTGGAAAAAAGGAAGGGCATTCTATGCCAATCTAGCTATAAACCTTGTCAATACAGCTAACCGCCCTGTTAATTTCTGGATCTCCTTTACATTCTTAGGACTCTTCATTTCTAGTATGGCCTAGCATTTCTCTGGGTTTAACTTAATCCCCCTTTCGGATAATATATACCCCAAAAATTTTCCCATCGAAACACCTAACACACATTTATTGGGGTTCAGTCTCATGTTGTACTTTGTCAGCTGGGCGAAAGTTTCTTCTAAATCTCGAAGGTGCGCCTCAAGAGTGTCACTCTTCACAATCATGTCGTCCACGTATACCTCTAGGTATGATAAAATATAATAAATAGAGAGTGCTTAATGACTTAAGTACTTTATATTGTCCTTAAATATTTTTGTAACACCTTTACTTTTGGTTTTTTAAACTTTTTTCTCTTTATTCTATATTTTATTTTGGAGAACCGGATAAGAATCTCAAAAATTTGATCCCACATTTATGTTCGTATCAATGAGTACTATTCAATTTAGTTTTTTAATAATCTTTTCAGATCGAGCCCGAGAAATGGTAAAATGACCATTTTATCCCTAGAAACAGGAATAAATCAAACAAATTAGTAAAAATAGAAAGAAAGAGTCAAAATTCTTTTTTAAATTAAAAATATGCTTAGAATAATTAAAAATTATTTTGAAAATTTTCTAGGAATTAATTGGGACTATTTTTTAAAAATGATCAAAATATCCCTAGTTGACTAAGAAAGCTAACTAGAAACCTTTTGGCCCCAAAATACCTTGAAAAATTTATACTAAGTCTATTTTAATTAGAAAAAAATATTTTGAAGAGAATTTTAAATTTCCCATGCAAAGAATTAATTAAGACTTATATTTGGTGTCTACGTAAGTTTCTACAGAAGAATTTTGCGGGAATTTAATCTACACTGCTATCAAATAAGCAGAGATATATTGGCAAAGTTTTGATGGACAGTGTAGGGTCATGGAATTTAATTATAATTAATTAAATTTAATTATGATTGAATTCTAGTCAAGTTGGTAGTTTTCCTTACCCTCAAGTTAATCATTTTCTGGATAAATCTATCTATTGAAAAACCTGTCTAGAATGCTGTCAAATAAAGTAAACTCAGCTGCCTAATTGGACAGAGTCAGTTCAATCGTATCTAGTGAAATTCTAAAGAGTCATAAACTCATTTAGATTCTAATATCAATTAGATTGTTTTAATTGATTCAAGTGTTAGAAACCCTAAACCTAATTTCATGAAATTTGGTATTTGACCGCATTTTCTTTGTTAGTGTGAGAAATTAAAAATTTCTACTGTTTAAAACCATCATCATACATCCCCCAAGCCCAATGAAACTACACTAACTATTAGTTCCAAAGAAAACTAGATTAGTTATAAACAAACTAGAAACTTTTTCCCAAATTCCTACATAAGTTTTGTCATGGTGTCCTTAATGGCACCAAAACCACTAATCCTCCCATTGTTTTCCCTCTCATGGACATCCACTCCCTTCTTGGAGAAGGTGAGTTTTGTTTTTTATTTTTATTCAAACTTGCCTACTATTTTGCTAGTTACCAAAATACCCCTCTTGAGTTGTCTTAAAAATAGATTCAAAGAAAAAACTCCCTTCATTCTTCTCCTCTAAAAACTGTAAGCTTGAGAAAGGGAGAGCCTTGTTCTAAAATTTTCTAAGTTGTTGGAAGAGAAATTGGAAGCTAGAGTGTCCAAAGAAGTGGTGCTAGGTAAAACTCCATCATTTTCATCTTCTTCTTTCTTCATCTTTTCTTTTCTATCAAGACCTAAGTGGTCTAAATCTTTCCTTTACCTCCTTAGTTCTAAACTTTGTTCTTTCTTGTGTTATGTCCTATATCAACCATTCTTGGTGTTGGTTGATAGTTCACCTTGCCAAAGATTGAAGGAGATACTCCCTTTGTCCCAAAAACCCTCTTGCAAGCTTGTAGGATCTTATCAAAAAGTCAGGAAAACTAACCCTTTTCTTTGTGTTTGGACTGTGGTTATTCTATTTTGGGTGTGTTTGTTGCTTATAAATATTGTTGGTATTTTTAAAAGTTGTAAACTTGATGAAATGAACCATTTCGTGCATGTGTGTTATATGTTCCTGATGCTATTTCATTTTTTGTCTAAACATGGTTCACTATTTTTGTTATATGTAGAGGTGTGGCTAATATTTTTGAGTGCTTTGTTGTTTTGTTGTAAACTATACAAAATTTGCTCTAAAATGGACTTAAGAAACGCGTTAAAAGGTTAAGAAATGAAAATGTTAAGCCTTTTGAAAATTGTGCATGTTTTCTAAAAATGCTGATCCAACAGTGTATAATAAAATGAGATTTTGGAAGATTTGGTTATGTACTTGAAGAAACTCTTTGAATGACCAAAAAGTAGACACAAAAACCTTTTCAATAATATATGTTTTGCCTATATTTGATTCAATTTTCCATTTTTAATGATTTTTAGAAACTAAAGGTTGTACTTGTTTTCTGACTAAAAGTGGTTTTGAGAACTGTGAAATTTCAAAAATCATATAAAATCATGTAGATCTTTGTTTTTAATGTTCTTATTCATGCCAAAAAGGTTTTTAAGTGCACTTTTAGAAAATAAATGTTTTGGACTTTGAAAAGTTTCGTTTGGATATGAAAAATAGTAAAACATGTTTGTTGGTCCTCTAGCAGGTCATCCTGACCTTACTGTCTTGTTATTTTTGTATCTTTTTTTTTGTAGATTTTTGCTTGAAGTGATCTTTATTCTTTTAGAAAATAGACAAAATTTCTTTTCCAACTATATATGGATCATGTTAAGCAAAAATCATTTATTATCCCAAAATGATTTTTAAAATAGAGGCTGAAATCTGACAGCTACTGGAATCCGTTCTAGTAATAAGTTTTAAAACTTTTTGTATTACTTTATAAAAACACTATATTTTATACTTGAAACTTAATGGTGGATCTTTTAAAATAAAAGTATAAATGAATTTCAATAAACTATATTCTTTACTATTTTACATATTTTAAAAATATATTTTTAATGATTAATTAAATAGAAATTAATAGTAAGGCTCATAGAACTATGAAAAACCTAAGACCTAAGCTTTAACTTGATAATTTCATAAATGTATTTTCTAATTTAATATTAATACTTTGATATTTTAAATACAAAATTTATATTAATATATATAAGACTTGATAAAAGTGGATTAAAAGAGTTTCTTGGTGAAAATTGTAAAAAGCATGACTTGGTGAATAATAGTGACTTGATGGCATGTTGATTATGTTGTGAAACTGTTGATAAAGGCTTATCCGGGTATGAACGATAAGCAATTGTTGATATATGTTGCCATCAATGTCTATTTATGATGAGTTGTTTGTCTTTCACGCACACATTGTTGTATGAGCATATGGTACTGAATGTGTCGATATTCACAGGATCGTGGTGCAAGCTGGGTGTGAAAGCTTGAGGATTACAGATAGTGCGATTCCATGGGAGATCAGGGCCTTGCAAACCCTATGACATGGTGGCAGTTCCCCTATACGAAAACCTTGACAAAATGTATTAGTTCCCATTATCAGTGGCCGATATTCCACAAATGGTTTAGGCACGTGCCACTTCGAGAACCCTAGTGAAGGTATCTATGTTTATTATACCATGATTAAGGAATATCCGGGTTGGTCACTTAGTTTTTAGATTTCCATGGAGAATCTAGGACTCGTGGTCTACATTACATACTTAATCACACTTTAATCAAAGAATAATAAAATGAGAAACCCAATGTATATTAGTTTTATCTTGATGGAATGTATGCTTTAACTTATGCTTAGTATGATGTATGTTTCAAATGCTACTTTTGTTTCTTTTAGGTAACTTATCCTTGCTTGTGTGCTTTGTGTGTGTGTGACTGTGATGCTCGTGATTTTCTTTGATTGCAAGAGCAAATTGTGTTTCCCCCTCGGAGTGATGCTTTCAATGTGGAGCCAACACCGACCATCCACGATGGGCAAGGTGGTTGGACAATCGATGTTGATGCCTATCAAGCACGTTTTGATGGCCTATTTCTCACCCACTACACGCCACGTGATGCCCTGATTTCCACAATTCTGATTACGATTTGGGTGGATTTCTCAGATTTTGCTCAGGAGGTTTTGCATCCCCCACCAACTATTCCTACATGTGTGCTTGCTCCTCGTCAAGTGGGTAATGCCCGCGAGTACCGGAGGCTTTTTAGTACACATGCTTCTCGGGGACATGGATGTGCACAAGGCTCGGGCCAAGTTTCTTTTGTGGGAGACGATGATGACGATGACGACGCATCCTCTACCTCTCCCCATTGTCTCTAGGAGACAATGTAGTTGTGTTGTATCCTTTGAATAAAGGTGACCAGTTATAGGGAGTGAGTTATGTATCCCCTTCCCCTTTTTTGTTGTATTTTGGATTCATTGTCACACACCTCTCCCACTATCCCTTTGTTATTTGATGTTTTCTTGTTTATGTTGGATCTTCTTGTGGCTGTGTATCTAGTACTTTGCATGCTAGACATGCTATCTTTATGTATGGTTACGTACTATGGTTTTTATCTTCGTATATGACTTTCTTTTGCGATGCGTTGACGATAAGCCGATTTTTTATTGAGAAAAAAAAATTATCCATATTTTCACAAGCAAGTTAATGAAGAGTTTTCCTAATTGAATTTAAAATCTGGCATTTGTTTCGAGGTATCATATTATTTCCCCAGGTATCACATTCCCTAGAATGTTATAACCGAGAATGTTATTCCTGGGTATATTTAAAAATGTGTTTGGTTACATTTTAATATTCCTAGGAATATTTTTGAAAATTCAAAATAATTTAAATAAAAAATAAATAAAAATAGAAGTTACAAATGTGTTAAAAAATAACTACCTATATTCCCATGGGAATATCACTTTCCCATCCCTCCTCATGGGAATAGAAATGTAGGACAGCATGGTAAAAAGGGAAGTCATAACTTTCCATGGGATCAACAATACCTGAGAACAATTTTTCAAAACTTGTGACAAACATGGGTATATTACATTCCTAGGAATCAACTTTAATCTGTGAAACAAAAACACTCTAAATAGATGACTAGCTAGCGGTTTTCCTTTCCGTTGTTCCCTTGTGACGATTCGTGGTGGCCATATCGTAAGTCGTCACATTGTTGGGTGGCCAGCTACCCAATGGACAAAGGGATGATGCTAAGGGAAACGACGATGATTCTAGCGATGATGGCTTAGAAGAGGACTATTACTCCAAGGACTTTTACTAGATGCTAATGACTGCGTTTTCTATTTTCATTGACTGTAGGATGAGGGTTTTCTAGTGTATGTACTACTCTAACATAGGCCCTTTTGTTTTGTTTCTATATATAGAGGGGTAATCAGATTCTTTTTGGCATGTATATTTTTATGATGACAGTTTATGGTACTTTTTACTCTTGAATGACTGTACTTGATATGATAGGTTTTTATACAACAAGTATGTATGATATTATCAATGTATGATATGAATGTATGCTCAATGTTTGTATTGTCATGATTATATGTTACTTTATCTTTTTGCTAACACGTCACTAATTATTTAATCAACTTTGCTTTTTCATTTCGATCAAGTTTAAGTAAAAAGAAAAATTTTACTTCGCGTTTTTATTAAAGTACAAACTATTTTCTAAATAAAGTAAATAAACTTAAAATAAAATCTAATAAGTGTTAGGGTTAGAGTCAATATTTATTAAAGTGCATATCTACTTTTTATAATTTAATCAACCTACTTCTCCAACCCAACAACTCTACAAAAACTTTACTAAATGGACTGCACAAGTGATCTCACATCCTTACATTTCATCAACAATTTTTTTATTAACTCTTATTTATTTGATATATGAAACAACAAAATAATTAAAACTAGCTAATTTTTATGAGTTAGATTCTATTTGAAATGATTAAAAATAGTTAATATTGCATAATTAAAAAAATGACTATATCTGTAACGTTAAAAAAATTAATTAAAGTGCATCAAGTAGAAATTTAATTCGCAACATTAAAAAAAAATGGTGCAACGAGGTTAGAAAAGTGTGTATCACATTGAAAATGGTGTAGTGTAGTGAAACATGTATTTTTTTTTTTTTAACAATAAAAGCTAACACCAACTAAAATTGTGTCCCACAATAAAGAATAAACAACCGATGCTTATACAAGCATCTGGTGTTTCTCAAGAGTCTCCTCCAATGATGGATTCTTAATAAGACATGTTGCTTAATAAAAAAAAAAGTTTTAACTTCTCTGATAGAGATATTTTTAAAGAGTATGTTGTTAGCATTTTTCATAATAATAAGACCTATCTTTGTTATATCAATATATTTTGCATATAATTATCATTCTAATAGTTAAAGGTTTTTGCAAGATAATAGTAAGTGCACAATTTAATTTAAAAACTAAATGAAACTAATTAATGGGTCATTGGGTCTTACTACAATATTATATGCATATATCTAAGATTCGTTACTGTCATATATATGCTTTGTTTCAAAATGAAAAATGAATATATTACTTCATGGATGTGATTGTCATATTATATGAACGCAATTCATGGATTTTATAGCTACGACTATGAGACATTGTCCCAAAGCTATTAGTTTAATAGCAAAAAAATTATTTTTATTAATACAAATACAACATCATTTATTCTACTTCTTTTAGTGTCAAGTTCAAGTATTTCTACCTTAATTTTTTTTATTTTGTTAAAAGGTTTGACATCAAATATGGCTACATTTCTTTAACTACATTTCAGGCTCATATAAACTTCCAAGGTATAACCAAGTGTTATTGATCATAAACTTCATCAATGCATGTGAATAATAATGGTGAAAACCTGTATTTGACTGTCCTTTTTTTTTTCTAATACATTTTTATAATACATGTTTCATTTTCTGTAATTTTTTTTTTTGCATAAAATCCCATTATTAATTTATGACTTTTTCTTATTAGTGCACTTTGAACTTCACGTTGCATAAAACATCTATTACTAAAAAAATAATAAGTGCACAACTAAAAAAAAATAACACATTTTTAAGTTAACATCTATCAAAATATAATACTACATTTTTTCTAATTAACTTCTGTTGGTGTGGAAAATTTGTCTAGTTAGCCGTGGAAACGACTAATCACTAACAGATGATTATCTTGTTAGGCAATTGGCTCAAAGAAGGGATTCTATTCCTTAATTGGGTTCCTAATCCACTCCAAAGAGCTTCCTAATAGTTGTAGAACTGAGGTTTCTATGCTACGCTACACCTAAGGAATTTTGCAGTAAAGAAAGGCAATAAAAGACTAAAAATTAAATGAAAGTGATAAAGGAAAGGTATAAATAAAGGCTGTAAATTGCAAAAATTAAATAATTGGGAAAGATAAATTTGATTGATTGATCAGGGACACTCTTTTACATTGGAATGTTTGTTATTTAAACCTAAACTATCTACTAATAGTCGTTTCCCCCATGGATAACTACCCACTACCCTATTGTTTAGGGATACATGATAAGTGTTGGAAAAACACTTCCCAACCAATTCAAATGTTTGAATTTTCCTCCTAAACGTGCCTCTTCACTAGGCCTTTCAATTCGGGCCATCCCTCGACCTACTTTTAACTTGGGCCCACATTATTTGATAAAAAAAACAACTAAATTAGCCGTCAGCTAAGAAGACCCAGCCGTACCCAGCCGTTAGCCAATGAAAACAGCTACCCCAAATATTTTAGTGCCAACAACTTCTAACCCTATATTACTTTTTAAAAGTTTTATTGTGAGCATATCTAAATCAGTGTTTTAAAAATCGACTTGAATTGCTCAGTAGGATCGGGAACCGGTGGTGCAACTGGCTCGAGCCAATGATTGGATCAGGCATGCCATCGACATAGTATGAACTGGTTTGACTCGATCGTTTTTGTGGTTAAACCAATAAACTGATGGGCTGACGTAACCCAAAGCAAATCAAACATATTTGTTTTTTTTTTCAAAAGCATGAAACGACGTTGTTTTAATTAAGGGTATTAAAAAAAAATAAAAACTCTAAGTGACCACAACAAACATGAAAGTACCGAAATAAAAATCCCTAGTGTGGTCTGCATCGCATAAACCGCACCTCATCACATATCCTCACCATTATCTCAGCCTTCGAATGTTTTCTCAACCTCGTCATCGTCGTAAGCTTGTTTGAACATTGTCGTCACACCCAACCTTCGAACATCATCGTTGCACCCAGCCTTAGAACTTATTTTATTTTTTTAGAACTCATGGATGTCAATGGATTTGAATTTGAAGAATGAGCATGTGGAATTATGTTTGTTGTGATTTTTTTTGGCTTTTTTAAGGTGTGGTATGAAATTTTAATAAATTTTATAAGTATGAAATTCGTATGTTATCAATATTTTTAAATTTTTTAGGGTTAAACATCTTTTTGGTCCCTCTAAATATGGATAAGTTTGTTTTTAGCCGCACATTTCAAAAACGTTGATTTTTGGTCCTTTATTTTTAAAAACGTGTCACAATAAACCCTGTTCACTAACTCCGTAAGACAAAGATAACGGTGATGCAATTTGTGGCGATTTTTCACCACTACAAATTGTGAATTATGGTTGCTCCATTTGTGGTGGTGTTTGACCCCTACAAAATACCCCATTCTCCCCAACCATCACACCCTCTCCTCCCTTTTCACCACCTACGCCTCCTTTTCTTCCCTCTCCTTCCATGTTCTCTTCCTCAAACTATAACCACTCCACATGATTTTTAAGTTGCATACTAATGCTTCAAATTTATTCAAGTCCCTCTCTGTATTTCTCATTTCTTCTTCCTTTTCCCATTTACTCTAATCCAAGCAAAGAGAGAAGGCAAGTCTCCCTTTTCATTCAATTTCTCACTATGTGCCTTCAAAGGAGGTTCGACATCCCATGTTTTTGCCTGAAGATGAGGGGTCATTGGTGAACGTGAAGATGATGATGGAGCACCAAGGCGAGGCATAATGAAGAGCAGAAGGAGACGAAGCAACCTGCTAGGTGACTTGCGCGATTTCAATTGCAGGAGTGGATTTGGGGGTTATTGGCTCATGGTTTTGGTCCAACAGCAGCGAGGCACAATGCCAACTTTGGTGGTTCGAGACTCCGAACTCCGACGCCCCCACCATGACACCACATTTGATCGCGCGAATGACGAACAAGGGCGAACAAAGTGATGTGTTACCATCTGGTGGGAGATGACGAGTTTAACGGAGAGAGCGTGGAGGGAGAAGGAGGAAAGGAAGGTGCAGGTGGTGAAGAGGGGGGAGGGGGTGCAGTGGTTGGGGAGACTAAGGTATTTTTTGGTGGTCAAAAATCGCCAAAAATTGCATCACCATTTTCTTTGCCTCACGAAGTTAGTGAACGAGGTTTATTGTGACACATTTTTTAAAATGAAGGACTAAAAATTGATGTTTTTGAAATGAGATACTAAAAGCGAACTTATCCATATTTAGAGGGACCAAAAAGATGTTTAGCCCAATTTTTTAATAGAGATTGGGTCATGCAGTTCAATTAATGACACTCCGGTTCAACCATTGATCTAGTGACTCAATGTCCTAACTGAGTCAATGACCAATCTAAGTTTTAAAACACTGATCTAAATAATTTAAATTTCTTTGCACATCTCACAAATCTTGTTTCTATTATGGTCAAATTTATTTTTTTGCATAAAATTGTTTCTTACCTAAAAGTTCTCTCAATATTATTTCTATTGTAAATATTTTGGAGTTTAATTGTTATATATTACATAATTAATCAATTAGAAATTATTCTTAGGATGATTTTTACTATAAAATTTAACATATTTTTCATACATGATAATCTTTTATGTAACAAAAACAAAATACATGACAATCCCTCATTAGATGATAATGTAAAAAAAAAATGCATTTTCAATACATTTAACTTATATTCATATTTTAAACACAATAAAAAAATTAAAACACATGTTTAGGTGAACAATTTAATCAACTAGAGGTATACACAGATCAAGTTGAGTCAAGTTTGGCTAAACCTGTTACTTTGGTAAAGAATGTAACTGTAACACTGGTGACTTTCCTAATCTATGTTTTAAGTGATTTGAAATAATTACAAGAGAAATTTAAATTTAATTTCATGGAAAATGTAATAAATGAATATTTGGTGAATTTTGATACAAATTTTAGTAGAAGATTTTGCCAAAATTAGGACTGTCTTATGAACTGATAGTGTAAGAGTACACTGTGAACGTGAGCAAACAATCAGACGAATTTATTTATGATTAGTCAATTCTAGTCATAATTAAATTTTTGTGCAAGTTGTACTGTTGCTTGGGTATCGTTGGTTAGAATGGTAGTCTTGGAATTAAACTCTGTAGTTCATAAGTTAGGAATTTTTGAGAGCTAAGAAAGTTTCCTTGAGCCATTTTCTTTTATCTCTAAGTACCTTGGTATTTTCTAGAATCAATCTAATGATGGATTTAGTCATTTTCTGACCTAGAGGAAATAAGAGGTGTTTTAAAAAGAGTTAATAGTAATATACATATATATATATGTATACATATATATATATAAGAACCCCAGCAGCCCCAACCCTCTCATTCTCTCAAGTTCTCCTATAGTTCGGCTTTAGTTCTTTTTCAAGAGCAAATCTTCTTTTAAGTTAGTGGTGACCAATTAGTGTGGTGCTTCTCCCTTTGGCTCAAAGAAACTCTCTTTTCTCCCTAGAAGCCCTAACCTTATGACTACTTTGAGGTAAGGAAAGCTTACACTTGTTAAATTCGTGATGTATGAACGTGATTGTGTGTGAATATTGCCTTGGATTAGTCCAAATCTAGATGTGTGTGAGTTGTGGTGAAATTTTGGTGAAAATGGGTTTTAGGGAAAATTTGACATTTGAAAAGAAAATGGTTTTGGGATGAAATCTTGGTGATTTATTGTTATGTAATTGGTTAGAAACGTATTAGAAGTAACTAGGAGTGTTTTGATAAGCTTGGGTTGGTTGTTGGGTTGAAAATGACCTTGGGTCATCTTCCTGCAAACTGCAGAAATCATAATTGTCATCGAGCGCCAGTTTTCCAGTGCTGAGCGATGGATGACAAAAAGCTATTTGGAAGTTTGTCACTTAGCGACAAATTTGGCACTGGGCAACAAAATTCTGGCGTTAAGCGACAAAAGGCTTGATCCTCTTTATTGTATTAGCGCTAAGCGCTAGTTTTGTGGCGCTGAGCGACAAAAGGCCTGATCCCCTCTGTAGTATTGGCGCTGAGCGTCAATTTTGTGGTGTTGGGTGTGGATTCACCATGGTTGGTTCCAAGAAAAAGGTGAAATGAAATTAATTTCAAAGATGTAATGCTAAGTGTGATCCTTTAGAACATTGAGAAAATGTTCTAATTTCAAAGAGAATATATATTCACCCTGTATGCTTGACTTTCTAAGGGTATTATTGTTGTTGGTTGAAGATGTTGTTGGCTCCTAAGGATGTCAAATGTATATTCCAAGATAAATTGGATGTTCAAATGGTTTTCAAAAATGGGTTTTTGGTTTCTAATTAGGATGATTGTTGTATATGCTGTTGAAGTGGAAGGTTGCTTAGATAGGACCTCCACATGTTGCTGTTTTGATTTCAAATTGTTGTTGATGTTGTATATGCTGTTGAAGTGGAAGGTTGCTTAGATAGAACCTCCACATGTTGTGTTTAACTTCAAATTGTTCTTGATGTTCAACATGTTGTTGAAGTGGAAGGTTGCTTGGATAGGACCTCCACTTGTTTTGAAAGAGATTCATTGGTGAAATCCTAAAAAGGTATAGGCTGCTCGAATAGGGTCTTGCCTATTTTCCATGTTAGGTGTTAAATTGAGCCTACCTAGAGTGATGGTGGTTGTTGTAATGCCTGACAGCTTTTAGGATCGGCAACTGTCCCCTCAAACTAACATAAGAATTTTCAGCGTGCTTTGTTCTCACTCACACGCTTCCTAGGAAACTTCCTAGGAGGTCACCCATCCCTAAATTGCTCCAAGTTAAGCACGCTTAACTGTGGAGTTCTTAAGTGATAGGCTACCAAAAAGCAAATGCATCTTGTTGGTATAGGTAGCACTTATTAATTCCTTTAAGTTATCCTCAACTGTACAGTCCTATACCTGCACAGCCTCTAGATCCCTCTCATTCTAGTGTGTATTCGATTCATTCATGTGTCCTTCTTGCTAAAAGCCTGCCCGAAGCCGCTCCTTGTCTGTGCCTCATCTCTTTTGCACCAGTGATCACTCCTTGCCCTCGTCAATGCCCGAGATGTTACAGTTGTTAATCATGTGAGGTGCTGAATTGAGCCCATATGGTGTTGTTAATAAAACTGGTTGATAATTGAATTTGATTGTCAATGTTGGTATGAATGATGGTGTTGTATGATTTTGTTATAAATTTAATGATGAAAAGTTGATAAAAACTTAGATTCTGAACTATAAGTTGTGGTTGTGGTGATTTACATGCATATGTGCATAAGTCTGCAACTTTTGCTATGTTGTACCTAAGAGGACACACATAAGTATGTTGGCTAGTCTAGGTGGGGCCTCATACCTAGTGTGGGAAAGGTTAGTGGAGGATGGATTTCCTTGGGGATAGACGAACGGGGGAATCTCGCATGTAGACCAGGGTTACTGTAGATCCTGGCCGCAGTAAAGCCAACACCCATGTTTATCTTTCCTGACGAGCCATTATATCATTTCTATAGATCAATGTTAGATATTCCCTAAATAATTTTTGGCACGTGCCATGTTGAGGATCCAAGTGATCTGTTGTTGTTGTTTACCATGATTAAGGAATAATCTGCCTGATCCCTCGACAGTTGAGTCTCCATGGAGTAGTTGTTGCATACATCGCATATTATGTATGAAATTGGTGCTATTATTGTCGTTGTTACCTTGTTGTTATTGTTGTTGGTGGCAGTGGTAGTGGTGGTGCTGTTGTTGGTAGCGATGTTGTTGTTGTTGTTGGTAGTGTTGTCTGTTGTTGTTGTTGTAGTGGTTGTTGTTGTTGTTGTTGATGTTGTTGTTGTTGTAGTGATTGTTGCTACTGTTGTTGTTGTTGTTATTCTTGTTTGACTATTGATGTATGAGTAGGAGATTTCCTATTACTTTTCTTTCATACTACATGTTATGTTATTTCGAATAAGCTTACCTTTGCACTATTTTGCACATATGGTTCGTGCCTGTGATGATCACGTCATTGGCGTGGGAGCAAATGTTGAGATTTCGACAGATTTAGTTTCTCTTGGTGGACGACAATGCTTCGCTTTAGCCAGTGGCAAGATGCAACAAGTATGAAGAATCCTTATTTATTTCTTCTTTCGAGGAGTTGATATTCCTTTATGTTGTTTATTTCTTTTGACATGATGTATAGAGTGACCAGTTATAGGGAATGCGTTTTGTATCCCTCACATGTTGATGTAAATATGTTATTAATGTTGGTATACATATTTATTTTGATTCCTTGATGTATCCATCAGTGTAGTTGCCTTGGTTGGAATGGATAGATTCCAAAGATGATAGTTATATATGTGCATGTTGGATGTCTCAGTTGGACGATTTTCTCTATGATTTTCTAGAAAGTAGAAAAAGGAGAAAAACAAAGGCATATTTTTGGTAATATCTAAATCCTATATCCTTATTAAAATGAGCTTTCCAAGATAAAAGTAGAAATGTTGTCATGTAGCGGCAGCGGGTCGTTACAATAACATCGGTGTTTTTCTAATGTGTGATCTAGTGGTTTAATAATTGAAAGTGAAAATTAAATTTAGTTTTGTAATTAAAAGTTAATAAATAAATTGTAAATGTGTGTTTGTTGTTTTATGTTGTGTTGTCTTTGAAACGTTGGTTTGAATTGTAGAATTTGAGAAAATGTTGTTTGAGCCAAATGTCTCTGTCGGTGATAATTCAATTGGTTTAGTGGGTAGTTGTGATTCTGGGTCAGTTTAGGCCTTAGAGTGTTAGAAATGAAGAATTGGGCCTTGATGAGCCCAATACCTTTCCTAAGACCCTTATAAAATCATAAGACCCTATCCCCTTCTATCTCATTTGTTGCTCTATACACTCCCTAAAATCTATAAACCGTCTCTAACTCTCTCTAATCTACTTCTCTGAATTTCCAAAGAGTGGAGCAATAATTCCACAGCAAAACCCCACTCCCTTGGCGTGTGTGAAAGTCGTGTCTTCTTCAATCGGTGAGTTCTTCCCTCTTTCCTATTGATTTTCGTGGAAATGTGTTAAGGGTGTGGGAAAACTTCGTCGAAATCTAAGTTTATTGCCGAGTAATTGATGAATTTTGGGTGTGGGTATTGTGATTGTAGAGATATCCCTTTGATTTGGCTCAAGGGTTCCATTTCCTTTTTCTTTCCTCTTCCATTAATCCAAATTTCGAAGACTCTAAGAGGTAAGAAAAGCTTACCAATCGTTGTTTTTGGTTGGACATCTATGATTGTACCGATTTTGTGCCTTATATTGGTTAAAGTTTGGATGTATGTTGAGTTATGGTCAAAATTTTCATGAAAATGGGTTTAGGATGAAATCTTGGTGAAATGGGTTTGGGATAATATCGTGGTGATTTATTGTTGTGTAATTGGTTAGAAAGGTAATAGAAGTAACTAGGAGTATTTTGGTATGCTTGGTGTTGATTGTAGTGTCAAAAATGACCTTGGGTCATTTTCTTGCAAACTATAGAGATCGTAGTTGTAACACCTTGTTTTTCCTAATGCATGATTAAGTGTTTTAATAACTAAAAAGTGGAAATTTGATATGTAATCTAGGTGATTAAAAGAAATAAATGAATTGTTGCTATGTATGGTATGTTGTATGTGACGATGGTTGTGAGTTGTTAGTTTGAAATTCTGGATTGAATTTAGGAAATTTGAAATATATGCTTGAGCCAATTTGGATATGTTGTGAGAGTGATTTTGGGCTTTTGAGAGAAAATAGTTAAGTTAGACCAGTTTTGAGATAAAGGAAGTGGCTTGGTGAGGTTTGGGCCTTAGTTGGCCAAAAATTCGTGTGAAAGCTTCGGGGAGGTCAGGTATATAAAGGAAGGGGGGAGGAATTCCCTCATTCTCCCATTCTCTTTCTCTCTCTTCATTTCTCTCTCAATCTCTCTCTAGAAATCTGAAGTTAATAAGTGTGTTAGAGGATTTCCAAGCTTGACTTAGTGATTGTGGTGAGAGAAGGAACAAATCTGCGGAAGGTTTTGGCTCAAGACACAAGTTTCTCAAAGAACCAAAATTCAAATCCAAAGACTTTTAGAGATAAGGGAAGCTTACAAATTGGTTGTTTTGTGTTAATAACTGTTGGTATGCTAATTTCTTGCCTTATAATCGGTTGAATCTTTGTGGATGTTGTCATTTTCGTTAGTTTTGGGTGAAAATGGGCTTTAGGGAAAATTTTGAGATTTTGAATGAGAAACCAAGATTTGTGAGTTGATATGTTGAATTTGTTGTGTAATCTGATGTATATGAATTGGATTGATGTTATTGGAACCCCATTGATTCGAAAATTTGGGTTATTTGGTTGAAAAGTTTGAGTTTCTTTGTAGAAAATCGTGTTTTTTTCGAAAATCGTCGCAGATAATCGATTATGGGAATCACATAATCAATTATCTGGAGTTCCAGAAGCTGTTTTCATGATTTTGTTTCTACAATAATCGATTATGGACTTTGATAATCGATTATTTGGGTTTCAGAAAAATTTCTTCTTGTTTTGGTTCGGAAATAATCAATTATGAAAACCCATAATCGATTATCTTTGTTGAAAAATGAAATTTGATGCATTTTGGTTCGAAAATAATCGATTATGGAAACCCATAATCGATTATCCTTGCTGAAAAACGAAATCTGGTGCATTTTTACTAAATGGATATAATCTGTTACTACAATACATAATCAATTATTTCAGAACTGAATGTACCATTTAAGATTTCACAATTTTCATATCAAAACACGAAGTATTTTGTATATACACATATAAAAAGGGTATTATACATTTTCAAAGGTTTTATTTGAGAATAATGAAGATTTGTCTAATTGAGATATGATTTTCTTTAAATTAAAGAAATGAAATGTTTCGAAGGTTTTTGTGAATTTCAAGATTTGCCAATCTTCCAAATGGTTTTCAAAGAAGGTCTTGGTTTTCAAATTGTAGTTAATTATTGGATTGGTTGTGAAGTGGAAGGATGCTTAGATAGGACCTCCACTTGATGTGTATGATATTATTGTATGAGGTTTCTCATGAGGTGGGTTGCTTGGATAGGGCTTCACCTGTTGACCATGCAAGAGGCTGAATTAGGCGTGCATGGGGTTGATGGTGACTGTTGGACCATAGGTGGTGCTGAGTAGACCACATGGCGTTATGTTGATACATATATGTGATATGATGACTATTGTGGTTGAGTTAATGGTTGTGTTGATATGTTGCTACACACACACACACACACACATATATGATGATTGTTTGGTAGAGTTGATTATTGTGGTGATACATGCATTGGCATGCATATGTTGTTGGCTGAGGTTGTGAGGGCCTCAAGCCGTGTGCGGGCAGGCATGTAAGGTGGATGGTGACTAAAGTTGGTACTCAGATAGGCCTCCAACCTAGTGCCTGAATAAGAAATGGGGTTCTAAAGCTAGACCTAGGGGATAAGTGGATGGGTAGACCCCACAGGGGGTCAAGGCAATGCAGGCCTTGTGTCACGGTATACCACCACCCACATACACTTATCCTGACAACCATAAGCTTATCCAACAAATCAGAGTTTTGGCAATCCTTGAATGGTGCTAGATGGCCATGGTAGGGGATAAAACCTGGCTGATTGCCCGAAATATATATCTCTCTCAAGAGTCGTGTCATTCATGCATTGACGTGTGGTAGTGAAAGCATGGGTGTTGGATTGTGGTGTATTTAACCCATTCTTGATGAATTTGATTTCAATTTGGCAAATGATGGTTTGATGATATAAATTATATATATACTATGGTTGTTGTTATTTTGTAAGCTTACCCTTGCCTTGTTGTTTTGTTTTGGTATGGTTGCTGTTGTTGTTGTATGTTGCTGTGCCTGTGATGATCACGTCTTATGATGTGGGAGTAGGAGCAGATGACGATACTTCAATGGACCAGCCTACTTAGAGATGATGGTGGAGCTGCTTGCGAGTTAGCTCTTTTTGGATGTGTTGTTTTGTATTATATTCTTTTGATGGGATTGTATAGAGTGACCAGCTATAGGGAGTGAGTTTTTGTATCCCTCTTCCCCGGTGATGTATATTTTTGATATTGTTAATATGGGCTGGTGTTATCCCATTTGTTGTGTATGTATGATGATTTGAGTTGAATAGATATGCATGTATGGCACTGGGAGAGATAGGTGGATCTCTTAGTTGATGTGTATGACTTATATACAGATATGTTATAATTTGATTTTTTTTATTCACCTGATATGTGGATAAGATGTATATTTAGCAAGGTTGTTTAGTAGTGACAGTTGGGTCGTTACAATAGTTGTTGTTGAGTGCCAATTTCTTGGCACTAAGCGTGGGATGACAGAATGTTGTCTGATAGATTGGCGCTGGGTGACAAAATTCTAGCGCTAAGCAACTGAAGGCTTGATTTTCCCTGTTGTAGTGGCGTGAGTGTCATTTTTGTGGTGCTGAGCGAGGACCCATCACGGTTGAGTTTCAGGAAAAAGTGAAATGGTGTTGATTATTAAAGGTTTTAACGTTAGGTGCGACCCTTTGGAACATTGGGGAAATGTTTTAGCTTCAAAGAAAGATATATTCATCTTGTATGCTTGATTTCTGAGGTTATTGTGTTGTTATGTAAATTGATGTGTATGACCTTTGTTGTTATTGGTTGATGATGTTGCTCTAAAGGATTTGAGAATCTTGATATGCTGTTGAAGTGGAAGGTTGCTTAGATAAAACCTCCACTTGTTGTTGAGAGGATTCGTTGATGAAATCCTAAAGAGGTATAGGCTACTCAGGTAAGACCTAACCTATTTGCCATGTTAGGTGTTGAATTGAGCCTACATGAGGTTATTGGTGGTTGTTGACCATGTGAGGTGTTGAATTGAGTCCATATGGTGTTGTTGTTAAATTTTGTTAAATTGTTGTTGTTAAATTTTATTAAATTGTTGATGTTGGATTGATGGTGGATGGTGTCGTATATGCATTCATGCATAAGTTCGCAGTGGTGACTGCGTTATGAGCAGGCACGTAAGTTGGTTAGTTGACAAGAGTCGAGGCTCAGACAGACCTCCAACCTAGTGTCAGAAAGGTCAGTGGGGGTCATTGCACCTTGGACCTAGGGAATAGATAGATGGGTAATTCCATAAGGGGCCAAGGTCATTGCAAGCCTTGTGTCGTGGTGAGCCACTACCCACGTATATCTATCCTGATCAACCACTTGATTTTATCCATAGATCAAAGCTACGGTGTTTCCTAATAGCTGTGGATGGTGCTATGTTAATGAGCATATTTGTACTGGTTGCTTAAAATGTTGAAAATCTCTTGAGAGTAGTGTCCTTATGCATTGCCATGGTAATTGATATTTATATTTAATGATGTGGTCATATATTATGAAATTATATGTGAATTCTATGTATGTATGTGTTGATTCATAGAGTGGACGTGTATGTTTACTTATTGATGGATGAGTAAGAGATTTCATATTACTTTCTTTTATGCTATACGTTATGTTGTTTCAAGTAAGCTTATCCTTGCACTGTTTTGCATGTGTGGTTTGTGCCTGTGATGATCACGTCGTTGACGTGGGAGCAGATGGTGAGCCTTCTGTTGATCCAACTGTTCAGAGTTGATGGCAAAGCTGCTGGCTTAGAGACGAGGAGATGTGATGAATCATAGTCTCGCTTTTGTTGTTCTTTTGATAGTTGTTTTACTTTTGGGATTTGATGTATAGCTTGACCAGCTTTAGGGAATGTGTTTTGTATATCCTCTCTCCTTTACTGGTGTATATTTTGGGTTGTAGCGTTGACACATATGTTTTATTGAATCTTTGACTCATGTATATATATGTATACATATACATATGTATGTATACACACACACACACACACACACACACACACACATATATATATGTTAATCAAGGTGTTTTCTTTAAAAAAAAAAACACACAAGAGAATGATAAATTTATATATATCAACAAATGGGAAGTAGGGTAGCACTGTTCACTAGCGACAGTGGGTTGTTACAAACAATTTAATCGATTAGTTTAGGTTGGGTCGAATTTGTTTGTACATTTGTCCTTTTATAAACCCTAATTGAACCAACTTGATCAATGACAAGTTGGATTGGGTCAGGTCTATCGAATTTAAAAAGTTTAAATATTGTTTTAAAGTTTCTAAAAAATTATAAATAATAATAAAAAGTAAATACAAAAAATTATAAATAATAATTAAAAAAGAAAATATCACATTAACGAATTGGCAGCTAAACTTGTTATTCTTATTAAAATTTATAACTATATAAAAAATCAAAGTGGATTATTTTTAATAAAATCACCACGTGTTATAACATAAACTCATTTGATCAAGTTTTTTCTAAACTTAAACATATTAAAAAAAAAATCAATTTGTTTTGTTTTTATTCAATTCTTTCTATGAAATCAGCTTTTTTTTAAAGCGAGTTGATATTTCCAATAAAAAATAAAAATATATTTATCATTAATTTAAAAGTAATTAAATTATAAAATATTTAATTATATGATATGAATCAATCACAGTTTTTATGATAATTAATTATATTAATAAAGTTTATATATTAAATTTGACTAGGCAAAGCACAGGTTAAAAAGCTTATAAACAATAATTAAAAAAGAAAATATCACATCAACGAATTGAGTACTCAGGAGTGTTAAAAATAAAAACTTGTTACTCAAACCAAAGGTTATTGGATTTGAAAAGGATGGAATTGGGTTTAACCCAAACATAATAAAAAAATTTGAATTAATGTGTTTGAGTTGGGTTATGGTTTGAATTCACTAATTACCAGAACCCATCAACATCCCTGTAAAAATAATCAACAAGATAGCCATTGAGTCCTAATTAAAAAAATAAAAAAAAACAACAAAAAAATAAAAAAATGAATAAATAAAATATTTTTCATATTGTACGAAAACTAACCTAAATTAACGAAGAAAATATTGTTTATTTCTTTAAAAAAAATCTTGTACCGGGTCCATACTCCATAGGATTACAAGGTTTAAGAGAGGTTTGAACCTCATCCTCCAAGGCGAAACACAATCCTCTCCGTTTCTTTCCTTTCTCCCAGCGTGGTTGCGGACTTCCGGTCCCTCGGAACAACCAACACACACCTGTTAGCTTTCATTCGTTTTACACACTACTCCAATACCTAAAACTTCACCCTACACAATGACATTGCCATCTTCATTCGCCACTCCTCAGGTTCACGCCTTCGACAACCCCACCAGAAGCCACCTTCACATTAAACGCAAGCCCCACCGAACCCTCCACTTTCTCTTAATCCCAACCTCTACTCCCTCCTCGCTCCTCTTCTCTTGCTCCTCCTTCCCCCTCACGCACTCCGACCCAATCCTCCAATTCCGTCACCACCACCTTCTCTCCACCGACGGCAACTTCGTCGTGGAGGACCTAGGCGCCGCGGTCGAGGAGGAGGCGTGCCCGGCAGCGAGGATCTTCATCCAGGAGCCACCTTGGCTGTTCCTGAAATGGCTGATGCAGGAGGAAGAGGTGAGGCAAAAGGAGAAGGAGTGGGAGAGAGAGAGGGAGAAGTACAATTTGCTGCGGCGGAGGCAGATTGAGGCGGAGACGGAGGCGTGGGAGAGGATGGTAGAGGAGTACAGGGAATTGGAGAGGGAGATGCGGCAGAGGATGTTGGCGCCCAATTTGCCGCACGTGAAGGCTCTCCTCTTGGGCTGGTTTGAGCCTTTCAGTACAGCCGTGGAGGCCGAGCAGGCGGCCCACCGTGCCCGGCCGAAGAAGCAGCAGGATTCTATTGCCCCCCACGTCGATGACTTGCCGGCTGATAAGGTGGCGGTTATTGTGATGCATAAGATGATGGCCATGGTAATGGAGAATGAGGAAGGCTGTGTTCAGCTTGTTAATGCTGCTGTTCATATTGGCATGGCGGTAGAACAGGAGGTAATGGCAGTATTTTGTTTTCAAATTAGAATAATGGGTTAGTTTTAGGTTAGGCATAGCTATGAGATTAACCTTGGGCTTGAATATAGTGGTTGGGTAAAATCCTCCCTATAGGTAGCTTTTGAACTATTACTGATATTGTAGGTAAAGCCCAGTTTACTTCCATGTGACCGACCACTCTTGTGTGAGACAGGGTTAGTTGGCTGCATCATGAATGCAATGCAGAATAGTATAACTAGATAGGCCTCTAATGTTTAAGTGGTTTAATAATGGATTGGATTTTAGAGTCAGTTTGGATGAACTTCTTCACAAACACTTACAAGAGAAGGAAATAAGATGAATCAAGGAGGTAAAATGAATCAAACTTTTTGCTTAAGTTAAAATTAACTTATGCACTTTAACATTTTCAAAAACTTTCTCATGTCACTTCTCCGTAAACACCTCTTCTTGCTTTAGGAAAGTCTTAACATTAAGCTTTTACAATTGAAAGCTCCCATAAGCTAGAAACATGTCCAAACTGGACCTTAATCAAAGTCTTTAGAGAAAGTTCCCCCTTTGTATGTGTGACTTGACTGAAACATGTTTGATGCAGTTATTTTATAGATGTTGTAATTATCTTATTGTATTTCAGGTTAGGATTCATAAGTTCATTAAAGGAAATAAAAGTAGCTGGAGTAAGAAGACAGAGGCTGATGCTGAAGACGGTTTGGATGGTGATAAAAAAAAACAAATAAATTATTTAAACAGTTTGATTAAAAAAAATAGACTGAAAGAAGTGCAGATGGTATTGAGAAAGGAAGAATGTAGTCCTTGGAGCCGGGACATGCAGGCTAAGGTTTTTCTTTGAGTAATCAATTATCTTCTCTCTCTTTAGGTTTTAAAACTGGAATTTAACGAGTTAACTCTATGAAATTGTGCAGCTGGGAAGTCGATTAATAGAATTATTAATTGATACAGCATATGTACACTCTCCCGTTAATCAGTCCGCTGATACTCCACCTGATATTCGACCAGCTTTCAGGCATGGTTTTAAAACTGTACCATGGCATCCAGGGTGAGGTTTCTTTTTTTTCTTTCTGGAGCGGGGGGGGGGGGGGGGGGGGGGTTAACTTGGTAATTAGGATTTACGGCCTTGACTCCCCTAACAACTAAGTGACACTGTCTGGTTAGAGAAAGTTAAGATTGGCTGTTTCTGTAATAGGAGATAATTTGATTATTATGTGTAATGTGTTTGAATGTGTCTTGTTATTATTTCTATCTCTCTCTGTCACGCACCTGCCTACTCACACATACACACTCACAGAGAAATGCACTTGCACGCACACATGCACATCCAAAAATGATGCTGATTCTCCTCAGCATAGAATGTATTGTGATGAAGTATGAAGCATAATCTTTGCTTAAGAAATATGGAAGAATAACGGTCCACATTTTAAAAGAGGTTCTCAAAATTTCTCATGTCTATGATATGAGGTAGATGTTTTAAACTGTGAACAATTTATCTTGAAAGAGTAGGTATGCATGGGATTCATGGAAGTTCCTTTATCACACTTGTTTTTCAATTGTAAGTCCAAATAACTGTTTCATTCTTGTAGGCAAAAGTTTTCGAAGAAGTATGGCGTTTTACAATGTGATCCCTTAGTCCTAGTTGGGCTTGAAAAATGTGTAAGTTGAGACATTGTCTTCCTTTTCTTAAACAATATTATTTCATAAATGAAGTTATTCTGCTCATGATAACGGCTTTTATGATAGCTTCATGAATGCAAAGTAAATCCATTATTATCTCTGACATGTGCATGATATTCCTGTAAATTAGAACTATTTTTTAACATCATTCCCCTCTTCCCAAAAGAGAAAGAACTAGTATTTAGATGTAGGTGGAAGAGGATGCTGACTCCTTGCTTTTTATCAATCTGCATAAGCATCTTGCTCTAGGTGTTCCATTTACATGGAATCTGATGCATTGTATTTATGACTGCCTTGTGTTATGACTAGCTAAAATCATGAAGAATTTTGTTGAAATAGTGAAATTTGAACTTCCCCATAAATGCTGTTAGTTTTTTCTGTTATTCTCAAACTTGTTTGCAATTAAGCATGCCATTAGGCTTAAATTAAACATCAGATACTTCTAACTCATTCAGCATAGTTAGCATGCTCTACAAAAAGCGTATAGCTTAAGGTTTTTACTTACTGATCTGTGTCTTTCTGTGCAGGCTAAACATATGTTAATACCTTACATGCCAATGTTAATACCCCCCAAAAAATGGAAAGGGTATGACAAATGGAATGGGTGTCCCTCTTGTATTGCATTTTGAAATGCCTGAATTTGCTTTGATTTTATATTGTTATAACTAGTGTTATCGATAGCAGATGGCGGATTACGGCGGCAAGCCAAAAATCCGCCATATAAATATGGCGGATGGCGTTGCGGGATATGGCGGAAGCATGGCGGTCAAAATAAAAATACAATATATGTATATAGATAAATATAAAAAAATGTAGAAATAAACCTGCAATGCAAAAATAACATAACACAACCACAAAACTAACAATAACAGCAAGTTTTAAACATTCAATAACAGTAAAATGATACCAAAACACCAAGTTCAAGACTTCAAACAATTCAAATAACAAAACAGCAGGTTCTACACTTAAAATAACAGCCATAAAAGTAACAAAACACTGAAAACAGCAAACTAATTTGTCTTAAATGTCTAATATTCATCTTCTGGCTCTTCCTCAACTCCAACATAATCATTTTCCTTGTCATCTAGTGAGGCATATCCCTCTTCCTCTTCTCCTTCAGATTTGTCAAAGTTAAACAATTCTTCTTCGGTATCCATGGAGTCGAAGTCGGAGTTCTCAAGTTCTAATTGTTCATCAACTTGAACTGCTTTTTCTTTCCCTCTTTCTCTTGAGCTTGAAGTTGCACCTGGACCTTTCTTAGAAGCTTGGGTAGCTCCAATAACAATTCCACCACTTGATGGCTCCTTTCTATTTTTGCTTGCTTTCCTCCTCATATAGATTCTAGGCTGTGCAACTCTTGAAGCTTCATAAACAGTTGGCCAATTTAGTGTGGTATCATTAGCAAAAACTAACTCATTCCCCGCTACATCTTCATTATCATCATCCACCTCCCCCACTAACCACTCATTACACTCATCAATGTCATTGAGTGCAATAGGTTCAATTTCATCTTTAAGATTATATCTTTGTTTGAGCTGTTGGTTATATTTGTTGTAAACCAAATCATGCAACTTTTTATGGTCTAGCCTATTTCTCTTTTTTGAATGAATCTGTATTATAAATATAAACAAAGGGTTAATTAGTTTGTTCCTATCCTAGGCTTGACCATCAAAATAAATCAAAGATAATGAGTCATGAATTGTGATTATTATTTGCTCAAACACACTCCAATTGTGTTCACACCTTGATGCACTATATGTCAAGCTCAAAATCTTGATAGCTAGCTGTTGCAAGTTTGGGGCCGAGTGGCCAAATAATTGCCACCATTGAGCTACAAAACCAAAGAGTGCAACTTAAAATTAAAATTTAAACATTAAAACTTAATTACTTAAAACACTTCGAATGCTAGGAGTAGGAGATTAGGAGTTTCTCACTAGGAGATGTGGTCTTCCTTGATGATTTTGCAAAGTTCGAACCAAATAGACCACTAGCACTCTTATAAATTGGCAACTCAATTAGAATCTTTTGTTGCACATCTTTACTTGGCACCAACCTCTTGATGCAATCATACAACCCATTAGTAACCTCCAAATCAAACTCCAACTGTGGATTGGCATAATAGAACTCTGGGTTTAAAAAGTGACCAGCTGCATGCAGTGGTCTATGAAGCTGATAATTCCATTTATCATCAATGATTGCAAATACATCTTTGTATTTACTTTCATTGTTGTTGAATGACTTCATAATTGCTTCTTTGGCCTTCTCCATCGCTTCATAAATATAGCCCATAGGTGGTTTTCTTTCCCCATCAACAAGACAAAGTACTCGAACAAGAGGGGCCATGACTTTGAGAGTAAAAACCACATGGTTCCAAAATGATGGCATAAGTACAACTTTTATTGCTTGCCTCCCCTTAACTTCCTTAGACAACTTGTTTTTGCTCCATTCATCAGAAGTAAACATCTTTCTCAAATTTCCTTTCTCTTGATGAAGCCTTTCCAATGATAGAAAGGAAGTAGCAAATCTTGTATCTGCATGTCTTACCAATTCCCTCTTGTTTGTGAAATGTCTCAACAAACTCAAGATACTAGAGTGGCTATAGATAAACCCAACAAGACTAACTCCCATTTGAATTATCTTTTTTATTAAAGGAAGCTTTTCAATGTCTTCAAGCATCAAGTCTATGCAGTGGGCTGCACAAGGGGTCCAATAAAGATGTGGTCTTTTATCTTCCAACATCTTACCAGCTAAAACGTAATTGCTTCCATTATCTGTTATAACCTGAACAACATTATGTTCCCCAATCTCCTCCACAAGGGAATCAAGCAATTCAAACATCTTTTCACCCGTCTTCACAAATTTAGAGCCATCAATGGACTTCACAAACATTGTGCCTGCAGGAGAGTTCACCAAAAAATTAATCAAGCACCGTTGCTTTCGGTCACTTGATGCATCTGACATAATAGAACAGCCATGTTTGCTCCATTGCTCCCTATGATCCTTCAACAAATCTGCAGTGTATTCCAACTCCTTGTTGAGGAGTGGAACTCTAAAATCATGATAAGATGGAGTTGGCAGATTTGGACCATAAGTACCAATGGCTGAAATCATATCCTGAAAGCTCTTCAATTTAATAAGGTTGAATGATAAGCCAGCTTGGTTCCTAAAACGAGCAATATATTGATGGACCTTGGCCTTTGCTTTGTCACGTGCCTCTCGGATGTTAGCTTGTCTTAATTTCTCCTTCTTTCTCTTCCCAATAACTATCTCTAGATTTTTACAAAACAAGTCCATTGGCCCTTTTTTAGCAATATTCTTTCCTCTCCCCTTAGGATTACTAGTTGTTGATGCAGAAAGTGTGCCATCATATTCACTGTCATCATAGGCCATATTTGGGATTTCAGTATTGTCTTCCTTCTATTTCTCTCTAAGAAGTGCCCAAAGCTCTTCTCTAACTTCCTTTGGACACTTGGTGCATGCTGCAACATTGCCCTTCTTCTCGATAAGATGATGTTTGGCCCTGGTGATTCCTCCTTTTGTAATTTTTCCACAATAATTGCAGACAATAGTATTGGTGTTTGCTTCATCCAAGGAATGGCAATGCTTCCATCTTGGATCAAGTTTGCTACTTCCTCTTGAAGAGCCTTGCTCGGTGGCCATGGTGAAGAAGGCGTCGGAGATGGCAGGTGCTCTGGTGCGACGAGGGAGAAGAAGTCTCAATGTGCAACGTTGCGGAGACGAAGACGAAAACGAAGAGGAAGATCGTGCGAAGAAGAAGAAGACGACTGTGTGCAGTAGTCGCGAACTGGGTTGGGTGAAGGTGTGCGTGAACCCTAGAACAGGTGAATTTCGGATTGGGCTTCTTGTTTGAGCCTTCCACGAAGCTTTCTTTGCATTTTTTTTAATTTTTTTCTGTTCTTTTAAAGTTTCCATTTTGGGTCGGGTTGGGGCATACGACCTAGCCCAATTCTTTCTTTTTAAAACTTTTCAGGAAGTTTTTGGGTTGGGTCAGAATCGGGTCAATGGCCCATTCATTTTTGAATCAATTTTAGGGTTTTAGAACCCTTTTTGCGGTGGGCTTGGGTCGGGTCGTATGACCCGACACCTTCATCCCCAACCTTTCGACCAGACGCAGGGCGCTTTTGTCATGGCCGCTCGCGACGCCGCAACCACCTCGCGTATTGCGGCCGCCATGACCCGCCACGAAAAATCCACCATGCCATCGCCTTTCTGTGGTGGACAGAGCAAATCCCGCCATTGCCTTCCGCCATTGCGCTGCCATGGCTGCTTTTCGACAACACTGGTTATAACATGATTTATTGTGCTCAGTTTCAACCTCTCTCAAGACCAAAGAGAAAGGAATGCAACTATTGAATGAACTTTTAGCTACTTCTTTTAAACTCAAAAAACAAACATGAATTTGCAAAAAAATATGAAAACAGTAAAGGATGCAAGTAACTTTTCACCTTTTTTTAATATATATAATCCTTCACGGCTTAGTTGCTTGCCTATGTGTTTGTGTGTCTAACATTTAAGAATGCTCTTTCCAGATATGACAAGGGCGGACACTTGTTCTTACCATCTTATATCATGCGTACTCATGGATCTAGAAAGCAGCAAGATGTAATGAAGAATGTCAACGGAGCACAAATGCAAAAAGTTTTTGAGGTAGTGTATTTAAATTTCCATCCCTTTTTTGATAGCCAAGGAAAGTGTGTGGCTGTATTATGTAAAAAATATGATCTGATAAAAAAATTGATGCATTGTATGCATTACCAAATCAGTGATCAGTAAATTGCTTTCATTCAATGTTTGCAAGTTTCTTATTATTAAAAATCTGTTGTCAGTATTTCTAAACAGTTTCAATATTTGTAGTCTTCTACATTTGCTGGTTCACTGAATTGTATCTATAGTGCTGCTAAGAGCATTATTTTTTTTTATTTTTCGATATTAAAAAGGCATAATTGTTTTGTGTAGGCCTTGGATATTCTTGGCAACACCAAATGGCGAGTAAATAGAAGAGTGTTTGGAGTTGTGGAGTCCATTTGGGCTGGAGGAGGTAACATTGCAGGACTGGTTGATTGTAAAGATGTAAGCATAAATTAAAAATATATATATATATATATAGTTGATTACATGTAATATTCTTCTGCCCATCTAAATGAATATCTTGTATGTTTGCAAAAAATGGATAAAGACATAAAAGGAGGAGGGGAGCAGATTTTGAAGTCTTCATAAAAGAATGATTGTATTCTTTCTGCTTTTTTCTCCCATTTACCTATTGCTTTTGCTAGTTAGACTACAAAGCTAAGTAAAAAGGGGCTTACATGAACTAAAAATATATTCACTTCTAGATCGTAGTAATTGAATTGAATGATTTGATGTCATTAAATGACAAAGCTTTGTAAAATTGTAATTGAGACTGCATTGAGTTGGGAGTAATCACAGTATTAAATTTCCAAATTTATTTGATGGCCAAATCCATACACAAGTTCGAACAAATACTCTGCAAATTGTTTTTGTCAATCATATAATGAATTCTCAATGTTACTTATTACTATGCAATTAATCTGGCCTACATATATTCTTCTTTGTCTTGTAGGTTCCTTTGCCAGATAAGCCGCCTGTAGAGGATTTAAAGCTAATTCAGGAGTGGAAATGCAGTGTAAGGAAGGCAAAAAAAATTAATCTGGAAAGGCATTCTCTAAGATGTGACACTGAACTTAAGCTTTCTGTAAGATCTTCCCTCTTGTAGTAAGATATCTTTTCTATGTTATGCTTGAACCATTGGGAACAACTGAAAATTCCAATTATAGTTATATCAGTAACCTATGATCTTACATAATAGGATGTTGGTGAATGTAACCATACTTGGATTTGTGTCCTCTCATTTTTATTTTTATTTTTTTTATTTGATAGGTTATGTCATGAGAGACAAACACAAGGACCTTGCACATGATAATTTTGGAGCCCTGTGTAGGGTTTTGTGTGTATTTCTCTGTTCACATGACATACTCAAATGAAAGGATCCAAATATATAGTTACACATGATTCTTAGAAGTAATGTTTGTTCAATGTGATCATTAGTCGCATAATCTGAGCTAAGTTTACTAGGATCATGTTCAATTCTTTCCCATGTTTCACTAGATGAGAGATAATTACAAGAAAATACATTCTGAAACAGGTGGCACGAAAAATGAAAGACGAGGAAGGATTTTATTATCCACACAATCTTGACTTCCGTGGCAGAGCATATCCTATGCATCCCCATTTGAATCATTTAGGTTCTGATCTGTGTCGAGGACTACTTGAATTTGCTGAAGGGCGGCCATTGGGAAATTCTGGACTAAGGTGGCTGAAGATACACCTAGCAAATTTGTATGCAGGTGGTATTGAGAAGATGTCTTATGATGCACGCCTAGAATTTATAGAGAATCATATTGATGATATATTTGATTCTGCTGATTACCCTATTAATGGAAATCGTTGGTGGTTAACGGCTGAGGATCCTTTCCAGTGCCTTGCTGCTTGTATTAATCTATCAGAAGCCTTAAGAAGCTCATCACCAAATTCTGTTATCTCACGTCTGCCAATTCATCAGGTAAATTCTTCATTGGAAGCCTTAAAAGCAAAGAAAAAAGAAAGCTGCTGTAGCTTTTGGGAGTTCTTTTGATATTAACCAAATTGACTTCAAGCATAGACCCTTAAGACCAAATTAGATCTTCAATAAAATTTTACTATCTAAAAGGTAAAATGCAATAAAAGAGAAAACCAAAAAAGCAAAAAACAAAACATGAAATTTGGTACCAAAACCCTAAAAGTGAATGCATGTGGCCTTTTCATGTTGCAAAACTCTCTGGTATGGGATCACTTTTCAATTTTTTTTTTCCTGTATGTTTTCAAAATATTTGTTTATTTTGTTAGTAATGCTGCTCTGATGGTTTTTTTAGGATGGTTCCTGTAATGGCTTACAGCACTATGCAGCTTTGGGAAGAGATAGTGTAGGTTTACTTATCCCATTTCTTTGATTTTGCAATCACTCTTTATATAATCATTCTTTTTAAATTTATACTTCCTGGATTTGTGATGATTTCGATGTTACATAAGGTTTATATATATCTTTCTTCAATATTTATCCTCGAGTCACTTTGACATTGAATGTGCTAGTATTGTTAACAATGAAAATCATCATAATTTATGGAACATGTTCCTTAACATAATACCAGAAGCTTTTAGGCAAGCTGGGCTTTGACATAATAGTGTCTCTATGATCAAGTGGTCAAGATTTTGATCCATACTGCGTCTGTTCTTCATAAGTTGAATTTAATAATAAGGTAAAGTGTGTCTATGTATTGTTCACGCTTTAAACCAAACAGTTTTTGCATGAAGGGTGTGTTATAGATGTAGAATCATTAATGGACATCTCATAGTTGTCAATTGTGCATGATAGTGCCGCAATTGCAGGGCTCAAAGAGCCATTGTGGCCGTCGCAGCACATTTCACGGCCATTTTCGCGGCCAATAGTGGGCGGAGTGGCAGCTTTTCCAAGGAGGCATTGAATTTGTTTTTAGTTTTCCAGTGAGGCAGAGGTTTTCTGTAACTTCCAGCAAGGTAGAGGTGTTCTGTTACTTCCGGCAAGGCAAACTCTAGTCAAAGAGGTTTTTCTGCCCTAGATTGGTGTTGCAGTGTCAACAGACATGTTCTGTTTTCCTGAAAGAAGGTGGAGTGAGGAGGTGATGGCTAATAGGAGAATTTTTTTTTTTGTGTGCGCGCTTCTTGGATGAGTGGGCATTGGGCCTGCACCCCAAATTGGGCCACTCTCCACCCCAAGCAGTCCTACAATTGGGGAGGTTTCTTTTTGCTTTTTTTTATTTTTATTACTAATCATATATTATACAATTATAAAACTATAAAATACTCTATAATATTTAAGAATATTGAAAAATATAGAAAAATATTAATACTTAATTATATAATAGAGACAAATTTATAACATAATATATATATATATATATATATATATATAATGTAATAATGAAATAGAATCAATATAATAATAAGTATTGGATTTGAGAGATAGTGTTTGAAAGAAAACTTTGTATTTCTGAAAATGTAAAACGAGTACAATGCAGCTTCTTCTTACAACCCTATTTATAGTGCAGAAGCTTCAGATCCTAATAGGTGCCAGCTGTGACAGTTATAATTTGACATTGAATTAGTTATAACTGTCTCACAGTAGATTAACCAAATACAGATAAGAGACGGCTGGCAGAAAATAAAAGAGATTAACTGAAGGACTAAGCTATTCGAGGATTGATATCCTCTCTCAATATAAAATATATATAATAGTAATAAATAGAATGAATATAAAATATTATCAAACAAATACATATATTGTTATATAATAGAACATATATATATATATAAAATTTCAGAATAGTGGCCATCCCGCTATAGTATTATTGAGGGCGGCTGCTTTGCGCTGGTATCCGCTATTATTAACTACTATGGGGGCATCTACCTAATAGACAAAGCTTTTAGGAAAGTGGGTCGTTGACAAGTTTTGTTATAGTGTATTGAAATAACCACTTTCTAGTACTCATGTGACATCATATCAATACATCTTACTCAATGAATACATGGAAAAATGATCTTCCTTTTTGTTTTTTATGAAATGGTAGCTTTTTGCTGTTTCATTACCTTCACACTATGAAGCACCGATACTTTCATTTACTCCGTGCATCTGATATTGATACTGTTGGATACATCATTGATACATATGTGTGAAGTATCCAAAGCTTTAAAAGAAGTTATGAAAATCTAATACAGCCACATATGAGACATAGAAACATGTATAATATAGAAACGTAAAAACTTTGTTCCTTGATGAACCAAAAAGGAAACTGTCCTCTTTATGGATGATCACAAGAAAGGAATGAAATTGATACTGTTTGTAGATGATAGAAGTGATTTATGATGACAATGATTTATAATTTTTATTTTTTTTTTAGTCATGTCTAAGGTATGTTCTTAATTTGGATTTGCAGAATTGCAATTATATATTATTATGTTTTATGAATTTTTATACATATATAAATATTTATCTTATACGTATCCTGTTACTACAATTATACATATAATTGTGGTGATTAGTTTTTCTGTTCCCTTTCTGGTATGTTGGATTGGATCTATTAAAATTGGACATGCTTTGTACTGATGTTCTATTTTCCTGACCTCAGTCATTGATCAGTATCTGTAGAAACAACTCATGATTGCAAGGATTGATAATTAATTACATTTCTATGGCAATTAAGGTGTTTGTTATTTAATTACATTCTATAATGGCTACCATGATCTTACTCAGTGCAGAGTTCATTACATTGTCCCACACACATATATGGTCCCTTCTTTGCTTTTGATCCACTGCCTTCCATACTAGGGTGGTTAAAGTGATAAATTATTCTATATTATTTGCTATTTCTGATTAATGGCAGTTACTATTCTCACTTTACTGGAATAAATGTACTTTATCAGCTGGAGGCTGCTGCAGTTAACTTGGTTGCTAAAGAGAAACCTGCTGATGTTTACACAGAGATTGCTGTTAGGTATATTAAATTCATTTCAGCAATTTGTGTGTTTCACATTTGACCCTGTTACTACAATATATTTAGCTCAGAGCCATTCTTGTTATTATCTTACTGCCTCACTGAACAGAAATGTTAACATGTTTTTGTGTTTTTCATTTGGGTAGTTGCATTTTTGTTAAAATCTTACTTTGTGACCCACTATACTTGAGTAAATTATCCAACTCAAGAAATTTTGTGATCCATCATCCATGGGTGTACAATTGATTCTTGTCATAATTACTATGGACAATTAATATTTTAGTCACTTAAATTGTAATATGAGCAGGGTTTATGATATGATGGAACAAGACAGCAACAAAGACCCAGATACCTTTCCAAATGCTTTGTTAGCAAAGGTGTTGATTGATCAGGTCAGTCTTAATGTAAAGTTTCAAAGTTGTGCTAATTGCTGAATGATAAAATTTATACTCCGGCAATTGGCTATTGTCTCTTTTTCTGTTCTCCTACTCTAAACTTTTGGAAGCATTCAGATTGATAGGAAACTGGTCAAACAGACAGTAATGACTTCTGTTTATGGTGTTACATATATTGGGGCGCGAGAGCAAATTAAGAGAAGATTAGAGGAGAAAGGTCTCATTACCGATGATAGACTTCTATATACTGCAGCTTGCTATGCTGCGAAGGTAAGTATCAACTACATTATATGCTAGGATTTTAGCTGTTAGAGAATGCAATAGCTGCCTTGAAGATCACTTCCTTCTGGAAGGGTACTTAATAGAACAGAACAGCAAAGTTTTCTTTCTACTTTTTTTTTTGGGGAGTGGGGGTGGAGGAAGAAAGAAAAATCTTTGTTGATGTGCTTATACATTCCATCAGGTTTCTTGATGTATTTAAATGCTCTTATCGTTCTGGTTCATATGAGGAAGTTTGATTGACATTGT
Organism: Spatholobus suberectus; assembly: GCA_004329165.1. Lineage (NCBI taxonomy): Eukaryota > Viridiplantae > Streptophyta > Magnoliopsida > Fabales > Fabaceae > Spatholobus > Spatholobus suberectus. Next base: position 48,963,049 of record CM014729.1, on the reverse strand, counting down.
CAAACTTAATTTCTATAGGTGACATTGGCTGCTCTTGGGGAAGTTTTTGAAGCTGCGCGTGGCATTATGGGTTGGCTTGGGGATTGTGCAAAGGTTAGCTCTCTTATCACATGCAGTATGTTGGATTCCAAATGATGCTACGGGTCCTATTGGTTACTCTTGGCACTTTGTATGTGGGTTTATGCGTATTTGTGTGTGGCTGCATTTTCCTTTACTTTGTCTCTTCCTGAAAAGTGGGGTTCTGAAACATTCTACAGGTGATTGCTTATGAAAATGAGGCTGTTTGCTGGACCACTCCTCTTGGTCTTCCTGTTGTACAACCATACTGTAAAACTGAACGTTATCAGGTAAGCCCTCAATGTATCAATTTTTTTTTTCCCTTGTTGAAAGGAAGAGAAAGCAAGAGACATAACTAAATCCGTGTGTGTATTGCACAGTGGAGCATATTATTACATACTATGTGTAATAAATATGGGAATAATTATGGATATCCTAATTATTGTAATTATGTAGCATGACAAAAAGCCCATGATATAGTGTCTCTAAATATCTAGCAATATTTAACACTTCCTCTCAAGCTGGAGCATATAAATCATATGCACCGAGCTTGTTACATATAATTAATATGAGGATCCTTCAAAGACTTGATGAAGACGTCTACCCAGTGTTGTCAAATAGCGGCCATGGCGGATGGCAGTGGCGAGATTTTGATAGAACGCCATCAAATGGCAGTGGCGAGGCTGGTTCGCAATGGCGGCTATGGCGGCGCCATGTGCATGGCGCTCATGGCGACCACAATGTCCATGGCAGAAAATGGCGTTTTTTCTAAAAGAAAAAAGGAATGAGCTTTGAAGCCCAACCCGACTCGGCTCAACAAATAGGGTTAAAACCCTAAAACAATTCGAAGAGAAGTTACGCACGCTTCTCTTCTCCCTCGCGTGTCCTCTTTGTTACAACAAAACCCCAAGCACGCATAGTTGCACACCTTCTCTAGCGACTTCTAGACCAGCTCTGGCAACTTCTAGACCAGCGCTGGTGATGCTCATTGGCTAAGTCACCACCGATGACCATTCTTCGGTGAGCACCATCTCCAGGGAACCCTTCTTGCTCTTTTTTTTTTAATTTCTTTTTGTTTTAAAAAATTATTTTCTTAATTCTTTAATTTTTTTTGTATTTGTTTTTTCTTTTTAATATTCTGTTTTCTTTTTTAATTTACAGTGTTCTTTCTAATATAATCTGTTTTATTTCTCTGTTTTTAATTGTGTCTGAACTCAAAACTCTGTTTTGCACTTTTTGGTAAATGTTCTCTGTTTTTGTGTGTAAATGTTCTGTTTTGGATCCTTTACTGCTGTGTAAATGTCTGTTTTATTTATATTTATTGTTATATCTACTATTTTTTTAGTGTACACACACACGCACACACACATATATATATTGTGCGCCATGCCTTCCACCATTTGTCGCCACACCATCCGCCATATGTATATGGTGGATTTTGGGCTCGCCGCCATGCTCCGCCATCTGCCATTAACAACACTGCGTCTACCAATTGATCATTGGAATTGACAAAATTAGTGATGATGTCACTTGATAAAATCTTCTCCTTGATGAAGTGACAATTTACCTCAATGTCCTTAGTCCTTTCTCATGGAACACTGAATTTGATGCAATGTGCAAAACAACTTGATTATCCCAAATGAGTGTCATCTCTGTATGTGTATCCTCCCCAAACTTTAGTTCTTTGAGAAATTGTTTGAGCTAGATAAGTTCACAAGTGGCTGAAACCATGGCTCACCAACTGTGCTGGGCCTTGCAACAACATTTTGTTTCTTATTTTTCCAAGTCAAGTTATCACCAAAAAAATGCAATATTCGAAAGTGAATCTTCTAATAGTAGGAGAGCCTGCATAATCTGCATTTGAATATCCCACAACTTGAGTATGACCTTTGTCTTCATACAAAAGACCTTTCCTAGAGCTCCTTTGATATATTTCAGAATACGAATGACTGCATCCCAATTCCCTTCATGAGAGTTAGAAATTGACTCACCACACTAACTGCAAAGGAGATATTTGGACAAGTGACAATGAGATAATTCAGCTTCCCAACCAGTCGTCTGTACCTCTTTTGATCTGAACAACTAGCAGCAAGCGGCAATCAAGAACAGAAGTGGGAGGCAAAAACATGCCTCCCCGGCTGCAATTTGCTACAATTTTGGCTGTCAAATGCACTGCTCTGGCTGCAATGGCCCTTGGAGGAGCAGCAAGGTGCCGTGACACAATGCTATGGCATGCACGCGATTGACTACCATGCTTGGAATACCTTTTAAACAGGTTTATTGGGCCTATTATATATTTTTTAGAGTGTTTATTTGTAATAAGTAGAGAGTTTCGTAAGTTTTGGTTTGAGAGGAAGTGTTAGAACATTAGATTTTCTGTTGTGTTAGTAGCCTTGTTATGTACATGATATTACTGAGTTTAGCTTGTACTAGTTGTCTACACTGGTACTTGATCCAGAATGTTAGTACAAATAGGAGCCTAGGTTAGTGTTTTGTATCAAATGTCCTTAGTTATGTATATTTCTCTTTCTCTCTTCATATTTCCCAGAGACCATAATAAATACAATAGTAGTAATTCAACAATGAGACAACCAAAAAAAGTCCTACAGCTAGGCAATACCAGCCTAGATCAATCAGTCTACCTACACAATATGTAATTGTGAGAAGAGAGAAACACAGATTTCATTTTCTGAATTTGCTCAAGTGAGTATATCACTCAGCAAAGTGATCTATTTATAATAATGATCATTACAAAGATAATAACTACTACTATTTTCAAGAGAACAATTAAAATATCACTACTTCCTAAGATACATTGAACTCAACTAAACACAATAACTAATCTACTTGGAAGAGTAATAATCATTAAATGCTTCTATTTCCAACAGAAAAAAATAAATTAGTGATAGTGGACATTGCATTCCATTGCACTAGGAATTACTTGCATATTGACAACCTGATATTTCCTCATAAATATCTTGACAAGTAAGCCATAGTTTTCAGTTGAGAAATGCATCTCATATTACAGTGCAAGTATTGAGAAATTATAGTTTTCAGTAAAACAGAGTTGTCTGTGTACGACATTGATAGTATAAATTATAGAAATCCATACCAGGTGCCAATAATCATACATTTTAATCCAATTGTATGGATTTTAAACTTTTTTGGCCAATGTCCATGCTTTTTGTTAATGAATCTCACCATGGACTGCAGATAAGAACATCTCTTCAGCTTTTGGCTTTGCAGAGGGAAGGAAGTGCAGTAAGTATAATAATCTTTATATTCCAGTTTTCTTTTCTTTCTGAACTATTTTTCGTTATTAAGACTGTGTATTCTAGGTATCTGTCAAGAAGCAGAGAAGTGCATTTCCTCCTAACTTTGTTCATTCATTGGATAGTTCACACATGATGATGACTGCTCTAGCCTGCAATGATGCTGGATTATGTTTTGCAGGTTTGAAGAATTCATTTTTTATTTTACCAATGAAATAATAAACATATGTGAAGTTTCCTTTTAGAATAATATATTATTAAATATTAGTTTGTTATACTTTTAAGTATATAGAAATTTTTTGTTGTCTTTAGCCTCTGTTTAATTGTATTTGGAAGTAGGGATGGAGTTGAAATCAATTACTTTTGCAATTGTAAGGAAAAATGCAGTTTGTTTGAGGCTTGCATTTAAAGAAGTCTCTTTCTTTTTTATTTTCCATAGAATCTTTTTCTAGTTAAGTCCATCAATAGGGAAACTAATAGAATTGTTATATGTGAAATTAGTGATTAATTTCTGAAAATTGCTTGCAGAAACTTTCTTGCTTTCTTGCTCTCTCTTTTTCGTAGGATAGAAAATTCAATCTTTAGTTCACTGAGTAGGAGTGGTCCTATATCATTGTTTCTATAGTTGAAATGTTATTCTTTCATTATTGTGTCTTGATTTTTTTTTGTTTTTCTTCAACTCAAACCTCTCAATTTGTCATATTAAATGTGCTCTGAATATACAAAAGATCTTGAGATTGTGCTATGATGCTCAAGACATCTACACTCTAAAATACCACGAACTTCGAGAAATTTTTAGGTTAATCCATTTTTATGAATATAAATCCAGTATTAGCTTTTAGGTTCTATGAATATAGTTTCATTTATTTTCACTTTTTATGCTCAACTTTGAGAAATTTGGTGGGGGAAAATGTCTATAGAAGAAATATGCATTGTTTTCTTTTTACATGTATCTTGCTGCTTAAATTTTGTGAACTAATTGTTTGCAGGGGTTCATGATTCATTTTGGACACACCCATGCGATGTTGAGAAAATGAATCAGATTCTTAGAGAAAAATTTGTGGAGCTTTATAACATGCCTATCCTTGAAAATGTAAGTTCTTGCTGTGGCCTGAGAAGTATATGCTTATTTTCTAGGAGTACATGGAGAAAAAATAAAAATTATTACTTTTCATCATATTATCAAATATATGCAAGTTCTTATTGACCTTTAATTGCCATGTGTTGTTGTGGGTGAAGTTAAAGAATGTCTTGATCCAAATCATAATTTGTCAAATGAGTGCAAAACTGCAAGAGAAAATAATTTTTTCATTGAAATTTATCCCATTTTGGAGTAATACCATGAACTGCATAGAGATTGTTAAATTTCTGAAACATGCAAATAGACATCACAAGCACACCTGAGGACCATTTAACTACTGGATTGGTCATAGATTAGCCTTATACTACAGTGGTATTTGCTTGAGGACAGGAGGACTAGAACTCTGGAATCTGGATCCACTTAAAAGCTTAAGTATTATTAGGCTTCTATAGCTTGGAAATTTAAATTAGTTTGTATAAATTACTTTCCCTATGAACTAGGAACTCTAAAAGCTCAGCTCATCCTACTACATACATACTATTACAGATAACCGGTTTAGAGAATGCTATATATTTCTTATAAAATATTTGGCCAATGTTAAACTGGCATAACATCTGAGTTGAAAGTAAACAATCATATCGTCTGTGCTTAATCCAAAACTTTTACCTTTTTAGACCAGCAGAATGGGGAAAACAAACCCATAGGCTGTTTTCTTTAACCTTCTCATGATGAAACTTCGATTGTTGGCAGTTGCTTGAGGGCTTCCAGACCACGTATCCAGGATTGGCTTTCCCTGCATTGCCAAAGAGAGGTGATTTTGACTTACAGAAGGTTCTTGATTCTCCATACTTCTTCAACTGAGCAATTCTTCAGGCAACAATTATAAGTTGCAGGGAAAGCATTCTTTATTTCCAATGCAAAATATGGACGAACTTCTGGGTGCAATTTATCCTGTTTGGAGATGGAAATGATGATCTAACATTGCTTCTGGGGAGAAGACCAGGAAGGAAAGAAAATAGGTTCTGATAATATTTTGAAAAAAAGTGTCATATTCTTGAACGCTCAGAACTTAACTGATTTGGAGATCTATTTAACATAAGGCGGCTTAAGAGATAAGCTTTCAACACCCCTCAATTATAATCAACATTCAGGAAGGAAATTCACCAAGAAATTTTAATGTTGGTGATAGCCAACACCTGAATTGAGTTGCTGCTGGGCAATAAACGTGGCTAGTGCTAAATGCTTGCAGCAGAATCCTCTGTACAGTGCGGAACCTACGGCCCGGGCTAACTTTGGCAATGCAATTTTTTATTTTTTATTTGTAAAATATGATAGATGTATTATAGTAGATCAGAGGAAGTTCGTTAGGGATAGAAATATGCTTTCATTTCTGATTTCTAATATCATTATTTATTTGCATGAAATTCAATTATAAAGTGTATTATTATATTGAGAAGAAATGCAAAAGGATAGTAAAGTTCATCCTTGTTATCTCAGCTTTAAATTGGACAACATCCGGTTACGTTAATGCTGGGAATTAAAATGCAGTTCATTTATATATTTAGGCTGCAGGTATCTGTTTTATGGTTCGCATGCCATGTTCTCATCATAATATGCGGAAAATACTGAAACGGGTCAACTTATTGTCTCATTGCCGTCGGAACTTAATGATGGGTACATTTAACAAGGGGGTGATGTTCATTTAACAAGCATGTGCCTTTCGAAGTGGCATGAAAAAGCCACGCGATTGATTTTCGAAGCCTTGTCTGAGTTGAAGAAAGGCCTAGGTGTTTGGATTCCTCACTGCACCGGCAAGTTGGCTTGCAATTTCATGTAGGACAAATAATCATTTAATGCAAATTTTTATTTCACAAATTATTAAGGTAAAATTTTAATTTTGATTGGAGAACATTACATATAACACTTAGGGTTTGTTTGTTTTGTTAAATTTCGTGGGACTAGATAATACAAAAGCATTTGTCTTATGTTTTTTTTTAAATAATGACCAAAGGACAGTGCAAAATAAGGGAAACAAAATTGGACAAAAGTCTAAAATTTTGTTACTTAACAAATCATGAGATAACTTTTTGTTCTAAGTACAAAATACTCAAGACAAAAATACTTCGCCATCGTCGTTGCTATTGCCACTACTAGTGCTGTCACCATCACTATCGCTGCCACTACCACCGTTGTGGCTACCTTCACTGCCACCATCATTGTCGTCATCGCTGCCATCGCCACTGTCGCTACCACCACCACTGTTCCCCCCAACACCTCCACCGCCATCGCAATTGCCACTCCCGTCGCCACCACCATTGTCGTATTAAGATAATATGAATTATGTTAAGATAATTAATATTAAAAAAGGTATTGTAATAAATCTCACACTATTTTGCTTGTACTGTCCATTGTCTACCAAACAATGTACAAGATAAAAAATTGTTCTATAACTTAAGTATTTGTCCTATGTTGTTCTTTTTGTGTTGTACCTTAATGTGTATCAAACGCACCCTTATAAAACTGTATGTTAGTTTTGTCCTTTCATGCTGGACAAAACTTATAGTTCTATAAGTGTTGTTTGTGTTCTTCAATCAAAATTGAAGTTTTGCCTCGGTAATATGCATAATCATTTAATGCAAATATTTATTTCACAAATTATTGAGGTAAAACTCTAATTTTGATTGGAGAATAACACATATAACACTTATAGAATTGTATATAAGTTTTGTCCTTTTATGCTAGCACAAATTTGCTCAATCCTTTTGTTACTGGTTGTTAATTGAGATTAGTCAATGAGTTAGTTAGTTAGTTGAGATTAATTAGTTGGTTAGTTAATTAGTTGAGATTAGTCAGTTTTTCTTACATTCTTATAAATACACATAGTATCATCATCTTTATCATTTCTCTCAATACAATGAGTTACTTCTATAGTACTCCTCTTTTGTTTTGAGTTTTATGATGTGTGACCATATCAACTTGAAGCGACTTGCATAACCTCTCAATTTTCTGATTGATACCTATTTTGCGCTCTAGTGACAGCTATAATTCCACCAACATGTCGATGAGTTATGAAATCTGCGCAAGATACGAATTTTGGTCTCCATCGGGTAAATGGTTGCTGTTAGAATCTATGTAGACTCCTACTGATAGAATCTAATGTTTCCCGGGCGGAAACAATGGTAGTCAATTTATATATTCTTTTTGTAATAAAACTAGAATAATGGTGGTGTGCCTTCACGTTAGAGAGGACTCGAGTCACTCGAACTTTCACATTTAATCTTTAGTGGGGTTAGTTATCAGAGTTTATACTATATTACCATATACTATATTACCATAATCATGGTTTTTTCTTTAAACGAACGCCCAATACTGCACGTAAGGTATGTCAATAAACTCTTGAATTGAATGGAATGTATGGTGAAAGAAAGAAGTTATTATCATTGTATAGATGAAAAAATATGGGTATATTTTAGGGAGTTTGTTCTTCTATAGTCACAGAATTAGCATTTAGTAACTTCCAAAAAAGATTAAGGATAATCACAAGTGCTAACTAAAGCAAGATCTACGTCTGTGTTTCAGAGGGGGTTATATACAGTTCATACTTTCATAGCACAATAGTAATGGGAACAGAAAGCCCGTATAAAGAAGTGTAATCACTTTCTAGGAGTCGTTCATAATCACAAGTAATAAAATCATGTACCTAACAAATACACAGTGAAAAGAAGCATATTTTGTAGGGAGTACTACAGAATCACAGACCTAGTTTATGTAATGTGGCAAACTACCATTATTTAGGGAAAAATCACAATTACAGAGTCAACCATATGGCTGCTTTTGGAGCTGGAAACTCTGGCAGCATGTTCTGAAATCTGCCTCGTAATTGGATAAATTGGGTGGAGAGGAAAAGAAATTTTAAATTTTTAAAAATTTAAGTGATTTGGTTGAGTGGAAAAAAGTGAAAATTTTTAAAATTTTTTGATAGGCCTTACTGGGTCTACTACTTATTTCTCACCTATTTTTCTTCACCTTTCTATCTCTCTCTTATTTTTCATTTATTTTTCTCTTATTTCTCATTTATTTCTCTCTTATCAAATAACCTAAAATTTCAAATTATTTCTTATCTATTTCTCACTTCTTAACTTATTTCTTATCTATTTTTTTTTCCTATCTATTTTTTTCCTTTCTACCAAAGAAAGACTAAGTGGCATTTTATCTCCTTAACCACTTGGTTGCAAATGCATATTGTCTCATCATGTCTCATCATACTTCCATTTCATTACCTAACACCTTATTTAAGTAAATATCCTGTACAGCTATTCTACGGAAAGAACCAGGATATCTGGACTCAGATTCAAACGTCAATCATGATTTCTACCATGACAAGAACGGATGTAGAAGGCAAATAAAATTGAACTTCCATTTTGGATAAAATACATATAACATACACAATTTATAGAAGAAAATATGGACTTGTGCTAATGAGAACTATAAACCTAGGTTATATACATGAATGATCTCGATTAATAGTTAGTGGTCACATCATTACTTAAAAAGTTATGTGCATTATCTTTTAATCTTAATCATTTAAATATGATTTAATTGCTATATTTATAACTCAACTCATAACTCATATATATATATATATATATAGCGAGAGAGAGAGAGAGAGAGAGGACATATCAAGTGAGAACTCTTTTTATAAGAACTATAAATCTGGACCACATAACTATATATGTATGGTCAAGATTAAAAATTTGTTAGTGGTCACATGAGTACTTAAAAAAATTATTTGATTTTAAAGATTTTACTTGACTTGCGTGTTTTAATGTTGACCATTTATGGTAAGATCTAATTGTTAATATTTGTCTTGCTCACTCATTCAAAAAGCTCTCTCACTTGATCTCTCTGTGTACATCTTTGTGTGTGTGTGATGTTGATATTTGAACATCATCAAACAGTCAAAGGATGAATGGCTCTCATTCTCCAACACAAATTAGCAAAACTTGATACAGCAATGTATATCTTCTGTTTATTTGTTTTATTTTTGCTACAAGATATACAGAAAAATCTTACCAAGGAAGCCATAGGTCAGAGGTTGTACTCATGTAGAACTTTAACGTTAAACTATTCTTTAAAAAACCAGGGTTAGAAGGTCCAAGACCACTTATAGATAATGCCATAGCTTTATGAAATTCATAATTTCATCTGCTTCATCCATAATGACCATTTAACTGCTTCTAAAAATTTATCATTTCGTCGCAGTGCGGTGATAAGATTAGTGTAGGTTTTCTTGTCAGGTTCTATTCCATTTTTTCTCATTTCCTTGATCAAACCTACAGCTTCTTCAACCATTCCTGCAATCCCATATGCCTTGATCAATGTGTTATAGCTGCACAAATCAGGTCTGAGTCCACATTGTTTCAATTCTGTAAGCACGCTAGCAACTTCGTTAATCCATCCTTGCTCTCCATAGATATTGATCATAGTGTTGTAGGTGTAGTGGTCAGAGGCACAATTTGAATCCCTCATCTTTTGCAATACAGATCTAAATGTCTCCATTTGGCCATCTTTCCCATAAGCATCCAGCATTGAATTGTATGCTTCAAGGGAAACTGAAAACCCATCAAATACCATTTTCTGAACTGTTGATGACATGTTCTCAAAGTCTTTATTTTTCCCATATGCAGCTATGATAGTATTGTAAGTGATCACATCAACAAGGCCTTGTTTCTTAGCCATGCAGTACAGCCTCCAAACCTTCTTGAAAAGCTTGGCTTTCCCAAAGACATCAAGCATGACATTGAAGGTAATTGTGCTAGGCACAAATCCACGCTGTACCATCTCATCAAAAAGCCTCGAAAGCTCATCTACTGGCAGAGCCTGAGCACAGCAGTTTAGGACACAGTTATATAGTTCCTGATCCCAATCCACTCGATTTTTTGAGATTTTGTAGTACAAATCAGCTAATTTATCCACCATGTTACATCTTTGATAAATACGCAACACATCACATAACAAAAACTTGTCGGGAACAATATCTGGCCTCTTCTCAATTGCATCCAAAACTGCACAAGCATCTTTCAAAGATCCAGCTTTCACATACATCCTTACAACAATGCTAAAAGCAATCATATCCAAGGCAATTCCCGAAGATTTCAACTTCAGATACAACATTTCTGCATCCTTGAAGAGGCCCAAGACACTGTAAATGTCAATCATGGTGCACACAATGTGCATGTTCGGGTTGTGATCACTTTTGGGCATTCGACTGTATATCTTCACAGCATCCTCCAGCGAACCCGCCTCTTTGCACGAGCAAATCAAAAGATGATACAGGTTATCCTCATACCGTGGATCTTGCCACTTCTTGTCACTCAACACTTTAATGGCATCCTCCACCAGCCGATGCTTCACGTAAGCCATGACCAGAGTGGAGCAAGAACTCTGGTTGACCAGCACATGCTGATAAAACGAACCTTTGAGCAAATGCGGCACCTTGTGAACCTTTCCAGCCCTCTCATACACGTGCAGAAGAGTACCAATTATAGAAGAATACTGGCATCCACAATCCACCATATCATTAAGGATCCCAACAGCACCCTCATCATCTCCATATTTAGCTTCCAACTTAATCAACGTAAACAAGTTCGACGAATTGGGCTTGTACCCCAACCGCTTGAGCTCCTTATAATACCTCATCGTGCATTCATAGTTATCAGCTCTACCCCAGCCCTCAATCATGGACCGGTAAGTAGTCTCATCCGGATCCAACTCTAAACTCCACTGCATCCTCGTAAACAACCTCTGCGCAGCATCCATCTTAGAAGCTTTTCCATAACCGGTTAACATAGTATTATAAGCAACAACATGAGCACAAAACCCTACCTCTTGCATTGCCTCCAACACTCTCTCAGCATCCTCTAATTTCCCTTGCTGGCTATAAGCATTCAACATCACCAACCAGTTCTCCAAATTCGGTACCACCTCGTCCTTCCTCATCAACTCGATCACGCCCTCAGCCTTTCGTACAACCTGAAACGCGTGTAAATCGTTATCATAGAGGAATACGCAGATTCACACACAATTCCAAACCGTCTCATTTGGGAAATTGTAAATTCTGCCTCCTCGAGGTTCCATCCCTTCCGGTAAAGCCCCATCAGCATCCCAATCGTGGCCACGTTGGGCGCGACGCCGCAATCCAACATCATTCGGAACCACTTTGTTCCCAACTGCGCGAGGTTTCGCTTGCAGCACGCGTAGATGAGGGTGTTGAAGACGTGGAAGCTCAACTCGGAACCGAAACTGGCTTTCATTTCGGAAATTAGTTTCTCCGCGCCTTCCCAGTCTTCCCTTCTGCTCAGCAAGCGAACTATCACGTTGTAAGCGCCGTTGTTGCGTTCGAGCTTGCCCGTTGCCCTCATCCTCTCGAAAAACGACAGCGTTTTGGCGTCGTCGTTTTCGCTCTCTTGGAGCCGTTTCAGGATCGCGTTGCAGTGCTCCGTGCTCAGTTCGGGAGAGAGGTCCATTTCCGCGTCACGCCAGAAGAGCTTGTCCGTGTTTGGCGGAGCAATGTTCCTGGATAAGTAAGTGAGTTTGAGGTGTTCTCGGTTTGGCTTCGGCGCTCGCTTCGAACCCCGAAGCTGAGGCTTGGAGTAGAGGTTGGTTTTGAAGGGGAAAGGTAGGTTGGCGTGAAGGGAGGGCTTGGAGTCGAAAGCGTCGAGGGAAAGGGAGAATCTGAAGGAGGCCATGAGGGTAGTAGTTGTAAGCGGTGGTGGTGGAAGCACTTCATTTTGCTTTCATCTCATCCTGTAATGTAATCATGTTCGTGGATTGTCCTGTGGTGTGCTGTGGCTTTTGTTGTTGCTGCTGGTACAAACAAAAATATCATTGTAGATTAGTCTTTGGAAAGCGCAGCGTTGTTCCTATGAATCAGCAGTAAAACTATACAAATTACCAGGATAAAATATTTTCTTACTTTATGTAAATACAATTAAATTTATTTAATTATAATTTTTTAAAAAGTTTTATTAGTTTACTTTTTATATAAGTTTTATAATTTTCATAAAATAGTTTCTCCCGCTATTGATTTATTGATGACAAATCATATATTTATATATATTACTTCACATATTATTTTAGAATAATGACTAATATAATATATCATCTAGCCTTTTATGTAACTAGATTAATATTTCACACTACTCAAATGAGTGATCCCTTAACAAATAGCTGAAGTGTACAATTCAAGTGTACGATATTGATTTGTCTAGTTGACAAATATCCTAAGAAAAATTGACTTGGAAAGGAAAAAAAAATGTCATATACAATTATTCTAATTTATAGATAACTATATTTATTGTAATTATATTTAGTGGAGTAACATTTTTTTTTCAATTTTATCCCAACAATTGTTTATTAAAATGGCTAGAAAAAATTACAAATTTTAGAAAATTTAAAATAATTTTTAATTTTATGTACCTGAAGACCCAACCCAACCCAACCCAACTCTTTATTGACCAGATTGGTTTGGTTCGATTTTGACAGAAAAATTACACAAATCTGACCCAACTCAACCCAAATTATTTTGATCGGTTCAAGTAACGGGTTTAGCAAAAGGCAACCCAAATCGACCCATGAACTCCCTTTGTAAAAAAAATATATGGTACAAAATATCATAAAATATTTTTTCATTAAATTAACTTTTAACTTCTTAAACATAAAAGTTCAAATATATATCGTGATATTATAATTTATTTTCATTACCAACAAAATAAATTTTATATTTTCATTAATTTTTAAAATATTTTTAATTCAATATTTTGTATGTCATATAAGTATCATAGAGGGAATTAAACTAATTTTTAAAAAATAAAAATATAAAAATATATTATAAAATTATCATTAAAATATTTCTATCAAATAAATTAATTAATTATTTTTCTAAAACTAAAATTTTAATATCTAAAACTAAAACGCATCAGTTTTAATAAGCGTCCAATAGATTCGTATATATAATTCGTCCAAGCATAAGTCTCTCTCCAACGACTAAGTGTTTAAAGCTTGTCTGGATTATGCGTTTTTCACATGAATATTTTGAGACTAATACTTTACCTTTTAAAGAGATCTAATGTTCAAATATCCTAGCATTAAATGAAAGACATATACATGTTGGTGTATAAGCGCAGTGTTGTAGAAAAGGAAGTCAACTTATCAAGCTTGCAAGCCAAATAAAGAATGTTCAGAAAAGCAGCTCTTCAACGTAACTATGCACCTTCCATTTTAGTGCAAGAACAAAAGTTACTTTTCTGACTCTTTTGCAAGCTCAATACACGCGCACACATTCTTTGATTAAAGTCTGAAGCTATATCTTCAACGGCTATTTCGAAAAGGTTATATATACCAGCTTAGGAGAAAAGAAAATACAGAGACATATTGATAATAGAACGACTACAATTCTTGCAATTACTAGACGACTTTGAGAATATCTTTGAACTCTCTGTAGAGAAACTTGTATGTTGTACTTAAACTTTCATACTCTCACATTGTGAGTTGATTTGTTTGTAACAACTGTTTATGTTGTGAAAGCTTGGAGAGGCTTAGTGAAAAAGAATACTTGGGTAGTTAAGCAATCTAGGTAGATTGCATTGTAAAGCCTGAAGATGCCAAAGAAGAATACTTGTGTGTAACCTAAGGTTGGTTAGTGAGCACCTTTAGGACGAAGAGATTGGATGTAGCTTAAGTTTGAGTGAACCAGTATAACAACTCTCCGTGCCTTTGTTCTTCGCTTATTCCTTCTTTAACTGTTTTCTTGAACTCGTCTTGATTAAGTTAAAAAGTTTTTTTTAAAAAAAAATGCACAATTCAACCCCCTTCTTGTGCGGTCTTTGTTATTTCATACTAAATGTGTGTAAAAATTGTAACGACCCAACTATCGCTATTAAACAACCTTACTAAACATGCACCTCATCCACCTATCGGGTGAATAAAATCAATTCAAATCATGTCTGTATATAGGTCATACACATCAACTGAGAGATCCACCTATCTCTCCTGATACCATACACACATATCTGTATATCTATCATTATCATGTCATACACAACAATGGGATAACACCAGCCCATATCAAACATATCAAAATATACATCACTAGGGAAAAGGAATACAAAACTCACTCCCTATAGCTGGTCAATCTATACAATCCCATCAATAGAATATAATGAAACTGAGTCATAACTAAAACAACAAAACTTGGCTTTCCCAAGCCAAACATCTCCAGCTCTTGGCTCCATTCTCAGCTCTGAGTCGCCAGACCCCCCGAAGCTTTGCCATTTGCTCCCACGCCATAAGACGTGATCATCACAGGCACATCAACACAACAGCAACACAGGACAACCAACAACAACAAAACACGGCAAGGGTAAGCTTACTAAAACAACGACAAAGCATACGATGTTGGAAATCATCAACAATTCACAATATTCAATCACAAGTATATGACACACCATCATATATCTAAAGTTCTCAACATCTACATACAGATGTACATATATAAAGCATTCATTTACATGGCAAAGAGTTCTCAATCCAAAACTCCATATCATAACCAATCCGTCATAACTATGTCAATGCATGATGACACGACTCTTGAGAGATTTACAACATATCGGGCGATCAGTCAGGTCTCACCCCCTACTATGGCCTATCTAAGCACCATTTAGGGATTACCAAACTCTGATACGCGGATAAGCTTAGTGGTTTGTCAGGATAAGTGTATGTGGGTGGTGGCTTACCGCGACACAAGGCCTGCATCGCCTTGGCCTCCTACGGAGTCATCCATCCACTCATCCTCGAAGGCCCATCGTCAACTGCCCTATGTCTTATTCAGCACTAGGTTGGAGGCCCATCTGAGTTCCAACTCTGGTCACCATCCAACTTACATGCCTACCTACACCACGGCATGAGGTTCATCATCAGCTACCTCAGCCGCCAATTATGCATGAATGCATGTACTACACATCATTAACTACTCAACCACAACTAATAAACATACGACATGTATATAGGTATATCAATACAACTAGTGGCAAAGAGGTCCATCGTCAGCTACCTTACATGACCATTCACACCATCAACCACTCAACCACAACCAATAAACATATGACACGTATATATGTATATCAATACAACTAGTGGCAAAGAAGTCCATCGTCAGCTACCTCACATGACCACTCACACCATCAACCACTCAACCACAACCAATAAACATACAACATATATAGGTATATCAATACCACTAGTGGCAAAGAGGTCCATTGTCAACTACCTCACACGGCCACTCAACATCCATCAACACCATACCGGCCCCAATCCAGCTTCAATCAAAATCAACAAGTAAGGCCCTATTTAAGCAGCCCACCCCGTGAGAAACAATATCATACATAACAAGTAGAGGTCCTATCTAAGCAATCTTCCACTTCACAACCAATCCAACAATCAACTGCAATTACAAAACCAAAACCTTCTTTGAAAACCATTTGGAAGATTAACAAACCTTGAAATTCATAAAATTTCACATTTTGGGATGAAAACTTTAAAAATCTGAAATAGTACATTCAGATCTAGAATAATAGATTATGTACTGTAGCAACAGATTATGTACTGTAGCAAAATGCATCAGATTTTTTTTGAACAGTAGATAATCGATTGTTAGATGCCCATAATCGATTATTTTCAAACCAAATCTAGAAAAAAAAAATTTCTGAACAATAGATAATCGATTGTCAGATGCCCATAATCGATTATTTTCGAAACCAAATCACAAAAACAGTTTTCTAAAACTCCAGATAATCGATTATCAGATGCCCATAATCGATTATTTGTGACGATTTTCGAAAAAACGTGATTCTCTACGAAGAAAACTCAAATTTTTCAACCAAATAACATAGATTTTCAAATCAATGGTATTCCAACAACCTCAATCCACCTCAACCAAGTTAATACAAACCAAATCATACAATCAATTCAACATTTCATCACAAAATCATCAATTTCTCATCCAAATCTCAAAATTCCTCCCCCAAAACCCATTTTCACCCAAATCCAACAAAATGATAACATCCACGGAGATTCAACCGATCATAAGGCAAGAAATCAACATACCAACAGTTATTAACACAAAATAACCGATTTATAAGCTTCCCTTACCTCTAAAAGTTCCTGAATCTGAATTTAGGTTCCTTGAGAATCCAGTGTTCTTGAGCTAAATCTAGCTAGGATCGTTCCTTCTCTCACCACAATCTCTAAGTCGGGCCTGGAATTCCTCTAACACACTTATCAACTTCAAATTTCTAGAGAGAGATTGAGAGAGAATTGAAGAGAGAGAAAGTGTGGAGAGAGAAAGAGAATGGGAGAATGAGGGAATTCCTCCCTCCCTTCCTTTATATACCCGACCTCCCTGAAGCTCTCACATGGACTTTTGGCCAACTGAGGCCCAAACCTTACCAAGCCACTTCCTTTATCTCAAAACTGGTCTAATTTAACTATTTTCTCTCAAAAATCCAAAATCATTCTCACAATATATCCAAATTGGCTCAAGCACATATCTTAAACTTCCTAAATTCAAACCATAATTTCAAACCAACAACTCACAACCATCATCACATACAACATACCATACATAGCAACAATTCATTTATTTCTTTTAAACACCATAATCACATATTAATTTTCACTTTAGTTATTAAACCACTAAATCATACATTAAGAAAATCATAGCGTTACAAAAATAAATGTAGGAAATCTAAATCCCCAAAGCTTGTGCTCCCAATAGATAATGTGGAAGTTGCATTACATACATTCCCATGTGACAAACAACAATAGAGCTTGTCGTGATTAAGGATGGCAACAGGGCGGGACAAGCATACGTAGTAGCCCCAAGCTACCTGTCCTGTTGGATAAATATATGTCCTGTACCTATACCATTACTTACACAGGTACCCGTTTTACAGATACCTGCGAATTTTTTTAATATCTACAAGTATCCGTGGATATTTAAAAAACTTCAAAATATTTTAAAAACACTTTAATCATATTTTTTAATTATTTTGATAGTTTTTTAATTTTTTAAGTTTGAAGTCCAAAAATTAAAATTATTCAAATATTTTACACAATTATAACAATCAAAACATTTCAATTCAGACACTAAATTTAAGTGCTAAAATACTTCAATCTCATTAGTCCAAACAAAAGTCAATAAACTAAAAATAATTCATCCCATAAGTCCAAACAAAAGTTAATAAGATTACAATACTTCAATCTCATAAGTAGGAAAAATTAGGTTAAGTTACTTATACATACCTAAGCGTGGTTTAGTAATTTCACAGAGTAGGTACCCACGGGTATGGATACCACAATACCTGTCTTGCCCCGTTAACAAACAGGTCGAAAAAAAAAAAACCTATATCCATTACTTGTAGGTACCCATTAAAACTACCCATTTTCTACTCGTGGTAGATTTTATCTGTATATATTCGCAGGTTTGAATTTTTTTGCCATCCTTAGTCGTGATCTAAAATACCAAAAACCAATTTATTTGGAAACAATTGAGCTCAATTTGGAGTGCACAAAGAATGATATAAAGTTATATGCATAATGAGGAATATTGTGTATATGTAGCTGGACTTGGAATTGATTATCATGAATTGAGATGAGTCTAAAAATAAAACTTCTTGATGTACGTGTTCTTTTGGATTCTTGAACTTAATGCTTGGATTAACCTGAATGGAAATAAGGAATTAGAACATTAGGGTTGATTTCAAAGAGGTTTCACACTAAAGAATTAGACTTAATTTAATTTTGTGAATTTGAACTTCAATGCTTGTGGATTGTCTTCTATTGGATTAGGTAAAATTATAGATGGAGGACCATAAAGGGTTTGAAACCTTATCCATTCCCATCATCCATTGTCATCATATAAAAAATGAAAATCATAAACAATATCTTTTATGTTTAATTTTATTTAATTTTATCGTATTGCCTTGTTCACTTAAATAGTAATTAATTTTGGAATTGGGTATTACATCAATCTTTATGGGAATGATATCCATACTTACTAGGTTATTACTTGTTCAACTAGTATACTTGCTAAATTTAAATTATATTTTATTTCTTTTTAGCATCATACTAGTAGTCTAACAAGTTTATGGTGTCATTATCGAGGATTGCATTTAAAACCAATTTGACCAAGTCATTACTACTTTAGGAATTATTTTTCTTTAATATTCATTTATGTTGGAACTAAAGACGTAGAAGCGTCTATACCCTCAAAGTTTTAAGGATAACAAACTTATAAATGTTCAAGTTTCTGAACTTTTCCATCAACTCCAACTCCTTTACCATCAAGGCTGACATGCAAATAGTCTTCCTACTCAAAGCATCAGCTACCACATTTGCCTTGCCAAGATGGTACATCAACTGGAAATCGAAATCTTTCGAATATTCCATCCGTCTTCTCTGCCTCATGTTCAGCTCCTTTTGATCAAACAAGTACTTTAAGCTTTTGTGATCACTGAACACCTCAAACTTCGCACCATATAGATAATGTCCCAATATTTTCAAGGCAAACACCACAGCTGCTAACTCCAAGTCATGAGTAGGATAGTTCCTCTCATGAGTCTTCAACTATCTAGATGCGTAAGCCATAACCTTCCTATGTTGCATCAGCACACAACCCAAACCTTGATGAGAAGCATCGCAATAAACCTTAAAAGGCTCATTAGGATCAGGCAACACTATGACAGGAGAATTAGTCAACCTCTGTTTCAGCTCTTGAAAACTATCCTCACAAGCTTCTGTCCGTGCAAAAGGTTGATTCTTACGAGTAAGTTGGGTCAAAGGCACAACAATCTTCGAGAAACCTTCTATGAATCTCCGGTAATATCCAACCAACCCAACAAAATGCTTGATCTCTGTAGCTATCTTTGGACGCTCCTATCTCAACACAGTTTCAACCTTATTAGGATCGATTGCAATTCCTTTAGCTGAAATCACATGACCTAAGAACTTCACTTCCTCCAACCAAAACTCGCACTTGGACAGCTTGGCATACAACTGCTTCTCCTTCAAGATCCCCAACACCGTCCTTAAATGCTCTCCATGCTCCTCATACGATCGAAAATAAACAAGAATGTCATCAATGAATACAACGACAAACTTGTCTAAGAAAGGTCGAAAGATTCTATTCATGTAATCCATGAATATAGCCGGAGCATTTGTAACTCCAAATGGCATCACCACATACTCGTAATGCCCATATCGAGTCCTAAAAGCAGTCTTCGGTATATCTTCATCCTTCACCCTTATCTGATGGTATCCATATCTCAAATCTATCTTTGAGAATACCTTTGCTCCCCTCAACTGGTCCATCAAATCATCAATCCTTGGCAATGGATACTTGTTCTTGATTGTGATCTTATTCTACTACCTGTAGTCCACACACAACCTTGAACTACCATCTTTATTCTTCACCAACAATAATGATGCTCCCCAAGGAGAAACACTAGGTTGAATCATTTTCTTCTCTAGCAACTCCTCAACTTGCTTCTTTAACTCAATCAACTTAGCTGGTGCCATTCTATAAGGAGCCATTGATACTGGTCTTGTTCCTAGAACCAAATTTTAGCAAATTCCACCTCTCTCTGTGGAGGTACACCAGGCACATCCTTGGAAAAAACTTCAGGAAACTCTATCACCACTTCCACCGAATCCAAATCTAGATCACTCTTGACTTCCAAAAAAGACAAGGTCATATACCCCTAAGCTTATTCTTGTAAAGAAATCTGAGCTTGGGTAGCATAAATGAATTCAGAACTCTCCATATTAGGAAAGATCAAGGCCTTTCTAGCACAATCCAACAAGATATGGTTGGAAGACAACCAATCCATCCCCAAAATCACATCCAGATCTGTCAAGGGAAGACAAATCAGGTTCACCTTATACCTTCTCCCACTAACAACAATCGGGCAATTAGCACAAATCACCGATGTCACCACAAGGGTAGCAGTCGGCGTAGAAACAAACAGATCAAACAACAGAAGACAGGTCAACAACTATAACCACTCCACACACTCATAGGAAATGAAAGAATGAGTGGCTCTAAAATCAAACAACAAAGACAGAGCATTACCAACTATCTCACACTCTCCCCGAATCAAATCATCAGAACAAGCAGCTTCTGCTCCGCTCATGGCAAACACACGTCTAGTTACTGTAGGTCTCATTGCCTTTGCAGCATTCACGGCAGACTCTACCTTTACTGAAACTGTGCAGTCTCTAGCCATATGTCTAGGCTGCTGACATTTGAAACAAACATTGCTCTTCAAAGGGCACTGGCCTATATAGTGTGGTCCACCACACCTGAAGCATCTAACCTCCTACTGTCTGGTCTGGGGTGTAATAGAGGAATGACTTTGGAAACTAGAAGTCCTAGACTGCTGAGATCTAGAGGATTGCGGTTGACTCTAAGGTCTGCTATAAGACTTCCTCTGTTGCCTTCCTCTCCTGGATCCAGATGATCCACCGCCCTAGGTCCTTATCACTCAGGTGCCAGACTCCAGTCTCTCCACTGTTTTTGCCTTCTCTACCAAAGTAGGAAATTCTCTGATAGTCATAGGGATGATCATTCTCTTCAGCTTATATCTCAAACCTTCTTCAAACTTGCGACACCTCCACTCCTCGGTAGTCGCCTGTGAGTAAAACCGGGCTAAGTACTCGAATTTGCCAGCATACACATTCACCAACATGTTCCCTTGATATAATCTTAGGAACTCTGTTTCCTTCACATGCCTTGTGCTTGTTGGGAAATACTTCTCCAGGAAGTGCTCTCGGAAACTAGCCCAGGTGACAGCCTCGCCCCGGGCTCCTATCAGTTGTTGTGTTCCTTGCCACCAATATTCCGCTTCACCTACTAGCATATAAGTAGCATAGGCAACCTTCCTATCATCAGGGCAAGCCATCACCCTAAATATCTTCTCTATCTCACGCATCCATTGGTCAACTGCATCAAGATCGAACTCACCCTTAAACTGGGGTGGGTCACTCTTTTAGAACTCGGCCAACCCTTGAAACTCGGGAGGCACAATTACATGAGTAGCTTCAGCAGCAACTCGAGACATCTCCAATTGTTCCATGGCAGCTTAATGTTGCTGAACCATGGCAGCTTATTGCTAGGTCACAGTATTTTGCTATTGGGCCATAGCAGCACCCATCGCCTCCACAGCTCTGGCTATTTGGGAGAAATCAACTGGAGGTGGTGGTGGTTACTAGTTAGACCTCCTCATCAAGATTCTACAAAACCAACTACAACAACAGCTTATCAACTATCCCAACATGATCACTTCACTCATGGAAGGATCTAAACCACAACAAAACAGCCAAACAACAAAACAATTCATACCAAGCAACACAACATATACACATAACACAAGCATACTGGACCTATTACCCATAGGTCATCCCAAAAGATACGACTAGCTCTGATACCAAAAAGTGTAACGACCTTCTGTCGCTACAGTATTCCATACAATCCCATACATTCTTAAAATATTCAATAATAAGAAATCAACATGCTATATACAATATACGTATAAGATATTACCAAATAGGATAAACAGGCCCAAAATATTAAACCATGGGAAATACAAAAACAAAACTCCCTACAGCTGGTCAACTATACAATACATAACAAAAAGAAAAAAAAAACAAAGGATCTCTTCCAAAGATCCACCCACAAGGGCCTTCAAACTTTAATTGGAAACCTCCATCCTCAACTGTGGGAAACCGGATCTACTGAAGCCTCTCCCTTTGCTCCCACGTCAAAATGATGTGATTATCACAGTCATAGCAACACACATAACCACACCAGCAACCATGACAACACAAAACAGAACAACAAGGCAAGGGTGAGCTTACATAATAAAATAAACATATAATAGACAAAGTTTATTTCATAAAACCTTCCTCATACAGCAAACATGAAATTAAAATCACAAAAGAATGAGTTTCCACAAAATCACTACATACATACCATGCTTTCAACATTAACCTGTCAATGCATGAATGACACGACTCTCGAGAGATTTACTACATTTTAGGTGATCAGCCAGGTCTTATCCCCTACCATGGCCATCTAGCATCAGTCAGGGATTACCAAAACTCTGATCAATTGGATAAGCTTATGGTTGTCAGGATAAGTGTATGTGGGTGGTGGTATACCACAACACAAGGCCTGCATTGCCTTAGCCCCCTGTAGGGTTTACCCATCCACTTATCCCCTAGGTTCAGCTTTAAAACCCCACTTCTTATCCAAGCACTAGGATGGAGGCCTATCTGAGTACCAACTCTAGTCACCATCCACCTTACATGCCTACCCACACACGGCTAAAGGCCCACACAACCTCAGCCAACAACATATGCATGCCAATGTATGTATTACCACAATAATCGACTCAACCATAATAATCATCATATCATATATATATATATATATATATATATATATATATATATATATATATATATATATATATATATATATATATATATATATATATATATATATGTGTGTGTGTGTGTGTGTGTGTGTGTGTGTGTGTGTGTGTGTGTGTGTGTGTATCAACATATCACCACGTGGCCTACTCAGTACCACTTGTGGTCCAACAGTTACTACCAACTCCATGCAGGCCCAATCCAGCCCCATGCATGGTCAACAAATAACTAACGGAAGTTCTATTTAAGCCACCTTCCACCCAACTACCATTTTCCAACAATTTATCAAACAAATTCACAACAATAATAAAGAAAACCAAGAGCCAGTTTGGAATGGTAACAACATGTGGAGGTTCTATATAAGCAACCTTCCACTTTAACAACATATCAAGATTCGAAAGTCCTCTAGACAACAACAACACACACCACCAACAACAAAGCTCACACACCCATTTCACAACAATAGGCAACCTCATAAACCAAGCACACATGACGAATATATCTTTCTTTTAAAGCTAAACATTTTTCTAATGTTTCAAAGGATCATACCTAAACATGAAACCCAAGGCAATCAACTGCGCTTCACATTCTTTCTTGGACCCAACTCTCTCACAACAAAAATTCAAAATTTCACTCACAAATAACATGTCGCCCAGTGACACAATACTGTCGCCCGACGACATGTTACTAGAGTCCCATTTTTGGGCTCTGGCTGAATGTCACCTAGCAGGATATTCCTGTTGTCGATGGGAGAAAACTGTCGCTCAGCGACACTTTTCCAGAAACCCCTTTCGTGGCTCAAGTTGAACGTCGCCTAGCGACGTTTATTGACACCCGGCGACACCTGCGACGCGAACAGGGTATATGGGATGCAATTCTTCAATCCCTTGGGTTTTAATTGCTATGCAACCATTCCAAAACAATTCTAGACACTTTTAATGCATTTCTAACTGATTTTACAAAAATTTTATCCACAAATCATCCTCAAATCTCAAAATCCCTTTCCAAAAACCCATTTTTCTCAAATCTCAAATCTCAAAATCCTTTACCTCTAAAAGTCACCGAATTTGAATTTGGGTTCCTTGAGAGTTTTCTGTCTTGAGCTAAATCTTCCAAGAATCAACCCTCTGTTACACAAGAACACGGAATCTGGGCTTGGAATCTTGCTAAGCCCTTGATGACTAAAGAGATTTAGAGAGACTGGAAGAGATGAAGTGAAGAGAGAGAAAAGAAATGAGAGAATGAGAGAAAAAGCTACCTCCCCCTCTTATATAGGTGAACTCTCCGGAACTTTTACCCGGACTTTTGGCCAACTAAGGCTCAAATCTCACCAAACCACTCCCTTTATCTCAAAACTAGTTTAACTTAACTGTTTTCCCTCAAAAGTCTAAAATCACCCTCTCAACACATCCACATTGGCTCAAGCACATATCTTAAATTTCTTAAATTCAAACCGGTATTCTAAACAACCAATACCAAATCATCACCACCTACTACATACCATCATCACACACAACAAATCATACAGAGCAACAATTCATTTATTTTTAATCACCTAAATTACATATCTAATTTCCACTTTTTAATTATCAAAGCACTTAATCATGCATTAGGAAAAACACAAATGTTACATCTATCATGCAATGTACTGGATACATAACCATAAAGATCGAACATAAACATAAAATATCAAAGAACCTAAGGATAGTGGAAGAGGTGTATGACAATAAGCCTAAAAATACAACACAAAAGGGGGAAGGGATACATAACTCTATACTAGTCACCTCTACTCAAAAGATACAACACAAGGCTACATTGTCTCATAAAGACAATGAGGAGAGGTAGAGGGTGTGTCGTCATTGTCATCGTGGTCTCCCACAAAAGAAACCTAGCCTGAGCCTCGTCCACATCCACGTCCACGAGAAGCGTGCGTGCTAAAAAGCCTCCGGTACTCGCAGGCATTACCCACTTAACGAGGAGTAGGCGCACGTGCAGGAAAAGCATATAGGGGATGCAGAACCTCTGAAGCAAACTCTGAGAAATCCACCCAAATCGCGGGGATCGTGGAGATCAGGGCATCGTGTGATGTGTAGTGGGTGAGAAGCAGGCCATCAAAACATACTTGATGGGCATTAGCATCGATAGTCCAACCATCTCGCCCATCGTGGATGGTCAGTGTCAGCTCCACACTGAAGGCATCACTCCGCGGGGGAAACGCCATCTGCTCCCGCAATCAAAGTAATCGCGATCATCACCGTCACATACACACAAAACATACAAGCAAGGATAAGCTACCAAAAAAAAACAAACATGGTATTTGAAACATAGATCATACTAAGCGTACGATAAGCATATATTCAATCAAGATAAATACACAAAGTGTTTTTCATTTTATTATTCTTGATTAAAGCGTGACCAAGTATGCAATGTAGACCATGAATCCTAGACTCTCCATGGAAATCTAATACCTGAGCTAACAGCCCGGATATTCCTTAATCATGGTATAATAAACACAGATACCCTTACCAGGGTTCTCAAAGCGGCACATGCCTAAACCATTTGGGGAATACTGGTCACTGATCATGGGAACTAATGCTCTTTGTCAGGATTTCCCTATGGGGGAACCGCCACCACAACCTAAGGTATGCAAGGCCTCGGTCTCCCATGGAGTCGCGTCATTTGTAGTCCTCAAGCATGCGTGTATGACAAACATCTCATCATAAATAGACATTGATGGCAACACATATTAACAATTGCTTATCGTTCACACTCAGATAAGCCTTGATCAACAGATTCACAACATAATCAACATGCCATTAAGTCATAATTATTTACCAAGTCATGTCTTTTGCAACTTTTACTAAGAAACTCTCTTATCCCAACGTTTATCAAGTCTTATATATTAATATAAACTTCTGTATTTAAAATATCAAAGTATGAGAATTAAATAAGAAAATATATTTATGAAATTATCAAGTTAAAGCTTAGGTCTTAGATTTTCATAAACATAGTTTTATACGTCTTACTATAAATTTCTTTTTAATTAAAATCACTAAAAATATATTTTAAAATATGTAAAACAATAAAGATTATATTTGATTAACATCCATATTTAACTTTTATTTTACAATATCCACCATTAAATTTTTAGCACAGAAGATAGGGTTTTTATAAAGTTATTCAAAAGTTATTAAAACTTATTTCTAAAACAGATTCTAGTAGCTTCCAAATATTAGCCTCTATTTTGAAAATCATTTTGGGATAGTAAATGATTTTTTCTTAACATGATCTATATATGGTTGGAAAGGAAATTTTTTCAATTTTCTAAAACAATAAAGATTACCTCAAGAAAAAATCTACAAAAAAAGATACAAGAATAACAAGACAGTAAGGTCAAGGTGGTCTGCTGGAGGACCAGCGAACATGTCTTGCCATTTTTCATATCCAAACTAAACATTACAGAGTCCAAACCTTTTATTTTTTGAAATTAAGCTTAAAAACCTTTTCAAAATAACCAAGAAAACCAAAAACAAAGTCCACACGATTTTATATGATTTTTGAAAGTTCATAGTTCCCAAAACCACTTTCAGTCAGAAAACCAGTACAACCTTTAGTTTCCAAAAATGATTAAAAATAGAAAACTGAACCAAATATAGGCAAACCATATATTCTTGGAAATATTTTTGTGTCTACTTTTTGGTTGTTCAAATATTTTCTTCAAGTACAAAACTGAATCTTCGAAAATTATATTTTTTTACAAACTGTCGGGTTTGTGTTTTCAAATAGCATGCACAACTTTCAAAAGGCTTAACTTCTTCGTTTCTTAACCTTTTAACATTTTCTTGAGTCAATTTTGGATAAAATTTTGTCTAGTTTACAACAAAACAACAATCACGCAAAAATATTAACTACAACTCTAGATATCACAAAAACAGTGCACCATGCTTAGACAGAAAAATGAAACAGCATCAAGAACATATTATACTCAAGCACAAATATGTTTCCTTTCATCAAGTTAGCAACTTTTTAAAATACGAACAACATTTTTAAGCAACAACCACATCCAAAAACAGAAAAACTATAGTTCAAACACAAAGAAAAGGGTTAGCTGTCCTTACTTTTTGACAAGATCCTATAAGCTTGCAAGAGGGTTTTGGGACAAAAGGGAGTATTTCCTTCAATCTTTGGCAAGGTGAACCATCAACCAACACCAAGGGTGGTTGATATAGGACATATAAACAAGAAAGTACAAAGTTTAGAACCAAGGAGGTAAAGGAAATATTTAGATCACTTAAGTCTTGACAGAAAAGAAAAGATGAAGAAAGAAGAAGATGAAAAGGATGAAACTTTACCTAGCACCCTTCTTTGGACACTTTAGCTTCCAACTTCTCTTCCAACAACTTAGAAAATTTTGGAACAAGGCTCTCTCTTCTCTCAAGCTCACGGTTTCTAGAGGAGAAGGATGAGGAGAGTTTTTGCTTTGAAGCTTATTATTAAGACAACTCAAGAGGGGTATAAGGGTAAATGGCAAAATGGAGGGACTTTGGGTAGTTAAATAAAAAAAAATCACTTAACTTCTCCTAGAAGGAGAAGCTTGGACATCCAAGAAGGGAGAAAAACAATGGGTAGAAGTGGTTTTGGTACATTAGGGTACACTTTGGATACAATTTACAAGATATGTTGTCATACTTAGATACTAACTAGGATTTGATGTATAGTTAGGATGAAACTAGGCTAGCTATTTAGGAAACACAAATTAGTCATCTAGTTTATTTGGACTAAGACAAGTGGTCATAGATTTAGGCCGTAGAAATTTCAATTTCTCATACTGACAAAGAAAACGTAGTCAAATACCAGAATTTAGCGAATTAGGTTTTGGATTTTTGACATTCAAACTAATTAAGATAATTTAATTGAAATTAAAATATCAATGAGTTTATGACTCACTAACTTATCTCAGGGCATGTTTGATCTGCCTCTATAGCAGTCAGACAGTTAGTTCTCTTTATCTGACAGGTTTCTCGAGAAACGGTCCTAAATTGCAACAGAGAAAAACCTGATGTTTTAAACCCTTTGAGTAAGGAAAGCCATCAAACTAAATAGAATCTAATCATAATTAATTTAAATTTAATTATAATTAAATTCCATGGTCTTGTACTGCTCATCAACTGTACAGATAAATACCAGCTTGGCAGATATCATCACAAACTAGATTCTTGAGAAATCTTTGCAAAATCTCGAACAAGAGCAACATGTAATTTTAATTATCTATTTTTCATTAGAAAATAAATTTAATTCCTCTTGTTAGTTATTCAATCACTTAATTAGGGATCAACATGCTGCAGATCTTACACTGTCAGCCTTCACAGTGTATCTCTGCAATGTTGGAATCCGCACAAGCTTAATTTCTATAAAAAACTCTACTGAAATTTACACAACAAATACTATTAATTATTCATTTATACTGAATTTAAATTTAATTTCTCTTTTTAGATTATCAACCACTTATGCACAAATTATAAAAGATAGGTCTTACAGGTTGGGCTTGGGGGACGTGTGGTATGGGTCTAGACAATAGAAATTTTAAATTTCTCATACTGACAGTGAAAAATGCGGTCAAATACTGAATTTCATGAAATTAGGTTTAGGGTTCCTAACATTTGAATCAATTAGAACAATTTAATTGATATTAGAATCTAAATGAGTTTCTAACTCTTTTGAATTTCTCTGGTTATGATTGAACTGATTCTGTCCAATCAGGCAGTTGAATTTGCTTTATTTGACAAGATTCTAGACAAGTTTCCCAACAAACGGATATATCAAGAAAATGGTTAACTTAAAAGTAAAGAAAACTACCAACTTAACTAGAATTCAATCATAATTAAATTTAATTAATTATAATTAAATTCCACAACCCTACACTGTCCATCAAAACTCTGTAGATATCTCTCCGCTTATTTGATAGCAGTGCAAATCCAATTCCTGCATAATTCTTCTGCAAAAACTTACAAAAACACCAACGAAATTCTTAATTAATTCTTTGCAAGGGAAATTTAATTTAATTTTCTCTTTCAAATTATTCAAACACTTATTCACAGATTATCAAGAAACAGGTATTACACAAAAAGACATACAAGCAAGGATAAGTTATCCAAAGGAGAACAATCATAGCAAAATAGAACAAGAAGCTGAAACTAATAGTATATCTAAACATAAATTCACACAAGCATACTATTTCCAATCAACATGTTATAACATCATTAATCATATTAACCAATATGCAAATGTCGACTTCTATAGACCTTCTCTAGTGGAGAACTTACTGTCGAGCGACCAGCCAAAAGTATCCCTTAAGCATGGTAAAGGTTAACACCCAAACATGGGTAAAAGCAACACGTGCCAAAAATCATTGGGGGATATCAGTCCTAATCTCAGAGTAACTATGACTTTGTTGCGATATACATATGTGGGTAGTCACCACCACGACTCAGCGTACACAATAGCCCTGGCCTCCTGTGGAATTGTGCATTCGCATATCCCCAAGGCAAATCAATGTGCCTCCACTAGCTTTCCCAACGCTTATCAAAGCATCCCTCAATGAGTCATGCATGTATGCATATCAATAATAACGATAACATTCAACATAATACCAATTTCATTACTTAGTTCTGTTATTTAGGTTAGACATATCTAACTATATGCCTACCACCCACTGGACTGAGCCTCCCCAATAGGAACTAAGTAAAACCACCATTTTAAAACTTTCCAATATGCCATCAAGTCATATACATTAACCATATCATGCCCTTGCCAATTATAATGATGAAACTCTTATAATCCACCATTTAACAAACTTTTGTTAAATCTTATATAAAATTATAAATTCTGTTCTAAAATATTAAAATATAAAATTTAGATAAGAATTTGAATTTTAAAATCATCCTTTTAAAAACTTAGGCTATAGGTTTTCATAAAAACTTAGCTACATAAGTTATAATACTATACCTTTATAATTAAATTATTAAAATAGCTTTTTAAAATATAAAAACAAAAAGAATGTATTTCCTTGAACATCATATTTAAATTTTATTTAAAAAGATCCACAATTAAGTTTTAAGTGTAAAATCATCACATTTTATAAAACTAGTAAAAGAGTTATAAAACTTTTGTCAAAAACAAACTCCAGTGATAATTAGATTCAAGCATCAATTTTGAAATTCGTTTTGAATAGGTAAACGATTTTTGCTTAACATGATCTATAGCTTATTAAAAAACCAATTTTGTCTATTTTCTAAATCATCCAAGATCCCCTCAAGAAAAAATCTACAAACAAAGATACAAAAATAACAAAATAGTAAGGTCAGAATACCTTATTGGAAGACCAACGAGACTATTTTGCTATTTTCATCTAGATTAGAATATTTAGTAGCAAAGTTCTTTATTTTCAAAAAGTAAACTTAATAACCTTTCCAAAATGACCAAGATCATTAAAAACAATGGTCTACAGAATTTTCTATAATTTTTGAAAATTCATAGTTTTCCAAATCACTTCCAGTCAGAAAATAGGTACAACCTTTAGTTTCCAAAAATAATTGGAAATAGAAAACTATATTAAATATAGGCAAACCATATATGCTTTGAAAGATTATTCAGTCTAGTTTTTGTTCATTTTAAGAGTTTTAACAAAACACCAACAAAACATTCTTGAATTATATTTTTATGTACACTGCTAGTTTCGCATTTTCAAAAATCAAGCACAACTTTCAAAAGACCTAAATTTTTCATTTCTTAACTTTTTCATGCATTTCTTGAGTCCATTTTGGAGAAAATTTTGTTTGGTTAACAACCAAACAAAAGCACTCAAAAAAATTAACCACAGCTCTAGATATAACAAAAATAGTGAACCATGTTTAGGCAGAAAAACGAAATAGCATCAGGAACACTTTGTATACAACCACGAAAATGCTATCTTTCACAAGTTTAAAACTTTTTAGAAATACCAAAAATATTTCTAAGCAATAAACACATCAAGAATAGAATAACCACAGTCAAAAAACAAAGAAAAAGGTTAGCTTTCCTTACCTCCAAAGATTCCACAAATAGGGCCTTTGAGGAGAAAATGGTGAGATGGGTTGTTTGCTTTGGACTTTGGCTTGAACAAGCTTCAACAATGATAAAAAATGGACAACCCAAGATACTAAACAACCTTAGGTCAGTTCTTTAACTAAGGGAAGCAAGGAAAACAATTTGAATCATGAGATCTTTAGAGGAAAATGTAAAAGGAAGAAGAGGGAATGAAGGTAGAAGGAAGACTTATCAAGACCAACACTAAAATCCTTCTATTCTTTTAGCACCCTTCTAGCACTTAAGAGAGTTTTTGAGAGTGAAAGGGGGAGAGCTCTTATGTGCCACGGTTTTTGAGCTCTTAAGGGAGAAGGATAGTGTCTTAAAACTTAAACTAGGTTCTAACTGATGAAACCCCAATTGTGGATCTAAAAATTCAGCACCAATGAGTAATAATTTGGAACCAAAAAGTGAAGAAAATAAAAGCGAAATAGACAAGAAATGGTAAGAATGACGCCATAATCCGAAGATTGATAAGTCGAGGAGGATTTGCCACAAAGAATAGAATTCTTTGATAAGAATCTAAAGGTTCAAGGCAAGAACCAAGAGGGGCAATGTTCACTCAATTAGCACAAAGCTAATCACATTCACAAATAATCAAAACTTTCTTACAAGTGGTCCTAGTGGCCTGTTTTGATAGAGGTCTCGAAAGGGCTTAGCTATCTTGTTAATTGTCATTTAAGACTCTTTGTTTTTTGGACCTTGTTGGACCTTTTGTGAACCTTTTGTATGCACCTAAGTGTTGCTCATTAAGTGCTTTGTGGACTTTAGTTAATTTTAGTTCGTAGCTTATGTTTTAGTTTGATTTGTATTGGGCCTTTTTAGTTTGTTTAGGCCTTTTATTAGTTGTAGTACAAATAGGCCTCTAGGACCACTTGTAAAAAAACTTTTGATCATTTGTGAATGTGATTAGCTTTGTGCTAATTGAGTGAGCATTGCTCCTCTTGGTTCTTACTTTGAACCTTTAGATTCTTATCAAAGAATCCTATTCTTTGTGGCAAATCCTCCTCGACTTATCAATCTTCGGATTGTGGCGTCTTCTTACCATTTCTCGTCTATTCCTCTTTATCTTTCGTTCAATTTTGGTTACGATCTAAATATTTTTGGTGCTGAATTATAAGATCCACTTTTGGGGTTTCATCATTTGGTTATAAAAGCTAATTTGTTAGCATCAATTAGAATTAGATTCGTGGTTTCGCCAGGCGGCGTACACGACCCTCTGGGCGGCTGCGACCACTTTCACAAGTAGATTTGTGCTTCCTAGTTCATGAACACTAGGTAGCCTCAATAACTCACTAGGCGGGTACGTGTCGATGCAACAAGTCCAGAGAATTTGTGAGTCCTCTTGCATATTCTTGTGTCTCACTTTTTTTGTTTGTGTCCATTTAATCTTTTTTGAGTCAATTTCTTCTTGTTTCCTTCAAATTTCATGTCAAATTCTACAGTTGTGTTCATCTTGTTCTTATTGTGTTCATGTGTAGATCTACATTTTGATCCATTTGATTTCATGGTAGTTGATGTTTTGGTGTTAGATCTATACTTCTTG
Organism: Spatholobus suberectus; assembly: GCA_004329165.1. Lineage (NCBI taxonomy): Eukaryota > Viridiplantae > Streptophyta > Magnoliopsida > Fabales > Fabaceae > Spatholobus > Spatholobus suberectus. Next base: position 48,930,423 of record CM014729.1, on the reverse strand, counting down.
TGAGTTGTTTTACATCTAGATGCTTGATTTGAGGTGAAATTTAGTTGATTGGGAATTTAGATTGAATTTTGGAGTTTTGAATTTTGAAATTGGGGAAGAACACTCATAGTGTTCTTGAGGTGTTCTTGAGATTTTTGTAGTAGAAACTTGTTAGATCCTAAAAATTTTGTTTGGAGAGAGTTAGGGCGTTTTTGCAAATAAAAAAGTTGAAGGTCCAAAAAGAAAATATTCAAGGACCAATTGGCAATTTTATAGGGGCAAAAGTGAAAATACAAAAAATTTTATGGGCCTAAGTGCAATTATAAAAAGTTTAGGGGTCAAATTGCAAAAAAAAATTATAAAAAAAATTGCCTAATTTATAAAAGAAAACCTACCCTCTTTAGTGAGCTAACTCTCATAGTGATATTATTTTTCTTTCATATACTTTTGACTTGTTTTTTGTGGTGGATATACACATACTCTTCATTTTTCCTTAGTTCTTATCTCTTTTCCTTGAGTCTTCTTCTTGTCTTACTTGGCATTCTTTTGAGTAAACTTTCATTTCTTTAGCTTTTATTACTTGTCTTTAAATTTTCCTTGGTTTTGTCTAGAGTATTTCTATTCTTGGCCTCTTAAGTTGAGCTTGAAATTCGTGACATATTTCACATTGAATATTTTTTTTATTTGAACTTGGAGGTTCTTTGTAAGAGCTGAAGAGGAACAAGAGTGGAAAAAGGAAAGTGTGCACATTATAGAAAAATCCTCTAAAGAGAGAAACACGAGTGAACTTTGAGTGTAAACACTTAGTTGAGTGGTAAGGTCCAATTTTTCTATTATTTGCACTAACCTTTTCCTGTAGGTATGGAGGGTGTGAAGGAGAAAATTCCTAAATTTCAAGTTAGTTGTGATTCGGAGGTTTATCTTGAATGGGAGATGAAAGTGGAGCAAGTCTTTGCATGCTTTGATTATAGTAATGAAAAGAAGATTAGATTGGTTTCATTGAAATTTGAAGGATATGTATTAGCATGGTGGAATCAAAAGAAAAAAGACATTGATTGGGGAAGGAGACCAATGATCTATACTTGGCAAGACATGAAAAAGTTGTTGAGAAGTAGATTTATGCCATCTCTTCATGAGAGAAACCTTTAAGACAAGCTACAAAGACTTACTCAAGGAAGCAAGAGTGTTGATGAGTATTACAAAGAGATGAAAATGGCTATGATGAAAGCCAATAGGCAAGAAAAGGGTGAAACCACCATGGCAAGGTTCTTATATGGGCTTAATAGAGACATCCAAGTGAAGTTGCAACACTATGAGTGCTTGGAGGACCCAGTGCACCATGCCAACAAGGTGGAGAGACAACTTGAGAGGAAGCATTCCTATAAGAAGACCTATCATTATGATTCTTCTAGTGGTAAGGACAAGTCCAAGAAGGAGGGATCTTCCTCACCTAAGCAACAAGGTTTAAAGTCTCCAAGTGGTAAACATGTTCCTAACCCTAGTACTCTTTCTACTTCTAAAAGTAGTTCAACTAAATGTTTTAAATGCTTGGGTAAAGGACATATTGCATTACATTGTCCAAACAAGACAACCATGGTCTTGAGAGACAAAGGGGTTGTCACTAGTGAGTTATTTTCTACTAGCTTATCTAATACCTCTAGTGATAATTATAATGGATGTGGTACTAAACCTCTGGATGGGGAATTGATGATGTGTAGGAGGTTGTTTGGTATTCAATGTAAGGATAATGATGGCTTTCAAGGGGAAAACATATTTCAAACTAGATGCATGGTTTTAGGAAATTTGTGCTCTTTGATTATTGATAGGGGTAGTTGTATTAATGTGGCTAGCACTAGGTTGGTGAGCAAACTAAACCTTAAAACCACCGCACACCCTAAACCTTATTGTTTGAAATGGCTAGGTGATGAAAAAGAGTTGGTTGTTGATCAACAAGTGTTGGTGAGTTATACAATTGGAACATATAAAGATGATGTGTTGTGTGATGTAGTTTCCATGGAAGTTGGACATATTTTGTTAGGTAGACCTTGGCAAGTTGAAAGAAATGTAACTCACCATGGGAAGACTAATAGGATCACTTTTGTACATGAAGGTCATGAGATCAAACTTGCATCCCTTTCACCTAAGGAAGCAAGTGAGGATCAAATTAAGTTGAGAAAGAAGATAGAACAAGAAAGAAAAGTAGGTAAAAGAAAAAGAGATGAGAGAAAAGAGATGGAGGGAAGGGAAATGATTAAAAAAGAAAGTAAAATGAGAGAGCAAAAGACAAAGAAAGATATGATTGTTCTTGTTTTTACTCTAACTCTTTGTTTGTTTTGTGAAGATTCTCTTGTGAAAGGACTTGAAGAAAAGCTTCCTAAGGAAGAATGCAAATATTTATACTCTAACCCCTTGTGTGGAAGTGATGTTTCTCTTGTGCAAGAAAGTGAAGAGGAGTCCTTAAAGGAGGAGTGCAAAACTCTTATTATTTCCTCTAACTTGGATGTTGGACTTAATTCTTCTTGTAAATTTGATTGTGCATCTAACCATATTAATTCTTTTGTTTTGATGCCCAAGGAAGAATTGTACATAAAAGATCAATGGGTAAGGCAATTTGGAGAGGAGGTGGATGCACATGACAAACAAGTCAACCCTTGGGAGAAGAGAAATTGGATCCAAAGTGTTTCTAAACCTCGTGTTTTCCTTGATGTGTTAATTCAGGATGGTTTCAATTTGCATAATGTTTGTGATTTACTTGATATACATCATTTGAAATTGCATAGTTATAATGAAACTTCTTTCATATGTGTTGTTGTTTGTGGAAAGATTGAGAATGATGAGTTCTATAGACATGGAGAGAATATGTTTAAAGATGTTACATTTTGTGTGCCTAAATCTTTCTTGCATGATTCATTGATTGGAGGAATTCATGATGAGAGTGTTATGTTGCATGGGAGTTTCTTTGGAAATTACATGAAGCATAATACACTCAAGTTTAATGATAGATGGATTGTGCATATTCTTAATTCTTTTTGGATGGCTTTCATTTTATTGATAATTGATGGTTTCTTTAGGCTTGTATTTGATCTGGGAGGATGGATATATAAGCACATAAATAATAAGAGATTTTCTTTTTTAAGGGTTTCAAGTCTCCATAATTGTAGGAATTTTCTTATTCATTAAAAACTAATATTTGCTTTGTTTTTCATGTAGGAATAAAGGAGCTAAATTTGTGGACGAATTTCTTCCAAGAAAGAGGAAATGATAGAGGTCTCGGAGGGGCTTAGCTATCTTGTTAATTGTCATTTAAGACTCTTTGTTTTTTGGACCTTGTTGGGCTTTTTGTGAACCTTTTGTATGCACCTAAGTGTTGATCATTAGGTGCTTTGTGGACTTTAGTTAATTTTAGTTCATAGCTTATGTTTTAGTTTGATTTGTATTGGGCCTTTTTAGTTTGTTTAGGCCTTTTATTAGTTGTAGTACAAATAGGCCTCTAGGACCACTTGTAAAAAAACTTTTGATCATTTGTGAATGTGATTAGCTTTGTGCTAATTGAGTGAGCATTGCTCCTCTTGGTTCTTACTTTGAACCTTTAGATTCTTATCAAAGAATCCTATTCTTTGTGGCAAATCCTCCTCGACTTATCAATCTTCGGATTGTGGCGTCTTCTTACCATTTCTCGTCTATTCCTCTTTATCTTTCGTTCAATTTTGGTTACGATCTAAATATTTTTGGTGCTGAATTATAAGATCCACTTTTGGGGTTTCATCATTGTACTACAACTAATAAAAGGCCCAAACAAACTAAAAGGCCTAATACAAATCAAACTAAAACATAAGCTAGGAACTAAAATTAACTAAAGTCTACATAGCACCTAATGAGCAACACTTAGGTGCATACAAAAGGTTCACAAAAAGCCCGACAAGGTCCAAAAAATAAAGAGTCTTAAATGACAACTAACAAGATAGCTAAGCCCCTCTGAGACCTTTATCATTCCCTCCTTCTTGGAATAAATTCATCCATGAATTTAGCTCCTTTATTCCTACATGAAAAACAAAGCAAATATTAGTTTTCAATGAATAAGAAAAATCCTACGATTATGGAGACTTGAATCTCTTGAAAGGGCAAATCTCTTATTATTTATGTGCTTATATATCCATCCTCCTGGATCAAATACAAGCCTAAAGAAACTATCAATCATCAATAAAATGAAAGCCATCCAAAAAGAATGAGGAATATGCACCATCCATCTATCATTAAGCTTAAGTGTATCATGCTTAAAGAACTCATCATTTCCAAGCTTTCCACAAACAACAACACACATAGAAGAAGTCTCATCATGATCATACAAGTCCAAATAATGTACATTAATCTCAAATCTTAAGGACTTTGCCCCACCACCGAAAGATAGTTCATGCAAACCATGAACATCATGCATTTCATAATTTTCATGCAAATCACAAGCAACATGTAAATCATAAGCCTTAAGAATTAACACATGTTGTTACACATCAAATAAAACATAAGGTCTAGAGTTGGTGCAAGTTAAAATTTTCTCTTCTCTATAGGTTGCATTGTTCATCATGTGCATCCACTTCCTCTCCAAATTGCCTTGTCCAATGATCTTTTATGTATAATTCTTCCCTAGGCATCAAAACAAAAGAATTTTTATGGTTAGATGCACAATCAAATTGATAAGAAGAAAACAAAAGAATTTTTATGGTTAGATGCACAATCAAATTGATAAGAAGAATTAAGTCCAACATCCAAGTTAGAGGAAAGAGTAAGAGTTTTGCATTCTTCCTTTAAGAACTTCTCTTCACTTTCTTGCACAAGAGAAACATCACTATCAAACAAAGGCTTAGAATATAAGGCCTTGCATTCCCCTTGAGGAGGCATTTCTTTAAGTCCTTTCAAAAGAGAGCCTTCACATTCAAACAAAGTGTTAGAATAAAAACAAGAATACTCATATTTTTCTTTATCTTCTACTCTCTCCTTTTCAACCTCTTTTTCAATCATTTCCTTTTCTCTCATCTCTTTTTCTTCTAACTCCTTTTCCTTTTCTCTCAACTCTTTTTCACTCATTTCCTTTTCTCTTTTCCCTATTTTTTTTTATCTTATTTAATTCCTTTGCTAAATTACTATAATATGGATCACTCATTAAACTCATATCAGTACCTAAGTATGACTCTTCCTTTTCATTATTTTCTCTCCCTTTACTCTTTTTGTTTTTCTCTTCTTCCCTCTGTTTATCCTTTTCTTCTTTTCTCTCTTGCCCTCTTTTATCTCTCCTCCTTCCTAGTCTTTCCATCATCTCACATATATCCTTATAACTTCTTTGTATTATTTCAAATCCTTTATTATCCACCCTTCTCATGCTCTCTATTCCTTCTCCAAACTCATGATTTGCCATTCTAATTTACTCCCTAAGTTTCAACAATTCCGCCATTAGGTAATCTCCATTTGATGAAGCCATACCTACAAGAAAAGTTAGTTCACAAATAATAGAAATATGGACCTCACCACTCAACTAAGTGTTTTCACTCAAGGTTCACTCGTGTTTCACTCTTTAGAGGCTTTTTCTATAATGTGCACACTTGCCTTTTTCCACTCTTGTTCCTCTTTAGCTCTTACAAAGAACCTATAAGTTCAAATAAAGAAAGTATTCAATGTGAAATATGTCACGAATTTCAAGCTCAACTTGATAGGCCAAGAATAAAAATACTCTAGGTAACACCAAGGAAATTTAAAAGACAAGCAATAAAAGCTAAAATGAAATGAAAGTTTACTAAAAAGAAAGTCAAGTAAGACAAGAAGAAGACTGAAAGACAAAGATTTAACAAACAACTAAAGATAGATGAAGAATAAGTACATTCCCCCCACCAAAATAAGGACAAAAGTATATGAAAGAAAATTGCTATCACTATGAGAGTTAGCTCACCAAAGAGGGTAGGTTTTCTCTTATAATTTTTTTTACAATTTTTTTTTTGTGATTTGGCCTCCAAACATTTTATAATTGTACTTGGGCCCCCGTATTTTTTTGTATTTTCACTTTTGCCCTTTTATATTTTCTAATTGGTCCTTGAATATTTTCTTTTTGGACCTTCAACTTTTTTAATTTGCAAAAATGCCCCAACTCCCTCCAAACAAAATTTTAAGATCAAATAAGTGTTTTACCACCAAAAACTCAAGAATATATGAAGAGCACTTTGAATGTTATTTCCCAATTTTAAAATTCAAAACTCCAAAATTCAATCTAAATCCCCAATCAACTAAATTTTACCTCAAATCAAGCATCTAGATGTAAAACAACTCACAAGAAGTATAGATCTAACACCAAAACATCAACTAACATGGAATCAAATGGATCAAAATGTAGATCTACACATGAACAAAAGAAGAACACCAAGTACAAATTTATATAGAATTGGCACAAAATTAGACGAATTAAGAAGAGATCAACTTAAATAAGACTAAATGAACACAAACAAGAACAACAAGACATAAGAATTATGCACGAAGACTCACAAATTTGCTGGATTTGCAACATCAACGTCGCACCAGCCCAACGGGTTATAGAGGCTGCCTGGTGGTCATGAACCAGGAAATACAAAGCTAATTGCGAAATTGTAGAGTGGAATTGGTGCAACGGTCGCACACCAGGCGACCCGGCAGGATCGCAAATCTGATTCTAATTGATGCTGACAAATTAGCTCTGATACCAAAAGATGAAACCCCAATTGTAGATCTAAAAATTCAGCACCAATAAGTAATAATTCGAAACCAAAAAGTGAAGAAAATAAAAGCAGAATAGATGAGAAATGGTAAGAACGACACCACAATCCGAAGATTGATAAGTTGAGGAGGATTTGCCACAAAGAATAGAATTCTTTGCTAAGAATCTACAGGTTCAAAGCAAGAACCAAGAGGAGCAATGCTCACTCAATTAGCAGTAAAGATTAGTACCTATATCTTTTATATCCTAGAGCATTTGTGACACCTGTTCACATTGAACACAATTTGTACTTGTTTATTTATTTAATTAGTTATTATTATTCAGTTGATGAAATACGAGTAAAATTTTTTTGTTTGTTTACGTTCATTTCCTATACGTCACTTTTTAAAATAGAAAATAAAAAGTAAAATAGAATTTGGAAAGGGAATTAAAAGATAAAATAAACAATGTCTATATAATATGCATCAAGTACTGTACACAAGTTTTGAGTACATCATCGTCTACTATCAAATACATATCATCATTGATTGAAATACATCATAGCTAAATACATAGAAAGTCAAATGGGATATAGGAAAATAGTCAAAATACACAGTAAAAGACACTACCTACCCTACTATATACAACAAAAAGGGTCCTAAGTTAGAGCAATGACTACTACCTATCCCATCCTATATACAACCAGAACAAAAGTAGACTCCCTAGGTCCTATAATTTGTTGTTCGTTTAGGGAGTCTCTGAATCATGTAGAGCAGCATGAAGGGTGCAGTCATTGGGCATTGCCGCCATCTTCGCATATCCATTCACAAACAACATACATAGAAAGAAAAGATAGAGGAGTGAGGTGCTTTGTTCTTAAAATCACTTTCACACAGATGGTAGGAAATCCTATTGTCAAACACAAGATAAGACACAACTAACAATCATAAGAAAGGGAATCTAGGGTTTTATCTAAGTTATATAATCTACCATTGATTATATATGGATCCATATTTCTTATTGATAAGCAATCATCACATCAAATCTGGAAAATGACTGAAAGTACATATATCTCTCCAACATCATCATGGTACAACCCTCATCATTATCAAGGAAAACAAGCAATCTTTCAACTCAAGGCTACAACCCGAAATAGAGGTATACTCTTGCTCTTGCACTAATCTTGGAATGCTCAGTAGTTATCAGGGTTATCAAACTTGGTTAGGTGAGTATCCTGGCTCAAGGGCGCTACCCTGGACACTAGAACTTCCATCGCTCAATACCATACCCTCAAGACCTCCTCTAATGGGTCCTTGCCTTTCATTCCTCAACATGCCAAACTATGGCTTCCCTTGCAGGCTTCATGCCAACTCCATGTCCCTCGCAGCTCATTGCTTATCTAACTAATAATTCATTACTAATTGACTTATCTCTGAACAGAGGTTTCCCTGGTCTCAGTAAGTCTAAGCACCAATAATCTCATTTCTCAATTTCTCTGCTTCACTGTGTAGAGACTTAGTCTTTATTCACATAACCGTATAATAGATTGGGATTTATACATTTGCATAGAAATATCTAACACAAATTATAAATTGAACAATTTAAATGTAAACTATTAGAAAGCATGTAATTAAATAATAAGGTAGTCTTTAGGAAAACTAATCATAATCTAAAAGAAATTAGTAAGGCATTCACTTATCAATTTTTATTTAACTACCATAAGTACCTAATTTAAAGTTTAAAGTTACTTAAAAATTTTCAAGGTTGGATACTTAATGTTAACAAAATCGAGTTTGCTTAAGATGATTAATTAACAATTTTTAATTTTTAATTTATACTATAAGTCTTAGGTGCTTAATAAAAGATAAAATCAATTTGTTTTAGGAGTTAAAAACTAAATTTTGATTTACTAGGGCCGAATTTATTTAGGAAGAAATTAGTAACCTAGAATTCATTTTTTTAACATCATTAAAACATTGGTTAACTATTATAATTACCTTAAACTTATGATTTACCAACTTTCAATTAAGTTCAATTTAGACTTCAACTAACTTTAAATACTAGAAAATAAAACTTAAATCTTAGATATTACTAAGTTGATTAAACTTGAATTTACCTTACTAATAATCAAGCAAAGTTTAAAGAAAATCTTTCAAAATTTAAGTTATATTAACCATAGTAGATGGAAACTTATATTTATTGGTTAGTTTTAAAAATATATATATTTGTGCCGAGGCTTAGAAAAATATTTAAGGCCGTGAGCCTTTTGAAGTAAGCCATCATAGTTTTCAAAAGTTTTTAACACAAGTTAACATAACCAAGAACAATGGGATAATTCTACAGTGAAGTACCCAAGTTAGTGGTACACCGGTGAACCACTAAATTGACCTGTAATAGCAGGTTTTCAAACTTTTTTATCTTGCAAAACAGTCCCTAAAATATTTTATGCTATTAGGGATATAAAATTTTAATAATTGCAAATATCCCCCTCTTTTAAAATATTTCAGATTGCAAAAAAAATATTTCCTGAAGTCTAAACCACCACATGCTTGAGATTTGTTGTTGATTTTTGTCTCACTTTCTTTTATCAAAAATTAATTTTCATTATCAATCATTTTTTAGAAGTTGGTTTAAGTGACAATTGAAAATTAAACACGTACCTTAGCCGTGTTTAACTTATTTAAAATTTTGCTTATTTTTGTTCATTTTTTAATAAAACATAGAAAACAATTATTTTTCAAAATTAATTGATGACGTTAATGTGAAATATTAATATAGTATATTTCAACTACTCGTGTTTGATTGCTTTCTTGTTGCACTTTTAATATGAATCTACAGACTTGAATTTACCAAAACTCCAAATTTACCAAATATACAGAGAAAGAAAATGAACTTGAACAAAACAAAATCCTGCTCATATATATATATATATATATATATATATATGAACCCCCTAGATAAATAACGAAGAAAATATTGGCAAAATCATCAAAATAAATAAGTTGCAGTAGCTTATTAATTTTCCTAACATTTAATTGGTATACATGTTTTTCTGAGGTATAAATTTAGTGGCTTGCTTTCCCCCATCCAATCTATGGAGCTCCTATTGTTGCAGCACAATTTTTCCAACATTCTCGATGAAACCAGCAAGGCTTAAAAGAGACATGGTACAAAAATCATGCATTGCTGCTAGAAGAAAACGGAGATGGCCTCTCCATAGACTCATAATTTATCAATTCTGTCTTCACAGCTTTCCTTACACCTATAGTCGTCAAACTAGTCACACAAAGTATAGCCAGCCAGCCTCCACCTGCACAAGCTTAACAAGTCTCAACTCTCATAAAATTATAATAGATATTTAATTACACACACACACTGACACCATCATCAACACAAGAGTGTTTGAACCATCATCATCATAATAATAAGAGCTTGTCCAGTAAACTATACCTATAATAAGGTATATTACCATCTTGATGGCAATCAGAATCAAAAGAACTTGGCTTATGCTAAGAGTTATCCTCAAGTTGATCTAAGTCACTAACAAATTCTGTGTAAGAAACAAAAGGTCAGAGTTTAAGTTAGTATAGCAATGACCAAGAAAAAATCATGAATAATATTAAAGGAATAGCTAAACAAAGTTCAAGGCTAGCAAGTAGCAAGTAGCAAGTATAGAAATGTAAACTTATCACAACATTAATAACATTAGTAAAGTAATAGTCCCTAACCCAAGCCTGAAATGTATCAATGGGAACATAGATCGTTTAACATCAAATCATTGCAGTAAAGATTTATAATGCCATTACCATATAAATCAGTTTCAAAAGTAAAGGATTGTTAGCATTCCTAACTAATCCAAGAATGTATAGTATGGAAAATATACAAGGACTAAACTAGGAATGCATTGCAATACTAAATTTGAAACAAGTAACATTTATGCAAGCTTATCCATAGTTGATTTTCCTTTTGAATCCCTTGACAAATCCTGCACTGAAAAACCTTTGTAGCAAAGAAATCTGCACAATATTGTAGCTAACAAAAGCCAATACTAACACATATCACTTCTCAAGCCTCCAGTCAACTGTACCTCAAATTTAAAATCAGTGGTCAGGATTATGTGCTGTAAGACTACGATGCACATAATGTAGTGCAACAAATTGAACTAGTTGCTGGAAATAACTTTACTAATGAACTAGCACAGTAATAGTCACACATCTTTTTCATATTGTAGATCATTCTATATCAACTATAAGTAGCACAAAATGACAAACAAACACAATTACTCACAATTTGTTTCAAGAGTAGTAGCAACCTTGGTCTTTTTCATCCAACTGAGCTTCAAAACCTAGATTTTCGAGCACTTGAAGAAGAGTTTAAATGAATAATTATACTATGTAGGAAAAAAAAAACATAAGCAGGATCTATGACAACACCAGCAATCAAACAATAAAAATTAAGAGAAAACTATTAAATTTCCACTAGCATTGATTCCCCTTGGATTAAAAATAGTTAAACGGAAACCATTCCCTTGGATAACGATAAAGATTAAGAGATAACTATTAAATTCCCACTATCCAATTCAAAGTTCCTTTTCCTTTTGTGTTTTTCACTTAATGGAACCTTGGATTGGGAAAGTTCTCATTAGGGACCTCTGGCAAGTTGTTCACATATGTTAAGCATTTGTGTGCTGATAATTTTGACCAAGATTTACTTTATTCATGGTTGGACAAAGACCCGGCTAGTATAAAAGAACGTGTATTGTTTACGTTTTTCTTCATTATAATATTATAAGACTATGAATATGAAGATGTCATACTCTGCCACACTAGTTTTGTTCCTTGTCCTTATCATTTTCATCCCTCCAAATATTTCCCTAATTTTCTTTGATTAATGGAAATGTACCATTTTTGGGACAAGGGGACAAACTATGCAAAAAGACTTTATCTCTTCTCTTGAGGTGAGCAAATTTGTTTATGAAAAGAACATCACCTCTAGCATCTGCGAAGGCCCTTGACTTGATGAGTGCTTCATCCAACGACAAACATTGGCAAGCATCAACACACTCCACAAACCAATGGTGGCACTACAGCTTCAAGAGATTGGCACCTTAGAATTCAATAGTGGCATTGTATTCAACAACGTCGTTGGCAGCCTACCAAAAGGGGTAGCTCGTTTTTCCCTCACAATCACCATTCGTCATTCTCCTAGGGTTTTCATAATCTCAAATCTGTCAAATGAAGAAATTTTGCAAGTTGATCCAAATAATACATTTATAGACGGACTAAACTGCAAAACCCATTACAAAGTATCAACCAGTATCAGGTTAAAAATCTCAACCATCCAATTTTTTATTAATAAATCTAACGGTTAAAAGAAGTGACTCACCGGTGTACCACCAATTTTGGTACTTCACCGTAGAATTATCCCAATGAACAATGATTATTTCAAGATTAGTAGAAAAATTTTAACAAGATATTCTACCGTTTTTCTACAAAAACCGTGGGCCATTAAACCAAATAATCAAGGTTTCTAAAATTTTTCCTTCATACCCATTATCAACCTAAATCCATGAATTTTTTTGAATCAAGATTGCTAAAAGAAAATTTGGTTAAGCCACCCATTTACTAGACAAGGCCGTGAGCCTTCATGACAAAAATCAAGGCTTCTAAAAAATTTTCTCAACATCTCCAACATTATTTCAGCATAACCATATCAACATCAAACACAGTCCATCAATATTCCATAAAAAAAAAAACAGACTTATGGAGAAAAAGATCAAGAGATTCATAAAAAATAGAAGCATTGATAACCAATAATAACAACAATACAAAGAACCAATGGAAAAAAATTGAAAATGGAGAGGTGGAGAAGGGGGAGAGGTTCGGCCAGCTTTGGGTTGAAGGAGGTGTGAAGAAAATTGGCTCCAAGAGGTGGTATTTATAAATGAAAATTAGGTGGTTAGGTGGCTTAAGGGATGTCACCAAAGTGACATCATCTTAAGTGATGTCATGATTTTTAGACATGTCTTTATAATGTTAGTTTCAATTTAGTCCCTGCATTAGTTGACCTGGTTCATGTTGCAAAGGTTTCTCAAGTTTTTGTGCTCTAGTCAATTTTATCTGTTAAATCATTTGGTATCGCTAAAACCTTAATTAATTACTTTTTAGATCAAATCAATGAATTTTTGCTTGAAACTTGGTAGACACATTATTTTAAGATCCTAAATAATTTCTAAAATTTAAAATTAATTTCTTATACTTTTTCAAATTTTTAATTAATTATTTTGTATTTTTAGGTTAAAAGCTCATAATAAATTCATTTTAATTCAATAAATTTCAAATTTTTTATGGTAATTATAAAATTAAGTTTCTTACCTAAAAGTGAAGGCTTAAATACACTTTTAGTCCTTTATCTTTTTTTAAAAATATGTTTTGATCCTTTATCTTTTAAAATGGTCGATTTGGTCCTTTATCTTTTTAAAATATTCTATTTTTGTCCTTTCATCAGGTTAGAACTAATGCCATCAATGTTTTATGTTTAAAAAAATTAATTTTAAACATAGTGGCAGGTTTTAACCACCATTATTTGCAAAACTCCTAAGAACCATAAACTTCTACGAATTCAATCACTCATAATTAGAGCAACTTTTTCAAAATTTGATTGAGGGTTTTTCAATCACTCTTAGAGGCTATCAAAAGCCCTCAAAGTTTATACTAAATGACTTCTTGTATCAATAAAATTTTACGAGTATTGGTTGTTGGTGTGTGCGTTTTTAAAATTATTTTAAAATTATTATAGTAGAGGTTTAAAATCGCCACTATGTTAAAATTAATTATTTTAAAACCCAGGTTCTTCTTCGTCTTTTGTTAGCTCAAACAATATGAAAAACAACATCAAAAAAACAAAGCGAATCTAGGAAGGTGTTGCGGCGGTGATGGAAAAGGTGGTGCAGCAGGATCCAAGAAGAGGAACGAATCTAGGAAGTGGAGCAAATCGAGGAAGGTTCTAGAGTGAGAATAAGAAGTTGGTTTCGTTGGGTTTTTAGAGAGAGAGTGGTTTTGGTTTGATGTGAGGATGGATGGTTGTGGAGAGAAGTAGAGATTGGAGTTTTCTATGGTGACCGGAGCTTTTGTGAGCGATCGGAGAGGGTGGCGATGCGTCGATGAATCTCTCACAGGGAATGGTAGATCTTGAAAGGAGGAAGAGGAAAGAAAAAGGGGGAAGACGAAGACAGGGAAGGGAGGAAGAGGAAAGAAAAAGAGGAATTTTTTTGTGTGGTTTTTAACCATTATTTTTTAAAATTCAGACTTTTTTTGTTATCAAAGTTAACATTACTGATGGAAAGGACTAAAATGGAGCATTTTAAAAAGATAAAGGACTAAATCGACGGTTTTAAATACTAAAATGGAAGTAGGGATGTTTCAGCATTCATTGATGAAATCAATAATAGAGAGGTGATATTGCTTAATGAGCAAGGATTAAATACTAAAATGGCATTCATATCTAAGGAGAAACTAAGGAAAGCTTTTTGTAGTATCGGTGTACACATTTAATTATATATAATTGTTAAGATCAAGAAGAATTTAAGGTATAATATTTGAAATCAAATTCTTACAAATGTTATTTGTTGTCTAAGCTTAGCATTAAACCTTTGCCAATCTTTATTCGTTACATCACTCTATACATTTAAACATTTTTATTTTATTTTATAATTTTTTTTACTTTATTTTGCTTTATTTTATTGCATCCATAACAAATGACGACAACAAGGCTAGCGTGCATAGCGAGCATCTTGATCCTGTCCAAGCACCTATCCGATCAATTACAAAGGCAAGGGTAAAAAGTTTCAAGAGATATAAAATAGATTAAATCAAGACATTTGACAAGAAACAAATTCGTGGAGGCCCAATTAAATATTAACCATACTTGTTTCAGGACTAGTGGACCATGTTTTAAGTTGTGGAATTGTCAGTTAGAGAGCTCAACTCAAGGAATTGGATTGGATTATAATTTTTCAAAATTATATAGTTTATATTTCAAATTAAAAGTTCTCTCGTTTCCTTAGTTAATTATAATTCAAGTTTTATTAAAATTTGTTTAGATAAGTTAGGACTTATTATTTATAGATCTTATTAGTATGTGATTCAAATTTTTTAATATCCTTATTATTTAGTTATCAAAAATCAAGTATAAATAGGCTAAGTCTATTGCTCAAAAGAAGATTGGGATAATTTTTTTTATGAGATATAAATTCTTTTTTTTAGAACAAACTTATCTGATTTTCTCACTCGTATTCATCTAACTCATCAACTAGGTAATTATTTCTAGTTGTAGCGTTAACATACCAAAATTCTTATTTTGTTAAGCAAAGACAGTCTATTTTACTCTTATTTGGGAGAATCTTAAGACATTTTATCTAAATGGTTGTGGGTACCAAGGTCTAATTCCTCTTGGGTTTGCATCAACTATTCTCCATTAATCTCGGCTTATGAAATTACCCTTACAAATCAATGTACTATATTACCGTAGTCTATGCTTTAATTGCGATCAAATTTAAACATTGATTGATTTTTACGTAATGACATATTTTAAGATTTTGGCTATTTGTTACAGTATAAAATACCCATTAGATGAAAACATGTGATGTTCTGTTCAAAAAAGTTTAAAAATAATAAATGTATAGCACGAGTTTGCCTTAAGCAATATTAAAATGATAAAAAAATAACAAATTGAGTTACGCGTGAAAGAAAGTGGCATAAAAAAAGAAATCAAAATCAGATTCCCCATGTGACACAGACAAATACAGTCAATAGATAACTTTTTTAATGGGAGAATATTATTAAGGTTCCATGGTAACTGTAAACGTAAATTTCAGGAGGCACTGACTAGTTCAAGGTTGGGCATTGATGTTCCTGCTAAGAAGGCTTTGAACAGTGTTAGAGCAAGTTTTGGTCTATGCAAAGGAACTTCGTGCCCCGCACCCCTTACGGCCACAAACGTAAGGCCAGCATATTCTTGGGTCCATCCTCCTACCTATTTCATTTATATCATATAGCAGTGCACTGAAATGAAGTGAACTATAACAAGGGACATAACACAAAATAAACCAAGAGAAACCAAGTCATATGAAATTGAAGACAAAAAATCGCTCATAGTAGAATCACTTACCTCCCCATCATCATACCATGCACGCCAAGGACTAACGGTAGGAAGCTTCAGAGCATTTATGCTATAGCGAGTAGATGTCACAGGTATTACTACATCTGTGTTGCCACTGACATAAGGGAACAGAAAATAAGTTTGGAGGGAAAAAATGTTGGAGGAGAGGAAGAAAGAAAGAGAGTAGTTTTCAAACAGATTGGGTTCCGAAACACATACACTGGGGACTTTCATTATGACCCTTTTGCTTTTACATTACTTAGAAAGATGTTAAACATTGCAGTGTCAAAATCGAAAACCATAACGCAGGAAATGAAATTTGAAATGGTAATAGAGACGAAAGTTGTAAATTCTTATGCTATGAAGTAACTAAAACTACACGTACTAAAATATTTACAATACCTCAAGTGATCACAAAATTTTCCACACAGCTTCCTAAATATTTAACAACAAATAAGACATCTTTGAGCTAACTATGTCAAGTTGTCAACTTAACGCACAAAATCCACAGTCAGCTACCTAGTTTGAGCCTCACATTCTTGGGCTAACAAAAATGATAGATGCTGAAAGAAACATTGGTTCTGAGTGGACAAAAAAAAAAGCAATAATGTTTATTCCAGACTATCACGTGGTTGGACCTACCTCCATTATGCACCAAGCTGACACAACTACTGATTAAAACATCTGCCAAAACCATCAATATTTTTGTCCTTCACATAACTGTTACCATATGCTTCTAGTTGAGAAGATCCATTAAATCAATAGCTCTTAATATATTCCAGGTCCATTACACATTAGTTACAACACCAACTAAAGCAATTATTACCATACTTGAAAGAAAATAATAGACATAGGAATACATTGAAATGATTATATACATGAAGGTGATCAACTGATCAGATGTCATTAAGTATTTCTATTTTTGTGTGTGTGTGTGTGTGTGTGTTGAAGTGTCTGATAAAAATAAGAAGCAAAATCATGAATTTGATCAAGAGGGATAAATCTTAATATGCAATCTTTTCATATCATAAGTAATTAGCAAACTGTCTTTGGAAACATAACGCATATTTACCAAGAATTACTTTCAAGTCTTTCCTAGCTCAATTTACTTGTATGTAAGTATGACATCAAACAAACGAGTAAACACATATTTAGTCATATATAGATATTAGAAAATAAGAGTAACCTGAACACCCATATCCTCAATCCCATGTCAATAAGTTCATGATAAATATTGAACACTGATCTTGGAGAATCCTTTCAGTTTGTATTTACCACTTCACTGCAAAGAATGAGAATAAGAGGACCCTGATCTCTGTAAATTTGGTAAAAGAAACCAAAACACGTGCAAAGGAGTAAAATATAAAAAAAGGTACAATAATACATTTTATGCTGTGGCTAAAAAATCTCCAAATGATTTAGTTGCTGGCATTCTCAAATTGTTAATTTGAAATAATAAGGGGTACTATAAGAAAGCATAAGATGAATGTTAAAAGGAAATATTTTTAAATAATTAAACAGATCAGAATGATAAACCTCATTCTATTTGTTGTTTGACGTTGTCCAGCAATGAATGAGGAATGCATTCACATCAAATGCCTAAGTGCAGCTGCTCTTGTTTGATTCAGATATGGGCGTGGACCTTCTTAGAATGTAGGTTTCGGCCTAACTCAACTTTACAAAACCGGCTGGTAAGGTGAGGATTGCCCCCCACTTATATACACTTATTTGGCCATATCACTAGTCGATGTGGGATCTCCAACAAACCGCATCCTCTAACTCTTGTCTATTGGGTTGGGGGGTTGGTTATGCAAGAGAAATGTGCCATTGTGGCTCAAAGAGAATCGACACTTGGCGGCAGGGAATTGATAAGATGCTGGAATATGAAAGAGAACGTGAAATATGAAGTAAATGGAGGGTGGTGGAGGGGAGTATGGGATCATTAGTGTAAGTAATTTGTGGTGGCTGTAGCCAAAGGAGAGATAGCATTTCTCATCCCTGACATACTCAAAACTGTTTCCCAGTTCACATAATACAGTATTTGGAGCTTGCACCTAGTTGTTTTACCTTCTATTTTTCAATGTTAACTGAGAACCTATTAGATTCACCTAACACACAGTGGATGCAAATAGAAACTTTTCAAGTGTTTCTCTAATGATCATTACCTGCAGGTTTCCCATGTAGCAGGCTGGTGATCTGGATCAACATGAAGACTTGTTTGGACCTCAGGTCTATTGAAGTATTCAACGGAATGCTTTTCAGTGCATGGATCATACTCTGCACTGAGTCTACCAATTCTCTGTAGCATGACATAACATCATAAATAATGATCTATACTGCAAACACGTCACAAGCATTGTACAGTATACTATAAAATTCAAAATATGTTCACACTCACATGCTTTCTTCTCAGCAGCTGATTGGACTGACTAACATTAGCATGGCACGGACGAGTAAAGAGACTATATGGATCTATATTTCCATGTTCTTTATCAGCAATTTCCCAAATTTTTTCACATGAATCTGATGGGTGCTCAACTGACTGAAAATCACATAGTAGGTTCAAAAGCTTATACGTTTGATCTGAAATCAAACCACTTGACCACATAAACTCGAACATCCCCAATTGATCATGGAAATCATCTGTTAGAGCATTTCCTACCTGCAGCAGAGATATATAGATTAAATTAATGATGAGAAGAAGCATAAATCAAGGAATTTATTTTATGCAAAATTAGAGCGCATACCATGAAACCTTTCAGATTTATAGCATTTTCTTTAGTAGCCGAGTTGTACTCTACAATAACTTGGCTAAGTTGAAGAACATAATGCCCTGATACATGGGATTAATGATTGACCAATATGAATTAGAGCATTATAAAATCTATATAAAATAAACAGACCAGAATCAAAGAACTCAAACACCTACGTGTCTTCGTATCACCATTTTTCTTTTCATTTCTTTTCAGTATTGAAGTGCCAAAACTATTTCAATTGAAGACATAACCACTACTAGCAAACAATAACTTTAAAACAAAAAAAGCACAATGAAACAAACAAACAAGAAAATCTAATTAACAACATATCAATTACTTTCAAGTTGACCACAAATCATTATTAGACAGAAACTACAAGAGATACTGTGCAGCATTGTTTACCTGCATAGCTCTCACCACTGATAAAAAAGTCGCTTCTTTTATACTGAGGGAAATGCTCAAACCACTTCAATTGAAATACTAAATTCTCCTCAGCTGCACATAAGGTTTTATTAATTTAAATGGCACAAATTTATATGTATCAATATAAGCTGAGAGCTTGAGAGGAACTAATCTTGACCATTCAATCTTACTTGATGGTTAATATTAGATTTCATTTAAGTAAAACCAATATTAGCCATCAATGTAAGACTGAATGGTAAAGATTAGCTCCTTGCTTTCACTTAATACGTGTATATATGTGTGCATGTGTGTAGCTGAAACAAAGGTTGCTGAATGAAAAGAATACTACCTATCCTCTTATCGCCATTGGTCATGAGGTCAGACTCGTTCTTTGAATATGAAAATCCAACCCCAACAGGAGTGTCAAGAAAAAGAATGTTGGCAACTACGAAAAGAAAAAGTGGTTACACATAATTGCACTCATGAAGCTTATTGTTTATTTTTTGGTTTATTTTTGCTAATAAAAACTAGTACACGATTATAAGCACAAGTAAGATTCCTGCTGCAGTTATTTCAATATAAATAACAACTCCTTGGCAATTCTATTGGAGGATATATTATATAGAGCAGCTTAAATAAATATAAGCACAAGATAGACACACTTTTAAACAAGCGAAAACAACATGTCCTGGCCTGTGGAAAGGGATGCTCTTCAGTGGGAAAAAACTTCAGATGGTCAAATTTTGCGATCTCACAATTTATTCTTTTAAACATTCACATTATAATAGAAATATATTATATTAATAAAATTTATTAAAGGGATAAGATCTCATCTAATGGTAAAGTGAGGATCCATTCCCTGAAGCCTGTAGGCACAGGTAAACGCAGAGGAGTGTTGGGAATTCAAGGATACGTGGAGATGTGGGAAAAGCCGTCCCAAACTGAATACATCAAAGACCATACAAGTGGAAAGAAAATTTGTTTCGGTCGAACATGCGTAGTTCGGTTCACAACTCACAAGAGAGAGAAACTTCTCACGTCAAAGGAATAAATTAAAAGAGAAAACAAAAGTTTGATAAGGTTGTAGGTTGTAAGTGATCACCTTGGTTCCAAGAATAGGGATTGAGATGAAGGGTCTTGCCATCTGACTTTATATGAAAAGGCCCAATTTCCTCTGCCTGTCCGTAAGCAATGGATGAACATCCAGGCCCTGCAGAGTGCAGACACACCAAAAATTTCATGTTAATCCTAACAGCCTTTTCGTTGACGGTGATATAGCCAGCATATTGTGCAAAGCTGATGTTAAAGGTTTGACCCGGAAGCCTACCAACCCGGTTCTTGTGTTGTTGAAGCAATGGGTGGTCAGTGGAAAAAGATGTTGCAAAACTGTTGCATAACAATAGAGTGGCTATGCCTAAAATTTGAGACCACCCAGATTGTGCCATTTGTTGCTGGACACTGAATCTGGCTGGTTAGATTTAGATACAGATAGTTGACACCATTCCGTTGCATTGCATTACATTTACATTGGATTTTATATAAGAGTGAACCTCTAAAGTAAAATGGTAAAATATTTGGTAAAGCCTATACAACACTTAAATTATAGAACTTATCACACTTGATCTATTCTTTTTATACACTCATATTATTTCTATTTCATTTAAGTAAAACAACTATAAATTCATCTCAATTCTTATATTATAAATTTAAATTTTATTTTAAGAATGAAATAAATTATTTATATTTTCTCTTACTTGTTACTATATATATCCTATTGTTCTTATTTTATAAACTTTTATATCAAATCAATTTGTTCTATAATTAGTTATCTAATTATAAAAAATATATAATTTTTTAATTATTTTAATTAATATTTAAATTTATTCAATTACATTGATTACAATAAAATATTTATAAATCATTATTAGAATATACACTATATTCATATTATTATTTTCCTTCCACTTTAAGCATCAAGCCATCAACTTTAAAAAAACATATTTTTATTTATCATTTTAAAAATTTGAATAAATAATTATTATTTTGCTAATTTATATCTTTTTTTTATTAATTTTTAACTATTTTATATTTTGTTACAAATTTAATTAACGAGATAAACAGAAAATAATAAACAAAAAAGAAATTAATCAGTAATAGACATAAATAATTTAAGAGTTTAATGACTATACATTGTCAGTGTAAAGAATTTTACACTGTCAATCAATCACAAATCACCTTGGTATAACTTTTAAGGTAGTTATTGTAAAAGTCAACAAATTTATTATACACGGTAGTTTGTGACTGAATGACAATATAAAACTGTTTTACACTATCAGTGCATAGCCTTTTTTTCTCATAGTTTAATAAAAAAATAGATAATAACTTTAATAAAACATGAAAATATTAATTTAATTACTTAATTATTTTACTGTAACCTTAACTGGCACTTAAAAAATGATATAGTATTTACGATTTAGCAAAAGTTTATTGCCAAATTCTACCCACTTTTTCAATTTTATTTTTTTTATCTAAGGAATTCTTTCAATTAATTATAGTTATATTATTTATATACCAATTTTTTTATAATAATTTATACTACACTATTTTTTTCTCTTTATATTTTATTATTCTGCTAATCATTTATAGATATTTTATTATAGTTAATGTTAATTGAGTAAATTTAAATATTAATTAAAATAATTAAAAAGGTTAAATATGTTTTATAATTAGATAACTAATTATAGAAAAAAAAATGATTTACTATAAATGTTTTTAAAATATATGTTATAAAATAAGAATAATATGACTATTAAATTAGTTAGTAACTAAAAGGTTGTAGCTAAAAGCTATTAAATTAGTTTATTAAATTATAAGTGTTTAATAAAATTATCTGTTGAAGTAACTGATAAATCTAAAATGACAACAATTGATATTTTTATATAAATTTTAATTTTATTTTATTGATCAAAATATATTTTGGGTATATATAAATTTAGCATTTTTAATTAATTTTAAATTCTTGTAATTATTTATTCATATTTTTTAGTTTCAATTATTATATTTTTTTCATACTATGCATTCTATTATTAATCTTATACTATATCTTAAAATATTTTCAATCAAGTTTAAAATAAAATTAAAAAAACAACACTTAAGTAGATGTCATACTTTCATTATGTTGATTAGTGTAATGGTTAAAATATCTTGAAGTATAATGTTAGAATAATAGAATAAATAATGTAAATAGTGTAATTATTTAAATAAATAGTGCAATATAACAAAATATTCAAAAAAATAATAGAATAAAATAAAATAAAATAAATCTACCATCTTCCATTAATAATATCTTGAAGTATAATGCTAAAATAATAAAATAAATATTGTAAATAGAGTAATAGTTAAAATAAACAATGTATGTAAAAAATATTCAAAAAATAATATAAAATAAATTCATTATCTATCATTATTAATATCTTATGTAATAAAAGTGTAAAAATAATAAAACCCCACCTTATGTAATAAAGGGTAAAAATAATAAAATATTACCTTATGAGTAGAAGAAGAGAAACAAATAATAATAATAATAATAATAATAAATTCTACCTTATGTAAAAAAAGATAAAAAGGAAGTTTAATATATATTTTAAGGATAAAAAGGAAATAAAATATAAAAATTAAAAGCTAACAATTTAAAAAATGCTACTTGAAGTAACATTTAAAAAAACACTATAAGCTACTAAAATTTTTTTTATTGCCAAACACTATTAATAAGATCAAGCAAACTTTTTAGCTAATAAAAAAAGCTAGAAGCTAACTAAAATGATTTGTCAAACATACACTAAATAACACTGCATTGTACATAAAAACAAAAAGTATTTAATGGAAGAAATGTATTTATTATATTAAATATATAAATTATTTAATATTTACTTGTTTTAAGTAAATAAAAATTTTAAAAGTATATTAAATTTTTTTTAATATATTTTGAATGAAGGAAATGAAAAAAGGAAAACAATTTTTTTAGTTTTAATTTATATTTTTATTTTAAATTAATATTTTATTATTTGAATATTGGTCGAACTTTGCTTTCCATGAAACACCTTTTGAAGTAATGTATAGAAGGAAGCCTCCTATGATTACAAGGTTCTTATTGGGAGAAACAAGGTTAGAGGACAAAGGGAGTTAGTTGATCAAGGTAAGGCATTTAGGTAGCTAAAGCATCATTTACAAAGAGCACAAGGAAGGATGAAAACTTAGGCTAATGGTAAGAGGAAGCAAGGGAGTTTTGAAGTGGGAAAATGGGTTTTCCTAAAATTATGTCCCTATAAACAATAGATTGTGGCTTCACGAATTAATGCCCACTTGTTAGCAAGGTATTATAAGCCTTTTCAAGTGTTGGAATGTCTAGGGGCAATAATTTATAAGCTCAAACTTCATATAATGTTAAGAATACACCCTGTGTTCCAGGTCTATTGAAAAAACTGTTAGAAATTAGAAGATTGAAAACAAATTACCCATAGG
Source organism: Spatholobus suberectus (assembly GCA_004329165.1). NCBI lineage: Eukaryota > Viridiplantae > Streptophyta > Magnoliopsida > Fabales > Fabaceae > Spatholobus > Spatholobus suberectus. The sequence goes on along the minus strand of CM014729.1, from coordinate 48,906,894 downwards.
CATCAATGGGGAATACCCTAATGTGCTTGAACTTGTTGTGATAATAGCCACTAGAATTGTGAAAAAAATTGGAAAGACAATGTTAATGAACTATTAATCTAGTGGACGAGAAAGACTACTGATGAAGCTACGTGATAGGAAGAATTCACTATCTGCAACCAATTTCCAAAGCCTTGAGGATAAGGCTAGAGCTAAAGCAGGAGGGAGTGACATGGCCTAAAATGAGTTATGGGGTCTAAAGCGTCCAAAAGATCTATTAGGCCACTAGAGTCACGTTGGCCTAAGGTTTGGAAAGCTTATGAAATAAACAAGATTAAACGCTAGAAGAAGGATTAAATTATGTTTAATATAACTTAAAAACCTTTTTTGAAAACTTGTTTGTTAAAACATATTTAATAAAATAGTATATGAGTAAGATAGTTTAGAAACAAAGATGTTTAGAAAACAAGGTAATTAACAAGGAGCAGAAGGGACTAGGAAGATGACACTGACGATTTATCTTGGTTCACTCAACAACTAAGAACTATGTCCAATATTTACATGAAGGATTTTCACTATAACAGTCAATCTTACACCAAAGTATTCTTCATGCCTCTTTAGGCTTACAACACCATACCCAACACACAAAGTTACACACCAAGTACTCTTTTCAGCAAAGCCTCTGATGGAAACCAAGGAGGCCCAATTGGTGGTCCAAGGGGAGCAAAGCTTGAAGATGCATTACAAGGACTTGGTGGGCCCTTGACAAGGTCAAAAGTAAAGAAGGCCAAGGAAGTTTTAAAACAAGAAGTGAATAAACTTCTCTCAATTAAGTCAAATCTAGAAGAAGAAGCACTCAAGATGGTCTAAATAATCCAAGTTTATGAAGGGCCCAATGTGGGGCATTATGCATTCAGTTTGGTTTTTTTTTTGTTATTTTTATTTTCTTGTTTTGGAATAATTTTGTAATTGGGCCTATTGTTTTGGGCTAATTTATGCGCATAAAGAAAATAGGGTTAAAGTGCTGCCTCCTTTTCTTGGGCTTGAACTAAATTACACTAGGCCAAGCAAACCTAGCTGCCCATTTGTAATAAATGAGGGGAGGTGCTACTTTTCCCTATAAATAGGGATGTGTTTCCTTTGTTTTGACACTTTTGAATAAGATTGTATTTTCACTCCTTTTGTGAGTTTAAGAGCTGTGTCTCTTTTGGGTTCTTAGATAGAACCTTCTTGGTTCTTATCAAAGGTTTCCATACCTTTGTGGCGAATCTTCGCTGGATTTATCACTCTCTATAGAGTGTGGCGTCTTCCGCCATCTCCTTTCCTTTTCCCGTCTTTTTATTTTTAATTCATATACTTATCATTTATTTTCCATTCTCTTTTCAATTTTAGTGTCATTACTTCAAACTTTACTCTTTGTGCTATTTCATCTTCTTATTTTGTCTATACTTCGTTAAATAAGATAATCAACTCAAAGGAAGATCTGTAAAAACAATATGATTCCCACAGGATCATATCAGCCTCTCCAGGCTTCTACACATAAACCAAGTTTCTAACAAGTAACTCACTAAGTGAGGATATGAAGGTTTAAGTGCACTATTTTCTTAACAAGAAATTTGAAAGTGAAAGGCTTAAAAAGCTTGTATTCAAATCTTTGTTCGTAGCATACTTTATCTTCATTGTTGAAGTCTTCCTTTTAAAGATGTGATAAATTTAGCCGTTGAGAGGGTTCCTTTTCCTATTCTGATTTACATTAAATGCAAGCATGGTTTTTTCACATTATAAGAAGGGTAGACTTGTCTTTCTTTAAGGAAAGAGAAAAGTGATAGTACTATTGATCAAAGAGATTTGCCAAAAAGGTGTACTATTTCTTCTAATGCTTGTGAAAGATCCTTTTTGCTTTTTCTTCTTTATCATGCAAGTCTAAGGACTTATCATAAGATAGGTTGACTTGATTCCTTTGAAATACTTAAGACATACTATTTCAAGTCTGTTTATCATTTTAATTAATGAAAGCTTTTTGAAAAAGATCATACGTTGATTGTTCAAGTGTTTGAAATATTTTCAAAAGCGTTTAATCTTTATTTGAAAAGCATTTATCTAAAAGATATAAGATAATACACGTGTAAGTTGTTTAGGTGGAAAAAAAAAAAAAGGATCGTCCAAAGGAAGATTAGACACTTCTATTAAAAGGTATTGGACAGTCATTTAAAATGAGACATTAGACGCTCATGTAAACGTGCATTGGATGCTTTTGTATAAAGACAAGGAATGGATGCTTTTTGTAAAGCAACATGTATTTGATGTTTTTGTATGAAAACATATAATGGATGCTTCTTTGTCATATGACTTATTTGTTTACAAAAAACTTTAATTATATAAAGGAACATACAAATGCTTATATCTGCATAGGGAACATATGGTTAAACACAAATATATCTTTGTTCATAATTTTTAGTATTCTTTGTTATCATCAAAATTTTAGGGATTAAATGCTTCTTATGTCTTTGGTTCCAACATCTTACACTAAAAGGAATAGAGGGCGAAACATTGAGTTGACAATGAGAGAAAGAAAAGAGGAGGGTGATTACATGATTTGTGGGTTATGGTTACTATTAGAAAGGGTACATGATAATATGGGTATCTTTGAGAAAATTAATAACAGTAGTTGTGGATGAGGAGCAATAACTCTCTATAGAAGCCTAGCTCTATGGTAGTAGGATTGTTATTGTGCTATAATTTCACTATATTAGAAAAAAAAATAGTTATCTTTTCTTTTCACCTCTAAGTGTTTACTATTTTATTTCTCTGTTGTTGGCTCTAGTTTGTATTTGAAAGTGTTGTACAATTCAACTGATAATGGAAACAATAGGAAGCCACAAGATAAAGGGAACAATGTGGCAAATGGAAGGGATACATGAAAATTCACACAAAATATGTAACACCCTCACTTTTATTTATTGAACTGTTTTTTTTTTACTTATTCTATATTTATTTTTGAAAAATTTAGAAGGAACAATTTTATTTCCCATTGTTGAATTCAAAATGTCGAAAGCTACCTAATCGTGATTTTTAATAATTTTTCCGAGTCAGAGCTTGAAAAAATTAAAAAAATGATGATTTTGCCCTTATTTGTCAACAATACAAGCTAACATGAGAAAAAGTTGCAATTGATATTAAAATATCAATTCAAACTTAGAATCATGTTATATGTATTAAAATATAATTTTGAAAATTTTATGAAATTTCAGTGTAAAATGACCAAAATACTCCTTAGTATTGGATAGACCAAACTAGTATTGGTTTGACATTAAAAATGGTGCAAATATTATTCTTAATTAATTTTTAGGTTAAATATGTAATTTTAGAATTTTCATAAAAAATTGGATATTTATTGAATTAAAATGGATTTACTATGAATTTTCTAGCTTTAGAATATAAAATAAGTCAGTAAAAATTTGAAAATAATTAATAAAAAATTAAAATTTATTACTAGAAATTTATTTTTGATGAAAAATAATATATTTGTACAGTTTTACAATTAAATTTATTATTTTAATATTAAAAGTTAATTTATTCAAGTTTAGGCGATTTTATCGATACCGGCTAATTTAACTGCAAATAAAAATTACACAAAGGAGCCTTGGGACAGCACATAAAACATGTCCCCATCCTAGGGGCTAATTCACTCCCCTAGTTTTGTATATTTGTCCTATAATTGAATCAAAAATAAACTAAAAATAGGTTTTTGACATCATGCATGATCTCATCTTTTTGGACACCTAAGCTCTTTTTTTTTTCTTTCTATAAATACCCATGGAATTGAATCAAATTTTCACCATCGTCCTCTTCCTCCAAGCAAGCTGAAGTCCTCTTCCTCCTCTTTACCTCCATAATTTTTTTTTACACCAAAATCTTACTAGTTTTCATTAACTAGTAGAAATCATCTTCTTAGAAGCTTTGCACCAACACTTCCATCAATCTCGCCAACCATCTTTGAGGTAATGGAGAGAGTGAAGTGTGTTCTAAATTTTAGTCACTTTGCATGCTGGTAGGAAAGGTTTTTCCCTAAACCTTTCGATATTTAAGTTTATTATATTTCATAATAATGTCTTAATACTAGATTTAAATTTTTACTAAATTTTTATGCTACTCAATTTTAGAGAATTAAAATATACTTGTTAAGTTGTTATGCTGGTCAAATTTAGATAATTATATTGTAATTATTAAATTGTTATATTGCTCAAGTTTAGATAATTAAAGTAGAATTATTAAGCTGTTATACTACTCAAGTTTAGATAAAATTTCTAACTTATTATAATACTCAATTTTAGATAATTATATTGTTATATTATCAAATTTTAGTAAAACTAAAATGTATTTAGTAAAGATAATAGGAGAAATATTAATAGTTTAAATTGGTAAATGTATAAAACTATAAGATATAACAAAATCATTTATGAGCTATTTATGAATTTATTTTTAGAAAACTATGATAGAGATTTTAGTTTAAGTTGTTCTTGTTTAGGTGAGGTCTAAACATACTAAGAAATCACATGTAAAATTTTTATAATTTTTAAAGCTTATTTAGTATTTTTAATTGTGCTTTATAAATGTCTATGAACACTTTTCACTTAAATATACTACATTACAATAATTTTTGAAAATTTTCTAAAAATTCATAGTAAAATTCTAATAATTTTTCGAAGCTCAAAAATTATTTTTATGACAATTTTGACCATTCCATGACTTATTTCTTAATTATCCTTCTTTATTATGAATTTTATGTCTTTATTTTATTGAAATAATGATATGTGTTTTAATATGAATCATGAATTATTTGGAAAATATGTATGAATTAAATCTCTGCAATGTAATGTAGAGATATTAGAAATAATTATACTGGTGCTCAAATTAAATGAGACTAGGGAGAACCTTTTTTTATGAAGTTAGAAATTGATAGGTTAGTGAGTAATGTAAAGCAAGGGATATGTAGTGGCATGACACCCTGCTAGAGAAGTTGCAGTTTGGTATGCTGAGGAATGAAAGGCAGGGACTCACTTGCAGAGGTCTTGGGGGTAGGTATCGAATAGTGAAGGTCCTAATAGCCATTGTAGAGCTCGTGAGTTGGGATATTTGCCTGACCGAACTTGATAACCCAAACAACTACTCAGCATTCCAAGATTGGTATGAGAGTATACTTCTATAAATGGACATCCTAAATTGTTATTTTGTTTCTCAATGATGATAAGGACTGTACCATGTGATTTTGTTGAAAGAGGTATATGTGCTCCCAATTATTTCCCGATTCTATTGAAAACTATTACTCACTAATGGAGCGTATAAATCCATACCTAGTCAAGGATAGTCTAATATAATTTAGAATAAACCTTAGGTTCCCCTCTATTGTCAATTGTGTTTTATGGTAGATTTCCTATCATACATGTGAAAGTAATTTTAAAATAAATCACCTCAATCCATTGTTTTTCTTTCATGTATGATTGATCGCAATTATTGAAGACGATGGGAACGTCCAAGGATGCTGAAGACAAGTTAGAGATACTCCTACAGATAAGGACTCGTAAATCTAGTTTATAATATTTTTCTTTTGTATGAGGGATAAGGTAAACTGATATTGCTTGGTATAAGATCTTATACATACACACACACACACAAACACACACACACACACACACACACACACACATATATATATATATATATGTATATAATCTATCTTCTATCTTTTACTACCATTTCTAAATTCTGTTAAGTTTAAAATTTTTCTATGTTTAAAATTTTTCTATTATAAAAAGTGAAAAAATTTTATTCGCATATTCATTAACTCAAACTTAACAACTAATAAAATTACTAAATTGGTACGAGGTATTATTAATGTGAATGGGTGTCACAAAATAAGTATTTGAACTTGATTGTATTCTTCTATTAAAACTGTTTACAATTTTGATTTTGATTTGTTTAGAAAGTTCACTAGATCTTGATAGGTTTCTAATGCTAGTAATTGAAGCGTGGAAATATCAATTGGTTAGTACTTTGTAATTAATGGCTAAGATGCCTTTTTGTTAATTATGATGAATAATACATTAGGTTAAACCTATATCTTTTATATCCTAGAGCATTCATTGAGTGAAATCAATAGTGGAAAGGTGGAATTGCTTAATGAGTAGGCATTAAACACTGAAATGGTGTTCATAGCTAAGGACAAACTACAGAAAGCTTGCGATGGTATTGATGTGCGCATTCAACTACCTATAATTGTTAACATCAAGAAGAATTTAATGTATAATATTGAAATCAAATTCTTACAAGTGTTACTCTTGTTTCTGTTTAGAAATAAAGATTAGTACCTTTACCAATCCTTATTCATTAAATCACTCTATACATTTAAGTGTTTTTTTTTAATTTTATTTTCTCTTAATTTTTTTTTTTACTTTATTTTGCTTTATTTTATTTCATCCATGACAATTAACAACAACAAAGCTAGCATGCAAAGCAAGCAACTTGGTCCTATTCAATTACCTATTGGATCAATCACGAGGGCAAGGGATAAAAAATTTAAAGAGATACTAAATGGACTAATTCAAGACATTTTGGCAATAGATAAATTCGTAGAGGCCCAATAAAGATTAACCATGCTCGTCACAAGACTAGTGGACCAATGTTTAAGCCGTGAGATGATTAATTGGAGAACCCAACTCAATAATTCGATAGAATTGGATTATAATTTTTTTGAATCTATGTATCCTTCATGTCAAATTAAAACTTCTCTTGTTTCCTTAGTTAATTATAATTCAAATTTTATTAGAATTTGTTTAGATGAGATTAGGACTTATTATTTATAGATCTTATTAGGATTTGACTCAATTTTCTTAATGTACTTATTATTTAGTTATCACATATCAAGTATAAATTAGGCTAAGCCTATTACTCAAAAGAAGATTGGGGTAAAGAATTTTTTTATGAGATCTAATTTTTTTTTTCTTCAGAACTACAAACTTATACGGTTCTCTCCCTCGTGTTCATCTGACTCATTAACTAGGTAATTATTTCTAGTTGTAGCATTCACATATACCAAGATTCTTGGTTTGTTATTTTATATTTCTTACATTTGGTATCAGAGCCAATTTTATATGATTTAGGACCCGATTATTAAATATTATTGTGTCCTTTTATTTAATAAATTTTTTTCCAAATTCAATTTTGGTAATTTCGTTTTATGCAATTTCAATTGGTTAAGCCATTATTGTTACGCTGTTGTTGGGAATTTCGTTGCGCTGTCGTCAATTTTAATTTCAATCTATTGACGATCTGCATTTGGCATCGTTACAATAATCTAATTTGTTGTTTTAATTTCAAGTGAGTGGATTGCGATTCAAGTTAATTGCAGTAGGAATAATTTGTGATAATTTCAATTGAATGGTAATCTTTTAATATCTTCAATTCCGCGTGTGCATAGGAGGAATTAATCCCGCTGCCTGCTATTACCTTATTTTATTTTTAATGGCTATTAATTTCAATTTCATTTGAATGAATATTATGCGCTACCTAGGTTTAATTGTTAATGGGTTACTTGCCTAATTGTGCACTGTTACGTGAAATATTCATGGTACTGTTACGTGAAATTCTAATGTTACGCTCCCTGCTTCTAATAATTAAAAGGAAGGCCAAAAATATGACTTGTGAGACTCAACCCTAGGTACAAGGGTTTAGGTAGGAGATTTTTAGTTTCACTTTTGGTGTTAGGAAAATAAATCTAATGTTGAACTCCCAAATTGTGGTTTATATAAATTGTCTTTGGCTTCTGATAGTATTTCTTCATCTTTAGTTGTTGAGAATTCTATTGCTAAAAGGTCTAAAGTTGAGGAAAAAATTCTTTATGTTGTGGCATAAGCAATTAGGTCATATTTCAAACGAAAGGGTTGAGAGGTTGACAAAAGCAAACATTCTATCTTCCTTGAATTTTGATGATTTGGGTACTTGTGTGGATTGTATTAGGGAAAAGTTTACTAAGACCAAAAAGAAAGGTACAACTAGAAGTTTGAATCTTTTAGAGATCATTCATACAGATATTAGTGGGCCTTAACTCCTACAATTTGTGGTAACAAATTTTTCATTACATTCATTGATGATTTTTCCCGATATGGCTATCTTTATTTGATTAAAGAAAAATTTGAAGCACTTGAAAAATTCGAAGTTTTTAAAACTAAAGTGGAAAAGCAGTTGGGAAAAATGATCAAGATTGTAAGATCTGATCGTGGTGGAGAGCATTATGGTAAATATGGTGTCACGGGACAACATATGGGACCATTTGCTTTATACTTACAGGATTGTGGAATAGTTCCACAATACACCATGCCCAGGAGTCCTGAACAAACTAGTGTAGTTGAAAGGTGTAATAGAACACTTAAGGATATGATGAGAAGCATGATGAGTAGATGCAACTTGCCAGAATATCTGTGGGGTGAAGCCTTGAAAACAACCCTTTACATTCTCAACAGAGTTCCTAGTAAATCTATTCCCAAAACACATTTTGAACTTTGGACAGGACAAAAACCTAGCCTGAACCATCTTCGAGTCTGGGGTTGCCTAGCTGAGGTTAAAATTTATAATTCCTTGCAAAAAAGACGGATCCTAAGACGAGTCGTTGCTTTTTCATTGGATATCTGGACCGCGCTAAAGGATACAGGTTCTTCTATCCTGGTAAGGGGAGTAGAATTGTAGAGTCCATGAATGCAAAATTTTTGGAGCTTGATGTAGCGAATCCTATTGTTTCATCCAATGAGACTAATATTCATCCACCTGATGTCGTTTCTTTGCCACTACCTGTTCCTATTGTCAGTGTTCCGACAATTGTTCCAATTGAGACTATGGTTCCGATTGTTCCAGTTGAGATTGGGATTTTGACAGAGGATTTAGTTGGCCCTCAAACTAATGATGTGATTGATCCTCCTGTTGTGGTTGATATTCCACAACTCATTGAGCCGGCTGTAGAGATTCCTTTGAGGAGGTCAACTAGACAGAGGCAACTTGCTATTGGTGATGACTTCATAGTCTATCTCAATGAGGATGCATATGGCATTGGAGATATTGTTGATTCGAAGAGCTATCAAGAAGTTATTTCTTGTCCTTAGTTTGAAATGTGGAAGCATGTAATGAATGAAGAGATGCAGTCTATGTCGATTAACGATGTTTGGGAGCTTGTTGAGTTGCTAGAGAATTGTAGGGCAATCGGTTGTAAATGGATCTTCAAGACAAAGAAGGACTCAAAGGGAAATATTGAAAGATTTAAGGCCAGACTTGTAGCAAAGGGTTTCATGCAAAAGGAAGGCATTGACTTTAATGAGACATTTTCTCCTATGTCCACAAAGGATTCCTTTAGAATCATTATGGCTCTCATAGCTTACTTCGATTTGGAATTGCACCAAATGGATGTGAAGACAGCTTTTCTGAATGGTGATTTGAGTGAGATAATATATGTAATGACCCATTGTCGCTACAGTACTACTTTTCAACTTTCTTAGTATATCATTTATAACCATACATCATAAACAACATTTAATCCTCCTTATTTTCACCATGTATAGTATATACAAATATATATATATATATATATATATATATATATATATATATATATATATCCATAAATACAAATGGCAACACACCAAAATACAATTCAAAGGGAGGAAAATACAAAAAGAGATTCCCTATAGCTGGTCAATTATACATTAAACCACAAAAGAAATCAAAGGAGCGTCTAAAAAGATCCACCTATAAAAGAGCCTTCTATCTTCTCCAACGGAGACCTCCTTCATCAACTGTGGGAAGCTGGATCTGTTGAAGCTTCACCCTCTGCTCCCACGCCAAAAGACGTGATCATTATAGTCACAACAACATACAACAACATACAACAACAATGGCAACCACAACAAAACAAACAAAAAGGCAAGGGTAAGCTTACGTAACAAAACAAACATATAATAGACAAGGTTCATTTCATAAAACCCTCAACATACAAACATGAAATCAAATTCACAAAAGAATGAGTTTCCACAAAATCACTAGACCACACACCATGCTTTCAACATCAACATATCAATGCATGAATGACATGACTCTCGAGAGATTTACTACATTTCGAGTGATCAGCCAAGTTTTACCCCTTACCATGGCCTTCCAAGTACCATTCAGGGATTGCCAAAACTCTGATCTACGGATAACTTTAGTGGTTTGTCAGGATAAGTGAAAGTGGGTGGTGGCTTACTGCGACACAAGGCCTGTACTGCCTTGGCCCATTGCGGAATTACCCATCCACTCATCCCTAAGCCCATCTTTCCAACCCCACGTCTTATCCAGGTACTAGGTTGGAGGCCCGACTGAGCCGCAACTCTTGTCAACCAGCCAACTTACATGCCTACCCACACATGACTTGAGGCCCGCACAACCTCAGCCAATAACATATGCATGCAAATGCATGATTCACCACAACATCAATTTAATCACAACAATTCATCAATATCCATACATATATGCATATGACAACACAACACCACATGGCCTACTCAACACCACCTGTGGTCCAATAATCACTACCAACTCCATGCAGGCCCAATCCAGTCCCATGCATGGTTAATAGGTAAGACTCTATCCACCAACCACATACCTCGTGAGAATTCTCACACAACACTGGGACCTACACCCCCTGTGAGACGTCTCACCACAACAACAAAACATAACCAGTGGAAGTTCTATCTAAGCAACCTTCCACCCAACTACCACTTTCCAACAATTTATCAAATAAATCCACAATAATAATAAAGAATAACCAAGAGCCAGTTTGGAAAACCATTTGAACATTCAATTATCTTAAAATATACATTTGACATCCACAAGAGTCAATTAAGTCATCAACCAACAACAATAATAATTATAAAGCAAAGAAAATCCTATTATTCTTTTGTTAAGTGCGAATTCCGTCGCTGAGCGCCAGAATCCGTCACTAAACGACATACTCCATTTCAGCATCCGTCGCTAAGCGAGATTTTTCATTGCTAAGCGAGTGACTTCCAAAGAGTCATTAGCATCCGTCGCTAAGTGATAGAATCCATCGCTGGGCGCAAGTGCGATCTTTTTGTTCACAAATCAATCAATAAGATGATCAACAACCATTTTTTTGACAAAATCAATCAAAACCAAGCATCACCAAACAATCTTAGTTACTTCTAATACCTTTCTAACCGATTACATAACAATTTTATCTTCAAATCATCAACAAATTTCAAATCCCCTTTCAAAATCCATTTTATTGTCAAAACCTATATACACAAAATATTCACAGCAATCAATCGATTCCAAAGCATTAAATCGACATATCAGCAGCCATAAACACAAAATTAACCAATAGTAAACTTCCCTTACCTCTAAAAGCTTCCAAATTTGAAAGTTGGGAAGATGAGAATGTGAGAGAAAGAGACTCTTGAGCCAATCCTCCACGAAATCTGCCCTCCATAACACAAAAACACAGAATTAGGGCTGGGAAATCCTTTGACACCCTTAACCAACTCAAGAAATCTAGAGAGAGATGAAGAAAAGAGAGAGAAGTGATATGAAAGAAATGAGAGGAACTCTTTCTCCCTCTCTCCTTTTATACTTTGACTTTCCGGAGCTCTCACACGGACTTTGGGCTAATTGAGGCTCATAACTCATCAAACCACTCCCCATATCTCATAACTGGTCTAACTTAACTATTTTCCCTCAAAAGCCCAAAATCACACTCACAACACATCCAATTGGCTTAAGCACATATCTCAAATTGAAACCGGTATTTCAAACAACAACACCAAACCATTATTGTACACATAATTCATGCGCAACAACAATTCATTTATTTCTTTTAATTACCTAGATTACATATCTAATTTCCACTTTTAATTATCAAAACACTAAATCATACATTAGGAAAACACAGATGTTACAGTATACATGCAACAACCTGAGGGTTTCCATGTTGATGGTAGTAAGACCTGGTCTGTAAATTGAAGAGGTCAATTTATGGCTTGAAACAAGCTTCTAGACAGTGGTACCTAAAATTTGATGAAGTGGTGACTTCCATGGGGTTTGAGGAGAATAAGGTTGATCAATGTATATATCTCAAGGTTAGTGGGAGCAAATTCATCTTCCTTGTGCTGTATGTGGATGATATACTGTTGGCTTCTAATACCTTGGCATGTTGCATGAGACAAAACAGATGTTGACTAGATCTTTTGACATGAAGGATCTAGGTGAAGCTTCTTTTGTGTTGGGAAATGAGATTCACAAAGATAGATCATGCCATACACTCGGGTTATCTCAAAAAGCTTATATTGATAGAGTCTTAGAGATGTTTAATATGCAAAATTGTAAACCCAGAGATGTCCCAGTTGTCAAATGTGATAGGTTTAATAAGGATCAATGTCCTAAGAACAAGATTGAGCGAGCATAAATGAATGATAGACCTTTTGGGAGTGCTTTGGGCAGCCTTATGTATGCTCAGGTATGCACTAGGCCTGACATCGCCTTTATAGTTGGTGCCCTGGGTAGATACTAGACAAACCCTGTGAATGATCACTGGATAGCTGCTAAGAAGGTGATGAGGTACTTATAGAGGACCAAAGAGTATATGCTTGTATGTAGGAGAGTGGACAACTTAGAGATCGTAGGGTACATAGACTTATATCTTGGTGGGTGCCCTGACGATAGGAAATCGACTTTTGAATACATTTTTATGATGGCTGGAGATACGATATCCTGGAAAAGTAAGAAATAAACTCTTGTTGCCTCTTCTACTATACAGGCGGTGTTTATTGCTTGTTTTGCTACTGCTACTCATGCTGTTTGGCTGAGGAATCTTGTGATAGGACTTCGCATTGTGGACTCCATTACTAGACCACTGAGGAGTTTTTGTGATAATAGTGCTGCAATGTTTTATTCAAAGAACAATAAAACTTCTAGTGGATTTAAGCACTTAGAGCTAAAGTACTTGACTGTCAGAGATCTTGTGAAAGATGGTTCTATAGTGGTAAAGCATGTTGACACAAATTCCATGCTAGCTGATCCCTTAACCAAGGGACTCAGGCCCGTTGTTTTCAAAAGACATGTTGAGAACATGGGCATTGTGAGTTCTTTTGATGTGTTTGATTAGTGGGAGCTTCAGTTTTATGTTATTTCCTTTTTTTATGTTGTCGGACTATTATTTTGCATTTAGGAAATAATGTATTGATGATGTTTCACATTTGATTTGATAAATAATGATGAGATAAATTTCATTACGATATATATATATATATATATATATATATATATATATATATATATATATATATATATATTTTATGTGTATATCAAATGTGAAAATATTGAAGCTCAGTGTCATTGGGACCATTATGCCGGTGGTCGACGCCATGTTGGTGCCGAGGCATAATATTAAAGCTCAGTGTCCTTAAGACTACTATGCCCATAGTCGACGTTGTTTTGGAGCTGAGGCATGATGGTTTCATAATGAACCATGTAATTTCTCTAGCTTTTAGGCATTTGAGAGAAATTGAGGACTGACGAAGAAAATGACGGTATGGTTGTCTAATCACATTGGCACGTCATTTTCTTGCTACACTCCACATTGATGACTAGTCGACAAAGTCGGTGATATTTGTAACCATGGAAGGTGTTGCATCAATAAAAGATGCACTTACCGTCTTGATTCGGTGTTACATGGCTTTTGTTGGATGAGGTCATAATTAACTGTTGTATCTTGGGATCATATATTATGTGGCCACAATATGTTATTAGCCCGAGAGTCGTTTTCAAAAATATTTTTCAAAGTTAAAAAACTACATAATTGATTTTTCCCAAGTGTGAGAATGTTAGAATTTTCCTATAAATTCTTGTGGGCTACAATCAATTGTGACATTTTGTTTTGCCAAAAACGGGCTAATATTATGATCTATTTGAAAATACTTAAGCTTACTTATAATGTGATTAATTCCTAATGGGCTTTGGACACCTAATATTGATCTATGTGAGAAACAGTGTGGGCTTAACCACTAGGCCTATAATGGGAGGTGCCTAGAGTGGCTAGGTCTCCTTTGCCATCACCACAACATATAGTTGCTCTCTAACTTTGCCCCATTGAAAACCTAGAATTTAGAGCGTGTGATCAAGCAAAGGAAGGCTTGGCTTTTGGGTTCTGAGAGGTTGTGTAACGCATGGGCAATCTTTGCCATTCTTGACTATGTCTTCAACAAGTAAGCAAATTTTATAAACATTATCGGTGTTCTAAATTCATATAAAATATGTTGTTCTTGGTTTGTGATCTTATATTTCTTACAGTTCCTGCTAAGAAGGCTTTGAACAGCGTTAGAGCAAGTTTTGGTCTATGCAAAGGAACTTCGTGCCCTGCACCCTTTACAGCCACAAACTTCGTGCCTCCTACCTGTTTTATTTATATCACATAGCAGTGAACTGAAGAGAAACTATAACAAGGGACATAATAAAAAATAAACTAAGAGAAACTAAGTCATATGAAATAGAAGACAAAAAAATCACTCATTGTAGAATCACTTACCTCTCCATCATCATACCATGCACGCCAAGAACTCACGGTAGGAAGCTTCAGAGCATTTATGCTATAGCGAGTAGATGTCACAGGTATTACCGCATCTGTGTCACCACTGATATAAGGGAACATTAAATAAGTTTGGAGATAAAAAATGCTAAAGGAGGGAAAGAAAGAATACTGTTTTCAAGCAGATTGGGTTCCAAAACACATACATTGGGGACTTTCATTACAACCTTTTTGCTTTTGAACTTAGAAAGATGTCAAATGTCAAAACCGAAAACCATCACACAGAAAATGAAATTTGAAATGGTAATAGAGACGAAAGATGGAAATTCTTATGCTATGGAGTAAGTAAAATTACACTTAATAAAATATTTACAATACCACAAGTGATCACAAAATTTTCCACACAACTTCCTAACTTAATTAACTAATAACAAATAAGACAGCTTTGAGCTAACTATGTCAAGTTGTCAACTTAACACACAAAGTCCACAGCCAGCTACCTAGTTTGAGCCTCGCATTCTCTGGCTAACAAAAATGATAGATGCTGAAAGAAACATTGGTTCTTGGGGGACAATAGAAAAATAAAAGCAATAAGGTTTATTCCAGACTATGTGATTGAATATACCTCCATTATGCACCAAGCTGACACAATTACTGACTAAAACATCTGCCAAAACCAATAATATTTTTGTCCTTCATATTACCGTTACCATATGCCTCTAGGTAAGGTGATCTATTAAATAAATAGTTCTTAATAATTCGAGGTCCACAACACATTAATTACAACACCAGCTAAAGAAATTAATACCGTACTTGAAAGAAAATACTAATAGACATGGGAATACATGATTGAAATGATTATATAACATTAAGGAGGTCAACTGCTCAGATATCATTAAATATTTCTTTTCCTCTATTTATTTATTTATTTATTATTTTGCTCTCAAGTGTCTGATAAAAAAAAGAAGCAAAATCTTGAATTTAACAAACTGTTTTTGGCAATATAACATAGATACTTACTGAAAGTTACTGTCAAGTCCTTTCTTGCTAGTCATATGTATGCAAGTATGACATCTAAACGAGTAAACAAATACGTAGTCATAAGTAGATATTAGAAAATAAGAGTAACCTGAACACCCATGTCAATAAGTTCATGATAAATATTGAGCACTGATCTTGGAGAATCCTTCCAATTTGTATATATCCGTAAATTCGATAAAAGAAACCGAAACACGTGCAAAGATGGAGTAAAATATAAAAAAGGTTCAATAACACATTTATTCTGTGGCTACAAAATCTCCAAATGATTTAGTGGCAAGGATTCTCAAATTGTTAATTTGAAATGATAAGTACTATATGATAGCATAACAGATGAATGATAAAAGGAAATATTTTTAAATAATAGAAAGATCAGGATGATAAACCTCATTCTATTTGTTGTTTGGCGTTGTCCAGCAATGAATGAGGAATGCATTCACTATAACCACATCAAATGCCTAAGCACAGTTGCTCTTGTTTGATTCAAATACAGGCATGGGCCTTTTAAAGAGTTATTATAATAAAGGGTTTTAGTACTTAGCTGTATGTATATGGATTCGGCCCACATGCTTTTATGTACATAACCTAGTAATATATTTATGACGGTCACTACATATTGTAGTGTATCTTATTACAGTTTATTCACGTGCCTCTTTTTCTTTCTCTATTCTTTCTCTCTTTCTACATGGTATCTAGAACCAAGTAAGTGCTATCTTTAGTAGCCTTTCTCCACAACCCTAAAAAAAAAAATTATTAGCAGCCACAAAAGAAGCCAACCAAGACTACTGGGGAAGTTGAATGATCTAAATGTCACTAGATTTGATATTATTTTAACAATAAGTATTGTAGGTCAATTTATGTCTTATTTGACTGACACTCACTTGGAAGCACTAATCCGCATTATTAAGTATTTGAGAAAGCTTTAGGAAAGAGGTGTTGGGAGAACAATTTAAATTTCTAATTTCAAATCTTTAAGATGTTATTTAGATTTAAAGATATTATCTTATCTTTAGGATGTTGTTTATATTTAAAGATATTATCTTTATTTTAGAATTTGTCTCCTTTTCTAAGATTAGGATGTAAGGTGTCTAAATAGAAGTTCCTGAGATGAGAAGAACCACTCAACCTAAAGAGAAGGCTACCCTAAGTGAGAAGGGGTCTTGTGAGGAGAGAGTTTTTCAACTTTATCTAGAAAAGTTGTAATCTATTTTATTTGAGATAATGATAGTGAATTGATATGTTTTTGTGGACTTAGACAAGAGGTGTCAAACCACATTAAATTTGTGTCCTTTCGATATTTCTATTTATGATGTTGTTTTGTGTGTGTTCGATCTTTTGATCTTCATTATTATGCATGAAGGGATTTTTTCCTCAATAGTGGTATCAAAGCTTATGGTTGTGCGGCCTGGTGACCAGTCAAACGAGTATTAAAGCTTGATGAAGTTGATGGCGGATCCATGTGGGATCATTGTGTCGAAAGTTTTTTGGCAATGTGCAAGTCAGGCGACGTGATCCATTGGCAATATAGCTAATGGTTGTGCAAGTACTATAAGTGTCACTATCCAATACTAGTAGCGGAATATTGAGATCAAATGTATGATGGGGAACACACCAAAGTTTGCAGGGTGAAAGCGTGATTGAAAATGGTTATGATGAACACCCATGACAGCAAGAGTTGGAAATTTTAATTGAGGAAAAAATTGTTGGAAGAACAATTTAAATTCCAATTTCAAATATTTAAGATGTTATTTAGATTTAAAGATATTATCTAATCTTTAGGATGTTATTTAGATTTAAAGCTATTATCTTTATTTTTGGGATTTGTTCCCTCTTCTAAGATTATGACACAAGGTGTATGAATAGAGATTCTTGAGATGAGAAGAACCACTTAGCCTAAAGAGAGGATCACCACCCTAAGTGAAAGGGGTCTTATGAGGAGATGAATTTTCAAGTTTGTCCAAAAAACTTGTAATCTTATTTGAGATAATGATAGTGAATTGAGATGTTTTCGTGGATGTAGGCAAGAGGTACTGAACCATGTTAAATTTGTATTCTTCTACTATTTCTATTTATGATGTTGTTTTTGTGTGTGTTTGATCCTTTGATCCTCATTGTTGTGTAAATGGCACAAAAGAGGTTGACCAAGACTACTGGGGAAGCTAAATTATCTAAATGTCTTTAGACCTGATAGTGCTTTTCTAGTAAGTGCTGTAAATGAATTTATTTCTTCTTCGATTGACACTCACTAGGAAGCACTAATCTACATTATTAAGTATTTGAAGAAAGCTCTAGAAAAGGGGATAATGTATCAAGATCATGGACATAAGTAGGTGGAGTCTTTATCTAATGTAGATTGAGCAGGTTCTCCTATGGATCGAAAATCTACCATAGGATATTGTGTATTGTTTGAAGGTAATTTGATCTCTTGGAAAAGTAAGAGGCAAAAGTGATGGCGGTGTCTAGTGTAGAAGCAAAATACAAGGCTATGGCTTAAACAACTTATGAATTAATATGGGTAAGACAGATCTCAGAGGAGATGAGATTTGTTAATACTTGTCCTATGAAACTGTGGTGTGACAACCAAGCTACCATATACATATCACATTAAATTCAGTTTTTCATGAAAGAACAAAGTACATTAAGGTAGATTATCACTTCATCCGAGAGAAGGTTCAACAAAATCTTATATCTACTTCCTATGTTAGGACAAGCGACCAACTAGTAGATGTGTTTACAAATGCATTGAGTGGGGTGCATAGTGATTTTATTTGTAACAAGTTAGGCATGTTAACATCTATGCTCCAGCTCGAGGGTTTTAGTACTTAGTCATATATAATAGGCTCGGCCCACACGCATTTATGAACGTAACATAGTAATATAAATATGAGGATCATTACACATTGTGGTATACCCCATTATAGTTCATTCACATGCCTCTTTATCTTTCTCTACTCTTTCTCTCTCTCTTTATATAGGCCTCGTCCTCTAACTCCTATATACTATGGGGGGTTGTTATGCAAGAGAAATGTGGCATTGTGGCTCTAACAAAATGAACACTTGGCAACAGGGAATTGATGAGGATGCTGCAATATGGAAGAGGAAGTGAAATATGAAGTAAAGGGAGGGTGGTGGAGATATGGGATTATTATTGTAATTTGGGGTGGCTATAGCCATAGGAGAGAGATAGCATTTCTCATCCCTGACATTCTCAAAATTGTTTCCCAATTCATATCTATCTATCTATACTAATGTGAGCCGTTGATAGAGACTTGAACTTTACAATAGTCATTGATCGAATCTTATCAAATTAAATAGAAATAACTATATTGAATGAAGAATTAAATTGCTTATATTAATGATATTTATTATAGAACTTTGATAATTATAAGTTAATAATATATTTTTCAAAACTAAAAGATGACAGAAAAAGTTAGATATATATATATATATATATATATATATATATATATATATTATAATAATAACATTAAATATTATAATAATACTTATGCCCAATTTTTTTTAAAAATTAGTTACTTTAAAATAAATTTCATGATAATAATTAAAAGCAATGATTTTATAAATATGAAGTTAAATTTAAAATAATTCATAATATTTTATTTTAATTAATTATTAAGGATAGAAATTAAGAAATAATTTATTATGTGTATAATAATGTTGGATATATAATTTTGATAATTGTAAGTTAATAATATATATTTCAAAACCCAAAAATGATAGAAAAAGTTAGATATATATAAAAACTAAAATAATAACACTAAATATTATATTAATACTTATGCTCAAATTTATTTATTCTTTTAAAAATGATTACTTTAAAATATATTTTACAAACAATAATAATTAAAATTAATAATTTTATAAATTGTAGTTAAATTTAAAACAATTCATATTATTTTATTTTAATTAATAATTAAGGATAAAAATTAAGAAATAAATTATTATGTATATATATAAGTATACTTTATTTAGTTACTTTAAAATGTATTTTATGAACAATAATAATTAAAAATAAAGATTTTATAGATATTTAGTTAAATTTAAAATAATTTATGTAAAATAAAAATTAAGGATAAAAATTAATAGATAAATTATCATATATATATATATATATATATATATATATAATCTTTATATATTATATTCGCATATATTTACAATTTTTATTTTAATTTATGTTTTCTGTTTTTTAAACAATAATAAAATAATAAATTTTAAGACATTATTTTATGCATTAAATTTTAAAGTATATTTTAATTTATATCTATATCTATAATATATAATATAAGCAAATCCATATAACCCAAGGGTCTAAAATCTAGTAATACAGTATTTGAAGGTTGCATCTGGTTGTTTTTCCTTCTATTTTTCAATGTTGACTGAGGACCTATTAGATTCACATAACATACTGTGGACGCAAATAGAAACTTTTCAAGTGTTTCTCTAATGATCATTACCTGCAGGTCTCCCATGTAGCGGGCTTATGATCTGGATCAACATGAAGACTTGTTTGGACCTCAGGTCTATTAAAGTATATAATGGAGTGCTGTTCAGTGCATGGATCATACTCTGCTATGAGTCTACCAATTCTCTGCAGGATGACATGACACATCATCAATAAGGATCTGTACTACAAACCCGTCATAAACATTGCATAGTATACTATAAAATTCATAATATGTTCACACTCACATGCTTTCTTCTCACCAGCTGATTTAACTGGCTAACATTAGCATGGCACGGCGGAGTATAGAGACTGTATAGGTCTATATTTCCAACTTCTTTATAAGCAATTTCCTAATTTTTTCCACATGAATCTGACAGGTGCATAACTGACTCAAAATCACATAGTAGGTTCACAAGCTTGTATGTTTGATCCGAAATCAAACCACTTGACCACATAAACTTGAACATCCCCAATTGGTCATGGAACTCATCTGTTAGAGAATTTCCTATCTGCAGCAGAGATATAAAGATTAAATTAATGATGAGAAGAAGCATAAATCAAGGAATTATTTTGATGCAAAATTGGAGTTCATACCAGGAAACCTTTCAGATTTATAGCATTTTCTGTAGCAGCCGAGTTGTACTATACAATAGCTTGGCTAAGTTGAGGAACATAATGCCCTGACACACGGGATTAATGGTTGACCGATAAGATTAGAGCATTATAAAATCTATATAAATTAAACAGACCAGAATCAAAGAACTCAAATACCTAATACGTGTATTCATTTCATTATTTTTTTCTGTTCTTTTCAGCATTGAAGTACCAAAACTATTTCAATTGAAGACATTACCACTACTAACAAACCATGACTTTTAAAATAAAAATCTCTGAATGAAACAAACAAACATGAAAATCTAATTAACAGAATATCAATTACTTTCAAGTTGACCACAAATTCGTTATTAGACGGAAAGTACACGAGATAATGAATCGTTGTTTACCTGCACAACTCTCACCACTGATAAAAAAGTCGCTTCTTTTTTACCGAGGGAAACGCTCAAATCACTACAGTAGAAATACTAAATTGTCCTCAGCTGCACATAAAGTTTTATTAATTTAAATGGTACAAATTTATATGTATCAACATAAGGTGAGAGCTTGCGAGGAGCTAATGTTGACCATTCATTACCTTATGGTCAATATTAGATTTAAGTAAAAACCAATCTAACCCATCAATGTAACATTGAATGGTAAAGATTAGCTCCTTTCTCTAATCTTATTATTATATGTATATATATAGATGAAACAAACGAATACTGAATATAAGTATACTACCTGTCCTCTTATCGCCATTGTTCAGTACTTCTGATTTGTTATTTGAATATGAAAATCCAACCCCAACAGGAGTTTCAAGAAAAAGTATGTTGGCAACTACGAAAAGAAAAAGTGGTTAGACATAACAGCATTCATGAAGCTTATTATTTATTTATTATTGATTTATTTCTGCTTATAAAACCAGTACATGATTACATGCACAAGTAAGATTCCTACTGCAGTTATTTCAATATAAATAACAACTCCTGGGAAATTTTATTGGAGGAGGATATATTATATAGAGCAGCTCAAATAAATATAAGGACGTAGACACACTTTCAAAAAAGTGAAAACAACATGTGCTGTAGCTTGTGGGAAGGCATACTCTTCAGTGAAAAAAAAAAACTTGAGATGGTTAAATATCTTGATCCCACGGCCTCCACTTTATAATAGAAATATATTATATTAATAAAAATTATTAAAGTGTTAGGAGCTCATGTACTTTATTAAAGGGTTATAATTAGGATTCATTCTCTGTAGCCTTTAGACACAGGTAAACACCTTTGGTTATCAAATAAGCATTGAAAACGATAGAGAAACACAGAGGGGCATTGGGAATTCAAGGATGCGTGGAGACGTGGGCAAAGCCGTCCCACATTGGATACATCAAAGACCATACAAGTGGAAAGAAAATTTGTTTCGGTCAAACATGCGGAGTTCGTTCACAAGAGGGGGAAACTTTTCACGTCAAAGGAATAAATTAAGAGAAAACAAAAGTTTGATAAGGTTGTAGGTTGTGAGTTACCTCGGTTCCAAGAATAAGGATTGAAATAAAGAGTCTTGCCATCTGACTTTATATGCAAAGGCCCAATTTCTTCTGACTGTCCGAAAGCAATGGATGAGCATCCAGGCCCTGCGGACACACAAAAAATGTTCCATGTCAATCCTAATAGCAATAGCAATATATTACACTGTCATCTAATTACAAACTATTATATATGGTAAATTTGTTGACTTTTACAATAATTATTTTAAAAATCATATCAATGGTCATTTTTTATTAGTTGACATTTAAAATTTTTTTACACTGATAATACATGGTCATTAAATTCTTCTATATAAACCATTGAGGTAATTATTTAGATAAAAACTTACGTTTTATTTTTTACCTAGACCACTGTTAATTTTTCATGAGAGGATATCATACTCGCAGCATAATAAAATTAACTTTTATAGTAATAAGTTGTTTACAGATAAAATTTAAATTTGTAATTTTACTTAAGAGAAATTAAACATGTATGCTTAGCTTAACTCTAATTCAGAGTTGTTCATCAAATTGAATTGATATGATGAACTCGATAATATAAACTAAACTAATTAAATTGGTTTGGATTGGCTTAGTTAATTAGTTCCTTTCACTTCAAATTTAAATTAAATCAATTATAATTAGTTCGGTTCTTAAATTTAACTTTATTCAATTTGAACAGCTGATGATTCGATTAACTATTTTTTAGCTTTTAGATTAAAATATTTTTAGACTTTAAAATGTTTTCTTCTATTTTTGTCTTTGTTTTTCTTTTTCATTCATTTTGATTTTCTTAAAATTATATCTAGTGTTTCCAAGCGTCTTGTGAATTTAGTCATGTTTATTATGTAATATTTTTTTTATCATATCTTGGGTAAAGAAATTAATAAAACATGTAAAGTGATAAGTATAGAAAAACCTAAATATTAAATAAAATAAATAATTAGTCATCAATGAATAAAAATATTTTTATCTTACATTAATATAAAATTAAAAAAATAATATAAAATAGACAATAAGTGAAAGATAAAAACTTGAAAGAATAAATGTAACCCAACAACCACCAAGCGCATAGATTAATTGATATAGAGTTGTTATAACTTAAAAAGTAGTATCGAATTCGAGTTCTAGTATGTAGTTGCGTTAAATAGTCGAAAGAAAAGTTTTGCTGTCTATAATGATTATATCCAACTCGAATATTGTTTTCCATAAAAGCTACTTATGGTCTATACCAAAAAAATATTGAAAGAATAAATAATATATTTTTATATTGCAACTCAATGACCCGAACCAAATTAACTCGATCTTAATATGATTAATTTGGTTTGGATTAACTGGAAAAAAATTTCAAAATTCCCAAATCAGCTCAACCTAATTAAATATGATCAATTTGGATTTGATTTTATCCTAAACTCGAACCAACCCAACCCGTTGACATTTCTTGTATAATATAATAAATATTTTTATGATATTTTTAATTAAAATTAAAGTTTATTTTAATAATTTACGTGTTAATATCTTCATGTGTGAATTTTTTAGATGAAATTTTAATTTTAAATAAAATATAATATCAAATCACTTAAAATTCTACGGTTAAATTATATCCAATCATTTAATGTAACCCAACAAAATTCTCTCGCAATTACTCGTAATAAATGTATTGGTAAAGTAAATAAAAGGGTAACACTCATTACTAGGAAGTACCAATAACTGCCTCTTCCCATCCCAATTTCTGTTTTTGCCCAATTGTTAAGTCACCTCAACCCTCTATCTTCTATTCTTTATATATAAAAATTAAAATAACTATCTTGAATGAGAGCATTTTTAGCTATTATTCTTTAACAAGAGTATTTTTAGTTAACATCTTATATCTTTTAATCTATTATTTTCAATATCTTTAGTTATAAATTAAATTTTAATATTTTTTAAAAAAATTATTAATAATTAAAAATTAACATCGTATTATAATAATTATTTATTATAAATTTAAAATATAATATATATGTTCAAAAATATTTATTTATTACAAATTTTAATTAAAATATAGTTTATATATTCAGAAGTATTTATTTATTATAAATTTAAGTTATATAAAATAAATATTTATTTTATATAATGCACAGGTTAAAACACTAGTATATATATAAATTAAAATAGCTATATTAAATGAGAGCATTTTTCGCTATTATTCTTCAGCGACAGCAATTTATTTATCATAAATTTAAGTTATATGAAATAAATATTTATTTTGTGCAATGCATAGATTAAAATACTAGTTAATATATATTTAAATAGTTTTATATTTCTAAATATATTATATCATTCTAATTTATATAAATGTCTGTCTTAAAAATAGGATTTGCCTCCTCCAAAATGAACATCTCACTTTAGAAAATAAAATAAGTAATCTTAATCGTTGATGAAATCTAAAATAAATCTAGAAATAAAAACCTAATAAATTAGATAAGATATTATTTAATCCAATTTGTTCTAATTTAATCAAATCTAATAAAATATTATCTAACCAAATTTGAAATAATCTAAACAAATCTAATAAGATATTATCTAATCAAATTTAAACTAATTCTTAATTCAAATTCAAATTCAAAAGTGAAATTCAAAATCAAATTTAAATTCAAACTTGACTACTTTGTAATCCTCTCGATTGTTGAGCCCAAGTTACTCGAATCAACTCACTAAGTGCTTACATAAAAAAAATGACTAAGTGTTTCTTTACATTTTTTTGAGCAAACTCTTGTGATTGGACCAATAGACATTTGAATAGAATCCAAATACATCTCTTTACTTGCTTTAACTTTATTCACGCTAGAAGAATAAAATCCAAATAAATATCTTTATATATATATATATATATATATATATATATATATATATATATATTAACATATTTGTAATTATTTATTTTTCTTTCAAAAATATGTTTCCATCATAGAAGAAATAAGTTATTAACATTACTTTAAAAATTGTGGGTATTTTGAGCTTATATAATACAATAAAAAAATTTACTATTTTTTTGTTTGAGGTAATAATAATTGAGAGATCCTTAAATAATAAAAAATATGTTTATGTCTTCAATGACATTATGAACTATGCCACATGCAATAATAACTTAGTCAACCTAATAACATATATATTTAGACTAATGAAAAAAATTCATGTTATATTTTTATTATTTTCAAATATCAATTAAAGTAATTATATATAAATATAATAAAAATAAAATAATAAAAATATTTAGGTAAAACAAATCATATATCAACAATAATTATTAAAACTAATGATAATCAATTTATTCTAAACTTTATTGCATTCAAATCAATCAATCTATTTACATAACTTCCAATATTATTTCTAAATCCATCAATGTGCATTTGAAAAACATTTCAAATGATTATTAAAAAGCATTGATAGCAATGTTGAATATCATTATTTATTTACTAAAAAACATAATTCAAGCTCTTAATGAAAAACGTTCCAACAGAATATATGAAAAAAGGCTGAAATTTAATATAGTATTAAAAAAATATTCCCCTAATTATTTAAGAGCTTAATGACTATGCATTGTCAGTGTAAAGCAGTTTTACACTGTCAACCAATCAAAAATAACCGTTGGTATGACTTTTAAGATAATTATTATAAAAGCCAACAAACTTACCATACATGGTGAGTTGTGATTGGATGATATTGTAAAACTGCTACACGCCGTCAGTGCATAGTCTATTTTCTCATTATTTAAATCAAATAATGTAAATTCAAATAATCACCGAACACGTAAATCAACCTGCGCGAGATTGTTTTAACTTAATTAATAATATCGAGTTCGAGCCCTAAGTGTGGTTTGAACCTTGAGTGTGGTCTCGAGTTCGAGCCCTGATGATGTAATTGCATTAAATATTCATAGGGAGAACTTTGTCATTTGTGGTCTGACTCGACTCGAGTAGAATTGCCTTTAGAGGATACCTTTGGTCTATAAAAAAAAAAGGGTTCAAATATTAAAATTGAACGTTACAATAAATAATTCTACCTATTTTTATCAATTAATCTCTCCATATATGACTATTTCAATTTGTCAAAATTGCAATCCATCCTTAAGGTTGAATGTGGCACTACTAGAAACGTATGATTTTCTTGCGGATTTTCCTACAAAAAAAATCCGCAGGAATTATTTGCAATTTTGCTGCGAAAATATTTATAATAGGATAATTTGTTGCAGATAAAATTCGTAAAAAATTCCCAAGAATCTTTTTCATTTCTTACGATTTTTCTTGCAGAAAAAAATCCGCAGGAAATATTTAATATTATTTTAAAAAATTGCAAAAAAGGTCGCAAGTAAATTAGTTGGGAATTTTTCTGCGAATTTTAAATGTGCATGAAATGTTTCTTGCGGATTTGAAATCTGCAGGAAAATTCATAGGAAAATCTGCATAAAATGAACATTGAAAATTATAATAAATGAATAAAATAAAAATAAAAATAAAATATATTATAAAAATAAATTACTTAAATTAAATATATAATAAAATTATTATATAATTAAATATTATAATAAAATTATTATATAATTAAATTAAATATATAATACAATTAATATATTTTTTTAAATAACTAAAATGATATGTTAGTTAAGTCTATTTACTTGAGCCAAAAGAAATATATATCGACATATACATGTTAACATGATCAATGTGATAAAACAAAACTTACTGTTAAGTTTGTGGTATGGTAACTCAAATTTATGGTTTAAAAAAACTCACACACAAATTCTTTTTAACTAAGCCAAAAGAAATATTTATCCACATATTCACCCCTTCCTTCATTATTTCATTTGCTCGTTTTATTCGTCCCTAAACACTCATGCTTCTTCGAGTATCAGTTTCATGCTTCTTCGAGTATCAGCTTCGTGCTTTCAATGTCGCTGTGAGTTCACGCTCTCTCTCTCTCTATCTCTATCTCTAGAAACCCTAGCTCCTTCTTTCTTTCTCTCTCTAAGTGAATCTGCGCGTATTGCAACCTGCGTGTGTGTAATCTCGAAAGCTCATTCATTTGTTTCATGCGGCAAAGTCGATTCGAATGTTGCTTGTGAAATGGAATTGTGCACTTGCTTCCGATCTTACGTGTTATCGTGTGAATATGTGTTTTTGATTTTGGTTTTGATTTTGCGCGAATGTGTGGAAGAATTGCAATTGACTATTTAATTCTATTTCTATTTTTGTGTGGTTCTTGTCAGTTTTATTATTATCTTTCGCTCGCCTTTTTTGTCTTTTCTTGGCTAAGCTCTAGCCATATAGAGACGTCCTTCTTATAATCTTGTATTTGTATCCCACTCCGATTCAAATGGCCCATGATTTCTTACTTATATCCCGCTCCGACCCAAGCAACCTATGGTCTCATATTTATATTTCACTCTGACCCGAGCAGCTTATGTCCGACTCGAGCAGCCTATGGTCTTGTATTTGTATCCCACTCCGACCCAAACAGTTGGACCCCCTTACATTGTTGAAGTGGTTCCTAAACTTTCCTTTTAAAGTCTCAAGGGTTTTCTTACATGGGGTTCATTGTTCTCATACACTGCCTCAGGCAGATGCAACAATCATATGAAAAAAACCTCTCTAGGGTCCTCTCGCTTATCGACAAGGTTTCTTTGCTTAGCAAATAAGCCCCTTCGCTTAGCGTGTCACAAAGACTCTTGGTGACTACTTATAAGGATTCCAGACCTATTTTTTAGACCTTGTTTTGCATAGTGAGGATGATCCTCGCTTAACGAGTCCACACAAAGCTCCTAGACTTACCTTTTGTCCAAAATTCGCTTAGCGAAGCTGTCTCTTGCTTAGCGAATTTATACTAGTCTTTTAAACTTGTTTTCTACCCAAAATTTGCTAAGCTAAAGTATTTTTGCTTAACAAATTTACATGGAATTTTCAGGATTCACTAAGCCAAAGTGCGATTTTTCAACATCGTAATTTCTTTGCGATTTTGTGATTCTAGCACCATTGATGGCCACCCAAGCTCTTCAATGCATCATAAATAGTCCTAAAACACTTATATTCCATTTTTAATCGATTAATCAAAAACCCCTCAATCATGCATAATCATAAAAGACCCATAAAAATCCAAACCAAATGTTCCAAGAGGAAAAAAGGGAGAATGGGATACAAACAACCGTCAAAGGGGTAGGGAAGGATAAAAAGGAAGCACTCACCTCTAGGGATTGTTCGGATTGGAGCTCTAGAACTTTGTCGCAGATCTCTGCTGTAACACTCCTATTTTTGCCTTTTAAACTATTTTCTTAATTATTCTATGTTTATTTCTAGAGAACTTGGTGAGAATCTTATAAAATTTGATCCCTACAGTAATGTTCATATTAGAAAGTAGTACTTAATTTAGATTTTTAATAATTTTTGGGAAACGGGGTTTGAAAAAGGGTAAAATGGCTATCTTACCCTAAAAGAACTTGATAATTGAGAAAATAGATAAAAATACTTAGAAGTGTCTAAAATTTATTTTTAAGTCATCAATATACTTAGAATAATTAATAATAATTTTAGAAATTTTTGAAAGTTTATTGAGACAATTTTTTGAAAATGATAAAGATACCCTTCGTTGACTGCGGAACCAATCAAAGACTTTTTGACCTCAAAATATTTTGAAAATTATATATTAAGTATATTTCATTATAAAAATTTTATTTTGAAAGAAAAATAGTGAAAAATATAACAACCCTATTTTAATTTTTTTAACCGTTTTCTAATATTTGATAATATAATTTTGAAAAATTGGGAAGAAATTTCAAAATTCTAATCCTCACCATTATGCTCAAAATTTCAAGAATTATTTAATCGTAATTTTTAACAATTTTTCCAAGCCAGAGCCTGGAGAAATTAGAAAATGAAGATTTTGTTCCTATTTCTCAACATTAAAGGCTGAAAAAGATTCAATTGACATTAAAATGTCAATTTGAGCTTGGAATCATATCATATATATTAAAATATAATTTTGGGAACTTTTTGGAATTTATGTGTAAAACGACCAAAATGCTCGTAGGTGTCTATTAAGCCTAGCTGGTATTGGTTTGACATCCAAAAATGGTAATTTTAGTTTATTTATGGGTAAAATATTTAATTTTATAATTTTCATAAAAATTTTGGTATTTATTGAATTAAAATAGATTTTTTATGAATTTTCTAGCCTAAAAATACAAATAAATACATATAATTTGAAATAAATTAATAAAAATTAAAAATTAGTATTAGAAATTTATTTTTGATGAAAAATAATGAATTTGTCCATTTTTTCATTAAAATGCATTAATTTGATATTAAAAGCTAATTTTTCAAGTTTAGGCAATTTTATCAGTATCGATTAATTTACCTACAGATAAAATTTACACTGAGGAGCTTGAGGACAGCTCATATAGCACATCCCCAAGCCTAGGAGAGGTGATTCACCACCCTAAAAGGTGTATGTGTCCCTAAATTGGATTAAAAATAAATAAAAAATAGATTTATGTCATAATGCTTACATAATGGATGATGTAATTTTGTAGGACACCTAAGCTATTTCCTCCTCTATAAATACCCATGATTCTTGGACATTTTTCACACATCCTCCACTCTCTCAAGCTAGCCAAATTCTTAGAGAGCTTCTCTCTCTATAATTTTTTTAAATTTTACTTTGTTTTTATGCTAAAATTTTACTAGTTTTCCAACAGCTAGTAAAGTTTTCTTCTTAGGAGCTTTGCATCAACAATTTCATCCTCTTCATCAACCACCTTAGAGGTAACGGGGGGAGTGGGTTGGTTCTATATTATTGTCACTTTGCATGTTAGTATGAAGGTTTTCCCCTAAACCCGTTTAGGCTTAAGTTTTATTATTGTTATTATTGTTTGATGTTAAACTTTAATTTTTGCTAAGTTGTTACTCTGCTTAAATTTAGAGTATCAAATTATAATTTTTAAGTTGTTACTCTGCTCAAATTTGGATTATTAAATTATAATTGCTAAGCTGTTACTCTACTCAATTTTAGAAAATTAAAATGCACTTGCTAAGTTATTACTCTGCTCAAATTTAGAAAATTAAAATATATTTATTTAGTTGTTATTCTGCCAGAATTTTAGTAATTAAATTATAATTACTATGTTGTTATTCTGTTAAAATTTTATATGATTACTAAATTGTTATTCTGTTAAAATTTTGGTATTGTGCAATTTCTACAAAATAAGGCAGAAATGTTGATTGTGCTGGTGCTCAAATTAAATGAGACCAGGAAAACCTCTACTTGAGAAGTTAGGAATTGATAGTTTAGTGAGTAATGTAAAGCAAGTGACATGAAGTAGCATGACACCTTGCTAGAGAAGTTACAGTTTGGTACTCTGAGGAATGAAAGGCAGGGACCCATTTGAGGAGGTCTTGGGGGTAGGCATCGAGTGATGAAGGTCCCAATGGCTAGGGTAGCGCCCTCGAGCTCGGATATTCGCCTGACTAAGCTTGATAACCTGGCAACTGCCCAACATTTCAGGATTGGTGTGAAAGTATACATCTATAAATGAATGTAACGACCCTCTATCATTATAGTACCACTTACAACTTTATACATTACTAAGATGTTCAAAAATAAATAATTAACATGCTATTATAATCTCATCCATACCATAAAGTATATATGTATATATAAGATATGAAACAATATAATATACAGGCCAAGTTATACAATATCGAGGGAGGGGAATACAAAAGAAAAGTCCCTATAGCTAGTCAACTATACAACATATACATCAACCACAAAAAGAAAAGAAATCAAAAGAGCTTCTAGAAAAGCTCCACCCATAACGGGTCTTCTACCATCTCCACTAAAACCTCGAAGCAATCAATTGTGGGAAGCTGTGTCTACTGAAGCTTCATCCTCTGCTTCCATGCCAATAGACGTGATCATCACAGTCATAACAACACATGACAACAACCAGCAACAAGGCAACAACAACAAAACAAACAAGACAAAGGTAAGCTTATGAAACAAAAACAAGCATATAATATGCAATCCATACAATCAAATCATCAACATACTAATTTAGAATCCGATTCATCAAAGAATGAGTTTACATACATTACAGCACAACACATCATACTTTCAACCCCAAAGTGTCAATGCATGAATGACACGATTCTCAAAAGATTTACTACATTTTGGAGGCACTAGGTTGAAGGCCCATCTAAGTCGAAGCTCCTGTTAACCAGCCAACTACCAACCTATAGTTGGAGGACCATCTGAGTACCAACTCTGGTCACCATCCTACTTACGAGCCTGTCTACACCACGGCATGAGGTTCATCGTCAGCTACCTCAGCCGCCACATATGCATGAATGCATGCTTTACAATATGACATCAACACAGCCACAACGAGTCAACATATAAATATACTTATATATATATATATATATATATATATATATATATGTATGTATGTATGTATAACAACGCAACACCACAGTATGAGGTCCACACAACCTTAACCAACAACATATGCACGCAATACATGAGTCATCACAACATCAGCTTAACCAAAATCATTCATTATATCATATATATATGTATCAACATATCAACATATGGCCCACTCAGCACCACCTGTGGTCCAATAATCACCATCAACCCCAAATCAACCCCATGCACGCCCAATTCGGCCTCTTGCATAGTCAATAAGTAAGATATTGTCCAAGCAACACATACCTTCTGAAAAATCTCATGCAACAAAACAGAATTACATGCTCACTCAACGAGTACCTTTCATACAAAGAGCACACTCTCTTTTTCGAAGGTTCTCGCTCAACGAGTATAAGTCTCGCTTAGCAAACTCAAATCTAGAGAACAACCAAGTTTCAGGTAGAATTCTCGCTCAGTGAACATATGTTTCGCTCAACGAGACACTTACAACTTATCAAATAAATCCTCAGCAACAATAATAAAGAAAACCCAAAAACTAGTTTAGAAAACCATTTGAATATCTAATTATCTTAAAATATACATTTGACATCCATAAGAGTCAATAAAGTCCTTAACAACCAACAAAAATAATAAGAAAGTAAAGAAAATTCTGTTTTTCTCTCGCTGAGCGCGAATTCTGTCACTAAGCGAGTGAGAGACTTCCAATGACTGAAAAATTCGTCACTGAGCGAATGATAGCTTCTAGCGACTGAAACATCTGTTGCTGAGCGAACATTTTGTTGCAAAGCAAGCTATTCATCGCTGGGTGCAATTTTCGATCATTTTTTTCGCAAATCACTCACCAATACCCATTTTTTACCAAATCAATCAACAAGAAGCATCACAAAACAATCTTAATCACTTCTAATGCCTTTCTAACCGATTACAAAACAATTTTATGTACAAATCATCCACAAATCTCAAATCCCCTTTTTAAAACCCATTTTGTGTCAAAATCCACATACACCAAATATTCATCGAAATCAACCGATTCTAAAGCATTAAATCAACATATCAACACCCACAAACACAAAATCAAGCAATAGTAAGCTTCCCTTACCTCTAAAAGCTTCCAAATCTGGATTTAGGTTCATTGAAAATCCAGTGTCTTGAGCCAAATCTTCCACAAATCCGCACCTTTTCTTGCCACAAACACTTAACTCAGCTTAAAACTCTTTTACAACCTCACAAGCTTGAGATGTTTTAGAGAGAGATAGAGAGAAAAGGAAGAGATGAGAGAGAAAGAGAATGTGAGAATGGGGAAACTCTTCCCCCTTTTCTCCTTTTATATCTCGGCTTCCTAGAACTCTCACATGGACTTTGGACTAACTGATGCCCATGACTCATCAAACCAGTCCCCATAACCCCTAATAGGTCTAACTTAACTATTTTTCCTCAAAAGCCCAAAATCATACTCACAACATAACCACATTAGCTCAAGCACATATCTCAAGTTTCCTAAATTCAAACTAGAATTTCAAACATACAATACCCAACTATCACCACATACCACATACCTTACATAACAACAATTCATTTATTTCTTTTAATCATCTAGATTACATATTTAATTTTCCACTTTTTAATTATCAACACATTGAATCATACAATAGGAAAAACAAGGTGTTACAATCCTCCCTAACAAGAAAAGTTTTTGTCCTCGAAAATCCTCTTGGAAAGAGATTCAGATATTGTTTCTTCATCTCCTCTCTAATTCCCACGTAGATTTTCCAGTTACGTCATTCCACACCACTCTAATTAACTGGATACCCTTGCCTCTTAATTGTTTCGTCCTCCTATCCACAATCCTTACTAGAAATGTCACATAGGTCAAGTCTTCTCGGACTTGCACCAAATCTGATTTTATGACGTGAGTAAGATCATGAATATACTTCCTAGACTTAATCACCCTACTAACTCCAATCACTGGGGTAACTCAAGAAAACATGATTGCTTTTCTCAAACTCAAGCGGCCTCTTACGCTTATCAGCATATGACTTCTGGTGGCTTTGGGCCATCCTCATGTACTTCTAAATCTTCTTCACCTTTTCCGTCGTCTGTTGTATCAATTCTGGCCCCACAAGCATGCTTTCTCCACCTTGATACCAACACAATGGTGTTCTACATCTTCTACCATACAAGACTTCAAATGGTACCATGCCAATGCTTGCATGAAAATTGTTGTTGTAGGTGACTTCCACTAAAGGCAGCATCTCATCCCAAGTCCCAAGGTGATCTAACACACACGCCCTTAAAAGATCCTCCAAAGGCTGGATTATCCTCTCAGACTGACCATCTGTTTGATGGTGATATGTAGAGCTAAGCTTCAATTTTGTATCCAAAGCCTGATGTAAACTCTGCCAGAACCTTGAAGTGAACCTTGGATCTCTACCAGAAATGATACTCGAAGGCACCCCATACAAACGTATAATCTCCTTAATGTATATCTAAGTCAGTCTTTCCGAGGAATATTTGATGTTAATAGGCAAGAAGTGAGCACACTTTGTCAATCTATCAACAATGACCCAAATAGCATCAACGCCTCTTGCCGTTCTATGCAAACTCACAAAAAAATCCATGGTGATGCTATCCCACTTCCACTCGGGTATCTCTATGGTCTATAACATCCCATCAGGTCTCTAGTGTTTTATCTTTGAGAATACCTTTGCTCCCCTCAACTGGTCCATCAAATCATCTATCCTTGGCAATGGATATTTATTCTTGATCGTAATCTTGTTCAATTGCTTGTAATCCACACATAAGTGTGAACTACCATCTTTCTTTTTTACCAACAATACCAGTGCTCCCTAAGGAGAAACACTAGGTTGGATCATCTTCTCTAGCAATTCCTCAATTTGCTTCTTTAACTCAACCAACTAAGCTGGTGCCATTCTATAAGGAGCCATGAACACTAGTCCCATTCGTGGAACCAAGTCTATAGCAAACTCCACCTCTCTCTACAGAGGTATACCAAGCACACCTTTAGGAAAAACTTCAGGAAATTCTTTAACTACTGCCACTGAATTCAAATCCAGATCACTCTTGACTTCTAGAAAAGACAAGATCATATACCCCTAAGCTCCTTCTTGTAAAGAAATTTGAGCTTGGGTAGCAGAAATGAATTCAGAACTCTCATACAAGGAAAGATCAAGGCCTTTCTAGCATAATCCAACAAGATATGGTTGGAAGACAACCAACCCATCCCCAAAATCACATCCAACTCTGTCAAAGGAAGACAGATCAAGTTCACCTTATACCTTCTCCCACTAACAACAATCGAATAGTTAGCGCAAACCACCGATGTCACCACAGGGGTAGCAGTAGGCGTAGAAACAAGCAAATCAAATAACAAGGAACAAGTAGGCAACTGTAACTTCTCCACACACTCATAAGAAATGAAAGAATGTGTGGCATTACAATCAAACAAAATAGATAAGGGATTACCAGCTATCTTACACTCGCCCCGAATCAAATCATTAGAACGAGCGGGTTCTGCTCCACTGGTGGCATGACAAACATATGTCCAGTTGCTGTAGGTCTCACTGCCCTTGTAACGTTCACAATGGACTTCGCCTTTACTTAAGCTGTGCAGTCTCTGGCTATATGCCCAGGTTGCTAACAATTGAAGCACACACTATTCTGAAAAGAGCACTGACCAGCATAGTGTGGTCCTCTATACTTGAAACACCAAACCTCTGAAAATCTCATCTAAGCGGTAACTGACAAATGGCTTTGAGAACTCGAAATTCCCCACGGTTGGGGTCTAGAGGACTGCGGTTAACTCTGAGGTCTGCTATAAGGCTTCCTCTGCTGCCCTCCTCTCCTAGATCTAGATGATCCACTACTCGGAGTCCTCACCACTTGAGTGCAGACTCTAGTCTTTCCACTGTCTTTGCCTTCTCTACCAGAGTAGGAAATTCTCTAATAGTCATAGGGATAATCATCCTTTTCAGCTCGTGTCTCAATCCTTCTTCAAACTTGCGACACCTCCACTCCTTGGTAGTCGCTTGTGAATAAAACCGAGCCAAATACTCAAACCTGTCTGTGTATTCGCTCACCGATATGTTCCCTTGATACAATCTCAGGAACTCCATCTCCTTGGTATGCCTTCGCTTGCTGGAAATTATTTCTCTAGAAAACATTCTCGAAAACTAGCCTAGGTGAAAACCTCACCCTGAGCCTCTATCAACTGTTGAGCTCCTTGCCACCAATATTCGGCCTCACCAACAAGCATATAAATGGCATAAACGACTTTCCTGTCATCAAGGCAAGTCATCGCCCTAAAAATCTTCTCCATCTCCCGCATCCATTGGTCAGTTGCATCAGGATCAGACTCACCCTTAAATTAGGGTGGTTCACTCTTCCTAAACTCGGCCAACCCTTGAAACTCAAGAGGCATAACTACACCAGCAGCTTCTGTAACAGCTTGAGACATCTCTAGTTGAGCCATAGTAGCTTGATGTTGTTGAGCCATGATAGTTTGTTGCTGGGCCACAGTATTCTGCTGTTGGGCCATAGCAGCAACCATTGCTTCCATAGCTTTGGCTATCTAAGAAAAATCAACTGGAGGTGGTGGTGGTGGCTGGTTAGACCTCCTCATCAAGATTCTACAAAACCAACCACAACAACAGCTTATCAACTATCCAAACATGATCACTTCACTCATGGAAGGATCCACACCAAACAACACTATATAACACAAAACAATCATTCAATCAATACACACCTATATTGTTAAATCAACACTTAATGCAACAATCATAGAATAAATGAAGAAAGACCATGAGTCAACTCAATCCATGAGTCCAACACACAACATCGCCTTACACCTTTAGTGCTCAAATACAATTTTGAGTTGGCCATTGTCAAAATCATATTGTAGCCATTTCTAGTAGATTAGGCAACATAAACAACATTTTTTTTAACCAATGGTTAGGGATCCAACACAAAACAGGTAACCTAGTAGGCCATAACCATGGTCTTTGGGAAGGAATCCACAACCAAGTCAAGCATCCACAATAAATCTCAATTATGAGCACACACAACAGAAGACACAACAGACCTATTCCCACAGGTTCATTCCCAAAAGACACGACTAGCTTTAATACCAAAAGTGTAACGACCCTCTGTCACGACAGTACCACTTACTACTTCATACATTACTAAGATGTTCAAAAATAAATAATCAACATGCTATTATAATCTCATCCATACCATAAAGTATATATGTATATATAAGATATGAAACAATATAATATACAGGCCAAGTTATACAATATTGAGGGAGAGGGATACAAAAGAAAACTCCCTATAACTGGTCAACTATACAGGTCTTCTACCATCTCCATTGAGACCTCCAAGCAATCAACTGTGGGAAGCTAGGTCTACTAAAGCTTCACCCTCTGCTCCTACACCAATAGACGTGATCATCACAATCACAGCAACACACGACAACAACTGACAACAAGGCAACCACAACAAAACAAACAACAAGGCAAAGATAAGCTTACGAAACAAAAACAAGCATATGATATGCAATCCATATCATCAAATCATCAACATACTAATTTAGAATCCAATTTATCAAAGAATGAGTTTACATACATTACAGCACAACAGATCATACTTTCAACCCCAAAGTGTCAATGCATGAATGACACGACGCTCGAGAGATTTACTACATTCTGGAGGCACTAGGTTGGAGATTTAAAATTAAACTTTTCATACCATAACCATAATTAGAAGCGTAGTCTAGTTTCTTAATTTAAGTTGAGAGAAATTTCGTTCTGATGTGAAAGGTCAGACTATACTGCATAGAGCATGTTTAGAAATTCTCTCCACTATTTCTTTCGCCATAATTTAATGTCTTTATTAAAGAAAACTTTAGAATTCAAAAATTTCAAAAAAAAAAAACATGAGCACTCATTTACTTCAGATACATGCATTATTATTCCATTTATTATTTGATGAAATAATTACCATCATCTTGCTAATTTCTATTTCCTTATAAACTTAGTCTTTTCTTACTAACTATAAGTTGTCAAAAATAATAATTATATAGGGAATTCTCTTTAGACCTTTTTACCAATTTAGATTAGAAATGGTTACCGTCATGGATAATAAAAATCTATGAAAATAAAATTAATTTCCTAATCTTTTCCTGGTTAGGGACAAAAGCCCACTATAAAAAAAAACGACAACTTAGATTTGTCTTCTCTTGTTCAAATTTTAATTCACTCATTAATAATTAGAACTTAACCTAAAAAAATCTCTTCTAAGTTTCATTTAATACTAAGGGCTGAATTGCCCACCTAACCTAAACCTTCCTCCTATTATTTTTATTTCAAGTTAAATTTGTACAATAATTAAACAATTTAATTGTATCCATTTAGTAAAAAAAAATTCTCTTTAGGTTTTAAAAAATGGCCGAGAGCCTATTAATGAGGGGAAAAAAATTCTACTTCCATTAAATTTATTTCAATTGCTTCAACATTAATTGGTTAAGCTAAAAAAAATTTCTTTCTTGCATTGTTTTTAATAGAGGGCCGAAGCCCATTTAACATTAATACTTCTACAAATTCATTTTTTTTAATCAACCCATTAACCAATTGATTTATAATTGCCATTTAATCAATAACCATAAAACTAAAAATTAAATAATGAAATAAAAAAATAGTATGATAACTACAGTAATCATAAAAATAGAAATTTAATTATTCTAGCCATTTGCATTATAATAATTAATCATTCATAATATTAAAGCATATAATAAGGTATAAGTAAATAACAAGAGACCTAGATAAATTTAATGACAATAAAAAAATAGAATATTGGTGCAGTAACATAAAATGGAAACTTAACTATTTTAGCCATTTGTATTATAATAATTAATCATTCATGAAGCATATAATAAGGTATAAGGAAGTAATTAAATAATCTTAAGCATATTTGAAGCAACATAATAAAATAAATAATAAGGAACTAAATAAGCAATAAAGTAAATGACAACTAAATAGAGCAATTAAATAAGGCAATGAAAGCAAATAACAAATAAATAGAACAATAAAAGTAAAGGAGATTTAAATAGAGTGATAATAAGAGAATTAGCTTAATATCAAGGATTTAGGGGAAAGAAGTGGTTGTGTTAAATATCAACAAAATTGGTTGTGTTGTTGGAAGTGTAGATGAGGCTAGAAATGGGGGAAAAAGGCTTAAGGAACCTAAGACTAGTATATTTTTACTTGGTGATGTTGGAACCAAAGATGTTGAAGCATCCAGTCCCTCAAAGTTTTGAAGATAACAAACTTATTAAAGTTTAAATCTCTGTTTAAATTTAACGAATTTATAGTGTCCAAACTCATGGCATCCAACGCGCTAGTCTTAACGAGCATCCAATAGACTCGCATATGAGGACCGTCCAAGAGTAAGTCTCCTTTCATGGACTATTTCTTAAGCTCATACGCTAGTATTAGACTTGTCCAGACGTAAGCTATTTAAACGACTAAGTTTTTAAATACTCATCCAGTCTATACGTCTTTTATATATGCAAACTTCGAGACTAATGCCTTACCTTTTTAAGATCTAACGTTCAAATATTTCAAGCATTAAATGGTAGACAGAAAGATTCTAGCGCAAAAGCGCAGCGATAAAGAAAAAGGAAGTCAACTTATAGAACTGCCAAGCCAAAAGAAGAATGTTTAGAAAAGCAAATCGTCAACACAATCCTACACCTTCCGTTTTGTGTAAGCTCAAAAGTTATCTTTTTTGACCTGTCTAAAAGCTCGATACGTGCGCCTCTTTCTTGAAGACTGAAGCTAAGTCATCCTCAACGACTCTTTTTTGCTGAAGACTATATATATACCAAGAAAGAAGAAGAAGCACAAGAGAATCAAGTGAAGAGCATATAGACGCTGACTGTGAGACATTTTGCAAAGAACACATTACTTTCTTGCATCCACTAGACAATAGTTGAATATTCTCTGAAACAATTTTGTATTGTGCTTAATCTTTTATATCCTCACTTTGTGAGTTGATCTTCATTGTAATCAACTGTATTTGAAGCTTGGAGAGACTTAGTGAAAAAGAATACTTGGGTTGTGAACCAATCTGGGGTAATTGCGTTGTAAAGCTTGAAAAGGCCGTGAAAAATACTTGTGTAACTTAAGGTTGGTTAGTGAATACCTTTTGGGTGAAGGGAGTAGGAGTAGGTCAAGGATTGAGTGAACCAGTATAAAGTCTCTATGTTCTTGTTCTTCCCTCTCCTTTTCGCTTAAAACGTTTTCGAACTTGTTTGTAGGAGAAAAGTTTTTAAAACACACAATTCAACCTCCCTTCTTGTGCGATCTCTTACTCTTTCAATTGGTATCAGAGCTCGATCTCTTGGGGTTAAGCATCTAACAGTGCAGGGATAAAAAGATCTTGAGCATTCATGGACAGCAAAGGACAAGCTGTAAACAGACCACTACTCTTCAAAGGTCAAAATTATGACTATTGGAAGCAACAAATGATAGCCTTCTTCGATGCTTGCCATATAGACATGTGGGCTGTGGTGGAAACTGGTGACTATCTGCCCCTAAACCAAACTGGAACTGAGTTACCTAAAGGTCAGTGGACAGAAGCCCACAAACAAAGGTACCTTCTTAACTCTAAAGCTAGAAATGCTATTATGTGCGTTTTATCCGAATCAGAATATGAGAAAGTACATAATTTAAGAAGTGCCAAAAAGATGTGGGATATACTCGCTCTTGCTTAGGAGGGAACCTCTGATAGAGGTCTCAGAGGGGCTTAGCTATTTTGTTAATTGTTTTTTAGGACGTTTTGTTATTGGGCCTTGTTGGGCTTCTTGTAGATCTTGTGTATGCACCTAAGTGTTGTTTAATTAGGTGCTATGTGGACTTTAGTTATTTGCTAGCTAATTAATGTTTTAGTTTGCTTTGTTTAGGTTTGGGCCTACTATGAATTGTATTGGGCCTTTTTAATTATTTGAGCCTTTTTATTAATTGTAGTATAAATAGGCCTCTAAGACCACTTTGTAGAAACTTTTGATCATTTGTGAATGTGATTAGCTTTTGCTAATTGAGAGAAGGTTGTTCCTCTTGGTTCTTGCTTAGAACCTTTGATTCTTATCAAAAAATTCTATTCTTTGTGGCAAATCCTCCACGACTTATCAATCTTCGGATTGTGGCGTCGTTCTATCCATTTCTTATTTTTTCTGCTTTTATATTTCCTTTAATTTCGGTTCCGTTCTTAAGATCCATGGTGCTAAATTTTTAGATCCACAATTTTTAGCTTTGATACCAAATGACAAAACCCCAATTGTGGATCTAAAAATTTAGCACCATGGATCTCAAGAATGGAACTGAAATTGAAGGAAATATAAAAGCGAAAAAGATAAGAAATGGATAGAACAATGCCACAATCCAAGGATTGATAAGTTGAGGAGGATTTGCCACAAAGAATAGAATTCTTTGATAAGAATCAAAGGTTCTAAGCAAGAACCAAGAGGAACAACCCTCTCTCATTAAATTACACATTATGCAATTTTTTTAAAAATTATAAATATAAATTTGATGATTTAATTCAACTTACATTATAAATACTGTAATTATTTACGTGCCTGCCCGCACCATGGCATGAGGTCCATTGTCAGAGCTACCTTAGCCTCTTATTCGCACCACGGCATGAAGTCCATTGTCAGCTACCTCAACCGCCTATTCGTACCACGGCATGAGGTCCATCGTTAGCTACCTCAGCTACCACATATGCATGAATGCATGCTTTACAACACATCAACATAGCCACAACGAGTCAACATAAAAATATACTTATATATATATATGTGTGTGTGTGTGTGTGTGTAACAATGCAACACCATAGCATAAGATCCACACAACCTCAGCCAATAACATATGCATGCAATACATGAGTCATCACAACATCAGCTCAACCAAAATCAATCATCATATATATATATATATATATATATGTATCAACATATCACCACATGACCCACTCAACACCACTTGTGGTCCAACAATTGCCATCAACCCTATGCACGCCCAATTCTATCTCTTGCATGGTTAACAAGTAAGATACTATCCAAGCAACACATACCTTTTGAAAATTCTCACGTAACAAAACAGAATTACACGCTCCCTTAACAAGTACCTTTCATATAGGGAGCACACTCTCCTTTTCGAAGGTTCTCGCTCAGCAAGTATAGGTCTCACTCAGCGAACTCAAATCCAGAGAATAGCCTAGTTTCAAGTAGAATTCTCGCTCAACGAACATATGTTTCGCTCAGCGAGACACTTAAAACTTATCAAATAAATCCTCAGCAACAATAATAAAGAAAACCCAAAAACTAGTTTAGAAAACTATTTGAATATCCAATTATCTTAAAACATACATTTGACATCCATAAGTGTCAATAAAGTCTTCAACAACCAACAAAAATAATAAGAAAGTAAAGAAAATTTTGTTTTTTTCTCGTTAAGCTCGAATTCCGTCGCTAAGTGAGATTTCCGTCGCTAAGCGAGTGACAGGCTTCTAGTGACTGAAATATCCGTCGTTGAGCGAACATTTCCGTTGTTGAGTGAGCTATCCATCGTTGCGTGCAATTTTCGATCGTTTTCTTCGCAAATCACTCACCAACACCCATTTTTTACCAAATCAATCAACAACAAGCATCATAAAACCATCTTAATCACTTCTAATACTTTTCTAACCGATTACATAACAATTTTATCTACAAATCATCCACAAATCTCAAATCTCCTTTCTAAAACCCACTTTGTGTTAGAATCCACATACACCAAATATTCATCAAAATCAACCGATTCTAAAGCATTAAACTAACATATCAACACCTATAAACATAAAATCAAGCAATAGTAAGCTTCCCTTACCTCTAAAAGCTTCCAAATTTGGATTTAGGTTCCTTGAGAATTTGGTGTCTTGGCCTAATCTTCCACAAATTCGCACCTTTTCCCACCACAAACACTTAACTTAGCTTAAAACTCTTTTACAACCTCACAAGCTTGAGAAGTTTTAGAGAGAGATAGAGAAAAGGAAGAGATGAGAGAGAAAGAGAATGGGGAAACTCTTTCCCCTCTTCTCCTTTTATATCTCGGCCTCCCGAAGCTCTCACATGGACTTTGGACTAACTGGTGCCCATGACTCATTAAACCAATCCCCATAACCCCTATTGGGTTTAACTTAACTGTTTTCCCTTAAAAGCCCAAAATCATACTCAAAACATATCCACATTGGCTCAAACACATATCTCAAGTTTCCTAAATTTAAACTAGAATTTCAAACATGCAATACACAATTATCACCACATACCACATACCATGCATAATAACAATTCATTTATTTCTTTTAATCACCTAGATTACATATCTAATTTTCCACTTTTTAATTATCAACGCATTGAATCATGCATTAGGAAAAATAGGGTGTTACAATGAACGTCTTGATTGATATTTGTTCCTCATTGATGATGAGGACTGTACCATGTGATGATGTTGCTGAGGTATATGTACTCCTAGTCACTTCCCAGGTTCTGTTGAAAACTATTACTCACTAATGGGAAATATGGATCCATACCAAGTCAAGAGTAGTATAGTATAACTTAGAATAAAGCCTAGGTTCCTTACATTAATTGTGTTTTAATTCCTACCATACATGTGTAAGTGATTTTAGAACAAATCACCTCACTCCATTGTTTTTCTTCCTTGTATGATTGATTGCAATTATTGAAGATGATCGTAATGCATAATGATGCTAAGCAAGAGTCAGAGGATACTCCTCCAGATTTGTAGACCTAGTTTATAATATTCTCCTTGAGAGATAGGGTAGATAA
The DNA here is from genome assembly GCA_004329165.1 of Spatholobus suberectus. Lineage (NCBI taxonomy): Eukaryota > Viridiplantae > Streptophyta > Magnoliopsida > Fabales > Fabaceae > Spatholobus > Spatholobus suberectus. Next base: position 48,863,303 of record CM014729.1, on the reverse strand, counting down.
ATACTGTTCTGTATAGGATCTTTTTGATGTATATATTGGGTTGGGTAGTATATATCTTTTGATGTACTTTTGTTTTTTTTTTCCTATTAGGTATTACTCAAACCATGATGTACAATTATATATATATATATATATATATATAAGTAGTTTTATTATTTCACTTCTATTACCAAATTCTGTTAAATTTAAAATTTTTCTATTAAAAAAAAATTTACTCACATTTTCATCAACTTAACTTAATAATTAAATTAAAGTGAATTATATTTAAAATAAAAGGAGTATTACATCTACTTCGTCTTTCCTCTTCCTCTTCTCCTTCTCTTCTTTTCTTCTCCTCCTTCTCTCTTCATTTCTTTCCTTTCTTTCCTTTTCTCTCTCTTCCTTCCCTCTCTTATAGCCTAGGGTATGTGTGGGCTTTAGTGGGCCTCGGCCCATTTGGACCTCAAGGTCTCGTTTGGTATCCTATTATCTTATTCCTACAAATCTTAACATAAGGGTAACTATGATTAATACCTATGACCATTCTTAACCTTTTATTGTATTCTTATTTCTATTGTCCCAAAGTTAGGGATGTTATACTTTACCTTTTATTGAGTCAAATAAAGTCATTGATTGCAGTTTAAATCCACAAAAATCCCATGCTTTTTTATGATTGGATTTTGCAAGATATCCATTTTTATTTGACTTTCTTGTCAGTATCATTACAATGTATGTTTGAAAGGATTTAGCTATTTTATTTGCCTTCAAGTTATACATTATTTTTGGTTAGTTTTATATTTCTTTTTATAGAATAGGTTGGACATATTTCACTAATGTTTTGGAATATTTTTAATGAAACAAATGTGAAGAGTATGAGGTCATTTAAACTCCTTAAGCTAATGTAAAAAAAAATTAAAAAAAATCCTTAAGCTAAACAAATATGGGGCATAAATGTACCTAAAATAAAAACTTGTAACTCTTCTTTCATTGTACCTGTTTGTTTTATGCATTGAGAGGCTCTTTCAGTTGATCTTGATGGTTGTTGGTCAAAAGGTGTGGAAACCTATCCGGTTGAGTAGACGTGGTATTTGTATTTCTCATCTTGCCTTTGCTGATGATCTTATTTTGTTTGTGAAGGCTAGCATTGAGCAAGTGAATATTGTTAGTACAGTTCTAAATTTGTTTTGTAAGAGTTCTGGTCAAAAAGTTACCTTGGACAAATCGCAAGTTTTCTTTTCCAACAATGTGGGGTGGCATACTAGGCAGTTATCGAGTTATTCCTTAGGAATTCAATGGACAGAAGATTTGGGGAAGTATTTGGGAGTCCCTATCTTTCATAAAAGGGCTTCCAAAAGGACATTTCAATTCATCCTTGATTGAATCAGAGATTGAGTGCATGGAAAGCTAGAGCCCTTTCCTTTGCTGGGAAGGTAACTCTTACAAAGTCTGTTTTGCAAGCCTTGCCCAATTATGTAATGCAGTCCACCTTTATCCCCAAGACAGTTTGTGATGAGATTGGCAAGGTATGTAGGGGCTTTATTTAGGGTGATAATGAACATGGTAGGAAGGTTCGTTCGGTGGCTTGGGATGTAGTTTGTTCCTTTAAGAAACATGGTGGATTGGGGTTACGGAAGATGAGGGATGTTAACCTTGCCTTCTTAATGTGTGTTCATTAGAGGTTTTGTTCTCCAAATTTGCCTTTATGGGCCAAGGTGCTTAGGGAGAAATATAGATGTGGTGATCTTTCCTTGCCAGTGTTAGATAAATCCAGGGTGGGGAGTAGGTTTTGGAGAGGTCTTTGTGCATCCTGGGACATTTTTCGAAGTAACATTACTTGGAGAGTGAGGGATGGAAGATCTACTAGCTTCTAAAGAGATTGTTGGCTACCTCATCAGGGCTGTTTAATTGATGAGGCTTTTTTTTTCCTATCCCCTCTTCTCACTTGGATAGAAGTGTAGCGAATTATTGTGACTTAAATGGGAATTGGTGTGTTAGTGAGTTCAAGGATTTTATATTTGAGTCGTCAGTGAATTACATTCTGGCTATGTTTCCCCCTAGGCTTGAGGTGGGTTCGAATGCTTTAGCATAAAGGCACACCAGTGATGGGACTTTTTCTATGTCATCTGCTTATGAATCTTTGCGTAATGGTGATTCCAAGAGTAATGACCATTTGTTCCACTTGGTGTGGAAGTGGAAAGGGCCTGAGTGTGTTGGGGGGTTGCTTTGGAAGATTAGTCATAGAGCATTGCTTACTAATGCTAGAAGGAAACATTGGGGCTATCTCATACGGATTTGTGTAGCATTTGGGGAGATCATTCTGAGAGCTTGTTGCATGTGTTTAGGGATTGTGGGTATGTTAGAGCAGTTTGGGGTTTAATGATCCAGGGGAATATGGACGTAAGCTTCTTTGAGTCCCTTCATTAGAACGATTGGTTTTGGTCCAACCTTAGGAATGCTCAGCTCGTGGCAGTGGAGCACTGTTTTTGGCATCATGATCGATATTATTTGGTGGAAAAGAAATGAATTTGTTTTCAAAGGTGTGACGTGGTCTATGGAGGACGTGCTTATTAAGTCCACGTGCATGTTACATACAATTATGGTGGCTCATCACTCTATTAATCATATTCGTGGTAATAATTCAGTTCAAGCTAGAATAAACTATATTGGTTGGATGCCTCTTGTTCATGGTGAGGTTTCTTTTAATTGTGATGGGTCTGTTTTGCCTAGGGATGGGAATGCTGCTTGTGGAGGTGTTTTGCGTGATAATGATGATGGGTTGTTGTGTGGGTATGTTGTAAACTTGAGTAGTTGCTCTATTCTCTATGTTGAGTTGTGGGGTGTTTTCTATGGTCTTAAATTGGCATGGGAGAGAGGAGGGTTTAGAAGAATTAAAGTGTACTGTGATTCCAATGTGGCTATCAATCTCCTCATCAAAGGTTGTGGGTATGCCCATCCTTGCTATAATATTGTGAAAGCAACCCATGGTATCCATGTTCATCAAGGGAATATTATTTGGGTTCATGTTCTTCGTGAGACAAACCAAGTGGCTAACCTTTTGGCTAAGCATGACTTACATCTTCTTGTCAAGAAGCATATTTTTTATGTTGCTCCAGATTTTATTTGTAATGCTTTGAGGGTAGATTGCTCTGGAATTAGGTTTCTTAGAGGTTTTTAGTTTTTGTTTCCTCATGTAATTCACCAAAAAAAATAGAAAACAAACAATAGTCTATATATGATAACAACTCATACATAAAGCTTAATTGACTAAATAAAATTAAAGTTTAAGCTAACTTGACACGTGGGATTCAATGTCGCATAGCTTATGCTTCAACTTTTGGATATTATAAATAGATTTGTGAACAAAAATTTTAAATTAAATAACACCACACTATAAATAAAAAAGTATTTAATGGAATAAATATGTTTATTATATGAAATATAATAAATATTTAACATTTACTTCTTTTAAGTAAATAAAATTTTAAAAGTATATTGAATATTTCTTGATGAATTTTGAATGAAGCGATTTAAATAAAGGGGAAAAAAGGATTTAATTTTTCACTTTGAATTGATAGTTTTTCGTTTAAATTAATATTTTATTATTTAACATGTTTTAAAATGAAAGAAATAAAATAGTATATCTACTCTTATATTATAAATCAATTTGGAGAGTGAGGTTCTCACTCTTCCTCATACTCTCTTAATTAGACACACTCAACATTTTCTCTTTTCTCAATTTTGAAGGTGCACTTCACACACTACTCCCACAACTAGTCAAAAAATTGTCTCTCAATCATATCAAACTATCCTCTTTACATTTATCTATATAGTTGATCTTTTTAATTGTATATCTCTTTCAATCTACCTTCTTTTATCTTTATCTCTAAATTGAATTTCCATATATTTTGTTAAAATTGTCAATAGTTAAAAATAACTTTATATTATAATTTAAATTATTTATTGTAAATTTAAAATATAATTTATATATTTAAAGATATTATTTATTATAATTTTTGATTATCATATAATTTATATATTTAAAAATATTTATTTATTTTAAATTTTGATTATATAAAAATAAATATTTATTCTATACCATACATAGACTAAAATATTAGGGAGTCGCCACCAATATTTATTAAGGAAAAACATTGAAAAAACCTAAAAAGAAAATGGTCTATGAAATTAGATTTTGGGTTCGGAAGTCAATTACGCGTAGGGAATGTGCTAGCACCCTACAATGTCTGCCATAAAGACGGTTACCTCTAATTAATTAAGCAAATTATGAATGACTTTTAAAATAATTATCTCACCCTAAAAATAAAAAGAATTTTATTTATTGTAAAAAAATTATTTTATCTTAAATTTTATTATTTTTGAGATTGACAAGAGTGGATCCCTGCTCCTACGTATCTCCCGGTGCAATGGAGAATTAGACTCATGTAGTTCTTTTGGTAGAAAACATTTGTGTGTTGATATTTTTTATTATTTTTTAATTTCTATTTTAATTTTAGAATTTTTGAACCGTGACAGTTCATACACCCTAGAATATAAGATTGATAGAGGTGTACACCCAAGCCAATTCATTATTTTAATTTTGATTTTTGTATTTTATTTTTATAACAATTAAACTTTAGTTCAACATTTTTATTTAAGAGAAGAGTTTTAAGACATCAAACTATACAGCTTGTGTCTCAAAATCTCAAGATTAAGAAGATGTCACATCTAATTAACCTTTTTCAAATTAAGATTTTATGATCAAATTATAATTAAATTGTAAGACTTGATTTAGTTCATTTTTATTTTCTTCTTATAAATAAATTAAAAAAACAATTTTTTTTACTTAGAAAAGAGCTTTTAGACAACAAGTTGTACAACTTGTCCCCTTAAACTCTAGGATTAAGAGAATGTCACATCCAAATAACCATTTCTTTATTATGGATTTTTTTTGTAATTTTATTAATGCTAGATAAGTTATAAATACTAACTTATGAAATACTATTTTTAACTTATTTTGCTACTATTATTAACTTTAGTATTTTATTATCATTTCATGGAAGGCTTAATTCATATGACGAGGCCCAAAAGGTTTTCACTGTAAACTTAATTCACGTTACTTGGTTTTGTAATATATTTTAATATTTTATTTGTTATTTCTTGGTTTGGCACACTAAAGCCCACGACGTGTGGATGCGGGACAAATTTTTTTGAACCAAATTATTTGGACACGGCACAAAAATCTAGTCTACAATTAAACCTATCAGCAGACCAGTCACCCATGCCCAAAGAGGGATTAGCTTATGCGAAATAAAAAGGAAAAAAAAAAAAAGCCCAAACCACAATATACTCACAAAAGAAACAAATAAATGACGTAAGAAATAAAAACATAAAAGGATGGAAGAAAGATGCGTCAGAATGGATTTTGTTGGTTTATATTGGTCTGTGTAGATTTGGGTTGATTTTTGGGTGTAGGTGTGGGTTTTAGTTGGTATTATAATGGCAAAATTCGGTTAAAGCTAGTGTGTATGCAGATATACAAACATGTGAGCAGAGACTGTTTAAGCATTTTATTTTCATTTTCTCTGTTTTATTTTTATGATGATGACAAATAACTAGAGCTTATTGGCTAAACATTTGTTCAATACAGGACAATATCTCTACACATTGGTGATAAAATATTTGTGTGTGTGATCATGAAACTACTTGAAATAAGTTATGGGCACAGACCGGATGCACAGGCACACACACACAAGAATTAAAATAAATGGTAGGGAGTTTGATTACATACCAAATTGTAGCTTGAGTTCCCCAATTTCTCCTCTACTCTTCTCTTTGATTGGTCTCACGTTTCAGCTTCTTACGGTTTCTTTTTTGCTATGTTTTCTCTCCCATTTTTTTCCGGTTTTTAGAACCCCTTTTTCTTTTTATTGCTGTGGTATTTATAGCCCTAAAAAGTGCTCTAAGATTGCTTGAGATGATGGTTAACTGGAAGAGGAATTTGTGCAATTTGCAGCGTGGGAAATTGAAATTTTCAGGAGATGAGTTGTGTAGCAGAGTTGGTGAGCAACGCAAAGTGGGTGAGTGAGAAAAAGAAGAAAAAGAAGAAAGAAAAAGAAAAGAAAAAGAAATAAATTCTGGTCTCTTCCCTCTTTTTTTTTTTATTACTTAAAGGAAGGCCCAATTTAAAGGAACAAATAAGAAAGATTAACGGGTCCTGCATTGGCCCAATCCAATAATAAGAAAGCAATTTTAATTAAAATGGTTGAATAGGAATGAAAGAATAAAAAATAGTAAAGAAAAGGAAGTAACTTGAGTCATATATAAAAACAATGTAAAAGAAATTGGGTTATCGAATTAACATTAATTTAAACTCTTTGGACTATATGTACAAAGTAACAAAATAAATAAAAAGAAACAAATAGAATATATAACAAGAACGGTGGACAAAATTAGGTGTTCACAAGTGTGCTTAAGCCAAATTGAGAGTGTTGTTGGTGTTTGTTTGAGTTATTGAGGAAAAAACAGTTGAGTGGGGTCAGTTGTGAGTTTTGGAGAGTGAATAGACAGACCATGAACTTTAGTGGGCTTGAAGCCTTGTGAGGCCCAAGGAGAGTTTTAAGACACCTAAAACTCCTTTTTTCTCATTTTCTCTCATTCTCCCATCTCTTTCTCTTTCTCATTCTTTCATCTCCCATTCTCTCAATTTCTCCCTAACTCCTTGATGAAATCCTTGAAATGTGAGACCCAAATACAATGGAGAATTCCGTTTTTAGGCGTAGAAGAGTTGTCATTGACTTGCCTTCACGGAGTTTGGTTCAAAGGTTGGCTTTTCTCACGTTTTCTCTTGCCCTAAGCTCGGATTTGGAACTCCTAGAGGTAAGGGAAGATTACAAGTGCTAAATAGTTGTTGTATGAACATAGTTGTATGCAATTGTGGGCGTGGTTTGCACTGCAAACTGACTTTGAATGAGTTATGTTGAGATGTGTGTGGAAATGGGTTTCCCTTCGAATTTTGTTTGATTTGTGTTTAAATGTTATATGGATTGTTGAATGTGTTAAGTATATTGTTGTGGGTTGTTGTGTGGTTGTATTCGACTTCTGTGGGATCGATTTGGGGTACGGGTGAGTGGAAAGTTTGGATTTTTGGGGTTTTTCGAAGAGAGTTTTGTTACTGCTGTCTGATAGTCACTGAGCGACTAAAGGACTTGCTAAGCAAGAATATCCCTGAGATTGAAGTGAGACTGTCAAGTTTAGGATTTGTTGAGCGACGCATGGCATTGCTGAGCGAGTGTTCTTGAGTGGTAGGAATGGCTGTAGTGAAAAAGGAATTCGTTGAGCGAAATGTTGTTCGCTGAGCAAGTGTTCATAGAAATTTGGAAATTTTCCAGAAGAGTGCTTGCTGAGTGAGTGCGTGACTCGTTGAGTGAATGTGAGTGTCTCAGAATGTCTGGAAGCAATTCGCTGAGCGAGTATTTAGCTCACTGAGCAAATTGAGGTGTTGGAGAGTTGTGGCTCTCTTTTGCAAGTGATTCTCTAAGCGAGGAGTGAGGATAGGATCTTGGTTGCTCTCTGGAATGACTATTTGCTGGGCGAGTGGATGACTCACTAAGTGAAATATGGTCGATAAGAATTTGGAGAAAGTCCCTAAAGCAAACTTGTTAAGCGACCCCAGTTGTCGCTGAGCGAGAGATTTTGAAAACAGTATATTCGCTGAGCGAAAACCTTCGTAGGGGAAAGTTGGTCCTCTGCAAGGAAGGTCTTCGCTAAGCGAACATGTGGGTCGCTGAGCGAACGTAGTGTTCTGTAGTTGATAAATTTGGAAAGTGTTGTGTGAAACATAGATGGGATGGACTCCTAGTGTGATTCTATGGTTGAGAATGTGGGAAGAGCAGTAGGTTGCTTGGATAAGATCTCCACTGGTCATGAGTGTTGTTGATTGGGTTTCGACTAAGGGATGTGGGCTGCTTGGATAGGGTCTTGGAGTGGCAGGTTGCTTGGATAGGACCTCCATTGGTTATGAATGGAATTGTTATGTGAGGTTTCTCATGAGGTATAGGCTGCTTGGATAGGGCCTTATCTGTTGACCATGGTTAAGGCTGGTTTGGGCCTGCTTGGTGTTGGTAATTGTTGTTGGACCTCATGTGGTGCTGGTCAGGGCCACGTGGTATTGTGTTGCTACATATGTATGTATGTTGACTTGTTGTTGTTGAGTGGGTGTGGTGTTGTGATACATGCATTCACAGATAAGTTGGCGATTGAGGTAGCTGACGATGGACCTTATGCCGTGGTGCAGGCAGGCACGTAAGTGGGATGGTTGATCGGAGCTATAGCTCAGACGAGCCTCCAACCTAATGCTGGATGAGAAGTAGGGCAGCTGATGATGGGCTTTCGAGGATAAGTGGATGGGCGATTCCGTAGAAGGCCAAGGCGGTGTAGGCTTGAGTCGTGGTAAGCCACCACTCATATACACTTATCCTGCTAAACCACTAAGCTTATCCGCATATCAAAGTTTGGCAATCCTTGAATGGTGCTTAGATAGGCCATGGTAGGGGGTAAGATCTGGATGATCGCCCAAGATGTTGTAAATCTCTTGAGAATCGTGTCATCACGCATTAACATAGTTGTAATGTGTTTGTTGTAGTACAAGGTTCACAGATTTAGAATGTGGGCCATATGATTGTATATATATATATATATGCGAGTGTTAATATTGATAATCGTTGTTGGTTTCAGTAAGCATGTATTATATCGTTGTTTTAGTAAGCTTACTGTTGCCTTGTGTTTCTGTTGTGGTTTCTCAGTTGCTGTTGTATGTTGGTGTGACTGTGATGATCATGTCTTTTGGCATAAGAGCAGATGACGGTGCTTTAATGGACCCGATTTCTCAGAGTTGAGGATGGAGCGGCGAGCTAGAAAGGCATGGCTTGAGAAGTCAAGCTTTTTGTTATTTTGTGGTGTATTTAGTTTCTTTCTTTTGACGGGGTTGTATAGTGTGACCAGCCATAGGAAATTCATTTAGTATCCTTTTCTCCCTGTCGATGGATTTGTATATTGATTCTTTTGATATGGTCTAGTGTTATTCCACCATTCTTTTATTTGTATAAATTGTAAAGACATGGTGTGTATGGGAGTAGGAGAGATGGATAGATCTCTTTGAATGTGTGTGTGTGTGTATATATATGTTATGACTTTATTCATGTTTATATGTCAAGGGAGAGATTAGTATGGTTGTTCTGTAGTGACAGTTGGGTTGTTATAAGGAATCCCCTTAAGGACTTTAAAGATGTGGGAGTTGGCTAATCCAACATTGCTTGAATTTTGGTGGGCACGGGCTTGACCCCTGCGGCGGATACAACATGACCCAAGTACTCGATTTTTTGTTGACCAAAAGCACATTTGGAGTGCTTGAGGAAGAATTGGCCAGATAAAGCATTGAAACTGATTTGGGTCGAAGGGGAATCACTTGGTCCACCCTGGTCATGGGGGTGTGCATCGTCAATTGGTATGGGTAAAACAGATGGGTCGGGTGCGCCAATAACGTCGTCATCGACGACGAGTAAGAAGAAGCGGGACTTGCATTTGTGATTCGGGCCATAGCGTTCATCGAACCTATAACACAGACCTTTGTCACGACGGGTGGCCATCTCGGCAGGGGTGAGGTGCTTGAAAGTAGTTTTGGGAGGGCCGGGTAAGAGGGGTTGTGGTGAGGGTGGGGGAATAAAGGATAAAGGGGAAACAGAGAGGAGTTGATGGTTAAACCGGGGTCGGCGTTTGGCGTCATGAAGCTTGTCCTCTTGCAATTTGGCAAGGGCGGCAGCCTGAATCAGAGAAAGAGGTTGGAGGGCCTACACTTCCCGGCAAATGTCGGGGGATAAGCTTGAGATGAAACAACTTAAAAGGAAGGAAGTGGGAAGATCGATGATGCGATTGGCTAGGCTCTCGAATTTCGAAAGGTAGCTGTTAACGGAGCCCTGCTAGGTAAGCTTAAACAGGGCACCCTTGGGGTCGTCGTAAAATGAAAGGGCAAAGCGCATCTCAAGTGCCTGTAAAAACCCAATCCAAGAAGAGATCTGGTTATTGTGGAACATCCATTGATACCAGCTTAGGGCGGGGCCATCGAGGTAAAAGGAAGCGACTTGAAGGCGTTCCTCTTCGGGAGTGGCATGATAGTCAAAAAATTAGGAGATATTGAAAATCCATCCCATAGCGTCGGTGCCGTCAAAACAGGGAACATCGAGCTTCATGCGATGCCTGTGGCCAGAGAAAAAGGAGGTACGAGGGCTAACTTCTTGATCAGGAGAGGTGGGGTGGGTTTCGAGTGTGTTGAGGTGGAGGAGGACTTCGTCAAGTTTGGAGTGGAGGGAGCTCTGATGGGAGGTGAGGGTAGTTTGGGCTTGGGTGAGTTTGGCCACAGCATCCTCAAGACGAGCAAGAGCTTGGGCCTGGACTTGAGAACAGGTTTGGTTAACATCAGCCATGAAGGAGGTCAATGAAAGCACCAATTGATGGGGGTTGGCAAGGAAAGGAAATTTGTTCCTGTATTAGAGGCTAGGAACGTTGCCTCCAGAAGAAAGAGAGAATATAGGAATAATACTTTTTCGATGATTTCATTCATGCAATACACTCCTATATATAGGAGGAAGATAACAGAAATGCAACAGAAACAAAGAGAATGAAATAACAAACCGATAACGAATAACAAATCCAATGATTGGGTGACAACACAGCATAAAAATATTGTTGAATGAAGACAATCTAAACCATAAAACCATAAAACATAACCATGAGAAAGGAATGAGAAGAGAAGAGAGGAAAAGAGAGAGCAGAGCAAAATCGTATCTGCTGTAATGCCTTTGTTTTATGCAGACTTCCATACATATTTTTTGTGTATTACAACTGAAATAAGAGCCATACATTATACCCATACTTGCTGTCAGCAAAAAGGACATTTACCCACTCCATTAGGTGGACAGTTTTCCCAAAAAACAGACCAAACATACTTACTATATAGAACATTAGCAACTAACATAAGAAAAGTAAATTACATCAGCCAAGAAGTATTTTAAAAAAGTTTTACATTAGTTAACACTCCTCCTTAAAACTTTTCTTAAAGACTCCCAGCTTGCTTCTTAGTTCATTAAACTTAGCACTTGGAAGCGCCTTAGTGAGTATGTCTGCCAATTGCTCCTCAGACCTGCAGTACATCAATTGAACATCTCCATTCTTCTCAGCTTCCCTTATAGCATGAAATTTGACATTGATATGCTTGGTTCTCCCATGTTGAATTGGATTTTTGGCAATAGAAATGGTTGAATTGTTGTCACACCATAGCACAGTAGGTTCTTCTTGTATTTGATTCAAATCAGTCAATACCTTTCTAATCCAAATAGCTTGATTTGAAGCAACAGCTACAGCAATATACTCTGCTTCAGCTGAGGATTGAGCAACCACATCTTGCTTTTTGGCGTTCCATGAAAACACTCCACTACCAAGTGAAAAAACATACCCAGTTGTGCTCTTAGAGTCATCAATAGAACCAGCCCAATCACTATCAACAAAACCTTCAAGCCTTCCATCACTTTTGCTGTACCAGATGCCAAAATCTGCAGTACCTTTCAAATATCTTAGCACTCTTTTGCCTACACCAAAGTGTGTTAAACTTGGTGAATGCATAAACCTTGAAAGCAGACTAGCAGAGAACATTAAATCTGGTCTAGTTGCTGTCAAGTAAAGAAGGCAGCCAACTAAACTTCTGTATTGAGTTACATTTGCCTTTGCATCACCATCATCCTTGGAAAGCTTTTCATTTACAGCAAGAGGAGTTGAAACTGGATTATAGCTCTCCAATTTGAATTTTTGCAGCAAATCATTGGCATACTTTCTCTGTGAGAGAAAGATACCATCATCAAGTTGATGTACTTCCATTCCCAAAAAATACCTCATCATTCCAAGGTCTGTCATTTCAAAAACCTGTAGCATGCTCTTTTTAAATTTGTCAATTTCATCAATACCATCACCTGTAACCAGCAAATCATCAACATAAAGTGAAACTACAATTTTCTTCCCATTGCCACAATCTTTCACATAAAGAGTAGGCTCATTTTGGCTCCTTCTGAAATCATTTTGCAGAAAGTGTGAATCAATTCTGCTGTACCAAGCTCTTGGAGCCTGTTTCAGCCCATACAAGGCTTTGTGAAGCCTATAAACTTTGTCTTCATGACCTGCCACAATAAAGCCAACAGGTTGTTCAACATAGATTTCTTCCTGTAAAACTCCATTTAAAAAAGCTGATTTTACATCCAAGTGAAAGATTTTCCATCCATATTGAGCTGATAGAGCAACAATTAATCTAATTGTTTCATGCCTAGCAACCGGTGCAAATGTATCACCGTAATCAATTCCTGCCATTTGAGAATATCCCTTTACAACAAGTCTAGCTTTGTGCTTATGAATGGAACCATCAGGATTTAATTTTGTTCTATAAACCCATTTGACACCAATCACATTCTTGTCTTTGGGCCTTGGAGTGAGTTCCCAAGTATCATTTTTGTTAATCATAGCCAGCTCCTCCTTCATTGCATCATTCCACTCTATTTGCATTGAAGCCTCTTCAAAACAAGAAGGCTCATGCACCACAAAACTGCATTTTTCATAAATTTCAACCAAAGACTTGGTTTTTAGCACTGGAGAATCAGATTCAGCAATCTGATTTTCATCATCATTTGTAACTTGCTTCTGGTCATTAGATGCATTGGAATTGGTTGTCAACTGTTCTGACTTCATGCTTCTTTGAACCTGATTATTTTCCCAATCCCAATATGCATTCTCATCAACTTGAATATCCCTGCTGATCACAATCTGTTTTGACTTCATATTGTACACTCTATAACCTTTGGAGCTTGCAGCATAGCCTAAAAAAATCCCCATTTCAGCTTTGTCATCCAGTTTGGATCTTTTAGCTGCTGCAACATGAATATAACATATTGATCCAAAAATCTTCAAGTGTTTGGCAGAGGGCTTCACTCCTAACCAAGCTTCAATTGGTGTTTTCTCTTGAACAGCTCTTGTTGGCAGCCTGTTCAAGAGATATACTGCTGTAAAAACAGCTTCAGCCCAAAAGCTTTTTGGTAGCCTTTTTTCTGCAATTAAGCATCTTGCCATTTCCATAACTGTTCTGTTTTTTCTCTTAGAGACTCCATTTTGCTCAGGGGTATAACTAACTGTCAATTGATGAATAATCCCCATATCTTCACAAAACATATTAAATTCATTGGAGGTATACTCCTTCCCATTATTTGATCTCAAAACTTTAATCTTGCAGCCACTTTGAGACTCCACCATAGCTCTAAACTTTTTAAAGACATCAAAAGTTTGAGCTTTGCTTGATAAAAAATACACCCATGTCATTCTAGTCAAATCATCAATAAACAAGATGAAATACTTGTTTTGGCTTAGAGAAAGTACACTCATAGGACCACATAAGTCAGTGTGAACAAGCTCCAATTTATTCTTTGCCCGTGTGACATTTGCTGATGAAAAAGACTTTCTATGCATTTTCCCCAATTGACAAGCATCACATAAATCATTAATACAACTTATCACAGGCATGTCTCTCACCATATCGTGAGTTTGCAGAAATTTCAATGCACCCATATTAAAGTGGCCATATCTTTTGTGCCATAGTGCAGAATCATCATGTTTGGAAACAAGTGCTGAATGATTCACTTGATTCAAATTGATTGGAAAACTATTATCACACATTTCAACCTTAACAACTTCTGAATCATTAGGATCCAGTATGATACAGCCATTATTTTTAAAGGAAAGTGAATATCCTTTTTTCATTAATTGAGCAACACTTAGCAAATTTTGATCCAAATCAGGAATCAGCAAAACATCATGAATAAATTTAGCACCTTTGCTAGTGTAAACAGAAACTGTACCTCTCCCTTCAGCCTGTACAATATCTCCATTTCCAAGCTTGACTTTGGTTTGGACAGCCCTATCCAAAGAAGTGAAAAGACTTGAGTCCCTTGCCATGTGGTTTGTGCACCCACTGTCTACATACCATACATCCTTTGAACCTGAACTACATGTTTGAGTAGCCATAAACAAGTGATCTTCAACCTGAGATTGCTCATCAGTGAAGTTAACTTGATGTGCAGGTTGTGGTTGAGATTGGTTCTGCTTAAATCTGCAATACTTCTCTCTATGTCCCCATTGCTTGCAATTGTGACATTGAATTTGAGGCTTCCCCTTATACCAACAATCTTTTGACAAGTGATTTGTTCTTTTGCATGTAGAACAAGGAGGAAAATTGTTCTTTGCTGCAGATTCAGTTGAACCCCCTTCCATCTTTCCTTTTCCCTTTTGATCACCCCATTTTTTATAATTCTGCCTTTTTTGATTTTTCTGACCAGATTGCTTTCTCTTGTGTTTAGCTTGAAATGCATTTTCAGTTGCATCATCCATTCTCATAGAAAATCTTTGTTCTTGAGCTTGCAATTTACTAACCATCTCAGAAATAGTTAGCTTCTTGAGATCACATGATTCTTCAATGGCAGCAACTTTGGCTTCAAATTTTTCGGGTAGACTGATCAGCATCTTTTCTACTACCTTGTAGTCTTGCACAACCTCACCATACAACCTCATTTGGTTCACCAAATGGGACAGCTTTGAAGTGTACTCCTTGACGGACTCATTTTCTTTCATTTTCAGCATCTCAAACTCTCTTTTAAGAGTCAATAGCTTGATGGACCTTACCCTTTCATCACCTGCATACCTTTCTTTCAGTTCATCCCATATTTGCTTAGCTGTTTCCAGATGCATAATGCATGTAAACACATCATCTGTCAAAACTGAGTGCAGACATGAAACAGCTTTCTCCTTCTTCAAAGTCTCCTCCTCATGTTGCTTGATTTGAGCTATGGTTGGATTAGCTGTCAATGGTGGAACTTGCTTGTCTTGATCTACATACTCCCATAAGCCAAAAGACTTCAAACATGATCTCATTTTGACAACCCATATATGATAATTTTCCCCAGAAAATTGAGGAACAGCAAAGACAGCATTGTTCCCTAAAGCCATTTGATCTCTCCCCACTCACAAGTGTTTAATCTCTCCTCCCAATTTTTTTTCAGACCCACAGCCTATAAGAACACTGCTCTGATACCACTGTTGAATGAAGACAATCTAAACCATAAAACCATAAAACATAACCATGAGAAAGGAATGAGAAGAGAAGAGAGGAAAAGAGAGAGCAGAGCAAAATCGTATCTGCTGTAATGCCTCTGTTTTGTGCAGACTTTCATACATATTTTTTGTGTATTACAACTGAAATAAGAGCCATACATTATACCCATACTTGCTGTCAGCAAAAAGGACATTTACCCACTCCATTAGGTGGACAGTTTTCCCAAAAAACAGACCAAACATACTTACTACACAGAACATTAGCAACTAACATAAGAAAAGTAAATTACATCAGCCAAGAAGTATTTTAGAAAAGTTTTACATTAGTTAACAAATATCCACACTAGATTGTGGAATCATAACAGAAAATCTGTATCTTATTTCCTAATGCATAAAATCTTCCCATCCTTTTGGACACTTGACGCAACATTTAGGCTTCTCTCCTTTGTCAGCAATTCCAATAGTGGGTCCATCATTGGCAAGTCCATCATCAATTGTTCCTTGTGTACTTGGGCTTGCAACAGCTGGGCCTCTGGTACTATTAGTTTATGTTTCAGCACTTGAAAGCAGATACTGAACCTGATTATGTTTGAGCAAAATAACCTCAGCATTTTCTGATCACTAAAGCAAGGCTTCTATCAAACATATTTTTGTGAGTTATTGCCTCTTCTAGTTTCAATTTTGTGAGTTATTGCCCCTTAATATACTATCAATACACCTTTTTCGCACGCAAAACTTCAAGTCTGTTACAAAAAGAGCTTACGTATATTTACCGCCTCATCCTATAGTTCTTCGCAAATTAGAATAATCCAAACAAAGTAGACGTATTACTTATGTGATTTTTAATGTATTTTCCCTGCTTAATATCTTCGCTGCTTTCAAGTAAGATCTTCGCTATTTTTAATGTATTTTTCTTTGCTTAATATCTTCACTGCACACCAGGCAATACCACATTGACTCTACATATATGTTTCAGCACACCAGTTTTTGGTTAGTTATTGCCTTCTATCTCTTTGTATGTTTCTGTTTTGAATTCATTGGTATAATAGTACCCTTTCATTCACCTTTTCCTTTCTCTTCCTTTTCTCTATTATTTCAATTTATGCACAACAATACGAAGTTACAAAAAGCTGTATTGCGTCAACAACCACCTCTTCGCGAGGGAGGACACACATAAAAAATTGATTCAAGGGAAGATTGTTCAAGAAATTTGGTTCAGCTTTTGCTTCATGCAGGTATTCTATTTTTATAACTTTTATTTTATTTCTATTTATCTATTTAATCTTACATTATTTTCATCTAATTTTATTTCTCTTCATCTATTTTGGTTTCTTTCTTGGAAATTTATGCATAACAGTGCCTGTGTTTCCGCTAATCATAATAATTAAGAAAGAATAAGTTATGCATTGACTGTGTAATTACACTGTTATTTAATCACAAACTACTATGTATGATAAGTTTGTTGATTTTTATAATGATTACGTAAAAGTCATAACAACAGTGGTTTCTAATTGATTGTCGATGTAAAAGTTTTTATATTGACAATGCATAGTTATTAAACTCAATAATTAATGTGTTTGAAAATGATATTTAAAATATGAATTTATTTGTGTAAAATAAAATAGAAACATTTTAGATATAAAATTACTAGAAAGGCCTTAATGTTAATATAATTTAAATTTTACATTAACATATATCCCGCTATTTGGCTGCAGTCATGTTGTTTTTATTACAAAATGTGATAACAAAATAAAAACTTTGAATTGTTACTGCCAGTGGAAATAATTTAGTAAAAGCAACTTTAACACACGTTATTTACGAGCTGCTTAAAGTTAAGCAATAGTGCCTTATTTTTTTTTCAGCGTTGGAGAAGTGTGATGTGGTGGGGTGAATTGCTTAACGTATCTTCCCCAAGACATGATTGCTTAGCCATTAAAATAAGACTTTTTTCAATAACTACCCTATTTTGGAGGAGGGAAAGAAACTGTATTGTTCCTCAAGAACTTGCATTTCTGATTCAACACAAAACCAACAATGAAAGAACCTAAAACAAATTTTAAATTTCAGAACCACCACAAAACCAAAATACAAGAACAATTTGTGAAATCTGAGAACAAAACTAGTTTACATTTTTGGAAATCAGAACCCAATAAAATACAAAAATCAAAAACACAAATCAGAAAATAAACAAGCAATAAAGCAAGAAGGCAGATCTGGGCATGCAAAGGTGCGACGGTGATGATGCGCAGCGTGGTTGGAGGCACGTCAGTGATAGATCGGAGGCACAGTAGTTGAGGCCTAGTGGTGGGTGGTCGACGATGTGGAGGTGCGACAGCGGTTGAGGCGTGGCGTGGTTGGAGGCGAGCCAGTGATAGATCAAAGGAATGACAGTTGAGACACGGCGGTGGGGCTCGACGGAGGTGGTGGATGCGGAACAGTGGGGGCTCAATGGAGGTGGTGGATGCGCAGCAGGGTGTGGTTGAGAGGAAGAGAGTTTGAGGAGAAGGTGAGAGGAGGTTTTTGAAAAATGAAAAGTTTAAGAGGAGGAGAAGGTGGAGGAGGTTCTAAAAAAATGAGATAATAAAATGAAAAGTTTGAGAAAGCGAAGAGAACCTTCTTGATGAAGGTTCAAAACAAAAGTAAAAAATTATTTATTTTTAAAGCAAAGTTAAAGCAAAAGGTCTTGGTTGTTTTGAATTTGATCACAATTTTTTTACTGTTGGACACTACAAATAAAAAAATATAAAAGTGTGAGTTGCTTAAAATTGTATGTATTGGAGCAAAAAGTATATGAGTTGTTTAAGAGTTGCTTAAGAATAATGTGGTGCAGTGGGACCCACTAAATTATACTTAAGAAACTCAAAGTGGGTTTCTACTTCTTACCACTAAAGTTGCTCTAACAACAAAAAGATTCGAACAGTCGCAAAGGGATGTTTGAAGCGTCCAAAAAAATTACATGAAGTGTTTGGTTAAAGCAATGTGTTTGATCATGGGTCAGCTTAATCGTGCATTGCCTAGTGCCCACATAACTGTCCTTATGTGTGTGGACATGAATGCGTAGAATGACGCGTTTGGTTAAAGCTCTATTTCTGGGCCCAAGAAGAATCCCAAAAGGCTCAATACATACAAAAAGAAAAATATAGGAAAGAAAGTTTGATACTTTGATTAGTCAATATACATCCAATACAAACACAATCTTCATTTTTTTTTTTTTGATGAGGATGGGGCAGAAGCCCAACTAAAACCCACACGGGAAAATTACACAAGCTAAATCAATAATCAAAGACAAATTTAAAAAGATGGACAACCCAAATTTAGCTAAGGTGTCTGTGGTTTGATTACTCTCTATAAAGACATTATGCTAAGACAGGGAAGCACTTTGATGCATAAAGGAAGATAGTAAGGAACGACAAGGATGGAAAATGAAAATGAAAGGGTTGAAGCTTTTCAAAAACAAAAAGAAATAAATAATACTTCTATAAGATTTAAAGTAAAAATTACAATTGAAACGTGAAAGAAAAACTATATCTGTTTAACATTGGTCGTAGCCCGAGTCTTATTTATTTTGTTTGTTTTCCTATAAATTTTGTTCAGATATTCACAACAAAATATATTATAATTTTGTTTGGTTAAATCTAGCATAATAATTATTAATTAATAATTAATAGATAGAATGTTTATTGAAAAACTAATAGCTCAGTCATTCCTTACCTGTAACCGTGTTTGTTAACATGTTACTAGTGTTTCTTTTTTCTTTTTAACTATTCATTTACGTATTTGTGAATAATGATAGAAGATAGGTAAAATGTTCTTCAAAATAATAACTCGAAACTTTAATACTAAATGTTATATGTAAATTATTACAGGTAAATATTCTTAAACTATAGTTTTTTTTTATTGTAACTAACTAATTACTACTAAAAAAGAATAGAAAAAAGATAACAGAAAAAAATAATGTGAACATTGAATTTTGATAGAGATTAAAAAGTAAATAATGATAAATAAAAATATGATTAAATACTTTTTTTAATTTTTTTTTAGTTTATTTTTAAATCCGAAATTTGAGTTCATTTATCTTGGCATGGTAAGTCTGATATTGAAAATCTTCACTTTTTGACTTTTTATCTTCCAAGTCTCATATTTAAAAATGCCCACTCTTTTAACATCCCTTTCTTGTACAGTAAAAAAAAAAAACCCTTTCTTCTATATAAAAAATAAATAAAAATAACAATTTCCAAAATTTTTATAAAAATGTATCATTAATTTTTTTTTTTGGTAAATGCCACAAGTATATACTCCATGATAGACAATCATACTCAAGCCAGATAGGACCACTATGGATGACAAAGTTCTCACTCTGAATATTTAACACAACTGTATATCTAAAACTCAAACTCAAAATCTTTGGTTAAGTTGGAACAATCTCACGCCAGTTGATCCGCCGCACACACTCATCAGTGGTATCATATAATTTTTTTTTTTAAAATTGAAGTAAGTAATCCTTAAATTTTGTGAAATTAAATATAAATATTTTAAGATCTTAATATTTGCTAAAATATTTAATACCCTCTATTAAACATTTTTTAAATTAATTATCATTTTATAAACTTTAATTAAAGGTCTGTTTGGTAAACAAGTTAATTAAAGATTCATTTGAATAAGTATTTATTACAAACCACTTATTTATAAGTTGGTTTTATAATGGAAGAGGAATTAGAGTTAAATAGTTTTTAATATATGTTGTAAGCTAACCCCACTGGGATGGGCCTAATGGTGGGAGCTTTGAGTAATTTGCATGGAGTCTTAGGTTCAAACCCTATTTCTATCATTTTACAAAAAAAAAAAATGTTGTAAGTTGTTTCCATAAATTATCTTGAAGAACTTATTAAAATAAGCTGAAAAACTTATAGACAAATTATAAGCTATTTTCACATAAGTTCTCTCAAATACTTATATAATTACTTATGGTATAATATAAATCCAAATAAGTTGTAAATAAACTCTTCTAAATGAAGCCTTACTGTAAATTGTTTACCTTCTTAAAAAATTCAAAAAATATGAAGCAATTTTTCTATTTTTATCAAACTCTTAAAATTTTCAATAAATAAAAAGACGGAAGGAGTCAATAAAGTGAAATAGTAGTCTTTTTTTCTCTTTAGGACATTGGCAAGATAAAAAAAAAGCAACAAACAAAATTAACAAAGCAGAACAACAATGAGGGTTCCCCGCATAAATTAACACATGATGGCTATATTTTTATTAATCCAATTGAAAATTCTATCCATCAACATCTCATCCTAAAGTAACAAAATACTTTATGTGTGCAAAAGAGTAAAATAAGGGGAGACATGGTGAAAGTCTGCAAAACCAAACATTTATTCTTCCAACTTATTTTTCATTTATGTTGCATTTTTCTTGTACATATATCCTCCCAGTACTACACCAAAACATATAAACTATAATCATGCAATATATAGAGTACGTTTGTTTAATTTTTCTTTTTCTAAAACAATCACTTTTTTAATAAAAAAAATTACTTATTGAAGTTTTTAAAGTGTTTGGATAAAGTTTATTAACAATCAGAATCAGAAAATAAAAAAGAGTAAAAAATTGCTTTTTTTAAGAAGCAACTTAGAGCTGTTTCTTAAAAAAAAAACATCTATGGTAGAAGAGAGAGAAGATTAAAAAAATGTTTTTTATGATTATAACCAAATACAAATCAGTTTCTATTTATACAAGAATCTCTCAAAATAAATCAATTTTTAAAAAAAACTTTTTTAATCACAAACAAATGGGCTCATAATTAGGAATGATGGAAATTTCTATGAAGCATTAGGAGGATGGCTGTAAGCAATAACACTACACAAGATCTCGATTCTAAAAACTCTTTGCTAGTGTCATCTTTGCTTACAAAAAACTCATAGAAAGCAAAGAGAAGCCTAATCTCATTTTGACTTCATCAAAAGAAAGTTTTTCTCATTGCTTGCATCAATTCTAAGCAATTTTGAAAGGAGGATATTTAAGAGAAGGATTTGCAAAAGAGCCCTCAACTAGTCCCTTTGCTACTAGACTATAAGTTGCTTTGGTAAGGTGGGCTCCATCCCAATTTATATATTTTGAAAGGTTAGAGCAAACCGTTGAGATCATACCTCCACAAAATATACTTACATCAACATTGTAGTGCCATGTGACTCAGTAGTTGAATTTATTAATCTGTTGTTTATGCATGACGGATCTTTTTTGGTTATACCTTGCTATCTAAGTCATTTAATTAATAAGTGTGATGTATGATAATTATCGTTTACGAAATGTAAAAGAAATTTGCCCACATTCATAAAAAAATTAATAGAAGTTTTATTTAAAACAATAATTATTTTTGTAATTACATTAGTTACTTTCATGTAACAACAACAGATCATAAGAGAGGGGAGTACACATGGGTGTCGTCTCCACTGCTACTATTCTCATCACATTCGTATCTGCTACTAATCACCTCACCACCACTCTCATCATCACTTGAGCCTTGCTACCTCTCTAAATTCGCAGAGGTCAAAGGCAAGTGCCTAATACATTCAGTTTTAGGAATCAACAAAGCAAGATATCTTAAGTAGATGTACTCATCAAGGATTTAGGATAAGCCATCATATTCATAGGACTAGCAATCTTATATACATGATCTCAATAATACCAAATACACAGGTAGTGCATCAATAGCATGTCAAGAATGATGCACATACTTATAGCCAAGAAAACAAGCATAGTCATTCGAACGGTGAGAGATATATTCGAAGATAAACCTGACATCCCTCAACATGGAATACATCCCATACCACATTTCGTAAAGTGAATGTCTAGCCCTTCGCCTTATCGTCAGTATAATATGAATGCATTCTAATCTTTTGATTATTAATCTTTTATTTAGTGATATGTAATGCAAAATGAGGACCCTAGTTTCATATAAAGTGCTAGCCAGAGATGCACACAAGGTGTTGACTAGAGTTGCACATAAAGTGCTAGTCAGAGATGCACATGATGCATGAGATATCATTAATCTTTTTCTCTTTATCATAGCTTTTGGGATGGATTCTAAACTTCTCTTTCTCTCTTTCCCTCTCCCTCCCCCCCTCTCTTTGTGTGTGTGTGTATGTGTGTGTGTGTGTGTATGTATATATATTTGATCTCTCTTTTGCCTAGTAATCTCAAATTAAAGTGCCCAATTCTTATTCTTTGAATAAGTTTTGATAAGACAAAGGACGAATTAAAATCCTCAATTGTTTTGATTATATCAAATAGACTAATAAGTTTATCAAAGCCAATAAAATACGTGCATTAGATTAAAATAGATGAAGATTGCGTCTTTTTACCAAACGAATATTCACCTGATGCTCTAGACCTCATATTATCAGTTGTCTATTTTCTATAATCCTTTCAGAACTTAATGTGCCAAAATTCTCAAAAAGCTTCAAAACACATGTCAATGTACCTATTGTAACACTCTAACTTTTACTTACCAAGTTTTTTTTTTATTCAATATTTTTAAAAAGTGTAACTAAAAATAATATTAATATTTTGACTGTACCATTGTGTTCAAAATGTTGGAAAACCCTTAGTTTTGATTTTTAATTATTTTTTTGGATTGGGCCTCGGCCAATGACTATTTTGCTACTGGTTTTACAAAATAGGTTAAAAATAGGTAAAAACATCCAAAAATTTAGAAAATAATATTTTTGAGTTTAAAATAGTGATTAAAATAATAAAATATATTTTTAGAAATTTTCTAAAATTCTTATGTAAAATGACCAAAATGCCCTTGAATACCAAAAAAAAATTAGAATAGTGGATTTTAGATATTCAAAAGGGATGAAAAATTTATTTTAACTATATTTTCATGT
The DNA here is from genome assembly GCA_004329165.1 of Spatholobus suberectus. Lineage (NCBI taxonomy): Eukaryota > Viridiplantae > Streptophyta > Magnoliopsida > Fabales > Fabaceae > Spatholobus > Spatholobus suberectus. The sequence continues at coordinate 48,840,240 of CM014729.1, read as the reverse complement.
AAGATATTATTTTAGAGAATTATCATAAAAAAAAAGTTTTAATTTAGATTTATCTAGAAAATAATTAAGTATCACCTAGAAAAATTTCTATTGGCCAATAAAAGGTAAAATCAAGTTTTTATGATTTTTTTAAAAAATAAATAAATAAAAACCCATTTTTAATTAATTTTTGTAAAACATAGGAAAATACAAGAAGGGGGTTGAATTGTTTTTTAAAACCTTTTTGCAAATCCTTTCTCAAAACATGTTTTCGTCTGTTGATAAGACGATATATAAAACAAGATCACAAACAGACTTTTAGTCAAAAACTCTTTTGTAAAACAATTAGGTAGGATTTCTAAAAACTTTTCAAATACAAATATAACACACGTTAAAGAAAAGGAGAGTGAGAGAAATAAAAGCACAAAGTTTTTATACTGGTTTGTCTCACCCTATAAACTATGTCCAGTTCTTGGTATACTACTAAGTTCCACTATAACTTACAACAAATTACAAGTATTCTTTTCAACAAGCCTCTTCAGGCTCAACCTAAGTAATCTTTCACTTGCCTCTCTAAGCAAATACCCTGAGCATTATTTGAATCAAAGCCTCTTCATGCTTCCACCAATTTCACTTAGAAATGGTTAAAGGAAAAGATCATTGACTAAGCTTTATTTTATCAGATAGATGTATACAATAAAGTTTTAGTTTAACACTTAGTGACATTTTACACTTACTATAGGAAGAATTTCAAGTTGTTTGAGAGCAAAAAAAACTTAAGAAAGCTAAAGGCGTGCTAAAAAATTCAATGGTTCAAACTCTTCTTCCTTGTACACATTTTCACCGCTATTTATAAATCTCCAAAAAGTATCCGTTGAGAGGTCTTGTAGAGCTTTGTTCGTCTATTAGGCTTTGTGAAGAAAGTGTCCGTTAGACCATTAAATGCCTTTCATCAACTAGTCACCCTGATAAGATAAAACAATCCATTTATCTTTCTTTTCTCGTACCACATCTTGTGATAGTGAGCATGTTCCACTTTTTTATACTGACAAGTACACTTTTGTGCTTTCTTTTTGACAATTAGCTCAAGTTTTCAGAAAAGTAGGTATGTTGATATGTTTCTTACTTTTTTGATAGGCGCGAGAATTCCTGAAAAAGATTTTAGACTTGTACAAAAATTATTCAAAATAAACAGAAGGCATATAAGACATCGTTTGTTGATCAGACGCAATGTTTTTGTCTGTATTAATAAAACATTATATTATTTTCTTTTCAAAAACACAAGTTTGGTTTGTTTAAAACACATAATCTATTTGGCATAATCAAAATAAATTGAGGGGTATGATTCATCCTTTGTCCTAACAATTTTTAATGAAATTTTTTTGGATAGTATCACTTAGCATTGTTCAAATTTCAGCTTTCACCTGTCCTAATCCATCTCATTGTGGATAATATCAATTATTTTTTATTTAAATTAAATTGATAAAGTAATAATTATCTAGATTTTCCTACTAGTACAAATACCCCCTCGTTTTAGCCTTTAGACACAAACCTTACCATTCTTTCTCCTCTCCCTCAACTGGCCAAACCTCTCCTTGACTCCCACACCAAGATTCTCCAATTTTCTTGCTTCCAGAACTCTATCACAAACCAAAGCTTCCATAGATCCAACCTTGGGTGCTTCTTGGACAAGCTTTTAGAAGCAATTTTTTCCAGCTTTAGAGACCCATTTCCATCCTCTTTTCCAACCCATTCACTTGAGGTACAAGGGGGAGGGGGTGTTTTCTTGTCTTTGCTTCCATGAGAGGATGTGGGAAAGATTTGGCCCCCAAATCTTTTTTAGACCCATTCTATGTTAAACTTTTGCTATGCTAAGTTACCATGGGTTCTTATGTTATTCTTGTTTATATATATATATATATATATATATATATATATATATATATATATATATATATATATATATTGTTGGTGCCATATTGATGGTTATATGTATGGTTATTTGTGATTATTGTATCACTAGATCTCAATTTTGATCTATTGATGTGTATATGCTATGATCTTGTTCATGTAAGACATAAAGGAAACAAAAATCACATGATTTTGTTTCCTACCATATTCGGCCATTGACTTCCCCTAGTGGAAGGTGGTACAAAATTTTTCTCTATTAATTATTTTGTTATTTTATAAATATATTTATTATATGAATCAAAAATAGAGGTTTTGGTTAAATGAAAATGAAAAACTTTTGTATTAGAAAGCCATAAGCATATTAGGCCATATATTCTCAAAACAAAGAGAATAGAAATTATTTTCTAAGGTATAGAAGAATATTTATTAGAATAATACAAAAATTAGACTATTTTACACAAAAATATTAGATTTATTTATGAAAATAGAAAATTATTTTAACAAATTAGGGCTCTCGGCCCTAGTGTTAAAAATTTACAAAAATTTTAATTTTAAATTTTATTATATAATCCTAATTTATTAGTTATTTTTTGTGTGTGTATGTGTGTGTAAAATTTTTTAAATGGAGTGGATTAATTAAATAATAATGATTTTTATTTAACTAATCCACTTCATTTATAAATTTTTAGTAATATATATATATATAATATTAGTTTTCTTAAAAGGAAGGTAAGAAAATTTAATTTTTCTTCTAGTATTAAGAAAATAAGAAAGTATTTAAATTATAACTATTTTTGGGATAGAATTAAATTTCAAAGTAATTTTATAAACTTTTAGTGGTAAAGTTGATGGATGAATGTGAGAACATATCTCTACACTTAGATGAAAAGATATTTGTCAAGAGTTAAAATATAGAGAAACCTTTACTAAGATTGTGAGAAATTGGGATAAGTCCTTAAATGTATTAAGGTTAGTGGTATGCTAATGAGATTGTGGAGGATCATGCAATGGGCATGAGTCCTTGGTGAGAGGAGTCACAGTTTGGTATGCTACGAGAGAAAGGCAAGATCACCTTTGGAGGTCTAGAGGATATGGTATCAAGTAGTGAACATCCTAACGGTTAGGGTAGCATCCTAGAGCTAGGACAATCACTTAACCGGCTTGATAACCTTGATAAATGCTCAGCCTCACAAGGATTGATGGAGAGTATACCCTAAAGGAGCCTTATGCTTATGTCTCGAGACTAATGATGATGATGGTTGTGATGCTAGTACCATGTTGCACGGGTATATGTACCCCTAATTGCTTCCTTGTTGTGAGAACTTGGATGTTGGTCATCAACAATTGGGGGCATAGATCCATACGACGTGTCCAGAAACTTGGGTAGAATAAGATAACTTAGAATAAACCTTAGATTCTCCTTGTCTTGTTTTAGCCAATTGTGTTTTATCTTTGTGTTGTTATATAGGTCAATCTTACATACCTTTTGTGGAAGTGATTTAGAAAACAAATCACCTCATCCCTTTTTTTTCTTTTTTTTCTATTATATGTGTATATTTTGATCGATGGTACACTGTTAACGTGAACATGGATTCAGAGGAGATTGAGATTGACCTAAGTGAAGAGTCCTTCTAAGTTGAGGCTAAGGAGCGTATGTTACTGCTTTTTATAGATGGTGTAGGTTGGGGTTTTAGTTGTATAGTCTGACTGCCCTGACATAGGCCCTTATCTTTTGGTTTGTATGTACTAATGGTCGATAGTTAGGACTTTTTGATGTATGTATATTTTGTTGCCAATGACTTTAGTATTTACTTTTGATGATTGTACCATTTATGACAGATTTATCCTCATCATATACAGTTATACATATATGGAAATGGTATTCGATTTATGCTTGATATCTATTGTTCTTAATTTACTTTTTTGTTATTACACTAATGTTGATCAATTACATATTCTTTAAACATTTAAAATTAAAATTGTGATTGCAAAAAATTTACTTGTTATTTTCAAAACAAGTAAGTGAATAATAAATGAATTAAAATAAAATAAATTAGATAATTGTTGGGATAAGCATCAATGTAATTGGGTATCACGCTTATCCTGCTGAAAAGACACGCTACCTGCCAAAAAGGAGAACAACAATGTACTTGTTTGATTAAAAAGCAAACATGCTCATTGCCACAAGACATTGTACAAGCAAAAAATAAGATAAGCAAGATGCTTTATCTTATCAAAGTAACTAGTTAGTAAAAGACATTTAATACAACATTTAATGCCCAACGGACACTTTTCTCATTAAGGAGAATAGACAAACAAAGCACCAGTGTGTCTCAATGGATATTTTTTGGAGAGCCTCTATAAATACTAGTGAAGTCTTGTACAAGAAGAAGAACCAAAACTGCTAAAGTTTAAGAGTCCTAATTCTTTTTCTCTAACTACTTTTACTCTAATCCTTGATAAACTTTCTTGTACAAAGATGTTGTAAATTCACTGAGCGTTAATATTAAATCTTAACTTATATATCCATCTGATACGACGAAGCTAGTTAGTTAATCTTACCATTACCAAATTCTAAGTGAACTTGGTGGAAGCCTGAAGAGGCTTTATAGCAAAGAGTACTTGGGTTAATTGCTTGGAGAGACAAGTGAAATATTACTTGGGTTGAGCTTGAAGAGACTTGTTGGAAAAAATACTTGTAACTTGGAAAAGTTGTATTGAAACTTGGTAATGCATGTGTCAAGAACTGGAGTAGTCTTGGGGTAGAGACAACTAGTATAAAAACTCTTGTGTCTTTATCTCTTTGCTTTTTATCTTGCTTCATTAATTGACATTGTGTTTCAAATTTGGTTTCACTTTGTCTTTACAAAATGCTCTGATAAAAGTTTCTTTTAAAACAAAAGTCTTTCAACCAAGTTTTTATATCATTTTATTAACAGATGAAACTAAGTCTTTTGAAAAGATTTACAAAATTGTTTGAAACATAATTCAACCCCCTTCTTGTGTTTTCTTGTGTTTTACAGTTTTTAAGACAACTTAATTTGAAAAAAAAATATACCCATAATAATAATGTTAAGATTTTAATCTATAGCTAGTCAAATATTTCTTTTACAAGTTTTAAAGCCTAAATCTCACTAATCTTATAAGCTTATAAAATAAAAATAGGAATAAGAGAAAGATACCTTTAATTATAGATTTATGTGTAAAATTGTAGATCTATTCATGAGAGTTATCAACTTTTTCAAATAATTTTAAGAAATCCAATTATTTAATAATTTCGTAAGTCCTTAAATTTTGAACCTTAAATAGTTAAGAAATAAAATCTTATTAAAACTTTATTTGTGTACTTGCCATTTAGGTTCCAAACTTTGTAGAAATAGAAAAAATTAGGGTATTAAGGTTTAAGTCCACAAGATAATCACATTCACAAATGATCAAAAGTTTCTACAAAGTGGTCTTAGAGGCCTCTTTATACTACAACTAATAAAAAGGCCCAATATAATTCATAGTAGGCTCAAACCCAAACAAAGCAAACTAAAACATTAATTAGCTAGCAAATAACTAAAGCCTACATAGCACCTAATTAAACAACACTTAGGTGCATACACAAGATTTACAAGAAGCCCAACAAGGCCCAATAACAAAACGTCCTAAAAGACAATTAACAAGATAGCTAAGCCCCTTCGAGACCTCTATCAGAGGTTCCCTCGTAAGCAAGAGCAAGTGTATCCCACATCTTTTTGGCACTTCTTAAATTATGTACTTTCTCATATTCTGATTAGAATAAAACGCCCATAATAGCATTTCTAGCTTTAAAGTTAAGAAGGTACCTTTGTTTGTGGGCTTCTGTCCACTGACCTTTAAGTAACTCAATTCCAGTTTGGTTTAGGGGTAGATAATCACCAGTTTCCACCACAGCCCACATGTCTATGTGGCAAGCATCGAACAAGGCTATCATTCGTTACTTCCAATAATCATAATTTTGACCTTTGAAGAGCAGTGGTCTGTTTACAGCTTGTCCTTTGTTGTCCATGAATGCTCAGGATCTTTTTATCCTTGCACTATTAGATGCTTAACCCTAAGAGGCCGAGCTTTGATACCAATTGAAAGAGCAAGAGATCGCACAAGAAGGGGGGTTGAATTGTGCGTTTTAAAAACTTTTCTCCTAAAAACGAGTTCGAAAATGTTTTGAGCGAAAAGGAGAGGGGAAGAACAAGAACATAGAGACTTTATACTAGTTCACTCAATCCTTGAGCTACGTCTAGTCCCTTCACCCAAAAGGTATTCACTAACCAACCTTAGGTTACAAAAGTATTTTTCACGGCCTCTTCAGGCTTTACAACGCAATTACCCCAGATTGGTTAACAACCCAAGTATTCTTTTTCACTAAGCCTTTCCACACTTTCACAACAAATACAGTTGATTACAATGAAGATCAACTCACAAAGTGAGGATAAAAAGATTAAACACAATACAAAATTGTTTTAGAGAATATTCAACTATCATCCAGTGGACGCAAGAAAGTAATGTGTTATTTGCAAAATGTCTCATAGCCAGCGTTTATATGCTCTTCACTTGATTCTCTTGTGCTTATTCTTCTTTCTTGGTATATATATAGTCTTCAGCGAAAAAGAGTCGTTGAGGATGACTTAGCTTTAGTCTTCAAGAAAAAGGCGCACGTATCGAGCTTTCAGACAGGTCAGAAAAGGTAACTTTTGAGCTTACAAAAAACGGAAGGTGCAAGACTGTGTTAGCGGTTTGCTTTTCTGAACATTCTTCTTTTCGCTTGGCAGTTCGATAAGTTGACTTCCTTTTTCTTTATCGCTGCACTTTTGCACTAGAATGTTTTTGTCTACCATTTAATGCTTGAAATATTTGAAAGTTAGATCTTAAAAAGGTAAAGCATTAGTCTCGAAGTTTGCATATATAAAAGATGTATAGACTGGACGAGTATTTAAGAACTTAGTCGTTTAAATAACCTACGTCTGGATGAGTCTAATACTAGCGTCTGAGCTTAAGACATAGTCCATGAAAGGAGACTTACTCTTGGACGGTCCTTATATGCGAGTCTATTGGATGCTCGTTAAGACTAGCGCATTGGATGCCATGAGTTTGGACGCTGTAAATTCATTAAATTTAAACAGAGACTTAAACTTTAATAAGTTTGTTATCTTCAAAACTTTGAGGGACTAGACGCTTTAACGTCTTTGGTTCCAACATCACCAAGCAAAAATATACTAGTCTTAGGTTCCTTAAGCCTTTTTTTCCCCCACTTCTAGCCTCATCTACACTTCCAACAACACAACCAATTTTGTTGATATTTAACACAACCACTTCTTTCCCCTAAATCCTTGATATTAAGCTAATTCTCTTATTATCACTCTATTTAAATCTCCTTTACTTTTATTGTTCTATTTATTTGTTATTTGCTTTCATTGCTTTATTTAATTGCTCTATTTAGTTGTCATTTACTTTATTGCTTATTTAGTTCCTTATTATTTATTTTATTATGTTGCTTCAAATATGCTTAAGATTATTTAATTACTTCCTTATACCTTATTATATGCTTTATGAATGATTAATTGTTATAATACAAATGGCTAAAATAGTTAAGTTTCCATTTTATTTTACTGCACTAGTATTCTATTTTTTTATTTTTAATTTTATTGTCATTAAATTTATCTAGGTCTCTTGTTATTTACTTATACCTTATTATATGCTTTAATATTATGAATGATTAATTATTATAGTGCAAATGGCTAGAATAATTAAATTTCTATTTTTATGATTACTGCAGTTATCATACTATTTTTTATTTAATTATTTAATTGTTAGATTTATGGTTATTGATTAAGTGGCAATTATAAATCAATTGGTTAATGGGTTGATAAAAAAAAATGAATTTGTAGAAGTATTAATGTTAAATGGGCTTCGGCCCTCTATTAAAAACAATGCAAGAAAGAATTTTTTTTTTAGCTTAACCAATTAATGTTGAAGCAATTGAAATAAATGGAAGTAGAATTTTTTTTTCCTCATTAATAGGCTCTCGGCCATTTTTTAAAACCTAAAGAGAATTTTTGTTTACTAAATGGATACAATTAAATTGTTTAATTATTGTACAAATTTAACTTGAAATAAAAATAATAGGAGGAAGGTTTAGGTTAGGTGGGCAATTCGGGCCTTAGTATTAAATGAAACTTAGAAGAGATTTTTTTAGGTTAAGTTCTAATTATTAATGAGTGAATTAAAATTTGAACAAGAGAAGACAAATCTAAGTTGTTGTTGTTTTTTTATAGTGGGCTTTTGTCCCTAACTAGGAAAAGATTAGGAAATTAATTTTATTTTCATAGATTTTTATTATCCATGACAGGAATCATTTCTAATCTAATCATTTTTCCCTATATAATTATTATTTTTGACAACTTATAGTTAGTAAGAAAAGACTAAGTTTATAAGGAAATAGAAATTAGCAAGATGATAGTAATTATTTCATCAAATAATAAATGGAATAAGAATGCATGTATCTGAAGTAAATGAGTGCTCATGTTTTTTTTTTTTTTTTTGAAATTTTGAATTCTAAACTTTTCTTTAATAAAGACATTAAATTATGGCGAAAGAAATAGTGGAGAGAATTTCTAAACATGCTCTATGCAGTATAGTTTGACCTTTCACATCAGAACGAAATTTCTCTCAACTTCAATTAAGAAACTAGAATACGCTTCTAATTGTGGTTATGGTATGAAAAGTTTACTTTTAAAATAATCTTATTTGAAAAATTAGAAAAGGAAAATGATAAATCAAATAAATGAAATTGAGAAACTACACTTAAAGTATGTGTATATAAGTGTAAATTATGTATACAAATTTTAATTGTTGAAACTTTTGCTATACTTATTGTATCTTGTGAATCATTTCTAAGTTATTATAAATGTAATTGATGAATGTATCTCTATAGAGAATGATTTTGAACTTTACTAGATTATCCAGAGGGTATGTCTTGAAACTTAGAAAATAAAGTCATAGGAAACTCCTGGTTGAGTTAGGACCATGCTCAGAAGCATGAGTGCTTGTGTCTAGGAAGTTACAATTTGGTACACTGTAGAATGAAAGGCAGGGACCATTGTTCAAGACCTGTGGTTAAAGATATTGAGTTGTGAACGTTCTAATGGCTAGGTTAGTGACCTGATCTAGGATAAATCACATAAACCGACTTGGTAACCCTGACGCCTACTCAGCATCACTAAGATTGGTGGAGTGTGTACCCCTGATGGGCATGAGGCCTTTTCCTCAAGGATGATGATTACGACATGAATGTCTGTATCTTGTGAGGCGTTATATGAACTCCTAATCACTTCCCAGTAATTCTTGATGATTAAGGTGAATCATCAAAGATAAATATGAATCCATACGTCAAGTAAAAGTCTATGAGTGAATAATAATAACGTAGGTCAGACCTTAGGATTCCCCATGTCTGATTACTTAATAATTGTGTGTTAAGTTTTGAAACCTATTAAGAAAATGAATGAAGCTATGTGAAACCTTACTCCTTGCTTCTTTTCTTTTGTATGTATAAATGTGTATGGTATAACAGCATATCTGGTAGTAGATAGAGGAAGAAGGTGTCAATACTGAGGATGGAGATCACATAAAGGAAGACATTTCAGAGACATTCATGGCTGCTTAGTCTAGACGTATTTGTAGTTTACAATAGGTAAGAAAAATGTATAAGTAATTAGTAGTGCCACTACTCTGGTTTAGGGAAGTCTTAGTATATTCACGATGTAATTATACTCTGAACGTTTATTATCATATTGATAACAGTGATGTATGTTTTTTACTAACACTAAGCACATAAATAGAAATATGATGTATGTTATTTTATCTCGTTATTAATGTATTGAAGTAATTTCACTAGCTTTACTTGTTACCCGCAATAAGGTTTAAAAAAAGAGAAAAAAAATTTACCTTTCGTTTTTACTAAAATAAACATATTTTCTAAATAAAATCAAACAACGAAAATAAATTTAATAAATGTTGACAATAGAGTCAATGTAACTTTGCGTGTTACAACAAAACCATTTTGAATAAGTAAACAATTTTTGTTTATCAAAAACTATAGCTTTTTGGAAAGCTTTGTGAGTCTAGTTTCTAGAACAACAAACCATTTTCCCAGTAACAATCTACAAAAAAATCAATTAAATTAACAACACAGAAAGGTCTGACTATCCTAGTAGAAGAACAACCAGCTTCTCCTTTACTTTTCATGGTTAGTTCAAAATAATTTTTAACAACTCTTGACATCACATTGTAGCATTTTAAATCTAGTTTCCAACTTGACAACAATAACTCAATTTTGTGTGTAATTTATAGTGATTTTTTTTATCCCAAAACTATTCCAAAATCAATTTGGCCAAAACAGTGCATCAATCCAAAATTGTAAAAATCATCAAAAATTAAAAATGGAATTAAAAATAGCATATGATATATCCACATAAAGGTTGATAAGCCTAATTTTTAGTCATTCAAAGACATTTACAAAAACCCCAATACAAAATTTCAGAAATGCGGAAAGGTCCACACCGTTCATTCTCGTTTTTAGACAACATAAGTCAACTTGTGAAAGGCATAACTCATTCGTTTATTAACTTTTCTAGGTTTTTCTTGAGCTCATTCTATATCCCTTTGAGTCTATTTTCATTTGCAAAAGGAACCATCTTGTGACACCCGTTCACATTAAACATAACCCGTATTTATTTAATTACTTAAGGTTGAATTGATGAAAATACAGGTAAATTTTTTTATTCATAATAGAAAAATTCTAAGTTTAACGGAATTTGAAAATGGTAATAAAAGATGAAAGATAAGACTATATATATATATATGTCATAAAACTATACGTTGCGATTTGGTAATAATACATAACAGTCATAAAATACAAAAAGACTAAAAGTACATCAAAAGAAAGACACTACCAAACCCAATATATACATCAAAAAGATCCTATACAAAATAGTGCCAATCTATCCTATTTCTCATACAAAAAGAAAATTACTACAATATAAGTTTTTAGATCCTCGACTATTGATGTATCCTTTGACTCGTACTCAGCATCGTGGGGCATTAATGTTGTCTTCAATAATCACGATCAATAACTTTCAGACTCTAAATTTTTTTGAAAACAATAAACGAAAATGAATATAGCCAAAATATATATGTGTAGAAAGCTTGTTGAGTCTACTTTCTATTTTTTCAATGATTCTTGAATAAAACACAACAAATCATTCGAAAACTGCTTTTTTGTATGCACTGCCAATTATTATTTTTAGAGAACTAACTCTAATTTTTGAAAAGTATAACTTTGTCATTTTTGAACTTTTTTAGATGATTCTTGTGTCCTTTTTGAACAAAATTTTGTATAGTGTTCAACAGAAAAACAAGCACTCAAAAATATTGTGTGTAGCTCAAAATGTTATAGAAATAGTGAGTAGTGTTCAGGTAGAAATCGAAAACAGCTTACTAGAACTCAAGTCCCTCTTCATAAAAACCTCTTCTTTCATCAAGTTATTAGCTTTAAATGGTCAAAATAAAGTTTTGTAGTTCTCAGGTACATCAAGAACTAAAATAATCACCATTTTACTTCACTAAAACCGTGACTTAATGAGGAAAAATAAGTACCAATACTTAGTTGTTCAGCTAGGTTTAGGTTCTTTTCTAAAGTCCTTTCAATTTCCTTATTATTCTAGGGGTCCTTTATTGATGGGTAAATGTTCGAACTTGTCTTGAAAAAGTGACTATCTTTTAAGTCCCCTTTTGAAGGACTTAGCCATGGGTTCAAGGAAGATTCGTAGTCTAAAAAAGTCTTTCTTGTTTAGTTTTTCATTTTATCAAGGAAAAAGTTGCTAGCTTTTAACTTTTTTCCTATGGATTTTAGGGTTTGCAATCAAGCCTTCAACATTTTATGATGAGATGTCAACATAAACCAACACTTAAATGATAGTAACAACATAAAATAAGCATTCAAATCCATAACTCAAAAGAGGGCAGCAAGACAAGAAGGAAACAATAAGATAATGAAAGGTAACAACAACAACAATAAAAAATAAAAGAGGAAGTAGTAGGAAGCAAAAGCTAAGGGCTTTGGGGGCAAAACCCACCCCAAAACCATCTACATGAAAGTAAATAACTAGGAACAACCCCACTTCCCCATATACCTCGAGGTTCTTGTAAGAAAAGGTGAAGAAAGTGAATTCTTGAAGCTTCCCAACAAGATGGATGTGTGGTGGTCTTGGAAGAAGGTTGAAGGAGGACAGAAATGGAGGATTTGGGTGTTTAAAAAATTTGTAATGGAGCTTAGTAACTGAAGGGAGCAGTTTGGCCAAAGTTGGGAGGGGTAAAAAGTGAAAAGAGCTTTCCCCAAGTAGTCCTTATATAGACAGAGGAATAGGTTGTCTAGAAAGGAGACACAAACGTAAGTCTACTTTTTTTTTTCTCTTTGTATTTCTTTTATAAAATGTAATAAATTTAAGAGAGTGGGTCTATAGAGTGAGAGTTTAAATGTGGCAAGTCTCTACTCTCCCAAGTCTTTGTATTTTGTTTTCTCTGTATACGAATCGACCTATATCGATAAAAATGTCTTAAACTTTGATATTTTGATTTTTATAGCAAATGAATGAATTTTTGATTGGAACTTTATGAGTACTTAATTTAATTATTGATTTAAATTAATTTCAAGAATTTAAAATTAATTTTTAATAATTTATTTTGAATTTTTAAGTATTTATTTGGTATTTTTGAGTTAAAAAATCATAGAAATTTCATTTCAAATCAAAAAAATTTAAAATTTTTATGAAAATTATAAAATTAAATATATTGGCTATATGTTCATTTTTTCTTTCCTATATGTTAAGCTTATACTGGCTATAGTTTTGGTAGACAATGAGGGTAGTTTGATCATTTTTACAAGAATCTCAAAAAATTTGTAAAATTATATTTTAATATATATAACTTGTTTCTAAACTCTAAATGACAATTCACAGTCATTTCTTTTCCACCTGTCGGGCCTCAGTGTAGAGGAATTAAGATTGACTATTAGTTTCTTAATTGCCCAGTAATTTCATAAATGTTAAGAATTTAATTATGATAAAAATGAGGGTGTTATAGTAACAACTTAGCAATTATAATTTAATAATCTAAATTTGAGTAGAGTAACAACTTAGCAAAAATTAAAGTTGAACATTGTAACACTCTTTTAAATTTAAATATAATTCATGTTAATTTAATTATTAAGTCAAGTTGATGAAAATGCGAGAATTTTTTTTAATAATTTTTTAAAAAATTTAACAGAATTTGGACATAAAAGTGAAATGATAAAAACTGTTTGTATATATATATATATATATATATATATATATATATATATATATATATATATATATATCAAACTGTATATCATGGTTTGAGTAATACATAACAGTAAAAAAAAAAAAAACAAAATTACATCAAAAGACATATACTACCTTTCCCAATATATACATCAAAAGATTTGATACATAGTAGTATTTATCTACTTTATCCCTCAAGAAAAATATTATAAACTAGGTCTACAAATTTGGAGGAGTATCCTCTGATTCGTCCTCAGCATCATCAGGCGCTACCATCATCTTCAATAATTGAGATTAATCATACAAGAAAAAAAAATGATGGAGTGAAGTGATTTGTTCTACAATCACTTTCACATGTATGATAGGAATTAAAACACAATTAACGAAGGGAGCCTAGCATTTATTCTAAGTTATGTTACACTACCCTTGACTTGGTATGGATCCATATTTTCCATTAGTGAGTAATAGTTCTTAGCAGAACCTAGGAAGTGACTAGGAGTTCATATACCTCTCTCAACATCATCATATAGTACATTTCTCATCATCAATAAGAAACAAATATCAGTTAGAACATCCATTTATAGAGGTAAACTCTCAAACCAATCCAGAATGCTGAGCAGTTGTCAGAGTTATTGAGCTTGGTCAGGTAAATATTCCAGCTTATGGGCGCTACCCTAGCTATTGGGACTTTCACCACTCGATCCCTACTCCCAAGGCCTCTTCAAATGGGTCTCTGCCTTTTATTCCTCAACGTACCAAACTGTAGCTTCCCTAATATGGTGTCATGCCACTGCATGTCCCTTGCTTTACATTACTCACTAATTTACTAATTTCTAAATGTTTACTTTGGTCTAAAAAATTTGAGCACTAGTACAATTTCTACTAATATTTCTGTCTTATATTACAGAAATTTGATCTATACGTATCATTCACATGATTCATATTAAAACATATAATCAATAATTCAATAAAAATAAATACATGAAAATTAAAATAAAGACTGATAAGAAAGAAATCATATAATGGTCAAAATTTTTCATAAAAATAATTTTTAAGCTTAGAAAAATTATTAATTTTTTTAAAAATTTGGTGTTTTTAAGTAAAATGTATCACAGGTACTTATAGAGCACAATTAGAAGTACTAAATAAACTTTAAAAATTATGAAATTTTTACAGATAGTCTATTAGTGTGTCTAGACCTTACCTGAATGATGAAAATTTAAACTAAAAATTCTACAATAGTTTTCTAAAAATAAATTCATAAGTAACTCATAAAATAATTTTTGTACTTAGTTTCGTGTTATGAGATTTATAATTTATTTCTTCTACTATTTTAACTAAACTAATTGAGTATTACTAAAATTTGGTAATATAACAATTTAATTGTATATTATAACAACTAAAAATATTTTATCTAAATTTGGGCAGTATAATAACTTAATAATTATACTATAGTTGTTTGAATTTGAACAGTATAACAACTTAATAATTATACTATAATTGTCTAAATTTGAGTGACATAACTACTTAATAAATGTGTTTTAATTATAAAAAATTGAGCAACATAACAACTTAGTAAAAGTTTAAATCCAATAATAAATAATATAACATTTATAAAACTTGATAAACTTAACTATTGAAAAGTTTAGAAAAAAACCTTTTTTGTAACGATCCGACTGCCGCTACAAGGCAACCATACAAATCTCTCCCTTAACACATAAACATAAATAAAATCATAATATATATACTATTATATAAAGGGAATACCACTTTTCTTAACTGCTTTTAGTCTCCAGTTTTAGTAAGACTATTTTAACCTTTATTGTTAATGAGAAGCGGCAAATAAAAAGAGTCTTTTAATGTACACATTTTAAACTGTCAAGGAATAACTGCAGTAGTCCCTGCAACTGCTCGGGCGTCACGCTCCCGTGTTTTATTCCACTCCCGTTTCAAATTCACCCTCCTCTCTCTCCCTCATCTACATTTTCCATCCCTCCCCTTCCTTTTTTTCTCTACACCACAACAACACATTCACAATCTCAGGTATATGCTTTCTTTCATTTATTAATTAATTCCCACTCTTTTTCTATACGTATCTAAACCCCTTTTCTCTTTTTCAATCAACTTCACCCCCCCCTTCCTCTTATTTTAAATTCTCCATTGTTATAGATTTCTAATTTCTAAATTTCATATTGCAAGCTATACGGGTTCATGACCATCGTGCTTGGTCCAAATTCATTTCTAATGTTTTGTTGAAAGACCTCATGAATTTTTCTCCTTCTTTTCTCTCATACATATGTATTTTACCCTTTAACCGTTCATGATAACGGACTCAATCTTTCTCTATTCATCTTGAACCATGTTTTTATATTGCGGGGTTTGGATTTGTAATGGCACAGTCACAGGATGAGATTCACGTGGAAGACGATTGTCAACGGGTGAGTGGTTTTCTTCACAATCCTCTTCAATTTATTTTTGTTGTTTTTATTTGGAGCATCTTACTATGTTTGTTTTAGTGGCAGCAGTAGCGATATCGGTGGATTCTATTATGATCCCAATATCTGTTGCTCTCCTCTTTTGTGTCCAATTGGTTCCCAATATCAAGTACATTATTTTATGCTTTAACCGTTCACCATAACCCCTTCTTGAACCGTAGTTCCGCCTTTTGAACTGAGAGCAATGGGTAAGAGAAAATTATGTTTTCTATTAGTTTGTTGCTTCATTGGGTGGATAGATTCAGTTTTATATTCCATCTGTTTTTGCTGAGTTTGTGATTCTCTTTATTGGTTTTTCTTTTTTTTTTTTGGTTTTGTTTGCTTCATTGTGAAACTCGACTATTAAAGGAAGAACCTAGATTGATTATCTTGGGTTTAGGGATTGAGATTGAGTTGAAGGAGTTCGGATTATGTTTCCGGTAGAGTCTAGATTATGACCAAATTTGTTAAATTTACATTTTCTTGTCCACTGGTGTTTCATTCTGATGGATTGGTGATGGTCTCTCTTGCTTAACTGCTACTTGCAACTATGTTTAAATATAGGCTGATTCGTGCAAAACACTCCTACTGGTAATCCGCTATTTCCAATCTTTTTTCCTTCTTTAAAATTTTCTGTTTTATGATTCTATCTTACATTTAATTTCATACAAGTCATTGTGTCTACAGACTGTACAAATTCTCATACAAGTCATGGTCATGATTTGAAACACAATGATTTGAACTTGCCGTCATTGACATTTTATGCGTTTAGTAATTTTTCTGTGCCATTCTCAAGTGACCACCTAAATTAAGATGATCCAAAAATGATCTGTCCTAAGTCTACATTTAGTGCTCCACTCAGTCTGTAGTTTAAGTGATGGTATTAATTGTAAATTTATAATACTTCTATTAGCACTTCATAACTGTTTTCATTTTGGCTCCACTTTTATTTGGCTTTAATTCTGTTAATACAAAACAGGGAACACCAGTTATCATGGTAGGCACACACCAGTAATTGCTCCTCGGACTATAAATTTTCAACCTATTGTTGTCCCTTCCATTACAGAAGATGAATTGAAGGTCTTTGATAGATAATTTTGGCTCAAAATCTTTCATTGGTGGGGCTGCATATAGAAAAGTATATCATGCCACATTTTTATTGCCTTCGTGGGTTTTCTACTTGGCAACGAAAATAGCAATGTTTTGAAAATAACATCGTTGTTTACAAGTTTGTCCAAGACCTTCACTTATTTATTACCAGTTGTGATGATGATGAGCTTATCTTAGCCACAGTTCTGCAGGCATTTTTTGATTATGTGGGCCTCCTACTCACGTTATTTTCTTATATTAACTACTTACCTACATGTCATATACAAGGGTATTTCTGCCCAACGAATAGTGCCAAGGATTTTAACACGTTGATCTATCCAATTCCTTATGTGTTATTGACCATGTTTAATTAGATAGTCTAAATAATTGACCCAAATTGATTTAGACGGAATTAAAAAATAAAAGTCACTTATAGAAAAAAGTCCTTTTCTTAAAACAAAAAATTGATCTTCACCTTAGAAAAATTGAACTTCAATTTGGGTAAATTTAAAAAAAAAAAATTATATAAACCGTCAGAAGTTCAAACCCCTAAAATATAAACACGCTTATATGCTATCATTAAAAATGAACTTTCATAGTCAATACATCTGATGTATAATTGTCATGATATTAATTGATAGGTAAAAATGCAACGAATTTAATATCTTTAAATATTTGCAAAAGCCAAAATCTACAATCAAGTCCAAAGAATCATGGCAAGGATCAAAATTACTATAATAACTAGCTGAAAGAAGCACGGAAGGTGCTAAGTTTAATATATTGAAGCATCTTCTAATTTTAATGAGCAGGTGCGTTACATTTTCTAGAGTGCAACTCATAAAAAATAATTTATTAAATTATAAATAGTAGAGGGAAAAAAAGGTAAAAAAATGTGTATACATAAACATGTATTTAAAAAAAAACAAATTATTCAACTAAAATTAGTAAGCATGTCAATATATAATAAAAGAAGCTAATAAGAAAGGTTGTTACAATATATCAAACTTAGCATCTTATCCAAAAAATAAATAATGCGGACACAGGCACAACAATACAATATTATGTATGTAAAACATAATATTTCTACCATATTTAAAATTGTCCATTTTTTGAATTTTAAAAATCTACCAATTTGTTAATTGAAGACCAAAAAGTGAAAAGTGTAAAGTGGTCTAATAAATGTGGAGACCAAAACGGAATATTTCCTTTATTATAGTTAAGATAATAGGATTGCTTTAAAATATTTTACCTTGCGAATTTAATTGATGCAAAAATATAGTAGTTATAATAAAACACAAAGTTGTCATAGAAATAGTTGTAATATTCCACCATTTTAAATCAATTCCAACTCATATTTTTTTTCTCAATTTTAGGAGAATTGAAAATGCAATACCTTGGCAACTGTCCTTTAACAAATTTCATGCAAAACAAAATATATGCATTCTTGAGGTTGTAATTAGTTCTTTAAGTAACCAAAATATTTGCAAACTAATTTTATTGGCATGCTCTTTTTTAGGTTAACTAAAAATAATAACAAATTCAATATTTTTTTTTTGGATAAATTGCAGGGAAGTTGAAAATCTTTCCAAAATGAAATCATTGCTTGGTCTCTCAATTAATAAAGACTTTATGATTACAAACCAATTATATTATAGATAGATAACATATTTTCTTTGACTTTTATGTATGTTTACACTTATGTACAATATAATATTCTTTATACTACTACAACACTACTCCGTGCAGTGAAAATAAAATAATATATTAAATTACCATATTACCATAAAACAGTAAAGGCATAAGAAGTTAACAGATGTATATAGATAACATGTATTCAGAAAAAATATTAAACTAAAATAATATACACGTGAATGCATAATAAGAGAAATTGTTACAATATATCAAATTTAGCAGAAACACAGGTTTGCATTTCTATTACGCTAATGTATTTTTATTAAGCTAAATTTGATACATTGTAATTATTTTTTTGATTATACATTGACGTGTATATTAATTTTAATATAATATTTTTTTCTTACAACATGTCTATATATATACGTTTTTTTTTTTACTTCTTGAATAAGACATTAATTTGGTGAGAAAAGAATTGTAAATCATTGTAAATCAATTTTAAAAAGAAAAGGCATGGCACATGACTTATGAAAAGGAATTTAGGGAATATAGTTCTTTTTTTTTTTTTTAACATAAGGAATTTTATAAGAACACAATAAAAGGAATTATAAAAATCTCAAGAATGCATCTTAAAAGGAATTCAAAGAATATTACTATTTCTTATGCATTAATGTGTATATTAATTTTACTTCTTATGTCTCTATTATTTATCACATTAAATATATTACATCACTTATTTCATATCACTTCTCTTTAATTTTACCACATTCTTAACGAATAATTAACATTTTATTGTTGAATTTCATTTTGGGCAAAATAGTTAAGCCATGGAGGACAATTATAAATTTAATAATATAAGAATCAAACTTTATCCTCAACAATTTTATCTCCATAATTCTCTCTCTTTAATTTTATCACATTCTTTTAAGGCGTTAGCACAATAAAATGCGGACGCACAGGCACGACAACAACAACCAAATTAATTTTTGACTTATTCACAATACTTTAAATTTTTAAAAACAACTATTTATTTTTAAAAATGATCTTAAAAATAAATAATGCAAATAATCATTTCTTTAAAGTGAATTAAACCAAAAAAGTTATAAAAATTATTTAATTTTAAAAATAATTTTTGTGAATAAATGATAGAGAGTATTTTGAAATAATCACTAAAAATATATAATTTTAAAAATAATTTTATGGATAGATTAGATATCTATCCATAAAAAAATGTTAATGAATTAGATGAATTTTATTAAATGAATCATGGATGAATTGAAATTTTTAATAAACTTTTAATGGATCATATATGATTAATGGATTGTTTTTAATCCATCCATTATAATCTGAATAAAAAAGTATTCAATCCATCAATTTGAGAGGAATATCTATAATTAATTAATAGCGAAGGAAGGAGGAAGCAAACATTTCAGATATAGAAACAACAAAAAGGTGAAGGCATGTTTCTAGAAATTGAAGTGAAAAAATACATATAGATAGACATGTAGTTAGAACCAAAAAAAATATTGAATTGAAATTAATATACATGTCAATCATAAAAAAAAAAAAAATTGTTACAATATATCTAATTTAGCATAATATTTTTAACATATTTTTTATGTTTTGTGTATATAAAAATCAAAGTTCTTTATACTACTACAATACAACCCCGTGCAATGGAAAAAAATAACATATTAAATTACTATACTGTATGTAATAAAGGCATAAGTAAAAAGTGCGTATAGATAGACATGTATTTTGAAAAATAAATATTAAACTAAGATTAATATAAATGTCAATGCATAATAAAATAAATTTTTATAAATATCAAATTTACCACAACAAGAATACGTTAGTGCAATAGAAAAGTGGACACACAAGCATGACAGTGCCTGTGTTTACGCTAGTATATATAGGGGGTATATCTAGTAAGAGGGCCATTTTATATGAGAGTAAGAGGAGTAAATCTGGGCCATATAACCATACATGGATAGTTATGATTTAATGTCATGTGACTACTTAAAAAAGTCATGTGACTTTTTAAAAATCTCACATGACTTGTGTGTTTTAATCTTGACCATTCATGGTAAGATCTAATGGTCCAACTTTATTCCTCTCACTTTCACATAAAAAAGACCCTTGCACTATATATGTTTCCTATATATATATATATATATATATATATATATATATATATATATAGATAATAGATAGATAGATAGATAGTGATGAACCCCAAGGTGGATCTTAATTTTCAACACCTTAAAATTTCCCAAATTGAATCCACAAAATAGAATTTGAAGAAGAAGAGAAAATGGAAAAGAAAATGAATGGAGAAGACACCACAATCAATTCATGATTGATGAGTTAATGAGGATTCGCCACAAAGAAATTGTTCTTTGATAAGAATCTAATGGTTCAATCCAAGAACCTGGAGAGAACACTCTCTTAGAAAAAATGCTATCAATTTCTTAATCATCAAAAGTGTTTACCAAGTGTCCATAGGGACCTATTTACATTATCACTAAAATAAGACCCAAATAGTAACAAGCCCAAAATAAGTCATAATAGGTCCAAACATAGTCAACTAAAAAGAATAAAGCTAACAACTCTACTAAAGCCCAACAAATGCCCCAAATAAAAGTGCTAAAAAAATATAAAGAAATCCTAATCTAAAACTTGGCTCCTATTTATTATCTTCAAGCTTCCAAGGCCATCTTCTTCCTTCCTTATGAATGTGTTAAGCCTCTTGCCAAGTTCCTTTTGAATTATCCTTCTCCTTCCTCTAGTCATAGGACCTTCCATGTCCATCTCTTCTTTCTTGAAGTCCTTAGATAGTCCTCTATTAGATAGATAGATAGATAGATAGATATAGGAAACATACATGCTTAGAAAGAGACCTATCTTGAGAAGTCGGGTCCACTGAGGCGCCGCCATCTGCTCTCATGCCATATGACGTGATCATCACAATCACACCAACATACAACGGCAACAGAGAAACCACAACAGAAACACAAGGCAAGGGTAAGCTTCCTAAAACAATGATACAGTATATGATTACCAAAAACCAACTACAATCCTCAAACATTCACTCACTCTCTCTCTCTCTCTCTCTCTCACACACACACACACACACACACATATACATATATATATATATATATATATATATATACATATATATATATGTATACATATATATATATATATACACATATATACACATATATATCTTACATTCGCATGGCTAGCATTCTCAACTGTGCACCTCATATCACAACAATTTCACCACAATTATGCCAATGCATGATGACACGACTCTTGAGAGATTCACAACATCTCAGGCGATCAGCTAGGTCTCACCCCCTACCATGGCCTATCCAAGCACCATTCAGGGATTGCCAAACTCTGATATGTGGATAAGCTTAGTGGTTTGTCAAGATGAGTGTATGTGGGTGGCAGCTTACAGTAACACAAGGCTTGCACTGCCTTAGCCTCTTGCGAAATTGCCCATCCACTCATCCTCGAAGGCCCATCGTCAGCTGCCCCACGTCTCGTCTAGTACTAGGTTGGAGGTTCGTCTAAACTACAATGTCAGTCAGCCATCCAACTTACGTGCCTACCCGCACCACAGCATGAGGTCCATTGTCAGCTACCTCCGTCGCCAACTTATGCATGAATACATGTATCACAACACCACATTTACTCAACCATAACCAATCAATCAACTATTATATATATATGTATATCAATACAACTCATAGCATGAGGTCTGTCATCAGCTACCTCATGTGACCAAATAACATTCACCAACACAATGTAGGCCTAATTCAGCCTTAAACATGGCCACCAGGTAAGGCCCTATCCAAGCAGCCCATATCTCGTGAGAACCCTTACACAACACTTCTATTCATAACCAATGAAGGTAAACTCCACCAGAGGTAGAATTTTGTCCCAACTTCCAAGGTGATCTAACACACATGCTCGCAGAAGATCCTCCAAGGATTGAATCGTCCTCTCAGATTAGCCATCCATTTGTGGGTGATAAGCAGAACTGAGTCTCAGTTTTATACCCAACGCCTGATGCAAACTTTGCAAAAATCTTGATGTAAACCTTAAGTCTCTATCAAAGATAATGCTGGAGGGCACTTCGTGCAACCTTACTATCTCTCTGATGTACAACTGCGTCAACCTTTCCAAGGAATACTTGATATTAATAGGCAAGAAGTGAGCACACTTTGTCAACCTATCAATAATGACCCATATAGCATCAACGCCTTTCGTCGTTCTAGGCAAGGTCACCATAAAGTCCATAGTGATGCTATCCCACTTCCATTCAGGTATCTCCATCGTCTGCAACAAACCACCAGGTCTTTAGTGCTCTACCTTGGCCTTCTAATAGGTCAAGCACGCTGCCACATACTCTACCACATCCTTCTTCATACTAGACCACCAAAACATCCTCTTCAAGTCTTGATACATCTTAGTAGTACCCAGATGCAAACTCAACTTGCTCTTGTGACCTTCGTCTAGTATAAGCTTTCTCAACTCAGGGTATTGCAGTATACACATTCTATTCTTGAACCTCAAAATACCGTCTACCCCTAACTGAAATTCATCGCCTTGTTGGTATCCAACAACTCCTTAGTCTTACAAAGACTAGGGTCTATCAACTGCTTCTCTTTGACTATCTCCAAGATACCACTGGCCACTGTGATCATACCACAACGGATACAATCAGGCGACATCTCCACATACAAGTTCAGGTCTCTGAACTTCTCCACCAGCTCTAGCTCTTTCACCATCAAGGTCGACATATGCACTGTCTTCCGGCTCAAAGTATCAGCCACAACATTCGCCTTACCAGGATGGTACATTAACTGAAAATTATAATCTTTTAGGAATTCCATCCACCGTCTTTGCCTCATATTCAATTCTTTCTAATCAAACAAATACTTCAAACTCTTGTGATCACTGAACACGTCAAACTTTGCACCATAAAGATAGTGCCTCTATATCTTCAAGGCAAACACCACAACTGCCAACTCTAGATCATGGGTAGGATAATTCCTCTCATGATTCTTCAACTGCCTTGACGCATAAGCTACAACTTTCTTGTGCTGCATCAACACACACCCTAATCCTTGATGAGATGCATCACAGTAAACCTCGAAAGGTTCACTAGGATCAAGCAACACCAGGACTGGCGAGGTTGTTAACCTATGTTTCAACTCTTGGAAACTTCTTTCACACGCTTCGGTCCAAGCGAAAAGTTGATCCTTATAGGTGAGTTAGGTCAACGGCGCAACTATCTTCGAGAAACCTTCCATGAACCTTCGGTAATACTCGGCTAACCTAACAAAACTCCTTATCTTAGTAGCAGTATTTGGACGCTCCCATCTCAACACGATCTCCACTTTCTTGGGGTCCACTACAATTCCACCAGCCGATATCACATGCCCTAAGAACTTCACCTCATCCAACCAGAACTCACACTTAAACAGTTTGGCATATAGTTGCCTCTCCTTCAAAATACCTAACACTGTCCTTAAGTGTTCTCTATGTTCTTCACAAGAACGGGAATATAATAGAAAGTCATCAATGAACACAACGAAAAACTTGTCCAAGAAAGGATCGAAGATCCTATTCATGTAGTCCATGAATATAGCAAGGGCATTGGTCACTCCAAACGGCATCACCATATACTCATAATGCCCATACCGAGTCCTAAAAATAGTCTTCGGTACGTCTTCGTCCAATACCCGTATCTGGTGATATCTAGACCTCAAGTCTATCTTTGAAAACACTTTGGCTGCTCTCAATTGATCCATCAAATCATTAATCCTTGGCAAAGGATACTTGTTCTTGATGGTAATCTTGTTCAACTGTCGATAATCCACACACAGCCTCAAACTACCATCCTTCTTCTTTAATAGCAACACCGGCACTCCCTAAGGAGAAACACTGGGTTTGATCATCTTCTTCTCTAACATCTCTTCTACTTGTTTCTTCAACTCAGCCAACTTTGTTGATGCCATTCTATACGGAGCCATCGACATCGGTTCCACTCCCAGAACCAAGTTTATTGCAAACTCCACTTCTCGCTGACGAAGGCAAATCAAGCACATTCTTGGGAAAGACTTTAGGAAACCCTCTAACCATCACCACGGAGTTCAAATCCAAGTCACTTTTGACTTCAAGAAAAGATAGGATCATATACCCCTGAGCTTCTTCTTGGAAAGAAGTCTGAGCTTGGTTGGCAGTGACAAATCCAGAATCTTCAAAACTAAGGAAGATCAGTGTCTTTTTGGCATAGTCAATCAAGATATGGTTGGAAGATAACCAATCCATCCTTAAGATCACATCCAACTCAGACAAAGGAAGGCAAATTAAGTTAACCTTGTAACTGTGTCCACTAACAACAACCGAGAAGTTAGCACAAACAACCGAGGTCGCCACAAGAGTAGTAGTTGGCGTGGAAATAAGAAAGTCAAACGACAAAGGACAGGTAGGCAACTGCAACCTCTCCACACACTCAAAAGAGATAAAAGAATGTATGGCACCGAAATCAAACAACACGGATAGGGAATTACGCCCTGAACTAGATCATCAGAACGAGAGGCTTCAGCTCCACTTATAGCAGCACACAACCAGTTGTTGTAGGTCTCGTAGCTCTTACGACGTTCATGGCAGACTCCGCCTTCACTGAGGCCATACAATCTCTAGTTATGTGTCCAGGCTGCTGACACTTGAAGCATATTTTGATCCTCAAGGAGCATTGACCACTATAGTTTGGCCCTCCACACTTGAAGCATTGGATTTCTTGTGGTCTAGTTTGAGGCGTGACTGACGAACGACTCTGAGAAGCTGAAACCCCAGACTACTGAGACCTAGGGGGTTACTGATGTCCTTGTGGTCTACTACAAGGCTTCCTTTGATGCCCCCTCTCTTGGATCTAGGTGATCCATTGCCTTGAGCCCTCACCACTCGGGTGCCAGACTCTAACTGCTCCACTGTCTTCGATTTCTCCACTAATGTGGGGAACTCTCTGATAGTCATAGGAACTATCATCCGCTTCAGCTCGTGCCTCATACCTTCCTCAAACTTGCAGCATCTCCACTCCTCCGTGGTCGCTTGTGAGTACAAACGAGCCAAGTACTCAAACTTGCTCGCATACTCACTCACCATCATGTTCCCTTGATACAATCTCAGGAACTCCATCTCCTTAGCATACCTCGCGTTCGCTAGAAAGTATTTCTCCAGAAAACACTCCCGAAAGCTAGCTTAGGTGGCAACCTCACCCCGGGCCTCCATTAGCTGTTGGACCCCTACCACCAGTACTTTGCTTCACCAGCTAGCATGTATGTGGCATAGGTGACTTTCTAGTCATCTAGACAGGCCATCACCCTGAAGATCTTCTTTATCTCTTGTATCCATGAATTAGCTACATCCAGATTTGACTCGCCCTTAAACTAAAGAGGGTCATTCTTCCGAAACTCAGCCAACCTTTGAAACTCAAGAGGCACAACTACATGAGCAGCCTTAGCAATGGCTCGGGATAATTCTAGTTGTTCCATCACAGCTTGATGTTGCTGAGCCATGGCAGCATGTTGCTGGGCCACAGTATTCTGTTGTTAGGCTATAGCAGTAACCATCGCCTCTATAGCCCTGGCGATCTAGAAGAAGTCAACTAAAGGTGGTGGTGGGTTAGATCCCCTCATCGAGATCTTACAAAACTAGCCACGACAACAACACCTTAAAAGCCATTTAAACATGATGACTTCTCTCATGGAAGGATCCACACCATAGCAACACCACATAATCAATCATCACATACCATCACATCAGAGACACACAACAAAGCAAACCAAACCTATTCCTTATAGGCCAACCAAAAGACACAACCAGCTCTGATACCAAAATTGTAACGACTTGACTACCGCTACAAGGCAACCATACAAATCTCTCCCTTGGCACATAAACATAAATAAAATCATACACACATACATACACACATATATATATAGATAGATAGATATAGGAAACATACATGCTTAGAAAGAGACCTACCCATCTCTCCTACTCCAATACATACCACGACTTTACAATTTATACAAATAAAAGAGTGGGGGTTAACACCAGACCATATTAAAAGAATCAATGTACAAATCCATCAACAAGGGGGAGAGGGATACAAAATGTACTCCCTATGGCTGGTCACAATATACAACCTCGTCAAAAGAAAGAAACTAAATACGCCAAAAAGAAAACAAAAAGCTTGACTCCTCAAGCCATGTTCCTCCAGCTTGCCATTCCATCGTCAACTATGAGAAGCTGGGTCCACTAAGGCGCTGCCATCTGCTCCCACGCCATATGACGTGATCATCACAGTCACACCAACATACAACGGCAATAGAGAAATCACAACAGAAACACAAGGCAAGGGTAAGTTTACTAAAACAACGATATAGTATATGATTACCAAAAATCAACTATAATCTTCATACATTCACACTCACATATATATATATATATATATATATATATATATATATATATATATATATATATATATATATATATATCTATCGTACATTCGCATGGCTAGCATTCTCAACTGTGCACCTCATATCACAACAACTTCACCACAACTATGTTAATGCATGATGACACGACTCTCAAGAGATTCACAACATCTCGGGCGATCAGCCAGGTCTCACCCCCTACCATGGCCTATCCAAGCACCATTCAAGGATTGCCAAACTTTGATCTGCAAATAAGCTTAGTGGTTTGTCAAGATGAGTGTATGTGGGTGGCGACTTACCGCAACACAAGGCCTGCACTGCCTTGGCCTCCTGCGGAATTGCCTATCAACTCATCCCCGAAAGCCCATCATTAGCTGCCCCATGTCTCATCCAGCACTAGGTTAAAGATCTGTCTGAGCTACAACTCTGGTCATCCATCCAACTTACGTGCCTGCCCGCACCACAGCATGAAGTAGATTGTTAGCTACCTCCGTCTCCAACTTATGCATGAATGCATGTATCATAACGCCACATTTACTCAACCACAACCAATCAATCAACTATTATATATATATATGTATATCAATACAACTCATAGCATGAGGTTCGTCATCAGTTACCTCACGTGACCAAACAACATTTACCAACATCATACAAGCCCAATCTAGCCTTAAACATGGCCAACAGGTAAGGCCCTATCCAAGCAACCCATACCTCGTGAGAAACCTTACACAACACTTCTATTCATAACCAGTGGAGGTCCTATCCAAGCAACCTGCCACTCTAAGGCCCTATCCAAGCAGCCCACATCTGCTAGTTAAAACCCAAACAACAACACTTGTGATAGAGGTCTCGGAGAGGCATAGCTATCTTGTTAATTGTCTTTTAGGATGTTTTGTTATTAGGCCTTGATGGGCTTCTTGTAGATCTTGTGTATGCACCTAAGTATTGTTTAATTACGTGCTATGTGGACTTTAGTTATTTTAGTTTGCTTTGTTTGGGCCTAATATGAATTGTATTGGGCCTTTTTAGTTGTTTAGGCCTTTTTATTAGTTGTAGTATAAATAGGCCTCTAGGACCACTTGTAAAGAAACTTTTGATCATTTTGTGAATGTGATTAGCTTTATGCTAATTGAGTGAGCATTGCTCCTCTTGGTTCTTGCTTTGAACCTTTAGATTCTTATCAAAGAATTCTATTCTTTGTGGCGAATCTCCTCGACTTATCAATCTTCGGATTGTGGCATCGTTCTATCCATTTCTTATCTTTTTCGTTTTTTTTTCTTTCCTTCTAATTTTGCTTCCAATTTGTTACTCATTGGTGTTGAATTTTTAGATCCACAATTGGGGGTCTATCATTGGTATAATTAGGTGTTATGTGGACTTTAGTTATTTGCTAGCTAATGTTTTAGTTTGCTTTGTTTGGGTTTGGGCCTACTTGAATTGTATTGGGCCTTTTTAGTTGTTTGTGCCTTTTTCTTAGTTGTAGTATAAATAGGCCTCTACGACCACTTTGTAGAAACTTTTGGCATTATTGAATGTGATTAGCTTTTGCTAATTAAGAGAGCATTGCTTCTCTTGGTTCTTGCTTTGAACCTTTAGATTCTTATCAAAGAATTCTATTCTTTGTGGCGAATCCTCCTCGATTTATCAATCTTCGGATTGTGGCGTCGTTTTATCCATTTCTTATCTTTTCTACTTTTATATTTCTTTCAATTTTGGTTCCGTTCTTGAGATCCATGGTGCTGAATTTTTAGATCCACTTTGGAGGTTTCATCAACTTGCAACAAGTGGAGGTTCTGTCTAAGCTACCTACCACTCTTCCCACATTCTCAACCATAGACTCACATTAGGAGTCCTTCCCGACCATGTTTCACACAACTACCCTTTCCAAATTGATCAACTACAAAACACGACGTTCGCTCAGCGACCCTCGTACTTGCTCAGTGAAGGCCTTCCTTGTAGAGGACCAACTGTCCCCTGTGAAGGTTCTCACTCAGCGACTGTGAGTCTCACTCAGCAAATATATTGTTTCCAAAGTCTCTCAGTTAGTGACAACTGGGGTCACTCAGCGAGTTTATGCTAGGGACTTTCTCCAAATCCCATCAACCACATTTTGCTCAGCGAGTTGTCTGCTCGCCCAGCAAATCACTTGCAACAGAGAGCAATAACTCTCTAGGGCCTCAATTTGCTTAGCGAACTAGGTACTCACTTAGTGAATTACTTCCAGACATTCTGGGACACCCACATTCGCTTAGCGGGTCACGCACTTGCTCAGCGAACACTCATCTAGAAAATTTTCAAATTTTCCATGAACACTCACTTAGCAAATAAGATTTCGCTCAGTGAATCCCTCCTGTATTATGACCATTACTAAGACTTAAGAACACTCGCTCAGTGACATGAAGGGTCGCTCAACGAATTCCAGACAGCATCAACAGAACTATCTTCGAAAAACCCCAAAAATCAAGACTTTCTACTCACCCAAACCCCAAATCGACTCCACAGAGGTCGAATGTGACCATTCAACATCCCACAACAACATACTCAACACAAACAACAATCCATACAACGTTTCAATGCAAATCAACCACGAAATCAAGGAAAACCATTTCAACCAAAACTCAGTCAAATTATGCTTCCTAACACAAACCATAACAGCATACATATACCGCCACGTTAATACAACATATATTCAACAAAATTGAGCTTCCCTTACCTCCTGGAGCTCCGAAAATCCAAATTTGAGGAAGGAGAGAAAATGAAAATGTGAACTCTTGAGCCAAATCTCTAGAGAAACTAATGCTCCTCATCAAAGAGAATGAAATGATCCGAAATCTCGCCTCTCACTTGGTGGGTTTAAGAGAATTCGGGAGAGATAAGCGAATAATGGTGTTTTGTTTTGCAAAAGTGAGAAATGACAGGCGGGGGGTTTAAGTGTCTTAAATCTCCCAGGGCCTCACAAAGGTTTTGGGCCCACTAAAACCCATGGTCCATCTAACCGCTCCCTAAAGCCCATAACTAGCCCAACACCGATGTTCCCCTTTATAACTCAGATAAACACCAACATATCACTTGGCTCAAGTACACTTTCTCAGGCTCCCTAAACTCAAAAAAGAATTCCAAGACAACAACACAAATAAACACTCATACAACAACGACTTATTTATTCATTTTAATCACCATGATCACATATTAGTTTCCACTTTTTAATTATCAAAACACTAAATCACACATTAGAAAAACAAGGTGTTACATTTTCTACCAACATGCAAAGTAATTAAAATACAAAACTAACCTCACTCCCTCTATTACCTCTAGGGTAGTTGTTGAAGAGGAGAAAATTGTTGGTGCACAACTCCTAGAGTGAAAGTTTGATGAAAACTAGTAGAATTTTGGTGTAAGAAAGAAATTTTATGGAGTGGTGGCTATGGAGGAGATTTTGGCTATCTCAATGGAGGAAAAGGATGAAGAATTCAGCTTCTATGGAGGGGTATTTATAGAGGAAAGGGTGGCTTATGTCTCCAAGGGAGTGAGATCATCCATGACATCCAAATCCTTTTTTATTTATTTATCTTTTTACTTAATTAGGGACATATATTGCATTTAGGTGGTGAATCACTTCTTGTTAGGGCTGGAATGTGGGAACCAGCTGTCCCAAAGATTTTTAGTATAAATTTTACCTGTAATTGGGTTAGCTGGTACCGATAAAATTGCCTAAACTTGAATAAATTAACTTTTAATATCAAAATAATTAATTTAAATATAAATCTGAACAAATGTATTATTTTTCATCAAAAATAAATTTCTAAAAATAAATTTTAATTTTTTATTATTTTTTTCGAATTATATATATATATACATACATATATATACATACATATATATATACATACATATATATATATATATATTGTATATTTTAAGCTTAGAAAATTCATATTAAATTCATTTTAATTCAATAAATGCTCAAATTTTTATGAAAATTCTAAAATTATATATTTTACCTAGAAATATACTAAAAATATTATATTTTACCATTTCTGGATGTCAAACCAATATGAGTTGGTTTATTTGACAACTATAGGTATTTTGGTCATTTTGTACTGGAATTTCAAAAAATTCCTAAAAAATTTCCTAAATTATATTTTAATACATATGACATAATTTTAAACTCAAATTGACATTTTAATGTCAATTGAATCTTTTTCTCATGTCATCCCTTAATATTGAGAAATAAGGACAAAATTGTTATTTTCTAATTTCTTTGAGCTCCGACTTGAAAAAATTATCAAAAATCACGATTAATGATAATAGTAATAACAACTACCGGGATCAGAATTTTTTGACCCCTTCTTGATTTTTCAGAATTAAATATAGAATAAATATAAAATTGATTAACTAAGTAAAAGTGAGGGTGTTACAAACATCAAACATTATAACAATGTAATGATAATAGTAATAAAACTTATGCCTAAACGGATTTAGGAAAAAACCCTTCCTACCAACATGCAAAGTGAGAATAATTTAGAACTAATCCTACTTCCCCATTACCTCTAAGGTGGTTGATGAAGAGGATGTAATTGTTGGTGCAAAGCTCTTAGGAAAAGAATTTTACTAATTGATGAAAACTAGTAAAATTTTGAATAAAAACAAAGTAAAGTAAAAAAAATTCTAGAGAGAGAAGCTCTCTAATGTTTTGATCAGCTTGAGAGAGAAAGAGGTGATGAAAAAAATGTCCAAAACCATGACTATTTATAAGAAGGGTGGGAGAATAGGTGTTCACTTGCTTACACAAGCCATTATGTCATAAATAAGGTTTTTGATTTATTTTTAATTCAATTAAGGGACAAATATGCAAAATTACGAAGGTGACTCAGCCCCTAGGATGGATGTGTGGCAGTGTGTGTTGTCCCAAATCTCTCCTATGTTAATTTTATCTGCAATTAAATTAGCCGGTATTGATAAAATCGCCTAAACTTGAATAAATTAACATTTAATATCAAAATAATGAATTTAAATGTAAAACTAAACAAATATTAGTTTTCATCAAAATAAGTTTGTAATAATTAATTTTAATTTTTATTAATTTATTTCAAATTATACATATATATTTTGTATTTTTAAACTAGAAAATTCATATAAAGTCCATTTTAATTTAATAAATACCAAAAATTTTATGAAAAATCTAAAATTAAATATTTTACCTATAATGAACTTAGATTAGATTATCATTTTTACCATTTTTTGATGTCAAACTAATACTAGTTAGGCATATTGAACATCGAAGGGTATTTTGGTCGTTTTATTCAGGAATTCCAAAAAATTACTAAATTATTTTCAAAATAATATTTTAATATATATGACATGATTCCAAGCTTAAATTAACATTTCAATGTCAATTGAATTTTTTTCTTATGTTAGTCCTTAACGTTGAAAAATAGGGGCAAAATCATCATTTTCTAATTTCTTCGAGTTCCGACTTGAAAAAATTATTAAAAATCACGATTATATAGCTCTTAAAATTTTTAGTGCAATGGTGGAGATCAAAATTCTGAAATTTCTTCTTGATTTTTTAGAATTAAATCGTCAAATATTAGAAAAACAATTGAAAAATTGAAATAGGAATATTACAATTTTTACTATTTTTCTTTTAAAATAAAATTTTTATAATTAAAATATACTTTGTATAAATTTTCAAAATATTTTGAGGTCAAAAAGTCTCTGATTGTTTCCTGTAGTCAACTAGGAATTTTTTTGTCATTTTACAAAAATTATCTGAATAAATTCCTGAAAATTTTCTAAAATTATTATTAATTATTCTAAGTATATTATGACTTAAAAATAATTTGTAAACACTTCAAACTATTTTTGTATATTAATTCTGTTATTTGGCATTTTAGAAACAAAACAGTCATCTTAGAAATTTTTTTGGGCTTTGTTCCCCAAAAATTATTAAAATCTAAACTAAGTATTACTAACTAATAAGAACGTAATTGTAGAGATCAAATTTTTCAAATTTCCATCTGGTTCTTCAGAAATAAATACAGAATAATTAGGAAAATAGTTCAATAGGCAAAAGTAGGGGCCTTACACATCTCATTTTACCAATCACAGCTTGAGTTATAATAAAAACACTGAGACATGTTCCAACAGAAAACTACTAGGAAAATTCATGCGATTTTTTATGTACAACATATTTCATGCAACCAATCATCATATATCACATTTTAAACAACTAAAATGAAATATCCACGTTAAGAACAACTCAACACAAAGACAAATCACCATATAGAACACAAAAAAGGCTAGCCTTCCTTACAACTTAATCCAAAACAACCAAGAAAAGGATAAAAATGAAGGTTTTAGGCTTCCTCTTGCACTCTTCTTCGAGATTCAAGCATAAACCCAACATGAACTATGTTTTTCCACCAAGAAAAGGGTCAAGGTTAGATTTAGAAACAAGAGAATGAAAAGGTGTCAAGAGAAGATTGAAGGGAATAAGAAAAAATGGAAGAAAAGAGAAAGAATGGACAAAAACTCACTTGGCTCCAGAAGAACTCTTCGTTTTCTCTCCAGCAACACTTGAAGTTTTTGCAAAATGAAAAAGTGAATAGGGGAAGGGTATTTTGGCCAGACTACAAGGGTTAGGGGTGGGTTTTTAATTACCAAGTTGGCATTGATTTAATTAGAAAAAGCAGGGGGTAGTTTGGTAAATGAATAATTAAGACAATTTATCAATTAGGTTACTAAAATGAAAAAATGGATTAGCTTCCACTAGAAGCCTCTATATGGCCGACCAAGGTGGGAAATACAAGGGGCTAATAGTGGTTTTCTAAGTGCACATGGTACTCTTGGCATGTAAGAAAAACATGGTTGCATGTACATAGGCCAAGTACATTCAATTATGCATTCTAGTTAAGATTCTGCTAACTAGTTTAAGACAAACAATTTGGTTCCCATTTAATTAGGGGCAGGTGACACATATGAAGAGTATTAGGAAAGATTAAAATTTAATTTGAGCTTAAATATACTTTTGGTCCTTTATCTTTTTAAGAAAATTTGTTTTGGTTCTTTATCTTTTAAAATCATCGATTTGGTCCTTTATTTTTTTAAAATGCTCCATTTTGGTCCATTTCATTAGCAACATTAACTTTGATAATAGAAAGTCTAATTTTTTAAAACATAAGCAGTTAAAAACTGCCATAAAACATTCTCTCTTTTTCTTTTTCTTTCCTCTTCGTCGCTTCTCTTTCTTTGTTTTCCCTCTTTTTCTTTCCCCTTCCTCCTTTCAATTGTGAATGCCCAAATCCTATTCCTCTTCTCCTATCATCCTATGTTTTCCATTAACCACCATGCTTTCTCTCCCAATTCCCAAATCCTTCATTGGTAAGCCGTTCCCTTCATGGTGGTCGCGCATGGTGGCAAAAAAATGGAGTCAAGCAGTGATGGAGACGAGGTTGGGGTTTACTGAGCGATTTAGTTTTTCGATGGCAACTTCCCAGCAACGACTCTAGGAAGATTTGTGAATAGGTTTCGTTGTTGGCTCAATGGTGGTGGAAGGATGTGATTTGTGCAATAACCACTAATGACAAAGGAGAAAGGAGAGCAGTTCTTGCGCATGGAGTTGGGTGATTTCTTATTTTTGATTTGTGAAATTGTTTTTGAGATTGATTTTGGGCTTGGATTTGTCAAATTGAGTTTGGATGTTTACAATCGAAAGGAGGAAGAGAAAAGAAAAAAAGGGAAAGACAAAGAAGAAGAACCTGAGTTATAAAATAATTAATTTTAACATAGTAGCGGTTTTTAATTGCCACTATAATAATTTTATTTTATTAAATTTTAAAAACACACACACTAGCAAACAATACTCATAAAATTTTCTCGACACAAGAAGCAATTTGCTACAAACTTTGAGGACTTTTCATCGCGTCTAAGAGACACATAAAAATTCTCAATCAATTTTGAAAAAGTTGCTCCAATTGTGACTAATTGAATTCGTAGAAGTTTAAGATTTTTAGAGGTTTTGCGAATAGTGGTAGTTAAAAATTGTCACTATGTTTAAAATTAATTATTTTAAACATAAAACACTAACAATGTTAGTTTTAACTTGATAGAAGGACCAAAATGAAGCATTTTAAAAGATAAAAGACCAAATTGACGATTTTAAAAGATAAAGGACCAAAATGAATTTTTTTTAAAAAGATAAAGGACCAAAAGTGTATTTAAGCCATTTAATTTGTGCACTAACAAAAGGTGCATAAATAATTTACAAAAAATTTAGTCAAGATTTTACGAATTTCACAAATTGTGAATCAAATAAAATTTTATTATTTACAAAGGAATATTTAATGAGTATGTGACTCATTAAAATGTCCAGAGTGATATTGAAATGTCTCGGCATGAATCTAATAGTCAGTGTAACAGCCCAAATTATGAGTATTAGAAATAAATCATAAGGAGACTTTTTTAGGACTCTGATATTATGTTATTTGATAAAGGATACCTTAGTTATTATTATTATTATTATTATTATTATTATTATTATTAGAATTAAGATTAGGATTATTATCGTTATTAATATCCTAATACTAGAAATTAGTAGGAATGAGATAATAAGACCCAAAATAACATCTAAAGCCCAATATGGGACTTAAGCCTATCAAGCCACACACCCACCCATGTTTTATAAGAAGGTAAGATAGAGAGACGTTAGGTTTAGTCATCAAAAAATAAAAGGGAGAAGAAAAGAGAAGAGAAGAAGAGGAAGGAAGAGAATGAGATTAGGGACCCAAGCCCCCAAGCCTATCTTTGCGGTGTTCCCAAGGTGAGTGCTTGCCCCTATCCTCTCCAAGCCCTTACCTTTATTATTTGTGTTGTTTCCCTTATTTATTCACATCTTAACTATATCGTTAAGGTTAGGGTTTTTGAATGGTTATTGAGGTCATGGATAATTGATGAGTTATAGGACCAAATTGATGTTTAGAAACATAAGGGAGGGGTGAGTTATCTCACTCATGGGTGTAGCGATAGTCATGGGTAGAGGGTTTGGCCATAAACCTCAATTATATCATGTTTTTGAGTGAATTGTCTGTGAAGGGGAATGCAAATTCCCCAAATTTTAGAATTGATTATAGCAGTCATTAGACTTGCGATTGATTTTACGTTGTGATTAATGTTCATCTTCTTGGTAGTCATGTAATGTAAATTGTGTGATTGGTGATGGGAATTGTTTCAATTGCATGAGTTGATTTGGTGTGTTCTTGATGTTGGGTAAAAAAATTAGATAAGTTGAATCATGTGGAATTAATGATTTTTAGTTAATTAAAATAGGTTTTTAACATTTAGACATATTAGGATCCATAGGTTTTTGAAATTGAGATGTTTTTGTCCCAAATTCATGTTTTTATGACCTGTTGACAGTTAAGCATGACCATGCTTTGATAAACATGGCTATGCTTAATTTTTAAATCTCTGTTTTGTAAATTTCGTGGTCTAGTGAAGCACAACCATGCTTAGGCCGTGCGTAGGTTCAAAATCACCGTCAACGAGGGGAGCACGCCCCTACTTTGATAAGCACGCTTGTGCTTACCTCCCTAACAACGTGCGTCTACTTGATGGTCAAAAACGAGTAAGAAAACAATCAAATTAGGCTTTGTTGTCTTCATAAGAATTGTAGCCCTGGATGTTATCTAACTAATGGCATTGGAATCACTCAAAACTAATGCTCAAGATATGATCAAATTAGTGAGCAAAGGTCAACTTGTCAAGATTAGGTAATGATTTTGTGTTCTCCCTAATTTTAGGCATAATAAACAATTAAACCAGATTTTGAGGTAAACATAGACGTTGTAGATAATTTTCTTAGCTTTCAAATGAGATAAAGATCAACTTGATTGAATTAGAATAACTCTAGATACCATGTTTATACTCTATGGAGGTTATAGATGCGTAAAAAGAAATGAAAGAAATAATACCCAAAAACTTAAGAAGTGACACACAAACCTTAAATACCAAATAGATACTTGTTATAATAGGACAATGACATAGAATAAGGATGGATTGGTGTATGACAGTTCAATGTATGTAAAGATGTTTTTCTAAATGAATTATGTATGAGTTATGTCTATGATGGTTTAATATGTGACAATATGAAATGAGATGTATGTCACGACTTAATATCATTATGACAAATGGCCTAGCCTGTGAGAGGCGAGAATGGGCTTAGGAGTGATATTTTGTTTGTAAAGGATCTAGCCTATGAGAGGTGAGGATGAGACTCACTTGTTTGTAAATAAATGGTCCAAAAGGACACTTGCGTGCATTGTATGGATGAGACATGCATCATAAAATTTGAGATGATTGTGCTGGTAGAAAGTATGTATAAATTTGGATGGTGGAGACCCCGAGGGGTTGTTTAACCCAACCTTGGGGGTGATTATTGTAACGACCCACGACATTAGCCATAGAGTTGCCACAATGATGTGGTACTATTTGCTCAAACTTAACATATAGACACGCCATTTTCTTTTAAAGTTCATTATTATGAAAACTCTTTGATTAATTTAGTTATGAAAATAAGGACAAATTTTTCGCAAGTAATGTAAATATCATCAACACCTCAAAAGAACATAACCTGAAAATATCTCATAACATAAAACCACATTGGCAAGAGTCATCAAACATATGAAAACTACATCCATCTAAAGTATATAAGTCATTGGGCCACTACCACTAAGCCCTAAAAGTACAACCAAAATGGGGAAAAGGGTACAAAACTTACATCCTAAGAACTGGCCATCTACACTACTCCTAATGCTAACTAGTCCCCTAAGGGCAGTGAGGAAGGGTAGATGGCATATCCTCTTCGTCTTCGTCCTCATAGTGACCTCGCTAGTGCCGCTCCCTTAAATGGTAGGGTGGAGCTCGATACTAAACATCTGGTGAAAGTCTTGATGCATTTGTCTGCTCCTACGAGAATAATCATCGTGATCATCACAGTCACACACAGACAAACAAATGCAAGGATAAGCTACCGAAAAGAAAACATAGATGTATAATAGAAATACATGTAAAGCAAATAAATAACCATAATTAACTAATATAGCAATGGCATGGTTAATAGTTCATACTTGATCATAACTAATCAAGTAGAGGAAATCAAGTAAACAAGCACAATAGAACATCTCAAGTATGTAATGTCATGAAATGCAACAACTGCTCCATGAAGACAGCATCGAGTAACTAGGCCGAAAGAATCCCTTAATCATGGCAGAATAAACAACACCCCACCGGGCAAGAAATGGCACGTGCCAAAACCATTTGGGGGATACCAGAACTGATCTATGGAAGTGATGCAGTGGTCACGTCAGGATAGATATACGTGGGTAGTGGTTTTAGCATGGCACAGGATTCGCGAGTATCCTAGTCTACATGCAGATTCGCCCGTCTACCTATCCCCAAGGAAGTCTGTCCTCCACTAACCCTTCTCGCACTAGGTATGAGGCCCAACAAAGCAAGCATCAACTTATGTGCGTACTTGCCAACACAGCATAAGCTGCCAACACAGCCAAAGCTGCAGACTCATGCATGTATGGATGACATAACCATTCACCAACAACATAGAAAATTATGGCATCATATATTATCAACAATTATCATGCATGTGGTTGGTCATTGATGTTATCATCATTATTTCCACCATTGATTCACCAAGCTTATCCTCAAGAATAACATCATCATGTGCTACAACACTAAGCCCTATCCATTGTTAACCCATCACCACGTGTCACAACACCAAGCCCAAACCATCGTTGGCTCTACCACAACAGGATCCTATCTAGAGTGATCCCTAGTTTAAGATAAGTAGAGGTTCAACACAAAGAACCTTCACCATCACAAAGTTCTCATACGGAGTAA
This sequence comes from Spatholobus suberectus, assembly GCA_004329165.1. NCBI lineage: Eukaryota > Viridiplantae > Streptophyta > Magnoliopsida > Fabales > Fabaceae > Spatholobus > Spatholobus suberectus. The sequence continues at coordinate 48,801,333 of CM014729.1, read as the reverse complement.
CTTTGCCAATAACAAGTTGAAACCCTACTTAGAGTGATTTTGATTCAACCATAAAAGTTATTTAAGGAAAATACAAGTTACTCAACTTTAGTTATATTATTTATATAAGTCATCATAAAATAATTAAAATAAGATTTTGAAATATTGAGAATTTCTTACAAGTACCAAAAGTCAAACTAAATTAACTTTATTTAGAAGATTAGGTTTTCATAAAAACTTGACTTTATAACTTACAAAGTTATTCTTTACAATGAAATTATTTAAAATACTTTTCAAAATTTTAAATAAAATAGAAAAGATAAATTTCCTTGGAAATCATATTTAACTTTTAGTTAAAAGGATCCATAGTTAAATTTTAAGTGTAAAAATATCTTATTCTATAAAACTAGTAAAAAGGTTATAAAACTTTTGTCAAAACAGATTCCAATGGCAGCCAGTGTCAAGCCTCGGTTTTGAAATTTATTTTGAACAAGTAAATGATTTTCGATTAACATGATCTATAGATTGTTAAAACAAAATTGTCTATTTTCTAAATTATTAGAGATCACCTCAAGCAAAAATCTATAAAAAAAGATACAAAAATAACAAAATAGTAAGGTCAGAACAACCTGCTGGAAGATTAGCAAGTCTATTTTGATATTTTCACATCCAATTGGAATTTGCTAGAGTCCAAACCATTTATTTTCTAAAATTACTCTTAAAAATCTTTAAATGACCAAGATCATTAAAAACTAAATTCTACACGATTTTCTATAATTTTTGAAAGTTCACAATTCTAAAAACCATTTTCAGTCAGAAAATAAGTACAACCTTCAGTTTCTAAAAATTATTAAAAATAGAAAATGGTATTAAATATAAGCAAACAATATATTCTTGGAAAGCTTATTAAGTCTAGTTTTCATTCATTTTTAGAGTTTCAATAAACCATCAACAGAACATTCCAGAATCATATTTCAATGTGCATTGCTAGTTCAGCATTTTCAGAAAACAAGCATAACGTTCAAAAGGTATAACTTTTTTATTTCTTAATCTTTTAATGCTTTTCTTCAGTCTATTTTGGAACAAATTTTGTCTAGTTCACAACAAATAAAAGCACTCAAAAATATTAACCACATTTCAAGATTAAACAATAATAGTGGGCAGTGTTTAGACAGAAAACGAAAATAGCATCAGGAACACTTTGCATACATCCACAAAAATGGTTCCTTCCATTAAGTTTTCAAATTTTAAAAATACCAACAATATTTATAAGGCAACAAACACATAAAAAACAGAACCACCACAACCAAAACACATGGAAAAAGGTTAGCTTTCCTTACTTTCAAGCAAGGTTCTTCAAAGCTTTGGAAGAGAAGTTTGGCAAAAGGTGGGTATCTCCTTCAACTTTTGGCAAGATCAACCATCATCCATCACCATGAATGGTCAATACATGAGATGAACACAAGAAAAGAACAAAGTTTAGAACCAAAGAAACAAAGGGAAGGGTCTAGACCACTTAGGTATTGATAGAAATGGAAGAATGAAAATAGAAGAGGATGAAAAGGGTAGAAAAATACCTAGACCAACTTTTGAAAACTTGGAGTCTCTAACTCACACTCTTAGCATTTTGGAAATTTTTAAACAAGAGAGGGGAACTCTCTCTAAAGCTCACAGGTAGGAGAAATAAGTAGGGGAACTTTGCTTTGTGTTACTTATAAGACCACTTAATGAAAAGGGTAAGATGGTAATAGACAAATTTGTAGGATTTTATTGTAAAATGAAAATCAATTCCAACTTCTCCAACAAATAAAGTTGGACGGTTACCAAGGGGAAAACCATGGGTGGTTTGTGGTTTTTAGTACAACTTGGGTACATTTGTAAGAGTTGATTTGATTAGTTGCAGGAAATTTGTGATTAGACACATAGTTAGAATGTAACTAGTTAGTTTGCTTAGGAAAAACAAATGATTTGTCTAGTTTAGTTAGGTTAAGACAAACATTTATAGGATTAAACAGTAGAAATCTTAATTTCTTACTCTAACAGAGAAAACGCAGTCAAATACTAGAATTGATGAAATTAGGTTTAGGGTTTTCTAGCACTTGAATCAATTAAAAAAATTTAATTGACATTAGAATCTAAATGAGTTTATGACTCTTTAGACTTTCTCTAGATAGGGTTGAACTGTCTCTGCCCATGTCAGGCAATTAATTTCACTTTATCTGGTAGGATTCTGACAGGTTTTCTAACAAATAGATTTATTAGGAATAGAACTAACTCGACAGTAAGGAAAACTATCACCTTATATAGAATCCAATCATAATTAATTTTAAATTAATTATAATTCAATTCCATAGCTCTGTACTACTCATCAAATTTTCACAAATATTTTCTTTACTCATCTGATAATAGTACAAGTCAAATTCCCATAGTATTCTTCTACAGAAATTTACATAGAAAGCAATGATAGGTTTTTAATTAATCCTTTTCATTGGAAATTAAATTAAAATTTTCTTTTTAAACTATTCAAACACTTATTCACAGATTAAGAAGAAACAAGTATTACAATTATACTTGGTATGGAAACTCCAATAACTCATATTGACCCCAAGGAGTCAGAATGTACTTCGAAAACTGGGTATATAACACCTACTATAATAAGACAAGCACTTAATTAATTTAATTATTCATTAATCCGTTTATTAGAAATGTCGGCTTGATTTAAAACTTTATTGCACTATTTTTTTTTTTGGAATAAATAAAGAGACATTATATAAAGAACCATAATCGTAAATAAACATCGTCATATATATAGGTGCGTCAAGCCTTTGTACAAGGTTAAATGTCAAGTACATACATAGGAAATACATCAAAAGAAAGCCTAGATATTTGCCCATAACTATACAAAAAGTCTATGTCAAAGCAGTATAAACCTATACTAGGCCACCCCCATCCTGTAGGATATACAAAAAAAAATCACAAGTAGAACCATCGTTACTGCAAGTCCTTTGAGTCTATCATATCGATGTCCTCATCCTCATCATCAAAAGGTACGTGACCATTGTGCAATTTCCCATGGCCGTCAAAGCTGCCGACGTTGCTGACCTTAGAAGAAGAAGAGATACATTCGTAGTTCTTACCCGGATGATAAGAGGGACCAGATGAAGACTCGGTGGTGTCTGGATAGGGTAGAATCACTAGTAAGGGCTCGTAGTACTGGAGATATGGTGCCGAGATCGCCATGATGCCAATGTATGGATCATCATCCATATGTGGAAATGGAGCGTCATCCATCTCAATGTTTGCAGGCGATGGTGAAGGGGCTTATAGTCCTCTGAGATAGCCATTGGGAACAGTCGTTGATAAGGTCATAGGTAGTGTAAGCTGCTTAATAGGTAAGAAAACATCCCGGATGGGGGATATAAATGTAAAGGTCACCTGTCCTTGAAAGGTTGAATACTGAGTAGCTGGGTCATAGACCCAGATCCCCAGTGGGCAGTATGATATGTGGATGTTCGCCATCCCACGGAAGAAGTCCATCTACTCATACCACAATTGTATATGAAAAGAAATAGAAAAGAAAGGAGTGAGGTTTTTATAAAAGCCTCATTCGTTTCTTAAACAATCAATCGGGGGAAATTCTAAGGTCTGACCTTTGTTATTGTCGCTCACTTATAGACTTTTACATGACGTATGGATCCATACCTATCTCTGATGATTCACCTTAACCATTAGGAATTACTGGGAAGCGATTAGGAGTTCATATAATCCCTCACAAGGTACAGACATCCATGTTATAATCATTATCCTTGAGAAAAAGGCCACACACCCATCAAGAATATACACTCCACCAATCATGGTGATACTGAGCAGGCGTCATGGTTACCAAGTCGGTTTATGTGATTTATCCTAGCTCAGGGTGCTAACCTAACCATTAGGATGTTCACAACTCGGTACCTTTACCATCAAGACCCGAACAATGGTCCCTGCTTTCATCCCACAGTGTACCAAACTATGACTTCCCAAAACAGGCACTCATGCTTCTCAGCATGGTCCTAACTCAATTGGGGTTTTCTTATAACTTGTTTTCTAAGTTTTAAGACATACTCTCTGGATAATCCAACAGAGTTTTAGAGTCACTCGTTACAGAGACTTCATTCATCCATCACATTTATTTAAACTTGGAACAATTTAATGCAAATATTATAGTGAAGGAATATCAACAATCAAAGTTGCATACATATTCATTCTCATTCATTCATATATTTATTATAGTTCTTATTTTACTTACTTTGATTTTATCCTTCTCTTTTTCTAACTTTTCAAATTAGACTATTTTAAAGGTAAAGCCTTCAATCTACAATTATAACTAGGACATAGTAATAAAAATTAAGAAAAGTCCTTTTCTGATGTGGAAGGTCAGACTGTGCTACTACCATAAAGCATACTTAGATTTTCTCTCTAATTATTTCCTTTTACTAAAATTCGACGTGTTTATCTTAGAAAATCGAGACTTCTAATTTCCTAAATTTTTACTAAAGAAAATCATATAAGTACATGCATTTTATCAAAACATCTGTTAACTTTATTTGAACAAGATTATTTATTTATTTCCATACTAGCCATAAATTGTTCAAAATAATAGTTGAATGGTAATAAATTAAAATTTGTGCAAGAAGGTCTTTATTTCTAAAAACTTTTCCTAGTTTGGGCCTAAAGTCCCTTTAGTTAATTTGACAAAAACTTTATTTCTTAAATTAGTCCACAAAAATTTAATAGAACTTGTTTTTTCAAGAAAACATTTTCTTCTTACTTTTCCTAAGGTTCATTTTTACCAATTTGAACCAATTTAAGTAATTATCAAAAATCCTTAATTTTAATAAAAGAAACTCTTCTTTTTTTCTCTACTTTTTTCAAAAGGGTCATGAGCCCATTTTGCATTTTTTTTTTTTACTTTGCCACTTAGATTTTTAGTACATCATTAAAATCTAACTTTTGTTTACTTTATCTTTAATGGGCCGAATGCCCTTTTTAGAAAAAGTCCAACTCATTTGTTTTTTTTTTCTTTCTAGAAATTGAAACATTCTATAAGTGGTCTAAAAATTTATTTTAAATTTATTATTATTTCTCAACTGTCTTTACTTATTTTAGTTGGCTAATTGACATAAAAAAATTTCTTAGTCTTACTTTTATTAAGTGGGTCGAGAGCCCCTAAGGGAAAAATTAGTTCCAAAAATTTTTGTTATTCCAAGTGATCTAAGGCTTTAAATTTGGTTTTTAAGAAAATAGCTAGCTTGCACAAAAGTAGGCTCATTGATAGTTATTAATAATAGGATATTAGTTATAATAAGATGCCAATAATAAGAATAAGAGTGACATAGAAAATAAATGACAACAATCAAAATAACAATAAGATGAAACTTAAGTAAACAATAATGGAATAGAAATAACAATATTAAGACAACAATAAGATAAATAGCAATAATTTAAATGGGCAAAATATAAATGATAATAAGTAAAGCAAGAAATTAAATGGGCAAGAATTTAAATAGCAAAATTTAAATAATAAAGCAAATGACAAAAAGTAAATGGACAAAAATATAAATGAAGCACAAAATTAAAAGAAATGGCAACATAATGTAAACAATAACAAAGGCAAGAAAATAAATGAACATTAAAGTAAATGACTTAAGTAAAGCAAGAAATTAAATGAACAAGAATTTAAATTATTACATAGTAGTAGTAGTAGTAGTAGTAGTAGGATTAGTAAACTAATATGGGTTTAAGGGATAACCCACACACACACCCATTAAGAAACAAATTTGGAGGCCTAAACCTCGCTCCCCCTTACCTCCAAATGTGGTTTGTTGGTGGAAGAATAGAAAAGGAGATGTGGCTTGGAGGTTAAAGAGTCTAAACTAATGGAAGTGCTTTTAATGGTGAAAAAAAAATCAAGACCTTGGGGAGGGGAGAGCTGCATGTCCAGCAGCAGGGAGGAGAGGGAGAGGTATGATTTTTCTGAAGGGAAGAGTGAAAATAGTGTAGTGGTTGATGGGGTTATTTATAAGACAAAAGGCGATATATTTAGATTTAAATTTTGAACCAAAATCAATAGCATATTATTTTGGTGTGTACTTTTCCTATGTGGGTTGAAGGTTGACACCCCAGACCAGTCAAGGATCTGAAATTTCAAAAAAAAATATTTTATATAATTATTAGATATTAAAAATAATTAAATATTAATTTATTGCAACAAAATTAGATAGGAATTTTGGGTAGCTTTTTGGAAAATCTGGCCACACCACGTTTTGAAGCATATTTTTGTGAGCCTTACAAAAAAAAATTCAGATTTTTCTCATGTAAATATTATTTATAATATTTTTTTCGTTAAAAAGTCATTTATTAAGCCAATAAATCAAATTTTTGCCAAATAAATATGTTTTTCAGACTTTTCACTATTTTTCCTTAAAATTATGTTTGTATAATTAAAATATACTCAATATAATTTTTTAAAAATATTTTGAGGTTAAAAAGTCTTTGGTTAACTTCTATAGTCGGCTAAGGGTATATCGGTCATTTCACAAAAACTGTCTCAATAAATTCCGAAATTTTCTAAAATTATTATTAATTATTTTGAATATAAATATGATTTAAAATAATTTTTAAACTTCTCTAGCTAATTTTTACTATTTTAATAAGCAAGCTTTTAGGGACAAACCAATTGTTTTATCACTTTCCGGGCCCTAATCCAATAAAATATTAAAAAATATAAACTAGGTAGAACTTGTTAATATGAATATAACCATGGAAATTATATGCCTAAGATTCCCATTTGGTTTTTCACAAATAATCATAGAATAATTAGAAAAACAAATTAGTAAGTAAAAGTGGGTGTTACAGGGTAACCCTGACTAATCACCAGAGAATATCATTCTAGTTGAGAATGAGAAAGCCAAAGGCATCAGTGTGTTGATGGTGCTTCCTATGGCCATGCATGTATTCCTAAACTACTTTCTTGAGTTAGAAGTAATACCACATGTGCATGAAGTAGAGATTGAGGAACATGGCATGTATATACATCCTGTTGTAGTATGTTGAACTGTGCTTAATTGTAATTATGTGAAGTTTGTGTTGTAACATCCTGAGTTTTAACCCTAGGAAGTAAACCCAGCTAAGTATCTTGCGCCTTGATTAAGGGCACGTATTTGATGCCATCAAGACTTGTAGTAGTACAAGCTCGTGTAGGTGCATGCTTCATCATGTTTTGACAAAGATATTTACGTATATGTATTTTGAGAAAATACAAATGAATTTCTAAATTATTATATTTGTTGGAATTATGTTATTCCTTGAGAATTATATTATGTTGTTTTAAGCTTTGAGATAATTAAAGCAGAGTTTTACAAATAAATATGTGGCTAGATATTTTAAAGAGATAATGTTTAGTTATGAGATATTTTATTAAACCAAAAATGTCAGCACAGTGAGTTATACTTATTTATGGTTTATTAACTAAGTTTTGTTAAATAAATAAATAATGAAGTGTTTATGAAATTGAGAAATATTGCTATAGTATTTAATTTACGAATTTAATGTGAGCAACCATTTAAGACAAATTCTGGTATATTATACAAGCTGCTATAAGGATTTTAAAAAGATGGTTTTACAATAAGAAGCATTTAAATTGAAATATGAGTCTTTAAATATAAATATATGTTGCTATAGCAATAAATAAATAAATAAATAAATATATATATATATATATATATATATATATATATATATATATATATAAGCCTTTTATAGATTCAAGCATGGCTATAGCAACTATTTTGTGAGTTTCATTATGTATAAAAGCTTTTAATATCATTACATATTGCCATAATAACTAAACTATGAGTTTAAAATTTATTTAAGTATTTAAATGGATTCTAAAATTTTATTACATTGCTATAACATTTTAATTAATTAAGTTTTACTTGAAAGAATGTTTTAATTATGAATATGAGCCTTATTAAAAGAATATTATGAAGATTTTTAATTTCCAAGTTTTAATTTAAATGAGTTTTATTAAAATAAAGTTGTTATAAATACGTTATAAATATTTTAATTGCTATTCATACACATCCATGTAGCTTAGATAGATCAGCTTATAGCTATAGTTAGTGAAATAGATCACTAACTCGTCGCAAGAAAGACTGAACACTTTAGAACTTGTTTAGAGTCAAAGTGGTCAACCAAAGAGCACACGCTATATTCTCTAAACTCGTTCAAAATTATCAAATAGCTATACTAAGATTATTGTTCGATCTCAATAATCCTAGAATTAATTCTAATTCCCCTAAGTTATCCCAATTAATTTTTAAACCATAAATTGTTACTATAGAAATTACTATAGGTACTCCTAATGTTTTTCCTTGATATCCTTGCATCATAAATTATCCTATTGATGTCTATAATCAATTCTATATCTACCATTGAGTCCTTCATATTTTTCTAACTATACCTATGTAATTAGATTTTATTATTGATCATCGCTATAAAACATATTATATCACCTTATACCTCCATTGGGAACCCGCGACACCCCCTTTGAATTCTCTTCTTTCTTTAATTTCCTAAAACCACGTAAACCTACTCCCTTGATTCCTTTACCCGTAAATCACCCCCTTGTTCTTTTTTCTTTTCTTTAACACCACAGACCCATCCTTCGACTTGTTAAACAAGTCAATTATTTTCTGTTCACACAGTAAAGGACATTACATGCATAACTCACATCAACTTAAATTCCACAAAATACCTTACTAGTTAATAAAAAGATAGTAGCCCACAGTTGGCCTTACAAGTCTTAGAATAAAACCAGTTAAAGAAGTAAAACTATTAATCTAAAGTTCAAAAGCCAAAGGCATGAAACAGCAAGTAACCAAAACTTCGATGTCACATTATAGTCAAAGTGACAAAACCCAATGAAAACTGTAAATAACTGCAAATGAAGGCCAAGCTTCTACTTTAAGACTCTTCCTTAGGGTCCTACTAGACATCACTTATACATCATAGACATAAACATAAAACATAAGAAACAAGGAAGTGAGATACATCTCACATCATACTCAAAGTATGACAATGGAAACAGGTAGAATACACAACACATACATAATCAGAATAACGCTAATTTGCAAGGATGAAAAACACACAAACATATGTAATGTGTGACACCCATTCACATTGAACATAACCCATACTTATTTAAAAATACAAGTAAAATTTTTCTCCACTTTTAATAATAGAAAATTTGTAAATTTATCAGAATTTGAAAGTGATAGTGAAAAAAATAAAATCTACATGTATTCATCGTAGCACTGTACATCATGATTTCATAATTAGAAAAATTATTGAAATACAAGGAGATTAAAATATACATAAAAATAGTTACTATTTATTCCCAGTACATCAAAAAGATCTTAGTCAGAGCAGTGCCCGTCTACTCTATCCCATAAAATAACAAACTATCAGAGTAGCCTTATAGGTCTTCATCAATAGCCGGGTCTTCATTAACCGCGATCAATCATGCATAAAAGAAAAAAAAATGGAGTGAGGTGATTTGTTCTAATATCAGTTTTACATGTATGGTAGGAATTCTACCACACAATACAAATAAAACACAGTTGACAATAAAAAGGGAACCTAAAGTTTATTCTATGTTATACAATCCTTGACTCGATATGGATCCATACTTTCCATTAGTGTGTAATAGTTCTTAACATAACCTGGAAAGTGACTGGGAGTACATATACCTCTCTCAACGTCGTTTCATGGTACAGTCCTCATCATCATTGAGGAACACAATAACAATTTAGGATATCCATTTATAGAGGTATACTTTCACCAATCCTGGTGATGCTGAGCAGTTGTTAGGGTTATCAAGTTGGTTAAGTGATTGTCCCGACTCAAGAGCACTACCTTGGCCATTAGGACGCTCACCACTTGATACCATACCCTTTAGACCTAACCATGGGTCCTATCTTTCATCCCGTAGTGTACCAAACCGTAGTTTTCCTAGCAGGGTGTCATGCCACTCCAAGTCGCTTGCTTTACATTACTCACTAATTTATCACTTCTTAATTTCTCAAATAGAGGTTTTCCTTGTCTCATTTAATTTGAGCACCAGTACAATCAATATTTCTACCTTTTATTGCAGAAATTGCATAATACCTTAAATTTTAACAGAATAACGACATAGTAATTATAGTTTAATTGTTAAAATTTTGGCAGAATAACAATTAAATAATTACATTTTAATTTTCTAAAATTGGGCAGAGTAACAGCTTAGCAAGTGTATTTTAATTTTCTAAAATTGAGTAGAGTAATAGCTTAGCAAAATAATTTAATAATTTAAATTTGAGCAGAGTAACAACTTAGTAATTATAATTTAATAATCTAAATTTGGGCAGAGTAACAACTTAGAAAAAATTAAAGTTTAACATTAAACAATAATAATAATAATAAAACTTACGCCTAAACGGGTTTAGGGGAAAACCCTTCCTACCAACATGCAAAGTGATAATAATTTAGAACCAACCCCACTCCCCCCATTACCTCTAAGGTGGTTGATGAAGATGATGAAATTGTTGAGGCAAAGCTCCTAGGAAGAGAACTTTACTAGTTGTTGGAAAACTAGTAAAATTTTAGCATAAAAGCAAAGTAAAAGAAAATTTCTTCTAGAAAGAGAAGCTCTCTAAGAATTTGTGGCTTGAGAGGGAGAGGTGTGTAAAAAATGACCAAGGATGGGAGGTATTTATAGAGGAAGAGAAAGCTTAGGTGTCCACTTTGATGACATAAGCCATTATGTCATAAATCTTATTTTTGATTTATTTTTAATTAATTTAGGGACACATATCAAAAATAGGGTGATGAATCAGCTATTCCTAGGTTGTGGACGTGCTCCCTTAGCTGTCCAGCTTCTAGATGTTAATTTTATCTGCCGGTAAATTAACTGGTACCGATAAAATTGCCTAAACTTGAAATTTTGGCTTTTAATATCAAAAAAATTTAATTAAATGTAAAAATGGAAAAATACATTATTTCTCATCAAAAATACATTTCTAATCATTAATTTTAATTTTTATTAATTTATTTCAAATTTTATCTATTTATTTTGTATTTTTAAGCTAAAAAATTCATAATAAATCCATTTTAATTCAATAAATACCAAAATTTTTATGAAAATTATAAAATTAAATATTTCACCTATAAATAAACTGAAATTACCATTTTACCTTTTTTGGATGTGAAACCAATACTGGCTGGCTTATAGGACACCTAGGGACATTTTGGTCATTTTATACAGGAACTCTAGAAAATTTTTAAAATTATATTTTAATATATATGACATGATTCCAAGCTCAAATTGACATTTTAATGTCAATTGAATCTTTTTTTCATGTCAGCCCTTAATATTGAGAAAGAAGGACAAAATCGTCATTTTCTAATTTTTTCGGGCTTCGACTCGGAAAAATTATTAAAAATCACGATTAGATAGCTCTTGAAATTTTGAGCATGATGGTGGGAATTAGAATTTGAAATTCTCTCCCTATTTTTCAAAATTAATAGTCAATTATTAGAATACTGGTTGAAAAGTTGAAATAAGTGTTACATTTTCACTATTTCTCTTTCAAAATAAAATTTTTATAATTAAAACATACCTAATATAAAATTTTCAAAATACTTTGAAGTCAAAAAGTCTGGTCTGCTCTTGTAGTCAACCGAGGGTATTTTGGTCATTTACAAAAATTATCTTAATAAATTTCTGAAAATTTTTTGAAATTATTATTAATTATTCTAAGCACATATATGACTTTAAAATAAATTCTAGAGACTGTTAACTATTTTTTATCTATTTTCTCAATTATCCAGTTCTTCTAGGGGCAAAATAGTCATTTTACTCTTTTTCGGACTCCATTTCCTAAAAATTATTAAAAAGCTAAACTAAGTACTACTAACTAATACAAGCATAACCATAAGGATCAAATTTATGAGAATCTCATCTGGTTCTTCAAAAATAAATGCAGAATAATTAGGAAAAATAATTTGATATGCAAAAATAGGATGTTACATAATGCAATGCCACTTAGCTTCTACTTTTCATACACATGTGGTATCAATCTAAGTTCACCTCAAAAGTAGACTAGGAGTAAATGCACGACCATAAGAAGCGTTACCAGTACCAATGCCTTCAACTTTTGCACCTTCAACTAGTATGATATTCCTCAGTGACTAGTCAAGGTTACCCAGTTTTGTCAGTACACTCTGGTTCCATAGGACCATTGGAGTTTCCCAACCGGGTACTACCCCCAAGGCTAGGGTTAGATAACCCATCCCGGCCTCCACCAACCAAATTCCTACATACTTTCTTTCTCCACATGACTCAATGTCATGATGCATGGTCATATACAATGTTCACAGCATTTCATAGGTGTTTATCATAGAGCATTAACACAAGTCCAAAGCATACTCAATTTTTCAAGATAAATAATAACCACAAGATTTAATTTCAACATGACATCCAAACAATAGTAATCATACAAAGACTAAGCATAGAAGGCAACAACATAAACTTATAATCCCTTACTCTTAGCTAGGACATCAACTTTGGTGTCTTAAACAGGTCACGCTTAGCGCCACATCCTTAGCACTTACTCTACTTCACTTTACTTTTAGACCCACTCTTTGGTGGATCCACGCTTAGCGCCAGAAGTCTAGCGCTTAGCGCCACTTATGCAGGGAATTCACTAGTATACTCACGCTTAGCGCCAATTTTCTGGCGCTTTGCACCAAACCTCTAAAGGACCAGGGGTTGCTCCTTGCCTCCCCCATGCTTACCGCCAATTTTGGCACTTAGCGCCACAACACTTAGCACCAAAGTTCTAGCGCTTAAAGCCAAACTTCTAGGGGACTCTCTATCTCTCTCACGCTTAGCACCAAAATTCTAGCACTTAGCACCAACTACAATTTTTGCAGATAACAAGCGTTCGTAAAACGTGCACCCCACAATTTTCCTTGGCTTCCGAACACTCCAAAATAGATTAATCAATTCTTATTCACTTCTTTTACCTCTATAACTACTCAATTTATTCTATAACTCCTCACTCACTCATAATCCCCTTAAAACTCATTAAATCCCTTAGGCACAGGGGGAAAAAGGCAAGAACAATCATGACAGTCCACATACACAATTAAACATGAAATTGCTATAAAAAGAAACAATGATTGGGAAAAATTGCATTCTCCTTTACACACAATCATACAATTCACAAAATAATTGGGGTCTAGGGCTAACCCCTCTACCTACGACCAAAGCTATACCCATAAGTGAGATAGCTCACTCCCCCTTACCATGAAAGAGATGATCTTTGGCAAGAGGATGTGAACAATGTAGCGACTCGTCTTCCTACGACTCCCCACTCTTTGACTGCAACGACTTTAACGACACAGTATCTCCAAAAAGGCAAAAGAGAGAACGAGGAAAAGGGTTAAGTTTTCAAGAAACCTAAGGTACTCTTAAAGCTAACTTTGGGCTTATGAAAACTAAGCCTAACACAAGGGTCTTAAAACTTTTAAAGACATTTTAATTACAAAACCCCATTTAAAGGTCCAATATCTCTTTTTCCCAAAATACCATTTTATTAAAAACAAAGAAAAACATAAAATAATAATAATACCAATAATAATATATTTTAATTACATTGGGGTGTTACACTTTGCATGCATGCTTCAGGTTTGAGCATCCTAAACTCAAAGTTGAATTCTATTCCGTGAGCCTGTGAGCAAGCCTACGGTCTCGAATTGTTCAGGTAATCTCTCAATCTCTCATAATCTTCCATTTTCCTTTCCTCTTGTTCTCTATTGTTTTTGAAAAATAAGACTTCGTATGACTTAGCATAACCAAAGTGAACCAGTAATATTGCTTCTGGCAATCTCTTGATTACAATGATTAGAGCGTTTTTTTCAAAACATCTCTGTTTCCCTATTTTTTTCTCTCATAGCCAAAAAATATATATAGGCTTGCATGTGGGGTCCACAGCCATTTGATCCCACATGCAACCCAATTTCCATATTGTACACATCACCTTCTTCGTTTTGACAAGTCCTAATCGTCGATTAGGCCATTGGTGAAGAAACGACACCGTCTACAAGATTAGGTGTCACGTATTATTGAAGTATGCAAGCACACAACAAGCAGCGAACAATGTTCTTCTCACACCCAACGTAAGGGGGGTAGTGAGATGATTACCATAGGTAATGGAATGATCTACTAGGGGTAGACGAGTTAAGTCAGCTAGCTAGGAGCACACCACTCTTAACAACTTATAGCTATGGGTTGCTATTTTTATATTAACTGCATTGTGTATATATATATATATATATATATATATATATATTAAGTTGTGATATTCTGATGGTTGTGGATTGGTGTATTGTGGTCCTATATGTTGAGTTGAGCCTTAGGGGATTCAAGAAGAACCCCTACGTGCTTCAGAGCTATAAGTGTGACACTTGTTCTACAACCTATGTTTATTTAATTAATTATTTAGTTATTTAATTTTAGATTGGCGAAAATACAAGAAAATTTTTCACATTTTATTTTACGTACGATCGTCTTGCGAAACTTTTTAAAGTAGATGAATTGTAAAAAAAACAGAATTTGGAAATAGGAGTAAAGATAAAGAAAACAAACATATCATATAGTTATAGCCAGAACCGATAACACATAGGTTTCTGAATACATCTAAACTGAATACAACATAAATCTGAATTGAAATACATCTGAAGTCATGAAATACAAGGAATCAAAAAAAGTACATCTAGAGACACTAGCCACCCCACCTAAATACATATAAAAAAAAAAACCTAACTAGAGCAGTGTCTATAAATCTACTCCTAATCCCTGTATACAAAAAGTACTGCCCCTAAGCTGTCAATCCTCATCTATCCATATCTTCTTGGAATCATTAGAAGTTGGGTGGTGGACATGTCCATTAGGCACCATAAAAGGCGACCCAGCGCTGGAAAGAGTAGATGACGACGAAGAATGCTAGCCGTTAGCCATGCTACCTTGATATTCAACCATCTGTGAATTCGCAGGTGACTCAGCTAATATGACTTCCATCGAGGATCCCTTAAGGTCCTCTAGAATAGGCTATGCACCGAGCAGCAAATCCAAATGCGGTTGCACGATAAGTGGAGTAAAGTCCAAGTAAGGAGCCATGAATGACACTATAGGGTCCTTAGGTGGTGCCTGTAGCGCAGGAGGAATGTACTCAAAATCAAGCGGTAGTGAAGAAGAAACGAAGATAAGAAAGGTCCACAACATGGGAGGCACAAGTATTCCCGAAATAGAGGATAACAAGGTGTTCGCCACGAGGCCTCGAAAAGTCAAATAATCAGTTGCCTCGTCATAGAACCATATCCTCGTATCAACATAGTCAAGATGCATGTTGAGTAGGATGGAGAATGTTGCCATATTCAAATACCAACCACAAACAGTCATGCAAAAGAAAATGAACAGAGGAGTGAGACAATTTTATTCTTAAAATCACTTTCAGGTATATGGTAGGGTATCCTACCATCACTCACAGATAAAACACAACTAACAATACAAAAAAGGGGAACCTAGGGTTTGTCTAAGTTATAACAACTACCCTTGACACTATATGGATCCATACTTCCCACAAAACTAGGAAGTGGTCAGGAAAATGCATACCTTTGTCAAAATTCTCATTGTGGTACAGTCCTTGTCATCATTATGGAACAGAGCACTAGCTCAGGACATTCACAGTCCTTCTAGAGGCATACTTCTCGCACCAACCCTGGAATGTTGAGTAGTTGTCGGGGTTGTCAAGTTTGGTCAAGTGAATATCCTAACTCAAGAGCATTACCTCGGTCATTGGAACCTTCACCACTCGACATCTTACCCCAAGACCTCTGCAAGTGGATCCCTACATTTCAATTCTTAGCATACCAACTATAACTTTCTATGTAGGGTACCATACCACTGCATGTCCCTCGCATCACATTACTTTACTATTCATTATCCTTTCCTAACACTAATAATTCGGACAGAAGTTTCCCTGGTCTTAGCACACTTGAGCACCAGCATAGTCTCTCCTCAATATCTTTGCCCCTTAGTGTAGAGGTCGAGTCTTATCACAGTATAATGCATAGGGATTATAAAAAGCTAAGTACACATTTAAGCAGTAAAAAGGGAATTTAGCAATCTATTCATCAAGTTTTGATTTGTCTTAATCACTTTAAGTACCTAATTTCAGAATTAAACTTACTTTGGAAAATCCTAAATTAACTACTAATAATTTAGATTTAATTATTTAAATCTTTACCTTAAATGAGAACCTAGGTAATTAATAAAGAGTTCAACTAGTTAATTAAGATTTATGGTATAATTGTTCTTGTATCCTAGGGTCCGAATTTGCCTAAGGTTCCAAATGCCATCATTAATTCATTTTATCAAAGTTAAACTTTGATAGTTAGTCATGATTAAAAAAAAATAGCTAAACCAAGTTATTTGTATTTTGTACCAAGAACAAGCCTTAAAAATCACTTTATGAGAACTCTTTATTATTGGATAAAAACATAAATGTCATATTTCTTAAGGGAAATATGTTTAAATTTTATTAAAAAGGTTCACCATTAAGTTCTAAGTATTAAGGAAAATGGGATTTTACAAACTAGAAAAGTGTCATTTACTTTAGCCTAAAAACATACTTTAGTGACAACAGTTTTGTGCCTCGATTTTGAATTTCAATTTGGATGGGTAAATGATTTTTGTTTGACATGATCCATAGTTTGTTTGAAATCTATTTTTGTCTAGTTTCTAAATCATTAATGATCATATCAATCAAAAATCTAAAAAAATAAGTACAAAAATAACAAAACAAAGGGGTTAGGAGACCTTACTAGAGAGCTAGTAGCACCCTTTTTCCATTTTTGCATCCCATTTCAGTTTTTCAACAACCAAGCCAATTATTTTCACAAAGTGCATTTAAAATATTTTCCAAAAAGTCTAAGAACTCCTAAAATCAAGGTCTATCTGATTTATGGTGATTTTTTAAAGTTTATCATTGTCAAAAGGCATTCCTAGTCAGAAAAGTATATAACTTTCAGATTCTAAAATTTTTAAAAAATAGTAAATGAAAATGAATATAGGCAAAATATAAATGCTTAGAAAGCTTGTTGAGTCTACTTTCTAGTCGTTCAATGAGTCTTGAATAAAACATAACAAAACGTTCAAAAATCACTTTTTCGTATGCACTGTCAGTTACCGTTTTTAGAAAAGTAAATCTAACATTTGAAAAGTGTAACTTTGCCATTTCTAAACTTGTCAGAAGATTCTTAAGTCCATTTTGAAGATAATTTTGTCTAGTTTTCAACAACAAAAAAAGCACTCAAAAATATTGAGTGTAGCTCGAAATATTATAGAAATAGTGAGTAGTGTTCAGGCAGAAATCGAAAACAACTTACTAGAATTCAAGTATCTCTTCATAAAAACCTCTCCTTTCATCAAGCTATTAGCTTTAAATGGTCTAAATAAAATTTCATGGTTCTTAGGCACATCAAGAACTAAAATAATCACCATTTTTCTTCACTAAAACTGTGACTTAATGATGAAAAATAAACACTAACACTTAGTTGTTCAGTTGGGTTTAGGTTCTTTTCTAAAGTCCTTTCAATTTCCTTGTTATTATTCTAGGGGTCCTTTGTTGATGGGTAAAGGTTCTAACTTGTCTTGAGAAAGTGACTATCTTCTAAGTCCCCTTTGGAAGGACTTAGCCATGGGTTCAAGGAAGGTCCATAGTTCAAATAGTCTTTCTTGTTCAACTTCTCATTTTATCAAGGAAAAAGTTGCTAGCTTTTAACTTTTTACCTATGGATTTTAGGGTTAGAAATCAAGCCTTTAACATTTTATGATGAGATGTCAACACAAACCAACATTTAAATGACAGTAACAATATAAAATAAGCATTCAAAGCCATAACTCAAAAGAGGGTAGCAAGACAAGAAGGAAACAATAAGATAGTGAAAGGTAACAACAACAACAACAACAACAAAAATAAAATAAAAAATGAAGTAGTAGGAAGCGAAAGCTAAGAGCTTTCAAGGAAAAATCCACCTCAAAACCATCTACATGAAAGTAAATAACCAAGAACAACCCCACTCTCCCCTATACCTCAAGGTTCTTGCAAGAAGAGGTAAAGAAGATGAGCTCTTGAAGCTTCCCAACAAGGTGGATGTGTGGTGGTCTTGGAGGGAGGTTGGGTGTTTAAAAAATTTGAAATGGAGCTTAGTGAGTGAAGGGAACAGTTTGACCAATGTTGGGAGGGGCAGAAAGTGAAAACAGTTGTTCCCAAGTAGTCCTTATATAGAGGGAAGAATAGGTTGTTTAGAAAGAAGACATTAAGTCTACTCTTTCTTTTTCTTTTTTGTATTTCTTTTATAAAATGAGATAAGTTTAAGAGAGTGGGTCTGTAGAGTGAGAGTTTAAATATGCCAAGTCTATGCTCTCCCAAGTCTTTGCGTTTCATTTTCTCTGTAGATGAATCAACAGGTACTAGTAAGAACATCTTAAACTTTGATATTTGATTTTTATAGCAAATGAATGAATTTTTCATTGGAACTTTGTAATAACTTTAATTATTGATAAAAAATAATTTCCAAAATTTAAAATTATTTTTTAATAATTTATTTCGAATTTTTAAGTATTTATTTGGTGTTTTCGAGTTAAAATTCATAGAAATTTCATTTCATCTTAGAAAATTCCAAAAATTTTATGAAAATTATAAAATTAAATATATAGGCCAAAAATAAACTAAGAATGTTCATTTTGTGTAATGCCTGGCCGCTTTTAGGATCGAAAACTATTCCCACAAACCAACATAAGACTTTTCAACGTGTTTTGTCCTCACTCACATGCTTCCTAGGAAACTTGCCAAGAGGTCACCCATCCTAAAATTGCTCTAAGTTAAGCACGCTTAACTGTGGAGTTCTTAAGTGATAAGCTACTGAAAAGTAGATGCATCTTTTTGGTATAGGTAGCACTTAGTAATTCCTTTAAGCTATCCTCAACTGTACAGTCCTATACCTGCACAGCGTCTGGATCCCTCTCATTTCGGCGTGCATCCGATTCATTCATGTACCCCTCCTACTGGAAGCCTGTGATGGGCACCAAGGAGGCCCAATTGGAGGTCCAAAGGGAGCAAAGCTTGAAGATGCACTACAAGGACTTGTTGGGCCCATGACAATGTCAAAAGTGAAAAAGACCAAGGAAGTTTTAGACCAAGAAGTGAATAACCTTTTCTCACTTAAGTCAAATCTAGAAGGAGAAGCACTCAAGATGGTTCAAGTAATCCAAGTTAATGAAGGGCCCAATGTGGGGGCATGACTTCTATTTCATTGTGTATTCAGTTTTTGGTTTTTATTTTATTTCTTATTTTCTTGTCTTGGAATAATTTTGTAATTGAGTCTATTGTTTTAGGCTAATTTAAGTGCATAGAAAAAATAGGGTTAAGCGCTGCCTCCTTTTTGGGCTTGGGCCAAATTACATTAGGCCAAGCACAAGCTACTACTCCCTTGTTAACGTAGCTACCACTTATAGTAGATGAGGGGAGGTGCTACTTTTCCCTACATATAGGGATGTGTTTCCTTTGTTTTGACACTTTTGAATAAGATTATATTTTCACTCCTTTTGTGAGTTTTAAGAGCTGTGTCTCTTTTGGGTTCTTAGATAGAACCTTCTTGGTTCTTATCAAAGGTTTCCACACCTTTGTGGCAAATTTTCATTAGACTTATCACTCTCTATAGACTGTGGCGTCTTTTGCCATCCCCTTTCCTTTTCCCATCTTTTTTTTTATTCATATACCTGTCTTTTCTTTTCCATTCTCGTTTTAGTTTTAGTGCCATTGCTTCAAACTTTACTTTTTTGTGCTATTTCATCTTCTTTTGTCCATATTTCGTTAAACAAGATAATCAACTCAAAGGAAGATCCATAAAAACAATATGATTCCAATCATGATCATATCATGTGGTATTTAAGCCTGGATCCTAAACTTGGTAGTGTTCTTGTGTTTCTATGTCCTTTACTGCCTAGTTAATTGTCTTTATTATGCCATTAATTGTCATTAATTGTCAATTATTGCCATTTATTATCATTAACTGTCCTTAACTGTGTCATAATCGAGTCTTAATTGTCATAATTATCCTTAATTTTGCATAATTTACTTCTCTTTAATTTTGCGCAATTCATTTCACATGTCCTATAGCACCTGAAAGACTATATACCTTATTAGGCATATAATATTTGTTGTAAGTGCAAAACAAATAAGGGTAAAAAACAAGAAAAAAATATATATTCTAGAACAATAAAATAAAAAAAGAAAGAAAAGAATAGTAGAAAAAAAAAAGAAAAAAAATGAAGAATTAAAAAAAAAATTGCCCCTTGCACTTAAATAATCTAAATTTGGTTGCCTTAAGGAATTCATAAAAAGTGGTGTTGTTCTTAATATCCAAACTTGTGCATTTCTTCTTCATCTCTTTCATTAATCCTTTTTATTTTTTTTGTCTTTCTTGCAATTCCATTTGAGTTTTACCCTTTTCTAATTAGTTTTTTTTGTTTGTCTTTTAAATTCCTTTTTTTTTTGTTTTGTCTAGAGTTTTTCCTTTTATTGACTTCTGAGTGATAACTTTTGTGAGGCTCGTTACAATTGTATGTGCTTTTGATAATTGATGCATGCTTGGGTTTTATTTAAGAACTTAAAAAGAGGACTTAAATGGTAAAAGGCAAGAGCATTTTCAATTAAAAATCAAAAGCCAATTTTTGAGAGAAACACGAGTGGACTCATCTCAAAGAGTGTAAACACGTAAAAAGAGTGGTGAGGTCCTTTAATCTTAAACTAAATTCTATCTTACCACATTTTTCTAAAAAGATGAGTGGAGGAAGTACACCCCCAACCCCTAGGACGACAACCTTAATGCACACCTTAACAAGAGAGTTAGAGAAGTTTAGGGTGGAGATTAACACAAGGTTAGATAATGAAAGGAGGGGAGACTCTCAACATGAGATCTTGCATGAGGATGAAGATTCCTGCTATTCGGGTAGAGAGAGGAAGGATAGGAGAAACCATGAAAGGAGAAGGAGACATGGGAGGAGTGAAAGAAGTTATGAAAGGAGACATAGGAGTGATGAAAGAAGATGAGAGTTAGGAGGAGTAAAGACCCAAGTCCCTTCTTTCCAAGGAAAGAATGATCCCGAGGCTTATTTAGAGTGGGAAACAAAGGTTGAGCAAATCTTTTCCTACCACCATTATAATGAAGAGAGGAAGGTAAAGGTGGCTGCCCTTGAATTTTCTGTCTATGCCTTAATTTGGTGGGACCAAGTGCAAAAGGAGAGGGAAAGAAATAGGGAGTACCCTATAGAAACTTGGGAGGAGATCAAAAGAATAATGAGAAAGAGATTTGTACCTTCATGGTACTATAGGGAGTTGCATAATAAACTCCAAAGGCTTACCCAAGGAAGTCGAAGTGTTGATGAGTATTTCAAAGAGATGGAGGTGGCCATGATAAAGGCCAATGTTGTTGAAGAAAGGGAGGCTACCATGGCACGTTTCCTTCATGGTCTAAACCGTGAGATAGGAGACATCATTGAGTTGCAAAACTATGAAGAACTTGATGACTTAGTGCATCAAGCCATAAAGGTGGAGCAACAACTCAAAAGAAAAGGTACATGGAAGAAGTCCTCTTACAACCCTAAGTCTTCTACTTGGAAGGACAAACAACCGAAGGAAGGCTCCCCTACACATCTCAAGGAAGGTACGGTTTCTGAGCACTCTAATAATTTTCCCTCCATTAATGGTTCTTCTTCTTCTTCTAAAAGTAGGAACATTAAGTGTTTCAAGTGCTTGGGAAGTGGACACATAGCTTCTCAATGCCCAAACAAGAGGGTAATGGTGATTAGGGAGAATGGACACCTTTCTAGTGACTCATGTCCAAATTCCCCACCCTCAAGCAAAGGTGAAGAAGAATGTGAAGTTTATGCTCCCAATGGCAACTTGTTGATGGTAAGGAGACTCTTGGGTAATCAAGTCATGGCACAGGACCAAAGCCAAAGGGAGAACATCTTCCATACAAGATGCAACATTCAAGGTAAAGTGTGTTCGTTGATTATTGATGGGGGAAGTTGCACCAATGTGGCAAGCACTCATTTGGTAAGTAAACTTAACCTCAAAACTACACCTCACCCGTGACCCTACAAGCTCCAATGGCTAAGTGAGAGTGGTGAGTTGTTAGTGAATCAACAAGTATCGGTAAGCTTTTCAATTGGTAAATATAATGATGATGTTTTGTGTGATGTTGTTCCTGTGGAGGCCAGTCATATTCTACTAGGAAGGCCTTGGCAATTTGATAAACATGCTCTTCATGATGGTTTTTCTAACAAGTACTCTTTTGTTCATGATTCCTTGAAGATCACACTTGTACCCCTCATTTCGAAGGAGGTTTATGAAGACCAAGTAACCCTAAAGCTAAAGAGGGAGCAAGAGAAGGACATGAAGGAAAAGTCAAAGGGGCAAGAGAAGAATAAAGACAAAGAACTTGTAATTGAGAAAAAAAAAGAAAATTTGTTTGCTAGGGAGAGTGAGATTAAGAGAGCTTGTCTTGCAAAGCAAGAGATGTATATTTGTTTGTACAAGGACCTGTACTTAAACTCTAACTCTAAACCCCTTCCTAGTGAAATTGATTCTCTTTTGCAGGAATTTGAAGATGTCTTTCCAAGAAGTGTCCCTCCCAGACTGCCTCCTTTGAAAGGAATTGAGCACCAAATGGACTTCATTCCAAGAGCCTCTTTGCCCAATAGGCCCGCCTATAGGACAAATCCTCAAGAGACTAAAGAGATTCAGAAACAAGTGGAGGAGCTATTGCAAAAAGGATGGGTGAGGGAAAGTTTAAGTCCCTGTTTTGTGCCTGTCATCACTACTACAAAAAGGAGTTTTTAAAACAGGAATTTAAATCGGTTTTTTCGAGTTCGATTTAAAAAAAAACGCGGTGGCAATTTTGTAGATAAGTAAAAACTTTTTAAATCGGTTGCTGGAGAACCGATTTAAAAAGATCTTTTTAAATCGGTTCTCCTGCAACCTATTTAAAAAGTAAAACTTTTTAAATCGGTTACAACTAGAATCGATTTAAAAAGGCCACTTTTTAAATTAGTTTTCTTGCATCCGATTTAAAAAGTCTTTTAAAATTTTAAGTCCCTCTTCTTTAAAATCTCAAATCACACAAAGTTTAAAGTCACCGCGCAAAGTAAAGCCTTCTCCTCCGACGACAATGTCTCTCTTCGAACTAGCCACCGTAGAGAACGAAAATGAAAATGAAAATGGCTACGACAGCGACAACAATGGTGTTTTTGTCTTTGATGGTCCAATGCTCTTGCCGCCAACTAAGATCGAGTTAGAGGAAGGTTACGCTTTTTGGGAATGGCACTAGTGAGTGGTTGTTGCGATTTTTCTTTTGTTTTGTGAATTTGTTGAATCTCGTTTGGATCTAGTTAGATTTGTGATGATTTTACTTTTAGTTCAAAAGTTTGCTTACGAAGTTTAGCAGTTAGGATTATGAATCGAAAGTAGGAAAGCTTGATCTTGTTTGTAGAAAATGAATTGATGAATCGGGGAGGGGGAAAATTAGTTGAGTTGTGTTGCTGTGATATTTGATTGTAAATTGTGGTAGCTCTCTTTTAACTCAATTATGCAATAACCGAGTTAAAAACACTTTTCTAAATCGGTTCAACATCCGATTTAAAAAGTTTCCATTTTTTATATCGGTTGTATCTAAATCAGTTCATCAACCGATTTAAAAAGTCGTTTTTAACCGATTTAAAAAGTGTTCTCTGTACTAGTGCATCCTTGTCCCCCAAAAGGATGGTTCTTAGAGAATGTGTACTGATTATAGGGTTTTAAATAATATAACTGTCAAATATAGGCATCCCATCCCTAGGCTAGATGATTTACTTGATGAATTGCATTGTGCATGTTACTTTTCTAAAGTTGATTTAAAAAGTGGGTACCATCAAATTAGGATAAGAGAAGGGGATGAGTGGAAAACAGCCTTTAAAACTAAATATGGATTGTATGAGTGGTTGGTGATGCCCTTCAGGCTTACAAATGTGCCTAGTACCTTTATGAGGTTGATGAACCATGTGCTAAGAGAGTTTCTAGGCAAGTTTGTAGTGGTATACTTTGATGACATATTAATCTATAGCATAACCTTAGAAGAGCACCTTGAACACCTTAGGGTTGTATTAAGTGTGCTTAGAAAGGAAAAATTGTATGCTAACTTAGAAAAGTGTGTTTTTTGCACTGACCATGTGGTTTTCCTAGGCTTTGTTGTGAGTGCTAAGGGAGTGCAAGTGGATGAGGAAAAGATAAGAGCTATTAAGGAGTGGCCTACCCCTCAGTCAATAAGTGAAGTGAGAAGCTTTCATGGGTTAGCTAGCTTTTATAGGAGGTTTGTAAAAGATTTTAGCACCATAGTCACACCCTTAAATGTGATAGTAAAGAAAAATGTGAGTTTTAAGTGGGGGGAAGCGCAAGAGAGAAGCTTTAATACACTTAAGGATCGACTCATTAATGCACCCATACTTGCATTACCTAATTTTTCTAAGTCCGTTGAACTTGAATGTGATGCATCAAATGTGGGGATTGGGGTTGTTTTATTGCAAGAGGGTCATCCAATTGCATACTTTAGTGAAAAATTGCATGGTTCAATCTTAAATTATTCCACCTATGATAAGGAATTGCATGCACTCATAAGAGCATTACACACTTGGCAACATTACCTCTTGCCAAAGGAATTTGTAATCCATAGTGATCATGAGTCACTGAAGTACTTAAAAGGGCAAGGTAAGCTTAACAAAAGGCATGCCAAGTGGGTTAAATACCTTGAACAATTTCCTTATGTGATCAAACATAAGCAAGGAAAGGTAAATGTAGTTGCTTATGCGCTTTCTAGAAGGTATACTTTACTAGCTATTCTTGAAACTAAGATGCTTGGTTTTGAACACATCACGGAATTGTATATGCATGATGATGATTTCTCTAAAATGTATGTTGCATGTGAGAAAGTAGCGCATGAGGGGTTCTTTAGGCAAGATGGTTACTTGTTCAAAGAAAAATGCTTATGTGTACCTAAGAGCTCTTTGCGTGAATTATTGCTTAAGAAAGCTCATGAAGGGGGGGTTTAATGGGGCATTTTGGGATAGAAAAGACTTTAGATGTGTTGCATAAGCATTTTTATTGGCCTGGCACGAAGCATGATGTTCATAAACTTTGTGAGAGGTGCATTGTATGTAAAAGAGCAAAGTCAAAGGTAATGCCTCATAGTCTTTATACTCCTCTACCTATTCCTAATTCCCCCTGGATTGACTTGTCTATGGATTTTGTGCTAGGTTTACCTCGTTCCAAGAAAGGAAGTGACTCCATTTTTGTGGTTGTCGATAGATTCTCCAAAATGGCCCACTTCATCCCTTGCCACAAGGTAGATGATGCCATTCATGTGGCAAACTTGTTCTTCAAGGAAGTGGTAAGGCTTCACGGAATGCCTAAAAGCATAGTCTCGGATTGTGACTCAAAGTTTCTACGTCACTTTTGGAGGACCTTGTGGGGGAAACTTAGGACCAAGCTTCTCTTCTGTACCACTTGTCACCCACAAACGAATGGGCAGACTGAGGTGGTGAATAAGACCCTTGCAACCTTGCTTCGATCAATCATCAAGAGGAACATAAAAACTTAGGAAGAATGCTTACCTCTTGTTGAATTTTCTTACAATAGGGCTATGCATGCTACTACTAATTTATCCCCTTTTGAAATTGTGTATAGTTTTAATCCCCTTACTCCTCTTGATTTATTACCTTTACCTAACATCTTTTCTTTGGTTCATAAGGATGGGAAGGCTAAAGCTGAATATGTGAGGAAGCTCCATGAACAAGTCAAGGTCCAAATTGAAAAGAAGATGGAGCAATATGCTAGACAAGCCAACAAAGGAAGAAAGCAAGTTATATTTGAACCTGGAGATTAGGTGTAGGTGCACATGCGAAAGGAAAGGTTTCCAATGCAAAGGAAATCTAAGCTCTTACCTAGAGGGGATGGACCTTTCCAAGTCTTAGAAAAGATCAATGACAATGCCTACAAGATTGACTTACCAGGTGAGTATGAGGTTAGTGCAACATTTAATGTGGCTGACTTAAGTTATTTTGATGTAGGTGATGAAGGATCAAATTCGAGGACGAATTCTTTTGAAGAGGGAGGGAATGATGGAGACCAAGGAGGCCTAATTGGAGGTCCAAAGAGATTAAAGCTTGAAGATGCACTATAAGGACTTGTTGGGCCCATGATAAGGTCAAAAGTAAAGAAGGCCAAGGAAGTTTTAGATCACGAAGTGAATAACCTTTTCTCACTTAAGTCAAATCTAGAAGGAGAAGCACTCAAGATGGTTCAAGTAATCCAAGTTAATGAAGGGCCCAATGTGGGGGCAAGACTTCTATTTCATTGTGTATTCAATTTGGTTTTTATTTTATTTCTTATTTTCTTGTCTTGGAATAATTTTGTAATTGGGCCTATTGTTTTGGGCTAATTTAAGTGCATAGAGAAAATAGGGTTAAGCACTACCTCCTTTTTGGGCTTAGGCCAAATTACACTAGGCCAAGCACAAGCTACTACTCCCTGTTAACCTAGCTACCACTTATAGTAGATGGGGAAGGTGCTACTTTTTCCTATAAATAAGGATGTGTTTCCTTTGTTTTGACACTTTTGAATAAGATTATATTTTCACTCCTTTTGTGAGTTTTAAGAGCTGTGTCTCTTTTGGGTTCTTAGATAGAGCCTTATTGGTTCTTATCAAAAGTTTCCATACCTTTATGGCGAATCTTCGCTAGACTTATCACTCTCTATAAACTGTGGCATCTTCCACCATCCCCTTTCCTTTTCCCATCTTTTTATTTTTTTTATTCATATACCTGCCTTTTCTTTTCCATTCTCATTTTAGTTTTAGTGCCATTGCTTCAAACTTTACTTTTTTGTGCTATTTCATCTTCTTCTTTTGTCCATATTTCGTTAAACAAGATAATCAACTCAAAGGAAGATCCATAAAAACAATATGATTCTTATCAAGATCATATCAGCCTGCCACGAGCTGCTCTTTGTTCGTGTCTTATCTCTTTTGCATCGATGATCACTCCCTACCCTCGTCAACGCTCAAGATGTTACATGCCCACCAGCTTCCACTTGGTTCGTCCTCGAACCACACTGTATTAAGAGAAAGGCTCTACTCTGATACCACTTTGTAACACCTGGCCACTTTAGGATTGAAGACTATCCTCACAAACTAACACAAAACTTTTTAGCGTGTTTTGTCCTCACTCACACGCTTCCTAGGAACTTCCCAAGAGGTCACCCATCACATAATTGCTCCAAGTTAAGCACGCTTAACTATGGAGTTCTTAAGTGATAGGCTACTGAAAAGTAGATGCATCTTGTTGGTATATAGCACTTATTAATTTCTTTAAGCTATCCTCAATTGTACAATCATATTCCTACATAGCCTCTGGATCCCCTCATTTCGGTGTGTATTCGATTCATTCATGTACCCCTCCCACTAGAAGCTTGTCAAGAATCGCTCCTTGTCTGTGCCTTATTTCTTTTACACCAACAATCACTCCTCACCCTCGTTAGCACCTGGGATATTACGTTTTGTCTCTCCTATATATTAAGCCTATACTGGCTATAGTTTTAGTAGACACTGAAGGGTAGTTTGGTCATTTTTCATAGGAATCCAAAAAATTCCCACAAATTTTTCAAAATTATATTTTAATATATGTAATATGTTTCTAAGCTCGAAATGACAATTCGCAATCACTTAGACCTTTTCCACATGTTGGCCCTCAGTGTAGAGGAATTAAGATTGACTATTAGTTTCTTAATTCTTCAGTAATTTCACAGATATTAACAATTTAATTATGATAAAAAGAAGGGTGTTAAAATAAGAGGCCACTTTTAAAGTTAGGAAACTAGTGTTTTTAATTGATGTGAGTGTGGAGTTATGCATGAATTTGCCTGTGTTGTAAATTGCTATGTAATTTGTTTTGGAGGAGTTAGCCTTTGATATTTGGTAAAGCTATAGTTCTGGATGTCCTCTTTCAAATGAAAGTGGACTCAAATTTTTTGGAGATTTATGGAATATTTGCTAAATAATTTGGCAAGGTAGGTTTGGTGTTGTAAAAATGTAGCCTAGCTGTGGGTGTATGAACTATATAAGTCTTGTTGAGTTGGCTAAGGTGCCATATTACGTGTGGTGATATTTCCTATGTAAACTCAAGTCACTTGTGTTTCACTCTTTCAAGCTTTTTCTATAATTTGCTCTCTCACTTTTTTTTTACCACTCTTGTTCCTCTTCAGTTCTTGAAAAGAACCACCAAATTTCAATAACAAAGAAATTCTATGTGAAATATGCTATGAGATCCAAGACCAACTCAAGAAGCCAAAAAAAAGGAAAACTCAATGACAAAACCAAGGAATTTAAATGACAAGCAATAAAAGCTATAAGAAACGAAAGGAACACTTAAAAGAAAGTCAAAGGAAGACAAAATGAAGACTCAAAGACAAAGAGATAAGAATAAGTAAGGAATAATGAAGAGCGTGTGTATATTCACCACCAAAAACAAGTCAAAAGTATATGAAAGAAAAATAATCTCATTATGAGAGTTAGATCACCAAAGAGGGCAGGCTTTTGTTTATAAATGGGCAAATTTTTTTATTTTTTATTTTTTATAATTTTGTTTTTGCAATTTGGCCCCCAAAACTTTTTATAATTGCACTTGGGCCTCTAAATTTTTTTGTATTTTCACTTTTGCCCCTGTAAAATTGTTAATGGGTCCTTGAATATTTTCTTTTCTTTAGACTTTCAATTTTTTTTATTTGCAAAAATACCCTAACTCTCTCCAAACAAAATTTTTAAGATCTAACAAGTGTTCTACTACAAAAATCTCAAGAACACTATGAGTGTTCTTCCCCAATTTTAAAATTCAAAAATCCCAAAATCAACTTTAAACCTCCAATCAAGTAATTTTTACCAAAATTTAAGTGTCTATATGTGAAACAACACAAATCAAGTATGAATTTAACACAAAAACACCAACTAACATGAATCTAGATGGATCAAAATCTAGATCTAGAAAAAAAACAAATGAAGAACAACAAGAACAAAACTGCAAAGTTTGACACAATTTAGATGAAACAAGATGAGAATAAAACCAAACAAGTTGGATAAACAACAACTAAGGCAGAACGCAAAGAATTAAGCAATGAAAAACTCACAAATTGCTGTCGCATCCGCCCAGCGGGTTATGGAGGCCGCCCGGCGGACACGAACCAGAATTGCAACCACGAATTTTGACGTAGACCCGCCCGACGGGTTGTATAGGCCCCCCGGCGTACACGAATCCGGTTTCAGCAAAATAGAATACTTAGCCACACAAATTGATGCTGAATTTCTAACTCTAATTACCAAATGATAAACCCTAAGGTGGATCTTAATTTTCAACACCTCAAAATTTTTCAAATTGAATCTATAAAACAGAATTTTAAGAAAAACAAAAATGGAAAAGAAAAACAATAAAGAAGACGCCACAATCAATTCATGATTGATGAGTCAATAAGGATTTGCTATAAAAAAATTGTTCTTTTATAAGAATCTAATGGCTCAATTCAAGAACCTAGAGAGAACACTCTTTTAGCAAAAATGCTATTAATTTCTTAATTCATCAAAAGTGTTTACCAAGTGTCTATAGGGACCTATTTACACTATCACTAAAATAAGGCTCAAATAGTAACAAGCCCAAAACAAGTCATAATAGGTCCAAACATAGTCAACTAAAAAGAATAAAACTAATAACTCCACTAAAGCCTAACAAAAGCCCCAAATAAAAGTTCTCAAAAAATATAAGGAAATCATAATCTAAAACTTGGCTCCAATTTATTATCTACAAGCTTCACAGACCCTCTTCTTCCTTCCCCATAAACGTGTTAAGCCTCTTACCAAGTTCCTCTTGAATCATCCTTCTCCTTCCTCTAGTCATAGGACCTTCCATGTCCATCTCTTCTTTCTTGAAGTCCTTGGATAGTCCTCTATCATCTTGGAATTCACAAACTACATGTATAGTTGGCACACCTGTCTCAAACTTTATATTAGCAAAGAATAAGATCATGTATCCTTTAGCTCCCTCCACTAAACACTTAAGACAAACAGCAGCAGAAACAATAGAATTGGTCACAAAAGCATTAATTGACATTGGTCGTATAGCAATGGAAATAATTTTATCAAAACAATTTATAACAACATGATTTGAAGACAACTGATTCATACCAAATATGACATCCAAACCAAACATAGGCAAGCATATAAGATCAACAGAATAAGACACACCTTGGTCCATTAAAGGATAGTTCAAGCAACCAATAGAGGTAACAAGTTTATCCTTCGCAAGAGTAGCAACACTCAAATCAAATGGCAATTTGGAAGTAGGCAAAAATAGATTTTTCACCCAATCATGAGATATGAACGAATGAGTCGCTCCTGAAACAAACAATATAATTTTTTTCTTTTTTTTTTAATAAAACCCATACCTTAAATCAAACCATCGAACTCATTCACCTTTTTCCTTTGGAGTGTAAAGACTCTCCCTTGGTTTTGTGGCCTTGGTTAGGATTGTCCTCTACTCTTGCAATTTCTGGCATAGTATCCTACTTTCACACAATCACTACAACATTTTTGGTTTCAGGCCACAATAAAAAAATTGTGGTTAGATGTGTAAAAATAGTGGCCTAAAGTTTAAGCCACAGATTGGCCACAGTTTTTCAAATGCGCTCTAAGTGGTTGTGGTATTTGCTAATAGACCGTGGTTATTTTACTTTTGGCCACAGTGCAAAAATAACCGCAACCTAAAATAACGAAAAGACCACATTTTTGTTATGTGTTTTTGTATATTTTAGACCATGGATTTTTCACTATGGACAAATAGAATAGGCGTTTAGGCCATGTTGACGTAACTGTTGACTAACTTTTAGGCCATGGTTTTCTAAATGTCGTATACATGTTATATGTTTAACCCACAATTATAAAAGTGTGCCCATGTATTTTAGACAACATGTTTTCCAATGTGGGCAAATAGTATAAACAATGTTTAGACAATGGTTTTTTGGCTGTTGTCACTTTATCATAGGGAACATTTAATTAACTATAACCACTTAATATAATTAAGCAACAATTAATGTTTAAATAATAATAGATATAATAGATTGATTTTTAAGTCATAATTATGTAATTATTTATCATTTGTTAGTGAGAATACTTAATTATTTAAGTATATATATAGTCAAATAGTATAAAAAAAATTTAACTCATAAAACAGTTAAACTATTAATATGAATCCTTTTTATAAAGGTTGAATAATATAACGAAAAAAAGAAACTTGCAAATTATGTAACAAATTTGACCATAAAATTCATAAACTAAAAAAAATTGAAATAAATAAAAAGGAACTTATAGGAGTCCCAAGTAATTTTCATAGTGATATCATAAACAGCAGTAACAATGTCATAAATAGTAACAACGCTTGCAAGATAAAGAATCAGATATATCTTCATATAATTCTAATTTTACTAATACAAGCAACCTAATTTAGGAGAGTACGAATGCAATAATACAAGTGCTAATTACAACATCTAACACTAATCTAACCCAACCACATGATAATAGTGGTAGTGTAGTGCTAGAATTCGCAGGACAGGAATTTTAGTAGTAGTAGGACCATATAACGAAGGCATTAAATCTCGCTTACTCTAAGCCACGTACAGTTATTAACCTCAGTATTATAGTCCCAAGGAAACCAATTTTGGCCTGATCAACATACATCCATACCTGTAACTCATACTGAGATGAAATGAAGCATTAACAAAAACCTAAATCAACATATTTTTGGGCCATTTATAGTAACATTGGTAAAAATTAAAACAACCATGTTAAATACTAGATATATCAGTAAGGGAGCAATCATAAGTGACACCAAAAGCGTATCAAGTTAAAGACATATCAGAAAACAAATGTTCAACAATTTTTTCTTTTCATTTTATCCTTTTTAACAAAAGTTTTCAATACGCATGAACTGGAAAATGTCAGATGTTACAGATGAAAAATTATTTAAAAAGAATATTGCAGAAAAAAACAATTTTTGTCAAAAATATATAATTGAAAGACATTTCGGTAAAAGTTGTGGCTAAGAGCAATCTAGAACTAACTCTCAAGAGTAATATCATTCCCTATAGTTGATCAAGGTTCATCAATCTATCCCTATATTATAAGTTTAAATTTTCATCTTGAATGAAAATGTTTTTGGAAATTATTCTCACTTTCGTTAAGTCATTTGGCTTATCCTATCCAATGTATTAAGCATTTAATTTATTTTAATTTGTTTATTCCTTTCAAATATATTTCTTAATTTTAATTTTAAATCTTAGTGCATTATATGAAATTGAAGATATTTTCTTATTTAAATAAACTAAATTTTAAGACTATTGTAGTTTTAGTCAATCTTAATTTGAATTTAATTTTTCATTTTTCATTTTGACATACCACATCAGTAAAAATGATGTGTCATAATTTTAATATTTTATTTCCATAATTTTTTCCTTCATTTTAAAAGTCTTGTTTGAAGAGTGAAGCTCTCCCTCTCCCTATTCTATCAATTAGACATTCTCAACATTTTTTCTCTTTTTTTATTTAGAGGTACATTTCATACATTATCCTTGCAACTAGCTAAAATATTTCTCTCATTTATTCAAGCTACTAACATATGAATTATAAACTCATAATCACTTCCATTATTGACTAAGAGAATTGCATACCTCTTAGTATAGAGGCCACATTGCCATTAGACATAAAACGATAAATCACAAGCTTTTCATTAGCAATTTCATGTATAATATCCAACTAAGCGAAGTATGTTATGTAGATCATCTCTACTAATGTTTGGAGCTACGATTCACCAGCACGTCCAGTCACATCCTTCAGCTTTTTCATAGCCACCATTATGCCATCACCAAGTTTCCCCTTATAAACATTGCCAAAGCCTCCCACACAATGTTCTTGGAGATGAAATTATCTATTACATTTTGGAGCTCTCTGAAAGTAAGCTTTCTAAGATTTCCTAAGCTAACAAGTCTCTCTTCCAGATTATAATTTGCCATAATGACAAGATCATAAATAATAATTTGCCATGTAGATTCCAAAAACTACCTAGCACCAATGTACCAGATTGCTCAATATTGCCCTTTCTTTTTATACCAGAAAAGCCCCAAAGGCAAGAATACGAGACAAACACAACTAACGCTGATCCAATGCACAAGTGCTACATTCTTAGACTTGTTTGTCCCCACAAACAAATGGGTAATACAAGATATAAATAAGTAGTATAAAGAGTATACCAACCAAGGAGGAGTAATTGTAAGGAAGCACCTTGTGATGATGTTAGAGAGGAGGAAATAGACATGAAGGTTGTTGAACCAAAGCAACCTTCAATAGAGTTGCTTACACAAAGCTAATAGGTTTCCCACAATAATACATAACTAGAAGTGAATCAAGTCAGATATGCTTCACTTGTTGGAGTCAAATGTGCCTAAAATTACATATAGCTTAGTTTAGGATGTCCTTTCAAGCAAAAAATATCAAACTAGAACAGATTTTGCAAATACAAACTTACCATGATGAATCCATGCCATAATACCAAATAGTCAACTTTATTGTCTGACCCATAGAATTGTCAAAAGAAGCTAGCTTGATTGGAGCAAAATACAAAGGACTTTTGAGTTTACAAATTTATGTGTCACAAATAACAAACCATGTGCTTGAAATTCAGAATGTAGCTAATAGCCTAGTTTTATTCTCTTGGAACAATGATACAATGTTAGAAACTTATCATTCCATTCATCTATGTATAATATATGTGTACTCACTATCCATAAGGAGATTAGGGATTGACTCCTCAGGTTCAAATGCCTTTGTCCAAATGTTTATCATTGTTTAAAACAAAGATATAACAAAAAAAACCTAACAAAGACATATATTTACACTACAGAAGTCAAGACAAAAATAAAAATTAACTATTAAACTGAAATAGAATTGGTGAGGAGATATATATCATGAAATTAAACTTGCTCTGACTCAAGTTGTTGCCATGTGGAACTTGAATTCTTAGTTACTGCATATTAATTTAGTCTCAAACTCATATGAATAGTCCTACAAATAGCTAGCCAATCCCACATTACCTTCACACTAAATTTGTTCTTTGAAGTTCCAAGATGAAGACGATTTACATTCTTGTTTCACTCTTTTTTCATTCAATTCCCATGCTTTAGTCAATGATTTCTTTGTAGATCTAAAAGGTCTAGATAACCCATTAGGCTATCATTGCAAGCCACATAATATAGTTAAGGTGGATGACTTTGTGTCCTTTGGCTTTGTAGTCATAAACATCACAAACACTTTCAATGCTGCATTAACCTTTGCAGTTGTTACTGATTTTCTAGGTGTGAATGGTCTCTGTGTATCTGAGCACGATTAGACATAACCAAAGGTGGATCAATCCCAATGCACACATTCTAGTGCCATTGAACTATTGATAATGCTGGAAGGTTAAATCCCACCGCACCACACAATCGCTTAGCCATCTCAAATTTGGAAGGAAACCAAGAGGTCAAATAACCGCTTAAACTCTTAGGCCCTCAAAACCCTTCCGCACCACATAGCCACACCATTAACCCTCTACCCAACATTAAAAAAACCTCACAATTTTCGACGACAAACAAAGGGGAAAAGGGAACCAAATGTCTAGGGTTAAAATCCATACCTGAGGAAGAGTATGCATGTGAGGAGAAAGTGAAGCAGAGTAGAGCATGTGGTGAGACAAAAACGTATGCCATGACTCAAAAATGTCGTGGATGTTAGGTTAACATTCAAGAAGGATTCGCGTAAGGGAATATGTAATGATCAAAGAAGATTGAGAAATATTGCGGAAGGGAAGATTAAGGGTGTAACGACCCGATTGTCGCTACTGACACCACCATACTAAGCTTTCCTTTGGCACATAATCATGAATAAAAAAAATCAATCATAACATTTATACATATATACATATACATATATGTATATATACATATATATACATGTGTAGAGAGACCCATCCATCTCTCCTACTCCCATACATATCGTGTCTTCACCCCTTATATAAACAAAAGAATAGGAGATAACACTAAGCCATATCGAAAGAAATCAATATACAACTCTCTATTAGTAGGGGGAGGGGGATACAGAACGCACTCCCTATAGTTGGTCACACTATACAACCCCATCAAAAGAATAAAACTAAATACACCACAAAAAAAACAAAGGCTTAGCTCCTCAAACCATACATCTCCGGCTCACAGCTCCATCCTCAACTTTAAGAAGCCAGGTCTACTGAAGCACCGCCATGTGCTCCCACGCCAAACGACGTGATCATCACAGTCACACCAACATACAACAGCAACAAAGAAAGCACAATAGAAACACAAGGCAAGGGTAAGCTTACTAAAACAACGATATAATATATGATTACTAAAAACAACAATTTTCAACATTCACACTCACATATGCATATATATATATATATATATATATATATATATATATATATATATATGTAACATGTACTCACATGGCTAGCATTCTCAACTATGCACCTCATATCACAACAATTTCACCACAACTATGTCAACGCATGATGACACGACTCTGGAGAGATTTACAACATTTCGGGTGATTAGTCAGGTCTCACCCCCTACCATGGCCTATCCAAGCACCATTTAGGGATTGCCAAACTCTGATCTGCAGATAAGCTTGGTGGTTTGTCAGGATGAGTGTATGTGGGTGGTGACTTACCACGACACAAGCCTTACACCGCCTTGGCCTCCTGCGGAATTACCCATCCACTCATCCTCGAAGGCCCATCGTCAACTGCCCCACATCTCATCCAACACTAGGTTGGAGGCCCGTCTGAGCTACAACTCCAGTCAACCATCCAACTTATGTGCCTGCTTGCACCACGGCATAAGGTCCATCGTCAGTTACCTCAGCCGCCACTTATGCATGAATGCATGTATCACAACACCACATCTACTCAACCACAACCAATCAACACATAATATATCTATGTATATCAATACAACTCATGGCATGAGGTCCATTGTCAGCTACCTCACGTGGCCAAACAACACCACCAACACTATACAGGCCCAATGCGGACTTAAACATAGTCAATAGGTAAGGCCCTATCTAAGCAGAGCTTACCTTGTGAGAGATCTTTCACAACATAGGTGTAGGTCTTGTCTAAGCAACCTGCACCCCTTTGGGGAATGCCTCACCACATCTACACCACACAATTAGTGGAGGCTCTATCTAAACAGCCTCCTACTCTAGTCACCCTTTTTCCAAGGATTCTCACCTTAGACTCATACTAGGAGTCCTTATCTATCATGTCTCACCCAACCACACTTTCCAAATAGATCAACTACAGAACACTACATTCGCTTAGCGACCCTCATGCTCGCTTGGTGAAAGCCTTCCTTGCAAAGGACCAACTATCCCCTACAAAGGTTCTCGCTCAGCAACCATGAGTCTCGCTCAGCGAATATATTGTTTCTAGAGTCTCTCACTCGGTGACAATTGGGGTCACTCAGCGAGTTTGTTCTAGGGACTTTCTCCAAATTCCATCAACCATATTTCACTTAGCGAGTCATCTACTCGCCCAGCGAATGGCCACTCTAAAGAGCAGCTAAGATTTGTCCCCACTCCTCGCTGAGTGAACACAGTGTTCGCTCAGCGAATCACTCGCAACAGAGAGCAATAACTCTCTAGGACCTCAATTCGCTCAGCGAGCTAGGTACTCGCTCAACGAATTGCTTTCAAACATTCTGGGACACCCACATTTGCTCAGTGAACATTCATCTGGAAAATTTCCAGATTTTCCATGAACACTCGCTCAGCGAATAAAATTTCTCTCAACAAATCCCTCTTGTATTACAGCCATTACTAAGACTCAAGAACACTCACTCAGCGATGTGAGGGGTCGCTCAGTGAATTCCAAACAGTAGCAACAGAACTCTATTCGAAAAACCCCAAAAATCAAGACTTTCTACTCACCCATACCCCAAATCGACTCCACAAAGGTCGAATGTGACCGTTCAACATCCCACAACCACATACTCAACACAAACAACAATCCATACAACAGTTCAATAGAAATCATTCACGAAAATGAAGAAACCCATTTCTATCAGCATTTCCACAAAACTCAACCAAATCTTGCTTTCTAACACAAATCATAGCAATATACATACACCATCACGTTCATACAACATATATTCAACGAAAGTAAGCTTCCCTTACCTCTTGTGATGAGGATCAAGGAAGGCCTCCAAGAAGAAAAGGAAAACCTAAGGGGAAAAGCCCCTCAATTGGGCAAAAAAGACCTAAGAAGGAAAAAGCTAAAGGGAAAGATCATATAATTGGGCTAGGAATGCCTACAAGAGGAAAAGTAAAAAGACCTAAGGAGCATTTAGAGGTGATCAACATACTACAAGATCAAGCCCAAAGTGGAAGAAGATATCCCAAGATGGTGTACTTGAATCAAGTAGAAGGCTCAATCCAAGGGATTTAATAATGCACCAACCATGGGCTTGCAATCTGAATTTTATTGCATTTTATTTAAATATTTTTGAACCAATTTTAATTGTAATAAATGGGCTAATTTGATTCTAATTAGAAGCCCATTTTCTATTCCTAGTTTAGGTTTCTTTTAAGTTTAAAAAATAAATTGAAATTTGGGCCTTAAGCTTTCTTGGGCCTTTGCTTATGTTTCTTTAGAATTAAGGTTAGCCTCCTTAGAATAAACTCTATAAATAGAGATCTAATCCCTCTTATTTGACAGAGTTGAATAATATTGAGGTTTACTCATCTGTGAGTGTGAGTAGAGCATTGGCTCCTCTTTTTGGTTCTTGGATTAGAACCTTTTGATTCTTATCAAAGGTTTCCATACCTTTGTGGCGAATTTTCGCTTGGCTTATCACTCTCCATAGAGTGTGGCGCCTTCTTCCACCTTCTTTTCTACTCCGCATTCTTTATTTTATCTATCATTTCCAATTTTCTTATTCTTTCTATTTCGTCTTGTTAATTCTCTTGCTATTATTTTTTTTGTGCGCAATTTACCTTAATTCTCTTATCTATTTGCGCAAGTCTTATCTTCTACCTTTCTTCATTTTCTTTTTATTCCAATAATTCTTGTTACAAGATAACTAACTCAAGGACGATCCATAAAAACAATATGAATCCACTCCGGATCATATCATCTTGGACCTCCGAAAATTCAAATTTGGGGGAAGAGAGAAAATGAGAGAGGTGAACCCTTGAGCCAAATCTCTAGAGAAACCAATGCTCTTCACCAAAGGGAATGAAATGATCTACAATCCCGGTTCTTACTTGGTGGTTTGAGAGAGATTTGAGAGAATGAGATAGTTTTGTTTTGTAAAAAGTGAGAAATGAGAGGGGGAGGGGTTTAAGTGTCTTAAACCTCCTTGGGCCTTGTAAAGCTTCGGCCCCACTAAAGCTCATGGCCCATCTAACCACTCCCCAAAGCCCATAACTAGCCCAACACTGATGTTTCCCTCTATAACCCAGATAAACACCAACAACATATTACTTGGCTCAAGTACACTTTCTCAGGTTCCCTAAATTCAAATAGGAATTCCAAGACAACAACACTAAACAACACTCATGCAACAACAACTTATTTATTCATTTTAATCACCACAATCACATATTAATTTCCACTTTTTAATTATTAAAACACTAAATCACACATTAGAAAAACAGGGTGTTACAAAGGGGTTATTTTTAATTTTTTAATTCTGCTATATGTATTTTGTAGTTTATTAATTTTTTAAGTTTTTTAGCAACTAGCTTTTTAGTCCCCTTAAAGCTACAATTTTTTATTGATTTTTTAAGCCATACTTATTTACATGTGGTCTTATATATCTACACTTTGGTACCTGCGGTCTATTTTAAATCCATAGTTTTGACAGTGTTGCTTAATATAAATAAACAACATATTTATAAGTCACAATTATTTAATTGTGGTCTAATGCACCCACAGGTAGAAACCTATGGTCTATTTTAAACCAAGGTTTTAAAACTGTGTTCTAATAAAAATAGGCCATGGTCATTGTCTACGAATAAAAAATGTGGCTTATTTCATGTTCAAACCATGGTTTTTTAACTGTGGGACAAAAGGTGTGGCCTAAAGCCAAAAATGTTGTATTGAATTGTAATAAGTGGTCTGCCTCGCTAAACATGGGCGATCTCCATGACTTAGGCCACACCTATGACACTCGGTGCCTTTGTTAGTTTGAACTCCTTGCACTTGCTTCCCTTTGTTGATGGTAGACATAGGACGCAACTACTTTTGGAACTTGCCATCCTTTTTCTAAAACTTTTTCCCATCAAAGTTGGCCTTCACATTAGGCTTTAATGCCATCACTACTTGCTTTTTTTTTTCTCTACTACCTAACACTTATTCACCAAAGTGGGATAGTCTCTAATCTCCAAGATGCCAATGTAATTCTATAATTCTAGTTTTAAGGCCCTACTCAAACTTGATAGCTTTCCAGTCATCTTGAGGATCCTTCAAATAACGAGAAAACATTGCCTAACTCTCGAACATAGCCACATAATCAGCTATAGTCATTTCTCCTTAACAAAGTTGGAGGAACTCAATCTCCTTCTAAATACGGACATTGTGAGGAAAGTACTTCTCCAAGAAGACTTCCTTGAACCTATCCCAAGTGATATGAGTTCTCTAAGCTTCCAAACCACCTCTAGCATAGTTCCACCTATGCTTTGCATTAGACTCCAACAAGTAAATGGCAAAATCCATCTTTTGCGCATCATCACACCTCATGACTCTGAAAACCTTCTTTAGCTTCTGAAGCCATTCTTATGCTTCAACAAGATCTAAGCTGCCATAGAATGATGGTGGATTGTTCCAACAAAATTCAAATAAACCCACATATTGAAGGTTTTGAGGTGTTATCGTTCTAGCAACGGCTTTGCCTCTATTCCCCCCATTTGACAGATAACCTCTGTCTAGCCATGCAGTCCAAAGCTGCCGCAAGTGCATTGTTTACCCCTTGCATATTTGATGGAAACCAAGGAGGCCCAATTGGAGGTCCAAAGGGAGCAAAGCTTGAAGATGCACTACAAGGACTTGGTGGGCCCATGACAAGGTTAAAAGTAAAGAAGGCCAAGGAAGTTTTAAAACAAGAAGTGAATAACCTTCTCTCAATTAAATCAAATCTAGAAGAAGAAGCACTCAAGATGGTCCAAATAATCCAAGTTTATGAAGGGCCCAATGTGGGGGCATTATGTATTCAATTTGGTTTTTCTTTTCTTGTTTTGGAATAATTTTGTAATTGGGCCTATTGTTTTGGGCTAATTTATGCGCATAGAGAAAATAGGGTTAAAGTGCTACCTCCTTTTCTTGGGCTTGGGCCAAATTACACTAGGCCAAGCAAACCTAGTTGCCCACTTGTAATAAATGAGGGGAGGTACTACTTTCCCCTATAAATAGGGATGTGTTTCCTTTGTGTTTAACACTTTTGAATAAGATTATATTTTCACTCCTTTTGTGAGTTTAAGAGCTGTGTCTCTTTTGGGTTCTTAGATAGAACCTTCTTGGTTCTTATCAAAGGTTTCCATATCTTTGTGGCCAATCTTCGTTGGACTTATCACTCTCTATAGAGTGTGGTGTCTTTTGCCATCCCCTTTCCTTTTCCCATCTTTTATTTTTTTTATTCATATACTTGTCTTTTCTTTTCTATTCTCGTTTCAATTTTAGTGCCATTGCGTCAAACTTTACTTTTTGTGCTATTTCATATTCTTCTTTTGTCCATATTTCGTTAAACAAGATAATCAACTCAAAGGAAGATCCGTAAAATAATATGATTCCAATCAAGATCATATCAATATTGGTTGTCATAAATCTGCACACCACTAATCAAACACTGGGTTGATCAGGTCTAATATCTAAAAAATAACATGCAACATTTATAACTCTAATAAGTAGTCCTATGTGCCCTTATTTTGATTTAGAAAAACCCACTAACATAGTCTAATTTAGGATTGAACCAGACTCTAATACCAAAAATGTAACACCTTTCATTACAATAACAACCTATAATAAAACATAATAGAAAATATTTACAACTAAAACTTTACAAGATCGAATGTTTTAAAATAATACCTCAATAATAATTAAAAAAAGTAATATTAACAAATTCTTACATAAATAAAAGCATCATTCTCAAATCTGTGCTTCTACTTAAAAATATGAGTAATAGAAAGAATAACTTAATTAGTCACAATTGGCCCTTTAATCTAAGAAGGGACTAACCAACCTAAAAAAAGAACTAAGAAGGAGCTAAGTCTTCAAGCTTCTTCAGTCTTTGTAACATCGCCCCATGCTCTAAAAACAACACTTTTAGTGAGAAAATAATGTCAGTGTAAAACAAGTTCTAAAACGGTTTGCAAACAATGTTGTTCTCAACCTATGTGGCAACCGAAAAGCCCAACCATGGTATCCGCAAAATAAGTTCATAAAAGAGACCCTTTTAAAATCAAGTATAAGACATTTAGTTCACACATATAATTGAAAGAAATCAATAGTTTTCATAGCCAAACCTTTTTATCCTAAGTACTTGACTATATACACTACTTAATGATTTCCAAAATCACCCTACTTGACTCTTTGGTTCCTGTAACCAATGTAAATCCTAGATTCATTTATTTATTTTTTAATTGGTTCCCAGAACTAGTTTGAGTCTTGGACTCACTGTGAATCCTAGATTCACTAAAGTTTATGAACTCATGTGCATACAATGGCTTCTTATTGCCTTCCCCATTCCAGATGGGGTATCTTATATCTCATTCCAAATATAAATATGTTAAAAAAAAAAAAATACACAGATACCTTATCCCAAATAGAGGTATCTCATATCTCATCCCAGATGTGAATATTTTTAATAATCTAATATCACTTCTCGAATGACGATATCTTTCATTCTATCTTGCAATTATAGTAATTGGTTTTACTAAAGTTTTTATCTCCGAAAGAAATAAAAAAAAAATCTTCACCTTGCAAAACTAACACCAATATGGAAACATTATTTAAACAAGTTACAGGGACAAAGGCCATGTACAACAACTTAAAATTTCATACCCTTAGTTTTGTTTTCTTTTTGTCTTATCCTATATATATTAAACAAAACAAATCACTTATCAATACATATTCAACACAAATTCAAGTTTGGCATATGAGAGTGGCAAATATTGTAAGCAACCATGCGTACGAGAAAATGCAATAAATAAGGAAAAAACATTTGCACCAATAAATATTAATTATAAGTAAGCAACCCAGCCATTTAGGAACTATACCCAGTATATATGAATATTCAAATGTAATCCAACCACAATATCTAATTCACTTTTAATTCCAAATTTCTCATATTAAGAACCCAATAAAATCACACCCTTAAAAAGAAATCATACCATGAAGGTTTTAAAAAGAAAAGTGTTTTACTCACCTTTTTAATCTAGTTTGTTTCTTTGTTCTCTTTTCTTCCCCACAATTTGATGGCGCTCTAAGTATTCCTTGTTTTTCAATCTTGCGTGACTTATTCTTTTTCCTATTTTTCCAAGAGGAACCGCCTACCCTAAGGATAAGCTTGTGAGTGAATTTTATCTTTTCCAAAGAATTCAAATGAAATATGTTGCTACTGCATGTTGGGATATGGCTAAAGCCAAATCTCAAAACGTGGGATCCCCCACTTTACCATATTTATGTGTTGTTAATAATAATAATAATAATAATAATAGTGATAATAATAATAATACTATTATTGCATTCTTTTGTAATTATTAAATGATTCCAATACATTCTTATACTAGCCATTTTTTCCCCTAAACCTCATAAACGTTTAATCTTTCTATTAAAAAAAATTAAATTGAAAATTTTAGGATGTTACAACTCTAGCCTTTAGGAGTATCTTTGACTCCTTTTTTATTTACGTGTAGTCATAACCCATCTTAAAGTTAAAAACTAAAAACTGAGTTTCGATTTTCTTTATTTTTTCTCTTTTTACAAAAGGTGAATTTCACCATTACATGAGCTCTATTTTTTTTACCTTAGATATTTTTTTTTTGGAGGCAATCCTTAATCTATAAATAAAATTTTACTCATTTCATTGAAGAGATATAAACATTAATTGAATTCGTTGAAGAGACATAAGCATTAGTTGCATTGATGTCAAAAGCTTTTAAGACATTATCAATGAAAAAAAAAAAAGTTTTTAGTCCCTGTATTTTTGGTTAAATATGGTCAAGGTTTTGATCATTTTGATCCTTAACCTTAAAAAAACATGTATATTTAGTCTCTCCTAACTTAAAAAAACACGATGAATTCTTAGAGAAGAGGTACTAAATGCACATATTTTTTAAAGTTTGAGAACCAACTTCATTGAATATGAAAGTAGAGGGACTTGACCATGTTTGACCAAAAGTATAGGCATTAAAAACACAAATTTTCTCTTTATTAATTTATTAATGAATTACATTTTTAGTTTAACAATAATTGTCATTTAATATTTTTATATAATGATTAAATATTATATAATATTATTAATTTTAAAATATAATCAATTCAACTAAAACTACAAAAGATTATATTGGTCCAAGTGGAACTAGATTTGAATCTTTTAAGCAAGATCTTGAGTTTGAGTCTTGTAGTTGGAAAAAACGTGGTTGGAAAGAGAAACCTCATTAAAGG
The DNA here is from genome assembly GCA_004329165.1 of Spatholobus suberectus. Classification (NCBI taxonomy): domain Eukaryota; kingdom Viridiplantae; phylum Streptophyta; class Magnoliopsida; order Fabales; family Fabaceae; genus Spatholobus; species Spatholobus suberectus. Next base: position 48,757,286 of record CM014729.1, on the reverse strand, counting down.
TGACCAAGTAGGTTTTTCAACAAAAATTAATCATCGATAAAGTTTGTGGATATTTCGCTCCATAATATAGTAACAAAAAAATACATTCAACTATATCTTATATTTTTGTACCAATATTGTGTTGGTCTGAGTGTAAGTAGGCTTGGATTCTTTAAGCAAAATCTCGGATTTAAACCTTGTAAATGAAAAAAATGCAATTGGGAGGGGAAACCTCACTAAAAATGGTCAATCAAATTCTCCAACGAAGATTAGTCATCAACAAAGCCAATGGATACTTTATATCTATAATATGATACCTAAAAAAAATTTATATTTTTCTAATATTTTTCATTATACTTGGTAGATATATAAAAAATAAATAAAATTAAAAATAATTAATGTTTTTAATTGTTTAAAGTGATAAATAATTCAAAATAAATTAATATTTAAATTAAAAAAATACAAATAATAAACAAAAAGAAATCCTAATATGTTAAATATTAAATATTTCATTTGTTTTTAGCTATTCATTAACACAATTTATTTTTTAACATGTAAAATGCTTGAAAATGGATTTTCTCATAGACAAAAAAAGATCATGTTTCAATTTAGCGTGAAAGAATATACTCTTAGCATGTTGACGCTTCACCTTTACTTTGTAAAATGATCCTAAAATGTTTATAACAAAAACGTTCATTCAATTATTAAAAAAAAGTATTAACTATTTAAAAATTTTCATACATAAAATATTTTTTAATTTTAAGTAGAGAGTTATTATAATACCTATAAAAGTAATATTAGAGAGTTATATAAACTATTTATTAATGAGTTTAATGATTATGCACAAACTGTGTAAATAGTTTTACATTGTTAACCAATTAGAAATTATCGTTAGTGTGACTTTTAAGACAGTTACTGTAAAAGTTTACAAACTTATCATATATAGTAATTTGTGATTGGATGACATTTTACACTGTCAGTGAATAGCTTACTTTCTCTTTATTAATTACTGATTTAGTATTAATATTTAAAAATATTAAATATATTTAATAAGTAGTAAATGATTACCAACTTGTATTGATATCCTTAAAAAAATACTAGAATAATCTCCTTCAAGTTAAAATTTAGTTAACATGCGTTTTTAATATGAATTAATTAATGGTATATATATATATATATATATATATATATATATATATATATATATATAAGGAACGTATTTAGTGAGAAGGCTTTTTTTATATGAGAGTGAGAGGAATGAATATTGACCATTATATCTTGTCATGAATAGTCAAGATTAAAACATTTAAAGTTATGTGAGTTTTTTAAAAAATCACATAACTTTTTAAATGGTCACATAACAATAAATCATGACCATTTATGTATGGTTGTATGACCCAAACTTATTCCTTTGACTCTCATATAAATATAACCCTTTCACTAAATATGTCTCTACTATATATATATATACACACACACACACACACACACACAATCTGTAAACTAACCACATTTTGTTGTTTTTTATAATAATTATTTTAAAAATTATATTAATAATAATTTTGGATTGATTGATAGTATATATCTATTAAACACCAATAATATATGTATTTAAAAATTTTAAAATGAAGATAGAGTGGAATGAATTTTTATTTTAAATTTTAAATATTATTTAGCTTACCTAAATTAATCTGTTTTTGGCGATGAAAGGAAGACGTTACACGTGGATTTAGACGGCCATTTCTCCTCAACCAACGACCATTGCCAAGCCCAGCCCATCGCTAGTCTTCCTTTGTTGTTAGGGTTTCTGGAATCTCCAACACCTTCTGCGTCTTGGATTTGAATTCGTTTCTGTTGATGGTTCAGCTGATGAAGAATTCCGGGAAGCCCGAAACGGCGTCGTGCGGCGACACCAAGAACCTCGTGAAGTTGGAGATCGTCGAGGACCCACTGGAAGAAGAGCATGGCCCCCTCAACAAGCGCTGCAAACCCTCTCCCTCTCACCCTCAGGTAATTTCGTAACCTATCTTGCTAGATCGCGTTTTTAGTCACTCCTTTATGCTCAATAAGTGACCTAACTTGCGTTCAAACATTTGTTTATATTATTCTCTCATCTTAACATCTTCCTTTTGTGTTGCCATTCCTCAGAGCCCGCATTAACATGTCATCTGCATTGCCTAACTTTAATTTTCCAAATTGTAATGATTATTATTATGCCAATGTTTGTATTAAATATCTACCTGTTGTGACATTTGGTTAAAACTCATAGAACAAGCGCTTTGTTTACGAGAGTGGTTGAAATTTTGTGTTGTTGTTAACTTCTTGTTCCTCCTGTGCGTGCATGCTCTTACCAATCATTTAGCAATGGAGTGCTTCGAATGATGCTTCCGTCAGTTCTCCTTCCCATCTGAATATACTCGACGAGCCGAGCCCTTTGGGTTTGCGCCTGAGGAAGAGCCCTTCGCTGTTGGATTTGATTCAGATGAAACTTTCTCAAGGAAGTGCGCAGCAAAATGAAAAATTAAGCTCTGGAGTGAAAAGGGAGAGCAGAGGTGCTGCTGCTGCTGCCTCCGGTACCACTGACAAGCTTAAAGCTTCAAACTTCCCTGCTTCGCTTCTGAGGATTGGTTTGTGGGAGGTATATTTGAGATACTTTATGTCGCTGGTATGTTTAGGAAATGTATTTTCGTTCACTAGCTGAAGGTTCTCTTTGTGGCAGTATAAATCAAGATATGAGGGCGACTTGGTGGCGAAGTGTTACTTTGCTAAACATAAGCTTGTTTGGGAAGTTCTTGAAGGTGGTCTAAAGAGTAAAATAGAAATTCAATGGTCAGATATCATGGCACTTAAGGCACATTGTCCTGATAATGGGCCTAGCACATTGACTGTTGTGGTAATTTAATTCTCTATATGCCTCAGCCTCTCTATTTTAGCTGCTTGAATAGTTCTTTAAGATGCATAGGTCTATGTATGGGTTAGAGTATGGTGTATCATTTTTTAATTTCTGTGTTGCAGCTTGCTAGACAGCCTCTTTACTTCAGGGAGACTAATCCTCAGCCTAGAAAGCATACACTATGGCAGGCAACAGCAGATTTTACTGATGGACAGTCTAGCGAACATAGGTATATTCTTTCACTGTTTTCCTCTGATATGTGGATGTGGGCTCAGCTGTTAACTATTGAAAAGTTTGATGGTTTTATTCATTTATCATAAGTTGGCTAGAGAATTATAGCATTTCAATATAACCATTCTTAAAGATTAAAGACTGATTACTAATGGGAAATTTGACAAGGCCAATATATGAGTGTGAAGCGCACTGAAGTAATCGAGGAAGGGAGGTCAAGTGCCATTTGATATTGGTTTTGTTGACTGCAGAGAACTCGTTATGTATATTTTGAAGCATTTTTAATCTTTAACTTGAAAAGAAAAGTTTCATCCTTTTTTTTTTGTGTGTGGGGGGGGTAAGTTTGGTAGATTTTAGATTCCCAATCAGGTTTTACTATGTGTTTAGGTCCTACTTACTATGTTCTGATGTCTGAAAACTTGATCTTGTGGTTTTGTAGGCTGCATTTTTTGCAATGCTCACAAGGGCTGTTGACCAAACATTTTGAAAAGCTTATCCAGTGTGACATGCGTCTTAATTTCTTAAGCCAACAGCCAGAGATAATTTTGGATTCGCCACATTTTGACTCACAACCTTCTGCTTTTGAGGACCCAGACAATCCAAAAGATCGTGAACTGCTTCAAGTCAGTGGTAAAGGATCCTCCACATCTTGTTTTCAAGACAGAGAATCACCTCAAACATCCCTGTCATCATCATTTAAGATTGAACACAACGATCCTCCTGGAATGACGTTGGATAATCTACCCCGAGATGCACCTTCACCCAGTTCAGGTACCTATAAATTATAATAAGAACTTGGCTCATGTTCCCTTCCGTTTCATGAAATAGGGTAGATGAAAATAAAAAAGGTGAATGGAAATATGTGAGAAATAGAGTGAAAATAAGGGTGTTTGGTTTAAGAGAAATAGATAAGAAATAGGAAAAAGAGTGGCAATAACTAGTGCGCCCCACAACTTTTTATTTCTCTCCTCTCTCATCTCCTCCTAATCAAACACATTCACCTTTTTATTTCCCCACTGTTTCTTTCCTCTTTACCTTATTTCTCTTCTACCAAACAAAGGGTTAGAGAGAAAAGCGCCTCTTTGAATATCTTTGCATGTGCACTTGTGACTGGTCCAATGGGGGTGTGAATAGGATCTGAATATGTATCCTTCCCAATGTTTGTGTTGTCCATGACCTTATCCATGAACTCATCGCCATAGTTGTTAGAATGTTATGATTCATAAAACATAATTGGCTGCCTATCAATTTGTATCGTAAGATGAATCTCAAATGGTTTTGAATATTATGATACATGAATGAATTTGTGCAATTTTGTATCATCGATACAAATCACATGATTCAACGATTTGTTATTTTTCATTTATTTACTTTTCTTTCGCCAATTCTCACGAAAGAAATTGAAAAGTCATGTAAGCTTAAATTGATAAATGAAAAGGAATTGAAGGAGCATTTTTGAACTTATCCTATTTGATTATTCCAATGCTTTACTTGTCGCTCATTCATTGCATGCATTCTACTTGGTTATTTCAAACTCATATATAACTAATAATTTTGTTTTATGAGACTTGTGGTAAGTTGTTTCATTTATTTCTAGTTTCTAGTTTAAAATTATTGCATTGAACACCATATCATGTATATGATATATTTGAAGTTATTTTATTGTCTTTGAATTTTACGATCCAATACAAATTATGATTCATGATTCAAAAAATAGCTTGGCAATTCACGATTTGAATCTCAATTTGATAACCTTGCATGGTATTGTTCACATTGATTAGTATCAAGGAAAATTTGTCTTTGGTTTCCACGTCTATCTCTACCTTCTATTCCAATGGGATATGATGTGGATTTCCTCCCTCAATAGACATTCTGTCTATATACTTGGCTGTATAGTTTCTCTTTGATAATTGATTGATTGATCATTTTTGTAGTTTATTTATCAGTCCATGTTTTGGGTGTTGTTAGATATCTGAAACTAGTTTAATGTATTTGTCAGTCCCATGATTTATGTGGTGCTTTTTGGCTTAATTGTTTCATTTGTGTCTTTTACATACAAGTCATGGACTGTACTTCAATTGAAGGGAGTACAAGCTCTGAAACTGATTCCAAGGGCCCAAGAAATGGGGATCAGATAAAACTTCCTGGACTTCGACCTTCAATGTTAGTGAGTGATTTTATTGGCCAAATTGAACTTTGCCTGTCAGAGCAAATAACCTCTGGGAATCCACCCTTCTCTGATGGAGGATCGGAGTACAAGGAGATCCTAGAAGACATTGCACAGCATCTTCTTAATGACAATCAGGTTGCAGCAACTTCTGATGAAAAATCACTCATGTCGAGGGTCAATTCTCTCTGTTGTCTTCTGCAGAAGGACCCTGTAACAGTGCAGAATTCTCGTTTTACTGAAGATAGCACTGTTGAAGTACCTGATGATGGAAAAGATGTCAAGCCTGCTGAGGAGGAAGTAAGGGATGCTTCTGGTGGCAAGCAAGCACTAGGCATGTCTAGGAAAGACTCGTTTAGTGATTTGCTTCTCCACCTTCCTAGAATCACATCTCTTCCAAAGTTCTTGTTTAACATATCAGAAGAGGATGGTGACAGTCATGCCAGATAGTTATTCTCATATTTGGAATTTCAAATTGGGCAAGTATGGAGCTACCTAGCAGTGTCTAGCTGCATTATGTTATGTCTTTGTAGACATGTGCAAGTTTAATTTCCACCCTGGGTACCACTGGGATTTGGAAAAGTTGTTTTAATGAAGAATCCTGGTAGAGCCCATGTAAAAATTGTCAAGTAGATGTTTCAGCTCTCTATTTGTTTTTTCGTTTGATTTCTGGGTGTTGTGCACAGTTGTCTGCTTGTAAGTAAATCATGTGTTGCCTGATCAATCAGCTGTTATGGATGGTATCCATGTCTTTCTTTGGAATAGATAAGATCATAAGCTGTAGCTGATGCTATCGCAGTGGCAAGCTCAGTCTGTACATATTAATCTAATGATAAAACAGGCGTAATCTCATTCGCCAGTCACATCTGTTTCTGACTTAACAAATTCTTTACCTTAGTTCTTGATTTTGGATAATGTCATTTATTTTGGCCCTAACGACGGTGGAAAATAAAATGAAAAAGGATTAAAATGAATGATTTTTAACAAAGGATTTTGAAGTGAAGATTTGGTGAAGTCAGGATTAAAGTAACTAGTGCTTAGAATGAGGGTTTACTCGATAAATATCCTCCAGCCCCTGGAGGGACCATACAATTGGAAGAAGCCGAAGGGGTAGTGGCTGATAAAAAAACTAGAAGGCATTAATGGAAGTTGAATAAACATAATTCTCACTCTCGCACCCTCTTGAGATTTCACGGGAATGGGAAAAAGACATGCATCATTCAACAGCATCCTTAATCTTTTTGCTGTCATTAATCTCAATTTTTGTAAGAGAAATATTATGAATTCGCTTCGGATGTGGGTTGATTTAAAATTTTACTTCAACTCAACTTCATCTTTCAAAATCCGAGTACATCAGGTTGGGTTTAACGTGGGGGATGGAAAATATTGGCGTCAACTTAATTATCTAATTGACGAATGGGTTAGTCTGGTTCTGAAGATTACTCAACACGGTGAATATTTTGTGTTGATTAATGATGGAGCAGCCAAACTCTCGACCTTACAAATACTCAGTCGTTTCAAAGAGAAAATTCACAAGCTAATTAAAAATGTATAGTTTTGTATTAGAGCTACTGTAGGAGTTGCTTTTTTCACTTTTTCAGCTAATGTTCCTAAATGAAGTTCACGGTTGGAGTAATTTATGTGGTAAAATTTAAGCTCCGGTTTCTAAAATAAGCACACGCTGCTTATGTTAAAAATTGGGACCCATTTGTACAACTCATTTAGTAAATATTTTAGAGTTGTACAGTTAGAGAGAAAATTTGTTTAATTTATAAAAAATAAAATTAAAATGATAAGTCATAACGGGGCACATTTAACAATTATTAAATAATGGAATAAGCAACTTTGCTTGATATCATAATTCGAGATATACTCTTAGAGGCAATTTTATCCTCACATGCTGGTACTCACTCCTTCTCATCATGAATGGGGTGAGGTAGGTGTGGATTTAAGATCAAGTGTCCGCCCTAAGTCTATTCTGCCTCATATCCCTTCTTTTAATTGAACATATTGTTTGTCTTAGTAATATAGTCAATTATATTATATATTAATATACTATATTTATGACAATTAAAAAAAATGGTAGAGAATATTTGCGTTAGAATTAAAATAGATTGATCTTATGTCATTTATTTTAGTTTATAATATGTCAATTGTCATGTTTATTCATATTAAGTAATATAATTTTTGTAAACCGTGACTTACCTTTATTGGTTTAATACTTAATAACATATCTATAAGATGTTATCAAAATTTGAGATTGCAATTGATTGTTATATAAATATATTTGATAGTCATAAGTATAAAGCAGGGCGGATAAGATGAAGGTTTGAAATTATTTTTTTGTGGGACAAGTTTGGGTTTTGGACTTGGGGTGTAAAGAAATCTCATCTATCTTATTTATTTATTTATTTTTGAAAGCAAGGTATTCCCAAAGCCAAAAGTCATGAGACTAATCCTTTGAGGAAGTAGAGTACCAGTTAAGGAGTAACTCTTCTCCCAAGTGTTGCTCTAGTCGCATAGCCAAGAATTGAACCCCTATCGTATGCTTAAAGAGTCCAAGCTATTAGTCACTTGTGTCACACCTTGTGGGTAGAAATATCATCTATTTATTTATTTATTTTATTTATGTATAGTATGAAATTTTTTTTACTACAATTATTATGTGACATTTATTTTTTTATTCTTTTAATTTATTATTTTAATCATTTTTAATTTTATTAGATTTTTATATTTTTCTAGAGTCTATAATTTTAATGTTTCAAAATTTACTTTTAATTTTCTAGAGTTATATTCATACAACAATAAAACGTACCAACTTTTAATAAATTAGAAAATTGCATATTTTATCACAACTTTTAATAATTTGATTATTATTATTGTTATTATTATTGTTGTTGTTGTTGTTGTTGTTGTTGTTGTTGTTGTTGTTGTTATTATTATTGTTATTATTGTTATTGTTATTATTATTGTTATTATTATTATTGTTATTGTTATTGTTGTTATTATTATTGTTGTTGTTGTTGTTGTTGTTGTTGTTATTATTATAAAGCTCACGTGACACTTGTATGTGTCAACATACTAAATAATGAACTATTTGAAAGCAACTTTTTAAAACTGAAGTGTCCACACATTTTTATATATTTAAAGTCTGTTTGAACCATTAAAACAAGAGTTTATATGTTTTGAAGAGTGTATGAATTCTGAAAGTATCAACTGGAAATTATCATTTTATATTTCATCTAGTTGATAAGAGTGATATGTGAATGCTTGCTATGTTCTTTGTGTTTGAACTTGCAATTTTAACCCTTAGGGTTGGTTAGACATATGAAATTGAAATTGTAAATCTATGTTGCAAATTCAATTCATTCAAAATTAGAATTAGTTCATAATCATAATTCTTATGTTTGAAAACATAGAATTATAATTCTAAGTTGAATTTAAATTATTTTTTAACTCCTCCAATCAAAGAGTAGTCATGAGTGGGATTATGTTGGGTTTGAGTAAAAAAAAAATTAATCCACAAATGATGCTGGTAACAGTTCCGGTGATACTCATGGTAGAGAGAACACCAAAAGAAAGAGTCATGTTCGATTATCTTGGCTCATTGCCTAGCCCCTAGTTCTAAATTATCCAAAGTATGGTAAATCCAAGTTGTGAGCAATGGTGAAGCCAATTTGTCACCTATAAGCAAAAAGATGCACAAATCAAACCAAATAACTTAATTGGCTTAGGATTCATGAGGTGATGGTGGTAGCCATGGCAATAATGGTGATTAGTGATGGTGATGGCCATAATGATGGTGTCAATGACAATAACAATAGTGGTGGTAGGGACAATGATAGAAGTGACAGTGACAATAACAGTTGATCATGGGAGTATTGATAATGATGACGACAATGTGACAATTGACAACAGTAGTGGCAATGAGAGCAACAAAAATAAGGGGTGTAATTGGGTTGTAGGAGGGTAAGGTTAGAAATTATGATTCAAAAGATACCAATAAAGAATGATTTATTTTAGTTATATTATAATTTTGTAGAATTAGATCTTGGATTTGTGATTTTAATTCTAAAAGAACTTCTAAACGTAATCATCCTTAAAATTTTAAGGTCTAATTCCAATCCTAATTCCATACCTAATTCTACATATCTAACAAATACTTATTTATTAGACTTGAAAAAATGTTTACTTGAGAAGCATTTTGCAAAAATGTTTAGAAATTGGGAGCACAATTCAAACCCTTTTTGACAATTTCCTGATCCCCTCCTCTCCAATTTTTTCTTGGGATTGCACTTATGGCTAGGGCTTGATCCTGGCTAGTAACTAATCACTACTTGTATATGATTGTTAAAAAGCAATTAGGTTAATGATTTGTGAAGCTTACACAAAACAGGAACTTTCACAAATAAATTCAATATTAAAAAAAAGACCGAAAACACTATTTTTTTTTAAATATTTGTTTTTCATTATTCAATACAATTGAGATGAATATTTGAAAACTTGGAGGGTGAAGTTCATAACATGGTAAGACATATGGGACATGAAAGATCACTGAGCTTAGGGAGTTGCATCGTAGATAAGCAAATGCTATGGAAGATATGACCATAATGAAAAATAACAATTTCTGGAAGAAAAGAATAATACTGCAGCTCATTTTCCTCATGCTTCCATTGTTCTTCATTTGGAAAATGTGCAATATCTTTCTCACATAATGCACAATTGCAACATTCACTTGTTTTGTCAAAGCCTGAAAATTAAATGACGAACTCCATCACGTGAAACTAATAAATGGTATATGATGACATGCCTTTCCATATAGAATAAGAATAATTTTTGGAATCAATAAACAATTTTTGTTCTCAAAAGCAATAACTTGTGTCAATTGATTCCTAAATGTTTGTGTATATATAATTTAGTTTCTTAATATGGTAACTTTACGATAAATTAGCCCTCATTTGTCAACTTTGCCTCCAAATTTGTCAAGATAACAATTTTGTCTCCAAATCTATCAATTTAATTTTGGTCATGTTCATTTTGAAAGAACTGATTTGTCATGAAATTGACAAATTCAGAGACTAAATTATAGAGTCACAAACTTTTGGGACCAACACACACAAGTTGTCACTCAACGACGAAATTGTATATATATTCAAATTTCCATTACGCATAACATGACCTACCATTCCATCTAATATGGTAGACTATGTGTTCCTTCTCTGACTTTTTAGCTTATTTTTGTTGAGGTTAGTCTTCTCTATCTCTGTAATACATGTTTTTTCATAATTTGTGAATAAATGTTTGAATAATTTAAAAAGAAAAATTAATTTAATTTCCCATGAAAAGAATTAATTAAGACTTATGCTTGGCTTCTGTGTAAATTTCTGCAAAAGAATTCTGTGGGAATTTGATTTGTACTGCTACTAGATAAGTTGAGATATATCTGAATGAAACGAAAACACACAAGAAGGGGGGTTGAATTGTGTGTTCTAAAAAGAAAAACTTTTTCGCAAAACTTTAGCAGCAATCAAAAGGCACGAAAAAGGAAATATGAGTAAGGATAAGGAAAGAAAAGCACACAAGATTTTTATACTAATTCACTCAACTTGAGCTACGTTCAATATCTTTATCTAGAAGGATTTCTACTAACCAATCTCTTGGTTACAAAAAAGTATTCTATCAACCTCTTTTGGCCTTATAAGAGTGATCAACCTAAGATCACTTAAAACCCAAGTATAATTTAATCACCAAGCCTCTCCAAGCTTTCACAACACAAATAAAAGTGTTTAAAAGAAATCAACTCACAATGTGAGGATATGAAAGTTCAAGAGCAATTACAAAACTTTGCTAAGCAAAGGGTATGAAAAAAAAAAAAAAACAATTTGCTAGATTGTCCAAGAGAGATTTTGTTTTTCATTTGTTAAGTTTTCTCTACTTCTTCTTATCTTGAAACTTCAGACTTGATAGGTACAGTTCTATGTTTCAGAGTTTCTTTTTCCTGAACATTCCTTATTTCGGTTTAGCAGCTTGGTAGGTTGTCTTACTTTTTTGAAAATTTGTACTAATACACAAAAATATATCTACATTTCATTTAATGTAAGATATTTGAACATTGGATCTTATAAGAAAAGAATAAAATATTATTTTGAAGGTGTACAAGAAAAATTTGATTGAAACATTATAACTTAGTTGAATTTTAGGACATCTCAAATAAGGCATTGGATGATTTTCATAAAAAGTGCGTATGTTAAAACAAGCAATTGGACGCTTAGTATAAAATGGAGCGTTGGGCACCAGACTTTAAAAAAAAAAAAACAGATGTTTTTAAAAGCTTTTTATTGCATAGTGAAATCTAAAAAGGTAAATAAAAGCAAATATTTAAGAACTCTAAAATTTAATAACTTTTGTTATCTTCAAATCTTTGAGGGATTGTACGCTTTATACGTCTTTGGTTCTAACAATCTCCCTTTTTTGATGATGACAAATCTTATTAAATTTTTGAGTTTATAACTAGAGATATATCATAGAAGAGATAAAAATCAACCAATTAGGTTCTTGAGTATACTCCCTTTGAGTCTAATATTTCTATCATAGCCAAAAAAAAAAAAAGAAACATATTAAAAACTCAGAGAAGTGTAAATGTAAGCATAGAGATGCAGAATAGATATGGTCAATTAATAAAGACAAATAGGTGTGCTTGTGATATGTATGTTGTGCATGAAAGAAATAACTCTTATTATTAAAAAAAAATAGGTTTAATGAACAAAAGAAAACTCAAAAAAATCCTTTCTAATTCTCCCACTTTTGACATAAAAAACCCCCCCTGAGAGTTAGCCATCATGGTCACTCCGGGTTAGGAAGAGGTGGTGGAGGAGATGGTTGAGGAGTGCGTCGGATCTCTTGTTGATTTTGGAGGATTTGTTGATGGAGGATCATGATAGGTTGGAGTTGTGCGGTGACATAGGCTTGGATGACTGGATCAACAAGAGTTGTTGGCTTCGGAATGATGATGGCAGTGGGAATGCTGGCTGAGGCTTGTGAACCAAGAGTTGGTGGAGGTGGAGGTATGGGTGAAGGTGGTTGAGGTGGAGTGTTAGGTGTTTCGTTAGAGGGAGGAGGTGGTGCTTCTAAGAATTTGTAAGAAGGAATATGGATATGATACGGTTGGGGATGCATGTATTGTGGGAAAAAGGATTCCCAAGGGAAAGGTGGTTTGCGTATGACTTGTGTTGGTTAGAAGATCTAGTATAGCATATAGGATGGACGTTTTTAGCCCGAGGAGTGACTGACTATCAGCTGAATTCAAGAAGGTAGCAGATGTATTAGAAAAGTGAAATATAGAAGCTAGATGTTGAGTGTGGTTACCATTCTGTACCGTTGGAGTGTCAGCCTTGTCCTACTTAGATAGTCCACTACTGGATGCTTGTTGCTCGCATGCCCACATATGTTGATGCCATAATCTTTTATCATCATTAGCATCCATGTCCTGCACCAATCTTTTGGACACGTACCACTCTAGGGTAACTTGATCATGCTACTAAAACTCAATCCTGGAGGGTAGTGGTAGAGAAAGGGGCTTTGTCAACAGTTTCACCTTCTTTTTGCTCACGTCTAAGGTGGGCAACCTTGGACAAATGCAGTCGGGCTGAATGTGGACTGATGTGCGTTGTGAAATATGTTGTGAAGGAGGAATAAACATGTGGAATTTTGATCGGCAAAGCTCTTTACTGTTGCACAAAACATTTGTTCAAATATAGTAGGAAAGAAACCAGCTTCAGTTGGATCTATAGTTTGAAATTTCAGTTTACCTAGCCTGATGTGAATGTTGTGTTTTGCCATGCTCGTTTGCCTTTTCTTATTAGCTGTTTCAAGATCGTCCAAAGGAGGTACTCTATGTTGAAGTATCCCAAGATATTGTGCATCAAAGCGCTAGGCCTTAAAGACTTTGGGATACGCCTTTTGATGAAACGTTTTAAAGGAAGGCTTACAATGGCATTTGCTGGTAGTGTTGAGTACTCCTTGGAGGGCTTGTGTATATAGTCATTGACAAATGAGTTTAGTGGAATTGGAAAGTAGTCAAATCCATATTCTGATTTAGGATAAGGCTCTCGATGCAGAATGATGGCATTTGAGTCCATAAGGTTTTACCTGTTTTTCTTTTCATACAATAATCGCCAATTTTTCTTTTGCAAAGCCCAGTTCTCTGCTCGTCTAGCATATGTAGAGGATATGTCCAAGTTAATACCGGTTTTGGGGCCATCAATGGTTATTGAAATGTGTAACACCCTTATTTTAGTACCATATTTAATTTCTTAACATTTGTGAAATTGTCTCTGATAAATTAGAAAATTAAAAAACTAGCAGTTAATCTTAATTTCTCTACACTGAGGGTTGACATGTGAAAAAGGTCTAAATGATTGTGAATTTTCATTTTGAACTTAGAAATATGTCATATATATTAAAATATAATTTTCAAAATTTTCAAATTTTTTTTGAGATTCTTGTGGAAAATGACCAAACTACCATCCATTATTTGCTAAAACTATAGCTAGTATAGGCTTAACATATAAGAGAGACAAAATGAACATTCTCAGTTCATTTTTGGGTTAGATATTTAATTTCATAATTTTCATAAAAATTTTAAAATTTTCTAAGTTAAAATGAAATTTCTATGAATTTTTAACTCAAAAATACCAAATAAATACTTAAAAATTTTAATTAAATATTTAAAATTAATTTTAAATTTTGGAAATTATTTTTAATCCATAATTAAGGTGCTCACAAAGTTTTAAAGAAAAATTCATTCAATTTCTATAAAAATTAAATTACCAAAGTTTAAGATGTTTTTATCAGAACTGGTCAATTTGTCTGCAAAGAAAATGAAACACAGAGACTAAAGAGAGAAGAGGTGTGGCACATTTTCAGATTCTCACATGTCATAAAAATAAAAATCTAAAAAGGAAAAAGGAAAATGTTAGTTTACTTTTGTACCTCCCTTTTTGGCAACCTACTCCTTCTATAAAAGGCTATGTTTGGATAGATTTCTCTTCACTTTTCTCCTCCTAGCTCTAGTCGAATTTCTCACTCTCTCTCCCTAGCTCCATTTCAAAAAAATTTAAACACCCAAAGCTTCCATTCTCTCCTCCCTCAACCCTCCTTCAAGACCACCATCCACCACCACCTTATTGGAAGTTTCAAGCACTTATTTTCCTCCTCTTCTCCAAAGTTCATGTGAGGTATATGGGTGGAGTGGGCTGTTCTTAAATTATTTGCTTTCATATATATGTATTTTGGGTGGGTTTGGCCCCCCAAACCCTTAGCATTATGTTTTCCTACTAGTTTTATTCCTATTTCTACTTGTTGTTGTTGGCTTCACTTATGTTGTTGTTGTTTTTTTATCTATTGCCTCATTTCATTTTTATGGCTGGAAGTACTTGTTAAATGTTTCTATTAACATTTTGATGTTGGTTTATGTTGTTACATTGTCATAAAATGGTAAAATTTTGGTTAAGAACCTTAAAATCTATGAACCAAAGTTTGAAGCTTGTAAACTTTTCTCAACTTAATAATAAGTAAAAAAAGGGAAGACTTTTCTGAACTTGTGACACTCTTTGAACCCTTGATTAAGTCCTTCTAAAGGGGACTCAAAAGATAGTTACTTTCTTAAGACAAGCTTGAAGCTTTACCCATCAACAAAGGACCCTAGGACAACAAGAACTTCAAAGGACTCTTAAAATTGAACCCCAACTTAGCTGACATCAAGAGTTGGTATTTTTTTTCTCCCCAATAAATCAAGGTTTTGGTGAAGAGTAGCTGATTATTTTAGCTTTTTATGTACCTAATAACCCCAAAATTTTGTTTTGACCATTTAAAGTTTATAACTTGGTGAAAATAATGATTTTTATGAAGAGGTACTTGAGTTCCAACAAGCTATTTTTGAATCTTGTCTGAATACTAGTTACTATTTTTATAATGTTTCAAGATACACCCAATACTTTTTTGTTGAAAACTAGACAAAATTCTCTTCAAAATGGGCACAAGAAACATTTGAAAAATTTGAGAAACGATAAAGTTACACTTTTTAAAATTTGGAGTTGATTTTTTGGAAGTGGTAACTGGTAGTGTGCACAAAAAAGAAATTTTCAAAAGTTCTATTGGTTGTTAACCAATACTACTAAAATGACTAGAAAATAGATTCACGAGGCTTTTCAGGGATGTATAGTTTGCCTATATTCATCTTCGTTTACTATTTTTAATAAATTTTTGAATCCAAAGGTGATGCACTTTTGATGAAAACCCCAAAGTGGATCTTACAATTTAAGCACCAATGATTAATAATTCAGAACCAAAAAGTGAAGAAAATAAAAGCATAATAGATGAAAAATGGTAAGAACGACGCCACAATTCGAAAATTGATAAGTCAAGAAGGATTTGCCACAAAGAATAGAATTCTTTGATAAGAATCTAAAGGTTCAAAGCAAGAACCTAGAGGAGCAATGCTCACTCAATTAGTACAAAGCTAATCACATTCAATAATGGTCAAAAGTTTTTCTCTTACAAAGTGATCTTAGAGGCCTATGTATACTACAACTAATAAAAAGACTCAAACAATTAAAAAAGGCCCAATACAATTCATAGTAGGCCCAAACAAAGCAAACTAAAACATTAGCTAGCAACTAAAAAATAACTAAAGTCCACATTGCATCTAATTAAACAACACTTAGGTGCATACACAAGATCTACAAGAAGCCCAACAAGGCCCAATAACAAAATGTCCTAAAAGACAATTAACAAGATAGCTAAGTCCCTCCGAGACCTCTATCATCCCTTTCTTCTTGAAAGAAATTCGTCCACAAATTTAGCTCTTGTATTCCTACGTGGAAAAACAAAGCAAGTATTATTTTTCAATGGAATAAGAAATCCTACATTTATGGAGACTTGAATCCCTTGAGAGGGCAAATATCTTATTATTTATGTGCTTATATATCCATCCTCACAGATCAAATACAAGTACAAGGAAACCATCAAACAACACTAAAATGAAATGCATCCAAGAAGAAATAAGAATGAACAGAAGGTTAGACAAACCATGAACTACTTGCCATTTTAAACTCTCAACATGAGTTCCTCTAATTAAAAGACCATGTAATGACATCATCGGCATACAAAATGGTTCATCCTTAAGCATATGTGCTCCATGCCTATAGAACTCATTTTCACAAATAACAACACACATGGAAGAAGTTTCAAGTCAACCATATAATTCCAAATGATGTGTATCATTCTCAAGTCTTAAGGACTTTGCACCATTACCTATAACAAGATTATGCAACTTATATACATCATGCAAATCACAAGTATCAAACACATCATAAGCATCAAGAATTAACATATGTTGTTGCACATCATATAAAACATAAGGTTTAGAAACACTTTGAATCCAATTTCTCTTCTCCCAAAGGTTGGCTTGTTCCTCATGTGCATCCACCTTCTCTCCAAATTGCCTTGTCCATTGATCTTTTATGTACAATTCTTCCTTGGGCATCAAGACAAAAGAATTAATATGGTTAGATGCACAAGCAAATTTACAAGAAGAATTAAGCCCAACATCCAAGTTAGAAGAAAGAATAAGAGCTTTGCATTCCTCCTTTATGGACTCCTCTTCACTTTCTTACACAAGAGAAACATCACTATCAAACAAAGGCTTAGAATATAAGGCCTTGCATTCCCCTTGAGGAGGCATTTCTTCAAGTCCTTTCACAAGAGAGCCTTCCCATTCAAACAAATTGTTAGAATAAAAAAAAAGAATACTCATATTTTTCTTTATCTTTTGCTTTCTCCTATTCTTCTAACTCCTTTTCCTTTTCTCTCGAGTCTTTTTCTCTCATTTCCTTTTCTCTTTTCTCTATTTTTTTTCTCTCATTTCATTGCTTTGCTAAATTCCTATAATATGGATCACTCATGAAACTCATATCAATACCTAAGTATAGGTCTTCCCTTTCTTTCTTTTCATTATTTTCTCTCCCTTTACTCTTTTTGTTTGTCCCTTCTTTATTTTCTTTTTCTTTTTCTTCTTTTCTCTCTTGCCCTCTTTTATCTCTCCTCCTTCCTAGTCTCTCCATCCTCTCACTTATATCCTTATAACTTCTTTGTATTCTTTCAAATCCTTTATTATCCACCATTCTCATGCTCTTTATTCCTTCTCCAAACTCATGATTTTCCATTCTAATTTACTCCCCAAGTTTTAAGTATTCTGCCATTAGGTAATCTCCATTTGACGAAGCCATACCTAGAAAAAAGTTAGTTTACAAATAATAGAAATATGGACCTCACCACTCAACTAAGTGTTTTCACTCAAGGTTCACTCGAATAAAGAAAGTATTCAATGTGAAATATATCACAAATTTCAAGCTCAACTTAAGAGGTCAATAATAGAAATACTTAAGGCAAAACCGAGGAAATTTAAAAGACAAGCAATAAAAGCTAAAAAGAAATGAAAGTTTACTTAAAAGAATGCCAAGCAAGACAAGAAAAAGACTCGAGGACAAAGATTTAACAAACAATTAAGGATAGATGAAGAACAAGTATTTTTCCACCACCAAAATAAGGACAAAACTATATGAAAGAAAATTGCTATTAGTATGAGAGTTGGCTCACCAAAGAGGACATATTTTCTTTTATAATTTGGGATTTTTTTTTTTTACAATTTGGCCCCTAAACTTTTTATAATTGCACTTGGGCCCCTAATGTTTTTGTATTTTCACTTTTGTCCCTATACAATTTCCAATCGATCCTTGAATATTGTCTTTTTTTGGACCTTCAATTTTTTTTATTTGCAAAAATGCCCCTACTCTCTCTAAACAAAATTTTTAAGATCTAACAAGTGTTTTACCACAAGAATCTCAAGAACACCTCAAGAACACTATTAGTGTTCTTCCCCAATTTCAAACTCCAAAATTCAATCTAAATCTCCAATCCACTAAATTTCACCTCAAATCAAACATCTAGATGTAAAACAACTCACAAGAAGTATAGATCTAACACCAAAACATCAACTAACATGGAATCAAGTGGATCAAAATGTAGATCTACACATGAACACAATAAGAACAAGATGAACACAACTGTAAGATTTGACATGAAATTTGAAGGAAACAAGAAGAAATCGACTGAAAAAAGACTAGATGGACACAAATAATGATGAAACCCCAATTATGAAACTAAAAATTCAGCACCAATGAGTAATAATTCGAAACTAAAAAGTGAAGAAAATAAAAGCAGAATAGATGAGAAATGGTAAGAACGACGCCACAATCTGAAGATTGATAAGTCGAGAAAGATTTGCCACAAAGAATAGAATTCTTTGATAAGAATCTAAAGGTTTAAAGGAAGAACCAAGAGGAGCAATGCTCACTCAATTAGTACAAAGCTAATCACATTCACAAATGATCAATAGTTTTCATACAAGTGGTCCTAGAGGCCTATTTATACTGCAACTAATAAAAAGGCCAAAACAACTAAAAAGGCCCAATACAATTCATATTAGGCCCAAACAAAGCAAACTAAAATATAAGCTAGAAACTAAAATAACTAAAGTCTACATAGCATCTAATTAAACAACACTTAGGTGCATACACAAGATCTACCAGAAGCCTAACAAGGCCCAATAACAAAACGTCCTAAAAGACAATAACAAGGTTTTCCCAAAGTGTCTGTCATGAGTGCTTTTGGAGACACCCTTCGTTTGGCATTGTAAAAAGAAGAAAAATAGTCGTTGGAGCATGAAATGCTGCATTTAATGCCTTTCACCAACCGGTCACTCTGATAAGATAAAGCAGTCTGCTTATATATCCTTTCTCGTACACAATCTTGTTGCAATGGACATATTTGCTTTCTGTATTGACATCTGTACACAAATTCCTTCTTTTAACTGCAAAGTTAACTCTTACCATAGATAGGTACATAGACGTCTTCTTTTTCGAGAGAGAGTATGCACTTTTCAAAAACAAAAGGTTCTCGAGTAATAGAGCTTTAAAAAGTTCAACACATATATCATCTTAGGGAGTTAATTGTCATATCATCTTTTCTTTATAAAATATGCATGAGCAGACGATAGTGAAAACATGTAATAACAACGTGTGATTAGGTGATTAAGCATAAGACTATTTGCTATTATCAAAACGAAGTGAGGGTCATAAATTCGTCCTTTGTCTTAACAATCTCCCCCTTTTTGATGATGACAAACATCTTTGTATTTTAAAAGCGGTTTCAAAACTTAAGTTTTATCAAACTACGTTTTTCATGCAAGATCCTTTTAGTTATAAAAGATACATTTATCAAGCAGACATAATATCATACAATAAGCAAATAGTTTAGATTCATAAAAAGACTGGATACTGATTGTAATGTGAATAGAGTAGACATATAGTTTGTGAATAAAAGAAAAATAATAAAAATAAGATAAAAGATACTCCCCCTAAGACTGTGCTCCCCCTGTGGTCTCCTGTTTTCCTCCCCCTTGTGGCATCATCAATCTGAAAAGTCAGAATCTGAAGGTGTGGATGATTAGCCTAGCTCGCCTTTAAAGCGCTTCACCAGTTTTGTGAGCAATGCTTTCGCTTCCTACTTTCTTTAATAAAGGTACCTTCTAGATGCTGAACAATCTGCTTCAGTTCGTTTACCTTTTGACAAATGCCTGAAGGATTTTGAGCAGGGGTGGAGCTAATGTCTTCTTTGTCTGTTGGTTCTTCTACAAAACAAAGGTTGAAGACGTAGGGGACAAGGGCCGCATAACCAAAAATGTCCAATGAACAGGAACACTTCAAAAGTGGTTCCATTGTTAGAAAAGAAAATATAGGTTTGAGGGCAATTGAGAGTGAGTTGGTTGGAAGGAAGTGGATCAGGAGAAGAAGGAGTAGGAGATACTTGCACCAGTGGCCTTTGGGGTAGATAGCGGCATGATGGCTCAATGTGTTCTTCTCCTCAACAGTCAAACCCAAAAAGTGCTTGAGAGATTCAACATGATCTTGAAGCATTTTTCGGTCTTCACTCCATAGAGTCTATTTCCTTTGAGTATGGCTAGCTGTGCAGGGGAGAGAGCTCTTCTTCTAATCATCAAATGTCTCTTAGGGTCTCATCTAAATTTAGGCTCTTTGCCTTTCCCCATAGACAGATTTTGGCAATTAAATTTTTTTTGGCAGCATATGCGAAAGGTCATCCAAGGCTTCAGTAAAAGCGTCATTTGTTTATCCATAAGTTTAGGAGACCCTAGCTCAAGGTCTAGACACTTTCTCTCACATATTGCATGTTGGAGGGAAATATATAACGACCCACTGTCACTACTACACCACATCTTATATACTCTACTGTTACATGTAAGCAAATAGGTACATAAACACACATATAATCATCATAATGAGAGATCCATCCGTCTCTACCAACATAAACATCATACATTCTTTGCAACCCATTAAGAAATAAAAGAATAAGGGGAAAGGATACCAGCACCAAAATATAAATACATCAACTGAGGGGAAAGGGGTACAAAATACACTCCTTATGGCTGGTCACATTATACACCCTGTCAAAAGAATGAAACAGACAATAAAACTTTAAAAAGCAAAAGCGTGACTCCTTGCGTCACACTATCTCTTACTAACGCCTCTACCTTCAGCTCTGAGCAGCCAGATCCACTGAGGGCTCACCGTCTGCCCCCCACATCCAACGACGTGATCATCACAGTCACACCAACACGTCAACAGCAACAGCAACAAAATACAACACAACAACAAGGCAAGGGTAAGCTTACTTTTAAAAACAACATAGTACACCATCAACAATTCATAGAATCATCAGCATGCAAATACGAGTTGTAAATCACAACATTATGGGTTTCATAACATCAATACACATCACACAATGATTTCACCACCACCATGTCAATGCATGAAGACATAACTCTCTAGAGATTTACAACAATTTGAGTGATCAGCCAAGTCTAATCCCCTAACATGACATTAACAACACTCATTCCTATGCCCTTTTTTGTTAAAGGATTGCCAAACTTTGATCTACGGATAGGATTAAGTGGTGTGTCAGGATAAGTATATGTGGGTGGTGGCTCACCGCGACTCAAGGTTTGTACTGCCTTGGCCCTCTACGGAATTGCCCATCCACTCATCCCCAAAAGCCCATCTTTAAGACCCTATGTCTTATCCAGGCACTAGGTTGGAGGCTCGTCTAAGTTGCAGCTCCTGTCAACCAATCAACTTATGTTCTTACCCGTACCACGGATTGAGGTCTAGCCTCAAAGTGTTCTCACAAGGAGAGGATTTGCTTCAAATGTAGGAAGAGTGGACACCTCGCCAAAGATTGTGATGACTCACTACAAAAAGACCTCCCAAATCAAGTGTACGAATTGTACCATCTGAGACGTAGGCAGAAGCCACGAAGAAGAATGGAGACAAAGGACCTTTTGAATGAGGAACATTATAGTAGATCACATGATCAACAGAAGCGTAAGCCCCAACAACAGCAGAAGTTGACATATGCTACTTACATGTTGATTGGTGAGGCTGAATATTGGTGGTAAGGTGCTCGTATACTCATGGAGACACTTGGTGAGGCTATTACTTGGATGGGGTTTTGAGGGCAGTTTCTGGAAAAGTATTTTCCAACTAATGCTCGACATCTAAAGGAGTAAGAGTTTGATAGAGGACTACCAAGGACTTCAAGGAACAAGAGATAAACATGGAAGGTCCTATGACCAGAGGAAGGAGAAGGAAGTTTCAAGAGGAACTTAGTAAGAGGCTTAACACATTCATGGGGAAGGAAGAAGAGGGCCTTAGAAGCTTGAAGATAATAAATTGGAGCCATATTTTAGATTAGGATTTCCTTACATTTTTTTAGCTCTTTTATATTGGGCCTTTGTTGGGCTTTAATGGAGTTGTTAGCTCTTAAATTTTTGGTTGACTATGTTTGGACCTATTATGTTTTGTTTTGGGCTTGTTGACATTTGGGCCTTATTTTTAGTGTTAGTGTAAATAGGTCCTTATGAGCACTTTGTAGACACTTTTGATGAATTAAGAAATTGATAGCATTTTTGCTAAGAGAGTGTTCTCTCTAGGTTCTTGGATTGAACCATTAGATTCTTATCAAAGAACAATTTCTTTATGGCGAAACCTCATTGACTCATCAATCATGAATTGATTGTGGCATCTTCTCCATTCCTTTTCTTTTCCATTTTCTCTTTTTCTTCAAATTTCATTTTGTGGATTTAATTTGGGAAAATTTGAGGTGTTGAGAATTAAGATCCACCTTAGGGTTCATTAGAGTTTCTAAGGTTACATCAAGGATTGAGTTTAGTGGCTAAGTATGCAACTAAGTTTGAGTATCTGTCAAGATTTTTTGCATAAGCAGGAGATGAAGAATGGAGATGTAGATGTTTTGAGGAAGGGTTGAGGCATGAGTTGAAGGAGGTAATTATTCCGATAGATATATGACAATTTCATTTGCTGGTTGAGAAGAGTAAGATAGTGGAGCGGCTAAAGGTAAATAGTAGAATGATGAAGACTAATGAAGTTGGGTCATCTAGATTGAGGAAGGGACATCAACAGTAAAAGCCTTATACCAAATCCTCTAATCCACAAAGATTTAAACCCCAACGACAGAAACAAAGGCAAAGTGGCCTAGTTACTAAGAATACCCATGTGGCATCTTAGACTGAAGGACCTAGTGTTCAATGTTTTAAATGTGGGAAATCGCATTACACTCGTGAATGTCCTATGAAAGGATTTGTTTGTTTCAAGTGAGGAAAACTGGGGCATATGGTGAAGGATTGCTAATTAAAACAGAAGGTAGAACCTATAGTTAATATAATGAAAGTGAAGAAACCAACTGTATTAGGACGAGTCTTTTCCATGAGTGGAGCCAAAGTCCTCGATTTTGAAGACCAAATACAGGGTCCATGTGTCATGGCTGGTAATTTATTGTCCATATTGTTTGATTTAGGTGCTACACATTCTTTTATAACTTATGATTGTATGGGTACATTAGATTGCCTACTTGTTCTTTTGCCTTTCGATCTACTTACTTTGACCTCAATTACTATGCGCGTTATGTCATTCTTACCTTGTGAATCTTGTTTATCTTCCACTTTCCAATATAAATATGAAATTAGACATGGATTGGTTATCCTCCAACCATATCATTTTCGATTATGCCAAAAAGACCCTTATATTCTCTTATTCTAAAGACAATGGATTTATCACTCTTAACCAAGAAGAGGAAGTAAAGTTCTAAGTGGCTAAAAGAATGTGAAAGGAGTTTCCTAGGGTTGAATATGAGGTAAAGATGTTGGATGGAGTTTAAAAGACCATGATTTTAGTTCCTGTATCATCCAAGGTGAAGCTACCAAACGCTTTTAGTAGGAATGTGACCCTCATGATAGATTAATGTTTAAAGAAGTTAGTGTTGCTAGAAAAGTTTAAAGGTTGGAATTTGTTTGTGGTTTTGAATCATGATCACATTGAGTGTGGTGTGTTTGAGGTGATTGATATTTTTAGGATGGTTGAGGAAAAATGATTATTAGAACTGGAGTTGTGTAAGCCAAGAGAGTTGTTGAGTAAAGGTAAGGCCATTGAGTTAGTTTAGGTAATGATAGTACTTTGAGGTTTAACAAGTTATGTTAGTATTCCACAAGATCAAGGAATTAAGAGGTTTGTTTTGGGCAAAGGTCAAAAAAGTAAGTTCAGCTTGCATCTAGGTATGATTAAGATTTTGGGGAATGTACTAGTGATCAAGTATGAAGATAGTGGTAACTTGTTTGATTTGTCCAGGTGTTAGGGTAGAACATTAGAAATTTGGAGGTATATTATAGACCATGAAGATTCTTGTAGGGAAGTGGGATAGTATGGTGATGGATTTATTGTGAACTTACCTAGGACTGCAAGACAGGTTTCAAAATTTTATGGGTTGTTGTTAATAGGTTGACGAAGTGTGCCCACTTTATCCCTATTCTCATTAAGCATTCATAGGAGAAGCTTGCATAGTTGTATATTAAAGGAGTAGTGCATTTGCATGGAGTGCCTTCTAGTATCTAATAAATATCTGAGGATTTCATCGAGGTTTTAGAAAAGCTTGTACAAAGCTTTAGGTACTAAGTTGAGGTTGAACTCTTTCTATAGCCCTCAAACTGATGGTCAATCTGAGGGAACAATACGGGATATGGAGAATCGTTTGAGGTATTGTACGAGGGATCATCCTGATAGTTGGGACAAAATTCTACCTTTGATTAAATTTACCTACAATGATAATTTTCTATGCAAGTATAGGTATGACACTATTTGAGGCTTTGTAGGGTGGAAGGTGTAGGATATCGTTGTATTGGTATCAAGATTGTGAGAGTTTGAAGGAGGAGATCATGATTCCTTGAGAATCGCACCTACAACTGGGTTAGGCAAGGCGACAAAATCTAGAAAAGTTTCTAAAATCCATTAGATCCTACCAAAATCTTCATCAAGTAAGTTTTGTTGCTCACCAAATTGCTTTACTACCTTTCTTGCCCAATCTCTAGCATGTTTTCTGTAACACTCTTATTTTTTTGCCTATCAAATTATTTTTCTAATTATTTTGTATTTATTTATGAAGAATCGGATGAGAATCTTAAAAATTTGATCCCTATGGTTAAGCTCGTATTAGTGAGTAGTACTTAGTTTAGATTTTTAATAATTTTTTAGAAACGGAGTCCAAAAAGAGGTTAAATGACTATTTTGCCTCTAAAAGGACTAGATAATTGAGAAAATAGATAAAAATAGTTTGAACTGTCTAAAATTTATTTTTAAGTCATTTATGTGCTTAGAATAATTAATAATAATTTTAAAAAATTTTCAAAAATTTATTAAGATAATTTTTGTGAAATGACCAAAATACCCCTGGTTGACTACGGGAGTAAACCAAAGACTTTTTGTTTTTTAAGTATTTTGAAAATTTTATAATAAGTATCTTTCATTATAAAAATTTTATTTTGAAATAAAAATAATGAAAAATATAATAATCCTATTTCAATTTTTTCAACTGTTTTTCTAATATTTGATAATGTAATTTTGAAAAACAGGGAAGGAATTTCAAAATTCTAATTCCCACCATTTTGCTCAGAATTTCAAGAGTTATTTAATCTTGATTTTTAATAATTTTTTCAAGTCGAAGTCTGGAGAAATTAGAAAATGACGATTTTGCCCTTATTCCTCAACATTAAGGGTTGACATGAGAAAAAGATTTAATTGACATTAAAATGCCAATTATAGCTTGAAATTATATCATAAATATTAAAATATAATCTTGAAAATTTTCTGGAATTCCTATGTAAAATGACCAAAATATCTTTAAGTGTCTACAAAGCCTAGTCAATATTGGTTTGACATCCAGAAATGGTGAAAATGGTAATTTTAGTTTATTTATGGGTAAAATATTTAATTTTATAATTTTCATAAAAATTTTGGTATTTATTGAATTAAAATGGATTTTTTATGAATTTTGTAGCTTAAAAATACAAAATAAATACATATAATTCGAAATAAATTAATAAAAATTAAAATTTATTATTAGAAATTTATTTTTGTTGAAAAATAATGTATTTGTCCAGTTTTTCATTAAAATGCATTATTTTGATATTAAAAGCTATTTTTTCAAAGTTTGGGCAATTTTATCAGTACCAGCTAATTAATTACAGTTAAAATTTATACTGGGGAGCTTTAGGATAGCTCACCCAGCACATTTTCAGCCTAAAGGGTGGTGATTCACCACCTAAAATTGATATGTGTCCCTAGTTTTGCATGTTTGTCCCTTAATTAAATTAAAAATAAATCAAAAACCTTATTTATGACATATTGCATGGCATCTTCAAGTGGATACCTAACCCCTTCTCCTCCTCTATAAATAGCCATGGTTTTGGACCATTTTTCAGCACCTCTCCCTCTCTTAAGCTACCAAATTTTAGAGAGCTTCTCTCTCTAGAAAAAAATTTCTTTTGTTTTGCTTTTATGCTAAAATTTTACTAGTTTTTCAACAACTAGTAAAGTTCTCTTCCTAGGAGCTTTGCATCAACAATTGCATCATCTTCATCAACCACCTTAGAGGTAATGGGGGGAGTGGGGTTGGTTCTATATTATTGTCACTTTGCATATTGGTAGGAAGAGTTTTCCCCTAAACCAGTTTAGGCATAATTTTAATTACTATTACCATTATATTGTGTTTAATGCTAAGCTTTAATTTTTATTAAGTTGTTACTCTGCTCAATTTTAAATTATTAAATTATACTTGCTATGCTGTTACTCTGCTTAAACTTAAATTATTAAATTATACTTGCTATACTGTTACTCTGCTTCAATTTAAAAAATTAAAATGTATTTATTTAGTTGTTATTCTACCAAAATTTTAGTAATTAAATTATAATTACTATGTCATTATTATGCTAAAATTTTATGTGATTATGGTATTGTGTAATTTCTGCAATATAAGGCAGAAATATTAATTGTACTGGTGCTCAAATTAAATGAGACCAGGGAAACCTCAGTCTAAGAAGTTAGGAAGTGATAAATTAGTAAGTAATGTAAAGCAAGTGACATGTAGTGGCATGACACCCTGCTAGGGAAGCTACAGTTTGGTACACTGCGGGATGAAAGGCAGGGACCCATGGTTAGGTTTAGAGGATATGGTATCGAGTGGTGAACGTCCTAATGACCAAGGTCGCGCTCTTGGGCTGGGATAATCGCTTAACCAACTTGATAACCCTGACAACTACTCAGCATCACCAGGATTGGTGAAAGTATACCTTTATAAATAGATATCCTAAATTGTTATTTTGTTCCTCAATAAAAATGAGGATTGTACCATGTGATGATGTTGAGAGAGTTACATGTACTCCCAGTCACTTCTCAGGTTTTGTTAAGAACTATTACCCACTAATGGAAAGTATGGATCCATACCGAGTCAAGGATAGTATAACATAGATTAAACTTTAGGTTCCCCTTTTATTGTCAACTGTGTTTTATCTGTATTGTGTGGTAGAATTCCTACCATACATGTAAAAGTGATATTAGAACAAATCACCTCACTCTATTACTTTTTCTTTTATGCATGATTGATCACAGTTAATTGACGAAGATCAAGAAGGGTATTCAAGAAGAGAAGGGAGGGCTAAGAGGAAAGAACCTTCAATTAGGCTAAAAGGGCCTAAGAAGGGAAAAGCTAAAGGGGAAGATCATATGATTGGGCTAGGAATGCCTATAAGAGAAAAAGTAAAGACACCTAAGAAGCATTTAAAGGTGATCAACACACTACAAGATCGAGCCCAAAATGGAAGAAGATAGCCCAAGATGGTGCACTTGAATCAAGTAGAAGGCCTAACCCAAGGGATTTAATAATGCACCAACCGTGGGCTTGTAATCTACATTTTAATTAAATGTTTTTGGACCTATTTTAATTGTAATAAATGGGCTGATTTGATTCTAATTAGAAGCCCAATTTCTAGTCTTAGTTTAGGTTTCTTTTAAGTTTAAAAATAAGTTGTAATTTGGGCCTTAAGTTTTCTTGGGCCTTTGCTTATGTTTTTTTAGAATTAGGGTTAGACTCCTTGGAATAAACTCTATAAATAGAAATGTAATACCTTTCATTTCAAGAGTTGAATAATATTGAGGTTTACTCATTTGTGAGTGTGAGTAGAGCATTGGCTCCTCTTTTTAGTTCTTGGATTAGAACCTTCTTGGTTCTTATCAAAGGTTTCCATACCTTTGTGGCGAATCTTCGCTTGGCTTATCACTCTCTATAGAGTGTGGAGCTTTTGCCATTTTCTTTCCTTTCCACGTTTTCCTATTTTCTCTATTTTCTAGTCTTTCTAGTTTTCTTGCTACTATTTTTTCTATGCCATTTACATTAATGCTCTTATCTGTTTGTGCAAGTCTTATCTTCTACCTTTATTCATTTTCTTTTATTCCTATAATTCTTGTTGCAAGATAACTAACTCAAGGATGATCTGTTAAAACAATATGAATCCGATCAGGATCATATCATGTGGTATATAGAGCCCGAATCCTAGAGTTTGGTAGTGTTCTTGTGTTTTGTGTCTTCCATTGCCTAATTAATTGTCTTAATTTTCTCATTAATTGTCAATTATTGTCATTTACTGTCATTAAATGTCATAACTGAGTTTTAATTGTCATAATCATTCTTAATTATGTACAATTTAATTCTCTTTAATTTTGCACAATTCTTTTTGCATGTATCGTAGCACCTTATTCTGAATACTATATATTACGCATATAATATTTGTTGCAGGTGCAAAACAAACTGGGGTAAAAAAAATATATTTTAGAACAATAAAACAAAAAGAAAGAAAAAAATGAAAAAAAAATCCTGAAGAATTAAAAAAAAAAAAGGATTGCCCTTTGCACTTAAAGAATTTAAAGTTGGTTACCTTAAAGAATTCATAAAAGTGGTGCTATTCTTAATATTCAAAATTGCGTATTTCTTCTTCTTCTTTATTATTCCTTTTTGTCTTTCTTTCAATTTCTTTTTGAGTTTTACCTTTTTTTTTTTAATCTAAATTAGCTTTTCTTGCTTGTCTTTTAAATTTCCTTTTAGTTTTGTCAAGAGTATTTCTTTTCTTGGATTTCTTAGTGATAACACTTGTGAGGACCGTTTACAATTGTATGTGCTTTTGATAATTGATTGCATAGGGGGTTCTATTTAAGAACTTGTAAAATAGGACTTGAGTGGTAAAAGGTAAAAAGCGTTTCATTAATCGAAAGCCATTTTTTTGTCTGTGAAACATGAGTGGAATCATCTTAAGAGTGTAAACACATGAGAAGAGTGGTGAGGTCCTTCATTTTTTATGTCTACTAACTTCTTTTCTCTGAAGCGTGGCTATGGAAGTAGATCTCCAACTTCAAGGCCTATCAAGGCATTTGCAAAGGATCTTTCAAAAAGAAAAAGAAGAATTTCATAAAATGTTTGACTACTTGGAGAGAAAAAGAAGTAAAGAGAAAGATAGAAAAGAAAATGACAATGAGAGATACGAAAGGTCAAATTGGAAGACCAAGCCAAAGAAGGAGGGTTCCTTTTCAAAGTCTAAAGCTAATGGTCAAATCTTTAGTGATAATCTTTCCACCTTTGCTTTTCCACTTAAAAGTAGAGATGTTAGATGCATCATTTGTTCGGGAAGAGGGCACATAAATTATCAATGTCCAAATTGGTTAACAATAATGCCAAAAATAGTTGGTAAAAAACAAAGGAAGATGCAAACAAAGAAAAACCAAGAGAGAAAAGAAAAAAAAGAAAAAAAATAGAGAAATAAAGAAAAGAATTGAGAGAAAAAGAAAGAAAAAGAGAGGGAAAAAAAGAAATGGAAAATTCAAAGGTGGAAGAAAAAGAGGAATAGAGAAATGACTTAAGAGAAGAAGAAAGAGAAAACAAGAGAGTTTCTTGGGAAAAACAAGAGAGAGATAGTTACTTGAACAAGGAAGCTCGTTTGGATACTAACTCTAAAATTTTATCTAGTGTTGATAACTCTCTTTTACAGGACATTAGAGATACTTAACTTAAGAAAGTTGCATGACCAAGGCACCTTGTCAAAGGATGCTTCATTGGGAAGGGTTAAGCCTTCGGTTGATCTTATTCCTAGTGGCTCGTTGTACTGTAGTCCACCTTGGAAAATGAATGTCTTTGATCACGAAGAAGCCTACAAAGATGACATACTAGGTAAGTATAGACTTAATAAAACATTTACAGTGACTAGCTTAGGACTTTTTGATGTAGGTAATAGAAGATTAAATTTGAGGACAAATTTCCTTAAAGAAGGAGGGCATGATGAAGATCAAGTAAGGCCTCCAAGAAGAGAAGGAAAACCTAAGAGGAAAAACCCCTTAATTGGGCCAAAAAGACCTAAGAAGGAAAAAGCTAAAGGGGAAGATCATATGATTGGGCTAGGAACAACTACAAGGAGTATAAAGAGACCTAAGGAGCATTTAGGGGTGATTAACACACTACAAGATCAAGCCCAAAGTGGGAAAAGAAAAGCCTAAGATGATGCACTTGTTCAAGTGGAAGAAGGCCCAACCTAATGCACCAACTATGGGCTTGCAACCTAGTTTTTTTTATTAGCTTTTATTTAAGTGTTTGGTATTGAATTGTAAGATCCACTTCAGAGTTTCATCAAGATGAGCATAATGGAATAATTAAAATTCTTTCTAGGATTGCAAATAAAACAAATAAGCAGTGGCATATACATACATCAAACGAAGTATGCAAAAGAGCCACTCAAGAAGTACAAGATGATCGATGACAAAGAAATGAGCACACCGATGCATCCATCTTCAATGCTTGGACTAGACGACATATCCAAAAAGGTAGACGAAACCACATATAAAGGTATGATTGGATCTTTACTATATCTTACAGCATCTAGACCAAATATCATGTTCAGTGTATGTCTTTGTGCTCGTTTTCAATCTAATCCCAGAGAAATTCATTTTACAGTAGTTAAAAGAATATTTAAATACTTAAAAGGAACCACTAATCTTGGTCTATACTATAAGTCAAATAAAAAGTACAGGGTAGTTGGATTTTGTGATGCTGACTATGCTGGAAACAGAATAGAATGGAAAAGCATTAGTGGAGGATGTCACTTCATTGGTGGAAGTCTTGTCTCTTGGATGAGAAAAAGGTAAGGAACAACTGCTCTATCCATAGCAGAAGCAGAGTACATATCAGCAGCGTCCTGTTGCTCACAAATTCTGTGGATTAAGCATCGATTAGAAGACTACAGTATCTATAAGAGTAAAATTCTTATCCTTTGTGACAATACTGCTGCCATAAACTTGTCTAAGAATCTCATATTACATTCTAGAGCAAAGCACATGGAAATTAAACATCACTTTATAAGATATTATGTTCAGAAAGAGGTTATTGATATACAATTTATTAATATTGAAAATCAATTAGCAGACATATTTACAAAACCACTTCTTGAAGATAAACTCGTCCATATTCGAGGTCTTGATATGGAATTTATAAAGGAATAGATTTCTTTCATATGCCTTGATCGTCTAATGACAAGTAGCGTCCAAAGCTATAAAGCATCCATTATCATATTATCATCCATCATACAAGCGTTCATTATTATTACGGTTCATATTCTATAACATTTTATATTTATATACATAAATATCTTCGATCGTGCATCATTATGTTTTTGCTGAAAATGATTTGAAATAAATGCTTTATTCCTATCTGAGTCACAATTGTGTCGTAAACCATCATTGAAAAATATGCATGCCTGAACCAACATTTAATGCACATTATCTCTTTCTTCAAAATTCAAATATCTCCAAAACCAAAACCCTTCAGTTACTTCCTATACACTTAAATGTCTTGCAAACCAAACTCTTTCACTCTCACCATCTTTGAGATATTGCCTTTACTTTCTCTCTCTCTCAAACTCCCGAAACCTCTCAAACCCAATCCTTCATCTCATCGACAACGGTGATCGAGAAGGAAAACAACACCATGAAAGCTGTGGCTCGTGTAGAAAGCTAGAACAAAGTCATTATTCTGATTGAAAGCCGATTTGACATAGATGCCCTTGATGAAATGGGGGTCAAGGTGAAGGACAACCTTGTGTGATGTGGAATCCTGAACTACTTCCACTTGAACAAGATTATATACCCAGAACTCATTACACGCTTTTGGAGGAATGTATAGTTCATCAACAACAATGTAGTTGGCACTTTTCTGGGTGTGAAGGTCACTATCGACCCGGGGAGCATCGTTCAAGTAGTTGGATGTGAGCAGGCTGGCTCCTACATCAAGAATAGATGGGAAAGCAACTTTGGGGGCCATGAAACTGTGGATGTTGCCTTGATAGGACCAAAAGCTAAAGGTGTTGTGGAATACAACAAGCTGACCAAGGAAGGTAAAGTATTCCAATAGTTCTTCAACAAGGGAATACTTCACAAAGCTGGCTTTAAGGACAGCGTGACCTTCATGCATTGGTTCGCCCTTTTCCATATGGTGACCGGACAATAATTCAACCTTCCCCCTCTCATCCTCAGCAACATATTCAGGACCATGAAGGGAAGAGGTGAATTCGACCAAATCACATATGCAGCCTTGCTGAACGGGATTTTCTGGTTGCAACAGGTATATTGTGAATTTTTTGCTCTAACTAGTGGTGAACAAGCTAAAATTTGAAAACTGAGCAGTGGTGTGAGATTCACCCAATTGCCTTTCGGCCTCAACAACATCAACCAAATGAAAGTTGGGTTTGTCTTAAAGCCCATAAAGAAAGCCTCCAAGACTGTGGCTGTCATAGAAGAACCTGTTGAGGAGGCACCACAACCTGGAGTGGACTAAGTCCCCCCACAAACTGAATAACTGGATGACGAGGCTCTATTCGTCCATCTAGTAGCGATTGCAAGACTAGTTACTTCGAAGAGGCAACCATCTAGGGGGAGATCGTCCAGACAATCCTTCGCGTCCAGAATAACAAGGTCCAACACCCAACAAGTACCTACTCCCACAGCTGCTCCTACTGTTGCTACCCTTCCACCAATAGCACTCGCTAAAAGGAGATTTTAACTACCACAGGATTCTGATGATGAGGACGGTGATTCAATCGCTATTCTACCAAAGAAATAAAAAACTCCCATTGTTGCAGTTCATGCATTGGAGGAAGCTCCTCCAACCTAACCAACCACTTCTCGCAAAAGGGCATTTGAAGTGTAGACAGCCCCAGAAATAAGCAAGAAAAGTAAGTTATCTACTTCCGATGTCGCTGCTGTTGCTGAACAAGAATTCATTGACTTCATTATCATTGAACCTTCTGACCCTCCATAATCTCAAACACAAACCCATACACTTTCTTTGTCTGATTACCCACCATGGTATAAACCCACCTACACCACACCTAAACCAAACATGTTGCTACCTAGTGATGATGGTTACATATGCACCATTCCCACCCCTAGCCTCACCAAACCATACATTTCCATTAAGCCTCCTAAGCAGCCCCACTCTTCTTAGCCTAGTATAAATCTGGATATTTCTTCTATCTATGCTAGATGTGTTGAAAATTGGGAAAAAGTTAAGAAGTGGAGCCTTCTGTTTGCGAAGGGGAAAAAGCAAAACCTAGTGGACGATAACGCTATTATTTTGCATCCAGAGTCCTTTCTAGAACTAGTATATGGGTTTGACTACTCACCCATCTGCTTTGAACCATAAATGGAAAATTATACCCACCAACCTTCACAGGAATACTTGGCTCTACCTCCTAGAGCAACTAAAAGCCTACCGTTGAAACGATTCATTAGAAGGAGGTACCCCAAACTTATCAAGGCATGGCGTTTCAACACACACCCTCCTGGAGTACTTTAGCATAGAGTACCTTTAGTTGAGGAGATTGAACATGCAAGGCAGCAAATGCGAGGCATAATGAAGGAGAGAATCATTCAGCTTAGGCCTGTTGACTTGAAGTTTAGGCATTTGGATCTTGTAGAAGCTGGCTTCTTTCCAACACCTTACGAGCAGATGCTCTGTGCCTCTCTCAAGAGCTCTACAAATTTGAAGTTTCAGCTATTCATTCCCCTTCTCAACATATCTTACACTCAACAACAGTTCGCATCCAACCGAATTGCATCTACCCAAGGCTTCCCACCTTGGATGAAAACAAAAAGAAGAAGTTGCTAACCAAACCACCCTCTTCACCTTTACCTTCTAGAGTCAAGTTTTAATAGCATACCAACACTACTTTGGAATGGTACATGTCTAGGCGTTTGTTGCAAGATATGGACAAGGATGATGCTGAACGATTTTGGCATCAATATATATTTAGCTGCGAGCAAGAAGCATCTAACAGTGGACTCTCAGCGGATAACAAGGCTGAAACTCCCATTATGCAGAATTGTAAGTACACGCAGCGTCCAGCTTGTGTTTTTCATTTCTCCAACACATCCACCGCCTTTGTCCATCCAACCAATGAGCGCCCCCTCATTGGTACTAAGACGTCCATCATTTATGCCATCCTTGCTGCCATCACAAGCCTTAAATCATTCAAGTCACCATATCCATGGGAAATTGCATTCCCTCACTACCACTAACCTCGCCCACATCAACTACACATTCCAAATCTTAAATTTTTGGAAGCCCCACCACACATTCCCTCCAAAGTCCAACCACCCACCCCACCTCAACCACCATCACCAACACACTTGCCTCCTCCAACCCCCAGATCCCAAGCCTTTGTTAGCCTTCCGACTCCTCTGATTACCCCTCCTACCCTTCCACCTGTTGATCCAACCGTCCAAACCTATGTCACCGCCTAACTTCAACCCATCTTGACACTTCTCCAACAAATCCTTCAAAACCAACACGAAATTCTCCGAACCCCTCACCCATATCCATCTCTACCTCCACCTCTGCCTCCCTTGGTGCCGAAGTGACTGTGATTTTTTTTTTCTCTTTTCCCTTTTTTTTGATAATGACAAAAGGGGGAGAAATAAAAGACAATAAACTTTGTTTTTTGTTTGTTGTTATTGTTCATTTGAAGTTTTCATGTAGTACTTATACTATAGTTTGCTTTTACTGTCTGGTTATGACTCATCATATGACATTCATGTATATACTTGACATATACTTGCATATACTTGATATATATAATATGTGCTTTGTATCGATGTTAAATTGGTTGATATATTGCATGGTTTGAATGTGTGCAAACTTGCTTGAAATATTAGACTCAAGAGGAGTATAAAAGTAAGTCTACCGAATCTTATCATATGTTATGCGTCTTATATATATATATATATATATGCTCGCAAAACTTAAAATCTAATAAGGTTTGTCATCATCAAAAAAGGAGAGATTGTTGGAACCAAAGACGTATGAAGCATCTAGTCCCTCAAATTTTGAAGACAACAAACTTATTAAGTTTTAAGTCTCTATTGTAAAAAGTTCTCTAAGCATCCAATGTGTGTTTTATATCAAGGCGTCCAACGTGCCAGTTTTAACAAGCGTCCAATAGACTCATATATGATGACTGTCCAAGCGTAAGTCACTTCTACGTCTAAGTTTCAAAGCTTGTTTGAATTTTGCATTTTCACATAAAAAAATCTAGAGACTAATGCTTTACCTCTTAGAGTGGTCTAATGTTCAAATATCTAAGCATTAAGTGAAGGTTAGATACATGTTAGTGTATAAGCGCAGTGTTGCAGAAAAAGGAAGTCAACCTATCAAGCCAGCAAGACAAATAAATAATGTTCAGAAAAGTAGCTCTTCAACATGTACTGCACTTTCCATTTTAGTGCAAAAACAAAAGTCACTTTTCTGACTCTATTGTCAACTCGATATACGCACATGCCTTTCTCTCTTGAAGAATGAAGCTAAGTTTTTAACGGCTACTTTCTAAAGACTATATATATAGTAGCTCAAAAGAACAACATAGAGAATGACTACAAACTTTGTGTTTACTGGATGACCTTGAAGCATCTTCAAACTCTTTGTAGAAAAACTCTTTTACTACACTTAAACTTTCATATTCTCACATTGTGAGTTGATTTGTTTGTAACAACTATTTTACGTTGTGAAAGCCTGAAGAGGCTTAGTGATAAAAAAATACTTGAGTGGTTAAGCAATCTTGGTAGATTGCATTGTAAAGCCTGAAGAGGTGGAGAAAAATACTTGTTTGTAACCTAAGGTTGGTTAGTTGAACACCTTTAGGACGAAGGGACTGGACGTAGCTTAAGATTGAGTGAACCAGTATAAAATCCTCTGTGTGTTTTTCTTCTCTTATCCTTACACTCGTCTAATTCATCTATTTTCAAACTAGTATTCAAAAATTGGTAAAAATCTTTTAATACACAATTCAACCCCCCTTCTTGTGTATTACTTGTTCTTTCACCTACGTACCTAGAGGTGGTAGAGACAACCTAAGTTATACCACTAGCCATGTATCTAGAGCCTTTGTTATAGAGATGAGATCCATATCAGGTCATTCTTGTTTTGTTATGTGAGTCAGTTATTATGACCAGCTTAGATTAAGGAGTGTTCATATGTATAATCCCCCTCCCCTTCTCGAGCTGCATTCATAGGTTGGCAACCTGTATTGGCACACACTTCACCTTAGGGTAGTTTGATTTCTTGTATACATGTAGTGTTGATGTTTTCATGATTATGAGTTCTTTTTATTTCATGCTCATTGATGTAGATTATTATTTCTATTCTAAGTTAGCATTGGTATTAGAGAAGCATATTTTGAATTCAAAAAAAAAAAATTCCCACTCTTTTTCATAACAAATTAACAAGAGAGCTTTCATAATAGAAAATTATAAATGAATCCCGGCCGCATTAATTGAGTTTTCTTGTGATGAAGTTGGGTCGTTACAGGTTGAATGGCTCTAAAGGCTTATATTCCTTTGATTTGCTGACACTTCGAGATTCTGGATATTCATATGGAGCAGTATCTCGTAGCATTCTGAAGAAGGTGTCTTTGATAGGTATAGATCAGGTGAGGGTTCGTCTATCATGGGTTCTACCATTCCTCCAAACGAAGAGTCTTTAGCTTATGGCAAACGGAATGTAACAATCCTTGTTGACTGTATATTGCTTGGTCTTGCCATAAGATTGGTTGTAAGACATTGGAAGACTTATGAGACAGACATAGATTGAGGCACTTCTGATAGAAGGGATCTTGGCAATCTTGCTATAGAATTAGCAATGTTGTTTTCTTGATTAAATAGTTCTTCTTCATCATGCTCTTCGTGAATTGTTTGTTGCGAGTGCTCATGACAGATTGAAGCACTGACTCCTCAATCTACTCCTCCACTTCGGCGGCTAACTTTTCTTCTTCTTCTTTTCAACCCGTTTAGATTGTGCTTTGGTTCTCTTCAGTTGCCTTGCCTCTTCTGCTTTTGTCTTGGGCTGGCTAATTGCTTTGAGCTTGTGAGACCTCTTAGTTTCATTTGTTAGGATAGACTCTTCAGTAGCAGTAGGATGTGACACTAGTTGTTCGGATGGTGGTTCAGGGATGGCTGGGTGTTTGGGGGCAAGAAGATGTTTAATGGGTATGGTATCATTTAGGTTGGGTTGAGGGGTAGGTTTAGGTTTCAAATGAATGGTGAGGGGTTTTTGTTTTTTATGTGGGGAAGTGGGTTGGTTTTATGCCTGTGGTCGTGGTTCCTGTTGGGATGGTCTTTTGATGGGTAGTTTGTGTTTGTGGGGTTTAGTCTGTTTGGGTTGTGTTTGAGGTTGTTAAGGTTTCGTCTGTTATGGAGGTGGTTGAGGCTGTTGAGTAGAGTTAGGGGTGAGCAAACGGATCAGCAGACGATCCCACCCTGAATGTAATTCCTACTGCATCATCCGTAGTTTTTCCTTAATCATTGCCAGCTTTGGATGCTTAGTAACGTATCTAGGGAACAGATGGGCTATCCTTATCTTTCTTATGATGGATACATCGATCTCTGAGCCATGCTTCTTCTTCTCCCAACCAAATCCAACTAATTAATGATTTCAGTGAAAAGAATCGAGTACCTTTGTTTTTCCTTTGATCTTTCTTTGGATTTGATGAGGCACGACCTCCAATTCTCTAGAATAAGAGCTGGAAGTTCACCTTCTGGCCTTTGAGCATCCTGTATAGGCAAAATCAGTCCCCTGAAGAGATGTTGTCCTTCGAGCCTTTGAACGGAAGGATGATGTGTAGCAGAAGGTTGTGAAGAAGTCTGCAATCCTTCTTCATGTTGGAGGTGTATAGAAACTTCTTTAAAGCGTCCTTGTTGTTCGTCTAGGGTCTGGGATGCCCATAAGGAATAGGTCGATGGTTTCAAGGGTTATGATCCTTTCCTAGTCTTTAGCAAACACATCGCCTTCTTCCTTACAGCCAGACACTACTGCAATGGTGTCAGTGGAAATGATGATAGCTTGATGGTCGACAGTCCTAGTGATAGTTCTGTCAACTTTAGATGTAGAGGCCCAAAAGTAGGCATAGGGTACGTGGTACTAGTGAGTCTTTTTCTGCACAAAAGACTCCCACCCAACATTCCTTAGGTATTGATTCAGAGGGAAGCCTTCATCTTCCAGTTTCTTCAAATTGATTTATTTTCCGGGCACGAAGTCGTTCTTAGGGAATCTCTACATGGGGGTAAGTTATCTTGGAGCAGCCATGAGTGCAAGTTCTCTTTGAGGTCAAAGTGTTCGAGAGAAAAAGAAGTAGAGTGCAGAGAATGTGAGAGGTTGAGTGTTTCTAAAGGGGTGAAGGGAATAGGTGGTTATTTTGAATATTTGAAGGGTTTGACAGTACAAAAAAGACATGCATTTAATGTGACTTGATGTGGCAGATGTAACATCTTGGGCGCTGACAAGGGCAGAGAGTGATTGCTGGTGCAAAAGAGATGAGGCACGGACAAGGAGCGGCTCTTGGCAGACTTCTAGTAGGAGGGATATATGAATGAATCGAATACACACCAAAATGAGAGGGATCCAGCGGCTGTGCAGGTATGGGACTGTACAGTTAAGGATAGCTTAAAAGAATTAATAAGTACTACCTATACCAACAAGATGCATATACTTTTCGGTAGCCTATCACTTAAGAACTCCACTGTTAAGCATGCTTAACTTGGAGCAATTCTGGGATGAGTGACCTCTTGGGAAGTTTCTCAAGAAGCGTGTGAGTGAAGACAAAGCATGCTGAAAAATTTTGTGTTGGTCTGTGGGGACAGTCACTGATTCTGAAAGCGGCCAAGCATTACAAAGTAATAAATGCATTTTACTTTTCTAAATTTGAGCAGAGTAACAGCTTAGCAAATGCAATTTAATTTTCTAAAATTGAACAGAGTAACAGCTTAGCAAGTATAATTTAATAATTTAAATTTGAGCAGAGTAACAATTTAGTAATTATGATTTGATAATCCAAATTTGGGTAGAGTAACAACTTAGCAAAAATTAAAGTTTAACATTAAACAATAATAACAATAATAAAACTTAAGCCTAAACGAGTTTAAGGGAAAATCCTTTCCTACCAACATATAAAGTGATAATAATTTAGAACCAACCCCACTTCCCCCATTTCCTCTAAGGTGGTTCATGAAGAAGATGGAATTGTTGGTGCAAAGCTTCTAAGAGGAGAAATTCTACTAGTTGAAAATTAGCAAAATTTTAACATAAAAACTAGATAAAATAATTTTAGAGAGTGAAAAAATTTAGAGAAAGAAGCTCTCTAGCTTAGGAGAGGAAGAGGAGATGCTGAAAATTTGAAGGAGGGAGGGGCTATTTATAGAAGAGGAAGGGTCTTAGGTGATGAATCCCAAAGTGGATCACAAAATCTAGCACCAAAAGTATTAAGATCAAAACCAAAATTGAAGGAAAGAAAAAGCGAAAAAGAAAAGAAATGGATAAGAACGACGCCACAATCTGAAGATTGATAAGTCGAGGAGGATTCGCCACAAAGAATAGAATTCTTTAATAAGAATCAAAGGTTTAAAGCAAGAACCAAGAGGAGCAATGCTCTCTCAATTAGCAAAAGCTAATCACATTCAATAATGCCAAAAGTTTTTTCTTTACAAGATGTGATATAGGCCTATTTATACTATTACTAACAAAAGGCCCAATCAAACTAATAACGGCCCAAACAAACTAAAAGGCCCAATACAAATAAAACTAAAACATAAGCTAGAAACTAAAATTAACTAAGGTCCACTTGGCACCTAATTAAGCAACACTTAGGTGCATAAAGAGGTCCACAAAAGCCTAACAAGGCCCAATACAAAAACAACCAAAAAGACAAATAACAAGATAGCTAAGCCCTCCGAGACCTCTATCATCACCTCCTTCTTGGAAGAAATTCGTCCACGAATTTAGCTCCTTTATTCCTACGTAGAAAAACAAAGCAAGTATTAGTTTCCAATAGAATAAGAAATCCTACATTTATGGAGACTTGAATCCCTTGAGAAGGCAAATCTCTTATTATTTATGTGCTTATATGTCCATCCTCCCAGATCAAATATAAGCACAAGGAAACCATCAAACAACACTAAAATGAAATGCATCCAAGAAGAAATAAGAATGAACAGAAGGTTAGAGAAACCATGAACTACATGCCATTTTAAACTCTTAACGTGAGTTCCTCTAATTAAAAGACCATGTAATGACATCATAGGCACACAAAATGGTTCATCCTTAAGTATATATCCTCTATGCCTATAAAACTCATTTTTCTCAATCTTTCCATAAACAACAACACATATGGAAGAAGTTTTATTATAACCATGCAATTTCAAATGATGTGTATCAAATAAATCACAAACATTACGCAAATTGAAACCATCTTGAATTAACACATCAAGGAAAACACAAG
Organism: Spatholobus suberectus; assembly: GCA_004329165.1. Classification (NCBI taxonomy): domain Eukaryota; kingdom Viridiplantae; phylum Streptophyta; class Magnoliopsida; order Fabales; family Fabaceae; genus Spatholobus; species Spatholobus suberectus. The sequence continues at coordinate 48,716,624 of CM014729.1, read as the reverse complement.
GTTTAGAAACACTTTGGATCTAATTTCTCTTCTCCCAAGGGTTGGCTTGTTCCTCATGTGCATCCACCTCCTCTCCAAATTGCCTTGTCCATTGATCATTTATGTACAATTCTTCCTTGGGCATCAAAACAAAAGAATTAATATGGTTAGATGCACAATCAAATTTACAAGAAGAATTAAGTCCAACATCCAAGTTAAAGGAAAGAGTAAGAGTTTGCACTCCTCCTTTAAGGACTCCTCTTAACTTTCTTGCACAAGAGAAACATCACTTCCAAACAAGGGATTAAAGTATAAATCTATGCATTCTTCCTTAGGAACCTTTTCTTCAAGTCCTTTCACAAGAGAATCTTCATTAACAAACAAAGAGTTAGAGTAAAAACAAGAACAATCATATCTTTCTTTATCTTTTGCTCTCTCATTTTCACTCTCTTTTTTAATCATTTCCTTTTCTCTCATCTCTTTTTCTTCTAACTCCTTTTCCTTTTCTCTCAACTCTTTTTCTCTCATTTCCTTTTCTCTTTTCTCTATTTTTTTTATCTCATTTAATTCCTTTGCTAAATTCTTATAATATAGGTCCTTTTTTTTTTCTATCAATACCTAAGTATAAGTCTTTCTTTTCATTATTTTCTCTCCCTTTACTCTTTTTGTTTTTCTCTTCTTCCTTTTGTTTTTCTTTTTCTTCTTTTCTCTCTTTCCCTCTTTTATCTCTCCTCCTTCTTAGTCTCTCCATCCTCTCACTTATATCCTTATAACTTCTTTGTATTCTTTCAAATCCTTTTTTATTCACCCTTCTCATGCTCTCTATTCCTTCTCCAAACTCATGATTTGCTATTCTAATTTGCTTCCCATGTTTCAACAATTCTGCCATTAGGTAATCTCCATTTGATGAAGCCATACCTACAAGAAAAGTTAGTTCACAAATAATAAAAATATGAACCTCACCACTCAACTAGGTGTATTCACTCAAGGTTCACTCGTGTTTCACTCTTTAGAGGTTTTTTCTATAATGTGCACATTTGCCTTTTTCCACTCTTGTTCCTCTTTAACTCTTACAAAGAACTTCCAAGTTCAAATAAAGAAAGTATTCAATGTGAAATATGTCACAAATTTCAAGCTCAACTTAAGAGGCAAAGAATAGAAATACTCTAAACAAAACCAAGGAAATTTTAAAGACAAGCAATAAAAACTCAAATAAAATGAAAGTTTAATCAAAAGAAAGCCAAGCAAGACAAGAAGAAGACTCAAGGACAAAGATTTAACAAACAACAACTAAGGATAGATGAATAACAAGTACATTCCCCCCACCAAAATAAGGACAAAAGTATATGAAAGAAAAAGAATATCACTATGAGAGTTAGCTCACCAAAAAAGGGCAGGTTTTTTTTTTATAATTTGGGCAATTTTTTTAATTTTTTTTTTTTGCAATTTGGCCCCCAAACTTTTTATAATTGCACTTGGGCCTCTATTTTTGTATTTTCACTTTTGCCCCTTATATTAGTAAATTGGTCCTTGAATATTTTCTTTTTTGGACCTTCAACTTTTTTAATTTGCAAAAACACCCCAACTCTCTCCAAACAAATTTTTTAAGATCAAACAAGTGTTCTACCACCAAAAAAACTCAAAAACATATGAAGAACACTTTGAATGTTCTTCCCCAATTTCAAAATTCAAAACTCCAAAATTCAATCCAAATCTCCAATCAACTAAATTTCACCTTAAATCAAGCATCTAGATATAAAACAACTCACAAGAAGTATAGATCTAACACCAAAACATCAATTAACATGGAATCAAATGGATCAAAATGTAGATCTACACATGAACAAAAGAAAAACACCAAGAACAAAACTATATAGAATTGGCACAAAATTGGATGAATTAAGAAGAGATCAACTCAAATAAGACTAAGTGAACACAAACAAAAATAGCAAGACACAAGAATTATGCAAGAAGACTCACAAATTTTCTAGATTTGCAACATTGACGTCGCACCCCCCTAGCGGGTTATGGACGCCGCCTGGCGGTCATGAACCCGGAAGCACAAATGCGGTCCCACCTGCCCAGCGGGTCATGTAGGCTGCCTAGCGGGATAGCGAATCCGATTCTAATTGATGCTGACAAATTAGCTCTGATAACCAAATGATGAATCCCCAAAGTGGATCACAAAATTCAGCACCAAAAGTATTAAGATCGAAACCAAAATTGAAGGAAAGAAAAAGCAGAAAAGATAAGAAATGGATAAGAATGACGCCACAATTCAAAGATTGATAAGTCGAGGAGGATTCGCCACAAAGAATAAAATTCTTTGATAAGAATCAAAGGTTTAAAGCAAGAACCAAGAGGAGCAATGCTCTCTCAATTAGCAAAAGCTAATCACATTCAATAATGCCAAAAGTTTTTTCTTTACAAGATGTGATATAGGCCTATTTATACTATTACTAACAAAAGGCCCAATCAAACTAATAACGGCCCAAACAAACTAAAAGGCCCAATACAAATAAAACTAAAACATAAGCTAGAAACTAAAATTAACTAAGGTCCACTTGGCACCTAATTAAGCAAACACTTAGGTGCATAAAAAGGTCCACAAAAGCCCAACAAGGCCCAATACAAAAACAACCAAAAGAAAAATAACAAGATAGCTAAGCTCCTTCGAGACCTCTATCATTAGGTGTCCACCAATGACCTAAGCAATGATGCAAAAGAATCAAGTTTTAAATTTGTTTTTAATTTAAATTTAGGGACTAATATGCAAACTTAGGGACACATACACTATTTAGGGTGTTTAATCATCCCTCTTAGGCTTGGGGACGTGCTATATGAGTTGTCCTCAAGCTCCTCAGTGTAAATTTTAACTATAGGTGCATTAACCGGTACCGATAAAATCTCTTAAATTTGAAAAATTAGCTTTTAATATCAAAATAATGCATTTTAATGAAAAACTGGAAAAAATACATTATTTTTTATCAAAAATAAATTTCTAATAATAAATTTTCATTTTTATTAATTTATTTCAAATTATATGTATTTATTTTGTATTTTTAAGCTAGAAAATTCATAAAAAATCCATTTTAATTCAATAAATAGCAAAATTTTTATTTAAATTTTAAAATTAAATATTTTACCCATAAATAAACTAAAATTATCATTTTCACCCTTTTTGGATGTGAAACCAATACTGGCTAGCTTATTAGACACCCAAGGGTAATTTGGTCATTTTACACAAGAATTCCAGAAAATTTCCAAAATTATATTTTAATATATATGACATGATTCCAAGATCAAATTGAAATTTTGATTTCAACTGAAACTTTTTCTCAAGTCAACCTTTAATACTGAGAAATAAGGATAAAATCGTCATTTTCTAATTTCTCCTAGCTTTGACTTGAAAAAATTATTAAATGTCATGATTAAAAAGCTCTTGAAATTCTTAGTGTAATGGTGGGGATCAGAATTTTGAAATTTCATCCTGATTTTTTAGAATTGCATTGTCAAATATTAAAAAAAATAGTTGAAAATTTGAAATATGTTTGTTATGTTTTTCATTATTTTTCTTTCAAAATAAAGTTTTTATAATGAAATATATTTAGTATAAAATTTGGTTGGTTCTCGTAGTCAATCAGAGGTATTTTTGTTATTTTACAAAAATTATCTCAATAAATTCCAAAAAATTTCTAAAATTATTATTAATTATTCTAAATACATTGATGACTTAAAAATAATTTTTAAATATATAAAATATACAAAAGTAGGGGTGTTACATTACTCCCCTCCTTTTAGGAATTTTGTCCTCGAAATTCTCTTACCAGTAAAGAGATAAGGATATTATTCTTGCATCTTGCTCTCTAGTTCCTAAGTTGCATCTCCATCATCAATTTGACTCCACACAACCTTCACTAGAGGTATTTCTTTACCTCAAAGCTACTTTATCCTCTAATCCTTTATTCTGATCGGGGATACGTCATAAGTAAGATTTTCTCTTATTTGTACTACATTGAGCTCAATGATATGTAAAGGGTCATGTATATATTTATGAAGTTGGGAAACATGAAAGACATTATGAAAATTATAAAGATTGGGTGGTAAAGCTATTTGATATGCAACAAGACCAATCCTTCCAAGGATTTGGTAAAGACCAACAAATTTAGGGAAAAGTTTTCAGGATTTTAGGGCTCTGCCAACCCTAGTTACAGGCGTAGCTTTCAAAAATACATGATCTCCTTCTTGAAACTCAAGGGGTTTTCTCCTTTTATCAAAATAACTTTTCTGCCTATCTTGCGATACTTTCATCTTTTCCCCAATTAGTTTAACTTTCTCCGTGGTTTCTTGTAATATTTCAAGTTATCATCAGATTAGAGTCAAGATTGAGGATATACCAAAGACAGCCTTTAGGACAAGATATGGACATTATGAGTATTTGGTAAGGCCTTTTGGTGTAACTAATGCTCCAGCAATCTTTATGGACTACATGAACCGGATATTCGATAAATATTTGGACAAATTGGTGATAGTCTTTGTAGATGATATTTTGGTTCACTCCAAAAATCACCAAGAGAATGAGGAACACCTAAGAATAGTACTGTAAATATTGCGAGAAAGGCAATTGTATGCCAAATTCTCAAAGTGTGAATTCTAGTTGGAACAAGTAAGTTTTCTAGGACATGCAATTACAAAAGAAGGAGTTTCAGTAGATCCTGCCAAGGTGGAAGCAATGTTGTGTTGGGAACAACCCACAACAATAATAGAAATACGAAGTTTTCTAGGATTGGCAAGGTATTATCGAAAATTCATTGAAGGATTTTCGAAGCTAGCTTTGCATCTAACTAAGTTAACCCATAAAGGACAACCTTTTGTTTGGACAGAGAATTGTGAGACTAGTTTCTAAGAGATGAAAAATAGGTTAACCACTACACCTGCATTGATTTTGCCCAATCCTACTGGAAAGTTTGAAGTATATTATGATGCATCCGAGCAAGGATTAGGATGTGTATTTGTGATGGTGAAGGTTCTCTGAGTTGAACCTCTACTTATCGTAAACTAAGGATTGCTCTAGATAGGATTCTATTGTGGCAGAGGACACATAGTGATGGGCTAACAATGGATAGGGCTCAGTGTTGTAGCATGTGATGATGTTATTCTTGAGGGTAAGTGTGGTGAATCAATGGTAGGAATAGTGATGATAACATCAATGACTAAACCACATGCATGATAATTGTTGATAATATATGATGCCATGATTGTCTATGTTGTTGGTAAATGGTTATGTCATGCTTACATGTAGTCTACAGCTTCGGCTGTATTGTGGCAGCTTATGCTATATTGGCGAGTATGCACGTAAGTTGATGATAACTTGGTTGGCCTCATACCTAGTGCAAGATGTAACAACCCATGATGTTAGCCACAGAGTTGCCACAATGAAGAGATATTGTTTTGCTCAAAACTTTGACATATAAACACTTCATTTTCTTTTAAATTCATTATTATGGAAACTTTTAATTAATTTGGTTATGAAAATACGAATAAATTTTTAATTGAGTGAAGTAAATATCGTCAACACCTCAAAAGAAATCATAACATGAAAATATCTAATAAAATAAAACCACATCAGCGGAAGTCATCAGGACATATAAAAGTGTAGTCATCCAAAAAGTACAAGTCATGGACCATTATAAATAAGTTCTAAACATACAACCAAAATGAGGGGAAGGGTACAAGAACTCACACCTTAAGAACTGGCCATCTACACTGCTTCTAATACTAACTAGTCCCCTAAGGGTAGTGAGGAGTAGATGGAGAATCCTCATCATCTTTGTCCTCGTGGTGACCTCGCCCGAAACCACGTCCATGTCCTCAAGTCGCCGCACAAAAACATCCTACGATAAGCCCTAAAATTCCCTCGGAAGAGAAAACATATAGCAAAAGGTATGTCAAATTGCCTCTCAGTCAAGGGTCCATCCAGTGCCACTCCCTTGGATGGTAGGGAAGAGCTCAATACTAAATGTCTCATGAAGTCTCGATGTGTCCATATGCTCCTGCAATCAAGGCAATTGCAATCATTACAGTCACACACACAGAGAGCACACAAACAAAGATAAGCTACCGAAAAGAAAACACAAATGTACTACAGAAATATATGTGAAAGAAATAATCATAATCAAATATCATAACAATAGCATAGTCAACATTTCATACTTAACCACCATAAATCAAGCTAAGGAAATCAAATAGATAGGTACTACAAAATATCTTTGGTATGCAATGCCATGAAATGTAACAACTGCTCCATGGAGACTATAGTATCGAGCGATCAAGTGATATGATCTTGATTGGATTCATATTGTTTTAACATATCATCCTTGAGTTGGTTGTCTTGTAACAAGATAAGACTTGCACAAACAGATATAGAGAATTAATGTAAGTGGCGCAAAAAAAATAGTAGCAAGAGTATTAACAAGACAAAATAGAAAGGACAAGAAAATTGAAATTATAAATAAAATAAAGAAAATAGAATAGAAAAGAAGATGGCAGAAGACGCCACACTCTATGGAGAATGATAAGTCCACGAAGATTCACCACAAAGGTATAAAAACCTTTGATAAGAACCAAGAAAGGTTCAATCTAAGAACCCCAAAAAGGAGTCAATGCTTAACTCACACTCACAATGGAGTCAAAATTTCAATCTTATTCAACTTGTCAAATGAGAGGGATTACATCTCTTTTTGTAGAGTTTATTCTAAAGAGTCTAACCCTAGTTCTAAAAAACATAAGCAAAGGCCCAAGAAAGCTTAAGGCCCAAATTACAACTTATTTTTAAACTTAAAAGAAACCTAAACTAAGACTAGAAATTGGGCTTCTAATTTAGTATCAAACCAGCCCAGTTATTATAAAAAAAAGTACCCAAACCCTTAAATAAAAGCTAATAAAAAAAACTAGGTTGCAAGCCCATAGTTGGTGCATTAGGTTGGGCCTTCTTCCACTTGAACAAGTGCACCATCTTAGGCTTTTCTTTTCGCACTTTGGGCTTGATCTCTTAGTGTGTTGATCACCTCTAAATGCTCCTTAGGTCTCTTTCTTCTCCTTGTAGTTGTTCCTAGCCCAATCATATGATCTTCCCCTTTAGCTTTTTCCTTCTTAGGTCTTTTTAGCCCAATTAAGGGGTTTTTCCTCTTAGGTTTTCCTTCTTTTCTTAGAGGCCTTACTTGATCTTTATCACTAGGCTGGAAGAATCTCTTAATCATGGTAGAATAAACGACACCCATCTGGGCAAGAAATGGCACATGCCAAAACCATTTGGGGGATACCAGAATTGATCTGTGGAAGTGAAGTAATGGTCACGTCAGGATAGATATACGTGGGTAGTGGCTTTACCATGGCACAGGATTTGTGAGTATCTTGGTCTACATGTAGGGTTCACCCATCTACCTATCCCCAAGGAAGTCCATCCTCCACTAACCCTTCTCGCACTAGGTATGAGGCCCAACCAAGCGACCGTCAAACTTACATGTGTACTCGCCAACACAGCTGAAGTTATAGACTTATGTATGTATGCATGACATGACCATTCACCAACACATACATAATATTAGCACCATAAAATATAAATAAATTATCACATATGTGATTTAGTCGTTAATGTTATCACCATTATTCTCACCATTGTTTCACAACACTTATCCTCAAGAATAATACCATCAGGTGCCACCGTATTGGGCCTTATCCATCATTAGCCCATTTTCATGTATAACAACACAGAGCCTCAACCATCGTTGGCTCTGCAACAACAAGATCCTATTTAGTGCAATCCCTAGTTGAGGATAAGCAAAGGTTCTACATGGAGTAGCCTCACTACCCAAAGTCCTCATATAGAACAACTTTGCCAATAACAAGTTGAAACTCTACTTAGAATGATTTGAACCCAACCGTGAAAGTTATTCAAAGAAAATATAAGTCCATTAACTTCAATTAATTTATTTAAATAAGCCATAATAAGATAATTAAAATAAGATTTTGAAACATTAAGGATGCCTTAAGAATATAAAAAGGCAAACAAAATCAACTCCATTTAAAAGATTAGTTTTTTCATAAAACTTGACTTTATGACTTTTAAAGTTATTCTACACAATGTAATCTTTTAAAATACTTTTCAAAAATATTTTCAAAATATGTAAAACAGTGAATAATATATTTGATAGAGGTCTCAGAGGGTGATAGAGGTCTCGGAGGGGCTTAGCTATCTTGTTTTTTGTCATTTAGGACGTTTTGTTATTGGGCCTTGTTGGGCTTCTTGTAGATCTTGTGTATGCACCTAAGTGTTGTTTAATTAGGTTTTATGTGGACTTTAGTTATTTTTATTTTCTAGCTTATGTTTTTAGTTTGCTTTGTTTGGGCCTAATATAAGTTATATTGGGCCTTTTTATTAGTTTGATTGGCTTTTTGTTAGTGAGAGTATAAATAAATGATGAATCCCCAAATGTGGATATAAAAATTCAGCACCACTGAGTAATAATTCGGAACCAAAAAGTGAAGAAAATAAAAGCGGAATAGATGAGAAATGGTAAGAATGTCGCCACAATTCGAAGATTGATAAGTCGAGGAGGATTCGCCACAAAAAATAGAATTCTTTGATAAGAATCTAAAGGTTCAAAGCAAGAACCAAGAGGAGCAATGCTCACTCAATTAACACAAAGCTAATCACATTCACAAATGATCAAAAGTTTTCTTACAAGAGTCCTAAGGGTCTATTTATACTACAACTAGTAAAAAGCCCTAAACAAATAAAACGGTCCAATACAACTTATATTAGGCCTAAACAAAGCAAACTAAAAACATAAGCTAGAAAATAAAAATAACTAAAGTCCACATAGCACCTAATTAAATAACACTTAGGTGCATACACAAGATCTACAAGAAGCCCAACAAGGCCCAATAACAAAACGTCCTAAAAGACAAAAAAACAAGATAGCTAAGCCCTTCCAAGACCTCTATCAATATTTTATTGAAACTTATATTTAACTTTTATTTTAAAAGATCCACCATTAAGTTTTAAGTACAAAACATAGTGTTTTTATAAAGTTATACAAAAAGTTATAAAACTTATCACTAGGACAGATTCTAGTGGCTATTAGATTTTATCCTTTGTTTTGAACATCATTTTGGGATGGTAACTGATTTTTTATTGACATGATCCATACATGGTTGTAAAGGAAATTTTGTCTATTTTCTAGAACAATAAAGATCTCTCAAGCATAAATCTACAAAAAAAGATACAAAAATAACAAAACAACAAGGTTAGTGTGGTCCACTAAAGGACCAGCGAGTATGTTTTGTCATTTTTCATATATGAGGAAAACTTTTGAAGGACTAAATATTTTATTTTCAAAAATTAAACTTAAAATCCTTTTCAAAAAGACTAAGAACACAAAAAACCAAGGTCTACACAATTTTACATGATTTTTGAAAGTTCACAGTTTTCAAAACCTCTTTCAATTGGAAAACAAGTGCAACCTTTAGCTTCCAAAAATCATTAAAAATAGAAAACTATACCAAATATAGGAAAACCATATACTCTTGGAAATATTTTTATGTCTACTTTTTAGTAGTTCAAAGACCTTCCTCAAATACCAAACCAATTTTTCCAAAATCACGTTTTTCTACCCATTGTCGGGTTAGCATTTTTAGACAGTATACACAACTTTCAACAAACTTAACTTTTTCATTTGTTAATCTTTTGATGCTTTTCTTGTGTCCATTTTGGAGAAAATTTTGTTTAGTTTGCAACCAAACAACAAGCACATAAAAATGGCCTCAGTTGTAAAATAAACCCATTTAAAAAAATTCTCAACCACTTTTAAACAATTTTGCTTAAACCAAACTAATTTATTACCAAGCTTTAGTAAGTTATCTAGTACATGTTTGATCAAAATTGCTCTTTTTTCTTCATCAAGGCCGAAAGCTTTACTCAAAACCATTAATGGTTTTTCTTTTTTCTATCTTAATATACTACATGTAATGCCTATTTCTTGCTAATCTGTGAAAAAATGTTTGAATAATTTAAAAAGGAAAATTTAATTTAATTTCCTTTGAAAAGAATTAATTAAGACTTATGTTTGGTGTCTGTGTAAGTTTCTACGGGCATTTGATATGTATTGTTATTAGATAAGTAGAGATATATCTGTAGAGTTTTGATAGTAATGTAGGGTTATAGAATTTAATTATAATTAATTAAATTTAATTATGATTGAATTCTAGTCAAGTTGGTAGTCTTCCTTACTCTCAAGCTAATCCTATTCTTGATGAACCTATCTGTTGAAAAACCTATCTAGAATCCTATCAAATAAAGTAAAATTTGTAATGACCCAACTATCGCTATTGAACAACACTACCACCACTAAATACATTTATGTAATCATTGCAAGATCATAAACATAGAATATATATATATATGAGGTCAACCACCTCATTCCTTAATAATGAGCACAAAATAACAATATACAAGTATCAATCCTTGACTATACAAAGTTCTCTAAAAAAAATAAAAAATTACAGTCATACCATATACATCTATACGGGGAAAGGATACAAAACATACTCCCTAAAGCTAGTTAAGCTATACATCATATACAAAAAGAGAATAAAAGAATATATATATATATATATATATATGAGGTCAACCACCTCATTCCTTAATAATGAGCACGAAATAACAATATACAAGTATTAATCCTTGACTATACAAAGTTCTCTAAAAAAAATAAAAAAATTATAGTCATACCATATACATCTATACGGGGAAGGGATACAAAACATACTCCCTAAAGCAAGTTAAGCTATACATCATATACAAAAAGAGAATAAAAGGACTGTCCAAAAAGAACCCAAAAGACACCCCGTCAGTCACCTCCTCGACCAAAGCTACATCTTCCACTCTGAGCAGTTGGATCCGCTTAAGCCTTGCCATTTGCTCCCACGCCAAATGACGTGATCATCACAGTCACACCAACATACAACAGTAATAGATAAACCACAACAGAAACACAAGGCAAGGGTAAGCTTACTAAAACAACAATATAATATAATATTACTGGAACCAACAACAATTCTCAACATTCACACTTGCATATATAACATGCATTCATATGGCCGGCATTCTCAACTGTGAACCTTATGTCACAACAAATTCACCACAACTACGTTGATGCTTGATGATACGACTCTTGAGAGATTTACAACATCTCAGGCAATCAGCCAGGTCTCACCCCCTACCATGGCCTATCCAAGCACCACTTAAGGATTGCCAAACTATGATCTACGGACAAGCTTAGTGGTTTGTCAGGATAAGTGTATATGGGTGGTGGCTCACAGCGATTTAAGGCCTGCACCGCCTTGGCCCCCTACGGAATTGCCCATCCACTAATCCTTGAAGGCCCATCGACAGCTGCCCCATGTCTTATCTAAGCACTAGGTTGGAGGCCCGTCTGAGCTGCAGCTCCGATCAACCATCCAACTTACGTGCTTGCCTGCACCACGGCATGAGGTCCATTGTCAGCTACCTTAGCCGCCAACTTATGCATGAATGCGTGTATCACCACACAACATCTACACAACCACAACTAGTCAACATATGAATATATACATATATCAATACAACCCATGGCATAAGGTCCATCTTCAGCTACCTTATGCAACCCAACAACATCCACCAACACCATGTAGGTCCCATCCGGCCCCAAACATAATCAACGGGTAAGGCCCTATCTAAGCAACACTTACCTTGTGAGAAGTCTCACACAACACAAGTGGAGGTTCTAACTAAGCAACCTGCACCCCCTATGAGATACCTTAACAACACAACATAACTAGTGGAGGCTTTATCCAAGTAACCTTCACATTTTCCAATGATTCTCATGTTAGACTTGCACTTGGATCCTTCTCAACGATGTTTCACATAACTACTATTTCAAAATTTGATTAACAGTAGAACACTTCATTCGCTCAGCGACCCATATGCTTGCTCAGTGAAGATTTGTCTTATAGAGGACCAACTTTCCCCTACAAAGGTTCTCGCTCAGCGGCCATAAGTTTCGCTCAGCGAATCGGGGTCACTCACTCAACGATAATTAGAGTCACTCAGCAAATTTGTTCCAGGGACTCCCTCCAAATCTCTACTAACAACAATTCGCTTAGCGAGTCACATTCTCACTTAGCGACTAGCCACTTTAGAGAGTTGCCAAAAATTGCACCTTTCTTCACTCAATGAACATGGCGTTTGCTTAGCAACACATTTACAATAGAGAGCAACAACTCTCCAGGATCCCAATTCACTTAGCAAGTTCAGTACTCGCTCAACGGATTGCTCCCAGGCATTTTGGATGCTCACCACTTGCTTAGCGAACATTGCGTTCACTTAGCGAACCAATTCTAGAAAATTTCCAGAATTCTCATGATCACTTGCTTAGCGAATCGACCATCACTCAGCGAGCTCCTCTTTCCTTTAGTCACTCCCTACAACTCAAGAACACTCGCTCAACGATCCCCAACCCGAGAGCCTCACTCCACTCCTAGGGGCATTCTCGCTCAGCGAGAGCGCCATGGTCGCTCAACGACTATCAAATGACAATAGTAGAAACTCTCTTCAAAAAACCCCAAAAATTCAAACTTTCCACTCACTCATACCCTAAATCAACTCCATGAAGGCCGATTATGGCCATACAACATCCCACAACCACATACTCAACGCATTCAACATTTCAACATGAATCAACAATGAATCATCAATAATTCAAAGGAAAACCATTTCCACACAACATCTCAATATAATTCATTCAATATCAGTTTTTAGTGCAAAACCATAGCCACATTTGCATACAACTGAGTCTATACAACCACTATTTAACACTTGTAAGCTTCCCTCACCTCTTGGAGGAGCTCTGAAAATCTGAATTTGGGGAAGGAAAGAAAATGAAAATGTGAACTCTTGAGCCAAATCTCTAGAGAAACCAATGCTCCTCACCGAAAGGGAATGAAATGGGCTAAGAATCTTGCTTTTCACTTGGTGGGTTTGAGAGAATGAGTGATGAGAGAATGTGACAGGGATAGGAGAATAAGGGAATGAGATGGTGAAATGGGAAATGACCTCCCCCCCCCCCCCCCTTATGTGTCTTAAAACTCCCCAGGGTGCTCACACTAACTTTGGGCCCACTAAGGCCCATGGTTCATCTAAACATTTCCCAACACTCACAACCGGTCCAACTCAACTGTTTCCCTCAATAACTCAGATAACAACCAACAACATATCACTTTGGCTCAACTACATTTTCTTAGGTTCCCTAAATTCAAATAGGAACTTTAAGACAACAACACAAAACCATAATCACACCACAACAACGATCAAAAACAATTATTTATTTTATTTGTTTTGAATACCAAGATCGTATATTAATTTCCACTTTTTAATTATTAAAACAATAAATCATACATTAGGAAAAACACAATGTTACAAAATTCAACTGCCTGGCTTAGGTAGAGCCAATTCAATCATATCCAGAGAAATTCTAAAGAGTCATAAACTCTTTTCTTGTGTTTACGCCATATATCAACCATTCATAGTGTTGGTTGATGTTTCACCTTGCCAAAGATTGAAGGAGACACTCACTTTTTCCAAAAACTCTCTTCCAAGTGTATAAGATCTTGTCAAAAAGTTAAGAAAAGATAACATTTTCCCCTGTTTTTGGATTGTGGTTATTCTATTTCGGTGTGAATTTTTGCTTATAAATGTTGTTGGTATTTTTAAAAGTGGTAAACTTGATGAAAGAAACCATGTGTAAAATGTTCATGATGTTGTTTTCGTTTTTTGCCTGAGCATGGTTCACTATTTTTACTATTTGGAGCTGTGGTTAATATTTTTGAGTTCTTATTATTTTTTTGTAAACTAGACAAAATTTTCTCCAACATGGACTCAAGAAACACGTTAAAAGGTTAAGAAACAAAAAATTTAAGCCTTTTGAAAGTTGTGTATGTTTTTTGAAAAATGCTGGTCTAGTAGTGTGCAGTAAAATGCAATTTTGGAAGATTTGGTTGTGTACTTGTGGAAATTCTTGGAAAAAAAAAAGTAAACACAAAATCTTTCCAAGAATATATGGTTTGCCTATATTTGGTGCAGTTTTCTATTTTTAATAACTTTTAGAAATTGAAAGTGGTTTTGAGAATTGTGAAATTTCAAAAATCACATAAAATCATATAGATCTTTGTTTTTAATGTTCTTGGTCATTTTGAAAAAATTTAAGCATACTTTTAGAAAATAGATGGTTTGGACTCTGTAAAGTTTCGTTTGGATATGAAAAATAGCAAAACATGTTCGTTGGTCCTCCAACAGGTCATCTTGACCTTACTGTTTTTTTATTTTTGTATCTTTTTTTGTAAATTTTTGCTCGAGGTGATCTTTAATGTTTTAGAAAATAGGAAAAAATTATTTTAAACCATTATGGATCATGTTAAGAAAAACTTGTTCACTATTTAAAACAGAGGCCAAAAACTAGTAGCTACTGGAGTCTGTCTTAATAAAAACTTTTATAACTTTTTGTGTAACTTTATAAAAGCACTATATTTTGCACCTAAAAATTAATTTTGAATCTTTTAATATAAAATTTAATTATGAATTTCAATAAAATATATCTTTTCTATCTTACTTATTTTAAAATATATTTTTGGTGATTTAATTAAAAAGGGATTAATGGTAAGGTTCATAAAACTATGTTTTATAAAAATCTAAGACCTAAGCTTTAACTTGATGATTTCATAAATTTGTTTTCTTATTTAATTTTGACATTTTAATATTTTAATTTCAGGATTTATATTAATATATAAGACTTGATAAAATTTAGATTAAAAGTTTCTTGGTGAAAGTTGCAAAAGGCAAGAGTTGGTGAATAATTGTGACTTGATGGCATGTTGTTTATGTTGTCAAACTATTGATAAAAGCTTGCCCAAGTGTGAACAATAAGCAGTTGTTGATATATGTTGCCATAATGTTTATTTATGATGAGTTGTTTGTCATGCACACATGCATTTTTGTTATGAGCATGTGGTACTGAAGGTGTCAGTATTCATGGGAATGCAGTGCAAGCTAGGTGTGGAAGCTTGAGGACTACAGATGGCGTGATTCCACAAGAGATCGGGGCCTTGCAAACCCTGGGTCGTGGTAGTGGTTTCTCCATATGAAAATCCTAACAAGTGTACTAATTCCCATGATCAGTGGCCGGTATTCCTTAAATGCTTTAGGCACATGCCGCTTTAAGAACCCTGGTGAGGGTATCTGTGTTGATTATACCATGATTAAGGAACCCAAGCTAGTCTCTCAGTTTTTAGATTTTCATAGAGAATCTAAGTTCATGGTTTGCATTACATACTTGGTCACACTTTAATTAAGAATAATGAAATGAAAAACCCTATGTATGCTTACTTGTCATTGATTGAATGTATGCTTTACTTCATGCTTAGTGTAATGTATGTTTCAAATGCTATGTTTATTCTTTTGGGTAGCTTATGCTTGCTTGTGTGCTTTGTGTGTGTGTGTGGTTGTGATGATCGTGACTGCCTTTGATTGCGGAATCAGATGGCGTTTCCCCCTCAAAGTGACGCTTTCAGCGTGGATCTGACATCGACCATATCAACGATGGATGAGGTTGGACGATTGATGCTGATGCCCATCAAGTGCATTTTGATGGTCTGCTTCTCACTTGCTACACGCCACGCGATGCCTTGATTTCTACAATTTTGTTTATGATTCGAATGGATTTCTCAAATTTTGCTCGGGAGGTTCTACATCCTCCACCTGCTGTTCTTGCACGTGTGCCTACTCGTTGTCGAGTGGATGATGCCCACGAGTACCGAAGGCTCTTTAGTACGCACGCTTCTCATGGACGTGGACGAGGCTCGAGCCATGTTTCGTTCGTAGGAGATGACAATGACGATGATGACACACCTTCTACCCCTCTTGTTATCTTTAGGAGACAATGTAGTTATGTTGTATCTTTTGAGTAGAGGTGGCCAGTTCTAGGAGTGAGTTATGTATCCCCCCTCTATAACATCTTGGGTGTTAATGAAGGAAGGGAGTGATCATCAGTACAAAAGAGATAAGGCACAGAAAAGAGCGACTCCTGACAGGCTTCTAGCGGGAGGGGCACATAAATGAATCGAATACACCACGGAATGAGAGGGATCCAAAGGTTGTGTAGGTATGGAACTGTACAGTTGAGGATAGCTTAAAGGAATTAATAAGTGCTACCTATACCAATAAGATGCATACACTTTTTGGTAGCCTATCACTTAAGAACTCCATAGTTAAGCGTGCTTGACTTAGAGCAATTTTGGGATGGGTGACCTCTAGGGAAGTTTCCTAGGAAGCATATGAGTGAAGACAAAGCACACTAAAAAGTCTTGTGTTAGTTTATGGGGACAGTTGTCAATCTTGAAAGTGGTCAGGCGTTACAAAGTGGTATTAGAGCAGGTCCTCATTCCCAGTATGGTGTGATTCGTGGACGAACCAAGCGGAAGTTGGTGGGCACGTAACATCTTGAGCGTTGACGAGGGCGGGGAGTGATCGTTGGTGTAAAACAGATAAGGCACGAAAAAGGGCTGGCTCCTAGCAGGCTTCTAGCGGAAGGGGCACATGAATGAATCGAATACACACTGAAATGAGAAGGATCCAGACCCTCCCCCTTTTGTGTTGTAATTTGAGTTCATTATCACACACCTTTCCCACTATCCTTATGTTATTTGATGTTTCTTGTGTATGCTGGTGATGGAAACCTAGAAGGCCTAAGAGGAGACCCAAACTAAAGTAAAGCTTAAAGAAGAACTATAAGGACTTGGGGAACCATGACAAGATTTAGAGAAAAGAAGGCTAAGAAAGCTACTTTGGATAAAACAAAAAAGAATTGAACAACTTATTCTCAGTCAAGTTAAATTTAGAAGGAGAAGCTCTTAAGTTGATCCAAGTAGTCCAAGTTAATGAAGAGCTCAATGTGGGGAAGACTTTCATTAGCTATCATTGTATAATTGGACCTTTAGTTTTGTGTTTCACTTATTTTTGTAATTGGGCCTATTCTTTGGGCTTAAGGGTTAGCCTCCTTGTGTGAGTAGCACCTTGGAATAAATTCTATAAATAGAGATGTAATTCCTCCCATTTAGACAAAGTTGAATAATATTGAGGTTTACTCATTTGTGAGTGTGAGTAGAGCATTGGCTCCTCTTTTTGGTTCTTAGATTAGAACCTTTTGATTCTTATCAAGGTTTCCATACCTTTGTGGTGAATCCTCACTTGGCTTATCACTTGCCTAGAGTGTGGCGCCTTCTTTTCTATTCCACATTATTCTATTTTACTATCTTCTTCAATTTTCTTATCTTTTCTATTTTGTCTATTTTGTCATTTTCCAAATCAGGATTATATCATGTGGTATCTAGAGCCCGGATCCTAGAGTTTGGTAGTGTTCTTATGTTTTGTTTCTTGATTAATTGTCTTAATTGTGTCATTTACTGTCATTTGTTATCGTTAATTGTCACTAACTGTCCTTAATTGTGCCATAATTGAGTCTTAATTATCATAATTATCCTTAATTCTGCACAATTTATTTCTCTTTAACTTTTGCACAATTCATTTTGCATGTCTTGTAGCACCTAAAGACTATATATCTTATTAGGCATATAATATCTATTGCAAGTGCAAAACAAATAGGGGTAAAAAAAATATACTCTAGAACAATAAAATCAAAAAAGAAAAGAAAAGAATAATAGATAAAAAAAAAGGCAAAAAATCTGAAGAATTAAAAAAAAAAAAAAAAAGAAATTTGCCCCTTGCACTGAAATAATTTAAATTTGGTTGCCTTAAGGAATTCATCAAAAGTGATGCTGTTCTTAATATCCAAACTTGCGCATTTCTTCTTCATCTCTTCCATTATTCCTTTTTTTGTCTTTCTTGTAATTCCATTTGAGTTTTACCCTTAGCTAATTAGCTATTCTTGTTTGTCTTTCAAATTTCCTTTTAGTTTTGTCTAGAGTATTTCTTTTCTTGGATTTCTTAGTGATAACACTTGTGAAGACCGTTTACAATTGTATGTGCTTTTGATAATTGATATGCATTGGGGTTCTATTTAAGAACTTGTAAAAGAGGACATGAGAGGTAAAAGG
Source organism: Spatholobus suberectus (assembly GCA_004329165.1). Taxonomy (NCBI): domain Eukaryota; kingdom Viridiplantae; phylum Streptophyta; class Magnoliopsida; order Fabales; family Fabaceae; genus Spatholobus; species Spatholobus suberectus. The sequence goes on along the minus strand of CM014729.1, from coordinate 48,698,441 downwards.
CAAGAGAGATTCATTAATCAAAAGCTAAAATTGTGTGAAAGACGAATGAATTTCATTCTTAGAGGAAGCTTGATTATGGAAGGGGAAGTCAAACTTCAAGGCCTATCAAGGCACATAGAGAGAATCTTTCAAAGAGAAAAGGAAGAATTGCATAAGATGTTTGACAATTGGGAGAGAAATAAAAAAAGTTATGAGAAAAAAAGTAGATAAAAAGAGATAAGTAGTAGAGAAAAACAGAAAGAAAAAGTGAGAGAAGAAGAGAAAGAAAAAGAATTGAGAGAAAAAGAGAAAGAACATGAGAATGCATTTGCTAAAAAATCTGTTAACTCTGTCTTAAATTCTAATTCTTTGTTTTGTTGTGATGATTCTCTTTTAAAGGGATTTGAAGAAGTGCTTCCAAAGGAAGAATGCAAGGCATCAAATCAAATTGAAGTTGAGCTTTCAAAGACACAAATGCCTCACAGCCAGAAGGAACTTAGTGGACATTTCAAGACTTCAAATCTGAATTTGACCACTTGCATGACTAATCCAAGTTCAAAAAAATTGCAAGAGGAAAATGAGGAGTTGAAGATCACTAAAGAATGGCTAACACCTAAAGCTGAGACTAAGTCCTTAAATTCACCTAGGAATTCATTGCATTTTACTACTATAATTCCTTCTTTTAAGTTGGCTTATGAATTCAATTCTTGTAATTCTTCTAATTTTATTCCTTTTTCTAACATTTCTTTTGTGTTGAAGCCTAAGGCCATATTGCACATAACGACTCAATTTGATGAAGTGGTTGATCAATATGCAACACAAGGCAACAATAAGAAGAAGAAATCCTTGACACACACTACTAGATTTTATGATCTACTAGACGTGCAAGAACAAGTGTTAAGTCATGATGTGTTGGGTTTGCATGATGTTTTGAATAATAATGCAAAATCATTGAGACTTAGGTGTGTTGCCTTACCCCTTAATAGGCTAGGCCAAGTTGAAGAGCCATGCATGAAAAATAAAAAATTCTCTAGTTTGGAAATTACATGTGATGGGTTCTTTAGACTTGTTTTTGACCCGGGAGGTTGGGTGTGTAGGCACGTGATGAATAAAAGACTTTCCATTCAAAGGAAATCAAGTCCCCATAGAGTTAGGCCTTTTCTTAATGCAACATTCAATAAAACTAATGCATGTCCTTTCATGTAGGTGATGACGATGCGAATTTGAGGACGAATTCTTTTGAAGAGGGAAGGAATGGTGGAAACCTAGGAGGCCCAAGTTGATTGAGACCTCGAACGCCCAAGAGGAGACCTAAACTAGAGTAAAGCTTAAAGAAGAACTACAAGGACTTGGGGAACCATGACAAGATTAAGAGAAAAGAAGGCTAAGAAAGCTACTTTGGATAAAACAAAAAAAAATGAACAACTTATTCTCAGTCAAGTTAATTTTAGAAGGGGAAGCTCTTAAGTTGATCCAAGTAGTCCAAGTTGATGAAGAGCCCAATGTGGGGAAGACTTTGATTAGCTATCACTGTATAATTGGACCTTTAGTTTTGTGTTTCACTTATTTTTGTAATTGGGCCTATTCTTTGGGCTTAAGGGTTAGCCTCCATGTGTGAGTAGCACCTTGGAATAAATTCTATAAATAGTGATGTAATTCCTCCCATTTGGACAGAGTTGAATAATATTGAGGTTTGCTCATTTGTAAGTGTGAGTAGAGCATTGGCTCCTCTTTTTGGTTCTTGGATTAGAACCTTTTGATTCTTATCAAGGTTTCCATACCTTTGTGGCGAATCTTCTCTTGGTTTATCACACTCCATAGAGTGTGGTGCCTTTTTTCACCTTCTTTCTATTGCGTTTTCTTTATTTTATTTATCATTCCAATTTTCTTGTTCTTTCTATTTTGTCTTGTTAATTCTCTTGCTATTATTTTTTTGTACGCAATTTATCTTAATTCTCTTATCTATTTGCTCAAGTCTTATCTTCTACCTTTCTTCATTTTCTTTTATTCCTATAATTCTTGCTACAAGATAACCAATTCAAGGATGATCCGTAAAAACAATATGACTCCAAATCAGGATCATATCAGTTGGACCTTGAGTACTCAATACTTTGCTGCTAGGCATGCCATCTTTATGTATGGTGATGTATTATGCATTTATCTTCGTGTATGACTTTCTTTTATGATGCATTGATGATAAGCCGATTTGATATATATCTGTAAAAAAAAAAACTTATCCATATTTTCACAAGCAAGTTAATAAAGAGTTTTTCATAATTGAACTTAAAATCAAAATAGACAATTAGATAGCGATTTCTTTCTGTGTTCCCTTATGACGCTTTGTGGTGGTCATATCGCAGGTCATCACAATTTGTGGTATCAAAGCTTTGGCTAGTCACCTTGGGGTTAGGTCTGTTGTGTTTTTGCTATAGAGGAAGTAGGTAGTGTAAAGAGGGCACAAAAGTAAGTTCACTTTTTCCTTCTTTTTTCCTTTTTAGATTTTCTTTTTATGACATGTATGAAAAAGAGAGGGATAGGTCTATAGAGTAATGCTACACGTGCCCTATCTCTATTCCCCCAAGTCTCTGCATTTTGTTTTTTCTGCAGAAGAGTTGATCGGTTTTGATAAAAATGTCTTAAACTTTGAAAATTTGATTTTCATAGCAATTGAATGAATTTTTCTCTGAAAATTTTTGAACAGCTTAGTTATTGATTAAAAATAATTTTCAAAATTTAAAATTATTTTTTAATAATTAAATTCAAATTTTTAGGCATCTATTTGGTATTTTTGAGTTAAAAATTCATAGAATTTTATTTTAACTCAGAAAATTTAAAATTTTTTATGGATATTATAAAATTAAATATCTAACCAAAAAATGAAATGAGAATATTCATTTTGTCTCTCCTATATGTTAAGCCTGTACTGACTATAGTTTTAGCAGACAATGGAGGGTAGTCTGGTCATTTTTCACAGGAATCTCAAAAATTTTCTAGAAAATTTTCAAAATTATATTTTAATATATATGACATGTTTATAAGCTCAAAATAACAATTCACAGTCATTTAAACATTTTCCATGTGTCAGCCCTCAATGTAGAGGAATTAAGATTAATCGTCAGTTTCTTAATTTCCTAGTTTGTTAGAGACAATTTTTACATATATTAAGAAATTAAATATGGTACTAAAATGAGGGTATTAAAATATTTCAACTCAATATTTGAAAATACCATAGCTCCTCTTAATTGATCCATAAGATCATCTATCCTAGGTAGTGGATACTTATTTTTGATAGTGATCTTATTGAGTTGGCAATAATCTACACACAATCTCATGCTTTCATCTTTATTCTTCACCAACAACACCAGAGCACCCCAAGGAGATACACTAGGTCTAATAAATTGCTTTTTTAAGAGCTCATCTATTTACTTCTTCAACTTTGCCAGCTCTACAAGGGGACATTCTATAAGGTACTATAGATATGGGTCTTGATCCTGGTATCAAGTCTATGGTGAATTCAATTTCTCTCTTAGGAGGTAAACCAAGAATGCCTTCGGGAAAGACATTAGGAAAATCATAGACGATAAGTAGATTGTTAACATTTAAATCCCCCTCAGTTTTTAGAGAAGATATGATCACCTATACCTGAAGTTCCTTGTTTTTAAAAGCATTTATATGTTTGGTAGTTACCATCTCAAACCTACAAAGGTCTCAGATTTTGATCCGAAAACTAGGGCTTTTCATAACAGTTAAGAAGGACATGATTAGAAGATAACCTGTCCATTTCTAACACTAGGTCTAATCTAGTTAAAGGTAAACAAATCAAATTTGTAGAAAAAGTTCTACCTTCTATAAAAACTGGACAATTTAAACATGCACGAGTAGTAATAACAAGAATGTTGGTAGAAATAATAAGGTCATAAGGTAGAAGTGAAACAGGTAAATTCAAATGCTTCACACAATCATTGGAAATAAACGAATGAGTCGTGTCTGAGTCATATAATACATTTAAGAGATTACCATTTATGACGTATTTACCCTGAATGAGGTCATTAGATATGGTTGCCTCTGTTTCACTCATGGTAAAGACTCTACCACTAGTTCGAGGTCAGCTAGCTAGAGCTTTTCTAGTGTTTCCATTGCCATATTCCTTCTTAGGCTTAGTACACATGTTACTATAGTGGCCTTTCTCCCCACAATTAAAGTAGGTGATAGTTGACTTATCACAGTCCCTCTAATAATGTAGCCCTCCACAGCGGTAGCATCGAATAGAAGTATTAGAACTCCTAACTGATGGAGATCAAGGAAGGCCTTCAAGAGAAAAAGGAAGAGCTAAGGAGAAGGAAAGCCTAATTGGGCTAGGAGGCCCAATAGCTAGGGCAAGAGCTAGGAAAATAAAGGATATCTTACTTAAAAAAGAGATCAACACATACAAGCTCAAGCCCAAAGTAGGAAGGAAGAGCTCAAGATGGTGCATTTGATTCAAGTGGAAGAAGGCCCAACCTAATGCACCAACTATGGGCTTGCAACCTAGTTTTTTTTATTAGCTTTTATTTAAGTGTTTGGGTACTCTTTTTTTTTATAATAAATGGTCTGGTTTGATACTAAATTAGAAGCCCAATTTCTAGTCCTAGTTTAGGTTCTCTTAAGTTTAAAAATAAGTTGTAATTTGGGCCTTAAGCTTTCTTAGGCCTTTGCTTATGTTTTTTTAGTATTAGGGTTAGACTCTTTAGAATAAACTCTATAAATAGATATGTAATCCCTCTCATTTGACAGAGTTGAATAATATTGAGGTTTACTTATTTGTGAGTGTGAGTAGAGCATTGGCTCCTCTTTGTGGTTCTTCGATTGAATCTTTCTTCGTTCTTATCAAAGGTTTCTATACCTTTGTGGCGAATCTTTGTTGGACTTATCACTCTCTATAGAGTATGGCGTCTTCTGCCATCCTCTTTCTATTTCATTTTCTTTATTTTTCCTATCATTTCAATTTTATTGTCCTTTCTATTTTGTCTTGTTAATTCTCTTGCTACTATTTTTTTTTTATGCTATTTACATTAATTCTCTTTTCTGTTTGTGCAAGTCTTATCTTCTACCTTTCTTCATTTTCTTTTATTCCTATAATTCTTGTTACAAGATAACCAACTCAAGGATGATCCATAAAAATAGTATGACTCCGAATCAGGATCATATCACCAACAGCAACAATCTTCTAGCCGAATGATTCGCCAGTTGGTTTGGATGGAGTGTGATAAGGCTAACTTCTTTTTGGAAAGTTTCACTTCTAGTTTCTCTGTGGCCCTCCACTCTGCCAATGCCCTTGCCTCTCGTTCATATTGTCCTCATAAATTTTGTAGCAGTTTACCAAGGTAGGAAACTGGGCTTTCTCAAGATAACCTACTACTTGCTTGATATCAAGCCTTAATCCACTCTCAAAGTTAGAGCATCATGACCTTTCAACAATTCCTTCTTAAAAATAGGGACAGTATTTTTATAGTTCATCAAATTTGGCAGCATACTCCCAATATACATATTGCCTTGCTTCAATTCAAGGAATTCTATTTCTTTTCTCCATCTTCAATTTTCTGGAAAATACTTTCCCAAGAACTTTTGGCGAAATATGTAACACCCATTCATTTAATTATAATCCATATTAATTAATTTATTTAATTATTGTGAGAAAAATTTTTCCAACTCTTATAATAGAATATTTCTAAACTTAATAGAATTTGGAAATGGTAGTAGAGATAAAAGATGAAGTTTATATATATATATATATATATATATCATGATTTGGAGTACATGTCATTTAGGAAAGAAACACAATAGAATAAAAAGTACATCAATAGATAGACACTACATAACCCAAATATACATAAAAAAAAGTCCTATACAAAGCAATGTCAATCTACCATATCCCTCATACAAAAATAAAATACTATAAACTAAGTCTATAGATCCTCGTCGGTAGGGCTTCCCCTGGCTCGTCCTCAACATCACTGGGCATTTTTGTCATCCTTAATAATTGCAATCAAACATACATGGAATAAAAATAATGGAGTGAGGTGATTTATTCTAGAATCACTTTCACAAGTACGGTATGAATTTTACCATAGAATAAAGATAAAACATGTAACACCCTCACTTTAACTACTCATTTGTTTTTCTAATTTTTCTATGATTAACTGTGAAAAATAAAATAGGAATATCAAGGGTATAATTCTCACAATTATATTCATCTTAGTAAGTTCTATCTAGTTTAGATTTTTAATAAATTATTTGGATTAGGGCCCGGGAGCGAGAAAACAACTAACAACTTGCTTAATAAGATAAAATAATAAAAATTAGCTAAAAAGGTTTAAAAATTATTTTTAAATCATATTTATATTCAAAATATTTAATAATAATTTTAGAAATTTTTTCGGATTTTTAGAGACAGTTTTTGTGAAATGACCGATATACCCTTAGCCAACTGTGAGAGTCAGCAGGAAACTTTTTGACCTCAAAATATTTTGAAAAAATTATATTGAGTATATTTTAACTATACCAATATTATTATGATGGAAAAATGGTGAAAAAATGAAAAATATAATTATTTGATAAAAACTTGATTTATTAGCTTAATAAATGTCCTTTTTAGTGAAAAATTTATTATAAATAATATATATACGAGAAAAATCTGAAAATTGTTTTAGACTCATAAAAATATATGTGAATGCATGGTGTGGTCAGAATTAATTAAAACTAACCCAATAATTTAATCCAATTATTTACCATAAACTAATATTTACTATTACTATCACATGGGTGAATTTCAAGTCAACAAAAGCAGCCCTTATTTCTTCCCTTTTTGCACCATTTTCACACTGGTTTTAGGCTGGTAGTTGGGGCAGTTTAGTTTCAATAAATTCTAATAGGATTAGTGGAAAAAAATTAAACCAAAATTTTACCAATTTTGTCCTATAAATAGAACCCTTGAACCACTTCAATATTGCTCCCTTTCCTTCACAAATCTAAAGCTCTTTCCCTGCCTCCCAGCTACTGGAAAACGTGCAGCCCTCTCTTCCTCAAGCTCTTGAAATTTGTCCCCACCATTGAAATCTTTCCACCAAGTTTTAGGGTCCTAAACTTCTAAGCTTCCTTTCCTCTTTTATTTTTCCACCAACAAACCTTATTAGAGGTAAGAGGGAGTGAGGTTTAAGTCTCTAAATTTTGTTTTCTTAATGGGTGTGTGTGTTGGGTTATCCCTTAAACCCATATTGTTATATTAATCCTACTATATATATATATATATATATATATATATATATAAGTAATTATTTACCTTCTTGTTCATTTCAATTTCTTGCTTTACTTTAATGATATTCAATTTGATGTTATTTATTTTCTTGCTCTTGTTATTATTATTTTTAGATGGTTTTGGAGTGGTTTTCCCCCCAAACCCTTAGCTTTTATTTTTTATTTAATTGCTTTTATAGATGGTTTTGGAGTGGTTTTCCCCCAAAACCCTTGGCTTTTACATTTCTTGTCATTTATATTTATGCCATTTACCTTGTGTCATTTACCTTATTGCTAATTTTTGCTATTTAAATTCTTGCCCTTTAATTTCTTGCTTTACTTATTGCAATTTATATTTTGCCTATTTAAATTTTTGTCATTTACCTTATTGTTGTTTAAAATTGTTATGTCTATTCTATTATTTACTTAAGCTTTATTTTATTGTCATCTTAATTATTGTTATTTATTTTATGTTAATTTTATTTTTATTGTTGGTATCATATGATAACTTAATATCCTACTATAAATAACCATCAAGGAGCCTATTTTTATGCAAGCTAGCTATTTTCATAAAAACCAATTTAAAGCCTTAATTAAGATCACTTGGAGTAATAAATTTTTGGACCCCATTTTTCTCTTAGGGGCTTTCGGCCCTTTCATAAAGAAAAGAATAAGGAATATTTCTTTTATGTGAATTAACTTATTAGAATGAGTAAGATGGTTGAGAAATAATAATAACTTATTAAATCAATTTTTGGGCCACATAGAGAATGGATTCAATTTCTAGAAAAAAAACAAATAATTTGGGCTTTTTCTAAAAAGGGCATTCGACCCATTAAACATGGAGAAAAAAAAATAGATTTTTATAATATAAATCTAAGTGACAAGGTAAAAATTTTATACAAAATAGACTCAACCTTTTAGAAAAAGTAAGGAAGAAAATGAGTTTCTTTTATTAAAATTAAGCTTTTTTTTTATAATTACTTGAATTGGTTCAATTTGGTAAAAATGAATCTTAGGAAAAGTTAAAGAAAAGGTTTTCTTGAAAAAGCAAGTTCTATTAAATTTTTGTAGATTAATTTAAGAAATAAAGTTTGTCAAAATCAACTAAATGGACTTTAGGTCCAAACTAGGAAGAGTTTTTAGAAAAAAAGACCATATTGGATAATTTTAAAATTGTTACCATTCAACTATTATTTTGAACAAATTATGGCTAGTATGGAAATAAATAAATAATCTTGTTCAAACAAAATTTACAAATGTTTTGGTAAAATGCATGCAATCACATGATTTCTTCAAGAAATTAGAAGTCTTGGTTTTGTAAGATGAACAGCCCAAATTTTAGTAAAAGGAAACAACGAGAAAAACTCTAAGTATGCTCTGTGGTTGCAGCACAACCTAACCTTCCACATCAAAAAAGAACTTCCCTCAAATTTATTTACCACGTCCTAGTTATAATGGTAGATTGAAAATTTTTCCTTTAAAATAGTCTAATTTAAAAAATTAGAAAAGGATAAGAACAAATCAAAGAAATTAAATTGAAAACTGATTTTAAAAGTATGTATGTGCGAAAATGAATTTTTGTATGCAACTGTAAGTGATGACATTTTTGCTATATTTCTTAGTTGAATTGTTTCTAAATTATTGTGAATGATGGATGAATATCTCTGTGAAAAGTAGTTTTGAAACTCTACTGGATTACCTAGAGAGTATGCCTGAAAACTTAGAAATAAAGTCATAGGAAACCCCTGGTTGAGATGGGACCATGTTGAGAAGCATAAGTTCCGATGTTTGGGAAGTAACAGTTGGTACACTGCAGGATGAAAGGTAGGGACCATTGTTAGGGTCTTGAGGGTAAAGGTACCGAGTTGTGAACGTCCCAATGGTCAGGATAGCGCCTTGAGCCGGGATAAAATCACATAAACCGACTTGGTAACCCTAACGCCTACTCAGCATCACCATGATTGGTGTAGTGTATATCCCTATTGGGCGTGTGGCCCTTTCCTCAAGGATGATGATTACGACATGGATGTCTGTACCTTGTAAGGGATTGTACGAACTCTCAATCGCTTCCCGGTGATTCCTGATGGTTAAAGTAAATCATCAGAGATGGGTATGGATCCATACGTCTGGTAAAGGTTGAGATTGAGTTGTAATAACGTAGGTCAGAACTTAGGAATTCCCCAATTGGTTGTTTAATTTATTGTTTGCAGCCTATTAAGAAAACGAATGAGGCTTTTATAAAAACCTCACTCCTTTCTTGTTTGTTTCTTTTCATATACGATCGTGGTACAAGCATATGGACTCTGAGGACTAGCAATGATGACTACTCTACATATGACTTTTGTAGATTTTATAGGATGGGATAGCCTAGTATAGACCTATACTGCTCTAACATAGGTCATTTTGTTGTACAACTACGGGCGGGTAGTTAGGATGAACTTTTGTTGTAATTGCTTATGTATTTCTTTATATATATACTCTGATTTTGTACGAAGACTTGACGTCTATTTCATAATCATGGTTCTTTATATAATGTCTCGGAATTACTAAACGTTTGCGAAAAATAAGTACATATTAGTTTTAAATCAAGCCGACGTTCTAACAAACGGATCAAGAAATAAAAAAAAAATGAATGTATATCTTATTATAGCGGGTGTTACAAAACACAACTAAAAATAGAGGGAAACTTAAGGTGATTCTATGTTGTATTAGACTACCATTGACTAGGTATGGATCCATATTCACCATTAGTGAGTAATAGTTCTCAATAGAACTGAGAAGTGACTGGGTGATATGATCCTGATTCAGAGTCATACTGTTTTTACAGATCGTCCTTCAGTTGGTTATCTTATAACAAGAATTATAGGAATAAAAGAAAATGAAGAAATGTAGAAGATAAGACTTGCGCAAACAGATAAGAGAATTAAGATAAATTGCTCACAAAAAAATAATAGCAAGAGAATTAACAAGACAAAATAGAAAAAACAAGAAAATTGGAATGATAAATAAAATAAAGAAAATACAATGGAAAGAAGGTGAAAGAAGGCGCCACACTCTATGGAGAGTGATAAGCCAAGAGAAGATTCGCCATAAAGGTATGGAAACTTTTGATAAGAATCAAAAGATTCTAATCTAAGAACCAAAAAGAGGAGCCAATGCTCTACTCACACTCACAAATGAGTAAACCTCAATATTATTCAACTTTGTCCAAATGGGAGGAATTACATCTCTATTTATAGAATTTATTCCAAGGTGCTACTCACACATGGAGGCCAACCCTTAAGCCCAAAGAATAGGCCCAATTACAAAAATAAGTGAAACACAAAACTAAGGTCCAATTATACAGTGATAGCTAATCAAAGTCTTCCCCACATTAGGTTCTTCATCAACTTGGACTACTTGGATCAACTTAAGAGCTTTTCCTTCTAAATTTAACTTGACTGAGAATAAGTTGTTCAATTTTTTTTGTTTTATCCAAAGTAGCTTTCTTAGCCTTCTTTTCTCTTAATCTTGTCATGGTTCCCCAAGTCCTTGTAGTTCTTCTTTAAGCTTTACTCTAGTTTAGGTCTCCTCTTGGGCGTTTGAGGTCTCAATCAACTTGGGCCTCCTAGGTTCCATCACTGGGAGTACATATTCCTCTCTCAACATCATCACATGGTATAGTCCTCATCATTATTGAGGAACAAAATAACAGTTAGGATGTTCATTTATAAGGGTATACTCCCACACCAATCCTGGAATGCTGAGCAGTTGTCGTGGTTCCCAAGCATGGTCAGGCAAATATCCCTGCTCACATGCACTATCCTGGCCATTGGGATCTTCACCACTCGATGCCTACCCCCAAGACCTCTACAAGTGGGTCCCTGTGAGACCTTTTACCCTAACACTAATTATTAAATAAATATTACAAAAATATAATATACTATTCATTAGCAAAATAAACGGTAATTTAGAATCTTTCTCTTCACACGGTAAAGGACATGATATGCACAACTCACATTTATTAAAACTCCATAAGATACTTGACTAATCAACCAAAAGATGGTGGCTCACAGTCGGCCATACAAGTCTTTGGAAAATAAACCAATTTTAAAAAATAAAACTATTAGTCTAAAGTTCAAAAGCTAAAAAATAAATAACTAAGACCCTGATGTCACATTACTATCAGAGCTGACAAAACTCAAAGATGTTATAAAATAAACTGCAATGAGGCCAATGTCTCTACTCTAAGACTCTTCCTTAAGGTCCTGCTAGACGTCACTTCTGTATCACAGACACAGATAGAAAACACCAGAAAACAAAGGAGTGAGATACATCTCATATCATGCTTAAAGTATGATAATAATCAAAAGAACATTAATTCACAAGAATCAAAATATACAAACATGTGTAATGCAATACCTAGCTTTTACTTCTCATGCACATGTGGTACCAAACTAAGTTCATCTCGAAAGTAGACTAGGAGCAAGGGCACGACCATAAAAAGCACCATTAATATCAATGCCTTTGGCTTCACACCCTTAACTAGTATGATATTCCCCGATGACTAGTCAGGGTTTCCCAGCTTTGCCAATACACTCCGACTCCATGGGATCAACATAGGCCATTAGAGTTTTCACACCAAGTATCACCCCCAAGGCTAGGTCGCGGAACTTCTTTACTAGCTCTAACTCCTTCACCATCAAGGCTGATATGTGCATTATCTTTCTACTCAAAGCATCGGCCATCACATTTGCCTTGCCAGGATGGTACATCAACTGGAAATCAAAATCTTTCAGATACTCCATCCACTGTCTCTGTCTCATGTTCAGCTCCTTCTGATCAAACAAGTACTTCAAGCTCTTGTGATCACTGAACACATCAAACTTTACTCCATAAAGGTAATGCCTCCATATCTTCAAGGCAAACACCATCGCGGCCAACTCTAGATCATGAGTAGGATAGTTCCTTTCATGGTTCTTCAACTGCGTCGACGCATAAGCTACAACCTTCCTATGCTGCATCAACACACAACCTAATCCTTGATGAGAAGTATCACAGTAAACCTCGAAAGGCTCACTAGGATCAGGCAACACTAACACAAGAGAAGTAGTCAACCTTTTCTTCAACTCTAGGTCAGGCCTACTTTCATCAAAGAGGTACAACTTGATTTGATCCAAACAAAAAGGGTCGATAAAACTTTACAACCAAGGTATACCTAACAAAAAGATAGCCTACCTTCATACCACAACATGATGGTCATCGAGCTAGCAAACAAAAGATTTTCTTTCCAAATGAAGGAATTGGCTAAAAATTATCTTGGACATTTAAGTATTGGATCATAACCATAGGAGAAAAGATAAGATGACTAAGAAATAAAAGCAAACATCAGGGGTTTCTTCGAAATAAATTTATGGTAAAATCACAGATAAGAAATCTTAGATGTAAATAAATAATCGATTAATCCTTTCAACAAATGTTTCCAAACCAAAAAGAATCAATAAAACTTATTTTGGAATAAAGAAAATCGTTAACAAAATCCCAAAATAAATATCAAGCCAATCAAGGTAATAACTAACTTTAAAAGCAAGTTTTTATAGATAAAAGGAAATAAGGAGACAATTATATGCGCAATAAATTTTCATGGAATAAACTAGACAAAGTTAATTTTGAAAACAACATTTTCTTCATAAGAGAGAAGTTTGTGCAATACAAAAGAAATAATAACAATTAGAGAAAACGTATTTTCTCAAAATAAAGAACAAGTCAATATTGAAAACAAGTTGTAATTATAGAAAGGAAACAAATAATACAAATAGGAAACTGGTCATAAGCATAATAACCTTCATAATATGAGTACCTTAAATAATAACAAAAAATATCACCTTTAACTTTAAAAGAGAATTGTTTTATACATCACAAAGAAAATAAAGATACTAAGGAAAATACGAATAAAGAACACATGGACAAGATTCACAAAACATCATTAACTAAGCAAAAGGTGCTCTTGCCTAGGTTACAGTACAAATCTAAGGATTATTAGTTTTATCACATTCCATCAAGGTTGGGTTCTTAGCCTGAGGGGTCTTGGTTTCACTCCTTTCTCCACCTACCACAAACCTCTTAGTTAAGACATCATCGACTCTTGGGTTATTGTGCAAAGAGTTACGACAATCTCTAGTGTGGTGTCCTCCTTTCTTACATATGAAACAAACTTTCTCTTTAAAAGGACAACTTGAGACATAATGCGAACCTTTGCATCTAAAACATTTCACAAGACTCTTATGGATTGTATTCATTGGGGTATCCACCGTTGCCTTTGATACAAGAGTGTGAACTTAATGTAGGCGTCGTTGACGTTAACAATTCCTCCGAGCTATTGTGCCAGGCCGCATCGAGTACCTATTCTCTCCCAGACTTGAGAGATAGACCTCACATACAGGAAATGTGCATCACCTCTCTCCTCCCTTTGTCGATCCAGAAGCAATGGTCGATGTAAGGACTTCACTAACACACCACGATGGCATCGTCTCAATAGTCTGATAGCGGAAACCAGGAGTCGCCAATGTCTCTAGAACTATTGGTTACCCAAAAGCGTTTTCCTAGAAATCGCAGTGGTCAACTGATTTATGACCATAGCTTATTAAGCCACGGTCGTAGCCAGATCATGAAGAACTTGAGCTACGTCAATTGTCACCTTCCCACTAGATTTGTTCTTACATCTCACCATGAAACCCTAATAGTGCAAACTAATTAGGATTCCGTAAGACGAACAACCTAATTTTCAACCATCAATCAATAGTCATTCCCTTAAGGGAGTGGCTTCACAAAAGCACATAATAATCATTCAGTCAATATACATCTTTACAAAATCAACACTTCATGCAACAGTCATAGAACAAATGAAGAAAGACCATGAGTCAACTCAATCCATGAGTCCAACACACAACATCACCTTCCACCTTTAGTGCTCAAATACGATTTTGAATTGGTCATTCTCAAAATCATATTGTAGCCACTTCTAGTAGATTAGGCAACACAAACAACATTTTTCCTAACCAATGGTTAGGGATCCAACACAAAACAAGTAACCTAGTAAGCCATAACCATAGTCTTTGGGAAGGAATTCACAATAAAGTCAAGCATCCACAGTAAATCTCAATTATGAGCACACACAACAGAAAACACAATAGACCTATTCCCACAAGTTCATTCCCATAAGACACGAACAACTCTAATACCAAAAAGTGTAACGACCCTCTATCGCTACAATACTCCATACTACCCCATACATTACAACGATATTTAAAAAAATAATAATAAACCTGCTATTATAACATCATACATAATATAATATGTATATATAAACAAGATATGAAATAATATAATATATAAGTCAAGTTATATAAAACCAAGGGAGAGATACAAAAATTGAAACTCCCTATAGCTGGTCAACTATACAACAAATACATCAATCCCAAAAAGAAAAGAGCTTCCAGAGAGCTCCACCCTTAAAGGGCCTTTTACCATCTCGGCCGAGGCCTTCATGCATCAACTATGGGAAGCCGGATCTACCGAAGCTTCACCCTCTACTCCCACGCCAAATGACGTGCTCATCACAATCACAGCAACACCCACACCCACACCCACAACCAACAACAACAACAAGGCATAACAAAATAGAATAAAACAGCAAGGCATAACAAAATAGAACAAAACAGCAAGGCAAGGGTGATATGATCCTAATTGGATTCATATTGTTTTTACATATCATTCTTGAGTTGGTTATCTTGTAACAAGAATTATAGGAATAAAAGAAAATGAAGAAAGGTAGAAGATAAGATTTCCGCAAACAGAAAAGAGAATTAATGTAAATGGCGCAAAAAAATAATAGCAAGAGAATTAACAAGACAAAAATAGAAAAGACAAGAAAATGGAAGATAGATAAAATAAAAAAAATGTGGAAAGGAAAGAAAATGGCAGAAGACACCACACTCTATAGAAAGTGATAAGTCCAACGAAGATTCGCCACAAAGGTATAGAAACCTTTGATAAGAACCAAGAAAGGTTCAATCGAAGAACCCCAAAGAGGAGCCAATGCTCTACTCACACTCACAAATGAGTAAACCTCAATATTACTCAACTCTATCAAATGAGAGGGATTACATCTCTATTTATAGAGTTTATTCTAAATAGTCTAACCCTAATTCTAGAAAACATAAGCAAAGGCCCAAGAAAGCTTAAGGGCCAAATTACAACTTATTTTTTAACTTAAAAGAAACCTAAACTAGGACTAGAAATTGGGCTTCTAATTTAGTATTAAACCAACCTGTTTATTATAAAAAAAAGTATCCAAACACTTAAATAAAAGCTAATAAAAAAATCAAGTTGCAAGCCCATAGTTAGTGCATTAGGTTGGGCCTTCTTCCACTTAAATCAAATGCATCTAGAGCTTTTCTTTCCTACTTTTGGACTTGAGCTTGTACATGTTGATCTCTTTTTCAAGTAAGATGTCCTTTATTTTCCTAGCTCTTGCCTTAGCTATTGGGCCTCCTAGCCCAATTAGACTCTCCCTCTCCTTAGCTCTTCCTTTTTCTCTTGAAGGCCTTCCTTGATCTCTATCAGAGGGTAAGCTTACGAAAATAAAACAAGCATATAATATGCAATCCAAATCATCAACATACTAATTTGGAGTCCAATTCATCAAAAAAATGAGTTTACATACATTACAACACAACACATCATACTTTCAACCCCAAAATGTCAATGCATGAATGACACAATTCTCGAAAGATTTCTACATTCCAGGTGATCAGCCAAGTCTTACCCCCTGCCATGGCCTTTTAAGCACCATTCAGGGATTTCCAAAACTCTGATCTAGGGATAATGATGAAACCCCAATTATGGATCTAAAAATTCAGCACCAATAAGTAATAATTCGAAACCAAAAAGTGAAGAAAATAAAAGCGGAATAGATGAGAAATGGTAAGAACGACACCACAATCCGAAGATTGATAAGTTGAAGAAGATTCCCCACAAAGAATAGAATTCTTTGATAAGAATCTAAAGGTTCAAAGCAAGAACCAAGAGGAGCAATGCTCACTCAATTAGCACAAAGCTAATCACATTCACAAATGATCAAAAGTTTTTTACAAATGGTCTTAGAGGCCTATTTATACTATAACTAATAAAGGCCCAAACAAACTAAAAGGCTCAATACAAATCAAACTAAAACATAAGCTAGAACTAAAATTAACTAAGGTCCACTTGGTAGATAATTAAGCAACACTTAGGTGCATAAAAAGGTCTACAAAAAGCCCAACAAGGTCCAATACAAAAACATCCTAAATGACAATTAATAAGATAGCTAAGCCCATCCAAGACCTCTATCATTCACTCCTTCTTGGAAGAAATTCGTCCACGAATTTAGCTCCTTTATTCCTACATGAAAAACAAAGCAAATATTAGTTTTCAATGAATAAGAAAAATCCTACAATTATGGAGACTTGAATCCCTTAAAAGGGCAAATCTCTTATTATTTATGTGCTTATATATCCATCCTCCCGGATCAAATACAAGCACAAGGAAACCATCAATTATCAATAAAATGAAAGCCATCCAAAAAGAATTAAGAATATGCACAATCTATCTATCATTAAACTTAAGTGTATTATGATTCATGTAATTTCCAAAGGAACTCCCATGCAACATAATACTCTCATCATGAATTCCTCCAATCAATAAATCATGCAAAAAAGATTTAGGCACACTAAATGTAACAACTTTAAACATATGCTCTCCATGTATATAGAACTCATCATTCTCAATCTTTCCACAAACAACAACACATATGAAAGAAGTTTCATTATAACCATACAATTTCAAATGATGTATATCAAGTAAATCACAAACATTATGCAAATTGAAACCATCTTGAATTAACACATCAATGAAAACACACGGCTTAGAAACACTTTGAATCCAATTTCTCTTTTCGCAAGGGTTGGCTTGTTCCTCATGTGCATCTACTTCTTCTCCAAATTGTCTTGCCCATTGATCTTTTATATACAATTCTTCCTTGGGCATCAAAACAAAAGAATTAATATGGTTAGATGCACAATCAAATTTACAAGAAGAATTAAGTCCAACATCCAAGTTAGAAAAAAGAATAAGAGTTTTGCACTCCTCCTTTAAGGACTCCTTCTCACTTTCTTGCACAAGAGAGACATCACTTCCAAACAAGGGGTTAGAGTATAAATCTTTGCATTCTTCCTTAGGAAGCTTTTCTTGAAGTCCTTTCACAAGAGAATCTTCATTAATAAACAAAGAGTTAGAGTAAAACCAAGAACAATCATATCTTTCTTTATCTTTTGCTCTCTTATTTTCACACTCTTTTTTAATCATTTCCTTTTCTCTCATCTCTTTTTCTTCTAATCCTTTTTCTTTTCTCTCAACTCTTTTTCTCTCATTTCCTTTGCTAAATTCCTATAATATGGATCACTCATGAAACTCATATCAATACCTAAGTATGGGTCTTTCTTTTCATTATTTTCTCTTGCTTTACTCTTATTGTTTTTCTCTTCTTCCTTTTATTTTTCTTTTTCTTCTTTTCTCTCTTGCCCTCTTTTATCTCTCCTCCTTCCTAGTCTCTCCATCCTCTCACTTATATCCTTATAATTTCTTTGTATTCTTTCAAATCCTTTATTATCCACCCTTCTCATGCTCTCTATTCCTTCTCCAAATTCATGATTTGCCATTCTAATTTGTTACCCAAGTTCCACCAATTCTACCATTAGGTAATCTCCATTTGATGAAGCCATATCTACAAGAAAAGTTAGTTCACAAATAATAGAAATATGAACCTCACCACTCAACTAAGTGTATTCACTCATGTTTCACTCTTTACAGGCTTTTTCTATAATGTGCATACTTGCCTTTTTCCACTCTTGTTCCTCTTTAGCTTTTACAAAGAACTTCTAAGTTCAAATAAAGAAAGTATTCAATGTGAAATATGTCACAAATTTCAAGCTCAACTTAAGAGGCCAAGAATAGAAATATTAGACAAAACCAAGGAATTTAAAAGACAAGCAATAAAAGCCAAAATGAAATGAAAGTTTACTCAAAAGAAAGTCAAGTAAGACAAAAAGAAGACTCAAGGACAAAGATTTAACAAATAACTAAGGATAGATGAAGAACAAGTACATTCCCCCCACCAAAATATGAACAAAAGTATATGAAAGAATGATAGAGGTCTTGGAGCGGCTTAGCTATTACTATGAGAGTTGGCTCACCAAAGAAAGCAGGTTTTCTTTTATAATTTGGGCAAAAAAATATTTATAATTTTTTTTTGCAATTTAGCCCCCAAACTTTTTATAATTGCACTCGGGCCCCTATATTTTTTGTATTTTCACTTTTGCTCTTATATATTTGCTAATTGGTCCTTGAGTATTTTCTTATTTTGGACCTTCAACTTTTTTAATTTGCAAAAACACCCCAACTCTCTCCAAACAAAAATTTTTAAGATTTAACAAGTATTCTATCACCAAAAAACTTAAGAACATATGAAAAACACTTTGAATGTTTTTCCCCAAATTCAAAATTTAGGTTTCTTAAAAACTTAATTAAGCCTCCAATCATATAATTTTCACCAAAATTTAAGTGTCTATATGTGAAACAACACAAATCAAATATGGATTTAACACAAAAACATGAACAAACATAAATCTAACAACAACAAAACAAGAACACCAAAAATAAAACTATATAGAATTGACACAAAATTGGATGAATTTAGAAGAGATCAACTCAAATAAGACTAAATGAACACAACAAAAACAGTAAGACATAAGAATTATGCAAGAAAACTCACAAATTTTCTGGATTCGCAACTTCGACGTCGTACCCGCCCAGCGCGTTATGGAAGGCGCCCAGCGGGTACGATGCCGAATCAGCGCACCCGCCCAGCGAGTTACGGAGGCCGCCCAGCGGACAGGATGCAGAGTTGAAACCCGAAATCAGCGATTTACAGTGCAAAATTAACACGAAATTTGGCACAATTGGATATGTAATTGGTGTTGAATTTGGCTCTGATACCAAATGATGAAATCCCAATTGTGGATTTAAAAATTCAGCACCAATGAGTAATAATTCGGAACCAAAAAGTAAAGAATATAAAAGCAGAATAGATGAGAAATGGTAAGAACGACGCCACCATCCGAAAATTGATAAGTTGAGGAGAATTCCCGACAAAGAATAAAATTCTTTGATAAGAATCTAAACGTTCAAAGCAAGAACTAAGAGGAATAATGCTCACTCAATTAGCACAAAGCTAATCACATTCACAAATGATCAAAAGTTTTTTACAAATGGTCTTAGAGGCCTATTTATACTATAACTAATACAGGCCCAAACAAACTAAAAGGGTCAATACAAATCAAACTAAAACATAAGTTAGAAACTAAAATTAACTAAAGTCTACTTGATACCTAATTAAGCACCACTTAGATGCATAAAAAGGTCCACAAAAAGCCCAGGCCAGCAAGGTCCAATACAAAAACATCATAAATGACAATTAATAAGATAACTAAGCCCCTCCTAGACCTCTATCAGATAAGCTTTATGGTTTGTCAAGATAAGCGAATGTGAGTGGTGGTATATCGTGACACAAGGCCTACATTGCCTTGGCCCCCTGCGGGATTACCCCTCCTACAAGGCCTACATTGCCTTGGCCCCCTGCGGGATTACCCATCCACTCATCCCCTAGACCTATCTTTCAGACTCCACGTCTTATCCAGGCACTAGGCTGGAGGCCCGTCTGAGCCGCAGCTCCGTTTACCCTCAACTTCTATGCCTACCCCTGCATACAGCATGAGGCCCATATAACCTTAGCCAACAACATATGCAACAACAACAACTCAACCACAATCATTTATCAATATCCTATATATATATATCATATCATATCATCACACCACATGAGTTAGCACCACCTGTGGTTTAACAGTCACCATCAACCCCATGCAGGCCCAATCCAGCCTCTTGCATGGTCAACAGATAAGGCACTATCCAAGCAACACATACCTTGTAAAAATTCTCACTCAACACTGGAACCTACATCCCCTGTGAGAAGTCTCACCACAACAACACAACATAACCAGTGGAAGTTCTATCTAAGCAACCTTCCACCCAACTACCACTTTGCAACAATTTATCAAACAAATCTACAACAATAATAAAGAAAAACCAAAAACTAGCTTAAAAAACCATTTGAACATACAATTATCTTAAAATATACATTTGACATCCATAAGAGTCAATAAAGTCATCAACAAACAACAACAGTAATAATAAAGCAAAGAAAATCCTATTTTTCTCTTGCTGAGTGCAAATCCCATCGCTAAGCGAGAGATTCGTCGCTAAGTGAGCTTTTCCGTCACTAAGCGAATGACTTATAGAGAGTCATCAGCATCTAAGCGAGCATTTTCGTCATTAAGCGACAGAATCCATCGCTGGGTGTGAGTGCGATTTTTTTGTTCACAAATCAATCACCAACAACCATTTTTTACCAAATCAATCAACACCAAGCATCACAAATCAATTTTAGTTACTTCTAATACCTTTCTAACCGATTACATAACAATTTTATCCACAAATCATCAACAAATTACAAAATCCCTTTCAAAACCCATTTTTATTAACAAAATCCACATCCATAAAATATTCACAAAAATCAACAGATTCTAAAGCATTTAATCAACATATCAGCATCCACAAACACAAAATCAAACAATAGTAAGCTTCCTTACCTCAAAAAGCTTCCAAATTCGGATTTAGGTTCCTTTAGAATTTGATATCTTGAGCCAAAACTTCAAAAGATTGATCCTCCTCTCACCCAAAACTTCACTGAACTAAGCTTGGAATCCCTTGACTACACTTAATAACTTGAGAAATCTAGAGAGAGATGAAGAGAAGAGAGAGAATGAGAATGGGAGAATGAGAGAAACTCCCCCGCTTCCCTCCTTTTATACCTCGACTTCCCGGAGCTTTCACACGGACTCTAGGCTATTTGAGGATCATGACTAATCAAACCACTCCCCATATCTCATAATTGGTCTAACTTAACTGTTTTCTCTCAAAAGCCCAAAATCACTCCAACAACACATTCAAATTGGCTCAAGCACATATCTCAAGTTCCCTAAATTCAAACTAGAATTTCAAACAAATCATTCATAACCATCATCACATACAACAAATCATACATAACAACAATGCATTTATTTCTTTTAATTAACTAGATTACATATCTAATTTTTACTTTTTTATTTATTTATCAAAACATTAAATCATGCATTGGGAAAACAGGGTGTTACAGACCTCATGCCATGAGTTGTATTGATATACATATATATGTTATATGTTGATTGGTTGTGGTTGAGTAGATGTGGTGTTGTGGTACATACATTCATGCATAAGTTGGCAACTAAGATAGCTGGTGATGGACTTCATGTCGCAGTGCAAGCAGGCACGTAAGTTGGATGGTTGACTGAAGCTGTAGCTTAGATGGGCCTCCAACCTAGTGCTGGATGAGATGTAGGTCAATTGACGATAGGCCTTCGGGGATAAGTGGATGGGCGATTCCGTAGAGGGCCAAGGCAGTGCAGGCCTTGAGTCGTAGTGAGCCACCACCCACATACACTTATCCTGACAAACCACTAAGCTTATCTACATATCAGAGTTTGGTAATCCCTGAATAGTGCTTAGATAGGCCATGGTAGGGGATGAGACCTGGTTGATCGCCCAAAATGTTGTAAATCTCTCGAGAGTCGTGTCATCATGCATTGACATAGTTCGAGTGATATTGTTGTGATATGAGGTACACAGTTGAGAATGCTAGCCATGTGAATGCATGTTATATATGTATATATACATATGTGAGTGTGAGTGAGTATTGAGAATTGTTGTTGGTTTTAGTAATCATGTATTATATCATTGTTTTAGTAAGCTTACCCTTGCCTTGTGTTTCTGTTGTGGTTTTCTCTGTTACTGTTGTATGTTAGTGTGATTGTGATGATCACGTCTTTTGGTGTGAGAGCAGATGGTGGTGCTTCAGTGGGTCCGGCTTCTCAAAGCTGAGGATGGAGCAGTGAGCTAGAGTTGTATGCCTCGAGGAGCCAAGCTTTTGTTCTTTTGTGATGTACTTAGTTTCTCTTGATGGGTTTGTATAGTGTGACTACCTATAGGGAGTGTGTTTTGTATCCCCTTCCCTTA
Organism: Spatholobus suberectus; assembly: GCA_004329165.1. NCBI lineage: Eukaryota > Viridiplantae > Streptophyta > Magnoliopsida > Fabales > Fabaceae > Spatholobus > Spatholobus suberectus. The sequence goes on along the minus strand of CM014729.1, from coordinate 48,675,941 downwards.
TTAATATATTTGTATATCTGATTATTTTGATTTGTCCTGGTGATATCCCCATTCTTTTGTTAGATGAAAGTTGTAAAGACAATGATGTATAGTAGTAGAAGAGATGGATGAATCTCTTAGTATGTGTATGTCCTATATATATATGTTATGATTTTACTTACCTGAGATGACGATAAGAGTATGATTAGTATGGTTGTTGGGTAGCGACAGTTGGGTCGTTATAGAATGCGTCTGAGTTAAGAAATATACATTTGTCTCTGAAGAGCGATATTTCTGCTCAATCAACACACTTGTCATCATACTTTAAAATTTAATAGTCTTTGTTATCATCAAAACTTTGAGGGGTTAGATGTTTCATACATCTTTGGTTCCAACAAAGAAGTCATAGGTAGTAGTGTGTTTAGGACTGGTTCACTAGTGGTAAAGGGAATGGTTCCCTCAATGTATGATGACCCTTATGTGTACTAGTTTAGGGCCTTAATCAATATAGTTATGGGGTAGTGTCACTTCCTATTATGACTACCCAATTGACTATGCTGGCAATAGGCCTCGTTCCTTGGGAACCACATATACCCCAAACCTTATACCCAAGGGACCTAAGATGAGAATAACTACTAGGAAGTCAACTATTCCCCGTAGGTCTACCTCCTCTAGGATTGCTAGTCCCAAGAGAATATCTAAAGACTTCGCTGAGTTTGTAGCTCAAATATGTGCTAGTAAGAATGTAGTACAAGTGATGGAGATCTCTCTAATTGTTCCCCTTATGTTAGTGACCTTAGCACGTTCCATCATATGAGTCAAGGGGTGGCCACCCTCCCAACCAACAAGGTTAATGGTGGGTGACAGTTCTTGTTGGTTGGGTAAGCCAGTGGTGCTGATGGGTCATGTTTATATTGTTGTTTGTTGGGATAGGATTCAACAATTTCTTTGGATTATTGTACCTTTTATTTTTAGACTCCTGCTCTTGGTTCTATAAACTTCATATTGTATTATTTATTGCACTCATTCATGCATGGAACCTTTTCTTTATTGATGTTTAAGACTTATGTAATCTCATTCCCAATATCTTGTATACAACTGCTATCAAGTACTGATAGACAGGAGCTTTAAATTTTAAAAGTATTTTATTTCATGTTTTGAATATAATGAGTTTTACTCGCCTACTTGCTCAAGCTTATTTGTATTTGTATATACATATGTATATGAGCTGTCTATCATACCTATGGATGTGGTCACTTTAAGTGGTCAACCTTTTTATATCTTCCCTACGCAAGGGTATTGTGGAATGTTTTTTGTTATAGGTTCCATGGTTTACCAAACAATAACACAGGTTTACATTTATGCGAAAAATTTGCTCATATTTGTAGTAACTTAAAAAGAAGTTTCATTTACCTTACTTCCAAACGAATTCTAGTTAGATTCTAATCCCAACTAGGTGGGTCCTTATAAGTTTCACTTTCATATCTTAAATAATTTTAATTAAACATTTAAAATCTGAATTTTCTTTTCTAAATAATAAATTTTGAAATTTATTTTTTATGAAATTTAGAATTTACAAAAATATCCTTATTCATAAAACTATTAAACATAGAAAATACAAAATAAGTTCAAATGATCAAATTTTACTTTGAAAATTTTATGGAAGAAAATTATTACTATTTAGAACCTCTAAATTTTTTGTTTCTTTTAAATATTTGTTTTAAATGTGAAATGTTTATTTTACCCTTAATAGTAGTAAAATACTAGACTATGAATAATTAGTTCAAATAATTCTAAAAACTTTTACTTCCTGTAAATCTTTTATATATATCATTAAAATATATTATTTTGTGTCTAAAATAGTTTTTTCTAAATGTAAAATGATATTTTTTTCCTTTATTCAAAATTTTCATAAAATAGTCCTATTTTACTTCCAAAATTTCTAAAAATACCAAATAAATTCTAAAATTTTATTTTTAGTGAATTTACTTATAAATAATATAGTATTATTTTTAAAATTTTTAAAAGAATTTACTTCTAGAGATACCTATTGGAATTTATTTAGGATTTGAGTCAAAACTAGCTTCATTTAAGCCACTTTTTACATACTCTTCTTTTATAAATTTATTATAAATTATCTAAAAAAATTTTAAGTACAAAACCACCTTTACCCCACTGTAATTAGGTGAAATAATAGTTTTAATCATTATTTGGATTTTTAACTAATTAAAATTGATTATTTGGATTTTCTAGGAGTTAGGTAAGTCTTAAATTTTCAAGATTTGGTCCTCTTATTCAATCTCCTTCATGATGCATGAATTTTTCAACCATCCCATCGACTCAAATCATTCCCATATGGTAGTGGTTAGCATTCCAAATTTTATTAAATTTTTCTTAAGTGTTTTAAGTGGATTATGCTTCATTTAACTCCCAAAGTTCCCAAAAATCATCAAAACAAAGATATGGCCGCAAACCAACATTTTTCAAATCATCCAAACAACAACATATCCAGCACAAAATAATACAAAAATTTGTGGCTCTCAATAGCCATGAATAACATCACAACAAATCCATTCCTTCACACATGTCCATAGATTTAAACAATTATTTTGGACCTTGAAAATCAAATAATAAACCATACAAAATCTTATTTTCTAGAAACTAATACAATAAGGAACGACATATGTTTTTCATGAATTTAAAATAAGGACAAAACAAAAGTTAGAAAAATTTTCAAGAAAATCAATTATACAACCATAAGCATGGTCTTTCAAGACCTAAATCACCAACAATCACCAAGGGATCAAACCAACTCAAATCTAACATTAGACACACATTTATAGGCCATTATTATTCAGTCAAAACAAGGGACAAAGGGGTAAGCTCCCTTACCCTTGAAGATCCTAGTCTTTGGAAGCTTAAGAGGTTGGAAAAGTGAGAAAACTTGAAGCTTTGAGTGAGCTCCTTCAATGGCCAAAATGGTAGCGACCAAGATGAGACTTCCATGAAGCAAAACAAAGAAATGGTTAAGGGGGAGGAGAGAAGGGTTCGTATGAAATTTGAGGGAAAAAATTTGGAAGAAATCTTACCAAACACTTCAAAATGAAAGCACTTGAAGATTTAGTAGATCAAATAAGGGTGGAGACCACTTAGCCGTTGATCTCCTAAGGTTTTTGGAGGCAAGAAAATGAAGAAAATGTTGGAGGAAAGGGGGAGAAAAGTTTCGGCCAACTAGGGAGAGAAAAGAGGTGAAGAGTGGATGAGTTTTGTCACCAACACAACATATAAGGTCTTAGATATTTTTAACTAATTTTGGGACAACTTTGTGAAGAAAAAAAAGGTCAAAAATTTCCCCCCAAAATCAAATGCTAGGTTCAACCATGTGGGGTAGAGAATGGGTCTTGTGTACTTTGATTAAAATTATTAACCAAAGTGGTTGATATTAATTGTGTAGGTGGGTTTGGGCAAAAAAGTGCAACTTTGATTAATTATTGCTAATCATATAATTAATGAGTTAATGACTTACTAATATTAATTTGGGACATTTATAAATAATTTAGAATGGCTCATAGTATTTTTCCAATTCCTAGAAAGCTTCTTTAAACATATATTTTTGGAATCGGATTAAAATAATGTTATTTTAATTAATGACATTAGAATTAATTACAATTTTTACAGGAATTTTTTTGGTTAAAATTTTTATAGGAATTTAATTATAGTTAATAATGAATAATTATAATTATTCTCATGATTTTTTTTGACTATTTTGCTCACTTCCACAGTGTAATCCTACACTATTTAGCTTACATCGCAATTCTAGTTTTGTTAGAATTTTCTACTGAAACTTACATAGAAAAAATCATATACATTTATTTAATTAAATTTTCATAATTAAATTTAGATTTATCTTGTAATTATATTCAATCAAGTTATTGATTACAAATACTGAAAATACTAGTGTTAGACCAAGGAGTGAAAAAAATTTAAAAGTGTTCTAATCCGTGTTCTGAATAACCATCAATTCTTATGGAATTCCAAATCTACCTCTATCCTAGAAGATGGCCCATGAAATAAGTTTTCCATGAAGTGCTCACTTTCCTTAAATTGGCTTAAAATGATTAAGATGTGACCAATTAAGTGGAGGTAGATTTGGTATGTGCAACAACACCTCTAACTTGACTACAAAGTTTGTTTTGACTCCTTAGTCATCTAAAGTTCCCATTTAACATTTCATTAAAGTTGTAGATCTTTTTCTTAGCATTCTTAACATATAAAGAACACAAAATCATGTATCTACAGCTTATGGCCAAAATATCAAAGTAGGCTCATGATGGATCAAAAGCTAAAAATTTATTTTAAAGCTCAATTTAACCCAATGATAAAAATCGATGCTTATTAATGTGTTAATTACAATGATTATCAAATACTAGGTAGAAAAAGGAAAAAGTGAGTGTAACTCAAAAACTCAAAAAGTATAAAAACAAAAAAACAAAAATGCTATATATTTTCGTTACTAATGGAAATTAGCAATGCACAATATATGAACAAATCTAACCAAGCTCAAGAGAGCAAAACAATCATGGACATTATTCCTTAACGTCCTAAACCAATAAGATGAGAAGATCAATTCATATGAATGGACTACAAGTGGTTAAAACCTTACAATTCATACCCTCCACTCAAGTGTTTAAGTTAAAGTGTATCCCTCACAATCAAATCATGAAGTCTGCATTACCATAAATTTACATACTGTCTACTTTGCCACCACTTATACACATGCACACAATGATAGAATAAAATGTAATGAGGATAAGGTGTAACGACCTAACTTTGTCACAGGAAAACTTGATTAACACAACTGGGGTCCAAATTTTAATTTTCTATTATGAAAGCTCTCTTGTTAATTTATTATGAAAACGAGTGGAAATTTTTCACGACTTCAAAAATATGCTTCTTTAATACCAATGCCAACTTAAGATAGAAATCATAATCCACATCAATGAGCAAGAAATAAAGAGATCTCATAATCATGAAAACATCAACACTACATCTATACAAGAAATCAAACTACTCTTAGGTGAAGTGTGTGCCCATACAGGTGGCCAACCTACGAATGCAGCTTGAGAAGGGGAAGGGGATTATACATATGAACACTTCCTAATATAAGATGGTCATAATAACTAACTCACAACAAAACAAGAATGACCCAATGTGGATCTCATCTCTACAACAGAGGCTTTAGATACATGGCTAGTGGTATGACTCGGGTTGCCTCCACCACCTCCATGTACGTAGGCCTCTCGCCTCTAGGGGAATCCGGTAGTGCCAAACCAAAGAAACTATAGGGTCTCCGGAAGGATCGGAAAGTAACACCTCCAAGCTCCGCAAAGGTCTCAGGATCTGACATATACATGGAGATGATTCCTCCTTTTCGTTGTCCATTAACCACAGTGAGATCCAAGAGGCGTCGTCCTTTAGTACAAATGTGCAGTCCCAAAAGGTGAAAGAGTACTCGAGGTCTAGGAAGATCGCCATCCATTTGCTCCCACGACAACGAATCATCACGATCATCACAGTCACATACACACAAACACACAAGCAAGGATAAGCTACCCGTAACACCCTAAGGGGTATTACTGTAACTAAGCCTAGATTTTTAAGAACCAAAAAAGAAAGACTTAAAAACATAGAAACAACATGTTGAAGCAACTCATAAATATAATTATTTTCATATAAGAATAATACTATAAAATACCATACATACCTAATACACCTCATCTATCACTCGAAGGTGTCATACAAAACATAAAGAAGAATACAAAAACACAACGTAAACTAGGCTACATCTTCTTACACGTGACTCCAAGCTCCATCTGCACATGTCTTCACCTGTATCTTGAAAAAGGGGAAACTTAAAAGAGTGAGACATAATGTCTCAGTGAGTACTCTAAGGGTTTTATGGCTAGGTCAAACTTTTCTACTCGGACAACCTTCATCGCTTATCTCTCATGGCTTTAGCCTCACTAGGTCTCTCATAATTCTCCATACCTATGATCGAGTCTACACCTTTCAACAGTCATTATTTCTTGTTAACTCTTCTCTCATTCTCACAACTGTTATACAAGGTTACTCTCATTCTTACAACTGTTATACAAGCTTACTATCTCATTCTCAACCTAAGAACTCATCGTCATTACTTATATTTTCTTACCCAAAATCCTCTCTAATATTTCAACTCTTCATGTTTAGAATTTACTCTTCTTCCTTTTGATATTCAAAGTTGTCTCTAGGGGTCAAGTCTAAGGCTATAGACATTGTAAAATACCCTTGACACTCCCTTAACACTTACCTTGATACTCTTATTTTGTTCTCTATTACTAGTCTCATACTTTTCTATTACGCCGTATAGGAATGCACCCTTTCTCTATCTCATTCACAACTATTATTACCCAACTAGAACCCTCATAACACTATCCTAGGGTCTAGCCTCTCACATATACTTAGGGTAGCAAGGACAATCCTAATTACAAACATACGTTTATTTCACATCCTTTGCCTAGTAACTAGATATACATCTCATATTGTTTTATGAAACAGGAACAACACACGTACATAATATGATCACATATCCACAACTTTGACATTTCATCACAAGAAAAAATTACATTTTCACATATGTACACACTACATCAATCACTCATGAAGAAGGTCACACAGACTTCACATAGTTACAACATAGCACACTTCAACACATCACACTATAACAAGATGCATATGCATGCTATATTCCTAAACCACCACTCATGCACATGTAGTACCAACTTAAACTTGTCGGAAAGTAGACTAGGAGTAAATGCACAGCCATAAGAAGTGCCATCGGTACCGATGCCTTTGGCATTTGCACCCTCAACTAGTATAATATCCCCCGATGATTAGCCAGGGCTACCCAGTTTTGCTAGTACGCCCCGACTCCATGGGATCAACATAGACCATTGGAGTCTTCTTAATAAAACCCAATATGGATCTAAAAATTCGGCACCATAGATCTTAAGAATGGAACCAAAATTGAAGAAAAGAAAAAGCGGAATAGATGAGAAATGGTAGGAACGATGCCACAATCCAAAGATTGATAAGTTAAGGAGGATTCGTCACAAAGAATAGAATTCTTTGATAAGAATCTAAAGGTTCAAAGCAAGAACTAAGAGGAGCAATGCTCTCTCAATTAGCAAAAGCTAATCACATTCAATAATGCCAAAAGTTTCTGACAAGTAGTCGTAGAGGCCTATTTATACTACAACTAATAAAAAGGCCCAATATAATTCATAGTAGGCCCAAACAAAAGCAAACTAGAACATTAGCTAGCAACTAAAAATAACTAAAGTCCACACAGCACCTCATGAGCAACACTTAGGTGCATACAAAAGGTCCATAAAAAGCCCAACAAGGTCCAAAAAACAAAAGTCTTAAATGACAATTAATAAGATAGCTAAGCCCTTCCGAGACCTCTATCACTTCCCAACCGGATAACCCCCAAGGCTAGGGTTAGACAACTCATTCCAGCCTCCACCAGCCAGATTCCTACATACTTTCCTCATCACATAACTCAAATGTTATGATGTATGGTCACATATAATGTTTATAACTTTTCATAGGCTTTTTTCATGAAACATTGACATGAGTTCATATCAAACTCAATTTTCTCAAGGTAAATAACAATCATAAGTATAAACTTAATGAGGGATAATAAACAAAGCAATAATGAATTAACAACTGCAAATAGGAGTTCATAGGCACAAAAAAAAAATAAGCAAGATCATATCTACCCGGCAGGACGGGGGGTCCGCCTAGCAGTCATGCCAAGACCAAACCCGCTCGGCATGTGCACGCTAGGACTCAGCATGCCCGACAGGTTGTGCATCCTACTCGACAAGTCTGTGTGCTCGGCAGACAGCCCATTCACCCGGTGCCAGCGCAGAGTCCAATTTTCAGAAAAAGGTCGCCTAATGACTATCTAGCTCTGTTGGGCAGATCCGAAGTATGAATTTTAATTTCTTTTTCCTATTATCTTTAGCTTCTAAATGCTCCAAATCAAATAATTAAATTCTCACTCACTTCTTCTACCTTGATAATTAGTTAATCTAATCTATAAACTTTTCACTCACTCACAATCCCCTTAAAACCCATCAAATCCCTAACTTAGGCATAAAGAGGGGAAAAAGATAAATAGATAAACAAATAACAACATAAAGGACAAGGAAGGACATAGGAGAGAGCACTCACCTTTAGGGACATGCAAAGTTGAGTTTTAGGGCTTGGGTTCTTCGATTTCTATTCTTCCTCTTCTCTTTTCTTTTTTACTTATTCTCCCTACCTTCTTTCTTCTTTTATTTTGTGACGGCTAAACCTAATTCTCCCTCTCTATTCCCTTCTTATAACATGTGGGTGGTTATGCGGCTTAATGGGCTTTAGTCCCCTATTAGGCCCTATATGCTCTTTTGGGTTCTATGATAACATTCCTACTCATTTATAATATTAAGGTGTTGATAACAATAATAATAATAATAATAATAATAACTGCTACAACAACAATAATAAATATAATAATAACAGCAATAGGAACAACAATAATAATAAGAGATATAGTAATAACATAATCATAATAATAACTCTTAAAGTGTCTTTTATCTAATAACACATGATACTAAGAGTTACCTCGTGATTTCTTTCTAGTACCTAAATTTTGGGGTGTTACATACCCAAAAGAGCAAACATAACATTCAAAGCATACATCATACTGAGTCATAAGAGGAAGCATACATTCAATCAAGATAAATAAATAAACACACATAGGGCCTTTCATTTAGGCTTGGCAACGGGGCGGGGGTAGGTTTTGCCCTGCCCCGCCCCCAGTATTTTTTTGTCATATTTTTTTTTGTCTTTTTGGGTTAAGAAACATGAATAACATGATACTAATAGATAAATATTTAGTATGTAAATGTTGTGATTCTTACAAAAATCATTTCTCGCTACCCTACCTCCAATTTTACATATCCTAAAATTTAAAATAAAAAAAGTAATAAATTAAGACAAATGATACTAATTACATATTTTATACTCGAATGATTTGTAAAATTTAAATAAGATTTTGAAAATATATTCCACAAGAATTACACATACAAATAATTAAGAAAACAAAATATAAAGTATGTTATATAATAAAAAGAAACCAATGTTCCAATTCATGTAGTCTATTATTTAGGAATGTTTTATTTATATATAAAGCTAATTTTGTACTTTTATTAGTACAAGGAAGGTTCAGCGACGAGGCGAGTATCAGCATCCTTGTCCCTGCCCTCGTCCCCAACTTTGGCATTTGGGAAAAACCCGCCCCTACCCCTAGTCAAAGCGAGTTTTCCCCGTCAACGTCGGTGCGCGGTCGAGCAGGTACCCATGGGTCCGGGTTTGTTTGCCATCCCTACTTTCATTTCATTATTCTTGATTAAGGTGTGACCAAGTATGCAATGCAAGCCATGTACCTAGACTCTCCATGGAAATCTAAAAACTGAGCGACTAGCACGAATATTCCTTAATCATGGTATAATAAACACAAATATCCTCACCAAGGTTCTCAAAGTGGCACGTGCCTAAACCATTTGGGGAATACCGGCCATTGATCATGGGAACCAGTGCTCTTTGTCAGGATCTTTGTATAGGAAAACCGCCACCACGACACAGGGTTTGCAAGGCGTCGGTCTCCCGTGGAATCGTGTCATCCGTAGTCCTCAAGCTTTCACACCCAGCTAGCACCACGATTCCGTGAAAACCAACGCCTTCGGTACCACATGCTCATACAATAATGCATGCATACATGACAAATATCTCATCATAAACAGACATTGATGGCAACATGTGTCAACAACCGCTTATCGTTCACACCTAGATAAGTCATTTATCAATAATTTCGTAACATAGTCAACATGCCATCAGGTCTTGATTTTTCATCACATCATGGATTCACTCAATTTATTCTCATGAAAACAACATCATCATGTCTCACAACACTAGGTCCGATCCAGCGCTAGCCCATCATCATGTACCATAACAAAGGGCCCTATCTATCGTTGACCCTTCTATAAGATCCTATCTAGAGCGATCCTAACGAGAATAAACTAAGATCCTCCCTCTAGGAACACCTTATTAATTTCAACAATTTATTTTAAATCTTTTATTACTTATTATTATTTTTTATTTGTTTTAAAAGCCATGTTACTTTTCTTAAATCTACTTATTTAGATGAAAAGGTTTGGAGGAAAACATCATTTCCATCCAATCTTATATAATAATTATAAGATAAATAATTTTTTTTAGCATAATTTAGATCAACATTTTTGAATTAAAAACACCATTTTAAAACTTAGGTCTTTGCCTTTTATAAAACATAGTTCTAGGAGCCTTGCTATTAATCCCTTTTTAATTAAATAGCCAAAATACATTTTAAAATACGTAAAACAGAAAATAATATATTTTATTGAAATCCATATCTAACTTTTGTTTTAAAAGATCCACCATTAAGTTTCGAGTATAAAAGATAGTGTTTTTATAAAGTTATACAAAAGTTATTAAAACTTATTTTCTGAAACAATTTCTAGTAGCTTCTAGATTTCAGCCTCTGTTTTGAAAATCATTTTAGGACAGTAAATGATTTTTCTTAATATGATCTATACATGGTTGGAAAGGAAATTTTGTCTATTTTCTAAAACAATAGAGATCACCTCAAGCAAAAATCTACAAAAAAAGATACACAAATAAAAAGACAGTAAGGTCAGGGTGACCTGCTAGAGGACTAGCAAACATGTTTTGTCATTTTTCATATCCAAACAAAACTTTACAAAGTCCAAAACTTTTATTTTCTGCAAGTACACTTAAATTTTTTTTCCAAATGTCCAAGAACACGAAAAACCAAGGTGCACATGATTTTATATGATTTTTGGAAGTTCATAGTTCTCAAAACCATTTTCAGTTAGAAAACAAGTACAACCCTTAGTTTCCAAAAATCCTTAAAAATAGAAAACCGAACCAAATATAGGCAAAACATATGCTTTAAAATCTTTTTATGTCTACTTTTTGGTCATTCAAATAGTTTCTTCAAGTACACAACCAAATCCTCCAAAATCATGTTTTATTACACACTATCAAGTTAGCATTTTCAGAGAGCATGCACAACTTTCAAAATGCTTAACTTTTTCATTTATTAACATTTTAACTCGTCTCTTGAGTCCATTTTGGAGAAAATTTTGTCTAGTTTACAACAAAATAACAAGCACTTAAAAATATTAACCACAACTCCAGATATCATACAAAGAGTGCACCATGCTCAGACAAGAAAACGAAACAGCATTAGGATCATGTTATACACATGCACAAAAATGTCATCTTTCATCAAGTTTACCACTTTTAAAAATGCCAACAACATTTTTAACAACAAACCACACCCAAAAACATATCAACCACAGTCCAAACACATAGAAAAAGAGTTAGCTTTCCTTATAATGTGCTAAGATCCTTCAAGCTCGCAAGGGTTTTGGACAAAGGGGGGAAAAATCTCCTTCCAACTTTGGTAGAGTGAGCCACCAACCAACACCAAAATGGTTGCTATAGAACACAAACACAAGAAGGAATAAATTTTAGAACCAATGAGGTAAAGAAAACTTAGACCACGTAGGTCTTGATAGAAAAAGAGAAGATGAAGGAAGAAGAAGATGAAAAGGATAGAGTTTCTTACCTAGCACCACTTCTTAGACACCCTAGTTCCTTCCTTCTCTTCCAACACTTAGGGAAATTTCAACAAGGTTCTCTCTTCTCTAAATAGCTCACGGTTTCTAAGAGGAGAAATGAGGAGATTTGTTGTGTTTTAAGGCTTAATATAAGACACTTCAAGAAAGGTATTTTGGTAACTAGCAAATTAGGAGGTGTGTTTGAATTTAAATGGAAAACAATTTCTTAACTTTTCCAAGGAAAGGGGTGGATGGCCAAGGGGGAGAAAACCATGGGTGGTGAGTGATTTTTGGTACATAAGGACATCATGACATGACTAATTGTAGGAATTTGGGAAAACGCTTTTAATTAGCTTGCAACTAAACTAGTTTACTTAGGGCTAATAGTTAGTTTAGTTAGGTTGGGCTTGGGGGAAGTGTAGTAGTGGTTCTAGACAGTAGAAATTTTAATTTCTCACACAGGCAGAGAAAACGCAGTTAAATACCAGAGTTTAGCGAATTAGGTTTAGGATTTTTGGCCTTCAAACTAAATAAGGTAATTTAATTGGAATTAAAATATCAATGATTTTATGACTCACTAACATATCTTAGGGCATATTTGATCTGCCTTTATAGCAATCAGACAATCAATTCTCTTTATCTAATAGGTTTCTCGATAAATTGTCCTGAATGGCCAAGAGAGAAAAACCTAATGTTTTAAACCCTTTGGGTAAGGAAAGCTATCAAACTAAATAGAATCTAATCATAATTAATTTAAATTCCATGATCTTGTACTGCTCATCAACTATACAGATAAATACCAACACGACAAATATCGTCACAGACTAGATTCTCGCAAAAATCTTTGCAGAATCTTAAACAAGAACAACATGTAATTTTTTTATTATCTATTTCTGATTAGAAATTAAATTAAATTCCTCTTATTAGTTATTCAATCACTTAATTAGGGCTCAACATGCTATAGATCTTACACTGTTAGTCTTTACAGTATATCTCTACACTGCTGGAATTTGTGTAAGCTTAATTTTGCAGAAAACATTACTGAAATTTACACAGCAAATATTATTAATTATTCACTTATATTGAATTCAAATTTAATTTCTTTTTTAGATTATCAACCAATTATGCACAGATCATAAAAGACAAGTCTTACATAAGGTAAAGGAGAAAATATAGAAAGGTAAATAAGCTATCACCAAAGAGGTTAGAAGAGTAATGGAGAATGGTCTTAAGAACAAGCATGAAAGATCAAAATCAACCTCAAAAATATATAAATGAATATAGTAAAGTAGTCTTTTGGTACATAATATAGTAAAGTAGTCTAAAAAAATACCTCATAATATTTCTTTCTTTTTCTTCTTTTCTATTTTTTGCAAATATACATATTACTTTTTCTTCTTATTTTTTTAAGAAGCTTATACGTGTTACTTTTTCATCAACAACCTATTCTTGGCACAATAATTTTAATATCTAACTCCTGTGATTGATTTTAAACAACGAAAATAGAAAATAAATTTCAAAAAAGTATTTATTACGTGAAAATATTAGAGAATGATAAATATTTTTTCTCAATAAAAACTTTTTTAATTTTTTTAGTTTAAAATCAAGCTTAAAGCCAGGACGTTAACCAAAATCCTTAATATTATAACTAACAAATTTAAATTATTAATATCATAAAATCTAATAAAATAAGTCAAAGTATTTATCAAATCAAATAAAATAAGCACAAGTTTAGAAAATGAACCGAGCGAAGCGCGTTAAAAAAATATCATGGGGCGGAGTCAATGCTAGGGGCCCCTTAACCAAATACCAATTAATCACGGTTTGGGGAGGGACTCAGGGAGTGAGAGTGAGAATACTTATTCGAAATCTGCAATACAAAATTTTCACCAATTCCCAGGTACTTTTCGCCCTCTTTTACCAATTCAATGTTAGATTCAAGTTTATTTTCTCCAACCAAACTTTATTGTCTTTGCTAAGCTCCCCATTGTACTGAAAACCAAAGTATTAAGCTTAGTTATTACTTTTTTTTTTTTTTTAATTTTAATTTTTTCAATTGTTTCTTCAGTTCCTTGGACTTCAGCACCCTTAGATTTCGTTACGAAGGAGAAACCTGAAGCGCAATAAAATGGTATGTGCATCACTTTTTTGTGCCGTTTTATTTCGAATCGTTGTTCACTGTGTTGAAAATACTAGGAGGAATTTTGCGATGAAATATGGCTTCAAATTGAAGTTAAGAATTGGGTTTGCGTGTTTTGTTTTGAAGTCATTCCAAGTAAAGTGAGGGAACTGGTAGGAATTGTTATAAAAGTCAACAAAATGTTCTTTTCTCTTATGGTTAATAGGCTATGAAAAACTAATAAAAGAGAAAGGGTATTGGTAGAAACAATTGTCTTTACTGTGCTTTCATGAGAGAGGAACAGGATGTATATATGTATGTCAAATTACCCTCTTTTAACCCAACAGTGTGTTAATGTTTGAGCCTTGAGACATTCCTTGGATTTTATATGGTTGTGATGATGTTAGGACCATGGAGGTCATGAAGATGTTTATAGCTTGTTTGATTTTTTGTTTGAATTTTGTTTCCTTAAAGGTACACATAGAGTTACTTCAGTTGAATCATGCTATATGGTAGTTATTTTGGTTTGTGTCTGTATAAGAATTGGTTATTCCCCGTTTTCTTTCAATTTCATTATCAATTTCTATAGGCCTCTGCCTGGTATGCTTTAACATCATATCATGTTCAATTATAAAATGGATACTCTGAGCTATGGTAAGTGATCAGTGCTATAAGTTAATGCTAATCTGATAAGCCCCAAAGAACAAGTGGGAATAAGTAACTGGCTAATATTGATTTTCTTCCTTTAATTCATATAACAGAATAAATCGGTGTGAACTACAGTATGATAATTCCATTGAAATGAAACAGAACAACAATGGGAGAAAATAAAGGAAATGGATATGGAGCACTGCTCCTTACAGCACTGGAATAACAGAACAAGAACTCAAAGAACCCTTTCCTGATGGAGAACCAATTCTTCAATCAGCCTGGCCACTGTGATCCTTACTCCACAACTGCCCCCTCTCCTTCGTTTTCCCCCTCCAAATACACTTTCTCTCTCTCTTCTTTGTGCGATATTCCCACATCTTCCCTTCCAATCACTGTCTGCCACATGTCCATGATGTTATTTTCTCTCTCCTGCCTTTCTTTCCCTTCCTCAACTGATGCCAGCTGTTCCCCTCTTCCCTCATCTTCTAGTAGGCCTGGCCTCTCAAGCCCATTACATACTTCCTCACTTCTCACGTCCCCTTTTTTCCTTCTTTTATACACTTGCCTTATAGGCTTATCATAATCTTACTCATAACACTGATGGGGATTTGTTAGCTAATTGTTTTTAGATATCTGTTGTGCATTATGAGAAATTAAGAGTGATCTCAATCCAAACTATCGTTTATTGACAGGATATGTACATTCGTGTTAAACGTAGTAAGACAACATACTTCATCCAGTGCAAGCCATCTGATAAAATTCTTGACATAAAGCAGAAGTTGCAAGAACTTGTTGATCAGCCAGCTAATAATCAACGGTTGATTCTGCCTGGTTCAGGGGAAGTATTAGAAGACTCTAAGACTCTGGCAGATCAAAAGGTACCGTAGCATCACACTTTATGAGATATATATTTTTTATGTATTCTTTTTAATGATTGCATTTAGGATTTATCTAATTCCTGGGTCTTTTTACATGTTAATTCTTAATCTCTAACTGGCCAAAATGTTCTACTTGCTCCTCTTATGACTTATACCTGCATCTCATAGGTGTTGACAATTTCCTATATTTTTTTACTGTTCAGGTTGAAAATGATGCCGTTGTTGCACTGACCTTGAGAAAAGGTAATGTATATATTATTATCCTTTTCCTTGCTGCTTATTTAGTTTCCTTTCTTCCTCACTTATTGTGTGAAGAGTCCAATTGCCCGTTGCGTATGTTGTTCTTTGAAGGATCCTTCAATTTGGATGATAGAGATAGAGTATTCAGGTCATCCTGGGTTTTTGTCAGTGTTGTTAATGGCGGATGGCAGAGCATGGCGGCGAGTCCAAAATCTGCCATATACATATGGCAGATGGTGTGGCAGCAAATGGCGGAAGCCATGGCGGACAATATATATATATGTGTGCGTGTGTGTACACTAAAAAAACAGTAGATATAACAGTAAATATAAATAAAACAGACATTTACACAGCAGTAAAGGATCCAAAACATAGAACTTTTACACACAAAAACAGAGAACATTTACCAAAAGGTCCAAAACAGAGTTCTAAGTTCAGACATGATTAAAAACAGAGAAATAAAACAGACAATATTAGAAAGAACACTGTAAATTAAAAAAGAAAGCAGAATATTAAAAAGAATAATCAAATACAAAAAAATATATTTAAAGAATTAAGAAAATAATTTTTTAAAACAAAAAGAAATTAAAAAAAAAAAAAAACAGAGCAAGAAGGGCTCCCCGGAGATGGTGCTCTTTGGAGAATGGTCGTCGTAGGTGACTTCGTCAGTGAGCATCGCCAGAGTTGGTCCAAAAGTCGCTGGAGAAGGTGTGTGACTGTTCATGCTTGGGGTTTTGTCGTAACAAAGAGGACACGTGAGGGAGAAAAGAAGCCTGCGTAACTTCTCTTCGAATTGTTTTAGGGTTTTAACCCTATTTGCTGAGCTGAGTCGAGTCGGGCTTCAAAGCTCATTCCCTTTTTCCTTTTTTCTTTCAAAAAAAACACCATTTTCTGCCATGGATGCTGTGGCCGCCACGAACGCCTTGCATATGGTGCCCACCATAGGCCGCCATTGTGAACCTGCCCCACCATCACCATTTGATGGTGTTGTGTCAAAATCTTGCCACCTGCCATTCACCATCCGCCGTGGCCGCTATTTGACAACACTAGTTTTTGTTGGATTAATTTTGAATAATTTAATTCCTTCTGGTGAATTTAAGTAACTATAGACTGTTTCTGAAAGCCATAAAATTGTAATAGTCTTCAAATTTTTTGGGCCAAATCTCAGGTAATCATGGGCTACATTTGGAATTTTTTAGATGTATTTTATGCGTGCAAAATAAACTCTAATTTCCTTTTGGCATGCATCAAAGATGCATAGGAGTTATGTGCATTTGGTAATTTAATCACTTAGCTCCTTTACTTATTTGTAATTTTAATCATTTGGTAATTTTCTTTGGAAAAGACATTTTTTTTTTAATTTATAGAATCTTAAAACTAATCATAGTGGATTCTTGTTTGATAAAAAATGTGTCTTTTACTCTATAGCTAGACCATATCCATGTTCGTGTTATTCCAGAATAGGAGTGGATTGAAATCCATATTGTACAACCAAGCTTTATCCCACTATTGTAAATTTATTTAATTTAATATTGTGAATCGTGACGGAGAAATAGATGTGGAGACAACCTTTGGAAGCACATGACTTTTGTTTAAGTAGAAGTTAGATTGAGTATATGAAATGTAAGTTTAGCAAGAGGCGCATCAATCCTAACTTAGGTGAAAATTAGAGACCATACCTTACAGGTCACATGGTTTATGCATCCTGGGTCCATCATACAAAACAACGGAAAAATCAGGGGGATGTAAATGTTAAACTGGTACCAAAAGTTGAAAAAAGAATGAATTTTATGTTCTGAAAAATGTTGATCCAGTCCTGGCCAAGGTGACAAGAACTGATCAAGAATTACTAGAAACTCTCCTACTCTTGGCTCTTCGAGAGGCCAACTCTTCTTACACTGATTATTCTCCTCCCGCTGTTTCTATCCCTCTTTCGTATTTATTTTCTTCCCCTCTCTAACTAACTTCTACTAATTCAGTTATGACAGCTGTTACAATTGTTATTTTGAAAATAGAATAACCAATTCCTGTGATTATTATTTCTCCCTCTATGCTGTCTAATATATGCCTTTCTGTGACAATATCACTAAGCTTAGAGGAAAATTTTATCACACAACTATAAGACCTGTGGTGCTGTATGAAACTGAGTGTTGGGTGGTAAAAAGCCATTAAGAATAAACTCAATGTAGCATAGATGAGAATTTTACGTTGGATAAGTGGACATATTAGACAAGATAGGATTAAAAATGAATGCATTAGAAAGAAAGTTGAGATAGCATCTATAGTAGAAACAGTGGTAGAATCTCGCCTGAGGTGGTGTGGTTTGGGCATGTATGCAGAAGAAGACCCGTAGAGGCCCCATTTAGGAGGGTAGCCTGTACCCTCTTACTAGAGGTAAAGTGAGACTGAAAAAAATTATAGGCAAAACCATTAAGAAGGATATAGAGGTCAATGGTTTGTCCATGGACATGATTTGCAATAAAACGTGGCGCCATTTAATCCATGTAGCCGACCTCATGCCATGGGGACTTTTTATTGATCCTTTTAACTTTTGGTCTGGGTTCAAGTAACTAGTCTCTCCCTCGGCCCTCGTGATATGATTCGGATGGGAATTATATTGTTTTTACGGATCTTCCTTTGAGTTGATTATCTTGTTTAACAAAGTATAGACAAAATAAGAAGATGAAATAGCACAAAGAGTAAAGTTTGAAGTAATGACACTAAAATTGAAAAGAGAACGGAAAAGAAATAGCAAGTATATGAATTAAAAATAAAAAGACGGGAAAAGGAAAGGAGATGGCGGAAGATGCCACACTCTATAGAGAGTGATAAGTCCAACGAAGATTCGCCACAAAGGTATGGAAACCTTTGATAAGAACCAAGAAGGTTCTATCTAAGAACCCAAAAGAGACACAGCTCTTAAACTCACAAAAGGAGTGAAAATATAATCTTATTCAAAAGTGTGAAAACAAAGGAAACACATCCCTATTTATAGGGAAAAGTAGCACCTCCCCTCATTTATTACAAATGGGCAACTAGGTTTGCTTGACCTAGTGTAATTTAGCCCAAGCCCAAGAAAAGGAGACAACACTTTAACCCTATTTTCTCTATACGCATAAATTAGCCCAAAACAATAGGCCCAATTACAAAATTATTCCAAAACAAGAAAAAAAAAATAACAGAAAAAAAAACCAAACTGAATACATAATGCCCCACATTGAGCCCTTCATAAACTTGGATTATTTGGACCATCTTAAGTGCTTCTTCTTCTAGATTTGACTTAATTGAGAGAAGGTTATTCACTTCTTGTTTTAAAACTTTCTTGGCCTTCTTTACTTTTGACCTTGTCAAGGGCCCACCAAGTCCTTGTAATGCATCTTTAAGCTTTGCTCCCTTTGGACCACCAATTGGGCCTCCTTGGTTTCCATCATTCCCTCCCTCTTCGAAAGAATTTGTCCTCGAATTTGATCCTTCATCACCTACATCAAAATGACTTAAGTCATCCACATTGAATGTTGCACTAACCCTATACTCACTTGGTAAGTCAATCTTGTAGGCATTGTCATTGATCTTTTCTAAGACTTGGAAAGGTCCATCCCCTCTAGGTAAGAGCTTAGATTTCCTTTGCATTGGAAACCTTTCCTTTCGCATGTGCACCCACACCCAATCTCCAGGTTCAAATATTACTCGCTTTCTTCCTTGTTGACTTGTCTAGCATATTGCTCCATCTTCTTTTCAATTTGGACCTTGACTTTTTCATGGAGCTTCTTTACATATTTAGCTTTAGCCTTTCCATCCTTATGAACCAAAGAAGAGATGTTAGATAGAGGTAATAAATCAAGAGGAGTAAGGGGATTAAAATCATATACAATTTCAAAAGGAGATAAATTAGTAGTAGCATGCACAGCCCTATTGTAAGCAAATTCAACAAGAAGTAAGCATTCTTCCCAAGTTTTGATATTCCTCTTGATGATTGATCGAAGCAAGGTTGCAAGGGTCCTATTTACCACCTCGATCTGTCCATCCGTTTGTGGGTGACAAGTGGTAGAGAAGAGAAGCTTGGTCCTAAGTTTCCCCCACAATGTCGTCCAAAAGTGACTTAGAAACTTTGAGTCACAATCCGAGACTATGCTCTTAGGCATTCCGTGAAGCCTTACCACTTGTTTCTGAATCTCTTTAGTTTCTTGAGGATTTGTCCTATAGGTGGGCCTATTGAGCAAAGAGGCTCCTAGAATAAAGTCCACTTGGTGCTCAATTCCTCTCAAAGGAGGCAGTCCAGGAGGAACACTTTTTGGAAAGACATCTTTAAATTCCTGCAAAAAAGAATCAATTTCACTAGGAAGGGGTTTAGAGTTAGAGTTTAAGTACAGATCCTTGTACAAACAAATATACATTTCTTGCTTTGCAAAGCAAGCTCTCTTAATCTCACTCTCCCTAGCAAATAAATTTTCTATTTTTTTCTCAGTTACAATTTCTTTGTCTTTATTCTGCTCTTGCCCCTTTGACTTTTCCTTCATGTCCTTCTTCTCTTGCTCCCTTTTTAGCTTTAGGGTTACTTGGTCTTCACAAACCTCCTTAGGAGTGAGGGGTACAAGTGTGATCTTCAAGGAATCATGAACAAAAGAGTACTTGTTAGAAAAACCATCATGAAGAGCATGTTTATCAAATTGCCAAGGCCTTCCAAGTAGAATATGACCGGCCTCCATAGGAACAACATCACACAAAACATCATCATTATATTTACCAATTGAAAAGCTTACCGATACTTGTTGATTCACTAACAACTCACCACTCTCACTTAGCCATTGGAGCTTGTAGGGTCGCGGGTGAGGTGTAGTTTTGAGGTTAAGTTTACTTACCAAACGAGTGCTTGCCACATTGGTACAACTTCCCCCATCAATAATCAACGAGCACACTTTGCCTTGAATGTTGCATCTTGTATGGAAGATGTTCTCCCTTTGGCTTTGGTCCTTTGCCATGACTTGATTACCTAAGAGTCTCCTTACCATTAACAAGTCCCCATCGGGAGCATAAACTTCACATTCTTCTTCACCTTCGCTTGAGGGTGGGGAATTTGGACATGAGTCACTAGAGAGGTGTCCATTTTCCCTTATCACCATTACCTTCTTGTTTGGGCATTGAGAAGCTATGTGTCCACTTCCCAAACACTTGAAACACTTAATGTTCCTGCTTTTAGAAGAAGAAGAAGAAGAACCATTAGTGGAAGGAAAATTATTAGAGTTCTTAGAAACCATACCTTCCTTGAGATGTGTAGGGGTGCCTTCCTTCAGTTGTTTGTCCTTCCAAGTAGAAGACTTAGGGTTGTAAGAGGACTTCTTTCATGTACCTTTTCTTTTGAGTTGTTGCTCCACCTTTATGGCTTGATGCACTAAGTCATCAAGTTCTTCATAGTTTTGCAACTCAACGATGTCTCCTATCTCACGATTTAGACCATGAAGGAAACGTGCCATGGTAGCCTCCCTTTCTTCAACAACATTGGCCCTTATCATGGCCACCTCCATCTCTTTGAAATACTCATCAACATTTCAACTTCCTTAGGTAAGCCTTTGGAGTTTATTGTGCAACTCCCTATGGTACCATGAAGGTACAAATCTCTTTCTCATTAAACTTTTCATCTCCTCCCAAGTATCTATGGGGTACTCCCTATTTCTTTCCCTCTCCTTTTGCACTTGGTCCCACCAAATTAAGGCATAGTCAGAAAATTCAAGGGCAGCCACCTTTACCTTCCTCTCTTCATTATAATGGTGGTAGGAAAAAATTTGCTCAACCTTAGTTTCCCACTCTAAATAGGCCTCGGGATCATTCTTTCCTTGGAAAGAAGGGACTTGGGTCTTTACTCCTCTTGACTCTCTTCTTCTTTCATCATTCCTATACCTTCTATGTCTCCTTTCATAACTTCTTTCACTCCTCCCATGTCTCCTTCTCTTTTCATGGTTTCTCCTATCTCTCCTCTCTCTACCCGAATAGTAGGAATCTTCATCCTCATGCGAGACCTCATGCTGAGAGTCTCTCCTCCTTTCATTATCTAACCTTGTGTTAATCTCAACCCTAAACTTTTCTAACTCTCTTGTTAAGGTGTGCATTAAGGTTGCCGTCCTAGGGGACGGGGGTGTACTTCCTCCACTCATCTTTTTAGAAAAATGTGGTAAGATAGAATTTAGTTTAAGATTGAAGGACCTCACTACTCTTCTCACGTGTTTACACTCTTTGAGATGAGTCCACTCGTGTTTCTCTCAAAAATTGGATTTTGATTTTTTTTTATTGAAAATGCTCTTGCCTTTTACCACTCAAGCCCTCTTTATAAGTTCTTAAATAAAAACCCAAGCATGCATCAATTATCAAAAGTACATACAATTGCAACGAGCCTCACAGAAGTTATCACTCAGAAGCTGATAAAAGGAAAAACTCTAGAAACAAATAAAGGAATTTAAAAGACAAACAAGAAAATTCAATTAGAAAAGGGTAAAACTCAAATGGAATTGCAAGAAAGACAAAAAAAAAAGAAAAGGAATAATGAGAGAGATGAAGAAGAAATGCGCACGTTTGGATATTGAGAATAGCACCACTTCTTATGAATTCCTTAAGGCAACCAAATTTAGATTATTTAAGTGCAAGGGGCAATTTTTTTTTTTAATTCTTCATTTTTTTTCTTTTTCTTTTTTTTTTTACTATTTTTTTCTTTTTATTTTATTTTATTGTTCTAGAATATATTTGTTTTTTTTTTTTGCCCCCTATTTGTTTTGCACTAGCAACAGATAATATACGTCAAATAAGATATATAGTCTTTCAGGTGCCATAACATGTGAACTGAATTGCGCAAAATTAAAGAGACATAAATTATATAGAATTAATGACAATTAAGACTCGATTATGACAGAATTAAGGACAGTTAATGATGATAAATGGAAATAATTGACAATTAATGGCATAATAAAGACAATTAACTAGGCAGTAAAGGACACAAAATAGAAGAACACTACCAACTCTAAGATCCGGGCTCTAGATACCACATGATATGATTCGGATGGGAATCATATTGTTTTTACGGATCTTCTTTTGAGTTGATTATCTTGTTTAACAAAGTATAGACAAAATAAGAATATGAAATAGCACAAAGAGTAGAGTTTGAAGTAATGACACTAAAATTGAAAAGAGAACGGAAAAGAAATAGCAAGTATATGAATTAAAAATAAAAAGACGGGAAAAGGAAAGGAGATGGCGGAAGACGCCACACTCTATAGAGTGATAAGTCCAGCAAAAATTCGCCACAAAGGTATGGAAACCTTTGATAAGAACCAAGAAAGTTCTATCTAAGAACCCAAAAGAGACACAGCTCTTAAACTCACAAAAGGAGTGAAAATATAATCTTATTCAAAAGTGTGAAAACAAAGGAAATACATCCCTATTTATAAGGAAAAGTAGCACCTCCCCTCATTTATTACAAATGGGTAGCTAAGTTTGTTTGGCCTAGTGTAATTTAGCCTAAGCCCAAGAAAAGGATGTAGCACTTTAACCTTATTTTCTCTATACGCATAAATTAGCCCAAAACAATAGGTCTAATTACAAAATTATTCCAAAACAAGAAAATAAAAATAACAGAAAAAAAAACCAAACTGAATACATAATGCTCCACATTGGGCCCTTCATAAACTTGGATTATTTGGACCATCTTGAGTGCTTCTTCTTCTATATTTGACTTAATTGAGAGAAGGTTATTCACTTCTTGTTTTAAAACTTTCTTGACCTTCTTTACTTTTGACCTTGTCAAGGGCCCACTAAGTCCTTGTAATGCATCTTCAAGCTTTGTTCCCTTTGGACCACCAATTGGGCCTCCTTGGTTTCCATCACCCCGCCTTCCCTCCCCCCCCCCCCCCAAACAAAAAAGAATTCCTCCATTTTCTCCCAGGTTTCTTTGTATTTTTGAGGTGATCTTTACAATGATGTTGCTGGCATTTTTTTGTAGTTTATATCCTATTCTTTCTCGTAGTTGTTGCAGATATTCCTGAAACTTTCATTTTGACTGCATTGTCTGTTAGAGAATCATTTTGAATGTGCCTACACTATTACCTTTGCTTTTCAGAGACAACATAATGAAAAGTTACCCATCGGTTGTTTTCAGATGATAATGAATTTGAGGAGGTCAACATTGTCCGGCCAAATGATTTCTACCAAGCACGGGATGCGGATGGTGCCAGTTGGTAAAGCCATCACAGTTACTGGTACCCTGCCCATGGAATCATTTGTAAATATTCTTGTAACACTTTAAATGAAATTTCCAAGTTATGTGCTAAAAGTATTGTCCCATTAATTTATCAGGTGGCATGATGAAATCCATAATGGCTCAGGAAACATCTCCCTAAACGATTGGTCAATTGTAGGGTTAATGATGTACTTGTTTATATAACACTGAATTTATTGCCTGAAGAGAATATGGCACTTTCTGAATGCGATGTTTTTTATCATTTGAATCAAATTTGTAATTAAGGTCTAGATTGGCTTTATACCAATGTAAATGTAATGCTAAAGGACTAGCATATTAGGCTCAGGTCATCTAGAAGACTTGAACCATTTACATAATTTTGGGGCAATTATAATTTAAATTTTCTTGGGAAAAAAATCAATATATGGTTAAATAATTAATCACTCTGAACAATATTGGTGGTTGAGGGTCTGACCTCTTTAAAGTGAGCAAGGAATTATATCTCTACTGACAAATATTTCAACAATTGAGATTTGAGATTTATATACACCATTATATTTTATTAATTATTGATTTGGTTTGCCCGATTTCCAATGGCCCACTCCTCGCCAACGATCTCTCTTCACATATTCTCTAATTAGAACTCGTTAGTGTAGCCTGAGCCATACATTCTACAACAGTAGAAGTCAAAACACTTCAAAATAGTAAATTCAAGATCAAACCTTGCCCATTTAGCTATGAAAATTTCATTTAACCACTAAGTCCAACAATCAATTACTATATATAAGGAAAATATATTTTAATATATATTCACAATCTAATAATTATTGCCACTACCTTCACGTATTTTTTTAATATTTAAATGATAAATATAATTTATACATAATATGTGTAGTGTAAAAAATTCACAAATTTAGTATAGGTTCATGAGATTCAACTAGTGACTCACTGATTAGACCATTAACCTACTAACCCAGTACCTTTTGAGTCAATAATTGGTCCGATTCTAATAACACTAGTTATAGTTCCATAATTTGATTAGATGATTAAGGATGTGCTTGGAAAAATAACTTATTAAATGTTTATTTGTTAAGCTCTTATTACACAAGGGTTTGTGTAATAAATTTCAAAACTTTTTGGAATAAACTACAACAAACTTATTTTAATAAACTCTACCAAAAAATGTATTGAATTATTAGCTATTATCATAAGTTTGAAAAACCTTTCATGAGCTCTTTCCAATACTCCCTAAATAGATTCTGTACACAACCAATGCGTTACTTTGCAGAATGTGAGACAGTGCTAATTTCTAGAATTGAATAGGTAGGTAATGCAATCATAGGAGGCAATGATTTCTTCTTTAAATATAATGATGTATATAAATTATAGCCTTTCAAAAATATTTAATTGTATAGATAAAAATTTTACACTTTAAGGTGAGTTTATTTAATTTAACAAAACTTAAATATAGTTCTTTATCTATTTTTGGTAGAGTTATCCAATCAAAATTGAAGTTTTATCTTGAAAACTTATAGGAACCTTTAGGGAGTGTTTGATGTACGAATTTTTTTTTCTCTCCAGGAACTCATGTCCTTAAAATGACATAAATATGTTTGACAAATCTAAAATATTTCTAAAAATGAGAGACATACTTGCATTTTTACATTATAAAAATCTTTCTTCCTTTATGAGAATCTTGGATTCTCACCCACTCCCATGAGAAAGATTTACTGGGAATCATAATTAAAAAATGATTCCTAAGAATGTTAGATTCCTAGAAATGATTTTTAAAATTGTCATATCAAACATAGAAATCTAACATTTCCAACCTAAGATTCTTGGGAACCTTAACAAAATTCCCCTACCAAACACCTCTTTAATGTAAACTTTGATTACGTGGATTGAAACTCAATAGAACAACACTAAAAACATTTATGGTGTGTTTGATTTTTACTTTCAAAAACTATTTTTAGTTTTAAAAAAACCCAAAGAAAATAAACACTCACACTAAGCTCGTGCCTCACCACATGTAGCACCACTTTAGATGACCTGCACCCTTGAGCTAGAACTACAAAACAAAAGAAGGGAATAAAAAACATCTCCCAATTGTTTTTGTGTTTTGGTTTTTAAAATACTTGTTTTGGAAATAATTTTTAAAACTTAATAAATTTTAGATGAGAAAATAATTATTAAATAGCATGAAATTGTGTTAGAGAATACTCTTTTAAAAGAAATGAGAAGAAAATCAAACAAACTCTTAAATAATTGCATTTAAATTTTATCCTATGAAGAGAGTCAGATGCACAAAATGTATACACATGTAGATTTGCTTGTTGAGGATGAAATATATTTGTACTTTTTTTTCTAACCACACCCCTTCCATTTTCTGCTCAATTCCAAAAATTAGTTTCCAGAATTGTTTTAACATTTCATAAACTAGTTTTCAAAATATAGGGGTGTGCTTAGAAGAAAGTAGAGGTGTCAAAGTCAGCCACCACGGGTTGACCTTAAAAATAGGCCAGCCCAACCTGGCTCACATTTTGGTGAGCCAAGAAAATGTAACCCGGCTCGACCCACCACGGGTTGGTAGGTTAAGTGGATTAGCTTACCAAATTTTTAAAAATAAAAAAAATGTAAAAATAAATAAAAAATGAATAACGTTTTTCTCTTCTTTTTTCTCAAAAAAAGTCACATTTTTCTCATCAAGCCATTCAATAATTCAAATACAAATATAAATTATTCATATTTAAGTATCAAATAACAACAAGAATAGCGCGAATGCTTGATGGGATCAATTCTTATGTAGAAGTGTTTTTATTTTTAATTATTATAACATTATGTTTTTATTTTTATTTTTTTAAAAAGGGCCAACCCGGCTCAACCGGGCTTGAACTTGTTTGGCTCACGGTTTAAGTGAGCCAGGTTGCCATTGGGCAAAAATCGAAGTGAGCTAATTTTTTTGAGCCCGGCCTAGCTCGAACTTGTGGTAGGCTAAGTTGGCCCTGACCCACTAGGTTCTAGCTCGTTTTGACAGCTCTTCAAGAAAGGGTACAAATAGTTAGGCCCAAAATTCTTTGGCTCTTAGGGGCATGTTATCCTCACCTCCTTTTTCTCTATTCTCACACCCATCTTTTTTTTTAATTAAAATTCCCTTTTTAACCCCTTCCCTCACACCCCCCCATCTCACCCTCCCATTCACTTCTTCTTTCTCCTCTCACTCCCTATTTCTGGCTTTACCCCTCCCATTCTTTTCTCCCTCGCACACACATCTGTCACCCCCACTCTCTAGGCACACTCTTATTTCACCCTCACTTCCTCATCCTCATCTCCATATATACTCTTATTTCACCCTCACTGCTTCTTCTTCGATAGCTTTTCGTTTTTATTTTCTTTTTCACAGTTTCATTGTGTATCTAGACAAGATATGTCAAGATACACAACAAGAATATGTTTCTATTATGTATCTTGATAAGATTTTGTCGAGATACACAACTGAAAATTTTGTTGAAATATATAACGAAAACATATTTTCGTTGTGTATCTCGACAAGATCTCAACAAATCTTGTGGAGATACATAATAAAAATGTATTTTTGTAAAAAGTTGGAGAGTGAGAATAGAGAAAAAGGGTGTAAGAATAACAAAGTCCTGGTTCTTAAGCCAATCCAAACCCAACAATGATTGGATTGGTCCAAATCCGAAATATGGTAAACCAAGCCCAGCACTGATGCACGCAACAGGAGGACCTTGCTCCCCCCCCCCCCCCCCCCCCCCCCCCCCCTTTTTTTCCTATTTTCACCCCTAATTTTTACAAAAAATAATAAAAAAACTATTTTGTCCGCACTTTCCTTTTCTTCTCTCTCTTCTTCTCACCCCCACCCCATTTATTAACGAAAACATATTTCTGTTGTGTATCTTGACAAGATTTTGTTGAGATAAATAACAAAATCTAACAAGATTTTCTTGAGATACAAAACAAAATTTTATTAAGATATATAACGGAAATACGTTCCCGTTATAATCTTGTTCAAAAACACGTTTTTGTCAAGAAATATTTTTTTAAAAAATTAACAAATAAAAGTTGGGATAAAAATAACAAAAATTAGGGTGAGAATAATAGGGCCCGCAAGCCCGCAACACGGCTTGAGTGACAGCGGTGGACTCAGCTGCCAGTAAAGCATAGCAGACTTAGCAGTATAACTATTACTAAACTGTCTTATCCGAATGAATCACAAGCTCGCTTAAGCTCTCTCACTCACCTCAGCATGCTCCTTCTTTCCTCTCCATTCTCTTCCTACTTAATGCATCACAATGCTTTCTGGTTTCGCGGTCCCACTCATAGAGGACTCCCTTATACCGGTAGCCAAACGCATCGCATCTGGTGTGCGAAGAGAACCGGGAAACAGAGGTACCCGTCTGAGAAGAAGAAGCTGAGGACAAAGCAGAAAGAGCTTTTGTCCGATTCTAAGGAGAAGATCAAGTTTGAGGGTACATGGAGGCTCTTCAAGCTCGCCGTTCCACTCGATCATGACCCTGGCAAGGACTTTCTCGAAGTTTCCGACGGCCTTCTCCAAGAAATCGCCAAAGTTCTCAAGTTCCCGGTATTAAAAAATGCAATAAGAAAATAAATAAATAAATAATATATAAATAAATTGAATTATTTTAATTTTCAATTGCTGCCGTGTTTATCAGATTGCTTCGCTGTTGCCACGAGAAGCTTTCACGGTCGTTAGAAAGTCCTTTGATGCTAGGAAGGTATGTAATATGCAAATGTTCAATGACAAACCAACATTCACACATCATCAACACGTTTATGCATTTCATATCTTGTTAATAATAATAATAATAATAATAATAATAATAATAAGTTTTGAATTATGTTTGTGGTTGTGCTGTGATTGCTGAATTTATGAAAAACTGTGGGACTGATGTGACCACAATTGCAGTTGCAATGGAGTTGTAGAGACCTCCAAAGCCTTCATCTTTGATGGCAATTGCAGTTGGAGACAGAATTTGAAACTTAATAATAATAGGTTGAGGTTTGAAATATTTGATTGTAGTAATTAATATTGGCATGGCTGTGTGCAGTCTTGAATCTTATGTCACGGATTAATTAATGAGTTAATTGGCTTATATTTCAATTATTTGGTTTTTACTTATGTGTGTGTCAAACAATAAACAAAATGCAGAACATGATTGCCAGTGGACATAGTGAAAACCTGAGGTGATAAATGTATAGATGTGTAGAACGTTTGAAGCAGTTCAGTTCAATTTGGATTGTCATAAATGAAAGCATTGCATTTGCATCCTCTTATTTTGTTTTGCTGATGCTTTTTTAGAAATTAAAAGAGCCCAAATTTGTGCATACTGTGGACATGGATGTACAAAAACTCATCAGTCTGGAACCTCATTGTTGGGACTTTATTTCTGAGCTGGAGCCTAAAGTTGGCCTCGTGGAACGCGTGCATGGTGGAAGAGATTTTGGTGATCTGACGAGTATCATTCGTGACTGTAAACAAAATAAAGAAGCTGTATTAAAAGGGGGAAATGGACATAGCATTTTCTCAACAGAGTTGTACAAGAACCAGGCTACTCGAAAGCCAAAAATTGTGGTAGTGGGTAGTGGGCCTTCTGGCCTATTTGCTGCTCTTGTTCTTGCAGAGCTTGGTGCAAATGTTACACTGATAGAAAGAGGTCAACCAGTAGAAAAAAGGGGGCGTGATATTGGTGCTCTTGTAGTTCGTCGAATTTTAGAATTGGAAAGTAACTTCTGCTTTGGGGAGGTTGTTGTATGCATCTTGATTTATTTCTTTGAATGGTCTATTGTCTCAGTATGGTAAATGTTACATTCATCATTGAATCATTCATCACTTTTGATTTAAAATGAGTTTGTTTTTACAAGGTCACATCCAATTTTTTTTTTTTCTTTTTCTTTAAGTAGTTAGGTTCTGACAAATATGCTTTTTTTTTTCAAAAGAAAACACATGTGAATATTCTTTTGTACCATTTGTGCAGCTTTGTTGCTAGCTGCTACAATTTGAATTTTCTCCACAACAGCCAGCAGGCAAGGAGATAATTATGACATATTATTTGAGTTAATGGAAATTATGTGCACCTTTTTAATGCTCATCTAGGCTGCAATATTTATGCTTTGCTAAGAGTTTTTGGAATACTTATGAAAATCATAGTCAGGGTGATATATTATTGAATTAAAGATAGTTTGGTCAGCTCATTTATTCAACTAGTCTTTCTCTCATGAGTCTACTTGTTTATTTACTTTGTCATTTATTAAGGAATTATGTGTGGCAGGGTGGTGCAGGTACCTGGAGTGATGGAAAATTAGTAACCAGAATTGGACGCAACAGTGGCAGTGTTCTTGCGGTTAGTTTCCTTTTGTAGTATTTATGAAGTAGATATGTGCATCCTGTGTATGTGTTAAATTGATCTATTTTGCTTGTGGACTTATTAAGAAAACAGTGCTAACTGCCAAATGGTTTTCTTATATTGATGTTAAAATCAGATACTGTAATAATTTGTGTGATTATGAATACATGCTGTTTGTTGCCTTTGTCTATAGTCCATCGATCAAATTTACTAGTTTGAATATATCACTCCAGAATTCAGTAGGCTTTCATTGGTAAGAAAGTGTAGAACTTTTGGAAGAATTTGAACATCTACTCCAGTATTAATTTCATTAGCATGTAGTATGCTTCTGCGTAAGTTAACTTATTTACTGAAAGAAGAAAAAGATATCTGACCAAAATTGATGTTAACCAATGCTTTTAGAAAGCACAACATAACTTTTAAATTTTTGTCTACCAACAAACACTCTTTTCTCTTGATATTATTAAGAAAATTTGAAACAAAATTTTCTTGCCCCTATCTTCCCATGGTACAAAATAGGTATTGAGTCATTACTGCCGTCTCAGTAGAATTCATTGTGTAGTTTGACAAAGATATGATACAGACACATTTAGAGCATAATTCTGATTGTATGGTTTCAAATAACCTACAGCTTCATTGTTCATTTGCAGGCTGCACCCCTACATCTCATCTCATTATAATCAAGTAGTAATAAGGAATAGGAAAAACAAAATGAGTTTTTTTATTTTTTTTATAACCATGTTATAGATGTGAAGTATCCACTGGCTTTGCCGGTGACTAATCTTCGTCGGGCAACCTGACTGACCACCTTAAGTGTCACTCAGATCAATGACGTGTTGGTAAACAAAGAGTTTTGTGGACTTAATTTAATACAATGCTGAGACAGAAAAGTAAGTCTTAACTAGAGTTGTTGTAAAGAAATAGCAATAGTGAAGAGGAATAGAAAAAGATTTTTTGGAACTATATTAATACACAATACTTCATCACGGCCTTTCTAACAGTTGAATAATCTAATCATGTACTACAAGGCCATTGATATAATGTCTTAATAATTTTCGTTAGGTATAATTGTTAGTTTTAAGCTAAGCTAGAGATCTGTGGTGGAAAATAATATTAAAGGTAAATTCTTACATTTAAATTTTCTAATTTCCGGATGTGGTATTATACTCTAACTGTGCAAATATTTTTGACTGGCTTTGTGAAAAATTTGCATTGATATAAATTGCAATATTGCATTCTTTACAACACGTGATATTTTTCATACTTGATTAATTTCATTCTTAGTGCTGTGGTCATGTACAGAACCTCTGGTTTACTTTTGCCCTTAAAAGGCCCCTGAATATATTAGGTAATCTGTGACTACGTGTATGATTAAAACAATAATATTAGGGAAAACCCATGCCACCTTAAAATGTAGAGTATCTGACCCACACATTGATTTTACTTGGGAAGGTTTTGTTACTTGTTAGCTAGTAGAATAAATATAACTAAAATTGACATGATTTATATTGTTTTTCCTTGTTGTGGTCTTTTTGCCTGATGGGAACCAAGATCCATGTTAGGTTAGGAAGGAATTGGAGGCAATTATTATAAGGAATTCTGTATTAGAAACTTTTCTATGGCAGTTATTCATTGAATTAATATAACTGATGGCAGTTATGTATAGGAATTTAGGATTATATCTGATTGTAGGGTGTGTAATTAGGCAAGTGTGTTGTTAGATTGAAGGTGATTTGTGTTCGGTACTGTGTTTGTTGGTTTATCAGTTGGTGTTCTATCATTTTGGTCCAACCTGCTGGATGAAGAGTGGAGAATCCTGAGGCCAGCAAAATTCATCAATAGACCATTACTCAGGTGACAGAAAGGATGGATTTGTTGCAGAAGACTGGAGAAACTTGAAGGAATGGAAGCCATAATTGAGAGCAGCATTTTGTTTAATGTGGATGATAGATTGGGGTGGAAAACAAGTTAGAAAGGTTGGAAGTCAACTTGGCAGAGAGGCTTCTAAATGAAATGAAGAATTGGACAGACAGACAGAGGAAAAACTTGAGAGTTTCAACCAGAGAGGGTGGTTGCACAGGAATGGGGTTAGACTCTGATCAACATTGATTATTGAATGGTAGTTAAGAAAGTAGAGCTGCCAACCTTTAATGGGAAAGATCCTGTGGGATGATGGATCACCAGGGTAGAAACATACATTGAAGTGCAAAACACTTCAGAAGAAATGAAGATCTAATTGTCTAAGTTACTTAAGTATGAACGGATGAATCATCCATTGGTTCAATTTGTTGAGAGAAACAGAAGATGACCTCACTTGGGGGAAATTGAAAAGGGCTCTGATTGCAAGGTTTGGAGAGAGAAGGAGAATCCATATGAGGAATTAGCAACTTCAAAGCAGTTGGGTTCTTTAGAGCATCATATTGAGATATTTGAACTCCTCTTTTCACAAATAAATAGGCTGCATGATGAGCAATATTTGGGGTATTTAATGGGAACACTTCAATCAAATATCAAGTGCAGGATCCATACTTTTAACCATAAGTCCTGTCTTCAAGCCGTGCAATGGGCTAGAGATATTGAAACAGAAATGGCCAAAATTCATTCTGAGGCTGGTTGTTACACATGGCAGTCTAATAATTGGCAATAAAACTGCATTGCACAACCTTTGAAGTTTGGAGCAGGGATGCAAAATTGTGAGCAAATTTCTGTAACTGCTGCAACCAAGTCATATAGTTGTTGGAATGGGGGAAATGGCATAAATTCTGGTTTAGAGGCTTTGATTCTTTCACAAATGACAAAACAGGGACCTTGCTTTCTCTTTGATGTCTATAGGGAGGAGGAATGAGGGGATCAAAGCAATTCTGTGGAAAAAAGTAAGGGGCTGTGACATTTAACTTACCAGGAACTTACGGGGAGAAAATCTAAATGTTTAAGTTTTCAGTGTGGAGAGAAATTCCATCCTTTACACCAATGCAAGGAGAAATAGTTAAGGTTGGTAATTTTACAAGATAATGAAGCCCTAAATGAAGAAGTAATTACTATTGAAGTGGGTGAAGAGAATAAGGAAGAAGCTTTTTCCTATTTCCAGCCTTGGGGACAAGGCTGATTTTTCAAAGGAAGTGATGATGGGAACTGAGATCCAAGTTGGTTAGGAAGGTTCCTTTGATGGATTGGAGGCAGTTATTATTAGGACTTAGGAGCCTATATCTTAGAAAATAACTTATCCTATATTAGCAGTTCTGTATTAGTTCTGTGTTAGAATTTAGAAACTGACTGATGGCAGTTATTCATGGAAAATGACTGATGGTAATTACGTATTATGATGATATATGACAGTAGGGTGTTTAATTAGGCGAGTGTGTTGTTCTTTGTAGTTTGTGGACAGAGAATACTCTCTATATGTTGTCTCTGGGACAGCAAGTGTATTGTTGTATTGTGTGTGATTTCTGTGTTGAATATAGTTGAAGACTTTGTTTTGATGAATTGCTTGGGTGAAAAAGCACTCAGCAGGCCATATATTTATAAGCACATAATATAAGCACTATTCATGAATATGAACATTCAGAGTTAATTTAATTTCAGTAATATAAGCATATATTTCAGAATTAATTTCATTTAAGAGTAATTATAAATGCAATTCGCTAAGTACATAATATAAGCACTATTTATGAATGTGAACATTCATAAATCCTAGACTTTAATGCAGTGATTCCCAACGGATAAAAGACCCTGTTTCCAATAAATATTATATTTTATTGTCTTACCAATTGTTCTACCAATGCCTAACCTATATATCTTACTGAATGGTTGACTTGATATCTTCATTTTAGGTTATGAGAACTCTAGTACAGTTTGGAGCTCCAAAACAGATATTGATTGATGGAAAGCCTCACTTAGGAACAGATAGGTTGGTTCCATTACTTCAGAACTTTAGGCAACATCTGCAAGATTTGGGTGTGAGTTCCAAATTCCAGTAACTTCGTCGTATTGAAAATAAATTCATGTCATTATAGTTTTCCTTGCAGTTGTCTTCATTTTGTCCAACTAACACTGCTGCTTCTTTTTCCTAGGTCACCATAAAGTTTGGAACAAGAGTAGATGATTTAGTTATAAAAGACGGACATGTTCTGGGGGTTATGGTATCTGAATCAGCTGATAAATTACATTTAACGAGTCAGAAGATGGAATATGATGCTGTTATTCTGGCTGTTGGTCATTCTGCTCGTGATATATATGAAATGCTTCTTGCTCACAATGTAGAATTAATACCAAAAGATTTTGCTGTGAGTTTATATTGACATTCTATGTTATTCTTTATTTCAATTTATTAAAGTTGGGATGCTTATTTGTATTCATAACACTTATCTGTTTGCACATCTCCATGTAAGATCTGTGTATTCCTCAAACAGTTCCAACTTCCAAATGGGTAGCACTGTGGCTTCTTCATTACTCACATACAGTGTGTAGAATTTATGCTTGATTGATGCGGATTTCTTTTGATTAGATAGTTGGTTCAGTTTTTGTTTGATATTCAATGTTTGACATTAAGAATTATATGGTATTCTCGTCTGTCCCATGCTTGTGTCTTACATTTGAAGGAGCCAGTTTTGACACTCGAAAGGATTGGAAAACATTGCAGCATTGGTGCTTATTATTCATTCTAATATTTCAGAGCATTCTGAACAATATCAAAGTAATACTTGATAAATCCTTGAGTGACTAGGAGAATGGCCTACATTATGTTGCCTTATGGCAGGCCTATCCGCTTGGTCATTTCGGATGAATAACAGTTTCATTTTATTGCAGTGAATTTTTATTTATTTATTTATTCTATAGAAATGTTGCAGTGATCTAAATTATAGATTTACTCAATTTTTCAATTTCCTTTGGGTGGGGGGTGGGATATTTTGCACAATGGTAGAGGTGCCACTAGATTGGCCAAATTCTATTTTATTTGTTATAAAAAGAAATTTCATTAAGGAAGAAAATAAAAGTACAAAGCAAGAGGATAAGACATCCTCACAGAAATATCTTTCTCCATTTCCTATACAAATTAGTAAAAACAAATGAAAATAGAAAACATTTTCTCAAACTACCAAAGGACCTGAGAGATTGAGTGATGTAACAAGGCATGCCAATATCTCTTTATGTCTAACATGGAAACCCCCTTAAATATCCATGAGCAGAACACCATGGACAAGCTAAAACAATAACCTTGTCTCAAATCTGGAGCTGAAGTTCCCTTGAAATTTCTAGCTTTCCTTTCCGGCCAAAGATACTGGAGGACCTTCTCCATGGAAGCTGAAACATCTAAATTTAATAAGTAGAAACAAACATAGATCCTTAGGGAAGACCCACTACTCACAAAAGATCCTTGATTGACCAATTCATGTTTGTCATTGTTATAACTTATAACACGATGCACCATTTCTGACCCGTGTGTAATTTTGTTTTTTAGTTGAATAAAAATGATCATATAAATTTATAATGTGATGTTTGCTTTGACATTTGTGTTTTGTCATGATTTTCTTCTTTCTATTGCATTTTAAATTGGTTACAGGTAGGGCTACGGATTGAGCATCCTCAAGACTTAATAAACAGCATACAGGTTTGTGTCCAGTCAAATTGTTTCAGCACCCTTGTTTTTTGATTAGTGTAAACTATGTCTATGACAAATGCTCCATATCACTCATGTAATATAAGAGAAGTCCCAAATATTGTTTCCACAATGACTTATTAGTAATCATCAGATTCTCAAAACCCTTAAGTTATCTAGAAAATTGAAATTGAGAGATTATGCAAATAATTTAAAAGTGATATAAAGAGGAATTAAGCTATCATTTGGAAACAACACAAGAACTCTAATGGAT
Organism: Spatholobus suberectus; assembly: GCA_004329165.1. Lineage (NCBI taxonomy): Eukaryota > Viridiplantae > Streptophyta > Magnoliopsida > Fabales > Fabaceae > Spatholobus > Spatholobus suberectus. Next base: position 48,639,826 of record CM014729.1, on the reverse strand, counting down.
CTATGGTACCCAGAGCTTGGGTTTCACTTGTATTCAATTTTGTTAATTCGTATTTCTCTATAATTTGATAGTTAACTTCAGAAGTCAATAATTCTATTAGCATTCAATGATCTTGAGATACTAATAATCTATTCTCTAATTAAATTCCCTATTCGCTCACTTAAGGAATTGATTAAAGAAAGCATGAGCTTTAAAGATGTTAAATTGACTTCATTGGCTATTTCAATTGATGTATTCCAAACAGAGAATTTGAAATGAGCTAACTGCCCACATTGTTGTAGTTTTATAAGTTTGAATTCACGATGCAGCTGGTGCAGCATTATTGTTAACTTTGTTATTGCATTCTCATATCAATCATAAATAGGGAACAAATATTGTAGGTTTGGGGATAGAGTTTCCTGCCCCGTCATGTGTTATAATCTGAAACTGCCTTAGCTGGAACTTAGTTGTTTATTGAGTGTGTGTATTTTTTAATATCTGGCCTTTGCCATAATGGGAAGGTATACTGTGAATTTTTACATTTCATGTTTTACTATAATTATTCTGCTTGATAAGAGCTAGGACCAAAATAAGTTTATCATGTTGACGGTCCTTTCAGCTATCTGTATATGTTAACTATTAATTGGGGGAAAGAAGAGGTAATCATGATAACTTCATACTCAAATGTGATGGAGTAATTACCTTGTTCTGTATTGATAGAAGCTTTTTGTTTGTCATAAAAGCTATTTCTCACAGACTTATTTATCTATTTGCCATGATTATGATGCATGTAATTTTATTCATTTGAATGTGTAGTATGCTGAATTGGCTTCCGAGGTTTGTCATGGACGTGGTAAAATTCCAGTGGCAGATTACAAAGTTGCCAATTATATTGACAAGGAGGATTTCTATGAAGCATCTGATTCAGGGGTGGCAAATTGTAGTTGCTACTCTTTTTGCATGTGTCCAGGTGGGCAGGTAGGTGTTCTCATTTTACTTGGATATCATACGTCATATTAATTGGAATATGACCTCTCTGTGGTGATGAGTCCATGCACATAAATGTTGTGGTACAAATATTTACTGTTTGATTTGCAAAGGGGGAAGGGAGAGGTATGTCTGGCACATTTGTATCAGTAAAACAATTTGTATCATTAAACTATTATTTCAGTGTTTTAATTTACCTCGGCCATTATTGGATGTCACCAACTGGTAGTGAACTACGGAAAATTGGAACTTTTAGGTTGTTCTCACTAGTACAAGTCCATCAGAAATATGCATCAATGGAATGTCATTTTCTCGGCGAGCATCTAAGTGGGCAAATGCTGCACTTGTGGTGACAGTCACAACAAAGGATTTTGAAGCTTTGAATTATTATGGTCCTCTTGCAGGGGTCAAATTTCAGGTAGCTCTGAATTCTTGTAATCCTAGTTTTTTGTTATTGTTCGGATGTATAATCTATAATGAGAGCTGACTAAGGACAACTGTTAGTCAGTTAGTCCCTTAGTTAGATTAGTTTAGTTATGAGGGATTGATTATGAATAGGGGGAAATCAGATTAGAGGGGATCATTCTGTGCATTTGGCAGTTTGTGTGTGAAAGGAGAAATCGTTTGTGAAGGGGAAACCCTTGAAGGAGAGATCTCTCCTAATCTCAATCTTTCAATAAAATTGATCAATTTCATTGTTTGTTTCTATCAATTTCTTTCTTCTCTTTCCTTGGTTTGTAGCAGTTCTTATGATTTTTAATATTTAAACCAAGTTTCCTGCTGTCCTTTGTTGAAATTATGGGGATTTAGGTAGGCAAGTGTTGGAAAGCGGCCTTAATTGCAGTTACCCTTAGCTCGCAAGTGTCTCAAAAAGTGCTACCTACAGAGGGATTGACTAGATAAGTTGAGTGAAATGTCGTAGTGTGCAGCTACCAAGATGTCGACTCTAATTGTTTGAGATCCCACATTGACTAGAGATATGACCAATGTAGTCCTTACCTTACAAGCTAGTTTTGTGGGGTTGAGTTAGGCCCTAAGCCCAAATTCTTAGATTACATCAGAACCTATCCTAGATCCATTGTTGGGCCACCTGCATTGCTATGCTCCGGGCTCATAGCCTTGGGCATGAGGGGGTGTGTTGGAAAGCCACTGTAATTGTGGTCACCCCTAGCCTACAAGTGTCTCGGAAAGGGCTACCTACGGAGGGGTTGACTAGAAAAGTTGAGTGAAGCGTTGTAGTGTGCAACCACCAAGATGTTGGTTCATTGACTAGAGATATGACCAATTTAGTCCTTATAAAGCTTGTGCAATCCTCTCTTATAAGCAAGTTTTGTGGATTGAGTTAGGCCCTAAGCCCAAATTCTAAGAGTAAGAAATATATAAATATTATTTGCAATGAGTATAAAATAAAAAGTCTTAGGAGTTGTAGTAAATATAGGAAATAGGGAAAGACAATAAATGCCTGAAATAAGGACAATTAATTACAAATAATAATGTAAATACACTAAATATTTAATCACATTAATTATGCTATCATCCTTTATTTCATTTCTTTTTTCATCTATATTATCATCAAAAGCAAAGTGTGGAGTTAAAATCTGGGGACTTCATTGTCTAGGTTTTTTTTTTTTAATTAATCTTTCTTTCATTCCCTAGAGCCATATTTCAATCCTTTATTTATTAAATAATAGAATATATCAATCTATATCCTGTTTCCCTGGCCTTTAAGCATAAGTGGTATGAGAAATAGACCAATATAATATTGAATCAGATGCAAAATGTTCAACTAGTTTGTCCTTGTTCTTGATGTTATAAATTGACTGTATCTCTGTTTTATCTAATACTTCTATTATTTAGAGAGAGTTTGAACAAAGAGCTGCTATGATGGGAGGTGGAGATTTTATAGTGCCTGTCCAGACAGTTACAGACTTTCTTGAGAACAAGTTGTCAGGTAAAATTATCAACCATTGCCCTTTATTTATTACTCCCAGGTTCTCAGCTTATAGATGACTAGTTTGTGCCAGTAACATCTGTACCCCCATCAAGTTATCGATTGGGTGTGAAGGCAGCAAACCTCCATCAGCTACTTCCCATTCATATAACTGAAGCTTTGAAACATTCACTTGTAACATTTGACAAGGAGGTTTGCAGTTTCCCATGTCCTTCAAACTATTATTCCATACTCTTTTATAAATTTATCCAACAAAATTACTAGGAACAATTTTTTAATTCAAACTTCCAAACTTTTCAGTTACCAGGGTTCATCTGCAATGAGGCTCTCCTTCATGGTGTAGAGGTAATAAAAAATATGCAATCTTTTTTGGTCTGGTCTAATATCAATATGTCCCATTGTATTTATGGATGTACCAAAATTCTGTGAATCATTCCCCTGCTCCTGCCTCCTGTTTCAGTCTGCAATTGTTGATTAAAACTTCCACATAAAGGAAGTGATTATCATGACTTTGCTTCACAATTGTTATTTGTTTGTGCTAAACAATGTTTTGGTTCCAGACTAGGACTAGTTCCCCAATCCAAATTCCACGCAATATTGACTCTTATGAAAGCACTTCGATAAAAGGACTATATCCAGTTGGTGAAGGAGCAGGCTATGCTGGTGGGATCACTAGTGCAGCAGTAGATGGAATGCATGCTGGTTTTGTCGTGGCAAAAAAATTCAGCTTATTTCATGGAGATGTTGAGTCTCTTCTGGTCAAGGCTCAAAATGTCGGAGTTCTCAAGTACTAGGCAGATGTAATTTTCTTCACTGTTCTTGTTGGGAAGAATGCCAACTAAAACAAGTGATCTTCTCCACTTTTGGCATATAGATCAGCTGTAGAGAGTGTGAAAGGTTCCATATCCCAGTTACCCTACTGTATATTCGAGGTAATACTATACATTTGTTTTTTTCTTGTCTCCTCCAAACAGAGTTGTCAGCTTCAGCTTGTCATGGAAGAACATTGATGATAATTGATATCTTTGTCATAGTTGCTAAGAAGGTTTGTCTTCCAGACTTATGATGGGCTGAGATAGGAATGATCATTTTCAACATTCATTTAGGTTGCCGGCTATGACATTAATTGAATAGCATACCAGATGCTCTCATGCTGCTAGGAAGTTGAAACTTAAAGCAAAGGATTTATGTAGCTACCCATGATATCTAGAAACATCGAATGTAGTATTTACTAAAGCAATTGGAGACGGTGGCACCATTAATCTCTAGACGTATGGTCGAGTTCTCTGTAATGCTATGTACAGTTTTTTTATTGAAAAGAACAAACATGTATCTATCATAGTATCGGTCTGCATCAATGTTTTAACAACCGAATTGACCGTTTTAAATGGTCCCTGAACTGGTTATGTTTTCGGTCCAATACCTTATCAAGTTATTCAATTCAACCAGTTTGAATAATCAAATTCGACGGTTGAATCAATCAAATTATGATTCACAGCCAACATTTCGATATATAATCCAACTTTTACAACATTGATAACTAATGACATTATGAAGGTTAGCTTTTATGGATGTTTTGTGTAAGCGGGAGTGCGCTTATAATGTTGAGTAAGTAAATGCGTGTTAAATATATTTTTTTTTGTTTTGAAATCATGGTATATCTCGTAGGTTGTAGTTTGAGTAGTCTGGGTTCTACTAATTAAATAGATTATAGTGGACGCATGAATTTGGGTTCAAATTCTATTTTATCAACAAGTAATGGAATCAAGAGAAAGATTGAAATACACAATGCAAGGAACTACTCTTACGAAACAAAGACTCCAATGAAAATGTTTCTCAGAGAACATAATTTTTATGAATCTGACTCACGGATCCAAGAAATGTAGCTAATTTATTTTATAAAAAGAATATATATAGATATGCTTGTGTATATTTTCTCATAGGTTGTGGCTCTCATTAGAGCACTTCAATTGAAGGACTATACCCAGTACGTAAAAGAGCAAGTTGTGCTGGTGGGATCATTATTGCAACCATGGATGGAATGTAAATGCTGGTTTTGCTGTGGCAAAAATCTTCGGCTCATTAATGATGATGTTGAGTCGGTTCTAGGCAAGGCTGCGAATTTTGGTTGGTCAAGTACTAGTGGAGACATAATTTTAGATTTTCATAGTTCTTGGTGCCAGACACACCAAATTATGCTTTGTTTGGATAAAGAGAGAAGTAAAGAAGAGAGAATGAGTAGAGAATGGATAGATTTTTAAGGTGTTTTGATTGAGAGAAGTAGAAAAAAATAAGAGAGAAAGAAAAGTGAGTGTGTGTTGTAAAGACATATTTGTGTCTAAAAATACATTTACATGGTCCAAAATAAAAGATAAATACATTATTTCAATTTTTAGTGGGTCCTAATTTTTTTTTCCACTTCTTCCAACAAAATCTTTTCACTTAAGGTGAGGTTTTTTTTGTTGTGGGCCTCACCAAACTTTTCTCTCTTCTCCCACTTCTCTCTCTTCCCAAACAATAGAAAACTTAAATCTCTCTCACACTTCTTCCTCACCTACTTCTTTTTCTCTAAAATCACCCTATACAAACAATGCATATATGTGTACCATGTGTTTGTTCTTATAGACTGACCATGGATGGTGAAAAGAATTCCATATCAAAGTTACATAATAATCTTTGAAATACTTCATTAACTAATTCTTCTTTATGTTCCTTTTCTTAATTTACCCTTAAGAGTCAAGCAGATTTCTCAGTTTGTCAAAGAAGGAACATTGATGATAAATGATATCTCTCCTTGTTATACTTATGCAACTAACAAGGGTTTGTCTTCATGACTGAGGTAGGAACGTGCAGTTCCAACATTCAGCGAAGGTTTGCTACTTTAACCAAATATCATGTCATAAACAGAACAGGATCCCGGGGCTTGCTTGCAACTTCGAAGTTGGAACTTATGGCAACGACATGACAACATTGGACTAATTCGTTGATGCAATTCTGGTTGATTTTGGTTAAATATTTTATTTTATATGTAGCTATCTGCCACCCTTAATATCTTGAAGCCTATAATGTAGACTGAGAATAAAGAAAGTTTTGAATTATGATATTTACTCGCCCATTTGAAAAAACAAACGCCTGTTTTTTATCATTGGATCAGTCTGCGCTGCATATTGTCCTGATGGGTGAATATTTGAGCATGAAGAGGAGTGCTCCTATTATGTTGAACTGAGTCAGGGAACACGTGACAGATTGTTTATTGAATTGCAGTCAACAAACTTTGACAATTACTCAGTTACATCAAATGAATAGATTATTAAACTAAATAAACCTTTTATTTTTCTAATCATGCTCTGCTGTGACAGGTACGGAATATTAATTCTCGTTCATGTTGCCTTTTACACGCCAATTGATAAGGAAAACATGAGACGCATGATGAAAGACGAATAGTTATATGTAGACATAGAAGCAAACCTTGAATCAAAAGCTAATTCATGCTGGTGAACCTCATAATAATACTCATAAAATAAAAGTGGTAAACTTTAATCCGATGGATTGTTTGCAATTGCAAACTAAAAGGAGAGAAACCTACCACCTACTCATAATTCTTGATATCGTTCTAATAGGATTTTATAACGTTTAAGAAGAAAATTTTCTCTCGCCGTTGGAGAAAAAAATCTAAAATTTCTTATTCAAAATAATTTTTAACTCCCTAAATGTTTTTTTTTTTTTCACCTTATATAAGAGGAATATAACTAACACATTTTAGTCTTAATTATAGCCTAAAATATTGAAACTAACCTAAAATCCAAAAACAAAATAAAAGTACTCTTATACTATTACAAGACCAAATTAGGCCTTATTATGCAAGGTTCATATTAACTCCAATTCATTATTTAAGTCCTCACTTTTTAATAGACCAAAATGTTCAATTGAGTGTTTCAAAGCTTCAATGAAGCAAACTCAACTTACCATTGTTTTCCATGACCAAATTTCCTTCAATTTCAGCAACTACTATGTCATGTCCTCTTTAACTAACTTAGCTCCTCGTACCACCACTATCATTAATGAATTGCTTGTATTTGGCTTTGACTGGTCTTCTTGTTGTCCATCATCAATCTTCTTTTTTTACCATTTGCTCTTCACTACTCCTATGGAGACACAGTTACACCCTATACTTGAACTAAAAAATTAAAGTGATTCAATTATTTAAATTACTATTAACTAGATATTTACATACCTCTTTTTTTTTTGTACAACTCACATGTATCTTTCACAGGAAATAATTATGCTCGAGTTAGGTATAATCAATATGAGCAACAAAACTCTCCCTCTGCGTATTTAACGTAACTGAATACTCAAGACTTGAACCTGATATCACTAATTAAACTCAAACAATTCTGTTTCAGTTGAACCACATAATTGATGATATGCATACCTAATTTTCAAATTTCGGATTTCACCTCTTCTACTAAGCATATGTATGAAGAGAAAAATAAGAACATTCTTACTGTGCCTTTCGTGGTGGTGTCTCTACTTTATCTTCATGAAAATATGGGATTTGTTACGATTTTACAGCGTTACTCCAAGATTGAGGCCAATTTATGATATAAATATAAGCATGGTTATCTTATCTATATGACTATATCCATGTTTCAAGTAAAATAAAAGTAGAAATAGTAGGATTTGTATGCATGAAAGATAACAGATTTGATTATTATATACTAAATAAATACCAGTATATTTTACTAGAACTTCCCATTCTTAATTGTACCGACAGGGTATCCAATGCTATGGAAATAATACCATGTCCAAAACAAAAAACAAAACCTGTGAGAATTCAGAATCATGGAAATTTTCTATTTTGGAATCGACAAAAACCTTCAGAGTCAGACTTCAGGTACAATATTTTAGTAGATTCACATGGGTTTGCCAAGAAGCAAATCACGACATATATGTCTCAAAACAAATACACTAAGTCAGATTAAACAATTGCAACTCTAAATTTAGAAAGGGGAAAGAAAGGACTGGGAACTTTGAAATTGATATGATAGAGTAGCAATAGGACATTCAATCGGCGTGGCATATGTAAGGTCTCTAAGAAATTATGAATGTGTTGCCCTGATCCTTCTTCACATGATGAGTAGCCACTATGACTAAAAAAAGTACCCCAATTGCACTTAGCATGTCTACTGCTCATTAGAAAATTGAGAAAAACAAAGCATAACAATGATAATCTACTGCATTTAGTGTTGGATTAACTTAGCATCATTCCTATGACCGAAAACAGAACCTTTTATATATCCTTTTCCCGCACGGTGATCAATTGACTCAATTTATAAATAATTGAAGTCTAATAACCTTTATCAGGGGTAGCAGTTTGAGTGGATCAACTACGAAAAAGAGATCTTTACTTTTCATTGTGTAACACTTAGCAATAAACCGAAAAGCATAAGAAAGAAAATCTCAAGTTCTGAAAATAACTTCATGTGAGTTAATTATATGCTTTTCCCATTAGAATGGACATAAGAGAAGGATAATAAAAAAATCCCATCTCACAATGAACAAAGATAAAATAGGATTAAATGGTGGATTATCATCAAACGGTAGCCCATATACGGAAGTAACGTCACATTTCCGGTGAATTTCCTTTCCTACTTTAGAACAAAAGTGATACACATACACACAAATACTTGATACCAGATGAATGGATAGTTTCTGGGTTAAATTACATTTTTGATTCCCCTATAATTTTCAATCCACGATTTTGGTTCCTCTATTTTTAATTCCACTATTTTAGTTCTATAATTTTTAAAAATCCTTGATTTTGATCCTTCTATTTTTAATTTTGTGATTTTAGTCCTCTAATTTTTAAAAATTTGCAATTTTAATCCTTCTAAAATTGCAGATTTTTGTGATTTTAAAATTTTAGTCTAAAATTGAAGGACTAAAATGGCGAAATTAAAAATAAGGATACCAAAATTACAGATTTTTAAAAATTAAAAGACTTAAATCGCGAAATTAAAAATAGGAAGACTAAAATTGTAGATTGAGAACTATAGAGTAACCAAAAATGCAATTTACCCTAATTTCTAGTAAACTGATTTAGATAATCACAAATGAATGATGATAAACAACTTATGTTCAAATGGATTATTATCATTATATAAATGAAAGATGCTAAATATGAGCCTAATGGTAGGTAAATTACACTTAAAAAATTATCTGAGATGGGATGGAAGATGTACGTGCAATTGTGAATCAGTGAATGTGTGATAGGATTTGTTAACATCGTTAAATGTGGTGATTATCACAAATATAAAAGAAAAATAAAATTCAACGTACACTCCAAATTTGGGGATGTATGGGTGGAAGAAGAGAGATAGAGAGAAAAAAAATAAATAAAGAGAGAAACCAATAAATGTGACAAATAATATCAAGAAAAATGAAGAGAAAAATAAAAAGAAAAATAAGATGAAAGTAAATTGTAAGAGAAATTTAATGTATGAATATAAAACTGATATAAAACCGTAGATATTGCACGTGTCTTTAACATTCCTATATGAATGATACTGATTGTTGCTGTATTTAGGAAAATATGTACGATAAGACATTAGTTTTATATGACACATGATGTTTACGTCAATACTAGGGAAAAAATACTGTTCGTTTTTACTCTAGTTTGTGAAAAAAAAGGAAGTTTTAAAATAAAAATTATGATTAAGGAAAAATAATGACACGGAAGAATATAATTTACGTATTTGTATTATGTAAAACATTTTGACTAAAACCACTTTTTAACTTAATTCATTTTGGGCCTGTTTGGATACATATTAAAATATCTTTTGAGAGTTTATCTTTTGGAATAACCACTTTGTTATGTAAAAAGTGGTATTTAGATGTACATTTTTTTCAGCTTTTGGAAAAGTAAAAGCTTCCAGTAGAATTTATGGTGAAGCTAAAATTTTCAACTTCTTAAATAATTATCATTTTGAATAAGCACTTAAGAATGTATTATCCAAACATAATATTAGCTTATTTAAAAAGACTTTTTCAAAACAGGACTTCTAAATAAGTTCTTTTTCTATAAATTCTTTTAAAAAAGCTCATCCAAACAGGTCTTTTATGAAAAAGATTCAAATTTTGAAGTAATATGCTACATGTCAGTAATGGGACCGCTAGATAGAGATCATGTCTACTTTATATAAATATATAAAAGGTGAAATACGAGTTATGGAATACAGGAATTTCATTTCTTATTTCTAAGTTGTGTGTTTGGTTTTCCATTAGAATATAATCTAACAAATGTTTAGCTCAATGCAAAAAAAAACCTTCCATTTTTCTTCCTCATAATATTTGAAACAACTTTTTAACTGATAATGTTTGTCCTTGGCAGCATTAACTTTATTTTAATTTATAGATTTACAGATTTGCTTTTTATTTCTATTTATGTCATTTCTCTTATATCGCCAATTAGTAATGTGCGTCCAACTAAATACAATAGGACTGCCACAATTTTATTAATTAGAACATTAAACTAAAACGGCTGAATTTAAAGTTAAATGAATTTGTATCAATCTAATAATTAAATTCACTATTACTTTGTCTGAGTTTAGAACGGGCGTGTCGGGTGTGACTTGTTATTTCATTGAATTAATGAGCAAATAGCACAACTATATAACTTAGCTGGTATATTGAGTTTTGGGTGATTTTATTTGCATTTCTCTTTTTTCTCTACACACTACACTATTTTTTCTTGTTTCATATTTTTAAAATATCCTTCTCTCACTCACACTCATGGTTATCAAAGTCACGCGCCCACTCGTAAACTCGGACGGTTTTACGAGTTTGCTTCGACGGGGCTGCTTAACTCGCAAGCAAACTCGTTTTTGAGCAAGCTCGTGTAAGCTCGTTCAAAATCGCACAGAATCGCGATTGTGCTCCCGATTTTGCGAGCTCACTTGGGCCAATTAAGTTTGCCCAAAACGACATTTTGAAAGGCCGTTTAAGGCTCGATTTCATCCTAGAACAGACTTAGGGTTTTGTTCTTCATCGAAGCAGTTGGTCTCCTTTTCTTCCTCGCGATTTTCGTTCTCCTTGCTCGTCCATTTTCGGGTTCTGTTCTTGCTCACGATTTAGGGTTCTATTCTTGCTTGCTCACGATTCTGCTCTCCATTGCTGGCGTTAAAGGTCTGTATTTTCAAACTTATATTTTCCTGCTTCTCTCTTTCGATTTGTATGTTGATTGATTGGGTTATTTTTCTGTTGTTTCCCTCTAAACCAACAGCTAGCTGCAATTGCTATCTTGTTGGGTCTCTGTTTCTCTATGCTGTGTAAGAACCAGCTAGCTGAGGTATTTTTTTTTTCAATGTTGACTGAATTGTAACTCTGATTTTGCTCCCATATATTTGGGATTAGGAAGCACGAAAATTGTGTATGTATATACACTGATTAAACAATTTCCTTCTCATATTTCTTCCTTCAATTTGTGAGTATATACACTGATTTAGGAGCATGGCAGTGATGGCACCAAAATGTCATTGGAAAATAATGTTGATATACTCTAATTTAAGATATTAGAAATTTAGAATTGTGCTGGACTGTTGTGATTAATTACTAATTTTAGTTAATAATATTTGTTATTTTATTAACAAATATCAGTGATAATATTTGTTAGATAATATGTCTGGGACTGGATCCAATTCATCCAATGATGCAACTGCCTCTTCTATAGCTAAAAGAAGCAAAAATGCTCCAGGAAATAGGTCGGATATTGGGTGGAAACATGGAATAGATGTTTAGGGCAATGGTAGAAAAGTCAAATGTAATTATTACCCTAAGATTATCAGTGGAGGAATTTTTAGATTCAAGCATCATCTTGCTGGAACTAGAGAGGATTCTGAGCCTTGTGCTACGGTGTCGGAAGAAATTAAAATTCTCATGATGAAAATTATTGCAGAGGCCAAAGAGGCATCATTGAAGAAAAGAAGATTGAATAGCATTGATGAAGATGAAGAGCAAAGTGGGGAGGGGGGGGGGGTGTGGAGACAATTAGCTCTCAAAGACAAGGCATGTTTACTTCCAAAGGAAAAGGAAAAGTTGCTAATGGTGGGGGAGTTCAAGCAACTTTAAATCAAATGATGAAAAAGAACTACAAAGAGGATGTTGATAGTCAAGTTGCTGAATTTTTTTACATAAGTGCCATTCCATTTAATGCTATTAGAAATCCGACGTTTGCAAAAATGTGTGAGATGATTGGAAAATATGGAGTTGGTTATAAACCTCCATCATATCATGATGTTAGAGAGAAGCTCTTGAAATAAGCAGTGGAGAAAACTGATGTAATGCTTGAAGAGTATAAGGAGGAGTGGAAGAGAACAGGTTGCTCAATCATGTTCAATGGATGGATAGATAAAAAGAGAGCTCCATTTGTAACTTTTTGGTGAACAATCCAAGGGGGACAGTATTTCTGTATTCATTGGATACCTCAAACATCTCAAAAACAGCTGACAAAGTTTTTAAGATGTTGGATGATGCAGTCACATTTGTTGGAGAAGAGAATGTAGTTCAGGTGGTTACTGATATTGCTGCAAATTTCAAAGCAGCAGGAGGATTGTTGATGCAGAAACGGGAGCACTTGTATTGGACCCCATGTGCTGCCCATTGCATTGATTTGATATTTGAGGATTTTGAGAAGCATCTGAAGGTGCATGAAGTTACTATTAAAAAGGGAAGAAGGATCACCACCTACATATATGGTAGGTCAATGCTCATTAGCGTGCTAAAAAAGTTCACAAAAGGAAGAGACTTGATTAGGCCTGGTATGACTATATTTGCCACGACTTACTTGACTTTAGCTTGTCTCCATGAATTGAAAGCATCATTGATGAGCATGTTTAGTTTTGAAGAGTGGAAAAGAAGCAAGTTTGGAACTTCACAAGAGGGAAGAAAAGTAGAAAATACAGTTTTAGATAGTCGGTTTTGGAAGAATGTAACCACATGCCTCAAAGCTGTTACCCCTCTTATGGTGGTCCTTCGATTGGTGGATTCGGATGTAAAACCCGCCATGGGTTTCATATATGAGGAGATGGATTGTGCAAAAGAAAAGATTAAATGCAACTTTAATAATATTAAGAAAAGGTAAAATTTTCAAACTTTGTCTCTCATTTAAAATTTAATTGTTTGTGTAACTATTTCTAATGCAAAATATTTGGTATTTCTGTAGCTATGAACCGATTTGGAAAATTATTGATGAGCAGTGGGATAACCAGCTTTATAGGCTTTTGCATACAGCTGCATATTATCTTAATCCTCACCTGCATTATGAGCCTAATTTTAGAAATGATGATTCTTAGGTGAAAGAGGGGTTGTATTTGTGCATGAAAAGATTGATCAAGGATCTTGCAGAAAGGAATAAAATTAGTATGCAGCTTATTGAGTTTCATTATGCCAGAGGGCTTTTTCTATAGACAGTGCAAAGGCCTGTAGGAAGGCAATGCTTCCTGCAGAATGGTGGGAAATGTTTGGGGATGGATGTCCAGAGTTGAAGAAGTTTGCTATTCGTGTTTTGAGCTTAACTTGTAGCTCTTCTGGGTGTGAGTGTAATTGGAGTTCATTTGAAATGGTAATTGAAGTTTATAACTTTATTTGTGGTTTTTAATTTTCTTTGTTTAGTTTAGATAATCACATAATTTTGTTTTTTGTTATTTTCTAATTAATTCTAGGTTTATACAAAGAGAAGAAATCGCTTGCATCAGAAGAAGATGAATGATTTGGTTTATGTAATGTATAACTTGAAGTTGAAAAGTAGACATATAAGAAAAACTATTGCTCTTCCATTTGATGACATTCAATCTGATGATGAGTGGATCATGGAAGAGGGAGATAATGTTGATGAAGAAAATGATGAACTTGAACAACCTCAAGGTGAAGGCGATGGTATTGGTAGCAATGTTGAATTAGTTGGAGGAAGTTCAAGTAATCCTACTTTAGATGCATTGGATCTTGATAATTTGGCTTTTGATGATGTTATTGGTGAACATTTTTCATCTGAGGAAGAGCTTGATGGTGATGGAAGAGATGATGATGGAGATGATGATGGTGATCTTGGAGCAGATGATATTTTTAGAGAATTGAACATGGATATTTGAAGACATTAGTCTTTCTTTTAGTTTTTAAATGTTGTCATTTTAACTTTTTAAGAACTTATGTCTTGTATGAAGTATGAACATATGTTTTATATGGTATAGTTTGAACTTATCTAGTAGTAATTTATTACTAGACTTGTTATTTATTATTGTGGTTTACTATTTTGCTTTATTATAGGGTTGAAATGTTGAATTATTATGTTATATATAAGTATTTTAAATTTTTTTTATATTAAGTAAACTCTTACGAGTTTACGAGTCGAGCTTACGAGTCGAGTTTACGGAGCTCTCACGAGTTTACGTAAACTCTCGAGTTTGACAACCATGCTCACACTTCCTCTTCATCTTTCTCTGCACTCCCTCCCCTTCCATCTCAATATCTTTCACACCTCTTACATAATTCCCTTTTCTTTTCTTCATCAGTGTTTCACCCTCTTTTACTGACGTCGCATCGCCTCCTCTCTTGCAATTTTTTTTCTCTTTTTAGGGAATTGTAGATATCTCAGAAACTTCTTTTTGGAATGTATTAAATAAATACATTAATACATCCCAAAAATAAGTTAAATTTCCAGAATGTCTTAAATGCATTCGAAAATTAATTTCTGAAACATCAACAAATTTCTAACAATGCCTCGAAATTAATTTTAGGAATGTATTAAATACATGCCGAAAATTAATTTCTGGGGATCTAAAAATTTTTCAAAAATATCTTCCAGAAATTAGTTTTTGAGAGGGATATTTTTGTAAAAAAAATACAAAAACGTAGAGGGGGTGGGAAGAGAAAAAAAATGGGGGTGTAAAAAGAAATACACTTCAATTTTTGGGGCTTAAAGGATTCACCCAGCAACAAAAGTATGGGCCTTAAGGCCCAGAGTAATTTTTTGGTTTTATCAGATTGTCCTATAATCATATTTCGACCAAAAAGAGAAAGGTCAGGTAATGATATAATCATATTTTATGTGACGCTGATAATGCCTTTCGGCTAAAGAGAGGTGCAGAAATAGCGTAAAGAGCTAAAGTATGCAGAGGCCAGAAGGCAGAAAATAGAGTACAATAAAGGTTGAAGAGGACTATCATTCCCTCCGCAAACATTTGACCTAAAGGCCAAAGCAATGAATGACATTAACTACAAAACTTAAACATAATACTTTAAAAGCTTATATGATTTTTTAATTAAAATTAGAATTTTAATTTTATGATTAATGTCAATTTCTAAATTAAGTCGATTTTTATTATGTAAGATACTAAAGTAAAATTTTAAATTAAAATTTTAGTCTCTATATTTAATATTTTTTTTATTCTTACAAAAAAATGCCTAGGCAGGATTTGTAATAACTTTATATGTGTAATAATATTTTGTGACTTTTATTCGAGTAAACAATCAATATTTGTACCTTACGAGAAGTAGATCCCATACTTTGCTCGGCGCACATCCATATCAATTCAATATATCTATTGATTATTTTTATTTTGGCATTGTACAAACATTTGCAATTGTTCTTCATTCAGCCATGGCTACCGCTTAGCTATCTATTAATGCTTGTTCGTCAAATATTCAGCAAATTTCAGCCACATATCCATGAAAAGCTCAAATTGAGTACGAAAACCAAGCAGCCTTTTGACAATTCCAAAAGCTAGCCCTTAGTTTAGCTATATGTTTGTACAATCCACAAGAAAATTCTTGAATGGTCAACACAAAAGATTACCCGTTGCCATTGTCCAACTCTGACCAGCTTCACGGGATGTGACCATGGAGATTGCATCACAAATAGGAAACAAATATGAGCTAACATAATTTAAGGATAAAAAAATTATAAGTAAATGTACAACTTCAAATTTAAGAAATTATTATCGAACATGCTGGAAACTGAAATGATTTATTAATAGACGTCAAAAGTGAATGAATGAATTAATAACAATAATAATAAAAATATTAAATAAAAATAAAGTGGTTGAGGCGTAGTGAAGAGGTGGTAGATTCGGTTAAGTAACCCACCTAGCGGCCGTGGCGTCCAAATCAGAAGAAATAAACAGAGATAAGAAGACAACAAAGTAGCCCAGTTATTTAGGAAACTTCCATGGATGTTTTCAAGTAATAGCGAGAAGACAAATTAAATAACTTCTAGGAAAGGATTATAACTTCTATCGTTGATAGTGGCCCATTTTGATATAGTCATCTGTCCTATTTTAGATTTTTCTGCCTCGACGCAATCCATCCTAATGAAATGGCGTTATTTGATGTCAAGAAAAAGGTGTCATGGTTTCTAGCCTATTGATTGTTGTAAGTGTTTAATTTTTTATATTATCAATTAACCAGAAATTATTTTAAGTATGAGTTTTAAATAAGTTATTTTTAAAAGTTAACAAATTTATTATATAGTATAAAAGACCTTTATATTGTTAATACATTTTAATCAAATTCTTTTTATAATTTAGGTAGCAACGTAAATATTTTCATTTTCTCTTTGTCTTTTTATTTTTTTATCGTTTCGATTGTTCTTTTCAATCACTTAACTCTTTATTTCTTTTCTTGCACTAAATTAATTTAAATTTACAATTGAGAATGTTTTCAAAAACTAAAAATTTGAAAAAAGTTTAATGGAACTATATGTTATATATTATTGTCATGTGAAAAAAGTTGTATTGCTAAATAGAGGTGAAAATAGGCTAAGTCGAATAAGGCTTTGCTTAAATAGGCTTGACCCATTTAAAAAATCTAAGGCCTAGACCTAAGCCTCACCTGTTACTTGTTATAGGCCTTTTTTTTAGGTCTGCCCTATAACAACCCTACCTTAATTTTCAACTTTTTTCTTCTTCTAATATTTGATTATTTAGTTCTAAAGAATCGGAAAGGAATTTCAAAATCTTGTTTTCTACGATTAAATTCAAAATGTCAAGAGTTATCGAATTTTTATTTTTAATAATTTTTCTGAGACTAGATCCAAAGAAATTAGAAAATAACGATTTTGTCCTTATTTCTCAATATTAAGGACTGATATGATAAAAGATTCAATTATCATTAAAATGTAAATTTGAGCTTATAATAATTTTATATGCATTAAAATATAATTTTAAAATTTTCTGATTTTTTTTTGGAATTTCTATGTAAAATAACCAAAATACCCTTAAGTGTCTAATAAGCTAAGTTAGTATCGGTTTGGTATCCGAAAATGGTAAAAATAATAATCTTAGTTCATTTTCAGGTAAAATATTTAATTTTAAAATTTTCATGAAATTTTTGGTATTTATTGAATTAAAATGAATTTAAAATAAATTTTCTAACTCAAAAATACAAAATAAATCAGTAAAATTTTGAAAATAATCAATAAAAATTAGAATTTATTTTTGAAAATTGATTTTTGACGAAAAATATTATATATTTTCATTTTTATAATTAAATTCATTATTTTGATATTAAAAGTTAATTTATTCAAATTTAGGTGATTTTATCAATACTGACTATTTAATTACAGATAAAATTTACACGAAAGAGCTTAGAGATAGCTCATGCAGCACGTCTCCAGCCTTAGGAGGGGTGATTCAACACCTATCTTGAATATGTGTCCTAAAATCAAATTAAAAATAAATCAAAAATAGAAATTATTACATAATGGCCTCCCCCCTTTCTATTCTCAATAAATAGGCACCCAAATTTTTAGATTTTCACTCATCCTTTCTCTCTCTTGGCTAGCCAAAATATTTAGAGAGTTTCTCTCTCTAGATTTTTTTTTACTTTGTTTTGTGCTAAAATTTTATTAGTTTTCATAAACTAGTAAAATTCCCTTCCTAGGAGCTTTGGACTAACATCATCGTCAACTTTCTTCCTCTTCATCAACCACCTTTAAGGTAATGGAACGAGTGGGATTGGTTCTAAATTATTTCACTTTGTATGTTGGTAGGAAAGGTTTCCCCCTAAACCTTTCAATGCATAACTTTACTATGTTATAATGTTTTGATGCTAGAATTTAATTTTTACTAAGTTGTTATGCTACTCAATTTTGTAATTAAAATACATTTACTAAGTAGTTATGCTGGTCAATTTTAGATAATTAAATTATATTTACTAAGTTGTTACTCTTTAAATAATTAAATTATATTTATTAAGTTGTTATTCTGCTCAAATTTAGATAATTAAATTATACTTACTAAATTATTATTCTGCCCAAATTTAAATGATTAAATTATAATTACTAAGTGTTTATTCTACTAAAATTTTGATAATGAAATTGCGATTTAGGGATTGTCTAAATTATTATTGTGCAAATTCTACAATATAAGGCAGAAATGTCGATTGTACTAGTATTCAAATTTTCCAAGACTAAGGAAAATCTCTGCTTAACAATAATGAATAATGAGATGTTAATTAGTGAGTAATGTAAAGTGAGAGACATGTAATGACATGACACCTTGCTAGAGAAGCTACAGTTTGGTATGCTAAGAAATAAAAGGCAGGGATCCATTTGTGGAGGTCCTAGGGGTAGGCATTGAGTGGTGAAGGTCCCAATAGCTAGGATAGCGCCCGTGAGCTGAGATATTTGCCTAACCAAGCTCAATAACCCCAACAATTGTTTAGCATTCCATGATTGGTGTGAGAGTATACTTCTATAAATGGACGTCCTGATGTTATTTTATTCCTCAATGATGATGAGGATTGTACCATGTGATGATGTTGAGACAAGTATATATACTCTTAGTCACTTCCCAAGTTCTGTTGAGAACTATTACTCATTAATAGGGGGTATGGAGCCATACCTAGTCAAGGGTAGTCTAATACAACTTAGAATAACCTTAGGTTCCCTTATATTGTCAACTGTGTTTTATCTTTATTTTATGGTAGAATTCCTACCGTACATGTGAAAGTAATTTTAGAACAAATCACTTCACACCATTGTTTTTCTTCCATGTATGTTTGATCACGATTATTAAAGAAGATGGTAACGCCCAAGGATGTTGAGGATGAGTTAGAGGACACCCTACGGATGAGGATCTAAAGACTTAGTTTATAGTATTTTTTTTTGTATGAGGGATAGGGTAGATGGACATTGTTTTGTATAGGATCTTTTTAATGTATATATTGAGTTAGGTAATGCCTATCTTTTAATGTATTTTTAGTTTTTCTGTGTTTTATGACTATCATGTATTATCAAATTATGATGTACAATTTTATGACCTATATGTACACACAGTCTTTCTCTTTTATCTTTTACTACCATTTTCAAATTTTGTTAAGATTAAAATTTTTCTATTAAAAGAGTCGAAAAAAATTTACTCACAATAATTTAAATAATTAAATTGATACGAACTATAATTAAATGAATGGGTGTTACATTTAGTGGTATCAAAGCAGTTCTTTCCTATCAAAGCTTGGGGGTATGGCCTTGACCTTCTTTATGCTAGTTGTTCTTTCATTTATTGTTGACAAAACAGGAATGAAAGATGAATTGCATGTTTTTATATACTCTGTTGTGGACATCCAACCTTGCTAAGAAAAGTGTTTGTGCACTCAATAGAAGACTTGCTAAGAATAAACCTAATGTTAGTTGTTGGGTTTAGTAGAAGTGATTAGTGTATGTTTAGGTAGATCTTGGCTAGGAAAGACTTGGTATTTAAGCGTGTCAATTGTGACCCACCTCTCTTTCTTGGGAGTTTATCTAGTGTACTATTTCATAGATAACTTTTACTAACATATGGTTTTATTTAAAGTAATGGACTAAACAATGATTCTTTTTTTCAGACAATGGCTAGAAGACCATAACAAGATACTACCTAGCAGATACTTGAAAGAATGGTTGTTGTCCTTGAGAATATGAATCGAGAACGAGCTAATGAACCTGTAGAATACCAAGGGCTTGCAACTTTTTGCAAGAACGACCCTCCAATGTTTAAAGGCGAATTTGACCTAGATGGTGCTCAGAACTGAGATTGGCAAAATCTTGACAACTATGGCGTGACTAATGAATATAAGGTAACTTATGCTACGTTCATGCTATCTAGAGAAGTTGAACATTGGTGGAGATATGCAAGATGTAATGACCTACTATCGCTACTGGACAACACTGCCATTTTTTTTTACTACAAGACTTAATGAAAACTATCTCAAACAATAACATGCAACCAACATCATCATCAATATGTGCATGAAATCAGAGACCGCTTATATCAATCATGATCAACTATGCAATATATATGTATATTCAAAACAATGATTTAATGAGACATATGCCTCAACGTCACAACCAAATATACATCAAAAGGGAGAGGGGGTACAAAACGCACTCCCTAAGGCTGGTTAAGCTATACATCAAACCCAACAGCAAGCCACTATCCAAAAAGAACCACAAAAGCAAGGATGTGACTCATCACATCTCCTCGTTTCTATACCAATAACTCCACCATCAACTGCGAGCGGCTGGATTGTAATGCTGTGATTTTCTTAATGTATGATTTAGTGGTTTAATAACTAAAAGTGAAAATTAATGTGATTATGGTGTTTAAAAGAAATAAATGAATTATTGCTATGTACGGTATGTTGTATGTGATGATGGCTATAAGTTGTTGGTTTGAAATTCTTGTTTGAATTTAAGAAATTTGAGATGTGTACTTGAGCCAATTTGGATATGTTGTGAGAGTGATT
Organism: Spatholobus suberectus; assembly: GCA_004329165.1. Lineage (NCBI taxonomy): Eukaryota > Viridiplantae > Streptophyta > Magnoliopsida > Fabales > Fabaceae > Spatholobus > Spatholobus suberectus. Next base: position 48,619,134 of record CM014729.1, on the reverse strand, counting down.
TTGGGCTTTTGAAAGAAAACAGTTAAGTTGGACCAGTTTTGAGATAAAGGAAATGACTTGGTGAGGTTTGGGCCTCAGTTGGCCAAAAGTCTATGTGAGAGCTTTGGGGAGGTCGGGTATATAAAGGAAGGGGAAGGAGGAATTCCCTCATTCTCCCATTCTCTTTCTCTCTCTACACTTTCTCTCTCTTCAATTCTCTCTAGAAATTTGAAGTTGATAAGTGTGTTAGAGGAATTTCAGGCCCGACTTAGTGATTGTGGTGGGAGAAGGAACGATTCTAGCTAGATTTGGCTCAAGAACACCGAATTCTCAAGGAACCTAAATTCAGATTCAGGAACTTTTAGAGGGAAGGGAAGCTTACAAATCGGTTGTTTTGTGTTAATAACTGTTGGTATACTGATTTTTTGCCTTATGATCGGTTGAATCTCTGTGGATGTTGCCATTTTGTTGGATTTGGATGAAAATGGGTTTTGAGGGAGGAATTTTGAGATTTGGATGAGAATTGATGATTTTGTGATGAAATGTTGAATTGTTTGTATGATTTGATTTGTATCAACTTGGTTGAGGTGGATTGAGATTGTTGGAATACCATTGAGTTGAAAATCTATGTTATTTGGTTGAAAAATTTGAGTTTTCTTCGTAGAGAATCGCATTTTTTTGAAAACCCTCGCAAATAATCGATTACGGACATCTGATAATCGATTATCTGGAGTTTCAAAAAACTGTTTTTGTGATTTGGTTTCGGAAATAATTGATTATCTACTATTCAGAAAAAATTTCTGGATTTGGTTCGGAAATAATCGATTATGGGCATCTAACAATTGATTATATATTGTTCAAAAAAAAAAAAAATTTGATGCATTTTGCCATAGTACATAATTTGTTACTACAGTACATAATCTATTATTCCATATCTGAAGGTACTATTTCAAATTTTTAAAGTTTTCATCCTAAAATGTGAAATTTTATGAATTTCAAGGTTTGTTAATCCTTCAAATGGTTTTCAAAGGGTGATACTGTCGCCCAACGAGATAGCACAGTCTCACCCAGCGGGAAAACACATTCTCGCCCAGCGGGTGCTCAACGCGTAATAGGGTATATGGAATGCGATTTTCATTCCTTTGGCTTTTAATTGCCATACAATCATTCCAAAACACCATGAACAATCCTAAAATACTTTTATTACATTTCTAACCGATTAATCCACCAAATAGACCCCTCAATCATGTTTAATCATCAAAATCTCATAAAAACCCAAACTTGGGGTTCAAAGGAAACAAGGGGGAAAAGGGCATACAATCCACAATCAAAGGGGTAGGGGAGGACAAGGAAGAAGCACTCACTTCGGGGATGCACGAAGATGAGCTCTGGGGCTTAGAGATCTTCATTCCTTTTCTCCTTCTTTCTTCTCCTTCTCTCTTTTCTCTTTCTCTCTCTAACTTTCCCTTCTCTTCTTCTATATAACCCGTGTGTGTGTGGGCTTGATGGGCCAGAGGCACATCTTCGATCTTAGAGTCCCGTTCAAGGTCCTATTATCTTATCCCTATATCATTTTAATATAAGGGTAACTATTATTATTGTTGCCTATGAGAAATATTAACCATAAATATATTCTTATTTCTATTATCTAAAATTGGGAATGTTACACTTGGGGTGAGGCTGTCACCTGGGCTAGTTTTTGGGAGGGTTTTCTGGAGAAGTACTTTCCAATGAGTGCGAGACATGTGAAGGAGATGGAGTTCCTGAGGTTATACTAAGGGAACATGATAGTGAGTGAATAAGCGGGCAAGCTTTACTTGGCTCGGTTTTACTCACATGCAACCACTGAGGAGTAGAGGTGTTGCAAGTTCAAAGAGGGCTTGAATCATGAATTGAAGAGGATGATAGCCCCCATGACTATCAGAGAGTTCCCCACACTGGTGGAGAAATCAAAGACAATGGAGCGATTGGAGTCTGGCACCTGAGTGGTGAGGACTCAGAGTAGTGGATCGTTTGGATCCAGGAGAGGAGGACATTAGAGGAAGTCTTACAATAGACCGTAGGGACAACATCAGTCCTCTAGACCCCAACAGTCTCGAGTTTCGGGTTCGCAGAGCCATTCGTCGGTCACGCCTCATATTAGATTGTCGGAGGTTAGATGCTTCAAGTGTGGAGTGTAACGACCCTCAATCGCTACAGTACCACTTACTACTTCATACATTACTAAGATGTTCAAAAATAAATAATCAATATGCTATTATAATCTCATCCATACCATAAAGTATATATGTATATATAAGATATGAAACAATATAATATACAAGCCAAGTTATACAATATCGAGGGAGAGGGATACAAAAGAAAACTCCCTATAGCTGGTCAACTATACGACATATACATCAACCACAAAAAGAAAAAAAGTCAAAAGAGCTTCCAAAAAAGCTCAACCCATAATGGGCCTTTTACCATCTCCACTGAGACCTTTAAGCAATCAACTGTGGGAAGCTAGGTCTACTAAAGCTTCACCCTTTGCTCCCACGGCAATAGACGTGATCATCACAGTCACAACAACACATGACAACAACTGGCAACAAGGCAACCATAACAAAACAAACAGCAAGGCACGGGTAAGCTTACGAAACAAAAACAAGCATATAATATGCAATCCACATCATCAAATCATCGACATACTAATTTAGAATCCAATTCATCAAAGAATGAGTTTACATACATTGCAGCATAACACATCATACTTTCAACTCCAAAGTGTTAATGCATGAATGACACGACTCTCGAGAGATTTACTACATTCCTAAGGTACTAGGTTGGAGGCCCATCTAAGCCGAAGCTCCTGTCAACCAGCCAACCTATAGTTGGAGGTCCATCTGAGTACCAACTCTAGTCACCATCTGACTTACATGCCTGCCCGCACCACGACATGAGGTCCATCGTCAGCTACCTTAGCCACCTGCTCGCACCATGGCATGAGGTTCATCGTCAGCTACCTCAGCCGCCTATTCGCACCATGGCATGAGGTCCATCGTCAGCTACCTCAGCCGCCAACATATGCATGAATGCATGCCTTACAACATGATATCAATACAGCCACAATGAGTCAACATATAAATATACTTATATACACATATATATGTATATATAACAACACAACACCATAGCATGAGGTTCATCATCAGCTACCTCACGTGGCCCAACAACAACTACCAATTCCATGTAGGTCCAATCTAGCCTTATGCATGGTTAACAAGTAAAGCTCTATCCAAACCGCACATACCTCGTGAGAATTCTCACACAGCACTGGGACCTACATCCCCTGTGAGATGTCTCACCACAACAACACAACATAATCAGTGGAAGTTCTACCTAAGTAACCTTTCACCCAAATACCACTTTCCAACAATTTATCAAACAAAATCCACAACAATAATAAAGAAAAACTAAAAACTAGTTTAGAAAACTATTTGAACATCCAATTATCTTAAAACATATATTTGACATCTATAGGAGTTAATAAAGTCATCAACAACCAACAAAAATAATAAGAAAGTAAAGAAAATTATCTTTTTCTCTCGCTGAGTGCAAATTCCGTCACTAAGTGAATGACATACAAAGAGTCATCAGCTTTCGTCGCTAAGCGAAATTTCTGTCGCTAAGTGAGTGATAGACTTCCAGCAACCTCAAAATTCGTCGCTGAGCGACAATTTCTGTCGTTGAGCAAGCTATCCATCGCTGGGAGCAATTTTTGATCGTTTTCTTCGCAAATCACTCACCAACACCCATTTTTTACCAAATCAATCAACAACAAGCATCACAAAACAATTTTAATTACTTATAATACCTTTGTAACTGATTACATAATAATTTTATCCACAAATCATCAACAACTCTCAAAACTGCCTTTCCAAACCCATTTTCTTTCAAGAACCACATACACACAATTATTTATAGAAATCAACCGATTCCAAAGCATTAAATCAACATATCAACATCCACAACCACAACATCAACCAAGAGTAAGCTTCCCTTACCTTTAAAAGTGTATGAATCCGGATTTAGGTTCCTTGAGAATCCGATGTCTTAAGCCAAATCTTATAAATATCGCACCGTTTCTCGCCACAAACACTAAACTAAGCTTAAAACTCTTTTGCAACCTCAAAAACTTGAGAAATCCTAAAGAGATAGCGAGAGAATGAAGAGATGAGAGAGAGAAAATGAGAGAATGAGGGAAATCCTTCATCCTCTCCTCCTTTTATATCTCACCCCCCAGAACTCTCACATGGACTTTGGACTAACTGATGCCCATGACTCATCAAACCACTCCCCATAACCCATAATGGGTCTAACTTAACTGTTTTCCCTCAAAAGGCCAAAATCACACTCACAACACACCCATATTGGCTCAAGCACACATCTCAAACTTCTTAAATTCAAACTAAAATTTCAACACATACAATACACAACTATCACCACATACCACGTACCATACATAACAACAATTCATTTATTTCTTTTAATCACCTAGATTACATATCTAATTTCTACTTTTTAATTATCAAAACATCATGCATTAGGAAAAATAGGGTGTTACATGGAGGACCACACTATGCTAGTCAGTGCTTTTTGAAGAGCAATGTGCGCTACAAGTGTTAGCAGCCTGGACATATAGCTAGAGATTGTATAGCCTCTGTGAAGGTAGAGTCTACGATGAACGCCACGAGAGCTACGAGACCCACGGTAGCTAGTTGTGTTTTTGCTATGAGTAGAGTTGAAGCCTCTCATTCTGATGATTTGATATAGGGCGAGTGTGAGAAAGCTGGTAATCTCTTATTTGTGCTGTTTGATTCAGGTGCCATGCATTCTTTCATTTCCTTTGAGTGTGTGGAAAAGTTGAAACTGCCTACTTGTCCATTGCCCTTTGATTTGCTTGTTTCCACACCAACCGCTACTCCTGTGGCGACTTTGGTTATTTGTGCTAACTGCCTGATTGTTGTCAGTGGGCGTAGTTATAGAGTCAATTTGATCTGCATTCCTTTGTCAGATTTGGATGTGATTTTAGGGATGGATTGGTTATCTCCCAACCATATCTTGATTGATTGTGCTAGAAAGACCTTGATCTTCCCTAGTTTTGAAGATTTTGGATTTGTCATTGTCAATCAAGCTCAGACTTTTTATAAGAAGGAGCTCAAGGGTACATGATCTTGTCATTCCTGAAATTCAAAGGTAACTTGGACTTGAACTTAGTGTCAATAGTCAGGAAGTGGAGTTTGCTATAAACTTGGTTTCGGGAGCAAGGCCGGTGTCAATGGCCCCTTATAGAATGGCATCGACAGAGTTAGCATCGGTGTTGTTGGTACAGAAGAAGGATGGTAGTTTGAGACTGTGTGTAGATTATCGGTAGTTGAATAAGATCACCATCAAGAACAAGTATCTGTTGCCAAGGATTGATGACTTGATGGATCAGTTGAGAGGAGCAACAGTGTTTTCGAAGATAAACTTGAGGTCTGGATATCACCAGATACGGGTAAAGGACGAAGACATATCAAAGTTTACTTTCCAGACTCGGTTATGGCATTATGAGTACATGGTGATGCCGTTCGGAGTGACCAATTCCCCTACTATAGTCATGGACTATATGCACAAGATCTTTCGTCCTTTCTTGGACAAGTTTGTCATTGTGTTTATCGATGACATTTTAGTCTATTCCCGTTCTTGTGAAGAGCATGAAAAGCACTTGAGGATAGTATTGGGGATTTTGAGGGAGAAACAGATGTATGCCAAGCTGTCAAAGTGTGAGTTCTAGCTAAATGAGGTGAAGTTCTTAGGGCATGTGATATCACCCGATGGGATTGTAGTGGACCTTGAGAAAGTAGAGACAGTGTTACAATGGGAGCGTCCGAAGATAGCTACCGAGATTAGGTGCTTTGTTGGGTTGGCTGGGTATTACTGAAGGTTTATAGAAGGTTTCTTAGGAATTGTTGCACCGTTGACCTTACTTACTCATAAAGATCAAATGTTTGCTTGGACCAAAGCTTGTGAATAGAGTTTTCAAGGGTTGAAACAGAGGCTGAGTACTTCTCCTGTCCTAGTGTTGCTTGATCCTAGTGAGCCTTTCGAGGTTTACTGTGATGCTTCTCATCAAGGATTGGGGTGTGTGTTGATGCAGCATAGGAAGGTTGTGGCTTATGCGTCGAGGTAGTTGAAGAATCATGAGAGAAACTATCCTACCCATGATTTAGAGTTAGTTGCCGTCGTGTTTGCTTTGAAGATCTGGAGACATTATCTGTATGGAGCAAGGTTTGATGTGTTCAGCGATCACAAGAGCTTGAAGTATCTGTTTAATCAAAAGGAGTTGAACATAAGGCAGAGATGGTGGATGGAGTTCTTGAAAGACTATGATTTCTAGTTGATGTAGCATCCTGGTAAGCCGAATGTGGTGGATGATGCTTTGAGTTGGAAGACTGTGCACATGTTAGATTTAATGGTGAAGGAGTTAGAGCTAGTAGAGAAATTCAGAGATCTAAACTTGTGTGTGGAGATGTCATCTGATTGTATCTGTTGTGGTATGATCATGGTAGCGAGTGGTTTGCTTGAGATAATCAGAGAGAAGCAATTGGTAGACCCTCTTTGTAAGACCAAGGAGTTGTTGGGCACAGAGAAGGTAGCAGATTTCAGTTTGGGTGCAGACGGTATTTTAAGGTTTAAGGGCAAAGTGTGTATACCACAAGACCTTAAGTTGAGAAGGCTCGTCCTAGACAAAGGCCATAAGAGTAAGTAGAGTTTGCATCCAGGTACCACCAAGATGTGCCTAGGACTTAAAGAAAATGTTTTGATGGTTTATCATGAAAAAGGACGTAGCAGAGTATGTTGCAGATGTTTAACCTGTCAGAAGACTAAGGTAGAACACTAGAGACTCGGCAGTTTGTTGTAGACAATGGAAATTCCCAAGTGGAAGTGGGATAACATTGCTATGGACTTTGTGGTGAGCTTGCCTAGAGCGGCAAAAGGCGTTGATGCTATTTGGGTCATTGTTGATAGGTTGACGAAGTGTGCTCACTTCTTGCCTATTAACATCAAGTATTCCTTAGAGAAGTTGATGCAGTTGTACATCAAAGAGATAGTGAGGTTGCACGGAGTACGTTCCAGCATTATCTCTGATAGGGATCCGAGGTTCACATTGAGGTTTTGGCAGAGTCTACATCAGGCATTGGGTACAAAGCTAAGGATTAGTTCTGCATATCATCCCCAGACGGATGGCCAATCCGAGAGGACAATCCAGTCTTTGGAGGACCTTTTGCGAGCATGTGTGTTGGATCACCTTGGAAGTTAGGATAGGATTCTACCTTCGGTGGAATTCACGTACAACAATAGTTTCCGTGCGAGCATTGGAATGGCATCGTTTGAAGCCTTGTATGGTAAAAGGTGTAAGACACCTCTGTGTTAGTATCAAGACGAAGAAAGCATGTTTGTGGAGCTAGAATTGGTACAACAGAGAAAGTGAGAAAATTCAGGAGAAAATGAAAGTTGCTCAGAGTCGCCAGAAGTCGTATGCTGATAAGAGTAGAAGGTCGCTTGAGTTTGAAGAGGGCGATCATGTTTTCTTGAGAGTCATGCCTATGACGGGAGTTAGCAGAGCAATCAAATCCAGGAAACTCACTCCTATGTTTATTGGTCCTTATTAGATTCTTCATTGAGTCAGACCTGTTGCTTACCAGATAGCCTTGCCTCCTTTCTTGTCCAACATCCATAATGTCTTCCATGTATCCTAGTTGAGAAAGTATGTTCATGACCCTACACACGTCATTGACTCTGATTCAGTGCAAATTCGAGAGAACTTGACGAATGCGACACTACCTATGAGGATCATAGATCGGAGGATGAAATAGCTTAGAGGTAAGGATATCCAGTTGGTCAGAGTGGTATGGAATGACGTGACTGGAGAATCCACGTGGGAGCTTGAAGAGAAGATGAAGGATCAACATCTTGATCTTTTCTCAGGTAAGAGGATTTTCGGGGATGAAAATTTTCTTATTAGGGAGGATTGCAACGCCGTGTTTTCTTAATGTTTGATTTAGTGATTTAATAACTTAAAAGTGGAAATTTAATATGTGATCTTGGTGGTTAAAATGAATAAATAAGTTGCTGTTATGTGGTTGTTGTTTTGTGTTGTTTGTCTTGGAATTTTCTGTCTGAATATAGGGAGCTTGAGGAAAATGTTCTTGAGCCAAGTGAGAGTGTTGGTTGTGTTTATCTGTGGTTGAGGGAAACAGCGGTATTGGGCCAATTGTGGGCTTTGAGGAACGAGTAGACGGACCATGACCTTTAGTGGGCCCAAAGCCTTTCTGAGACCTAGGAAAGTTTAAAAACACTAAAACCATCTTATTTCTCTTGTTTTGCAAAAGTCTCCAAAGACACTCTCCCATTTTCTCTCATTCTCTTAATCTTTCCCAAAACCTACTAAGAGTGTAGCAAGATTTCAAGCTTCGATTATGTTTCCTTGTGTTGAGAAGGGTAGGTTTCCTGAAGAGTTGGCTCAAGAGCTTGTGTTCTCACATTCTCCTCTTCCCCAAATTCAAATTCAAAAGCTCTAAGAGGTAAAGAAAACTTATATTCGTTGAATACTTGTTGTATGAGTGTGGTAGTATGTATATGTTGTTGTGGATTGAACTATAGAACATGATTTGGCTGATTTATGTTGGAATGTTGTTGAAAATGGGTTTGCTAATTTCGTGGCTGATTTCTGTTGGAATGTTGTATGGATTGTTGAATGCGTTGAGCATACTGTTATGGTACTTTGTATGGTTGTATTCGACCTCTGTGAAGTCGATTTGGGGTGTGACTGAGTAAAAAGTTTGGATTTTTGGGTTTTTCGACAAGAGTTGCTGACTTTGTCATCTGATAGTCGTTGAGCGACTAGGGGTCCCGTTGAGCGACTAGGGGTCCCGTTGAGCGAGAATGCCCCTGGGAATGAAGTGAAGCTGTCGGGTTGATAGTTTGTTGGGCAATCCATAGCATCACTGAGTAAGTGTTCTTGAATAATGGTAATGGTAGTAATGCAGGAGGGATTCACTAAGCGAAATCTAGTTCGTTGAATGAGTGTTCATGGAAATTTGGAAATTTTCCATAAGAGTGTTCGCTGAGCGAGTGTGGGCATTCCAAAATGCCTAGGGGCGATTCGTTGAGCGAGTACTAAGCTCGTTGACCGAATTAGGGCCTGGGGAAATGTTGCTCTTTGTTGCAAGTGGGTCGCTGGGCAAATGCTGTGTTCGTTGAGCTAGTAGATGACTCGCAAAGTGAAAAGTTGTTGATAGAGATTTAGAGAAAGTCCTTTGAACGAATTCATTGAGCGACCCCTTGTAACAACCCATTATCGCTATAGTACTACTTTACAACTTTCTTAGTATACCATTTATAACCATACATCATAAACAACATTTCATCCTCCTTATTTTCACCAAGTACAGTATATACAAATATATATATATATATATATATATATATATATATATATATATATATATATACACAAATGGCAACATGCCACTAAAATACTGTTCAAAGGGAGGAAAATACAAAAAGGGATTCCCTATAGCTGGTCAACTATACAATAAACCATAAAAGAAATAAAAAGAATGTCCAAAAAGACTCATCCATAAAAGGGCCCTCTATCTTCTCCAACGAAAACCTCCTTCATCAACTGTGAGAAGCTGGATCTGCTGAAGCTTCACCCTCTGCTCCTACGCCAAAAGATGTGATCGTCACAGTCACAGCAACATACAACAATAACTAGCAACAATGGTAACAACAACAAAACAAACAACAAGGCAAGGGTAAGCTTACGAAATTAGAAACATACATATAGCATAAAAAGGCAATCATCCAATCATATCATCATCAACATACGAGTATGGGTTCCAATCCACAAAAGAATGAGTTTCCTCATCATTTCTACACAACATACCATGCTTTTAGCACCAACATGTCAATGCATGAATGACACGATCTCGAGAGATTTACAACTTTTCAGGTGATCAACTAGGTCTTATCCCCTACCATGGCCTTCCAAGCACCATTCAAGGATTGCCAAAACTCTGATCTACGGATAAGCTTAGTGGTTTGTCAGGATAAGTGAATGTGGGTGGTGGCTTACCGTGACATAAGGTCTGCACCGCCTTGGCCCTCTACGGAATTACCCATTTACTCATCCCCAAGGCCCATCTTTCCGACCCCATGTCTTATCCAGGCACTAGGTTGGAGGCCCGTCTGAACCGCAACTCCTGTCAACCAGCCAACTTACATGCTTACTCGCATAACCTCAGCCAACAACAAATGCATAATTCACCACAACATCAACTCAATCACAACCATTCATCAATATCCATACATATATGCATGTGACAACACAACACCACGTGGCCTACTCAACACCACTTGTGGTCCAACAATCACTACCAACTCCACGCAGGCCCAATCCAGCCTCATTCACAATTAATAGGTAAGGCTCTATTCAAGCAGCACATACCTCGTGAGAATTCTCACACAGCATTAGGACCTACATCCCCTATGAGACGTCTCACCACAACAACATAACATAACTAGTGGAAGTTCTATCTAAGCAACCTTCCACCCAACTACCACTTTCCAACAAATTCTTACACATCTCAACAGAATATCATCTTCGCTTAGCGACCTTTATGCTAGCTCAGCAAGTAGCTTCTACACAGAGAGCGCACTTTCCCTCTCGAAGGTTCTCGTTCAGCGAACTTAATCTGTCCTTTCATCCTTCGCTCAGCGAGCATAAGTACCACTCAGCAAATAGCCACTCTAGAGAGCAGCCAGATCTCAAGTGTGATCCATGCATAGCAAACATATTTTTCACTCAGCGAGATACTTAAAACAGAGAGCAATAACTCTCCAGGTCTCCAAATTCGCTCAGTGAGAATAGGTTTCGCTCAGTGAACTCCTTCGGGGCACTCTATAGCACTCATCCCTTGCCTAGCGAGTATTCTACTCGCTCAGCGAACCACTTTTTGGAAAATTTCCAGAATTCTTATGATCACTCACTTAACGAAGTGATTTTTGCTCAGCGAATCTCCTCTTTTCCTCATTCATTCGTCCTACCTCAAGAACACTCGCTCAACGACAATAAGGCTCGCTCAGCGAATCCTCTTCAAACAAAACCCAAAAATCTAACCTTTTCACTCCTCCTTACTCTAATTCAGCTCAACCAAGATCCAATAGATTCATGCAACATCTAAAATCAATATATCCAGCAGAGTTTTTTCAAACAAACAACATTCACCAACAAATTATCCAAAACTCAAGCAAAAACCCATTTTTAACACAAAATCCCACAAAATTCTAAACCAATCAGTTTTTAACACGATCCAATATAATAATCACACTCAACATCAATCAACCAACAAGATTTCAACTTTAGTAAGCTTCCCTTACCTCTAAAAGCTTCCAAATATGGATTTAGGTTCCTTGAGAATTTGATATCTTGAGCCAAAACTTCAAAAGATTGATCCTCCTCTCACCCAAAGCATTGAATTGGGCTTGGAATCCTCTTAACACCGTTAGTAACTCAAGAGTTTTAGAGAGAGATAGAGAGAGATGAAGAGAAGAGAGAGAAGTGATATGAGAGAAATGAGAGGAACTCTCTCTCCTTCTCTTCTTTTATACTTTGACCTTCCGAAACTCTCACATAGACTTTGGGCTAACGAAGGCTCATAACTCATCTAACCACTCCCTATGGCTCACAACTAATCCAACTCAACTGTTTTCCCTCAACAGCCCAAAATCACACCAACAACACATCCAATTGGCTCAAGCACATATCTCAAGTTCCCTAAATTTCAAACCAGAATTCCAAATAAACAATACCAAACCATCACCATGCACAACAAATCATACACAACAATTCATTTATTTCTTTTAATCACCTAGATCACATATCTAATTTCCACTTTTTAGTTATCAAAACACTAAATCATACATTAAGAAAACACAACGTTACAACCCCAGTTGTTGCTGAGTGAGAGACTCTGGAGACAGAACGTTCGTCGAGCAAGAACCTTCATGGGGGGTGTGGGCCCACTGTAAAGGAGACCCTCGTTGAGCGAGCACATGAACCGCTAAGCGAGCAGTGTGGTCTGCTGTTGTTGAAATCTACTTTCCTGGTTGTGTGAAATATAATTGGGAAAGACTCCTAGTGCGAGTTTGATGTGAGAATTGTTAAGAATGTAGGAAGAGTGGCAGGTTGCTTGGATAGGACCTCCATTTATTGTAAATGTTGTTGTTTGGGTTTTACTCATGGGATGTGGGCTGCTTGGATAGGGCCCTAGAGTGGCAGGTTGCTTGAATAGGACCTCCACTTGTTGTGGATGAGATTGTTGTGTGAGATTTTTCACGAGGAATGGGCTGCTCGGATAAGGCCTTACCTATTGACCATGCTTGGGGCTGGATTGGGCCTACATGGGGTTGGCAGTAGTTGTTGGACCACGTGTGGTGCTGATTGAGCCCATGTGGTGTTGTGTTGCCTTATATATGTGTATGTTGACTTGTTGCTATTGGGTTGATGTTGTGTTGTGATACATGCATTTCATGCATATGTTGGTGGCTGAGGTAACTGACGATGGACCTCATGCCGTGGTGCGAATAGGTGCATAAGTTGGTTGGCTGACTAAAGCTGACGACTCAGACAGGGCCTCCAACCTAGTGCTTGGATAAGAGGTGCGGTCGTGAAGATGGGCCTTCGGGGATGAATGGATGGGCGATTCTGCAGGGGGTCAAGGTAATACAAACCTTGAGTCGTGGTGAGCCACCACCCACATACACTCATCCCGACACACCATTAATCTTGTCCGTAGATCAGAATTTGGCAATCCCTGAATGAGTGCTTGATCTTCATGGTAGGGGGTAAGACCTGGCTGATCGCTTGAATAATTGTGAATCTCTCGAGAGTCGTGTCATGCATTGACATAGTTGTGGTGGATTATTATAACATGGGAGTTGAACGTTGGGAATTATGTGTTGACACACCACTATGATTGTATGTTGTATTACCTATGATTGAACGTTGGGAATTGTGAATGGTATCTCTAATCATGCATGTTATGTCGTTGTTTTAGTAAGCTTACCCTTGCCTTGTTGCTCTGTTGTGGTTGTTTTATTGCTATTGTGTTGTGTGACTGTGATGATCACATCTTATGGTGTGGGAGCAGCTGGCAAGACTTCAATGGACCCGCTTCTCAGAGCTGAGGATGGAGCTACAAGTAATGTGGCTTGAGGAGTCAAGCTTTTGGTTTCATTTGTGGTGTATTTTGTCTTATTCTTTTGATGGGGGATGTATAGTGTGACCAACCATAGGGAGTGTGTTTTGTAGCCCTCTCCCCTGTTGATGTATATTTGATTTTGTTTTGTTACATGCCAAAGGTGTTATCCCCTTATTCTTTGGTTCTTTGAAAGTTGTAAAGATTGGTATGTTGGTGGTAGGAGACATAGATAGGTCTCTCAAGGTATATGTATTTCTTTTATATGTATGTTTTGAATTCATTTGTGCTTATAGAAAAAGTAGAGGATAGTAGTGTTGTTGAGTAGTGACGATTAGGTCATTATAAATTGTCCAAGGAGGAAGGTTGCCCACAACATAACAGCTTTGGAGAACGCCTACTAGGGGGTTACTTGGAGAGGTTATTGATAATATTTGCGTCACCCCCTCCTAGGGTATATAAGGAACAAGAGCCAAGTAAGTATTCATTCCTTTGATTATTATTCACCAAGACACATTGACTGACTTGGGCATTAAAGTGCCATTGCAGGTAGCCCTGCCTCACAACAAGGTGACAATGTAAGAGATCGAGAAGCCTCCAAGAAAGAGGGAGATCACATTTAGATAAAGGAGTTCAGATAGAGAGAAATTCAAGGGAGCACAGAGAATCTGCAAGAACTTGGCAGGTACACAAGCCATATTCTCAAAGTGTGAGTTTTGGATAAAGTAAGTCAGTTTCTTGGGACTTGTGATCTCACAAGAAAGAATCTCAGTAAATCCTACAAAGGTGGAAGCATTGTTATGTCAGGAATGACCTACAACAATGATGGAAATACAGAGTTTCTTAGGATTGAAAGGTTACTATCGAAAATTCATTGAAGGATTTTTGAATTAGATTTGCCTTTAACTAAGTTAACTCGTAAAGGACAACCTTTTGTATAGACAGAGGCTTGTGAGACTAGTTTTCAAGAATTGAAAAATAGGTTAACCATTGCACCTTTGTTAATTCTGCTTGATCCTATTGAAAAGTTTGAAGTATATTATGATGCATTTGGGCAAGGATTAGGTTATGTGTTAATGCAAGACGGGAAACTGCCAGCTTATGTTCAAGACAGTTAAGACTACATGAAATTAATTATCCAAGTGATGATTTGGATTTGGCTGCAGTAGTTTTTGCCTTGAAGATTTGGAGGTACTCTCTTTATGGTGCTAGATTTGAAGTGTTTAGTGACACAAAAGTCTGAAGTGTTTATTGACCAGAAGGAATTGAATATGAGGCAACAAAGATGATGGAATTCCTGAAGGATTACGCCTTTGAATTGCATTACCACCCTGGTAAAGTAAACGTTGTAGCAAATGCTTTAAGTCGAAAATCCCTACATGCCTCAATGATGATGGTCAAGGAGATGGAAATGATAGAAAAGTTTAGAGATTTAGGTTTGGCTATGGAAATAAAACAAAGAAGTATTAGTTTTGGAATGCTCTAAATATCCAGTGAGTTCTTGGAACAAATTCAAAAAGCAGAAGGCATTAATCAATAACTCCGAGACAAGTTAGAAGCAAGGACTGAAGAAAAAGAATTGGAGTTTGATCAGGATTCAAATGGAATCATTCGATTCCAAGGAAGAATCTATGTGCCAGAAGATGGAGAATTCAGAAAGATGATTTTGGAAGAGGCTCACAATAGCAAATTAAGCATTCATCCAAGTTCTACCAAAATGTATCAAGACTTGAAGAAGATGTTCTAGTGGCCTAGAATGAAAAAGGTTGTAGTAGAGCTTGTTGCATCTTGTTTAGTCTATCAAAAGGCTAAGATAGAACACCAAAAACCCTCTGGAGAATTACAACTCTTAGACATTCCTGAATGGAAGTGGGATAACATAGCAATGGATTTTGTGACTAGTTTTCCTAGGACACCCTTTGGCCATGATGATATATGGGTAATTGTGGATAGACTAACCAAGTCTGCTCATTTCTTACCCATCAACATTAAGTATTCTCTAGAGAAGTTGACCCAATTGTATATTAGAGAAATCATTAGGTTACATGAAATGCCTTTTAGTATAATATCTGATAGGGACCCTCATTTCACTTCTAGGTTCTGGGAAAGTCTATAACAAGCCCTAGGGACTAAATTAAGACTTAGCTCAGCCTATCATTCCCAAACTGACAGATAGTCAGAAAGGACTATCTAATCCCTAGAAGATTTACTTAGAGCCTATGTTTTAGAATGGAAAGGTAGTTGGGATCAGTTTCTACCACTAATTGAGTTTACCTATAACAACAGCTTTCATTTCAGCATTGGAATGGTTCTCTACGAGGTTTTGTATGGGAGGAAATGTAGAACTCCACTTTACTGGTACGAAGCTGAAGAATCCTTGTGTAACACCCTAAGGGGCATTACCGTAACTAGGTCTAGATTTAAAAAAAAAACAAACTTAAAAAAAGTAGAAACAACAAACAAATGCTACTCATAAATATAATTAAATATTATATATGAATAATACTATAAAAAACATACATGCCAAATATAACTCATCTATCACCCGAAGGTATTGTACAAAATATAAAGAAGAATACAAAAACATAATATAAACTAGACTACATTTTTTTGGATGGGACTCCAAGCTCCATCTACGCATGTCTTCACCTGTATCTTGAAAAAGGGGAAACTTAAAGGAATGAGACATAATGTGTTAGTGAGTGCTCTAAGGACTCTACGGCTGGGTTAGACTCTTCTATTCGGACAACCCTCATCATTTATCTTTTATGGTTTTAAACTCACTAGGTCTCTCATAATTCGCCATACCTACGGTCTAATCTACACCTTTTAATCTTCAATACTTTCTGTGTTAACTACTCTCTCATTCTCCTGATTGTTATATTAGTTTACTATCTCATTCTCAACCTAAGAACTCTTTCTTATCCAAAATGCTTTCTAGTATTTAAACCCTTCATGTTTAGATTTTACTTTTCTTTCTTTTAATATTTAAGGTTGGTCTCTATGGGTCAAGTCTATGGTCACAGACATTCTAAAATACTTTTGACTATCCCTTAACACTCACCTTAATACCGTCATTTTGTTCTCTCTTATTTGTCTTATACCTTTCTATTACGCTGTGTGAGGATTCACTCTTTCTCTACCTCATTCACAACTATTATTATCCAACTAGGACCCTCACAACACTATCCTAGGGCCTAGCCTCTCACTTATCCTTGAGGTAGCAAAAACAATTTTAACTACAAGCATACATTTATTTCACATCTTTTGCCTAGTAACTAGACATACACATTGTTTTGTTTCATCAAGTAAGCATGACATACATGCATAACATGAGCACATATACATAATCTTGACAATTCATCACAATACACAATCACATTTTCACACGTGTACACATTACATCATTCGCTTATGAACAAGGTCACATAGAATTCACACAATTACAACGTAGCACACTTCAACATATCACACTACAACAAGATACATATGCGTGCGATGTTCCTAAACTACTACTCATGCACATGTGGTACCAACCTAAAATTTTCGGAAAGTAGACTAGGAGTAAATGCAGGCCATAAGAAGCATCATCGGTACCGATGCCTTCGGCTTTCGCACCCTCAACTAGCATGATATCCCCTGGTGACTAGTCAGGGTTACCCAGTTTTGCCAGTACGCCCCGGCTCCATGGGATCAGCATGGACCATTGGAGTTTTTCCAACCGGATAACCCCCAAGGCTAAGGTTAAACAACCCATCACGGCCTCCACCAGCCAGATTCCTACATACTTTCCTTATCACATAACTCAAATGTTATGATGTATGGTCACATACAATGCTTACAGTTTTCATAGACTTTTATTATGAATCATAGGCATAATTTCATATCACACTCATTTTTTTTCAAAGTAAATAACAACTATACAATATAAACTCAACAAGACATAAAAAAAACAAATAACAATGAGTTAAACACTGCCAAAAGGAGTTCACAAACACAAGGAACGTAATAGAAAAAGTCGTATCCGCCCAGCGGTCCAGCAAACCCGCCCAGCGGGTTTGCGCCAAAACCCAACCCGCCCAGCGGGTTCGCGTCAGGATCCAACCTGCCCAGTGGGTTTACGCGCCTAGTGCAAACGCGGAATCTAGTTTTTGAAGAAAAGTCGCCCAGCAGCTATCTAATCCAGCCGGGCAGATCCGAGGTACTAATTTCAATTTGTTTTTCCTATTGTCTTTGGTTTCTAAATGCCCCCAAATAAATAACTAGATTCTTAATCACTCTTCTACATTGATAATTGTTTAATCTAATCTATAAATTCCTTACTCCCTCACAATTTCCTCAAAACCCATCAAATCCCTAAATTTAGGTATAAGGAAGGAAAATATAAATAGAGGAATAGGAACGAGGAAGGACATGGGGGAGAGCACTCACCTTTAGGAGCACGCAAAACTGAGTTATAGGGTTTGGGTTCGCTGGTTTCTATTCCTCCTTCTTCTCTTCTTTTTCTTCTTCCCTTTTCTCCTCATTCTCTCTAACGTCTTTCTTCTTCTATTTTGTGACGGCTAAACCTAACCTTCCTTCTCTATTCCCTTCTTATAACATGTGGGTGGATATGTGGCTTAGTGGGCTTTAGTCCCCTATTGGGCTCTAGATGTTCTTTTGAGTTTTATGATATTATTCCTACTAATTTATAACTAAGGTATTAAAAATAATAATAATAATAATAATAACAATAACTCTTAAGACATCTTTTGTCTAATAACATATGGGAAGGGTTCTACTAAGAGCTAGCTCGTGGTTTATTTCTAGTACTTGAAATTTGGGGTGTTACACCTTGATTGTTAGGCCTGAGATATTACAAGAAACCATAGAGAAAGTTAAACTGATCCAGGAAAAGATGTCACAAGATAGGCAGAAAAGTTATTACGATAAAAGACAAAAACCCCTTGAGTTTCAACAAAGAGATCATGTATTTCTAAAAGTTACTCTTGAAACTGCAGTTGGCAGAGGCTTAAAATCCCAAAAACTTTCTCTTAAATTTAATGGTCTTTATCAAATTCTTAAAAAAAATTGGTTTAGTAGCATACCAAATAGCCTTACCACTCAATCTTTCTGATCTTCATGATGTGTTTCATGTTTCCCAACTCCACAAATATATCCCTAACCCTTCACAAATCATTGAGCCTAATATAGTTCAAATAAGATAAAATCTTACCTATGATGTATCTTCGATTAGAATAGAGGATGGGAGAATAAAGTAGCTTCGAGGTAAAGAAATATCTCTAATGAAGGTTGTGTTGAGTCAAACTAATGATGGAGATGCTACATGGAAATTAGAAAGCAAGACGTAAGAACAATATCTTCACCTTTTCATTAGTAAGTGAATTTTGAGGACAAAATTCCTAAAAAGGAGGGGAGTATTGTAACACCCCTACCTTAATTTTCAACTCTTTTTTTTTCTAATATTTGAATATTTAATTCTGAAAAATCAAGAAAAAATTTCAAAATTATGTTCCCCATGGTTAAATTCATAATGTTGAGAGCTATCTAATTGTGATTTTTAATAATTTTTCTGAGACGAGGCTAGAAGAAATTAGAAAATGACGATTTTGCCCCTATTTTTCAATATTAAGGACTGACAGGAGAAAAATGTTCAATTGACTTTAAAATGTAAATTTGAGCTTAGAATCATGTTATATGCATTAAAGTATATTTTGGGATTTTTTTGGAATTCTTGTGTAAAATGACCAAAATGTCTCTAGGTGTCTGATAAGCTAACTCAGTATCATTTTGACATCCGAAAACGGTGAAAATAATGATCTTAGTATATTTTTAGGTAAAATATTTAATTTTAGAATTTTCATAAAAAATTTGGTACTTAATGAATTAAAATGGATCTAATATGAATTTTCTAACTCAAAAATACAAAATAAATTAGTAAAATTTTGAAAATAATTAATAAAATTAAAATTTAATTTTAGAAATTTATGTTTGATGAAAAATAATATATTTGTTCAGTTTTACAATTAAATTCATTATTTTGATATTAAAAGTTAATTTATTCAAGTTTAGGCAATTTTATCTGTAGCGACTATTTAATTATAGATAAAATTTACACAGGGGAGCTTAGGGACAGCTCATGCAGCACGTCCCCCAGCCCTAGGAGGGGTGATTCACCACCTATCTTGAATATGTGTCCTAAAATCAAATTAAAAATAAATCAAAAATGAAAATTATGACATAATGGCTTATGTAAGTAAGTGGACATCTAACACCCCCCCTCCATTCTTTATAAATAGGCACCCAAATTTTTAGATTTTCATTCATCTCTTCCCTCTCTTGGCTGGTCAAAATATTTGGAGAACATCTTTCCCTAGAATTTTTTTTACTTTGTTTTTATGCTAAAATTTTACTAGTTTTCATAAACTAGTAAAATTATATTCCTAGGAGCTTTGCACCAACATCACCATCAACTTTCTTCCTCTTCATCAACCACCTTTGAGGTAATGGAATGAGTGAGGTAGGTTTTAAATTATTGTCACTTTGCATGTTGGTATGAAAGGTTTTCCCCTAAACCTTTCAATGCATAACTTTACTATGTTATATGTTTTGATGCTAGAATTTAATTTTTACTAAGTTGTTATACTACTCAATTTTGTAAATAAAATATATTTACTAAGTATTTATGTTGCTCAATTTTAGATAATTAAATTATATTTACTAAGTTGTTACTCTTTGAATAATTAAATTATACTTATTAAGCTATTACTTTGCTCAAATTTAGATAATTAAATTATACTTACTTATTAAGTTGTTACACTAAAATTTTGATAATGAAATTGTGATTTGGGGATTGTCTAAATTATTATTGTGTAATTTTTGCAATATAAGGTAGAAATGTTGATTGTATTGATGCTTATATATGCTGAGACTAGGGAAAATCTTTGCTTAAAGATAATAATGAATAATGAGATGTTAGTTAGTGAGTAATGTAAAGCAAGGGACATGTAATGGCATAACACCTTGCAAAGGAAGCTACAGTTTGGTGCGCTGAGGAAGGAAAGGTAGGGACCCACTTGCGAAGGGCTTGGGGGTAGGCATCAAGTGATGAAGGTCCCAATGGCCAGGGTAGCGCCCATGAGCCGGGATATTCACCTGACCAAGTTCAATAACCCCGACAACTGCTCAATATTCCAAGATTGCTGTGAGAGTATAGCTCTATAATGGACGTCCTGACTGTTATTTTGCTCCTCAATGATGATGAGAATTGTACTATGTAATGATGTTGAGAGAGGTATATGTACTCCCAATCACTTCCCAGGTTTTGTTGAGAATTATTACTCACTAATGGAGAGTATGGATTCGTACCTAGTCAAGGTTAGTCTAATACCACTTAGAATAACCTTAGGTTCCCCTATGTTGTCAATTCTGTTTTATCTTTATTTTCTGGTAGAATTCCTCCCGTACATGTGAAAGTTATTTTAGAACAAATCACCTCACTCCATTGTTTTTCTTCCATATATGTTTGATCACAATTATTAAAGATGACGGTAATGCTTAGGGATGCTAAGGATGAGTCAAAGGACACTCTACAGATGAGGATTTGAAGACTTACTTTATAGTATTTTTTTTTTTGCATGAAGGATAAGGCAGATAGACAACTGCTCTGTATAGGATCTTTTTAATGTATATATTAGGTTTGGTAGTACCTATCTTTTGATGTATTTTTAGTTTTTTTGTATTTTATGACTGTCATGTATTATCAAATCATGTACAATTTTATAACCTATATGTGTACATAGTCTTTCTCTTTCATCTTTTATTACCATTTCAAATTCTGTTAAGATTAAAATTTTCCTATTAAAAGAATCAAAAAAATTTTACTCACAATAATTTAAATAATTAAATTTATACTGACTATAATTAAATGAATAGGTGTTACATGCCTTATCCTTTTTGAAAGCTTGACTTAGCCTGTTAGCCTGCTTAAAAGCCTATTTCATATTAAAGCTTTTAGATAATTATGACATATCCCTAAATAAATTAATCGACTAAGCCAATGGAGAAACCTCTATGTAAAAAAAATATAAATTATGAAAATTAAAACCATTACTAGTCAAGACATAGGATAGAGGTGAAAATAGGTAGGTTAGACTTGATAAGAGTTGAGTCCAACTTGTTTATATTATATAAACTTATTTTTAAGGTCTAATATGAACTTTATGAGAACTTATTTAAAAGTTTATTTTGCAACAAGGTCTTTAAATATGGCATAGTTTTATCCTTGAATAAGATTATAGGTTTGATTCCTTATGAAAGTCAAATGCTTTAATATGAAATAGGTAAATAAACATATGGCTTTTTGTACAAAATAAACATATGACTTTAATACATTATAAAAAAAAATTTGATATAATAATAATGCTAACAAAAGATTATTATTTATATTTATTTAAATAAGCCACCCTATTAGACCTAAAAGACTTTTTGAATGGCCTAAAGCCTAGCCTTTTAAAACAAATAAGCTTCTGTAAAAGCCCTGAC
This sequence comes from Spatholobus suberectus, assembly GCA_004329165.1. Lineage (NCBI taxonomy): Eukaryota > Viridiplantae > Streptophyta > Magnoliopsida > Fabales > Fabaceae > Spatholobus > Spatholobus suberectus. The sequence continues at coordinate 48,597,322 of CM014729.1, read as the reverse complement.
CTAGTTTATTTAGTAAAAAAAAGCCAATTTGGCTTGATGTAGGCTAGGTCGTAGGCCACTGTCAGACGGCTTGGCCTATTTCCATCCTTATTACTAAATGTATAGTTTTAGGGTACTAGTGCAATACTTGAGTGCTTAAGAAATTTTAAGCCAGATGTCATCATAAGAATAAAGAAAAGCCAATGTAGTTTTGATGTTGGGTATGTTACCCTTAAGTTCAGTAAAATTGTTTAAGATGGTAGATTTAATGATTACAAATTTTAAGAGTGCAATATTTAGTTAGGAAGAGATTTTTCTCTTATTTGAAGAAATGAACAAAATTTTTTAGTAGGAAAGTAAAATTGTGTTAGAGTTAGTTAATCACTTAATTAGTTTGTTATAGTTAGTTACTTGTTAGTGCTTAATAGTTAGTATAAATAAGAGTACCATGTACATTTTATGGATCTTTTATCAATCAATGTGTTACTTTCTTAGATTTATTCTCTCTACCTGGCAATATGCCTATGATTTCCATTCCTCTCATCCTCTAATTACCAATATGGTATTAGAGCAATATTGTGAGGCTTCTACTGCCATCGAACATCACTCTCCATCCCCTATTCTCAACACTGATACTTATAATTGTCATTATCATGATCAAATTCACTGAGCAGAGCACTGAGTAACGTTTGTTTGTCATTGCATATCACCTCTAATTACCATTCTTAGATCTTGAATGTGGAATTTTTGAAAACATTGAACATAATCACGCATTGAAGGTTGAAGAAGAAATAAAGAAATCACAGGATTGTTGTCGATGGAAGGAACTCATTTGCCATTGTCAATTTGGTCTTTGAAGTTGTTAATTAATCAAAGGAGTTTGTCACTGAGGTTTTTGAGAAGGTTGATCTAGTGAATCCAAAATTAGTAAATTTGATAGTAGACAATCACTCTTCCTTCCGTCATCATTATCATGTCAATTTTGGCACTAGTTTTGCACATCGTATCATCTCATCCTTCTTCAAATCCTTCCACAATCAAGATCTAGTTCTATTATGTTTGGCTTCAGTAAATCGTGGTTTTTTGAGCATCGCCATTTTTGACAAACTTTTCATTCATTGGTTGTTCAATGGCAGGATGAGAAAGGGCACCGACGTTCTTGTGGAGGCACTAGAAAAACAATACATGACTACTGTGTTTGCTGGCAAAAGTTGTGTCAGGTCTTTTGGTCTTCTAAGCCTATGCATTGCCATCTTCAATCCAGGCATAAATCCTTGATTGTCGTCGATCTATAAGCTTGTGTGCCACCAAATCTCCAAGCCTTTCTTGTTCTTCTTATTTTTGTCACCAGCAACGGCAGAAGCCGTTCTCCTCCATATGATTCTCCTCCCATGGTTTTTCCACCTCAAGAGATGAAGACTCACCTGTCGATCTATACTTAGGATCATGATACCTAGGATCACAATTGAGAAGAGTACTCATGCAATGTTTGGGAGATATGTTTAGATGATAAAAGAACACATGAAAGGACTTTATTACTCATAAGAAGAGACTATAGTTGACATGACATCTTTTGAGAGATAAGATAACCTGTAACATCCCCAATTTTGGACAATAAAAATAAGAATATAATTAATGGTCAAGAATGCCTATAGATGATAATAATAATAATCGTTATCCTTATGTTAGGAATTACTGAACAGGATAATAGGATCCAGATGGACTTTGAGGCCTAAGGCAAGCCGAAGCCTACCAACCCCCACACCCACCCACCCACAATTATAAATAGGAGAAGGAGGGGAGAGAGAAAGAAAGAAAGAGGAAAGGAAGGAAGAAAGAAGGAGGAAAGGAGTAGAGATCCGTGACCTAGCCCCCAGAGCTTAGATCTTGGTAGTCCTTAGAGGTAAGTGTTTCCCCTTTATCCTCCTCGACCCCTTTGATTGCATGATTTCCCCTATTTTCCTCTTTTCCCTTTTTGAACCTTGAGTAGAAGATTTATGGGTTTTGAGAGATTTGTATGATTAAGGGGTTTATTAGGTAGATTAATCGGTTAGAAATGTAATAAAATTGATTTAGAGTTAATTTGTAACGACCCACTGTCGCCACAGTACTACAAACAACCTTGCTAAAAATACACCTTATCCACATATCAGGTGAATAAAATCAAATCATAACATATCTATATATAAGTCATACACCTCAACTGAGAGATCCACCTATCTTTCGTAGTGCCATACATGCATATCTGTTCAACTCAAATCATCATACATACATAACAAATGGGATAACACTAGCCCATATTAACAATATCAAAATATACATCACCAGGGAAAAGGGATACAAAAACTCACTCCCTATAGCTGGTCACTCTATACAATCCCATCAAAAGAATATAATACAAAACAACACATAAAAAAAAAACAAAAAGAGCTTATAGAAAGCTCTACCCAAAAAGGGCCTCCAAAAGTCTCCATCTGAGACCTCCTTCATTAGCTTTCAGATGCTGGATCTGTAGACGGCTCTCCTTCTGCTCCCACGCCAAAATGACGTGATCATCACAGTCACAGCAACATGACAACAACAACAAGACATCCAACTAACAACAAGACTAGGCAAGGGTAAGCTTACGAAATAAAGATCAACATATAATATTTAATCCAACATAATCAAAATCATTATTCACATCAATATGGAAACCAAATCATTAAATAAATGGGTCTACATACATTACAGTATATCACGCACAACATCATATACGATTATGGAAATCATCAACAATTCACAATATTCCATCACAAGTATATGGCACACCATCATATATCCAGAGTTCTCAACGTCTACATACAGATGTACATATATAAAGCATTCATTTACATGGCAAAGAGTTCTCAATCCAAAACTCCATATCACCACCAATCCATCACAACTATGTCAAGGCATGATGACACAACTCTCGAGAGATTTCTACATTTCGGGCGATCAGCCAGGTCTTATCCCTTACCATGGCCATCTAGCACCATTCAGGGATTGCCAAAACTCTGATCAGTTGGATAAGCTTATGGTTGTCAGGATAAGTGTATGTGGGTGGTGGCTTACCGCGACACAAGGCTTGCACTGTCTTGGCCCTCTACGGAATTACCCATCCACTCATCTTATAGGCCTAGCTTTAAAACCCCACTTCTTAACCAGGCACTAGGTTGCAAGCCTATCTGAGTACCAACTCTAGTCACCATCCACCTTACATGCTTGCCCGCACACGGCTTGAGGCCCACACAACCTCAGCCAACAACATATGCATGCCAATGCATATATCACCATAAAAACCAGCTCTACCAAACAATCATTATATTATATATATATTTGTGTCAACATATCAACACAACCACAACAGTCATCATATCATATATATGTATCAATATAACACCACGTGGCCTACTCAGCACCACCTGTGGTCCAACAGTCACCATCAACCCCATGCACGCCCAATTCGGCCTCTTGCATGGTCAACGGGTAAGGCCCTATCCAAGCAGCCCACCTCATGAGAAACCTCATACAATAATATCATACACATCAAGTGGAGGTCCTATTTAAGCAACCTTCCACTTCACAACCAAATCCAACAATCAACTACAATTACAAAATCAAAACCCTCTTTGAAAACCATTTGGAGGATTAACAAACCTTGAAATTCATAAAATTTCACATTTTGAGATGAAAACTTAAAAAATCTGAAATAGTATATTCAATTCTAGAATAACAGATTATGCACTGTAGCAATAGATTATGTACTGTAGCAAAATACACCAGATTTTTTTTTTTGCAGAGATAATCGATTATGGGTTGCCATAATATATTATTCCCGAAGCAAAACCAGAATTTTTTTTTCTGAACAATAGATAATTGATTATCCAACTGCATAATCGATTATTTTCGAAGCAAATCACGAAAATAGTTTCTAAAACTCCAGATAATCAATTATGTGACTCCCATAATCGATTATCTTCGACGATTTTCGAGAAAAATGCGATTTTTTTACAAAGAAATTCAAACTTGTCAACCAAATAACATAGATTTTCAAATCAATGGTGTTCCAACAACCTCAATCCACCTCAACCAAGTTAATACAAATCAAATCATACAATCAATTCAACATTTCATCACAAAATCATCAATTTCTTATCCAAATCTCAAAATTTCTCCCCCAAAACCCATTTTCACCCAAATCCAACAAAATAGCAACATTCACAGAGATTCAACCGACTATAAGGCAAGAAATCAGCATACCAACAGTTATTAACACAAAACAACCAATTTGTAAGCTTCCCTTACCTCTAAAAGTTCCTAAATCTGAATTTAGGTTCCTTGAGAATTCGATGTTCTTGAGCCAAAATCTAGCTAGGATCGTTCCTTTCCTTATGACAACTGCTAAATCAAGTTTAAACCTCGTTTATACTCCCACAAACTCAACAATTTCTAGAGAGAGATTGAGAGAGAATTGAAGAGAGAGAAAGTATAGAGAGAGAAAGAAATGAGGGAATGAAGGGGAAATCCCCCTTTCCTTCCTTATATACATCTGACCTCTTCGAAGCTCTCACACAGACTTTTGGCCAACTAAGGCCCAAACCTCACCAAGCCACTTCCTTTATCTCAAAACTGGTCTAACTTAACTGTTTTCTCTCAAAAACCCAAAATCACTCTCACAACATATCCAAATTGGCTCAAGCACATATATCAAGTTTCCTAAATTCAAACTAGAATTTCAAACCAACAACATCGAACCATCACTACATGCAAGATACCATACATAACAACAATTCATTTATCTCTTTTAATCAGCTAGATTACATATCAAATTTTCACTTTTTAGTTATTAAAACACTTAATCATACATTAAGAAAAACACGGTGTTACATAATTGGTATGCTTGGGACTATTTGGGGGCCATGAATAGCCCCAAGATTTACAAATTCGTGAAGAAGTTGAGCTGCTGTTCGAACGTTTGCACTAAGTGAGAGTTTTCACACTAAGTGTAACATGAATTTCTAGGTTTGTATGATGAACAACACTAAGCATGGTGAAGCTAAGCTAAATGTGATTAGGCTAAATGTGGAATTCCGTGGAGCTAAGTGCCAACCTTAGGTTAAGTGCTAGTTTCATGGGGCTAAGCATAGGAGCTCTAAAGAGCACATTTGGAACTCTTGTGCGATGGGGCTAAGCGCGGCTATGCCTGAGCTAAGTGTCAAGATCAGGCTAATTGCAAATATGCTTAAGCAAAGTGCATGACCTCTAGAAAGTAAGGTCTAATGCATATTAAGCATAGACCACTTCAAAGAGATGGTCTAGAGGTATAGGAAAGTGGCGCTAAGTGCCAAGGGTATGATGCTAAGTGCAACCCTCTGGAACAATAAAGGATGTTCTAGCTTCAATTAAAGGATATGTTTGCTTGTGCAATTGTTTTCTATGCCTATTTCTCTGATGTAATTGCTATTGATGGTATTTTGTTGCGTTTGTATTATTGATTGTAGACTTGTGTAGTTCTAGTATTGTCCTTGTGGTTGTAAATTGTGTTGTATCAGTACGACGATAAACCTTAAGAAAAGACCTAAGACTAGGATACTAAAGGATGCCTCCTAGCAAAAGAAAATGATATGTTTTGAAAGGAAAGAATATGTTTTTCAAGGAAAGGAAAATATTTTAGAAAATGATGTTCTCTCTTGGTAATTATAGGGTAGATCCTCCTTGGTCATGAGAAAGCCTGGATTGCATATCCATGGCTAAGTTATAGTGTACACCTATTGTGAGGCTCCCATATAATTACTAAGGTAGGAAGAGTTTTATGATTGAAAGTTTAAGCAACTTAAGAGGAGTTGAAAGTAAAAGGCTAGGAAGCCCTTTGGCCAAATGGGGAGGGACCATCACCTCTTGACCAAAGGGTTAAAATAACATTCTTTAAAAAGAAAGAGTATTAAAGGGAACTACTTCAATAATGGAAGTTGGTTCAACCACTTGGACTGGTGGTAGTAAGAGGTCAACCAAGAGGGACGCCTTTTGATGGCTAGAGCTAAGACAAAAAAGGCAAGTGAAAGATAACAAAGCTAACCAGAACCACATAGAAATAGAAATGAAACCACGAGATGTATGATGTGAATGTCTATGTGAGGCATGTATGTTGCCCAGTTGATGATGTGTATGCATAGTTGATAGGTAAGTTGAACTTAGTAAGCCTATGCATTAAGTGAGGATGTAGTAAATGTATGTTGCCACCCTATGGGTAGGTGAAGGGCTAAACTTAATAAAAGTTATGCAAGTCCCAAAAAGGCAAGTAGATAAGAGACTAAGAAAAAAAAAGTTAAGTTCTCACTTAGTGTTATATGAGAGTGATGAGTCAAGAGACATAAGTATGTCGTTAAAGGTAAAATAAAAGAGAAGAGTTAGGTCCTCCCCTAAAAAATGGGTGATAAATGTCCAATGCAAAGGACTAGAATGGGCGTTAGACCCGTGGCCCAGGCCCATTATAGAGTTATAAGCCTGAGTTAGGTTATAGTTGTACGAATGAGTACTGTGAGGTAAAGGGTTAGGTTTCAGTGAGAGGTAAAACCACATGAGGTAAGGAAAAATTCTAGGATATAAAAGTCAACCTACCGCTAGAGTCCCTACAGCAATAGTTGAGACATTTTGTCTCATCCCTTTCCGTTTAAATTTTATTTAGGTTAAGTAGGTGGACGTCCTCGAGGGGGAGCTTGGAGCCGCTTGTACAGAATAGAGAAGATGTTTGAATTCAGTACCTCTTAATGTATGGGAGTTTACGTTTAGTTTTCTATATCTTTCTTTATCTTATAAAAGGCATAGTGTGCCAAGAGTTGTAATGAGTTGTAAATATATTTATGTTTATTTTTCGCTTGATCTCTAATGTTTTATATTCAAAGTTTCTATATCTGTCTGCTTAGACATAGTAAGGGTAATAACCCTTGGGTGTTACACAACCAGCTTGATTGGAGATTCATTGGCCTCCACAACAAACCTTGGCTGTTAGCCTCAAAATTTCAACCCCAGTTTCGAGAAGGGATTTTATCAAGCATTAGAGACTTGTTGTAAGACCTGTCTTTTATGATCTGTGCATAAGTGGTTGATAATCTAAAAAAGAGAAATTAAATTTAAATTCAGTATAAGTGAATAATTAATAATATTTGCTATGTAAATTTGAGTGGAGTTTTCTACAGAAATTAAGCTTGCGCGGATTCTAGCAGTGCAAAGATACACTGTAAAGACTGACAGTGTAAGATCTGTAGCATGTTGATCCCTAATTAAGTGATTGAATAACTAATAAGAGGAATTAAATTTAATTTCTAGTGAGAAATAGATAATAAAAAATTACATGTTGTTCTTGTTTAAGATTCTGCAAAGATTTTTGCAAGAATCTAGTCTGTGATGATATTTGTCGAGCCGGTATTTATCTATACAGTTGATGAGCAGTACAAGACCATGGAATTTAATTATAATTAAATTAATTATGATTAGATTCTATTTAGTTTGATAGCTTTCCTTACCCAAAGGGTTTTAAACATTAGGTTTTTCTCTATTGGCCATTCAGGATAGTTTATCGAGAAACCTGTCAGATAAAGAGAGCTGATGTTTGACTACTATAGAGGCAGATCAAATATGTCCTGAGATATGTTAATGAGTCATAAACTCATTGATATTTTAATTCCAATTAAATTATCTTATTTAGTTTGAAGGCCGAAAACCCTAAACCTAATTCGCTAAATTCTGGTATTTGATCGCATTTTCTCTGTCAGTATGAGAAATTAAAATTTCTTCTGTCTAGAACCACTATTACACATCCCCAAGCCCAACCCAACTAAACTAACTATTAGTCCTAAGTAAACTAGTTTAGTTGCAAGTTAACTAAAAGCTTTTTCCCAAATTCCTACAACTAGTCATGTCATGATGTCCTTATGTACCAAAAACCACTCACCACCCATGGTTTTCTCCTCTTTGGCTGTCCATCCCTTTTCTTGGATAAGGTGACAAATTTTTTTCCATTTAAATTCAAACACACCTCTAATTTGCTAGTTATCAAAACACCGTTCTTGAAGTGTCTTATATCAAGCCTTAAAACACAACAACTCTCCTCATTTTTCCTCTTAGAAACCATGAGCTATAAAGAAAAGAGAGAGCCTTGTTCAAATTTCCCTAAGTGTTGGAAGATAAGGAAGGAACTAAGGTGTCCAAGAAGTGGTGCTTGGTAAGAAACTCCATCCTTTTCATCTTTTTCTTTCTTCATCTTCTCTTTTTCTATCAAGACCTAAGTGGTCTAAGTTTTCTTTACCTCATTGGTTCTAAAATTTATTTCTTCTTCTATTTATGTTCTATATCAACCATTTTGGTGTTGGTTGGTGGCTCACTCTACCAAAGTTGGAAGGAGGTTTTTCCCCCTTTTGTGCAAAACCCTTGCAAGCTTGAAGGATCTTAGCACATTGTAAGGAAAGATAACCCTTGTTCTATGTGTTTGGACTGTAGTTGATATGTTTTTGGATGTGGTTTGTTGTTAAAAATGTTGTTGGTATTTTTAAAAGTGATAAATTTGATAAAAGATGACATTTTCGTTCATGTGTATAATATGTTCTTGAAGCTGTTTCGTTTTCCTGTCTGAGCATAGTGCATTATTTTTATGATATCTGGAACTGTGGTTAATATTTTTGAGTGCTTGTTTATTTTTTTGAAAATTAGACAAAAATTTCTTTAAAATGGACTCAAGAAAAACATTAAAAGATTAAGAAATGAAAATTTTAAGCCTTTTGAAAGTTGTGCATGCTCTCTGAAAATGCTAACCCGACAGTGTGTAATAAACTGTGATTTTGGAAGATTCAGTTGTGTACTTAAGAAACTCTTTGAACGATCAAAAAGTAGATATAAAAAGATTTCAAAGCATATATGTTTTGCCTATATTTGATTCGGTTTTCTATTTTTAAGGATTTTGGAAACTGGGGGTTGTACTTGTTTTTTGACTAAAAGTGGTTTTGAGAACTATGAACTTCCAAAAATCATATAAAATTGTGTGGATCTTGGTTTTTGGTGTTTTTGGACATTTTGAAAAAAAGTTAAGTTTAATTTTAGAAAATAAAAGTTTTGGACGCTGTAAAGTTTTGTTTGGATATGAAAAATGATAAAACATATTTGTTGGTCCTTCAGCAGGTCACCTTAACCCTTCTGTCTTGTTATTTTTGTATCTTTTTTTGTAAATTTTTTCTTGAGGTGATCTCTATTGTTTAAGAAAAGAGACAAAATTTTCTTTTTAACCATGTATATATCATGTTAAGAAAAAAATTTTTGCTACCCCAAAATGATTTTCAAAATAGAGGTTGAAATCTGGAAGCTGTTTTAGAAAATAAGTTTTTAATAACTTTTGTATAACTTTATAAAAACACTATCTTTTGTACTAAAAACTTAATGGTGGATCTTTTAAAACAAAATTTAGATATGGATTTCAATAAAAATATATTCTTTTCTGTTTTATATGTTTTAAAATGTATTTTGGTGATTAAATTAAAAGGGGATTAATAGCAAGGCTCCTAGAACTACGTTTTATAAAAGGCTAAGACCTAAGTTTTAAAATGGTGTTTTTAATTCAAAAACCTTGATCTAAATTATGCTAAAAACAAAATTATTTATCTTATAATTATTATATAAGATTGGATATAAATGATGTTTTCCTCAAAACCTTTTCATCTAAATAAGTGGATTTAAGAAAAGTAACATGGCTTTTAAAACAAATAAAAAAAATAAGTAATAAAAGATTTAAAATAAAATTTTGAAATTAATAAGGTGTTCCTAGAGGGAGGATCTTAGTTTATCCTCATTGGGATCGCTCTGGATAGGATCCTATAGAAGGGTCAAAGATAGATAGGACCCTTTGTTGTGGTACATGATGATGGGCTAGCGCTGGATCGGGCCCAGTGTTGTGATACATGAGGAAAAATTGAGTGAATCCATGATGTGATGAAAAATCAGGACTTGATGGCATGTTGACTATGTAACGAAACTGTTGATAAATGGCTTATCCGAATGTGAACGATAAGCGGTTGTTGATACATGTTGCCATCAATGTCTGTTTATGATGAGATATTTGTCATGCACCCATACATTGTTGTATGAGCATGTGGTATCGAAGGTGTTGGTATTCAGAGGATCATGGTGCTAGCCAGGGTGTGAAAGCTTGAGGACTATGGATGGCACGATTCCATAGGAGACCAGGGCCTTGCAAACCTTGTGTCGTGGTGGCAGTTCCCCCATACAAAAATCTTGATAAAGAGCACTGGTTCTCATGATCAGTGGTTGGTATTGCCCAAATGGTTTAGGCACGTGCCGCTATGAGAACCTTGGTGAGGGTATCTGTGTTTAGTATACCATGATTAAGGAATATCCGGGTTGGTCACTCAGTTTTTAGATTTTCATGGAGAGTCAAGGTACATGGTCTACATTGCATACTTGGTCACACCTTAATCAAGAATAATGAAAGGAAAGGCCCTATGTGTTTTTATTTATTTATCTTGATTGAATGTATGCTTCCTCTTATGACTCAGTATGATGTATACTTTGAATGTTATGTTTTCTCTTTTGGGTAGCTTATCCTTGCTTGTGTGTTTGTGTGTGTGTGACTGTGATGATTGCGATGATTCGTTGTCTCGGATGGATGATGATCTTCCGAGACCTTGAGTACTTTTTCGCCTTTTGTGAGTGCATATTTGTATTGAAAGACGACGCTTCCTGGATCTCACTACAGTCAATGGATGACGAAAAAAAGGAATCATCTTCGTGTATATGTCAGATCCCGACACCTCTGTGGAGCCTGGAGGAGTTACTTTCAAATCCTTCCGGTGACCCTATAGCTTCTTTGGTTTGGCATCGTCGGATGCCCCTAGAGGCAAGAGGCCTACGTACATAGAGGTGGTGGAGGCAACTTGTAACGACCCATCTTCGTCATAGGAAAATTCTACTACATCTCCATTATTATTATGAAAAGAATGCGAAATATATTCATCCTTTTATTTTCAACTTCGAAAATATACTTCCCTAGCACTAATGCCAACTAAAAAGAAATGCCAATTCACTCCAATGGGTATGAAATAAAGAAATCTCATAAACATTAAACATCAACATTACACATTGTACAGGAGATCAAATGCCACTCTAAGGTGAAATGTGTGTGCCCAAAACAGGTGATCATCCTACGAATGCAACCAAAAGAAGGGGGAGTTTCATACATATAGACACTCATAATCCTAAGCTAGTCATAATAACTAACTCACCCACCAAAAAAAGGATGACTTAAAACAGATCTCCTCTCCAAAACCTAAAACTCTAACCACATGGTTAATGGTGTAGCTCGAGTTGCCTCTACCACTTCCATGTATGTGGGCCTCTCACCTCTACAAGCATCTAGTGGCGCCAAGCCAAAGAAGCTATAGGGTTGCTGAAGGATTGGACAGTAACTCCACCAAGCTCTGCGGGGGTGTCAGGATCCGACATGTACACAAAGATTATCCCCCCTTCCTGTCGTCCGTTAACCATGGTGAGATCCAAAAGACGTCACTCGTCAGTGCAGATATGTACCCCTAAGAGACGGGAGAGTATCCGAGGTCTGGGGAGAACACCATCCATCTGCTCCCACAACAACGAAGCATCGCGATCATCATAGTCACACAAACACAACACACAAGCAAGGATAAGCTACCCAAAAAGCAAACATAGTGAAATAAGCATATAACATAGTAAGCATGGAGGTAACTATTAAAAAATCACAGCATCTAGGCATAACACATGGTTTCTATCTCATTCATAACACATGGTATTTTGTCTCATTCATCAATCCAAAACAAATGATCACCAAGCATGCGGATGCAAACCATGATCCTATGACTCTCCATGGAAATCTAAAAACTTGAGCAACTAGCCCGGATATTCCTTAATCATGGTATAATAAGCATAGCTACCTCATCAGGGATCTCAAAGCGGCACGTGCTTAAACCATTTGGGGAATACTGGCAACTGATCATGGGAACCAATGCTCTTTGTCAAGATTTCCGTATGGGGGAACTGCCACCACGACACAGGGTTTGCAAGGCCCTGATCTCTTAGGGAATCGCACCATCTGTAGTCCTCAAGCTTTCGCACTTGGCTAGCACCATGATCCCCCGAATACTGACACATTCGGTATCGCATGCTCATGCATAATGCATGCATGCATGACAACCAATTTATCATAAACAGACATTGATGGCAGTATGTATTAATATCCACCTATCGTTCTCACCCGGATAGGCATTTTAATAAAAATCACTTATCTTTCACACCCAGATAAGCTTTTGTCAACTATACCATCAAGTCTCGATCTTTCACCACATCATGGACTCATCTAGTTTATCCTCATAAAGATTACATCCTCATTCCTCAGTACACTGAGCCCGATCCATCGTTAGCCCGTCATTAGGTGACACAACAGAGAGCCCTATCCATCGTTAGCTCTCTTCTAGGATCCTATCCAAAGCAATCTCGATGAGAATAAACTAGGGTCCACCGCTTATCATTCACACCCGGATAAGCCATTTATCAATAGTTTCATAACATACACATCATGCCATTAAGTCACCATTATAAAACAAGCCATACCTTTAATAAATTTTGTCAAGGAATTCAATCAATTAACACTCACCAAAATTTTCGTATATATATATATATATATATATTAAGTAAATCATGTATTTAAGTAAGAAAATACATTATGAAACTTGTTAAGTTAAAAACTCAAATTTTAGGTTAATGTGAAGTCTAGCTTGTTAATCTTGATTACAAATTGATTTTTTTTCTATTAAATTACCAAAAATGTATTTTTAATCATATAAGACAATAAAAACTATATTTCATTAAATTTCATATTTAATTTTCATTTCAAAGATCCACCATTTAACTCTTATCACAAAAGATTGAGTTTTATAAAGTTATACAAAAGTTATAAAAAGCTCATTTTCTAAAATAGTTTTTACCAGTCTCCAGATTTTTAGTCTCTGTTTTAAAAATCATTTTGGAATAGTAAACAATTTTTGATTAACATGATCTATACATGCTTGAAAAGGAAATTTTATCTATTTTCTAAAATAAGAAAGATCATCTCAAGAAAAAATCTAAAATTAAAGATATACAAATAACAAGACAGCAAGGTCAGAGTGACCTATTGCGGAACCAGCGAGCATACCTTGTCATTTTTCATATATAGGAAAAACTTTTCAGAGACCAAATCTTTTGTTTTATTAAATCTCACTTAAATTTTTTTTCAAAAGTCCAAGAACACCAAAAACCGAGGTCTACACAATTTTATATGATTTTTGAAAGTTTATAGTTTTCAAAACTTCTTCCAGACAGAAAACAAGTACAGCTTTTAGTTTCCAAAAATCATTAAAAATAATGACATGAACCAAATATAGGAAAACTATATATGCTTGGAAATATTTTTGTGTCTACTTCTCATTCCTTCAAGGAGTTTCACCAATTACAAAACCAATTTTTTCCAAAATCACTTTTTTCTGTCCACTATCGAGTCAACGTTTTCAGATAGTGTAGTCAACTTTCAAAAAGCTTAAAATTTTCGTTTCTTAACCTTTTGGCACTATTCTTGTGTCCTTTTGAAGAAAATTTTGTCTAGTTTAGAACCAAACAATAAGCACACAAAAATATTCACCACAGCTCAAGTTATCATAAAAATAGTGCAACATGTCTAGACAGAAAAACCAAATAGCACCAAGAACACATCACATGCTTGCACGAAAATGTGATCTCTCATCAAGTTTAATACTTTTAAAAAATATCAACAACATTTTTAACAACAAGGCACATCTAAACATGTCAATCACATATTTAAACACGTAAGAAAAGGGTTAGCTTTCCTTACAATGAGCTAGGGTTCCTTCAAGCTTGCAAGGGTTTTTGGAGCAAAAGGAGGATCTCCTTCCAACTTTGAGAGGGTGAACCATCAACTAACACCTAAAATGGTTGATTTGGGACATGAACATGAAAAGAAACAAACTTTAGAACCAAGAGAATAAGGAAAGCCTTGACCACTTTGGTCTTGATAGAAAAGGAGAAGATGAGAGAAGAAGAAGATGAAAAGGATGGAGTTTGCTTACCTAGCACCTCTCCTTGGATGCCCTAGCTTCCTCCTTTAACTAACACTTAGGGAAACTCAAACTAAGCTCACTCTTTTCTCTCTAGAGGTCACGGTCAAGAGGAGGAAAAATAGAAGGATTGTTGTATTTTGGAGGTTTAATATAAGACACATTTAGGAGGGGTAAATTGGTAACTTGCAAAATGAAAAGTGTATTTGAATTTAAATGGAAAAAAAATTATTTTTCCCTCTGCCCTAGGTGGTGGACAACCAAGCATGGGAGAAACCATGGGTGCACATGGTTTTTCAAGTGTCTTAAGTACACTTGAAATGACAAAAGGTAGGATTTTATGAAAGGACTTCTAGTTAAGTTACAACTAGCTTAGTTGGCTTAGGACTAATAGTTACATTTAGTTTGGTTGGACTTAGGGAAACGTGCAATCAACTTTAGAAAGAGAATACTGTATATTCCTCACACTGTCAGTGAAGAATGAGGTCAAATACCAAGTTTCGTGAAATTAGGTTTTAGAATTCTAACACTTGAATCAATTAAAACAATTTAATTGATATTAGAGTCTAAATGAGTTTATGACTTTTTAGAATTTCTTTGGTCCTGATTGAACAGACTTTATCAAATCAGGTAGTTGGGTTTACTTTATCTGATAGGATTCTAGACAAGTTTCTCGATAAACGGTCTAGAATGGCAATAGAGAAAAACCTAGCATCTTAACCCTTTTTGAGTAAGGAAAGCTATCAACTAAATAGAATCTAATCATAATTATAAATTAAATTCCATGGTCTCATACTGCTCATCAACCATACAGATCAGTACTAGCCCAGCAGATATCATCATAACTAGATTTTTGCATAAATTTTTGCAAAATCTTAAACAAGAACATCATGCAACTTTTTATTATCTATTTTCCATTAGAAAAAAAATTTAATTCCTCTTGTTAGTTATCTAATCACTTGATTAGAGATCAACATGCTGTAGATCTCACACTGTCAGCCTTCACAATGTACCTCTGCATTGCTGAAATCCAAGCAGGCTCAATTTCTGTAGAAAACTCTACTAAAATTGACAGAATCAAATATTATTAATTGTTCACTTATATTGAAATTAAATTTAATTTTCCCTTTTTAGATTATCAACCACTTATGCATAGATTATAAAAGACAGGTCTTACACAACCTGAGCCATACCACTAGCCATGTATCTGGAGCCTCCATTGTAGAGATGAGATCTACATCGGGTCATTCTTGTTTTGTTGGTGAGTCAATTATTATGACCAGCTTAGATAAGGAGGTGTTTATATGTATAATCGCCCTCCCCTTCTCGAGCTGCATTCGTAGGTTGGCCACTTGTATGGGCACACACTTCACCTTAGAGTAGTTTGATTTCTTGTATACATGTAGTGTTAATGTTTTCATGATTATGAGATCTCTTTATTTCTTGCTCATTGATGTGGATTATGATTTCTATCCTAAGTTGGCATTGGTATTAGAGAAGCATATTTTTGAAGTCATGAAAAATTCCCACTCTTTTTCATAATAAATTAACAAGAGAGCTTTCATAATAGAAAATTAAAATTTGGACCCCAATTGTGTTAATCGAGTTTTCCTATGACGAAGTTAGGTCGTTACACTTGTCTATGTTGGAATGGTTTATCATCACATATGGATGGATAGTTTGAGGGAATGATACAATCTTTGGAAGATTTGCTAATACCTTGCATTAGGATCGCTTAGGAAATCGAGAAGAATCACTACTTTTGTAACGACCCACCGCCGCTACATAACAACACTACCACTTTGATATTTTTTGATAGAGTTCACTTTTATAAAACATCTTGCAATTCAGTCTTTCAAAAAGCATGGATTTTTTTTTGAAGGAAAACATACTGATCACCAACCCACTAAAAATCAACATCGTGCATAGGCACAATACAACTATATGTATAAATATCAAAATAAGACCCATCTATCTCAACCAATGCCACCATACAATCTTTACAAATCACAAAGAATAAATGGAACACGTGACATAACACAAAAGGCCAAGATATTCAATAACAAGAGAGAGGGGTACAAAACACACCCCTTAAGGTTGATCAAGCTATACATCATAACAAAAGATAAAACAATTATCAAAAAACGTCAAAAGCATGAATGTGACTCATCGCATCACACTACCTCCAACTAGCAACTCTGTCTTCCACTCTGAGTAGCCAGATCCATTGAGGCCTCATTGTTTGCTCCTATGCTTAAAGACGCAGCGACAACAGCAACAACAACAAACAACAACAAAGCAAGGGTAAGCTTACTTAAAACAACCAATTATGTCGTTAAGGGAATAACCAATAATTGTATCGTACTCGTTTACCAAATAAGAAACTGGCATATCAATCACTAAGAATTCACATCATCACTCGCATATACATATATGTACACATACACATATATGTATACATGTATACATGGGTATATATGTATATGTATATATATACATATACATATATACACATGTACACATGCGTGTACGCGCGTGTGTACGTGCGTGTACACACGTGTGTACACGTGTAGACACATGTACACACGTGTGTGTACACATACACGTGTGTACACATGTGTACACATATATACATATATATATATATGTGTGTGTGTGTGTGTGTGTGTGTGTGTGTGTGTGTGTGTGTGTGTGTGTACAGTTCGACAGATAATTCCATGATGTCAGACTATATGATACGACGATTTCACTAAATACCATGCCAATGCATAAGGACACTACTCTCAAGAGATTTACAACAAATTCGAGTGATCAGTTAGGTCTCATCCCTTAACATGGCGTTAATAGTACCTCGTCACGTGCCTCTCACCATTCAAGGATTGCCAAACTCTGATCTATAGATAAGATTATGTGATATGTTAAGATAAATGTATATGGGTGGTGGCTCATTGCAGAATCACCCATCCACTTATCCTCAAAGGCCCATGACAGCAACCCCACATCTCATCCAGCATTAGGTTGGAGGCCCTATCTAAGCCGTCTACTCTAGTTAGCAAACCAACTTATGTGCTTACTCACACCATGGCATGAAGTCCATCGTCAGCAACCTCAGTTGCCAACAAATGCATGCAATGCATGTACATACTAACAATGTCACTTCAACATCAACAATTTGAGCAGCACACATGGCCAAACAACCATTACCAACCCCATGCAGGCTCAATTCAACACCATACATGGTAAACAGGCTAGGCCTCATCCAAGCAGCCTATACCCTAATGATATCCCAAAACAATTTCACCTACAACAAATGGAGGTCCTATCCAAGTGACCTTCCACTTCAACCACATACTCAACAGTATACAACTGGTTCACTCTAAGAATCCTTTTTAAAGCCATTTAAAACACAATTACATCTCAATGAAGACAACAAACTGCTTAACCAACTTGCTTAGTGATCTATATACTCACTTAGTGAAGGCTTTCCTTACAAAGGGTCTACATTCCTTCACGAAGGTTCTCGCTTAGCGACCATAAGTCTCGCTAAGCGAATACCCGCTCTAGAGAACACCCTTTCTGTCTTCAAAGATTCTCGCTTAGTGATGATCGGGATCGTTCAGTGAATTTGTTCCAAGGACCTCCACCAAATTTTTCTCAATCATGATTTACTCAGCAAGTTTCACTTTCACTTAGTGATCAACCACTCCAAAGGGCAACAAAATTTTTAAAATTTGCCTCTCGTTGAGCAAACACATTACTCACTCAGCGAAAGCCTTACCACAAAGAACACCAACTCTTAACGACACAAAATCACTTAGCGAATCTAGTCTTTGCCCACTGAACTACTCTTAGGCATTTTGAAACTCCCATGCTTGCTCAATGATGCTCAGCAAACGACTCTCCAAAAAATTTCTAGACTTCACATGAACACTTGCCCAGCGAGATGAATACTTACTTAGCAAATCACTCTATTTCTCCTTACTACAACGGGGCCATGAGCATTCGCTCAATGACAACATGGTTCGCTCAACAAAATTGAAGGCTGAGAGCTCCACTTTGCTCTTTAGGGCACTCTAGCTCAGCGAGACCTCTTGTCGCTTAGTGATTACTAGATAACGGCATTAGAGACTCTCTTTGAAAAACCCAAAAATCCAAACTTTACCTCTAGCCACACCTTAAATCAATTCCACAGAAGTCAAACAACACCGCCCAACATCCAGTAACAACATATCTAACAGATTTCACAACCATTACAACATTTCAACAACAAATCATCGCATTCATCATTAAACCCATTTTTAACAAAAACCCAACATAACTCATTCAATCTTGTTTTTCAGCACAAACCAAACCAATATTCAAACATACGTTCATACATCAGGAAATTAATACGTGTAAGCTTCCCTTACCTCTTGGAGCTTCCAAAAATCCAAATTTGTGGAAGAGGAGAATGTGGAGAGGTGAACTCTAGAGCCAAACCTTTAGGGAGAGTAATTCTTCTCACCACAAGGGGATGAGATGAGTCTAAGAATCTTGCTTTAACTCTAGAAGGACTTGAGAGGTAGATTGGAGAGTTTAAGAGAGACTGAAGGTCTTTAGGTGGTCTAGCAAAAAGAAATCAAAAGGAAGGGAGGGTCTTTAGGTGTCTTTAAGGTTTTCTAGGGCCTTAAAAAGGCTTTGGGCTCACTAAGGCCTAGGGTTCATCTAATCACTCCCTAAGACCCAAATTGGCTCGATATCACTGTTCACTCAACAACCCAAGTAGATACCGTCAACAAATACATTTGGCTAAAATAACATTTTCCTCAAGTTTCAAAAATTCAAACTGAAAATTCCAAGGCAACATAGCATAAAACAACAATCACATAACCATAACTTATTTATTTTGTCTTAATTATCAAAATTAAACTTTAATTTCTACTTCGGTTATTAATTCACTAAATCACACATTAGCGAAAATACAAGTGTCACAACTTTGGTAGGATTCTCCACTTATATTAATTTCTATTCAAACATAGCAATTGTACCGTACGACCCTATGGGATTAGAATACATATAAATGGGTAGGAAAACAAGAATCATGTATTTTGAAGAGTCATATTTGTGATTGGGATAGACAAGTTATGAATCTAGAAATATCTCAAATTCTTTAGGATACAATCTAATTTTTCCTTCCAAAGAATGCCCTATTAATTGTGAAACAAGCTTAAGCATCTTTTCCAAATTATTTCTGTTGTCTTTGTATCTTGTAATTGAAGGAACATGTTTTATTTCAACATACTTGAATTTCTTTTCCAAGTGAGTCTAGAAAATCCATTGTCAAGACTATGTGTTCCTTCTTTCTAATATTTGTTGTATTCCATACTCTCGTGAGTGGGAAATTTCTATCCTAAAGTTCGTTCTTATGCCTTAGTGGTCATGCTACAGTATAATCAAAGGGAGACTATTCAGTAATGTTATGTTTGTGTAAGCTAAAATCAAGATATTAGACAACTCTAAAGGAAACAACTTTGATAACAACAAGGGAAAGAAAGAAAACTAAAGATGTAGTAAAAGCACAATGTTAAGATTTGGAATGGTGTTTTGTCTTATCCACAATAAGAGAAATTTTAAGCACAACTTTTTTCTTGTTAGGGAGGATTGTAACACCTTGATTTTTTGTAATTCATCTTGAACTTGATTGATTATAATTATAAGAGAAAAGCTTAATTTGAATCATATAAATTAATTATTAAATTTATGTGACTTTCTATGAGAGTTTCAATGGTTAATTCAATTGAAACTTAGACTATACTATGAAACAAACAGTGTAGAATTACACTGTAATTATGAGTAAACAGCAAAATATTTTATGTAATTAATTATGATTAGTCATTATTAATCATAATTAAGCTTCTATGAAATTTTGAATTAATTTTGACACTGTTGATTAAAGTATTATTATTTTAATTTGGTATCAAATGTGTGCTTTACGAGAACTTTTTAGGAGCTGAAAAAAATACCCTTGACAAATCCCTACTAATATTTAATGACTAACTAGTCCTCTCATGCCATAAACATGTTAATTAGGTCATCAAAACTATTAATCTTAATTAATTCAATTTCTTTCACCAATTTTGGAAACTCCACTTTTAAACCATTTTCAAGACATATATACACAAACGTTAAAATAGCATGAATAAAAATGATGAAACCCCATTGATCCATCTCCTTGGACATGGATCACAAGCCTTGGGAGAGAAAATTGTGCTTTCTTTGTGTCACAAAATCCAAGTACGCACACACTTAAGTCATTTTTACCCTATTTCATTTTTTTCATTTGTGTTGACATTCTCTTTTCCTCTCCTTCGTTCAGATGCAATCCCATTCCCCTTTTCTCTCAAATTTTTCTTTGTTCTTTTTCCCAAGAAGCCTAAAGCTTCAAGACTCAAGGCATTCCAAGTCATTAAAGACTCTGTTCCAAGCATTCTATTTCACTTTCTTCAAAGTTTAGTGAAATTCTTCAACTTTTTTCTTTCCCCCTCTTCACACCACTTTCTAACTCCTTTCTCACATCATTCTCTTTATTTTATTTCATGAAAAACTTGGGTCTTGTGGTAGTGGTTTGATTTGGTTTCGAAGGAAACATTTTAAGATTACTACATGCTCATACAATATTCCTAAATTCCCAAATTGATTAATTAGTCATTTTTAATTGACCCTTGTGTGCGTTCTACTTTTTTGAATTGAACTTCTTAAATGATCAAATGAGAATTCTGCTTAGGGAAAGAATTAGGCAATTTATGATTAACACTCGTTAATAGGTTTTGTAGAGGAAGAATTGGTAATTGAATATTAACCCAAGGTTGATATTGAATTGAGATTGGGAAAAATTAAGAGTACAAATGGAACCATAACCCTAGCCTTTCTGCATTTTGAATTCTCGATAATGTGTTTTGTTCAGCTTGCAATTATTCTTGTTTTATTTTCTGTCGCTCTAAGTCAAGTCGCTGAAAATCGCTTGCTTAAAAAATAAAAGACTCTCTTGGAACTGGTACTCCCCAGTTAGTCTGTTGGGTACAATATTTGGACTTATGTCCTATTGTTACTATCGTAGTAGAGTACGTTTGCCCTTAAGCGTATTTTGAATGCATCAAGTTGCCTCCCAAGAAGTGCCTATTTAAGGTCACAAACATGACTCTTGTCATAATCAATCTTCCACAACTGGATTAAAAAAGGAGAATGACACCCCCTTTTCACTAGAGGCTCCCACAAGGTCATTCTTCAGCCTTTATCCATTGAAGGACTAATTTCCTCCACTCTAGACTTCTCTTACAACATTAGGACATCTCTTCTAGACTTCAAAGGACCAATCTTTGGGTAAATTAGGAGAAGGCTTAGATTTCACCTTTAGAATGTCATTTTTCATTTTACCTCCTTTAATCAAAGTCTTGAACTTCCCTAATTAAAGCCAGTGAGGAGGGATGTAGGGTGTTCCCTTTGGCATGTATGCTTCCTTGGCACTTTTCTTTGTAGGACATTTGGCAGGTCATTCTCTAGTTAAGAATAGCTTTCGTGGATCCTTAACAGGGCATTTTATTACCTCTTGTTTCATCACCCAGTGATGAACCCCAAGGTGGATCTCAATTTTCAACACCTCAAATTGAATCCACAAAACAAAATTTGAAGAAAAGAGAAAATAGAAAAGAAAAGGAATGGAGAAGACGTCACAATCAATTCATGATTGATGAGTCAATGAAGATTCGCCACAAAGAAATTGTTCTTTGATAAGAATCTAATGGTTCAATCCAAGAACCTAGAGAGAACACTCTTTTAGCAAAAATGCTATTAATTTCTTAATTTCTCAAAAGTGTCTACAAAGTGTCCTTAAGGACCTATTTACACTAACCCTAAAAATAAGGCCCAAATGCCAACAAGCCCAAAACAAAACATAATAGGTCCAAACATAGTCAACTAAAAATTTAAGAGCTAACAACTCCACTAAAGCCCAACAAAGGCCCAATTAAAAGAGCTAAAAAAATGTAAAGAAATCCTAATCTAAAATATGGATCCAATTTATTATCTTCAAGCTTCCAAGGCCCTCTTCTTCCTTTTCCATGAGTGTGTTAAGCATCTTGCTAAGTTCCTCTTGAATCTTTCTTCTTTTTCCTCTAGTCATAGGACCTTCCATGTCTATCTCTTGTTCCTCGAAGTCCTTGGATAGTCCTCTATCATTCCTCTTTCTTGAAGAGAATTTGTCCTCAAATTTGGAGCATGAGTGCCTACATCATAAAAAGACAAGTCACTAACATTGAAAGTATTACTCCCACCAAAATCAAGAGGCAAGTCAATTTTGTAAGCATTGTCATTAATGTGCTCCAACACTTGGAAAGGACAATTTCCGCTTTCATGAAGTTTGGATTTCCTCTTAGAAGAGCTTACTAAAACAACGATATAGTATATGATTACTAAAAACCAACAACAATTCTCACCATTCACACCCACATATGTATATATATATACATCATACATTCACATGGCTAGCATTCTCAATGGTGCATCTCATATCACAACAATTTCACCACAACTATGTCAATACATGATGACACAACTCTTGAGAGATTTACAACATCTCGGGCGATCAGCCAGGTCTCACCCCCTACCATGGCCTATCCAAGCACCATTCAGGGATTGCCAAACTCTAATATGTGGATAAGCTTAGTGGTTTGTCAGGATAAGTGTATGTAGGTGGTGGCTTACCACAACTCAAGGCCTGCACCGACTTTGCCTCCTACGAAATTGTCCATCCATTCATCCCCGAAGGCCCATCGTTAACTGCCCCACGTCTCATCCAGCACTAGGTTGGAGGCCCGTTTGAGCTACAACTCCGGTCAACCATCCAACTTGCGTGCTTGCCTGCACCACGGCATGAGGTCCATTGTCGGCTACTTTAACTACCAACTTATGCATGAAATGCGTGTATCACAACACACACCCACTCAACAACAACAAGTCAACATATATGAATGTGTAGCAACACAACACCACGTGGGCCTAACCTACACCACATGAGGTCCAACAACAATTACCATCACCAAGCAAGCCTAATCGAACCTCAAGCATGGTCAACAGGAAAGGCCCTCTCCAAGCGGCCCATACCTCGTGAGAAACCTCACACAACAATTCTATTCACAACTAGTGGAGGTCCTATCCAAGCAACCTGCCACTCTAGGGCCCTATCCAAGCAGCCCACATCCCCTAGTTAAAACCCAAGCAACAACACTCACGACAAGTTGAGGTCCTATCCAAGCAACCTACTACTCTTCCCACATTTTCAACCATAGACTCACACTAGGAATCCTTCCCAACCATGTTTCACACAATTACACTTTCCAAATTGATCAACTACAGAACACTACATCTACTCAGCGACCCTCATGCTCTCTCAGCGAAGACCTTCCTTATAGAGGACCAACTTTCCCCTACAAAGGTTCTCGCTTAACGACCATGAGTCTCGCTCAACAAATATACTATTTCTAGAGTCTTTCACTCGGCGACAACTGGGGTCGCTCACCGAGTTTGTTCCCGGGACTTTCTCCAAATTTCCATCAGCCACATTTCACTCAACGAGTCGTCTACTCACCCAACAAATAGCCACTCTAGAGAGCAACCAAGATCTATCCACACTCTTCACTCAGTGAACACAATGTTCACTCAGTAAATCATTCATAACAAAGTGTAACAATTCTCCAGGGCCATAATTTGCTCAGCAAGTTCGATACTCGCTCAGCAAATTGCTTCCAGACATTCTGGGATACCCATATTCACTCAGCAAGCCACGCACTCGCTCAGCGAGCACTCTTCTAGAAAATTTCCAAATTTCTATAAACACTTGCGAAGTGAATAAATTTTCGCTCAGCAAATCCCTCCTACATTACAGTCATTACCATGACTCAAGAACACTCACTCAACAACGCAATGGACAGCTCAACGAATCCCTAACTTTCCAGTCTCACTTTAGTCTCAGGGTGTTCTCACTTAGCAAGGCCCTTAGTCGCTCAGTGACTATCAGTCTGCAACAACAAAACTCTCTTTGAAAAACCCCAAAAATCCAAACTTTCTACTTATTCGTACCCCAAAATCAATCCCACAGAGGTCGAATACAACCACACAACAGCCCACAACAACATAGTTAATACATTCAACAATTCATATAACATTTAAACACGAATCAATCACGGAATAGAGGAAACCCATTTCCAACACAATTCAACCAAAACTCAGTCAAATCATGCTTTCTAAAACAAACCATAGTAACATACATACATTACCACGCTCATACAACATATATTCAACGAAAGTAAGCTTCCCTTACTTCTAGGAATTTTGGAAATTCAAATTTGGGGAAGAGGAAGACGGGAGAAATGTGAACCTTTGAGCCAAATCATCAGAGAAGTAATGTTCCTCACCAAAAAAGGAATGGGATGGTCTACAATCTCGCTTCTCACTTGGTGGTTTAAGAGAGATTTGAGAGAATGAGAGAGTTTGAGAGAAAGTGAGGAAAGAGAAATGAGGGAGAAAGGGGTTTGATGACTTAAAAACCTTTCTTGGGCCTTACAAGGCTTCGGGCCCACTAAAGTCCATGGTTCGTCTATTCACTCTCCATGCCCCACAACTGGTTCAATATTGTAGCCTTTCTCAAAAACCCAGATAACCACAGCTACCCTCTCATTTTGGCTCAAGAACATTTTTTTTTCTAATTCCCTAAATCTAGACAAGAATTCCAAAACAGCCAACACAAAACAATACTTGTACAACAATAACTTATTTTATTCATTTTAATCACCAAGATCATACATTAATTTCCACTTTTTAATTATTAAAACACTAAATCATACATTAGGAAAACACGATGTTACTAACAACATTTCGCTCAGCGAATTCCTTTTACACTACAACCATTTCTATCACTCAAGAACACTCGCTCAGCGACGTAATGGGTTGCTCAGCGAATCACCAACTAGACAACCTTACTTCAGTCTCAGGGAATTCTCACTCAGTGAGACCCCTAGTCACTCAATGACTATCAAATAACAGAACCAACAACTCTCGTCTAAAAACCCAAAGATCCAAACTTTCTACTCACTCATGTCCCAAATCGACCCCACAGAAGTCGACTACAACCACACAACAACATACTCAACACATTCAACAATCCATACAACATTTCAACACAAATCATTAAGAATTCGAAGAAAACCATTTCGACACAGCATCTCAACATAACTCATTCAAATTCAATTTTCAGTACAAACCACAGCCACATTTGCACACAAGTATGTTCATACAACAACTATTTAACACTCGTAAGCTTCCCTTACCTCTAGGAATTCCGAATCTGAAATTTAGGGAAAGAGGAAGATGGGAGAAAACAAACTCTTGAGCCAAACCTTCGAGAAATCTACTCTTTTCAGCACAATGGAATGAAAACCAAAGCTTGAAATCTTGCTACACCCCAAGTGGGTTTTAGAGAGAGATTGAGAGAAAGGGGAGGGTTTGTGTAACACCCCAAATTTCAAGTACTAGAAATAAACCACGAGGTAGCTCTTAGTAGGACCCTTCCCATGTGTTATTAGACAAAAGACGTTTTCAGAGTTATTGTATTAGATCACTTATTATTCTTATTATTGTTCCTATCATTATTATATTTATTGTTGTTGTTATTGCTATTATTATTATTATTATTATTATTGTGTTGTGTTGTTGTTATTATATTCATTGTTGTTGTTGTTGTTATTATTATTAATTCTTTGTTATGGTGTTGTTATTATATTATTATTATTGTTATTATTAGTGTTATTGTTATTAACGCTTTAGCATTAGAAATTAATAGAAATGTTATCATAGAACCCAAAAGAGCATCTAGGGCCCAATAGGGGACTAAAGCCCACTAAGCCACATACCCACCCACATGAGGGTTAGGTTTAGCCGTCACAAAATAGAAGAAGAAAGAAGGTAGAGAGAGTATGAGGAGAAAAGGAAGAAGAAGAGAAAGAGAAAGCGGAGGAATAGAAACCGGAGGACCTAAACCCTAGGACTCAGCTTTGCATGTCCATAAAAGTGAGTGCTCTCCCTCGTTTCTTTCCTTGTTCTTGTTCATCTATTTATCTTTTTCCTCCTTATACCTAAGTTTAGGGATTTTATGGGTTTTAAGGGGATTGTGAGGGAGTAAGGAATTTATAGATTAGATTGAACAATTATCAATGTAGAATAGTGATTAAGAATCTAATTATTTTTTTGGGAGCATTTAGAAACCAAAGACAATAGGAAAAATAAATTAAAATTAGTACCTCGGATCCACTCAACGAGATTAGATAGCCGCTAGACGACTTTTCTTCAAAAACTGGATTTCGCGTTTACACTAGGCACGCGAACCCGCTGGGCGGGTTGGGTTTCGACGCATACCCGCTGGGCGGGTTCGCTAGACAGCCGAGCGGGATTTTTGTTCTGCTGGGCAGATACGACCTTTGCTATTATGTTCTTGGTGCTTTTGAACTCTGTTTTGTAGTTTTTACCTTATTGTTATTTGTTTGTTTTATGCCTTGTTGAGTTTATAATGTATGATTGTTATTTACCTTGAAAAAAACTGAGTATGATATGAAATTGTGCCAATATTTCATGATAAAAGTATATGAAAAATTGTAAGCATTATATGTGACCATGCATCATAACATTTGAGTTATGTGATAAGGAAAGTATGTAGGAATTTGGCTGGTGAAGGCCGTGATGGGGTTATCTAACCCTAGCCTTGGAGGTTATCTGGTTAAGAAAACTCCAATGATCCATGCTGATCCCATGGAGCCGGGGCGTACTGGTAAAACTGGGTAACCCTGACTAGTCGCTGGGAGATATCATACTAGTTGAGGGTGCAAGAGCCGAAGGCATCAGTATCGATGACGCTTCTTATGGCCATGCATTTACTCCTAGTCTACTTTCTGAAAAGTTTAGGTTGGTACCACATGTGCATGAGTAGTGGTTTAGGAACATAGCATGCATATGCATATTGTTATGGTGTGATATGTTAAACTGTGCTATGTTGAAATTGTGTGAAGTATATGTGACCTTATTCATAAGCGACTAATGTAATGTGTACATGTATGAAAATGTAATTGTGATAAAGTGTCAAGATGATGTATATGTGCTCATGTTATGCATGTATGTTATGCTTGTTTGGTGAAACAAAACAATGCATATGTCTAGTAACTTGGCAAAAGATGTGAAATAAATATATGTTTGTAATTAGAATTATGTTTGCTACCTCAAGGATAAGTGATAGGCTAGGCCCTAAGATAGTGTTATAAGGGTTCTAGTTGGATAATAATAGTTGTGAATGAAATAGAGAAAGAGTGAATCCCCACACAACGTAATAGAAAGGTATAAGACAAGTAAGAGAGAACAAAATGAGGATATCAAGGTGCATGTTAAAGGAGTGTCAAGAATATTTTAGAATGTTTGTGACCTTAGACTTGACCCCTAAAGAATAACCTTAAATATCAAAAGGAAGAAGAGTAAAATTTAAACATGAAGGGTTTAAATACTAGAAAGGGTTTTGGGTAAGAAAGAGTTCTTAGGTTAAGAATGAGATAGTAAGCTTGTATAACAATTGTGAGAATAAGAGAGGAGTTAACAAGAAACACTGATTATTGAAAGGTGTAGACCCGACCATAGGCATGGATAATTATGAGAGACCCAATGAGGCTAAAGCCATGAGAGATAAGTAATGAAGGTTGTCTGAGTAGAAGAGTCTGACCTAGCCGTAGAACCCTTAGATCACTCATTGAGACATTATGTCTCACTCCTTTAAGTTTTCCCTTTTTCAGGATACAAGTGAAGACATGTGCAGATGAAGCTTGGACTCACGTGCATGAAGTCATAGCCTAGTTTACGTTATTTTTTTGTATTCTTTATATTTAATATGACACCTTTGGGTGATAGATGAGTTGTATTAAGCGTGTATTTTTCTCATTGTATTGTTCGTATATAATATGTAATTATATTTATGAGTCGCTTTAACATGTTTCTATGTTTTTAAGTCTTTTTTTTTTTGTTCTTAGAAAGCTAGGGTTAGTTACGATAATAACCCTTAGGGTGTTACAGTTTGACAGAGAGTGAGAGAAAAGAAATGAGGGAGAATGGGTTTAATGACTTAAAAACCTTCCCTGGGCTCATAAGGGCTTTGGGCCCACTAAAGCCCATGGTCCATCTAATCACTCTCCAAACCTTAACATTGGCCCAATATTGTTGTTTCTCTCAACAACCCATATGAACATAACCAACACTCTCACTTTGGCTCAAGAACATTTTCCATCAATTTCCTAATTTCAAACAGGAATTCCAAAACAACCAACACAAAACAACACTTATACCACATTTCGTATTTATTCATTTTAATCATTAATATCTCATATTATATTTCCACTTTTAATTATTAAACCACTAAATCAAACATTAAGAAAACACGGCGTTACAAATGCTACTACCCAAAACATACATCAGTAAGGGAGAGGGGGATACAAAACACATTCCTTAAAGCTGGTCAAGCTATACATTCGATCTCAAAAGAAAAACAACTATCAAAAGAACCAATAAATGAGACTGTGATTCATCACGTCTCCTCGTTGCTAAGCTGGCAATTTCGCCATCACCTCTGAACAGTTGGATCAATGGAAGGCTCACCATCAACTCCCACGTCAACGACGTGATCATCACAGGCACGAACACCATGTGCAAAACAGTGCAAAGGTAAGCTTACATAAAACAATAGGACATATGATCAAAAGAGAACACCCAACAATCTAATCATACCTGTCCATTAAAATGAAAGAACATAACATTATTCATCATGATATAATATCATCATACATATTCTCATATATACATATATAGATAAATATATATACATAGCTCCACAGACATGCATGACCACATCACAAACCAATTTCACCATCCACTATGCCAATGCATGAAGACATTAATCTCGAGAGGTTTTCACCATTTAAGTGACCAGCACAGACATATTCCTTAACATAGCACCCTCCATTGCTATTAGGGAGCATCGTAGCTTGGATCAATGGATAGGATCAAGTGGTTGATCATGATAGATATATGTGGGTAGTGGCTCACCACGACATGAGGCTTGCAACGACCTTGGCCCCCGGTGGAATTGTCTATCTACTTATCCCCCAGGTCCTTGGTGCAATGACGCCTACTGACCTTTCCGACACTAGGTTGGAGGCCTAGTTGAGCCTCGGCTCCTAACCAACCAACTTACGTGCCTGCTCACAATGCAGTTACCACTGCAGACTCATGCATGAATGCATGTACAATGCCATCCACTATCAATCCAATATCAACGGTTTAGTAAATTCAAAGACAACAATTCAACAGAATTTAACAACAACACCACGTGGACTCAATTTAGTGCCTCACATGGTCAACAACCACCAATAACTCCATGTAGGCTCAATTCAACACCTAACATGGTGAACAAGTTAGGCCTTACCTGAGCAGCCTATACCTCTTTAGGATTTCACCAACAAATCCTCTTAACAACAAGTGAAGGTCCTATCTAAACAACCTTCCACTTTAACAACATATCAAGATTCTAAAATCCTTTAGAACAAAAACATCACAAACCAACAACAACAAAGCTCACACATATCCATTTCACAACAACACCAAACCTCATAAATCAAGCATACAATATGAGTATATCTTTCTTTTGAAGCTAAACATTTTCCTAATGTTTCAAAGGATCGTGCCTAACATGAAACCCAAGGCAATTAGCTGCACTTCACCTTCTTTCTTGGACCCAACCTTGATGAATCCAGGCCCAACACCACAAAACTATCACTCAGCACCAACACAACTGAGAGGATCAAGCCTTTTGCCGCCCAGAGCCACAAAACTGGCGCTTAGCACCAATACAACAAAGACAATCAGGCCTTTTGTCCCCCAGCGCCAGAATTTTGTCGCTCAGCACCAAATTCGTCGCTAAGCAACAAACTTCTAGACAGCTTTCTGTCATTTGTTGCTCAGCATCAGAAAACTATTGCCCGACAACAACCGCGATTTCTATAGTTCGCAAGAAGATGACCCAAGGTCCTTTTCGACTTAACAACCAACCCCAAGCACATCAAAACCCTCTTAGTTGCTTCTAATACCTTTCTAACTGATTATACAACAATAAATCACCAAGATTTCGTCCCAAACCGCTCTTCTTTTCAGATCTCAGATTTTCCCAAAAACCCATTTTCATCAAAACTTCACCACAACTCACACACATCCAGATTTGGACCAACCTAAGACAACATTCACACATAATCACGTTCATACATCACGAATTTAACAAGCGTAAGCTTCCCTTACCTCTTGGAATCTCCAAAATTCAAATTTGGGGGTGGAAGGGATGAGAAGACAAGAACCCCAGCGTCAAATTTGGGGAGAAACTACAACTTACAATCACAAGGGCTTCACATGAAAGAGAGGAGGAACAAGTTTTGAATTCGTCTTGGCCTTGGAGAAGTAAATGAGAATGCGAGAACTTTTAAGGGTGTCTAGAGCACAAACGAGATGGAAAGGGGGTCTCAAGGTTTTTATAAGGGTTTTAAGAGAGGTTTTAGGCTCACTAGGCCCAACTAACACTCTTATGACTCTAAGGCCCGAGATCTAGCTCAATACTACAATTCAACCACTAGGCCAACCAACATACTACTAGCTAGGATATTTGGCCCAAACAACATATCCTCAAATTCCCCAATTCAAACCGAAGCCTCCATAACAACACAGCAAAAATAACAACCACACATCTATAGTTTATTTATTAACTTTTAATTGCAAAAAAACTAAATTTAATTTCCACTTTCAATTATTAGACCGCTAAATCACACATTAGAAAAACACTAGTATGCTTTAGTGCTACTTACATCCAACACTGAATAAAATAATAATATTTTATCCAAAAATGTCAAAATCACTTCTACCACTCCCTAAAGACTACACATCATTAATTATTACTAATGACACTTAATCATTACACAAAATAAATTGTTTACCTACAAAAGTCTGTGTAAGTCTACACTATTCGTATGGAACACAGTTTGGGTTTTAGTTGAATTATAGCTGAAATATCAAACAACAATAAATTTAACTGATTAAGTTTTATGATTTTTTTTTTCATTATTTTAACTTTCTTAGTGAGCAAATAAGTTATTAATAAACAAAGCTAAAATACAAGGTGTTACATTAATAATTTTAGCTTTTATTTAATAATATAAGACTTCCGCCCATTTGTGTTGGCTTTCAACCAACACTTCTTCACCACCTTTGGAAAGTTTTTGGTAGCCAACCAATAATTGTTAAACCTAAATGATTTTGGTTCTAAATTCAATTGACAATCTTTAAGAATAATTGTGCATTAGCCACCATAGAAAGCCTAATGCATAATAGAACCCCATACCTCAATTTATTCTTCTAAAAGTAGAAATTAGTTTAATATACTTTATTGAATCATCACTATTAAGTATTTTTGCCATAAAAGAATGATTAATTAGTTCTATATATGTCATAAATTGTTTAAATCTAGCAATTTTCTCAACCCCTTTTATTTCTCCTAGACTTCTAACAAAATTGAAATCTCTTATTAAGTGCCACATCTCTTGATCAAAAACTTTCCTGATCATTAATAAGTATTCCCAAAACTTTCTTTTGTCAACCATATATTACAAAGAAAATAAATATTGATGGAAAAATACTTATTTTTTCCCCACTCCAAGCATAATCCTACAAATCCTACCTTTGAGAAAATAAAATTAAAAAGATAAGATAGAAATTTTCTAAATATTTATTCATCCCTTTGCTCAAACATCTATTGGAACAAATAACTAATCACAACCACAAATTTCTCAAACGAACTTTGCACATTCTCCTATTTACCTACTCAAGCTAGTTTCTTGTATGGTTATGAAGTCAAAATTAATAAAGGCAACTGATGATCAAATTTTCTTTCTCTTACCACTTTCTTAGGCCCATATGTTAAAAGTACCAATCTTCATGTGGCAAATTATTTTCCTCTACCCTAAACCACTATGTCTTTGAGCTCTATCTCTTCAATTTTTTCCAACAACAACATTTTCTTCTTTAAATGATATTTCTATCTTTTTCTCAATCTCCCAAAATTTCTCCATTGTATTTAAAGAATTTCTGGCAAAGAAGACTATCACAACTTTTAATTTTTGAATATGAAAGACATACTTTTAAAATGTTTTTAAT
The DNA here is from genome assembly GCA_004329165.1 of Spatholobus suberectus. NCBI lineage: Eukaryota > Viridiplantae > Streptophyta > Magnoliopsida > Fabales > Fabaceae > Spatholobus > Spatholobus suberectus. The sequence goes on along the minus strand of CM014729.1, from coordinate 48,564,866 downwards.
TATGATAATAGATTAGTATTAATTGATAATTAAAATGTTATTTAACATCATCATTAATTGACAATTAAGGATTTCATTATTATATGTCGATTATGGAATATAAGAAGATAGGTTTTGTGTTAAGAATGACCATATGATGGGTTGAGTCATTCATTGCAAATAACCTATTAAAAGGTCCCTATTTGCTGCTAGCGATTATAAATTTTCTATCCCATTAAGCAAATTTACAGTGAACGTTTTCCCCTAGAAAACGGGCAGAAAAGCTCTCAATTCAGGATCGGGTTTCCTTATACAAAATGACAATAATGGAATTGGGAATGAATTTAGGTTAGTATCTTGTTCAATTATGTTACATATTGTTTATAATCATATGCTATAATATGTATCTATATGTATGCTACAGTTAGTATTCTATTAATTTTTCTAACAATTGGTAGGCCTTGAACCTTGTACTTAAGTGCTAGACATTTATCAGTGGAATGTCTTGGGGCCTCACCATGATATTCGCACTTCGCATTTGGATCATATTCTTTTGGATATGATGGCTCTATAGGCTTCAGAGGAGTGATAACGACTAAAGCATTGTTGAGAAGATATGACAGCAACTCTGTATAGGTCATGGGAAGAAGGGTGAAGGTTATGAACTTCTTTTCTTTCTTTTGGTTGGGGTTTTGTTTCCACGTTTGGTTGGATTGTGGTGTTGTTGAGATGGGTTGTGTTTGGTGGATAGGTGGTATTTAAGAGGACATTCCTGGATGGTAAGGTTGAGGGTATTAAGGAGATACAACATTGGCAACATAGGGGTACTGAGTTACGGGAGGCGGTAGGTTTGTCCATGGTGGATGGGTGCATAGTTATGCCAAATTGGTGTTGAAGCTACAACATGAACATCTCTTTCCTTCTTATTAACTGGGGGCTTTTTCACATTTGAAACTGCAACTGATCCTTGCATGATTTTCCCACTTCTTAATCCATTTTCCACTCTTTTCTCGATTATGATCATATCTAAGAAGTTCGAGGACACACTACTTATCATGAAATCGTACATGGAGATTGCAAAGTATCAATAAACATTGCCACCATCTCCCTATCAAATAAAGAAGGTTCCACCTGTGCAGCGACTTCTCTCTATCTCTGGGCATATTCTTTGAAGTTTCTGTTTTCCCCTTTACCATATTCTATAGTTGCAACCTATCTGGAGCCGTGTCAATATTGTATTTATACTGCCTAAGAGAGGCATCTTCCAGGTCCTTCCAGGAGCGTATGTAAGCAGGTTCAAGATATACAGATACTAGTTTAATGATACCCCAGCCAGACTATCTTGGAAAAAGTGTATAAGCAACTTGTCATTATAAGCACGGGAAGCCATCTTTCAGCAATACATTATCAGATTACTTTTGGGGCAAGTAGTTCCCCGATACTTTTCAAACTCTGGGGCTTTAAATTTTGGCGATATCACTACATTTGGGACAAGACAGCCCAGCGACATCCCCAAAGCCATAACTTCCTCCTCCTTCTATGGCTCTGAGCCTTTCTTCCAAAATGTCAAACTTTTTCTTTAGCTCGAAGATTCTCAACTAATGCCCTTGGCATAGTGGTATGGGCTGGGTGCATGACATAAGGGTTTTCCCCTATAACAAACTACAAGGCCTGAGGTCGAACATCATTCTGAGAAGTAGTAGTGACAGGTATCTCAGCTACATTTCCATCTACAATGTGGGTTGTACAATTGGCTGGTGTATAGGTAGGAAAAGGTAATCAAACTTGAAGTGGTTCATGGATATTTGTTTATGGCTGGGTGATATGTGTGGCATTCAAGGTAAGGATAGCAGGGTCAATGTTTGATGAGTTAGTGGCTATTGGTGGAGTGTAGTTAGGGGGAAGGGCATATAGTGGAAAAGGTTATGATTGAAGCTCCTAAAAGTGTATGAAATGGGGAAGGTATACTGTAGCAGACACCATGTTTCCCTAAGCACTAAACCCTTGTGATTGCACTGGCATGGGATAGAAACCAGGAGGATAAAGAGGGGTTCCCTGTGTATTTTCTGCAAAACTATTTCCCTCAGTATTCTTCAAAGATTTTAGCACTTCCATGATCTGAGCCATTTGCTCTTTCAACTGATTTAGGTCAGATTTCATTACTTCTTAGGCTTGTTCCAGATCCTCTATGATCCTCACTTTGGCATGTGTCCTATAAGGGTGTTGCAGAATTGTATTTTTATCTTGAGGAATTATTTTTTCTTTATTAAAAAAAACAAAAGTATGAGTACAACAAAAAGAAAAACATTTATTGTTATTATTATTATTTTTGGAGATGTGATTTTATTGGGTTGAATGAAAATGATTTTATTGATTTTTTTTTTAGAGTGAATGAAATGATGATGTTATAGAGGAAATAAGGATGCTATTTATTTGTTTATAAAAAAATGATGATGCCCTAGTTATGTAATTTTTATATGCATCTTTTTTTAAAAAAACAAAAATGGAAAGGGATGAAATAATAAGGAGATGAAAATGCGTGGTTATAAAATTTTTAAGATGCGATGGATGAGATGATAATGTTATTATTATTTTTTTCTATGAAAAGAAATAATGAATGAAATAAGAATGATATTTTTTTAGATGAAATGGATGGAAATGGTGATGTTATAGTTTTCTCTAGTGTGTGGGTCTCACCAATGGGTGATCATTCTAATGCTCATGGTCTTTTGGCTTCTAGAGCTACGGACTCATTTTGGAATGTGACCACAAATAGGCAGTACATCCAAAGTATGGGCATTTACGAAAAAGACACGCTCTAGATGAGGTTTTCGTGATAACCAAACAGGAAGTACATCCAAAGTGGCTATAACTAATCACCTCTCACTCCCTAGGCTACACTTAGGTCTGGGTATAGGACCCGCTCACAAGTGTGTGAAGAAGAAGTGTAAGTGTAGTGTGTGAAAGGAGCAAATGAACTACATTTAAAATATACAAGTCATTTAACCTAGAGTTCAATCTAGGTAAACCTATATACAATCATTAATAATCAAATAATAAAAATCAAACAAAGGGTGAAACAAATAAAGAGAAAGCTATCAATTTTGCACATCTAACTATGTTAGGCTTGACTCTCTGAACCTCCCAAGTGAAGTCACCAGCTGTCGCAACCAGGGTCATGACAGGATGGCAAAAAAATTAAAATACAAAAGAGTTGCCATCAAAGTTTATTAAGGAAAACCTTGGAAAAAAACCCTTTAACAAGAAAATAGTCTTTAAAACCAAATATGAGTTCGGGAGTCGGTTACACGTAGGAAATGTACTAGCACCCTACGACATCCATCATAGAGACGGTTACCCCTAATTAAATGTGCAAAATTATATAGCTTCAAAAATATTTATTTTACCCCTAATAAAATTTTATTTATTTACAAAATTTATTATTTTTATTTATCAAGAGAATTTTAATTAAGAAGAAAATATTTTATTTTTGAAAAGAAATTAATTTTATTATTTTTGAGATCGACAGGAGTGGGCCCATGCTCCTACGTATCCTCTGACGCAATAAGAAACCCAGACTCACGTAGTTCTTTGTAGAAGATCATTTTTGTTAGTTGATATTTAATTTTTAATTTTTATTTCTTGTGTTGCTAAATCTGACATAACCAAGTTGTATCACTCAGATGTGTCAAATTTATTGAATGACCAAGTAGAAAGTACTTCCAAAGTGGTCATATTTAAATTTTATGGTTATATATTTATTTCCTTATTTATTGTTATTATTTTTTAGAAAAAAAAAGTTTTAGTTTTGTTTTAGGAATTTAATTGTCAATAAGTAATCTAATGAGACGCCAACTTTATTTTTCTAAAAAGTTGTTTTAGAATTAATTTTATAAAGAAAATAGTGTTTCCCTTTTTAGTTAATCATATCCATATTTGAAATAATTGAAAACATAAGAAAAAGAAAGTCTAGGCGTCAACGAAAGAAAGCAAACGTATATCATTTTATTGGCTAAAAATAAAATGCTAATAATCAACATGCATTCAATTTTCATTTATTATAATCTTATTTAAACTTTAAAATATTATTTTATTCCTTTTTAAAAAAAGATTTTTATTATTAGAAATTTATCTAAAAAAACTTTCAACTAATCTCATATTTAGAAAGAAGATGAATTTATGTTTTGGGAATTTATTTATCTACGAAGAGTAGAATTTGGGTCCTATCATTAATTTATTATAAAAATGAATTTGAAAAGAGCTTAACATTGATCCAGCCCAAAAGTCGCAGATAGGGACAGCCACGCACGGGCCCAAGCCAACAAAAAGAAAGAAAGGAACGAGGTACACGCATCTTCCTCACGCCTCTGTCTTTCAAGATCCCCTGCTGTATGCCACAAGCATCTCCTCCTTCACGGCCTTTTCCGCTAATGTTGCAAAGCGGGATGTGTACCGCACCGTCGAGATGCGCGACGGCAAGATGCTATTTTTTTTTATTATTAATATATATATATTTTTTTTCCTTCTATATTTATTTTTGTTATTTTTCTAATTATTCGAATAAAATTGAGTGTTCACAGATATAGAGATAACTAACATGCAAAAAGTCCCATATGCTTCTACTGTTGGTAGTTTGATGTATGTTCAAGTTTGTACTCGTCCCAACATTGCTTTTGTTATTAATCCTCTAAGGAGATACTTGAGGAACCTAGGTTTAGGTCATTGGAAAGTTGTTAAAAGGGTCATGCAATATTTGTAGGGAACCAAGGATCATATGTTGACCTATAAGAAGTCCGATCAACTTCAAGTCACGGGTTATTCTAATTCTGATTTTGCACGTTGCCCTAATGACTGAAAGTCTGCTTCTGGCTTTATTTTCATGATGGCAGGAGGAGTTTTTTTTGGAAGAGTGTTAAACAGACTCTTAGAGCTACTTCTACCACGGAAGCTGAGTATGTTGCTTGTTTTGAGGCTACTTGTCAGGCCATGTGGCTTAAAAATTTAATTTTTGGCTTTCATATTGTTAAAAGCATTTCTAGGCCACTTTTGATATACTACGACAATACTATTGTTGTGCATTTTTCTCAAAACAATAAGAGCTCTTCTTGTACAAAACATTTTGATGTTAAATACTTGTTTGTTTGAGAGAAAATTTTGAATTTTCAAACTAGGATAGAGCATTTTGCCATGGAGAACATGTTGGCAAATCCATTGACTAAAGCCTTAACTGTTGGAGCTTTTCAAAAGACATGTAGCTCACATGGGTTTAGTTAACACCTTTGATGTATTGGATTAGTGGGAGTTTAAAATTATATATTTCTTAAGAGATATGTACTAGATGACGTCACTTTAATATCATATCTCTCATAGCATTTTCAAATGCTTGGATTATTGTCAGATTGCATATTTCTATTAATAAATTATGCTATTCTATATTCTTTTCTTATGAGAAATGTGAATGTTTAACATGTATGACATATATCCCTATCGGATATTATTTTTGCAGCATTATTTGTATATTGTTGTTTGACACATAATTAGACCATAATTGTCATTCTAGTCTTAATGATTCTCATATTTTAATAATTGATTAATACTATCCAAGTGGGAAAATGTTAATATTTTTAATTATGATAATGGATTTTATTACTCTATTTCAGTTATGGAATAATAGAAGATGGGTTTTGTGTTAAGAGTGACCTTGTGATGGGTTGAGTCATTCATTATAAATAGCCCACTAAAAGGTCCCTACCTGTTGTTAGGAATTATAAATTTGTTATCCCATTAAACAAATTTACAGTGAACATTTTTTCTTAGAAAGCGGGCAAAAAAGCTCTCAATTCAAGATCAGGTTCCCTTCTTCAAAACAACTCTAATGGAATCGAGAATGAATTCAGGTTAATATCTTATTCAGTTATGTTAAATACTGTTTATAATCTCATGCTATAATGAGTATCTATATGTATGTTATAGTTAGTATTCTATTAATTTTTCTATCACATACTTGATAACATTTTATAATATATTAAATGCATTATTCACTAGAATACTTTCCTTCTTTCCTTTTATTTTCTCGTTTGATGTCTAGAATTAAACATGGAATTAGAATTGGTCTTATTAATTCTAATTCTTATGTTTAAAAACTCCTTTAAAAAGTAAAATCATAATTCAATATGATAATTCTATGAATTACAAAATAACTGTCTTGAATCATTTATAATTCTTAATTAATATCCTCAAAATTTCATGTGTCCAAATAGGTTGAACACAATAGGACAACTTGAATAAGTTGGGTTAGGAAAATTGAAGTAAATATATATGCTTCTAACGCAATGTAGCTTAGCCCAACATACCCTATAATTATTACAATAAACTACTTTAACTGTTATATTTTTCTTTTGAAATTTACTTAAATATATTTTAAAACATTTATTTATTTTAAAAATTAATAATTTTAAATATTTTGATACAAGTTAACAAAAGTTTTTAATAGAAGTTAATTCAATGAAATATATAAATTTAACATTTATAAATTATAAATAAGAAAAAAAATTAAGATAACAATCTCACTACAAGAAAAGCTTAAATTAGCGTCAGCCAATTAGCGTCAACTTAAACACTGATAGTAAATAGCGTCGGTTAGCCAACACTAAACCATCACTAAAATGCTTTTTGTTAATTTTTAGTATATTTATTTTTTTCTTTTTTAGATTGTGTCGGCCATGGCCAACGCTAGCAATGTTAAAAAAAAAAAAGAATTATTAGCGTTGGTCTAACTGACGCTAACTAGTGATTTTTAAAAATTATTACTAAGCGTAAAAACATAAAGATACTCCCGCTTCTTAGCTTATTTAAAATTTAAAAGTAAGCGACGGCCATGGCCGACACTACTAATATTAAAAAATATATATATTAGTGTTGGCTTAGGCTACGCTAACTTATATTAAAAAAAAAAAGAATTATTAGTGTCGGCCTGACCGTCACTTATATTGCCTATTTTATCATAAACCCCTTCTTCCCCTTTCCACTCTACGAACCTCCTTCTCACCCTTCCCCTTTTCTTTTCTTTCTTTTTCTTTCTTTCACTTATTGATGATTTTCTTTTCTATGTGTTGTAGGTGGCTTTGGAGGCAATAGATATTGACGACGAAGATGGGCGATGGTGACAATTGCTACTTGAGGCTTGGGGTGGTGATGGCTCTGTGTGTAACACTCTTTTAATTTTAAATATAATTCATATTAATTTAGTTATTAAGTTTAAGTAAATAAAAATGAGTGTAAAATTTTTCCAGTTTTAAAAGAAATTCCAAACTTAACAGAATTTGGAAATGGTAATAAAATATGAAAAATATATACATATATTTCATAAAACTGTACATCATGGTTTAAGTAATACATAACAGTCAGAAAACAAAAGTACATCGAAATACATATACTACCTAGCCCACTATATACATCAAAAAGATCCTATACAGAGCAGTATTTATCTACCCTATCCCTTATACAAAAAGAAAATACTATAGGTCTTCAGGTCCTCCCCTGTTGAGATGTTCTCTATCTCGTACTCAACATCACGGAGCGTTAATGTCGTCTTCAATAATCACAATCAATCATACATAGAAAAAATAATGGAGTGAGGTGTTTTGTTCTAAAATTACTTTTACATGTACGGTAGGAAATCTACCATAAAACAAAGATAAAACACAATTGACAACACAAGGGATCCTAAGGTTCATTCTAAGTTGTATCCGACTACCCTTGACTAGGTATGGATCCATACTTCCCATTAATGGGTAATAGTTCTCAACAGAACCTGGAAAGTGACTGAGAGTACATATACCTCTCTCAACACCATCACATGGTACAGTCCTCATCATCATTGAGGAACAAAATAACAATTTAGGATATCCATTTATAGAGGTATACTCTCAAACCAATCCTGGAATGCTAAGCAGTTGTCGAGGTTATCGAGTTTGGTCAGGCGAATATCCCGGCTCAAGGGCGCTACCCTGGCCATTGGGACCTTCACCACTCGATGTCTACCCCAAAGACCTCCGCAAGTGGGTCCCTGCCTTTCATTCCTCAGTGTACCAAACTGTGGCTTCCCTAGCAGGGTGTCATGCCACTACATGTCACTTGCTTTACATTACTCACTGATTTATCACTTCCTAATTTCTCAAACAGAGGTTTCCCTGATCTCATTTAATTTGAGTACCAGTATAATCAACATTTCTGCCTTATTTTGCAGAAATTGCACTATACCAAAATTTTAACAGAATAACGATATAACAATTATAGTATAATTACTAAAAAAATAACAACTAAATAAATGCATTTTGATTTTCTAAATTTGAGCAGAGTAACAGCTTAATAAATGTATTTTTATTTTCTAAAATTGAATAGAGTAACAGCTTAACAAGTAAAATTTAATAATTTAAATTTGAGTAGAGTAACAATTTAATAATCATGATTTAATAATTTAAATTTGGGCAGAGTAACAACTTAGTAAAAATTAAAGTTTAACTTTAAACAATAATAACAATACTAAATTTTAAGCATAAACGGGTTTAGGGGAAAACCCTTCCCACCAACATGCAAAGTGACAGTAATTTAGAACCAACCCCACTCCCCCCATTACCTCTAAGACAATTGATGGAGAGGATGAAATTGTTGATGCAGAGCTCCTAGAAAGAGAACTTTACTAGTTGTTGGAAAATTAGTAAAATTTTAACATAAAAACAAAATAAAAGAAATTTTTTTCTAGAGAAAGAAGCTCTCTAAGAATTTGGTAGTTTGAGAGAGAGAGAGGTGCTGAAAATGGTCCAAGACCATGGGTATTTATAGAGGGGAAGAAGGGGGTTAGGTGTCCCTTGGATGATGTAAGCAATGATGCAATAAAACTTATTTTTAATTTCTTTTAAATTAATTTTAGGGACACATACCCCAAATAGGTGGTGAATCACCTATTTTAGGGTTGGGGACGTGCTCCACCAGCTGTCCCAAGCCTCCATGTGTCAAATTTTATCTGTAGGTGAATTAACCGGTATCGATAAAAACGCTTAAACTTGAAAAATTAGCTTTTAATATCAAAATAATGCATTTTAATGGAAAACTGGACAAATACATTTTTTTTTATCAAAAATAAATTTCTAATAATAAATTTTAATTTTTATTAATTTATTTCAAATTATATGTATTTATTTTGTATTTTTAAGCTAGAAAATTCATAGAAAATCCATTTTAATTCAATAAATACCAAAAGTTTTATCAAAATTCTAAAATTAAATATTTTACCCATAATTAAACTAAAATTACCATTTTCACCCTTTTTGAATGTCAAACCAGTACTGGCTGGCTTATTAGACATGCAAAGGCATTTTGGTTATTTTACACGGAAATTCCAGAAAATTTCCAAAATTATATTTTAATATATATGACATAATTCTAAGCTCAAATTGACATTTTAATATCAATTGAATCTTTTCCTCATGTCAGTTCTTAATATTGAGAAATATGGACAAAATTGTCATTTTCAATTTCTTCGGGCTCCGGTTCGGAAAAATTATTAAAAATCATGATTAAATAGCTCTTGAAATTTTGAGCAAAATGGTAAGAGTCATAATTTCAAAATTCCTTTCCGATTTTTCATAATTGTATTGCCAAATATTATAAAAAAAAAACAGTGGAAGAATTGAAATAGGATTATTATATTTTTCACTACTTTTCTCTCAAAATAAAGTTTTTATAATGAGAGATACTTAATATAAAATTTTCAAAATATTTTGAGGTTAAAAAGTCTCCAGTTGGCTCCCATAGTCAACCAAGGGTATTTTTTTCATTTTACAAAAATTATCTCAATAAATTCTAAAAAAATTTATAAAATTATTATTACTTGTTCTAAATACATTGATGACTTAAAATAATTTTTAAACATACAGAATAATTTAATATATAAAAGTAGGGGTGTTACACTGTGCAGTGGTTGTAACACCCCCACTTTTTGTAACACCCTATTTTCTTTCTAATGCATGATTCAGTGTTTTAATAATTAAAAAGTGAAAATTTGATATGTAATCTAGGTGATTAAAAGGAATAAATGAATTATTGTTATGTACGGTATGTTGTACGTAGTGATGGTTTGATGTTGTTTGTTTGAAATTCGAGTTTGAATTTAGGAAGTTTGAGATATGTGCTTGAGTCAATTTGGATATGTTGTGAGAATGATTTTGGGTTTTTGAGGGAAAATAGTTAAGTTAGACCAGTTTTGAGATAAGGAAAGTGGCTTGGTGAGGTTTGGGCCTCAGTTGGCCAAAAGTCCGTGTGAGAGCTATAGAGGGTCTAAAGTATAAAAAGGGGTGGAGAGAGAGATTTCTCTCATTTCCCCTCTCTCTCCTCTCTTCATCTCTCTATCTATCTCTCTAGAATCAAGTTAGCAAGGGTATTAAAGGATTTTGGGCTTGATTTAGTGATTGTGGTGAGAGGAAGAATCAATCTATGGAAGATTTTGGCTCAAGACATCAGATTCTCAAGAAACTTAAATTCAGATTTAGGAACTTTTAGAGGTAAGGGAAGCGTACAAATCAGTTGTTTTGTGTTAATAACTGTTGGTATGCTAATTTCTTGCCTTATAATAGGTTGAATCTCTGTAGATGTTGCCATTTTCGTTAGTTTTGGGTGAAAATGGGTTTTAGGGGAAAATTTTGAGATTTTGAATGAGAAACCAAGATTTGTGAGTTGATATGTTGAAATTGTTGTGTACTCTGATGTATATGGACTAGATTGATGTTGTTGGAACCCCATTGATTCGAAAATTTGGGTTATTTGGTTGAAAAGTTTGAGTTTCTTCATAGAAAATCATGTTTTTTTTTAAATCGTTGCAGATAATCGATTATGGGAATCACATAATCAATTATCTGGAGTTCTAGAAGATGTTTTCATGATTTTGTTTCGAGAATAATTGATTATGGACTTTGATAATCGATTATCTAGGTTTCAGAAAAAATTCTTCTAGTTTTGGTTCGGAAATAATCGATTATGGAAACCCATAATCGATTATCTCTGTTGAAAAATGAAATCTGATGCATTTTGGTTTAGAAATAATCGATTATGGAAACCCATAATCAATTATCTCTGCTGAAAAATGAAATCTGATGCATTTTTACTAAACGGATATAATCTGTTATTATAGTACATAATCTGTTATTTCAGAACTGAATGTATTATTTAAGATTTCACAGTTTTCATTTCAAAACGCGAAGTATTTTGTATATACACATATAAAAAGGGTATATACATTTTCAAAGGTTCTATTTGAGAATAATGGAGAGTTGTCTAGTTGAGATATGATTTTCTTTAAATTAAAGAAACGAAATGTTTCAAAGGTTTTTGTGAATTTCAACATTTGCTAATCTTCCAAATGGTTTTCAAAGAAGGTCTTGGTTTTCAAATTGTAGTTGATTGTTGGATTAGTTGTAAAGTGGAAGGTTGCTTAGATAGGACCTCCACTTGATGTGTATGATATTATTGTATGAGGTTTCTCATAGGGTGAGCTGCTTGGATAGGACCTTACCTATTGACCATGCAAGAGGCCGAATTGGGCGTGTATGGGGTTGAAGGTGACTGTTGGACCACAGGTGGTGCTGAGTAGGCCACATGGTGTTATGTTGATACACATATATGATATGATGACTATTGTGGTTAAGTTGATGGTTGTGGTGATACATGCATTGACATGCATATGTTGTTGGCTGAGGTTGTGTGGGCAGGCATGTAAGGTGGATGGTGACTAGAGTTGGTACTCAGATAGGCCTCCAACCTAGTGCCTGGATAAGAAGTGGGGTTTTAAAGCTGGACCTAGGGGATAAGTGGATGGGTAGACCCCGCAGAAGGCCAAGGCAGTGCAGGCCTTGTGTCGCGGTATACTACCTACATACACTTATCCTGACAACCATAAGCTTATCCAACAAATCAGAGTTTTAGCAATCCCTGAATGGTGCTAGATGGCCATGGTAGGGGATAAGACCTGGCTGATCACCTGAAATGTAGAAATATCTTGAAAGTTGTGTCATTCATGCATTGACATGTGGTAGTGAAAGCATGGGTGTTGGATTGAGGTCTATTTAACCCATTCTTGATGAATTTGATTTCAATTTGGAAAATGATGGTTTGATGATATAAATTTACATATATGCTATGGTTGTTGTTATTTCATAAGCTTACCTTTACCTTACTGTTTTGTTTTGGTATGGTTGATGTGGTTGCTGTTGTTGTTGTTGTATGTTACTATGCCTGTGATGATCACGTCTTGTGACGTGGGAGCAAATGGCGATGCTTCAGTGGACCCGACTACTCAGAGATGATGGTGGAGCTGCTTACGAGTTAGCTCTTTTTGGATGTGTTGTTTTATATTATATTCTTTTGATGGGATTGTATAGAATGACCAGCTATAAGGAGTGAGTTTTTGTATCCTTCTTCCCCAGTGATGTATATTTTGATATTTTTAATATGGGCTGGTGTTATCTCATTTGTTATGTATGTATGATGATTTGAGTTGAACAGATATGCATGTATGGCACTAAGAGAGATAGGTGGATCTCTTAATTGATGTGTATGACTTATATACAAATATGTTATGATTTGATTTTTTTATTCACCTGATATGTGGATAAGGTGTATATTTAGCAAGGTTGTTTAGTAGCGACAGTTGGGTCGTTACACTTTTACTTACTAATCTATTTTTCTAATTATTCTATGATTAATTGTGGAAAACCAAATGGGAATCTCAAGGGTATAATTCTCACGATTATATTCATATTAGCAACTTCTATCTAGTTTATATTTTTTATATTTTATTGGATTAGGGCTCGGAAGCAATAAAATGACTGGTTTGTCCCTAAAAACTTGCTTAATATGATAAAATAGTAAAAATTAGCTAGAGAGGTTTAAAAATTATTTTTAAATCATATTTATATTCAAAACAATTAATAATAATTTTAAATTGTTTTTGGAAATTTATTGAGACATTTTTTGTGAAATGACTGATATACCCTTAGCTAACAACAAAAGCCAGCAGGAGACTTTTTAACCTCAAAATATTTTGAAAAATTTATATTAAGTATATTTTAATTACACCAATATTATTTTAAGGGGAAAACAGTGAAAAGTCTGAAAAATATATTTATTTGGCAAAAATTGGATTTATTGGCTTAATAAATGTCTTTTTTAGTGAAAAAATTATTATAAATAATATATACATGAGACAAATCTGAAAAAAATTCGTAAGGCTTACAAAAATATGCTTGAAAACGTGGTGTGGCCAGATTTTCCAAAAACCTACCCAAAATTCCTATCTAATTTTGTTGCACTGCTACTACTATTACTAGTAGGTGGATCTCTTCTTCTTTTGAGGTCAACCGCGTCGACAGCTTCGATGGCCTCGGGAAGTTTCCCAATGGTTATGTACCTTTTGATGACGAGGACGAGAATATGGTGGACTCAGAAGACCCCGACATGATGGACTTCGAGGACTCGCAGTGATGACGGTTTTGCCTACGATTTTTTTTTTGTATATCGTACAAGATGGGGTGGCCTAGTATAGGTTTATACTGCTCTGACATAGATTTTTTGTTGTATAGCTATGGGCGGGTATCTAGGCTTTCTTTTGATGTATTTTCTATGTATGTACTTGACATCTGACCTTGTACAAAAGCTTGACGCATACATACATACATACATATATATATATATATATATATATGACGATGTTTATTTCACAATTATGGTTCATTATACAGAGTCTCTTTATCTATTCCATAATTGCAAAAAAAAAGTGTGGTAAAGTTTTAAGCATAGCCGACGTTTCTAGGGAATGGATTAAGGAATAATTAAATTAATTAAGTCCTTGTCTTATTATAGTAGGTGTTACAGTGGTGGTGGTGGTGGTTTTTTTTTCCCTATTGATGTTTTGTTTTTGCAGGTGGTGGTAGTTTTATGTGGTGGCAGGTGGCAGTTTAAGGTTTGAGATTTGGTAGATATGGGTGGCAGCGTGTAGTGGCGGTTTAGGGTTTGGTGGATGTGAGTGGTGGTTTGGTGTGGTGGTTTGCGAGAAAAAGGAGAACATTGTCAGTAATGGTTGTGTTTTTTTGGTCCAATTTTCACAATTTTGTGTCAACTTAAATGACGGCCAAGCTGACGCTAATAAGCATCGACCATGTTTGGCCAATGCAACCCATTTAGTGTCAACCATAAGGCTGTCACTTTGCTGAAGATAAAAACAAAAAAGCAACGACTTTTGATGATTAGCGTTGGCTTTTGGTCGACACTAATTTATGTTTTTCTTGTTGTGTCTAACTTGAATAACTTGCAACCAACAACTAACGATTTATCGCTTCAAAATATACTTAACCAACTGTGACTAATCCTCCCTGATTCAAATTGATATCCCTACTAAGAATTAAAATCATCGCGACAAAAAAAAAATCATCGCGAAAACAAAAGATGTCCTTTCATGCTTTTGCCATGACGCCCCTTAGGTCTTTTGGCAAAGCTGATGCATTATATGTATTTTTCTTGGTGGGATAGAAGTCACTAGCATTAAAAGAGAGAACTAACTAAGGCTCATTTGAGATGGTTTTTAGTTTTAAGTTTTTAAATTTTAAAGATTAAATCTAGTTTTAGTTGAGTTTTTCAATTTTTTTTTTATTTTCAATTTTTAAAAAAATTGATAAGGGGATGAGCATGCATAAAGGGATTTCAATAGGTCATTTCAATATCAACAAAGGGGCATATAAAAAATGAATAATGCATATAAAACAATGAATAAGATCAATATCACAATTTAGAGAAGTTGAATTGAATTGTAGAATAAACGTAAAAAATTGTTTCCATTATACACATGAAAATCGATGGTCACATGCTCTTTTGAATCATAAGGAGGAGTTTTGTAGCAAGCCCTGCATCAACAGCAATTGAAAACCATTCCTAGGGCGCAAGCTTGCACACAGACCATAGGATTAACCACTTATGCAGCGTCTGCCTATGCATGTTGAGGCATTGAGGACGACACTGCATAGGTTTGGGAACATGTTGTCAAAGCCGGTGACCACCATGAGAAAGGGAGAGAGAGGAAGAGAAGGTGGTCATGGGTGGGGTTGAAGAGGGATGACAGACCAAAAGCGATGGACGTTACGAAATTAAAAACAAGAATTAGGAAACCTTTTTTTATCGTATTCAAAACTAATAGAGAAGTGTTTTAAAATAAAAAACATAAAAAAAAAACAAATTCATCCCCATTTTATCTGAACACATTTTGTTTTCAAAATTATATTTTAAAATTAAAAACTAAAAGCTCATTATCATCCCAAACGGGCCTAAATAAATGAAAATATGAGAATTCTAGATTGTCAAGGAGGAATTGGAAAGAGACCATTATTAGGAGCAAAATATTATATTGCATTGAAAATATAAAAATATATTTTTAAAATTTTATTTTAACATCATAGTTATATTATTATATTTAAAATATTTATGTATAGTATATTAATAAAATTATAATGTGACATTTATGATTAATTTTATTTTTAAAAATTTTATTTTAAGTCCTAATTTTTTACACAATTTTTTTGGGTAACTATGTTATTGATGTGAAGTATCCACCAACTTTGTCAATAACTAATCTTTGTCAAAGAACCTAGTTGACCACTTTTAGTAGAGTCTCCCATTCCAACCATGTTTTTTCCATCTACAAGTTTAAATTTTTTACACAATTTAAATGTAAAATATGTAATTTTAAATCAATTTTAATTCTAACACAACTAAAATTAAAATTTTAAAAATAAATTTTCAATTCTGCCATCTAAATGTTCCTTAAGGATAACTTAATCTGCTCGAACATGTTATTACTAGTAAGATAATCTGCTTGGAGCATGTACATTTCCATCCTAATAAGCTTTATAGTATGAACCTACTTCTATAATATCGTTAGTTTTTTTTTCTTTTCTTATATAATGGTGATAATAAGATTTGAATCTAAGATTTTACAAAAATTATTCAAACTTTTCACTACCGAGTCGAACTTAGTAGAATATAATATTGTTGGTTTTCAGTTGCTCTTCTTGTTATTTTGTAATAAATAATTTATTCATAGAGGAATGCTAGTCATACTCTATCAATCGCTCTCTAACATTCTCCCAACTATTAACTAAAATTTATTGAAAATCACAAATTTTGGCAGGTCTTATTCCTAAATCAGGAGAGAGACTCATTAAATGAGAAATAAGACTCACCAAAATTTATGATTTTCAATAAATTTTATCTAATAGTTAAGAGAGTGTTAAAAAAAGAGTGTTGCTAGCATTCCTTTTTATTCATATTAAAAAACAAGGACAATACTTAGATACAGTCTCTTAGATGCTTTTAGTGCTATTATCCACTAAAAATTAGAGTTTCATTTCAGTAATCTGCATATATTAAGAATCAATATAGATTTCCCAAGTGAAACTCCAATTTTAATTGAGAAACAACACCAAAAACACTTAAGAAATTGCACTTAAGTTTTGTCTAAGAAACAAATATGTCTGTCATGCAAAACTTTTGAGACCAAAAATAAAAATCGTAATTAGGGGATACATAATTTTAAAATTTTAAGATTTCTACCTTTGAGCTAACATGTAATTAAAATAAATGATTTGAAATTCCACCTTATGTTTTATAAATAAAAATTAAGTGAGTCGAAATACTTATTTACAATTATAATAAAACTATCCAAAATTAAATTACGTGACTCGTGACTCCTCTTCCTGCTCTTTATTTCCCTACTTTTGCTTTCTCCACTGTTTTTTTTTTTAAGTAAATTACACTAACACTTCCTAAAGTGTATTTAGATTGCACATAATTTTTATTTTTTTTTAATGTTTACAATAATCTCCCTTATAGGAATATACGATGTAATGTTTTTTAAATAATTAAGGAGGTTAATATAATGTATAAGAGATGTCAATGTAATATTTTTCAAACAATTAAGGAAATTAATGTAGGGTAGAAAACAAAAAGAGTATTATGTGCAATTTGAAAAAATTTGAGGAAGTATCAATATAATTTACTCTTTTTTTTGTTCTTTATTTTTCATTGCAATTATTATGTAAGGCAAATAATTGTATAAGGTGATTCAGCCTTTCCATTTTTATAACATTTTTTTTTCATAATTTTTAAGTTTGTGTATTGTTTCATTTCTCACTTCTAAAATTATATTTTTCTTTAGACTTAAATATATTTGTGGTTCTATAATATACTACATTTTTTATTTTGATCCTTGTAAAATTATTTTTTTAAAATAGTGCTAGTAAATTTTCTCTTTTTTATTTTGATTCTTATTATTTTGTTTTAATCCTTGTAATATATTCATTTTTTTGGTTCTTGTAATATATAAATAATTTTCTTTTAGTCCCTACCATTATTTTTTTGAGGGACTAATTCAAAAAGAACAAAATATTATAGGAATTAAAACAAAAAAACAGATATATTACAAGGACTAAAAAAATAACAAGGACCAAAAAAAGAATTTTTTTTTTACAAGAATCATTTTAAAAAAATAATTTTATAAGGACCAAGCAAAAAAATGGTATATTATAGAAATCAAAAACATATTTAAGCCTTTTCTTTATATAATTTTTAATTATTTTTTCCGTCTTCCATCTTACAGATAGTCAGAAACATTTTAACACTTTCCTTTAACTGATTTTCTTTTTTCTATTTCTTCCTCTAACTATTGGTCCTCTCCACCTTAAATGCATCAATTATGAATTTTTCTAGTCATTATTTAGCATCCACGGATACAATGTTATTGTAGTGGATCCATTTTTTTCCCTTTATGCCAATGATTTAAGGTTCTTGTCATCGGATCTGGAAAAAGCTTAAGGGGTGGAAGGAAAAGGTTTTATCCCAAGCAAGCAGAGAAGTATTGATCAAATTTGTTGTACAAGCAATTCCTTCTTATGTTATGGGATGCTTCATGCTTTCAAATTCTATTTGCTCACAAATTGATCAAACTAATGGTAGCAAGGTTCTTTCGGGGAGGAGATGTTGAAACAAAGAGAATACATTGGGTAAGATGGGACAACTTAGCAAAAGACAAAAGGGATGGGGGATTGGGTTTTCAGATTACACGAGTGTTTAACCAAGCACTCTTGGCAAAACAGTGGAGGAGATTGGAGACATGTGCTGATTCTTTGTTTGGCAGAGTCTTTAAATCCAAATATTTCCCTAGAACTTCTGTTATGGAAGCAAAGAAAGGTTACAACCCAAGTTATGCATAAGCATGTGGAAAGCAAGGTGGATCATACAAGATGGCTCAATGTGGAAGATTGGAGATGGAAGAACAGTTCGTCTTTGGAGGGATAAATGGCTTCCCTTAAGAGAAGGTAATATGATTAGAGAATCACCTCCACCAAATGTTGATCATGAGCTCACAGTCTTGTTGTATATTTTGAGTGAATATTTCAAAAGGTTAAAATTGCTATTTAATTAAATTTAAAAAATTATTTTAAATTAATTTAGTGACTTATCAAAATAAATATTTTATTTTATATTGGTTTTATTGACTTCGTCTTTTAGACTGAGTCTAACCTTATTTTTGACTTAGTTTTAGATAATTTTAGAAACTCTATCTTTTTTTTATAAATATCCATATTTCAAAAGATTTTAATAGAGTTGTCTTCCTACATCCTCATTTTTCTTTTTTCCTCTGTGACTATTTGGGTTTTTTTAAAAAAACTTGCTAGTTCTGTTACCTCCACCATTTTTTAGGAATAGTTGAAATGAGCCTGTTATATCCTAGAGGCCTTGCGCATCACGTGGATAAGTCTTTGAGGACAGTGTGAGATCACACGTTTCAAGCTTAATTTATTTGTGACTTTTCATACTCGTTGGTTCGTGGTTGATCATGGTTCGTGATCATTCAATTTAAGGGTTCGATTTGATGGAGAGTTCGTGACTATGGACAGCTACAACTACAAGTCCAACACCTTATGCATGTTGAGAGTAGAGAATGGGATGCTGAAAAGATTAAACAATGCTTTGATAAAAATACTACAGAGGCAATCCTCTCAATTCCTTTGGCGCAAAGGTGGATACGAGATGAAATCAAATGGAGGCATACAGAGGATGGGTCGTATATTGTGAAGTCCAGCTACAATATAACTTTGCAGAGGTCTTTGGAACTTATCCTTCAACAAGTCAGGACCAGTTTTGGAAGCTGTGGAAAGTTAAAATGCTTCATAAGTGTTCGAATTTGACATGGCGAGCATGCAAGGGGATATTGCCTGTGAAGGATAATTTAATTAGAAGAAAAGTGGTTATGGATGATATTTGTCCAATTTGTGGTGAAGATATTAAGACAATTCATCATGCACTCTTGACGTGTCCTGAGGCCCAAAAAGTTTGGTTTGCATCACATTTGGGAATTAGGATTGAAGTAGATATAGTGGAGTTTGAAAGTTTGGCTGCAACAATGGTTAGACGTTGAGGACCATTCGATGATGAGAAGCATAATGGCGTTGATATGGGCAATATGGCATAGAAGGAATATGTGGTTGTTTCATAATAGAAAGCTAGAGATTAGCTAGGTTCTGGCAAAAGCCAGTACTTTGTTAAGATTAGAGCAACTTGATGTGGTGGATGAAAATGAGCCTGCAGTTAAGTGGAAGCCACCACCTCCTATGAAAATAAAAGTCAATCTAGATGTGTCGGTGATTAAGAATAGAGGTACATGTTTTGTAGTGGTATATCGTGATCATGCAGGTAATATTATTGCAGCAGCCACCAAAACAATTGCCAGGTCACAGTTGCAGAGGCACTTTGGTTGAGACGGCACTTCAACTGCCTGGAGAGTTGTTGATAACCTAGTTTCTATATGAAACAGATTGTTTGTGGTTGTTTCAAGCACGGATGAAGCAGACGAATCAGAGGAGGAATTATCTGTTTGTTGTCATTGATGATTGTAAGCATTATGCATCGGCTACAACAGAGTTTTCAGCTACTATTTATAAGGAGACTTGGCAATTTGCTTGCAGATAAGTTAGCAAAATTAGCTTTTGATTATAATGATATGTACTGGTTGGAAGAATTGCCTTACCAGGCAATTCCAACTGCACTATCAGATGTATAGGCTATTGCCTCAGTTATCTAATAATACAAGTCTCTTTCTACTTCCAAAAAAAAAAAAAGTTCTTGTCATCTTTTCTTTTTCTTTTTCATTTACCTATTATTTTTAATTGTCTGATGGTCATCAATAATCAATAATTATAAAAAAAATCTATAATATAATAAATTTGTTCAAACTTAATATACACTTTAACTTTTGAAAAACTATTAATAACATACCATATGACACATTTTTATTATTAATTAAAATTTATTAAAAGTTACAAAATTACGTAAATTTTATTTTTATTTAACGAAACCTATTATAAGTTAATATGATTTACAATAAATTTTGATTAATAATAAATAGTGTATTGGGGATTTATTGCTAACAGACTAACTTTTAATACAACTTTTTCTTATCATAACCTTTTTCGCCAGTCACTGATAATTTTCTATTTATTTTTGTTACATTGGAATCGAATTGTTTTTTATTTATCCAACGGATGGTAGTTTTCTTTGCCTGCAAAGCACAAGTTCACTGCATTCTCTTACTCGTCAGTATTAAACTATTCATTAATTTTACAAATTATTCTTTTCCTTTAATTTTTACCAATTTCGTAACAAACTTAATAGAAAAAATGATTTTTCTAAAATAATCCCTGCTAAACACATCCGAAGTTAAATTAAACACGATATATTATTTAAATAAGTTAGACACAATTATTTTGACTTTCGTTCTCAAATATGACTGGAGAAAATAGCGAAAAACAGAGCGCAACTACACGTATATTTGTGCAACTATATTTTGATGTACAGGTACAACTCATTTAATTGTTTATTTCTATTAATGAGGTTTCATATGACACAAATAAAAATAACCTTTTTACTTTTGTAAATTAATGATATCTCTGTTACTAATTTTGTAAATTATATTTCACATACTAGAATTTCAGCTTTTTTTTTCAGAAAAATAAAGAAGTTAATAAGTACATTGTTAAGTCAATGGTCTGAGATTAAAACTTATAACCTCATACATACTATACCAACTCTCACCACTAGGCCAACTCAAATGGATTTGACAAATTGCGTGTTTATGCCTGTTATTACCAGAAACAAAGAGTTGAGGTGTGAAATATACCTAAAAGGCGTAACGTGTCAAAACATGCATATATCATGTATTAGTAAAAGTTACTTTCATAAAGTAATATTTAATATCGTCGCATATCAATATAGTGAAAGCGAAGTTACCAATATAAATTCAACTGAAAAAAAGAAGAAGTAGTATGTATAACACGAGATGTACTAGTACTATACCCAAAATAAATAACATCTACTTGATGTCGAGCTTGATATAGTTGTTGAAACAAATTAATTACATATTAGTGAAGTATTTCAATAAAGAAAAGTATTTAAGGTTTTTAATTTTAATGAAAGCAATACTCAAAATTTAATAAATACGTCAAAATCTGCCATCAAAATACACACACACGTCAAAATCTTCTAACAAATTGACTTGATTATACTAATTTCATATCTCCTATATATAAAAATTAGAATAACTATATTGAACAAGAGTGTTTTTAGCTGCTATTCTTCAATGAGAGCATTTTTGGCTGTTATTCCTCTATGAGAGTATTTTTAGGATTTTGTTAATCTCTTATCTCTTTCAATCTATTATTTTTAATATTTTTAGCTCTAATTTGAATTTTAATGTTTTTAAAAGAAATTATCAATAATTAAAAATTAACATTGTATTCAATACATGT
The DNA here is from genome assembly GCA_004329165.1 of Spatholobus suberectus. Classification (NCBI taxonomy): domain Eukaryota; kingdom Viridiplantae; phylum Streptophyta; class Magnoliopsida; order Fabales; family Fabaceae; genus Spatholobus; species Spatholobus suberectus. The sequence goes on along the minus strand of CM014729.1, from coordinate 48,542,982 downwards.
TTATTATAAATTTAAAATATAATCTATATGTTCAAAAATATTTATTTATTACGAATTTTGATTATAATATAATTTATATATTCAGAAGTATTTATTTATTATAAATTTAAGTTATATAAAATAAATATTTATTCTATACAATGCGCAAGTTAAAATACTAGTATTTATATATATGTGTAGTCATTGAATTACGTCTTATAGTTAATTTTTTTTCCTATATATACAAATATTTAATCTTAAAATTGTTAATGTGCTAACAAATTCACCTTATCTAAACAATTCGTTTGTTAACAAATTCATCCATTTAAGTATTAATTTGTATAAATAGAAATTTTGACAACAAAAATAACATAGGTTGCATTTAGGCTTAATTATCTTTCTAGTCCCTTAAATTTGGGCCAAGTTTATTTTTGGTCCTTCAAATTTAAAAGTGATTTTTTTAGTTTCCTAATTTGGAAATACACTACTTTTGATCTTTATTAGGAACTAAAAGGCTCACAAAGGGGGACCAAAAATGAGCTATTTCTAAATTAGTAGACTAAAAAAATTACTTTTAAATTTAAGAGATCAAAAACAAATTTGACCCAAATTTAAAAGATCAAAAAGATATTTAAGCCTTACATTTAAAGATAAACTTATGTATGTGTAGGCGCACATGCACTCTCATTAAATGAAATTGGGATAAATAAAGTTATTAATATTGACTATTCATATACATTCAATTAATGGTAAATATTAACTATTCTATCTTTCCATTTGAATCCTATATTGATAATTAAAAATATTTTTTCGTATCTTTCATTATCTCACTCGATATATATTAACCTATTTTCTAATGAGTAGGGGTGAAAATAGGCTAGACTGCCAACAGGAGCCTATGGCCTAACCTACATCAGGCTCAGGCTAAGCCAAATTTTTTTACTAAATAGATTAGGTCCAGGATTTTATAAAAATTTATTTAGTTAAAAAGGCCAGACTTTAGACCATTCAAAAAGCCTTTTAAGCATAACAGGCCGATCTATTTAAGTAAATATAAATAATAATTTTAGTTATTATTATTATTATATGAAATTTGTTATAATGTATTAAAATTATATATTTATTTATCTTTTCTAAATATTAAGCATGTTGACAAGCATAAAGGGTCAAACCTATAAACTTATTGGAAAATAAGTTTATGTCATGTTTAAAGGTCTTATGACAAAATAAACTTTAAAATAAGTTATCATGAATGTCAGATTAGACATTAAAAATAAATTTATATCATATAAAAATGTTAGACTTGACTCTTATAATTTTTTTTTGCCTATTTTCACCTTTGTCTCGTGCTTTAAATAACAACGATTTTAATATTTATAGATTATAATTTGTTTACATAGAGTTTTTTTTTTTCATGAGCCTATTAGTTCATGTAGAGAGAGGTTAGATTTATATAAAAACTTTAATATGAAATAGACCTTTAAATAAACTAACAGGCCAAATCGAGCTTTCAAATAGGCTAGGCTAAGCTTAAAAATAAAGCCTATAACAAGTAACAGGCCAGATTCAGGCCATGATTTTTTTAAACAGGTTAAACCTATTTAAGCAAAGCCTTATTTAGCCTAGCCTGTTTTCACCCTTACTAATGAGTTATATAAGTTTAAATTGTACTTTTCTTAAAATACGTTTGAAGATACACATTGTTAATGTAATCTTTATAAAATGTAAATTATTTCATGTTAGCGAATCACGTATAATAATAATAATAATAATAGTATTTATATATATAGTTATATAGTTATGAATTTAATCTTTGTTGCCAATCATCTACTAATAAAAAATGAATTTTAGTTAAAATTAATCTTAATAACCTATATTTATATAGTTATATAGTTATGATTAATTAGATAGTGTATATATATAATAATTTTATATAGTGAATTAATTTTAACCATACAAATTATATATGGATAATCAAAATCATTATACTTATATCTAATTTTAACTAGTTATTTATAATTATATAATTAACATTAATTCTTATATGTATAATTGTTATAACATGCTTTCATTTAATACACTTTATATATATATATATATATATATATATAATTGTTAATCTTTCCATAAGATATTTACACTTTAAGTTAAAACAATTAGAAAGTTAGCTAAACTAAAATAATTAATAGTAGGACTGATAATTACTGCTTAAGCCTTAAAGACTAAGACTAATTAAAAGTAGGTGGCGCGAAAACAACTGGCCCTACTGCTCCCTCCATTCCTAACTGAAACCGTTTTCTCATATCTCCATTTAATTTATTATATTTTTATTAGTTTTCATTTTAATTTTCTTTTCTTAAGACAACACTTTTGTGCAGTACGAAATCACCAAGGCCCATTCCTTCTTTTAATTATCACCTTTCGCCGTTCCCCTCTCTGCATCAAAATTACAAAAATACTTCTCGCCGGGAAACTAGTCTCTGACGACCGGCCGTTCTCTCTCTGTCAATCTCCGGCAGCCGATTTCCTCCTTTGACTTCGGTAGAATCGTAAGGCTCTGGATTCTCCCTTCGTTCCTCTTCGGAGGACGAAGGAGTAATCACTCGTTCATTTACGCTTTGTGTTTCGAGTCGCTTAGATGCGCGAAATTTCTCGTAATTGAGAAAAGTTTGTTCCGGTTAATTTCCGTTTTCCGATTTTGCTCTATTTGATTCCTTCGATCTAGATCGCTTCGTTTACCGTCACATTATGCGGCAATTTCTTTGGCTTGTGTTCCTGATAAAATTTTCCGCGGTTAATTTTTTTTTCCTCAATCGGTAAGAGGTTTAATTTTCAAATTTCAGAATCGGAAGAAAGTTTCTGAGCTGAATATCATTCAATGAACTACCGTTTTGTATTGTTCCTGTGAGATTCATCACATTAACAATGAAACACTGAACGTGTCTTCAGTAAGAGAGACACGAACCTGTCCATATATTCAGACATCTGTCATGGATCCCTCTCAGAACCCTTTGTTTCTTTCTAAATTTTCCCGGAAAGAGTTTTTTTTTTTTTTTTTCTCTCTCTTTCTTTCTTGTATTTCGTCGATATTCATTAATATTAATCAACAAAATATGCGGGATGGTCAAAAACGAAATTACTATTTTTATTTTACACTTCTATTATTATTATTATTATTTTATTGATTGATTTATTTATCTTTGCAGGAAACGATGTGTCTGAATTGTTTGCTTCTTTTTAACCACGCTAATTTTATTTGCATTTGGGAATCAAGTTAGTTTTATAGGGATGGACAATGATCGTCCCTGCACGTGGACCTGCATGTCTTTACCCATCTTCCCGAGAACATTACCACCTACGACTTCAACCTTCGATTAAATTAAGAAAATTATAATAATTGCGCACAGCGTACAAGCAAAATAAGAGACGTAATTTAGAGGAAAATCATTAATAAACAGTTAGTATTATCACACTAGGGTAATTAATTACTACTAAATAATATCAAGTCTACGGGGTGGTTCATCTTAGGAAAACCTACAACATTGGTTTAAGTGAAGAGGTGTCTGTTTTGGGGGAGAAGAGTGTTATCTGTTATGCAATAGATTGTTTCGGTTTGGTAATCCTTTTGATGAAAAGGGGTTGTTGAAGTGGAGAAGAGGGGATAGTGCGTTTTTATGTGGAGTGAACCCATTTGCCAGCACACACACAAGACCATGGCACTCTCGTGAGAGAAACAAAAGGGAGAAAAATTTTATTGCCTGTATCTTACCCTACGTACTTCCTCTCTCTTATCCTACACCATCCATTATCTTAGTCCACTCACCAGTATCCCCAATTTCCAAGGGGACCCCTCCTTCCTTCCGCTGCAATTTGAAACCTTCATTTTGTGCAGTTAAACAATAACAACGTCTAATGATAATAAACGTTAAATGCACGTCGAGGCAGTTTCAACCAGTTTCTCTCACCCATTACCCCAAATGTTGTTTGCCCTCTCTGTGTTCTTCTTACCGCGTCCTGATCTGCTTGGATTTGGGCTTTATTTGATGAGAAAAACATTCCCACTTGCTTTTCTTGGGTGTGATTGTCAAATTCGTTCTCCAATAGATCTGATTCTCTGTAAAGATGTGCGCTTTTTGTTTTTATTTTTTTTTTCTCCCTTTTCCTTTTTTGACGGGTTTAATTCTTTTCCTTTTTTTTTTTGTGTGTGTCTGACTTTTAAGCTGTGTGCATTTGTGGCAGATTTACAGCAGGGAACAGGATCTCCAGTCTAGATAATTTGGTGCGGTTCATTTATTCCGTTGAACGCGGGACTCATGATTGCCAAGGGTGCTGAATCTGGTTAGCTTGATGGAATTTTCGATCAATGTGGTCTAATAGGGATAGTTAGGGTGAATGGATGTATGTGAATCAGGGCAAGCATCAGGGAAGAACAAAGCTGCGGAGACCCCAAGACCATTCTTGGTTTTGACAGAAAAGAACAATGCAGCCACCACCAGGCGCTCAAGAACAAGGGAAGTTAGTTCTAGATATAAGTCACCTACTCCTGCTAGCCCATCTGGTCCACGTAGATGCCCTTCACCAAGTCTCACAAGAACAACAACGCCTGCATCATCCTCACAGTTGTTTCCAAAGAGGTCTCTCTCCGCAGAAAGGAAGAGGCCTTCAACTCCTCCTTCCCCAACCCCACCAAGACCTTCCACACCTACCAATGACTCATCTGTTAATGGGACGTTGTCATCACGAAGGCTATCGGGTAGCCGTTTGCCGGACAGTCTATGGCCTTCCACAATGCGAAGTCTGAGTGTTTCTTTCCAGTCAGATACCATTTCCATACCTGTTAGCAAGAAAGAAAAGCCAGTTGTCAGTGCCTCGGACCGCACTCTGCGGCCAGCTTCAAATGTGGCACACAAGCAGGCTGAAACTCCAACCATAAGAAAGCCTACGCCAGAGAGAAAGAGGAGTCCCCTCAAAGGGAAGAATGCTTCTGATCAGTCTGAGAATTCAAAACCAGTTGATAGCTTGTCTTCTCGGTTAATAGATCAGCATCGGTGGCCGAGTAGGATAGGTGGGAGGGTGTCTTCTAATGCATTAAACAGAAGTGTTGATTGCGCTGATATCAGAACATTGAACACTTCAGTTCCAGGAACTGGTGTTTCTTCACTTGGAAGATTGTCTATATCAGATGAATCAAGTAAACCCTTGCAGAGGGCTTCCAGTGATGCTGTAAGGCTATTATCGCTTGTTGGACGTGGCAGAACAGGAAGCGAGGTGAAATCAGTTTATGACTGTTCGTCACGTGAATTAAGACCTCACAAATCTGTTACTGCAACTCCAACGGATAAAGCTGAATTTTCAATTGGTGGAGTCAGATCTCAGTCCTTGTCAGCTCCAGGATCACGTCTGCCCTCACCTAGTAGGACTTCAGTGCTATCCTCTTCTAGTTCAAGAGGTGTCAGTCCATCTAGGTCAAGGCCATCAACTCCTCCTTCTAGAGGGGTTAGTCCATCTCGAATTAGACCAACCAATTCATCCTTTCAATCAAACAATTCAATTTCAGTGCTCAGCTTTATTGCTGATTTTAAAAAAGGGAAAAAGGGTGCAGCCTACATAGAAGATGCTCACCAATTACGTCTTCTCTACAACAGATACTTGCAATGGAGGTTTTCCAATGCAAGAGCTGAGGCTGTACTTTATATCCAAAATGCAATTGTGGAGGTATTACTGACTATCTTTGACAACCTGTGTACTCTTTTAATATAGTTCTTCTGCTTTGTGTATGATGGCATATATCAAATAATTTTCCTAAATTGTTTTTACCAAAACCTTCTTCAACGGTGCAGAAAACTCTATATAATGTATGGATTACTACTTTGTCCCTGTGGGAGTCTGTTATTAGGAAAAGGATCAATCTTCAGCAGCTGAAGCTCGAACTTAAGCTGAATTCTGTTTTGAATGATCAAGTAATGTTTCTCTTTTTTCTGGAATATATTAATTATATGCCAGCTTTTATTGTTGATTGCACATTGTGGTTTTTTTTTTTTTTTAATTTTTCCTTAAAGGATAATTTAACTTGAGATATTTATTAATGAGTTCATAAGTGATGCAAATATACACAGCTGGAAATAGGCCTTATATATAAAAGTTATTTTTCTTTTACTTTCTAATTATAGGTTATTCATAGTCATACTATAGTTTAATTTTTAGGTGATTTTAAATTTTTATGAAATAAAAGCTTTTGATTCTTTTTTTTTAACTTGGAGTTTGGGAATAAGTATGTATAGAACATCTGAAATAGTTTTGGAGGGGCTAGCATTGTGATCTAGAGATACTGGTATTGTGTGAAATCTTGTACACAGTTGATGTTCTAATTTCACTTGCTATGAGTGTTTGATGCTATTTTCTCCTCCTTTAATTGTTTGATTTGTTTCCAATTTCAAGACTTGCTGACTTAGTGATGCATTTTTAAATGTGGGCCTTTTACAATGACTGAAACAGATGACCTACCTTGATAATTGGGAGGTACTCGAAAGAGATCATATCGATGCTCTATCTAGAGCGGTGGAAGACTTAGAGGCCAGCACACTTCGTCTTCCTGTAACTGGAGGAGCAATGGTATGTATGCTGATATGATGCTTTTTTTGTTCAATATCTGAAGAGAGACAATGACTTCACTGCTAAGTTTACACTTTTACAGGCAGATATTGAGCATTTGAAGGTTGCTATCTGTCAAGCTGTTGATGTCATGCAAGCAATGGGATCTGCAATCTGCTCTTTGCTCCCGCTGGTGTGTTGACTGTTTTCTACAGTATTTGTATAGTATATGTTAAAATTGATGAAGATAAATATAACAAGTTAAGCTTTTCATTCATTTGCATCATTGCCTAGCACATGTCTATCCAACTTGTAAGCCAATGCTTTTTTTCCAATTGAATCTGTTATTTTCACTGGTTGCAACTTGCATATTAACTATTTCTTCTTTTGATTTCCATATTTGAAAAATTAAAATTTGAAAGGGCCCAACCGTAAATTTCTTTGTCATTATCAGGTCATATGGTCTATTATTGGTTCTCACACCATGACATTTTTGTCTGTGCTAGGTTGAGGGCATGAACAATTTAATTTCTGAAGTTGCTGTCATAGCGGTGCAGGAAAAGGCCATGCTTGATGAATGTGAAATGCTACTGGCTTCAGTAGCAGCTATGCAGGTGAGAGTCATGATATATGTCTTTTAGAACGTGAATTATGCACAGCAAACATCTCAAGGCTATTGCATATGAACAAAAATTAGTAGGAAATAAATTTCATTTCTACGTATCAGTTATTACACTGTGCATTAAATCATTTAAATTTGATCTGATTTGTATTACACAATGTAAAGTCGTGCTGGATTAGAGAACCATACTAATGTACTCTAGATCTAGATCGTCAAGACCCTGATTTGATTGTAAACTAGTGTCATTTCTGATTTCCTTACTATGCTAATGTTTTTATTATATTAGTGCCTTTCATTTTGGTCTGTCTTTCTTTGATGGTGTCAGAAGCTTATTTTAAGGATGGTGAAAATTCAGATTATGGAGTTTTCTTGCTCTGTAGCTCCACTACCTACCTCATTCTTCACAAAAAGTAAACATGCCCTATTTTCAGTCAAAATATTGATAATCTGTTATCTGCATATTACCATGGGGCAGGGGTTTGTTGATATGCCTTTTGTAAGGGTTTAGCTGTTTAGGGATTTGGTGGCCTGGCTGGAGTCTATCTCTCCTTTCCCTTTCCTCATTTTTCTATAAATGGGATTCATATTGTTTGTCTTTGTTTCTTAAATTATGAAGAGTTTTAACTAGTTTACCTTTGGGTTGATTGTATTTTGGGTCCTCCTATTTGAACTGTGTGCAATTTTGGTTCTCCCAAGTTCTTTCAAGCCAATTAAATCCCTCTATTTTTAAATTAGGCAAATTTGGCCCCTATGTCCATTTTCTTCTACCTAAAATCCTAAAACTCTCATTTTCTACTCAAAATCTTTACAAATTGAATTGATTAAATTGTTCTGTCCAAAGCTCACCAACTAAAACATCAAATTTTACATAAAAAAAAAATCTCAAATTTTTCTCTCTTTAAACCCTAATTTCATATCTTATAAAATCCTTCTAATTTTATCAAATTTTCATAAATTTTCTTACTTCTAAACTTATACAATTATTTCATATCCTAAATTCATAATAAACCCCAAATATTTGAATAAAAAATAATAATTTGAGAGTTTTAAGTGGAAAAAAATTGACAAGGGGAACAAATATGCTTAATATTAAAAATTGAGGGATTAATTAATTCAAAAAAAAATTGAAAGACCAAAATTGCACAATACATAGTCCAAACTAGGAGAAATTATTAGGTAGTCTAGGATTACCAAGTGTCTATGGTCTCAGCCAATGTGTGTATAACACATATTCAACTTTTACAATTTACAAGAAAGAATTAATAACACTTGATTACATGTCATATGCAGATTAATAGGGACCATGGTGGTCTAGGATCACCTAATAATTTTTCCCAAACTAGAGGGGCCTAAAATGTAATCAAGCCTTTAACTTCTTTCCACTTACGGTGGCTGTATTCTCTATTCAGGGGCAGCTCAATATCTAAGTACAAAAACAGTTCGTATGCCTTTATCAATCATCTTCACGTTGCATTCCCTTGTTCCGTGCATCATGACTGACCCCAAGATGTTTTACTCGTTTTCTCCTTATTCCACTGAGCTGCATCGCATCTAGTTGTCTGATAAAATTTAGGACAAGGACCTTTTTCGCTTCAGGAATAATTTCTGTTAAGTAGCTGATAAGGTTTCAATTTGACATAGGATAATTTCTTGAAAGGGTACATATGCAAAGCTGGATATTTTATTTTCATATCTTTTGTAGATATTGTAATATGTTTTATAATGACGGGGCATCCTTTGAAGATGGACATGATCAAATCCCAATAGTAGGACAGTTTGAAAGGCCATATATCTCTGAAATTATTCTTCAATTGATGTATAAATAGAATAGAATGCATTGCTTCATCACCATCATCACCCTGGTGTTAGTTTCTGATTAATTTTGGCAAAGCCAGGTTGAAGAAAGTAGCCTTCGGACGCATCTTATGCAAATCAAGCAAGCTTTGGGAATAAGCAAGTAGCCAATTTCGGACATTTAAACAAGCATGAACCTGACCTGCTGCCAAGCTAACAACTTATCTCTTGCGGCTTCAGCCATAGTATCGGTATCTAATATCTTTCAGGTTCTTTACCTTTGTAAATTTTCGAATAGGTTTATTTTTTTTCCTGTTAAATATGCTGGAATCGATATTGTTTTATTTGTTTTTTTCTACATCTTTTTTGCCCCCAATACTAGAGGCCGTAGGTTTCCACTTGTAATTTTGTATCAGGCAAAGGAAAAGAAAATGAAAAGCAATGGAGCAAAATATCATCCAAATTTACGTTTTGCTATTATCATATTTATCAACAGCATTGTATTCATCAAAAAAAAAAAAAAGCATTGTAATTTTATAGCAGAAGTTTCTCAGCATGGCTGAGGTTATATATTATACAAACTGGCTTATTGCAAGTGATCTGAATAATATTGTAAAGAAGTACTGACAACCATAGCATTTTTTCACCTTGACATATTAAACTTTAAAATGCTAATTAATATCTTTAGAACAGTCTGTTACAGGATTAGTTAGTTGAAAATTGTAATTTAATGAATAAAATTATGAAAAAGTGTAATATTTAACATTATTAGATAATGAACCTATACGATCATGGATAAAATATGAGAGTAATTGTATATCAAATAATTTTATGTAGTATCAATTATCGATTTAAAATATAATTAAAATAAGTTTATTATCTTCATTCTTTTCAGATATAAATAATTAAAATAACGAAGAAAAATATAATATTTTCAAGACAAAATAAATATCTGATAACAATCGATTGAACACTTTAAACAATACATAATGAGAGACTAACATGTACAAAGTTAATGAAGACATTGAAAAACCTAATTATCAAACCAAAAAGAAAACGAATTAAATAAAATAAAAATAAGAAAATAAAGTAATATATTCTGATGCATTAAATTCACCAGACCCACCAAATATATATAGTAAATAGTCAGTCAGGCACATTTATATAGCAATTAATCCAGAATTAATCTATACTTTTAGATTATTTATTAATTATTAATAAGGCCCTATAAGTGATTCGGCTTTAGGTTGCATAATCAATAAAGCTTAATATAATCTATAGTTGGATTCCTTAACGCCTTTCGTAATGGATTATTCTCTCGATTAGAGAATATATTTTGGTGCACACATAAAAAGAGTTTTAGCTAGGCACCATTCATGCATGGCGGACATTTTTGGACCATTTAGATTGGGCCGTAGAATTTATAAGGAGAATACTACTTGAGCCAGGCCCCGCTGGGGGGACTACATTTCTCGGCGCTTGCATGGTTCACAACTTATAGGAATATTTGCCCCCCGCCCCTTTTTTTTTTTTTTTTTTTCTATTTGTTTGTTTTGTTTTTGTTTTTGTTTTTTTCCCTTAAAGAAACCCTAGCAGAAGTAGCGAGAGAATAGTGTTGCTCACGGTAATAGTGGTGACCCCTTAGGGGGGCTTTCCCCTCTTGAGGGAGATTTTCTACTGCCATGGAAGGATTTCTTTCCTACTATAGGTGGGTTTTCTCTTCTTTATAGTGAGAGATTTTTTTTTCTTTTCCATCTCTCTTATTCTCCCTCACCACCACGACCACCACCTCTATCTCCACCTTCCTCTCTTTTTTCCCTTTCTATCCACCATTTACATATCCTCCTCTTCTTCATCTATCTAGTTTCTCCAATTGCCTATGTCGTCATTCTCTATCCCTATCCCTCTCCATTACTTTTCTCCTTTTCAATAGAGCTTGTTAGAGCCCCTTATTGCAATTGTACCATAACCACCGGAGGTTAGTTTTAGGTCGTCAAGATTTGAGTTGCTAAGCGCATGCTGATCCGAAAGGGATTACCAAAAAAACAAAAAAGTGAAAAAAATGGTCATGGGTCTATCTAGGTTTCTGTAATAGGGGAAGGTGAATCTGTGTTTTTTCTAGTTGTAGGTCTAGGATTGCTATTTTGTTAGTTTTGAGTGTGTCCAATTTACCACTGTTGATATGTAGTGCACTATTGTAACACTCTTGTTAGCATCCTGTGTGCTTATATAATTGTTGTGTTGTTGGACATTTTTAGTAAATAATCTATTGACAAACAAAAAAGGAATATTGCCCATGTGACTTCAGAAAAGCTATTAGGAGGGTACATGGAGAGAAAGAGTGTATAACACTGCCTTACATTCCAACATATATTCTATGGGAACACAACTCCTATTTCCAAAAGACCTTATTAAAAATCACATATGAAATAGGGTATAAGATTGAGCAGACAGACTGCAGGACACAAATTGTAAGACTGAACAGACAAAGCTATAAGACTGAACAAGCAAAGTAAAAGATAAAAGCTATAATTCAAAACCAGCAAGAGAGGGGGGGGGGGGGGGGGGGGCAAAAACTGATCAAATATAATTCAGTTTTTCACACACAAATTTTGCACATATTTGAAGTGTTATAATAGGTGTTTAAATACAAAAGCTAACAAGCCCCTAATTGAGTAAAGCAAACAACATCATTAGCCCACAGCTACAACTTGCTTCTTTTGAACATAAGTAACCTTTAACTAAACTTACAAGCAAAACAAAAAAATAGCATAGACATTAAATATGTTAATATGACAGTAGAAAAAATCTCAACTTCCAACAATCCTCCTTGAAATTTTTCTTCAATACTTTGTTCTCAACTATCATTCCCACATCTTCAGTGGATCACCTTTAAGTAAACAAGCATCCGTAAGGATAATATCCCCTAACGTAACACTAATTATATCACCTGGAATAAGAATGTTTGCATTCTCCTCAATCCATTTTTCATCTCGAAGGACCTTGGCCATGAGAGCTGCAGCAACATTACCAACGTTATTCTCCTTTAAGAAGTTTATTGTTGAATTGACAAGAAGGAGAATGATGACTTCAACAAGGTCTTACCAATCAGATTTACCTCCTCTATTAACCAAAGCAATGACCATGATTGTTGCAACTTACATGACCCATGAAAAAAGTTTTCACATAAATCCTAAAAACTTCAAAACTTTGCTCTCTTTCTTCTCCTTAAGTTTGTTATGGCTAAAGATGTGCAACCTCTCCTTAACAGTTTCTGTTGTGAATCTATTTGAATCAAACCTTAAAGTTTGAAATACCTCCTCAAGTGGAACATTTTTCAAATCCTCAACTTCCTTTAAAACAATATGCCTGGTTTTTTCCTTCCATTTTACTGGAAAACTTTTATCTTTCATTTTAGTAGGCATAAGCTCACACCCAGAAGGGTAAAAAATAGTGCATCTCATATCTTCAAAACACAATGAATAATTCTGTAACACCCCTACCTTTGTTTATAATTGTTTTTATAATTACTTGTAATTTTATTTCTAAAAAACCGAGAAGGAATATCAAAATTTTGATTTTTATGATTGCGTTTAGAATTTCAAGAACTAGTTAGTTGTGATTTTTAATAATTTTTCCTAGCCGAGGTCTAGAGAAATGAAAAAAAATGACGATTACATCCCAATTTTTCATCAGAAAGGGCTGACATATAAAAAAGGTTCAAATGACAGTAAAATGTCATTTCAAATCTGGAAACATGTTATATATATTAAAATATAATTTTGAAATTTTTTTGAAATTGTGACACCCATTCACATTGTATATAACCTATACTTACTTACTTAATTAATTAGTCGTTGGTTTTAAATTAATAATAATGCGAGTAAAATTTTTCCAATTTCGATAATAGAGAAATGGTAAAATTAACAGAGTTAGAAAATAGGGGTAAAAGATAAAAATATAAAGTCTATTTATATATATGTACCATGGTACTATAGATAATGATTTCGCATTACATATCAATCTTCTTAAAATATAAAAGAAATGTACATCAAAAGATAAACACTATCTAACCCCAGTATATACATCAAAAAGATCCTACTTAGAGTAGTGTTAGTCTACCTTATCCTATATATAAAAGAACAGGTCATCAAACTAGGCTTATGAATCCTAAGGTGGTGGCGAAGCAGGAGGAGTGTAGACAAAGTTTGGCGACGAAGTCGTCGATAAGGAAATAGGGATCTCGTAGGTCATAGGTGGTATTGGAAACCTAAGAATAGGAGATAAGAAGGTAATAGATATAAAACCGTGATAAGTAAATATATCTATATCTTTGTAGTATTCCCAAGTTCCTTCGTCTAGATACTCTATGTGTAAGTTAAACAGTATTGGCATGACCATCTTCATTAATCACGATCAAATATGCATAAAAGAAAAATAATGGAGTGAGGTGATTTGTTCTAAAATCACTTCTACATGTATGATAGGAATTCTACCATAAAATACAAACAAAACACAGTTGACAATAAAAGGAGAACCTAAAGTTTATTCTATGTTATACTATTCTTGACTCAGTATGGATCCATACTTTCTATTAGTGGGTAATAATTCTCAACAGAACCTGAGAAGTGACTGGGAGTACATATACATCTTTCAACATCATCACATGATACAGTCCTCGTCTTCATTGAGGAACAAAATAACAATTTAGGATATCCATTTATAAAGGTATACTCTCACCAATCCTGATGATGCTGAGCAGTTGTCAAGGTTATCAAGTTGGTTAATTGATTGTCTCGACTCAAGAACACTATCTTAGCCATTAGGACGTTCACCACTCGATACCATACTCTCTAAACCTAACCATGGGTGCTTTTCATCCCACGGTGTACCAAACTATAGCTTCCCTAGTAGGGTACCATACCATTGCATGTCACTTGCTTTACATTACTCACTAATTTATTACTTCTTAACTTCTCAAACAGAGGTTTCCTTGGTCTCATTTAATTTGAGCATCAGTACAATCAATATTTCTACCTTATATTGTAGAAATGGCACAATACCATAATCACATAAAATTTTAGCATAATAACGACATAGTAATTATAATTTAATTACTAAAATTTTGGCAGAATAACAACTAAATAAATATATTTTAATTTTTTAAATTTGAGCAGAGTAACAGCGTAGCAAGTATAATTTAATAATTTAAATTTGAGCAGAGTAACAACTTAGCAATTATAATTTAATAATTTAAATTTGAGTAGAGTTATTTAACTTAGCAATTATAATTTAATAATCTAAATTTAGACAGAGTAACAACTTAGTAAAAATTAAAGTTTAACATCAAACAATATAACAATAATAAAACTTCAGTCTAAATGGGTTTAGGGGAAAACCCTTCCTACCAACATGCAAAGTAACCATAATTTAGAACCAACCCCACTCTCCCCATTACCTCTAAGGTGGTTGATGAAAAGGATGGAATTGTTGGTGCAAAGCTCCAAGGAAGATAATTTTTACTAGTTAATGGAAACTAGTAAAATTTAAGCAAAATAAGAGAGAGAAAGAAAAAATTTAAGAGAGAAAAGCTCTCTAGCTTATTGAGGAGAAGAATGGTGAAAATCTTGTCCAAGAATAGAGGTATTTATAGAGGAAGAGGAGGCTTAGGTGTCCCACCATTTACATCATCCATTATGTCATTATTTAGTTTTTTATTTAATTTAAATTCAATTTAGGTGGACACATATCCAAGATAGGAGATGAATCACCTCCCCCGTTAGGTTTGGACGTGTCCCCTTAGCTATCCCAAATTATCAATATAAATTGTATCTGTAGTCGAATCTAAACTTAAAAAAATGAACTTTTAATATCAAAAAAATGCAATTAAATGTAAAACTGGACAAATATATTATTTTTCATCAAAAATAAGTTTCTAATAATTAATTTTAATTTTTAGTAATTTATTTCAAATATATATATATATATATATATATATATATATATTATATTATATTTTTAAGCTAGAAAATTCATATTAAATCCAATTTAATTCAATAAATTCCCAATTTTTTTATCAAAATTCTAAAATTAAATATTTTAGCTATAAATGATCTGGAAATACCATTTTCACCATTTCTGAATGTCAAACCAATATTGGTTAAGCTTATAGACATCCAAGGGTATTTTTGTTATTTACACAGTAATTTCAGAAAATTCTCAGAAATTTTCCAAAATTATATTGTAACATATATGACGTGATTCCAAGCTCAAATTGACATTTTAATGTTAATTGAATTTTTTTCTCATGTCATCCTTTAATATTAAGAAATAGGGACAAAATCGTCATTTTCTAATTTCTCCGGGCTCTAGCTGAGAAAAATTATTAAAAACCATGATTAGATAACTCTTGAGATTCTAAGTGTAATGGTGGGGATTAGAATTTTGAAAATTTCTCCCGATTTTTCAAAATTAAATCGTCAAATATTAGAAAAACAATTAAAAAAATTGAAATAGCGGTGTTTCATTTTTCACTATTTTTCTTTTAAAATAATTTTTTTATAATTAAATATACTTTATATAAATTTTTAAATTATTTTGAGGTTAAAAAGTCTCTGGCTGGTTCCTATAGTCAACCAGGGGTATTTTTGTCATTTCACAAAAATTATCTCAACAAATTTTTGAAAATTATAATTAATTATTCTAAGTATATTGATAACTTCAAAACATTTTGTAAAAATTTCTAACTATTTTTATTTATTATTCTGTTACCTGACTTTTTAGAGACGAAATGGTCATTTTACAAATTTTTGGGCTTCATTCCCAAAAATTATTAAAAATCTAAACTAAGTACTACTAATACGAATGTAACCATAGGGATCAAATTTTTTAAGATTCCCATCCGATTCTCCAAAAATAAATACAGACTAATTAGGAAAATATTTTGATAGGCAAAAATAGGGGTGTTACAGAAATTTCTGTGAAAAATAACCAAAATGCCTCTAATTGACTACGAAGCCAAACCAGTATTGGTTTGACATCTAAAAATAATAAAACTTCATTCTTAATCCACATTTAGGTCAGAAATTTAATTTATAATTTTTATAAAATTTTTGAAATTTATTGAATTAAAATGAATTTAATATAAATTTTTAACCTGAAAATACAAAATAATTATTTAAATTTTCAAAAAAATTATAAAAAAATATATTTAAATTTTGGAAATTAATTTTAACCATAAAATAATGTGTCTACCAAGTTTCAAACAAAATTTCATTATATTGATATAAAAATTAAATTATTAAAATTTAGCAATAATGATCGAATTAATCGATAAAATTGAAATGGAGTGCAGAAACTTGAGAAACCTCTGCAAGGAAAGACTAGAGGAACTTAAGCCAGGGACTAAATTGATTCTAGCATTAGAATCACATGTTATTTGAAGATGACATCACTTTAAATGATGTCATCCAAATGACCTCATCCAAGTGCCGCCTCATTCATTTTTTTTTCTCTATAAATATCACCTACATTTGTGAAGCTTTCACACACTTCTCCCTCCTTGTTGCTAGCTGTGAGCTTTCCTCTCCCTCCCTCCCTCACTCACAATATTTTTTTTATCACCAAAGGCTCCATCAAAAGGCTACCATGAACCTCCATCATCATCCTCCATCAAAGGCAAGCTTGGGAGCCACCATCCTAGTCTCCACCTTACTTTCATCATCAAGCTTAAGAGATAATGGGGGTGGGGGGTTGGGGGGGGGGGGGGGGGGGTAATAACGGGGTAGTTCTCTTGCTTTAATTATTTGCACATAGATGCTAGGAGGATTTTGCCCCCAAAATCCATTAGTTTCTTGATTTGTATGTTGCTATTTTGATTTCTAGATCTAACATATGTTCTTGGCTTTCTTATAACTCAAGCTGTAGTTATTATTTTTGAGTGCTTTTTCTTTTATGAAACTAGAAAAAATTTGCTTCATAATGGACTTAAGAACTGCATGAAAAAGTTAAGAAGCAAAAAGTTATGCTTATTGAAGGTTATGGTTGTTGTCTAGAAACACTATTTTGGCAGTGTGTACCTAAATGTGATTATGGAATTTTCTGTTGGGTGTTTAATAAAAGTCTTTGAATGAGTAAAAACTACATTTAATAAGCTTTCTTTGGATATATGGTATGCCTATATTTATTAACGTGTACTATTTTTACTTATTTTTGGAAGTTGATGGTTGTACATTGTTTCCGATTGAAAGTGTTTTCGGGAACTATGAACTTTCAAAAAATATTATAAATTGTGTAGACCTTTGTTTTTGATGATCTTGGCCAATTTGGAAATCTTATTGAATTTTCTTTTGATAAAAAATTTACTTTGCTACTAAATATTCTAAGACAAAAGAGAAAAAGCTAAAAGTAATTTGCTAGTCATCTAGTGGTTTTGTTTGACATCACTGGCTTGTTATTTTTGTATTTTTTTTGTGGATTTTTGTTTAATGTGATCCTAGATGTTTTAAAAAATAGACAAAATTATCTTTCCCACAAGCTATGGATTACATTTTATAAAATTCATTTAGTTGTTCAAACTTGAGGATCAATCTGAGCCACTGAATCTGGACAAAGAAAGAAATTATACTTGCTATTTTAGGCAAAGTTTTCTACCTCTTTCATTAAAAATTTTATTGGCTTCAAATTAGTTTCTAAATTTTATCTAAATTATTTTCCTAAAAGTAATTAATCACTATTTTAGTAAAATTTTAGCAACCATAAATTTTAAGTCTTATTCTAGTACATAAAATTTAGTAGAAGTTCAAATTTAACTTGGGTAAATCATAAACTTAGAATAATTTCAATGGTTAACCAATGTCTTAAAATAAAGTCTAAAACTTTAATTCCTATAAATATGCAATTTGGTTTTTATAGTTAAGATTAATTAAATTTGTTATTAAATTCCTAATTAATTAGTTTAATCTTTTATTAAGTACCTAAGACCTATAGTTTAAAATTGAAAATTTATAATTAATCATCTTAAGCAACTTGGTTTTGATAAGATTAAGTATCCAACCTTGAAATTTTTCTAAGTAACCTTAGCCTTTAAATTAGGTACTTAAGGTGGTTAAATAAAGTTTGATAAGTAAATACCTACTAATTTCTGTTAAATCATGATTAATTTCTCTAAGGCTATGTTTGGATTAGTGGTAAAGAATGGAATGGAATGGATCAAAATATAATAAAATAGAATGGAATGGAATAAAAATGTCATTCCATTGTTTGGATATTTTATAATGGAACAGAACAATGATTTCATTTTATTGTTTGGAAAAAGGATGGAACAGAATGAGTTATAACTTTTTAATTCCCAAGTTATCCTTATTTTAAATATATTATCTTCAACAGGTTATGATTAGGGTAAAATTTGCAAAGATAAAAAAGTCATTTTATAGTCTAAAAGTTTTGTTCCATCAAGTGCACCCTAAATTGGGGGGGGAGAGAAGAAAATTGGGGTAAAGTGATGGAATGGAATGGAGCATGGTCCATCTACTTCCATTATGTTCCATTCCTATTTTTATAAATCAAACAATGGGACAACTTTTCCTTCCACTCCATCCCTTTTCATTCCACTCTCTATTACCAATCCAAACATAGTCTAAAGATTACATTATTATTTAATTACATGCTTTCTAATAGTTTACATTTAAATTGTTCAATTTATAATTTGTAGTAGATATTTCTATATAAATGTATAGATCTCAAACTATTATGTGAATGGAGACTAAGTCTTTACATAGTGAAGCAGAGATATTGAGAATGAGAATATTGGTGCTCAAACTTGCTGAGACCAGGGAAACCTCTGCTCAAAGATAAGTCTATTAGTAATGAACTATTAGTTAGATGAGCAATGAGCTATGAGGAACTTGTAGTTGGCATGAAACCCTACAGCAGAAGTCACAGTTTGGTACGCTGAGAAATGAAAGGTAGGTACCCACTTGTAGAGGTCTTGGGGGTATGGTATCGAGCAATGGAGGTCTCTATGGCTAAGGTAGTGTTCTTAAGTTGGGAAATTTGCTTGACCAAGCTTGATAATCCCAATGACTGCTCAGTATTCTAGGATTGGTGTGAGAGTATACCTCTATGTGAACAGTGAATGTCTTGAGCTAAAAGATTGCTTTGTTCTTTGATGATGATGAAGATTGTACCGTGACAATAATATAGAGAAAGGTATATGTATTCTCAATCACTTCCCAATTCTAGTGTTTTGGTGTGATGAATTACTCATCTATAGGAAGTATGGATCCGTACAGAATAAAGGGTAGACTATATAACTAAGATAAAAATCCTATGTTCTTTTCTTATGATTGTTAGCTATGTTTTATCTTGTGTTTGACAGTAGGATTTCCTATCATCTATGTGAAAGTTATTTTGAGAATAAATCACCTCATTCCTCTACCTTTTCTTTTTATGTGTGTTATTTATAGACGGATATGTGAAGATGGTGGCGATGCCTAATGATCACACCTTTATGTTGCTGTAGATGATTCATAGACTACTTAAGTAGACGACGAGTTGTAGGACTAAGGAGCCTGCTTTCTTTTTGGTAGTATATTGGATGGGGTAAGTTATAGACACTGCTCTGATTTAGGACCCTTTTGCTATATATAGTGGGTTAGGTAGTGTCTCTTGTGTAATTTGTCTTTTTTCTTGTATTCCATTTGACTTTCTATGTATAGCTTTGATGTATTTAATAGTAGATGATGATGTACTTTGAACTTATGTACAATACTTGATGCATAATATATAAACTATATTTATTTTATCTTTTATTCTCATTTCCAAATTCTATTTTACATTTTGTTTTCCTATTTTATAAAAGCAATGTATGCAAATCAAATATAAATAAAAAGAAAAAATTTTACTTGCATTTTCATCAATTGAGTAATAATAACTAATTAAAGAAATAAACAAGTACGAGTTGTGTCCAATGTGAATGAGTGTCACAAATTCCTTTCTAGCATTTGTCCCACACTTAAAAAGGCTTTGATTAATTTCAAGCACAAATAAAACATCTAAAATATATTTGATAGTTGAAGGAGTTTCAACAACAACAACTCCTTTGCCTTTAACATCAACACATTCTCCATTGTCTATGGTGACTTTGGAGTAGTAGGACCGATCAAGTTCCTTAAAAATGCTAGCATTGTGGGTCATATGATTTGTGCACCCACTGTCTATAAGTCACACCTCTTTGCTATTACTTGTTGAATAGCAAGTAGCACAAATAAATGTTCCTTATTTTGTTCTTCATGCTTAGCAACTTGGGCTTTTTGTCCTTGTTGGTTTGTTTTATTTTTCCAAACCTTTTCCATATGACCAAGTTGATTCCAGGCCCAACATTTAACTCTTGGCTTGAACCAACAAAAAATTTTCAGTATGATTTTTCTTCTTACAGTGAGGACAAGGTGGAAACTTATTATTAGGATAAAGGATGAAAATAGCCCTCAATTTGTTTTAATTATGTCAAATAGACTATATGCTTTTAAATAGACCAAACTCGCGTTTCCTAAAGAAGACAAAATAGCACTTTAATTATAAAACAAACAAAAAACCTTGCATCTTATGATCAGACGAAGTGTTGCATGCCCATATGTTCCAGTTGAATAGTTTATGTGCAAGTCTGACCCTCTTTCAGGAATTCCATGCCTACTTTATCAAAAAAGTAAGCAAAGCATGTCATCATACCTACCCTTTTGAAAAGTTGAGCTAATTGCCAAAAAGAAAGCACAACAGTGTACGTGTTAGTACAAAAAAGTAGAACATGCTCACTGTCACAAGATGTAGTACGAGAAAAGAAAGATAAGTGGACTACTTTATTTTATCAAATTGACTGGTTGGTGAAAGACATTTAATGCCCCAACGAACACTTTATTCACAAAGCCTAACAAATGAACGAAGCTTTTGAAAACACCGCAATGGATAATTTTTGGGAGCTATAAATAGCTATGAAGATTTATACAAGGAAGAAGTTTGAATTGCTAAATCTACTAAGCACACTATTAGTTTTCTTAACCTTTCTAGGTCTTGATCATCTTGAATTCCTCCTATACTATGTGTGAAAAGTCATTGAGTTTTAAACTAGAACTTCATCTTGTACATCCGTCTAATAAGACGAAGCTTAGTCGGTGAATCTTACCCTTAACCATTTTTAAGTGAGATCGGTGGAAGCCTAAATAGGCTTTGATTTAAAGAATACTTGGGTTGTTTGCTTGGAGAGACAAGTGAAATACTACTTGGGTAGAGCTTGAGGAGGCTTGTGCAAAAGAATACTTGTAACTTGGTATAAATTATAGTGGAACTTGACAGTGTACCAAGAACTGGACATAGTCTCCAGGGTGAGACGAATCAGTATAAAAACCTTGTGTTTTTATCTCTATCCTTGCTAACTTGTTCACATCATCAATTTGTGTTTGAAAAGTTTTTATAAATCTAGCTCGAACATTTTGACAAAAGTGTTTAACCAAAGTCTATTTCTAAACTTGTTTTATACATTATCTTAAGAACAAATGAATATGACCTTTGCAAAAAGATTTGTGAAAAAGTTTTAAAACACAATTTAACCCCCCTTCTTGTGTCTTCTTATGCTTTACACTTATTTTTCCAACCTCCTCCTTCATTGCCTTCTTCCTCCTCTTTTCCTTTCTTCCCACCAAATGTTTTTTTTTTTCCATAACTACTATAGCTTTGGGCTTTGCCTTTAGTATTGGCCATAAGAGCACCTTTAATATTTTCCTCCATTCTCAAAGATATTCTCTATTTAGTAGCTTGTAATGCATTCATAAGTTCTGTAATTGTTATTTGAGAAAAATCTTTATTTTCTTCAAGAGATGAAATTTTTGACTTAAACCTCTCCAGAAGACAAACGAAGATTTTTTCCACAACCATTTGATCACTAAGCTTCTCACCAAACAATTTAATTTGTGTGACTACTTTAGAAAGCTTGTCTGAAAAATCTTTAACAATTTCACTTTCTTTCATTTTCAATGCTTCAAATGCTCTCCTTAAATTCAGCACCTACATTCTTTTTGTTCTTTCACTTCCTTGGATAATGGAAACCAAGGAGGCCCAATTGGTGGTTCAAAGGGAGTAAAGCTTGAAGATAAGGACTTGGTGGGCCCTGAACAAGGTCAAAAGTAAAGAAGGCCAAGGAAGTTTTAAAACAAGACGTGAATAACCTTCTCTCAATTAAGTCAAATCTAGAAGAAGAAGCACTCAAGATGGTCTAAATAATCCAAGTTTATGAAGGGCCCAATATGAGGGCATTATGTATTCAGTTTGGTTTTTTCTGTTATTTTTATTTTCTTGTTTTGGAATAATTTTGTAATTGGGTCTATTGTTTTGGGCTAATTTATGCGCATAGAGAAAATAGGGTTAAAGTGCTGCCTCCTTTTCTTAGGCTTGGGCTAAATTACACTAGGCCAAGCAAACCTAGCTGCCCACTTGTAATAAATGAGGGGAGGTGCTACTTTTCCCTATAAATAGGGATGTGTTTCCTTTGTTTTGACACTTCTGGATAAGATTATATTTTCACTCCTTTTGTGAGTTTAAGAGCTGTGTCTCTTTTCGGTTCTTAGATAGAACCCTCTTGGTTCTTATCAAAGGTTTCCATACCTTTGTGGCGAATCTTCACTAGACTTATCATTCTCTATAGAGTGTGGCATCTTCTGCCATGTTATTTCTATTCCATTTTCTTTATTTTATTTATCATTCCAATTTTCTCGTCCTTTCTATCTTGTCTTGTTAATTTTCTTGCTATTATTTTTGTGTGTGCAATTTACCTTAATTCTCTTATCTGTTCGCACAAGTCTTATCTTCTGTCTTTCTTCCTTTCTTTTATTCCTATAATTCTTGTTACAAGATAATCAACTCAAGGACGATCCGTAAAAACAATATGAATCCTCTCAGGATCATATCATTGGAACTCCTCCTTGAACTTATCCTAAGCTTCTTTTGTATTCTCAAGAGTCAGGATCTTGATAAATACATCATCATGTAGTGCTGCATGTATAATGGCAAGTGCTCTGCCTTCCTTTGCCACTTCATCATTATGATTCCTCATTTAAGCTACTGTTGGGTTGTTTGGTAGCAGAGGTAGATTACTGCCATTTTCCTCCACATCCCACAATTTTTGAGCTCTGAGATAAGTTCTTATTTTTACAGCCTACAAATGGTAGTTTTCACCTGCAAATATAGGAGGTGGAGGTAAAGAACTACTGTTAGAAGCCATTTTTTTGTTTGAAGGTTTTTTTTTTGTGAGTTTTCTTGATAGTTTTCTATCACACTCAAACTCTTTTTTTCGATTTTTTTCACCCTTACAAACTTTGGTTTTCTTTTCCTCACAGACCCGTAAAGATTAATGAAACTTTGATATCATGTTAAAAATTGCATATGAAACAGGGTATAAGACTAAATAGACAGATTGTAGGAAACAAATTATAGGACTTAATAGACTAAGCTATAAGACTGAATAGACGAAGTAATAAGATTGAACAAATGAAATGAAAGATAAAAAGTTGTAATTCGAAACTAGCAAAAAAAGAGGGGGGGGGGGGGGGAGCAAATGTAACATCCCGGGCGCTGACGAGGGCGGGGAGTGATCACCGGTGCAAAAGAGATGAGGCATGGACAATGAGTGGCTCCTGGCAGGCTTCTAGTGGGAGGGGTACATGAATGAATCGAATACATACCTGAATGAGAGAGATCTAGAGGCTGTGCAGGTATGGGATTGTATAGTTGAGGATAGCTTAAAGGAATTAATAAGTGCTACCTATATCAACAAGATGCATCTACTTTCGGTAACCTATCACTTAAGAACTCCACAGTTAAGCGTGCTTGACTTGGAGCAATTTGGGGATGGGTGACCTCTTGGGAAGTTTCTCAGGAAGCGTGCGAGTGAGGACAAAATACGTTGAAAAGTCTTGTGTTGGTTCGTGGGGACAATCACAAATCTTGATAGTGGTCAAGCGTTATAGCAAAAACTAATAAGATAATAAGATATAATTCAGTTTTTCACACACAACTTTTGCACATATTTGAAGTGTTATAGTAAGTGTTTAAATACAAAAGCTAGCAAGCTCCTGATTGGGTATGACTAAGCTAAAAGTAGGCATCATTAACCCACAACTACAATTAACTTTTTCTGAACATAAACAACCTTTAACTAAACTTACAAGCAAAATAGAAAGACAATGGAGACATTAAATATTTTAATATGACAATAGAAAAAAAAATCTCAACTTCCAACTAACATTTCCAACAGACCCAGACTGATAAAGCTCCTACTATACTTACCATATGTATTCTGGAATATGCAATGGGGTGTAGTACCCCTATAGTGATTTCTTAGTGTTTTTTTTTCTTACATTCATATTTTGAAAAATAATATCATGCACAAAAATTAAATATTTTATATTTTATAATATAAAAATAAAAATATTTTCAATTAAATAAAATTTAAAATAATTTAATTTATCTATTCGCTGAACGCGTAATCTAGTATTTTATTAACACAAGGTATGCAAAAAGTGAACAATCTTCTATTAGAAAATGACTTTGTAACTCACAAAAATGACTTTGTAACATGCACAACCATACAAATAGGCTTGAAGTGTTGAACTTCATTTTCGCCAGTGAAATCGGTAATTGTTACAGTTGTACTTGCGATGGATAAAAAAAAATAAAAAAAATCCAAATATTAAGATATGGATATTCCATTAATTTTATTTAATTAGAGAAACTTTGAAAAATCCTAAAATGTGGTTTTGGAAGCCAATTGTGTATAATGAAGAGTTTAAACCTAGTTTTATTGTGCATATACCTGCTTTAAGGTAATTATCCTCAGTAAATTGTATATACTTAATAACTTTAGAATATTTATTTTATTTTTTAAAGAAAAAATAAATGAAACAATATAAAAATTTAATTTTAACTTGGTGACAGAAGACTTGCTCTTACATATTCATTATTCAAGATGTAACGAAGAACTTCAAATTTGTTAGTTATTTAAAAAATACTGGTGCATTTGTTTATTTTAATTAAAAATTAAGGTAATTGGTAAATATTTTTGGATAAATTAAATAAAAACAACGCAAAGAGTCAACATGCAAAGGAACTGGTCATTCCCTAAAGGAAATGGAAGAAAACTCAAAACGCTTATCAATCTAACCATAATAATAATAATAATAATTAAAAACTTTTTTTTAATTTACTCCAATAGTATAAATAAATTAGAGTCTCTAATTTGGAGAGTAAAACTCTCATTCTCCCTACTCTTTTAGTTAGAGATTTTTAAGAACACTCTCTTTTCTCTCATTGGGAGGTATTTTTCACACATTATCTCTGC
Organism: Spatholobus suberectus; assembly: GCA_004329165.1. Classification (NCBI taxonomy): domain Eukaryota; kingdom Viridiplantae; phylum Streptophyta; class Magnoliopsida; order Fabales; family Fabaceae; genus Spatholobus; species Spatholobus suberectus. Next base: position 48,517,612 of record CM014729.1, on the reverse strand, counting down.
AACTAGCCAAAACATATTTATCTTTATCATTTTAAACTACTCTCTTTTGTTTTTATTTGTATACTTGATTTACTTAATCGTTTATCCGTTCCAATTTAAAAATAACCTTATATCACAATTTCTTTTTGGTGTACAATGATCGCACTGAGGGTAGAACCTATGACCTCCTGTATACTATCCTAACTTTCCATCACTAGACCGACCCCAGTGGGTACCTTATATCACAATTTAAAATATTTATTATAAATCTAAAATATAATTTATATATTAAAAGTATTTATTTATTATAAATTTTAATTATAATATAATTTATAAATCTAAAAATATTTATTTATTATAATTATAATTATAACTATATACAAACATATATATTTATCTTGTGTAATGCATAGACTAAATTATTAGTTTTGTTATATTTTTAGATATCTACTCTCTATAACTAGAATATACAACTTGAAGATTGAAACTTTCATTTTCTTCACTTTCTCAATTAGTTCATTATCTATATTTTCTCTCTTTTTTTTTTTGAGTGTGACTTTCACTCACAATCATTGAGAGTAGAAAAGTTTTCTCTCACTCTCTTTATCTCCATGTGACTTTTTATTTTAATTTAATCTTAAATTATAAAATTATAATAAAAAATTATTAATAAATTAAAGGTTTCATATTAATACCAAAATTTAAATTTATCTCTATCTAATATATCCATGTTATATTTTTATTTATTTAAAATATACTTAATAATCAAAAAAAGTTTCTTAACATTACAAAAATTTGAATCTCTTCTTATTTAATACTATTCAAGTGACTTTTTGTTATTTTATTTTAAATTATAATAAATGACAATTAATAAATTGAAAAGTCTCCTTATATTTTTAATATTTTTATTTAAATTTTAAAGTATATCATCTTTTATACTTGATCTTTTTTCAGTTTACTTAAAAATATTAATAAAATACAAAAACCACCTATACATTATAATCATTGAAATGCTAGTTTTATTTTCCATTTTCCTCACTTTTCAATTCTTTATTTGTCTAACCTAACATTACAAGGGAAAAAAACATCTTTTGGTTTGTATCCCTTTTGGCTTTGTGGCATGATAGCGGCAGCGCATCTAACCCGTGCATTGCATTTAAAGAGAGTAGTTGATATAAGAATAAAATGATGATAGTTTAAGATAGTAGAGAGAAATTTTTTAGTCAAGCACATGAATAATGAGTAAAATGTATATCCAAAGGAGAAAAGGAAGAAAATATTGAAGATATCTAATTAAGAAATGATCTTTAAATTATATATTCTAATTTATAATATATAAATAAATCAGTTTATTTTAAACCTTGAAAAAAGTGTTTCAAAAGCACTTGCAATCTTTTGTCCATACAGAAGATGATGTTTCTTTTTGTGAATGCGAGGAAATATATTTAGTAGCATATATGTGGCTTGAATCTTCACTGATAGAGCTTTTAATGGATCCTTTTCATATCTAAATTTCAACTGTAAGCAATAAGAAAGTCGCCATGTTGTCTCATCCATTATCTGGTTATCAAGTTTTCTCCATATTTCCTTTTTAATTTGTCATATTTCCCTTATTGGTGGTTGTTAGAAATATAATATAAAATTATTTATGTGTCTTTACCTAATAACTTAACTTCTGGGATAATTGATTCATGACATAATATTAAAGTCTGTGTGACCAAGTGGTCTAGAGTTGGACTTTTATTACCCCATTCTTTTAATAAATATTTTTATTTTATTTTATGCACATAAAGTTTAATTTCAGCACAAGCTTGATGAGTTTGTGCATTGTCTATGCTTTTAAGCGCGAGGGCACTTGCGTGGGGAGCTACGTTAGAAATATGATATAAAATCATTCATATTCTTACTTTTACCATAGTTGGTTCATGACATGTTAAAAATATAATATAAAAAACCATTCATGTGCTTAAGTTTTTACTATACTTGGTTCATGATGGTGCTAGATTTGGTATTTCAGTCAGTCTAATAGCTGCATCTACCATTTGAAGTTTGGATATCATTTGCAGCCAAAAAAAATCCCAAAAAACACTTCTGTTTCTACTTACAAAATTAAGTACATTGCTCTCCGTTTTCTCCTTTTATTTAATGAAAAAGCAAAAAAGAAAAGTAAAGGACATGTTGCACTTTTTTTTTTTTTTTTTGTTTCACAAAAATTTTTGCTCTACCATTATTCTTCTATGTGCTCCTAGGCTCTTGTTGCACGCTTCATACATATAAAAGAAATGACATGCATCTTGAGAAGATGTAGATTCAGCAACTAATTCCACATTGCTTGACATCAGGCCCCTTTGTTTTCAACACAAAAGGGTCAATTCTCACCCAAACCAAGGAGAAGATAGAAGCCAAGAGCACAGACCATATGACAATAAGAGTTGGTGTTCTGTTCTGCCTACCCATTAGACCTTTAAGGAAAGGGTACAAATGGACAATAACCCATACAGAGAAGAAGAGTTTCCCAAGCAGGGCTCCCCAAGAATGTTCACCACTGTTTATGGCATCTGTGAAGCCAGCCACAACACCAATGAGGTTGATTATTATGATGGTGGTTGGAGGTATTAGAAGTGCAGTCCATCTAATTGCATATAGTTCACGAAACTCTACATCATCTGGTGCCTTTGATACAATGCTGAAGTTTGTGTTGACTCTGCCCAGTGGCAGGGCTCCCATAATGCCTTGCGCAACGGCAAAGAGGTTTGCAGACACACTGCCAATGACCCAGAATTGCTGGCTTCTCCACCATTCCTCAAGGCTAACTCTACTCCATCTCAATTCAAGAATTGCCGAGGCAAAGATTGAGATGAACAATGCAATGAAGATTAGACTTGCAAAAGTGCCTACCTGGAAATGAATGACTTTTCATCAGTCAATGAATCAAGAACTTGATAAGAGTTTTAAAAGACCTCGGGAACCTTTGATAGCAAGAAAGTAACAACATTAAAGAACTTAGATTTATGTTTCTATGTTTCTAATCCTATTTAGAGAAAATGCATACTACACTTATGTTTATTCGTTGTCTCACATCACCTTTTTTTTTTTTACATTATGTTTACACCCATTTAAAAATAGCCTCTTTCACTCTCTCCTCTCTTTTTCTACAGGAAAATGTGACTTGACATTTTATTGGGAGTACCAAAAACGCATTACAGTTCATTTAATTTAGCATACTACACTTGTGTGTAAATTCATTTTACATTAGTTATATTCAATTTAACCCTTGCAACATGCATTACAGTTCATTTAATTTAGCACGCTCATTTTAAATGTAACAGACAAGCTGGAATGTTAGAGGTTCCTGATTATCCAATGATACATCATGTATCTTTTTTCTATAAAGCAAATAATAATAAAAATAAATAAAAGGAAATTTGATACCGATGGTGTGATGAATTTATCAGTCAGCAAGCAGATGGCAGGAATGATACAGTATACTAGGAGGGGTATTGAGCTGAAGGGGTAGACAGTGCTGTTAATATAGGCAATCCTTTGGAGTCCCTTGAGTCTTCCTCCATTGAGGCCATACAAAAGTGGGCAATGACCGCTGAATAGGATCTGAAGTGATCCCACTGCCCATCTCAGCACCTGGTTGAGTCTATCTGTGAGGTTGATAGGAGCTGTACCCCTGAATGGATCTCTCTTTGGCATGCAATATACAGACCTCCAACCACGACAATGCATCTTCAAACTTGTCAGAGTATCTGCTGCTATAGATCCATAGCTCAAACCCACCTGTGCATGCCAAAAATGCATTTGGGAAAAGAAAACCTTGGAGTAAGGAAGAATGGACAGGACACTTCTGAATAGTAACCAATTATCCATATTGGACACTCCATGGATGTTTCAAATAATTTTAATTATATTTTATAATTTTCTTTAACTTTTATATCAATACAAATAGGACTCTTCAAGATAATTAGATAAGGTGTAAAATTTTATTATATTTATAATGATTCATACTTATTTTTGAAAGAATAAATAATGCATGCACTGATAGTGTAAAGGTTTTTTATATTTTTATTCAATCATAAATTGTCATATATGGTAAGTGTTTTGACTTTTATAATAACTATCTTAAAAGTTATACTAAATATGATTTTTGATTGGCTAACGGTGCCAAAACTTTTACATTTACATTTCATGCCAATTAAATTCATTTTGAAATATATATTCTCCCTTTGGATTTAAAATTTGAATTTTATATTAATTTTATAAGTTGTATTATAACCTTGTCCTGTCTTAAGAAATTTAAAATATGTGGTATCCATGCTGGGAGGGACATGGAAAAGAGCTTTCTGTAATACCTCATATCCCCAGAGAGTTCTGTCTTCATATCTAGAACTCATGACATGAATGGCTTCTTTAAGCAGGGCTTCCTGACTCGAAGAAGGATCAACCCCACCTTCTTCTGTTAAGGACGAGTTCATGAAAAGTGTGGACTTCCCAAATTTATTTTCATCATTCATCCGTGACTTCAATAGCTCTTTGTCCTCATCTGTTGCTGCTACAAAAGAAAAGTAGTAGTTGAGATGGAAGGAAGAAAAATGCTTCTTTTATGTTTTTTTGACAAATATAGAGGATTGTGATCACCTGTTATGCTTGTTTCTTCTCCATTCTCATCCTGTTTTGAGTGTACTTGCACCATTCTTGGGCGTTTTGAAGCCTTTGGAGGATCAAAGCCAGTTAACGCTTTCCTTCTGAAGATACATCCTGAACCAACATAAGCAGGTCCCTGAATTCCATCTAGGCACCTCAAGTTAATCTGTGGAAAAACGAACACAAAGTGTACCATGTCAAATTCCACTCACACAATGAAAGAAACAAATGAATTTAGAAAAGCAAAAATAGAGAGTGAATTCACTGCTAAAAGTGTTGCACTCACATCAAATAAAACAGTGTTTTTGTTGGCATAACGATCATTCCTATCGAGGCTGTCAAATCTTAGTGGAAACTGGACAAAGCCAATGCCATTCCCAAGTTGTATGTCCATGAAGAAACACATGGCCTCTCGCACGACTTTTCTGTTGTTCACATAGTGATTGCAATCCAAGTTGAGCACAAAAGGAGCATTGCTTAAGACTGCCGATACGCGAAGCTGGAAATTCAGCAACATTTAGGCCCAAAAAGAAAGCTTGTTTTAGCTTCATGTCATGAGAATGAGAAACTATAATCTGAGAAATTAAAGTGCTTGAAATGCTAATGCTTACCAAGGCGTTGATTGCCCCGGCTTTGCTGTGGTGTTGAAATGCCGGTCTTTTCTCACGAGATGTGTAGACAAGACAGGGAAGTTCATTACCTCCATTGTGAGGAAGAAGGACTTGTATCATACTTGGATGGTCTTTGGGGTTGTTCCCAGGCCATGGTGTCTCATCTTTCATAGTCCACCCTTCTGGGGGAACTCTCATGGATTTAGCCACAAGTGCATTTATCCTCACCTTAAATTCTTCATATTCTCTCTGTCAAGTAAGTGCCAAGATGCAATGAAACTTTGCTCCTCACATCGCACTAGTATAAATCAATGTCTGAAATTTTAAATTAAAAGTTTGTCCCTACAATTGACCTTTTTCTTAATCTAGTCCGTATACAAAGACACTTACAATTTAATCCCCACGTTAAAAAATGTTAGGGACTTAGTTGCTGCCATCTGCTGCAATTATAAAATTGTTAAAAAGATTGTTGATTTATCTAACGTTTGGAACCTCCACGTGTAATGACACAAATACCATGTAGGACAAACATTAGACAAGTCATCTTTGACTAATTCATTATTATTTTTTCATATAAGGAGTAAAATATATATATATATATATATATATATATATATATATATATATATTTTGTGCAGGGACCAAATTAAAAGAAGGCATTAAGTTTATGAGGATTAATGCAAACCTTCATAGTACGGCGTTCTTTTACATAAGTGGATTGAAGCTTATCCTTTAGAAAATCTATCTTCTCAGAGAAGTACTTCTCTGGTGCTCTAGGTTCTACAGAGAATTTTTTGCAGAAAGGTACCCACTTTCTAGCAAATTCAGCAGTTTCTTGAAGAGCTTCAAAGGTGAGCATGGAAGCTCCATCATCAGAAACGTAGCATGAGATTTTATCAGCAGGGTAATCCAAGGCCAAGATTGAAAGAACAGTGTTGGCTGTAACTAGAGGAGGTTCCTTGATTGGATCCGCGGTAGTGACAAAGATATCTATTGGAGAAAGCATACTGGGCTTGTTCTCCGGTTCAAACCTGCATTACAAGTTCTAGACATTTAGTTTTTTAATTTAGATTCCAACTCTTATAAAATGCTGAATCAATCATATCATATCAATAGCGTCGTATTCTTAGGAATTATGAATGACTATGAATAAAGAAAAAAAAAGTGTCATTAACTTTGTATGGTGTGTTGTTAGTGAGTCAATTATTATAATAGCCCAAGTTATTTTGTAATATTGGTTACTTTGTGCCAAGTCTTGCTCTTGGAAATTATAAGAATATGAAAACTAGCTCCATTTGGATTAAAGCTGCAGTGGAATTCAGAACACTTGACCTGATTGAAAGACGATCAAGATACGTCTCGCGAGCAATGGGGAACCATTTGGGAAGCTGATCAATCATCCAGGATAATGCAAGCCAGATTTCACATGTCACAGATATGAACCATAATCCAATTGCATCAGGTACTGGGTGGAAGATTCTGTACTCAAAGAAAAGTAATAAAAGGAGGAGCCGAGCCACAACCATCATTCTGTAAGGACTGAGTTTGCCTGATGGTATTGGTACTTTCCTTGACAGTGGCTGTCTCGTTTCATCTTTCCTGCATCATGTTATATCACAGCAAACAAAGCTTTCATTAGTTAAGGATTTTCTTTGAGTTCAGAGTACATGGTTGTTAAAGCAGTATCACAAGGTTCCTAAATTGGAAATGGTATCATGGTGCATACATGGCCTTTTCAGGATCAACTGAGGCATCAGTTTCAGGCCATAGATTGCCTTGGTGTAACTTCCAGTCATCTGTTTTCTCCTTGTCATCGAATTTTGCACCTGCTTCATGAAGACATGCTAATTATAATAAGTGTCTTGTCTTCTTTTTATTTCTCTTTTCTCTTTTCTCTTTATTTATCCTCATAAAAAGTTCCATGATTTCAAATTATAAACTAATTAAGGGGTAAAATAGTTAAAGGTGATTTTGAAAGGCAGTGTATCAGCCAATTACGTGGTTTAGTTTATAAGCTTTAGCTCAAAAGGTCACTGCATACTCCACTGGGTCCTTATCCAGTTAAAGGAAGAAAGACTATAGTGGCAGATCCCATCAACTGATAAAAGTGAAGGCCAAAACATACCAGGATCTCCCACACTGTGAGAAGCTATGGGCAGCTCTCCATTCACCTGCATGTTGTATACAAATAATCTAAACTACTGTAGAAAGGAATAGTTCAGCCAAAATAAAAATGAAAATCTCAAAGTTAAAACTTTATACATTAAATGCATGTAGAATTCTGCTTCCTTCTTAGACTTACCTTTGCTAAACCTACCGGTTTTGATTTAGAATTCCCATCATCATCTCCATGGATCATCTTCCCTAGCTGTATCTCTTCATGCTTGAATTCATGTTCAATATCATCGACATCATCTTCATCTTCATCTCCCTCCACTCTTGGGCTTCCTTTGCACATCAAGAAATAACAGTCAAAACAAAAGTTACAAAATTGAAAAAAGTATGCATATGTTCTTTTCTTCTCCACTTTTTTTCCTTTGGCGCATTATAATTGTTTGATTTCCAATTACCTTTGATACGCTTGTATCTTGTATGACACTGAGGACAAACTTGAGTCCCCTCCCTTCTTTCATACTCATAGCATGGCCTGCACACAGGGAAACCACATTCTTCACAAGCTACAAATAATTCTCCATCCACCGTGAGTCCCACAGAATCGCCACATATCTCACAGAGCTGACCATCTAAGTTCTTCACAGGCTTAGGCTGCAACAAATTAAGTTTGGTGTATGTTATTCAAACAAGCAGAAAATGTCACCAAATTATAATTAAAAAAAACAGGACTTATTTTCTTTGTTTCTCTATATGGTTTACCTCATCGTGTCCTTGGATGACCACAAGCTCATTGCTGTTTGGAGTACCAGCAAAAAGCCCAGTACTAGCTTCCATGGTGAGTGGGGAATGGAAGCAGTGCAAGTATGTGTGAGAGAGGTTGGGGTTTGCATATATACCTATTCTCATAAATTAAGGTAAAACATAAAAGTGCCTGTTTTTCACGTGTCCACGTAAGGGTACTATTGATGGTTGTGAGGTTACTATTGACTTGAAGGGTTGAAGTTATACTGCAACAAAATATAATTTGAAACCGGGGTTAGAGTTTAATTTGTGTATAAGAAATATAGCTTAATGCAGACATCTTTCGCATCTGTGGAGATTACTGGTGAAAGTTCTTCCCTTGTTAAGGTACGTAGGTGGAATAAGCATCTCATGTTTCAGTTTCAAAATCTTTATACTATTGTAGAAACTGGACGTTGTTCCTAATGCTTGACGTTTTATTATGCACATTAGTGACCTTTGTGTTCAAGTTCAGATCCATGTTGTTGCATAGTTTGAAACTCAATCTTTTTCAGGACACTGAGATCCTCTCTTGGTGTTTGGTCACACGAAATTGATGTGTTACACAACCCCACAAAAAATGACTATTAACGGAAATAAGGATAGGATGTCGCCACCTTTTTTCTTCATTAATAAGATATAAGCTCCCACCTTTGTTTATATTCAATTAGCATCATGGTTAGGTTGAGTTCGGCCATTGATTTGTTGAAATTGACATGATAGCAACGTTAAAGGGCAATGACGGATCTACGTATTAGAGTGTAGGGGCAGCTGCCCTCACTAATTTTTAACATTGTTAAAAATAATATTGTTAAATGTAATATATATGTATAATTATAAATTATTTTTATAATTTAAAATATAGTAATTTTTTGTTTTGAGTATTGCTTTCACAAATTTATTTTTATTCTCTCAATTAGATATTCTTAATATTTTCTCTTTTCTTTTTTTAGACGAGCATTGCTAAATATAATAATATGTATAATTATAAATTACTCCTTTCTTTTTTGAGAGAAACAAACTTATATCAATTCCATTGCAATAGCAGTTTCAATACAAGTAGGAATAGGTTGAAAGACAAGGGAACTAGCATAAAACACAGATGCCCTTACAAGAGCATGAACAACTACATTAGCTTTCTTCCTTATAAACTAACTTTAAAATCTGCATGTAACGAAACTAACCTCCTACATTCTTCAAGAATTACTCCAAACTCTGACACGTCCATCCTAGGTTGGTGAATTCTGTCAACCACCACTTTACAATCTGTCTCAAATATTACTCTATGCAGCCCCAACTTGATACTCTATTGGATTGCTTGAAGCAAAGCAAGAGCTTCCCCCTTAAGAACTTGCAGAATCGGAACTTCCCAACTAGATTTTGCAGCAACAAAACAACCTACATTGTCTCTTAAACACATATCAAAACTAGTCTTTTCATAGGGTTTGAAAAAAGCAGCATCTACATTGCATTTTAAATAACTTGCTGGTGGAGGTTGCCAAGCAACAGTAGTCATATGTTGATCACTCGTATGGATACCATCAACACGGTTCTCAGAAGCAAGCCACTCACCTAAAGCCGTTGAAGCTCTAGCAATGACTTGATAATCTTGTTCCTCCTTATCCTCCCATAGCCTCTCATTGCGCATCCTCCAAATACTCCATAGGATCATAACAAATAAATCCAGTTTCTGATTATAAATTACTCTTAGAATTTTGAATGTAGTAAACAAATTAATTTATAATATAAGTGTTGCTCCCACACATTTATTTCTACTCTTATTGTTTTCACTTCCTCAATTAGACAATTTTAATATTTTCAATAATTTATATATTAAAAAATATTTATTTATTATTTAAATTTTAATTATATAAAATAAGAATTTATTATATATAATATACAAACTAAAATACTAACGTGTATGTGTGTGTGTGTGCGTGTGTGTATATATATATATATATATATTACATTCACAACTTAAAATTTCTAGATCCATCACTGTTAAAGAAATTCTACTTGAAGATATGCATATGATATGAACTCAACTTTTGAAATCGGCAATGTCCTACCCCATGAGGCAACAAAAGACTGATTTTTTAAGTACAAATTTTATTAATTTTGAATAATTTTAAGAGTTTAATTTTTATACACTTAAAGGTGTAAAAACTTTTACACAGCCAATTAGAAATTACCTTATAAATGACTTTTAAAGTAATTATTACAAAAATTAAAAATCTTACCATATACAGTAATTTATAATTAGATGATTGTGTAAAAATTTCTCACAATATCCATGCATTCTAATTAAATTCTAATTTTAAATCCTCCTACCTTATCTTATTATAAATTCCCTGTGCTTACTAGATGAAAAAAGATTTAACTTTTTATTTAATATTTAATTCATAGAGTATTAAGAGTATCAATAGGAAGATATATATTTATTTAGTATATAATGTTACTCTTTTATTTATCTGTCTCTTCTTTTACCTTTATGTTATGTACATGATTGTTTTGGTCACAAGTCACCTCTAGATGACAGCCTGAAGATGACATATGATTAGAGCATTCAAAAGTGTGTCTTATCATTCTAGGGTTTTTGTAATGCCTGTGTTTTCTTAATGTGTGATTTAGTGACTTAATAACTAAAAAGTGGAAATTAAAAATGTGATCTCAGTAATTAAAATGAGTAAATAATTGTTGTTGTGTGATTGTTGTTTTGTGTTATTTGTCTTGGAATTTTCAGTTTGAATTTAGGGAACTTGAGGAAAATGTACTTGAGCAAAATGCAGATGTTGGTAGTATTTATTTGGGTTATTGAGGGGACAACACTGTTAAGCCAGTTGTGACTTTTGGGGAGTAGCTAGATGGACCATGGGCTTTAGTGGGCCCAAAGCCTTTTAAGGCCCTAGGGAAAACCTTCAAGACCCAAAAACCCCATATCTTTCCCATTTTACTTAACCACTCCAAGGACCTCAACACTCTCAATCTCTCTGAAATTCCCAAACTCTCTCAAACCCACCGAGAAAAGAGCAAGGCTCCCCAGACTTGTTCCATTCACTTGTAGTGAGGAGGATTCTTTCTTCAAAGGGTTTGGCTCAAGAGTCTGTTTTCTCCATATTCTCCTCTCCCTAAATTCGATCTCGGAAGCTCTAAGAGGTAAGAGAAGCTTACATTCGTTGAATACTTGTTGTATGATTGTAGTTGGGTGTGAATATTACTTTGGTTGATGTTGATGAATGAATCTAAATGAGTTGTGTTGAAATTTTTGTGAAAATGGGTTTCCTTGAATACGTGGTGATTTGTTGTTGATATATTGAAATGGTGTGAAATCTGTTGAGTATGCTGTTGTGGATTGTTGTAGGTTGTCATTCGACCTCTTCAGGGTTGATTATGGGGCATGGGTGAGTGTAAAGTTTGGATTTTTGGGTTGTTCGACGAAAGTCTCTAGTTCTTTCATTTGATAGTCGCTAAGCGACTAGTGTAACGCTGTGATTTTCTTAATGTATGATTTAGTGGTTTAATAACTAAAAGTGAAAATTTATATGTGATTATGGTGTTTAAAAGAAATAAATGAATTGTTGCTATGTACGGTATGTTGTATGTCATGATAGTTGTGAGTTGTTGGTTTGAAATTATGGTTTGAATTTAAGAAGTTTGAGATATGTGCTTGAGCCAATTTGAATTTGTTGTGAGAATAATTTTGGGTTTTTGAGAAAAAACAATTAAGTTAGACCAGTTCTGAGATAAAGGAAGTGACTTGGTGAGGTGTGGGCCTTAGCTGGCCAAAAGTCCATGTGAAAGCTCCGGGAAGGTCAGGTATATAAAGGAAGGGGAAGGAGGAATTCCTTTATTCTCTCATTCTCTTTCTCTCTCTTCAATTTTCTCTCAATCTCTGTCTAGAAATTTGAAGTTGATAAGTGTGTTAGAGGAATTCCAGGCCCGACTTAGTGATTGTGGTAAGGGAAGGAACGATCCTAGCTAGATTTGGCTCAAGAACACCGGATTCTCAAGGAACCTAAATTCAGATTCAGGAACTTTTAGAGGTAAGGGTGTAACACCCTAAGGGGCATTACCGTAACTAGGTCTAGATTTAAAAAAAACAAACTGAGAAAGGTAGAAACAACATACAAATACTACTCATAAATATAATTGAATATTATATACGAACAATACAATAAAAAAAGCATACATGCCAAATATAACTCATCTATCACCTGAAGGTATCGTACAAAATATAAACAAGAATACAAAAACATAATATAAACTAGACTACGTTTTCTTGCACATGACTCCAAGCTTCATCTACGCGTGTCTTCACCTGTATCCTGAAAAAGGGAAAACTTAAAGGAATGAGACATAATGTCTCAGTGAGTGCTCTAAGGACTCTATGGCTGGGTTAGACTCTTCTATTAGGACAACCTTCATTACTTATCTCTCATGGCTTTAGCCTCATTGGGTTTCTCATAATTATCCATACCTATGGTTGAGTCTACACCTTTCAACAGTCAATCCTCCCTGTTAATTGCTCTTTCATCCTCACAACTATTATATTGGTTTACTATCTCATTCTTAACTTAAGAGCTCATCCTCATTATTTATACTTTCTTACCCAAAACCCTCTTTAGAATTTACTCTTCTTCCTTTTAATATTCAAAGCTGTCTTCTTGGGTCAAGTCTAAGGTTACAGACATCCTAAAATACTCTTATTTCATTCTCTCTCTTACTTGTCTTATACCTTTCTATTATGCCATGAGGGAATTTACCCTTCCTCTATCTTATTCACAATTATTATTATCCAACTAGAAACCTCATAACACTATCCTAAGGTCTAGCCTCTCACTTATCCTTAAGGTAGCAAACACAATTCCAATTAAAGCATATAATTGTTTCACATTCTTTGTCTAGTAACTAGACATATACCTCGTTTTGTTTTATCAAACAGGAACGACACTCGTGCAAGATATGATCACATGTCCACAACTTTAACATTTCATCACAAGGCACAATTGCATTCTTACATAGAATTCGCATAAATAAGGTCACATAAGATTCACATAATTACAACATAGCACACTCTAACATATCACACTATAACAAGATACATATGTGTGCTATGTTCCTAAACCACTACTCATGCACATGTGGTACCAACCTAAACTTTTCGGAAAGTAGACTAGGAGTAAATGCAGGCCATAAGAAGCGTCATCGGTACCGATGCCTTCGGCTTTCGCACCCTCAACTAGCATGATATCCCCCGGTGACTAGTCAGGGTTACCCAGTTTTGCCAGTACGCCCCGGTTCCATGGGATCAGCATGGACCATTGGAGTTTTCCCAATCGGATAACCCCCAAGGCTAAGGTTAAACAACCCATCACGGCCTCCACCAGCCAGATTCCTACATACTTTCCTCATCACATAACTCAAATGTTATGATGCATGGTCACAAATAATGCTTACAACTTTCATAGACTTTTATCATGAATCATAGGTACAATTTCATATCACACTCATATTTTTAAGGTAAATAACAACCATACAATATAAACTCAACAAGACATAAGAAAAACAAATAACAATGAGTTAAACACTGCCAAAAGGAGTTCACAAATATAAGGAACGTAATAGCAAGTCGTATTCGCCTGGCGGTCCAGCGAACCCGGCCAGCGAGTTCGCGCCGGAAACCAACCTGTCCAATGGTCCAGCGAACCCACCCAGCGATTTCGCGCCGGAGCCCAACCCGCCCAGCGGGTATCACACCCCGCCCAGCAGGTCTGCGTCAAGACCCAACCCGCCCAACGGGTCTGCGCGCCCAGCGCGAAAGAGAAATCCAGTTTTTGAAGAAAAGTCGCCAAAAGACTATTTAATCTATGAATTCCTTACTTCCTCACAATTCCTTCAAAACCCATCAAATCCCTAATCTTACGCATAAGGTGGGGGAAAAGGTAAATAGATGAAAAATAACAACATAAAAGACAACGAAGAATATGGGGGAGAGCACTCACCTTTGTGGACATGCAAAGTTGAATTCTAGGGTTTGGATTCTCCGGTTTCTATTCTTCCTCCTTTTCTTCCTCTTCTTCTTCCCTTCTTTTCCTCATTCTCTCTAACTTTTTTCTTCCTCTATTTTGTGATGGCTAAACCTAACCCTCCTTCTCTATTCCCTTCTTATAACATATGGGTGGGTATGTGGCTTAGTGGGCTTTAGTCCCTTATTGGGCCCTAGATGCTCTTTTGGGTTGTATGATAATATTCCTACTAATTTATAATACTAAGGTATTAATAATAATAATAATAATAATAATAATAACAACAACAACAACAACAACAACAATAATAATAATAACAATAAATATAATAACAACAACACAACACAATAATAATAACAATAATAATAATAATAATAATAATAATAATAGGAAATATAATAATAATAATTCTTAAGACATCTTTTGTCTAATAACATATGAGAAGGGTTCTATTAAAAGCTACCTCGAGGTTTATTTCTAGTACTTGAAATTTAGGCTGTTACAAAGGGAAGTTTACAAATCAGTTGTTTTGTGTTAATAACTGTTGGTATACTGATTTCCTGCCTTATGATCGGTTGAATCTTTGTGGATGTTGCCATTTTGTTGGATTTGGGTGAAAATGGGTTTTGGGGGAGAAATTTTGAAATTTGGATGAGAAATTGATGATTTTATGATGAGATGTTGATTTAATTGTATGATTTGGTTTGTATTAACTTGGTTGAGGTGGATTGAGGTTGTTGGAACACCATTGATTTGAAAATCTATGTTATTTGGTTGAAAAGTTTGAGTTTTCTTTGTAGAGAATTGTGTTTTTTTGAAAATCTTAGCAGATAATCGATTATTGGCATCTAATAATCGATTATTTGGAGTTTTAGAAAACTGTTTTTGTGATTTGGTTTTGAAAATAATTGATTATGTGCATTTGATAATCAATTATCTATTGTTTAGAATTTTTTTTTTGGATTTGGTTCACAAATAATCAATTATGGGCATCTGACGATCGATTATCTACTATTCCAAAAAAAAAATCTGATGTATTTTGCTACAGTACATAATCTGTTATTCTAGATCTGATTGTACTATTTCAGATTTTTAAAGTTTTCATCCCAATATGTGAAATTTTATGAATTTCAAGGTTTGTTAATCCTCCAAATGGTTTTCAAAGAAGGTTTTGGTTTTGTAATTGCAGTTGATTGTTGGATTGGTTGTGAAGTGGAAGGTTGCTTAAATAGGACCTTCGCTTGTTATGTATGATATTGTTTCTCACGGGGTGGGCTGCTTAGATAGGGCCTTACTTGTTGATTTTGATTGAGGCCGGATTGGGGCCGGTATGGTGTTGATGGATGTTGAGTGGTCGTGTGAGGTAGCTGACGATGGACCTCTTTGCCACTGGTTGTATTGATATACCTATATATGTTGTATGTTTATTGGTTGTGGTTGAGTGATTGATGGTGTGAGTGGTCATGGGATGTAGTTGACGATGGACCTCTTTGCCACTAGTTGTATTGATATACATATATATATGTCATATATTTGTTGGTTGTGGTTGAGTGGTTGAGGTGTGTAGTACATGCATTCATGCATAGTTGGCGGCTGAGGTAGCTGACGATGGACCTTATGCCATGGTGTGGGTAGGCGCGTAAGTTGGATGGTGACCAGAGTTGGAACTCAAATGGACTTTCAACCTAGTGCTAGATAAGACGTGGGGTAGCTGACGATGGGCCTTTGGGGATGAGTGGATGGGCGACTCCGTAGGAGGCCAAGGTGATGCAGGCCTTATGTTGTAGTAAGCCACCACCCACATACACTTATCCTGACAAACCATTAAACTTATCCATAGATCAGAGTTTGGCAATCCTTAAATGGTGCCTAGATAGGCCACAGTAGGGGGTGAGACCTGGCTGATCGCCCGATATGTTGTAAATCTCTCGAGAATCATGTCATCATGCATTGACATAGTTATGACGAATTGGTTGTGATATGGGGTTTTGTACTGAGAACTCTTTGCCATGTAAATGAATGCTTTATATATGTACATCTGTATGTAGATGTTGAGAACTCTGGATATATGATGGTGTGCCATATACTTGTGGTGGAATATTGTGAATTATTAATGATTCCATAATCATATGTTATGCCATTGTTGTAGTAAGCTTACCCTTGCCATGTTTTGTTGTTGTTGGTTGTCTTATGTTGTTGTTGTGCTGATGCGCCTGTGATGATCACGTCTTATGGCGTGAGAGCAGATGGCGAGGCTTCGGTAGGTCCGGCGAATCAGAGCTGAGGATGGAGCCGAGGGCTGGAGATGTTTGGCTTAAGAAAGCCAAGTTTTGTTGTTTTAGTTATGATTCAGTTTCATTATATTCTATTGATGAGGTTGTATAAATTGATCGGCTATAGGGAGTGAGTTTTGTATTCCTCTTCCCTAGTGATGTATATTTTGATATGTTTAATATGGGCTGGTGTTATCCCATTGTTGTGTATGATATGATGATGACAAATATACAGATATGCATGTATGGTACCAGGAGAGATAGGTGGATCTCTCAATTGGTGTGTATGACCTATATATAGACATGATTTGAATTGATTTTATTCACCCGATAGGTGGATGAGGTGCATGTTTAGTAGGGTTGTTTAGTAGTGACAGTTGGGTCATCATAACTAGGGCTCTTGTTGAGAGAGGATGCCCTGGGAGTGGAGTAAGGCTTGTGGGTTTGGATTTGCTGAGTGACCCTTCGTATCGCTGAGCGAGTGTTCTTGCATGGTAGTTGTGATAGAGGAAAAAGAGGGAATTTGCTGAGTGATATTTTATTCGCTGAGTGAGCATTCACAAGGATTTGGAAATTTTGCAGAAGGTAGATTGCTGAGCGAGTAGTAGACATTCCAAAATGTCTGGAAGTGGTTCGTTAAGCGACGACTGGACTCATTGAGCAACTTGGGATCCTGGAGAGTTGGTGCTCTCTATTGTAAGTCCTTCGCTGGGCGAGAAATAAATTTGTTGAGCAAGACTTATGGTTGCTGAATGAGTAGGATACTCATTGAGCAAATTGTGTGTGAGAGTAAATTGGAGGGAGCCCCTAGAACAAATTCATTGAGCGACCCTTGTTGTTGCTTAGCGAGAATCTTAGAAACGGAGAAGGGGTACTCTTTGGAGTGGATGTTTGTTGAGCGAGACTTATGGTCGCTGAGCGAGAACCTTCGTAGGGGAAAGTAGGTCCTTTGTAAGGAAGGTCTTCATTGAGCGAGCATATGGGCCAATGAGCGAATGGAGCATTTTGTTGTTGACTTAAATTTAAAAGTGTAACTATATCAAATGTGGTTGGGAAAGGACTCTTAATGTGTGTCTAATGTGAGAACTATTGAGAATGTAATGAGAATGGTAGGTTGCTTGGATAGGACCTCTACTTATTGTGTATAATGTTGTTGTTGTGAGTTTTCTCTTATGGGGTAGGGGCTGTTTGGATAAGGCCTTACCTGTTGACCATGCATAGGGCTGGATTGGGCCTACCAGGGGTTGGTATTAGTTGTTAGGCTATGTGTGATGCTAAGTGAGCCAACCTAGTGTTGTTGCTTAATATATCAATATGTTGACTTGTTGCTGTTGAGTTGATGTTGTAATGTAGTACATGCATTTCATACATATGTCATTGGCTGAGGTTGTGGTTGGTAGACCTCAAGCCGTGGTAAGGGTAGGCATGTAAGTTGGTTGGTTGACAATAGTTGCGACTGAGACGGGTCTCTAACCTAGTGCCTGGATAAGATGTGGGGTCTTAAAGATGGGCCTTCGGGGATGAGTGGATTGGCGATTCTGCAGGGGGCCAAGGTAGTGTAAACCTTGAGTCGCGGTGAGCCACCACCCATATACACTTATCCCGACACACCACATAATCCTATTTGTAGATTAGAGTTTGGCAACCCTTGAATGGTGAAAGGCATGGAACTGGGTGTTGTTGATGCCATGTTAGGGGGTGAGACCTAGTTGATCGCTTGAGGTGTTGTAAATCTCTCAAGAGTCGTGTCTTCATGCATTGACATGGTAGTGGTGAAGTTGTTGTGTGATGTGTATTGATGTTACAAAGCCCATAGTATTGTGATTTACAATTTGTAATTGCATGCGGATGATTCTATGAATTGTTAACGATATATTGTGATGTTTTCAAAAGTAAGCTTACCCTTGCCTTGTTGTTTTGTTGTGGTTGCTCTGTTGCTATTGTTGTGTTGGTGTGACTGTGATGATCACATCCGTTGGCATGGGAGCAGATGGCGAGGCTTTAGTGGATCTGGCTACCTAGAGCTGAAGGTGGAACTGCTAGTAAGGGATAGTGTGACACAAGGAGTCACACATTCATTTTTTTGATGTTTATCTTGTTTCATTTCTTTTGAAAGGGGTGTATAGTGTGACCAGCCATAGGGAGTATGTTTTGTACCCTTCCCCCCTTTTGATGTATATTTTATTTATTTTGGCTTTGAAGTTATCCCCCTAGTTCTTTTGTTCTTTATAAGTGTGTAAAGACATGTAAGTTGGCTATAGGAGAGATGGATGGTTCTCTCAGGACATGTATATGTGTGTTTATATATGTATGTTTATTTATTTATGCTTACATCAATTGGTAGAGTACTTGGAGTGGTGTAGTAGCGACAGTGGGTCATTACAGTTTAAAAAAGGATATCAATACTCTATTCATACTGATGAGCGGTTCTTATAATCGTGGAGCAGTTCCTAATATTGTGGGGGAGCATCGCTTAATGAGTTTTTGATTTAGTACCTTGATTCTTAACTACTAGAGTACACATCATTTAAGTTTGAGTTTGGTCCTAGGCTCATCCAAAGTGTTTGAACCAAAGGAATTGACCACAGGCTCAGCAACAGAGCTTGGCCTGAAGAAATTAACCACAAGGCTTGGTAATAGAGCTCTGCTTAAAGAAATTGACCACAGGGCTCAGTCATAGAGCTTGACACGAAGAAATCGACCACAAGCTCTACTCAAAAACCTTAGAGAGTAAACAACTCTCCAGTCTCAAGCCAAACAGGAGAATGGGGCTAAAATTTAAGCATTACTAAGATGAAGGTTAGCCTAAAGACCTCAGAAGGTACACAACCCTTCAGCCTCAATTCAAATAAGCAAATGAGGCTAAAATATGAGCTATTACTAAGAAGGTCAGCCTAATTATTGCTATTATACTATAGTTTATAATCATATGCCATACTTAGTTATTTATATATACGCTCACATTTGGTGAAGATATGATTTTAAATCCTTTAGGAAGTTGGGCTTTTCATTTAGCGAATATATGATTTAAATCCTTCACTTGGATACAAATGTTCCAAGGAGGTTAGCCTTTGCATTTGATGAATATGTGATTTTAAATCCTTTAGGAGGTTGACCTTCACATTCGATAATTCTACATGTGATTTAAATTTTTCACTTACATATAAATGTTTCAAGGAGATTGGGCTTTACATTAAGTACCTGACCTAAAGTATGAGCTTAGCTCGTGATAGACCTAAGGTCCGCCCAAGAATTATGTATTCAACTAAGGGTCCAAGCTCAGCCTATGATGGACTCGAGGTTGGCCTAAAAGCTCAAGATGGTCCACAATCCCCTGACCTCGAATCTAAAAGGCAAAAGGGGCAAAAAGGCATAAGGAAGTCTTCCTTAAAAGTGAGAACCACACTTTGGTCTTTTGTTTGCTTGGTTAATTGCTTAGGTCTTAATTGGTTGACCTCCTATTAGAGTGAGGGCCATGCCTAGGTATTTGTTTGCTCATTTAATTGCCTAGGTTTTAATTGACTAACCTCTTATTAGAGTGAAGGCCATGCCTACGTCTTCATTTGTTTAGTCAATTGCCTATAGCTCTTAATTGGTCGACCTTCTATTAGAGTGAGGCCATATTTAAGTCTTTGTTTGCTTGATAAATTACCAAGTCTTAATTGGCTAACCTCCTATTGAACGCCTAGGTATTTGTTTGCTCGATCAATTGCCTAGGTCTTAATTGGCTGACCTTTTGTTGGAGTGAGGACCACACGTAGGTCTTTATTTTCTCATTCAATTGCGTAGATCTTAATTAGTCAACCTCTTGTTAGAGCTGAAATAAGAAAAAGCGCACAAGAAGGGGGGGTTGAATTGTGCGTTTAAAAAAAACTTTTCAAAAAAGGTAGATTAGTCTAAACAAAGCGTTTTTAAGAGAAGGGATAGAGAGAAGAAAACACAAAAAGCTTTATACTAGTTCACTCAACCTGAGCTACATCCAGTCCCTTCACCCAGAAGGTTTCTACTAACCGATCTTTGGTTACAAGTATTGTTCGTGGCCTCTTTAGGCTTTACAACGCAATCTACCCAGATTGCTTAACCCAAGTATTCTTTTTACACTAAGCCTCTCCAGGCTTTCACAACGCTCAAAAAATTTGAGGAAAGATCGACTCACGTAGTGAGGATTTTAAAACTTAGACTCAGGATCACTTTGAAAATTTTTACAAACAAAATGACTATCGTCCACTGGACGCTCTTGACAGAAAATCACAGAAGAAAGTATATGTTGTTGTTTTAAACAAGAATCCACTTATCTCAGTTCTCTATTTTGCTTTTTGTTGATACGCGTATATATACAATCTTCAGGAAAGAGATCCGTTACAGATATCTTGTTTCTTCACGTGATGAGGCGCGTGCAGTCTATCTTTTCAGAAAGGACAGGCGTGGCAGTTGAAGACTTGCACTACAAGAGAAGTTTCAGTGCTGCGCTGACAATCTGTTCTTCTGAACTTTCTTCATCTGTCTTGTCGGTTTGATAAGTTGACTAGCTTTACCCATTCTGCTGTGCTTTTGTACTGACTTGATGTTGATGTTACAAACCGTTTTGAACATTAGCTCATGGAGTGGTACTGTGTAGGCTTCAAGGCGGATAGACATGATTGATATTCATAATGAAAAACTCAGTCGTTTTGAATATATAAATACTGGAAATGTAGACGATCGCCTTCGGTCTGTTCATCTGGATGGTCTTTGATCACGTCTTACTGGATGGTCGTCAAAGTGTCAACTGGACGGTCATTGTTGCATCAGCTGGACGGTCCTTCTTGGCGAGTCTTCGTCTTTCGCTGTGATAGGGTTAGTTTATACACACAAATATAAACATTAATAAGCTTTGTTATCTTCAAAACATTGAGGGTTTAGACGCATCTACGTCTTTGGTTCCAACAAGAGCGAGGACAATGCCTAGGTCTTTGTGTACTTTCTTGAGTACACATCATCATTGAGTTCGGCCTTCAACCAAGTTTTCCTCAATTAATGTGAAATAACTCTCTATGTCATGCTTGAAAGATTGGTGAAATTCACACCATTTCTCCCCATCAACTCCTTTTGTCACCAGATTGGTCGGAAGGAGATGTAGCTTCATGTGACATTTTTTCTTTAAAGATTTGTCTTTTGTTAGTGTTTAGGGGGTAAAATTCTAAGGATCCTTATCTTTATCTTTCCTCTCATTGATGGTTCATCTCGTCTTCTTCCTTGATCAGTCTATGTCATAAACCTTAGGCCTTTTCCTAGGTTGTAAGTCTCTTTTCTTTCTTGGTCCCATTCATCTTTGAAAATTCCTTGTCTTCTATGTGACTTGATGCTCATGATCAAATTTCATCCATGTTGGTTGTAACATCCCAGGCACTGACGAGGGTGGGGAGTGATCGCCGGTACAAAAGAGATGAGGCACAGACAAGGAGTGACTCTTGGCAGGCTTCCAGCTGGAGGGACACATGAATGAATCAAAGACACACTAGAATGAGAGGGATCCAGAGGCTATGCAGGTATGGGACTATACAGTTAAGGATAGTTTAAAGGAATTAATAAATGCTACTTATACCAACAAGATGCATCTACTTTTCGGTAGCCTATCATTTAAGAACTCCACAGTTAAGCTTGCTTGACTTGGACCAATTATGGGATGGGTAACCTCCTGGGAAGTTTCCCAAAAAGCATGTGAGTGAGGACAAAGCACGTTGAAAAGTCTTGTGTTGGTTTGTGGGGATAGTCATTGAACCTGAAAGCGGCTAAACATTACAAAGTGGTATTAGAGCTGGATGTCAGTGTCTTAAAAAGGGCTACCTACGAAGGGTTTTGACCGGTGGAGGGTTTTGACCAACAAGGAAGTTGAGTGAAGTGTCACTGAGTGAAGTGTCGTAAAGTGTGAGCCGCTAAGACGTCGACAACGCTACTATGATACGAACTTTGGAATTATGAGGTGTTACAGTTTGATAATACAGAAAACTAAAAAAAATACATTAAAAGATAGACACTATCTAACTTAATATGTACATTAAAAAGATCCTATACAAAGCAGTGTTCATCTACCCTATCCCTTGTACAAAAAGAAAAATACCTATAGGTCTTCAGGTCCTCCCCCGTTGAGATGTCCTCTAACTCGCACTCAGCATCACGAGGCATTAATGTCGTCTTCAATAATCACAATCAATCATACACAGAAGAAAATAATGGAGTGAGGTGTTTTGTTCTAAAATCACTTTTACATGTATGGTAGGAAATCTACCATAAAACAAAGATAAAACATAGCTGACAACAAAAGGGATCCTAAGATTCATTCTAGGTTGTATCAGACTACCCTTGACTAGGTATAGATCCATACATCCCATTAGTAGGCAATAGTTCTCAACAGAACCTAGGAAATGACTGGGAGTGTGTATATATCTCTCAACATCATCATGTGGTACAATCCTCATTATCATTGAGGAAAATAATAGTCAGGATATCCATTTATAGAGCTATACTCTCAAACCAATCCTGGAATGCTGAGCAGTTGTCGGGATTATCGAGCTTGGTTAGGCGAATATCTCGACTCAAGGGCGCTACCCTGGCCATTAAGACCTTCATCACTCGATGCCTACCCCCAAGACCTCCGCAAGTGAGTCATTTCCTTTTATTCCTTAGTGTACCAAACTGTAGCTTCCCTAGCAGGGTGCCATGCCGCTGCATGTTACTTACTTTACATTACTCACTAAACTATCAATTCCTAATTTCTCAAGTAGAGGTTTTGCTAGTTTCATTTAATTTGAGCACTAGTACAACCAACATTTCTACCTTATTTTGTAGAAATTGTACAATACCAAAATTTTAACAGAATAACAATTTAGTAATCATATAAAATTTTAGCAGAATAAAGACACAGTAATTATAATTTAATTACTAAAATTTTGGCAGAATAAGACCTAAATAAATACATTTTAATTCTCTAAATTTAAGCAGAGTAACAGCATAGCAAGTATAATTTAATAATTTAAATTTAAGCAAAGTAACAACTTAACAAGTATAATTAATAATTTAAATTTGAGCAGAGTAACAACTTAGCAATTATAATCTAATAATTTAAATTTGAGCAGAGTAACAACTTAATAAAAATTAAAGTTTAGCATCAAACATAATATAATGGTAATAGTAATTAAAATTATGCCTAAATGGGTTTAGGAGAAAACCCTTCCTACCAACATGCAAAGTGAAAATAATTTAAAACCAACCCCACTCCCCCCATTACCTCCAAGGTGGTTGATGAAGAGGATGAAATTGTTGGTGCAAAGCTTCTAGGAGGAGAAATTCTACAAGTTGAAAACTAGCAAAATTTTAACATAAAAACTAGATAAAAAAAATTTTAGAGAGAGAAAATTTTAGAAAGAGAAGCTCTCTAGCTTGGGAGAGGAAGAGGAGATGCTAAAAATTTGAAGGAGTGAGGAGCTATTTATAGAAGAGGAAGGGGTCTTAGGCCTCCACCAATGACCTAAGCAGTGATGTAATAAATCAAGTTTTAAATTTATTTTTAATTTAAATATAGGGACAAATATGCAAACTTAGGGACACATACACCATTTAGGATGTTGAATCACCCCTCCTAGGCATGGGGACGTGCTATATGAACTGTCTCAAGCTCCTTAGTGTAAATTTTATCTGTAGGAGCATTAACCGGTACTGATAAAATTGCCTAAACTTGAAAAATTAGCTTTTAATATCAAAATAATGAATTTTAATGCAAAAATGGATAAATAAATTATTTTTCATCAAAAATAAATTTCTAATAATAAATTTTAATTTTTATTAATTTATTTCAAATTATATGTATTTATTTTGTATTTTTAAGCTAGAAAGTTCATAAAAAATCCATTTTAATTCAATAAATACCAAAATTTTTATTAAATTTTAAAATTAAATATTTTACCCATAAATAAACTAAAATGACCATTTTCACCCTTTTTGAATGTCAAACCAATATTGATTGGCTTATTAGACACTTAGGGGTAATCTGGTCATTTTACACAAGAATTCCAGAAAATTTCTAGAAGATTTTCAAAATTATATTTTAATATATATGACATATTGCAAGCTCAAATTGATATTTTGATGTCAATTGAATCTTTTTCTCAAGTTAACCCTTAATATTGAGAAAGAGGGACAAAATCGTTATTTTCTAATTTCTCTTGACTTCGGCTTGAAAATATTATTAAAAAGCATGATTAGACAACTCACCACGGAGCAATCCATGAATTTCTTTGAGAAGTTGTGGAAGTTGGTTATAGATCGAAGTGGGAGGTTAGTAAACCACATTAATTATATGTCTTTTAGGGTTCCTACAAACATTTTAATGTCTCATTGGGTCATTGATAAATGTCAGAGAGATTAGCCAATGTAGTCAGTTTACTCTTGTTCACCACGAAGCAATCCATGAATTTCTTTGAGAAGTTATGGAAGCTGATTATAAATCAAAATGGGAGGCTAGTAAACCACATCAACTGTATGTCATTTAAGGTTCCTACAAACATTTTACAACACACAATAATACGACCGCCATTGATTAACATTTGAATTTGGAAGGCTACCAAGTGGTGGTGGGGGTCGTTGGATCTATCATAGGCTTCGATCATAGGCACCAAGGAATTTGCCGATATGGGCTCGGTTTGGCTTCAATCACCTCTGAAAATAATTGAAAACTCCTCAATGCTTCGCCTATAACTTCACCATCCACCTTTCCTTGTCTTAATGTCATGGCTTGATCCCTCACTTTAGGATTTTGCTCTTGTGCCTTCCCGCACCTTTATTCTGCTTCCTCCATCTTTCTCATCATTTACTCATTTTGCTTCTTTAACTCATTCTACGTCTCCCTATTCTTCTGCTTAGCTTCCTTTGTCTTCTTCCTGATCTCCTTATTCTACTTCCTCAACTTGTTCATCACCGTCAGTAACTTTTATAAGGTAGGGTTATCACCAAAATAATCCTCCAAACTTGAACCATTTTGAGTCCTTGTCATCCTATAACATTCCTACTAATTTCTAATACTAAGGTGTTAATAACAACAATAATAATAATAACAATAAATATAATAACAACAACACAACACAAAAATAATAATAATAATAATAATAATAATAATAACTGCTACAACAACAACAATAAATATAATAATAACAACAATAGGAACAATAATAATAATAAGAGATATAATAATAATATAATAATAACAATAAATCTTCAGGTGTCTTTTATCCAATAACACATGATACTAAGAGCTATCTTGTGGTTTCTTTCCAGTACCTAAAATTTGGGGTGTTACACTCACCACAACAACAACCAGTGGAGGTTCTATCTAAGCAACTGCCCATCCAACATACTCCTTTCAATTATTCTCAAATAAGTCTCGCACTATAACCCCTTTCTAAACACATTACACACAACTCCACTCTTATGATTATGTTAACAACAGGGCGAGTCATTTGCTTAATGGTCCATATGCTCGTTTAGCGAGATCCTCCCTCCCGAAGACTCTTGCTCAGTGACCATAAGTCTTGCTTAGCAAACATCCACTCCAGAGAATACCCCCTTCTCTGTTCCGGACTTCTCACTCAGCAACAATAGGGGTCACTTAGCGAATTCATTACAGGGACTTCCTACGACATACTTATTCATACTATTCGCTTAGCAAGCACCTTACTCGCCCAGCAACTAGCTCTAAAGAGCAGCCAAGTTCCAGATATACCTCTCGCCCAGTGAACATACTTCTTGCTCGGCGAGGAACTTACAACAGAGACCTCCAAATCTCCAATGCTCATTATCGCTTAGCGAGTCTAGTCCTTGCTCAGCGAACCACATCAGATATCTTGGCTACCCACTTCTCGCTCAGCAAACATTCCACTCGCTTAGCGGATAACCTTTTGGAAAATTTCTAGATTTTCAAGATCACTCGCTCAGTGATCCTGTCGTTGCTTAGCGAATCCCCACTTTTCCTCACACACTCATCACTCCTCAAGAACACTCACTCAGGGAGAAGCCTAGTTGCTCAGTGACTATCAGATCTTAAAAATAGAAACTCTCTTTGAAACTTAAAAATCTTAACTTTCTACTCATTCTTATCCCAAATTGATCCTCACCAGGGTCCAACAGCATTGTACAACATACAACAACAACATATTCAACAGATTTGGCAAGCAAAACAACATTTATCGATAAATCATCACGCTTACTAAGGAAATCCATTTCAACAACAAAATCCAACAAAACTCAGTTTAATTTCGTTTTAAATACATTCCAAGGCCATAACCACATACAACAATAATCATACTACGAATTCTCAACCAAAGTAAGCTTCCCTTACCTCCTAGAAGTTCCAAATTCGAATTTGGGAAAAAGAGGGAATAGAGAGAATGCCTTCCTTGAGCCAAACCCTTCTAAACAACTGGTCTACTCAATGCCAGGAATGGAATTCAAGCTCGAATCTTGTTACTAAATTTTAGTGGTTTGAGAGAATTTGAGAGAGAATGAGAGAGAAAGGGGAGGTGAATGGGGAATGGAAGGTGGGAATGAGAGGAAGAGAGGCTTTTGGGGCTCTTAAGCCTCCCCAAGCCTCACTAAGGCTTTGGGCTCACTCAGGTCTGTGGCTCACCTAACCATTCCCTAAGGTTCATGATTGGTCCCACTCAACTATTTTCTCTCAATAACCCCATA
The DNA here is from genome assembly GCA_004329165.1 of Spatholobus suberectus. Taxonomy (NCBI): domain Eukaryota; kingdom Viridiplantae; phylum Streptophyta; class Magnoliopsida; order Fabales; family Fabaceae; genus Spatholobus; species Spatholobus suberectus. Next base: position 48,490,459 of record CM014729.1, on the reverse strand, counting down.
ACAATAATGACTCTCTCATTTGGCTTAAGTACATTTTGTCAAGTTCCCTAAATTCAAAACTAGGAATTCCAAAACAACATCACCAAACAACAAACAACAACAACTCATTCATTCGTTTTAAATTACTAGATTACACATCTAATTTTCACTTTTAAGTTATTCAAACACTAAGTCACTCATTAGGGAAAACGTAGCCGTTATAGCAATCATGCATAAATTCATGAAATTAACTTGCTTTTGGCTGTAATTTAATGTTACAAAAGTTTCCAAGTCATTACCCTACTTGTATGGAGTCAAACCATGCATAAGTATGTGAATTTGAGTACATTTTTCTGCATAATTCTGTAGTGCAGACTAGCATTATCTGAGGACCGTAGAATCATGTTTTTATTGAGTGAAAAGTTGTTTAATTGATGCATTATGGTTTGTATATGATCCCTACAAAATTTGGTAAGCTTTGGACACCATTTAAGTGAGTTATGCCACTTGAACTTTACCATATGAATAGTAATTTCGGGTTGCAGTATAGCCCTTCTGTTCTTGCATAATTGACACTCTTTTTATGCTTAAATCATGTTTAATAAGTTAACAATGGATGCCCAAACATTAAAGACCATATAGGAAAAAGTTCGAAAGGATTTGGATGTAAATAGTCACAACAAAGCATGTTAAGTATCATTATAAGCTTATTGTCCTGTTTCTGTTTCTATGACAACAAAATCACTTTCAAAGTATTATTTTTGTGTAATTGAGTGTTAAATTTACTGGTTACTTTTTGCCTTGCATTGCAGGAATTTGCACATGGCGATAGTTACGAGTGTCGTTACCTCTTTTGGAGTACTAGTAGGTGAATGTTCACTAGGTCCACGACTAAGAAGGCCTAGGACTGTAGTAAGCGTGAGAAAAAGGGTGCTTTCTCATAAGCCTATTTTCTCTTAGAGTGTTGGGTCTCGAGGGTAAGGGCTGTGACACCCTTTACCCCAAAGCTAATTATTAAATAAATATTACGAAAATATAACATACTTTTCATTTGTAAAATAAAACGATAGTTTATAATCTTTTTCTTCACATGATAAAGGACATCACATGCACAACTCACATTTACTAAAGCTCCATAAGATGCTTTACTGATTAACCAAATGATGGTGGCCCATAGTTGACCATACAAGTCCAAATAAAATAAAATAACCCAATTTAAAAGTAAAACTATTAGTCTAAAGTTTAAAAGCTAAAATAATAAATAACTAAGACCCCGATGTCACATTACTATCAGAGTTGACAAAACTGTAAAGAAACTGTAAAATAAACTGCAATGAGGCCAATGCCCCTACTCTAAGACTCCTCCTCAAGGTCTTGCTGAACATCACCTGTATATCACAGACATATACAGAAAACACCAGAAAACAAGGGGGTGAGATACATCTCACATCATGCTCAAAGTATGACAATGGAGACAGGTAGAATACACATCACATACATAATCAATTAACAGTAATTTGCAAAAAAACCAGAATGCACAAAAACATATGAAATGCAATACCTAGCTTCTACTTCTTATGCACATGTGGTACCAACTTAAACTTGTCGGAAAGTAGACTAGGAGTAAATGCAGGCCATAAGAAGCGCCATTGGTACCGATGTCTTTGGCTTTCGCACCCTCAACTAGCATGATATCCCCCGGTGACTAGTCAGGGTTACCCAGTTTTGCCAGTACGCCCCTGCTCCATGGGATCAGCATGGACCATTGGAGTTTTCCCAATCGGATAACCCCCAAGGCTAAGGTTAAACAACCCATCACGGCCTCCACCAGCCAGATTCCTACATACTTTCCTCATCACATAACTCAAATGTTATGATGCATGGTCACATATAATGCTCACAACTTTCATAGACTTTTATCATGAATCATAGGCACAATTTCATGTCACATTCATTTTTTTAAGGTAAATAACAACCATACAATATAAACTCAACAAGACATAAAAAAACAAATAACAATGAGTTAAACACTGCCAAAAGGAGTTTACAAACACAAGAACGTAATAGCGAAAGTCGTATTCGCTTGTTGTGCCAGCAGCGAATCCGCCTGGCGGGCTATATATCCCGCCAGGCGCCGCAACCAACCAGCCCAGCGGGTTGTGAACCCCGCCCAGCGTGTCCACGTCAGGACCCAACCCGCTCAGCGGATTGTTCATCCCGCCCGGCGCCAACGCGAAGTGTAGTTTTCAATGAAAGCTTGTCCAGCGGCTATTTAGCCCCGCCGGGCGGATTCAAGGTACAGATTTTAAAAAGACAATCCATGATAATCCATATAAATTAAACATAGAATTTTCATAAAGCATATTAATAATTTAGGGAAAATCGCATTCCCCTTTGCACGTATACAACCATATAATTCACAAACAATTGGGGTCTAAGGCCAACCCCTTTACCCACGACCAAAGCCATACCCATGAGCGAGATAACTCACTCCCCCCTTACCTTGAAAGAGGCGATCTCCAGCAAGAGGATGCGAACGGTGCAGTAGCGTCTTTCCAAGGTTCCTCACTTCTTGACTGCAAAGGCTCTGACGGCACGGTATCTCCAAGGAGGCACAAGCAAAAGAATAAGGAAAAAGGATTAGGTTTTCAAGAAACCTAAAGAATACTTAAAGCTAACTTTGGACTCATAAAACTAAGCCCAATAAAAGGGTTTTAAAACTTTTAAAAACATTCTAATTACAAAACCCCAGTTTAAAAGCCCAATATTTTTTTTTCTCAAAATATCATTTTATTAAAAACACGGCAAACGAATAATAATAATAATAATAATAATAATTAAAGGAAAACATTGGGGTGTTACAAGGGCCCTGAGAGACACTGCTAAGTTTGCGACTCAAATAAGAGCTTATCAAGATAGTAGTGAGAGTGATGGGGATTCCTTTGGTGATACCCCTGTATGATAGTGGCCCTAGCATATCCCATCATGTGGTACAAAGTGGTTACCCTCCTAGCTAGTAAGGCTAGTGGTATGGGTGGTACTCCTTGTTGGTATGGGTAGGCCAACGATGCCTTCAAATGTTGGTCGTTGGGTTAGGCTTTACTAGTTACATTGGATTACTATACCTCTATTTTTTGATATTCACTCCTTGGTTCTATAAACCTGCTACATCTTCTTTATTATTTGAATTTATGTATGCAACCTTTCTATTAAATGCATTTAATAATTTTTATACTCCCTCTCCTAATACCCCATATTAAATTGCTATTAGGTATTGACAGACAACTGCTCAAGAATTTAAAGTATTTTAATTTGTTTTCTATTATTGAGTTTCACACTCACTTGCTTGATCAGCTAATTTATAATTGTATTGTATATATATAAACTGTCTATCAAGTACTTGCAGATGCGGTCACTATATGTGGCCAATCCTTTATCTTTCCCCTTACGCGAGGGCATTAAAATCGTTTTCTTTCAACAAGTTCCCTATTTTATAGAATGTGAAAAGAGGTTTACACCAAATGTGGAAAATTTACCTATGTTTTTCACCAACTTAGAATAAATAAAGTTTTATTTTCCTAACTCTAAACGAATCCTAGTTAAGTTCTAATTCCAACAAGCTAGAGCCTTACAAATCCCTCATTTGAATTACTAATACAACATATATAAGAAATTAGTTATTTTATACGAATAGTTATAATGCCAATCAAGAAAATCAATTTCAAAAGAAAACAATTAACAAAAGAAAAAGCTTTAAATATGTTTTTTGGTCCCTATAATATATCGCTTTTTTTTATTTTAGTCCTTGTAAAATTATTTTTTAAATTTTTTTTTATATTTTGGTCCTTGTTATTTTGTTTTACTCCTTGTAATATATTTATTTTTCCATTTTAGTCCCTATAATATTTTGTTCATTTTGAGTTAGTCCCTTTGAAAAGAATGGTAGGGACTAAAAGCAAATTATTCACATCTTACAAGGACAAGAATGAAAAAAATGAGTATTTTACAAGGATAAGAAATGGATAGAATGACGCCACAATCTGAGGATTGATAAGTTGAGGAGATTTGTCACAAAGAATAGAATTCTTTGATAAGAATCAAAGGTTCTAAGAAGAATCAAGAGGAGCAATGCTCACTCAATTAGCACAAAGCTAATCACATTCACAAATGCCAAAAGTTCCTTTACAAGATGTCCTATAGGCCTATTTATACTATCACCAACAAAAGGCCCAATCAAACTAATAAAGGCCCAAACAAACTAAAAGGCCCAATACAAATAAAACTAAAACATAAGCTAGAAACTAAAATTAACTAAGGTCCACTTGGCACCTAATTAAGCAACACTTAGGTGCATAAAAAGGTCCACAAAAAAATCTCAACAAGGCCCAATACAAAAACAACCTAAAAGACAAATAACAAGATAGCTAAGTCCCTCCAAAACCTCTATCACTGAGAGTACATATACCTCTGTCGATATCATTAATAATGGTACAATCCTCATCATCATCGAGGAATAGAGCAACGACTCAAGACATTCATCGTCCATTCAAAGGTATACTCTCGCACCAATCTTGAAATGTTAAGTAGTTATCGGGGTTATCAAGCTTGGTCAGGAGAATATCCCGACCCAAGAACGCTACCTTGGTTATTGGGACCTTCATCGCTTGACACCTTACCCCTAAGACTTCCGCAAGTGGATTCCTACCTTTCATTCCTTAGGGTACCAACTGCAACTTCTCATAGTGTGTCACGCCACTGCATGTCCCTCGCATCACTTATACTTTATTTTTTGTGCTTAACACTCGTAATTTGGACAGAGGTTTTCTTGGTCTCGATGCATCTGAGCACCAGTATAATCTCTACTTAATATCTCTGCCTCCTAATGCAGATGTCGAGTTTTACCACAGTATAATATATGGGGGAAAAAGCTAAGTATAATTTTAAGCAATCAAGAGAACAACAGGAATTTAGCAATCTATTCGTCAAATATTGTTTCACTTTAAGCACCTAATTTAAGGATTAAATTCACCTAGGGGAAATCCTAAATTAACTAGTAATAATTTAAATTGACCATTTAAATCTGTAACTTAAATAGGAACTTAGGTGCTTAATAAAGAATTCAACTAGTTGATTAAATGTTAGTGTGTGATTAACTTTACATTTTAGGGATTTAATTGCCTAAGGTCCTAATGCTATCATCAATTTGTTAGATTAACTCTAGTAGTTAGCCATGACTCAAAAAGAATTTAATTGGATTAAGTATATAACAATTTGAACCAAGAAATAATTTATAAGGACCCCTTTTTAATTGGATAAGACATAATGTCATATTTATTTTAATGGAAATATGTCCAATTTTACAAAAACGGTTCACCATTTAATTTTTAAGCACTAAGAAAAATGAGGTTTTGTAAACTAGAGGAATGTCATTTATTTAGGCTTAGAACAGACTTCCAGAGGCAATAGATTTATGACTCAGTTTTGAATTTCAATTTAGATAGGCAAATGATTTTTGTTTCACATGATCCATAGCTTGTTGGAAAGGTATTTATTTCTAGTTTCTAAATCATCAATGATCATCTCAAGAAAAAATCTACAAAAATAGATAAAAAAATAACAAAATAGGGAGGTTAAAAACCCTAATTAGGACTAGTCTTTCTCTTTTGTTATTTTCATGTCTTATCTCATGCTTTCAGCAACCAAGCCCATTTTTTTCAAAAATTAAATTAAAAACCCTTTTCAAAAAGTCCAAGAACTCTAGAAACCAAGGCCTATACAATTTATTGTGATTTTTCAAAGTTTACAGTTCTAAAAAGTCATTACCCGTCAAAAAGCGTAGCACTTCCGGATTCAAAAATTTATTAAAAATAGTAAACAAAGATGAATATAGGAAAATTATATATCTTTGAAAATCTTAGTGAATCTATTTTTCATCGTTTAGGTAGTCCGAGGTAACACCCAATAGAACTTTCAAAAATCACTTTTTTGTGCACATTGCCAGTTACCATTTTTAGAAAAACAACTCAAACTCTCAAAAAGTGTAACTTCATCGTTAAATGGTTATTGTACCCATTTCGAATAAAATTTTCTCTAGTTTTCAGCAAAGAACAATCACTTAAAAATATTCAGTGTAGCCCTAGATATTACAAAAACAGTGACTAGTGTTTAGATAGAATTCGAAAATAGCTTACTGGAACTTAAGTACTTCTTTATAAAAATTGCTCTTTTCATCAAGTTATGAACTTTAAATGTTCAAACTTTTTTTTTGGGTCATTAGGCACATCAAAAGCTAAAATAAACATCTTTATCCTTCACCAAAACCGTGACTTATTGAGGAGAAAAAAGATATTAACATTCAGGGTCAGCCAAGTTTGGGTTTAGTTTTAAGAGTCCTTTGTTGTTCTAGGTTCCTTTGTTGGTGGGTAAAGCTTTAAACTTGTTTTAAGAAAGTGACTATCTTTTAGGTCCCCTTTGGAAGGACTCAATCACGAGTTCAAGAAGGGTCCATGGTTCAAAAGTCCTCCTTTTTTCAGCTTCTGATTTTGTTAAGAAGAAAAGTTGTAAGTTTTTAACCTTAGCTTTAGATTTTAAGGTTTGTGTTCAAGCCTTTTGTAACGACCCATAGTCACTATTGGACAACACTACCATACTACTTATTTAATTATGGACTTTATTAAAAACTACCTCATATCTATGAACAAATAATATATCATCATATCATGTGCACCTATATAAGTACATCATACAAGAGGTCATCCATCTCCTTCGAGTCCAACAGTGATACATATACAAATCAAAATCAGTAAAACATGTACGCCGGCTACAACCAAAATATACATCTGTAAGGGAGGGATACAAAACAAACTCCTTAAAGCTGGTCAAGCTATACATCACATGAAGAGGAAACCAACACAATCAATCCAAAACAAAAATCCCAAAAGGGGCAAACCATCCATCGGCTCCTCGCCAAAAGCTCCACCATCAACTATGAGCAACTGGATCCGCTGAAGCCTAGCCATCTGCTCCCACACCTAGGGACGTGATCATCACAATCACACCAATACAACGACGACAACAATAATAACCACAACAAAACAACAAGCCAAAGATAAGCTCACTAAACAAATAATATAGCATATTATCAAGGGAACCATCAACAGCTCACTTCACCACTCGCATGCATACAGAATATATAATCATATAATAAGGATTCCATGACGTTAGATCACTTGATGCATGAGGACACGTCTCTTGAGAGATTTACAACAATTCGAGTGATCAGTCCGGTCTCACCCCCTAACATGACGTCAATAGCACCTCGTCACATGCCTCTCACCATTAGGGATTACCAAACTCTGATCCACAGATAAGATTATGAGATTTGTTGGGATAAGCATATGTGGGTGGTGGCTTACCACGACTCAAGGTTTACCTTGGTCTCCTGTAGAATTGCCCATCCACTTATCCCTAAAGGACCATGACAGCAACCCCACATCTCATCCAACACTAGGTTAGAGGCCTTGTTTGAGCCGTTTGCTCCAGTCAGCCAACCAACTTATGTGCTTGCTCGCACCACGACGTGAGGTCCACCAATAGTGACCTCAGTCGCCAACATATGCATGAATGCATGTACAACATCATAACGATCACCTCAACATCAACAAGTTAATTAATTTCACAGCAACACCATGTGGGCTCAATTCAACACCATATATGGCCAAAGAACCACTACAACCCATGCAAGCTCAATTCAGCACCACGTAGGATAAATAGGTAAGGCCCTATTCAAGCAATCCGTACTCCTTGAGAAAATCTCAAAACAATAATATTTATAACAAGTGGAGGTTATCCATCCAAGCAATCTTCCAATTCTCCCACACTCTTAATAATCCTCACCTTAGACTCACACAAGAGTCCTCCTCAAATCACGTTCGATACAATTAAATCTTTAAATGAGACCACAACAGGCTACCTTACTCATTCAGCAATCCATATGCTCGCTCAGCGAAGGTCTCCCTTACAGAGGGCCTACTTTCCCCCACGAAGGTTCTCGCTCAGAGACCATAAGTCTCGCTAAGTGACATCCACTCTAGAAAGCTCCCCTTTTTGCGTCCACATATTTTCTCTCAATCGCACTTCACTAAGCAAGTTACCCACTTGCTCAGTGACCAACCCCTCTAAAGAGCAACAAATTTTAAGGCACGTCTCTCGTCGAGCAAACACATTACTCACTCAGCGGAAGGCTGGCAATAGAGAGAACCAACTCTCTAGGACACAAAATCGCTCAACGAGTCTATTCCTCACTCAGTAAAATACTCCCAGGCATTCTAGAATGCTCATCCTCGCTCAGCGAGTCTCCTACTCGCTTAGTGAACTACCTTCTAGAAAATTTCTAGATTTCTATGAACACTCGCTCAACGAATTGAACTTCGCTTAGCGAATTTTTTCTTTTCCTCAATCACAACTATAACTTAAGAACACTCGCTCAGTGACATGAAGGGTCACTTAGCGAACTCCCAACCTAAAAGCCTCACTTCACTCTCAGGGGCATCCTCGGTCAACGAGAGCCCTCGTACCTCAGCGACTACCAGATAATAGAACCAAAGACTCTTGTCGAAAAACCCCAAAAATCCAAACTTTACTCTCACCCGCACACCAAATCAACCCCACCAAGATCGAACAGCATCGTTCAACATTTCACAACATCATACCCAACATATTTCACAACAAATCACAATGTTTCAACAACAAATCATCCCAAAATCAATAAATCCATTTTTAACAAACAAATCGACAAAACTCATTCCATTTCATGTTTCAGCATAAGTCAAGGCTATATTCACACACAATCACATTCCTACATCAGGTATTTAACTAATGTGAGCTTCGCTTACCTCTTGGAGCTTTCGAAATATGGATTTGTGGAAGAGGAGAATGTGAAGAGGTGAACCCTTGAGACAAATTTTCAAGGAGGGTAGTTCTTCTCACCACAATGAAATGGAATGGGTCTAGGAATCTTGCTCTTCTCTTGGTGGTTGAGAGAGAGAGAGAGTGGGCATTTGAGACAGATGTTGGGGAAGGGGTTTAAGGGTGGCCTAGCAATATATGGGAGAGAAGGGGCTTTGGGTGGTTTAAAGTCCCCCAAGGCCTTAAAAGGGCTTTGGGCTCACTAAGGCCCATGTTCCATTTGACGACTCTCAAAGACCCAAACTGTCCCAACATCAATGTTCACTCAACAACCTAGATAATTACCATCAGCAACCTCATTTGGCTCATGCACATTTTCCTCAAGTTCCATAAATTCAGACCGAAATTCCAAGACAAAATAACACAAAACCACAATCACATAACAACAGCTTATTTATTCGTCTTAATTAAAGAGATCATACTTTAATTTCCACTTTTGGTTATTAAATCACTTAATCACACATGAAGAAAACACGGTGTTACGCCTTTACCATTTTATATTGAGTTCTCCACACAAATCAATATTTTAGAGTTAATAACAATATTTAAACAAGCATTCAAGCCACATATTCAGATTAGGGCAGCAAGGAAATAAATGGAAACAACATGAATAAAAGGTAACAACAACACAAGGAAAAATAGAGATAGAAGCATTAGGAAAGCAAGAAGCTAAATGTTTAGGGGGGAAAATCCACCCAAACCATCTACATGAAAGCATTTAAACCAAGAACACCCCCACTCCTCCCTTATACTTCACGTGTGGTTGGAGAAGAGGAGGAACAAAGTGCTTGAAGCTTCCTTCTTGGTGGTGTGTGGTGGTGACCTTGAAGGAGGGTGGAAGAGGAGAGAAATTGAGAGTTTAAGGGTTTGAAAAAAATTGAAAAAGAGCTTGGGAGAGAGAGAGCTATTCATCCAGGAGAAAGTAGAAGAGAATAAAGAGAGTTGTCCCAACATATAGCCTTTTATAGAAGGAGAATGTTGTTAGAAAAGGGAGGCACAAAAGTAATCTCACTTTTTCCTTTTTTCTCTTTAGAATTTTCTTTTTATGACATGTGAAAAATTTAGAGAGAGTGGGTCTGTAGAGTATCTAAAAGTGTGCCACACTTTTTCTCCCTCAAGTCTCTGCGTTTCATTTTCTCTGCAGACGAATTGACCAATTCCGATAAAAACGTCTTAAACTTTGGTAATTTGATTTTTATAGCAATCGAATGAATCTTTCTTTGAAACTTTGTGATCACCTTAAAATAATTTCCAAAATTTAAAATTAATTTTATATAGTTAAATTCGAACTTTTAGATATTTATTTGGTATTTTTGAGTTAAAAATTCATAGAAATTTCATTTTAACTTAGAAAATTCCAAAATTTTTATGGTAATTATAAAATTAAATATCTAACCCAAAAATAAATTGAGAATGTTCATTTTGTATGTTTCATATGTTATACCTACACTAGCAATAGTTTTAGCAAACAATGGAGGATAGTTTGGTCATTTTTCACATAAATTTGAAAAAAATTTCAAAATTATATTTTAATATGTATGACATATTTCTAAGCTCAAAATGACAATTCGCAGTCATTTAATCCTTTTTCATATGTCAACCCTCAGTGTAAAGAAATTAAGATTAATTGTTAGTTTCTTAATTTCCTAGTTTATCAGAGACAATTCCACAAATATTAAAAAATTAAATATGGCACTAAAATGAGGGTGTTACAAGTGTGTCCTTGTACCACATCTGAGACAAATGCCTCTATTTCTTTCACAAAGAGGAGGAAACTTTGCAACAAAGCCCCCATTACAGCAAGAAAGAAGACATGTAAATATGTAGAGAAAAGGTAGCGCTACCCAACCAATTTGGTGCTATATGATGCACCTTGGAAGATTAAGAAAGTTTTGGAAGAGATTGATGTTGGCAACATGAGTAGAGAACTTTGTGTTGTTTGTGTTGGGTGATGATGCTAACATTGACTAGGGAGTTATTGATGTTAAGATTTGGGATGTTGGCACCAACACCATGCACTTTCTTCTTTTCAAGTGATGGGTGTCTTCAATATGCTACTTTTTCATTGGCTATTGGTTTCAAGATTTTGTAAAGAGAATGGGCTTAAAGAAAGGAGATGAGATTGGTCTTCATTGGGATCCACACAATAGTCACTTCAATTTCATTATTCTTCATGCCAATTAGGATAGATAATGCTAAGAAGCTCTAGAATTCATTCAAGAAAAGTGTCCAGTTTGTTTAAGGTTTTTGATAATTCTTTCATCAGAATAAACATTCTTTCTTATCAAGCCATGTCATCATGAACATTCTCTAAACTTTAATTTTTCTTTTATTAAAATGTTTTGGTTTTTACACCTTTTAATTAAGTGTAATTATTCATAAATTAATCATATTGATATTGAATCCCAAAATACAATTCAATTAAGAAGAAAAAGATAGAGGAATGGAGAAGACATGAATGTTACTTCAATAACTAGTTTTGATCGATTTTACTTTAATATTAGTCTTATTTCTCTCTTTCTTTTCAACAATTGTTACGAAATAAATCTTCGACATAAATTTCTGTGAATAAAGCTATAAAAAACCCTTATTTTGATGACATGGTTAAAACCTATATGTGAGAAGAAAAAATTGATTGAATATTTAAATGCAATAAGAAATTCATTATTACCAATTTACTATACTTCTCACAAGTGCATGTCAAAATCTATACTAGGATGATTAACTTTTGTCATTATAGTTTTAATATATGAGGAATTATATAGTGATTTCCCTTATCCATATTTATATCCTTTAACAACTCTAAAATTATTGTTGATGTTATAGTTATGATTAAAATATTAGTTAAAAGTGTTTTGTCACTCCTTAAATGCTAAGTTTATGGGAGAAGAAGTTGTAAAGGATTCTTAATTACAAAGTTTGAAGAATTACAAAATGTAGATGACTTTGAATCAGCCCCATCAAGTTCTACTGCTTCTTATTTCCCATTAATCAATCAATATAAATTCAATATAAATTAGATGTAAAATCTAAACTAGGCCTTATTTCACAACTGTCAATCAATCAATTTAAAATCAATTAGATTAGATATAAAATCAAGACTTGGGATTCATTCAACTAAAAAATTTACAATTGACATAATGTATTTATTTAAGGATAAAATTTAGTTTCATAATAATCATAACTCAGTATAAAACCAAGACTTGCAATTCATTTAGCTATAAAATATATAATTGATGTTAAATGTGTGTGTGTATGTATAATCAAAATATTGAGGAAAAAATTTAGTTTCTTAATAATTATAAATTAGTATAAATCAATTAAACATCTTAGTTGATCATGCATAGTTATAAAATTAATGATTGATGTTAAATGTGTGTGTGTGTAATCAAAATTTAAGGATAAAGTTTAGTTTCTTAATAATCATAAATTAGTATAAATTAGTTGAACCGCATAGTTGATCATGTAAAACCAGTCAATTTTCAAAAATAAATAAATTTATTCCTCTAAAACTTAACAAGTAAAAGCCACATTTTGGCTTGTACCAACATTGTTTATACTCACTTAACATTGGATAGGTGTCCTTGTACCACATCAAAGATATGTTTGTATTCTTTGGCTTATGCCAGCAACAACATTTATTCCTAGCTAGTAAACGTTAGATGTGTGTTCTTTTACCACAAAAGACATATGCCCCATGTTTTTCCATCAAGAAGGGGAAACTTTGCAATAAAGCCCTTCTTGCTACAAGAAAGAAGACAACAATGATGCAGAGAGAAGGTAGGGCTACTTAGCTGACTTAGTGTTACATGATGACCATTGGAAGATCACGAAAGTTCTAAGAAAGTGTGATGGTAGACTCATGCTGGGAAGAGATTTGGTAGAGAACTTTGTGTTATCTGTGTTGGATGGTGATGCTAACATTGACATAGGAGTTGATGTTAAGATTTGGCATATGGACACCAACACCACACACTTTCTTGTTTTCAAGAGATGGGTGTCTTCAAGATGCTATGTTTTCATTGGCAACTAGGTTCAAAATTTTGTAAAGAGAAAGGACTAAAGAAGGGAGATGATGTAATGCCTGTTTCTTGATAATCTGTGAATAAATGTTTGAATAATATAAAAGAGAAAATTTAATTTAATTTCCCTTGAAAAGAATTAATTAAAACTTTTGTTTGGTGCTTGTGTGAGTTCCTGCAAAGGATTCTGCAGGAATTGGATCTGCACTGTTGACAGATAAGCAGAGATATATCTATGGAGTGTTGATGGGCAGTGTGGGGTTAAAGAATTTAATTATAGTTAATTAAATTTAATTATAATTGAATTCTAGACAAGTTAGTGGCTTTCTTTACTACCAAGCTAAAATTCTTTCCCAACTGTTGAAAAGTCTGTCTAGAATTCGGTAAGATAAAGTGAATTCAACTGTCTAATTTGGACAGAGTCAGTTCAATCATGATCAGAAAAATTCTAAAAGAGTCATAAACTCATTTAGACTCCAATGTCAATTAAATTGTTTTAATTGATTCAAGTGCTAGAAATTTAAAACCTAATTTCACAAGACTCAGTATTTTATTGCATTCTTTGTTGACAGTATAAGAAATTTCAGTATTCCCCTCCCAAACCTAAAGAGCACGTCCCCCAAGCCCAACCAAACTAAAAGTAACCAATTGTCCTAAGCAAACCAAATTAGTTATAACCTAACTAAACATCCTTTCATAAAATCCTACCTTTTGTCATTTCAAGTGTACTTAAAGCATGAAAAAAACAATTTGCTCCCATGGTTTCTCCATGCATGGCCGTCCATCCACCTAGGGGAGAGGAAAAATATTTTTGTTTTCATTTAAATTCAAATTACAGTTCTCATTTTGCAAGTTACCAATTTACCCCTTCTAAATGTGTCTTATATTAAATCTCCAAAATACAATAATCCTTCCATTTCTCCACTTCTTGGCCGTGGACTTAGAGAGAGGATAGGGAGAGTTGGTTCAAGTTCTTGAGTGTTGGTGGTGAGGGAAGAAGTGAGGGTTTCCAAAGGAAGGGTATTAGGTAAGTAAACTTCACCCTTTTCATGTTCTTCCTTCTCCATCTTCTCCTTTCCTATCAAGACCAAAGTTGTCTTGGTCCCTTTACACTCTTGGTTCTAAAGTTTGTTCTTTTCATGTTCCAAATAAACCATTTTGGGTGATTGGTTGATGGTTTACCTTCTCAAGGTTGGAAGGAAGTCACCTATTTACACCAAACCTCTTGCAAGCTAGAAGGAGTTTTAGCACATTGTAAGGAAAGCTAACCCTTTTTCTTATATGTTAAATCTATGATTGACATGTTTGGATGTGGCTTGTTGTTAAAAATGTTTTTGATATTTTTAAAAGTATTAAACTTGATGAAAGACCACATTTTCGTACAAGTATGTGATGTGTTCTTGGTGCTGTTTGGCTTTTTTCGTCTGGACACATTGCACTGTTTTTATGATAACTGGAGCTGTAGTGAATATTTTCATGTAATTATTGTTTGGTTGCAAACTAGACAAAATTTTATTCAAAATGGACACAAGAAACCTACCAAAACGTTAAGAAACTAAAAAGTTAAGCTTTTTGAAAGTTGAGTGCATTGTCTGAAAACACTAACTCGACAGTGGGCAGAAAAACATCATTTTGGAAGAATTGGTTTTGTATTTGGGGAAAATATTTGAATGAATGAAAAGTAGACACAAAAATATTTCCAAGCATATATAGTTTGCCTATATTTGCTTTGTTTTACTATTTTTAATGATCTTTGGAAACTAAAAGCTGTACTTACTTTCTGTCTGGAAGAAGTTTTGAAAATTGTGAACTTTCAAAAATCATATAAATTTGTGTAGACCTTGGTTTTTGGTGTTCTTGGACTTTTTGAAAAAAAAATTTAAGTGCATTGTCAGAAGGAAATGGACTTGGTCTCTAAAAGGTTTTCTCTGTAAGTGAAAAATGGTAAAACATGTTCGTTGGTCTTCCAATAAGCCACACAGACCTTTCTGTCTTGTCATTTTTATATCTTTTTTTGTAGATTTTTTATTTAAGTAATATCTATTGTTTTGGAAAGTAGACAAAATTCTATTTTCAACCATGTATAGCTTATGTTAAGAAAAAATCATTTATTATTTCAAAATGATTTTCAAAGACAAAGACAAAAATTTGGAATTTGCTAGAAAATGGTTTTAGGAAATAAATATAATAACTTATACATAACCCTTAATAGTTTTATCTTTTGTGATAAAATTAAATGGTGGATTTCTTGAAAATAAAGAATTAAATATGGAAATTATATTAAAATATTTTTTAAAGTTTTGCAAAATTTAAGAATATATTTGGTAATCTAAAGAAGAGATATTTTTGTAAAGTTATAAAGCTATGTATTTCAAAAGACCTAAGACCTAAGTTTGGACTCAATAATTTCATAAAAGTGTTTTCTTATTAACTTTCATACTTGGTTATTCTAATTACGGAGATATATGTATGTATATATATATATATATATAGCTTGGTAAGTGTTTGATTTGGATGAGTTTCCCAGTAAAGATTGTTAAAGACTTGACTTGGTGAATGTTGTGATTTTGATGGCATGATAACTATGTTGTAAACTAATTAACCAAAAAGCTTATCTGGGTGTGAAAGATAAGTGATAAGATGCCTATCTAGGTGTGAAAGATAGGTGATACTTAATTAAATGCCTATTCGGGTGTGAATGATAGGTGGATATTAATGCATATTGCCATCATTGTCTGTGTATGATGAATTGATTATCATGTATACATGCATTGGTGCATAAGCATGTGGTATCGAAAGTGTCGGTATTCGCGGGATTGTGGTGCTAGCCAGGTGTGAAAGCTTGAGGACTACGGATGGCACGATTCCACAAGAGGTCGGGGCCTTGCAAACCCTGTGTTGTGGTGGCGGTACCTCCATACGGAAATCCTGACAAAGAGCACTAGTTCCGATCAATTGTCAATATTCCTAAAATGGTTTAGGCACGTACTGCTTTAAGAACCCTGGTGAGGGTATTTGTGTTTATTATACCATGATTAAGGAATATCCAAACTAGTCGCTCAAGTTTTTAGATTTCCATGGAGAGCCTAGGACTCATGGTCTGCATTGCATTTTCGATCACACTTTAAATAAGAATAATAAATAAAAGAATTATTGTATAAGTACATTGACTGATTATGAGTTTGTTCCATCGAGTGTATGTTACGTGTCTGGAATGTTGTGTTTGGTTCCTTTCAGGTAGCATATCCTTGCTTGTATGTTTTGTGTGTGTGTGACTGTGATGATCGCGATTGCCTTGATTGCGGGAACATATGGTGTTTCCCCCAAGGAGCAATGCCTTTAACGTGGAGCTGATACCCACCATCTAGGACAGGCAGGATGGTTGGACTATCGATGCGGACACCCTTTAAGCACGTTTTGATGGCCTGCTCCTTACTCGTTACACGCCACGTGATGCTTTGATCTCCATTACTCTGGTCACGATTCGGGTGGATTTTTCAGAGTTTGCTCATGAGGTACTTCATCCCCCACCTCCTTTTCCTGCATGCATTCCTGCTTCTTGTTGAGTAGGAAATGCTTGTGAATACCGGAGCTTGTTTAGCACTCGAGCTTCTTGTGGGCATGGACGCGGTCGAGGT
This sequence comes from Spatholobus suberectus, assembly GCA_004329165.1. Taxonomy (NCBI): domain Eukaryota; kingdom Viridiplantae; phylum Streptophyta; class Magnoliopsida; order Fabales; family Fabaceae; genus Spatholobus; species Spatholobus suberectus. Next base: position 48,473,853 of record CM014729.1, on the reverse strand, counting down.
TCTGGTCGAGTTTCTTTTGCGGGAGGTGACGACGATGACGATGACATACCCTCTATCTCTCCTTATTGCCTTTAGAAGGCAATGCAGTTCTTGATGTATCTTTTTGAGTAGAGATGGCCAGATTATGGAGTGAGTTATGTATCCCCTCCCCCTTTTGAGTTGTATGATTGGGTTCATTGTCACACACTTCTCCCACTTTCTTATGTAGTATTTTCAGTTTATGCTTGACTATATTAGGTTGTGGATTCCGTATGATGTATGTTAGACATGATATCCTATGTATGTCTATGTTTCTTGTCTTATATTTCCTTGTTGATGCACTTCTCTTTCGTGTTGTGCGTTTACGATAAACCAACACAAAAAAAAAATCCTTACCCTTATTTTCACAGGCAAGTAATTGAAAGAGTTTTCCGAATTGAACTTAAAATCAATCTAGACGGCTAGCTAGCATGTTTTCTTTTCTGTTTGCATTTTAAAATGTGATGAGTTGTGAGGGTTGATTTGCGGTTTGTCACAAATGAGATTGATCTTCACAGGGATCTTTACAACAGTCAGTTCAATTTCCCTATTCTTCATGTCAATTACGATATATAACACTAGGAGAAGCTCTAAAATTCATTCAAGAAAAGTGTGTAGTTTAAATAAGGATTTTTAACCATTTCATCAGCGTAAACATTCTCTATTATCAAGCTATGTCAATATGAACATTCTTTATACTTCATTTTTTCTTTTATTAGAATGATTCAGTTTCTACACCTTTTAATTAAGTGCATTTACTCCTAAATTATTGATATTAATATTGAATTCTATTTTCTCAAAAAAATATCGAATTCTAAAAACAATTCAATTAAAAATAAAAAGATAAATGGAGAAGAAATGAATATTACTTTAATAACTGATATCAATCAATTTTACTTTAATATTGGTTTTATTTCTCTCTTAATTTTTTAGTAATTGTTGCAAAATGAACCTTGAAAGCAAATTTATGCAAAGAAAGCTATAAAACACTCTTACTTTGATGAGATGGTTAAGATCCATCTTTGGGAAGAAAAAATTGATTGGATATTTGAATGCAAATAGGAATTCATGATTACTAATTTACTATACTTCTCTTAATTGCATAGCAAAATCTATACTAGGTTAAGACCTAACTTTTGTCAATTTATTTTTAATATTTGAGAAATTATGTAATGATTTAACTTTTATAAAGTTATATTCTTTAGAGTTTCTAAAATTATTATTGATATAATAGTTATGATGTAAATATAAGTTAAAAGTGTTTTATCACTCCTTAAATGCAAAATTTATGGGTGATGAAGTAGTTTGTGATTCTTAATTACAAAGTTTGAAGAATTACATGATGTAGATTAGTTTGAATCATCACCATCAAGTCCTTTTGCTCTTGTCCAAGATAACCCAGAAAAGGAACCATCCCCATCATTATCATGGTTTCAATGGATAAACCCCTCTTCTAAATCCAATTTATCAACTATAGAATCTGTTCTTACCAAAAATGGCTTCTCTTCTCTGCGGCATTGCTCCTGTTAGGAATGGCCGCAACTTCAGGCTCCTCCTTAGAATCTGATGCTTCTCCCTTCCTACGTCAAGATCACTTCGGGGGTGGAGGTACTTGTAAAGACACTTCGATGCTCAAGTTAGGGGAGGTCTTGGATCATGCAAGGTTTTTGAGTTACGAGTGAGAATTAGGGTTAGAAAATATGCACCTATTTCCCTTATATCCTCAGATATCTCTTACCACTATTACGGGATATCCTCATCCTTATCTCTAAGATTTGTTGCCTAATTTTCTCTATTACGCCAATTTCCCACTTACTTGATTTACGCTGGTCCGAGGCGTACTCGGTGGCCTTCCTTGGTTTATTCAGCTTAGCAGTTGATCTGCTAGATCCGGATGGTATATAAGCCCTTCAAGCTTCGACATGCGTGGAAAAGCTTTCTGGTCTATTTGATAGCGCCGAATGTAGCTCGGAGGCTTCAACGGCTTAGTGGGCTATCGGCGAAGGGATGGTCCATGTTTAGGGCGACTGTTCGGCCCATGTGTGGCTCGGCCTATTGTGATGATTTGCACTGGGCCTTTTCTGCTACCCTACTACTTCGGTGCTGCAAGATTGAAATGTCAAACTCAAAGTCGCTTCTTACGTTGGGAACTGGCCTGTGTGTTTTTAGGTGCATTCAATGCTAGGTGACCTTTACGGGGTAGGTTAATGATGACTTGGGAAACCCCAAACGTCACTTCATTTGAGCCTTTGGTTTGTGAACGATGGTAGTAAGAGAATTTGATGGTGTAGGGTTTTGGGGCTTTTAGGCCATTCAACCCCCTAGTCCCTATAAAAAGGGATTACGCAGAGCATTTCTCGTGCTTTCCATCCTCTCAGTTTCCTTTTTTTCTCCCATTGCTCACTGATTGTTTGCGTTGTGTTTGAGCACCCTTCGCCGTTGTAGCTGTGGCTTTTTCTCTTTCTCCTTCCTTAAAACCTTTTAGGTACGCCCCTTTTCCTCTTGCTTTCTTCTTTTTCCTCAATGGCTTCAACTCGTGAGACTAGAGGTTCCCCCAACTCTAAGCCCAAAGTCATACTGCCACCAGAGGTTGAGCCTATTGGAGGGGACTTGGAAATCTCTAGTCTGTTTATGCATTCTTCTTTCTTGGAAAGGGAAGAAGATGAAGCCCAGAATCCTCAAAAATTTGCAGAAGGCATTGTTCGGCCCGACGCTCTCGGGGTCGAACGACCTATCAAAGCCTCAACTGAAGATCAATCATCTAAAGCAACGCCCGATCAGCCTTTGGTTGAGCGTCGAAAGAAGAGACCGGTCGAAGAGGTTTTCCTTCCTGTTACCTAACCCAGATACGAGTGGGTTTTTAGGGAAGTAGGGGTCACCATTGCGAATTTCAATCAGCCACCACTATCGCCGACTTGATGAAGTTCATCATTCTTTGCCACTCGGACCATGAAGGCGCAATTATAGTAGAGCCATGTGGCCCAGACGAGCATGTGTACCTCTTGGCGGCTTTTAGACAATCTGACTTTACCTGTGTCTACAAGACATTTTTTTGCAACCTAGGGGTCATGATGCCTTTCGACGGGTTTGAGGTCAAGGTCTTGATGGCCTTGAATATGGATCCTACCCAACTCCATCCTAATGGCTGGGCGGCCATGACCGCTCTTTGCATTTTGTGCAACATGCTCCACATGGTGCCGATAGCTCCCAAATTTCTCTTCCACTATGCAGCTAAGGAGAGGAAAAAAGGTGGTTGGGTATTGCTGTTGGGCATTAGCAACATCTCCATGTTCATTGCCTTTACCATCTTTTACAAAGATTTCAAAAAGGGGTTCTTTCGGGTTTGGGAGTACAACCAGATGAGCAACTTTTTCGATGCTCGAGTATGTCATCAATTCCCCTTTTACTAGACAAAGAACCCAGATAAGCACACGGTTTGGCACCTTCAAGACATGTTGGTGGAGGATCAAGCTAACATGGTCGATATACACAAACTTCCTTGGTTACTCCTTTGTCGGGCCGTGTTGGGGCTTCTTCGGTCTAAGAAGCCATTAAGGAATATGAAGTGTGCGTGTTGTTTATTTTTTTTTTTGTAGTTATATGTTGTTTCTTATGTTTGTTTGATCTTTTTGCAGTGGTAATGGGATGTTTCAACTTCGTGAAGCTTCGTGCCAAGCATGTTGAGAAGGCCAAGCGTGCCGAAGTGGGCGCCACTTCCACTGTTGGCACTTCCCCTTCTAGCCAGCCTGGGCCTCTAATGCCCCAAGCTTCTGCTTGCACACTAACTCCAGCTCAGCCCTAGGTGGCTCCGACCATGGTGGAGGTGCATTCGGCTAGCCTACCCCCAAAGTGCCCTCGTCCCACCCCTTCCGCTGAGGCAGTCGGAGGATCTTCATTCGCCGATGCTTATCTCGCCTTCTTTGCTGCCACCGAGGGTCACAACTCCCTTTGGGATCGTGACTTTGACCCTTGTAAGGTGTTGGGTCCCAGCTCCCTTTTGAAGCTAGATCAAAATGCTCTCCAAGAGGCTGATCTGTAGGTGAGCTTGGAGGCGCTCTCAATGTTCCAAGCTCGCTCCTTGGAAATCGCTTAGTTTTGAGTGGCTAAGCTAGATTGATGCCGATCTTCCTCCATGTTGGCAGAATTGAAAGAAGTCGAGATTAGGAGGTAGGAGGCCACGCTTAAAGTGGTGAAGACCAGCCTGGCTGAAACCTCTTAGGCTAATGAGGTACTTCTCTTTGAGGCCGCTGAGGCGAGGAAGTCAGTCGCAGCTTTGGAGAAAGAGCTAAAAGAGTCCAAGGCTTGCAGTGAGATTCTAATGAACCGAGTGGCTTAGGCCGAAGACTCCGTGGCTGCTTTGGAGGTGGAGGTGGAGCTCCTCAAAACTGGGCTCTTTAAGGCCAAGTCTAGTTGGGTGAAGGTGGTTGATCAAGTCAAGCACCTTGAAGTTGACTTGGACGAGGCCAAAGGGTTAATCGTGGAGGAGCACGTCAAGGGTTTTCAAAGGCTGTCTGGCCGCTAACTTATTTCTTCCCAAGCCCCGACACCTCCGCATTTGATTTGGAAAAAGATGTTAAGAGTAAGGTGTTGGTTGATGTGGCTGAGCTCTTTGATCAGGAGGAAGAAGAAGTCTAAGGAAGGGGTACACTGAGCAAGTTGGAGATAATATCAATTTTATATAAGCTCTGGTGTTCCACGCCCTTAAAACTGGGCTTCTTGAGCATCCTCTTCTTCGACTGAATTTCTTAAACGTCCTTGCCCTCCTACTGCGATGCTGGACTAGACTCTTCCCTTTTTAGTATATAGGCACATTTTGTAACTTTGGCCAATGTGTGCAACCTTCGTAGCTTTAAGACATTTCATGTATAGTTGTAACATTGTTAAATGAAAAGCCTTATATTGATGTGTACGGTGTTCATAGTTTTAGGACATTTCATGTATTCAATTTCACTCTTAATGAAAAGATCTATTATTTTGTGATTCCCATCAATGGGCAACACTCTTTCATACTTACTAGTTCGGTTCGACATGGTAGTCGAATTTAGCATCTAATTTTTGTCGAGGTTTCGATGGGTCGAAACCTATTAAGTCCTCGAGTTCGATGGCTCGGCTCTAGGTTTCTTCAATGGGTCAAAACCTATGAAGTCCTCGAGCTCAATGGGTCAACTTAGGGAAAGGTTTTAGTGGGTCGAAACCTGTTAAGTCTTTGAGCTCGATGGGTCGGCTTGGTCATGTTTCAGTGGGTCAACTCAGGAAAGGTTTTGGTGGGTTGAAACCTATTAGGTCTTTGAGATTTGAGGGTTAGCTTGGGAATCGTAGAAGAATTCAAATATAAACTTGAACTGTAATTTTATTGCTATTATCTTCGACTTGCCTCGTTAAAACCTCCCTGGCCAAAACCCATATTTCTTTTCTTTTTGGGACAAAAGACCGAGGTAGGAAAAAGAGTACACCGTCGTTACATGTATCAGCTGAAATACATCTTTAAATGAGAAGCATTCCATGTGCACAGGATTTCTTCACTTGTGAGCTGTTCCAGTCAGTAAGCCCCACTACTTAGTCCTTGAACCACTCTCAATGATCCTCTCCAATTTGTAGCAAGCTTTCCTTCGTTGATCTCCTTTTAGGCCTTTCCTATCTTTCTCCATACCAAGTTGTCAGGCTTGATGTAACGCTGTGATTTTCTTAATGTATGATTTAGTGGTTTAATAACTAAAAAGTGGAAATTTGATATATAATCTAGGTGATTAAAAGAGATAAATGAATTGTTGTTATGCATGGTATGTTGTATGTGATGATGGTTATGAGTTGTTGGTTTGAAATTCAGATTTGAATTTAGGAAATTTGAGATATGTGCTTGAGCCAATTTGAATATGTTGTGAGAATGATTTTGGGTTTTTAAGAGAAAACAGTTAAGTTATACTAGTTTTGAGATAAAGGAAGTGGCTTGGTGAGGTTTGGGCCTCAATTGGCCAAAAGTCCGTGTGAGGGCTCTGGGGAGGTTGGATGTATATAAGGAAGGAAAGGGGGGATTTCTCCTTCATTCTTTCATTTCTTTCTCTTTCTGCACTTTCTCTCTCTTCAATTCTCTCTCATTCTCTCTCTAGAAATATGAAGTTGATAAGTGTGTTAGAAGATTTCCTAGCCTAACTTAGTGATTGTGGTAAGGAAAAGAACGATCCTAACTAGATTTGGCTTAAGAACACCAGATTCTCACAGAACCTAAATTCATATTCAGGAACTTTTAGAGGTAAGGGGAGCTTACAAATTGGTTGTTTTGTGTTAATAACTGTTGGTATACTAATTTCTTGCCTTATGATCGGTTGAATCTTTGTGGATGTTGCCATTTTGTTGGATTTGGGTGAAAATGGGTTTTAGGGGAGAAATTTTGAGATTTGGATGAGAAATTGATGATTTTGTGATGAAATGTTGATTTGATTGTATGATTTGGTTTGTATTAACTTGGTTGAGGTGGATTGAGGTTGTTGGAACACCATTGATTTGAAAATCTATGTTGTTTGGTTGAAAAATTTGAGTTTTCTTTGAAGAGAATCGCGTTTTTTTTTCGAAAATCCTCCCAGATAATCAATTATAGGCATCTAATAATCGATTATTTAGAGTTTCAGAAACTGTTTTGTGATTTGGTTTCGAAAATAATCGATTATGGGCATTTGATAATCAATTATCTACTGTTCATAATTTTTTTTTTGGATTTGGTTCAGAAATAATCGATTATGGGCATCTGACAATCGATTATCTACTATTCAAAAAAAAAAACCTGATGCATTTTGCTACAGTATAATCTGTTATTCCAGATCTGAATGCACTATTTCAGATTTTTAAAGTTTTTGATCCCAAAATATGAAATTTTATGAATTTCAAGGTTTGTTAATCCTCCAAATGGTTTTCAAAGAAGGTTTTGGTTTTGTAATTGTAGTTGATTGTTGGATTGGTTGTGAAGTGGAAGGTTGCTTAGATAGGACCTCTGCTTGTTATGTATGAAATTGTTTCTCATAGGGTGGGCTGCTTAGATAAGGTCTTACTTGTTGATTTTGATTAAGGCCAGATTGGGGCCGGTATGATGTTGATGGATGTTGAGTGGCCATGTGAGGTAGCTGACGATGGACCTCTTTGCCACTGGTTGTATTAATATACCTATATATGTTGTATGTTTATTGGTTGTTGTTGAGTGGTTGATGGTGTGAGTGGTCATGGGAAGTAGTTGACGATGGACCTCTTTGCCACTAGTTGTATTGATATACATACATACATACATACATACATATATATATATATATGTCGTATGTTTATTGGTTGTGGTTGAGGTGTGTAGTACATGCATTCATGCATAGTTGGCAGCTGAGGTAGCTGACGATGGACCTCGTGCCATGATGTGGGTAGGCACGTAAGTTGGATGTTGACCAGAGTTGTAACTCAGATGGGCCTCCAACCTACTTCTGGATAAGACGTGGGGCAGCTGATGATGGGCCTTTGGGGATGAGTGGATGGGCGACTCCGTAGGAGGCCAAGGTGATGCAAGCCTGGTGTTGCGGTAAGCCACCAGTTACATACACTTATCTTGATGAACCATTAAGCTTATCCACAAATTAGAGTTTGGCAATCCTTGAATAGTGCTTAGATAGGCCACAGTAAGGGGTGAGACCTGGCTGATCGCCCGATATGTTGTAAATCTCTCGAGAGTCGTGTCATCATGCATTGACATAGTTGTGACAGATTGGTTGTGATATGGAGTTCTGGATTGAGAACTCTTTTCCATGTAAATGAATGCTTTATATATGTACATCTGTATGTAGATGTTGAGAACTCTGGATATATGATGGTGTGCCATATACTTGCGATGGAATATTGTGAATTGTTGATGATTTCCATAATTATATGTTATGCCATTGTTGTAGTAAGCTTACCCTTCCCATGTTTTGTTGTTGTTGGTTGTCTTGTGTTGTTGTTGTGCTGATGTGCCTGTGATGATCACATCTTATGGCGTGGGAGTAGATGGCGAGGCTTCGGTGGGTCCAGCGACTCAAAGCTGAGGATGGAGCCGAGCTGGAGATGTTTGGCTTAAGAAAGCCAAGTTTTGTTGTTTTAGTTATGATTCAGTTTCATTATATTCTATTGATGGGATTGTATAGATTGACTAGCTATAGGGAGTGAGTTTTGTATTCCTCTTTGCCAGTGATGTATATTTTGATATGTTTGATATGGGCTGGTGTTATCCCATTGTTGTGTATGATATGATGATGACAGATATACAAATATACATGTATGGTACCAGGAGAGATAGGTGGATCTCTCAGTTAATGTGTATGACTCATATACAAATATTATATGATTTTATTCACCTGATAAGGTGTATGTGGTGTATGTTTAGTAGGGTTGTTTAGTAGCGACGGTTGGGTCGTTACACTTGAAGTCTCTCAGTTTTGCCTTCGTATTGTGTCTTCATGCAGCTCTTTGTTTTCTTGCTTCTTGTTGTATCCTTGCCTTCTCTCTTACTTCTTCCGTCAGATCCAACTCTATCTTCAATGCTTCATTGTTTTTCTCTGGGTTGAATATTGTTTGGCGTAAGGATAATTCCCCCACTTCAACCGAAATCATTACATTCGCACCATACACCAGTTTGAAGGGTATTTCCCGCATTGTTGACTGGGTGTGCAGTTCTATGCCCGAAGAATTTCTGCAGCTCCTCGGGCCAGCTACCCTTCGCTTTTCCTACCCTCTTCCTCAATTCTCTAAGGATCACCTTATTCGCGGCCTCGGCCTATTCGTTGGTTTGTGGGTGTTTGACAGACATGACTTGGTGTCGGATTCTCAGCCCTTCGTGGAATTTTTTGAGTGAGCGATCTACGAATTGCCTTCCATTATCTGTGACCACCGAGTGTGGCATCCCGTATCAACATATTATATTCCTATATACGAACTTCTACACGTTTGATACTGTTATGTGGGCTAAAGGCTTAGCTTCTATCCATTTGGTGAAATATTCAATTCCTACCAACAAGAGCTTTACTTGACCCTTGGCGATAGGGAAGGGTCTGAGTATGTCCATCCCCCATATGGCGATGGGCCAAGGCGATATAATCAAGTGCAACTCTTCAGACGATATATGGGATAGATTTCTGAACCTTTGACACTCTTGGCACTTCTTTGAGTAGTCGATACAGTCTACCTTGATGGTCAGCTAATAGTATCTTGCTCGGATGACGCGGGCCGCCGTGGCACGCCCTCCAATATGCATGCTACAAATCCCTGGGTGCATCTCATCCATGATATATCTAGATCGGTCAGTGTCTAGGCATTCAAGCAGTGGGGTATGGAAACCCCACTTGTATAATTCTTCCTTTTCTACTACATAGTAGTTGGCCTTCCTCCGAATTCTTCTAGCTGTGTTTTTATCCTTAGGTAGCTCACCGGTTGTAAGGTATTTTTAGATAGGGGTCATCCACCCTTCCTTCTCCTTTTCCAAGTTTAAAACCTCATCTTCTATACTTGGCATTACTATTGTTTCTTATATAATCATCCGATGTTTTCTCAATCTCTTGGTACTCACTAGTTTGGACAAAAGGTCATCCTTCCCGTTTTCTTCTCTTGGAATATGCTTTATCTTGAATTCTTCCAGGTTCTCTATCAATTAGACCACCCTGTGGTAGTATCTTAATAGTTGAGCGTCTTTGGTTTGGAAAGTGTCAGATACCTGTCTGGCTATCAATTCGGAGTCACTTTTGCAAACAACTCGATTGGCCCCGACTTCACTTGCTAACTTAAGTCCTACGATCAGGGCTTCATATTTTGCTTGATTATTGGAGGCCGAAAAATCAAATTTCAAGGATTGTTCCAACACCATTCCTCCCGACCCCTCCAAGACAACATGACTCCGCTCCCTTTTCGGTTTGAAGACCCATCCAGATATAAAGTCTACCACCGGAAGATTTGCTCTGCTGGTGGTGTGAGTTCTACTAGGAAATCAGCAAGGCATTGAGCCTTTATGAGGCCTCTTGCTTCATACTTGAGTCTGAATTCAAAGAGTTCTATTGACCAAGCTATCATCCTTCCATCTAGCTCTGGCCTTTTCAACACCTGCTGGATAGGGTGGTCGATCTTCATTACCACTTAGTGGCTTTGGAAATATGGTCGGAGTCTACGGGCTATTGTCACTAATGCTAAAGCCTGTTTTTCAATTACCTGGTACCAAGCTTTTGCTCCTTGTAACACGCGGCTAATATAGTAAACAAGGACCTGCTAACCTTTTACCTCTTGTACAATGACCGAACTAGCCACCTGGTCTAACACAGCCAAGTATAAGAGTAGGTCTTGTTCGGGCATCGGTCGAGTTAGGATAGTTGGGGACACTAGGAACCTTTTAAACTCTTTGAACGCTGACTCACACTCCTCGTCCCACAAGAAGGCTTTTGGTTTCTTTAAGAGCCCGAAGAATGGGCATGCTTTTTTCGGCTGCTTAAGAAGAAAGCGAGAGAGGGAGGCAAGTCTTCCAATAAACCTCTGGACTTCCTTTATATCTTGGGGGCTCCTCATCTCAATGATAGCCCGATACTTGTCAGGGTTGGCTTAGATCCCCTTGTGAGTCAACATAAAACTCAAGAACTTTCCCCTCTGTAACCCAAATAGGCACTTTTCAAAGTTCAGCCTCATATCATACCACTTGACTTCGTTAAATACTTCCTCCAAGTCCTCGGTATGCCTGCTAGCATCTTTGGACTTTACCACCATATCATCTACATACACCTCCTGATTTCAACCGACTTGACCCGCTAATACTTTGTTCATCAGACGCTGGTAGGTTGCTCCAGCGATTTTCAATCCGAATGGCATTATAGACTAACAGTAGTTGAAACCGTCCATCATGAAGGTGGTTTTCTCTTTGTCCAGAGGAAACAGTGGGTATTTGATTATACCCTAACTACACGTCCAGGAAACTTAGTAGCTTATAACCCGAGGCTCTATCAACTAGTCGGTCGATGCTTGTGAGTGGGTAGGAATCCTTTAGGCAAGCCTTGTTAAGGTTAGTATATTTTGTGCACATTCTCCATTTGTCTTCTTTCTTCCCTTATTTTTCATTTTTTTTGAGCGACTAGTCATGTTCCCAGGCACGCAACAAGCTTGTGACACTCCCTCCAGAAGATTGAGTCTGAGTCAGGTACATTGATTGAGGTGTTGCCTTAGCTGGAATTTCTACACGTTCTTGGCAGGCTCCACCCTCTGATCTTTGATCTAGGGGTCGAGTTCAACTTGTTCGTTCTAGCGATAAGGATGGAGGGAACATACGGGTTTTTCTCTTAGCTTCAACTCTCTTCTCCTTACTCTTAAGCTTTCAACTTAACATTTGCCGACGGTTTTCTGGTCCACCCTAACTGTTATAATTTGATCAGTCGCAGAGGGGAATTTCATTACTAGATGTAGAGTGGAGACTACTGCTCCTAACTAGTTCAGAGCTGGACATTCAATCAGGATGTTATACGAAGTATCTGCATTCATTAGTAAGTATCTCACCATGATGGTACGGGGGGTGATTTCGTCTCCAAAGGTGGTGAGCAGATCAATGTACCTGTGAGTATCTACTCGCTTGCTAATAAATCCTACCAACTACTCTGGATATAGCTATATCTAGTGCTCCAAGATCTCCAACATTTTGAAAGTTTCTATATGGATGATGTCAATCGAACTTCTTTGATTAACCAATGTTTTTCTTACAGCAAAGTTTGCAATTTCCACTGTAATGATGACTGGGTCATCTTGTTTGGGGTCCACCCCTTGGAAATCGGCAGCAATGAATGTTATCAGGGGTTTCTTCTTTAAGGATTTACCCATGGCATTCATCGATTGAACCGTCCTCAAGTGTTGTTTCCTCACAAAGCTACTAGATCGTTCCCTGACGAACCCTTCCGTGATTATGTTGATAACTCCTCTCAGGCGGGTATTAGTTCTCTTTGAGGTGGTTGGGTTTTTTCCTTCTTCATTCTTCGCTGGTTGTTCATCAGCTCGTCTTTCTCTCCGATCCCTATATCTGTTCCAACTCTTGTTTCGGTTGCCATTTGTTCTTTGGACGTGATTCTGCAGGTGTTTGGCTTGGATCAATTCTTCAATCTTGTCACAGAGGGTCCATCATTCCTTCGCTGAGTGCCTATAATTCCCATGGTACTGGTAATGCTTGTTTCAGTCCATACCTTCTGGGGAACAGCTTTTCAGCAGCAATTGCAGCAGCTCTGTACTATAGGCTTCCTCCATAATGCGAGCTCAGCTAGTGGTGAAGGGAGTATAGTGGTTGTACTTGGGGCCTACCGGCCCTCTCTCCACCCTGTGTTTCTATTTCCGCCCCGATTTTGGTTTTTTGCACTCATTTACCTTTTTCAGCATCCTCGCTCGATCTTGGTCTCGAAATTTCGCCATCTCTTCCATTTGAGTGTAGCCCACCGCCCGGGCCTAGAGTTTGTCCATGTCTGCCGGTGGTTTCTTGTACAAGCTATTCGAGAAGGACTTGGTTTCAAGGCCATGATCATGGAGTATAAAGTCACCTCGAGGTTTAGGTCCTTGATCTTCACCGAGATCATAGCGAATTGCTCCATGAATGTCCTTAGGAGCTCATCATCCTCCTGCCTCAGGTTTACCAGGGCAACTGAAGTAAAGTGGTGTGGCCTGTTGGTTACATATTGTGCTCCAAACCTCGCAACAAGGGTGGCAAAACAGTCAATCGAGTTCGACGGTAGCCGAGTGTACCAAGTCAGGGCCGCTCCTTTAAGGGAGGTCGAAAAGACATGACATAAAATTACATCATCATTGGTGAACAAATTTACTTGGGTGGTGTACACATCGATGTGCTCATCCGGGTCGGTTGTCCCATTGTAACGGTTGAAGTTCAAGTTTTTCCAGCTAGGTGAGACAGGGGTCTCCATAATGCCATCTATGAAGGGATGCCTTTGGACCGATCCTCTAATTAAGAGGGGGCGGGATTTGGTCAGGGTTCTCAATTGTGAGTCCACCAGTGCTTTCTCGGGTTGGTGGCTAGTTTCTGTGTGAATGCGCTAGGTGTGGTGCTCAGATTCTTTAGTCTCCTCGTGAGCTATCCAATTACGCTAGCTCCCTTCTCCAACTGTTTATGGATCTATGCGTTCTCCTTTCGCAACTTATCCATCTCCTCTTCATTCTTCTTCTACAGAACTGCTATCTCCTAACATAGGACCTAGATCAAGGGGTGACTCTCCAACGACGACCCCGCACCATTGCTTGATCATCCACTGTCATGCTCCTAGTTCTCACCACCTCCTTAAAGTAGTAGTTGAGAGACAATTCACCTCGGCCCCATGGTAGGCGCCGAAATGTTCTTACCAAAAATGGCTTCTCTTCTTCGTGGCATTGCTCCTGTCGGGAATGGCCTGCGACTTTAGGCTCCTCCTCAGAATGCAATGCTCCTCCCTTCCAACATCAAGATCACATTGGCAGGGGGATACCTGCAAAGACAGTCCAATGCTCAAGTCAGGGGAGGCTTGGATCATGTAGGGTTTTTGAGTTACGAGTGAGAATTAGGGTTAGAAAGTATGCACCTATTTCCCTTATATCCTCATATATCTCTTACCAATATTACGAGATATCCACATCCTTATCTTTGAGATTCGTTGCCCAATTTCCTCTATTATGCCAGTTTTCCACTTACCTGATTTATACTGGTCCGAGGCGTACTCGGCAGCCTTCCTTGGTTTGTTCAGCCTAGCAGCCAATCTGCAAGGTCTGGACAGTATAGAATCTAATAGTAGGATATACAATGAGTAGGACCTATTTGTTATTTCCTGTAGTTATAAATGGATTACTATTGAACCCACTAGGGTTGACCTAGTGGTGGGTGGCTTTGGATAGTTTGCACAAGGTCCTAGGTTCAAACCTTATTACAACCATTGTACACAAAAAAATGGATTACTATTGAAGAGAAGTTAAAAAAAAGAGAAATAGATTACTATCAGTGAAAAGTTAAACGGGAAAAGAATAGAAAAGGCAAAATGCACAAAAGTAATAACTAATAATTTTTTTTTGTATAATGATGACAAGAAGGTAGAAACATTAGCAACCTTCATGGCTAAGTGATAATGTAACACCTTCATTTTTACTTTAGTAAATGTGTGTTTATTTATTTAGTAATTATTTTTGAACAACTGAATGAAGAAAATATAATTTTAAACTTAGAATAATAAAATATAATTTGATGAAACCCCAATATGGATCTAAAAATTCAGCACCATGGATCTCAAGAACAGAACCAAAATTAAAGGAAAGAAAAAGTGGAATAGATGAGAAATAGTAAGAACGACGTCACAATCTGAAGATTGATAAGTCGAGGAGGATTTGCCATAAAGAATAGAATTCTTTGATAAGAATCTAAAGGCTCAAAGCAAGAACCAAGAGGAGCAATACTCACTCAATTAGCACAAAGCTAATCATATCAATAATGCCAAAAGTTTTTCACACAAGTGGTCCTAGAGGCCTATTTATACTGCAACTAATTAAAAAGGCCCAAACAACTAAAAAGGCCCATTAGAATTCATATTAGGCCCAAACAAAGCAAACTAAATTATAAGCTAGAAACTAAAATAACTAAAGTCCACATAGCACCTAATTAAACAACACTTAGGTGCATACACAAGATCTACAAGAAGCCCAACAAAGCCCAATAACAAAACATCCTAAAAGACAATTAACAAGATAACTATGCCCCTTCGAGACCTCTATCATAATTTTAGGAAATTTTATAAGAATTAATTAAAATTTCTATGTAAAACGATCAAAATACCCTCAGTTGACTCTAAAAGTTCAACCAAAGACATTTTAACCCAAATAAATTATAAAAAAAGTTACTTTCATGTTTAATAAATAAATAAAATAGTTTTAAATAAAATGAAATGAATTAAATTAAAATAAATTAATTAATGGGTTCGTGTTAATGTAATTGGGTGTTACATTTAGTGATATTAGAGCAGTTCGTCTTAATAAGGCCTAGGGTATGGTCTTGACTACTTTTCTATGTTGTATGTTCTTACATTTACCACTGAAAAATAGTAATGTGAGATGAATTGTGTGTTCTTGCATTTATTGACAATAGGTAATAATGTGAGATTAGGATTGTATAAATTATGTTATATATGTGGAAATTTGAATAGTTATCTTTTAGGAAAAAGATGGTTGAAAGACCAAGAAGCAATGATACACAACTTCTATTGGAAAGGATGACTACTATTCTAAGCAAAACCATCTAAGCATTATTAGAAGCATTCAGGAAGAATAATCCATCTCAATTTAGGGTGGTTTTGATCCAAATGGTGCTCAACTCTGGATTGTAGAAATTGAAAAGATATTTTTTGTTACGACATTCACTGATGCACATAAAGTCACCTTTGTTGCTTTTATGCTAGTAGAAGAAATGGAAAATTAATGAAGATTCACTAGGCAACAATTAGAAAATGAAGGAAGACAGATTACCTAGGAATCTTTGGGCAAAGATTTCTAGAGAAATATTTTTTAGAAGATCTCTCAAGGTGGAAGGAAGTTGAATTCTTGAATCTGAAGCAAGGCAATATGTCAATTAGGGAATATACAACAAAATTTGATGAGCTATCAAAATTTGTCCATATTTCAATGAAGGAGTTGATGAACGCTCTAGATGTTCAAAGTTTAAAAGTGGACTATGTCCAGATATTAAGCAAACTGTGGGATATCTAGAGATTGCTCAGGTTCCTACCTTAGTTAATTGCTATAGAATCCATGAAGACGATACAAAGACAAAGCAAGCTAAGTGGAGGAATGTTGGGCCACAGAGAAATAAATGGAGAGAATTTCATGTTAAGCGAAAGCCTTATGTTCCACCTCGTTTTTCTAGCAATACTTTTGGGCAAAAGAATCAAGTTGTTGCTGGTAACCCTAATTTTAAAGTTAATAATCCTATTCATTATTTCCAATGTGGAGGACCTCATTTTACAAAGGATTGTACTCCTACTTGCATGGTTACTTTGTATAATTGTGGGAAACTAGGCTGCTATGGTACAGACTGCAAAGCCCTAAAGAAGGAATTTGGCAATAAAGGTAGAAACAATAATGGGAAAGCTCAAGTTGGATGACCTAATATCACAAGATGAGTTTTTACTATGAATGGTACCGAACCTGTTCAATCTGATGATCTCATTTAGAGTAAGTGCATTATAAATAAATATCTCTTAAATGTACTGTATGATTCAAGTGCAACTCATTCATTCATATCTCATGACTATGAAATATTTGAAATTACCTATTTCTTTGCTTTCATATGATCTTATTTATTCTACTCTTACAAATATTCTTGTTACTACTTCCTAAACATGTTTAAATTGTTGCATTTCTATAGAAGGCAGGAATTTCTCTGTGAATTTAATTTGTTTACCATTATCCTATTTGGATATAGTATTGGGAATGAACTAGTTATCTTCCAACTATATTCTTCTCAATTGTCACAATAAGACTTTATTTTTTGGATCAATTCTTGATAAACTTATTGACATTGAAAAGTCTAGAACAGGGATTGCCAACCAAGATATTTCTTCAGGAAATAAAGAAGCTCAAGTATACATGATCCTTAATTCTTTGGAAGTAAAGGGAGACTCTAATATCAATAGTTTACCTATAGTCTATGAATATCCCCATATATTTTCCCTAATGATATTCCTGGATTACCTCTAAAAAGGGAGATAAAATTCACTAAAGATTTGAGACTAGGATCATGGCCCATTTTCATAGCTCCTTATAGAATGCCGCCTTTAGAATTAGCTGAGTTGAAGAAACAGATAGAAGAACTTTTGGAAAAGTAGTCCATTAGACCCAGTGTATCTTTGTAGGGTGCTCTAGTACTGTTGTTGGTAAAGAAAAAGGATGGAAGTATAAGATTGTGCATGGATTATCATCAACTTAACAAGATCAATATCAAGAACAGATCTTTGCTTTCATGTATAGATAACTTGATGGATCAGTTGAAAGTAGCTATGATGTTTTCAAAGATCAATTTGAAGTTCGGTTACCATTAGATTAGAGTCAAGTTTAAAGATATTGTGAAGACTGCCTTTAGAGCTAGATATGGTCATTACTGTAATGCTTGTGTTTACCTTAATGTGTGATTTAGTGATTTAATAACCGAAAGTGGAAATTAAAATGTGATCTCGGTAATTAAGACATAAAATAGAGTTGTTGTAATGTGATTGTGGTTTTGTATTGTTTTGTCTTGGAATTTCCTATCTGAATTTAAAGAACTTAAGGAAAATGTGCTTAAGCCAAATGAAGTTGTTGGTGGTATTTACCTAGGTGTTGAAGAAACAGTGATGTCGAGGTAGTTTGGGTCTTAGGAAGTGGTTAGATGGACCTTGGGCATCAGTGAACCCAATGCCCTTTTGGTGGTCCCTCCTACTTGATTTAAGTACACCATCTTGGGCTATCTTCTTCCACTCTGGGCTTGATCTTGTAGTATGTTGATCACCTCTAAATGCTCCTTAGGTCTCTTTGCTTTTCCTCTTGTAGGCATTCCTAGCCCAATCATATGATCTTTCCCTTTAGCTTTTTCCTTCTTAGGTCTTTTTTGCCCAATTGAGGGGCTTTTCCCTTTAGGTTTTCCTTCTCTTCTTGGAGGCCTTCCTTGATTCTCATCACCAATGGAGAGCAAGATTCCTAGATCTATTTTCGTTCCATTGTGGTGAGAAGAATTACTTTCCTTGAAGATTTGGCTCAAGGGTTCACCTCTCTATATTCTCTTCTTCCACTAAATTCAGATTCTAGAAGCTCTAAGAGGTAAGGGAAGCTTACAATTGTTGGATTCTTGATGTATGAACGTGGTTGTATGTGAATATTGCATTGGATTAAGCTAAAAATGTGACTTGAATGAGTTGTGTTGAAATTTGTTGAAAAATGGGTTTGATGGTGAATATGATGATTTATGGTTGATATATTGTAATGGTCGTGAAACTTGTTAGATATGTTGTTGTTGAATGTTGAATGATGTTGTTTGATCTCTATAAGGTTGATTTGGGGTGGGGTGAGAGTAAAGTTTTGGATTTTTGAGTTTTTTGACAAGAGCCTATGGTTCTGTCACCCCGTAGTTGCTGAGCGACTGTAACATCCCAAGCACTGACAAGGGCGAGGAGTGATCACTGACACAAAAAGAGATAAGGCATAAACAAGGAGTGGTTCCTGGCAGGCTTCTAGTGGGAAGGGCACATGAATGAATCGAATACACATCGAAATGAGAAGGATCTAGAGATTGAGCAAGTATGGGACTGTATAGTTGAGGATAGCTTAAAGAAATTAATAAGTGTTACCTATACCAACAAGATGCATTTACTTTTTGGTAGCCTATCACTTAAGAACTCCACAGTTAAACGTGCTTGGCTTGGAGCAATTCTGGGATGGATGACCTCTTAGGAAGTTTCCTGGGAAGCATGTGAGTGAGGACAAAACATAATGAAAATTCTTGTGGTGGTTTGTGAGGACAATCATTGATCCTGAAAGCGGCCAGATGTTACAAAGTGGTATCAGAGCTAGTTGTCGGTGTCTCGAAAAGGGCTACCTACGAAGGGTTCTAACCAACAAGGAAGTTGAGTGAAGTGTCACCAAGTGAAGTGTCGTAGAGTGTGAGCCGCCGAGATGTCGAGGGTGGTGCTGTGATATGAACTTTGGAATTGTGAGGTGTTATAGCGCCGAAGGCTTTCGTCTAACAAGAATGCCTTTGGGAGTGAAGTGAGGTGTTTGAGTTGGAGTTCGCTGAGCGACCCCTTTTGTTGCTAAGCGAGTGTTCTTAAGTCGTAGTGGTGATAGAGGGAAAGAAGGAATTCGCTAAGCGACGTTTAGTTCACTGAGCGAGTATGGGCATTCTAGAATGGCTGGGAGTGATTCGTTGAGCGATGACTAGGCTCGTTGAGCGATTTTGTGTCCTGGATAGTTGGTGCTCTCTATTGAAAGTTTTTCATTGAGTGAGTAATGTGTTCGCTCGGTGAGGGAGGTATTTTAAAATTTAGTTGCTCTCTAGAGCAGTTGGTTGCTAAGCGAGTATATAGCTCGCTAAGCGAATTGTGATTAAGAGAAAATTGTGAAAGTCCCTAGAATGAATTCGCTGAGCAATCCCAGTTATCACTGAGCGAAAGGCTTCAGAGGAAACATGGGGTGCTCTCTAGAGTGGGTATTCGCTTAGCGGGACTTGTAGTCGCTGAGCGAGAGCCTTCGTGAAGGAAAAGTATATCCTCTGTGATGAGGGCCTTCGCTGAGTGAGTGAGTTGGCAGTAGTTGCTTGAGTTAAGTATGTGGTGGAAGTGGAAGGTCGCTTGGATAGGATCTCCACTTGTTATTAATGACGTTGTTTTGAGACTCTTATTGGGTATGGGCTTCTTGGATAGGGCCTTGCCTATTTACCATGCATGGCACTGAATTGAGCCTGTATGGGGTTAATAGTGGTTGTTTGGCCATGTGTGGAGCTAAATTGAGCCTACATGGTGTTGCTTAAAAATTAATTGACTTGTTGATGTTAAGGTGGTTGTTGTGGTGTTGTACATGCATTCATGCATTTGTTGGTGGCTAAGGTCGCTGATGATGGACCTCATGCCGTGGTGCAGGCAAGCACATAAGTTGGTTGGCTGACTAGAGCAGATGGCTTAGATAGAGTCTCCAACCTAGTGCTGGATGAGACGTGGGGTCATTGTCATAGGCCTTCGGGGATAAGTGAAAGGGCGATTCCGCAGGGGACCAAGGTAATGCAAACCTTGAGTCGCAGTGAGCCACCACCCATATACACTTATCCTAACAGATCACATCATCTTATCCATAGATTAGAGTTTGGCAATCCCTAAATGGCGCGAGGCATGTGACGAGGTGCTGTTGACATCATGTTAGGGGGTCAAACCTGGCTGATCGCTCGAATTGTTGTAAACCTCTCGAGAGTTGTGTCCTCATGCATTGGCATGATGGTAGTGAAATTGTTGCATCTTGTGACCTACATTTCTGGAATTTACTGTAGTATTATATATATGAGTACATGTGAGTGATGATGTGAACTGTTGATGATTCTTGTGATATATGTTATGTTGTTTTTTTTTAAGTAATCTTACCCTTGCCTTGTTGTTTGTTCTGGTGGTTGTTGTTGCTGTCGTTGTGTTGATGTGACTGTGATGATCACGTCCCTTGGCGTGGGAGCACATGGCGAGGCTTTGGTAGATCTTATTGCTCATAGTTAATGGTAAAGCTCTTGGTTAGGAGATGATGGATGATCTGTCCCTTTTGGGACTTTTCTTTTCATTCTTATCTTTTGAGGGAATGTATAGTGTGACCAGCCATAGGGAGTGTGTTTTATACCCCTCTCCCCTTGTTGATGTATATGTATATATTGGCCTTGGTGTCATTCCTCCTAGTTCATTCATTTTTGACGAATTGTAAAGATTGTATGATGGCTTTGGCTGAGACGGATGGGTCTCATCTGTATGTTTATACTTATATTTATACACATATGCTTATACATGATGGTTAAGATCTGTGGTGTTGTGTAGTAGCGACAGTAGGTCGTTACAATTACAAGTACTTGGTAATGCCTTTTGATGTGACTAATGCTTCAACAATTTTTATAGACTACATGAATTGAATTTTCCATAATTTTTGGATAAATTCATTGTAGTTTTCATCAACAATATTCTGGTGAATTCTAGAAGTTTTGAAGAGCATGAAGAACATTTGATGATTGTGGTACAAATCTTGAGAAAAAGGCAATTGTATGCAAAGCTTTCAAAGTGTGAATTTTGGTTGGAACAAGACAATTCTTGAGATATGTGATATCTCAATGAGGGATTTTTGTGGATCCTGCTAAAGTAGAAGCAGTGATATGTTGGGAATAACCAACGACAATTACAAAAATACATAGTTTTTTAGGATCAACAGGCTATTATAGGAAATCCATTGAAGGATTTTCAAGATTAGCATTACCTTTAACTAAGTTAACTCGTAAAGGACAACCTTTTGTTTAGAATGAACAATGTGAAACCAGTTTTCAAGAATTGAAAAGAAGGTTGACTTTTGCTCCTGTTATAGTACACCTTGACCAAACTAGAAAGTTTGAAGTGTAATGTTATGCTTTAGGGCAAGGGTTAGGATGTATGCTAATGTAAGAAGGCAAGGTAGCTACTTATACCTTAAGACAGTTGAATCAACATGAAGTGAACTACCTTACACATCATTTGGAGTTAGCTGCAATAGTGTTTGCATTAAAAATATGGAGAAACTATCTGTATGGTGCAAGATTTGAAGTGTTTAGCAATTACAAAAGTTTAAAGTTTTTGTTTGATCAAAAAGAGCTAAATGTGAGGCAGATAAAGTGGATGGAATTTCTCAAAGACTATGACTTCGAACTACATTATCATCCTAGAAAATTGAATGTAGTAATAGATGCGTTAAGTCATAAGTCTTTGCATGTATCTTTCATGATGGTTAAGGAGATGAAATTGATTGAGAAATTCATATATTTATATTTGGCTGTAGATGTAAAACCCAAGAGCATTTTTTTGTGATGTTGAGAATCTTAAGTGAAATTTTGGAACAAATTAAAGAAGTACATGAAGTTGATCAATTTCTGCAAAGAAAAATCAAGTAAAAGGAGGAAGGCAAAGAATTGGAATTTAACAAAGATTCAAGCGAAATTATCATATTCAAGGAAAGGATTTGTGCACCTTATGAGGAAGAGTTGAGAAAACTAATTTTAGAAGAGGCTCACAAAGGTTAGTTAAGTATTCATTCAGGCACGACAAAGATGTATCAAGATTTGAAGAAAATGTCTTGGTGGTCTAGAATGAAGAAGGATGTAGTTGAGTTCGTTGCATGTTGCTTGATTTGTCAGAAGGTAAAGGTTGAACATCAGAGACCTTCAGGAGAACTATAATCTCTAGACGTTCTAAAATGGAAGTGGGATAGTATTTTAATGGATTTTGTTATGGGGTTTACCTTGGACTTCATCAAATCATGATGCTATATGGATGATTATGGATAAATTAACTAAATCTGCTCATTTTCTACCCATTAATATCATATTTTCCTTAAAAAAAATTAACCCAATTATTTATAAAAGAGATTATCAGGTTACATGTTGTACTTTCTATTATAATCTCTAATAGGAATCCTCATTTTACATTTAGATTATGGAAAAGTCTACAACAAGCTTTAGGAACTAAGTTGAGATTTAGCTTAGCTTATCACCCTCAAACAGATAGACAGTTTGAAAGGACTATTCAATCTCTAAAGGATTTGTTGAAAGCCTATATTTTGGAACAAAAAAGTAATTGAGATCAGTTTTTATCACTGATTGAGTTTACCTACAACAATAGTTTTCATTCTAGTATTGGGATGGCACCATATGAGGCTCTATATGGAAAAAGATGCAAAACTCCTTTGTGTTGGTATGAAACAAGAGAACCTCTAATCTTAAGTCTAAAAATGATTTAGCAAACTACGAAAAATTGAATATGATAAGGGAAAAGATGAAGGTATCATAGAATAAATAAAAAAGTTATTATGATCAAAAGAGGAAACCTCTTAGATTTTAGGAAAGGGATCATGTATTTTCGAAAGTTACACCTATAACTAGGGTTGGCAAAGCTCTTAAGTCTCGCAAACTTTCACCTAAATTCATTGGTTCTTACCAAATCTTTAAATAAATTGGTTTTGTTGCTTATCAAGTCGCTTTACTTCCAAATCTTTTTAATCTTCACAATGTATTCCATGTTTCTCAACTTCAAAAATAAATTTTTGATACTTCTCATGTGATTGAACCTAATCTAGTACCATTGAGAGAGAATCTCACTTATGATGTATCACCAATAAGAATAGAGGATCATAGGATTAAACGACAAAAAGATACCTCTAGTGAAGGTAATTTGGAATCAAAAGGATGATGGTGATGCTTCTTGGGAACTAGAAAGCAGGATGAGAGAGTTTTGTCCTCAACTCTTTACAAGTTAGTCAATTTTGGGGACGAAATTTCTAAAAGGAGAAGAGTATTGTAACACCTCATTTTCACTTTATTAAATGTGTGTTTATTTATTTAGTAATTATTTCTAAACAATTAAATGAAGAAAATATAATTTTAAACTTAGAACAATAACTAGAATAATAAAATATAATTTTATGAAATTTTTTGAGAATTAATTGGAATTTCTATGTAAAACAATCAAAATATACTCGATTAACTATAAAAGTTAAACTAGAGACATTTTCACCCAAATAAATTATTAAAAAAACTTATGCACATAATAATTTTAAATAAAAAATTGATTTAAGGATAAATATTTGAAAAACTTGATAATATATAATTATTCTAAATTAAAGTGATTTATTTTATATATTTTTATATAAAAAGTATAATATAAATAATTATAAAATAAGAACTAAACAAATATTAATAAAATATTTTTAAAAATCTGGTGAAAATAATGGGTTGGGTTACGTTCACCAAAGCCCAAATTTAAAGTCATGCATTTAGCCCAAATTAAATAAATATAATAAATTATAATTAAATAACTTAAATAATTATTATTTATAAGAAAATATTTTGATAAAATTTATGGATTGGGGTCAGTCACCCAAGCTGAAAATGTGACATAGATAGAGGCTAGGAATTAGGATAATACCAAATCTTTTTTGTTAAAATTTAATTAGATTTTCATTATTGAGTTAGTACATAAATAAATAAAAAGAAAAACTTAAAAATCTGATACATTAAGTAATGAAATCGGTTAAGTACAAACAGATTTCCATCACCATAAATTGAAATTCCTAATGGATATTATCAAACTTTAACAAATAAAATAGAATTTCTTACTTCAAATTTATTCACCACATGTCAACTAACTTATGTAAACCTCCTTTTTACCACACAAATCAAAACACTCTCATTACTTCTTCTCCTTTGTTGGAAGAAAACACAATAACCCCTTCGTCCATCTCTTTCTTTCTTTCTTTCCTTCTTTTTTCTCACTTATTCACCTCTCACCAAATGCATTAGCTTAGTTAAAAATATTGGTGAAGTCTTATACCATTTGAGGCAAGAAAGAAGCAGCTAGGACAAGGAACTCGCCATTTCTTCTTTCTTCAATCATATCTTGACAAGGTAAGGGAGGAGTGTGGCGTTAATTTCTTCTACGATCATGTACACAAAGGGTTCCAAGGAGAGATTTGCCCCCAAATCTCATAGAAATTTTTATTTCTTGAATGATTGTAGTTATTGTGATTTTTATTTATTTATGTTGTATTCTTATTTTTATGTTTCTTTATTTGATTTATGTGTTGTGGATGAATTATGTTTTAATGGTGGATGACGTTTAATCATTATTCTGTTATGTGTATAATCATTATTTTGT
Source organism: Spatholobus suberectus (assembly GCA_004329165.1). Classification (NCBI taxonomy): domain Eukaryota; kingdom Viridiplantae; phylum Streptophyta; class Magnoliopsida; order Fabales; family Fabaceae; genus Spatholobus; species Spatholobus suberectus. The sequence goes on along the minus strand of CM014729.1, from coordinate 48,449,419 downwards.
TTGTGTACTTTTTTTTTTTAAATCTGATTAACATAGTTTACAAACTATGTTTGATTTACGTTGAGAATAATGAGAAGAAAGAAAATGGATTTTCTTATGATTTCATGATAAGAAGGTTTAGCTATTAAAAATTTACAGAATATTAGTTAAAAGGATTTTTTAATTTCGGTCAAATTGTTTTTATTTAAAAGAGATATTCTTTTATTAAGTTTTCTCATTCATTTTATGAGAACATATTATTTTGATATAAATATATACTTATACCTATTCTGTTAATATTCTTTAAAACCGTTAGTGTATATAAATAACTAAAAAAAATTGTTGATTAAATTAGCACGTCTGTGTATTTCTTTTATTAAGTTTTCTTATTCATTTTATGAGAATATGTTATTTTAATATAAATATATATTGATATCTATTATGTTAATATTCTTTAAAATCGTTAGTGTATGTAAATAATTAAAAAAAATTGTTTTGTGTGTGTGACCGTTAAGTATATATAAATAATTACAAAAAATGTTTTGTGTGTGTACTATTCTATTAATATTCTTTAAAACCGTTAGTGTATATAAATAATTTAAAAAGTAGTTGATTAAATTTGTGTGTGTGTGTGACCGTTAGTGTATATAAATAAGGAAAATGAGCACTGGTTAAGAAATCAAAAGTGAAAATATTTTTATCGGAAAGTGTACCCTACTGTGTTTTTCAGTGCAATCTTAACTCAAAAAGTATTTCATTTATTGATTCCTTAACCAGTGTCCTAAGGGCACTAGTTAGCAAGACCGTATAAATAATTAAAAAAATTGTTTTATGTGTGTGTGACTGTTAGTGTATATAAATAATTAAAAAAAAGTTGTGTACGTGTGCGTGTGCGTGTGTGTGTGTGCGCGCGCATGCTATTATGTTAATATTCTTTAAAACCATTAGTGTATATAAATAATTAAAAAAATGTTGATTAAATTAGTGTGTGTGTGTGTGACCGTTAGTGTACATATATAATTAAAAAAAATGTTTTGTGTCTGTGTGATCATTAGCGTATATGAATAATAAAAAAAAAATTGTTTTGTGTGTGTGTGTGCTATTCTGTTAATATTCTTTAGGTTTAAATATGTTTTTGGTCCTTATAATATACTTTTTTTTTATTTTGGTCCTTGTAAAGTTATCTTTTTAAAATGGTCCTTGTAAAATTACTTTTTTGATTTTGGACCCTATTATTTTGGTTTAGTCCTTGTAATATATTTATTTTTTTATTTTTGTCCTTGTAAGATGTAAATAATTTGCTTTTAGTCCCTATCATATTTTTTTCAAAGGGACTAATTCAAAATGAACAAAATATCATAAGGATTAAAGCAAAAAAATAGATATATTAAAAGGATTAAAAAAATTAAAAGAATCAAAACAAACAAAATTAATTTTTACAAGGACAATTTCAAAAAATAATTTTATGAGGACCAAAACCAAAAAAGTGATATTTTATAAGGACAAAAAACATATTTACACCTATTCTTTACAACCGTTTGTGTATATAAATAGTTAAAAAATTGTTGATTAAATTAGTGTGTGTGACCATTAGTATATATAAATAATTTAAAAAAAAATGTTTTGTGTCCTTGTGTGTCTTATGGGAATGATATGCTTATATGAGAATGAGAATAAACATGCTCAGCTGTTAGAGAGACATAATAGCCATAAAATGCATAAAAAAACTTAATAAAAGGACACCTATTTTAAATGAAAACAATTTGACCAAAAATAAAAACATCTTTTTAACTAATATTCTTTAAATTTTTAATAACTAATCTTCTTATCATGAAATCTTAAGAAAATCCATTTTTTTTCTTCTCATTATCCTCAACATAAATCAAACATAGTTTTTAAACTATCTTAATCAGATTTTAAAAAATATATACAAACAGGATAATGATTATACACATAACAGAATAATGATTAAACATCATCCACCATTAAAACATAATTCATCCACAACACATAAATCAAATAAAGAAACATAAAAATAAGAATACAATATAAAAAAAAATACAATAATCACAATTAGTCAAGAAATAAAAAATTTCTATGAGATTTGGCCTCCAAATCTCTCCTAGAAACCCTTTGTTTAGATGATAATAGAAGAAAATAACACCCCACTTCCCCTTGCCTTGTCAAGATGTGATTGAAAAAGGGAGAAATAAAGAGTTCCTTGTCCTAGCTTGCTCCTTTCTTGTCTCAAATAGTACAAGGCTTCACTAATATTTTTTAACTAAGTTAATGTGTAACACCCTAAACTGTCAACCTTTCCATAACTCAAATTCGAGCTCTAATAGCTTAATAGTAGAAATTAAGGTAGATTTCTTTAAAAAAAAAAGCTTTTAAAATGAAAGTGTAATAGAATATAGAACATAAAATCCTTTCCTTTGTAAAATGAAGTAAGGTTTTTTACTACTAAACCATTAGTAAGCTACAATGATAATAAATAGTAATGAAAATGAAATACAATTTAAAACTATGAGAAAATACAAATATGCAGCTACATATTCTTGACATGAAAAGGGTTTACATGACATTCTAATGACACTATAGCACGGTCTACCACACAATTGGATACTCCTTGAGATTAGAGAACTACCATTCTAATCTCAGAGGAATACTAGCCTTGACACTACACTAGACTTTCTCGGCATCTCATGTGGTAAGACTAAACTCTAAAATTCTCATTCCTAAAGAGCAAGCCTTCTACATCTTCATACACGCTTATGCCGCGCCACTCTGATACCGTCCTGGTTGGGGGTTGTAAGCTTTCAAATCCATGTAGTGCTTTCGACTAGTGTACTTCCTTTACTGATACCACACACTATGTACCTGTTCACGTACAAACCAAAAAGAAATCCATTCCCTATTTTTGTTCCAAACATCTGTAGATGAAGGAAGGGATGGATTAATTAGGAGCGACAATTTAAAACCAAGAAATCAAATAAACGCAGAAATCCACCCAAACCATAGTTCATATCATACAATTAATATGACTAACCTTAACAGGGCCATATCATATAATAAATAATAAAATCATATATCAAACATTATTGAATTTGGTACAGAGTACATTCACAACTCATAACACATTATCACTACCATTACACACACATAATGCATCTCATTCCCATGTTGCACATAAACAAAGATTTGATGGATGATCTATCATTTTTCTTTTTTACCTATCAATCATTTCTATTGATGGTATGTGCTACTACTATTTGAAGTTGATGCATCCCAAACGACACCAATTCTAGAGTTTTATTGAGACACTCTATTAATGTAATGCATGTCGGCCCATAATCCACTTAGTGTTCATCAATATCCATGGGAAGTGATTGGGAGTACATATACCTCTCTCATATCAAGGTACAATCTTCATCATCATTAACGAAACGAGCCATCTTTCAGCCCAGGACTATCACAATCTAAACAGAGGTATACTCTCGACCAATCTTGGGATGCTGAGTAGGTGTCAGGGTTATCAAGTTGGTTATGTGATTGTCCTGACTCAAGAGCACTACCTTGGCCATTAAGATGCTTAACACTCGTACCACACCCCCTAGACCTAAAACATCTGATCCTTGTCTTTCATTCCGCAATGTACTAAACTGTGACTTCTCTATCCAGAACACATGCCATCAGTGAATGGTTCACAACATTGACACATATGCCTATGATGTATGAACATCTACAAGAACAATATATTCAATTACAACATCCATACGTTTCTAGAAAATCTAGCAAAACCTCCTCTGTTTTGGAACATTCGATCATACCTCACATTAGGTTTGGACAATAAATCAACAGAGGGAAACCATGGCCAACATATCCATTCCATTGGTTTCATTCATTTCATCAAAATTGTCATCACTTGGCCATTTATAGGTAGCACTCACATCACACCTTTCATCAATTCAATTGTATTTTCATTTTTAATGCCATCATCATAGACCAAATCAATCATTTAGTCAATTCCATTCACTCAAGCATATCACATCATTCATATTTCCGTTCACTTGTCATGGCCAAAGTCGTTGCCATTCTTTATTCAATTAATATCCATCACCATAAGGATCAATAAGCATGATACACACAATAAAATCAATGGCCAAATGACCCATATACATCAAAACATTGATTTAGCCTTTGTTTCACTTACAATTCATTTGAAAACTAATTATGTCATACTAGTGCATGCATATTAGTGAAAGACATACTTTGGCAAAATAAACCATATTAAGTAAAATTTGAAATTCAAGTTTATTAACCATGAACCACTCATGCCACTAAGTGCTAATTAACAAAAGAATTATATTTCCCTGTTTAAGAACACACATTCTATTAGACTTCTTAATTTCCAAATCAAAATACTCAATTAATTACCACTTATTTATACCATTCCATAAACCTTAATTATCTTGGATTTATTGATAGAGGTCTTGAACAGGCTTAGTGCAACATCGTGTTTTTCTTGATGTTTAATTTAGTGGTTTAATAACTAAAAGTAGAAATATAATATGCGATATCAGTGATTAAAATGAATAAATAAGTTGTCGTTGTATGGGTGTTGTTTTGTGTTGGTTGTTTTGGAATTCCTGTTTGAATTTAAGGAAACTGGTGGAAAGTGTTCTTGAGTCAAAGTGAGAGTGTTGGTTATGTTCATGTAGGTCATTAAGAAAAACAACAGTGTCAGGCCAGTTGTGAGTCTTGGGGAGTGATTAGACGGACCATGGACATTAGTGGGCCCAAAACCATTGTGTGGCCTAAGAAGGTTTAAGACCACGCAAAACCCCTTTTTCCTCTCATTTTTGATAAACTCTCCCAAGACACTCTTTAACGACCCAACTGTCGCTACTAAACACACCTACTAATCCATGCATCTCATCCTTTTAATCAGATGAATAAAATCATATCATACATGTATAAATCACAACAAATCATCGCTGATAAATTCATCTATCTCTCCTACCGCTATACATGATTTCTATTGTTGCAACTTTCACCAAAAATATACATATATACATATATATATATATATATATATATATATAGGGATGACACCACGCCATAACAAAGCAATAACCAAAATATACATCACCGGTGGAGAGGGATACAAAAACTCACTCCTTATAGCTGGTCACACTATACAATCGCATCAAAAAGAATAAAAGCAACTGAATATACAACAAAATAGCCAAGGCTTGTCTCTATAAGCCAAACATCACAAGCTCTCGGCTCCATCCTTAGCTCTGAGACCACAGAAGCATCACCATCTGCTCCCATGCCATAAGACGTGATCATTACAGTCATGCCAACACAACAACAGCCACAAGATATCCAATAACAACAAAACACAGCAAGGGTAAGCTTACTAAAACAACAACATCACATAAGAATTCTGAAACCATCATCAATATCTCAACATTCATACTGGTACATACATATGTTTACATCATTCATTCTCATGATAACGAGTTCTCAGTCCAGAACCCCACTACACAACCAACCCACCACAACTATGTCAATGCATAATGACATGACTCTCAAGAGATTCACAACACCTTGGGCGATCAGCCAGGTCTCACCCTCTACCATGGCCTATCCAAGCACCATCAGGGATTGCCAAAACTTTGATCTACGGATAAGCTTAGTAGGTTGTCAGGATAAGTGAATGTGGGTGGTGGCTTACTGTAACACAACGCCTGCACCGCCTTGGCCCCTTGCGGAATTATCCATCCACTCATTCCCATAGGCCCATCTTTAAGACCCCACGTCTTATCCAGGCACTAGGATGGAGACCTATCTGAGCTGGAACTATTGTCAACCATCCAACTTATATGCCTACCCGCACAACGACGTGAGGCCCATCATAGCCTCAGCCAACAACATATGCATGAAATGTATGTATCACAACATCACATCCACTCAACCACAACCAAACAACATATCTATGTGTAGCAACACAACAACAACATCACAACGCCACGTAGGCCCGACCAGCACCATATGTGGTCCACAACCACTACTAACACCATGTAGGTCCATATCCAGCCTTAAGCATAGTCAACAAGTAAGGCCCTATCCAAGCAGCACATACCTCGTGAAAAGTCTCACATCATAACTCATACATAATCGGTGATGGTCCTATCCAAGCAACTCGCCACTTAGGGCTCTGTCCAAGCAGCCCACGTCCAATGGGTAAAACCTAAACAACATTTATGACTAGTGGAGGTCCTATCCAAGCAACCTGCCACTCCTCTCACATTCTTAACCATAGACTCACACTAGGTGTCCTTCTAAACCATGTCTCACACAACTACACTTTCATCATTGATCAATAATAGAACACTACATTCACTTAGCGACACACATGCTCGCTCAACGAAGACCTTCTTTATAGAGGACCAACTTCCCTTGCGAAGGCTTTTCGCTCAGCGACCATGAGTCTCGCTCAGCGAATCAAGGTTGCTCGCTCAATAACGACTAGAGTTGCTCAGTGAATCTATTCCAGGGACTTCCCCCAAATCCTCTCGACCACATTTCGCTCAGTGAACCACTTGCTTGCTCAGCGAATCTATTCCAGGGATTTCCCCCAAATCCTCTTGACCACATTTCGCTCAGCAAACCACCTGCTCGCTCAGTGAATCTGTTGTTCACCTAGCGACCTACTTACAACAAAAAGCACCACTCTCTAGGGCCTCCAATTTGCTCAACGAGTCCGTTCCAGGCATTCTAGAATACCTACATTTGTTCAGCGAATCACATGCTCACTCAGCGAACTCTCATATGAAAAATCTCCAAATTTCTATGAACACTCGCTCAGCAAATCCCTCTTACACTATAGCCATTTTTATCACTCAAGAACACTCACTCAGCAACACGATGGGTAGCTCAGCGACATGATGGGTCGCTCAGCGGATCCTCAACTCGACACTCTCACTTTAGCCTTAGGGCACTCTCGCTCAGCGAGCCCCTTAGTCACTTAGCGACTATTAGAAGACAGAACCAGAAACTCTCTTCGAAAAACCCCAAAGATCCAATCTTTTCATTCATTTATACCTCAAATCGATCCCACAAAGGTTGAATGTGACCACACAACATACCACAACCACATACTCAGTACAGACAACGATCCATGCAACATTTCAACACCAAATCATCGAAAATCAAAGGAAACCCATTTCCAACACCTTTCAAACAAAAACTTAGCCCAACCACATGTTTCAGTACAATCCACAACAACATATACATACTATAGCATTCATACAACAAGTATTCAACGAAGGTAAGCTTCCCTTACCTCTTAGGAGTTCTGAATCCGAATTTGGGTAAGGAGGAAGATGAGAGAAAACAAGCTCCTAAGCCAAAACTCTGAGAAATCCACTCTCCTTAGCACAAAGGAAGGAAGATCAAAGCCTGAGATCTTGCTATACTCCAAGTGGGTGTAAGACAGATTGAGAGAAAGAGAGAGAGTTTGAGAGATGAGGGAAGGAAGAGAAATGAGAAAGAAAAAGGGTTTTATGACTTAAACCTTCCTTAGGTCACACAACGACTGTGGGTTCACTAAAGCTCATGGTCCATCTAACCATCTCCCACTACTCATAATTGATTTCAATCAACTGTTTCTCTTAACAACTCATATGATTCCCAACAGGCTCACTTTGGCTCAAGAACAACATTTCCTCAGTTCCCTAAATTTGAACAGGAATTCCAAAACAACCAGCACAAGCAACATTCACACAACAACTTATTTATTCATTTTAATCACCAAGATCATATTATATACTTCTAGTTTTAGTCATTAAACCACTAAATCATACATTAAGAAAACCACAGTGTTAGCAAGGAGTATGTGTACAGATTTTGGCTATTCTCTGGAATGACTATTTGCTGAACAAGCAGGTGGTTTGCTGAGCAAAATGTGGTTGAAAGAATTTGGGGGAAGTCCCTGGAACAGATTCGCTAAGCGACTCTAGTCGTCGTTGTGCGAGTGATCCTGATTCGTTGAGCAAGGCTCATGGTCGTTGAACAAAAAGCCTTTGTAGGGGAAGTTGGTCCTTTGTAAAGGTCTTCACTGAGCGAGCATGTGTGTCGCTAAGCGAATGCAGTGTTCTGTTATTGAACAATGATGAAAGTGTAGTTGTGTGAGATATGATTGAGAAGGACTCCTAGTGTGAGTTTAAGGTTGAGAATGTGAAAGGAGTGGCAGGTTTCTTGGATAGGACCTCCACTGGTCATAAATGTTGTTTAGGTTTTACCCATTGGACGTGGGCTGCTTGGACAGAGCCTTGAGTGATGGGTTGCTTGGATAGGACCTCCACCGGTTGTGTATGAGTTGTGATGTGAGACTTCTCACAAGGTATGTGCTGCTTGGATAGGGCCTTACCTATTGACTATGCTTGAGGCTGGATATAGGCTTGCATGGTGTTGGTAGTGGTTGTGGAGCACGTGTGGTGCTGGTCGAGCCCGCGTGGTGTTGTGATGTTGTTGTTGTGTTGCTACACATATATATGTTGTTTGGTTGTGGTTGAATGGATGTGATGTTGTGAATGGCTATTGTTGTACTGGTATGACTGTGATGATCACGTCTTATGGCGTGGAAGCAGATGGTGATGCTTCCGTGGATCTGATGTCTCAGAGCTGAGGATGGAGCCGAGAGCTAGTGATGTTTGGCTTGTGGAGACAAGCTTTGGCTGTTTTGTTGTATATTCAGTTGCTTTTATTCCTTTTGATGGGATTGTGTAGTGTGACCAGCTATAGGGAGTGAGTTTTTGTATCCTTCTCCCTCGGTGATGTATATTTTGGTTATTGTTTTGTTATGGCGTGGTGTCATCCCTATATATATATATATATATGTATATATATATATATATATGTATATTTATGGTGAAAGTTGCAACGATAGAAATCATGTATGGCGGTAGGAGGGATAAATGAATTTCTTAGCGATGATTTGCTATGATTTATACATGTATGATATGATTTTATTCATCTGATTAAAAGGATGAGATGCATGGATTAGTAGGTGTGTTTAGTAGCGACAGTTGGATCATTACACACTCTCTCATTCTCTCAACTCTCTCTCAAACCCCAAAGTGAGAAGCAAGATTGTAGACCATCCCATTCCTTTCGGTGAGGAGCATTGCTTTCTCTAAGGATTTGGCTTAAGGGTTCACATTTCTCCCATTCTCTTCTTCCCCAAAATTTGGATTTAGAAGCTACAAGAGGTAAAGGAAGCTTACTTTTGCTAAATATACGTTGTATGAACGTGGTAGTGAATGTATGTTGCTATGGTTTGTCGCAATGTGTTGGAAATGGGTTTTCCTTGAATTTGTAGTTGATTCATATTGAAACGTTGTATGGATTGTTGAATGTGTTGAATATGTTGTTGTGGGCTGTTATGTAGTTGTATTTGACCTCTATGGAGTTGATTTGGGGGTATGAGTAAGTAGAAAGTTTAGATTTTTGGGGTTTTTCAAAGAGAGTTCTATTGCTGTTGTCTGATAGTCGCTGAGCGACTAAGGGCCTCGTTGAGCGAGAATGCCCCTGAGACTGAAGTGAGACTGTTGGGTTAAGAGTTCGTTGAACGACCAATTTTGTCACTAAGCGAGTGTTCTTGAGTGGTAGGAATGACTTTAGTGTAAGAGGAATCCGCTAAGCTAAATGTTGTTCGTTGAGTGAGTGTTCATGGAAATCTAGAAATTTTTCAGAAGAGAGTTTGCTGAGCGAGTGTGTGGCTCTCTGACCGAGTATGGCTATTCAGAATACCTGGGAGCAATTCGCTGAACGAATGTTTAGCTCGCTGAGCGAATTAGGGCCCTGGAGAGTGGTGCTCTCTGTTGTAAAAGGTTCACTGGGTGAACAACATGTTCGCTGAGCGAAGGGTGTGTACAAATTTTTGGTTGCTCTCTAAAGTGGCTCATCGCTAAGCGAGTAAGTGACTTACTGAGCGAAATGTGGTCATAGGAATTTGGATAAAGTCTCTGGAACAAATTTGTTGAGTGACTCTAGTTGTCATTGAGTATGTGACCCTGATTCGCTAAGCGAAACTCATGGTCACTAAGCGAAAAGCCTTCGCAGGGGAAGTTGGTTCTTTGTAAGGAAGGTCTTCGCTGAGCGAGCATGTAGGTCATTAAGCGAATTGTGGTGTTCTAATGTTGATCAATTTTGAAAGTGTAGTTGTATGAGATAGGATTGAGAAGGACTCCTAGTGTGAGTCTAAGGTTAAGAATGTAGGCAGAGTGGTAGGTTGCTTGGATAGGACCTCCACTTGTCGTAAGTGTTGTTGTTTGGGTTTTATCCATGGGATATGGGCTGCTTGGATAGGGCCATAGAGTGGCAGGTTGCTTGATTAGGACCTCCCCTGGTTGTGAATGAATTGTTGAGTGAGGTTTCTCACGAGGTATGGGCTACTTGGATAGGGCCTTACCTATTGACTATGCTTGAGGTTGGATTGGACCTACATGGTGTTGGTAGTTGTTGTTGGACCTCATGTAGTGCTGGTCAGGCCCACATGGTGTTGTGTTGCTACACGTGTATATATGTTGTTTGGTTGTTGTTGAGTGTGTAACACCCCAAATTTCAGGCACTAAAAATAAACTATGAGGTAGCTCTTAGTAGGATCATTCTCATGTGTTATTGGACAAAAGATGTCTTAAGAGTTATTATTATTGTTATTATTAATTATGTGCTATGGTGTTGTTGTTGTTGTTATTATTATTATTATATTATTATTATTATTACTACTATTATTATTATTACCCTAGTGATAGAAATTAGTAAGAATGTTATAATAAAACCCAAAAGAGCATCTAAAGCCCAATAGGGGAATAAAGCCCATTAAGCCACATAACCACCCACATTTTATAAGAAGGGAATAGAGAAGGAGAATTAGGTTTAGCCGTCACAAAATAGAAGAAGAAAGAAGGTAGAGAGAATGAGGAGAAAAAGAAGAAGAGGAGGAAGAGAAAGAGGTGGAATAGAAACCTTGGAACTCAAGCCTTAGAACTCAGCTTTGCATGTCCCTAAAGGTGAGTGCTCTCCCCTATGTCATTCCTTGTCCTTTATGTTGTGTTGTTTATGTATTTACCTTTTCCCCTTCCTTAAGCCTATGTTTAGGGATTTGATGTATTTTGAAGGGATTGTGAATGAGTGAGGAATTTATAGATTAGATTGACCAATTATCAAGGTAGAAGAAGTGATTAAGAATTTAATTATTTATTTTGGAGCATTTAGAAACCAAAGACGATAGGAAAAATAAATTAAAATTTGAACCTCAAGTTTGCCCAGCGGGGTTAGATAACCACTGGGCGACTTTTTTGGAAAATTGGACTCCACAGTTGCGCGGGTGTCCAGACCCGCTGGGCAGTATGCACAACTCCCCGAGCGAGTAAGGTCCTGACATGGATTTGCCAGGCGGGATGCACAACCCACCGAGCGAATATGACCTTGAGTATTCCGTTTTTGTGCCTGTGAACCCTTTTTTTGTAGTTTTCAACTCATTGTTGCTTCTTTTTTATGCCTTGTTGAGTTTAATTGTGTGACTATTATTTACTTTGAGAAAACTAAGTGTGATATGAAATTGTGCTAATGTTTCATGATAAAAGCCTATGAAGAGCCATAAGAATTGTATATGACCATGCATCATAACATTTGAGTTATGGGATGAGGAAAGTATGTAGGAATCTAGCTTATGGAGGCCGTGATGGGTTGTTTAACCCTAGCCTTGGGGGTTAGCTGGTTGGAAAAACTCTAATGGTCCAAACTGATCCTATGGAGCCGAGGCATACTGGCAAAACTAGGTAACCTGACTAGTCACCGGGGGATATCATACTAGTTGTGGGTGTGAAAGCCGAAGGCATCGATACTGATGATGCTTTTTATGGTCGTGCATTTACTCCTAGTCTACTTTTTGAAAAGCTTAAGTTGGTACTACATGTGTATAAGTGGTGATTTAGGAACATAGCATGCATATGCATCCTATTGTAGTGTGATATGTTGAAGTGTGCTACGTTGTAACTATGTGAAGTCTATGTGACCTTTATCATGAGCGATGGATGTAATGTATACACATGTGAAAAGATAATTGTGCCTTGTGATGAAGTGTCAAGATTATGTATATGTGATGATATTATGCATGTGTGTTATCTCTGTTTAATAAAACAAAATAAGGTATATGTCTAGTTACTAGGCAAAAGATGTGAAATAAATGTATGCTTGTAATTAGGATTGTCTTTGCTACCTTAAGGATATGTGAAAGACTAGACCCTAGGATAGTGTTATGAGGGTTATAGTTAGATAATAATAGTTGTGACTGAGATAGAGAAAGGATGAGTTCCCATACGGTGTAATAGAAAAGTAAGAGACAGGTAAGAGAGAACAAAATAAGAGTATTAAGGTGAGTGTTAAGGGAATGTCAAGAGTATTTTAGAATGTGTGTAGCCTTAGACTTTACCCCTAGAGACAATTTTGAATATTAAAAGGAAGAATAGTCAAATCTAAACATGAAGGGTTTAAATATTAGAGAGGATTTTGGGTAAGAAAATATAAGTAATGAGGATGAGTTATTAGGTTGAGAATGAGATAGTAAGCTTGTATAACAGTTGTGAGAATGAGAAAGGAGTTAACAGGAAGTATTGACTGTTGAAAGGTGTAGACTTGACCATAGGTATGGAGAATTATGAGAGACCTAGTGAGGCTAAAGCCATGAAAGATAAGTGATGAAGGTTGTTCGAAGAGAAGAGTCTGACCTAGCCATAGAACCCTTAGAGCACTCACTGAGACATTATGTCTCACTCCTTTAAGTTTCACCTTTTTCAGGATACAGGTGAAGACATATGCAGATGGAGCTTGGAATCACATACAAGAAGATGTAACCTAGTTTATGTTGTGTTTTTGTATTCTTCTTTATATTTTGTACGACACCTTCAGGTGATAGATGAGTTGTATTAGGCATGTATGCTTTTTTTTATTATATTACTTGTATATAATTTCTAATTATATTTATGAGTAGTACTTGCATGTTGTTTCTACCTTCTTAAGTTTTTTTTTTTGTTCATAGAAATCTAGACCTAGTTACGGTAATATCCCTTAGGGTGTTACGGAGTGGGTGTGGTGTTGTGATACATGCATTTCATGCATATGTTGTTGGCTGAGGCTGTGTGATGGCCTCATGTCGTTGTATGGGCAAGCACGTAAGTTGGATGGTTGACAGGAGTTGCGGCTCAGATGGGCCTTCAACCTAGTGCTTGGATAAGACATGGGGTCTTAAAGATGGGCCTTCGGGGATGAGTGGATGGGCAATTTCGCAGAAGGTCAAGGCGATGTAAGCCTTGTCTTGCGATGAGCCATCACCCACATACACTTATCCCGACACACCACTAAGCTTATTTGCATATCAGTGTTTTGGCAATCCCTGAATGAGTGCTGGATTTTCATGGTAGGGGATAAGACTAGGATGATCGCTCGAATTGTTGTGAATCTCTCGAGAGTCATGTCATCATGCATTGACATAATTGTGGAGGGTTGGTTGTGATATGGAGTTCTGGACTGAGAACTCTTGCCATATGAATGAATACTATATATATATGTATGTATGAGTACGAGTGTTGAGAATTGTTGATGGTTTTAGAATTCATATGCTATACTGTTGTTTTAGTAAGCTTACCGTTGTCTTGTTTTGTTGTTATTAGATGTCTTGATGCTGTTGTTGTGCTGGTGTGCCTGTGATGATCACGTCTTATGGCGTGGGAGCAGATGGCAATGCTTCGATGGACGCGGCTTCTCAGAGTTGAGGATGGAGCTGTGAGCTGGAGATGTTTAGCTGGAGGAGTTGAGCTTTTGTTCCTTTTGTTATGTATTCAGTTTCATTCTTTAGATGGAGTTGTATAGTGTGACTAGCCATAGAGAGTGCGTTTTGTATCCCTCTCCCCTTTCCATTTGATCTTGACAACTATACAGCTATGAATGTATGGCAGTAGGAAAGATGGATAGATCTCTCAGCACGTGTATGTTTCACATATATACATGTCATGATTTTTATTCATGTATATGTGCCAAAAGCGAGATTAGTAGGGTTATTCAGTAGCAACAGTTGGGTTGTTACACTTAGCTATCTTGTTAAGTGTCTTTTAGGACGTTTTGTTATTGGGCCTCGTTGGGCTTCTTGCAGATCTTGTGTATGCATCTAAGTGTTAGTTAATTAGGTGCTATGTGGACTTTAGTTATTTTTAGTTTCTAGCTTATGTTTTAGTTTGCTTTGTCTGGGCCTACTATGAATTGTATGGGTCTTTTAGTTGTTAGGCCTTTTTATTAGTGGTAGTATAAATAGGCCCTTAGGACTCATGTAAAGAAACTTTTGATCATTTTATCGAAAGTGATTAGCTTTTGCTAATTGAGAAAGGATTGTTCCTCTTGGATCATGCTTAGAACCCTAGATTCTTATCAAATAATTCTATTCTTCGTGGCGAATCCTCCTCGACTTATCAATCGTTGGATTGTGGCATCGTTCTTACCATTTCTCATCTATTTCGCTTTTTCTTTCCTTCAATTTTGGTTTCGATCTTGATACTTTTGGTGTTGAATTGTAAGATAGAGGTCTCAGAGGGTGTGAAGGAGAAAATTACTAAATTTCAAGGTAGTTGTGAGTCGGAGGTTTATCTTGAATGGGAGATGAAAGTGGAGCAAGTCTTTGCATGCTTTGATTATAGTAATGAAAAGAAAATTAGATTGGTTTCATTGGAATTTGAAGGATATGCATTGGTATGGTGGAATCAAATGAAAAAAGACATTGATTAGGGAAGAGACCAATGATCTATACTTAGCAAGACATGAAAAAGTAGTTAAGAAATAGATTTGTGCCATTTCCTCATAGAGAAGAGAAAATTTTAACTTGCACCAACTCTAGACCCTATGTTTTATTTGATGTGCGACAACATGTGTTAATTCTTAAGGCTTATGATTTACATGTTGCTTGTGATTTGTATGAAAATCATAAAATGCATGATGTTCACGGTTTGCATGAACTATCTTTAGGTGGTGGAGCAAAGTCCTTAAGATTTGAGATTAATGTACATCATTTGAACTTGTATGATCATGAAGAAGAGCTTCCTAAGAAAGAATGAAAAGATGATAGAGGTCTCGGAGGGGCTTAGCTATCTTGTTAATTGTCTTTTTGGACGTTTTGTTATTGGTCCTTGTTGGGCTTCTTGCAGATCTTGTGTGTTCACCTAAGTGGTATTTAATTAAGTGCTATGTGGACTTTAGTTATTTTTAGTTTCTAGCTTATGTTTTACTTTGCTTTGTCTGAGCCTACTATGAATTGTATTGGGCCTTTTTAGTTGTTTGGGGCTTTTTATTAGTGATAGTATAAATAGAGCCTTAGGACTCATGTAAAGAAACTTTTGATCATTTTATTGAATATGATTAGCTTTTGCTAATTGAGAAAGGATTGTTCCTTTTGGTTATTGCTTAGAACCCTAGATTCTTATCAAAGAATTCTATTCTTTATAGCGAATCCTCCTCGACTTATCAATCTTTGGATTATGGCATCGTTCTTACCATTTCTCATCTTATCCGTTTTTTATTTTCTTCACTTTTTGGTTCTAATTTGTTACTCTTTGGTGCTAGAATTTTAGATACACAATTAGGGTTTTATCATTTGGTATCTAGAGCCAAATTCAACACCAATTTACATATCCAATTGTGCCAAATTTTCATGTCAATTTTGTATGTGAGTTGCTGGAAGTCATTCGTGCAAAGCTGAATTCGTGGCTGTAGATTTGTGCTTCCAAATTCGTGACTGTCAGGCAGCCTACACAACTCGTCAGGCCGGTGCGACGTCAATGCTACTACTGGTTGCAAATCCAGCAAATTTGTGAGTCTTCTTGCATAATTCTTGGGTCCTACTATTTTTGTTTGTGTCCATTTAGTCTTATTTGAGTCAATCTCTTCTTGATTCATCCAAATTAGAGTCAAATTCTGTAGTAATGTTCTTGCATTCTTCCTCTCTTTTTTTTCTTATTAGATCTAGATTATGTTAGTTGGTGTTTTGTGTTAAATCCATACTTGATTTGTGTTGTTTCACATATAGACACTTAAATGTTGATGAAAATTACTTGATTGGAGGTTTAATTGGGTTTTTGAGAAATCTGAATTTTGAAATTGGGGAAGAACATTCAAAGTGTTCTTCATATGTTCTTGAGTTTTTTGGTGATAGAATACTTGTTTGATCTTAAAAAAAAGTTTGAGCGAGTTGGGGCATTTTTGCAAATAAAAAAGTTGAAAGTCAAAAAAAAATATTCAAGGACTAATTAGCAATTATACAAGGCAAAAGTCAAAATACAAAAAAATTTAGGGGCCCAAGTGCAATTAACAAAAGTTTGGGGGCCAAATTGCAAAAAAAATATATAAAAAAAATTATTGCCCATTTATAAAAAAAAAGCCTACCCTCTTTAGTGAGCCAATTCTTATAGTAATATTATTTTTCTTTCATATACTTTTGACTTGTTTTTGGCGGTGGATATACATATGCTCTTCATTTTCCTTGCTTGTTCTTATCTCTTTTCCTTGAGTCTTCTTTTTGTCTTGCTTGGCATTCTATTGAGTAAACTTTCATTTCATTTTAGCTTTTATTGCTTGTCTTTAAAATTTCCTTGGTTTTATCTATAGTATTTCTATTCTTGGCCTCTTAAGTTAAGCTTGACATTCGTGACATATTTCATATTGAATACTTTCTTTATTTGAACTTGGAGGTTCTTTGTAAGAGCTAAAGAGGAATAAGAGTGGAAAAAAGCAAGTGTGCACATTATAGAAAAAGCCTCTAAAGAGTGAAACACGAGTGAACTTTGAGTGAAAACACTTAGTTGAGTGGTGAGGTTCATATTTCTATTATTTGTGAACTAACTTTTTCTTGTAGGTATAGAGGGTGTGAAGGAGAAAATTCCTAAATTTCAAGGTAGTTGTGATCTGGAGGTTTATCTTGAATGGGAGATGAAAATAGAGCAAGTCTTTGCATGCTTTGATTATAGTAATGAAAAGAAGATTAGATTGGTTTCATTGGAATTTGAAGGATATACATTGGTATAGTGGAATCAAATGAAAAATGACATTGATTGGGGAAGGAGACCATTGATTTATACTTGGCAAGACATGAAAAAGTTGTTGAGAAGTAGATTTGTGCCATTTCTTCATGAGAGAGACCTTCAACACAAGTTACAAAGACCTACTCAAGGAAGTAAAAGTGTTATGAGTATTACAAAGAGATGAAAATGGCTATGATGAAAGGCAATGTGCAAGAGAAGGGTGAAACCACCATGGCAATGTTCTTATATGGGCTTAATAGAGACATCTAAGTGAAGTTGCAACACTATGAGTGCTTGGAGGACCTAGTGCACCATGCCAACAAGGTGGAGAGGCAACTTGAGAGGAAGCATTCCTACAAGAAGACCTATCAATATGATTCTTCTAGTGGTAACGACAAGTCCAAGAAGGAGAGATCTTCCTCACCTAAGCAACAAGGTTTAAAGTCTCCAAGTGGTAAACATGTTCCTATCCCTAGTACTCTTTCTACTTCTAAAAGTAGTTCAACTAAATGTTTTAAATGCTTGGGTAAAGGAAATATTGCATTACATTGTCCAAACAAGACAACCATGGTCTTGAGGGGTTGTCACTAGTGAATTATCTTCTAGTAGCTTATCTAATACCTCTAGTGATAATTATAGTGGATGTGGTACTAAACCTCTATATGGGGAATTGATGATGTGTAGGAGGTTGTTGGGTATTCAATGTAAGGATAATGATGGGGTTCAAGGGGAAAACATATTTCAAACTAGATGCATGGTTCTAGGAAATTTGTGCTCTTTGATTATTGATGGAGGTAGTTATATTAATGTGGCTAGCACTGGGTTGGTTAGCAAACTAAACCTTAAAACCACCCCACACCCTAAACCTTATTGTTTGAAATAGCTAGGTAATGAAGGAGAGTTGGTTGTTGATCAACAAGTGTTGGTGAGTTTTACAATTGGAAAATATAAAGATGATGTGTTATGTGATGTAGTTCCCACGGAAGTTGGACATATTTTGTTAGGTAGACCTTGGCAAGTTGAAAGAAATGTAATTCACCATGGCAAGACTAATAAGATCTCTTTTGTACATGAAGGTCATAAGATCAAACTTGCATCACTTCCACCTAAGGAAGCAAGTGAGGATCAAATTAAGATGAGAAATAAGATAGAACAAGAAAGAAAAAAGGTAAAAGAAAAAAAGATGAGAGAAAAGGAAATGATAGAAAAAGAGTTAAGAGAAAAGGAAAAGGAGTTAGAAAAAAAAGAGATGAAAGAAAAGGAAATGATTGAAAAAGAGGTTGAAAAGGAGAGAGCAAATGATAAAGAAAAAAATGAGTATTCTGGTTTTTATTCTAACACTTTATTTGAATGTAAAGGCTCTCTTGTAAAAGAACTTGAAGAAATTCCTCCTCACGGGAATGCAAGGCCTTATATTCTAAGCCTTTGTTTGATAGTGATGTTTTTCTTGTGCAAGAAAGTGAAGAGGAGTCCTTAAAGAAGGAGTACAAAACTCTTATTCTTTTCTCTAACTTGTATGTTGGACTTAATTCTTTTTGTAAATTTGGTTGTGCATCTAACCATATTAATTCTGTTGTTTTTATGCCCAAGGAAGAATTGTACATAAAAGATCAATGGGTAAGGCAATTTGGAAAAGAGGTGGATGCACATGAGGAACAAGCCAACCCTTGAAAGAAGAGAAATTGGATCCAAAGTGTTTCTAAACCTTGTGTTTTCCTTGATGTGTTAATTCAAGATGGTTTCAATTTGCATAATGTTTGTGATTTATTTGATACACATCATTTGAAATTGCATGGTTATAATAAAACTTCTTCCATATGTGTTGTTCTTTATGGAAAGATTGAGAAATATGAGTTCTATAGGCATGGAGCATATATGCTTAAGGATGAACCATTTTGTGTGCCTATGATGTCATTACATGGTCTTTTAATTAGAGGAACTCATGTTGAGAGTTTAAAATGGCATGTAGTTCATGGTTTCTCTAACCTTTTGTTCATTCTTATTTCTTCTTGGATGCATTTCATTTTAGTGTTGTTTGATGGTTTTCTTGTGCTTGTACTTGATCCGGGAGGATGGATATATAAGTACATAAATAAGAAGAGATTTTCCCTCTCAAGAGATTCAAGTCTCCATAAATGTAGGATTTGTTATTCTATTAAAAACTAATACTTGCTTTGTTTTTCCATGTGGGAATAAAGGAGCTAAATTTGTGGACAAATTTCTTCCAAAAAGGTGGGGATGATAGAGGTCTCGGAGGAGCTTAGCTATCTTGTTAATTGTCTTTTAGGATGTTTTGTTATTGGGCCTTGTTGGGCTTCTTGCAGATCTTGTGCATGCACCTATGTGTGTATGTAATTAGGTGCTATGTGGACTTTAGTTATTTTTAGTTTCTAGCTTATGTTTTACTTTGCTTTGTTTAGGCCTACTATGAATTGTATTAGACCTTTTTAGTTGTTTGGGCCTTTTTATTAGTGATGGTATAAATAGGCCCTTAGGACTCATGTAAAGAAACTTTTGATCATTTTATTGAATGTGATTAGCTTTTGCTAATTGCGAGAGGATTGTTCCTCTTGGTTCTTGCTTCGAACCCTAAATTCTTATCAAAAAATTATATTCTTTGTGGCGAATCCTCCTCAACTTATCAATCTTCGGATTGTGGCGTCATTCGTACCATTTATCATCTATTCTGCTTTTTCTTTCCTTCAATTTTGGTTTCGATCTTAATACTTTTGGTGTTGAATTGTAAGATCCACTTTGGGGTTTATCATTTATTCTAAATAATGGTCATTGTCACCAATTACTCAAATAGCTCACACATGTTATCATCTATAGAACATTAATCATGACTTGGCTAATTCAAGAACAAACTACACTTCCATATCCTATACTTTAAGCGTCAAGCAACCACACTATGTCTACTAACTAAAGAATTCAATTCATGCATTGGTTACCAATCATATCATTCACTCAAAGTTTACCACTAATTACTAAGGCAATGTTTATTATGATTAAAAGACACTAACATACACATTTTTTTATCCCATATTATCTTTTAATTACCAATTCATTAGTTCCAATTACCTACACATACTACAACACACAAAGCTAAGCTTTAGGGACACCAATTACATGATTAGAAAGTTTCTGTTTTCTACCATCTTCAATGCCTTATTTTTGCCAACCATTTTAACATAGTAAATGAATTTTTCTTGCAACCATCCTTTGCGGTCCTAACCTTCAATATGTCTAATTTCTAAATATAATTTTTCCCAATTTTTAAAAAATCATTTAAGGGTTCAAGTAATCACATTTTGTGGTTGGTTTTTGTCAGGATTTTGACAAGACAACATTCAATCAAAAATTCGCCAAATATTCATCACATGGAATTAAATTACGAAATTTTATAGGAATATTTTAAACATACATAGGCATTTCTCCATTGAAAGTCATGCAACAATTCCAACCACGTATGGAGTTATACACAAAAAATATAGGTTGTTCTACTGCAGTAAAATTCAGTAACTTTTAGTCTTAAATTCTAAGCATCCAATCAAACATCAAACATGATTTTCAAACAATTCCATCACCAAAAACATCACACACGGTCCAATTAAGTTCTATGTGGCCAACCATACAAGCATATCACAATTATAGTCCTCGAGAATCAAACAATTGGAATTAGCAACACACAATTCATATCAAAACCCAATCCTAGGCCATTTTCATTCTTAAGTTCAAATTAATCTAACCTCTACTCCCTTATCCACAGTGACTCGCAGCTGTCCACAAGGAACAAGGAGAAGGCTTTGCTCATCCATGCTCTAATCAAGCTTTTAATTGCATAATCAAGGCAAAACAAGCACCAATTAGTATTTTATAACAAAAGCCCCATGATTATTGGATGAAATTTAAAGAAGTGAAAAGAGGAATTGATGGGGATGGTGGTGGTGTGTGTGGGTTGTGGGAAGAAGGAGGAGAAAGAGAGAAGGAGATGAGCTCTCTTACCTTAGATTAATCACAATTAGTGTGGAAGGACCTTGGAGACTTGAGAGATTTTAAGAGAATTAGAGAACCCTTTGGAGAGAAATTGAAGAAATGAAGGAGCATGGTGGTGTCAAAAGGGGGCTACAATTTTAAGGCCAAGGGAGAAGAAAAATCTAAGTTTCCATCACTTAATGTTGACATATGTCACTAAAATGTCCAGTTATTAAAATTTCAACTGCGTTCATTTTAATTTTGACTTAACAGGCTTACAAGGAGTTGGGATTAATGACATTAGATTTAATTTGGTTCCTCTCTGGTCACACATCCAAGGCATTTCTACCAACAAAACTAAAAATGACCAATTTGCTTGATAAGTCATTTTAAGAGTTATTTACAAACTTATTTTTAAAAAACTGCCATAGAGGTTTTTGTGTGAGTTCTTCTTGTTCTATAAGGTCTAGACAAACTAAGAAATCTCTCATAATTTTTTTATAATTTTTAAAGCTCATTTAGTATTTCTAATTGTGCTCTATAAGTGTCTACAAACACTTTAAACTTATATATGCTAAATTAAAAAAATTCTCAAAAAATTCTTAAAAATTCATGATAAGTTTCTAATCATTTTTCTAAGCTTAAAAATTATTTTTCTTAATTTTTTTGACCATTCTATGATTTTTTTTCTTAATTATCTTTTTTTGTTCTAATTTATTAATTGCAATAAATCCAATTTTATTTATAAAATTACCAAAAATTATTTTTATCTCTTAAGCACCTTTCTAATATTATTCTAAGGCTAGAATATAATTTTCTTAACTTTAGAAATGCCTCTGCTAATTATTTAGACTTTTCCATATACTTACAATTATTACTTTTACTATTATTAAATCTAGATATTATTTGTTGTCATGGTATAAACTAATTCATTGAAGACTTATAAACCCTTGTCTAGACTTTTAATTACCAACTCAAGACAATTAAGCAATTATTAATGATTAGATAATTACTTTTGTGAAATTTGAGGATGTTACATAATGCATTTGGTGAGAGGTGAATAAGTGAGAAAAAAAAACAGAGAGAGAGAGAGAGATGGAAGAAAGGGCTACTATGTTTTCGTTTAGCAGAAGAGAAGAAGTAATGAGAGTGCTCTGATTTGTGTGGTAAAAATGAGGTGTACATAAGTTAATTGATATATGGTAAATAAATTAGGAGTAAGTAAATTTATTTTATTTGTTAAAGTTTGATAATATCCATTAGGAATCTCAATTTATGGTGATGGAAATCTATTTGTACCTAACAAGTTCCATTATTTAATGTATCAGATTTTTATGTTTTTCTTTGTATTTTTTTATGTACTAATTCATTAATTTGGTATTTTCTCGTTCAAAAACTTGCTTCTATTTTAATTTTACATGCTAATTGTTTTTTTAAGACAAGAATAGTTGATATCAAGTTAGACTGAGGCAAAGTATGTTAAGAATGATTATGTTGCATTTGATCACATTTTCAAAGTACAATTACAATGTATAAGAATGAGTATGTTACATTGATTATAATTTCGGAGTACAAGATCATAAAGATCAAATGTTACAACCAAACAACTACAATTTTACATTGATGAACACTACAATCTACATTAAAAATATTATTCAGCCTTGCAGGTGTGTGTAACAATTTCTTTGACTTGTTTCCTTGAGGTGTTGGCAAACAAATTTTCAATCTTTAGGTGCTCTATTGCAAGCTGTAGGTTATGTTCCTTAGCAGATTACTTAGCTCTACATATACACTGCCAAAAACATCCCACAAAAAAAGTGTTACAAACTGCCTGGTATGATGCATTATAAGAGGTAGAATTTAAAAAGCTCAACTTAAAAAATTACTTTATGAGTAGTCCAAAATCTCAACCATATTGAGAAATATTAAAGATGATAAGTATTGATGTGAACTCTAAAATTCAGCAATCTATAAGAATTGAGTAAAGTTAATGTCAATGCCAAGAAATACCTTTGCAACCCACCTCACTTACTAATTGCAATAAGCAAGCATCATTTATCACCAGACATTGAAATCAAATTATTTGCAGCAACTCTAGCAGACAAACCAATTTAACTAAAGAAGCATCCCATAAACACATAAAATACTTTATTGTCAACAATCAAAGTCTTAGAGGATGTCCACTACAACCTAATTTTCACTGTTGAGCCTACAAGGTAGAAGTGTAGAAGTTCTACAAAGTGGCAAAGAGAATAGGCAAAATTGCATAAATTAATCACAATTATTCAAACACAATCTTGATAGGTATGTAAATATTGTTTACAACACCAAAAAGTGTTTCGTGAAAAATTCAATTATTTTCCTTAGAATCAACTCTTATCAGTGTATAAACACTAATCTTTTTCACTTCCTGCAAAAGAAACATATGTTCATAAATGAATATGTCTTCTATAACCAATACATTTGAAGTAGTTAGTAGTCAGATCCCTTATCAAAGGCATGAAAAATACATTCAATGGACCATTTTGTTTTCACTTGTTGAAGAGAACAAGAAGTTCAAGTTCAGATTGAAGATCATGCTTTGCAATCAATTCATTTCATAAAAGAATATAAAACTGTACAATTTCTTTGAACTAAAAAATAATTCACGTAGTATACCTTAACCTATGCTGCGAGTTTAGCTTTTCCTCCAATTATATCCACCTAATCATGGCAAATGGGTATTCTCACAAGCAAAAATAAATAATAGCTAATTCAATAAAACGGCCCGAGCGAAGGGAAAAGAAACAGAAAAGAAGTGAAAGCAACCTTGATGGTGAGGTTGGGAGGGAAAGGGGATGCGAAAAAATTGTTGTTGGAAACACAATTTTGAGAAGAGTGTTTGGCAGCATCGAGAAGGAGAGAGCTGATAATTTCGATTTTTGCTTTCTACGTTTTTGTTGTGGGTGTGTGGAACTACAGGTTCTGGGTGTGTGACCCATTTTCGTATATCGATCCCAAGATTTCACTTGTGGAGGTGGTGGAAAGAGAAGAGCTGGACGAGCAGTTCGATGTGGAGCTGCTATTGATGCACCACATCAAACCGTTAAGGGTTGTCCAGTAGGAAGCACTACGAAACACAACGGTGAGAATGATGGTCGAACACTTGTCGAGGTCGAAACCACCGCCAAGGAAGGAGGTGACCTTTTAAGAGTGCCATCAATGAGATCGGAGTGGAAGCAAATTGATTGGAGATAATCTTGAAGGAAATTTTGAGGGAGAGAAGATGGAGGTTGG
Organism: Spatholobus suberectus; assembly: GCA_004329165.1. Classification (NCBI taxonomy): domain Eukaryota; kingdom Viridiplantae; phylum Streptophyta; class Magnoliopsida; order Fabales; family Fabaceae; genus Spatholobus; species Spatholobus suberectus. The sequence continues at coordinate 48,425,054 of CM014729.1, read as the reverse complement.
AGCAGGAGTGAAATGTGTTTAGGAGATGCTTCACCTTGTTCGCGGACAAGGACGCAAATGCTATGCCATTGCGATAGTGAGTCGGGGGCACACAATGGTCGTTGACATAAAAGGATGGAGAATGAGAAACTTGGGAAATTTTCATAATGTTAAAAACCTAAAACAACATCATTATTATGTATTTTGATTTCGACCTTTGATTTGTTTTTAAAAAAAAAATAGAGGGGTGAGATTTGTCAACATTATTTCCTCATGTTATTTTTTCACGAGAAAGGATTCACTCTCATGAATGAGGCCTAGCCCATTATTTTCACTAGATTTTTAAAAATATTTTATTAATATTTATTTAGTTTTTTATTTTATAATTATTTATATTATACTTTTTATATAAAAATATATGAAATAAATCACATTAATTTAAAATAATTATATATTTTCAAGTTTTTCAAATTTTTATCCTTAAAGTACTTTTTTATTTAAAATTATTATGTATATAAGTTTTTTTTTGTAATTTATTTGGGTTAAAATATCTTTGGTTGAACTTTTACAGTCAACTAAAGACATTTTGACCATTTTTCACAAAAATTCTAATTAATTCTCAATTTTTTTTTAAATTATATTTTATTACTCTAATTATTATTCCATGTTTAAAATTATATTTTCTTCATTTAGTTGTTCAAAAATATTTACAAAATAATTAAACACACATTTAATAAAGTAAGAATGAGGATGTTACAAATAATATTAGACTATAAACAAAAGATTCCAAATAGGAATTTTGTAAGGGTGAACCAAAAGTTGTGGTAATCTTCTCACTTAGAGGCGAGGTGTTTTAAGGGCAAGGAAAAGTAAGAAATTAAGGAAAGATTAGATATATACATGTGCATTGTTAGGATGTTAATTTTTTTAATATTACAATTTGTCATTTAAATAAAAATGATATAAAGTTATGTGAAAAATTGATACAACTAATAACATAAAAAAAAAATTATGTAGATAGAAAAATATAATATTATCATTTGAAAAAAAATAAATTAATGTTACTATTTTAAATTAAAAAATATGAGTATATCTTTTTTCAAAAAAGAGAAATATATTTCATTTTCAAAAACTAGTAGTAAAAGATGAATTTATTTTATTCATGTAATTTTAACATCAATTTTTTTGTACTGACAGATAAAATATTCATAATTTATAAAATTCATATTTTATTATAATTCTTAGAGATAAAATAAAATTCTAACACCTATGGTGCAACATTGCAATTATAGCTTTGATACTAAATTACCAATTTTAGAAATTAATCTCTCCTTTTTGTTTTATTTTATTCCATTATAACATGATAAACATGAAAATATTAATTAACTAGAGCGTGAACCCGTGCAATACACAAGGGAATTGTGGAGAGAGTAATTTTTGTAGGATAAAACTTATATATAATTTTAATGTTATTCTCCAATCAAAACTGAAGTTTTACCTCAGCAATCTATGATGAACTTTAATGACAACCTTTATGACGCAATTACCAATGTAAAATTCAATTCTAATTTAGAGAACAATACTAAGAGCACCTATGAAACTATATATAAGTTTGTCATTTTTAGTATGTATAAAAAAATATATGAACAATTTTGTTAATTTCTTATATTGTTGAAGAAAGATCTAAAATAAGTTAGAATTTTCACAATTAAGAACTTAATTTACTATATTATTATTATAAAACAATAAAATATCAATTATGAACTTATTCATTAATAAAAAAATAGAAGATAATTGAATGTGCTTATTTTTCAATACATGTATAAAGTTGAATTCCACATTGTATTCTTGAAATCAAGAACATTGGGGAATTAAATTACATAACAAAAATAAGAAAGTTAAATTTACCTAAAAGAACTGAAATTATTCCATTAAAACCATTTTTATGGAGTCTATTAATTTAACGTCCTATAAAAATATTGAAAACAAAATAAAGAGATTGAACGAAATAATGTAAATTTAAGAACACGTATTTAAATGATTAGATGTCAGCACAATTTATATCAGATATCACATTCATTTGTATTAAATTTAATCTGATGTGATGCATGAATAAATTATGTGTGGGAAAGTTATTTTCTATTATTTTGAAAGACAATTTATATTTAAACATAAAAATAACAAATAACAAATTAATATTTTTGTTATAATAATTGCCTACATTTTTTATAAGGTATATGGACATAAAAACAATTAAGAATCACACCCATTGATCAATTACTACAAATTCTCATCAACTCCATAAATTAGTCACCTATTTCATTTTTTTATTGATAAAAATATTAATAATAAAAGAGTAATAATAATGATACCATCGTTCTATGCACATAAATTTTATCATTGTACTAAAACAAAGTCTTTTATAAATTAATTGGATGAGAAAATAATAAATAAAAATAAGTAATTATTTGCTTAAAACTTGTTAAGATTTTAAATATTAATTTTGCATGAAAAAATAGTAAAAATTCTACAATGAATTGCCTCCCATGCCAAATTCTATTTTAGTTTTTAAATTAATTTATTTACTAAGAAAAATATTGTAGATCATAGAGCATTGATTAGTATCTACTTGATGGTGGAAATGTTTAATAGTAAAATTAACATAATTTTTTTGATTATTTAAAAATCAAAATTCATACTTCTCAAGAATTTTATTTGAAAATTAAGAATGATATGTCAAATGAGAAGACCTTATTAATATAAGAGTTAGACATTCATCTTTAATTGACTTTTATTCTTTCAAGTACTTAGCAAATGAAATTATCTAATTTATTTAAAAATTAATTAAAATACAACTAATTTCTAAATCAGTTTAAAAATAAATTTAAATTGGAAATGTAAATATAAAAATTTATATTCAATTATTATAACAATGAACTAAAAACTATTAAAAACACAAACAAATTGGAGTCCAAATTTAATTTAGTTGGAAAAGATAGAAAGAAACGCATGGATTAATCTTAATATGTTATCATATAATTGCATCTAAATTAATTAGGTAAAAAAAACTCAAATTTGCGTAGATAAAAAAAACTTCAATAAATTTGGGTGAGAAGACATGTAACACCAATGTTTTCCTAATGTGTGATTTAGTAATTTAATAATTTGAAAGCGGAAATTAAATTTATTTTTTGTAATTAAAAGTTAATAAATAAATTATAGGTGTGTGGTTGTTGTTTTATGTTGTGTTGTATTGGAAACTCTAGATTGAATTGAGGGATCTGAGAAAATGTTGTTTGAGCCAAATGTCTCTGTCGGTGTTATTTTCATTAGTTTAGTGAGGAGTCGTGATTTTGAGTCAGTTTGGGCCTTACAGTGTTAGAAAGATAGAGATAGGCCTTAGTAAGCCTAAGCTCCATCTTAGGGCCCAAGAGCCTTTTTAAAGAGGCAAGACCCCTTTCCTCCTCTCATTTGTTCACCAAGCTTGTATAGAAGCACCTCAAATTCTCTCAAGGCTTTTCTAATTCTCCTCAAGGTTAAGGCTTGATCCAAGACCCATTTCCTTTTCTTCTTCCTCTTCTCTTGTATAGAATCCTGGTTACCCCAAATTGGTGAGTTCTTCCCCTACTCTGTTGTTTTTCGTGGAAATCTATTGGGGATGTGGGGAAACTTCGATTGAATTTGAGTTTTATTGCTATATATTGATGGATTTTGGGTGTGGGTGTTGTGATTATAGAGATCTCCCTTTGATTTTGTAATGACCCGCTGTCACTACAAGACAACACCATTACTCAAAAGATACTTTCGTGATGTAACACTAATAAAGATATCTCAGGCTCATAGGAGATCATAAATCATACATCCAATTAATATACATACATGCAACTACATGAAACAAGAGGTCAACCACCTGCACTTCCATAAATTGTAATGTAATATATGTACAAAACATGAATCCATAAAGCATATACCAATCACACAGCCAAAACAATACAACTTTGTGGGGGAGGGGATACAAAACGCACTTCTTACGGCTGGTCACACTATACATCATATAAACGAAGAAATCCAAAAATAGTCATTCAAAACAAAAACCAAAAGACACTCTGTCCATCACCTCCTCGACTAGCGCTCCACCATCAACTACGAGCAGTTGGATCCATCGAAGCCTCACCATCTACTCCTACGCTAAATGACATGATCATTACAGTCACACCAACACAACAGCAACAATAGAACAACCACAACAAAAACAATAGGCCAGGGTAGGCTTACTAAACAAAATCATACATATATTGAAAAGAATCATCAATAATTCATACAATCATCAACAGGCCAATATGGATTTCAAATTCACAATAAGATGGGTTTCACAAAATCACTATAGATCACACAATGATTTTACCATTACCATGTCAATGCATGATGACACGACTCTGGAGAGATTTTCCACGTCGAGCGATCAGCTAGGTCTCACCCCCTAACATGGCCACCTCTCACCATTCAGGGATTGCCAAACTCTGATCTGCGGACAAGATTAAGTAGTGTGTCGGATAAGTGTATGTGAACAGTGGCTCACTACGACTCAAGCTCTGCACTACCTTGGCCCCTTATAGAATCGCCCATCCACTCATCCCCGAAAGCCCATCTTTAAGACCCCATGTCTTATCCAAGCATTAGGTTGGAGGCCCGTCTAAGCTGCAGCTCTTGTCAACTAGCCAACTTCCATGCCTACTCGTACCACGGCTTGAGGCCCACACAACCTCAACCGATAACATATACATGGGATGTATGTATCACAACACAACATCAACCAATCAACATATAAATAAGGTAGCACACACACCACATGGCCTACTCAGCACCGCTTGTGGTCCATCAACTACTACTAACCCCATGCGAGCTTAATCTAACCCTATGCATGGTCAATAGGTAAGGCCCTATTCAAGTAGCCCACCTCGTGAGAAATCTCACACAACAACATTATTCACAACAAGTGGAGGTCCTATCCAAGCAACCTGCCACTCCTTCTACATTCTCAACAGATTTTACATTAGACTCACACCAGGAGTCTTCCTCAACTAGGATTGATATAGTACAACTCTCAACGGAAACAGCATCAAACTGCCTAGCTCGCTCAGCGGCCTATATGTTCGTTCAACAAAAATCTTCCTTATAGAGGGCCTACTCTTCTCCATGAAGGTCCTCACTCAATGACCATAATTCGCTCAATGAACATCCTGTCCCTAAGGTCTTTTGCTCAGCGATATATGGGGTCGCTCAACAAATTCATTCCAAAGACTTCCTCCAAATCTCTACCAACAACAATTTGCTCAGTGACTAACCATTACGGAAAGCATCCAGAACCTACACTTACTCTTCGCTCAGCGAACACATCACTTGCCTAGTGAAACACTTGCAACAGAGAGCAATAACTCCCCAAGGTCCCAAATTGCTCAGCGAGCCTAGTACTCGCTCAGTGAATCACTTCCAAGCATTCTCGAATGCCCACATTCGCCTAGCGAGTCTCACACTCGCTTAGCAAACAATCTTCTGGAAAATTTCCAGATCCTTATGAACACTCACTTAGAGAACACAATATCGCTCAGCGAATACCTTCCTTTTCCCCAATCACAACTACCATTGAAGAGCACTCGCTTAGCGACCCGAAGGGTCGCTTAGCGAATTCCAACCTGCAAGCTTCACTTCACTTCAGGGGGCATTCTCGCTCAGTGAGAGCCCTAGTCGCTCAGCGACTATCACATGACAGAACCAAAAACACTCTTTGAAAAACCCCAAAATCTAAACTTTTACTCACCTACACCTTGAATCAACCCCACAAGGGTCGAACAACAACATACAACAATCCTTAACAGCATACTCAACAGATTTTACAATCAACCCAACATTTTATCATCAAATCGTCACAATTCACAGAAACCCATTTCCAATGAAATTCCAACAAAATCTCATTTAAATCCCAAATCCAGCACAACCGAAGGCCACATTCACACTCAACAGCAACCGTACAACAAATATTCAACGAAAGTAAGCTTACCTTATCTCTTGGAGCTTTAAGAAATCCAAATTTGGGGAAGAGAGAATGCGAGAGATGTGAACTCTTCAGCCAAATCTTCACAAAAAGTAATGCTCCTCACCAAAGGGAATGAAATGGTCTACAATCTAGCCTCTCACTTAGTGGGTTTGAGAGAATTTGAGAGAGGTAGAGAGATGAGAGAATAGGAGAATGAAAGAATTAGAGGGGAAAAGGGTTTTGGCACCCTCCTTAATTCTCCTGGGCCTCACTAGGACTTTGGGTCCACTAAGGCCCATGGCTCGTCTAATCACTCCCCAAAACTCACAATTGGTCCAACTCAACTATTTTCCCTCAACAACCCAAATAAACACCAACAATACACTCAATTGGCTCAAGCACATTTTCTCAAGTTCCCTGAATTCAAACTAGAATCTGTAAGACAACAAAACGAAACAACAATCAAACAACAACAAATTATTTATTCAATTTAGTTATGAAGGTCACATATCTAATTTCCACTTTTTAGTTATTAAAGCACTAAATCACACATTAAGAAAATAAGGCGTTATAGATTTGGCTCAAGGGTTCCATTAGTAATGCCTGTTTCTTGATAATTTGTGAATAAGTGTTTGAATAATTTAAAAGAGAAAATTTAATTTAATTTCCCTTGCAAAGAATTAATTAAGAATCATGTTTGGTGTTTGTGTAAGTTTTTGCGAAAGAATTCTGCGGGAATTGGAACTACACTATTGTCAAATAAGTGGAGATATATCTGCATAGTTTTGATGGATAGTGTAGGGTTATGGAATTTAATTATTAATTATAATTGAATTCTAGTCAAGTTGGTAGTTTTCCTTACTTTCAAGTTAATCCTTTTCTTAATAAATCTGTCTATTGAGAATCCTGTCAGATAAAGTAAATTCAACTGCCTGATTGGATAGAGTCTGTTCAATCATAATTAGAAATAATTCAAGTCATAAACTCATTTAGATTCTAATATCAATTAAATTGTTATAATTGATTTAAGTGTTAGAAAACCCTAAACCTAATTTCACAAAACTTGGTATTTGACAGCATTTTTCACTGTTAGTGTAAGAAATTTAAAATTCCTACTGTCACCCTACCACACGTCCCCCAAGCCCAACCTAACTAATCTAACTATTAGTCCTAAGTAAACTAGTTTAGTTGCAAGCTAACTAAAAGCTTTTTCCCAAATTCCTACAACTAGTCATGTCATGGTGTCTTTATATAGCAAAAACCACTCACCACCCATGGTTTTCTCCCCCTTAGCCATCCACTTGTTCCTTGGAGAAGGTGAAAATTGTTTTTCCATTTTAATTCAAACACACCCTTAATGCTAGTTACCCAAATGCCCTCCTTTAGTGTCTTGAAACAAGCTTTAAAACACAACAACTTTCCTCATTTTCTCCTCTTGAAACCGTGAGCTATAGAGAGAAGAGAGAGTCTTGTTCAAAATTTCTCTAAATGTTAGAAGAGAAGGTAAAAAGTAGAGTATCCAAGAAGTGGTACTAGGTAAAAACTCCATCCTTTTCATCTTCTTCTTCCTTCATCTTTTCTTTTCTATCAATACTTAAGTGGTCTAAGTTTTTTCTTCACCTCCTTGGTTCTAAACTTTGTTACTACTTGTGTTTATGTTCTATATCAACCATTTTGGTGTTGGTTGGTGGCTCACCCTACCAAAGTGGGAAGGAGATTCTCCCTTATTCCAAAAATTCTCTTGCAAGCTTGAAGGATCTTATTATATTGTAAGCAAAGCTAACCCTTTTCTTTGTGTTTGGACTATGGTTTTTCTATTTTTGGATGTGGTTATTGCTTAAAAATATTGTTAGTCATCCATAGTTTCCAACATCCACTCATATATACATGGCATACAATTATATAGCAAAAGGTTCTCAATTCAAAACCCTATTATGCAACAAGCCCACCACAACTATGTCAATGCATGATGACATGAGTCTCGAGATATTTACAACAATCTCGGGCGATCAGTCAGGTCTCACCCCCTACCATGGCCTATCCAAGCACCATTCAAGGATTGCTAAACTCTCATCTGCAAATAAGCTTAGTGGTGTGTCGCGATAAGTGTATGTGGGTAGTGGCTCACCGCGACTCAAGGCCTGCACCACCTTGGCCCCTTGCGGAATTGCCCATCCACTCATCCTCGAAGGCCCATCTTAAGGCCCCACATCTTATCCAGGCACTAGGTTAGAGGCCCATCTGAGCCGCAGCTCCTGTCAACTAGCCAACTTACATGCCTACCCACACCACGGCATGAGTCCTTTCACACAACCTCAACCCATAACATATGCATGAAATGCATGTATCACAACTCAAACCAATTTCACCATCCACTATCAATCCAACATCAATGGTTTAATAAATTCAACAACAACAATTTAATACAATTTAACAACAACACCATGTGGGCTCAATTCAATGCCTCACATGGTCAACAACCACCAATAACCACATGTAGGCTCAATTCAACACCTAATATGGCAATCAGGTTAGGCCCTATCTAAGTAGCCTATATCTCTTTAGGATTTCACCAACAAATCCTCTCAACAACAGGTGGAGGTCTTATCTAAGCAACTTCCACTTCGCAGCATATCCAACAATCAACCACAATTTTGAAAACCAAGACTGTAACACCGTGTTTTTCTTAATGTATGATTAAGTGTTTTAATAACTAAAAAGTGGAAATTTGATATGTAATCTAGCTAATTAAAAAAGATAAATGAATTGTTGTTATGTATGGTATGTTACATGTAGTGATGGTCCGATGTTGTTGGTTTGAAATTCTAATTTGAATTTAGGAAACTTGAGGTATGTGCTTGAGCCAATTTGGATATGTTGTGAGAGTGATTTTGGGTTTTTGAGAGAAAATAGTTAAGTTATACCAGTTTTGAGATAAAGGAAGTGGCTTAGTTAGGTTTGGGCCTCAGTTGGCCAAAAGTCCGTGTAAGAGCTCCGGGGAGGTCGAATATATAAAGAAAGGGAGGGAGGAATCCCCTTCATTCTCTCATTTCTTTCTCTCTCTACAAGTCTCTCCCAATCTTTCTCTAGAAATCCGAAGTTGATAAGTGTGTTAGAAGATTTCCAAGCCCAACTTGGTGATTGTGGTAAGGAAAGGAATGATCCTAGCTAGATTTGGCTTAAGAACACCAGATTCTCAAAGAACCTAAATTTAGATTTGGGAACTTTTAGAGGTAATGGGAGCTTACAAATCTGTAGTTTTGTGTTAATAATTGTTGGTATGCTGATTTCTTGCCTTATAATCAATTGAATCTCTGTGGATGTTGCTATTTTGTTGGATTTGGGTGAAAACAAGTTTTGGGGGAGAAATTTTGAGATTTGGATGAGAAATTGATGATTTTGTGATGAAATGTTGAATTGATTGTATGATTTGATTTGTATTAACTTGGTTGAGGTGGATTAAGGTTGTTGGAACACCATTGATTTGAAAATCTATGTTATTTGGTTGAAAAGTTTGAATTTCTCTATAGAAAATCGTGTTTTTTTTCAAAAATCGTCAAAGAAAATCGATTATGGGAGTCACATAATCGATTATCTGGAGTTTTAGAAACTGTTTTCGTGATTTGCTTCGGAAATAATCAATTATGTAGTTGGATAATCAATTATCTACTGTTCAAAAAAAAAATTATTTCTGGTTTTGCTTTGGAAATAATCGATTATAGGTTCCATAATCGATTATCTCTACTAAAAAAACAAAATCTGATGCATTTTTGCTACAGTACATAATTTGTTATTCCATAACTGAATATACTGTTTCAGATTTTTAAAGTTTTCATCTCACAATGTGAAATTTTATGAATTTCTAGGTTTGTTAATCCTCCAAATAGTTTTCAAAGAAGGTTTTGATTTTGTAGTTGTAGTTGATTGTTGGATTTGGTTGTGAAGTAGAAGGTTGCTTAGATAGGACCTCCACTTGATGTGTATGATATTATTGTATGAGGTTTCTCATGAGGTGGACTGCTTGGATAGGGCCTTACCTGTTGACCATGCAAAAGGCCGAATTAGGCGTGCATGGGGTTGATGGTGACTGTTGGACCACAGGTGGTATTGAATAAGCCATGTGGGGTTATGCTGATACATATATATGATACGATGACTATTGTGGTTGTGTTGATATGTTGATACAAATATATATAATATAATGATTGTTTGGTAGAGTTGGTTTTTGTGGTGATACATGCATTGACATGCATATGTTGCTAGTTGAGGTTGTGTGGGCCTCAAGTCGTGTGCAGGCAGGCATGTAAGGTGGATGGTGACTAGAGTTGGTATTCAGATAGGCCTCCAACCTAGTGCCTGGATAAAAAGTGGGGTCTTAAAGCTGGGCCTAGGGGATGAGTGGATGGGCAATTTCGTAGGGGGCCAAGGCAGTGTAGGCCTTGTGTCGCAAGCCACCACCCACATACACTTATCCTGACAACCATAAGCTTATCCAACTGATCAGAGTTTTGGCAATTCCTAAATGGTGCTAGATGGCCATGGTAGGGGATAAGACCTGACTGATCGCCCAAAATGTAGAAATCTATCGAGAGTCGTGTCATCATGCATTGACATAGTCGTGACAGATTGGTGGTGATATGGAGTTCTGGATTGAGAACTCTTTGCCATGTAAATGAATGCTTTATATATGTACATCTGTATGTAGGCGTTGAGAACTCTGGATATATAATGGTGTGCCACATACTTGTGATGGAATATTGTGAATTGTTGATGATTTCCATAATCATATGTGATGTTGTGCGTGATATACTGTAATGTATGTCGACCCATTTATTTGATGATTTGGTTTCCATATTGATGTGAATAATGATTTTGATTATGTTGGATTAAATATTATATGTTGATCTTCGTTTCGTAAGCTTACCCTTGCCTTGTATTGTTGTTGGTTGGATGTCTTGTTGCTGTTGTTGTGTTGCTGTGACTGTGATGACCACGTCATTTTTGGCGTGGGAGCAGAGGGAGAGACGTCTATAGATCCAATGTCTCAGAACTGATGGAGGAGGTCTTAGATGGAGACTTTTGGAGACCCTTGTTGGGTGGAGCTTTCTATAAGCTCTTTTTGTTTCTTTTTGGATGTATTGTTTTGTATTATATTCTGTTGATGGGATTGTATAGAGTGACTAGCTATAGGGAGTGAGTTTTTGTATCTCTCTTCCCTGGTGATGTATATTTTGATATGTTTGATATGGGCTAGTGTTATTCCATTTGTTGTGTATGTATGATGATTTGAGTTGAACAGATGTGCATGTATGGCACTTGGAGAGATAGGTAGATCTCTCATTTGATGTGTATGACTTATATACAGATATGTTATGATTTGATTTTTTTTTCACCTGATAAGTGGACAAGGTGTATTTTTAGCAAGGTTGTTTGTAGTACTATGACAACAGTGGGTCGTTACAAAGACCCTCTTTGAAAACCATTTGAAACACCCAACTTATCTTGAATCATACATTTAACATCTTTAAGGACAAAATTCATATATCTATAACCATTTAGAAGATTGGTAAATCTTGAGATTCACAAAACCCTTCGGAATAATTCAATTTCTTTAATTTAAAGAAATCATATTTAAACTGGACAACTTTCCATCATTCCCAAATAGAACTTTTGAAAATGTATAATACCCTTTTTATATATGTATATATAATAGTTCACATTATGAAGCGAAAACTTTAAAATCTGAAATAACACATAAATTCTGAAATAATAGATTAAGTACTATATTAACAGATTATCTCCTGTATAACAGATTAAATCAGTTAGGAAAAATGCACCAAAATTCATTTTCTAGCAAAGATAATCAATTATGGATTTTCATAATCAATTATTTCAAAACTAGTATTAGGAAAAAAAAATTCCTGAAGCCCAAATAATTGATTATTGGTTTTATAATCGATTATTCTTGAGCCAGAATCACGAAAACAGCTTCTAAAACTTCAAATAATCGATTATAAGGCTCCCATAATCGATTATTTGTGACAGAGTTGTGAAAAACACGATTTTTCTGTAGAAAACTTGAATCCCATCATACCCCAAAACCAAATGTCAAATCAATGGGAGTTCCAACATCATCAATCCATCTCAACCAAGCTCATACCCATTAGATTATACAATTAATTCAACATTTCATCACCCAAATCTCATATTTTCCCCCAAAACCCATTTTTACCCAAAATACCATACATGGCAACATCCACAGAGATTCAACCATTTTCCAAGCATGAAATCAATATACCAACAATCACCAACACAAAACAATCAATTTGTAAGCTTCCCTTACCTCTTAGAGCTCCTGGAATCCAAATATGGGGAAGGAGAGAAAGTGAAAGCTGTGAACCCTTGAGCCAAATCTTTAGAGAAAGTAATGCTTCTCACCAAAAGGAATGAGATGAGCTATGAATCTTGCCTCTCACTTGGTGATTTGAGAGAGGTTGAGAGATGAGAAAATGGGAGAATGAGAGAGGCTGGGAGAATAAGAGATGGGGGAATGATAAAATGAGAGAAAAAAAGGGGTTTTAGGTGTCTTAAACCTTCCTGGGCCTCACAAATGCCTTGGACCCACTAAACCTCCCTAAGACTCACAATTGGTCCAACTCAACTGCTTTCCCTCAATAACCCAAATAACCACTAATAACACACTCAACTAGCTCAAGCACATTTTCTCATGTTCCTTCAATTCAAACCAGAATTTCCAATACAAACAACATAAAACAACAACCAAACAACAGGAACTTATTTATTCGTTTTAATTATTAAGGTCACATATCTAATTTCCACCTTTTAGTGATTAAAGAACTAAATCACACATTACGAAAACACGATGTTACAACGCTCGTGAGTATCGGAGGCGTTTCAGCATGCACGCTTCTCGTGGACGTGGACGTGGATGTGGACGAGGCTCGAGTTGGGCTTCTTTTACGGGAGATGACGATGACGATGATGATGCACCCTCTACCTCTCCTTATTGTCTTTAGGAAACATTGTAGCTTATGTTGTATCTTTTGAGTAGGGGTGACCAGTATAGGGAGTGAGTTATGTATCTCCTCCCTCTTTTGCGTTGTATTTTGGATTCATTGTCACGCACTTCTCCTACTATCTTATTTGATGTTTTTGTGTTATGTTGGATCTTTATGGTTATGTATCCAGTACCTTGCATGCTAGGCATGCTATCTTATGTATGGTTAAAATCAATATAGACAACTAGCTAGCATTTTTCTTTCTGTTGTTCCGTTGTGACAATTCGTGGTGGTCGATATCGTAAGTCATCATACCATTCCCCTTTTCTCTCCTCTTCCATTAATTCAAGATTTGAAGACTTCAAGAGGTAAGGAAAGCTTACCAATCGTTGTTTTTGGGTTTGATATATGTGATTGTAACTATTTTGTGGCTTAGATTGGTTGAAATATGAATGTGTATGTGGAGTTATGTGAAAATCTTGACGAAAACGGGTTTAGGATGAGAGTTTGGTAAAATGAGAGATTTTGGTGTTTTGTTGTTGTGTAATTGGTTAGAAAGGTACTAGAAGTAACTAAGAGTGTTTTGGTATGCTTAGTATTGATTGTTGTGTCAAAAATGACCTTGGGTCATCTTCTTGCGAACTGCAAAAAATCTAGTTGTCGCTAAGTGCTAGTTATTCGGCACTAAGTGATGCATGACAAAAAGATATTTAGAAGTTTGACACCTAGTGACGAATTTGGCACTTGGCAACAGAATTTGCGGTCAGCATCGGAATTCTAGCACTGAGCGACAAAAGGGTTGATCCTCTCCGTTGTATTGGCACTGAGCGCCAGTTTTGTGGCACTAAGCGTGGATTCATCAGGGTTGGGTCCAAGAAAAAAGGTGAAGTTTGGTTGACTACCAAGGGTATCATGTTAGGTGTGACCCTTTAGAACATTGAAGAAATGTTTTAGCTTCACAAGAAAGATATATTCATCTTGCATGCTTGATTTATGAGGTTTTGTGTTGTTGTGTAATGGATGCGTATGAACTTTGTTGTTGCTTGTTTGTGATGTTGTTGCTTTAAAGGATTTTAGAATCTTGATATACTATTGAAGTAGAAGGTTGCTTAGATAGGACCTTCACTTGTTGTTGAGAGGATTTGTTGGTAAAATCTTAAAGAGGTATAGGCTGCTCAGGTAGGGCCTAACCTGTTCGCCATGTTAGGTGTTGAGTTGAGCCTACATGGGGTTATTGGTGGTTGTTAACCACGTAAGGTGCTAAATTGAACCCACATGGCGTTGTTGTTAAATTTTGTTGAATTTTTGTTGTTGAATTTTATTAAATTGTTGATGTTAGATTGATAGTGGATGGTATTGTACATGCATTCATGCATGAGCCTACAGTGGTGGCTGCGTTGTGAGCAAGCACGTAAGTTGGTTGGTTGATAGGAGCTGAGGCTCAAACGGACCTCCAACCTAATGTCAGAAAGGTCAGTGGGTGATGGAGATCAAGGAAGGCCTTCAAGAGAAAAAGGAAGAGCTAAGGAGAAGGAAAGCCTAATTGGGCTAGGAGGCCCAATAGTTATGGCAAGAGGTAAGAAAATAAAGGATATCTTACTGGAAAAAAAGATCAACATGTACTGTCGCTACTAAACAACCCTACTAAACATACACCTAATCCACATATCAAGTGAATAAAATCAAAATATAACATATCTATATATAAGTCATACACACCAATTGAGAGATCCACCTATCTCTCTTGATACCATGCATGCATATTTGTTCAACTGTCATCATCATATATACACAACTATAGGATAACACCAGCCCAGATCAATAATACCAAAAATTATACATCACTGGGGAAGAGAACACAAAAACTCAAACTCCTTATAGCTGGTCATCCTATACAATCCCATCAAAAGAAAGAAAAATGAAAATACAACAAAAACAACCAAGAACTTGGCTCTACAAGCCAAACATCTCTAGCTTTCGGCTTCATCCTCAGCTCTAAGACTCCAAATCAACGAAATCATCGCTATCTGCTCCCACGCCATAAGACGTGATCATCACAGGCACACTAGTACAACAACAGCATCAAGATAACCCAACAACATACAAAACAAGGCAAGGGTAAGCTTACTACAACAATGGCATAGCATATGATTATGGTAATCATCAACAATTCACAATATTCCATCACAAGTATATGGCACACCATCATATATCCAGAGTTCTCAACATCTACATACAGATGTACATATATAAAGAAATCATTTACATGGCAAAGAGTTCTCAATCCAGAACTCCATATCACCACCAATCCATCACAACTATGTCAATGCATGATGACATGACTCTCAAGAGATTTACAACATATTTGGCGATTAGCCAAGCCTCACCCCCTACTATGGCCTATCTAAGCACCATTTAGGGATTGCCAAACTTTGATATGCGGATAAGCTTAGTGGTTTGTCAAGATAAGTGTATGTGGGTGGTGGCTTACCGCGACACAAGGCTTACATTGCCTTGGCCTCCTGCGAAGTCGCCCATCCACTCATCCCCGAAGGCCCATCGTCAGCTGCCCCACGTCTCATCCAGCACTAAGTTGGAGGCCCATCTAAGTTCCAACTCTAGTCACCATCTAACATACATACTTACCCACACCACAGCATGAGGTCCATCATCAGCTACCTCAGCCGCCAACTATGCATGAATGCATGTACTACACACCTCAACCACTCAACCACAACCAATAAACATACGACATATATATATGTGTATCAATACAACTAGTGGCAAAAAAGTCCATTGTCAACTACCTCCCATGACCACTCACACCATTAACACCATACCGGCCCCAATCCAGCCTCAATCAAAATCAACAAGTAAGGCCCTATCTAAGCAGCCCACCCTGTGAGAAACAATATTATACATAACAAGCGGAGGTCTTATCTAAGCAACCTTCCACCTCAATAACATATCCAACCACCAATTCATAATTTAAAACCAAGACCCTCTTTGAAAACCATTTGGAAGATTGGCAAATCTTGAAATTCACAAAACCTTTGAAACAATTCGCTTCTTTATTTTAAAGAAAGTCATATCCCAACTGGACAACTCTCCATCATTCTCAAATAGGGTTTTTGAAAATGTATAATACTCTTTTTATATGTATATATACAAAATACTTCGCGTTTTGGAATGAAAACTATGAAATCTTAAATGGTACATTCAGTTCTGAAATAACAAATTATGTACTGTAGTAATAGATTATGTACTGTAGCAAAAATGCATCAGAATTCATTTTTCAGCAGGGATAATCAATTATGGGTCTTAATGATCGATTATTTCCAAAGCAAAACCAAATTTATTTATTTTTTGAACAATAGATAATTGATTATCAGAGGCAATAATCGATTATCATAGAGTCGAAATCACAAAAACAGCACCTAGAGCTCTAGATAATCGATTATGATGCTCCCATAATCAATTATCTGCAACAGGTGTAACGCCTAGCCGCTTTTAGGATGAGTGACTGTCCCCACAAACCAACACAAGACTTTTTGGCGTGCTTTGTCCTCACTCACACGCTTCCTAAGAAACTTCCCAGTAGGTCACCCATTCCTAAATTGCTCCAAGTTAAACAAGCTTAACTGTGGAGTTCTTAAGTGATGGGCTACCGAAAAGTAAATGCATCTTATTGGTATAGGTAGCACTTATTAATTCCTTTAAGCTATCCTTAACTATACAGTCCCACACCTGCACAGCCTCTGGATCCCTCTCGTTCGAGTGTATATTCGATTCATTCATGTACCCCTCCCGCTGGAAGCTTGCTAAGAGCCACTCCTTGTCCGTGCCTTGTCTCTTTTACACCAGCGATCACTCCCCGCCCTCGTCAGCGCCCGGGATGTTACAACAGGACTGCGAAAAACCCCTAATTTTTTGCAAAAAACTCAAACTTTCACCACCCAAACTCAATTTTTCGAATCAATGGGGTTCCAATATCATCAATCCACCCTAATCAAGCTCATACACAACAAATTATACAATCAATTCAACATTTCATCACATAATTCATAGATTTCTCATCAAATCTTAGAATTTTCTCTAAAAAACTATTTTCATTCAAAATCTCACCACAACCAACATACCATCCGAATTTGGACCAACCCAAGGTAATATTCACACACAATCATGTTCATACATCACAAATCTAGCAAGTGTAAGCTTCCCTTACCTCTTAGAGCTTCCGAATCCGAGCTTAGGGAAGGGAAAACGTGAGAGACATAGAATCTTGAGCCAAACTCCGTGAAAGCAAGGCAATAACAGCCCTTCCATGCTTAGAAACGTGATTCCTCACTAGATTTGGGTCTCACACTTCAAGAATCTCGATAAGGATTAGAGAAAAATTGAGAGAAAGAGAGAAGAGAGTGAGAATGAGAGAATGAAAGGGGGAAGGGATTTTAAAACTCTTCCTAGGCCCCACAAAGGCTTCGTGCCCACTAAAGTTCAAGGTCCATCTATTCACTCTCCAAAACTCACGACTGGCTCCACTCTACTGTTTTTCCCTCAAAACTCAAACAACACCAACAACACTCTTAATTTGGCTCAAGCACATTTGTCTCAGTTCCCTAAACTTAGATAGGAATTCCAAGTTAACCACATACAACTAACACCACACAACAACAATCAACAACAATCTATTTATTTGTTTTAAATACCATAATCACATATTAATTTTCACTTTTAGTTATTAAACAACTAAATCATGCATTAAGAAAAACACGGTGTTACACAAAGTAGGAAGGAAGAGCTCAAGATGGTGTATTTGATTCAAGTGGATGAAGGCCCAACCTAATGCACCAACTATAGGCTTGCAACCTAGTTTTTTTTAAGTGTTTGGGTACTTTTTTTTAAAATAAATGGGCTGGTTTGATACTAAATTAGAAGCCCAATTTCTAGTCCTAGTTTAGGTTTCTTTTACGTTTAAAAATAAGTTGTAATTTGGGCCTTAAGCTTTCTTAGGCCTTTGCTTATGTTTTTTAGAATTAGGGTTAGACTCTTTAGAATAAACTCTATAAATGGAGATGTAATCCTTCTCATTTGACAAGTTGAATAACATTGAGGTTTACTCATTTGTGAGTGTGAGTAGAGCATTGGCTCCTCTTTAGGGTTCTTTGATTGAACCTTTCTTGGTTCTTATCAAAGGTTTCTATACCTTTATGGCAAATCTTCGCTGGACTTATCACTCTCTATAGAGTGTGGCGTCTTCTACCATTTTCTTTATATTCCATTTTCTTTATTTTATCTATCATTTCAATTTTCTTGTCCTTTCTTTTTTTGTTTTGTTAATTCTCTTGCTACTATTTTTTCTACGCCATTTACGTTAATTCCCTTATCTATTTACGCAAGTCTTATCTTCTACCTTTCTTTATTTTCTTTTATTCCTATAATTCTTGTTACAAGAAAACCAACTCAAGGATGATCCGTAAAAACAATATGAATCCACTTAGGATCATATCAGTGGGGGTCATTACACTTAGGATCTAGGGGATAGGTAGACGGGCAATTCCATAAGGGGCCAAGGTCATTGCAAGCCTTGTATCGTGGTGAGCCACTACCCACATATATCTATCCTAGTTAACCACTTGATTCTATCCATAGATCAAAGCTACGGTGTTCCCCAATAGCAGTGGTGGCCACTATGTTAAGAAACATGTTTGTGTTGGTCACTCAAAATGTTGAAAATCTCTCGAGAGTAGTGTCTTTATGCATTTGCATGGTGGATGGTGAAATTGATTTATAATGTGGTCATGCATCATGGATGTGTCTGTGGAGCTATATATATGTGTGTGTGTGTATATATATATATATATATGAATGTGAATGACAATATTATATCATGGTGATTGAGGTGTATGTTCCCTTTGTCATGGACAACTTTGATTATATTGTTATCTGTTTTCTTTTGATTATATGTCATGTTGTTTTATGTAAGCTTACCCTTGCATTATTTTGCACATGTGGTTCGTGCCTGTGATGATCACATTGTTGATGTGGGAGCATATGGTGAGCCTTCCATTGATCCAGCTGTTTAGAGTTGAAGGCGGAGCTGTCGGCTTAGAGACGAGGAGATATGATAAATCACTATCTCACTTTTGTTGTCCTTTTGATAGTTGTCTTACTTTTGAGATTTGATGTATAGCTTGACCAGCTTTAGGGAGTGTGTTTTGTATCCCTTCTCCCTTAATGATGTATATTTTAGGTTGTAGCGATGACACATATATTTTATTAAATCTTTGATTTGTACATATATATATATTGCACATATTGATCTGGGTTGAGACAGATGGTCTCTTATGTATATGTACTTGTTGATAATGATGTTCAGCTGTATGTTGAAATAAGGTGGTTTTCCTTTAAAAACAAAAGAATGGAATATATATATATATATATATATATATATATATATATATACACACACACACATATATATATATATACACATATATTAACAAAACCCGAAAAAAAGAAGGATAGCGTTGTCATGTAGCGACAGTGGGTCGTTACAAGACACTATAAAGGAAAAGTATGTATTCATATTAAAATTAATACAATAATAAATTATAAAAAAGTACAAAATTTATAATTTTTATAATAGATCCTTTTTATGGACTATATCCCCTATAATAGTCACTGTAGAGGAATTTATGGCAAATATATATGCCTTATTTCTTCATTATAGATGCATCCATAAAATTTATCTATGTGTGACTTTGTTATCTCTTATGTTTCCATTTCATGAAGCTATAGACCGAGAAACTCTAACTTCATCTTGTAGATTTGTAAAATTTTGAGTTATAACTTCTTCAACAATAGTTGATTTGTTCAAATAGGATTCATAAGCAATGTTCATCCATACAAAACAAAATTAATTGTAAAAAAAATAAAAAATAATGATAAATCATAATTATTATTTTTTAAAATCATATTTATGAATTTTTTTTATAAAATTGATGTAAGTAAAAAAAAGGTTTATACTGAAGACAAATTTATATTAAAACAAATTTCATTTTTATAGCCTATGTAAGAGCACCACAACGTCAAGGTTTTCTATTATCTAAATAATTCATTTCACACAAACATGAATTATGCTACGATGCTATAAATGCTTTTATCATTTAATAAATCCAACACTATTCCTAATTTCAGGAAAACACTTATAACATAATGTAAAAGTTTAAAATTTTAAGAAAGCATGTATAAAAATTATTAAAAAATTCAAATTAGTAATTTTAAAATTACTAATTTAACCCCAACTATTTTTATTTTCAAAAAAAGTATTTACACCATTTTTAAAAGTGTAAAATTTTAAGTATTTGTAATAGTTTTACATAATTAAATTAATAATTTGAATTTAATTATTTAACCCTAACTATTGTTATAAATGTTTTCTTTAAATTTTTTAGTATTTGAAACTGTTTTACATGGTTAAAATTAATACATTTGAATTTAATTATTTAACTCCAACTTGTGTTCTTTTTTTATAAAAAAAATTGTAGTTTGATATCATTGAATTTTAATCAAAAATAGAATCCACTGAATTACGGATAATTACCTTAAGTAAATATTTTTAAATAAGATGATTTAAATTTTATAATTAAGGACAATTACTTTGATTACATATATTTATGAATTAAATTAATTTTTTTAATTTTACATTTTAAAAAATATACTTACCTTCAATTACTATAATATATAATATATATACAATCTTTTTTGTAAATATTCATTACCTTATTTTAAAATAATTACCATTATTAAAACAATAATCGTTACCATTATTATTATCATTATACTATATATTATACTATATACCAATAGATTATATATTATACTATTATAATATATACTTTAAATATAATATAAAAGTACTATTATATGTATATATATATATATATGTATATATGGGTCAGGATCCGTTGACACTAGGTGTCAAAGTTAATCAAATTACACATTCAATAACTTTTTATATAATGCAAATTTAATCAATCCAACCGTTGAATTGTGTGATATTATATTCATGAACATCTATGTCAAATTTCACATCATTTGGACTTTGCTATATGTGTCATCTAACGTTGAATATTTACATATATTTAATTTTTTATTGTACGTTAAAATAAAGTGATGGGATGAACTACTAAATAATTTTGAAATTATGTGAAATTTTGTATACTTAATCTAATTAATAGGAACATCAAATTCAACGGTTGGATTGGTTAAATTTGTATTCTACAAAAAGTTATTGAAGGTGTAATTTGACTAACTCTTACACCTGATGTCAATGGATCCTGCCCCTATATATATATATATATATATAGGGTCAGGATCTGTTGACACCAGGTGTCAAAATTAGTTAAATTACACCTTCAATAACTTTTTGTAGAATGCAAATTTAATCAATCTAACCGTTGAATTTGATGATATTATCTTTATGATTATGTATATCAAATTTCACATCACTTGGAGTTTTCTAAATATGTTATCTAATATTAAATATTTCCATAGATTTTAATATCATATTGTACGTTAAAATAAAGTTATTTAATGAACTATTAAATAATTTTAGAATTGTATGAAATTTTGTATACTTAATCTAATTAATAAGAACATCAAATTCAACGATTGGATTGGTTAAATTTGCATTATACAAAAAGTTATTGAAGGTATAATTTGACTAATTCTTACACTTACTGTTAACGGATCCTACCCTATATATATATGCATATATAAAATCAGTTTTTATAATCAATTTCAGAGGTAATCAATATAATCAGTTTTTAATACACCAAAATTCAAATTTATTTTACAATTTAAGGCTTACAAAATCCTAACAAAAACCCTAAAGAACTAAATTTAAAGATGCTAAAACATTAATGCCGCCAATTAAAGCTCTTGAAAACCCTATAAAACCTTTCTTTTTTATATATATAAAGATATATTATATCATTGATTCTATATTATATAAATTATATTATTGATTCTATATTATCTAATATTATATATTATGTTGTTTATTATTATTACTAAAATAAGGACATTTAGTAATAATGTGGAGGTATAATATGATATGATATTATATATATATATATGTATATATATATTATTCTTGATTCTATATTATCAAATATAATATATTATTTTTATTTATTACATTATTTATTATATATTATATTTTTATTATAATGAGTACACTAATTATTTTTAGAAATAATTTAATATGAAATCAATATGATATTATTAATTGATTAAAAACAGTCAATAGAAGGGAAATTTGAATAAAGTACGAAACCCTAGTGTTGCTAATTAATACACCAAAAATTCTAATGTTGTCATTTAATACCTTTGAAACCCTAATGTTGCCAATTAATACTCTAAGAACCCTACAAAACCTTTCTTTTATATATATATATATATATATATATATATATATATATATATATAAAGATATAAAGAAATATTATTTCATTGATTCTGTATTATATAAATTATATTATTGTTCAATTTTATCTAATATTATATATTACATTATTTATTTATTATTATTAAAATACGAATGCTTAGAAATAATATGGACGTTTAATATGATATTATATATACATACATACATACATACATATATATATATATATATATATATATATATATATATATTATTCTTAATTCTATATTATCAAATATTATATTATTTGTTATTCATTACATTATTTATTTATATATTATATTATTATTTTAATGTGTACACTAATTTATTTTCAAAAATAATTAATATGAAATTATTGATTGATTAAAATTTTCTATAAAAGGAAAATTTGAATAAAGTATGAAACCATAGTGCTGTTGAGAACTATTACCCACTAATGGGAAGTATAGATCCATACCTAGTCAAGGGTAGTCTGATACGACTTAGAATGAACCTTAGGATCCTTTTTGTTGTCAGCTGTGTTTTATCTTTGTTTTATGGTAGATTTCTTACCATACATGTAAAAGTGATTTTAGAACAAAACACCTCACTCCATTATTTTCTTCTATGTATGATTAATCGTGATTATTGAAGACGACATTAACACCTTGTGATGCTGAGTACGAGTTAGAGGACATCTCTACGAGGGAGGACCTGAAGACCTATAGTATTTTCTTTTTGTATGAGGTATAGGGTAGATGGACACTGCTTTGTATAGGATCTTTTCGATGTACATATTGGGTTAGATAGTGTCCATGTTTTGATGTATTTTTTTTAGTTTTCAGTATTATCAAACCATGATGTATAGTTTTATGATATATATGTATATATAGTCTTATCTTTCATCTTTTACTACCATTTCCAAATTCTATTAAGTTTGGAATTTCTTTTAAAAATGGAAAAATTTTACACGTATTTTTTTATTTACTTAAACTTAATAACTAAATTAATATGAATTGTATTTAATATGAATGAGCGTTACAATAAAAGCCAAAATTTAAAAAGGAGGATTTATGGTTAAATTCCAAGTTCAAGGCTGAAATTTTGATCACTAGTAGAATTTAAAGAGGCAGTAATAGAGCACTTTGTTTTAATCGGAAGAGAAATTAAGTTTGTGAAAAATGACAATATAATCGCTAGGGTTGTGTGTAGGGGTACTAATTGTAATTTTACAACATTAGTAAGTAAAGTAGGGAACAGCCACATGTATAGACATATGACCCTTGTGGGTGAGCACACATGTACTAGAGTTTTTAATAATAAAACTACAAAGTCTAAGTGGGTGGCTAAGTCAGTGACTAAAAAGTTAATGTCCACTAAAAAAGTAAAGTTGTTGAACATTATAAATGATATGAGGAGGACTTACTCCACTGGCATCACTATATCTAAGGCTTGGAAGACAAAGAAGATGTTTATAGAGATTGTTGAAGGAGATGCAGCAAGGCAGTATAGCTTGTTATGGAGGTATACTAAGGAGTTGAGAAAGGCATGTGAGGGCAACTCATGTAAGATTAAGGTGGAAAGGCCATGCCCTACATTGCAACTAAGGTTTGGCAGTTTTTATTTTTGCTTAGATGCATGCAAGAAGGGATTTTTTGAAGGTCATCGACCATTTATTGGGGTGGATGGTGGTCATTTAAAGACAAAGTTTGGTGGGCAACTACGGTTAGCAGTTGGTCGAGACCCAAATGACCAATATTTCCTTTTAGCTTTTACTGTTGTTGAGACAAAGACTAAGGAATCTTGGAAATGGTTCCTTAATCTATTATTAGATGACATTGGTCAAGAAAAGAGATGGGTATTCATATCAAACTAGTAGAAGGTAAATTTACATCACTTTTCACTATAAATTGATATTTATAAATGACAGTTACTAATTTCAGTTTGTAAATTTACTTTTTAGGGTATCATTCCAGTTTTTGAGATGTTTGAAAGTCTAGAACACAGAGTGTGTTTGAGACATATATACGCAAATTTCAAAAAGAAGTTTGGCAGAGGCACTTTAATTAGGGATCTTATGATGGGGGGCTGCCAAGGCAACCTACTATCAAGCATGGGAGAAAAAGATGGATGATCTGAAGAAATTGAATCTTAAGGCTTGGGAATGGCTAATAGCAGTACCTACCAAGGCATGGTGTAAGCATGCTTTTCTTACTACACTAAATGTGATGTTTTGATGAGTAATATTTCTAAAGCCTTCAATAGTACTATTCTAGGTGCAAGAGACAAACCAATAGTGACTATGTGTGAGTGGATTAAAACATATTTGATGACTAGGATTGTAAGCATGAGAGATAAGCTTGGTAGGTATGAACACGGAATAATGCCTAAACCTGAAAAAGGGTTGGATTGTGAGGTTCATGGAAGTGGATATTGGCATCCTAGCTAGGCAAGGGATGTTAAATTCAAAGTAACAGATATACAGTTTGTCCATAGATACTTGTTGATTTGGACAAAAGGACTTATTCATGCAACCTTTGGGAGTTGGTAGGGATACTGTGCATGCATGCAGTTGTTGCCATTTCCTTGAAAGGAGAGAACACCCTATAGACTATGAGCACCACTACTATTCAAGACAGATGTATGAACAGTGTTATAAGCATTGTGTTAGTCCTATTAATGGATAGGACATGTGGCCTACACTAGATTATGAAGAGCTTTTACCACCAATTTAAAAAAGAGGTTCGGGGAGACCTAAAAGGTAAAGAAGGGAGTTAAATGAGGACCTTAACCCTATTAAGCTAAGAAGGAGGAATACTTCTTATAGATGCACTAGGTGTGATACTTACGGCCATAATAGTAGGTAGAGGGTGCACTAGTTTAACTGTTAATCCAAAAGCTCAAGCTCAAAGGTATATCTTTAAACTTTTCATATTTTACATGTTTCAGATTAAGTGTTTAATATGTGAATCATTGATCACAAAGGAAGCCTAAAATGGGGAGTAGGACTCCAACTTCACAAGCAACAATTGATTACCAAATAGTGACTTCCACACTTACATAGGTTTACATCCTTGCTTATTTTGTGTATATTGTATCTTTATATGTGCTTATGTATGGCTTATATCTATTGTTTCTTAGGGAACTGGTACAACTGATGGTGTTCCTAATGATAGTGAAGCTGAAAATATTCCTAATGGTGAATGTGAAATGTATCAAGCATCTAATGATCCTGTAGGTGATTGTGAAGCTGGAGTTGGTAAAGATAAATCTGGAGTGTAGCAAGGTGTGGATGTTGTAACACCCTCACTTTTACTTCATTAAATGTTTTTCTATTTATTCTATATTTAATTATGAAAAATCAACAAATAATTTCAAAATTCTAATCCCCATGATTAAAATCATAAGGTCAAGAGATATCTTATCGTGATTTTTAAAAAAAATTCAGAGCCGAAGCTTGGAGAAATTAGAAAATAACAATTTTGCCCTTATTTTTCAACATTAAGAGCTGATATAATAAAAAGATTCAATTGATATTAAAATGTTAATTTAAGCTTAAAATCGAGTTATATGTATTAAAATATAATTTTAGAAATTTTTTGGGAATTTTCTGAAATTTTAGTGTAAAATGACCAAAATATCCCTATGTGTCAAATAAACAAAACTAATGTTGGTTTGTCATCCAGAAATAGCAAAAATAATATTTTTAGTACATTTTTAGGTAAAATATATAATTTTACAATTTTCATAAAAATTTGAGCATTTATTGAATTAAAATAGATTTAATATGAATTTTCTAAGCTTAAAAATACAATTATATATATATATATATATATATATATATATATATATATAATTTGAAATAATTAAAAAAATAAATTTTATTTTTAGAAATTTATTTTGATGGAAAATAATGCACTTGTTCAGTTTTAAATTTAAATTAATTATTTTGATATTAAAAGTTTATTTAATCAAGTTTAGGCAATTTTATCAGTACCAACTAATCTAATTACAAGCAAAATTTACATTGGAAGGCTTTGGGTGTAACACTGTGATTTTCTTAATGTATGATTTACTAGTTTAATAACTAAAAAGTGAAAATTTGATATGTAATCTAGGTGATTAAAAGAAATAAATGAATTGTTGCTATGTATGGTATGTTGTATGTGATGATGGTTGTGAGTATTTGAAATTCTGGTTTGAATTTAGGAAATTTGAAATATATGCTTGAGCCAATTTGGATACGTTGTGAGAATGATTTTGGGTTTTTGAAAGAAAATAGTTAAGTTAGACCAATTTTGAGATAAGGAAAGTGACTTGGTGAGATTTGGGCCTCAGTTGGCCAAAAGTCCATGTGAGAGCTCCAGGGATATCGACTATATAAGGGAAAGGGAGGGATTTCCCCTCATTCTCCCATTCTCTTTCTCTCTCTACACTTTCTCTCTCTTTAATTCTCTCTCAATCTCTCTCTAGAATCTCTCAAGTTAGCAAGGGTATTAGAGGATTTTGGACTCAGTTTAGTGATTGTGGTGAGAGGAAGAATCAATCTGTGGAAGATTTTGGCTCAAGACACTGGATTCTCAAGGAACCTAAATTCAGATTTAAGATCTTTTAGAGGTAAGGGAAGCTTACAAATCGGTTGTTTTGTGTTAATAACTATTGGTATGCTGATTTCTTGCCTTATAATCAGTTGAATCTTTGTGGATGTTGCCATTTCGTTGGTTTTGGTTGAAAATGGGTTTTGGCAAAAAAAATCTGAGATTTGGATGAGAATTTGATGATTTTGTGATGAAATGTTGAATTTGTTGTGTAATCTGATGTGTATGAACTTGGTTGAGGTGGATTGATGTTGTTGGAACCCCATTGATTTGAAATTTTGGGTTGTTTGGTTGAAAAGTTTGAGTTTCTCTGTAGAAAATCGCGTTTTTTTCGACAATCGTCGCAGATAATCGATTATGGGAGTCACATAATCAATTATCTGGAGTTTCAGAAATTGTTTTCGTGATTTGGTTTCAAAAATAATCAATTATGCAATTCGATAATCGATTATCTATTGTTCGGAAAAAAAAATTATGGATTTGGTTCGAAAATAATCGATTATGGCAACCCATAATCGATTATCTCTGCAAAAAAAAACAATGAAATCTAATGCATTTTGCTACAGTACATAATTTGTTACTACGGTACATAATCTGTTATTCCAGAACAGAATATACTATTTGAGATTTTAAAGTTTTCATTCCAAAATGTGAAGTATTATGTATATACACATATAAAAAGAGTATTATACATTTTCAAAGGTTCTATTTGAGAATGATGGAGAGTTGTCCAGTTGGGATATGATTTTCTTTAAATTAAAGAAGTGAATTGTTTCAAAGGTTTTTGTAAATTTCAAGATTTGCCAATCTTCCAAATGGTTTTCAAAGAAGGTCTTAGTTTTAAATTGTAGTTGATTGTTGGATTGGTTGTGAAGTGGAAGGTTGCTTAAATAGGACCTCCACTTGATGTGTATGATATTATTGTATGAGGTTTCTCATGAGGTGGGCTGCTTGGATCGGGCCTTACCTGTTGACCATGCAAGAGGCCAAATTGGGCGTGCATGGGGTTGATGGTGGCTGTTGGACCACAGGTGGTGTTGAGTAGGCCACGTGGTGTTATGTTGATACATATATATGATATGATGACTGTTGTGGTTGAGTTAATGGTTGTGTTGATATGTTGCTACATATATATATATATATGCATGCATTGGCGCATGTTGTTGGCTGAGATTGTGAAGGCCTCAAGCCATGTGCGGGCAGGCATGTAAGGTGGATGGTGACTAGAGTTGGTACTCAAATAGGCCTCCAACCTAGTGCCTGGATAAGAAGTGGGGTTTTAAAGCTGGACCCAGGGGATAAGTGGATGGGTAGACCCCGTAGGGGGCCAAGGCAATGCAAGCCTTGTGTCGCGATATACCACCACCCACATACACTTATCCTGACAACCATAAGCTTATCCAACTAATCAGAGTTTTGGCAATCCCTGAATGGTGCTAGATGGCCATGGTAGGGGACAAGACCTAGCTGATCACCCGAAATGTAGAAATCTCTCGAGAGTTGTGTCATTCATGCATTGACATGTGGTAGTGAAAGCATGGGTGTTGGATTGAGGTGTATTTAACCCATTCTTGATGAATTTGATTTCAATTTGGCAAATGATGGTTTGATGATATAAATTTACATATAAGCTATGGTTGTTGTTATTTCGTAAGCTTACCATTGTCTTGCTGTTTTGTTTTGGCATGGTTGCTATGGTTGCTGTTATTGTTGTATATTGATGTGCCTGTGATAATCACATCTTGTGACGTGGGAGTAGATGGCGATGCTTCAATGGACCCAACTACTCAGAGATGATGGTGGAGCTGCTTACGAGTTAGCTCTTTTTGGATGTGTTGTTTTGTATTATATTCTTTTGATGGGATTATATAGAGTGACCAGCTAGAGGGAGTGAGTTTTTGTATCCCTCTTCCCCGGTGATGTATATTTTGATATGTTTGATATAGGCTGGTGTTATCCCATTGTTGTGTATGATATGATGATGATAGATATACAAATATGCATGTATAGTACTAGGAGAGATAAATGGATCTCTTAGTTGATGTGTATGACTCATATACAGATATTATATGATTTTATTCACCCGATAAGGTGTATGTGGTGTATGTTTAGTATTGGTTGTTTAGTAGCGACAGTTAGGTCGTTACATTGGGGACTGCTGGTGCAACATGTCCTAAGCCTAGCAAGATGTGATTCATCACCTAAGTTTAATATGTGTTCCTAATTTGATTAAAAAGAAAAATAAAAATAAAAATGTGAATTTCTACACATGGATGATCTCATTGTATGGCCACCTAGGCTTGCTCCTCTTCTATAAATAGCCCCTCCATAGATCAAATTTCTCACCATCCTCCTCTGCCTAATAGTCGAAGCTCTCCTTCTTCTCTCTACCTCCATAAATTACACTAAAATCCTACTAGTTTTCATTAACTAATAAAAACCCTCTTCCTAGAAGCTTTGCACCAACAACTTCACCAACCCTCTTTGAGGTAATAGGGAGAGCAGGATTGGTTCTAAATTTTAATTACTTTGCATGTTGGCAGGAAAAGTTTTCCCCTAAACCTTTCAATATTTAAGTTTATTAAGTTTTATAATAATGTTATAATGTTTAGTATTAGATTTAAACTTTTATTAAGTTGTTGTGCTGCTCAATTTTAAATAATTATAATACACTTATTAAGTAGTTATGTTGCTCAAAATTAGATAACTATAATATAATTATTAAGTTGTTATACTGCTCAAATTCAAACAATTATAGTAGAATTACTAAGTTGTTATGCTGCCCAAATTTAGATAAAAAAAATTTAGCTATTATACTAGATAATTAAATTGTCATATTGCCAAATCTTAGTAAAACTTAAATAATCTAGCAAAAATAGTAAAAGAAATAAGTTAGTAAGTTCATAACATAAGACTAAATAAATTTTTTATTAAGTAGCTATTTATGAATTTATTTTTAGGAAACTATTGTAGAAATTTCAGTTTAAGTTCTCATTGTTTAGGTATAGACAAATTAAGCGACCAATTGTAAAAATTTCATGATTTTTAAAGCTTATTTAGTACTTTTAATTGTTATCTATAAGTTCTTGTGGACACATTTTTCTTAAAAAATACTAAATTTCAAAAAAAATTGAAATTTTTTAAAAATTCATGGTTAAATTCTAATTATTTTTCTAAGCTTAAAAATTATTTTTATGAAAATTTTTGACCATTATAGGATTTATTTCTTAATTATCAATCTTTATTTTAATTCTTATGTCTTTATTTTTATTGAGTTATTGATTATGCATTTTAATATGAATTATAAATTATGTGAATGATATGCATGGATCAAATCTTTGTAATATAAGATAGAAATATTAATAGAAATTGTAATGGTGCTCAAATTTTTGAAACTAGAGTAAACCTTTAGAAATTAATAAATTAGTGAGTAATATAAAGTAAGGAACATATAGTGGCATGACACCCTATTAGGGAAGCTATAGTTTGGTATACTGAGGAATGAAAGACAGGGACCCATTTGAGTAAGTCTTGGGGGTGGGCATCAAGTTATGAAAGTTCCAATGGCTAGGGTATTGCCTGGGAGCTGGGATATTCACCTGACCAAGCTCAATAACCCTAACAACTACTCAGCACTCTAGGATTGGTGTAAGAGTATACCTTTGTAAATGGACATCCTGACTGATATTTGTTCTTCATTAATGATGAGGACTGTATCATGTAATAATGTTAAGAGAGGTATATGTACTCTAGTCACTTCCCATTTTCTATTGAGAACTATTACTCACTAATGGGAAGTATGGATCCATACCAAGTTAAGGGTAGTTTAGTATAACTTAGAATAAACCATAAGTTCCATTCGCTAATTGTGTTTTATTTATGGTAGATTTCATACCATACATGTGAAAGTGATTTTAGAACAAAACATCTCACTCTATATTTTTTTTATTTTTTTTATGCATGTTCAATCATAATCTTTGAAAATGGCGATGCCAATTCTGTTTAATCTACAAATATCATATCCAAATAGAGGAGTATAGGATTATGATCAGGACACAAACATCTTGACCTATATGGGTCTAATGTTTGTGACTTTTCTATCCCTTTTTCTTGGGGCTGTAATGTTCCCACTGACATATATGATACCTATTTCCTATACGACTACTCCCCCACCAGATTTTGTTTACACTCCTCACATTCCACCACCACCACCACTAGTAGATTCAGATGTCCCTGTGATAGCCCTATATTTAGATGCCCATCCACTTTCTCCCGAGATACCTATTGTGGACGCTCCAGTTGCAGATGAGTTAGCACCTGTACCTACCGATGATGGATCTTCTATAGAGGTAGTACTCACTGAGTCACCTATAACCTCCCCTGGTATTGAGTACCAAGTGGGGATGGCTAATGGGTGACATACCTTTTCATCATCTTCCTCTTCTAGACTTAGGATACCACATGAGGTACCCAATAGATAGGCATATCGTGTGGAAGAGGACGCATCAGAGGGGACTGCTTAATAAGGACCATTAGAGACTTTATATTTAGTAGGGGATAAGGTAGACGGTACTTCTTTGTATAGGATCTTTTTTATGTATATATTGGGCTAAGTAGTATATGTCTTTTGATGTACTTTTTTTTTATAACTGTAATGTGTTACCCAAATCATGATGTACAATTAGATATGTGTGTGTGTGTGTGTGTGTGTGTGTGTGCAGTTTTTATCATTTCACTTCTATTTTCAAATTCTATTAAATTTAGAATTTTTTTAATAAAAAAAATCATCAAATTAACTTAACAATTAAATTAATATAAATTATATTTAAAATTAAAGGAGTGTTATAGATGCTACTACAAATTTGACTCAGAAGTCCATGATACCTGTAAGTGTAATGAAAATAATAACACTTAATGACCCAAATTTTGTTAGGAACAACTCATGAGTACATCAATATGGTTGTTCCCCTTTGCAGAATATTTAAAGGATGATCATGAATTACAAGAAAGATGTGCTGAAACGATTGGATTTCTACACAACTACATTGGACTCATTCAAATTAATCTTCACCTATACCTGCCAATGCACTAATAGCTATGGAGAAAATTTGCCTCACAACTATTGAGAAAATTAATATAACCAATCCCATATTGAAAGACAATTTGACACTCTGCATGACAGCTTTGCAGAAAATCAATAATACTACTACTATGTCAGGGGAAAAGGACAATGGCAAGGGAAAAAGCAAGGGCAAGTGCAAGGGAAAAGGCAATTAGGGATAATGTTGGTCTTTAGTAATTTACTTTAGTTTATAGTAAGACTTTAACTTTGGGGGTTTATTTAGTTACCAATGTAATGACACCTTAATAGTATTTCAATTATTGCAATTGGCCACTTTTTTTTTTTTTGGTATCAAGACTAATGTAGTGGCAAATTATCGAAATATTGTGATATACTGTTCGGTTTTGGCCTTTTTTTGGATTGTTTACTTATCTAGAACAATGTTTGAAATTGGTGCAATGTTAAGCCTACTTAAGGCAGTTGTTTACTTATATATGCTTATGCGAATGTTTACAAGTCTTATTGTTAATGTTGTCATGTGAATGATTTGGAATTTGCCAATTATTGTTTTGTGACTTTTATAAAGCTACGGTTTTGATGCAGTGTACAGCAAATGGGTTAGTTTCAAATTAGACAATGCATTTGCAGGTTTTAGCTCTAACACAGTTACAATTTTACACAATGTTATTAATACAATATTTTAATGCATTTAACAGGTTTGATTATAACCTGGTTAAGCCATTAAAATGCATGAACAATAGTGTTTTATGCATGCATTCTAATTTATGTGCATTATACCTGTCATGAGCAACAACTAAAATATGGCTACCTTAATCATGGTTCCCAAAATCAACCATAAGCAACAACTGAATCATAACTACATAGCTTGCATTCATTGATCATAGTAAAATTCCATTGATTAATCAAAAAATACGTATCATTCATTCAGGAGAAAATACTTACATATATTGATCAGAAAAAGTAAATACATAAAACCTCTTGACCAACTAGTTACATATCAGTACCCTAAACTTGCCAAAAGACTTACACTGCATTATGCCCATATCAACCATGACAGTTCCTACACTACATTTTGACAAACAACAAATATCACCAACCCAATCCACGAAAACAACAATTTTAGTTTCCTCCTCTTGTTTTCTAATTTCGACTTCAACTTCCCAATTTTCTTCGAATAAATGTCCATTGTAACGACCTGTTACTACTACTGGACAACTCTACTACATTGCTCTTAGAAAGGTTTATATATATATATATATATATATATATATATATATATATGCGTCATTAATGAGATCCATTCGTCACAACCAATGCCATTGTACAATTATACAAATCGAATCTTTTGTAACAAACTACGTGCCAACATACAAAAACCAAAGGTTACATCGACAAGGGGAGGGAATACAAAACACACTCCCTATCGCTGGTCACACTATACATCATGTAAAATGAAGTAAAACAACTATCCAAAAAAGAATCATCCAAAAAGAAAGAATGTGATCCATCACATTCCATCATCTCCTACCAATAGCTCCGCTATCAACTCTAAGCAATTGGATCCACTTAAGCCTCACAATCAGCTCCCACGTTAACAACATGATCATCACAATCAACCAACAACAACAACGACAATAATAATAAAGCAAGGGTAAGCTTATGAAAAAAAACATAATAGGTATTAAAGGAAACAACTAACAATAATATTGTACTTGTTCATCAAAGGTAACATACACATCAATTACCATGATTAAACATTGCCATTTACATTTGTAACGACCCACTATCATTACTGGAAATGCTACCATTCTATCTCATTATTATTATATAGGATTTAATGAAAACTATCTCAATCAACATACAACCAATACATCTCAAATATGTACACATACATAAGGGAGTGTCTGTCTCAACCAAGATCTATGTGTAATGTATATACGAATCAAACATTTATAATAAAACATGTGTCAATGTCACAACCAAAAATATACATAGTAAGGGGGAGGGGATACAAAACACACTCCCTAAGGCTGGTCAAGCTATACATCAAATCTAAAAAAGTAAAACAACTATCAAAAGAATAACAAAAGCAAGACTGCGATTCATCATATCTCTTATGCCTAAGCCGGCAACTCTGCCATCAACTTTAACGGCTGGATCAACGAAAGGCTCACCATCTACTCCCACGTCAATGACGTGATCATCATAGGTATAAACCACACGTGCAAAACAGTGCAAAGGTAAGCTTACTTGAAACAAAAAAACATATAATATAAAAGAAAGTAATATGAAGTCTCCTACTCCTACATCGACAAGTAACATACACATCTACTATATGAATCAACACCTTCATTTCAATATGTACATACATAGAATCCACATACAATTTCATGATACATGACCACATCATAAAACATAAATATCAATCACCATGCCAATGCATGAGGACACTACTCTCAAGAGATTTACAACATTTTGAGTAACTAGCACAAACTTGTTCCTTAATATCCACAACTATTGGGGAACACTATAGCTCTGATTTATGGATAAAATCAAGCAGTTGATCAGGATAGATATATGTTGGTAGTGGCTCATCACGACACAAGGCTTGCAATGACCTTGGCCCCTTATGGAATCACCCATCTACCTATCCCCCAGGTCCTAGGTGCAATGACCCCCATTAACCTTTTTGACACTAGGTTGGAGGTCCGTCTGAGCCTTAACTCCTGTCAACCAACCAACTTACATACCTGCTCATAACGCAGTCACCACTACGGACTCATGCATAAATGCATGTATAACACCATCCACCATCAATCCAACATCAACAATTTAATAAAATTTAACAACAACAATTTAATCAAGTTTAACAACAACACCATGTGGGCTCAAATCAGCATCTTACATGGTCAACAATCACCAATAACCCCATGTAAGCTCAATTCAACACCTAACATGGTGAACAGGTTAGGCCCTATCTGAGTAGCCTATACCTCTTTAGGATTTCATCAACAAATCCTCTCAACAACAAGTGAAGGTTCTATCTAAGCAATCTTCCACTTCAATAGCAAATCAAGATTCTCAAATCCTTTAGAGCAACAACATCATCAACCAACAACAACAAAGCTCACACACATCAATTTACACAACAACACAATAACCTCAAAAATCAAGCATACAAGATGAATATATCTTTCTTTTGAAGCTAAAACATTTCCCCAATGTTCCAAAGGGTGGCACCTAACGTTAAACCCTTGGCAATCAACACCACTTCACTTTTTCCTTGGACTCAACCCTAATGTGTCCATGCTAAACGCCACAAAACTGATGCTCAATGCCACTACAACAGGGAAAATCAGGACCTCTATCACTCAACGCCAACCTACCAGACAACATTTTGTCATCCCACACTTAATGCCAAGAAACTGGCACTCATCGACAATTGCGATTTCTGTAGTTCGCAAGAAGATGACCCAAGGCCATTTTTGACACAATAATCAACACCAAGCATACCAAAATGCTCCTAGTTATTTCTAATACCATTCTAATCGATTACACAAGAACAAATCACCAAGATCTCACCCCAAACCCATTTTACTAAGATTTCATCCTAAACCCGTTTTCATCAAGATTTTCACCACAACTCAACACACACCCAGATTTTCAACCAATTCAAGGCACAAAATCAATATAATTACAGATATCAAACCAAAAACAACGATCGATAAGCTTCCCTTACCTCTTGAAGTCTCCAAAATTTGAATTAATAGAAGAGGGAAATGGAACCCTTAAGTCAAATCAAAGGGAGATCTCTACAATCACAGTACCCACACCTAAAATCCATCAATTACTCGGTAGTAAACTCAGATTTCAACAAATTTTTCCCACACCCCCAACACATTCCCATGAAAATCAAAAGAAAAGGGGGAAGAACTCACTGGTTAGAGAAGACACAACTTTCACATAAGCCAAGGGAGTGGAGTTTTGCTGTGAAATTCTTGCTCCATTCTTTGGAATTGGGGAAAGCAAATTAGAGAAAGTCAGAGAGGGTTTAGAGAGTGTGGAGAATGTCTAGAGGAATAAATGAGGTAGAAGGGGGGTCTTATGACTTTATAAGGGTCTTAGGAAAGGTATTGGGCTCAACAAGGCCCAATTCTCCCTTTCTAACGCTCTAAGGCCCAAACTGACCAGAAATCACGACTGCTCATTAAACCAATTGGATTATCACCGACAGAGACATTTGGCTCAAACAACATTATCTCAAATTCCACAATTCAAACTAGAGTTTCCAAGACAACGCAACATAAAACAACAAACACAGATCTATAATTTATTTATTAACTTTTAGTTACAAAACTAAATCTAATTTCTACTTTCAAATTATTAAATCACTAAATCACACATTAAGAAAACACTGATGTTACAACTTTCATCCATATAGGGTTCCACAAACAATTTTATGTATGATGCATGATCCCATTATAAATCAATTTCACCAGCTACCATGCCAACACATGAAAACACTACTCTCAAGAGATTTACAACATTTCGAGTGACCAACACAGACATGCTCCTTAACATAGCTCCATCCATAGCTATTGGGGAACACCGTAGCTCTAATCTATAGACAAGATCAAGTAGTGGGTACTATCTCACCATGACACAAGGCTTGCAACGACCTTGGCCCTTATAGAATTGACTGTCTACCTATCCCCCAAGTCTTAGGTGCAATGACCCCCATTGACCTTTTTGACACTAGGTTAGAGATCCGTCTGAGCCTCAGCTCTTGTCAACCAACCAACTTACGTACCTACTCATAGCATAGTCATTGTAACGTCTTCTTAATGTGTGACTTAGTGATTTAATAACTAAAAAATGAAAAATTAATATGTGATCGAGGTAATTAAAATAAATAAATAATTGTTGTTGTGTGGTTATGGTTTTGTGTTATTGTCTTGGAATTTCCATTTTGAATTTAGGATTCAAGGAAAATGTGCTTAAGCCAAATGAGAATGTTGGTTGTGTTTATTTGGTTTGTTGAGGGAATAGCAGTGTTGGATTGGTTGTGAGTCTTAGGGAGTGATTAGATGAACCATGGGCCTTAGTGAGCCTAAAGCCTTTGTGAGGCTTGGGGAAGCTTAAAGGCACCAAAACCCTCTTCCCCTCTCATTCTCTTAAACGCTCTTAACCCCAACAAGTGTATAGCGAGATTTCAAGCCTTGACCCCATTCTCTTGTGTTGAAAAGACCAATTCCTTGAAGGTTTGGCTCTAGAGCTTACATTCTCTACATCTTCCTCTTCCCCATATTCGATTTCAAAAGCTCCAAGAGGTGAGGGAGGCTTACACTTCTTGAATTCTTGATGTATGAACATTGTTGTGTATGAATGCTGTCTGGTATTGTGCTACAAACGTGATTTGACTAAGTTGTGTTGAGATTTATTTGAGAATGGGTTGTTGTTGAATGTAATGATTTGTTGTTGAAATGATGTGATTGGTGTGAAATCTGTTAAGTATGATGTTGTCGGATGCTGTATGCTGTTATTCGACCTCTTCAAGGTTGATTTTGGGGCATGGGTGAGTGTAAAGTTTGGATTTTTGGGATTTTCGATGAAAGTATCTAGTTCTGTCATTGGATAGTCATTAAGCGATTAGGGGTCTCGCCGAGCAAGGATGCCTTGGGAGTGGTGTGAGGCTTGCAAGCTTAAGTTCACTAAGCAACCCTTCGTGTCGTTATGCGAGTGATCTTGAGTGGTAGGTGTGATAGAGGAAAAAGAGGGAAGTCATTGAGCAATATTCTATTTACGGAACGAGTGTTCATAAGGATTTGGAAATTTTCCAAAAGGTAGATTGATGAGCAAGTGGGAAACTCGCTGAGCAAGTAATAGACATTCTAGAAGGTCTAGAAGTGGTTCACTGAGCAAGGACTGAACTCGCTGAGCGATTTAGGATCTTGGAGAGTTGGTGCTCTCTATTGTAAGTCCTTCGCTGGGCGAGAGGCATGTTTGGAACTTGACTGCTCTCTAGTTTGGCTAGTCACTAAGCGAGTAGGATATTCGCTAAGCGAATTATGTGTGAGAGTAAATTGGAGGAAGTCCCTAGATCAAATTTTCTAAGCTACCCCTTATTGTCGCTGAGTGAGAATCCTGAAAACAGAGAAGAGATACTCTCTAGAGTGGATGTTTGCTAAGCGAGACTTATGGTCGCTGAGCGAGAACCTTCATGGGGGAAAGTAGGTCCTTTGTAAGGAAAGTCTTCGCTAAGCGAGCATATGGGCCGCTTAATGAATGGAGTGTTTTACTGTTGACCTAAATTTAAAAGTGTAATTGAAATTGAACGTGATTGGGAAAGGACATCTAATATGCATCTAATGTGAGAACTATTGAGATGGGAGTGATAGTTACTTCGATAGGACCACCACTTGTTGTGAATAGCGTTATTGTTGTGAGTTTTCTCTCATGGGGTATAGGCCACTTGGATAAGGCCTTATCTGTTGACCATGCATGGGGCTGGATTGGGCTTGCATAGGGTTAGTATTAGTTGTTAGGCCATGTGTGGTGCTGAGTGAGCCCACCTAGCATTGTTGCTTAATATATCAATATGTTGACTTATTGCTATTGAGTTGATGTTGTAAAGTGGTACATACATTTCATACATATGTTGTTGGCTGAGGTTGTGGTTGGTAGACCTCAAGCCGTGGTGTAGGTAGGCACATAAGTTGGCTAGTTGACAAGAGTTGCAGCTTCAACAGGCCTCTAACCTAGTGCTTGGATAAGACATGGGGTCTTAAAGATGGACCTTCAAGGATGAGTGGACAGGCGATTTCGCAAGGGGCCAAGGTAGTGCAAACCTTGAGTCGCGATGAACCGCCACCTACACACACTTATCCTAACACACCATATAATCCTATCTACAGATCAGAGTTTGGTAACCCCTAAATAGTGAGAAGCATGGAATTAGGTGTTGTTGACGCCATGTTTGGGGGAGAGACTTGGCTAATTGCCTTAGGTGTTGTAAATCTCTCGAGAGTCGTGTCTTCATGCATTGACATGGTAGTGGTGAAATCGTTGTATGATGTGTATTGATGTTACGAAACCTATAGTGTTGTGATTTACAATTCGTATTTGCACGCCAATGATTCTATGAATTGTTGATGATATATTATGATGTTTTCAAAAGTAAGCATACCCTTGCCTTGCTGTTGTGTTGTGTTTGTTGTTGTTGTCGTTAATGTGTTGGTGTGACTGTGATAATCATGTCATTGGCCGTGGGAGCAGACGATGAGCCCTCAGCAGACCCGGCCGCTCAAAGCTGAAGGTGGAGCTGCTAGCAAGAGATCGTGTGACACAAAGGGTCACGCCTTGCTTTGTGAAGTTTTGTTTTCTTTTCCATTCTTTTGATGGGGGTGTATAGTGTGACCAGCCATAGGGAATGTGTGGTGTAGTAGTGAGTGGGTCGTTACAATCACCATTGGGGACTTATGCATGAATGCATGTATTACACCATCAACCATCAAACCAACACCAAACATTTAATAAATTTCAACAACAACACCATGTGGACTTAATTCAGCACCATACATGGTCAACAACCATTCAATAACTCCATATAGGCTCAATTCCACACCACACATGGTCAACAGATAAGGCCCCATCCAAGCAGCCTTACCCCATTAGGAATTTAAAGGAATTCCCATCCACCACAAGTGGAAGTCCTATTTGAGCAACCTTCCACTCTTACCACACATTCAATAGATTACAACAAGACTCATACCAAGATTTCGTATTAAAATCATTTGAAACACATATTTAAAACTCACCTAAGTGAAATGAAAATGTCTAACAAATTCGCTAAGCGACCCATAACCTCACTTAGCAAAGACTTTCTCACAGA
Organism: Spatholobus suberectus; assembly: GCA_004329165.1. Classification (NCBI taxonomy): domain Eukaryota; kingdom Viridiplantae; phylum Streptophyta; class Magnoliopsida; order Fabales; family Fabaceae; genus Spatholobus; species Spatholobus suberectus. The sequence goes on along the minus strand of CM014729.1, from coordinate 48,384,996 downwards.
AAGCTTATTTCTCTCCATGACAATTCCTGCTCAATGTCGCTCAACAAACACCCAGCTCCAAAGGGAACCTCTTTCTATCTCAGGGATCCTCGCTCAATGATAACAGGGACCACTCAATGAATCCTCTCTAGGGACTCCCACAAGTTTTTCAAAACAAAGTTCGCTCAACGACCAACTGTAAGACCTGTCTTTTATAATCTGTGCATAAGTGGTTGATAATTTAATAAGAGAAATTAAATTTAAATTCAGTATAAGTGAATAATTAATAATATTCACTGTGTAAATTTTAGTAGAGTTTTCTACAGAAATAAGCCTACGTGGATCCCAGCAATGCAGAGATACACTGCGAAGGCTGACAGTGTAAGGTCTGTAGCATGTTAATCCCTAATTAAGTGATTGAATAATTAACAAGAGGAATTAAATTTAATTTCTAATGAAAAATAGATAATAAAAACTTCATGTTGTTCTTGTTTAAGATTCTACAAAGATTTTTGCAAGAATCTAGTCTGTGATGATATCTGCTAGACCGGTATTTATCTGTATAGTTGATGAGCAATACAAGACCATAGAATTTAATTACAATTAACTTTAAATTAATTATGATTAAATTCTATTAAGTTTGATAGCTTTCCTTACTGAAAGGGTTAAAATACTAGGTTTTCTCTGTTGCCATTAAGGACCGTTTATCAAGTAACTTGTCAAAAAAAGAGAACTAACTGTTTGACTGCTACAAAGGTAGATCAAACATGCCCTGAGAAATATTAGTGAGTCATAAACTCATTAATATTTTAATTCCAATCAAATGACCTTAATTAGTTTGAAAGCCAAAAACCTTAAACCTAATTTGCTAAATTATTGTATTTGACCGCGTTTTCTTTGTCAATGTGAGAAATTAAAATTTCTATTGTCTAGAACCACTACCACACGTCCCCCAAGCCCAACCCAACTAAACTAACTATTAGTCCTAAGTAAACTGGTTTAGTTGCAAGCTAACTAAGCTTTTTCCCAAATTCCTGCAACTAGTCATGTCATGGTGTCCTTAATGTACCAAAACCACTTCTACCCCTTGTTTTTGCGCTCCCCCCCCCCCCCCCCTGGACGTCCAGGCTCCTCCTTCTAGGAGAAGTTAGGTGATTTTTTTTATTTAACCACCCAAAGTCCCTTCATTTTTCCATTTACCCTTATGCCCCTCTTGAGTTGTCTTAAAAATAAGCTTCAAAGCCAAAAACTCTCTTCATTCTTCTCCTCTAAAACCATGAGCTTGGGAGAAGGGGGAGATCCTTCTTCTAGTTTCTCTAAGTGTTGGAAAAGAAGGTAGAAGCTAGAGTGTCCAAGAAGTGGTGCTAGGTAAAGCTCCATCCTTTTCATCTTCTTCTTCCTTCATCTTCTCTTTTCTATCAAGACCAAAGTGGTCTAAGTCTTTTCTTTACCTCCTTGGTTCGAAACTTTGATCTTTCTTGTGTTTATGTTCTATATCAACCATTCTTGGTGTTGGTTGATGGCTCACCTTACCAAAGTTTGAGGAAGATTCTCCCTTTGCTCCAAAAGCCTTCCTACAAGCTTGTAGAATCTTGACAAAAAGTAAGGAAAGCTAACCCTTTTTCTATGTGTTTGGATTGTGGTTGATAAGTTTTTGGATGTTGTTTGTTGTTAAAAATGTTATTGGTATTTTTAAAGTGGTAAACTTGATGAAAGATGACATTTTCGTGCAAGTGTGTAACATGTTCCTAATGCTGTTTTGTTTCCTGTCAAAGCATGATGCAGTATTTTTATGATATTTGGAGCTGTGGTTAATATTTTTGAGAGCTTATTGTTTTGTTGTAAACTAAACAAAATTTTCCTCAAAATGGATTCAATAACGCATTAAAAGGTTAAGAAATGAAAAAGTTAAGTCTTTTGAAAGTTGTGCATGCTCTCTGAAAACGCTGACCCTGGTTAATAAAACGTGATTTTGGAAGAAATGGTTGTGTACTTGAAGAAACTCTTTGAACGACCAAAAAGTAGAAACAAAAATATTTCCAAGCATATATGGTTTGCCTATATTTGGTTTAGTTTTCTATTTTTAATGATTTTTGGAAACCGAAGGTTGTACTTGTTTTCTGACTGAAAGTGGTTTTGAGAACTATAAACTTTCAAAAATCATATAAAATCGTGTGAACCTTGGTTTTTGATGTTGTTGGTCATTATGAAAAGGTTTTTAAGTTTGCTTTCAGAAATAAAAGATTTGGTTTCTGAAAAGTTTCCCTTGTACATGAAAAATGGCAAGACATACTCGTTGGTCCTTCAATAGGTCTGTCTTGTTATTTTTGTATCCTTTTTTGTTGATTTTTGCTTCAAGTGGTCTTTATTGTTTTAGAAAATAGACAGAATTTAATTTCCAACCATGTATAGATCATGTTAAGCAAAAATCGTTTACTATTCCAAAATGATTTTCAAAACAAAGGCTAAAATCTGCACAGTTGCTGGAAACTATTTTAGAAATAAGTTTTAATAACTTTTGTATAATTTTATAAAACTATATCTTTTGTGATAAAAATTAAATGGTGGATCCTTTGAAATTAAAGTTAAATATGAAATTTAATAAAATGTAATTTTTACAGCTTTACATAATTTTAAAAATATATTTTGGTAATTTAATAAAAAGAAATTTTAGTAAGACTTAAAAAAAACTATGTTTTATGAAAAACCTAAGACCTAAGTTTTGACTCGATAATTCCATAAATGTATTTTCTTATTTAATTCTCATATTGTTATTTTTAAATACAGAATTTATATTAACTATATAAGGCTTGGTAAGTGTTAATTGAATGAGTTTCTTAGTAAAAATTGTTAAAGGCATGACTTGCTGAATATTGGTGACTTAAACTTAATGGTACGATGATTATGTTGAGATATTGTTGATAACAAGCTTATCCAGGTGTGAACAATAAGTGGTTGATATATGTTGCCTTCAATGTCAATTTATGATGAGATGTTTGTCATGCACGCATGAATTTGTAATGCCGTGTTTTTCTTAATGTGTGATTTAGTGATTAAATAACTAAAAAATAGAAATTAATATGTGATCTTGGTGATTAAAACGAATAAATAAGTTGTTGTTGTGTGGTTGTGGTGTTGTGTTGGTTGTCTTGGAATTCCTGTCTGAATCTAGGAAACTTGTGGAAAATGTTCTTAAGCCAAAGTGAACGTGTTAGTTGTATTTTATCTGGGTTGTTGAGGGAACAACAGTGTTAAACCCAGTTGTGAGCCTTGGGGAGTGGTTAGATAGACCATGGGCTTTAGTGGGCCTAAAACCTTTGTGAGGCCCAGGGAAGCTTAAAGACACTAAAGACCCCCCCTCCCCCCTTTTTTCCCTCTTATTTGCAAAACTCTCCGAAAGACACTCTACCTAAACTCTCTCATTCTCTCAAACCCACTTGGAGTGTAGTAAGATTTCCCACCTTGATTTCCATTCCCTTGTATTGAGGAGGGCGGATTCCTTGAAGGGTTGGCTCTAGAGCTCATTTTCTCACATTCTCTTCTTCCTTAAATTCGGATTCGGAAGCTCCAAGAGGTAAAGGAAACTTACATATGTTGAATGCTTGTTGTATGATTGTTGTGATTATGAATGTTGCCTTGTGTTGATAAACGAATTTGGATGAGTTTTGTTGGAATTTTGTGGAAAATGGGTTTTCTTGATTTCGTGGTTGATTCCCGTTGAAATGTTGGATGGATTGTTATATGTGTTGAGTATGTTGTTCTGGACTCTTATGTGGTTGTATTTGACCTTTAGGGAGTCGATTTGGGATGTGGGTGAGTGTAAAGTTTAGATTTTTGGATTTTTCGACGAGAGTTGTTAGTTCTGTCATCTAATAATCGCTGAGTGACTAAGGCTCTCGCTGGGCGAGAATGCCCCTAAGACTGAAGTGAGATTGTCGAGTTGGTGATTCACTAAGCGACCCATAGCGTTGCTAAGCAAGTGTTCATGAAGATCTAGTAATTTTCCAGAAGATCGCTCACTGAGCGAGTGTGAGATTCGCTGAGCGAGTATGGGCGTTTTAGGATGCTTGGGAGTGTTTCGCTGAGCGAGTACTAAGGCCGCTAAGCGACTTAGGACCCTAGATAGTTGTTGCTCTCTATTGCAAATGTTTCGCTGAGCAATCAACAAATTCAGTAAGCGAAGAGTGGGTGTAGGTTGTGGCTACTCTCTAGAGTGGCTAGTCGTTAAACGAGTAGTTGACTCGTTGAGCGAATTGTTGTTGGTATGGATTTGGAGAAAGTCCCTGGAACGAATTCGCTAAGCGACCCCGGATGTCGCTGAGCGAAAGACCTTAGGGATATGCTGTTCGCTGAGCAAAACTTATGGTCGCTGAATGAGAACCTTCATGAGGAAAAGTAGGCCTTTTGTAAAGAAGATTTTCGTTGGGCGAGCATATGGGCTGTTGAGCAAGCTGGGCAGTCTAATGTTGTTTTCTTTGAGAGTTGTACAATATCAAACATAGTTAAGAAAGACTCTTGACGTGAGTCTAATGTAAGACTATTGAGAATGTAGGAGGAGTGGCAAATTGCTTGGATAAGACCTCCACTTGTTGTGAATAACGTTGTTGTGTGAGATTTCTCACGAGGTGGGCTGCTTGGATAGGGCCTTATCTGTTGACCACGCATGGGGATGGATTGGGTCTGCATGGTGTTGGTAGTAGTTAATGGGGCCATGGATGGTGCTAATCGGGCCATGTGATATTGTATTGCTATATATATGTTGACTTGTTGTTGAGTTGATGTTGTGATGTGATACATACATGTCATGCATATGTTGTTGGCTGAGGTTGTGTGATGGGCCTCAAGCCGTATTGTAAGTAGGCATGTAAGTTGGATGATTGACAGGAGCTGCGGCTATAACACCCATTCACATTGAACATAAACCACACTTATTTACTTATTTAAAAATGCGAGTAAAATTTTTCTCCGTTATAGAAAATTTGTAAATTTAACAGAATTTGAAAAAGATAGTAAAAAAATAAAATTTGTATGTATTGATCGTAGAACTGTACATCATGATTTCATAATCAGAAAAATTATTGAAATACAGGGAGATTAAAATATACATCAAAATAGTTACTACTTATTCCCAGTACATCAAAAAGATCCTAGTCAGAGCAGTATCTGTCTACCCTATCCCATAAAATAACAAACTATCATACTAGCCCTATAGGTCCTCATCAACAGCCAGATCTTCATTAACTGCAATCAATCATGCATAAAATGAAAATAATGGAGTGAGGTGATTTGTTCTAATATCACTTTTACATGTATGGTACAAATTCTACCACACAATACAGATAACACAGTTGACAATAAAAGAGGAACCTAAAGTTTATTCTATGTTATCCAATTCTTGACTCGATATGAATCCATACTTTCCATTAGTGGGTAATAGTTCTCTAGGAAGTGATAGGGAGTACATATACCTCTCTCAACAATTTAGGAACAATCCAATATACCTCTCACATGGTACAGTCTTCATCATCACTGAGAAACAAAATAACAATTTAGGATATCCATTTATAGAGGTATAGTCTCACCAATCCTGGTGATGCTGAACAGTTGTTAGAGTTATAAAGTTGATTAAGTGATTGTCCCAACTCAAGAGCGCTACTTTGGCCATTAGGATGCTCACCACTTGATACCATATCCTCTAGACCTAACCATGGGTCTTGCCTTTCATCCCACAATGTACCAAACTGTAGCTTCCCTAACAAGGTGCCATGCCACAACATATCACTTGCTTTACATTACTCACTAATTTATCACTTCCTAACTTCTCAAACAGAGGTTTCCCTGGTCTCATTTAATTTGAGCACCAGTACAATCAATATTTCTACCTTATATTGTAGAAATTGCACAATAACATAATCACAAAAAATTTTAGCATAATAACAATATAGTAATTATAATTTAATTACTAAAATTTTGGAAAAATAACTACTAAATATATACATTTTAATTTTCTAAATTTGAGCAAAGTAACAGCATAGCAAGTATAATTTAATAATTTAAATTTGAGCAAAGTAACAACTTAACAAGTATAATTCAATAATTTAAATTTGAGCAGAGTAACAACTTAGCAATTATAATTTAATAATCTAAATTTGGGCAGAGTAAAAACTTAGCAAAAATTAAAGTTCAACATCAAACAATATAACAATAATGATAATAATAAAACTAAAGCCTAAACGAATTTAGGGAAAAACCCTTCTTACCAACATGCAAAGTGACAATAATTTAGAACTAACCCCACTCCCCCCATTACCTCTAAGGTGGTTGATGAAGATGATGGAATTGCTGGTGCAAAGCTTCTAGGAGAAATTCTACTAGTTGAAAACTATCAAAATTTTAACACAAAAACTAAATAAGAAAAATTTCTAGAGAGAGAATCTCTCTAGCTTATGGAGGAGAAGAAGGGTGAAAATCTTCTCCATGAATGGAGGTATTTATAGAGGAAGAGGAGGCTTAGGTGTCCCACCATTTACATCATCCATTATGTCATTTTTATGTCATAAATCTAATTTTTATTTATTTTTAATCCAATTTAGGGACACATACACCATTTAGGGTGGTGAATCACCCCTCCTAGGCTTAGGGACATGCTATATGAGTTGTCCTCAAGCTCCTCAGTGTAAATTTTGTCTGTAGGTGCATTAACCAATACCGATACAATCACTTAAACTTAAAAAATTAGCTTTTAATATCAAAATAATGAATTTTAATGAAAAAATAGACAAATAAAATATTTTTAATCAAAAATAAATTTCTAATAATTAATTTTAATTTTAATTAATTTATTTCAAATTTTATCTATTTATTTTGTATTTTTAAGCCAAAAAAATATAATAAATCCATTTTGATTCAATAAATACCAAATTTTTATGAAATTCTAAAATTAAATATTTCACCTATAAATAAACTGAAATTATTACTTTCACCATTTTTGGATGTCAAACCAATACAGGCTAGCTTATCGGACACATAGGAGCATTTTGGTCATTTTACAAAAATTGTCTTAATAAATTTTCAAAAAATTTATTAAATTATTATTAATTATTCTAAACACGTAAATGAATTAAAAATAAATTTTAGATTCTTCTAACTATTTTTATCTATTTTCTCAATTATCCAGTCCTTCTAGGGGCAAAATAGTCATTTTACCCTTTTCTGGACTCCATTTCCCAAAAATTATTAAAAATATAAACTAAGTACTATTAACTAACACAAGCATAACTATAGGGATCAAATTTTTGAGATTCCCATCTGATTCTTCAAAAATAAATACAGAATAATTAGAAAAATAATTTGATATACAAAAATAGGAGTGTTACAATGACTCAAACGGGCTTCCAACCTAGTGCCTGAATAAAATGTGGGGTAGTAAAGATGGGTGTAACACCCTAAAGGGGTATTACCGTAACTAAGCCTAACTTTCTAAGAACAAAAAAGAAAGACTTAAAAACATAGAAACATGTTAAAGTGACTCATAAATATAATTAAATATTATATACGAACAATACAATGAGAAAAATACACGTCTAATACAACTCATTTATCACTCGAAGGTGTCGAATAAAACATAAAGAGGAATACAAGAAAACAATATAAACTAGACTACATCTTCTTGCACGTGACTTCAAGCTCTACCTGTATATGTCTTCACTTGTATCCTAAAAAAAAGGGGAAACTTAAAGGAGTGAGACATAATGTCTGAGTGAATGCTCTAAGGGTTCTACGACTAGGTCAGACTCTTCTACTTGGACAACCTTCATTACTTATCTCTCATGGCTTTAGCCTCACTAGGCCTCTCATAATAATCCATACCTATGGTCGGGTCTACACCTTTCAATAATGAGTGTTTCTTATTAACTCCTCTCTCATTCTCACAATTGTTATACAATCTTACTATCTTGTTCTTAACCTAAGAACTCTTTACTACCCAAAACCTTCTCTAGTGTTTAAATCCTTCATGTTTAGATTTTACTCTCCTTCTTTTTTATATTTAAGGTTATTCTCTATGGGTCAAGTCTAAGGTCACAAACGTTCTAAAATACTTTTGGCACTCCCTTAACACTCACCTTAATACCCTCAATTTGTTCTCTCTTGCTTGTCTTATACCTTTCTATTATGTTGTGTAAGGATTCACTCTTTCTCTATCTTATTCACAACTATTATTATCCAACTAGAACCCTCACAACATTATTCTAGGGCCTAGACTCTCACTTATCCTTAAGGTAGCAAACACAATTGTAATTACAAGCATACATTTATTTCACATCTTTTGCTTAGTAACTAAATATACGCATCATTTTGTTTCATCAAACAAGCATAACATACATTCATAACATAAGCACATATGCATAATCTCGACACTTCATCACAAGACACAATTACATTTTCACACGTGTTCACATTACATCAATTGCTCATGAAGGTCACATAGACTTCACATAATTACAATTGTAGCACACTTCAACATATCACACGATAACAAGATACATATGCATGCTATGTTCCTAAACCACTACTCATGCACATATGGCACCAACCTAAACTTTTTGGAAAGTAGACTAGGAGTAAATGCAGGCCATAAGAAGCGTCATCGATATCGATGCCTTCGGCCTTCGCACCCTCAACTAGCACGATATCCCCCGGTGACTAGTCAGGGTTACCTAGTTTTGCCAGTACGCCCCGGCTCCATGGGATCAGCATGGACCATTGGAGTTTTCCCAACTAGATAACCCCCAAGGCTAAGGTTAGACAACCTATCACGGCCTCCACCAGCCAGATTCCTACATACTTTCCTCATCACATAACTCAAATGTTATGATGCATAGTCACAAATAATGCTTACAACTTTTTATAGACTTTATTTTATATCACATTCAGTTTTTTCAAAATAAATAATAATCATACACTATAAACTCAACAAGGCATAAGAAAACAAATAACAATGAGTTAAAAACTACAAAGAGGAGCTCATAAACACAAAGAATGGAATAGCAAAAGTCATATCTGCCCAATAGGACGGAAGTCTCACTCGGTGGTCCAGCGAACCTGCCCAGCGAGTTCGCGTCGGAACCCAACCTGCCCAGCGGGTGCTTCACCCCGCCCAGTGGATCCACGTGCCTAGCATTAACGCAAAATCCAGTTTTTGAAGGAAAGTCACCCAGTGGCTATCTAATCCCGCTGGGCGGATCCGAGGTACTAATTTTAATTTATTTTTCCTATTGTCTTTGGGTTCTAAATGCTTCAAGATAAATAATTAGATTCTTAATCACTCTTCTACATTGATAATTGGTCAATCTAATCTATAATCTCCTTAATCCTTCACAATCCCCTCAAAACCCATCAAATCCCTAAATTTAGGCATAAGGCAAAAAGATAAATAGATGAACAATAACAACATAAAAGATGAGGAAGGACACAGGGGAGAGTACTCACCTTTATGGACATGCAAAGCTGAGTCCTATGGTTTAGGTCTTCCGGTTTCTATTCCTCCTCTTTCTCTTCCTTTTCTTCTTCCTTTTTCTCCTCATTCTCTCTAACTTCTTTCTTCTTCTATTTTGTGACGGCTAAACCTAACCCTCCTTCTCTATTCCCTTCTTATAACATGTGGGTGAGTATGTAGCTTAGTGGGCTTTAGTCCCTTATTGGGCCCTAAATGTTCTTTTGAGTTCTATGATAATATTCCTACTAATTCATAATACTAAGGTATTAATAATAACAATAATAATAATAATAATAATACATATAACAACATCAACACAACACAATAATAATAATAATAATAATAATAATAATAATAATGATGATGATGATAATAATAACTACTATAACAATAACAATAAAAATAATATTAATAATAATAAGAAATATAATAACAATAACTCTTAAGGCATCTTTTGTCTAATAACACATGGGAAGAGTCTTACTAAGAGCTACCTTGTGATTTATTTCTAGTACTTGAAATTTGGGATGTTACAATGGGCCCTGGGGATAAGTGGATAGGTGATTCCGTAGGGAGCCAAGGTAATGCAAACCTTGAGTCGAGGTGAGCTAGCACCTACATACACTTATCTCGACACACCATTAAATCCTATCCGTAGATCAGAGTATGGCAATCCCTAAATGAGTGCTGGATCTTCATGGTAGGGGGTGAGACCTGGCTAATCACTCGAATTGTTGTGAATCTCTCAAGAGTCGTGTCATCATGCATTGACATAGTTGTGGTGGTCTTGTTGTATAATGGGGTTCTGAGTTGAGAACCTTTTGCTACATGATTGTATGCTATGTATATATGACTAGATGTTGGGAACCGTGGATGGCTTCTTTAATTCTATATGTTATGTTGTTGTTTTAGTAAGCTTACCCTTGGCTTGTGTTTTGTTGTGGTTGTTCTGTTGATGTTGTCATGTTGGTGTGACTGTGATGATCACGTCATTGGGCATAGGAGCAGACGATGAGTCCTCGGTAGACCCAACTGCTCAAAGCTGATGGTGGAGCTGCTAGCGAAAGAGTTTTTTGAATGGGTCGTTTTGTACTTTTTTCTTTTGATGGGGGTGTATAGTGTGACCAGCTTAGGGAGTGAGTTTTGTATCCCTCTCCCCTTTTGATGTATATTCATTTATGTTGGTTTTGGTGTTATCCCCCTAGTTCTTTTGTTTCTTTATATGTTGTAAAGACCTATATGTTAGCCGTAAGAGAGAAGGAAGAATCTCTCAAGTCGTGTATATGCATGTTTATATATTTATCCTTCCATGACTTGGAAGAGTATGGTAAAGTGGTATAGTAGCGACAGTGGGTCGTTACAACATTGGTGTATGAGCATGTGGTACTGAAGGTGTCGGTATTTACGGGATCGTGGTGTTAGCCAGGTGTGAAAGCTTGAGGACTACAGATGGGGCGATTCCACAGGAAACCAGGGCCTTGCAAACCCTAGGTCGTGGTGGCGGTTCCCCCATACGAAAATCCTGACGGAGTGCACTGGTTTTTATGATCAGTGGTCGATATTCCCCAAATGGTTTAGGCACGTGCCGCCTTAAGAACCCTAATTAGCGTATCTATGTTTATTATACCATGATTAAGGAATATCCAAGCTGGTCGCTCAAGTTTTTAGATTTCCATGGACAGTCTAGGATCATGGTTTGCATCTGTATGCTTGGTTATAATTTGATTTGGAATGATGAATGAGATGGAAACTCTATGCTATGCCTACATGTTGTAATTAAGTATTTATTTGCATTCATGCTTAATATGTTACATGCCTATTTTGCTATGTCTGCTTTTTTGGGTGGCTTATCCTTGCTTGTGGGTTTTGTGTGTGTATGACTGTGAAGATCACAATGATTCGTTGCCACGGAAGCAGATGGACAGCGATCTTCCTAAACCTCGAGTACTTTTTCGCCTCTTGGGAGTGCATATTTGTACTAAAGGACAACACCTCCTAGATCTCACTATGGTAAATGGACAATGAGAAGGAGGAATCATCTCCATGTACATGTCAGATCCCGACACCGCTGCGGAGCTTGGAGGAGTTATTTTCCTATCCTTCCAGCAACCCTATAACTTCTTCGTTCTGGCATCGCCGGACGCCCCTAGAGGCAAGAAGCCTACGTATATGGAGGTGGTAGAGACAACTCGAGCCATACCACTAGCCATGTACTAGAGCTTTAGTCTTAGGGATGATATTCATATTAGGTCATTCTTGTTTTGTTATGTGAGTCAACTATTATGACTAGCTTAGATTAGGGAGTGTTCATATGTACAATCCCCCTCCCTTTCTCGAGCTGCATTTGAAGGTTGGTCACCTGTATTGACACACACACTTCACCTTAGAGTAGTTTGATTTCTTGTATACGTGTGGTGATGATGTTTTCATGATTATGAGATCTCTTTATTTCATGCTCATTGGTGTAGATTGGGATTTCTATTCTAAGTTGGCATTAGTATTAGAGAAGTAAAATTTGAAGTCGTGAAAATTCCCACTCTCTCATCATAAATTAACAAAACAGTTTTCATAATAGAAATTATTAATTGAATCCTTTGTTGCGTAATCAAGTTTTCCTGTGACAAAGTTAGGTCGTTACACCAACCACTCCAGAGAACAATCATATTTCAAAAACATTCCTCTCGCTAAGTGAACACATTACTCACTCAGCAGGAGGCGTACTACAAAGTGCACCAAAGTTTCCAAAATAAGAAATCACTCAACGAGGCTAACCATCGCTTAGCGAACCACTCCCAGGCATTCTAGAATGCCTGTACTCGCTCAGTGAATCATTTACTCGCTCAGCAAACCATTTTTGGGAAATTTCCAAATTTGACATGAATAGTTGCTTAGCGAATCCACGTATTTAAACAACAACAAAGCTAAGAACACTTGCTCAGCCACAACGAGGATCACTCAGCAATGTTCAAGGCCAAAAGCATCACTCTGCTCTCAGGGGCACTCTAGCTCAGCGAGACCCTTCGTCACTCAATGACAACTCAAGATCAGAACCAAAAGTTCTCTTCGAAAAACCCAAAAATCCAAACTTTTAACACCCACCATCCCAAAACAACTTAACAAAGTTCAAAACAACATCATCTAACAACAACCAAACATACATTCATTAAATTTTGCATCACACTGCAACATATCAATCAAAATCATCAGATTTATCACCATACCCATTTTTCACCAAAATTCCACCACATCTCATACATTTCACGTTTTCAGCTTAATTCAAAGCAATATTCTAACATAACAACATCCATAGATCTGCTAATCAACAAGTGTAAGTTTCCCTTACCTCTTAGAGCCTCCAAAATTTGAATTTGTTGAAGAGGAGAATGAGAAGGGGAGAATCCTAGAGCCAAACTTTAGGGGAAGAACAAATTTAAGGAAAGTAAATCTTCTCACAACACAAGGAAATAGAACAAGTCTTGAAATTTCGCACTAACTCTTGAGACAAATGGGATGTTAAGAGAAAAGGGAGAGAGTTTATGCAAATGTATTGTGACAAATGAGGGAAGAAAAGGGTTTTTGGTGTCTTAAAAGGATTCCTGAGCCACAAGGGGGTTTTGGACTTACTAAAGGCCATGGTCCATCTAATCACTCCCTAAGACCCAAAATCGATCTAACAACACTATTCACTCCCCAACTCATACAAACACCATTAACAAGAATAATTGGCTCAGACTACCTTTTCTCTAATTTTATAATTCGAATTGGAATTTCCAAGACCACACAACATAAAACAACAAACACACAGCTAAATTCCATTTCTTAGACTTTAATTACCAAAAACTAAATTTAATTTCCACTTTTAATTTATGTAAATCACTAAATCGTGCACTAAGAAAACACAAGTGTTACGTCCATCAACAACGTAGAACACCCACACTGAAGCGAACGAACATTTCCAAATTCATAAACGTCTCTAGACCCACCAATGTTTCCAGACACATAAATTTCTCCAAACACATAAATTTCTCCAGACCCATTCGTGCCTTCCAACTGATCATTCCACAAGAACAGCTTGTAGCTTTGACTACTCTGGAATATAGAAATTGATAAAGGGGTAAGGGTCACAAACAAAAACAAAAAACACATAACAAAAACAAACTGACGAATTCAATTTCAAATGGAATTTGACAAACACAAAACCCAATCCGCAAGTTCAACATTCAAAACAAGTAAAACGAAATCAAACCCTAAACTCACATTCCAATTTGGACATTTTCAAAATCTTTGGTTTGGATTCTCCAGAGTGTGCGATGCGAAGAGTCGCACCGTATCTCCACACCCATATACTAGGAATAATGATTGCCTGGAAGTCGCAGTAGAAGACGATCTACTCACTAACATTTTTGATTGAGTTGCCTTACTCCTTCGCCAACCTTTTCTCGCCATCCTCAACTAGGGTTTTTTTTATTAAAAAAAAAAGGAGGAAGATGTCGTTGGAATGTTGAGCTCCAATTACCCAAGGCCCCAAAACTTAAAACAATTATTTAATATGATTATAAAATTAAAAATAATTAAAAATAGTGTGCCAATTCAGCAATATAGCAATAAACCCACTCAACAAACCAGTGTGCGCCACATCAGCCTCCATTAGCCATGTCACGTTTTTTTAACGGAAGCTGACAACAGGGACAAAAAAAGAAACGACTCCTATTCGTGGGGATTATTCACAAAAAAAAGGGAGACAAAAAACAAAAAGGCATGATTTTGTAGGGACGAAAAATATATTTAAACCTAAAATTTTTTTTATTTGAAAAACTAGTGTCTGATAACTTCTAGAAGCAACACTCTTAATACATATTGTTAATAGCTTACTTCTGGACACTTGTGCATTATCTTTTTATATTTTCCAAGTGTATTCAAGTGAATGAATGTTATTTACTTGCTCCTAAAAATCTTTTGATCACCAAGAAGCATATTGAGCAAAAAAAATATCAAAAGAAGTTTCTTAATTATGCAGGTTAGGCTAAAGTAATCAAAGGTCACAATTCAACCCCCTCATTCTTGTGACTCTTTGATCCACTTCATGATCAACACCAACCATCATTTGTAAGTACTAGACTTATTTTTATCACATTATTAATACTTTTTATGTTTTGTTTACTTATTTTTTATCAAATAGAAGTAAAGACAAGGATCAAAACACAATTGCAACCATAATTTAAAACTTTGATTAGGAGAATCCACACTTAAACCACAAAACAACAAACATAAAAGTTACACACAATTTTAAAGATTAACTCTATATGATTTGTTCCTTCATTCATAGCCTAGCATGTTTTCATAATAAGCAGCAAATACAGTAGCATAAAGGCAATAAAGTAGATAACTTATTTACAAAAAAAGAAAGCGAACAATAATTTATATCATCAACAAAAGGCTTAAAAATGAAAGCATAACAATGTAAGATCCTTATATCAATACAAGAACATCAAAACAAAGCTATGGAGGTTTATAATAAATGAAAGAATGATTAAAAACCCTCAAACAAACTACACACTTCTCTTGAATGAATTATAGAACTTCTCATAGTGTTATCTATCCCAATTGGCATGAAGAATAGTGAAATTGAAATGACTATTGTATGGATCCCAGTGAAAACCAAACTCATCTCTTTTCTTTAAGTTCCTTCTCTTTACAAAATCTTGAACCCAGTTGCCAATGAAAACATAGCATCTTCAAGACACCCATCTCTTGAAAACAAGACAGTGCATGGTATTGGTGTCCCCACATCTCAAATCTTAACATCAATTCCTATGTCAATGTCAACATCACCACCCAATACAGACAACACAAAGCTCTCTACCAAATCTTTTCCCAGTATGAGTCTACTCATCTTACCAACATCACTCTTTTTCAAAACTTTCTTGATCTTCCAAGGGTCATTATGTAGCACCAAGTTGATTGAGTAGCCCCACCTTCTCTTTGCAACTTTGCATTCTTCTTTCTTGCAGATATGGGAGCTTTGTTGCAAAATTTCCTCTTTTTGGTGGAAGAACCAAAGGCATGTGTCTCGGTTGTGGTACAAGGACACACATCTAACGTTAAATGGGTACAAACATTGGTGTTGGTATAAGCTATAAGATACAGACGTGTCTCTAATGTGGTACAAGGACACCTACCCAATCTTAAATGGGTACAGACGTTGGTATTGGTGCAAGCCATGGCAACTGTTTCTTGTTGAGATTCAAAGGAATAAACACTTTTTTTTTAGAATTGACGCTTTTGCATGATCAACTATGTTGTTCAACTTATTTATATTGAGTTATGATTGTTATGAAACTAAATTTTATCCTCAATTTACATACACATATATTAAATATCAATTATAGATTTTATAGCTAAATGAATTTCAAAGTCTTGATTATAGTCACATAATTTGCTCACCTTGTTAGAGAACCGCAAAATGGCTCGTGAGTACCAATTCGTAGTTCATTTTCAAACTGGGACACCAAAATTCATTAATGAATTCGTGTGGGAGATGAACCAAGAACGATGAAAAGATTGTAGCTCACAACTTGGGAACTTTTAGAAAACTATTCACTTTCAAGCTTCAAAGAGAAGAAAGGTTTTGGTCCGATGAGAGCAATTGTTTGAGAAGTAGTGCAGTAGCATATCTCTTTTGAAACTTGATGAAGATGAACAACACGGTTTGAGTGAAGTGAGAAAGTAAAGTGGAAATGTAAAAAAGAGTAACTTGCTTACCTACCTTTGCAGCACGAAACGATGATGGGAAGAGTGAAAGACAGAAAAGAAAAGACAAATGATGAAAGATTTTTTTTAAAAAAAAATTTAGTGTTGGTTTCAAAAGGAGTTCCTGATTTGTATAAATGAAAGAGTTAATTATTTCTATATTTGTCCACCAACTTTCCTGGTAAAAGTTACATAGGTAATAGAAATTTTAATTTAATAAACATAGAATTACTTATAAAAATAGGTTAATTTATATTTTTATAGAAACTTAAAAAAATAATCAATCTGTTGGTCAATTTGTAACTAAAAAATTATATTAATAAATTTTGATAAAAAAACAGATAATAAAATTCAAATAAACTATCACAAATAAACAATATTAAACTCAATTGTCAGCAAATATTAATTGCTTCAATAATTTATAAGAATTAAAATTTTATAACAATTTATAATAATTTTGAATAACATTAAAGACCATCAGAATTGGCAACATACTAATTTATATATTGGAACCTACTATAAATTTAAATAGCATACCAAAATGTACCAATTATATATACCCCCACGTACCAATACTTTGTAAGGTCGCATACTGTGCACCCATATCCATACCACGTACCAGAGCGTATTACAAATTACGTGACTATGGTCTTGATTTTATGCTGAGTTATGATTATTATGAAACAAAATTTTATCGTCAAATAAATACATTATGTCAATTATAGATTTTATAGTTGAATGAACCTCAAGTCTTGATTTTATTTATAATCTAGTTTATTTTCAATTGATTGATTGTTATGCATAAAGCATAGTTTAAATTTTACATCTAGTTTATTGATTGATTGTTGGGAAATAAGCACCAGTACAGATTTTTTATCTAGTCCCTGCTTATGTAAGGTGAGCAAGCACGGAATAATCCACCAAAGGGACATTGCTAGAATTCTTAAATTGACATTGATTGTTATGAAATAATGCTTAATGCAAATTCTTAAATTGACATTCTTAAGAACTTGATCCCGTGTACATAGTTTCTTGAAATAGGTTACCTTTTTTGGCTGTTCAATGGAGATAATGCAACTAACCTCAATGCTTCACACTTTAGTCGACCATTTCAGTTTAGAATTCGTTATGCTGCCTATATCAGAACATTGTTTGCAGTAGGAAATTTTAATCCCAAAGTAAAAGCCATCTTATGTAGTTCTTCACCTGTTCTATTCCTGAAATTACAGCCATTAATGACAACGTTTTAGTCTAAAATCTTTTGCTTTTTTCTTTTAATCTTTCTTTCTCGTGTACAGTATTTTCTTCCTTTGTTATTTTTATATGTGCTTTTGAATTTGACATCTTAAACATGATTCCAGTGAAGTAACTTACCAATCTTGCAAACAGTGAACAGATCAAACTGCAATTTTGATTTACTTTACAATCCTTGGGCAGTTTCAGTAAAAACAAGGTAACCAAGATGTTCTTGAGAACATTTACAAAAATGAGAACACTCATTTAAGGTACACAAAATTTTCACTCTTCCTTATTCATCCTTGGGCATTGCCACTTTGTTGGTTTGTGAAACCAATAATGTACACTACATACATCTTCTAAAGATGTTCAGCAAAGAATACTATAGGGAAACCAGTCTTTTAGCAGTTGATTCCACATAGCTTGGTATCAGGTCCCTTGGTCTTGAGGACAAATGGGTCAATTCTTACCCACAGCAAGGAGAAAATAGAAGCCAATAGCACTGACCAAATTACAACAATGGTGGGTGTGCGGTTTTGCCGACCCATCAAACCTTTAAGGAATGGATACAGATGGACAATTACCCAGAAAGAAAAGAAGAGCTTTCCAAACAGTGGTCCCCAGGATTGGTAGCCATTGTTTATGGCATCTGAGATTCCAGCAACAACACCAACAATGTTAATGATCAAGATAGTGGTTGGAGGAATTAAAAGAGTAGTCCACTTAAAGGTGTATAATTCTCCAAAGTCTTCATCATCTGCTGCCTTGGATGTAACAGTGAAGTTGGTGTCAATTCCAGCCAGAACCTTTAGTAGACCTTGTATCACAGCAAAGAGGTGAGCTGATACACCACCAATGACCCAGAACTGCTCATTCCTCCACCATTCCTCAATGCTCACTCCACTCCATTTCAACTCAAGAATACCAGTTGCAATGATTGAAGAAAAGAGAGCAACAAAGTACAAACCAGCAAAGGTGCTTATCTGGATCACCAGCAACAAAAAAAAGTAGCATTATGAGTAAAGAGTCTTGGTACACATGCTATAAGTCCATTGAATTAGGATTGAAGGACTGAGCCTTTTAGCTATAATGGATTAAAAAGTTAGTCCTACTACACCATAAAGATGATTAACATGCACATCATATCTAATGGTTTTGAAGGCTATTATGGAAAAGCGGAAGGTTATAATTTTATAAGCATGTCATTTGTAACTCGGTTGATAACAGGAAGGGAAAGAATAAGATTGTTACCGGTGGCATGATGAATTTGTCAGTGAGTAAGCAAATTGCAGGAAGAATACAGTAGGCGACTAGAGGAATGGAGGTGAATGGATACACAGTTGTGTTTGCATAGGCAAATCTCTCGAGCCACTTTAGCTTCTTTTCCTTGAAACCGTACCATAGAGGGCAATGGTGACTGAAGAAAATCTCAATGGAACCAAGTGCCCAACGAAGCACCTGGTTGAGACGATCTGACAAGTTGATTGGAGCAGTACCCTTGAATGCAGCTCTCTTTGGCATGCAGTAAATGGACCTCCACCCACGGCAATGCATCTTAAAACCTGTTAGAATATCTTCTGTGATAGATCCATAGATCCAACCAAGCTGCACATTTGAAAAGCAAAATCATGAATTGGATGAGCTAATTGTCCTAATTAGAACATATCAAGACATCAAGGAGTCATAAAATGCATGTTGTTAGAGTACCTCAAGTCCCCATTCAGTTTTATCTTCATATCCACAGCTGATCACATGAATGGCTTCTTTAAGCAGGGCAGCTGGACTTGAAGAAGGAGGTACACCACCCTCTTCCATCAAGGTAGAAGTCACAAAAATAGAGGACTGCCCAAATTTCTTCTCAAAATTCATCTGGGACATCAGTACCTCTTTCTCATCATCCATCCCTATTTAGACAAGTGACACAAGGTTAGAGCAGGTAAAAGGAAAGAAATCAACTGGGACACAAGTTAGTGACAAGAAAGACTAATGATTAAAAGACAAAATGAGAACCTTTAAGGCTTGCAGCCTCTCCATTTCCATCACTCTTCTGCTTATACTTCTTGCGGCTTCCAAAACATGGGCAGCAGTCACAGCTTACCATTTTTGGACGCTTGGGACCCTTGGGGGGATTATAGCCATACAAAGCTTGCCTCCTAAAAACACATCCAGTCCCCACATATACAGGACCTTGAATACCGTCTAGACCCTTCATGTTAATCTGCAGAAAGATGCAAGGAAAGGCGAAATGATCAAATATTTTCCCCCACAATGTTAAAAGAAAATCAATTTCAAGGAAAAAAAACAAATCCTGTTTGTGGTGTGTTTCTTACATCAAAGAAAACTGTGTTCCTGTTGGCATAACGATCATGTGTATCAATACCATCAAATCTTTGAGGAAACTGGACATAGCAGACCTTCTTCCCGGTTTGGGGGTCCATCAAGAAGCACATGGCCTCTCGGGCAGCCTTGCTGTTATTGACGTAGTGATCACAATCCAAGTTCAGCATGAAAGGAGCATTTGTGAGAACAGCAGATACCCGAACCTGTAAATTACAGCACTTATTAGTAGGGTCATCAAATAATTGTTATGCATAAAGGTGAATGAACATGATGATGCAACTAACAAAAGATGCTCAGAAACTGTACCAGAGCATTCATGGCACCAGCTTTCTTGTGGTGTTGAAAACCAGGCCTTTTCTCTCTGGAAACATAAACAAGGCGAGGAAGCTGGTTTCCTTCAGTATCAAGACCTCCACTGCTACCAAGAAACACTTGAATCATACCAGGGTGATCCTTGGTGTTGTTCCCTGGCCATGGTGTCCCATCCTGCATGATCCATCCTCCCTGAGGAACTTTCTGGGCCTTTGCAACAAGTGCATTGATCCTAACCTTAAACTCTTCGTATTCCCTCTGTCATGCACCCAATTCACAGTAAATCAATCTTTCTAAACTGATGTCAAAAGTTCACATACTTAAAGAATCAAATTAGTACCTAAAAGATACAATAAAACCTTCTTCATGTTGGTCCTTAAATGATGGAAATTACTTTTGTGGACCCTAAATATGCTTTTAGTCGTCAAATTAGTTCCAAAATTCATGATGTGATCTAGAATGATTTTTAATGGGTTGATAGCATAAAGATCTTTATATTGATAGCATATCAAAATTAAACTCTCTGATTATTTATTCAGATTTTTAAATATTCCGGTATACTTAACACAAACCTTCATGGCTCGACGCTCCTTAACAAAGGTGGGCTGTACTTTGTCCTTTAGGTAGTCAATCTTCTCACTGAAATACATCTCAGGTGCCCGAGGTTCAATAGAAAATTTCTTACAAAATGGTACCCACTTCCTAGCGAACTCTGCGGTTTCTGAAAGGGACTCAAATGTACACATTGAGGCTCCATCATCAGAAATGTAGCATGATATCTTATCAACCGGGTAATCCATGGCCAAGATTGAAAGAACAGTGTTTGCTGTAACCAGAGGAGGTTCCTTCATGGGATCCACAGTACTAACAAAGACATCTACAGGAGCAAGCATGTTGGGTTCACCTTCACGCTCATACCTGAAAACAACATTTTGGTCAGCAATATAAGTTTAAACTTTGAGATCTCAACAAAATGACCCTATAGAACCCCTTGTATAAATTTTATACACCCAATCACATGACTTATATATAAAAACTCCATTTTATACTGTTTTGCATAGAATGAAAGATGACCTATAAATTTATAGACTTGTTTTATGGAAACAATTAGAATAATGACTTCCCCTTACGTTTTGTCTCTAAACTAACACCCTTCAACACAGATTTGTGCTTTTGCATGACTGAATTGTGCAACCTTTACCTGATGGAAAGACGGTCAAGGTAGGTCTCTCTATCAATGGGAAACCATTTGGGAAACTGATCCAGAATCCATGAAAAAGCAAACCAGATTTCACATATGATAGAGGTTAGCCACAGCCCCATTGCATCATGTACAGGGTTCAGAAGTCTGTATCTGAGGAAGAAAGCAAGAATGACAAGGCGTCCCACAATCACCATCCTGTATGGATTGATTTTGCTAGATGCTATTGGTACTTTCCTTGACAGTGGTTGTCTTGCTTCATCTAACCTGCAAAAATCGATATCCACATTTACATAGTGACCAAAATATCAGTCAAGGGGTAGCCATCATTGCTATTATTTCTTTCATCATAGTTAATTTATCAATAACTGGATAAACAGTTTCCTAAAATGCTGCGTAGAAAGCATACATGGCTGCATCAGGATCTTCATCAGGTTCAGGCCCTAAATTGCCTTGCTGCAATTTCCAGTCATCCATTCTATCTTTCCATCCATCCTCTTTCTTTTCATCCCATCTTGCACTTCCTGCACCAAACACCATAGCATGCCACACATTGAAGTACACTAAGAGAAACATTTCAAGGTTCTATATATTCATGTGTACAAAGGTTTCCACTAATGAAAGAGGGTTGGCAAAATACACCACCACTTCTTACCAGGTTCAGACACCGGATATGGATGCACTCGTTTATGCAGTGAAGAAGATAACATCTGCTCCCCATAACCATTAGATGATATTGGGAACTCCCCACTTACCTGCATGCATGAATGAATAGTTTTCAGTTCTATTGAACATGAGAACAAGTTAGTTGTCTAGTATATATAAGGTGGAGAGGAAATGGTGTAAAATCATACAGGCCTAGAACGACCACCAGCAATGACAGGTGTTGGGAACTGGGAATTCTCATCATCTTCAGGACCTCTTCCGTAGCTCATCTTCCCGTGAAGCATTGCTTCTGCAGCATGGCCATGCTTGTTTTTTTGGTCATCAATATTGAACTCATGCTCAATATCATCCACGTCCTCCTCATCATCATCTCCCTCCACCCGCGGACTCCCTTAATTAGCATAATCACAACATAATGAACAAACAAATCAGGATCGTATCAGGTTCCCTCCTTGTTTTAACCATATTAGTTCAAGTTCAACCAATTCAAAAATTTTGAGTGCTATCATTAGTGCAACTATATCTAACCGTAGCTATAAATGAAGGTTTTAAATGTTTGAACGCTTTACATCAACTAAATTTACTAGGGTTTATGCATGCTAAAAAATTGAAAAATGTTCATTTTGCATCACTTTTTTTTTTTTCATTCCCTGGTCATATGTGATGTGATAAAATGTTGAGTGATGTGAAAAAAAGAGAAGAGCAAAGGATGCTTTTTCACATAAGGATGTAAAAGGTGGTATAATAAAAAAAGTGATGTAAAATAATGGGTTGAAAAAGATAAGGCAATGAAATATGCTTGGCTTAATTACCTTTGAGACGCTTGTATCTGGTCTTGCACTGTGGGCAAAGCTGGCTCCCTTCTCTCCTTTCATACTCATAGCAAGGCCTGCACACTGGAAAACCACACTCATTGCAAGCCACAAAGAGGTCTCCATCCACCGTGAGTCCCACGCCATCACCACAAATCTCACACACTTGGCCATCCAAGTTCTTCAAAGGCTTGGGCTGCACCAAACCCACATACATACCATAATAGTACTATTAATCTAACTGTTTGATGAAAACAAACACACACACACAGAAGAAAAGAGCCTTTCGTAGCGCTTGTCCTAGTAGCTTTCTTTCACTGTTGCTACTATACATTACCTCTTCATGGCCATGAATGACAACTAGCTCGTTACGGTTATGAGACCCAGCGACCAGTCCAGCGCTGGCTTCCATGTCTTGGTGGTGACTTAGTGAATGGGACAATGGGAATGATACAACACAGCACAACAAAACAGGGTGTGGTGTGAAGGTGAGGTTGTGATCAAAGGTTTGTGTTTTATGAAGGAAGATTGGTGCTGTTGAAAGGCTTGGTGTCCCTCACCTAATGTGTCCACATAAGGGTGCTGTTGTTGGTTGCAGGGTCCCCATTGCCTTAAAGCTAAGCTTCGTCTATTTTTCAACCACCATGGCTTTGAAGCCTTCTCCAACAGGCTACGTTGGTGTGTATCTTGCGTTTCCTTTTCTTTTCAAGCTTCCAAGAATTACAAGACTCCAAATGTGGCGTCTCTATGTTATTTTCACCCTTTAATCTCATTTTTAAGTTGATTTTTGCACACTGTTAATTTTTGGGTTGGTCATAAATCATAGTACAAGCTTAATTACTAGTGGGTAAGATGTGATAATGTGCCAAATCAGCCTAATATTGAAAGCTTGACTGATGTGAAAGGATGGTTTATTAGTATCAATCAAATTGAGTTTTTTTCTGCTTTGGTGTTTGTTTAGTTGGGATTTAAGCAAAATATTGATCAAACGAAAGGTGGATGTCAACAAGGTAATATAGAAATGAAAAGAAAGCACCGCAGATAGTCATAAAACCTTGTTTTCTAAAGATTGTTAATCATGAATATACTTCTATGGTCAAACACTTTTTCTTAACATGGGACGAATGAAATTCATATTTATCTCGCGTAACGTATAGTTGTGTCTAGTGAAAGATATGTTCGGCGATTAGAATTTAACTCCCAATGCCATTTCGTACCACACTATCCTTTAATAGTCACAATGGATGTGTCCACATATGATATATGTATAAATGGGAATGGATACTCTCATATTAAATTCAATTAATTATTTTATGTAAAAAAGTTGTATTTATTTTGATCATTTTAAATGTACAAAAAATTTAATATAGTTTCACCTATTTAATTTCTATGAATAGAAAAATAGACACGAAATTTTCACATAATATATGATCATGTAAAAATTCAAAACCCATTCTCGTATCATAATGGACATCACAAGATTCGTTAATACTCGAAATTAAACTCGCTCGTCACTTAAGTTATACGTTAAGAGTGAACTAAAATTAATAAGTAGGTATAACATATTAAAAATATCAAATTATCATTAGAAATTATCACATTGAAATTAATTTTTCAAATGTCTAGTAATTATTAAACCCAATTTTAAATCCAACTCCAATATACAGATGTCTGATTTAGACATTGGCAAAAAAAAAATTTAATATTTACAATTTTGATTATCTTTTAAGCAAACTATAATTGAATTCCCATTAGGCACTAGTAACTGTACTGTAATAATCTGGTTATCTCACATTTGGTCATCTTATATTTAACTTGGAATGTTAGTGCTCATCCACATTTATTAATGAGGCATTATTTCTATATTAACGGAACATATTCAGGCATATGTTTATGTATCAGAAGCATACTTATGTGACCTATCAATAAAATCTTCCATGCGTATCCGGGATTCCGGGGGCATGTTGTAATATAACATGTACTTTTTATCTTCCACTCTCTAAACTACTACTACTACTAATAATAATAATAATAATAATAATAATAATAAAATAAAGGATGATAATAGTAATAATAATAATAATAATAATAATAATAATAATAAAGGATGATAATAATAGTGATAGTGATTTAAAATACTTAATTTTTAATATTAATGCTTATATATCATTAAAAAATATAAATAGTTTTTTTTCTAAATAACTAATAAATATATTTTTTAAATTTTAGAGTGGTCCGCAAACTTTAGAACTAAAAAAACTAAATTTAATACATTGTGAATACTAAATAGAGTAATATTGCTTAACTCACTAGGGTCGGCCTAGTAAAAGAAATTTGAATAGTTTGCATAAAGTCCTAGGTTTAAATCTTGTTATCCCATTGTACTTAAAAAAAATAGAGTAATATTGCTTGATATGAAAAAAAAAATTAGATAAAAAGATATACGAACTCATTTCCTGTTATTTTCGTTAATCATGAGAGTTTAATTTTTCCTTCTTTAACTTTCTGATAATGAATAAAAAATGTACACATATATTCGTGTAGAATTCGTAGTATTCTTTTTCGTACTAGAGAGCATAACTACTAAATATCCTATCTAATCACTCAAGTTCTATTTACATAAACTTTTCAAAAAGTTTTTATAAGAAAAAAAAAAGGTAAAATAAATTAAGTTTCTCACATAAGTTAAAATTAGCTTTACGCATAAGCTAATTTATTGAAACTCTCTCATTTAGTTTTTTCAAAAATTTATTCTAACTTCTTCATAAGTTAATTTTAACTTATGAAGAAGCTTAATTCATTTTACTTTCTTATTTTAGTTTTTTATAAATGATTATTGAGAAGTTTTATCCAAAGAAGACTTCAATCATGAGCTAACAAATCATGAAAAGCAGGATAAATTACATTTTACTCTTCTAAAACTGATCAGCTCCTTTTAATCAAATAAAAACTAACTTCCATACACTTAAAACCAAAATTTAAGGGAATTTTTTCATTAGTAATTTTTCTTTTTTCTTTTTTGTTTACAAGATATAAAACTAATTAAAATGAGTACTAATTTAAGTGTTACTAATTTATTTTATTCGTAATTTTTTCCCCTTATTTGTAATTTAAGGGAATAAAGTGTTTAAAATAATTAAGAAGGTTAAAAAAAAAAAAAAAGAGACAGACACAGTGTTGTAACGGCAATATCACGTGTCGTGCGGATACCTTTGTTTTCTGTTTTACATAACAAAAAAAAAAGTGAAATTTTCATTTAAAACTTTAAGGAGTTAACTGATCCTTTAGATAGTTAATTAAGAAATGGCCATATTTCAAGGGTGGAAAATGTATCTTACGAAATAGATTTGACCCTTTAGATAGTTATTATTATGATAAAACTCTTTTAATGATATAACAATACATGAATAAGTTATAATCTTCAAAATAATTTTTAAATTCAGGCTAGATTTAATCAAATCCTAAAACAAATTCTTAAAACAGACAGTTACATGTATTTCTTTTTACGAGTACCTTTTTGTCACTCTCACAGGTCTATCATCACTCCTACTCAAATATTTTCTATCTAACAAATCAATCTTTGTTAATCAAATTAATAGCTTGGAAAAATTATACAAAAATTAATTAAATAATAGTGATAACAGACACATTGGAGTGGTAATAGATAATTTATACTTTTCTTTTGATTAATCCCACACCAATTGGTAATTATGTAGAAAATTTCTCATTAATTTTGAGTTGGGATTTTATAGACATAATCTACATCTAGACAGGTCGTAGTGGTTGCATACCTATTACCTAATATTAACCAGAAACTCGTGTTTTAAGAACAAGGACAGTATAGAGAATGTTTGGGCAATTGTGAGAATGGCCACTTATTGTGTCCTTCAATAAGCAAACTATAAATAGATAAAATGAGTACATAATAAATATATATACACCATGATCCACCGGATAAGAATCGAGCTCTCCCTGTACTCCTCTTATCGTAAAGCATATTATTAGATACGCAAATTTTGCACAAACACACCATTTTCTGCACGAACTTACGTGCACAACATCTCAACATATAATTGCGTTTTTTAATAGCTACGAGGTATTTTAGGCATAATGATACTTGAAATTACCTATTTAGCATTTGTTCTTTTAATTAGAAACACCTCTAAAGATGAGGACATTATAACGGAAAGTTAGGAACGAAAAGTATACGAAACCAACGCAACTAGAATAGAAATGAGTCCTCACCAAGAAAGAGCTTACCATCACAGCTATAAAAATACAGAAAATTTGATTGGTCGATCCTTAAATTGCTGTCAAATTGCATAATCTTAGAATCCAGGGAGAAAATAAAAAGCACAAAGAGATTAAGTTAAAAAAAAATAATAATAATACTGTTGTACATAAAACGTGTTGCTTTCAGGAGACTACGTTCTATGCAAGTTAAAAACATGTCAGCATTTTTGGAAGGTAAGCACTTCAAAGCTAAGCTACCTTCATATCGTTAGGTACGTAAGTTGCAGCTTCTACATCTTGGATAGAGTAGTCACTCCGACTTTGAGACCAGAATACATAAGCATTAAGAAGCCCCCTGAAACAGGTAAGCGTGCTCCACTAACCATATCAAGCACTCTTATTGATCAGAAATTGATGCTTTCCTTGCCAATGCGTATATTGTTGGGACAGGACTTCTTGATTTAAGTCTCATACTAGTCAACAATTTGACATGCATTGTAATTGAAAAGTATTAATATCATTGTGAACTTCAACCATTCACTAAAAATAATAATAATAATAATAATAATAATAATAATAATAAAGAACTTCCATAAATGATTGGCTAAGCTAGCGAGATCCCTTTAGTAACTTATATTTGTTGGGGATACTATCATTTAGGAACTATACGTACGCTGTACAATACTCAGATCCCAACCAACCTTGATGAAAAGAATGACAAAAGTTTTCAGTTATGATTGGACACCAGCGGAGACTTCATCTACCGCTGACTTGTCTTTTTTCTTTGGTGGTTCTTGAGCTTTCTGTAGAGCGGCTTTATTTGGAACCATAACTATGAAGATGTTTCTGTCACGAAAGCTTTTAGTCTCTTCTGTTGCAAGCTGCACATCATCCAGTTGTGGTTTAGATACAAAATTGAAATACTTAATAGAACGAAAAGCTTCTGGTGATAGCTAAAACAGAAATTAACATGTTAAGGGCTTGTTTGGTTTTAGAAAATATTTTCTGTTTTCATTTCATATTATTATAAATAATTACAAAATTACTACATTATTTTCACTTGTATTTGTACGGGGAAAAGTAGCAAATAAGCAAACAACAAAAAAATTGTTTTCACTCTTTCCCGAACAAATATTTAAAAACAGAAAATAAAGTAAAAACAAGATATTTTTGTAATTATTTGGGAAAATAGAAAAATGTTTTCTCAAACCAAATAAGCCCTAATTGTCTCATGGTCACAATAGTATCAAGCACAATAACACAAGTGGCAACATCACATACCTCCCCAACATCACTCTGGAAACGTTTAATAAGCTCAATAGCAATATTCCTGAATTCATTTTCACGGCCTTTAAGGTTCACTATGACTTTAACCTACAGGAGTTGATCCAAAAGATATTGATACATTAATACCACGAAGATAGTACGTTTTTGTTCTGTATATAATATATGCCACATAATTGAAAATTTCATGTAACCTTATCACCATATTTCAAAAACTTCCGTGCAGCTTTCAACCGCACAGAATAATCATGCTTATCTATGTTGTATCTGTCAATAAAAGTTTAAAGAGATTAGTAAAAACGAACAGTCACATATGGAAAAAGTAATTGAGCATGCTTAAAGCTTTAAACTAACCACAGCTCATAAAAACCAATCCCTGTCACTGCTCTAATTGGATTCATGTTATCACTAAGTCAATTTTGTACTTTTTAAGATTGGGGGGGTGAAAACTCAATGATAGGCTTTTCATAAAAACTCATGCTCCAACTTATCACCTCCATTTTCAAGAAGAAGCCAAACAAACCCTAAAACAAAACATAAATCATAGAATAGATTTTGTCATGAATAAAATACGAGGGTCATAATTGCCTCATAGGATAAACTGGCCAAGCTAGAAAGCCTTGAGAAAGACATTAACCCAAATAGGCATACTGATCCCACCCCCGAAATCTCAACACCCCAAATTACAACCAAATGCTAGTATTCAAATTTATCATATCTATCTATCACACCTACTAAGGCCCCCAAAGGTCAGCAAATAAGAATTCCCCCAAAGGGGTGGCTATATATAAAGGGGTCAAGCAGCACTAAATCACTACATGTGGAAAATAGGAAGATACATCTAAGCACTGCATTCAACATTTGTGTGTCCTACCATCAACAAAAAAAAATAAAAATAAAAATAAATAAATAAATAAAATTATTCCACTAGATGAGATTAGCTACATGGATCGCACAACGTCATTGGACTCAGTTAAAAACCAAATTCTCAAGGATATTATTCTCTGAGATCCCTCTTAATTTCCTACAATGTCCTTCTTGGTCTCCCTCTACACCTTTTCATACAGCTAAAAGCCATGCAATCTACTCTCCTTACTAGTACTTCCAGTGGTCTTCTTTGCACGTGACCAAACCACCTTAACCAATTTCCTGTTATCTTTTCATCGTTTGGCACCAAAGTACCAAACTAATATCTCCTCGCATACAATCATTTTGTATCTTGTCCTTTCTAGTGTGATAAAACATCCATCTTAACATTCTTATTTTTGCTACTCCCACCTTTTTCTCTTGTCCCTTTAAAGTCCAACATTCACTACCATAGAGAATAGTTGGACATATAATTAGCATCACGGTAAAATTTCCCTTTGAGCTTGGTAGGTACTTTGCAAACACAAATAACTCATGATGTCTTTCTCCATTTTAACCACTCAATCTATATCCTGCATGTGACATCTTCATTAATTTCCCTATCATTTTTGTAATATTGATCTCAAAACACTTAAACTTAGAAACCTATAGTATGACA
Source organism: Spatholobus suberectus (assembly GCA_004329165.1). NCBI lineage: Eukaryota > Viridiplantae > Streptophyta > Magnoliopsida > Fabales > Fabaceae > Spatholobus > Spatholobus suberectus. The sequence continues at coordinate 48,355,162 of CM014729.1, read as the reverse complement.
TCTCCCATGCCAAGGAAAAACACATCTGATCTTACCTCGGCTGGGCTGAAAGCCCTGCCCACAGATTCACAAACACATCCTCCTCTCCAACATAAACCACATAACAATTGACCAATTGGGCTGCAATAGGTTGAGAATACAAAGTTGGTGATGTTGACCTTTAATTAGAGACTTTTTGTAGAGGATAATCTCGTATCAGATAACCTACTTGCTGTTAGGACAGACTAGAAAGGAAAGTACTAAGCTACAATTAGAATAGTTAGGATGATTAGAGAAGTTAGTTAGTTAGTTAGAGGGGTAGAGCTAGACAAATAGAAGGAATAAGGACGGAAGGATTCATTCAAAGAATAAGAAAGTTTGCATGAAAGGGGAAACCCTTGGAAGAGAATTCTTTCTCCTATTCTCAATCATTTAATAAAATGTTTAATTTTATTTGTTTGTTTCCACAAATTTCTCATTTCTCTGTTTTGGATTTGTAACTCTTTCCCACAATGGTGGTATGTGCCAATCTAACAAAAACATTACTACAAATGAGATTTCCCGCAAGTCTTGCAAGGAGATATAAAATGATCTATTAATTTGGAACCTTGTTGACTAATTACCCCTACAAAATGAGAGTCAAAATCGCATAAATGGCCTAACATAAGAGTATGCACTGAATCCAAATCCTATTTGAACAACTTTTTGTTAATGCAAAAAATATAGTCCCTTTATTTGTCCTACCCCTCCCTCTTTGACCACTATGAAACATCAACCTTTCCCCTTAGCCTTTTGATGCAAGGCACAATCCCTCATTTTTCTCAAATGAATTCTTTTGCCACTATCCAAGAATGTTGCATATGATGAAAAGAGATGTGACTAGCAGCCATTGCTTAGTACAAGGGCCTCACAAGCATATCTATGAACTTCTTAAATTTGCCTCCCTCTATTGGAATCAAGACTAAAGGGTATCAGTCTCCTCCTAAACAAGATCCTTAGGTTCATGGTTCACACACCTCAAACTTTCTTGAGTGTTAAATGAGTAAGACCACAAAGACATATTGGGCTGGAACTGTGTGTCTGAATACACAACAGAAATGAGTTTATATAAGCTTATTACATTAATTACACATAAATAGAGAATATTCAATTTCCTCTAAATCGAAGATTACATGCCTATAAACTACAATAATTATAACAAATGCAGAATATTGAATTCTAATTTTCAACACTCCCCCTCAAGCTGGAGCATATAAATCATATGTGCCCAGCTTGGTACATATATAACCAATTCTTGGTCCCCTCAAAGACTTGGTAAAGATATCTGCCAACTGGTCACTAGAGTTGATGAAGCTCATGGTAATGTTTCCTGACTCGATCTTCTCCCTAATGAAATGACAACCAACCTCAATATGTTTGGTTTTTTCATGGAAGACAAGATTGGATGCAATATGCAAAGCTGCTTGATTGTCACAAATCAGCGTCATTTGCGTAGACTCTTCAAACTTGAGTTCCCTGAGAAACTGCTTCAACCACATGAGTTCACAAGTTACTAAAGCCATAACCCTATATTTTGCTTCAGCACTGGATCTAGCTACAACATTTTGCTTCTTACTTTTCCAGGATATCAAGTTCCATCCAACCATCAGACAATACCCAAAAGTGGATCGCTTATCATTGGGTGAACCGGCCCGATCGGTATCTGAGTACCCAACTATCTGAGTTTGTCCCCTATCTTCATAGATGAGGCCTTTACTAGGAACACTCCTAATGTATTTGCGAATCCAAATTACTGCATCCCAATGGTCCTGGCAAGGAAAGTTCAACTAGCTTACCACACTCACAGCAAAGGCAATATCTAGACAAGTGACTGTAAGATAGTTCAGCTTTCCAACCAGTCTCCTATATCTCCCAAGATCTGATAAGGGCTCCCCCTGATTGGCTAGTAGTCTAACATTAGGATCCGTAGGAGTGTCCACTGGCTTGACATGTAATAGGACAATTTCTGCTAGGATGTCAAGAGCGTATTTCCTCTGAGAGATCACTAAACCATCCTTGATTTGAACAACTTCAATACCTAGGAAATACCAAAGCTTACCAAGGTCTTTAGTCTAGAATTGTTGGGAGAGGTACTGTTTCAAATGGAGAATGTCATGCTGATCACTGTCTGTAATGACATTGTCATCCACATAAACAATGAGATAGATGCATCCCTGAGATAAATGGCAATAAAAGACAAATTGGCCGGCTTCACTGCGAGTCAAACCGAACTGCTGTACAATAGTACGAAAGTGGCCAAACCAGACTCGGGGGGCCTGTTTAAGTCCATATAGGGACCTACGAAGCCGACAAACCATAGTAGAGAACTCCCCCTGAGCAATAAACCCTGGAGGTTGTTCCATGTAGACCTCTTTGTCAAGATCGCCATGTAGGAAAGTATTTTTAATATCAAGTTGGAAGAAAGGCCAATGGTGAATGGCAACCATAGAGAATAAAAGGCGAACATAAGCCATCTTGGCTACTGGAGAAAAAGTATCAGTGTAGTCCTGTCCATACACCTAGACGTATCCTTTGGCCACCAGACGAGCCTTGAAACGATCAATGGTTCCGTCAGGGCCAACTTTAAGAGTGTATAGCCAACGACACCCAACAGCGGACTTTCCAGGGGGAAGAGGAACCAAATCCCAGGTACCACTGCTCTGAAGTGCACACATCTCGTCAATCATTGCTTGCCGCCATTCAGGGTGAGATAATGCTTCACTTGAAGAGTTAGGAATAGACACAAAAGACAAAGAAGAGGCAAGTATAATGCAAAGGAGAAAGACAGTGATAACCGAGGTTAACATAATGAAGGGACTGGTTGCGAGTAGAACGAATACCTTTTTGTAGAACAATGGGCCAGTCAATGTCAAGGGACAGGCCTGGATCTGGTAAAGAAGATGGCGCCAGGGGAGAGTCTGACAGGGCCTCTACTATATTGTCAGGAGCCATTGCATGTGCAAGTGTAGGAATGGCAACAGGGCGTTGGCAACATTGATATGTCTAAAGAGGTCGCACGACCGAAGGCTCCGCTAGACCATCTTGATTCTCCACAGGGGCATCCGAAGAAATAGACGAAAGTGGGACAAGAGCAGGGGTACCAGGAAGAGCAGAAAAACACACGTAGGGAGGGGAGGGAGCAAATTCAAAATAAGGGATGGACTCAAAAAATGAAACATCGGCAAAAATGAAATACCGTTGAAGGGTAGGAGAGACGCAGCGATATCCTTTCTACAATCGATGATAACCCAAAAAGACACATTTGATGGCCCTTGCGGAGAGTTTGTCAAGGCCCGGAGTCAGGTTGTGGACAAAGCAGTGGAGCCGAAGACACGAGGAGGAAGCACATGAAGTGATGAGTGAGAAAAAAGGACAGAATGGGGAACCTAATCTTTTAGGACAGAAGATGACAAGCGATTGATGAGGTAGCAGGCTGTGAGTGCAGCATCACCCCAGAAGCACGAGGGAACATGAAAGTGGAGGAGAAGAGTTCGAGTGGTTTCAATGATATGTCTGTTTTTGCGTTCAGCCACCCCGTTTTGTTGATAGGTGTGGGCACATGATGTTTGATGGAGAATGCCCTTGGATGCCATAAAGTGCAGAAACTAATGAGATAAATTTTCACGAACATTATTACTGTGAAGAAAGCATATAGGAATACCAAACTGGGTTTTATTTCATGATAAAACTTCTCAAAAAGGAAAAAAAGTTCAAATCGGCTTTTCATTAAACATAACCACATATAATGCGAAAAATCATCAATAAAAATGACAAAATACTTAAAACCAGAAGGGGTAACAATACGAGAAAGACCCCAAACATCAGAATGAACTAAGGCAAATGGGGACATAGCCTGTTTATTGACTCTATCATGGAACAAAGTACAAGTGTGTTTTCCTAATTGACAAAACTCACAATGAAGACTAGACAATTTAGAGAGATTGGGTACCAACTTTTGAAGCTTCGATAAACCAGGATGTCCCAACTGAGCGTGGATCGTCATCGGAGAGACTGTGGTTAAGCATGCTTGCAGAGACGCAGAGAGATAATAGAGGCCATAAGACTCACATCTGATGCCAATCATCCATCCCAAAGTCCGATCCTGCAAAGTAACAGAATCTTTAGTAAAGGTAATGACAAAGTCATGGGATTAGGTAAGACGATGGACAGAAAACAAGTTGAAAGGGCAATTAGGGACATATAATACAAACTTGACAGTTAAAGAGGGAAGGGGATGTGCGATGCAAATGCCTTAGGACTTTGTTTGAGAACCATTGGTAGAAGTAATTGTGAGTAAATAACCAAATGTAGACAGAGAAGAGAAAAGGGAGCGATTACCAAAGATATGGTTAAACACACCAGAGTCAAGTACCCAAGGGCCCGGGGAAGGAGATTGAGAGATGCAAGCAATAGAATTACCAGTGTGTGCAACGGAAGCAGTATCGCCAAGGCTCTGGCGAGTCTCAAACCACTTGACAAAATCCTCATAAGTAGCCAGGGTGGCCCAAGGTTGATCAGGAGGCTGAGTGGTTTCTGCCGGAGGTGTGTGAGCCACATTGGTAGGACAGGAGGGTTTACCATGTAACTTCCAGCAACAGTCAATGGTATGCCCATGGCGATGAAAATTCTCACACTTGTGACAATTCTTTGAGTGAAAGTCCCAGTCCGAGTATGTCTAGAATTATTGCTCTGAGATGCAAGAGTAGAGGTATCACCAATTGTAGGAGCAGGGATCTCCATAGGTACCTTCAGTGGAAGTTGAAGGAGGGCAGAAGAGGCGGATGTCATCGTAGGGATGTCATCGTAGAGACCATGGATGACCCAAGAATCTAGTCATGAGCAGCAGAGTACTCCGGCGGCAAGCCATAAAGGGCAAGGACCATGAAAAAGGTACTCCAATTCACTAGTTCTTTCTAAGCTTCAACTGAAGTCGAGGCAGCAGGAGGCAGAAGTTTATTAAAATCATGCAACGCAACATGAACTCTCCCAAGATATGCAGACATAGGGCCATCAAAACGCTGAGGGGCAATCAGGGTCAAGTCATGGCAAACAATACATAGGCGCTAAGTGTCATTAGTATAAAGAGCGCGCACCTTAGTCCAAACAGATTCACATGTGACGTGGGGCCGAAAAATCAACTTGATAGAGGAGTGGAGGGTGGACTTAATTATGCTGTATAATTGGGCATCAATCTTCGCCCATTGTGCACGTTCAGCTCCTACAGAATCAACGGTACTAGTGAGGTGGGCTTTGTAGCTCAGACCACTAATCCATAAGGTGATGTGCAAGGCCCAAGTGGAGTAGTTTGAACCGTCCAATTTCTCAGTAGAAAGCGAAAAGTTCAGAAAAATAATAGTGTCTGCCTTAGGTGGAGTAGAGGAACCAGAGGAAGCCATGGTTAGCGTAAAAAAAACTTCAAAACAACCAGCACACAAATAGTACTTGATGCGCAAGTAGAAAACCGAAAACGTCACCGAAGTAACAACGGTGGCCAGCGGCGGTGGCCGAAGAAGACACCAGAACAGTGGAAAACGGTGTCGGAAGAAGATCAAGAAACAAAAAGGGCAAACCGGAGACGTATACGATTCGCCAAAAAAAATTTGTCTCTAGGGACAATGGGTCCACCAAGCAAGCACGGTCCTCAAGATGCCTCTGTCAGGCTCTGGATACCATGTTAAATGAGTAAGACCACAGAGACATATTGGGCTAGAACCGTGTGTCTAAATACACAACGGAAATGAGTTTATATAGGCTTATTACATTAATTACACATAAATAGAGAATGTTCAGTTTCCTCTAAATCAAAGATCACATGCCTATAAACTACAGTAATTATAATAAATATAGAATATTGAATTCTGATTTTCAACAGATCTCTTAAGTATTCATAGGATTTCTTGGATAGTATTGAGAGAGTGTATAGATCCCTCAATTGCTTAAGCAAAATGACAATAATTATCATCTTCAAAATAATTGAGTAGCAGATCCCCTACATCTCGTCTATCGACTTGGGATAAGTTACAAACTCTTTTCATGAAGCACTTCTTTTCTAAGAGTGATTCAGATGAGCAATCAAAGTGTTGTGGGATTGGATGCAAATTCAGATACGCATGTCATAGATTTTGATGCAAGTTTGACAAAGCTGTAATGCCATGCTTTACACTTAGATTCAATAAAAATAAAAATAAAGATAGTAGATGGCCTAGTGAGGTCTCATGTATTGAGCAGTGGCAGCTCAGTTTCATTTCATCATATTTGGCAATCACGGATAGTTGGAAAAGAATTGAGATGGGAGAAATGAATGATCATGCCTCTCAGTAAAAGATTAAATAAGGCAAAGCTAAAGGCCTCCTTTAGTGGTCAAAGTGACAGTAACAAGAGCAAAGGAGATGGGATCTATATCCACATGTTCAATTGTTAGTCAGTCTATGCAAAAGTTTGACCCCCAGAATGTAAGGATAGTTAATATGCAAGATTTTGGGTAGTCCGAAGATGCAAGAGCTCCAAACAAGACTATGTTAAGATTTTAGCATTTATGTTACAACACACAATCAAGTAATCAACTAGACTATTTTGATTGGATTAGAATAATCAATTACTAATCATTATGTCAGAGAATATTTTTTGTCCACTAAGACAAAGATTACTCTCTAATTGATTGTATAAAATCAACAAATATCAAAACATGTGGGGTAACAAACAATTTCTCTCAATAATTTTCTCAACAAAGTGGTACAATCCTCCATGATTCCGCTGCTAGATTCCCAAAATATGAAACCTTTTTGTTTCACACCTGAACTTACTCTGCTACAATTCTTGGTGGCTGTCTCATTTTCTAGCGACTTTCCCAATCACTTTCCTGCTTCAAGACACTTTCCCTAGTAGCCAAATTATCTCCATACAAAGTTTACTCATTACTTCTGGTCAATCCTGGGCCTTTATGGCCACTTTTCTTGTCAGAATCTTGCTTGTTTCATAGCCACCAAACTCCTTTGTGGCTGCCATTGTTCTCTCATTGAGTCACTATTTCACAAAACGAATATTGCCATTGCATCTGGATGCTTACAATTGCATATGATGTGGAAGATTGTAAACCATTTATATGCCACCCCTCTTTGGCAACTTTTTGACCACTAGGCACTAGCATGAATGCTTCAGCAATCCAATTTGCTAGGGACCTCCACAGAACACCCTACTGTTGCTGTTGGAAAGTCACCTTAATTGCGATCACCCCTAGCTCACCTTAGTTGTAGCCTCTTTGGGGGTTGCCTTAATTGCAGCCTCAAGGGTGGTGTTTAGTCCCACATTGACTAGAAATGTAGCTTAAATAGAGCTTCGAAAGCTTGGACAATCTCACCTTACAAGCCAGTGTTGTGGGGATGAGTAAGGCCCTAAGCCCAAATTCTAAAGTGGTATCAAAGTCTATCCTAGATCTATTGTTAGGCCACCTACATTGTCGCATTTCAAGCCGGTAGTCTTGGGCATGAGGGCAATTGTTGGAAATCCGCCTTAATTGCAATCACCCCTAACCAACCTTAGTTGCGGCCTCTTTGGGGGCTTCCTTATTACACCCTCGAGGGTGGTGTTTAGTCCCACATCAACTAGAAATATGGCTTAAATAGAGCTTATAAAGCTTGGAAAGTCCTCACCTTACAAGCCGATTTTGTGTGGATGAGTTAGGCCCTAAGCCCAAATTCTAAGAGTTGTTTTTCTGTCCAAGCCCAACCCATTACAGCTCAATTGCAGTACCCATCACTGAATTTTAAGAAGTTTCACCGCACCAGTGAGTAAGAACTTTCATTAGTTAAGGATCAAAACTGTCAGCTTTGTCTGCTCAAGCACATCCTATTAAAACCAAACCAATGAGGCAAATAACTAGCTCATGTGGCAAAGGAAGTGGTGCTCATAAATCTACCAGTAGGGATGTAACCTAACCAAGGCAAGATCATTCACATATTTTAGCCTTGACTAAGAGCAAGTGTCAAATGCAATGATTATAGTGTTCTTCCTATTTGTTCATTTGATGCTGGATTGCTATTTGATCCATGTTGCACCCATTGTTGTGCATCTTAGTATTTGCCACAAGCTTTGGTAGAGAATCTATGTTGCTTGATCACCTTTTCTATGCAACCACCTTGGGGAAATTACATATTTGTAGATTAGTTATTAAAGGCTTGGGTTATCTCTTGAAATGCTGTCGAAAGCTTTGTAGATGTGATTGTATTAGACGTAATTGATGGCTATGAGATTTATGAATTATGGCAATCAAGTTACATTTTGGGATGTTGCAATTGCAAATGCAGATATGCATAAATTTAGGTAAAAATTGCAAGTTTTTCCTTTAATTTGGTAAATGGTTTGGTACGATCAATTCCACCTACGGTATTATAACACCTATGGTATCATAACTAGTCCCAAGCCATGGTAAAGGAAGAGGATTATGCTAGGTCTTCGGCACTCAATGTAAAACTTGTCAATATATCTAACATGAATCACTCACAATAGATTTTGTTATTATAGACAACAAGAGAAAAAGGTAGGAGTAATAGAAATGAGAATGTTAAGATGGATGTGTAATCACACAAGAAAGGATGGAATGTGGAATGATTGTATACAAGGAGATATTGGTGTGGCACCGATTGAGGAAAAGATGATATGTGATTTGGACACGTACAAAAAAGACTACTAGAAGCGCCAATGAGGAGAATAGATTGCATGGTTTTTAGTCTTGTGAAAAGGGGAAGAGAGAGACCAAAAAGGGCATTGGAGGAAATTATTAAGAGAGATCTCAGGGTGAATTTGGTATGGTCATGATATTTAATGCTTAAAATGAGACCATAATATGTATATTACTTATATCCATGTATATAGCTCTGAAGCATCACATAATTTTTGTGATAGGTACCAGATCAGAACCACAAAAACTGAGATATGTATATCCTCTTCTGAGCTGACATCAACTTGATATCAAATCAGTGGGGTCTGATATGTGTATACAAAACAAGCAGAAAATTAAAAGAAAACACTCTAGAAGCCAGGCATTCAAGAGGCCCAGTTCTCTCCCCATTGATTATACTCACTTTTTTCCTCCCTCTTCTCTTTCCTTCACCTCCTATATATCCCACACCGCTGCATTGTTTTCTCTCCCTCCATCATGAGACCCATCCCACATAGGATTTAGTTACTCACGTTCCGCGTCATCCTTACTTGTGGAGCTGATCCCCTGCTGGTCATGTAACTTCTTCCTAACATACACCTTTACAGGTGAGTATCCATCGGTTTGTCTCTGAGCAGCATAATAGTTTTATATTGATCCCAAGTCCACAACCCAAAGCAAGCTTTTCATGATATAATGCCTAAAATTAAAAATACTCAGCTTTCTCTCCTTATCATTCCTGCTAGTTTCTAAGATACACAGTTAAAAAGCACCAAGTCCATGTACATGAATCAAAAATGCCTAAAATATTACATACTCAGCTTTCTTTCTTTATTATTTCTGCTAATTTGTAAGATACACAGTTAAAAAGCACCAAGTCTATGTGCATTAATTGAAAATGCTTAAGATTTAAAATAATCAGCCTTTTATTTCTACTAGTTTCTAAGATACATAATTAAAATGAACCAAGTCTATGTCAATGAATTGGAAAAGCCAAAACAAATACAGAGGTACACATGTAATGCTTTTCAAGAGGACCCATAGTCAACCTGCCTAAATTTGGTGTCCATAAGTTCTGACCTTTACTTATTACAATTTAAAATTATTTATACTTGACCAATGAGAACATATCAGAATTCCGTACAGATTAGAGAACATATGAATCTCAGAAATAAAAAATAAATAAACAAGGAAGAAGGATCTAGGCTAGCACATTACCCCATTTTGAGCTCCTTCAAATCCATCTGATTAGCTGCAGTTATAAGAAACATCCGTATTTACTATGAGTTGCTTAATCTGAGTTTTACATGAGTTGGAAGAAAACAGTAAAGTTTAAAAGAAAACAAAATACAATGATTACCAGCACTTCTTTTCTGCTGTCCTTTTTTCTTCTTTTGCAGTTCGTATTTATATTTACTGTAAAAAAATATAATCATTTCTAAATTTCAAGATTCAATAATTTCAAAGGATAAGTATATAAGAGCAGAGAGCAGGCAGAAAAGAAAAGAACTAAAGCAAATATAGTCTTTCATCAAACACATGCTTATCTTATTATAGACTGATTTTAATTTTAACTAAATTTTTAACATGTGAGTTGAATTGAAAAACTCAATGACCAAGCATCGGAATGAAAGGATATACACTACCATATAGAACCACAGCATCCATTTATAGACAACTGAACGCAAATGACACTCTCACTCCCACCTTCACCAACACTACACTACACTACATAAAAATTGAAAAACCAAGCAGTTGCAATTGCATAAAATTAGAATCACAGAAACAAAGACACCAAAATATTTAGTAGTCTATCAAGCCAATTAACCATTACTTAAATATCCAATTCTAGAACATGTAGACAGGTAGACCATTAACTGCTAAACCTACTAACCAACGTGTGAAGCGCTGAAGCATGAACACAACAATTTGACACAGATACAAACCTGTTAGATGATCACTTACAGCCATCAACCAGAAGTATTGTGATAGTATTTTAATGTGAGCATTAGAAAATATCCAGGTAAGCAAAAAAAAATATTAAAACAAAGATACATAATTTCTCTCAGGATATTCAAAGATCATACTTGTAATCCATCATTCTAACAACAGGAGGATCTGCATCTGGGGATACTATCACCTGAAAAATACAGAGAAAACAAGTCACCACTCTGCACTCGTGTCAGAAACAGACACCATTCCCACTGAACCCACTAACAAAACTGAGTCACAACACTAGGGACTTGTTTGGTTTGAGAAAATGTAATTTATTTTCATTTTGTTTTCACTAATAATCACAACAATAATCCAGCATGTGCATTATTTAAATTAGGGTGCAATGCAACAAAGCAAAGGAATAACGTTAAATTATACCAAGTCAAGTTCAGCATCCTGGGCCATTTGACGGGCCTGGGTCTTGGACACAACTCCGACCTACGAAAACGGGAAAGAACCCGTTGCGGATAAGTACTGCTCCGCTCCCAATGAAAATACAAAGACAAAGAAAACGACAGAGTAATCACTAACTAACCATGTTCTGATTCCCATCAATGAGCCTCACGGAAGCTGACCTGTTATTTCAAATCACGGTAAAGCGCTTTTAAATTTAAGCAATTGAATGCGACAATGGTTGCAAGGAGATGAGTATAATAGAGAGTACCTGAGTGCGGCAATGTCGAGGGGTTTGTGTTCGTCGTTGGAGCGTAGGGACAAGGAAATGGAAGATTCGAAGGGAGTGCGGTTAGAGAGGCGAAAGGGTTGGAGATTGGAAGAGAGAGGATGAAGAAGAGGGAGTTTGAAATTGATGGGGAAGTTAGTGGCGGGAGTGAGAGTGAGGCCACCCATGGCGCTCATTGCTACTACGCTCAAGACTCAAGGCAGTAGCGACTCAAGGGTGTCTCTCGTTTGGAGTCTCGCGCATCGTTTCTCTTCCTTCTCGTCTCTTGTCTAATTCGTGTTCAGACTTCAGAGTTCACTCATGCGTTGATTTGAATTAAATTGTTCGCTTAATTGTCTGCTACCTATATTTTATTATTTTATAGATTTGGTCGTCATTTTTTTTGTATTTTGTTATTTTATTTTTGAAATCTTATGAATTTTATTTAATCTTATAAATTTTTATTTAACAAATAGTTGATGATTATGCAAAATTTGAAATACTTTAAAAATAGGGTGACAAAATGCGAAAGAAAAAAAATGTGATGGCAAAATTCACAAAATGATGAAACTTAGGTAGCACAAAGTGCAATTAAGCCTAAATTATTTTATAAACATATTTTATTTTTAATTAATTATAAATAAGTTTTAATTTCTTACTTTGTATATTTTTGAGTTAATTACATTTTTGATCTCATACTTTCTCAACATCATAAATTTGGTTTTTTTTTATAAATTTAATCCCTCCAATTTTTTAATTTTGCAAACGGAGGTCAACTATTAACTTTTTGTCAAATTGATAATGGAGGTGATGATCTAGCACAAAGACATGGCTTTTTTGTCTTACGTGGCACTATGGTTTAGCATTTACATGTCTGATTTAGTTTAATTTCACTTTTAGTCCTATTATCATCATTTTTTGAATTCAGTCCCCCATTATTTAATAGTATAATTGTAGTTCAACCGTTAAGAGCATGTTTAGTAGTCAGGATATAATAAGATATGATAGAATATAAAAACAGAATAAGAACATGATAAGATAAGTTTAATCATATCTAATGTTTGGTGCACATAACATTATTGTGTTATCCTATCCTATATTTGACATGGACTAGATAATGATAGGTGGTGGCGACAGTGGTGGTGGTGGTGGTGGTGGCAACGATGGTGGTAGTTACAAGCCATGGCGATAGCGCAATAATGGAGGTGGTGGTGGCAGCAAATGCAAGGGCAAAGGTGGTAACAGTAGTAATAGTGATGATGGCAGTGGTGATAATGACAATGGTGGCAATGGCCGAGGTGGTGGTGGTGGTTATTGCAACAGTAGTGGTGGTGGCAATGGCAATGGCAACAATAGTGGTGGCAATGGCAGTGGTGGTGGCGACAGTAGTGGTAGTATGGCAACAATGGTGGCAGTGGTGGCAATGGCAATGGTAGGGGTGGTGGCGGCAATGGCGACAGTGGTGGTTATTGCAACAACAATGGTGGCGGTGATGCAGTGGCAACTGTGACACCCTTTACCCTGAAAACATCTATTAGTTAAGTTTGTTGCGAAAATAGGAAATCTTAATTTACGAAATGATAAAAAAACACGAGTTTTTAAATTCCTTTCGCGCGATAAAGAATATCATGTCGACTCATTCATCTCAATAAAGTCTCATAAATTATCATAAATGTTGTTTCACAATATTTGTATAATTTTTGAATAAAACCAACATAAAATGCAATTTATAAAAATTCAAACATATCAACTAATAAAAACTAACCCCGATGTCACACCTGTCAGAGCTATACAAGTCCCAACCAAAAAAACTAAAATAAAACAATGAAATAAGGCTAGTGCCTTCACTCTGAGGTTACTCTTCCGGTTGCAGCGAAACTTCACCTGTACGCCAAATTCACATAGGGAAAAACACAAGGAAACAACAAAAGGTGAGATACATCTCACATCATGCTCAAAATGTAACAATAGAAACAGGTATATCATACACATAGTTCGCACAACAAAAAAAGAAACACACCAATAAAAGAATGCTCATGCAAATGCATTGTTCCTCAATTTCTACTCCATATGCATGTGGTACCAATCTTAACTCAGGAAAGTAGTCTAGGAACACATGCTAGCCATAAGGAAGTGCTATCAACATACTGATACCTTTGACTTAGCACTCTACACTAGTTTGATATTCTTTGGTGACTAGTCAAGGTTACCTAACTTTCGAAGTACGCCCCGACTCCATGGGATCAGCATGAGTTATTGGAGTTTTCATACCAGGTATAATCACCCCCAAGGCTGAGTTAGACAACCCCTCAGGACCTCCACCATCCAAATTCATACATACTTTCCACCAACACAATTATCTCAAATGTTATGATACATTTCTCATACATACAATGCACACAAGTGTCCCTCTGGACCTTTCATCTACAAATAAGTGAGTCTCATCCTTGCCTCTCATAGGCTAGGTCCCTCACAGATGAGATATCACCCGAGCCCATTCTCGCCTCTTACAAGCTAGGTCACTTGTCACAATGATATCAAGTTGTATTATACATTTCATATCTTAATGTCACAAGTCACAATCACCATACAAGTAAACCAATTTTAAATGCTTATTATGGCTTAATATTTGGATTAATTGAATGTTTATAGGGCTTAATATTGGTGTCCTAGTTGAGTTTTGCATGTTTGGATTCAATTGGACTTTAATAGAAATCTTAATTAATTTTCGGATTTTAATGAGTTTTGACCTTTTGTCATTGTTCGGATCATAACTTGAGCTACAGAGATGCGTTTGAGGTGATCTTAGTGTCTATGAAAAGATAAAAGAAACATATACAACTTTCATGCAGAAGTCATGAGTTGATTTAGCCTAAATCAAGGACTAAAATTGACTTAAGATTAGACACGCAGTTTCCCGCAGACAGCCAGACATAGGTGCGGTATTTTGGTCATATCTTGAGTTCTAGAAATTATTTTTGAGTGATTCCAAAGCCATTAGTTAGCTAACATCTAGGGATATAATTCCTATGAAGACCACAAAGCCTAATTCGATCATTTTCCTACTCTTTTTTTACCATTAAGTTGACATACACTGTCAGGGAGTAAGCACAGACATGCTCATCACTTTGCAAATTGCAAAATCTTAATTTGCGAGTGTGGAGGTTTTCTAAGGCCTCCCTAAACTACCAAAACTCCATATGATTGTATTTTTATTATCCTAATGTACACTCTACTCTAAAATGGGGTTTCCTATCAATCTAAGTTGTTCTCATTTAAGTCTAATCCTTTAATTTCTTATCCAAAATAGAGGAAACCCTCAAGTTAACCTAAACCCTCACAATAATCTCATTCTACCCTCAAACAGTCATAGGTTTAATCAATACAATCAAATTCATCTTAAGGAAAATCGACATAACCACACATTCATGCAATACATATGAAGAGCAACAATTACAATTCATACCAAACCCTAACATATAAAAAGGCATTACAATCAACCCACAGGAATTCAGTCCCAAGGATTCTAGGGTTTGGGGAATTCGCATTCCCCTTCACAATCACAATCAAACACATATAGATACCTAAAGCAATTGGGGTCTAGGGCCAACCCCTCTACCCACGACTATTGCTACACCCATGAGCGAGATAGTCTCACTCCCTCCTTACCTTAAAAGAAGCGAATCCACAGCAAAAGGATGAAGATGACTCGTCAATGAATCCTACAATCTCTCAATCATGATTGTGGCAGTTCTTGCAAGGGCTTTTGCAACAACTCTTTAGTGACTGCACAGGTTCCAAGAGAAAACAAAGAATGAGGTGGGGAATAGAGAATTAGGTCTAAGAGACCTAATAAGAGCTCTTAAAGATAAGTTGGGCTGCATAAGATAGTAGGCCAAGGTCCAACCAATAAAAAGGCCTAACTAACACAACCTTTAGAAATTTTATTTATTATTTATATATTTTTTAAACATTTTAATTATAAAATATAAAACCCTTTTTTAACTTCCTTGTATTATTTTTCCAAAATACTATTTATCAAAATAGCATACAACAAACATCATAGTCATATATATATATATATATATATATATATATATAAGAAAAGAAATATCGAGGTGTTACAGCAACAATGGTGGTAGCTATGGTAGTGGTAGCAATAGTGACGATGGTGGTGATGGTAAGGGCGGGGTGGCGATAATGGTGGTGGTGGTGGCGGCAGTGGTGATAGCGATGGTGGCAGTGGCAGTAATGGGGTTGATGGTGGTGAAAGGGAGGGAGAAAAGGACTATTTTATTTGAGTAAATTACACTGATACCTCCTGAAGTTTTTTCGAATTTCACCTAATACCCCTCCTTCTTTTACTCTTACACTAACCTCCCTTAATTGTTTGAAAAATATTATACTGACACCCCTTATATATTACATTAATCTCCTTTAATTGTTTGAAAAACATTACACTGTATACCCTTATAAGGGAAATTGTTGTAAATGTAAAAAAGTAGGGGTGTTTGTGCAATCTTAAAAAATCTTAAGAGATGTTAGTGTAATTTACTCATTTTATTTTGTTGCTTTCTAACCCAACTCTCCCTTCAGGATAAAAAATATAGTGCGCCAACAGGATATGATAAGTAATAGGATAAGCAAATCATATTCTATTGGTGCACCAAACCAGTGTTTTAAAACTTGAATCGATTATCGACCCAGTCACAGTACTGGGTAGTGGGTTATTGGTTGAATTAGTGAGTCACTACTTAAACTACATGAACCGGTATATATTAAGTTTTTAAATTTTATTTTAAAGATAATATATATAATATGTATATATATATACATAGGATTTGCTAACGTACACCCACTTGTTTTTTAGTTGAAGCACGTTAACAAGTTAAAACTACAATGTATCTTAAAATACACCCACAATGAAACTTACTAATATACTACAACTAAAAAATAAGTGTGTATGTTAGCAAATGCTTATGAGGTTTGTTAATGTATATCCACTTGTTTTTTAATTGGAATACGTTAGCAAGCTATAACTATAATGTATCTTAAAATACTCCTACGGTGTAACTTGTTAATGTACTCTAACTAAAAATCAAGTGGGTGTAAATTAGCAAATCCCTTTATATATTTAACAATTAATATTTATCATATATATAATACATTTATTATATTATATTATGTTATATATATATATATATATGACAATTAATATCATTTAGTGTCATGAAAGCTTTTAATATTTTTCATTACTTGGGTTTACTACCTTCGAGGACCAATTATAACTTATTTTGATTTAATGCAATTTAAAGTTGAGTGATTTGATGAAATTCAAATTCCCGTAAGAGATGCTGCATAATTTGATTTATTTTTATTTGATACAATTTAAAAAAATGAGTGATTTGATGAAATTTAAATGGACAATGTGCTACAAAGTTGAGTGACAACATGAACTGCAGAGTTGAGTGACGATGTTGACAGTGTGTTGCAGACTGAAGTGACATGAACCATAGTAGTTGGACAATCTATACACAACAATGAGGAATACCAGCTTAACCAGTGTTTAAGTCTACCAATTTTAACCAAATTAGAGCCGAGTCTATTGGTTTTAACCCATTTAAATACATTTTCGATCCAATTAATTGACTGAATTAGCTATGAGTCCAATTTCTGATTGAACTGGTTGGACCGGTTTGATCTGGTCTAAGTTTTAAAACATTACACCAAACAATTGATTACAGCAGGATAGGATAATTATCCTATCATATCTTGATCACCAAATGGGTCCTAATTTTCTGTAAAATAAGTAACAAAGATGATGATGAGTCTTATTTGTCTTATGTGACATTATGTGATGTGGATGCATTTTAAAAAATACAAAATAAAATAAAATTTGACCAAAATTAGTATCTCAGAAATAGATCCTCTCCGACTTAAACTTTCTCCAACCTTAATCATAGTCGCTAAATGTATCTAACAACTCGAAAAATTCAAGCTAACAAAACACACTAAATTTATTATTCACATGGAATCTCTCTTGTTACTCCTATCCTTTCTACCATTAAGACGAAATTCTTGTTGCCAAAGAATAATCATAGCCCTCAAACCCTATACCACAACTCACCAAACTCACACTATCACCCTACCTAAATCAGCCACACTCCACACAAAGCATCATCCCCCACTATATTGAAATTACGAGGCACTAATAGGCCATGTACATAGCATAAGTCACCCACCAAATCAGCTATATACATCATCTAATCAACACAACATCACACCACACTAGACCTACCATCAAGAACCTAACCCAACCACCTTAACCAACCTCCACCATAAACTATCTCATAACATTTTGGGTATTTTCTTGGTCCAAAATTGTTTCTCATAAGGTATGCATTTAACATCAAACAAAATAATATTATTTTAATCTAAAGTGTCAAAATTAATCCAAAATCTTAATTATGATTAATATTGATTATTCATATTAATTTTCATGAAAAATTTGTGTGGTAACGCCCGCCAAAAATAGGACCTGACCTCTAATAAACTTTTTGAAGAAGGAATTTGATAAGATGCTTAGGTTAAAATATAGAAAATAGTGGGGAAAAATTTTGCGTTCACAAAAATAAATGAAATATTTTCTAAAATAAGAAGTTTTAGATTGCATTTTGAAAACCACAAGGAGGAAATTAGAGTCAAAGTATCTATTTTGTAATATACGCAGCATAATAGCCAGAAGCTTCACTTTGAAATTCGCAAGTACCTGATAAGTAGTTGTGTAAGCAACATAACATACATCTAATGGAATTATAAAGGATCATGATCTAAATTAATCCATTTGGAAATCCTCGTGTACTTGATAGGCAGTTATAATAATTTAGGAAATAGTGAAGAGATTATAAAAGGGGAGGGGAGGTAAACCATATGATCATCATTGCAATGAAGTTTTAGTGAGATGAAAGCAAGTGTAAGTTTCCAAAAAAGACATGGCCTCGCTTGGCCATGATAGCATAAGTAAATATATACATGATCAAAATAAACAAAGGGCCTCCGGCAAGGCCTATCACATATGGGCTCTGATTTTGAAAAATGCTCTAATCATTATGATCAAGAGGTTACAAGAAGTAGATTTGTGGGCTTAGTTAAGCAAAATGACAACATATGAAGCCTCCCCTTTTGGAAACGAGAAAGCAAAAACAAAGAGAAAGCAAGAGATTAGGGGAAGGATTGAACTTACTAAGCTAGAAAGAAGTTGAGACTTGCTCACGAGCTCGCATAGAGGAAGTTTCATCGAACAAAAGCTCGAACTTGGGTTTTGGGTACACAAACCTAAGACATGGACATGGTGGTGGGGGCTTTGCAAACTAGGCCATAGTGGTTGTGTTAGTGAGCTAAAGTGGGAGGAAAAGGAAGCCATGGGTTTTAGGTGTTGTGTCGCGAGAGAGAAAACAAATCATAGTTGGCTTGGTGAGAAAAAGAGAAATGAAATGTTGGTGCGGTGGTAAGGGTGGTGTCACGACTTATAGAGGAAGCTAGGGTGTGTGATGTTTGTAAAAGAAAATGAGAAGGTATTTGCGTGGAGGAGGGGCATCGCGACTTCGTGAGGGAGTTATAAAGTGGTAATGTATTGTAGAAATGAAAGGAAATGAAACTTAAAATGTATAGGCATGTGAGTGGCACAATTTTTAGATACAAAGAAGACAACTTTTAGGCGTAAGATTGATCAAAGATCATAGTTTAATGAATTATTGTCATCAATAATTAATTTAAAGCTTAAGGATGACAACTAAAGGAATAAGGATTAAAGTATAACAATAGTATTTGATTTAGAATTTAATTGAATGAGGATTTAATAATAAATCTCAAATTTAAGGATTAATGAGATTAAACAATAATCCCATAGCTTACTATTTTAAGATTTCTAGATTGCTAAATAGAGGAAATTCCTGAGCCTCCAAGACAACCATCCAAGAAACCTATTAAGGGACAAGCACCAAAGGCACAAGCATCCAAGAAGCACTTGACTAGAGCAACTACAACAAAAAGAAAAATATAACTACAACCTGAAATAGATGATGATGATCAACCCTTTATTCAAAGGTATCAAAGGAAAAAGTAGGGAGAAGGATCTTCAATAGGTATGAATCCTTCTAAGCCTATTATTGTTTCTGTTGAACAAGATAAGGGTAAGAGAATAAAAATAGTATCTTCTAGACCTAGGATGAAAAGAACATCCAATGTTGTTTTTTCTGATAAACCAATCTTTCCATCATTTAAAATAGAAACAAAACAACCACCCTCTCCTGAACCTCATTCATCCTTAAGATTTTCCCTACCAACACACAAAATGATCAACCCACCGTCCAACCTGAACAAACCATCCAAACAGATCCATTTATCTAAGAACCTACCATTGAACCTTAACGACATTCCCTGCCAAAGAAAGCCACCAAGAAAAGAACCAAAAACTAGAAAACCATTAATAAAGCCAAAAGAAGAAAGACTGTCCAAGCCAACCAAGATGATGGTGAACCAAATTGGTATATTCCAACTGTTGTTCCAAATACAAACCCAGTATATTGATGCCTAGCACTCTTGGATTTAATCCTGTGAATATAATATATGAATCATGGAGTAGGCCTCTAACTAAAGCTGAAAAGGCCATTCTATATAAGCAAAGGATGGAGCCAAGTCCTAATTAATGCTCATAGGGTAGTTCATGTTAGGATATAGACCAAAACAACTGCAGCAGAAAATTTTCCCACCACCGAAACCTTGCGAAAGAGCATAAAATTGTGATAAGTTTGGATCTTTGGGTTTTTAGATGAAAGTTGTTGGTTCTGTTATCTAATAGTCGCTGAGCGAGAATGCCCCTGAGACTAAAGTGAGGTTGTCGGGGTTGGTGATTCGCTGAGCGACCCATCGAGTCGCTGAGCGAGTGTTCTTGAGTGGTAAAAATGCCTGAAGAGTAAGAGGGATTAGCTGAGTCAAATTTAGTTTGCTAAGCGAGTGTTCATGAAAATTTGGAAATTTTCCATAAGAGTGTTTGTTGAGCGAGTTCACGGATTGCTAAGCGAGTGTGGGCATTCCAGAATTGCCTAAAAGCAATTCATTGAGCGAGTACCGAGCCCCTTGAGCGAATTAAGACCCTAGAGAATATTGCTCTCTATTTCAGAAGTTTCGCTGAGCAAACAACATGTTCGTTGGGCGAGTAGTGATATAGGTTTTGGTTGCTCTTTAGAGTGGCTATTCACTGAGTAAGTAGGTGACTCGCTAAGTGAAATGTTGTCGAGGGAGATTTTGGAGGAAGTCCCTAGAACAAATTCACTAAGTGATCCAGTTGTCGCTGAGCAAGTGACTCTAATTTGCTGAGTGAAACTCATGGTCGTTAAGCGAGAAGCCTTCGTAGGGGAAAGTTGGTCCTCTGTAAGGAAGGTCTTCGCTGAGCGAGCATGTAGTTTTCTACAATTGATCAAATTTTGAAAGTGTAGTTGTGTGAATCATGGTTGAGAAGGACTCTTAGTGTGAGTCCAATATGAGAATTGTTGAGAAGGTGGGAAGAGTGGTAGGTTGCTTGGATAGGACCTCCACTTATCGTAAAGGTTGTTGCTTGGGTTTTTCCCACAGGATGTGGGCTGCTTGGATAGGGCCTTGGCCTTAGAGTGGCAGGTTTCTTGGATAAAACCTCCACTTGTTGTGAATATAGTTGTTGTGTGTGAGTTCTCTCATGAGGTATAAGTTGCTTGGATAGGGTCTTACCTGTTGACCATGCTTGGGGCTGGTTTGGGCCTACATGGTGTTGGTAGTGGTTGTGGACCACGTGTGGTGCTGGCCGGGCCCACGTGGTGTTGTGTTAATACACATATATACATATGTTGAATTGTTGTTGTTGGGTTGGTGTTATGTTGTAATACATGCATTTCATGCATATGTTGCTGGTTGATGCTGTGTGACGGGCCTTATGTCGTTGTGCGGGCAGGCACATAAGTTGGATGGTTGACAGGAGTTGCGGCTCAAACGGGCCTCCAATCTAGTACCTAGATAAGACGTGGAGTCTTAAAGATGGGCCTTCGGGAATGAGCGAATGGGCGATTTCGCAGGGGGCTAAGGTGGTGCAAGCCTTGAGTTGCGGTGAGCCACCACCCGCATGCACTTATCCTGACAAACCACTAAGCTTGTCCACAGATTAGAGTTTGGCAATCCTTGAATGGTGCTTAGATAGGCCATGGTAAGGGGTGAGACCTAGCTGATCGCCTGAGGTATTGTAAATCTTGCGAGAGTCGTGTCATCATGCATTGACATAGTTGTGGAGGATTAGTTGTGATATGGGGTTCTGAATTGAGAACTCCTTGCCACATGAATGTATGACATACATATATATATGTATATATATAGATATATATATGTATATATGAGTGTGAATGTTGAGAAATGTTGATGGTTTCAGTGATCATATGTTGTGTTGTGGTTTTAGTAAGCTTACCCTTGCCTTGTCTTGCTGTTGTTAGTTGTCTTGTTGCTATTGTTGTGTTGGTGTGACTTGATGATCATGTCCTATGGTGTGGGAGCAGATGGCGACACTTCAGTGGACCTGACTTCTTAAAGTTGAAGTGGAGCTTAGTGTTGGAGATGGTGTAGCTCAAGGAGTCACACGTTCGTTTTGTTTTGAGATCTATAGGTATATTTCTGTTGTATTCTTTTGATGGGGTTGTATAGTGTGACCAGCTATAGAGAGTGTGTTTTGTACCCCTCTCGCCCATTGATGTATATTTATTTTGTTATATGGTTTCGAGGTTATCCCCTATTCTTTAGTTAGATGAAAGTTGTAAAGACAAACATGTATGGCAAAAAAGAGATGGATAGATCTCTCAAGTTGCATGCATTACACTTATGCTAAGGTGTTGATTATATTTATGCTTAAATAAGATAGTAGAGTGTAGTAATGTTGTTGAGTAGCGACAGTTGGGTCGTTACACCTAGCAGTACTAGGCTCTTGCATTAAGAGTCTGGCCTATAAGAAACGTGATGCACTATTTCCCATTATTTATACTTTTCTTTGAAGCGGGCTCATACTTTATAAGCCCAACCCATAAGAAATATTATAGTTATACTTAATATTTCTTTTTCTCCTTTAATTTGCTCCATATGTGTGATCCTCGTAGGTTCTCATTACATTGGCAATAATATTAAATCTTATTTAATATTATAAATAGTGAGTGATACTAGCAATACATCATTGTTACCCAAGTAATAAAAATATCTTATGATTTGACATAACCTTTCCATGATATAAGCTCTTGTGTAACTTAGTCCCTTTGCCAAATATCATAATTGAACACAAGGAATAAATTGTGTCATCCTTGTATAGTTCAATTTATTTATTTCTTGATATCCGAGAAGACATTAAAATAAATGAGATCGATATCCTATATCGACTCATTTAGCACGACCATGCATAACTATCTTACTTTATCAAGAAGGCCCACATATATTGCTCCTGTTATGAAGGAGGGACGAATACCATCTCGATCACTCACATCCCTTTTTACAATTTGTTATATGTCCAATAACCAGTTTTATAGTCACTTTATCACAGGCAACATTTGATGGCATTAAAATATACAACTCCTCATGTAGGAATCATAGTGACTTTAGTTTTAAGGACTGTATACACCATAGTCACTTTAAGAGAACTGTATCATATATAAATGGACATCCTAAACTATATCATATCTAAGGACTCATATATAAATGGACATCCTGAACTGTTATTTTATTCCTCAATGATGATGAGGACTGTATCACATGATGTTGTTGAGAGAAGTATATGTACTCCCAGTCACTTCCCGATTCTATTGAGAATTATTACTCACTAATGGGGAGTATGGGTCTATACCTATCAAGGGTAGTCTAATACAACTTAGAACAACCTTAAGTTTCCCTCCATTGTTAACTGTGTTTTATTTGTATTTTATGGTAGATTTCCTACCGTACATGTGAAAGGGATTTTTGAACAAATCACCTCGCTCTATTGTTTTTCTTCCATGTATGTTTGATCATGATTATTGAAGATGACGAAAATGTCCAATGATATTAAGGACGAGTCAGAGGACATCTTATGGACGAGGATCTATAGATTTAGTTTATAGCATTTTCTTTTTGTATGAGGGATAAGGTAGATTGACACTACTCTATATAAGACCTTTTTGATGTATATATTGGGTTAGATAGTATCTATCTTTTGATGTACTTTTTATTTTGTTGTATTTTAAGTTGTCTTTCTTTCCTAAACAACACATACTTCGAAATCATAATATATATACATAGACTTTATCTTTTATCTCTATTACCATTTCCAAATTCCGTTAGATTTAGACATTTTCTATTATAAGAGTCGAAAAAATTTTACTCGCATTTTCATCAACTTAAACTTAATAACTAATAAAATTACTAAATTAGTATGGGGTATTATCAATGTGAATGGTGTCACAAAAAACTTAGCAGTAGATTTACTTTCCATATTTTAATTTCTGTTGGTGATTTGTGGTGTGACAATGCAAATATATTGCCTTGCCTCATTGATAGTTGACTAGTTTGAATTAGAGCATTTTACTCCAATCCTTGAGAAGAACAATACCCTGCTCACTAGGGTTTTAATACTTGTTCGACCAATGCACTTACTGTAAAAGAGGTTTTGAAATTGAAATTGATATATATACATTTTACACATACTACATTTGGAACCTCAACAACAAACGTTATGCAAAATGTGAAAAAATTACACATATTTTCATAAATAAATTAATGAGAGTTTTATATAAAATTGAATCATTCCATAATTTCGTTGTTAGGTGTCATGTAGTATAGCAGGTCGTTACAACCCTAGTTAACCTAATTATCAAATTAATCACCAAAACTAGTCTATATTAGCTTCGCTTTAGCCCAAATTTTTCTTAAGCTTATTAATGATTAACTAATGACTTTTAATCATTAAAATTAAGTTAATCTCTTTGTTACAAAGCTTAAAAACTCAAGCAAGCTACTACCTTAGTCGAAGTTTGTATTTTGCTTATGTTTTCTTAACCAAACTTAATCCCTTTAAATATTTGATCAAGATTTTATGTCACATTTTTAACACTTTGTCCAACAACTTGAGTCTTTTTTCTCCTCTATCAAGAGCACATAATATGCAACCATAGGTCCATGGTCCCATTTTTAATTTGTAGCTTATGAAAGTGTTAAAGTTTTATGCTTTTCAACTCTAAATCACCAAATAACGCAACCAAAAGGCATAATCACCAAATAACATCATTAGGTCAAGGAAATTAAGTCGTGATACAACAAAATAATACTCAGAATAGTGCTCATATTCTCATGCAAGTAATATACCAAAAATAACAAAAATCAAAGCTTTTTGATAATGAGATGAACATATATGTCATAAACCATATTTTCAAGCACAAATTAAGCCAAGAGGACATTTTTAATCATAAATCTAGCCAACAATAATTTAAAATAGATAGATTAGAACAAAATATTGAGGATTTTGTGTCTAGAAGGGTGAAGCTTCCCTTACTCATGAAGAACACTTGAATGTCTTGACTAAAGCTTCAAAAAAAGTGCTTCCAACAACCAAACCACACTAACAAATGCTTCTTGAGCCTAAGATTAAGATAGGAAAATGAAAATGAGATGAGAAGGAATAAAGAGGGAATTCATATGATTAAAAAGAGGAAAAGAAAATGAATAGAACCCATCAATAACTTGAGTTGATGGAAGGAGAAATGGATCCTTGAAGAAGTATGATGAAAGGAGGTTGGAACCCTAGCCCTTTTGGTTTCCAAGCAAGAAAGAAAGCTAGAGAATGGGGGTTATGGGAGAAGGGGTGTTGCTCGACCAGTCCAAAGGAAGATAGAAACTTAAAACCCAAAATGTGTTAAGTGTAGGATAATGAATGACTTTTAGGGTTTAGGTGTTTAAGTTGGTCTTGCAACTCAAATGGCTTTCAATTAAGCTTTGGGAGACTTAAAGTCTTCCCTCCCTTGTAAGGGTGATCCTCAAGCAACCCTCTAAGGCTAATGGGGTGCTTCTATTCAAATTCCTTCTATTTGGATGTAAGGACCAATGACATTAACCATGTGTAAGAGAAATGTTTAACCAAATTTGTTAAAGTTTCTAATTAATTGGAATTAGGGTGCCTGATCTAATTTGGACACTAATGACTTAGGAAGGATAGATTAGTCAATTAACATGTGTGGTGGGTGATTCTAAGTATTTCCTTGCTCCAAAAATACTAACATATGCATTCAACACCAAACAAAATAATATCATTTTAATCCAAAGTGTTATAATTAACCCAAAATTTCACATAAACTTAATTATGATTAATAATAACTAATTATATTAATTTTTATGAAATATTTGTCTATCTACTCACAAAAAATAATATAAGCTCTTATTGTATATTTCACAACACAATCTAAAGTTCCTTTGAATTAAATGTTAAAACTTATATAGAATTTACAAATTTTTTTATTTAATTAAATTTTATTCTTTAAATTATGTTTTTAGTTGTAAATGATTTCAGTAAAGTTAATTAGATATTAGCAAAAAAATATAGGCATTACACAAGCTATGAGACGAACCATTATAAAAGCTTATGTGCTTTTCTCTACCTTTTCCTTTTTATATTATGCTTATACTAACCTGTTTAAAAAATGAGTTGATATTATAATTTTTCAAACCTGATTAACATCTGTCAGATGATTTATAAGAAGAAGCATAGTTCTATCTCTTGATAAACCTTGAACTTTTTACCAAAATTGTGCTTAAACGTTTTCTTGTATTTAAAAAATATTAATGAAAAGATTTTATAAAACACAATTTAAACCCCATTTTCATGTTTTGTCTTTGTCTTTACATGTTAGGAAATACTAATAATGTAATTTACCCCTATATTATAAATTTGAATTTCCATATTGGATGAGAGCTTTTTTATGAACGATTATTTAATAAAAGTGTTTTTAAGAATTTTTCTTAAATGAGAGCATTTTTTAGAATTATTATCACTCCCGTTCAACCATGTGTCTTATCATGATACCATATATTGGACATTTAATTTATTTTTAATTTTTTATTATTTTTTTACCAGTATTTTTTATTTTCTTTCAAATATACTTCTTAGTTTTAATTTCAAATTTAATTTGATTTAACAACTAGCCCAAAAAGTTTTTTTCTTGACCATTTCAAATCACTATCATTTTATCTTTGCATACTTAATTTTCTTAAGCGCTTATCTCTTTCAATATATTATTTTCATCTTTATTTCTAAATTAAATTTAAATATTTTTTTAAAAAAATTTCAATAGTTAAAAATAATTTTATATCACAATATAAATTATTTATTGTAAATTTAAAATATAATCTATATTTTAAAACATATTTGTTTATTATGCTTTTAAGTATAATATAACCTATATATTCAAAAATATTTATTTATTATAAATTTTAGTTATATAAATATGAAACTCTTAATCTTAATTTAACAAAAAAAAAACAAATAATTTCCTAAAAATAACGTAAAATCTCTAAAATTAAGATAAAGGTTTCGTAAAGACAAAATAGGATTAAGCAATATTAAAGATAATCTTTTATATAATTTTTTATATAATTTAAAAAGGAAATAATGTTTTAAAAGTTAAAAATTTATTACAAATTAATTTTTAAAAAATACAATTATGATAAAATGGTAATATTGTTACATACACGCACACACATATAAAATAGGATAACATATATACTATCTAAGATATTATTTAGTGCACATCAAATATTATTTAGTATAAAAACTTTATCATATTCTTATATCGTCTTACTCTTATCTAATTTGTATATTCTATTCTACCCAATTTTATCTTAGTCACGAACCTTTAATCCTAATTAAATAAAAAATAATAATTTTTTTAACAGTAATATAAAATCTTTAAAATTAAGATAAAGATTTCATAAAAATAAAATAGGATAAAATCTATAACTTAACTGTAATGACTAATGAAGAGAAAATTCTTTTTTGGTTTTCACTTTTTATTGGACTACTAGTATTTTAACATGTGCATTGCATGAGTCTAATTTAATATGTAAATTTTATGATTATAATTTTTTATCATAAAAAAGTAAAAAATTATTCAAACCATTTAATAAATTTGTTACAGAAAAATATTAAATATATACAAATAAAATAATTGTCAACATAATAAATTAAAATAATTTCAATAATAATTTCAGTTTTTGCAATTCTATTTAATGATAACAGTAAAGTGAGAGAAATTTAAATAGAGAAACAATAGTTTGTTATTTTTATCATAGGAGAAAGAATAATGATAAATCATTATCCTTAAGAAATCGAAAAAAATTTATCCACACAAAATTGAAGATGAGAGAGGGAAGATATTTTTTTTAAAGAATAAGCAAGATAGTTAAAATGAACTAAGAGATAAAAGAATTTAGGTCCCGTTTGGTGGCCAAGATATGATAGGATAGGATAGGATAACTATCATATCATATTATAATTCGTTGTTTGTTAGGTCAGTAGGATATGATAATGCTATCCTATCCCTTATCTTATCATGTTGCTCCAATGTATTTCTTATCCTAAGGAAAAGCTGGGTTAGAAAGCAATAGGATATGATAAGCTCTCTTTATATATATATATATATATAACACAATATATACAATAAATATAATATATAGTAATATATATTAATTTATATATAATAAAATAATTTTGACATGTAAATTTAAAGTGTATTGTTAATTAAAATATTAAAAATTAAATAATTACTATTCAAATATTTTTTAAATAAAATTATTTGAATAATAATTATAATTTTAAAAATCTTATATAATTTTTTACAAATTTTAAGAAAAGTAACTACATAAAATAAAAAACAATATTGTATAGTTTAGTTAAAATTGTAATTTTTTGTAAAAAAATAAATAAATTAAATTAAAAGTTACTTTTAGAAAATTATATGTAACTAGTATTTTAACCTGTGCATTACACAGAATAAAAATTTATTTTATATAATAAAAATTTATAATAAATAAATACTTTTGAATATATAATATAAATTATTTTATAATTAAAATTCATAATAAATAAATATTTTGAACCTATAGATGATATTTTAAATTTATAATATATAATTTATATTGTGATACAATGTCATTCTACTTATTGATAATGTTTTTAAAAAAATATTAAAATTCATTTTAGAACTAAAAATATTGAAAATGATAAATTAAAAGATATAAGAGATTAAAAAAATTCGTAAAAATACTCTCGTTGAAGAGTGATAACTGTAGAACACAAAGATAACACAGGAACGGAGAGTTGAATTGTGTTATATCAAATTTTCGCAATTCTTTTGTTAACGACGTATTGTCTGAAATAAGATCAAAAAGATTGTCAAAAACGTTTTAAAAGATAGACGAAAGCTGAAAGACCAAACCAGAAAGCACACATAAATTATACTGGTTCGTCTCACCCTAGAGACTACGTCCAGTTCTTAGCAACAACCAAGTTCCACTAAGTTTCACAAGTTACAAATATTCTTTTCACAAGCATCTTCAGGCTCAACCCAAGTAGTCTTTCACTTGCCTATCCAAGCAAACACCCAAGTATTCTTTGAATCAAAGCCTCTTCAAGCTTCCACCAAACATCCTATCAAACGAATATACAATGAAGTACAAAAAGAATTTTTACAAATAGAGTTTACGCAAGCTGTTTCTTTTCTTAAAGCAAATGACAATCAACAACAACAACAACTTTCAAAAGAGGTCTTTTCTTTTATTTATAAGCTTCTAAAAAGAATCCATTGAGTGTATTGCAGAAGATGACCTTTATCTGATGAAGAGAGTCGTTGGAGCATTAAATGCAACATTTAATGCCTTTCACCAACTTGTCATATGATAAGTTAAAGCAGTTTGCTTACCTTTTCTATTCTTACACTCAATATTTTAGCAGTTGTCATGTCCGCTTTCCCGTTCTGACATTCGCACGCATATTCCTTCTTTTTCGTTGACTTTCCTCAAGAGTAGGTGTATAGGCATAATACGTTTCGAGGTAGCTTACGCTCTGATTGATGTGTAGATCATTTTAGAACGTTGTCATCGTCTGTAAGATTTGTTAGTTATGAAGTTTATCTAATCAAAGGATAAGACGATACTCATCTTAAAAACATCAAACGATTGTATACGAACGAATGATCAGACGATTATGCGAGGACATATATAAATTTAACTGTTTGTTATTATCAAAATATTTGAGGGTTATAAATTTGTCCTTTGTCTTAACAATAGCTAAAAATGCTTTCGTTGAAAAATGACAACTAAAAATACTCTCGTGCAAGATAGTTATTCTAATTTTTATATATAAAGGATTTTATGAAACAATAATTTTGTCATTTGAACATAATTTATATTTTATCCTATCATTATCTAGTTTGTTATCTAGTTTGTACCAAACATTAAATAAGATTATAGCTTATCTTGTTTTTGTCCTATCTTGTTCTTATCCTCTTCTCATATCCTATCCTATCTTCTTATATCCTGACCACCAAACGAAACCTTAATTTAGATAAGAGATAAAAGAATTTAAATTAGTATGCAAGTTAGAAGAGACAATGATAATTTATTCCCATGAAATTAGAGATGAGATGGATAAATTAGTTTAAATTAGGAAAGAGATGAATGAATGAGGGAAGAAGAGATAAAATAATAACATAAGATATAAAGAAATTTAAATCAAGAGATGAGAGGAAGAAAAATCTTAGGAGAGAAATTTTAAAAGTGAATAATATTTGTATAGGGAGATAGTATAGTTTACCTTTGCTTGAGAGAAGAAAATTTAAATGAAATCGAATACAAGAAGTTGGAAAACAAAACTCTCACAAGTTAGATAACTATTATAAAGTGGATAAAGTAGTAGATATTTCAGTAATTTTCACTTTTAAAAAGAACACTACTTGAGCATTCAAACTGCAATCTCATTATTTAAAAAACAAAGAGAATCATTAAAAAAAAAACTATGCCAAAGTGATGATGAATGCAAGAACGATTTCAAGAAGTGAGAAAACTTTCATTACCCTATTTTTATAGCCACTATCTTTATAATAATTATTTAGAAAGTCATACTTAAAATAATTTTTAATTTACTAATACTTAAAAAAAACTTTTTACTAACAATATATGAATTAATGGTCACATTTGTGCACATTTGATTTTTTTAATTATTTGATTTTTTAATTATTTTGTAAAATAAATTTACCCAAACATTCTTGTTATGCTGTATTAATTAAATTAAAGAGATGTAAACTAATGCTGTAACACCCATTCACATTAGTTATTAAGTTTAAGTACATAAAAATGCGTGTAACATTTTTCCAGTTTTAAAAGAAATTCCAAACTTAACAGAATTTGGAAATGGTAATAAAATATGAAAGATATACATATATTTCATAAAACCGTACATCATGGTTTGAGTAATACATAACAGTCAGCAAACAAAAGTACATCGAAATACATATACTACCTAGCCCACTATATACATCAAAAAGATCCTATACAGAGTAGTATTTATCTACCCTATCCTTTATACAAAAAGAAAATACTATAGGTCTTCAGGTCCTCCCCTGTTGAGATGTACTTTATCTTGTACTCAGCATCACAAAGCGTTAATGTCGTCTTCAATAATCACGACCAATCATACACAAAAGAAAATAATGGAGTGAGGTGTTTTGTTCTAAGATTACTTTTACATGTACGGTAGGAAATCTACCATAAAACAAAGATAAAACACAATTGACAACACAAGAGATCCTAAGGTTCATTCTGTTGGAACCAAAGACATAGAAACGTCTAATCTCTCAATGTTTTGAAGATAACAAACTTATTAATGATTAATTATGTGCTTAAAAACTAACCCCGTCACAGCTAAGAAGACCGTCCAATAGATGAGTTAAAGACCGTCCAGTAGACGTGTTAAAGATCGTCCAGTAGACGTGTTAAAGATCGTCCTAGAGACAGGTGAACAACTGTCCAGTTGACATATTAAAAGACCGTCTAGAAGACTCGCCAGAAAAAACCTACCAGTGAACAAACTGATGGCGACTATCCGATGAATAAACTCATACAAGCCTCCAAGATCATATGTTCAAACGGCTAAGTTTTTAGTTTGAACGTCAATTTTATTTATGCTAAATCTTTCTTGTAATTGACATATTACTACTTCTGTGAACTAACGTTCAAATTTCCTTGAAGCATTAAATAACATCAACACCATTTTAGTGCAAAGTGCAGCAGAATAAATAAAGCAAGTCAACTTATCAAGCTGCCAAGACAAACGAGGAATGTTCAGAAGAACAGACCGCCAGCGCAGTCCTGCACCTTCCTTTTTAGTGCAAGTCTAAAAACTGCCATGCCTAACCTTTCTGAAAAGACTGTTTGCACGCTTCTCATTGCATAGACGAGTCAAAGTCCTCTACAACGGATCTTTTCCCTTGAAGACTATATATACATGCACCAACGAAGAAGCAAACAGACAGTGTGAACAGAAGTGAAGTGAATTGAAAAAGGCGAAGTCTGTGAAAAGAACAAAGTAGACTTTTAGAATACTCTGATAGAAGCGTCCACTGGACGATAGCAAAATCTTGTAAAGATCCTCAAAGAGATCTTGAGCTTAATCTTTTAAATCCTCACTACGTGAGTTAATTCCTTTTCTTTAAAACACTTGTGTTGTGAAAGGCTGGAGAGGCTTAGTGTAAAAGAATACTTGGGTTGAGCAATCTAGGGTGATTGCTTTGTAAAGCCTGAAGAGGCCACGAACAATACTTGTAACCTAAGGTTGGTTAGTGGATACCTTCTAGGTGAAGGGACTGGACGTAGCTCAGGTTGAGTGAACCAGTATAAAGCTTTCTGTGTTTTCTTTTCTCTATCCCTACGCTTGAAAACGTTTTGTTTAGACTGATCTACCTTTTTCGGAAAAGTTTTTAAACGCACAATTCAACCCCCCCTTCTTGTGCGCTTTTTCTTATTTCACATTCTAAGTTGCATCCAACTACCCTTGACTAGGTATGGATCCATACTTCCCATTAGTGGGTAACAGTTCTCAACAGAACCTGGGAAGTGACTAGGAGTACATATACCTCTCTCAACACCATCACATGGTACAGTCCTCGTCATCATTGAGGAACAAAATAACAATTTAGGATATCCATTTATAGAGGTATACTCTCAAACCAATCTTGGAATGCTGAGCAGTTGTTGAGGTTATCGAGTTTGGTCAGGCGAATATCCCGGCTCAAGGGTGCTACCTTGCCCAGTGGGACTTTCACCACTCGATGCCTACCCCCAAGACCTCTGCAAGTGGGTCCCTGCCTTTCATTCCTTAGCGTACCAAACTGTGGCTTCCCTAGCAGGGTGCTATGCCACTGCATGTCACTTGCTTTACATTACTCACTAATTTATCACTTCCTAATTTCTCAAACAGAGGTTTCCCTGGTCTCATTTAATTTGAGCAACAGTATAATCAATATTTCTGCCTTATTTTGCAGAAATTGCGCTATACCAAAATTTTAACAGAATAACGATATAACAATTATAGTATAATTACTAAAATTTTGGCAGAATAACAACTAAACAAATGCATTTTGATTTTCTAAATTTGAGCAGAGTAATAGCTTAGCAAATGTATTTTTATTTTCTAAAATTGAACTGAGTAATAGCTTAGCAAGTAAAATTTAATAATTTAAATTTGAGCAGAGTAACAATTTAATAATCATGATTTAATAGTTTAAATTTGGGCAGAGTAACAACTTAGTAAAAATTAAAGTTTAACTTTAAACAATAATAACAATACTAAAATTTAAGCCTAAACGGGTTTAGGGGAAAACCCTTCCTACTAATATGCAAAGTGACAGTAATTTAGAACCAACCCCACTCCTCCCATTACCTCTAAGATAATTGATGGAGAGGATGAAATTGTTGATGCAAAGCTCCTAGGAAGAGAACTTTACTAGTTGTTGGAAAACTAGTAAAATTTTAACATAAAAACAAAATAAAAGAAAATTTCTAGAGAGAGAGGCTCTCTAGCTTATGGAGGAGAAGGATGGTGAAAATCTTCTCCATGGATGGTGGTATTTATAGAGGAAGAGGAGGCTTAGGAGTCCCACCATTTTACATCATCCATTATGTCACTATTATGTCATAAATCCAATTTTTATTTATTTTTAATCCAATTTAGGGACACATATCTCAAATAGGTGGTGAATCACCTATTTTAGGGTTGGGGACGTGCTTTACCAGCTGTCCCAAGCCTCCATGAGTCAAAATTTATCTGTAGGTGAATTAACTGGTACCGATAAAAATGCCTAAACTTGAAAAATTAGCTTTTAATATCAAAATAATGTATTTTAATGCAAAACTGAACAAATAAATTATTTTCCATCAAAAATAAATTTCTAATAATAAATTTTAATTTTTATTAATTTATTTCAAATTATATGTATTTATTTTGTATTTTTAAGCTAGAAAATTCATAGAAAATCCATTTTAATTCAATAAATACCAAAATTTTTATCAAAATTCTAAAATTAAATATTTTACCCATAATTAAACTAAAATTACCATTTTCATCCTTTTTGAATGTCAAACCAGTACTGGTTGACTTATTAGACACCTTAGGGCATTTTGGTCATTTTACACAGAAATTCCAAAAAATTCCCAAAAATTCCCAAGATTATATTTTAATATATATGACATAATTCCAAGCTCAAATTGACATTTTAATGTCAATTGAATCTTTTTCTCATGTCAGTTCTTAATGTTGAGAAATAGGGATAAAATTGTCATTTTCTAATTTCTTCGGGCTCCGGCTCGGAAAAATTATTAAAAATCATGATTAAATAGCTCTTGAAATTTTGAACAAAATGGTGAGAGTCAGAATTTCAAAATTCCTTTCCGATTTTTTCGGAATTATATTGCCAAATATTATAAAAAAACAGTGGAAGAATTGAAATAGGATTATTATATTTTTCACTATTTTTCTCTCAAAATAAAATTTTTATAATGAGAGATACTTAATATAAAATTTTCAAAATATTTTGAAGTCAAAAAGTCTCCGGTTGGTTCTCATAGTCAACTAGGGGTATTTTTGTCATTTTACAAAAATTATCTCAATAAATTCTAGAAAAATTTCTAAAATTATTATTAATTGTTCTAAATACATTGATGACTTAAAACCAATTTTTAAACATACAGAATAATTTAATATATAAAAGTAAGGGTGTTACAAATGCCACAAACAAAATAATCAATGATATTATACCCCTCCTATATAACACTACAATTTATAGCAAAATCAAGTGTTTTGATGCGGTTAAGTGTCTCCTTTACTTGGAAAGCAACAATGGAGTAATACAAATTCTATTCATCCGTGACTTATGTGTCCAACTGATCCAAAAGGGAATCAAATTGAAGTATAACTTTAAGCTAATGGTAAATTATTATGTATGCCAATATCTCCTTGAGGGTTATAACATAATAACTAAGATTACTAAGAATAGAGATGATTTATTTTGCAAGATCAACAAATATGTAGAGGATTGAGAGGAAGATTTTGCAACAAATAGTTTAATTTCTTTTTTGGTATTTGATTTATTAAATCTAGAGAAAAGTGTAGCTGATTAACCATCTTGAAAGAATAAAAACTAAAAACTCATGTAACATAATAACCAAATTCTTAAAATATCAAAATACATGATCATAAAATCTATCCTATATATTAAATGAGAATAGCTATCTTGAACGAGAGGGTTTTTAGTTGTTATTCTTTAATGAGAGTGTTTTTAGCTATCATTCTTCAATGAGAGTGTTTTTAGGAATTTTTTAACCTCTTATTGCTTTAGTTCTAAATTTTTTAATCTATCATTTTCAATGTCTTTAGTTCTAAATTAAATTTTAATATTTTTTAAAAGAAAATATCAATAATTAAAAATTAACATTGTATTACAATAATTATTTATTATAAATTTAAAATATAATCTATATGTCCAAAAAAATTTATTTATTACAAATTTTAATTATAATATAATTTATATATTTAGAAGAATTTATTTATTATAAATTTAAGTGATATAAAATAAATATTCATTTTGTGCAATGCACAGGTTAAAATACTAGTTTCAAAGAAAACCAGAAATAGAGAGAGAACATAACATTGTATTAGTCAAATTAGAGCTTAGTGATACCTTAATTTTATAAATAATAGTTGAAGATAATAATAAAAAAAGAAATAAAGAAAATCAAAATCCATACCAAAGTGACAATAAAAGCAAGAAGAACAATTCTAGGAAGTGGAAGATGTGTGAAAAGTCTTTTAGTACCCTATTTTTTTTATAATCAATCATGTTCCTAAAATTACTATCTACCCTTTAAAATTTGAAAAGTTTGAAAGATAAATATTGAGGAAAATAAAAATTGAGGGTTTGTTTTGATCTTGGGAAAAGGGTTGATAAATAAGAAGTGTAAGGATAGATAAAAAGGAATAGATGACGAATTACAAAAATGATTTTATAGACAATGATTTAAAATAAAAAAAATAGAGTAATAGATGAAAGAAGATAGAGCTGTCAAATTGGGCGGGTCTGCCCGGCTCGGCCCGCTCGAGCCATTGCTCTTTAGCGGGCCGGCCCAGCCCAACTCGATTGTGTCCAGGTCTCTTTTTTTTTCGCCCAGGCCAGCCTTATGCTGGTCATTGGGCCAATTTGGCTTGAATTTTTTTGGACTTATTAACGTTGTTATCTATTTTAATTATTATTTTTTCTTCCAAAAATTATATAAAATTAAATTATTCAAATCATATTAAATATTTAAAATTAAATTCTACATACTTTCTAGTATAAACAGACATTTTTATTCATATATAATTGACTTAATTATTCAATAGTCTTATTAAAAATATATTTTTAAGTGAATTTTATTTACAAAATGAAATACCCATGTTAGCCTTTCTTTTTTACAAACGTGTGTGATCCTTTCTTTTTTAATTTTTTTAAGTATATTAATATTTTTTATTTAATTTATATATATATACATATATATAAACCCACGGCTTTGCTTCCAAATTGCAGCGCATATCCCACGGTTTTGCTTCCAGGGGCCTTTGACCCTCCTTTGAATAAAAAAAAAAAACGGTTTTGCTTCTAGATTGCAGTGTCCGGCATCCCATGGTTATATATATATATATAAAACTGGGTTAGCCTGGACCGGGTCCAGTTGGCCCGCCAAACCAGACGGGCAGGGCCAAAATGGGCGGGTTTCTTTTGGGTTGTTTTTTTTTGAGTTCAGTCGAGCCTTTTTTTGCGGGCTAAGCGGACTGGCCCATCAGGCCGTGCCTATTTTGTCAACTCTAAAAGAAGATAAGCCAAAAATGTGAAAAAGATTAGAGAATATGATATGAGATTTTTCTGTTGTTGATTTTGTTGTGGCAGAGAGCGATTAGGAGGAGAAAGAAAAAGTGAAAATAGAAGCATTGCACTGGATAATAGTGAATTACACCACTTCACTACAGAAAAAGTATTCAAATGAAAATAGATGTGAGGGGGAGTGGGAAGAGTGAGTTCTTTTGGTGATAAATATAGGTTTTCATTTAATACATAGGGTGTGTTATTCCCTTTAAATACTCTCTAAATTATCTATTACTTTATTTTTTAAGTTTTAACTATTTTCTAAACTACCCATCACACCTTCTCTCTCTTTTATTTTTTGTATTTTTTTAAAAGATAAAAAAAAGGCACAAAGTGTTTCTTTTTCCTCCGTTCTCTATAAATAAAATAGGTTTAAATATGTTTAGTCACTGTAAAATGAGTGAATTTTAATTTCAGTTCTTATAAAAATTTTTCTTTGGTTTTCATCTTCAAAAAACTTAAATAATTGTTGGGTTAAATATGTTTTTAGCTCTCCAAAAATTGACCTATTTTGGTTTTAGTCTTCAAAAAATTTTATGCTCAAATAAAGTCTCTCAAATATTAAAAATACCCTAATTAGATCCTTGTACTAAACTCTGCTTAACTTTTTTGTTAAATGATGGCTATATTAGCTTCCAAGTAAAGTATTTTATTACTTGAAGTGCTCCGTGATAATTTTTAATAAAAAATCGTGTAATTACTTTTGCTTTAGAATTAAAAAAAATATGTGGTTTAAGGTTAAACATGTAATAATTTTATTCAAAAAGTATGTTACTAATCTGAGCTGGACATAATAGTTGACATGGACAACTACATCAGTAAATTAATAATGACTGTGATGCTGATATGACTATCATTTAATAAAAAAGTTAAATAGAGTTTAAAACAGGGATCTAATTAGGGTATTTTTAATATTTGAAGGACTTTATTCAAGTAGAATTTTTTTGAGGACTAAAACCAAAACAGGTCAATTTTTGGTGGACCAAAAACATATTTAACCCATAATTGTTTTTGGTCCCTATTATTATGTGACACTTGTTAATTACTTATGTGTTTAACGGTAAGTCAAGTGACCATCTTAGGAGGCACTTACCAATGTCTATAGTACAATAATAACATATGATATCTTGTAAATTTTTTCTAGATCCTTAAAATAAATATTATTTATCCTCTTTAAAATGAACGTTCAGGATCAAAAATAGTTATTCTAGATTTTAGAGGAGTGAAAATAAAAAAAGAAGTTTTACTGGAACCAAAATAAAAATTAGTTCATTTTATAAGAACAAAAAATAATAATTTCAAACTTTATAAAGATAAAAATAATTTTTTTTAAAAGAACCAAAATGAAAACTCGCTAATTTTATCGGAAAAAAAACATGTTCAACAAGAATAACATTCTTAAAAAGATTAAGATATCTGAAAATCACGTGTTATGATTACCGTTAAGATAACACAACTTTTCCTAATCTAGTATACGTGATCTTCACCTGCAAAATATTTTGTTGATATGGTAACTGATTAAAAAGAAATCTGCCGAAAAAAGAAAAATCAATTGAAGTTACCGACTTCTTTTAACCTAATAAGTATATTAATATATTGGTATGGAAAATTTGGGAAACATTCGGTGTGGTGAGAAGGGTTTTTATTTCTTTCCCTGTCACCCGCACCGTCTCTCTTTTCGTGTTCTCTTCTCTTCGGCGCTGCGCAGAAGAGAGAGAGAGAAGAAACAAGCCACCCTCAATCAATCAACACCCTCCAATTTGTCGCAGCGAGTAGTGATATGCAGCAAGGTGATCCAACGGTCCTAAGCTTGAGGCCTGGTGGTGGTCGTGGCGGCGGAAGCAGGCTTTTCGCTCATTCCTCCCCCTCTCCCGCTCCCTCCGCCGATCTCCCTCTTGCGCGCCCCCATGCCACTTTCTCTCTCAAGGTCCCTCCCCTTCTAGATCTCTCTTTTCTTTCGACCTACTTCTCCGATTTGTTTAAGCACGTTTTATTTGGATCTCGTTACCCGTATAATATGCCACTCTTGGGGTTATGGATAGGGTTATAGGAATGGAAGTTAGGAGTATAAAGGGAGAAGGTGAGGTTGGGATGTCCTGATTCTTGGTGGGAGCATTCAGTTATGTGTTCTTGATGTTAATATGGACATAAAGCAACATGTGGGCTATAGGTGGGCTTGGTTGAGGTTTAGATTGCTCATAAAGGACCCACATACATTGATGCTCGTTTGTCTTTGGAACTAGGATTTGGTTTGAGGGGTGTTGGTGAATCTTGAAACACAAATGCCAGCTGGGTTGGGTGGTCTAGCGGAAATGGTCAGTCCCTCACGAACAAAAGTTTGAATCCCCGTTGGAGAAGTGTCCACATTTAATGTCCAACGATGCCTGAATTGCCTCCAAAGTAGGATACCTGTGGGTAACGGAACAAAAGTCTCGAAACTTCCTTGTTGCAAAGGCAATGGTTGTAAAGACGGTTTTTCCGGAGCTGTCTTTGACTGCATGACTTGCTAAATGATTCTATTAACTTTGTTGGTATATTTGTTTCCAACGAATGAGTAGTTGGAAAGGGAAACGCCTTTGTCTCGGCCAAATGTTACTAGACATGTTGGTTTATTATTGAGTTTCATGTATGGTTTGTGCATAACCGTTTTCATCACCATAGTTTTGTAAAGGACTTGACTGGAAAATAATTGAGGGGTTTTTTCTGTGATGTTTGTGCATGTGGCTTAGTTCATTGAGGTTGTATTTTGACCATTATTTTATTTTTGCTGTTGTTGCATACTATCGTATATGTCTACTTCATTTGTCTTGTTCTTTTGAGGTATTTATTGGTTGTGTGGTGATTGTTCAACTGTGGACCTTGTGAAGAGATTTGTATCTTATTAGTTCTTCTTCTATAGACTGGAGATTCACGGTTTGAGGGTCGTGAGTGTGTGCGATATACCAGAGATCAGCTTTTGCAGCTTAGAGAGGTAACTGTTTGCTCTTGCAATTTAAATTTTGTTTTGATTCTCTAAACTGTTTCTAAAGAAGCGGAATTTTTTATTTTATTTTACAGTATGTCCTCTGCTGCCTTTTTCTTTTTTTGGTTTTAAGCTATATACTAATCACATCTATCTTATGCTA
Organism: Spatholobus suberectus; assembly: GCA_004329165.1. Classification (NCBI taxonomy): domain Eukaryota; kingdom Viridiplantae; phylum Streptophyta; class Magnoliopsida; order Fabales; family Fabaceae; genus Spatholobus; species Spatholobus suberectus. Next base: position 48,315,178 of record CM014729.1, on the reverse strand, counting down.
AAATGTAATGTAGAATCAACATTCTGTGATGGCTAATGGGTTTTTCTAATTTTATTTTTATATAGATTTCCTTGTGTGTCCTCTTAGTTGTGACTTATTACACTTTTTAGGTCTACACTTTTTTAAAAAAAAGCAGTCTATTTCTCTTTTTTTGGTGGGTGGGATTTTTTTTTTGGGGGGTGGGGGTGGGTAGGGGGGAAGGGAGGGAGTTTCTGGTCCATTAAAAAGAAAATTATGTTATTACGTGAGCCTCCTAATAATTTCTTCTTATTGTTTCATTCACCTTTCTCCCCCTTTGCCCTCCTAACTAGAGGGAACCTACTTCTAAAATGGCATAGTTAAGTATTCTTTTGTGACTCATGTAAACATCTAAACTGATATTTAAGTTTTAACTGTTATCTGACTGTTGAAACTTTTCATTCGTAGGCTGTTGAGGTCCCTGATGATATTCTAAAGATTAAACAAGATATAGAAGCTGAACTTTTTGGTGAAGATCAAAGTTGGGGCCGTGCTGAAAGCAATGTAACTATCTTTTCTGTCTTCTAATTATATTGTAAATTTTGCTAAGAAAAGATTGATGAAGTTGATTTGGGTTGATTGATTTTTGGTGGAAGACATACTTGTTTGTATCATATGAAGAAAATACTTCTCTATAATTAGAATGTCACACTGATACTTGTACTGATACATTTATGCTTTTGATTGTTGTAATTAAATATTATGTGTTTATAAATCTATCTCTAATCATTTTCACAACTCAAATTTTATGTAATAATGTTTACTTTATCGTCTGCAGCTTCCTCATCAATTACAAAATCGGTATTCTGAGCCAGATAACCGTGATTGGCGTGGTCGTTCTGGACAACATCCTGCCAATCCAGATGAGAGGTCATGGGAAAACCTCAGAGATAACAGGGAGTTTGGTAATAGATTTGACAATAGAGAGCAGGATGCTAGTCAGGTTAATCGCCAAGACCAACTCAATTCCCAGTTTGCAAGGACACAAATCTCTTCTACCCAAGGGGTAAGCATTGGAAGAAATAAATATCAATGTTCTAGTTGACTTGTTGTGAGTTTAGATTCAGTGTTTGTTTGAAACTTGCTATCAGTAAACAAGAAAGTGCTACATCACTGCCCTAACAATTTTTTTCCTTGCAGTAGAAGCTTCTAAATGTGTGGCTTCATATGGTTCAGTGATAGCATACCATTACCTGTTATGTTATCCTCAATTTTCTGAACATCCTTTTTGTCCCTTTTGGAAACCTGTTCGATGTGGATTTGGTCACGAGATTTTTCCGAAAGAGAGAAGGCCATAATTACATTATTTGTCACTTGTTGTATCTATTTATTAACAACAAAATTGTTTGCTACATATACCCTGACAAACCTGGTACCAACATTTACAAGATTTTTTTTGTTTTTTAGTTTTTATGTATGCCCAACCCGGTATGCTATGCATCTTGATCATATTGGACATGTGATGCCATCATTACCCCATAAAGCTAACTTAATTGATAGGATGTTATCCTAGTACTTAAAAATTTCTGGCTTTTCTTGTGTTCTTTAGTTTGTTGGTTATTAATGTAGTCTCATGTGCTTTTATCCATGTATCAATGGCCACTTTAAATTTACTATTGGTTTGTTTATTATATTTATTTACACTTGGAGTTTGTAGGTCTACTTTGGTACCAAGAAGAACTAAGTTGTACTTAGTAGTTGTAGTAATTACAATTATCAAAGGTTTTTATTTTACGCTGAACTGCTGTTTAAAAAAGGGAATTAGTTTTATTTAGTAGTTACTTGTTTGCTGTATGATATTCTTTTGAAGTCTGACCCATTCCTCCTTAGACTAGTAACTAATGATGACTTATACTAGTAACTAATGATGACTAAGTTGTGCTGTCCTTAGTAAAATTACTTGATTAATTGATTAAAAGTAATTGTCATAACGCTCATACAATAAGTTTTGTTTAATATCTTAATGGTTTCATTGCTTTCCTATTAGATTGACATGATAAATTTTATATATTTGTTTTTATAATCTGCTGTCTATTTATTCAGGGAGGACCTACTCCTACGCTAGTCAAGGCTGAGGTTCCATGGTCAGCTAGAAGGGGAAGTCTCTCTGAAAAGGATCGTGTCTTAAAGACTGTGAAAGGGTAATGGTTTTTGAATACTTGTGAATAACAGTTAGATGAGTCCTTTTAGCCATGCTATGTGGAAGGTTTCTGGCTTGCCATGTAAGCTAGATTCCCAGAATCTTAACTTCTGTACTTGTACTTTAATTGCGAAGTAGTTGCCCTGGATGCTGTCAGGTAGTAAAAGGCTTCAGCCAGACACAGTTTGAGGGATTAAATCATATTTGATTATTAAATGTGAAAGTGAAAAATAAAAAAATAAGTCAATATTTTTGACAAAAGATTCTTTCTGGTTTTTTGGCTGTATAGATTAATGAGCTACTTCTGAAACTTTATATAAGCCTTTTTCACTCGTTACTCTGTTAAGGGCCATTGGAATTTGTATGGCTTCTGCTATTTATATAGAATTGAACGGCTTCTGCTATATATACACATATATAATTAGATGGTTCCTGCTATTTATATGCTGTTGTCTTATTTTATGCAGAATACTGAATAAATTGACTCCTGAGAAATTTGATGTCCTGAAGGGTCAGTTAATTGATTCTGGCATTACATCAGCTGACATCTTGAAGGTCACTCTTCAATGGCTATTGTCAATCTGTTTTTGTTCACATTCTTGTTCTAAATTTACTTGCTTTGCTTTTTGAATGCAGGATGTCATTTCACTTATTTTTGATAAGGCTGTTCTAGAGCCAACATTTTGCCCCATGTATGCTCAGCTGTGTTCTGATCTTAATGAAAAGCTGCCTCCATTCCCATCTGAAGAACCTGGTGGGAAAGAAATCACCTTTAAGAGAGTACTCTTGAATAATTGCCAGGAGGCATTTGAAGGTGCTGATAATCTGAGGGAGGAAGTAAAAAAGATGACTGCCTCTGAGCAGGAGATGGAGCGTATGGACAAGGAAAGACTGATCAAGCTTCGTACTCTTGGAAATATACGTTTAATTGGTGAGCTATTGAAGCAGAAGATGGTTCCCGAAAAGATTGTCCATCACATTGTTCAGGTTCTGATGATTTAATATGTCTACTATTATGTAAAATGTATGAGTTGGTTTGGCAATATCCACTTACTAGTATGATTGTTACTTTGAGCAGGAGCTTTTAGGATCCCCAGACAGCAAGTCTTGTCCAGTTGAGGAAAATGTTGAAGCCATATGTCAGTTTTTCAATACTATTGGCAAGCAGCTTGATGAAAGTCCTAAATCGCGGCGTATAAATGATATTTACTTTAGCCGATTGAAAGAACTGAGCACAAACCAACAACTTGTACCCCGGCTTAGGTTCATGATTCGGGGTGTTCTAGAGTTGCGTGCTAATAACTGGGTTCCTAGACGTGAAGAGGTAAATTTAAAGATTCTTATATTCTGTGATATGTTATACTAATGTTAAGTGCACTTGTTATTAAGTTTTAATGCTGACTCATGTAGGTCAAAGCCAAAACCATTACTGAAATTCATTCTGAGGCAGAAAAAAATCTTGGTTTGCGGCCAGGTGCCACTGCAAGTATTAGAAATACCCGTGGCGGTGTTCAAGGAAATGCCAGCTCTGGGGGCTTCCCTATTGCTCGACCTGGTATAGGGGGTTTGATGCCTGGAATGCCAGGGTCCAGGAAGATGCCTGGGATGCCTGGATTTGATAATGACAACTGGGAGATGCCTAAGACTAGATCTATGCCAAGAGGAGACTTGTCAGGTGTTCAAGCTGCTGGACGCAGTAACTCTTCTTTACTCTCCAAGTCCACAACCCTTAATTCAAAATTGCTACCTCAAGGTAGTGGTGGTATTATAAGTGCGAGAAATAGTGCCCTAGTACATGGCGGTGGTACAATTTCTACTCGCCCGACAAACTTTGGTTTAGGTCCTGAGGCAGCACCTCAACTCTCTTCACCTGCTAAAACAGCTGCTCCTGTTCCCATGTCCTCTGAGAAGCCACAAGTTCCAGCTGCAAGATTGAATCTTGATGATCTTCGCCGCAGAACTGTCTCTCTTCTAGAAGAATATTTCAGTGTTAGGCTTTTGGAAGAGGCATTACAGTGTGTGGAGGAATTAAAATCTCCTTCTTACCACTCTGAGGTTGTTAAGGAAGCCATTTCCCTTGCACTTGATAAAAGTCCGCCTTGTGTTGAGCCTGTTGCCAATCTAATCGAGTATCTGTATATTAAGAAGATTCTTACCGCTATAGACATAGGGACTGGCTGTTTGTTATTTGGTTCTCTGCTGGATGATATTGGTATAGATTTACCTAAAGCACCAAGTAATTTTGGTGAGATAATTGGGAAACTAATTTTGGCTGGGGGGTTGGATTTTAAGGTGGTGAGAGAGATTCTCAAGAAGGTGGAAGATGACTTGTTCCAGAGAGCAATATTTGACAGTGCGGTAGAGGCCATTGGATATGCATCTGGGCAAGCTGTGTTGGATTCACAAACATCTGATATTGAGGCTTGCCAGCGTCTGCTCAAGTGAATCAAAATGATTCTGTAACTGGACGAACCTGTCTTCCTTTGCTTCTTTCAAATTTCTATACCTTCATCCTCACTTTGAGTAAAAGCATTTTGTATTAAAGTATTTTATAAAGTACAGATTCCAGTGTCAGGTATTTTTCTCAAGCTGTAAAATTTTACTTTTGATTTTTTGAGATCTGAGGTGTTTATTGAGGAAAAAGTCAAACCATAAAGCTATGGATTTTATTTTCCGGTTAGCTAATCTGGTGCCAAGTTTCTACGGGAAAGTGTCCCATGCATTAGGGTTCCAAATGCTTTTGTATTTCATTAGTTTCAATTTACTTAATTTTGTTGACATAGTAATTGTTTAACTGGTCAGTTCATAAATATCATTATCGTTATATGCTCATTTTTCTGTTTGAAGATTTATGCTGCTGCTTGTTGCTGTTATCTGGAATGAATGGCCTGCCAAAAATAGAACTATAATTGCCGGATATTTTACTTGGATATTCTAGTTAGTAGCTTTTTAAATCATAATGGCCTACCAGAAAATTGTTATTGTCCTCATCGGGCATTTAACACAGCTACCTCGCTATTTTAGGTTTTGATTGTAATTTTGGTTCTAGTAGATAGTGTTAGCACGATTTTTGTCCTTCCATTTTTAATTATTCAATTTTGGTTCTCTTATTTTCAAATTGTGTAATTTTGATTTATTCCTTGACATTAAATAATTGATGGAGATTTGTACCAAAAAAATATTTGGAGATGATGCGACTATTATGTGTTTACTTATATGAAGTTGGAGTGTTGCAAGAGTGTTGATGGGATCTTAATTTTTAATTGTTTGATTTTGGTCTTCATATTTTTTAGATTGTGTAATTTTGATTCTCATCTTAATTTTACATCAAACATTTTCTGAATGAAAATAAAATAAAATAAAATAAAAATCCTAAATTTGAATCAATGGTCATACTCAAGTGTGGACAAATAATAGTTATTACACCACTAATATTACATTTGGTATAAGTTGGGAAAATCTATATGTAGAGTGGTTAAGGGAACCTTAAAGTGTCAAAACCAGTAAGCTTTGAGTAGCTTTTGTAGATAATAATTTTTAAATACAAATTATTTTAATATTACCTTATAAATGTTTATACTTAATATTATTTGTAAAATCTTTTAAGTATTGCTTAAATAAATTACAAAATAAAAATTCATTTTAATTGAATAATCATTTGTTAACTTGATATTAAATATTTGACACAGATGATGTGATAGTAGTGTTTATGTGTAGTAGGAGTGTTGCCGAGATTGTTGACATGGATTTCAATTTTAATTGTTTGATTTTGGTCTTTATATTTTTTAGATTGTGTAATTCTTAGTTCTATCTTAATTTTACATCTAGCATTTCGGAAATGTTTAGGAAAAAAGGTTAATTCCTAAATTTGAATCAATGACCGTACACGTGTGGACAAATAATGTAGTCATTGCACTACTTATATTACATATGGTATAAGTTGGGAAAATCTATATGTAGAGTTTTTAAGGGAATCTTAAAGTGTCAAAACTAGTAAGCTTGCACAGCCATATTAAAATTCTCATTAAATATTAAATGTCAAGTTAATAGATGGACTAAAAATATACAACTAAAATAATGGGAATCAAATTCGAGAAAAAAAAAGAGAATCACATTTAAATTTCAACGAAATTAGAAAAATCAAAAGTGTAATTATTAGACAACAAATATTAACATTTTAAAATTAATAAACAAATTTTAAATAATGTTAAAAAATAATTTAATTTTTTAAACCAATTTTTTATATTAAAAAATAATTTAATCTAATTAAAATTAATTACTATAGTAAATTTAAATTTGATATATTAATTAGGATATTAAATTTAATATACTAATTAACTTTAATTAAGTTAAATTATTTCTTAACAATCAAAATTAGTTTAAAATTTTAAATTATTTTTATAAAGTTATTTAAAATTTTTATATTAATTTTAAAATGTAAATATTGTGTCTAATAATGATATGCATAAATATCAAATGATAGACTATTTTAAAATTTTGAACTAAAAGTAAAATAAATAAAAATTGATTGACTAAATTGTTAGGATAACTTTTGTGTATGATACAAGTGTTAATGTTGATATTATTATAATTTAAATCAATATTAATAATTCATACTAATATTATTTTTCCTTAATTATTCAATTGACATTTTTTTTAATTCATGTAAACACCACTTAAAATTTAAGTAAATTACATTCACACTCCCTAAGTTTTTTTTTAGATTGCACACAATATCTTTATTTTTTTTTATCCCTAGACTAAATTCCTTAATTGTTTGAAAAACATTATACTAACACTCTTTATACATTACACTAATCCCCTTTAATTGTTTGAAAAACATTACAACGTATATCCCTAGAAGGGAGGCTATTGTAAATGTTAAAAAAAAAAAGAGATTGTGTGCAATCTAAACAAATTTTAGAGAGTGTCAGTATAATTTACTCTTAAAATTTTTGTAAATAATAAGTATAAATATATTTATATGTTATAATTAAGATAATTTGTTATTAATTAAAAATATTATCTACAAAAATAACAACACAACCTAAAGCTTTGTCATAGTTATTGGGATTGGGTGGTGTAATAGTTATTATGTTGATTGGGCTTTCCTCTGTGATTGTTTGAAGGACTTTGGTTTTCCCTTCTGGATTATAAAACTTACCATGTTTTGTGTCACTTTGTCCTCCCTAACCCTTCTTTGGAATAGGAGCAAGCTTCCTTCTTTTCCTCCTAAAAGGAGGTTAAGACAAAGAGATACTCTTTCTCCGTATCTTTTTGTGATTTGCATGGAGAGGCTTGCATTGATGATTAATAAAGATGTTCAACAGGGTAGGTGGAGGCATGTTAGACTGTCCCCTAATGGCCCCGCTATTTCTCATCTTTTTTTCGCAAATGACATTCTCTTGTTCTTGGACCCGGATCCTCTTCAGTTGAAAAAAACTGGAGAGTGTTCAGTTTTTAATCTCCACCATTCAATGCAGTATTTTTATTTAAATTTATTAAATATTAAAATTAATCAAAGGTTAAAATTGCATCCAGTTTTCATATAATTGGAGAGGATCTATTTCCTTCTCGGACCAAAGGCCAAAGCTTCCCAGGTGAGAAATATTTCCAGTCTCGTTGACAGATTCCGTAAAATGTCGGGTTTTAAAATCAATATTAACAAGTCCAAGGCGTATTGCACCAGAAGTTTATCTCATGCTAAGAAAAATAATCTGTTGGCTGTTTCTGGCATTCCCTTCACTAGTAATATTGGGAAATATCTTGGGTTTCCTATGTTTGTGGGGCGGGTGAAAGCTCAAGATTTTGATGTCATTCTTCAGGGGAAGCTAGATTGGTTTCCTGGAAAGGGAAGACTTCTTAATAAGGCAGAGCGAGTCACTTATCCAATGCAAATCTACTGGTTTCCTGAGTGGCTGTGCGATAAATTGGATTCTATTATTCACAATTTCATTTGGAAGAGCACATCTGGGAAAGCGTTCATTTGGTCAGTTGGAATAAAATTGCTAAACCTTAGAAGTTCGGTGGGCTAGGTTTGAGAAAAATGAGGCAGGCTAACGTTGCTCTTCTGGGCAAGTTGGTTTGGACCATTTATTCTAATGACACTAAGCTTTGGCCTAAAGTTTTGCGCTACAGGTATTCTTTTCATCATGGAAGGATTTCCCTTTACCATTTTGATAGTAGAAAGTCCTCCCATGTTTGGATTGCTGTTTGCAAGACAGCTAAAGAGTTGGATGATGGCTTTATTATGCGTGTGGGGAATGGCTCGTCCTTATTTTGGTTTGATAGCTGGAATGATTTGGAACCCCTTTGCACAAGAGTTCATTATGTTCACATTAATGACACGGACACTGCCATAAGGGATGTGATAAAAGATGGGAAGTGGGACTTCTCCTACCTGAGCACGACTATCCCTGATGTAGTTAGAGCGTTATTTGTTGCCTTTCCCGTCTCTCATTCATGATGACATGCAGGATGAAATTATCTGGGCTGGTAATCTTAATGGAGAATACTCTACTAGTTCGGGACATTCTTGGATTATTAAGGACGTGTCTAATTTGGCTCCTAATATGGCTTTCAACTGGATTTGGAAGCTTGACCTCTCTCATCGAATTAAAATTTTTATGTGGTTGTTGTGCGATAATGCCTTGCCGATAGCTTATACCCTTTATTATAGGGACATCATTCCATAAGCTAGGTGCTGTAGGTGCAACGATTCTCAGGAAACCATTTTGCATTGCTTACGTGATTGCACAAAATCCAAAGAAATTTGGAATCTCTTTCTTTTTAGTCCGCAGGTCTTTTATTCCTACACTAATGCCACTCAAAGGGCTTTGAAGTTTGGCCAAAGCCATACCTTGATTTTTTCAGTGGGATGTTGGATTATTTGGAAGCATCATTGTGCTGCTCTTTTTGACAGCGCTCTTTTTTCCTTTGATAGAGAGTGTCATGATATCGACAGGCTTATTCGTGATATTCTGCAAGCTTTTATTCCTTCTACAGCTGACTCTTGCCCTTCGAGATATGTTTCTTGGACAGCCCCGACTTTTGATTATGTCTCTTTGAATGTGGATGGTAGCCGGGCTGGAAATCCTCCTTATTCTGGCATTGGAGGTCTTATTCGTAATGATGTAGGTCAATGGCTTCATGGGTTTGCTAGTTATATTGGGTCCTCGGATATTATTTATACCTAGCTCTTTGCTATTTTTAAGGGCCTCCAATTACTTGGGATAAAGGTTTCAGAAAAGTCAATGTTTTTACAGCTTAAAGTCATGTTGTAACTCTCATTAGCAGTTCCAACAGCAAAATTCAAGACCTTCTTAGAGACAATTGGGAAGTTCATATCATGCATACTCTTCGTGAAGGAAACAGTTGTGCTGATCATCTAGCTAAAAAGGGTGCCGCACAGGCTGTTGATTTTTTGGTCTGGATTGTTCCTTCGTCTAATATCCTTCCCCTCCTCCAGGCAGAAGTCATAGGTGTCAGTTTTACTCGTGTTTAGCTGTTCTTTCTCTTTGTTTCTGCCCTTTTTTTTTTCTTCCGCCTTGTACCCAAAAAAAGGTGGTGTAATGGTTGTATAAGTTGAAAATTAACATTTTTTTTTTGGCATTTCCTAAATGTTAGATGTTAAGTTAATATGTAGACCAAAATCCACAATTTAAAAAAATAATAATATAAGAACCAAAATCAAGCAATTAAAAATTGGGACCTACTTCAACATCCCTTGTCAACTGAAATCTATTATAAGAAAAAATGAGTTGGATGATTTAGGTCATTGGGTTATATTTATTTATATATTTTTTTGTAGTATCCAACATCCATTAATAATATAAAAATATATAAAAGTATCCAGAATCCATAAACAATGAGATAAATATATAAAAGTAAATCAGGAGCATATCTAAAAGTTGAGAACAAACTTTAAAGGGTTGGTTAAAGAAAGACATGTTTTGTAGTGGATAAGTTATAAGTTTTAACCTTTATTCATTTTTTTTTATTGACATAATGTAACTTTGGTAGTTTTCTTTGTCTTGAAACTATATATCATTTCCTCACCTTAAATTTTTTAGTACAAAAGTAGAAGTAACCAAAAATCATGAAGCTGGGTGAGTGTCTAATAGGTTTTAGATTTATTCAATTAGTTCTCTATAAGTTCTCAATGATTCTAAAATTAAGCCATTTTTCAATTATTAAACAAACTAGACACTTGATTGATTATTAATTTATTAGTTAAACTATTCGATTCAATCTGATAACCCCTCTCATTTTAACATAGATGATGATATTGTTAAAAAGATATAGGAGAGTCTATGGATTAGTTTGGTATGGTTTTAGAAGAAAAAAAAAAATTAATTAAAATGAATTGGTTTGATTTGATTCATTTTATATAACATTTTGCTAAACTCAAATTAAATCAAACCAATAAAATAAAAGAGATCCAATCAAATAGAACTTGGTTTGTTTTCATTGATTTGATATTTTTTTGCTTTTAAAAATCAAAGAGGAATTTTGGATTGATTGGTTTGTACAATGTGTCCTTTTAGTTGAAATGACACTATATTGTGCACATATGTGAAAATAAAATAAATTCAACGAGAAGGTTCGAGTTCATTGGTTCAAATAATAATCCCTTTTAATTGTAAAATAATGTCAGATTAAGCATGTAAGAAAAAAAGGTGAGTAAAAAATAGAGGTTGGGTTGATTAGTTCAAATAAATAACTATTAAGTTTTAAATAATGTAAATGAAATTTGAATAAAAGACAATTGAATTTCAATTTGATTTCAACTTATAACTGAACTGATCATAGTCATTTCTTAATTCTCAAGCAAGCTAAATGTGTATCAAAATTAATGGATTTGCTTATGTGGATAGATTTTTGATAACATTTTTGCTCTCACTATTTACACTCCTATTTTTTAAATACATTTCTATTTTTTATTTTTTGTGTGTGTAAAACTACTTACATGACCTTATTTTCCACTTTTCTTCAATCATTGCTTCTTGCTTGTCTGTTTCACCACCCTCTCCCCTTCTATTTTCATTGCACTCCTCCACTTGTAATTTCATTGCACTCTACCATCTCATTTCATCGCTACTCAGCACAAATTTCTCTACTGTTGATCTACGCTGGTGTGGCGAGGATAATCATCCAGCCTTTTGGTTTTTGATGAAATCAACTACACATGAAAGGTTGTTCCTTGATCCTTTTTCTCTTCACTCTTTGGAATGCGGTTTGGGACTTAGGGGGTGCCTTTTTCCTTATACATTGTTGTTTGTGGTCTAACAACAAAACTTGTCAACTCCAGGTTGCTTTTGGACTCCTAAGGGATTTGGAAGTTAACATTGATGCAATCGACATGGACAATGAATTAGCAGTAGTAGAGTACATTGATGATATCTACAAATATTACAAAGACACTGAAGTAATGTTCAATGCTTTGTTCTTTATTTACCCCCTTATCTTTCTTTTTTCTATGCACTTATTATATATATTTGATTTTGATGAAATAGGAAGATGGTTTGTATACATGATTACATGGGTTCACAGGCAAATATTAATGCCTAGATAAGATCAATCCTTATGGATTGGTTGGTAGAAATGCATAGAAAATTTGAGCTTATGCTAGAACTTTTTATGACTTTAAACATTGCTAATCAGTTCCTGTTCACGAAGTCTTGAGGTCCAATCTTTCATATGATGAAGTCTTAATGATAACAAACTATCAAGAAGAAAATTCTATGTCTTCTAGACTTGAGATTACTAATGGTTTGCTTTGAGATATGATATATAGAACAAAACTTGATTAAAAAGCATGAAACAACCTTAAGAAGCATAACATAAGGTATGCCAGCCTACAAAAATAGGATTTTCCTATCAGAAGCAGCCCTACTAGAAGGAAAGCTAAGCAAAAGCATGCAAGGTTGACTATGTTGTTAGAAGATCAAAGTGCAATAAGATCAGAAACTGTATGTGATCAGAAGCATGTTTAGAAGATGAATTAGGCTAAGGGGTAGTATGATTAAAAGTTACAATGACCAGAAGATTCATTAGAAGATGCAAGTATGAACAAAGAATGAGATATTTATATTTGCATTGTTCAGAAGCTACAACAAAAGTAGAATCATACTCATAATCAGAGTAACAGGTGTTCAAAAGCAAGAACCTTCATAGATCGTCAAGTTTTGATGAAAATAGAGTAACCAGAAGTAGAGAAGACTAAAACACAAGCACTGTAGTCACCAGAAGTAAGTTTGAGAAGTATACTGTAAAAATAGTCTTCAGAAGTAGCATTCTTGATAAGATTCAAAACCTATCAAGGAATGAATCATTAGAGAGCCAGCCAACACCAACTGTCACAAATTCAAATTTGGATTTGTACTAGCTATCCTCAAAAGAAGGAAGCATAAATAAGTTAATTGGACTTTAGAAGATGCAGAACAGACAAAAATGGCAATCAAGAGAACAATTGTAAGAAAGGGACAGCTCATACAACATTTGGTTGAGTTTGAATTCTCTCCAATAGCTATAAACAACTACTTTGAAGCTTATATAAGGACCCTTATTCAAAGGAGCTCATTGCAATTAAGGAAAGCAGTCAAGAAGGTAAAGTTTAGAATCTAAGAGAGAATTAAGCTTCTGATAAAAGAGTCCTCCTTAACCAAAACACTTTAATCTTTTTGTCAACCATTTTGTCAATCTTAAAGGGTGTATGTAAGCCTCTTCTCTTCTAAATCTCATGTGTTGAGTATTGCAAAGGTGAGCAATAGAGTCTATCCAAATAGTACTTGTGAGGGGAACTTAGAAGATTAGTTAGGGGCTTAGTGCTTATAAAGTGTGTTGTAAGCACTACTAAGTTAGTTGTGTGTGTTAGTAGCAGGTTTGCTGTGGGTTGAAGCATAGAGAGGCTTGTAAAAGAATACTTGGGTTGACTAGACTTGTAGAGGTTATAATACAGGTTTAGAACCTACAGAGATGAGAATACTGGCTTAGAGAGGTGAGAATAAGTGTAGACCTGAAGATGTGAGAATACTTGGAGTAGACCTATAAAGGTGAGAATACTAGTTGGGAGAGGTGAGATTACTCAATGCAGACTTGTAAAAGTGATAATATTAATGTTGTGCAGCTTGCAGAGGCTTGAGAAGAAAACTGTGTAAGGTTGTAACTGGTGTTGGTACTCTAGTGGAAATCCTACAAGTTATAGGGACTAGATGTAGCTTAAGTTAAAGGGTGAACCAATATAAAACAATGTATATGTTTTCCTAACTACTTCCTGGTTTTGTGGGAAGTATGGATCCATACAATGTCAAGGGTAGTTGTCATAACTTAGGCAAACCCTAGGTTCCCCTTTTCCTTATTGTCAATTGTGTTTTATTTGTGAGTGACGGTAGGATACCCTATCATTTACGTGAAAGTGATTTTAAGAACAAAATCGCCTCACTCCTATATTTATTTTTTTTATGCATGATTGTTTGTGGTTGATATATGAAGATGGCGATGCTCATCCTTTTCAACATTCATATTGATTATCATGATGAGGGGAAGTGGATGTACCATGAAGACATGGATTATCTGACTTACATCAGATTCGTGACTGTCACATTCATGTTCCTGATCTTGGGGGTTTTCATGCCTCCCTTTGCTATTACTATTCTGATCACTGTGGCATCATCTCCACTCATTGATTTACTACTTGTTGAGCACCTAGTTGACAATGGATAACTATCTGATGAGGGATCACCCATGGAGGTGGTATTCGCTTAGTCACCTATGGACTCCCCCATGGTCGAGTACCAGGTAAGGATGGTCAATAATTGGCACACTACTTCATCCTCCTCCTTTGGACTTGGGGTACCCCATAAGGTGCCTAACGATCATGCTTACCATGTAGTTGATACAAATTTCGAGGAGACGCGGATCAATGAGGATTGGTAGGCTCTATTTGGTGGTGTAACGACCCAACTGTTGCTACTAAACAACCTTACTAAACATACATGTTATCCATATATTAGGTGAATAAAATCATAACATGTTTGTATATAAGTCATACACATCTACTGAGAGATCCACCTGTCTCTCCTGGTGCCATACATAAATTCTATCTTTTAAACAAATATTCATCTTGTATACATATATATGGGGATAACACTTGGCCATAATAAAACAAGAGTCAAATGTACATCATTGGGGGAGAGGAATACCAAAACTCACTCCCTACAGCTGGTCACACTATACAACCTCATCAAAAGAAAATAATAAAACTGAACCATAACTAAAGCAACAAAAGCTTGGCTTTTCAGGCCAAACATCTCCAGCTCTCGGCTCCATCCTCAGCTTTGAGTCACCGGATCCACGGAAGCCTCCCCATCTGTTCCCACGCCATAAGACGTGATCATCACAAGCACATCAGCACAACAGCAACAGCAGGACAACCAACAACAACAAAACAAGACAAGGGTAAGCTTACAAAAATCACAACATAGCATATAAAGTCTGAAACCATCAACATATTCTCAACATTCATACTTATATGCACATATATATAGCATTCATTCACACGTCAAAGAGTTCTCAGTCCAGAACTCCATATCACATACCAATCTGCCACAACTATGTTAATGCATGATGACACGACTCTTGAGAGATTTTACAACATCTTGGGTGATCAGCCAGGTTTAACCCCTTATTGTGGCCTATCCAAGCACCATTCAGGGATTGCCAAAACTTTAATATGCGAATAAGCTTAGTGGTGTGTCAGGATAAGTGTATGTGGGTAGTGGCTTACCACGACACAAGGCTTGCATCGCCCTGGCCTCTTGCGGAGTTGCCCATCCACTCATCCCCGAAGGCCTAGCTTTAAGACCCCACGTCTTATCCAGGCACTAGGTTGGAGGCCTAACTGAGCCGCAGCTTTAGTCACCATCTGACTTACATGCTTGCTCGCACAACGACATGAGGCCCATCACACAACCTCAGCCAACAACATATGCATGAATGCATACAACATACCACAACATCAGCCTAACAACAATAAGTCAACATATGCATATATATATATATATATATATATATATATACATGCCACATCAGCTCAACAACAAGTGAACATATGCATATATATAAGGCGACATACGCACACCACGTGGCCTACTTAGCACCACCTGTGGTCCAACAACTATTATCAACACCATGCAGGCCTATTCCAGTCTTAAGCATAGTCAACAGGTAAGGCCCTATCGAAGCAGCTCATACCTCGTGAGAAATCTCACATAACAACTCATTTGCAACTAGTGGAGGTCCTATCCAAGCAACTTCCACTTCACAACCAATCCAACAATCAACTACAATTTGAAAACCAAGATCTTCTTTGAAAACCATTTGGAAGATTGGCAAATCTTAAGCTTTACAAAACCCTTCAAAATAATTTAATTTCTTTAATTTATAGAAATTGTATTTAAACTAGACCACTTTCCATCATTCCCAAATAGAACTTTTGAAAATGTATAATACCTTTTTTATATGTGTATATACATAATATTTCATAATTTGAAACGGAAACTTTAAAATCTAAAATAGTACATTCAATCCTGAAATAACAGATTAAGTACTGTAGTAACAAATTATATTAGTTTAGTAAAAATGCACCAGAATTCATTTTTTGATAGGGATAATCAATTATGGATTCTCATAATCGATTATTCTAGAACCATTTTTAGGAAAATTTTTACTGATGCCCAGATAATCGATTATCAAAGTTCATAATCGATTATTCTCGAAACAAAATCACGAAAACAACTTCTGGAACTCCAGATAATCGATTATAAAGCTCCCATAATCGATTATCTGCGATAGGACTGTGAAGAAACACGACTTTCTGCAGCAAAACTCAAACTTTCACCACCCAAACTCAGATTTTCGAATCAATGGGGTTCTAATATCATCAATCCACCTCAACCAAGCTCATACATAACAAATTATACAATCAATTCAACATTTCATCATACAATTCATGGATTTCTCATCAAAATTTCAAAATTTTCCCCAAAATCCATTTTCACCCAAAATCTTGCCACAACTCACACATAATTCGGATTTTGGACCAACCCAAGGTAATATTCACACACAATCATGTTCTTACATCACAAATCTAGCAGGTGTAAGCTTCCCTTACCTCTTGGAGCTTCTGGAAATCTGAATTTGGGGAAGAGAAAACATGAGAAATGTAAAGCCTTGAGCCAAATCCTCAGTGTAACCACCACTCCTCACCAAAGGGATGGAAAAGGCTACGGATCTTGGGTCTAACTCATTGGGTTTGGGAGAATTTGAGAGAGGGACGTGGGAGATGAGAGAATGAGAATGAGAGAGTCCGAGAGAGAGTGAGAGAATTAGAGAAATGAGAGGGGGAAAGGGTCTTAAAAACTCTCCCTAGGCCTTACAAAGGCTTTGGGCCTACTAAAGCTCAGGGTCAGTCTATTCACTCTCCAAAACTCACCACTGGCTCCATTCTATTGTTTTTCCCTCAATAACTTAAACAAATACCAACAACACCTTCAATTTGGCTTAAGCACACTTTTCTCAAGTTTCCTAAATTCAAAATTGGAAATTCCAAGACAACAACAACAAAACCATAACCACACAACAACAACGATCAAAAACAATAATTTATTTATGTGTTTTAAACACCATGATCACATATTAATTTCCACTTTTTAGTTATTAAACCACTAAATCATACATTAAGAAAACACAACATTACAGGTGGCTTTTTTTTTTTTTTTGATATAAGGACTAGGAGTAGATTTCTAGACATTGCTCTGGCTAGGATGTCTTTTGATGTATATAAGGGGTGGCTAGTGTCTGTCTATGTACTTTTTTGATTTTCTTGTATTTCTCGATTTTAGTTGTATTTTAGATTTCGATGTATTCAGCTTCATATGTATTTCATAAACCTATGTGTATTCGGTTCTGATCATGATATGTCTTATTTTCTTATCTTTTACTTCCATTTTCAAATTCTTTTTTACTTATAGTTTTTCTACTTTAAAGGATTCGAAAGAAACATCGAGCGCAAAATATGAAAAATTTTCTCATATTTTCATCAGGTTAAAAATTAAATAAGTAATCAATTAAACACAGGTTGTGTCCAATGTGAACAAGTGTCACACAGCTTGTAGAGGCTTAGAAGAATACTATGTAAGGTTGTAACTGGTGTTGGTACTCTAGTGGAAATCCTACAAGTTGTAGGGACTAGATGTAGCCAAAGTTAAAGGGTGAACAAATATAAAACATTGTGTGTATTATCCTTCCTTCTTTGCTTCTCATTATCTTTATCTGTTGAATCTATGCTGATCTGAACTTGATCATTTAAAGTCAAAACAATTTTTCTTTTCTTAGGTGTTATTAATATCTTAGTGATAGATATTAGTAAGAATTAAATAATAGGACCCAAGATAACATCTAAGACCCAATAAAGGACTTAAGTCCACCAATCCACACACCCATATTCTATAAGAAGGGGAGATGGAGAGAGATTAGGTTTGGTTATCAGAAAATAGGTAAAGGGAAAGAAAGAGAAAGGAGGAGAAGAGAAGAAAAAAAACGAAAAACCTAGGTACCCTTCTTACAAGGAAAAACTCTAATTTAAGTCTGAAATTGATCTTTTAAGAAAATTACTTTAAGGAGTTAAAATTAAACATCTTAAATTGATTTAATTTATCATTTAGATATTATTAAGTGTATAAAAATATTTTCCTTATTCTTAACCAACTTTTGATTAACAAGAAACATCTTAAACATATAAAATCAGAAGATATGTTAGCTTGTGTGTAACACCCTCTATAATGATAATACAAGTACATAATTAATTAGTAAAATGTTAATCATGCTTAACTTGTTACCGCACTATATATATATATATATAGTTATTTTTTTTTAACTACAGAATATATAATAGAGACATTAGATAGAGAACTTGTGAAGTAAACATCATCATATATATATGTGCATCAAGCCTTTGTACAAGGTCAGATATCAATACATACGTCAAAAGCACATAAAAGAAATACATCAAAAGAAGCCTATATACCCACCCATAGCTATACAACAAAAATCTATGTCAGAGCAGTGTGGACCTATGCTAGGCTACCCATCCATACAGAAGGTCGCAACAAGATCGTCATCATAGCGAGTCCTCGGAATCCATCAGTCAGTATCATCTGAGTCCATCATGTCGGCGTCCTCGTGGTCAGAAGGTATATGGCCATTGGGTAACTGCCCAAGGCCATTATAGCTACCAACGTTGCTAATCTCGGAGGAGGAAGATACCCATTCATAGTTTTCACCCGGATGATAAGAGTGACCGGATGAAGACTCGGTGGTGTCAGGATATGGAGGAATCTCGACTGGCGGCTCATAGGACTGAAGATATGGGGCTAGGATCGCCATGATACCGATATCAGGAGTAGCATCCATTGGTGGAAAGGAAGCGTCGTCCATCTCCTTGTCCGCCGGTGATGGCAGAGGAGCCCGCGGTCCTCTGACATAGCCGTTGGGAGCGGTGGTAGAAAGAGTCATTGGTAGTGTCAGCTGCTGCATAGGCAGGAAGATGTCAGGGAAGGGAGACATAAAGGTAAAAGTCACCCTCCCTTGGTACGTCGAGTACTGAGTGACCGGATCATAGACCTAGTGACCCAGCGGGCAGTATGCTATGTGGATGTTTGCCATCCCGTGAAACAGATCCGTCTGCTCGTATCACGATCATATATGAAAGAAACAAGGAAAGGAGTGAGGTTTTTATAAAAGCCTCATTCGTTTCTTAATAGGCTACAAACAACAATTTAAACAAGCAATCAGGGGAAATCCTAAGGTTTGACCTACGTTATTACGACTCAATCTCAACCTTTACCAGACGTATGGATCCATACCCATCTCTGATGTTTTACTTTAACCATCAGGAATCATTGGGAAGTGATTGGGAGTTCATATAATCCCTCATAAGGTACAAACATCCATGTCGTAATCATCATCCTTAAGGAAAGGGCCACACGCCCATCAGAGATATACACTACACCAATCATGGTGATGCTGAGCAGGTGTCAGGGTTGCCAAGTCGGTTTACGTGATTTACCCTGGCTTAGGGTGCTAACCTGACCATTGGGATGTTCACAACTCAATACCTTTACCCTCAAGACCCGAACAATGGTCCCTGCCTTTCATCCCGCAATGTACCAAACTGTGACTTCCCAGTCATAGGCACTCATGCTTCTTAACATGGTCCTAACTCAATCAGGGTTTTCCTATGACTTTGCTTTCTAAGTTTCAAGACATACTCTCTAGATAATCCAGCAGAGTTCCAGAGTTACTCATTACAGAGATGTCATTCATCCATCACATTTTCATAGAACTTAGAAACAATTCAATATGAACATTACAGGGAAAGAAATATCAATGACCAAAGCGTCATGCATATTCATTCTCACATGTTTATACATTTATTGTGATTCTTATTTTAATTATTTTGATTTGTCCTTATCCTTTTTTATCTTTTCAAATCAGACTATTTCAAAGAGAAAAACTTTCGTCTACAATTATGACTAGGACGTAAAATTTTAAGAGAAGTTCTTTTCTGATGTGGAAGGTCAGACTATGCTGCAACCATAGAGCATACTTAGAGTTTCTCTTCAGTTATTTCCTTTTTACTAAAATTTGAATTATTCATCTTATAAGAACCAACACTTCTAATTTCAAGAAGACGCGCAATTTTATTAAAACCTTTGTTGATGTTATTTATTTATTTTCACACTAGCCATAATTTGTTCAAAATAGTAGTTTAATGATAACATTTTAAAATTGTCTAATAGGGTCTTTATCCCAAAAACTTTTCCAAATTTGGGCCTGAAGTCTAAATTCTATTTCTAAAAACTTAGTAGAACTTGCTTTTTCAAGAAAACATTTTCTTTAACTTTCCTTGGGATATATTACAAATTTTTATCAATTCAAGTATTTATCAAAAATGCTAAATCTAAATGAAAGATTCATCTTCTTCATTGATTTATTTCTTTAATGGGCCGAATGCCCTTTGTAGAAAAAGACAAAATTATTGTTTTTCTTTTTTAGAAATTGAGTTCATTTTCTATGTGGTCAAAAATTGATTTTTTTACTTATTTATTATTTTTCAACCACCTAACCCATTCTAATAAGTTAATTGACATAAAAAAAAAATTATTTCTTTCCCTTTTCTTTGAATATGGCTGAGAGCCTTGTGAGGAGAAAATAGACTCCAATTTTTTTTTTCTCTAAGTGATCTTGAAGCTTAAATTTGGGTTTTTTAGAAAATAGTTATTTTTGCACGAAAATAAGCCCATAATAGCTATTCATAAAAGGATATTTAAGTTATAATATAATGCCAAATAGTAATGAAAGTAACATCAAAATAAATGACAATAGTTAAAATAACAATAAAGTGAAACTTAAGTAAATAACAATAGAATAGCAATAATAATTTTAACAATAAAATAAATGGCAATAATTTAAATGGGCAAAGATTTAAATGATGATAAGTAAAGCAAGAAATTTAAAGAGCAAGAATTTAAATAGCAAGAACTTAAACAATAAAGTAAATGACATAATGTAAATGGGCAAAAATATAAGTAAAGCATAAAATAAAAATAAATTGCAACATAATGGAAACAATAATAAGACAAGAAAATAAATGACATTAAAGTAAATGACATAATAATAAAGCAATAATTTAAATGACAAGAATATAAATAATTATATAGTAGTAGTAGTAGTAGGATTAATATACTAATTGGGTTTAAGGAAAAACCCACACACTCACACACCCATTAAGAAACAATTTTTAGAGGCTAAAACCCCACTCCCCCTTACCTCTAAACAAGGCTTGTTGGTAGAAGATTAGGAGAGGAGGGTTGGTTTGGAGGTTTAGGGACTTAAACTTTGTGGAAGCCTTTTAATGGTGAGAAAAAAAAAAATGCAAGAGTTTAGGGAGAAGAGGGAGCTCTATGTATTTAGAAGCTGGGAGGGCAGAGAGAGCTTCAGAAAATCTGAAGGAAAGAGTGCGTAATAGTAGAGTGGGTGATGGGGTTATTTATAGGTCAAAAAGTAGGCATTTTAGATTTAATTTTTGACTCAAAAATCATATAATATCCATTTCCATTGTACTTTCCACATGTGGTCAAAAGGGAAACGTCCCAGACCAGTCAAGACTTCTGGAATTTGAAAAAAATTATTTTATATAATTATTAGATATTAAAAATAATTAAATATTAATTTAATGCAACAAAATGAGATAGAAATTTTGGATAGGTTTTTGAAAAATCAGACCACACCACATCTTCAAATATATTTTATTAAGCTTCATGAAAAATTTTCAGATTCTTCTCATGTATATATTATTTGTAATAAATTTTTTCATTAAAAAGAATTTTTTAAGCCAATAAATCCAATTTTTGCTAAATAAATATATTTTTTTACTTTTCACTATTTTTAAATTAAAATAATATTGGTATAATTAAAATATACTCAATATAAATTTTTCAAAATTTTTTAAGGTTAAAAAGTCTCCTGCTGGCTTTCATAGTCGTCTAAGGGTATACCGGTCATTTCCCAAAAACTGTCTCAAAAAAATTCAGAAAAATTTATAAAATTATTATTAATTATTTTGAATATAAATATGATTTAAAAATAATTTTAAACCACTCTAGATAATTTTTGTTATTTTATCCTATTATACAACTTTTCAGGGATAAACCAATTGTTTTATCACTCCCGGGTCCTAATCCAATAAATTATTAAAATCTAAACTAGATAGAACTTGCTAACATGAATATATTCATGAAAATCATACCCTTGAGGTTCCTATTTTATTTTTCACAATTAATCATAGAATAATTGGAAAAACAAACAAGTAAGTTAAAGTGGGGGTGTTACATTGTGCGAGAAAGGAAAAAATTTGTCAAGGATTATTAAACCATTTCACGAAGGTTGTACCTAAAGAGAACTTTACACAATTGACATCAACTCAATACTGATAGCCTTAGAATATGAAGAGAAATGAAAAGGGAGAGAATGTGGTGAAACCATACATGGAGGAGTACTGTGAAATCAAAAGGGGAGAGTACGATGAAACGAGAGAAGTAAAGAGTGATGTTTGTAAAAGAGTAAAAAAAATAAAGTTATTTAAGTAATTTTACATGAAAAAAAATAGAAAAAGAGAGTATATTCAACTAATGGGGGTAATGTAAAT
This sequence comes from Spatholobus suberectus, assembly GCA_004329165.1. NCBI lineage: Eukaryota > Viridiplantae > Streptophyta > Magnoliopsida > Fabales > Fabaceae > Spatholobus > Spatholobus suberectus. The sequence goes on along the minus strand of CM014729.1, from coordinate 48,292,751 downwards.
AGCAAAAGCCACACTTTTATTGACGTTAGGATTTGTTTTAGACTAGGTTTGGCACAACCATGACCTATGAGGCTAGAATGCAAATTGTCCCAATGTCGAAACTTGCAAAGGATGTCTCTTAAGATATTAAGCACGTGGTAATGAAGAGACACTTGGTAGTCAACAATTTAAACTATCTAATGGCTTTCTTAAAATTCTTCAAACATTGTAGAAATAATCAACTACATTTACAACTATATTAACCACAAATAATGTGTTGGTAGCAAGGGTGAACGCTGGTCCAGTTGGGTTTAGAGAAAAATAGCAAATTAAGTACAATACCTCGAGTCAGGTTCCATCTCTTTTCTATTTTAAACTAAATCGACCTAACTAGGTTAGATTTGAGTCAATTTAGGTATTTGGGTTACTTGGCATAAATAAGAACAATTGTAAAAAAAATATATGGGGAAATTGGAAATAGAAGAGGCATTGAGACTATTTGGTGCCTTTCTCTTTCTCCTTTCTTATTCTACACACATGATCCTCCTCCCTCTCTGTTTTTCTCTTTTCTTTCTCTTTGTTTTTCCTCTACAACACTCAGTGATAATTTCCCAAAGTGGATCTAAAAATTCAACACCAATGAATAACTAGATCAGAACCAAAAGTTCGAAGAAAAGAAAAAGCAAATAAGACGAAAAATGGTTGAATGATGCCATAATCCAAGGATTGATAAGTCGAGGAGAATTTGCCACAAAGAATAGAATTTGTTGATAAGAATCTAAAGTTTCAAAGCAAGAACCAAGAGGAGCAATGTTCACCCAATTAGCAAAAGGTAATCACATTCAATAATGCCAAAAAGTTTTTTTACAATGTCCTATAGGCCTATTTATACCTCAACTAATAAAAGGCCCAATCAAACTAAAAGGCCAAATACAAATCAAACTAAAACATAAGCTAAAAACTAAAATTAACTAACTAATAATGACCTAAATCACGAATAGGCCCAAACATTGAAAACAAACAATACTAAAGGTGCCTCCACACACTTACAAAAAGCCCGACAAGGCCCAATACAAAAATATAAAAAATATAAAAGTCATAATATTTAGCTCCCCCTAGGCCTTTATCATCCCCTCCTTCTTGGAAGAAATTTGTCCACGAATTTTAGCTCTTTCATTCCTACAAAAAAAAAAAAGGAAAAACAAGAATTAGTATTGATTGAAATAAGGAAAAGAAAAAAAAAAACCCTACTTTCATGGAGAATTAGATCCTTTAAAAAGGGAAAATCTCTTGTTATGCAAGTGCTTAGATATCCATCCTCCCGGATCAAATACAAATCTAAAGAAACCATCAATTAACACTAAAATGAAATCTGTCCAAGAAGAATAAAGAATATACATAATCCATGTATCATTCAACTTGAGTGTATTATGCTTCATGTAATTTTCGAAGGAACTCCTATGCAACATTACACTCTCATCATGAATTCCTCCAATCAATGAATCATGCAAGAATGGTTTAGGTACACAAAATGTAACATCTTTAAACATATGCTCTCCATGCCTATAGAACTCATCATTCTCAATCTTTCCACAAACAACAACACATGAAAGAAGTTTCATTATAACCATGCAATTTCAAATTATGTGAATCAAGTAAATCACAAATATTATGCAAATTGAAACCATCTTGAATTAACACATCAAGGAAAACACAAGGTTTAGAAATACTTTGGATCCAATTTCCCTTCTCCTAAGGGTTGGCTTGTTCCTCATGCGCATACATTTCCCTTCTAAATTGCCTTGCCCATTGATCTTTTATGTACAATTCTTCCTTGGGCATCAAAACAAAAGAATTAATATGGTTAGATGCATAATCACATTTACAAGAAGAATTAAGTCCAACATCCAAGTTAGAGGAAAGAATAAGATTTTTGCACTCCTCCTTTAAGGACTCCTCTTCACTTTCTTGCACAAGTGAAACATAACTATCAAATAAAGGCTTAGACTATAAGGACTTGCATTCCCCTTGAGGAGGCATTTCTTCAAGTCCTTCCACAAGAGAGCCTTCACATTCAAACAAAGTGTTAGAATAAAAACAAGAATACTCATATTTTTCTTTATCTTTTGCTCTCTCCTTTTCAACCTTTTTTTCAATCATTTCCTTTTCTCTCGACTCTTTTTCTCTCATTTCCTTTTCTCTTTTTTCTCTTTTTTTTTATCTTATTTAATTCCTTTGCTAAATTACTATAATATGGATTACTCATGAAACTCATATCAATTCCTAAGTATGGGTCTTCCTTTTCATTATTTTCTCTCCCTTTACTCTTTTTATTTTTCTTTTCTTCCCTTTGTTTGTCCTTTTCTTCTTTTCTCTCTCCTTCTTCCTAATCTCTCCATCCTCTCACTTATATCTTTATAACTTCTTTATATTCTTTGAAACCCTCTATTATCCTCCCTTCTTAACCTCTCTATTCCTTCTTTAAACTTATGATTCATCATTTTCATTTGCTTACCAAGTTTCAACAATTCGGCCATTAGGTAATCTCCATTTGATGAAACCATACGTACAAGAAAAGGTAGTTCACAAATAATAGAAATATGGACCTCACCACTCAACTAAGTGTTTTCACTCAAAGTTCACTTGTGTTTCATTCTTCAGAGGCTTTTTCTATAATGTGCACACTTGCCTTTTTCCACTCTTGTTCCTCTTTATCTCTTACAAAGACCCTCTAAGCTCAAATAAAGAAAGCATTTAAAGTGAAATATGTCACGAATGTCAAGCTCAACTTAAGAGGCCAAGCATAGAAATACTCTAGACAAAAACAAGAAAATTTTAAAGAGAAGCAATAAAAGCTAAAAAGAAATGAAAGTTTACTCAAAGAATGCCACCAAGCAAGACAAGAAGAAGACTCAAGGACAAAGATTTAACAAACAACTAAGGATAGATGAAGAATAAGTATATTCCCCCCACCAATATAAGGACAAAAGTATATGAAAGAAAATTGCTATCACTATGAGAGTTGGCTCACCAAAGAGGGTAGGTTTTCTTTTATAATTTGGGTGATTTTTTTTTTTCAATTCTTTTTTGCAATTTGGCCCCCAAACTTTTTATAATTGCACTTGGACCCCTAATTTTTTTTTGAATTTTCACTTTTGCCCCTATATAATTGCTAACGGGTCCTTGAATATTTTCTTTTTGGACCTTAAACTTTTTTATTTGCCAAAACGCCTAACTCTCTCCAAACAAAATTTTAAGATCAAACAAGTGTTCTAGGACCAAAAAAACTCAAGAACACCTCAAGAACACTTTAAGTGTTCTCCTCAAATTCAAACTTCAAAACTCTAATTCACCTCTAAAAGATGCAATTCAAGTTGAATCCAACTCAATTTGAGCAATTAGACATCCATTACTAACAATTAAACACTCAATTAACATCAAAACACAAAAACTTAGGAAATCAAATGGATCAAAATGCAAAAATTCCATATCTGAATTTGAATAAAATGAAGAACATATGAAGGTGGATATTGCAGAATTGACACAATTTTAGGAGAACAAGAAAAAGATTGACTCAAACAATTTTGGAGACACTCAAAATTAACACAAACACATGAATTAGAAGGCAAGAACTCACAAATTCAGATATGCACTTGAACAGAAAATGTTGCATATTGGAGCACAAATTCTGAAACAAACATGGTACCAGCGAATGGAGCACATAGAAATAATGGATCTGGACGCAATTCAGATCTGCACCTCAGCATGAATATGAACTTGATGGACTTCTACCACAGATTTATGCTGAAATTTGCTCTGATATCAAATGATAATTTCCTAAAGTGGACCTAAAAAATTAACATCAATGAGTAACTAGATTGGAACCAAAAACTCGAAGAAAAGAAAAAGTGGATAAGACGAGAAATGGTTGAACGACGCCACAATTCAAGTATTGATAAGTCGAGGAGGATTTGCCACAAATAATAGAATTCTTTGATAAGAATCTAAAGGTTCAAAGCAAGAACCAAAAGGAGCAATGCTCACCTAATTAGTGAAAGCTAATCACATTCAATAATGCCAAAATGTTTTTTACAATATGTCCTATAGACCTATTTATACCTCAACTAATAAAAGGCTTAATCAAACTAAAAGGCCCAGTACAAATCAAACTAAAATATAAGCTAGAAACTAAAATTAACTAACTAATAAAGGCCCAAATCACGAATAGGCCTAAACACTAAAAACAAACAATACGAAAGGTGCCTCCACACACTTAGGCATATACAAAAAGGTCCACAAAAAGCCCAACAAGACCCAATGTAAAAATATAAAAAGTCATAATCTTTAGCTCCTCCTAGGCCTCTATCACATAGTGTCTTCTCCGCTCTAGAAATTGCCAACAACCAAAACAACCATTTTCAGGGTTCACATTCTTCATTGACTGGATGACCTCGTTGGCCGCAATAATTGGATTCACATTCACCACCTATTCACTTAGCTGCTAGATTTTCAAGGTGCTACACAGCTTAGTAGGAGGGAAACAAATTTTGACATTGACTGTGTGCGTTCATACTCTTTAGGTCAAAAGGGTGGCATAACAGTGAGTAGTGAGCAACCTTTAGCACATCATAAAGTTGGGTCAGATTCTTTGGTTTTAATTTTCCTTAACTTGATACCCGACCCAAATGTCTTGAGTTGACAAAAGATGAACTTGACTTGACTGGTAAATCCAATTCAACTTGGTTTTTTCAGTTTAGGTCAATTCATGTTGGACGAGTTGATCCAACCTATATTCACCCATAGTTGGTTGAGCTATATAAACATTAAATTTAACCTTATAAAGTATGTATTTAGTCTAATTCTCAATTCTAGATTCCATTTTTTAATTGATTGAAGCGTCTAAATTGTTTTAGGTCACTCTACGCTTGTTGCATTGAAATTCTCTTAATAACTACGACTTATGGTCAACTCTCTCTCTATCTTATCCATCATCGACTCCTTTTATTGCGAATTACTAGATCATTCCCAAAAAGGTAGAGAATAACATGATATATGTGGTTTGAAACTTGACGCTTTTCACTATTGGTTATTATCACTAGTGTTTAATTGTGTTTTACTTCAATCATTTGTATAATCTCTCATCTCTTATATCTACAATGGAAAGATTCTAGTTCCTTTCGCATGTTTTGCGCCATTGCTTGCCTTTATAATTAAAAGCCTGAAAGGAAAGCCTTCTGTTCCAATGTCCAACCAATTGTCGATTACGAATGGAAAAAATAATAAATAGTCCAACCACATTTTTCTCCACTTCAATCAAGATCGGAGGCATCTCACCAAATCGTCACATTTTTTTGTTAAATTGATCAACTTCCATTTTGAAAAAGTTAGGAAAAAGTTAATTCTTGCTTCTATCTTTTAGATTGCTTTTAGATTAGATTTGATCCCAAATTACAAGTGTCATCTTGAAGTTGGTTTTCCATTTATAAATAAATAAAATTAATCTTTCAATATTGGTTCATGTTGTTGATCATTAAAAATGATGTGTTGTGTACACTTAATGTTAGTCTACACTTTTAAAGAGAAAGAAATAGAAGAGAGAGAACTGATAATATGATAGATAATATAATGTGCAAAAAGAAAAATAAAATGTGTTAGATGAATATTTATACTATTGAAGTGTTTATGTATCATTGTTAGATCATTAAAGTCTTCTTTGATTAGTTATTGATGGAAAGAATTCATCCTTATATAAAACATTTGATCATCATTTGTTTTTTGAAAAGCAAAAGATATTTCATTATTAGTAGAATGAACCAAAGCATAAGACATGCTAAAGTCCACCAAATAGTGGCAGATACAACACCTCCAAAGCATATGAAGTATTACAAATGTTGCAAATAAACCATCCCAATGACACCCAAACCCCTCCCATCGTGACACCTAAAAAATCTTTTAAGAATGCTTGACAAAAAATTTCTATTCGAATCAAAGACGTATGAAGTGTTTAATCCCTCAAAGTTTTGAAGATAACAAAGGTTATTAAATTTTAGAGTACTTGTTTTTATGAGTAGCTTTTTAAGTCTCGATTTATAGTGAAAAGGTTTTGACGCGTCCAATATGCTATGTAAAAATCTGGCATCCAACATGTCATTCTAAATCAAGCATCCGAAATGCTTTCTTTTAAGCATCCAATATTAAACTCGTCCAGATGACTTATCTTAGATAATTCTTAAAATTTTGACAAGGTCTCACAAGATATGTCCCGTCTCTTTTGTTATATGATCTAACGTTTCTATTTCTCAGTATTTAATGTAAAGTAGGATAATTTTGTGAATAAGTATAGATATGCAGAAAAGTAAGTCAACTTATCAAGTTGTCAAACCAAAATAAGGAATGTTTAGAACAAGTAGCACTATATAGTAGATCTGCACCTCCTACTTTGGTGCAATACAGAAGTTGTTTTGTCTCTCTCTCTCTCTTACAAACTCGAAACACACATAACCCATGAAGATTATGCATCATAATGTATTCCTAAAAAATGAAGCCCTAAGTCTCAATGGCTATCTTCTTAGTGGTTTTAAAAGCAAGATTGTTGAAAATGAAAAGTAGAACAACAAAAAAAAAAAAACAACAACTCTTTACTAGATGATCTTGCAATACGAAAACTCTTATATTCTATGCATTGCAAAGTGTTTGTAACTGCACTTAAACTTTCATATCCTCACTTTGTGAGTTGATCTTTTGTAACAAATTCATCTGTGTTGTGAAAGCCTAGAGAGGCTTGGTGACTAAAGAATACTTGGGTTTTAAGTGATCTCGGGTTGATCATTTTTGTAAGGGTTGAAGAGGTAATAAGACTTACTTGTAACCAAGAGGTTGGTTAATGAAATCTTTCTGAAGGAAAGTACTGGATGTAGCTCATTTTGAGTGAACTAGTTTAAAATCTTCTGTTTTAAGTTGAACATTATTTCATATAGCTATTTGTAGTTACAAAAATGAAAATTGTTTTTAAAGTTACAATCACACAATTCAACCCCCTTCTTGTGTGTTGTTTTCTCTTTCAATTGGTATTAGAGCTCGGCCTCTAGGGGGTGAGCATCTAACAATGTAGGGGTAAAAAGATCTTGAGCGCATATGGATAACGAAGGACAAGCAGTTAATAGACCACCTCTCTTCAAGGGTTAAACTTATGACTATTGGAAACAAAGGATGATAGCCTTCTTTTATTCATGTTACATTGATATATGGGATGTTGCAGAGGTAGGAGACTATCTACTTGTTGATGAAAATAGAGCAGAACTGTTAAGAGGATAGTGGATAGAAGCACATAAATAGAGGTATCTACTAAACTCTAAAGCTCAAAATGCCATTATATGTGCCTTGTTTGAATATGAGTATGGGAAAGTACATAGCTCAAAAAGTGCTAAAAAGATATGGGACACTCTAGCTCTTACTTATGAGGGTACCTTACAAGTAAAATGATCTAAGCTAAGTCTGCTCATATGACAATACCAGTTATTTACAATGGAGGAAAATGAAACTATTGAACTTATGTTTGATATATTTTAAAGTATTGTAAATAACTTAAGATCTCTAGATAAAACTTATGATAACTATGATCGTATTGACAAAATCTTGAGAAGTTTGCCTAGACAATGGAGACTGTAGGTTATAGCTTTGAGAGTGTCCAAGAACCAAACAACTCTCTTTATGGAAAAGATGCTTGGAACACTTAAAGTGCATGAGTTGGAACTAAAGCAGGACAAAGGACTGAGAAAAGGAAAGTCCCTGGTCCTAAGTGTCCAATGTCTAATAAAGGGGTCATCATCCAAGGCTCTAAATGTGGAAGAATCTTTTAAGGAAGCATCTAAAGAAGAAGATTCCGATGAAGATGAGATCTCCTTTATATCCAGGAAGATATAGGCAATGTGGAAGAAGAAAGGAGGATCCAGAGCCAGAAACTTTGCTAGAAAGTTCAATAGGAATCCAAGGAAATGAGTCCATCTGTTTGCTTCGAATGCAAAAAGCCTGGACACTTCAAAGTTAACTGTCCAAGCCTACAAAAGGAGAAAAAGAAGACTTTCTTTAAAAAGAAAAAGAAAGGACTTATGGCAACATGGGAAGATATGGACTTGTCCTCCTTTGAGAAAGAAGGAGAGGAAGAAGAAAACTTGTGTCTTATGGCAGAAACAAGTCTAGAAAGCTTAGAGAACGAGCAAGAAGAAGATGAGGTAAACTTCAATGACTTAATTGCTCTCCAAGAGGTATATAATGAACTGTTTTCTAATTTTTTAACTCTCTTTGTTGGTTATAAAGAATTGAAAAGAAAGTTTTCAAAAGTATCAAAAGAACTTAATTTGCTAAAAAAGAATTATGAGAATCTTATGTGAGATAATGAAATATTAAGAATAGAAAAATCAAAAGATTTATCTGAAGTGAAACCTCCTGATGAAGCAATAGAACTTCAGAAAGAAGTAAATCACTTAAAAGAAAGTCTATCCAAATTCGTCAGTGGAACTAAAAAGTTGAACAAAATTCTATCTTATAGACGAAGTCCACATGACAAATCTGGATTTGGTTTTAAAGAACATAAAGAAGCCTCTAGCCCGGCTAAAGCTATTGCATTCTCTAAGTACTGTGGTAAAAATGGACATGAATCATCCTGATGTATTCATCGTCTAGTTGAGAAGGCATCCATTGCCTTCAAAACTAACAAGAAAGGACCTAAGTCCATTTGGATACCTAAATCTATGATTATTTCTGTTGCAAATTTGCTTGACAACTGAAAAGAAATCTCAGTCATGGTACATGGACAGTGGTTGCTCACGATACATGATAGGAGAAAAGTTTATGTTCCAAAGCCTCCAACGAAAGAATGGTGGATGGATTACTTTTGGAGGAAATCAAAAGGGTACGATAGTAAGGATAGGTAAGGTTGGTAAGCATCCTTTTCCCTCTATTGATAACATTCTCTATGTTGAAGGACTTAGACACAATCTACTGAGCATAAGTCAATTATGTGACAGTGGACATGATGTTTCCTTTAACAAGGATGAGTGTATAGTCAAAACAAGGATGGATACTTGTTGTTTACAACAAAAAGGCAAAGCAATCTTTGCAAGATTGACTTAAGCAATCTGACAAATCAAAATGTATCATGTCTAGTGTTCATCAAAGGGAATCAATGGATTTGGCATAAGAAACTTGGACATGCAAGCTTGAGATTAATCTTAAAGCTAAAGAAGTACAACCTCGTGAGAAGTCTTCCAAATCTTACGTTTAAATCCAATGTTCTATGTGATGTGTGTCGGAAAGGGAAATAGGTTAAAAACTTCTTTGATTCAAAAAAATATTGTTTTCACTTCTAGACCTCTTGAGTTGTTGCATATTGATTTGTTTAGACCCACTAGAACGACCTCACCTAGTGGAAAGCACTATGGATTAATTGTTGTGGATGTCTATACTAGATGGACACAGGTTGTGTTTCTAGGCCACAAGGATAAGTCTTTTAGAGTCTTCTTTGTATTCTATAAAAGAGTTCAAAATGAAAAAGGTGTTTGCATAACTTCTATAATAAATGATCATGGAGGAGAGTATGAAAACGAAAGTTTTCAAAGGTTTTGTGAGGAGAACGAAATTCTCCACAATTTCTGTGCACATTATACATCTCAACAAAATGGTGTGGTGGAGACAGAATAGGTCATTACAAGAAATGGCTAGAACCATGTTAAATGATAACTTAACTCTTAAACACTTCTGGGTTGAAGCTATAAACATAGCATGTTATTTGCAAAATAGAATGTATATTAGACGTATTTTGAAAAAGACTCCTTATGAATTGTGGAAAGGATGAAAACCCAACATGTCTTATTTTCATCCCTTTTGATGTCAAATTTTCATTCTAAATATAGGGATAGCCTTGGAAAGTGATGAAGCCCCAAATGTGGATCTAAAAATTCAGCACCAAGAGTAACAAAATCAGAACCAAAATTAGAAGGAAAGAAAAAGCAGAATAGATGAGAAATGGTAAGACCGATGCCACAATCCAAAGATTGATAAGTCGAGGAGGGTCCACCACAAAGAATAAATTTTTTTGATAAGAATCTAAAGGTTCAAAGTAAGAACCAAGAGGAGCAATGCTCTCCTAATTAGCAAAAGCTAATCACATTCAATAATGCCAAGAGTTTTCATACAAGTAAGTGGTCATAGAGGCCTATTTATACTGCAACTAATAAAAAGGCCCAAACAACTAAAAAAGCCCAATATAATTCATATTAGGCCCAAACAAAGCAAACAAAAATATAAGCTAGAAACTAAAATAAGTAAAGTCCACATAGCACCTAATTAAACAACACTTAGGTGCATACACAAGATCTACAAGAAGCCCAACAATGCCCAATAACAAAATGTCCTAAAAGACAATTAACAAGATAGTTAAGCCCTTCCGAGACCTCTATCATTCCTTCTTTCTTAGAAGAAATTCATCCATGAATTTAGCTCCTTTATTCCTACATGAAAACAAAGCAAATATTAGTTTTCAGTGAATAAGAAAAATCCTACAATTATGAAGACCTGAATCCCTTAAAAGGGAAAATCTCTTATTATTTATGTGCTTATATATCCATCCTCCCAGATTAAATACAAGCCTAAAGAAACCATCAATCATCAATAAAATGAAAGCCATCCAAAAAGAATGAGGAATATGCACCATCCATCTATCATTAAGCTTGAGTGTATCATGCTTATAGAATTCATCATTCCCAATCTTTTCACAAACAACAACACACAAAGAGAAAGTCTCATCATGATCATACAAGTCCAAATGATGTACATTAATTTCAAATCTTAAGGACTTTGCTCCACCACCTAAAGATAGTTCATGCAAACCATGAACATCATCCATTTCATAATTTTCATGCAAATCACAAGCAACATGTAAATCATAAGCCTTAAGAACTAACACAGGTTGTTGCATATCAAATAAAACATAGGGTCTAGAGTTGGTCCAAGTTAAAATTTTCTCTTCTCTATGATTGCATTGTTCCTCACGTGCATCCACCTCTTCTCCAAATTGCCTTGCCCATTGATCTTTTATGGTTAGATGCACAATCAAATTGACAAAGACAATTGATCTTAACATCCAAATTAGAAGAAAGAATAAGAGTTTTGCACTCCTCCTTTGAGGGCTCCTCTTCAATTTCTTGCACAAGAGAACTATCACTATCAAACAAAAGCTTAGCATATAAGGCCTTGCATTCCCCTTGAGGAGGCATTTCTTCAAGTCCTTTCACAAGAGAGCCTTCACATTCAAACAAAGTGTTAGAATATAAATAAGAATACTCATATTTTTCTTTATCTTTTGTTTTTTCCTTTTCTCTCATTTCCTTTTCTCTTTTCTCTATTTTTTTTTATCATATTTAATTCATTTGTTAAATTTCTATAATATGGATCACTCATGAAACTCATATCAATACCTAAGTATAGGTCTTCATTTTCTTTCTTTTCATTATTTTCTTTCCCTTCACTCTTTTTTTTGTTCTCTTCTTCTTTTTGTTTGTCTTTTTCTTCTTTTCTCTCTTGTCCTCTTTTATCTCTCCTTCTTCCTAGCCTCTCCATCCTCTCACTTATATCCTTATAATTTCTTTGTAATTTTTCAAATCCTTCATTATCCAACCTTCTCATGCTCTCTATTCCTTCCCCAAACTCATGATTTGCCATTCTAATTTGCTCCCCAAGTTTCGACAATTCCACTAATAGCTAATCTCCATTTGATGAAGCCATACCTACAAGAAAAGTTAATTCACAAATAATAGAAATGTGGACCTCACCACTCAACTAAGTGTTTCACTCAAGGTTCACTCATGTTTCACTCTTTAGAGGCTTTTTCTATAATGTGCATACTTGCCTTTTTCCACTCTTGTTCCTCTTTAGCTCTTACAAAGAACCTCCAATTTCAAATAAAAAAAGTATTTAATGTGAAATATGTCATGAATTTCAAGCTCAACTTAAGAGGCCACGAATAGAAATACTCTAGACAAAACCAAGGAAATTTTAAAGAGAAGCAATAAAAGCTAAAAAGAAATGAAAGTTTACTCAAAAGAATGCCATGTAAGACAAGAAGAAGACTCAAGGAAAAGAGATAAAAGAACAACCAAGGAAAAATGAAGAACTAGTGTATTCCTCCCTCCAAAATGAAGTCAAAATTATATGAAAGAAAAATAATATCATTATGAAAGTTGGCTCACCAAAGAGGGTAGGTTTTCCTTTATAATTTGGGTAATTTTTTTTTGGAATTTTTTTTGCAATTTGGCCCCCAAACTTTTTATAATTTCACTTAAGCCTTTAAATTTTTTTGCATTTTCACTTTTGTCCCTATAAAATTTCCAATTGGTCCTTGAATATTTTCTTTTTTGGACCTTGAATTTTTTTTATTTGTAAAAATGCCCCAACCCTCTCCAAACAAAATTTTTAAGATCCAACAAGTTTCTACTACAAAAATCTCAAGAACACCTCAAGAACACTATGAGTGTTCTTCCTTAATTTCAAAATTCAAAACTCCAAAATTCAGTCTGAATCCCCAATCAACTAAATTTCACCTCAAATCAAGCATCTAGATGTAAAACAACTCACAAGAAGTATAGATCTAACACTAAAACATCAACTAACATGAAATCAAATGGATCAAAATGTAGATCTATAGATGAACACAATAAGAACAAGATGAACACAACTGTAGAATTTGACATGAAATTTGAAGGAAACAAGAAGAAATTGACTCAAAAAAGACTAGATGGATACAAACAAAAAAAGTAAGACACAAGAGTTATGCAAGAGGACCCACAAATTCATTGGACTTGCTGCATCGACACGCACCTGCCTAGTGGGTTATGGAGGCTGCCCAGTGGACATGAACCAAAATTGGCACCATGAAATCAATGACTTGCAGTGCAAAATTAACATGAAATTTGGCACAATTAGATGTGTAATTGGTGTTGAATTTGGCTCTAGATACCAATTGATACATGAACATTAAACAACATAGAAGACATGGATTGGATCATAGCAAACTCACAAATTCAGATATGCACTTGACAGAAAATGCTGGAGACTAGAGTAGAAATTTTGATGCACACTCGGCGGGTTGTATAGGTTGCTTGGCGGTCACGAATTCGATTTCAGCAAAATAGGATAGCAAGCCACACAAATTGATGCTGAATTTCCAGCTTGGATTACCAAATGATGAAGCCCCAAATGTGGATTTAAAAATTCAGCATCAAGAGTAACAAAATTGGAACCAAAATTAGAAGGAAAGAAAAAGCGGAATAGATGAGAAATGGTAGGAATGACGCCACAATCCAAAGATTGATAAGTCGAGGAGATTCGCCACAAAGAATATAATTCTTTGATAAGAATCTAAAGGTTCAAAGTAAGAACCAAGAGGAGCAATGCTCTCCCAATTAGCAAAAGCTAATCACATTCAAAAGTTTTCATACAAGTGGTCCTAGAGGCCTATTTATACAGCAACTAATAAAAAGGCCCAAACAACTAAAAAAGGCTCAATACAATTCATATTAGGCCCAAACAAAGCAAACTAAAATATAAGTTAGAAACTAAAATAAGTAAAGTCCACATAGCACCTAATTAAACAACACTTAGGTGCATACACAAGATCTACAAGAAGCCCAACAATGCCTAATAACAAAACGTCCTAAAAGACAATTAACAAGATAGCTAAGCCCCTCCGAGACCTCTATCAAATGATGAAGCCCCAAATGTGGATCTAAAAATTTAGCACCAAGAGTAAAAAAATCGGAACCAAAATTAGAAGGAAAAAAAAAGCAGAATTGAAGAGAATTGGTAGGAACGACACCATAATCCAAAGATTGATAAGTCGAGGAGATTCGCCACAAAGAATAGAATTCTTTGACAAGAATCTAAAGGTTCAAAGTAAGAACCAAGAGGAGCAATGCTTTCCCAATTAGCAAAAGCTAATCATATTCAATAGTGATCAAAAGTTTTACAAAGTGGTCTTAGAGGCCTATTTATACTACAACTAATAAGAAGGCCCAAACAACTAAAAGGCCCAATAACATTCATAGTAAGCCCAAACCCAAACAAAGCAAACTAAAACATTAGCTAGCAAATAACTAAAGTCCACATAGCACCTAATTAAACAATGTAATGACCCAACTGTCGCTACTAAACAACCTTGCTAAATATACACCTTATCCACATATCAGGTGAATAAAAAAAATCAAATCATAACATATTTGTATATAAGTCATGCACATCAACTGAGAGATCCACCTATCTCTCCTAGTGCCATACATGCATATTTGTTCAACTTAAATCATCATACATACACAACAAATGGGATAACACCAACCCATATTAACAATACCAAAATATACATCACCGGGGAAGAGGGATACAAAAACTCACTCCCTATAGCTGGTCACTCTATACAATCCCATCAAAAGAATATAATACAAAACAACACATGCAAAAAGAGCTAACTCGCAAGCAGCTCCACCATCATCTTTGAGTAGCTGAGTCCACTAAAGCATCGCCATCTGCTCCCACATCACAAGACGTGATCATCATAAGCACAACAACATACAACAACAACAACAACCACAACAACCATACCTAAACAAAATAGTAAGGCAAGGGTAAGCTTACGAAATAACAACAACCATAGCATATATGTAAATTTATATCATCAAACCATCATTTATCAAATTGAAATCAAATTCATCAAGAATGGGTTAAATACACCTCAATCCAACACCCATGCTTTCACTACCACATGTCAATGTATGAATGACACAACTCTTAAGAGATTTCTACATTTCGGGCGATCAGCCAAGTCTTATCCCCTACCATGGCCATCTAGCACCATTCAGGGATTGCCAAAACTCTGATCAGTTGGCTAAGCTTATGGTTGTTAGGATAAGTGTATGTGGGTGGTGGTATACTACAACATAAGGCTTGCACTGCCTTGGCCCCTACGGGGTCTACCCATCCACTTATCCCCTAGGTCCAGCTTTAAAACCCCACTTCTTATCCAGGAACTAGGTTGGAGGCCTATCTGACGAACTCTAGTCACCATCCACCTTACTTGCCTGCCCGCACAATGCTTGAGGCCCACACAATCTCAGCCAACAACATATGCATGCATGTATCACCACAAAAACGGACTCTACCAAACAATCATTATATTTATATATATATATATATATATGTATCAATATATCAACACGATCATCAACTCAACCACAACAGTCATCATATCATATATATGTATCAACATAACACCACGTGGCCTGTAACACTGTGTTTTTCTTAATGTATGATTAAGTGTTTTAATAACTAAAAAGTGGAAATTTGATATGTAATCTAGTTGATTAAAAGAAATAAATGAATTGTTGCTATGTACAGTATGTTGTATGTGATGATGGTTGTGAGTTGTTGGTTTGAAATTCTAATTTGAATTTAGGAAACTTGAGATATGTGCTTGAGTCAATTTGGATATGTTGTGAGAGTGATTTTGGACTTTTGAGAGAAAACAGTTAAGTTAGACTAGTTTTGAGATAAAGGAAGTGGCTTGGTGAGGTTTGGGCCTCAGTTGGCCAAAAGTTCGTGTGAGAGGTCCGGAGAGGTCGAGTATATAAAAGAAGGGAGGGAGGAACCCCCTTCATTCTCTTATTTCTTTCTTTCTCTACGCTTTCTCTGTCTATAATTCTCTCTCAATCTCTCGTTAGAAGTTGTTGAGTTTGTGGGAGTATAAACGAGGTTTGAGCTTGATTTAGCAGTTGTGGTAAGGAAAGGAACGATCCAAGCTAGATTTTGGCTCAAGAACATCGGATTCTCAAGGAATCTAAATTCATATTTAGGAACTATTAGAGGTAAGGGAAGCTTACAAATCGGTTATTTTGTGTTAATAACTATTGGTATGTTGATTTCTTGGTTTATGATCGGTTGAATCTCTGTAGATGTTGCTATTTTGTTAGATTTAGGTGAAAATGGGTTTTGGGGGAGAAATTTTAAGATTTGTATGAGAAATTGATGATTTTGTGATGACATGTTGAATTGATTGTATGATTTGATTTGTATTAACTTGGTTGAGGTGGATTGAGGTTGTTGGAACACCATTGATTTGAAAATCTATGTTATTTGGTTGAAAAGTGTGAATTTCTTTGTAGAAAATCGTGTTTTTTTTCAAAAATCGTCGAAGATAATCGATTATGGGAGTCACATAATTGATTATCTGGAGTTTCAGAAACTGTTTTCGTGATTTGCTTTAGAAATAATCGATTATGTAGATGGATAATCGATTATCTACTGTTCAGGAAAAAAATATTCTAGTTTTGCTTTTTTGGGAATAATCGATTATGGCAACCCATAATCGATTAGCTTTGCAAAAAAAAAAAAAAAACAAAATCTGTTGCTACAGTACATAATTTGTTATTTCAGAACTGAATGTATTATTTCAGATTTTAAAGTTTTCATCTCAAAATGTTAAATTTTATGAATTTCAAGGTTTGTTAATCCTCCAAATGGTTTTCAAAGAAGGTTTTGATTTTGTAATTGTAGTTGATTGTTGGATTTGGTTGTGAAGTGGAAGGTTGCTTAGATAGGACCTCCACTTGATGTGTATGATATTATTGTATGAGGTTTCTCATGAGATGGGCTACTTGAATAGGGCTTTACCTGTTGACCATGTAAGAGGCCGAATTGGGTGTGCATAGGGTTGATGGTGACTGTTGGACCACAGGTGGTGCTGAGTAGGCCACGTGGTGTTATGTTGATATATATATATATATATATATATATATATATATATATATATATATATAATGATTGTTTGGTAGAGTTGGTTTTTGTGGTGATACATGCATTAGCATGCATATGTTGTTTGCTGAGGTTGTGTGGGCCTCAAGTCGTGTGTGGGCAGGCATGTAAGGTGGATGGTGACTAGAGTTGGTACTCAGATAAGCCTCTAACCTAGTGCCTAGATAAGAAGTGGGGCTTAAAGCTGGGCCTAAGGGATGAGTGGATGGGTAATTTCGCAGGGGGCTAAGGCAGTGCAGACCTTGTGTTGCGGTAAGCCACCACCCACATACACTTATCCTGACAACCATAAGTTTATCCAACTAATCAGAGTTTTAGCAATCCCTGAATGGTGCTAGATGGCCATGGTAGGGGATAAAACCTGGCTGATTGCCCAAAATGTAGAAATCTTTCGAGAGTTGTGTCATCGTGCATAGACATAGTTGTGACGAATTGGTGCTGATATGGAGTTTTAGATTGAGAACTCTTTGCCATGTAAATGAATGATTTATAGATGTACATTTGTATGTAGACGTTGAGAACTCTAGATATATGATGGTGTGCCATATACTTGTGATGGAATATTGTGAATTGTTGATGATTTCCATAATCATATGTGAGGTTGTGCGTGATATACTGTAATGTATGTAGACCCATTTATTGGATGATTTGGTTTCATATTGATATGAGTAGTGATTTTGATTATGTTGGATTAAATATTATATGTTGATCTTTGTTTCGTAAGCTTACCCTTGCCTTGTAATGTTGTTGGTTGGATGTCTTGTTGTTGTTGTTGTGTTGCTGTGACTATGATGATCACGTCATTTTGGCGTGGGAGTAGAGGGAGAGACGTCCACAAATCCAGCATCTCAGAGCTGATGGAGGAGGTCTCAAATGGAGACTTTTGGAAGCCCTTTTTGGGTGGAACTTTCTATAAGCTCTTTATGTTTCTTTTTGGATGTGTTGTTTTGTATTATATTCTTTTGATGGGATTGTATAGAGTGACCAGCTATAGGGAGTGAGTTTTTGTATCCTTCTTCCCTGGTGATGTATATTTTGATATTGTTAATATGGGCTAGTGTTATCCTATTTGTTATGTATGTATGATGATTTGAGTTGAACAGATATGCATGTATGACACTAGGAGAGATAGGTGGATCTTTCAGTTGATGTGTATGACTTATATACAGATATGTTATGATTTGATTTTATTCACTTGATATATGGATAAGGTGTAATATCATACACATCAAGTGGAGGTCCTATCTAAGCAACCTTCCACTTCACAACCAATCTAACAATCAACTACAATTTGAAAACCAATTGAAAGATTGGCAAATCTTGAAATTTACAAAAACCTTTGAAACAATTCACTTCTTTAATTTAAAGAAAATCATATCTCAACTTGACAACTCTCCATCATTCTCAAATAGAATGTTTGAAAATGTATAATAGCCTTTTTATATGTGTATATATAAAATACTTCGCATTTTGAAATAAAAATTGTGAAATCTTTAATGGTACATTCAGTTCTGAAATAACAGATTATGTTCTGTAGTAAAAATGAATCAAATTTCATTTTTTTAGTAGAGATAATCTATTATGGGTTTCCATAATCAATTATTTCCGAATCGAAATGCATCAGCTTTCATTTTTCAACACAGATAATCGATTATGGGTTTCCATAATCGATTATTTCTGAACCAAAACCAGAAGAATTTTTTTTGAAACCCAAACAATCGATTATCAAAGTCCATAATTGATTATTCCCAAAACAAAATCATGAAAACAGCTTTTAGAACTCCAGATAATCGAATATGTGATCCCCATAATCGATTATTTGCGATGATTTTCAAAAAAAAAAAACGATTTTCTACAGGGAAACTCAAACTTTTCAACCAATTAACCTAAATTTTCAAATCAATGGTGTTCCAACAACATCAATCCACCTCAACCAAGTTCATACACATCAGATTACACAACAAATTCAACATTTCATCACAAAATCATCAATTTCTCATCCAAATCTCATTTTTTTTTCCCAAAACCCATTTTCAACCAAAACCAACGAAAATGGCAACATCCACAGAGATTCAACCAATTATAAAGCAAGAAATTAACATACCAACAGTTATTAACACAAAATAACTAATTTGTAAGCTTCCCTTATCTCTAAAAGTTCCTAAATCTGCATTTAGGTTCCTTGAGAATTCGGTGTCTTGAGCCAAAATCTTCCACTGATTGAGTCTTCCTCTCACCACAATCACTAAACCGAGCCCAAAATCCTCTAATACCCTTGCTAACTTGAGAGATTCTAGAGAGATAGATAGAGAGATGAAGAGAGGAGAGAGAGGGGAAATGAGAGAAATCTCTCTCAACACCCCCTTTTATACTTTAGACCCCCCTGGAGCTCTCATACGAACTTTTGGCCAACTGAGGCCCAAACCTCACCAAGCCTAACTTAACTGTTCTAACTGGTCTAACTTAATTGTTTTCTCTTAAAAACCCAAAATCATTCTCACAACATATCCAAATTAGCTCAAGTACATATCTCAAATTTCCTAAATTCAAACTAGAATTTCAAACCAACAACTCACAACCATCATCACATACAACATACCAAAGATAGCGACAATTCATTTGTTTCTTTTAATCACCTAGATTACGTATTAAATTTCCACTTTTTGGTTATCAAAACACTTAATCATGCATTAGGAAAAACATGGTGTTACAAACAACACTTAGGTGCATACACAAGATCTACAAGAAGCCCAACAAGGCCTAATAACAAAACGTTCTAAAAGACAATTAACAAGATAGCTAAGCCCCTCCAAGACCTCTATCAAATATGGATCTAAAAATTCAGTACCATGTAGAGTTTATAAGAGTTTAATTATAAGTGTGATAGTGGAATATTGTTAGGCTATTTTGGAACATCCAAGGCATATAGAGTTTTTAAGTCTAGAACCTTAACAGTTGAAGAACCCATCCATGTAAAAATCTCTAGATTCCTTATCAAAGGATGAAACAAGAGAGCCTACTGGACAGAACTGGCAGATGAAGAATTATCATCCAGAAGATCAAATCTTGGGAGAAGTACATGATCGTGTCAGAACTAGATCAACCTTTAAGAAGTAAACTCATGCCACTTTGATTTCTTAGATGGAACCAAAGGTGGTAGATGAAGCTCTGTTGGATGAAGGATGGAGCAAGGCCATTTAAGAAGAGCTAAATTAGTTCAAGAAAAATGATGTATGGAAGCCAGTCTCTCTGCCCAAAGACAAGTCAGTAATAGGAACAAAATGGGTATTTAGAAACAAGTTGGACTAGGCAGGTAAAGTGATGAGAAACAAAGCTAGACTTGTAGATTAAGGTTACTCATAACAAGAAGGTATAGACTTTATTGAAACTTTTGCACTTGTTGCTCGATTAAAAGCTGTTCGCATTTGACTTTCATTTGCTACACATAGTAATATGGCGCTCTATCAAATGAATGTAAAAAGTGCCTTCCTGAATGGTATAATAAGTGAAAAAGTTTATGTGAAACAACCTCCTGGTTTTGAGAGTGATGCCTTTCCTAATCATGTCTTTAAACTCAAAGGATTTATATGGACTCAAACAAGCTCTTAGGGCTTGGTATGATAAACTAAGCTCTTTTCTTTTGGAAAATGGTTTCATAAAGGGGAAAGTAGACACCATTCTATTTTGCAAAAGCATAAATTCAAATTCATCATTATGCAAATATATGTGGACGATATCATATTTGGCACTACTAAAGAAGCTTTGTGTAGCGATTTCTCTAAGCTCATGATGACAAATTTTGAGATGAGTATGATGTGAAAATTAAAGTTCTTTTTAGGATATTAAATAAAGCAAACAAGCAATGACATATACATACACCAAACTAAGTACACTAAAGAATTACTCAAGAAATTCAAGATGGATGATGCCAAAGAAATGAGCACTCCTATGCATCCTTCTTTGGTTGGTACTCGGATTGGATGATACATCTAAAAGGGTAGATGAAACCACATACAAAGGTATGCTTGGATCCTTATATATCCCACTATGTCCAGACCAGACATTATGTTTAGTGTATGTCTCTGTGTTATTACAATCTGATCCAAGAGAAGTCCAGTTCACTGTTATTAAAAGAATTTTTAGAAACTTAAAAGGAACTACTAACGTTGGTCTATGCTTTATGCCAAGTAAAGTATACAGGTTAGTTGGATACTGTGATGCTGATTATGCTAGAGACAGAATAGAATGAAAAAGCACCAGTGGAGGATGTCACTTCGTCGGTGGCAATCTTGTTTATGGACTAGCAAATGATAAGGAATAATTGCCTTATCCACAGTAGAAGTAGAATACATATCAGCAGCATGCTGTTACCCACAACTTCTGTGGATCAAACATCAATTAGAGGACTACAGTATATACCGGAGTAAAATTCCTATTCTTTTGGCAATATTGTTGCCATCAACCTATCTAAAAATCCCATATTGCATTCTAGAGCCAAACATATTTGAAATTAAATACCACCTTATAAAAGATTATGTTTAGAAAGGGATAATTAATATTCAATTCAACACTCAAAACACTTATCTCACTTTTTCTACAAAATCTAAACCCTAGCTCTCTCTGATATCTCTCTATCCTCCCTCACCTCCCAAAAATCCTCAAACACTCAAACCCTAAACCTTCTCTCCTCAACTAATCAGCCATGGTTGTCAAGAAGGCAGACACTTCTATAAAGACAATTGCAAGGGTGGAAAGCTCTAATCAAGATAAAGCTATCATTTTTATCGAGAATGGGTTTGATATTGATGCCCTCGACGAGATGGGTTTGAAGGTGAAAAATAATCTCATTCGGTGCGGGATTCTCAACTACTTCCAACTAAATGAGATCATCTATCCAGAACTCATCACACATTTTTGGAGAACTACAAATTTTCTTAAAAATAGTGTGGTTGGCACTATTTTGGGAGTGCAAGTAACAATTGGTCTTGGGAGCATCGCACAAGCCATTGGATGTGAACGTGCTGGCTCTTGTACAAAAATTGGATGGGAAAACAACTACGGTGGTGATGATACAGTAGATGCTACTCTCATAAGACCAGAAGCAGATGAAAGTGTTGAATATAGCAAACTGACGAAGGAAGGCAAGGTCTTTCAATAGTTTCTAAATAAGGGCATTCTTCATAATGCAAGGTCAAAAGACAGCGTGACCTTCATGCATCGCTTTGCTTTTTTCCACATGATTACAAGGCATAATTTAATCTTCCTCATCTCATTCTAAGTAACATCTTCAGAACCATGAAAGGAAGGGAAGTGACTGATCAAATCACATACTCAGCTTTGTTGAATAGGATTTTCTGGTTGCAGCATGTATTTTATGAATTCTTCAATTTGTCACTTGCTGAATAAGCTCAAATCAGACAGTTGGATGGTGGTCTCAGATATACCCAACTGCCCTTTGGTTGAAATAGTATAAGCCAAATGAAAGCTAGATTCATTCTGAAACCCATTCAAAAGGCACCAAGGCTTCATGACATACCAAGGAAGAACCTGTAGAACAACATCAACAATTTAAAGAGGAACAAATGGGACAATCAGAAGAACTAATGGACGATGAAGCATTATTCGACCAACCTGCTTTTGTGTCAAAATGAGCAACTTCCAAAGCTACTGCATCTAGATGACAACCATCTAGAAGCAGGTCATCCAGACAGCTTGCAGCGTCCAGAGTGACAAGATCTTAGGCACAACAAGAACCTACTATAACACCGTGTTTTTCTAATTGTATGATTTAGTGTTTTAATAAAAAAGTGGAAATTAATATGTGATCATGGTGATTAAAACGAATAAATATGTTGTTGTATAAGTGTTGTTTTGTGTTATTGTCTTGGAATTCCTGTTTGAGTTTAGGGGAAACTGAGAAAGTGTACTTGAGCCAAGTGAGGGCCAGTTATGGGCTTTGGGGAGTGGTTAGATGGACCATGGGCTTTAGTGGGCCCAAAACCTTTGTGAGGCTTTGGGAGGTTTAAGACACTTAAACCTTTCCCCCTCTCATTTCTCACTTTTGCAAAGCAAAACTCTCTCATCCCTTATCTCTCCCAAATTCTCTCAAACCCACCAAGTGAGAGGTAAGATTTCGGATCATTTCATTCTCTTTGGTGAAGAGCATTGGTTTCTCTAGAGATTTGGCTTAAGGGTTCACCTCTCTCATTTTCTTTCTTTCCCTAAATTCGAATTTGGAACTCTTAAAGCTAAGGGAAGCTTACTTTCGTTGAATATATGTTGTATGGACGTGGTAGTGTAGGTATGTTGCTGTGGTTTGTGTTAGAAAGCATAATTTGATTGAGTTTTGGTTGAAATGTATGGGAAATGGGTTTCCTTGATTTCGTGGTTGATTCACATGGAAATGTTGTATGGTCATGTTCGACCTCTGTGGAGTCGATTTAGGGTATGGGTGAGTAGAAAGTCTTGATTTTTGGGGTTTTTCGAAGAAAGTTCTGTTGTTGCTATCTGGTGTTTGCTGAGCGACCCTCACGTCACTAAGCGAGTGTTCTTGAGTCTTAGTAATGACTGTAATGCAGGAGGGATTCGCTGAGCGAAATTTTATTCATTAAGCGAGTGTTCATGGAAAATCTGGAAATTTCCCAGAAGAGTGCTTGCTGAGTGAGTGCGTGGCTCGCTGAGCGAATGTGGGTATTCTAGAATGTCTGGAAGCAATTTGCTGAGCGAGTATCTAGCTCACTGAGCGAATTGAGGCCCTTGAGAGTTGTGGCTCTCTATTGCGAGTGATTCGTTGAGCAAACACTGTGTTTGCTGAGCGAGGAGTGGGGATATATCTTGGCTGTTCTCTAGAGTGGCTATTCGCTTGGTGAGTGCAAGACTCGCTGAGCGAAATGTGGTCGATAGGAATTTGGAGAAAGTCCCTAGAACAAACTCGCTAAGTGACCCCAATTGTCACTGAGCGAGAGACTCTGAAAACAACATATTCCTTGAGCTAAACTCATGGTCGCTGAGCAAGAACCTTCATAGGGGAAAGTTGAACCTCTGTAAGGAAGGTCTTTGCTGAGCGAGCATGTGGGTTGCTAAGCGAATAGAGTGTTCTGTTGTTGATCAACGTTGAAAATGTAGTTGTATGAAACATGGTTGGGAAGGACTCCTAGTGTGAGTCTATGGTTGAGAATGTGGGAAGAGTGATAGGTTGCTTGGATAGGACCTTCACTAATTATGAATAGAATTGTTGTGTGAGGTTTCTCACGAGTATTGGTTGCTTAGATACACCCTTACTTGTTGACCATGCTTGAGACTGGATTTGGACCTGCTTGGTGTTGGTAATTGTTGTTGGACCTCATGTGGTGCTGGTTGAGTTCACGGGGTGTTGTGTTGCTACACACACACACACACATGCATATACATACATACATACATACATATATATATATATATATATATATATATGTATGTATGTATGTATGTATACATACATTTCATGTATAGGTTGGTGGCTGAGGTAGCTAATGATGGACCTCATGCTGTGGTGCGGGCAGGCACGTAAGTTGGACGGTTGACTGGAGTTATAGCTCAGACGGGCCTTCAACCTAGTACTGTATGAGACGTAAGGCAATTGATGATGGGCCTTCGGGAATGAGTGGATGGGCAATTCCGTAGGAGGCCAAAGCGGTGCAAGCCTTGAGTCGTGGTAAGCCACCACCCATATACATTTATCCTCATAAACCATTAAGCTTATCCACAGATCAAAGTTTAACAATCCCTGAATGGTGTTTGGATAGGCAATAATAGGGGGTGAGACCTGACTGATTGCCCAAGATGTTGCGAATCTCTCGAGAGTTGTGTCATCATGCATTAACATAGTTATGGTGAAATTGTTGTGATATGAGGTGCACAGTTGAAAATGCTAACCATGTGAATGTATGTTATATATATATATATGTGTGTGTGTGTGTGTGTGTGTGTGTGAGTGTGAATTTTGAGAAGTGTTGTTGGTTTTGGTAATCATATACTATATCATTGTTTTAGTAAGATTACCCTTGCCTTGTGTTTCTGTTGTGGTTCTTTGTTGCTGTTGTATGTTGGTGTGACTATGATGATCATGTCTTTTAGAGTGGGAGCAGATGATGGTGCTTTAGTGGATCCGACTTCTCAGAGTTGAGGATGGAGCGGCAGGCTAGAGGGGCATGGCTTGAGGAGTCAAGATTTTTTTTTTGGTTATTTTGTGGCGTATTTAGTTTCTTTCTTTTGATGGGGTTATATAATGTGACCAGCCATAGGGAGTGCATTTTGTATCCCTTTCCCCTTGTTGATGGATTTGTATATTGATTCTTTTGATATGGTTTGGTGTTATCCCCCCATTCTTTTATTTGTATAAATTATAAAGACATGGTATATATGGGAGTAGGAGAGATGGATTGGAATCTCTTTCTCTCTCTATATATATATGTGTGTGTGTGTGTTATGATTTTTATTCATGTTTCTGTGCCAAGGGAGAGATTAGTATGGTTGTTTTGTAGTGACAGTTGGGTCGTTACACCTACTCGAAAAGCTGCACCTCCTACTATTGTTCCAACTACTACACAGCCCACTAAGAGAAGAATCAGATTGCAACAAGAATCTAATGATGAAGATGATGAAGTGATTGCAACAAGGCAAAAGAAATAGAAGACTGAGTCAGTTACAGTTCCTACCACTCACTTTAGTGAGCCCCTTGTTGATGCTATTGCTTCGAGGAAGAGGACACCCAAAGTCAAGACCACTTCTTACAGGGGCAAATGAAGTAAGTTGTCTGCTCCAAACTGTGATGATGACATGGTAATTGTTTCTAAACGTGAATTTGTTGAATCTATACTTGTTAAGCCACACCATGATCAAACACTTTTCCCCACCTAAAGACAAACCTAAATATAAGCCCAAACACAAATCCAAATCGTACCTTCTCATCCCAAACCCAAAACAACTACTTGAGGAACCCCAATACTAGACTCCGATGGATAACTATTTCTAGATAGCTCTGGACAACCCATTAGCCATGAACCTCTACCCTTTGATTACCTTTCATGGCATACCCTAACTTTCTCTGCACCTGAACTAGACATACTTCTATTGGGTGAAGACGGATATGAGTGTAACATTTGCACTCCTGGCTTGGTGAAGTTATATTTGTCTATTAAGCCACCAAAAAGATAGAAGATTCCTTATGAAGAATGGTGCACTCCAAAGCCTATTCCAATCTCTATTGTAGGACCAAAAATAGGCATCAACTTGGATTTATCTTTTGCTTACGCTGGACGAGCAAAAAACTAGGTTGTCAAAAAGACGAAATGACGACTTCTCTTTGAGGAAAGGAACAAACAGAACCTTGTGGACAATAAAGCAATTATTTTGCATCCAAAACCTTACATTTTGCCAGAGTATGGTTTTGACTATTCTCCTATTCCTCTCAACCCTTTTGTGCATCACTACACACATCAACCCTCCAAAGTCTACTTAGCATTGCTGAAAGATGCCATTGTAAGTCTGCTGTTGAAGTGTTTTATTAGAAGGCGATACTCAAAGATCTTTACTACTTGGCGCTTTGATGCACATCATCTTGGAATACGTCAACACCAAGTATCTCCATTAAATGATCTTGAGATTGGCACAAAAGAAGAAACAAAGAGGCATGCTAGAACAAACTGTGCATATTAGGCCTGTTGCTTTGAAGTTTAGACCCCGAAACCCTACAGAAGCTGCATTCTTTCCTACAACTTTTGAACAAATGTATTGTGCAACCATAAAGAGTTTTACGGAGTTGAAATGTCAACTTTTCATCCTTCCTACGCAACATCTTTCACAAAGAACAACACTTTGTATTCAATTAGACAGGATTTGCCCAAGGATGCCTACCATAATTTTTAACAAAAAGAAACTCAAATTATTGACTAAGCCTTCCTCTTTGCCAAACTATCCAGGGTCGAATTTTAGCCACACAGTGTAATCACCATGGAATGGTACTTGTCCAAAAGATTGGTATAGGACATGGATGTTGATGATGCTGAAAGTTTTTGGCATCAACATATGTGGACCTGCGAGCAACAAGCATTCGATAGTGGACTAAATGAGCAAAAGACAAAGCAGAAAACCCATTGCTAAAGAATGATAAATGCACACAGCGTCCAGCTCACGTATTTCACTTTTTTGATACTTTTGCTGCCTTTGTGTGTAACACCATTGTTTTCCTAATCTGTGATTTAGTGATTTAATAATTGAAAGTGGAAATTAAATTTTGTTTTGTAATTAAAAGGTAATAAATAAATTTTAGATGTGCGGTTGTTGATCTATCTTATGTTGTCTTGGAAACTTCAGTTTGAACTGTGGAATTGGAGAAAATGTTGTTTGAGCCAAATACCTCTATAGATCTTATCTTAGTTGGTTTAGTGAGGCATCGTGACTTTTGGGGTTAGTTTAGGCCTTAGAGTGTTAGAAAGGTAGAGATGAGCCTTTGTAAGCCCAAGCTCCATGTTAGGGCCCATGACCTTTTAAAGAGGCAAAATCCTATTCTCCTCCCATTTGTTCACCAGGTACGTATAGGAGCATCTTAAATTCTCTCAGGGCATTCCCAATTCTCTTCAAGATCAAGACTTGATCCAAGACCCATTTCCCCTTCTTCTCTTATGTAGAATCCTGATTGCCTCAAATTGAGATCTCCCTTTGATTTGGCTTAAGGGTTCCGTTTTCCCCTTTCTCTCCTTTTCTATTAATTCAAATCTCAGAGGCTCCAAAAGGTAAGGGAATCTTATTCATAGTTGTTATGTGTTGTGTGTGTGTTGTTATACTTATATATGCTAGAGATATGCAAAATCTCTGTTAGAATGAGCTTTGTGGTGGTATGTTGGTAAAAATGGGTTTGGGATGAGAAATTTGAGATTTGGGTGATGAAATGTTGCATTAGTTGTATAATTTGATGTGTATGAGCTTGGTTGAGATGGATTGATGATGTTGGAACTCTCATTGAGTTGAAATCTAGATTTGTGTTATGGTGGAGATTGAGTTTTCTATAGAAAAATTGCGTTTTTCACAACTCTGTTGTAGATAATCGATTATGGGAACCTTATAATCAATTATCTAGAGCCCCAGAAGCTGTTTTCATGATTCTGGCTCTTAAATAATCGATAATGGAAGCTAATAATTGATTATCTAAGCTTCAGGAATTGTTCTCCTAGCACTAGTTCTGAAATAATCGATTATAGAGATTTATAATCGATTATCTCTGTTAGGAAATGAATTTTGGTGTATTTTTCTAACTGATTTAATCTATTATTACAGGAGATAATCTGTTAGCATGGTATTTAATCTGTTATTTCAGAATTTGACATGTTATTTTAGAATTTAAATTTACCGCTTCATAATTTGATCTATTGTATACATTTATATATAAAAAAGGTGTTATGCATTTTCAAAAGTTCTATTTGGGAATGATGGAAAGATGTCAAATGTATAATTCAAGATAAGTTGGGTGTTTCAAATGGTTTTCAAAGAGGGTTTTGGTTTTCAAATTGTCGTTGTTTGTTGGATAGGTTGTTGAAGTGGAAGTTGCTTAGATAAAACCTCCACTTATTGTTGAGAGGATTTGTTTGTGAAATCTTAAAGAAGTATAGGCTGCTCAGGTAGGGCCTGACTTGTTCACCATGTTAGGTGTTGAATTGAGCCTACATAGGGTTATTGGTGGCTATTGACCATGTGAGGTGTTGTATTAAGCCCACATGATGTTGTTGTTGAATTTTGATTAAATTATTGTTGTTAAATTTTATTAAATTGTTGATGTTAGAATTGACGGTGGATGGTGTTGTACATGCATTCATGAATAAGTCTACAGTGGTGACTGCATTATGAGTAGGCACGTAAGTTGGTTGGTTAATAGGAGTTAAGGCTCAAACGGACCTCTAACCTACTGTTGGAAAGGTCAATGGGGGTCATTGCAACTAGGACCTGGGGGAAAAGTAGACGAGCAATTCCACAAGGGGCCAAGGTGATTGCAAGCCTTATGTCGTGGTGAGTCACTACCACGTATATCTATCCTGATCAACCACTTGATTCTATCCATAGATTAGAGCTACGGTGTTTCCCAATAGTTGTGGATGGTGCTATGTTAAGGAACATGTTCGTGCTGGTCACTCAAACTGTTGTAAATCTCTTGAGAGTAGTGTCCTTATGCATTGGCACGATGATTGATATTTATGTTTCATGATGTGGTCATGTATTATGTAGTTGCATGTAAATTCTATATATGTATGTGCTGGAATGAAGGTGTTGATTCATAGGGTGGATGTGTATATTTACTTGTTGATGTAGGAGTAGGAGACTTCATATTACTTCCTTTTATACTATATTATATGTTGTTTCAAGTAAGCTTACCCTTGCGTTGTTTTGTACGTGTGGTTCATGCCTGTGATGATCGCCTTGTTAATGTGGGAGCAAATGGTGAGCCTTCTGTTGATCCAGCTGCTTGTAACACCCTAAGGGGCATTACCGTAACTAGGTCTAGATTTTAAAAAAACAAACTGAGAAAGGTAGAAACAACATACAAATACTACTCATAAATATAATTGAATATTATATACGAACAATATAATAAAAAAAAACATACATGCCAAATATAACTCATCTATCACCTGAAGGTATCGTACAAAATATAAACAAGAATACAAAAACATAATATAAACTAGACTACGTTTTCTTGCACGTGACTCCAAGCTCCATCTACGCGTGTCTTCACCTGTATCCTGAAAAAGGGAAAACTTAAAGGAATGAGACATAATGTCTCAGTGAGTGCTCTAAAGACTCTACGGCTGGGTTAGACTCTTCTATTCGGACAACCTTCATTACTTATCTCTCATGGCTTTAGCCTCATTGGGTTTCTCATAATCATCCATACCTATGGTTGAGTCTACACCTTTCAACAGTCAATACTCCCTGTTAATTGCTCTCTCATTCTCACAACTATTATATTGGTTTACTATCTCATTCTTAACTTAAGAACTCATCCTCATTATTTATACTTTCTTACCCAAAACCCTCTTTAGAATTTACTCTTCTTCCTTTTAATATTCAAAGCTGTCCCCTAGGGTCAAGTCTAAGGTTACAGACATCCTAATATACTCTTATTTCATTCTCTCTCTTACTTGTCTTATACCTTTCTATTACTCCATGAAGGAATTCACCCTTCCTCTATCTTATTCACAACTATTATTATCCAACTAGAACCCTCATAACACTATCCTAAGGTCTAGCCTCTCACTTATCCTTAAGGTAGCAAACACAATTCCAATTACAAGCATATAATTGTTTCACATTCCTTGTCTAGTAACTAGACATATACCTCGTTTTATTTTATCAAATAGGAACGACACTTGTGCAAGATATGATCACATGTCCACAACTTTAACATTTCATCACAAGGCACAATTACATTCTTACATAGAATTCACATAGATAGGGTCACATAGAATTCACATAATTACAACATAGCACACTCTAACATATCACACTATAACAAGATACATATGCGTGCTATGTTCCTAAACCACTACTCATGCACATGTGGTACCAACCTAAACTTTTCGGAAAGTAGACTAGGAGTAAATACAGGCCATAAGAAGCGTCATTGGTACCGATGCCTTCGGCTTTCGCACCCTAAACTAGCATGATATCCCCCGGTGACTAGTCAGGGTTACCCAGTTTTGCCAGTACGCCCCGGCTCCATGGGATCAGCATGGACCATTGGAGTTTTCCCAACCGAATAACCCCCAAGGCTAAGGTTAAACAACCCATCACGGCCTCCACCAGCCAGATTCCTACATACTTTCCTCATCACATAACTCAAATGTTATGATGCATGGTCACAAATAATGCTTACAACTTTCATAGACTTTTATCATGAATCATAGGCACAATTTCATATCACACTCATATTTTTAAGGTAAATAACAATCATACAATATAAACTCAACAAAACATAAGAAAAACAAATAACAATGAGTTAAACACTGCCAAAAGGAGTTCACAAATATAAGGAACATAATAGCAAGTCGTATTCGCCCGGTGGTCCAGCGAACCCACCCAGCGAGTTCGCGCCGGAAACCAACCCCGCCCAGCGGTCCAGCGAACCCGCCCAGCGGGTATCGTACCCCGCCCAGTAGGTTTGTGTCAAGACCTAACCCGCCCAACGGGTCCGCGCGCCCAGCGCGAAAGAGAAATCCAGTTTTTGAAGAAAAGTCGCCAAAAGACTATCTAATCTATGAATTCCTTACTTCCTCACAATTCCTTCAAAACCCATCAAATCCCTAATCTTACGCTTAAGGTGGGGGGAAAAGGTAAATAGATGAAAAATAACAACATAAAGAGAAGGAAGAATATGGGGGAGAGCACTCACCTTTGTGGACATGCAAAGTTGAATTCTAGGGTTTGGATTCTCCGGTTTCTATTCTTCCTCCTTCTCTTCCTCTTCTTCTTCTCTTCTTTTCCTCATTCTCTCTAGCTTTTTTTCTTCCTCTATTTTGTGACGGTTAAACCTAACCCTCCTTCTTTATTCCCTTCTTATAACATGTGGGTGGGTATGTGGCTTAGTGGGCTTTAGTCCCCTATTGGGCCCTAGATGCTCTTTTGGGTTGTATGATAATATTCCTACTAATTTATAATACTAAGGTATTAATAACAATAATAATAATAAGAATAATAATAATAATAATAGTAACAACAACAACAACAATAATAATAATAACAATAAATATAATAACAACAACACAACACAATAATAATAATAGGAAATATAATAACAATAATTCTTAAGACATCTTTTGTCTAATAACATATGAGAATGGTTTTACTAAAAGCTACCTCGTGGTTTATTTCTAGTACTTGGAAATTGGGCTGTTACACTGCTCAAAGTTATTGGCAGAGCCACCTGCTCAGAGATGAGGAGATGTAACGAGTCACATTCTCGCTTTTATCGCTCTTTTGATAGTTGGTTTACTTTCTAGATTTGATGTATAGCTTGACCAGCCTTAGGGAGTGTCTTTTGTATCCCTTCTCCCTTACTGATGTATATTTTGGTCGTGGCATTGACATGTAAGTTTTAAGTCTTAAAATCTTTGGTTTATGTATATATTGCACAGGAATCTTTGTTGAGACAGATGGTCTCTTATGTATGTGTACATGTCGACGATATATTAGTCGTTTGTTGATTGAGGTAGTTTTCATTAAATCCTATATGATAGTAATAATAACAATAGAGAAGAATGATAGCGTTGTTTGGTAGTGACAGTGGGTTGTTACATTGTGTGTTTAGCTAACACTCGTCCACTCCTTGAACCTGAAACGTCCACCATTTATGCTTTAGTGGATGCTTTGACAAATACAAGGTATCTAAAGCCCCTTCTCTTTCCTTTGGGAATGTAAGTTTCTAAAGTATTAGCAATCTTGTCCATAAGCTTTATGTTCTCGCCTACAAGTTCTTGGAAGCACCTTCTCCCCCTTCAACCTCTGAAGCACCACCTTATACTCCCACTCAACCTCCATCACCCATACCTCCACCTCCACCAACCCTTAGTTCACAAGCCTCTGCCAACATTCGTACTGCAAATGTTATGCCTCTTTTTGTGTCTTTTGTTGACCTCGCCGTTCAAACCTATGACACAGCATAACTTCAACCCATCGTGGCTCTCTTATAACAAATTCTTAATAATCAACAAGAGCTTCTCCACACTCCTCAACCATCTCCTCCGCCCCCTCCTTTTTACCCGCAATGACTGTGATATCTTCGTCTCTTTTTGCTGATGTCAAAAGAGGTAGATTAGAGGGATTTTTTTTTGGTTAAGTTTCTACTTTAAATCATTGACTATCTTTATAATAGTTTTTCATGCATATATATATTTACTCTGAGGCTTTATATATGTTTTTTTTTTGTGCTTATATCTCTAAGTTTCTAATATGTTCTATTTTTTTAATAGAAATATTATACTCGGGGAGAGTTTCTTCGAAATCTTTTTGTTCTAATATTATGCTGCTTTCTACTTCATATGATATATCTCTGGTGATAAACTCAAAAATTTAATAAGGTTTGTCATCATTAAAAAGGGGGAGATTGTTGGAATCAAAGACGTATGAAGCGTCTAATCCCTCAAAGTTTTGAAGATAACAAAGGTTATTAAAATTTAGAGTACTTGGTTTTATGAGTAGCATTTTAAGTCTCAATATATAATGAAATGGTTTTGATGCGTCCAATATGCTATGTATAAATCTGGTGTCCAATGCATCACTCTAAATCAAGCGTCCGTAATGTCTTAGAAAATGGAAGCGTCCAAAGCGATTGTTTGCGATATTTGTAAGCTATGTTTTCTTTTGAGTATCCAATATTAAACTCGTCCAGATGACTTATCTTAAATAATTCTTTAAATTGTGACTAATCTCACAAGATCTGTCTCGTCTCTTTTCTTATATGATCTAACGTTTATATTTCTCAGCATTTAGTGTAAAGCAGAATATTTTTGTGAAAGTAAGTCAACTTATCAAGCTGTCAAACCAGAATAAGAAATGTTCAGAATAAGCAGTATTATATCACAGATCTACACCTCTCACTTTGGTGCAATACAAAAGCTGTGTTGTCTCTCTCTCTCTTTCTCTCTCTCCTACAAACTCAAAACACGCATGACCATGAAGATTATGCATCAGAATATGTTCTTGAAAAATGAAGCCCTAAGTCCCAATGGCTATCTTCTCAAAGGCTATAAAAGCAAGATTGGAGAAAATGAAAAGCAGAAAAGAAGAGAACAAAAAAAAACCCTCTTTTGGACGATCTTGCAATACAAAAACTCTCATATTCTTTGCATTACAAAGTGTTTGCAACCACACTTAATCTTTCATATCTTTACTCTGTGGGTTGATCTTTTGTAACAAATTTATCTATGTTGTGAAAGCCTAGAGCGCTTTGGTAAGTAAAGAATAGTTGGGTTTTAAGTGATCTCAGGTTGATCATTTTTGTAAGGCTTGAAGAGGCAGTAAGAATACTTGCTTGTAACCAAGAGGTTGGTTAGTGGAAATCCTTTGAAGAAGGGTACTAGATGTAGCTTAATTTGAGTGAACGAGTATAAAATCTTCTGTGTGCTTTGTGACGACCCACGACATCAACCACCATGAATCGTCACAAGGGAACAATGAAAAGAAACACGCTAGCTAGTCGTCCAGATTGATTTTAAATTCAATTCAAAAAACTCTTTATTTACTTGCTTGTGAAAATGTCAGTAAAATTTTTCTTTTATAAAAAAACTGGCTTATCGTTAACACATCGTAATAGAAAAGGCATCAACAAAGAAATAAAATGAAAAACATAACCATACATAAAACAACATGTCTATCATGCATGGTATGGAATACATAACCAATACAGTCCAACATGAAACTGAAACACCAAATAAGATAGTGGAAAAGGTGTGTGACAATAAACCCAACATATAACTCAAAAGGGGGAGGGGATACATAACTTACTCCCTAAATTGGTCACCTCTACACAAACGGTACATCATAAACAACATTGCCTCCTAGAGATAATGAGGAAAGGTAGAGGGTGTGTCATCGTCATTGTCGTCACCTCTTGCAAAAGAAGCTAGACCCGAACCTCATCCACGTCCATGCCCATGGGAAGCTTGAGTGTTAAACAATCTCCGGTACCCATGTGCATTTCCTACTCGATAAGGAACAAGAGCACGTGTAGGAAAAGCAGACGAGGGATGTAGTACCTGTGACACCCTTTACCCCAAAGCTAATTATTAAATAAATATTACGAAAATATAACATACTTTTCATTTGTAAAATAAAACGATAGTTTATAATCTTTTTCTTCACACGATAAAGGACATCATATGCACAACTCACATTTACTAAAGCTCCAAAAGATGCTTTATTGATTAACCAAATGATGGTGGCCCACAGTTGACCATACAAGTCCAAATAAAATAAAATAAACCAATTTAAAAGTAAAACTATTAGTCTAAAGTTTAAAAGCTAAAATAATAAATAACTAAGACCCCGATGTCACATTACTATCAGAGTTGACAAAATCGTAAAGAAACTGTAAAATAAACTGCAATGAGGCCAATGCCCCTACTCTAAGACTCTTCCTCAAGGTCTTGCTGAACATCACCTGTATATCATAGACACATACAGAAAACACCAGAAAACAAGGGGGTGAGATACATCTCACATCATGCTTAAAGTATGACAATGGAGACAGGTAGAATACACATCACATACATAATCAATTAACAGTAATTTGCAAAAAAACCAGAATGCACAAAAACATATGTAATGCAATACCTAGCTTCTACTTCTTATGCACATGTGGTACCAACTTAAACTTGTCGGAAAGTAGACTAGGAGTAAATGCACGGCCATAAGAAGCGTCATCGGTACCGATGCCTTCGGCTCTCGCACCCTCAACTAGTATGATATCCCCCGGCGACTAGTCAGGATTACCCAGTTTTGCCAGTACGCCCCGGCTCCATGGGATCAGCATGGACCATTGGAGTTTTTCCAACCGGATAACTCCCAAGGCTAGAGTTAGACAACCCATCATGGCCTCCACCAGCCAGATTCCTACATACTTTCCTCATCACATAACTCAAATGTTATGATGCATGGTCACATACAATACTTACAACTTTTCACAGGCTTTCATCATGAAACATTAACACAATTTCATGTCATACTCAATTTTCTCAAAGTAAACAACAGTCGCACAATATAAACTTAACAAGGCATAAAAAGAAACAACAATGAGTTTAAAACTGCAAAGAAAGGAGTTCATAGGCACAAAGAACGAAATAGCCAAAATCGTATCCGCCTGTTGTGCCAGCAGCGAATCCGCCTGGCGGGCTATATATCCCGTCAGCGGGTCTGCCCTGCAACCAACCCGCCCAGCGGGTTGTGAACCCCGCCTACGTGTCCACGTCAGGACCCAACCCGCTCAGCGGATTGTTCATCCCACCCGGCGCCAACGCGGAGTGTAGTTTTCAACGAAAGCTCGTCCAGCGGCTATTTAGCCCCGCCGAGCGGATCCAAGGTACAGATTTTAAAAAGACAATCCATGATAATCCATATAAATTAAACATAGAATTTTCATAAAGCATATTAATAATTTGGGGAAAATCGCATTCCCCTTTGCACGTATACAACCATATAATTCACAAACAATTGGGGTCTAGGGCCAACCCCTCTACCCACAACAAAAGCCATACCCATGAGCGAGATAACTCACTCCCCCTTACCTTGAAAGAGGCGATCTCCAGCAAGAGGATGCGAACGATGCAGTAGCGTCTTTCTAAGGTTCCTCACTTCTTGACTGCAAAGGCTCTGACGGCACGGTATCTCTAAGGAGACACAAGCGAAAGAATAAGGAAGAAGGATTAGGTTTTCAAGAAACCTAAAGAATACTTAAAGTTAACTTTGGACTCATAAAACTAAGCCCAATAAAAGGGTTTTAAAACTTTTAAAAACACTCTAATTATAAAACCCCAGTTTAAAAGCCTAATATTTCTTTTTCTCAAAATATCATTTTATTAAAAACACGGCAAACGAATAATAATAATAATAATAATAATAATTAAAGGAAAACATTGGGGTGTTACAGTACCTCTCGCACAAACTCTGAGAAGTCCATCCGTATTGTGACTGGAATCATGGAAATCAAATGTGCTTGGAGGGCACCCGCATCGATAGTCCAACCATCTTGCCCATCTTGGATGGTGGGCGTCAGCTCCATGCTAAAGGCATTGCTCCTCGGGGGAAACACCATCTGCTCCTGCGATCAAAGTAATCGCGATCATCACAGTCACACATACACAAACACATAAGCAAGGATAGGCTACCCAAAAGAAACAATCATATCATTTGAAACATATGACATTAAACCATTAAACAAGCACATAATCAGTCAAGTTAAACACACGAGAATTCTTTCATTTATTATTCTTAATTAAAACGTGACTAAGGATGCAATGCAGACCATGAGTCCTAGACTCTCCATGGAAATCTAAAAACTTGAGCGACTAGCCTGGATATTCCTTAATCATGGTATAATAAACATAGATACCTTCACTAGGGTTCTCAAAGTGGCACCTGCCTAAACCATTTGGGGAATACCGACAACGGATCTTGGGAACCAGTGCTCTTTGTTAGGATTTTCATATGAGGGAATTGCCATCACAACACAGGATTTGCAAGGCCCTGGTATCCTGTGGAACTGCACCATCCATAGTCTTCAAGCTTTCACACCCGACTAGCACCACGATCTCGCACATACCAACACCTTCGGTATCGCATACTCATACACCAATGCATGTATGCATGACAACCAATTCATCATAAACAGATGGTGATGGCAACATGTATTAACAACCACCTATCGTTCACACCCGAATAGGCTTTTTTATCAATAATCACTTATTGTTCACACCTGGATAAGCTTTTTGTCAATAATCACTTATCGTTCACACTTGGATAAGCTTTTTATCAATAATTTCACAATATAGTCAACATGCCACTAAGTCACAAACATTCACCAAGTCATGCCTTTAACAATTTTTACTAGGAAACTCATCCAATTACACACTTACCAAACCTTATATATAAATTCTATAATTGGAATAACAAAGTATGAGAATTTAATAAGAAAATACATTTATGGAATTATCGAGTCAAAACTTAGGTCTTAGGTTTTTCATAACTTTAGTTTTTGTTATTCTTTCTAAAATTTCTTTTTATCAAACTACCAAATATATTTTTAAATTTTGTAAAATTGTAAAAATTGTATTTTATTAAATTCCATATTTAAATTTCATTTCAAAGGATCCACCGTTTAATTTTTTTACAAAAGATAGATTTTTATAAGGTTATACATAAGTTATAAAGAAAAGCTTATTTTCTAAAACAGTTTCTAGCAGCTTCCAAATTTTAGCCTCTACTTTGAAAATCATTTTGAAATAGTAAATGATTTTTTCTTAATATGATCTATAGATGGTTCGAAATTAAATTTTGTCTATTTTCTAAAACAATAAAGACCACGTCAATAAAAAATGTACAAAAAAAGATACAAACATAACAAGATAGCAAGGTCAAAGTGACTTGTTGGAGGACCAACGAGTATGTCTTGCCATTTTTCGCATACAAGGTAAATTTGTCAGAGACAAAATCTTTTACTTTCTGAAATTAAACTTGAAAGACTTTTTGGAAAGTGCAAGAACATCAAAAACCAAGGTTCACACGATTTTATATGATTTTTGCAAGTTCACAATTATCAAAACTTCTTCCGGTCAGAAAGCAAGTACAACCTTCAGTTTCCAAAAATCATTAAAAATAGCAAACTGAACCAAATATAGGCAAACCATATATTCTTGGAAAGATTTTTGTTTCTATTTTTTATTTGTTCAAAGATTTTCCTCAAGTATACAACCGATTCTTCCAAATCACATTTTTCTGCCCATTGTCGAGTTATCATTTTTAGAGAGTATACACAACTTCCAAAAAGCTTAAACTTTTCATTTCTTAATCATCTAGTGTGTTTCTTGAGTCCATTATGGAGAAAATTTTGTTTAGTTTACAAAAAAACAAGCACTCAAAAATTTTCACCATAGCTCTAGATATCATAAAAATAGTGCACTATGTTCAGACAGGAAAACCAAATAGCATCAAGAACATGTTATATACTTGCACAAAAATGTGATTTTTCATCAAGTTTACCATTTTTAAAAACACCAACAACATTTTTAACAACAACCACATCCAAACATGTCAACCACAGTTCAAACACATTGGAAAATGGGTTACCTTTCCTTACAATGTGCTAAGATTTCTTCAAGCTTGCAAGGGTATTGGAGCAAATGGAGGATCTCCTTCCAACTTTGAGAGGGTGAACCACCAACCAACACCTAAAATGGTTGATGTAGGACATGAACATGAGAAGGAACAAACTTTAGAATCAAGAAGGTAAAGAAAACTAAGACCACTTAGGTCTTGATAGAAAAAGAGAAGATGAAAAGGATGGAGTTTCTCACCTAGCACCTCTTCTTTGGATGCCCTAGTTCCTTCCTTCACTCCCAACACTTAAGAAACTTGAACTAAGCTCTCTCTTTTCTCTCTACACCTCATGGCCACAAGGAGGAGAAATAGGAAGAATTGTTGTGTTTTAAGACTTAATATAAGACACTCTTAGAAGGGCATTTTGGTAACTAGCAAATTTGGAGGTGTATTTGAATTTAAATGAAAAGAAATTTCTCTTACTTTCTACAAGGAAGGGGGATGGCCATGGGGAAGAAAAACCATGAGGTGAGAGTGATTTTTAGGGTACTTAAGGACATTTGACATGACAAGGTATAGGATGTTGTGAAAGGTTATTTAGTTAAGTTGCAACTAAATTAGTTAACTTAGGACTAATGGTCATATTAGTTAGGTTGGGCTTAGGGGAAATGCAACTTGGTTCTAGACAAGGAATACTGTAAATTTCTCACACTGTCAATGAAGAATGTGATCAAATACTAAGTTTCGTGAAGTTAGGTTTTGGGTTTCTAATGCTTGAATCAATTAAAACAATTTAAT
Source organism: Spatholobus suberectus (assembly GCA_004329165.1). Lineage (NCBI taxonomy): Eukaryota > Viridiplantae > Streptophyta > Magnoliopsida > Fabales > Fabaceae > Spatholobus > Spatholobus suberectus. The sequence goes on along the minus strand of CM014729.1, from coordinate 48,253,286 downwards.
TCATATTAGAATCTAAATGAGTTTATGACTCTTTAGAATTTCTCTAGTCATGATTGAACTGAATCTGTCCAATCAGATAGTTAAATTCACTTTATCTAACAGGATTCTAGATAGACTTTTCAACAGATCAATTCATCTGGAACAGAATTTAGCTTGAGAGTAAGGAAAGCTACCAACTTGACTAGAATTCAATCATAATTAAATTTAATTATAATAATTAAATTCTATAACCCTACACTGCCCATCAAAACTCCACAGATACATCTCTGCTTGTCTGTCAGCAGTGCAGATCCAATTCCCACAGAATCCTCCACAAAAACTTACACAGACACCAAGCAAAATTCTTAATTAATTCTTTGCGAGGGAAATTAAATTAAATTTTCTCTTTTAAATTATTCACACACTTATTCACAGATTATCAAGAAACAGGCATTACATACTTTTCTCTTCCTTATCCTTACACATGTTTTAAGTTGAAAATTATTTCATATAGCCGTGTGTAATTGCAAAAATAAAAATTGTTTTTAAAGCCATAAACACACAATTCAACCCCTCTTTCTTGTGTGTTGTTTTCTCTTTCAATTCCAAAGCCCTCCACATAGCAAGCAACATATCTCAAACTTAATAGACCCATCCAATTGTAATGACCCAACTGTCGCTACTAAACAACCTTGCTAAATATACACCTTATCCACTTATCAGATGAATAAAAAAAAATCAAATTATAACATATCTGTATATAAGTTATGCACATCAACTATGAGATCCACCTATCTCTCCTAATGCCATACATGCATACCTATTCAACTCAAATCATCATACATACACAACAAAAGGATAACACCAGCCCATATTAAACATGTACGAAATATACATCACCGAGAAAACAGAACACAAAACTCACTTCCTATAGCTGGTCACTTTATACATCATCTTAAAAGAAATGAACAACAATAAGGAATATCAATTCCCTTAAGGAAAACAACAAAAAGATGATTCTTTATACTTGTTCAATCTCATCACTGGCTGAAACGAAGCTTCATCCCCAACTAAGTGAAGCTAAACCTGCCAAAAACTCAACATCTGCTCCCATGCCAAAGACGTGATCATCACAGGCACGAACCACATGTGCAAACAACGCAAGGGTAAGCTTACTAAAAAAATAATGATAACATCAGTACAACCATTACAACAACAACCTTTAACACAATAACAACAATGATATTAACAACACCTCTATCACCACCATCACCAACCATGACAATTACAAACAGCCACAATAATTAAGTAACAACAACAATACTACCTCCGCTACTAACACATAACACAACCACAATAACAATTGCCAAGTACTTATAGCAACAACGACATCGAATAACCATAATAACAATTTCATCAACATACAAGTTTGGATTCCCATTTCATCCGAGAATGAGTTTGCATACATACAACACAACACATCATGCCTTCAACCCCAAAATGTCAATGTATGAATGACACGACTCTCGAGAGATTTTCTACATTTCGGGCGATCAGCCAAGTCTTATCCCCTACCATGGCCATCTAGCACCATTCATGGATTGTCAAAACTTTGATCTGTTGGATAAGCTTATGGTTGTTAGGATAAGTGTATGCGAGTGGTGGTATACCGCGACACAAGGCCTGCACTGCCTTGGCCCTATTGTGAAATTACCCATCCACTCATCCCCTAGGCCCAACTTTAAGACTCCACTTCTTTTCCAAGCACTAGGTTGGAGGCCTATCTGAGTACCAACTCTAGTCACCATCCACCTTATATGCTTGCCCGTACACGGCTTGAGGCCAACACAACCTCAGCCAACAACATATGCATGCCAATGCATGTATCACCACAAAAACCAACTCTACCAAACAATCATTATATTATATTATATTATATATATATATATATATATATATATATATATATATGTATCAACATATCAACACAACCATCAACTCAACCACAACAGTCATCATATTATATATATGTATCAACATAATACCACGTGGCCTACTCAGCACTACCTGTGGTCCAACAGTCACCATCAACCCCATGCACACCTAATTCGGCCTCTTGTATGGTCAACAGGTAAGGCCCTATCCAAGCAGCCCACCTTATGAGAAACCTCATACAATCATATCATACACATCAAGTCGAGGTCTTATCTAAGCAACCTTCCACTTCACAACCAATCCAACAATCAACTACGATTTGAAAACCAAAACCTTCTTTGAAAACCATGTGGAAGATTAACAAATCTTGAAATTCATAAAATTTCACATTTTGAGATGAAAACTTTAAAATCTGAAATAATACATTCAGTTCTGGAATAACAGATTATGTACTGTAGCAACAGATTATGTACTGTAGCAACAGGCATTAGATTTTGTTTTTCAGCAAAGATAATTGATTATGGGCTTCCATAATCGATTATTTCCAAAGCAAAACCAGAATAGTTTTTTTGAACAATAGATAATCGATTATCCAACTACATAATCGATTATTTCCAAAACCAAATCACGAAAATAATTTCTGAAACTCCAGATAATCGATTATATGATCTCCATAATCGATTATCTGTAAGGATTTTCGAAAAAACGCGATTCTCTTCGAAGAAAACACAACTTTTTCAACCAAATAACATAGATTTTCAAATCAATGGTGTTCCAACAACCTCAATCCACCTCAACCAAGTCAATACAAATCAAATCATACAATCAATTCAACATTTCATCACAAAATCATCAATTTCTCATCCAAATCTCAAAATTTCTCCCCCAAAACCCATTTTCACCAAAATCCAACAAATTGGCTACATCCACAGAGATTCAACCGATCATAAGGCAAGAAATTAGTATACCAACAATTATTAACACAAAACAAACGATTTGTAAGCTTCCCTTACCTTTAAAAGTTCCTGAATCTGAATTTAGGTTCCTTGAGAATCCGGTGTTCTTGAGCCAAATCTAGCTAGGATCGTTCTTTTCCTTACCACAACTTGTAACGCTGTGTTTTTCTTAATGCATGATTGAATAGTTTAATAACTAAAAGTAAAAAAATTAATATGTGGTTATGGTGTTTAAAACAATTAAATAAATAAATTGTTGTTGTGTGGTGTTAGCTTTATGTTGTTGACTTGGAATTCCTATTTGAGTTAAGGAATTGAGACAAAGGTGCTTGAGCCAAATTGAGAGTGTTGTTGATATTGATTTGGGTTGTTGAGAGAAAAACGATAAAATGAGAACAGTCGTGAGTCTTGGAGAGGGAATAAACGGACCTTGAATTTTAGTAAGCCCGAAGTCTTTCAAGGCCCAGGGGAAGCTTTAAAAACAACTAAAACCCCCTTTTTCTCTTATTTCTCTCTCATTCTCCTATCTCTTTCTCACTCTCTTCTCTCATCCTCTCATTTTTTTTTCTCCAAACCTTGTTGAGAGTCTTGAAGTGTGAGAGCCAAACCCAGTGAAGAATCCCGTTCCTAGGTGTTGGAGAGTGGTTATTGCCTTGCTTTCACGGAGTTTGGCTCAAGGTTTTGTGTCTTTCACGTTTTCCCTTCCCCAAGCTTGGATTCGGAAGCTCCAAGAGGTAAGGGAAGCTTACTAATGCTTGATTCCGTGTTTATGGTTATTAATACATTGATTTCGTGCCTTGGAATGGATTGATTTTGGTGAAAATCTTATGTATGAAAGCTTAGAAGCAAAATGGGTTTTGGAAGAAATATTGAGACTTGAGGATGTTTTATGCCTAAAATTGTTGTATAATCAATTAGGAATGCATTAAAAGTGCTTAGAATTAATTTGGAATGATTGTATAATAATTAGAACTCAAGGAATTGAAAAATCGGAGCCAATCTACCCTGTTCGTAAATCGCAGGTGACGTTCACGGGCAAAAGGGTCGTTCACGGGTTGCCCGTGAACCTTGCTGTTTGATGTACTGGTATAGTCGTTCACGGGTTGGGGGTTGTTTCACAGCCTACCCGTGAACTTTGTTGTTTGATGTCTGATGTATTAACAGAGTCCTTCATGGGCTGAGAGGTGTTTCACCACCTGCCCGTGAACTCCATTGTTTGGTGCTACTGTGCTGGCAGATTTGTTCACGGGTTGAAGGGTATTTCACGGGTTGCCCGTGAACTCTGTTAACTGTGAATATTCAATTTTCTTGATTGCCTTGGATTTTATGTTTAGGTGTAATCCTTTGAAACGTTGGAAAATAAAATGTTTAGATTTAAAAGAAAGATGAATTCCTATGGTATGCTTGATTTTGAGGATATTGGTGTTGTTATAAATTGATGGCTTGTGATGTTGTTGACAGTGTTGTTGTGTTGTTATAATGTTGTGGTTATGTATGATGACTTCGTTGACACATATAATTGTTAAATGTACATTTTAAAAATAATAGAATGTTCAAATGGTTTTCCAAAGTGGCTCTTGGTTTTCTTCATTTTTGGGGTGTAGTTGTTTTTGATAAATTGTTGGCTGAGGTAGCTGATGATGGACCTTATGCCATTGTGTGGATTGACAACTGAGGTAGTTGGTGATGGACCTCATGTTGTGCAAGTATTGAGGTAGTTGACGATGGACTTCAGGCCATTGTGTTTGTGTATTGAATATGTATGATATTGTTCCTCATGAGGTGGGCTGCTTAGATAGGGCCTTACTTGTTGATTATGATTGATGCCGGTTTGGGGCCGATATGGTGTTAATGGGTGTGAGTGGCCATGGGAGGTAGCTGACGATGGACCTCTTTGCCACTAGTTGTATTGATATACATACATACATACATATATATATATATATATATATATATATATGTTGTATGTTTGTTGGTTGTGGTTGAGTAGTTGATGGTGTGTAGTACATGCATTCATGTATAGTTGGCGGTTGAGGTAGCTGACGATGGACCTCATGCTGTGGTGCGGGTAGGCACGTAAGTTGGATGGTGACTAGAGTTGGTACTCAGATAGGCCTCCAACCTAGTGCTGGATAAGACGTGGGGCAGTTGACAATGGGCCTTTGGGGATGAGTGGATGGGCGACTCCACAGGAAGCTAAGGCGATGCAGGCCTTGTGTTGTAGTAAGCCACCACCCACATACACTCATCCTGACAAACCACTAAGCTTATCCACAGATCAGAGTTTGGCAATCCCTGAATGGTGCTTAGATAGGCCACAGTAGGGGGTGAGACCTGGCTGATCGCCCGATATGTTGTAAATCTCTCAAGAGTCATGTCATTATGCATTGACATAGTTGTGGTGGGTGTGATGTAACATGGAGTCCTGAGTTGAGAATTCTTCTTTGTATGAATGTATCTTTTATATATATATATATATATATATATATATATATAGATGTTGAGGACTATGGATATATGATGGTGTGCCATATACTCGTGACTAAATGTTGTGAATTATTGATGATCTCCATAATTATATGTTATGTTGTTGTTTAGTAAGCTTACCCTTGCCGTGTTTTGTTGTTGTTGGTTGTCCCGTTGTTGTTGTTTGCGCTGATGTGCCTGTGATGATTGCGTCCTATGGTGTGGGAGCAGATGATGAGGCTTCAGTGGACCCGGCAGCCCAGAGATGATGGTGGAGTCGCTTGCGAGGCAATCCTTTTTGTTTAGGAAGTGTTGTTTTATATAGTTATTCTTTTGATGGGATTGTATAGATTGACCAGCTATAGGGAGTGAGTTTTGTATCCCGCTTCCTGATAGGTTGTATATTTTGATATCCTTGATATGGACTGGTGTTATCCCATAGTTGTGTATACATGAGGATGATAGGAGAGATAGATGGATCTTTCGTTTGATGTGTATGACTTATATACAGATATGTAATGCTTTTATTTGCCTGAGGTGGTGTATGTGGTGTATGTTTAGTAGAGTTGTTTAGTAGTGATAGTTGGGTCGTTACACAACTGCTAAATTAAGCTCAAACCTCCTTTATACTCCTACAAACTCAACAATTTCTAGAGAAAGATTGAAAGAGAATTGAAGAGACAAAAAGTGTAGAGAGAGAAAGAAATGAGAGAATGATGGGGAAATCTCCCTTTCCTTCTTTATATACATCTGACCTCCCTAGAGCTCTCACCCGGACTTTTGGCCAACTGAGGCCCAAACCTCACCAAGCCACTTTCTTTATCTCAAAATTAGTCTAACTTAACTGTTTTCTCTCAAAAACCCCAAATCATTTTCACAACACATCCAAATTGGCTTAAGCACATATCTTAAATTTCCTAAATTCAAATTAGAATTTCAAACCAACAACACCAAATCACTACATACAACATACCATGCATAACAACAATTCATTTATCTCTTTTAATCGCCTAGATTACATATCAAATTTCCACTTTTTAGTTATTTAACCACTTAATCATGCATTAAGAAAATCACAGTGTTACACCAAGGAGATAATTCATTTGTGGTGAGAACACATTGGCGCATGCAAATGACTTTCCTTTGACAATTCATTTATAAGTAGCGACATAATTAACATACTGTGCAGAAGTGGCTACCATTATATGCTTTTATCGCAACTACTACCCTAATGTGCCATTAACATATAGCCCCTAAACAAGCAAGGGGGTTTGATAACCTAGCTTGATAATGAATAAGAGTACACCTTTTTCCTTGCTTTCAGCCAACCCCAAGACGTAAGTTTAACTATTTCTAATACCTCCTAGGTGTTCAATGTTTTAGATTGGAAAACTATATTATTGCGAGCCCTCCAAATGGCCCATATGATCGTAAACCAAATCACTTGGCCCCCATCTGTGTTAATGCTTGTACGCCATGAGAGACATTGAAACTGTTGCAAGTGACCTTATACTTTATTCTATAGTGACATTGAAAGACCCAGCCATCTTAGACAAGTTATCGATACTTGTGATAGAGGTCTCAGACGGGCTTAGCTATCTTATTAATTATTATTTAAGACTTTTGTTTTATGGACCTTGTTGGGCTTTTTTGTGGACCGTTTGTATGCACCTAAGTGTTGCTCATGAGGTGCTATGTGGACTTTAGTTATTTTTAGCTGCTAGCTAATGTTTTAGTTTGCTTTTGTTTGGGCCTACTATGAATTGTATTGGCCCTTTTTAGTTGCTTGGGCCTTTTTATTAGTTGTAGTATAAATAGGCCTCTAGGACTACTTGTAAAACACTTTTGACATTATTGAATTTGATTAGCTTTTGCTAATTGAGAGAGCATTGCTCCTCATGGTTCTTGCTTTGAACCTTTAGATTCTTATCAAAGAATTCTATTCTTTATGGCAAATCCTCCTCAACTTATCAATCTTTAGATTGTGGCGTCGTTCTACCATTTCTCACTTATTCCGTTTTTATTTTCTTCCTTTTTTGATTTCGAATTATTACTCATTGGTGCTGAAATTTGTGATCCTCAATTAGGGATTCATCAACTTGTGAGAACCATCTGCATCTGTGAAACAAATGTACAACTGACTCCACATCCTGTCCACACCCTACACATGAACATGATCAATTGGTATGATTCCTCTTCGACACAAGTTGTCTTTGGTGGGAATTCTATTTTGCAACAATTTCCAAGCAAACATTACCACCTGTAAAGGTGTAAATTTATTCCACACCTTCCTCCAGTACACATCAAGATTCACTTCATTTATGATCATAAGAGTCTTATAAGCCAACTTAATAGTGAAGGCCCCAAGCGACTCTTTCTTCCATCGCCACCTAGTGTCCCTCCTTTTGTCAACCTCACCTACTCCACCATTTGCTTGAACTGTTCAAAAAGCTCTACCTCCCACTAAAAGAATTCTCTCCTCCATGACCATGACCATACTCACCACCCTTCCACCCATTCCCGTAACTTTACCACTATTGCCTCCTTTTTACTTGCCAAGGAATGTAATTGAGGAAATTGTTCACTTAACCATCACCTTCCACCAAGGGATCCGTCCAAATATATGTATTTTGACCATTACCCACCACCTTCTCAATAGATTCGTTGAACCAAATCGATCTTACCCCTTGCACCCCTTCATCCACCGCCTATATATCTTGTCACCATGTTGACCCCTTAGAGTTGTCCATACGTAGTTCCTCATTCTTCTCCCCATATAGCCCAACAAGCATTTTGTACCACATACTCTCCTTTTCCACCAGCATATGCCACCTCCACTTTCCTAATAATGCCAAATTAAAAGTCCTCACTTTCTTAACCCGTAAGCGCTCCCCCCCCCCAACTTTCTTCTCATGTAATTGCTATCTCCCATGTATTTTAATACATCTTCCAAACTTTAATATCGGATTAAAATATTTTTCTTTAATTAATTATTCATTTAAATAACTTTTTTACTTCTCTTAGTTTTTCCTATTTATGTTCAAATTTTATCAATTAACATTAGTCATAGTGACATTTTCAAATCACTAATATAATAATTGTAAGGAATGTGGTAATTCTAGTCATAATCTTACTATTAGTTGCCATTGAAAATTCAATTTGATGTCAAAATAGATGGTGGCCAACTAGGGAAAAAATGAGTCAGATTAAACTTGATCTTATTTTAAATGAGCATGACTGACTTCTTAAATTTAAGACTTGAATTATTTACCCGACGTAAGTCTTTTTCTTTTAATTTGATCATGACTTCTTCAAAACCAAAATTTGGTTTAAAAACTTACTCCCTCCATTTCTTTTTACTTGTCGATTTTTTAGAAAAATCTTGTTGCTATTTATCTATTATTTTCAAAATTCAAGATAACATTAATTACTTCTTTATCAATTATATCCTTACTTTTTATTTAATTTTAATTAATTTATACATTTATAATTATCATGTAGAAACAAGAAAGGGTACAATAAGAAATTTTAAAATTATTTTATGGAAAACAAGAAAATTTATTTCATTTCTTAGTTTGTGTATAAAAATCTTGAATGACAATTAAAAAGAAATGGAGATAGAATTTAATTACATACTTTACAGTAAGGGTCTTAAATATGCTAATAAATATATTTTTAAATAGGCTACTGAGTTTTGTAAGGCTACCAGTGTATAATATAAGGCATTTATTATTATTATTATTTCTTAAATAGACAGGTGCCTATCAGACTTTTTAGATGACCTAATGACCTAACTTGTTAAGAAATTATAACCTTTAGGTTAGTGTCAACCCAAATAATTACATAGGGCCGGCTATGTTTTAATAAATAAGCCTACTTGTGCTCCTCGACATATCTTTCGGCCTTTTTACGTATGGACAAAATTGGTACAAAATTTTGTCGTATTCCTCAGGCAATTTTAATTTGTTACGTAATGTTTTTTTAATATATATATATATAGGTGAGGATCAAGTTATTTCAAAGTAACTCTTGGTAGAATTACTTTATTCAATAACTCTTGATATATTTTGAATTTCAATAATGTAATCGTTAACTTAAAAGATTTTATTCAGTAGATTAGGTATATAAATTTTTATAAAGTTTGAAAACTATTTAATACTTCATTAGATAAATTCAAATTAATGCATAGTATACTTTTTTAAATTATAAGTAAATTTCAACTATAAGATTAACTAGTTACAAATGTCCAATTTACTTAAAATTTGGTGTGCATGATCATTGACATAATGTCAAAATATTCAACGGTTGGATTGTAGACATTCAATGTATATCAATAGTTATTGAGTGAAGTAATTCTATTAAGAGTTGTTTTTGGAATAACTAGATTCCCGTCCTATATATATATATATATATATATATATAAAGAGAGAGAGAGAGAGAGAGAGTATTGTTCTATACAAATGAGAGAAAAAATAGAAAAAAAAACAAATAATGATACATTTTTTTATTTACTTGAGGAGAAAATGAAAAAAAAAAATAGAGAGAAAAATTGTTTTTAGAAAAAATTTCAAAAATTTCATTCTTTTCATTTTTCCTTTAATTTAAATTTCATTTTTTTTTATTTTCTTCCCAGTTTCTTTCCTCTAAACCAAAGGTATCGTATGTTTTGCAATTTACTTTTTTTTAAACAATTATACATGTCATTTATTTTTAATTTTTTAACATTAAATATAATTTTCTTCAATTAATTATGTATATATTTTTTTGTCATGGTTTTAAGTATTTTTATTTAATTTATACATTTTAAATTTTATTTAAACTAAGGCTTAAATATATTTTAAATCTCTGTAAATATGGATCTTTTTGAATTTAGCCCTTGTAAAATGTTTTGTTATTTTTAGATCATGACATTTTCTTAGTGTTCTTTTTAGTCCTTACCGTTAATTCTAGTTAAGGAGTTTGTCTAATTTACCCTAAGTAAAAACCGGGTTAAACAATTCCATAAAAATGATTGGTGTAATTTTTTATATTGTACCAATCATGTATAAGTATATAGTGAATTGTACCAACCATATCTTTGATTAAAGCTGGCAAAATGGGTCCAACCTAATGGGCATGGTCCATCAACTCGTAAAAAGGATTGGGCTAGGCTTGAAAAATGATGGCCTAAAAGGAATGGGCCATTTTGGCCCGGCAGGCTGCGGGTTGGCTCGGTACCTATATTAAAAAAAAGAAAAACTAAATATATTACATGTTATACTCTTGTTTCCATACCACTAAACTGGAAGTAGGTTATGGTTCTGTAGCATGTTAAGATGTGTTGAGCTTCCTACGCTCTAAGGGTCTTTTATATTATAGCTTGGCTGGGTGGCGGGCTCATGATATGTGGAGATTGGACAGCAGGAGGTAGGGAGGGAGTTTGCTATAGGCTCTCGGGATTGTATAGAGTCTAATGTAAGGTGCGGGTCTGTTCTTGTATTCACTTGGTATGGCTAGGTGGTAGTCAGTCACGTCTTGTGCTTTACCACTTGCCACTTTCTTTAATATAATCTTCTTTTGCCTTTCAAAAAATAAAATAAAATAAACTGGCAGTAGAGAGGAGGAAGCTTTGGCCGATCAGCATACATGGGAACAAATTGGGTCGTGGTAATATTATTGTCTATAATTGTTAGGGATAAGCAGTTAAAGGTAAGTGCCATGTTACATGTTCGTCAAATTTTAATTTGTTGCAAGAAGCTAATTTCTTCCGGCACTAATTTTTAATTGCTAGAAAGTATGTAGAATTTAATTTTAAATATTTAATATGATTTAAATAATTCAATTTTATATAATTTTTGTTAAAAAATAATAATTAAAATAGATAATAACATTAATCGGTGTGCAAAAAAATTTAGGCTAAGTTGGCCCAGTAGCCTGCATAGGGCTGGGCAGCACCGCTAATTAACAACATAAAGAATATTAATTAAGACAATTATGGTAATAAAAAATATTATAAAATAAGATAATTAAATTATTTTTAGGTGTGTAATTTAATTAAATAATGTATTTATTATTTTATACAAATAAGGTAATCACATCTAATTTATTTTTATAATTTATTTTAAATTTTTAATATATTATGAATAGTAATTTTTATTGCTTTTAATATTATTCTTACTTTTTAATTCACTAATTTACTTGATGTATTTTTATTTAAAAAAATTATAATTTACTTAGACACTTTTAATTTATTTTTAATATATTACTTTTTCTTTGGAGACAAAATAATTGTTTGTGATATATTAAAAAAATAAATTATATTACAATCAATCAAAATTAATGAATTAAAATGTAAAACTAACATAAAAAGTAATATATTAAAAGTAAATTATAAGCGTCTAACTAAATTATAATTTTTTAAAAAAAGTTAAATGTTAAAAATAATTTTTTTTTAGTGATATGTTAAAAATAATTTAGTGAATTGAAAAGCAAGAATAATATTAAAAACAATAATTAAAATCACTGTTCATAATATATTAAAGATTAAAAATAAATTATAAAAGTAAATTATATATAATTACCTTACTTAATTGAACTATGTATCTAAATAATCTATTATTTTAATTTAAAATATTTTCCATTACTTTAATTATTTTAATTAATATTTTTTATTTTGTTATCCATATCAACACTAAATTAACTAAAGTTAATGGTAATGACTAAAAAGGAACACTAACAATAATAATAACAAAAATAATTGCAAGAACTAAAACTAGACAAAGTCATATTTGTAAGGACTTAAAATATATTTAAGTCTTAAATTAATTATATATATATTTTTATTTTTAAAATTTTTATTTTTCTATTTTACTTAAATTTACATGTTCAGTTACATGAAATATTGCTAGTTTGTATAATTTGGTTGAGAGAATCGAATCTTATGGCTCTAGTGTAGAAAATGTTAAAATTTTTGAACTACCGTAGTGTATAAGGTGATCCTAAACAAGTCCAGTGTGGATTATAATATATTTTTATAAAAGTGTTATTTATAATTTTACTTTTTCTTGTTTAATAGTGTTGTGTGGTGAGCACGAAGAAGGATCTCCGGCAAGCTCCCACGGTGGTTGACAGCATCTTTAGTGGTGGCACCTGCAAGGACCCTGATACTTAAGTCAGTAAAGCTGCTAGTATGAGTGAGTTATGAGAAAGCCTATGTGCCTGATGAGTGTGGAGTCTTTTATATAGAGTGTTTTGGAGGGAAATTCTGTTAGAGTTAGGTGCCACGTGGCAGTGTGCATTTGGGTGCCTCATTATATGCTTTCCTTGCTGTTAGGCGCTTTTCATGTCGTACTAGGGTAGGCATAAAATCAGATTGGGATGGTAAGGGATTACCATCCGGGGTACTCGTGGCTGTGCTAGCCGGAGTAGGTGGCGTGTGAACCGACTTAAGGCTTAGTATTCGAGTAACTTCCAGAACAGTTGCCCCCAAGTCGGTGATGCTTGGACAAAGCATCGTCGGCTTAAGACCTAGGTCGGTCCTAGAATAGTTTCCCCCAAGCTAGTGATGCTTGGAAAAAGCGTCACTGGCTTGAGAGTTTGAAATGGTTTCAGGGATGATGTTGCCCCCAAGTTGATAAGGTTTTTGACAGAAACGTTGTCGGTTTAAGGTTATTTAGGTCAAAAGGTTTAGTCTGCGCCTTTTCATCTTATCAAACAACTTCGTCGCACATTTGAGATGACTGAGGCGAATTAAATACGCAATGATTCAATACCTTAAAGTCCACAGCCTTCCGAATTTCCAGAGATTTTGGCGGTTATGTGAATTCTCGCACTGCTTTTCAAATTTGTGGACTTAGGCCTAACAATGATATGGGCCTATATAATATATGCTATTGTTTTAACTATTTTACTACGCTCACTTTCATTTTTACTATTGCCTTCTTCCCTTTGCGAAAGCTTCTTTATTCCCTCTGCAATTTCTTTTCTAGTGAAAACTTAGGCACTTCCTGTCGACTTTATTCACCTTTGCAGCACTTGCTTATTCTTAAGATTAAGATAATACCCTTATCCCTATCTTTCATCTTTGGTGAGTTTTTCTTGCATTGCGTTGTATGTATACACATTTTTCCATTGTTTTTGTCGAAGATGGACTCGCGCAGACACAACGCTCCATCTTCTGTGCATAGCAGTTGCTTGGTGGGTTTTACTGCCAATTGGTTATTTTGGTCTCCGACACTGCCTCCGTCCTGTTTGCTAGCCAGCAACGATCCTCCAAGGGCCGTGGGGGCACCGGAGACTACGCCGGTTCTTCAACTGCTGCTGCCGCTATTCACGAGAGGGTAGCCGTCCAAGATAGGGGAAGAACGATGAGGAGGAGAGATGAACGACCATTGACAGCTGACCCTAAGGAGCCACCTCCGCCAAAGATTACTATTGGTCTTGAGGTTCTAGAAAAGTGCTGAAATCACCTTAAGGCTGTGGGAATGCCATACGGCCCTAATGAGGTGTTAGAATATGCCAAAGCCTGGGTGCAATTTTCGGACTTAATGAAGATCCCTTCTGGACTCGGGAGCACGTTCGGGGTGGTTACGTCGGGAAAAGGGATATCGAAGTTGTATTGCAGCAAGAACCCCAATCGGCTGAATCTGACCCTTCTTCCAATATTTTTGATAGGGAGATGGGGAAAACTATCAGAAATGTGGAGATCGCTCCAAAGGCCTACCACGACGCAGCAAATCTGAATGTAGACTGGGTAGACAAGGAGATTGTTGGGACCTGGTCATGCTTCAACGAGGCAGCATTAGATGCATTGTCGGGTCGTCCGGAGTTGAGCCAAGGTGCCATCAACATGTCCTTCAACATAGTAGCTCTTGGTGATGATGGAAAAAATTGCTCCCAAGGGCTTAAAGAAAATATGGGGACCCTGTTGGATGACGCTGCAGCCGCGGCGGCTGGGTATTTATACCTTGATTTTTTGCCAATGTATTTAACTTTCTTTGAGCATCTCGGAGTTAGGCTCCCATTCATAGACTTCCAAGTATCCATTTTGAACTTCCTCAACGTCGCCCTTTCGCAACTGCATCTGAATTCTTGGGCGTTCATTGTAGCGTTTGAGAATATATGCAGCCGGGAGAGGGTTGTTTGTACCCAAAACCTCTTTTTGTATTATTTTTCTCCCATCCTCCAGACATATAGAGACAAATTTTCCTTAGTATCCCTCCGATCGTCTGGGGTCGGGCGTTACTAAAGTCCTTCCAAGATTCTTACAAGGAGTACAAAGATAAATTCTTCTTCCTTCACCCCCGCACAGAAAGCTGGTCATATAGCCATTACTGCTTGGATTCTAGCCGATTTATGATCTGGGATAATGACCTAACCTTGGAGGAGTTGCGTGCCCGGGATCATTTTTCTATAATAATAAAGAACTTATAGGACTGAATTCCATGCCAATGGCTAATTGGCACTACCTTTTCTGAATATCGACAAAATTTTGGTGTGTTTGCATGTGGATTTTATCAGTTCAAATTTTGTTGTTGTCTTCTTGTTTCATGCATTGCTTGACTGAGTTCACGTGTTTTCTTGCAGAAAATATGGTGAAATTGAAGATGGCTGACTTTGCACTGGTCCTTCAACAAGAAAGGGTGGTGAACCCAAAGGAGCCAAGGAAGGCCAAAAGGAAGCAAAGGGTAGCTACTGCTAAAAAGGCTAAAGTTCCTACCCTTCTTACTCGACCTGTGATAAAAAGGGTTGTAATCTGGGAGGTTGAGGCCAGGCCTGCTCTAGCTTTTGCTGAGCCGACTTCCACTAAGGCGGCTCCCCTTGAGATTGATATGGCTGTCGGGGTTTTCGATATCGTACCTGCTGATATATCACAAGCTGCTCGTGCCATCGAGAAGAGGGTTGCAAGTAGTGAAACGTGAGGAGAGGAGCCATTATTGAAAAAACAACGAAGTGACCCCTCTACTGCTTTTGCCAGTGAAAGGGTTAATAGGCAAATCTTGGCTGAATGCTTTTTCGTTTTCCAAGAGACCATAATGAGCGAATTGAAAGACATGCAGGGTGGAATAGAGGGATTGGCCTTCCTCTTTAGCCACATATTTCATGGATACTCTCAATACATGATAATGAGGGAGGCTTACGGTGACAAGAACCCCCTAGACGTACTGGCTGAGAAAGATGTTGTTATCACCTGACTAAAACAAGACGAGGAAGCGGCGCGCTGAAATAGTACGAGATGCACAAGAAGGGGGGGTTGAATTGTGCGTCAAAAAAACTTTTTCAATATAAAACTAGTTCGAAAACGTTGTTGAGCTAAAGGATAAAGAAGACAAGCACACAGAGAATTTTATACTAGTTCGCTCAACCTTGAGCTATGTCCAGTCCTTTCACCCATAAGGTATCCACTAACCAACTTTGGTTACAAGTATTCTTCACGGCCTCTTCAGGCTTTACAATGCAATCACCCCATATTGCCTTACCAACCCAAGTATTCTTTTTCATTAAGTCTCTCTAGGCTTTCACAACTAAACAGTTGTTTCCAAACAGATTCAACTCACACAATGAGGATGTAGAAGATTAAGCACAATACAGTAATATATCAGAAATTTATAAACTCTCGACTAGTGGACGCGTAAGAAAGCAATCAACATTTTTATGTTTTTGCTTAATTCATTGTTGTTGTCTCTGTATCTATTCTTCTTCTTCTTTCTTGGTATATATATAGTCTTCAGCGGAAAAGAGCCATTGAAGAAGACTTGGCTTCAATCTTCAAGAAGGAGGTGCGCGTATCGAGCTTTCAGACATATCAGAAAAGACAACTTTTGAACTTGCACTAAAACGGAAGGAGTAGCTCTGCGTGGGAAGTCTGCTTTTCTGAACATTCTTTATTCCGTTTGGCAGCTTGAAGGGTTGACTTGTTTTTTCTGCCTTGCTGCGCTTTTGCACTAGAATGATTTTGTCTACTATTTAATACTTGAAATATTTGAACATTATATATATTAAAAAGGTAAGGCATTACTTTCGATATATATACAAGAAGTGTATAGATAGGATGAAAAAGAACTTAGTCATTTAAGAGCTTACGTCTGGACGTGTCTAATGTGGTCGTCTAAAGATTGAAATACTGAGTTCATAAAGGGTATTTACACTTAGACGGTCATTATACATGAGTGTATTGGATGCTGTAAATCCATTAGTTTAAAAACAGAGACTTAAACTTTAATAAGTTTGTTATCTTCAAAATTGAGGGTCTAGACGTTTCAACATCTTTGGTTCCAACAATCTCCCCCTTTTTGATGATGACAAACCTTATTAATTTTTAAGTTTTAAGTCAAGGAAGGCGCATATGATAAGGTTTTGATAGACTTACTATGCTCCCCCTGAGTCCAAAATATCATAATTTGCATACTTGAAACATAGAAAATATTAATCTAGATAAATATTCAAGTATCACAGTATAGAATATTTATGCATGAATGTTATGTAATGCAACAAGTATTAGAGCGAAGGATAATTAGAGTAGTCAAATTATAACTCATTAGAGCAAAGTAGAGAGCTTAAGAACAAATCATATAGAAAAAAATTTATTATAGACATCTTAGGACTATACATAAGGCTTATAAAATTTTATGCTTTATTTTCTCCCCTTTTGTCATTATAAAAAAAATCAAAAAAATGGCATCATTGTTACTTGGGCACTGGTGGAGGAGTTAGGAAGGTTGTGGTGTACGGAGGAGTTCTTGCTGATTTTGGAGAATTTGTTGTAGGAGTGAAAAGATGGGTTGGAGTTGGTTGGTGACATATTGTTGGATTGTGGGGTTAATAGTTGAAATAGGTGGAGGGGCAGTAGTGGAGATGGGAAGGCTTGCGGATGGTTGAGAACCGGGAGTAGGTGGGGGTGGAGTTGGTGGTGCGGGTGATTGAGAGGGGGTTGGTGGGTGAATTTTAGTGGGTGGAGGGGGTGCTTCTAAAAGGAGAAGGTTGGGGATTTGGAGTTGGTAGTGTCACGGGTGTTTCCCAAGGATAAGTTGGTTTGAAAGAGTTGGGATGAGTGAGAGCAGCAATCAAAGAGTAGAGGATGGTGGTTTTTGTACCAATTATAGGACGCGTATCAGCTAGACGAACAAAGGCGACAAAAGTGTCTGAGAAGTGAAAGACACGAGCTAGACACTACGTGTAGTCACAGTTCTTTGCTATTGGAGTGTTGACCTTATTGTCTTGCGAGACTCTGCTGTTGGACGCTTCTTGTTCACAAGTGAACATATGTTGATGACAGAAAGGTTCAGCGTCGTCCTCATCCATGTCTTGCAAAAGACGGTGAGCAATGTACCATTTCGGAGTAATGGTTGGATGATGTTGAAGCTCAGCTCTTGATGGTAGCAACAAAGAAGGCGTCTTGGTCAGTATCTTCTCCTTCTTATTGTTGACATCCAAGGTTGGAAGCCTTGGGCATATGCAGTCAGGTTAGATGTGGACGGTTGTGGATAGTTTGATGTGTTGAGAGGGAGGGATGTAAAGTTGATACTTAAAAAATGCATAGCTCTTTACAGAGTTGCAAAACATATGCTCATAAGGTGAGGGGAAGAATCTAGCTTCTTCCGGGTCCAATGGCCTAAACTTCAAATCAGCTAGCCTCAATTGGATTGTTCGCTCAGACGCTTGACTTTGCCTTTGTTACAGAACCTATTGTATTTCTTCCACTGGAGGTACTCGATGTTGAAGTACTCTAGGAGGATGGGCAGTTAAGCGCCAGGCTTGCATTAGTCTTGGACACCTTCTTCGGATGAACCGCTTGAGCGGCAAATGTTCAATTGCTCCAGGAGGTAGTGCCAAATAAGCTTCTGATGGTTGATGGACGTAGTCCTCCATATATTTTTTGAGAGAAAGAGGCGAATAGTCAAAACCAAAATCCAGCTCAGGGAGAGGTTCTGGATGCAGTATAATGGCGTTGTCGTCCACTTGGTTTTGTTGGTTGCCATCCAAAAACAGTGAAGGCCACTGTTGTTTGGTTCTTGTCAAGGTTTCTTGTTGAGTGGATGATGTGGCTATGATGGACGATGAAAAAGGTTGTTTTGGAGGCTTGATGAAAAGGTGCTGTTTAGGGAGTCCAGGTTTGGGTATGGTGTAGGTATAACCTTCATCACTAGGTAGGAGTATGTCTGGTTCAGGTATGACTTCTGTTTTGTTTGTTTTTGGACAAAGGGTTGTTTAGCGGGTTCAAAAATCAGAGATTCAACAAACACATCATCTGATTCAGTAATAGCAGGAACAAATAAGTTACTCTTCTTTTGCTATACTGTTGTTAGTTGGGTGTCTGCCGGACGTTTTGATGGTTGAGAGGGTTGGATGGCTGATACTGGTTGAGATTAAGGAGGAATTGCTCTTGTGGCAGTTTTTTGTTTCCTCACTAGAGCTCCTATGGGCTCATTGTCTTCGTCGTCTGACTCCACTATTAACCGGAGTCTTCTCTTGGCTAGTGCTTGTGCAGGTGCAGCAGCAAGAGTAGATGGTGTAGGGGCAGCAATTTGAGGAGCAAGCAAAGCATCAAGTTGTTGCGTTTTGGATCCTGTTGCTCTCGACGTCCTTGCTCTGGACGGTTGCCTTCGGGTGGATGGTCTGGCAGTTGCGATGGGGTGGAAGAAAAGAGCTTCACCATCCATTGGCTTGGCTGGTAGAAAAACTGGTTGTTCAATTTGTAGAGGTGCCTCCTCTACTAATTCTTCCTTGACATCCACCAGTTTGTCAAGCTTCTCCATTAGTGTTAGCACAAACCCAGCTCTCATTTGGGCAATATTGTTTCGTCCAAAAGGGACTTGGGTGAACCTGTGGCCACCACCTAGCGTTCTAATCTGCACTTGCTCACCAACAGGCAGAGTGAAGAAAGCGTGATATACCTTTTGTATCTAGAAAACCCTGTTCAGAAGGGTGGTGTAGGTGATTTGGTCATGTTCTCCTCGTCCTTTCATGGTCCTTATAATATTGCTCAGGATAAGGTGAGGCAAGTTGAACTATTGGTCAGTAACCATGTGAAATAGCGCGAACTTATGTAGGAAAGTTACGTTGTCCTTGGACCCTGCTTTATGTAGTATCCCCTTGTTCAGGAACTGCTGGTACACCTTGGCCTCCTTGATCAGTTTGCTATATTCAATTGGACCTTTGCCTTCAGGTCCTATTAAGGCTGCATCCACTGTCTCATGTTCTTCAAAGCTGTCTTCCCACCCATTTTTGATGTAGGAACCAACCTTTTTGCAGCCAACAACTTGCGCTACACTTCCAAGGTCTAGAGTGACCTTCACGCCTAACACATAACCAGCAATGTTCATTGCAGAGAACTCTGCATATTTCCATAATTGTCTGATGAGCTCTGGATATATGATCTCCTTAAAGTGGAAATAGTTAAGGATTCCACATCGCGTCAGATTGTCCTTGACCTTTACTCCCATGTCATCGAGAGTTTCTATGTCAAAACAGCTTTCTATCAAGACAATAGCCCTGTCCAAGCTTTCCACATGAGCTACAGGCTTTATAGCGGCATCGATTTTCTCCATCACAGAAGTTGAGAGATAGAGGGTTTAGGGTTTAAGAGTTTTCGACAGAAAGAGTTTCTGAGATAGTAAAGGTAAGTGTTTATGGTGCAGGTGTTTGTGTGTATAGGAAGGAACTGATGGGTTTCTCCTTTTGGCAGTTTTTTGAATTTTCAAAGAGAGATAAAGTCGCATTAAATGCTGATCAGGTGCACATGTTTCATGAGGGTGGTTATACGGTGGATAAGCGACTCAAACAAGAATAAAGCATTTATTTCAAATCATTATTGGTGAAAACATGATTAAATATGGATGAAGATATTCATGCACATAAAAATGAATAGTTATGGAATTCGAATAGGCATAGACGCATATATGATGGATGGTATGAAGATAATGGACGCTATATGACTTTGGATGCTATTTTGACATTGGACGGTTAAGACACATAAAGTAAAACTATTCCTTTATAAATTCCATGCCAAGACGATCTCGAATATGGATAAGTCTATCTTCAGGAAGTGGTTTTGTAAATATATCTGCTAATTGATTTTTAGTGTTATTGAACTGAATATCAATAACCCCTTTCTGAACATAATCTCTTACAAAGTGATGTTTTATTTCAATGTGCTTTTCTCTTGAATGCAATATAGGATTTTTAGACAAGTTTATGGCAGCAGTATTATCATAGAGTATAGGAATGTTACTCTCATAAATACTGTAGTCCTCTAGTTGATGCTTGATCCACAGGATTTGTGAGCAACAGGACGCTGCTGAAATGTATTTTGCTTCTGCTGTAGACAAAGCAATCATCCCTTGTCTTTTGCTCATCCAGGAGACTAGATTTCCACCAATGAGGTGACATCCTCCACTGGTGCTTTTTCAATCTATTCTGTCTTTAGCATAATCAGCATCACAGAATCCAACTAACCTGTATTCCTTATTTGACTTAAAACATAGACCAAGGTTAGTGTTCCTTTTAAGTATCTAAAAATTCCTTTTACTGCCGTGAGATGTGTTTCTTTTGGATCAGACTGAAAACGTGAACATAAACATACACTAAATATAATATCAGGTCTGGACGCTGTAAGATAAAGTAGTGATCCCATCATACCTCGGTATGTAGTTTGGTCTACTGTAACATATTGGGCATTGACGAAGGCGGGGAGTGATCGCCGAGACAAAAGAGATAAGGCACGGACAAGGAGCGACTCCTGACAGGCTTCCAACCGGAGGGATACATGAATGAATGGAATACACACTAGAATGAGAGGGATCCAGAGGCTGTGCAGGTATGGGACTGTACAGTTGAAGATAGCTTAAAGGAATTAATAAGTGTTACCTATACCAACAAGATGTATTTTTTGGTAGTTAAGCGTGCTTGACTTGGAGCAATTCTGGGATGGGTGACCTTCTGGGAAGTTTCTCAGGAAGCGTGTGAGTGAGGACAAAGCAGCTGAAAAGTCTTATGTTGATTTGTGGGGACAGTCTCTGATCCTGAAAGCCCTCAGGCGTTACATCTACCTTTTTGGATGTGTCGTCCAGCTCAAGTATTGAAGATGGATGCATAGGTGTGCTCATTTCTTTAGCATCGTCCATCTTGTACTTTTTGAGAAGTTCTTTTGCGTACTTCATTTGATGTATGAATATGCCGTTGTTGGTCTATTTTACTTGTAATCCAAGGAAGAGTTTAAGTTCTCCCATCATACTCATCTCAAACTCAATTGTCATGAGCTTAGAAAAATCCTTGCATAGATTGTCATTAGTAGCACCAAATATTATATCGTCCACATAGATTTGTGCAATAATAAAATGTGATTGGATGTCTTTACGAAATAGAGTAGTGTCTACTTTTTCTCTTGCAAAACCATTTTCTAAAAGAAAGGAACTTAATTTTTCATACCAAGCTTTAGGAGCTTGCTTAAGTCCATATAGGGCCTTTTTGAGTTTGAAAACATGTTTAGGATAAGTATCACACTCAAAACCAGGAGGTTGTTTCATATAAACTTCCTCATTTATTATATCATTTAGAAATGCACTTTTCACATCCATTTGATAAAGCTTCATATTACGATGAGTAGCAAATGAAAGTAAAATGCGAATGACTTCTAGTCTAGCTACTGGTGCAAAAGTTTTAGTAAAGTCTATACCTTCTTTTTGAGAGTAGCCTTGAGCCACAAGTCTAGCTTTGTTTCTTACCACTTTGCCTGCTTCAACTAGCTTGTTGCAAAACACCCATTTAGTTCCTATGATAGATTTATATTTAGGTGCAAGAACTAGCTGCCACACATTGTTTCGTTCAAACTGACTCAGTTCTTCCTTCATGACATTGATCCAACCTTCGTCTAGGAGAGCTTTGTCCACTGTCTTTGGTTCCGTCTAGGAAATCAAGGCAGTTTGAACTTGCTGCTTGAAGGTTGATCTTGTCCTTACATGATTACGTACATTTCCAAGAATTTGATTATATGGATGATATGTCTTTATTTGCCACTGTCATCCAATTGGTTCCTTGTTTTCCGTCTTTGGATCGTCCAACTGTGTTTTGGACGTTGGTTTGTTGGTATCGTCTAGTTTCATATATGTAAATGAATCGTCTAGCTCTGATAGTTCTTTATCAGGCTTATTGTCATTGAAATTTACATGAATGGCTTATTCAACTGTTAAGGTTCTAGAGTTGTAAACTCTATAGGCCTTGGACGTTTTAGAGTAGCCTAATAATATTCCATCATCACACTTAGAATCAAACTTTCCAAGATTGTCCTTAATGTTTAAAATAAAACATTGACATCCAAAAGGATGAAGATATGATATGTTGGGTTTTCTTCCTTTCCACAATTCATAGGGAGTCTTTTTCAAAATAAGTCTAATGTAAATTCTATTTTGTAAATAACATGTTGTGTTTATAGCTTCATCCTAGAAGTGCTTAGGAGTGGAGTTATCATTAAGCATGGTTCTAGCCATTTCTTGCAATGACCTATTCTTTCTCTCTACCACACCATTTGTTGAGGTGTTCGTGGTATAGAGAAGTTATGGAGAATTTCGTCCTCCTCACAGAACCCTTGTAAACTTTTGTTTTCGAACTCTCCTCCATGATCACTTCTGATTAAGAATTCTTTTGTAAAATATAGAAAATACTTTGTAAGACTCATCTTTGTGTTTTAGGAACATGACCCATGTCCATCTAGTATAGTCGTCTACTACAACGAACCCATATCGTTTTCCACTAAGAGAAGTTGTTCTAATAGGACCAAACAAATCAATATGTAATAGCTCAAGTGGTCTACTAGTGGAAACAATATTCTTTGATTCAAAAGAGCTTTTCACTTGTTTCCCTTTTTGACAAGCATCACAAAGAACATCAGATTTGTATACAAGATTTGGAAGGCCTCTTACAAGGTTATGCTTGTTTAGCTTTAAGATTAATCTCAAGCTTGCATGTCTGAGTTTTTTATGCCAATTCCATTGATTCTTGTTGATGGATACTAGACAAGACACTTTTTGATTTGTGAGGTCATTTAAGTTATATTATAAAGATTGCTTTGCCTCTTAGCAGAAAATAATATAGATTCGTCTAGATTTTTTACTGTCATGTGTCGTGAGCAACCACTGTCTAGGTACCATGATTGGTGTTTCCTTTCTGTTGTCAAGCAGATCTGCAACAAGAATTATCATGGACTTAGGTACCTAAATAGACTTGGGTCCTTTCTTATTAGCTCTGAAGGCATTGGACGCCTTCTTGACTAGACGATGAAAGCATTGAGATGACTCATGCCCACTTTTTCCACATATTTTACAAAAGGCAACATTTTTATTTGTTTTACAGGCTTCTTCCTTAGAAAATCCAAGCCCAGATTTGTCCTAAGGACTTTGTCTATAAGACAAAATTTTATTTAGATTTTCAGTCCCATTGACGGACTTGGATAGGCTTTCCTTTAGATGAGTAACTTTCTTTTGAAGTTCTAATGCTTCCTGAGGAGGTATCTCTTCTGAAGTAACCTTTGTTTTTAAAAACTCATTTTCTTTTAAAACATTTTCATAGTTTTCTTTAAGTGAATTAAATTCTTTTGTTACTTTGGAAAATTTCCTTTTTAGTTCTTTATATCCTATGGAAAGAGTTGAGGAGTTAGCAAGCAATTCATTATAAGCTTCTTGAAGAGAGATTATATCATTAAAGTTTACCTCTTCATCTTGCTCATCTTCTGAGCTTTCAGAATTGGTCTCCGCCATGAGACATAAGTTTGCTTCTTCCTCTCCTTCTTCTTCAGATGAGGATAGGTCCATGTCCTCCCAAGTGGCTATGAGTCCTTTCTTTTTCTTTTTGAAGAAGGTTTTCTTATCCTTTTGCAGGCTTGGACATTCATCTTTGAAGTGTCCAGGCTTTTTACATTCAAAGCAGACTGAGGGACTCTTCTCTTTGGGTTCCTTGTTCAACTTCTTCGTGAAGTTTTTAACTCTAGACCCTCCTTTTTTCTGCCACATGGCCTGTATCTTTTTTGATATGAAAGATATCTCGTCTTCTTCGGATGCTTCATCAGAAAACTCTTCCACGTTACGGGCTTTGGACGATGACCCTTTTACAGGATGCTGGATGCTTAAGGTGATGGACTTTCTCTTCTGTCCTTCGTCTTGTTTTAGTTCCAGCTCATGGACTTTGAGAGTTCCAAGTAACTCTTCCATGGAAAGCGTTGTTAGATCCTTGGATTCTCTTAGAGTCGTAACCTGTGGTCTCCATTGTCTAGGCAAACTTCTTAAGATTTTTTCAATATGATCATAATTATCATAAGTTTTGCCTAAAGATCTCAAGTTCTTAATAATAATTGAAATCTACCAAACATAAGTTCGATAGTTTCATTTTCTTCCATAGTAAAGAGTTCATATTGTCTTACAAGTAAGCTCAATTTAGATCTCTTTACTTATGAAGTACCTTCATAAGCAAGCATGAAAGTATCCCACATCTTTTTAGCACTTTTTAAACTATGTACTTTTTCATATTCAGTTTTGGATAAAGCGCACATCATGGCATTTCTAGCTTTTGAGTTAAGAAGGTACCTTTGTTTGTGAGCTTCTGTCCACTAACCTTTAGGTAACTCAGTTCCAGCACGGTCTAGGGGCAGATAGTCATCAATTTCTACAATGTCTCACATGTCGATATGACATGAATCAAAGAATGCTATCCTCCTTTGTTTCCAATAGTTGTAGTTTTGACCTTTAAATAGATGAGGTCTGTTTATTGCTTGTCCTTCGTTTTTCATCTATCCTTAGGATCTTTTACCCCTGTAGTGTTAGATGCTTAACCCCACGAGGTCAAGCTCTGATACCAATTGAAATAGCACAAGATGCACAAGAAGGGGGGTTGAATTGTGCATAAAAAAAAAACTTTTTTCAATATAAAACATGTTTGAAAACATTATTGAGCTAAAGGATAGAGAAGACAAGCACACAGAGAATTTTATAGTAGTTTGCTCAACCTTGAGCTACGTCCAATCCCTCCACCCAGAAGGTATCCACTAACCAACTTTGGTTACAAGTATTCTTCATGGCCTCTTCAGGCTTTACAATGCAATCATCCCAGATTGCTTTACTAACCCAAGTATTCTTTTTCACTAAGCCTCTCCAGGCTTTCACAACTAAACAATTGTTTACAAACAGATTCAACTCACACAGTAAGGATATAGAAGATTAAGCACAATACAGTAATGTATTAGAAATTTATAAACTATCGTCTAGTGGACGCATAATGTAACACTGTGATTTTCTAAATTCATGATTAAGTGGTTTAATAACTAAAAAGTGGAAATTTGATATGTAATCTAGATGATTAAAAGAGATAAATGAATTGTTGCTATGTATGGTATGTTGTATGTGATGATGGTTGTGAGTTGTTGGTTTAAAATTATGGTTTGAATTTAGGAAGTTTGAGATATGTGCTTGAGCCAATTTGGATATGTTGTGAGAATTATTTTAGATTTTTGAGAGAAAATAGTTAAATTAGACCAGTTTTGAGATAAAGGAAGTGGCTTGGTGAGGTTTGGGCCTCAGTTGGCCAAAAGTTCGTGTGAGAGCTCCGGGGAGGTCAGATATATAAGGGGAGGGGAGGGATTTCCCATCATTCCTCCATTCTCTTTCTCTCTCTTCCATTCTCTTTCAATCTCTCTCTAGAAATTTGAAGTTGATAAGTGTGTTAGAAGATTTCTAAGCCTAACTTGGTGATTGTGGTAAGGAAAGGAACGATCCTAGCTAGATTTGGCTCAAGAACATCAGATTCTCAAGGAACCTAAATTCAGATTCAAGAATTTTTAGAGGTAAGAGAAGCTTACAAATCAGTGATTTTGTGTTAATAACTGTTGGTATGTTGATTTCTTGCCTTGTGATCGGTTGAATCTATGTGAATGTTGCCATTTTGTTGGATTTGGGGTGAAAATGGGTTTTGGGAGAAATTTTGAGATTTGGATGAGAAATTGATGATTTTGTGATGAAATGTTGAATTGATTGTATGATTTGATTTGTATCAACTTGGTTGAGGTGGATTGAGGTTGTTGGAACACTATTGATTTGAAAATCTATGTTATTTGGTTCAAAAGTTTGAGTTTTCTTCGTAGAGAATCACGTCTTTTCAAAAATCCTCACAGATAATCGATTATAGGCATCTAATAATCGATTATCTGGAGTTTCAAAAAACTATTTTTGTGATTTGGTTTCAGAAATAATCGACCATGGACATCTAATAATCGATTATCTACTATTTAGAAATTTTTTTGTTCTGGATTTGGTTCGGAAATAATCGATTATGGGCATCTAACGATCGATTATCTACTGTTCAAAAAAAAAACTTATGCATTTTGTTATAGTACATAATCTGTTGCTACAGTAGATATTTGTTATTTCAGATCTGAATGTACTATTTTAGATTTTTAAAGTTTTCATCCCAAAATGTGAAATTTTATGAATTTTAAGGTTTGTTAATCCTCCAAATGGTTTTCAAAGAAGATTTTGGTTTTGTAATTGTAGTTGATTGTTGGATTGGTTGTGAGTGGAAGGTTGCTTAGATAGGACCTCCGCTTGTTATGTATGATATTGTTTCTCACGGGGTGGGTTGCTTAGATAGGGCCTTACCTGTTGATTTTGATTTAGGCCGGAATGGGGTTGGTATGGTGTTGATGGATGTTGAGTGGCTGTGTGAGGTAGCTGACGATGGACCTCTTACCACTAGTTGTATTGATATACATATATATATGTCGTATGTTTATTGGTTGTGGTTAAGTGGTTGATGGTGTGAGTGGTCATGGGAGGTAGTTGACGATGGACCTCTTTGCTACTAGTTGTATTGATATCCCTATGTATGTCGTATGTTTATTGGTTGTGGTTTAGTGGTTGATGGTGTGAGTGGTTATGTGAGGTAGCTGACGATGGACCTCTTTGCCACTAGTTGTATTGATATACATATATACATGTCGTATGTTTATTGGTTGTGGTTGAGTAGTTGATGGTGTGTAGTATATACATTCATGCATAGTTGGCGGTTGAGGTAGTTGACAATGGACCTCATGCTGTGGTGTAGGTAGGCATGTAAGTTGGATAGTGACTAGAGTTGGAACTCAGATAGGCCTCCAACCTAGTGCTGGATAAGACATGGGGCAGCTGA
The DNA here is from genome assembly GCA_004329165.1 of Spatholobus suberectus. Lineage (NCBI taxonomy): Eukaryota > Viridiplantae > Streptophyta > Magnoliopsida > Fabales > Fabaceae > Spatholobus > Spatholobus suberectus. Next base: position 48,225,807 of record CM014729.1, on the reverse strand, counting down.
CGATGGGCCTTTGGGGATGGGTGGATGAGCGACTCCGCAAGAGGCTAAGGTGATGTAGGCCTTGTGTCACAATAAGCCACCACCCACATACACTTATCCTGACAAACCACTAAGCTTATCCGCATATCAGAGTTTGGCAATCCTGAATGGTGCTTAGATAGGCCATAATAGGGGGTGAGACTTGGCTGATCGCCCGATATGTTGTAAATCTCTCAAGAATCGTGTCATCATGTATTGACATAGTTGTGACGGATTGGTTGTGATATGGAGTTCTGGATTGAGAACTCTTTGCCATGTAAGACTGCTTTATATATGTGCATCTGTATGTAGATGTTGAGAACTCTAGATATATGATGGTGTGCCATATACTTGTGGTTGAATATTATGAATTGTTGATGATTTCCAACATCGTATGCTTTGCTGTTGTTTTAGCAAGCTTACCCTTGCCGTGTTTTAATAAGCTTACCCTTGCCGTGGTTTGTTGTTGTTGGTTGTCCTGTGTTGCTGTTGTGTTGATGTGCCTGTGATGATCACATCTTATGGCCTGGGAGCAGATGGCGAGGCTTCGGTGGGTCTGGCGACTCAAAGTTGAGGATGAAGCTGAGAGCAGGAGATGTTTGGCTTAGGAAAGCCAAGTTTTGTTGTTTTAGTTATGATTCAGTTAATCTATTGATGGGATTGTATAGATTGACCAACTATAGGGAGTGAGTTTTGTATTCCTCTTCCCCAGTGATGTATATTTTGATATTTTGATATGGGCTAGTGTTATCCCATTGTTGTGTATGACATGATGATGACAGATATACAAATATGCATGTATGGTACCAGGAGAGATAGGTGGATCTCTAAGTTGATGTGTATGACCTATATACAGACATGATGTTGAATTGATTTTATTCACCCGATAGGTGGATGAGGTGCATGTTTAGTAGGGTTGTTTAGTAGCGACAGTTGGGTTGTTACACATAAGAAAGCAACCAGCGTTTTTATGTTTTTGCTTGATTCGTCGTTGTTGTCTCTATATCTATTCTTCTTCTTCTTTCTTGGTATATATATAGTCTTCAGCGAAAAAGAGCTATTGAAGAAGACTTGGCTTCAATCTTCAAGAAGAAGGTGCACGTATCGAGATTTCAGACATATCAGAAAAGATAACTTTTGAACTTGCGCTAAAACGGAAAGGGTAGCTCTATGTGGGAAGTCTACTTTTCTGAACATTCTTCATTCTGTTTGGCAGCTTCAAGAGTTGACTTGCTTTTTCTACCTTGCTACGCTTTTACACTAGAATGATTTTGTCTACTATTTAATGCTTGAAATATTTGAACGTTATATATCTTAAAAATGTAAGGCATTACTCTTGATATATATACAAGAAGTGTATAGATAGGACAAAAAAGAACTTAGTCATTTAAGAGCTTACGTTTGGACGTGTCTAGTGTGGTCGTCTAAAGATTGAAATAATGAGTTCATAAAGGGTACTTACACTTGGACGGTCATTATACACGAGTGTATTGGACGCTATAAATCCGTTAGTTTAAAAACAGAGACTTAAACTTTAACAAGTTTGTTATCTTCAAAATTGAGGGTCTAGATGCTTCAATGTCTTTGGTTCCAATAGACTATTGCACAACTTTTTGTTTTATATCATCATACCAAGGAAGGGTTCAAAGGACGTCTTTACAAGAGACCATTTTTGCCTGTACAATATGATTATTGGTGAGAAGGTTAATTTTTCTAATTTGATTTTGGATCATTGGTTGTTTGGTTATTTTGTTCAAGCTCTAAGGACAGCGCAAAAGATAAGCAAAAGGCACCTTTCCCTTATGCTATTTTGTTCACTAAAATTATCAAAGATGTTGGAGTAGACGAAACAAGATGGGAATCGTCTAAGGAAGGCTCTAAGGTTGATGTGACAATTGTAAAGAAGATAACAATAACACTTTTGTTTCTTGGATTTGTTTCCAAGCACCCTTTACTTGTTGTAGTAAGGGAATAACCAATTGATGATTCTTGCGGAGAAGCCTTCAAAGTCAGATAGTTTGTTGATCCTTTTGTAAATCCTCAATCTGTTTTTGCCAATAGACACAAGCCTAAAAAGACTCAACCAAAACCAACCACTAAACTTCCCACCAACAAACTAGAAATAAACCACCTACCCAAAAGCCTTCCATTCCACCCATTGAACTAGAACCCCAAGCCCAAACAGTTAACCAATCATCACTTCCACCTCAACCACCAACCTTAAAAAAAAAAGAACCTGAACTTGCTCCATCGAAAACCTAAACAATACCGCCTACCCCAAGACGAATTGTTAGACTTTGTATCAAACTTATTGTTGAAAAGTATAAACCATCTAAACCAATCCTTATTAAAGATGATGATGATGATGATGAAGACAACTTGCCTATTGGCATCTTGTAGAAACCTACTATACAATCTATTGTTGAGTAGACTATTGAACAAAATAAACCTGCCTAACTTGAGGCAGAAGCTCCCCAAGAGCCCACAAAGCAACAACCACTAAGAGTCAAGACTTATGCACAACCAAAGAACAAGAGAGAATAAGCAAAGCAATACAAAAGAGCAAAAGCTTTTTCAAAAGGGAAAAGGAGAAAAAGAAGGAGATGGAGGCACAACTTGCTGAGGCAAAAGCTGTTAAGCTAGAAAAAGCAATTCTACAATTTGTTGTGGAGCAATCTAAAGAGGAAATGGTCAGAAAAGCTATGGATGACATATATACAGAGATTGAAGCTCATGAAGCTAAAATTCGAGGACGTCTACCTAGATCTTTATTTCATGAAGTTTCAGGTAAAGTCTTTATTGATCATGTCTTCAACAGATTATTACAAGCTGTTGGGACTGCATCTTCATCTATTACAGTTCAGAATAAGGTAGTATAGACTAAAGCATAGCATGTTACTATATAGACTAAAGAGGTTGTTGTTAAACAAATTGATGAGCCACAGACGAATCCTGAAGTGGAAGACATATATATAGAGATTGAACCTCGTGAAGCTAAAGCTTGAGGACGTCTACCTAAATCTTTATTTCATGAAGTTTTACGTAGAGTCTTTATTGATCATGTCTTCAATAGATTATTACAAGCTGTTGAGACTGCATCTTCGTCTATTATAATTCAGAATGAAGTAGTACAGACTAAAGCACAACCAGCTACTATATAGACTAAAGAGGCTGTTGCTAAATAAATTGATGAGCCACAGACGAATCTTGCTGCAGACCAAGTGGTTGAAGAAGTAGAAATAGAATAGATTAACCTCCCATCTCTAAAATCATCCATTCCTTTGTCTAAAAGAGTGCGAGTTCCCAAAACTCCTTTAGACTCTAGTGCAGATAAAGATGAAGATGAAAGTGAAGATAAAATAGGAAAGTCCAAAGATTTCGATGAAGTAGTCTTAACTAAGACCTTCAGACAATTAGGACAATAAGTAATGTTTGTAGTGCTTGAAAGCAAAGCACGTTAGGCTAATGATGAACGTCTCATCATACGAATGATTGAAGCAAGATGGAAACACATGAACTTGAAGAACTATGTTAACATAGAGCGATAATGTGTGTTTTATATGGAAGCTTATGGTCCTAAAACACTTAAGTCATGCAAAAGAAGAATTATTAGACTATCACAAATTTTAATAACTTTTGTTATCATTAAAACATGTTAGGGGTTAGATGCTTCATATGTCTTTGGTTCCAACAATATATATATATATATATATATATATATATATATATAGACAGATAGAAAGATAGATAGATATAGATATAGATAGATAGATAGACAGATAGACAGATATATTTGTTTTTTCATTACTAATACTAGCATGACAAAAATTTTAGAGCAAGTTTTTAAAAAATATGCTACATGTAAATTTCTTTACTAATTTTAATATTTTTGTAGTAAAAAATATTTTGTAATTTGATATTTCTTGTTCTTCTACGCAATTGAAGTGAAACAAACATTTCTCCAATAACATGTATTCGAATTTCATGCAAGTCCCACTAACATTCCTACTATGAATAGTGTGAAGATGATTAGAATCCAGTAGGTAGGAATCTCAACATGACCTATTCAATATGTATATAACCACTAAATAGGTTTGGAAAAATAAAATACTAGTATTAAAAATTTCTATAGTAAATACAATAAATAGGTCTGGAATCTCAACATGACCTATTCAATATGTACTTTCTCTCAATATGAACCTTTTACTTACCAAAAAATATTGTACATGTTTTTACTTATAGTCTATTGTCTCTTATTTATTTTTTCTATACAATTATATATTGACTTATTGTTAAGAGTAGCCTCACAAAAAACTTTGCAATTCTTATTGAATCATAAAATAAAACATATACAAATTACATTAGAAAATAGTCAACAATGAAGTTTGTCACGACCCAACTATCGCTACTAAACAACCCTACTAAACATACACCACATACACCTCCTCAGGCAAATAAAAGCATTTCATATCTATATATAAGTCATACACATCAAACGAGAGATCCATCTATCTCTCCTGTCATCCTCATGTATACACAACTATGGGATAACACTGGTCTATATCAAGGATATCAAAATATACAACATATTAGGAAGCGGGATACAAAACTCACTCCCTATAGCTGGTCAATCTATACAATCCCATCAAAAGAATAACTATACAAAACAACACTTCCTTAACAAAAAGGATTGCCTTGCAAGCGACTCCACCATCATCTTTAGGCTGCCGGGTCCACTAAAGCCTCGCCGTCTGCTCCCACACCATAGGACACGATCATCACAGGTACATCAGCGCAAACAGCAACAACAGGACAACCAACAACAACAAAACACGGCAAGGGTAAGCTTACTAAACAACAACATAACATATAATTATGGAGATCATCAATAATTCACAACATTCAGTCACGAGTATATGGCACACCATCATATATCCATAGTCCTCAACATCTACATATATCTATATATATATATATATATGTATGTATATGTATATGTATATGTATACATATATAAGATACATTCATACAGAGAAGAATTCTCAATTCAGGACTCCATGTTACATCACACCCACCACAATTATGTTAATGCATGATGACACGACTCTTGAGAGATTTACAACATATCGGGCAATCAGCCAGGTCTCACCCCCTACTGTGGCCTATCTAAGCACCATTCAGGGATTGCCAAACTTTGATCTGTGGATAAGCTTAGTGGTTTGTCAGGATGAGTGTATGTGGGTGGTGGCTCACCGCGATACAAGGCCTGCATCGCCTTGGCCCCTTGCGAAGTCGCCCATCCATTCATCCCCAAAGGCCCATTGTCAGCTGCCCCACGTCTTATCCAGCACTAGGTTGGAGGCCTATATGAGTACCAACTCTATTCACCATCTAACTTGTATGCCTACCTGCACCACGGCATAAGGTCCATCGTCAGCTACCTCAGTCACCAACTATGCATGAATGCATGTACTACACACCATCAACTACTCAACCATAACCAACAAACATACGACATATATATATATATATATATATATATATATATATATATATATATATATATATATATATCAATACAACTAGTGGCAAAGAGGTCCATCGTTAGCTACCTCTTATGGCCACTCACACCCATTCACATCATATTGGCCCCAAACCGGCCTCAATCATAATCAACAGTTAAGGCCCTATCTAAGCAACCCACCTCGTGAGGAATAATATCATACATATTCAATACACAAACACAAAGCCCTTAGGTCCATCGTCAACTACCTCAGTACTTGCACAACAACATAAGGTCCATCACCAATTACCTCAGTTGTCAATCCACACAATGGCATAAGGTCCATCATCAGCTACCTCAGCCAACAATTTATCAAAAACAACTCCACCCCAAAAATGAAGAAAACCAAGAGCCACTTTGGAAAACAATTTGAACATTCTATTATTTTTAAAATGTACATTTAATAATTATATGTGTCAACGAAGTCATCATACATAACCACAACATTATAACAACACAACAACACCATCAACAACATCACAAGCCATCAATTTATAACAACACCAATATCCTCAAAATCAAGCATACCATAGGAATTCATCTTTCTTTTAAATCTAAACATTTTATTTTCCAACGTTTCAAAGGATTACACCTAAACATGAAATCCAAGGCAATCAAGAAAATTGAATATTCATAGTCAGCAGAGTTCACGGGCAGCTCGTGAAATACCCTTTAGCCCATGAACAAATCTGCCAGCACATCAGCACCAAACAACGAAGTTCATGGGCAGGCCGTGAAACACCTCTCAGCTCGTGAACGACTCTATTAATACATTAGACAACAAACAATAGAGTTCATGGGAAGGCCATGAAACAATCCTCAGCCCATGAATGACTATACCTGTACAACAGATAGCAAGGTTCACGGGCAGCCCGTGAACGACCCCTTTACTAGTGAACTGTCACCTGCAATTTATGAACAGGGTAGATTGGCTTCGATTTTTCAATTCCTTGGGTTCTAATTGCTATATAATCATTCCAAATCAATTCTAAGCACTTTTAATGCATTCCTAACCGATTATACAACAATTTTAGGCATAAAACATCCTTAAGTCTCAAAATTTCTTCCAAAACCCATTTTGCTTCCAAGCTTTCATACATAAGATTTTCACCAAAATCAATCCATTCCAAGGCAAGAAATCAATGTATTAATAACCATAAACACATAATCAAGCATTAGTAAGCTTCCCTTACCTCTTGGAGCTTCCAAATCCGAGCTTGGGGAAGGGAAAACGTGAGAGACAAAACCTTGAGCCAAACTCCGTGAAAGTAAGGCAATAACCACTCTCCGACACCTAGGAACGGGATTCTTCATTGGGTTTGACTCTCACACTTCAAGAGTCTCAACAAGTTTTGGAGAAAAAAAATGAGAGGATGAGAGAAAAGAGTGGGAGAGAGACGGGAGAATGAGAAAGGAATAAAAGAAAAAGGGGGGGGGGGGGGGGTTAGTTGTTTTTAAAGCTTCCCCTGGGCCTCAAAAGACTCCGGGCTTACTAAAATTCAGGGTCCGTTTATTGCCTCTCCAAAACTCACGATTGGTCTCACTTTATCGTTTTTCTCTCAACAACCCAAATCAATATGAACAACACTCTCAATTTGGCTCAAGCACCTTTGTCTCAATTCCCTAACTCAGATAGGAATTCCAAGTCAACAACAACAACAATTTATTTATTTATTTGTTTTAAACACCATAACCACATATTAATTTTTTTACTTTTAGTTATTAAACTATTAAATCATGCATTAAGAAAAACATAGCGTTACAATCCTCCCCAATAAGAAAAATTTTCGTCCTTGAAAATTTTCTTACCTGGGAAAAGATTCAGATACTGCTCCTTTATCTTCTCTTCCAACTCCCATGTGGACACCCAAGACACATCATTCCATAGCACTCTCACTAACTGGATATCCTTGCCTCTTAATTGCTTCACCCTTCGATCTTTAATCCTTACAAGTACCGTCGTATACGTCAAATTCTCTCGAACTTGCACCGTATCAAGCTCTATCACGTGCATAGGATCGTAGACATATTTCCTTAACTGAGACACATGGAAGACATTATGGATGTTCGACAAGAAAGGTGGTAAAGCTATTGGATATGCAACTGGACCAACTCGTCAAAGAATCTGGTAAAGACCAAGAAACTTAGGAGTAAGCTTTCTGGATTTGATAGCCCTTCCTACTCCAGTCACAAGCGTGACTTTTAAAAAGACATGATCACCTTCTTCAAACTCAAGCAGCCTCCTACGCTTATCAGTATACGACTTTTGGTGACTCTGAGCAATCCTCATATTCTCCTATATCTTCTTCACCTTCTCTATCGTCTATTGTATCAATTTTGGTCCTACAAGCATACTCTCTCCGCCTTGATACCAACACAATGGTGTTCTACACCTCCAGCCATACAAAGCTTCAAACAGCGCCATTCCAATGCTCGCTTGGAAACTGTTATTATATGTAAATTCCACCAAAGGTAGAATCTCATCCCAACTCCCAAGGTGATCTAACACACATGCTCGCAAAAGATCCTCCAATGACTGAATCGCCCTCTCAGATTGGCCATCTGTTTGTGGGTGATATGCGAAACTAAGCCTCAACTTTGTACCCAATGCTTGATGCAAACTTTGCCAAAACCTCAACGTAAACCTCAGATCCCTATTACAGATAATGCTAGAAGGTACTCCATGCAACCTTACTATCTCTTTAATGTATAACTGAGTCAACCTCTCCAAGGAATACTTAACATTAATAGGTAGGAAGTGAGCACAGTTTGTTAACCTATCAACAATGACCCAAATAGCATCAACACCTCTAGCCGTTCTAGGCAAGCTTACCACAAAGTCCATAGTGATGCTATCCTACTTCCACTCAGGTATCTCCATCTTCTACAATAAACCACTGGGTCTCTGGTGTTCTATCTTGGCCTTTTGATAGGTTAGACAAGTTGCAACATATTCTGCCACATCTGTTTTCATACTAGGCCACCAGAACATCTTCAAATCCTGATACATCTTGGTTGTGCTCAGATGTAAGCTTAACTTACTTTTGTGACCTTCCTCCAAGATGAGTTTTCTTAACTCAGGATCCTGTGGTACATATACTCTGTTCTTGAACCTCAAAATACCGTCTACACCCAAACTAAAATCCATTTCCTTATTAGTACCCAACAACTCCTTAGTTTTACAAAGATTAGGATCTAGCAGTTGTTTCTCTCTAACCATCTTTATAAAACCACTAGCCACTGTGATCATACCACAACGAATACGATCAGGCGACATTTCCACATACAAGTTCAAATCCCTAAACTTCTCGACTAGCTCTAACTCCTTCACCATTAAAGCTGACATGTACATAGTCTTCCGACTTAAAGCATCAGCCACAACATTTGCCTTACCGGGATGGTACATTAACTAAAAATCATAGTCTTTCAAAAACTCCATCCATCACCTTTACCTCATGTTCAACTCCTTCTGATTAAACAAATATTTTAAACTTTTGTGATCACTGAACACATCAAACTTTGCTTCATAAAGGTAATGCTTCCATATCTTCAAGGCAAACACGACTGCGGCCAACTCCAAATCATGGGTAGGATAATTCCTTTCATGATTCTTCAACTGCCTTACGCATAAGCCACAACCTTTTTGCGTTGCATCAACACACATCCCAATCCCTGATGAGAAGCATCGTAGTAAACCTCGAAAGGCTCACAAGGATCAGGCAACACTAGGATAGGAGAAGTAGTCAACCTCCGTTTCAACTCTTGGAAATTTTCCTTGCAGTCTTTGGTCCAAGTAAAAGGTTGATCTTTATGGGTAAGTCGGGTCAACGGCGCAACTATCTTCGAAAATCCCTCTATAAACCTCCGATAGTAACCGGCTAACCCAACAAAGCTTCTAATCTCCGTAGTAGTTTTCGGACGCTCCCATTACAACACAGTCTCCACTTTCTCGGGGTCTACTACAATTCCACTAGTTGAGATCACATGCCCTAAGAATCTCACTTCATCCAACCAGAACTCACATTTTGACAGTTTAGCATAAAGCTGCTTTCCTTTCAAAATTCCCAACACTATCCTTAAGTGCTCTTCATGCTCTTTATATGAACGAGAATAGACTAGAATGACATCGATAAACACAATGACAAACTTGTCCAAGAAGGGATGGAAAATCCTGTTCATATAATCCATAAATATGGCAGGGGCATTCGTCACTCCAAACGGCATCACCACGTATTCACAATGCCAATACCAAGTCTTGAAAACAGTCTTCGGTATGTCTTTGTCCTTTACCCGTATCTGATGGCATCCTGACCTTAAGTTTATCTTTGAAAACACTGTTGCTCCTCTCAACTGATCCATCAAATCATCAATCCTTGGCAATGGATACTTGTTCTTGATGGTGATCTTGTTCAACTGCCGATAATCCACACACAACCTTGAACTACCTTCCTTTTTCTTCACCAACAACACTGGTGCTCCCCAAGGTGAAACACTTGGTCTTATCATTTTCTTCTCTAACAATTCTTCCACTTACTTCTTCAACTCAGTCAACTCTGCTGGTGCCATTCTATATGGAGCCATCGACATTGGTCCTACTCCTGGAACCAAGTCTATAGCGAACTCCACTTCTTGGTGCGAAAGTATACCAGGCACGTCGTCAGGGAAAACCTCAGGAAATTCCTTGACTACTGCAATTGAGTCCAAGACCAAGCTACTCTTGACTTCTAGGAAAGATAGAATCATATACCCCTGATCTCCTTCTTGTAAGGAAGTTTGAACTTGATTGGCAGTGACAAATCCAGAATCTTCGAAACTAGGGAAGATCAAGTTCTTTCTAGCACAATCAAGCAGGATATGGTTGAAAGATAACCAATCCATCCCCAAGATTACATCCAATTCTGACAAGGGAAGACAAATCAAGTTAACCTTGTAACTACGTCCACTAACAACAACTGAACAATTAGCACAAACAACCGATGTTGCCACAGGAGTAACAGTCGATGTGGAAACAAGTAAATCAAATGACAAATGACAGGTAGGCAACTGCAACCTCTCCACACATTCATAGGAGATAAAAGAATGCATGACACCAGAATCAAACAATGCAGATAAGGAATTACCGGCTATCTCACACTGACCCTGTATCAAATCATCAGAGCGAGCAGCTTCAGCTCCACTCATAGCAAAAACACGGCCAGCTGCTACGGGTTTCTTAGCTCTCGCTGCATTCATGGAAAATTCCGCCTTCATCGTGGCCACACAATCTCTAGCTAGGTGTTCGGGTTACTGACACTTGAAGCATACATTGCTCTTCAAGGGGCACTGGCCAGCATAGTGTGGTCCTCCATACTTAAAGCATCTGACTTCCTACAATCTAGTTTGAGGTGTGACTGATGAACGACTCTAAGAAGCTAAAACCCCAGACTGTTGAGACCTAAGGGGTTACTGATACCCCTGCAGTCTACTATAAGGCTTCATCTACTGTCTTCCTCTCTTGGATCCAGATGATCCGCTGCCATGAATCCTCACTACTCGGGTGCCAGATTCTAACCTTCAATTGTCTTCGCCTTTTCACTAATGTGAGGAACTCCTTGATGGTCATAAGAACTATCATCCTTTTCAACTCATGCCTCAAGCCTTCCTCAAACTTGCGACATCTCCACTCCTTGGTGATAGCCTGTGAGTAGAATCAAGCCAATTACTCAAACTTGCCCGCGTACTCACTTGTTGTCATATCCCCTTGATATATCTCAAGAATTCCATCTTTGTTGCATGTCTTGCACTTTCAGGAAGTACTTCTCCAAAAAGCGCTCCTGAAAGCTACCCCAGGTGATAGCCTCACCCCGGGCCTCCATCAACTGTTGGGCTCCTTGCCACCAGTACTCTGCCTCACCAACAAGCATGTATGTGGCATAAGTGACTTTCCGATCATCTGGACAAGCCAAAGCTCGAAAGATCTTCTCCATCTCCTTCATCTATATATCAACCGCATCCGGATCTGACTCACCCTTGAACTGGGGATGGTCACTCTTCTGGAACTCAGCCAACCCTTGAAACTCGAGTGGCACTACAACACGAGCAGCCTCAATAGCAGTTCAAGACAATTCCAGTTGCTCCATTGCAGCTTGATGCTGCTGAGCCATAGCGGTTTGTTGCTGGGCCACAGTATTTTGCTGTTGGGCCATAGCAGCAACCATCACCTCCACAGCTCTAGCAATTTGGGAGAAATCAACTGGAGGTGGTGGTGGTGGCTAGTTAGATCTCCTCATTGGAATTCTACAAAACCTACCACAACAACACTCATCAACTATCCAAACATGATCACTTCGCTTATGGAAGGGTCCACACCACAACAAAACAATCAAACATCAAAACAATCCACACCAAACGACATGTCATATACGCACAACACAAGCATACTGGACCTATTTCCCATAGGCCAACCTAAAGACATGACCAGCTCTAATACCAAAAATTGTAATGACCCAACTATCTCTACTAAGCAACCCTACTAAACATACACCATACACCTCCTTAGGCAAATAAAAGCATTTCATATCTGTATATAAGTCATACACATCAAACGAGAGATCCATCCATCTCTCCTGTCATCCTCATGTATACACAACTATGGGATAACACCAATCCATATCAAGGATATCAAAATATACAACATATCAGGAAGCAAGATACAAAACTCATTCCCTATAGCTGGTCAATCTATACAATCCCATCAAAAGAATAACTATACAGAACAACACTTCCTAAACAAAAAGGATTGCTTCGTAAGCGACTCCACCATCATCTCTAGGCTGCCGGGTCCATTGAAGCCTCGCCATCTGCTCCCACACCATAGGACGCAATCATCACAGGCACATCAGCGCAAACAGCAACAACAAGACAACCAACAACAACAAAACACGGCAAGGGTAAGCTTACTAAACAACAACATAACATATAATTATGGAGATCATCAATAATTCACAACATTCAGTCACGAGTATATGGCACACCATCATATATCCATAGTCCTCAACATCTACATATATATGTATATGTAAGATACATTCATACAGAGAAGAATTCTCAATTCAGGACTCCATGTTACATCACACCCACCATAACTATGTCAATGCATGATGACAGGACTCTCGAGAGATTTATAACATATCGGGCAATCAACCAAGTTTCACCCCCTACTATGGCTTATCTAAACACCATTCAAGGATTGCCAAACTTTGATCTGTGGATAAGCTTAGTGGTTTGTCAGGATGAGTGTATGTGGGTGGTGGCTCACCGCAACACAAGGCCTGCATCGCCTTGGCCTCTTGCGGAGTCGCCCATCCACTCATCCCAAAAGGCCCATCGTCAGCTACCCCACGTCTTATCCAACACTAGGTTGGAGGCCTATATGAGTACCAACTCTAGTCACCATCCAACTTGCGTGCCTACCTGCACCACGGCATGAGGTCCATCGTCAGCTACCTCAGCCGCCAACTATGCATGAATGCATGTACTACACACCATCAACTACTCAACCATAACCAACAAACATATGACATATATATATATATATATATATATATATATATATATATGTATATCAATACAACTAGTAGCAAAGAGGTCCATCGTTAGCTACCTCCCATGGCCACTCACACCCATCCACACCATATTAGCCCCAAACTGGCCTCAATCATAATCAACAAGTAAGGCCCTATCTAAGCAACCCACCTCGTGAGGAACAATATCATACATATTCAATACACAAACACAATGGCCTGAGGTCCATCGTCAATTACCTCAGTACTTGCACAACAACATGAAGTCCATCACCAACTACCTCAGTTGTCAATCCACACAATGGCATAAAGTCCATCATAAGCTACTTTAGCCAACAATTTATCAAAAACAACTCCACCCCAAAATGGAAGTAAACCAAGAGCCACTTTGGAAAACCATTTGAACATTCTATTATTTTTAAAATGTACATTTAATAATTATATGTGTCAACGAAGTCATCATACATAACCACAACATTATAACAACACAACAACACCGTCAACAACATCACAAGCCATCAATTTATAACAACACCAATATCCTCAAAATCAAGCATACCATAGGAATTCATCTTTCTTTTAAATCTAAACATTTTATTTTACAACGTTTCAAAGGATTACACCTAAACATGAAATCCAAGGTAATCAAGAAAATTGAATATTCACAGTCAACAGACTTCACGGGCAGCTCGTGAAATACTCTTTAGCCCGTGAACAAATCTGCCAGCACATTAGCACCAAACAATGAAGTTCACGGGCAGGCCGTGAAACACCTCTCAGCCCATGAACGACTCTGTTAATACATCAAACAACAAACAACAGAGTTCACCGGCAGGCCGTGAAACAATCCTCAACTCGTGAACAACTATACCAGTACATCAGATAGCAAGGTTCACAGGCAGCCCGTGAACGACTCCTTTGCCCGTGAACCATCACCTATGATTTACAAATAGGGTAGATTGGCTTCGATTTTTCAATTCCTTGAGTTCTAATTGCTATACAATCATTCCAAATCAATTCTAAGCACTTTTAATGCATTCCTAACTGATTATACAACAATTTTAGGCATAAAACATCCTCATGTCTCAAAATTTCTTCCAAAACCCATTTTGTTTCCAAGCTTTCATACATAAGATTTTCACCAAAGTCAATCCATTCCAAGGCAAGAAATCAACGTATTAATGACCATAAACACAGAATCAAGCATTAGTAAGCTTCCCTTACCTTTAGACCTTCCGAATTCGAGCTTGGGGAAGGGAAAACGTGAGAGACATAGAACCTTGAGCCAAACTCTGTGAAAGCAAGGCAATAACCACTCTCCGACACCTAGGAACGGGATTCTTCATTGGGTTTGACTCTCACACTTCAAGAGTCTCAACAAGTTTTGGAGAAAAAAAATGAGAGGATGAGAGAAAAGAGTGGGAGAGAGACGGGAGAATGAGAAAGGAATAAAAGAAAAAGGGGGGGAGGGGGTTAGTTGTTTTTAAAGCTTCCCCTGGGCCTCAAAAGACTCCGGGCTTACTAAAATTCAGGGTCGTTTATTCCCTCTCCAAGACTCACGACTGTTCTCACTTTATCGTTTTTCTCTCAACAACCCAAATCAATATCAACAACACTCTTAATTTGGCTCAAGCACCTTTGTCTCAATTCCCTAACTCAGATAGGAATTCCAAGTCAACAACATAAAGCTAACACCACACAACAACAATTTATTTATTTATTTGTTTTAAACACCATAACCACATATTAATCTTTTTTACTTTTAGTTATTAAACTATTAAATCATGCATTAAGAAAAACATGTTACAAAGTTTATTATAGATTATTTCATATAATTACAATCCTACATACATTTTATTTTTTTCAATCATATTGTTGAATTTGACCATATATTATATTTATACAACTTTTAAATATTAAAAGTAATTAAGTTAGAATAGATATTATATTTATTGAAGATTTAATAAATATATTATATTTAATGAATATAATATTAAATTATATTGTTTAATTTACTATTCATTATATCTAATAAATATAATATTTAATGTTATTTGACTTTCCATTTATTTTATAGCATATTAATTGTAGTATTTATAAAATCTAATATATAATTAACTTAAACAAAATTATTAAATATTACTTGTTTATATATAATATATTTATTAAATTTCATGAACATAATATGTATTTATTAAATATATGAATTTATATATATATATATATGGGGTTTGCTAACGTACACCCACTTATTTTTTAGTTGAAGTACGTTAGCAAACGTCACACTAATTTTTTAGTTGGAGTACGTTAGCAAATTACACCATGATATATTTTAAGATATATTATAGTTATAACTTGCTAACGTACTCTAATTAAAAAATAAGTGTGTGTACGTTAGCAAATCCCTATATATATATATTAATAATTTATTATTATATAAAAATAAATTATTATAAAAAATTTATTATTTTTATTATTGTTTAAAAGAATTTTTTTTGTAAAAAATATTTTAACATAGAAAGATTGAGTATATATTAATATCATATTAACAAATTGGTAAATATATAAAAAATTTAACAATTTATATATTAATTAATATTATCCTTTGACTATATATTATATTTATAAACATAATATTTAATGAAATTAGACAATTTACCTCACTTTTTATGTTGACTATATATATTATATTTATAAATATAATATTTAATATTGTTTGATAATCAATAAGATATTTATTAAATAATATATATTTATTAAATTTAATAATTTTAATATATCTTTTTAAACAGATTACTTTTCATATTAATTTATATATAATAAAAATTTATTATATAACAAAAATAAATTATTAAGAAATTTAACAATAATATATATATACTTGTGCGTGTGTATTGAAATGTAGATTAAAGTAATGCCATGACGTATTTATTAGTTTTTGATTTGCTTGAAATTTTATAAATTTAATCTACATTATAAAAACTTTAAATTCCACGGTTGGATTGGTTAATTTCATATTTTACAAAAAGTTATTAAACAATGTAAGTGCAAAAAGTTTAACACTTGGTATCCATTGATCCTATCCATATATGTGTGTACGTGTGCGTGCGCATGAGATTTGCTAAGCTTTTTTTGATGAAAATTGAAGTTATAAATTGCTAAAATACTCTTGCTAAAAAATAAATGGGTGTTTGTTAATAAATCTTATATGCATTTGCTAGTGCACATACACACTTTTTTTTTAAGAAGTATTTTAGCAAGTAACATCTTGGGTTATTTTAAGAAAATTGAACTATAACTTTCTGAAATGCCCATTCAAAAAAAAAAAATGTGTGTGTACATTAACAAATCCCTATGTGTGGGTGTGTGTGTGAGTGAGTGAGTGTGTGTCAATTCAATTTTGATATACTGTTAGTGTAAATATTTTTACACTATCAATTAATTAAAAATAACCTTAAATATGACTTTTGAAATAATTATTATAAAAGTCAATAATCATACCAAATGTGGTTATCCATAATTAGATAATAATGTTAAAAATATTTACATCATGTTACTCAGGGAGTAACTCTTTGTAAAATTACTATCTTCAATAACTCTTTATACATAATAAATTTTATTAATCTAACTGTTAAATGAAAAGTTTTTCTTTAGTAGATCAATTTGATAAATATTTAAAACTATTGATACTTTATTCAACATATTTAATTTAGCTAATGATATTCTTTTAAAAATATAATTAATTGTTGATAATAAGATTACTTAATTACGAACGCCCAATTTATCTAAAATTTGATCTTCATGATCATTGACGTAATATTAAAATATTCAATGATTTGATTAATAAAGTTTAATAAATATGAAGAATTATCAAAAGAAATAACTTTATTGAGAATTACTCTTAGAATAACATCATTTTTCCTTATTTAAAATATATCATATCTTGAACAAATAAAATATCAGAATGGTTAAACATTTAATCAATTTAAAAGTTATATCACTTTTCAATATTCTTTTCCATATAAAGATTGGTCAATGTTCAAAGCTGTATCTTAATTTCATCATAAGTATTCTTACAACATAGTAGTTTTGACATTTTCAAATGCTTAGTAGTCTATAAATCCAAACTAAAACCAATGATTCCCTCAACTTTGCAAAGCAAAAACACCAAAAAAAGAGAGAGAGAAGGATTAGCGTCTAGCTTCTCATTTTTGTCATGGAATCCAAAACGGTCATTTACTTAACTTCATGTATGTTATTGCTTCTTTTCTCAAATATGGTCGTAGCAAATGCTACATTTTCCAAAAGTTTAGACTTAAAAATCCTTCATGACAAAGCTTTCAGTAATGATCTTAGAGAACCTACTCACAAATCTGTTGTTAACGACATTAAAATGGAAGAGTTTCATGTTCTACCTAAAGGGCTTGTTCCACCTTCTAGACCTTCACATGGTTGCAATAATCCACTTTGTGGACCTCCACGTGGCCCGAATCCATCAACTAGCTTTAATAGTGATGTTAGAGATCCTACTCACAAATATGATATTAACAACATTAAAACGAAAGAGTTTCGTATTCTACCTAAAGGGCTTGTTCCACCTTCTAGACCTTCACATGGTTGTAGTAAGCCACCTTGTGGACCTCCACATGGCCTAAATCCAACCACTGGCTTTGGCATTAATGTTAGAGATCCTGCTCTCAAATATGTTGTTAACAACATTAAAACGATAGTGTTCCATGTTCTACCTAAAGGGCCCGTTCCACCTTCTGGACCTTCACATGATTGTAGTAATCCACCTTGTCGACCTCTACATGGCCTAAATCCAACAACTGGCACTAACATTGATGTTAGAGATCATGCTCACAAATTTGCTGTTAACAACATTAAAACGAAAGAGTACCATGTTCTACCTAGAGGGCCTGTTCCACCTTCTGAACATTCACATCATTGTATTTATCCACCTTGTGGACCTCCACATGGCCTAAATCCATCAATTGGCATTAATACTTATGTTAGAGATCCTGCTCACAAATATGTTGTTAACAACATTAAGACGAATGAGTTCCATGTGCTACCTAAAGGGCATATTCCACCTTTTGGACGTTCACATGGTTGTGGTAATCCACCCTGTGGGGTTCCACATGGCTTGAATCCGTCAACTAGCTCTAATATTGATGTTAGAGATCCTACTCATAAATATGTTGTTAACAACATTAAAAAGAAAGAGTTCCATGTTCTCCCTAAAGGTGATGCTCCACATTTTGGACCTTCAACTGGTTGCTGGCCCTTTTGTTAAAATCCTATTTAATTAAAAGCACATGTATTTGTGTGTGTCTCTCTTTCTCTATATATATGGGTGGAGTTCAAATTACTCTGGAAGTAACTCTTGTATTATACACATAATTTCAATAATCCAACAATTGAATAATTTGATATCTTCTTAATGATCATGAAAACAAGATTTTAAATGAATCTGACATTTATAATTACGTAATTTTATAGTTGACGTTTACTTATATTTTTAAATGGTATATTATAATCAACGAGGACTTTTAATTTAGTAGTTTGTTGAAATCTAATATACAGAGTTATTAAATAAAGTAACTTTATCAAAAGTTTACATTTTCATTACTAACACTAGCGTAAAAAAAAATTTAGTGACAAGTTTTTTAAAAATATATTACATGAAAATTGCTAGGTCACTAATTTTAATTTTTTTTTAGTGAAAAATATTTTGTAATTTTGATATTTCCTATTCTTATACGCGGTTGAAGTGAAACAAACATTTCTCCAACAGCACGTTTTCGAATTTCACGTGAGTCCCACTAACATTCCTATGTTGTACAGTGTGGGGATGATTTGAATCTCGTAGGTAGCCATCCCAACAAGACCTATACTAAATATGTATATAACTACTAAATAGGTCTGAAAAAAGAATATTAATATTAAAATTTCGTAATGTGAAGACAATAAATTTATATGAATATGTTAGCTGATTTAAAAATTATTTGTTATATTATTTTTTAAAATTTGTGAAGAAATTACCTGCGAAATTCCTTGGGAATTTAAAATTCGTAAGAAATTTACATGCAAAAGTTTAATCTATAGGAAATTGACCTACAAATTTGAAATCTGTAGAAACTTTACCTATAAATTTTTCATAGAAAATTCCTACATTGTTGAAATTCCATAAAACTTATTATCCACCAAATAGTTACTCGCGGATAAGAATCCATATGAAAAATTCACACTAAATAGGAAAAATTTTAGTATTGCAAATTAGAGTGCATGTTAATGTAACTTTAAAATTATTAAAATTTTATTATATGTCAACAATGAATTTAATTAATTGTTTATTTATTGAAATTTCATTTTAGAAATATGATATGGAACTTGAGCTTTTTTTACAATAAATAATTAAATGAACAATTAAAATCATAGATGTCATATCATTTGTAAGATATTTTACATATTATATAATGTAAGTCATATATTCAATAAACTAATTAGAATGAAACTTTAATTTACAAATCTAAATCTAGCATGTATTTAATAATATATATTAAATGTGAAATTTAAATGATTATTAAAACTTTGTTTTTATTTCTTAGAAAATATTAAACTGAATTTAAAACATAATTTTGTGACATTTTTTTGTTCTTTAATTAAAATATTGTACATGTTTGCCAACACTCAGGTTGGTGGGCTTCTCTAGCCTTACAAGGGAGAGCACGTTCTCTTAATATAAACTTTTTACTTACCAAAAATATTGTGCATGTTTTTACTAATTGTCAATTGTCTCTTACTTATTTTTATATACAACTATATATTGACTTATTATCAAGAGTTACCTCACAAAAAATGTTGCAATTCTTACTAATTCATAAAATAAAAAATATACAAATTACGTTCGAAAATATTCAACAATGAAGTGTATTATAAATTACTTCAAATAATTACAATCTTACATATATTTCATTTTTTCAATCACGTTTAATTTGACTATATACTATATTTATAAAACTTTTAAATATTAAAAGTGAGTAATTTTTTTTAGGTAACCATGACATAAGTGTGAAATATACACCGATTTTACCAATGACTAACCTTCACCTAGAAACGTGGCTAGCCACCTTCAGTGGGTTCTCCCCTCCCAATTACATTTTTTCAATCCACAAGGTTCAAACCGAGACCTTGCTTAAGGGATCTGAGCCCAGTACACTCAGACCAACATGTTGTTAAAAGTACGTTTGAATATATATTTTATTTATTGAAAATTTAATAAATATATTCTATTTAATGAATATAACATTTAATTATATTGTTTAATTTGACTATTTATTATATGTAATAAATATAATATTTAATATTATTTGACTTTCAACTTATGTTATAGTATATTAATTGTAGTATTTATAAAATATAATATATAATTAACCTAAATAAAACAATTAAATACTACTTCATTATATATAATATATTTATTAAATATATGAATTTTTATATGAATCTATATATATTAATAATTTATTATTAAATAAAAATTAATTATTTTAAGAAATTATTATTTTTATTTCTTTTTAAAAGAAGCTTTTTATAAAACATTTTAAAATAGAAAATTGAATATATATTAATATCATATTAATCAGTAGATAAATATATAAAAAAAATATCACAACTTATCTATCAATTAATTTTATCCTTTGACTATATATTACATTTATAAATATAATATTTAATGATATTAGACAATTTACCTCAGTTTTTCCATTGACTATATATATTATATTTATAAATGTAACATTTAATATTGTTGGATAATCAATAAGATATTTATTGAATAAAATATATTTATTAAATTTAATAATTATAATATATTTTTTAAACACATTATTTTTCATATTAATTTATATATAAATTTATTGTAAAATAGAAATTAATTATTACAAAATTTAACACTAATATATATATACATGTGTGTGTGTCTTGAAATGAGATTAAAGTAATGCGATAAAGTATTTATTAGGTTTTGATTTATTTGAAATTTTATAAATTTAATCTACATTATAAAAACTTTAAATTCCATGGTTGGATGGGTTAATTTCATATTTTACAAAAAGTTATTAAACAATGTAAATGCAAAAAGTTTAACACTTGCTATCCATTGATCTTGTTCATATATGTGTGTACATGTGTGCGTGTGCATAAGATTTGCTAAGTTTTTTTGACAAAAATTGAAGTCATAAATTGCTAGAATACTCTTTTTAAACAATAAATGGGTGTATGTTAATAAATCTTACATGCATTTGCTAGTGCACACACACTCTTTTTTCAAGAACAAATATTTTAGCAAGTTACACCTTGGGATATTTTAAGAAAATTGAATTATAACTTACTGAAATATCGATTCAAAAAAAGTGTGTATACATAAGCAAATCCCTATGTGTGTGTGTGAGTGAGTGAAAGTTTAATTTTGATATACTGTTAGTGTAAAGATTTTTGTACTGTCAATCAATTAAAAATAACCTTAAATATGACTTTTGAAACAATTATTATAAAAGTTAATAATCTTATCAAATGTAGTTATCTAGAATTAAATAATAATGTTAAAAATATTTACATCATGTCACTTAGGAAGTAACTCTTAGTAAATTTACTATCTTCAATAACTCTTTATACATATTAAATTGTATTAATCTAACCATTAAATTATAAGTTTTTCTCTAGTAGATCAAGTTTATAAATATTTAGAACTATTTGATAATTTATTCAATAAATTTAGTTTAGCTAATGATATACTTTATAAAAATATATATAAGATTACTTAATTACAAATTCCCAATTTATCTAAAATTTGATCTTCATGATTGTTGACATAATGTTAAAATATTCAATGGTTAGATTAATAAAGTTTAATATATATGAAGAATTATCAAAAGAAATAACTTTACCGAGAATTACCCTTAGAATAACTTCATTTTTCCTCATTTATTATATATCTTTATCTTGAATAAATAAAATATCAGAATAATTAAACGTTTAATCAATTTTAAAGTTATATCACTTTTTAGTATTCCTTTCCATATAAAGACTGGTCAATGTTCAAAGTGGTATCTTAATTTCATCATAATCACTGGTCTTTCTTATAACGTAGTAGTTTTAACATTTTTAAATGTTCAATTGTCTATAAATCCAAACTGAAACCATTGACTCCCTCAACTTTGCATAGCAAAAAAACAAAAGAAAAGAAGGATTGGCATTGAGTTTCTGATTTTTGCTATGGAATCCAAAATGGTCATTTACTTAAGTTCATTTGTGTTATTGCTTCTTTCCTTGAATATAGTTGTAGCAAATGCTACAAGTTACAAAAGTTTAGACTTGAAGATCCTTCACCACCAAGGTTTCAATATTGATGTTAGAGAACCTGCTCACAAATATGTTGTTAACAACATTAAAGCGAAAGAGTTCCATGTTCTACCTAAAGGGCTTGTTCCACCTTCTGGACCTTCACATGGTTGTAGTACGCCACCTTGTGGACCTCCATATAGTCTAAATCCAACAACTGGCTTTGACACTGATGTTAGAGATCTTACTCTCAAATATGTTGTTAATAACATTAAAACGAAAAAGTTCCATGCTTTACTTAAAGGGCTTGTTCCACCTTTTAGACCTTTACATGGTTGTAGTAAGCCACCTTGTGGACCTCCACATGGTTTGAATCCAACAACTGGCTTTGACACTGATGTTACAGATCTTACTCTTAAATATGTTGTTAACAACATTAAAACAAAAGAGTTCCATGCTCTACCTAAAGGGCTTGTTCCACCTTCGGGACCTTCACATGGTTGTAATATGCCACCTTGTGGACCTCCACATGGTCTGAATCCAACAACTGGCTTTGACACTGATGTTACAGATCCTACTCTCAAATATGTTGTTAACAACATTAAAACGAAAGAGTTCCATGTTCTACCTAGAGGGCCCGTTCCACCTTCTGAACATTCACATCATTGTATTTATCCACCTTGTGGACCTCCATATGGCCTGAATCCATCAATTGGCATTAATACTTATGTTAGAGATCCTGCTCACAAATATGTTGTTAACAACATTAAAATAAAAGAGTTCCATGCTCTACCTAAAGCGTTTGTTCCACCTTCTAGACCTTCATAAGGTTGTAGTAAGCCACCTTGTGGACCTCCACATGGTCTGAATCCAACAACTGCCTTGGACACTGATGTTAGAGATCTTGCTCTTAAATATGTTGTTAACAACATTAAAACAAAAGAGTTCCATGTTCTACCTAAAGGGCCCGTTCCACCTTCTGGACCTTCACATGGTTGTAGTAATCCTCCTTGTGGACCTCCACATGTCCTGAATCCATAAACTGGCTCTAATAATGATGTTAGAGATCTTGCTCACAAATATGTTGTTAACAACATTAAAATGCAAGAGTTCCATGTTCTACCTAAATTGCCTGTTCCACTTTTTGGACCTTGACATGGTTGTAGTAGGCCACTTTGTGGACCTCTACGTGGCCTGAATCCATCGACTAGCTCTAATACTAATGTTAGAGATCCTGCTCGTAAATATGTTGTTAACAATATTAAAATGAAATAATTTCATCTTCTCCTTGAAGGGTATGTTCCACCTTCTGGATCCTTACTTGGTTGCTGGCCCTTTTGTCAAAATCCTATTTAATTAGAAACACATGTATTTGTATGTGTGTCTCTTTTTCTATATATATATATATGGGCAGAGATCAAGTTACTCTAGAAGTAACTCTTTTACTATACACATAATTTCAGAAATCCAATAATTCAATAATTTGATATCTTCTCAGTGATCATGAAAACAAGATTTTAGATGAATCTGATATTTATAATTATGTAATTTTATAGTTAATGTTTACTCATATTTTTAGATAGTATATTATAATCAATGGAAACTTTCTATTTAGTAGTTTATTAAAATTTAGAGTAAATTACATCCACACCTCCTTTAATTTTTCAAATTGCACATGATACCTTTTTTTTTCCTATCTCTATACTAACTCCTTTAATTGTTTAAAAACATTACACTGACATCTGTTATACATTACACTAACCCCCTTAATTATTTGAAAAACATTACATCATGTACCATTATAAGGGGGGTTATTGTAAATGTTAAAAAAGTAGAAAAATTATGTGCAATCTGAAAACATTTCAAGGGGTATCAGTAATATTAACTCTAAAACTTATTACACACAAAATTATTATATGGAGTAACTTTACCAAAAGTTATTCTAAGAATAACATTATCATATATATATATATGTATGTATATACATATCATATGTATGTATGTATATACATATCATATGTATATATGTATATATTTGCTTTTTCATTACTAATACTGGCGTCATAAAAAATTTAGTGACAAGTTTTTTAAAAATATGTTACATGAGAATTGTTTTGTGACTAATTTTAATATTTTTGTAATGAAAAATATTTTGTAATTTT
Source organism: Spatholobus suberectus (assembly GCA_004329165.1). Lineage (NCBI taxonomy): Eukaryota > Viridiplantae > Streptophyta > Magnoliopsida > Fabales > Fabaceae > Spatholobus > Spatholobus suberectus. The sequence continues at coordinate 48,201,157 of CM014729.1, read as the reverse complement.
GATATTTCCTATTCTTATCCCCAGGTTGAAGTGAAATAAACATTCCTTCAACTATTTGTTTTCAAATTTCACGCAAGTCCCACTAACATTCCTATGTTGTACAATGTGGGGATGATTAGAATCTAGTAGGTAGGAATTCCAAGATGAACTAGACTAAATATGTATGTAACTGCAAAATAGGTCTAAAAAAAGAATATTATTATATCCTACTCTGAATACGATAAATTTATATGACTATATTCTCTGATTTAAAAATTGTTTGTTATATTGTTTTTTAAAAATTTGAAAAAAAAATTACCTATGAAATTTCTTGGGAATTTAAAATTTGTAGGAAATTTATCTGCAAAATTTAAATCTATAGGATATTTACCTACAAATTTGAAATCTATAGAAACTTTACCTATAAATTTTTTCATAGAAATTTTCTTGTAGATTTTGAAATTCCATAAAACTTATTATCCACGAGAGAGTTACATACAGATAAGAATCCTCATGAAAATTCACACCAAAGTGGAGAAATTCTAGTATTACAAATTAGGGTACATGTTAATGTAACTTTAACATTATTAAAATTTTATTATATGTTAACAATTAATTTAATCAATTGTTTATTTATTGAAATTTTATTTTAGAAATATTATATAGAACTTGAGTTTTATTCACAATAAATAATTAAATGAACAATTAAAATCGTAGATGTCATATCATTTGTAAGATATTTTACATATTAGATAATGTAAGTTATATAATTTATATACAATCAATAAACTAATTAGAATGAAAATTTAATTTAAAAATCTAAATCTAGCATGTATTTAAAAATATATATATTAAATGTGAAATTCATATGATTATTAAAATTTTATTTTTATTTGTAGAAAATATTAAATTGAATTTAAAACATAATTTTGTGACATTTTTTGTTCTTTATTAAAATATTTTTTCAATCATATTGTTTAATTTGACTATATATTATATTTATAAAAAATTTAAATATTAAAAGTAAGTAAGTTTAAATATATTATATTTATTGAAAATTTAATAGATATATTATATTTAATGAATATAACATTTAATTATAATGTTTAATTGGACTATTTATTATATGTAATAAATATAATATTTAATGTTATTTGACTTTCAACATATGTTATAGTAAATTAATTGTAGTATTTATAAAATATAATGTATAATTAACTTAAATAAAATAATTAAATATTACTTCATTATATATAATACATTTATTAAATTTAATAAATATAATATGTATTTATAAATATATAAATTTTTTTTATGTATGTATATATATTTAGAATTTATTATTAAATAAAAATTAGTTATTATAAAAAATTTATTATTTTTATTATAATTTAAAATAATTTTTTTATAAAATATATTTTAAAATAGAAAGATTGAATACATATTATTATTATATAATAATAGATAAATATAAAAAATATAACAATTTATCCATTAATTAATTTTATCCTTTGACTATATATTACATTTATAAATGTAATATTTAATGATATTAGAGAAATTTACCTCACTTTTTCCATTGACTATATACATTATATTTATAAATATAATATTTAATATTGGTGGATAACCAATAAGATGTTTATCAAATAAAATATATTTATTAAATTCAATAATTATAATATAGTTTTTTTAAAACATATTACTTTTCATATTAATTTACATACAACAAAATTTTTCATGAAATAAAAATTAATTATTACAAAATTTAACAATAATATATATACATGTGTGTGTGTCTTGAAATGAGATTAAATTAATATGATGAGGTATTTATTAGTGTTTGATTTGCTTGAAATTTTATAAATTTAATCAATATTATAAAAACTTTAAATTCCATGGTTGGATGGGTTAATTTCATATTTTACAAATTATTGTTAAACAACGTAAGTGTAAAAAATTTTAACACTTGGTGTTTCGACCTCAAGTCATTGTTAGGGTCACCGTATCCAAGGTATTGTCCACTTTGGCGCTCGGTGGACCTCAAGGTTTTGTTCTTAAAAGGTGCCTCGGTGGGTTAAGGAGAGGAGGGTGTTTATAAACTACCCTTGGCCTTAACCACTAAGCGATGTAGGACTTTTTGGTATACCGAAACAAGCACCCTAGTCGAGGCTAAGGGGAAAGACTAGGGGAATCTCCTGAGGTCGATAGAAATAAGGATCAGCAAGAGCAGATGCCATGCTCTTCATGAGGCTACTTGGTTAGGGGGGTTATTAATACAATAACAGGGTGGGTTTGTCGGGGAGGGTTTACTAGCTCGGCGAGGAAGAGGCACCTAAGGGTAGTATGGTCGGTGAATGCTGTGGGGAAACCCTTGAAAAGCACCCCCTGATAACTTTCATTGATGCTGATTTTTATGACGACCCATTGTCACTACTACACCACTCCATTGTACTCTACCAACTCATGTAAGCATAAATATCTAAACATATATATATATATATATATATATATATATATATATATATACATGTATACATGTTATGAGAGATCTATCCATCTCTCCTATAACTAACATACATGTCTTTACAACTTATAAAGAACCAATGAAGCAGGGGGTAACACTAAGGCCAATATAAATAAAATATACATCAACAAGGGGAGAGGGGTACAAAACACACTCCTTATGGTTGGTCACTCTATACATCCCTATCAAAAGAAATGAAGCAAGATAAACATAAAAACAAAAAAAGCAAATGTGTGACTCCTTGTGTCACACTATCTCCTATTAGCAGCTTTACCTTCAGCTCTAGGTAATCGGATCCATTAAATCTTCGCCATCTGCTCCCACACCAATGGACATGATCATCACAGTCACACCAACACAACTGTAGCAACAGAGCAACCACAACAAAGCAACAATACAAGGGTAAGCTTACTAAACCAACAACCTAACATACTATTAAGGAAATCATCAACAGTTCCCAACAAGCACTCACATGTATACAACATACAATCATACAGTAAGGAGTTCACAACTCAAAACCCTATGATATAGCAAATCCACCACTACTATGTCAATGCATGATGACACGACTCTTAAGAGGTTTTCCACACTTAAGTGATTAGCATAGACATGTTCCTTAACACAGTGCCCTCCACTACTATTGGGGAACACCATAGCTTTGATCAATGGATCAGCTCAAGTAGTTGATCAGGATAAATGTGCGTGGGTAGTGGCTCACCATGACATAAGGCTTACAACGACCTTGGCCCCCTATGGAATTGCTCGTCTACCTATCCCCCAGGTCTTAGGTACAATGACCCCCATTGACCTTTCCGACATTAGGTTGGAAGTCTGTCTGAGCCTCAGCTCCTGTCAACCAACCAACTTACATGCTTACTCACAACGTAGTCACCATTGTGGACTCATGAATGAATGCGATACAATACTATTCATAATCAATCCAACATCAACAATTCAATAATGTTTAACAACAACACCACACATGGCCCGACAAACTACTATCAATCCCATGTAGGCCCAAATCTAGCCCCATGCATGGCCAACAGGCAAGGCCCTATCCAAGCAGCCCATACCTCATGAGTAAAACTCATAACAACAACGTTTTCAACGAGTGGAGGTCCTATCCAAGCAACCTTTTACCCGTCTTACACTCCTAACCATTCTCACATTAGACTCGCGTTGGGAGTCCTTCTCAACCATGTTTTACAAAATTAAAAAATTAAATAAAACAACACAGACTATCGTGCTCACTCAGCGGTCCATATGCTCGCTCAGCGAAGATCTCCCTTACAAAGGCCTACTTTCCCCCCCGAAGGTTCTCGCTTAGTGAACATTCTGTCTCTAGAGTCTTGCTCAGCGACAACTGGGGTCGCTCAACGAATTCGTTCTAGGGACTTTCTCTAATTTCTCTCAATAGTAGTTTGCTCAACGAGTTACCTACTCGCTTAGTGACTAGCCACTTCAAAGAGTAGCCAAAACCCACATACGCCCTTTGCATCAGCGAACACATTGCTCGCTCAGCAAAATGCTTACAACAGAGAGCAACAACTCTCCAGAGCCCCAAATTGCTCAGGAAGCCTAATACTCGCTCAACGAATCACTCCCAAGCATCTTAGAATGCCTATACTCGCGCAGCGAGCCTTTTACTCGCTCAGCAAACGATTTTCTGGAAATTTTCTAGATTTTCATGAACACTCGCTCAGCGAACGACAACCTGACAACCTCACTTTCTCCTAGGGGCATTCTCCTCAGCGAGAACCCTAATCACTCATTTACTACTAAATGACAAAGCTAGCAACTCTCGTCGAAACACCCAAAAATCCAAACTTTCCTCGCACCCACACTCTAAATTGACCCCACAGAAGTCGAATGACAACATAAAACAATCCACAACAGCATATGCATCATATGTCACAATCAACACAACATTTTAACAACAATCATCACTAATCGAACAAAACCCATATTCAACAAAATTTCAACAAAACTCTTTCGATCTTAGATTTCAACACACACCAAGTTCATAATCACACATAATCACATCCATACATCAACCATTCAACAAGTGTAAGCTTCCTTTACCTCTTGGAGCTTCTGAAATTGAATTTGGGCAAGAGGAGAATGTGAGAGATGCGAACCCTTGAGCCAATCTTTAGGGAAAGTAAGGCTCCTTGTAACGACCCTCTGTCGCCACAGTACTACAAACCAACCCCTATATATATAAAGATACTGAATAATAATCAATCCACATTTTTATATCTAACATATACAAGATATGAAATAATACTATATACAGGCCCATTTACATATACAACACCAAGGGAGAAACACTAAACCAAACTCCCTATAGTTGGTCAGCTATACAACATATATATCAAATCCAAAAAGAAAAGAAAAGAGCTTCTAGAAAAGCTCCACCCGAAAAAGGTCTCCAAAAGTCTCCTAAGACCTCTTCCATCAACTTTGAGAAGCTGGATTTGCGGACGCCTCTCCCTGTGCTCCCACACCAAACAACATGATCATTATAGTCATAACATCATACAACAACAATAGTAACCACAGCAACCATACCAAAACAAAACAGCAAGGCAAGGGTAAGCTTACATAATAAAACCAATGTATAATGTTTAATCCAACATAATCAAAATCATCAATCACACCAATATGGAAACCAAATTTCTCCAGAAATGGGTTTACATACATTACAGTATAGCACACACAACATCACAAACCATGCTGTCAACCCCATATGTCAATATATGAATAACATGACTCTCAAGAGATTTTCTACATTCCAGGCGATCAGCCAAGTTTTATCCCCTACCATGGCCATCTAGCACCATTCAGGGATTGCCAAAACTCTGATCAGTTGGATAAGCTTATGGTTGTCAAGATAAGTGTATGTGGGTGGTGGTATACTGCGACACAAGGCCTGCACTGCCTTGGCCTCCTGTGGGGTTTACCTATCCACTTATCCCCTAGGTCTAGCTTTAAAACCCCACTTCTTATCTAGGTACTAGGTTGGAGGCCTATCTGAGTACCAACTCTAGTCATCATCCACTTTACATGCCTGCCTGCACACGGCTTGAGGCCCACACAACCTCAGCCAACAACATATGCATGCCAATGCATGTATCACCACAATAATCAACTCAACTAAACAATCATCATATCATATATATATGTATCAACATATCAACACAACCATCAACTCAATCACAATAATCATCATATCATATATATATGTATCAACATATCACCACGTGGCCTACTCAGCACCACCTGTGGTCCAACAATCACCATCAACCCCATGCACACCCAATTCGGCCTCTTGCATGGTCAACAGGTAAAACTTTACTCAATCAACACATGTCTTAAGAAATATCTTACACGTCTTAGGTGAGGACCTATCTAAGCAACCAACAGCCTCTGTAAGATATCTTGTCATCACAACACACCACAACTAGTGGAGGTTCTATCTGAGCAACCTTCCATTCAACTACCAATTCCTCACAAATTTTAACACAACATACAACAATACATGCTTGTTTAGCGAGTACTTTTCATATAGAGAGCACACTCTCCCTTTCAAAGGTTCTCACTCAGCGCATATAAGCCTCGCTTAGCGAACTTAATTCCACAGATAATCCCCTTCTCGGTTCCTGGCTTCTCGCTTAGCGACAACAAGGGTCGCTCAGCGAATCTAGCTCTCCTTCTCACCCCTCGCTCAGCGAACATGAGTGTCACTTAGTTAATCCAACTCCAAAGAGCAACCAAGTCTTTGGCACTATTCTCGCTCAATGAACATAAGTGTCACTCAACGAGACACTTACAACTTATGAAACAAATCCTCAATAATAATAATAAAGGAAAACCCAAAAACTAGTTTAGAAAACTATTTGAACATCCAATTAACTTAAAATATACATTTGATATTCATAAGAATCAATAAAGTCATCAACAACTAACAAAAATAATAAGAAAGAAGAGAAAACTCTGTTTTTCTCTTGCTTAGTGAGTATTTTCGTCGCTGAGCGAGCGATCTGTTGTAAGATCTGTCGCTGAGCGAACATTTTCGTCACTGAGCGAATGACAGACTTCCAACGACTGAAAAATTTGTCGCTGAGCGAGCTATAAATCGGTGGGTGCAATTTTCACTCATTTTCTTTGTAAATCCAAGACCAACATCCATTTTTAACCAAATAAATCAACAACAAGCATTTCAAAACAATTTTAATCACTTCTAATACCTTTCTAAATGATTATATAACAATTTAATCCATAAATCTCAAATTTCCTTTTCCAAACCCATTGTGTCAAAACTTACATACACAAGATTTTCATCAAAATCAATCGATTCCAAAGTATTTAATTCAACAAATCAACAACCACAAACACAAAATAAAGCATTAGTAAGTTTCCCTTACCTCTAAAAGTCTTCGAATTAGGATTTAGGTTCCTTGAGAATCCAATGTTCTTGAGCCAAAATTAGCTAGAATTATTCCGTTACATACCACAATCGCTAAACCAACCTTACAACTCTTTTATAGCCTCACACACTCGATAAAATCTGGAGAGAGGTAGAGAGAAAATGGGAGTAAAGAGAGAAAAAGAAAGGAAAATGAGGAAGGAACCCTTCCTCTCCTTATATACTTGATTCCCCTAGCACTTTTATACGAACTTTTGGCCAACTGAGGCCCAAACCTCACCAAACCACTCCCTTTATCTCAAAACTGGTTTACTCAACTATTTTTCTTTCAAAACCCAACATCACACTCACAACATACCCACATTGGCTCAAGCACATATCTCAAGTTTCTTAAATTCAAACCCAAATTTCAAACAAACAACACACAACCAACATCATATACAACAAACCATACATAACAACAATTCATTTCTTTCTTTTAATCACCTAGATTACATTTCTAGTTTCCACTTTTTAGTTATTAAAACACTTAACCACACATTTAAGAGAAACAAGACCTTACACTCTTCACCAAAAGGAATGTGATGGTCTAGGAATCTTGCCTCTCACTTGGTGGGTTTTAGGAGAGTTTGAGAGAGATTTGGGAGTGTCTTGGGTGGTCCAACTAAGATGAGAGGGAAGGGACTTTTTGGCTGACTTAAAACGCTCTAGGGCCTCAAAAGGTTTTGGGCTCATTAAGGCCTATGGTCCATCTAGCCACTCTTCAAGACCCCAAATTGGTCCAACAATGCTGTTCACTCAACAACCCAGATAAACACCACCAATATCTGTATTTGGCTCAAGCACATTTTCCTCAGTTCCATAAGTTCAAACTAGAATTCCAAGACAAACAAGTCAAAACTACAACCACACAACAACAACTTATTTATTCGTATTAATTACCTAGATCACATATTAAATTTCCACTTTTGGTTATTAAGTCACTAAATCACACATAAATAAAACACAACATTACAATTGTCAAGGAGTAGACCTCGAACAAGATGACCTGGTTGTCATTACAGTGGAAGTCTTTGAGCTCCGTCAGGTTTCAATTGGTCGAAACCTGTTAAGTTCTCGAGCTTGGTGGGTTGGCTCAGTCAATTTGGAAATATTAGGGAGAAATGGATTTGAAACATAATTTTATTGCTATTATCTTTGAAGTGCCTCGTTAAACCTCTCTGGCCAAAACCCATATTTTTTCTTTTTGGGACAAAAGGCTGAGGTAGGAAAAAGAGTACACCGTCAATACATTTATCAGTTGAAGTACATCTTTAAATGAGAAGCATTCCATTTGCGTGGAATTTCTTCACCTGTGAGCTGTTCTAGTCAGTAAGCTCCGTTACTAAGCCCTCGACCACTCTAAACGGTCCTCCCTAGTTCGCGACAAGCTTTTCTTTGCTAATCTCTTTCTGTGCATCATCCAACTTTCTCTATAACAAGTCGCTAGGCTGGAAGTCTCTCAGTCTTGCCTTCTCATTGTATATTTGTGCGGAGACAAGTAGTAGAGAAGGAAATGACCAAGCTGATAGAAGCAAGGTTCATCCGCTCTAACTGTTACTATTTGGCTGGTCGCGGAAGGTAATTTCATAGCCAGATGTAAAGTAGAAACTATTGCTCCTATCTAGTTCAGAGCTGGTCATCTAATTAGGATGTTATATGAAGTGTCCACGTTCACCAGTAAATATCTTACCATGATAGTACGGGAAGTGGTTTCGTCTCCGAAAGTGGGGAGCATATCGATGTACCCACAAGTATCCACTCGTTCACCGGCAAACCCCACCAGCTACTCTGGGTATAGCTGTATTAGGTGCTCTGAGATCTCCAACTCTTTGAAGGTGACCATGTAGAGTATGTCAGCTGAACTCCTTTAGTAAACCAAAGTTTTCCTTACAGCAAAATTTGCAACTTCCGTTGTAATGACGACCGGGTCTTCCTATTCGGGGTCTACCCCCTGAAAATTATTGGGGGGGGTGCTTTTTCAAGGGTTTCCCCACCGCATTCACTGACTGTATTGCCCTCAGGTGCATCTTCCTTGGAGAGCTGCTAGACCCTCCCCCAACAAACCCCCTACTATCGTATTGATAACCCCCCTCAAGCGAGTGTTAGTTCCCTCGGGGTGGGGGGTGGGTTTCATCCTTCTTCATTCCTTATTGGCTGTTCATCAGCTCGTCCTTCTTTTCAACCCCTATACTGATTCCGACTTCTGTCTCGACTGTAACATCTTGTTTTTCCTAATGCACGACTAAGTGTTTTAATAACTAAAAAGTGGAAATTTGATATATAATCTAGGTGATTAAAAGAAATAAATGAATTGTTGTTATGTACGGTATGTTGTATGTAGTGATGGTTGTGAGTTGTTGGTTTGAAATTCTGGTTTGAATTTAGGAAATTTGAGATATGTGCTTGAGCCAATTTGGATATGTTGTGAGAATGATTTTGGGTTTTTGAGAGAAAACAGTTAAGTTAGACTAGTTTTGAGATAAAGGAAGTGGCTTGGTGAGGTTTCGGCCTTAGTTAGTCAAAAGTTCATGTGAGAGCTTCGGGGAGGTCGGGTATATAAAGGAAGGGGATGGAGAAATTCCTTCATTCTCTTTCTCTCTCTACACTTTCTCTCTCTTCATTTCTTTCTCAATCTTTCTCTATAAATCTGAAGTTGATAAGTGTGTTAGAAGAATTCCAAGCTCGACTTAGCGATTATGGTGAGAGGAGGAATCAATCTATGGAAGGTTTTGGCTCAAGACATTGGATTCTCAAGGAATCGAAATTCAGATTCAGGAACTTTTATAGGTAAGGGAAGCTTACAAATCGGTTATTTTGTGTTAATAACTGTTGGTATGCTGATTTCTTGCCTTATAATCGATTGAATCTCTGTGGATGTTGCCATTTTTGTTGGTTTTGGTTGAAAATGAGTTTTGGGGGAAAATTTTGAGATTTGGATGAGAAATTGATGATTTTGTGATGAAATGTTGAATTTGTTGTGTAATCTGATGTGTGTGAACTTGGTTGAGGTGGACTGATGTTGTTGGAACACCATTGATTCATAAATTTGTGTTATTTGGTTGAAAAACTTGAGTTTTTTTTTTGTAGAAAATCGCATTTTTTTGAAAAATCATCACAGAAAATCGATTATGGGGATCATATAATTGATTATCTGGAGTTTCAGAAGCTATTTTTATGATTTTGTTTCAGGAATAATCGATTATGAACTTTGATAATCGATTATCTAGGTTTCAGAAAAATTTCTTCTGGTTTTGGTTCGGAAATAATCGATTATGGAAAACCATAATCGATTATCCTTGCTGAAAAATGAATTCTGATGCATTTTTACTATAATACATAATCTGTTACTACAGTACATAATCAGTTATTTCAGAATTGAATGTACCATTTAAGATTTCACAATTTTCATTTCAAAACGTGAAGTATTTTGTATATACACATATAAAAAGGCTATTATACATTTTCAAAGGTTCTATTTGAGAATGATGGAGAGTTGTCTAGTTGAGATATGATTTTCTTTAAACTAAAGAAATGAAATGCTTTGAAGGTTTTGTGAATTCAAGATTTGCCAATCTTCCAAATGGTTTTCAAAGAAAGTCTTGGTTTTCAAATTGTAGTTGATTGTTGGATTGGTTGTGAAGTGGAAGGTTGCTTAGATAGGACCTCCACTTGTTATGTAGGATATTGTTCCTCACGAGGTGGGTTGCTTAGATAGGGCCTTACCTGTTGATTTTGATTGAGGCCGGATTAGGGCCAGTATAGCGTTGATGGTGTGAGTGGTCATGGGAGGTAGCTGACGATGGACCTCTTTGCCACTGGTTGTATTGATATACATATATATGTTGTATGTTTATTGGTTGTGGTTGAGTGGTTAATGGTGTGAGTGGTCATGGGAGGTAGCTGACGATGGACCTCTTTACCACTGGTTGTATTATGTAAAAAACAGGCCTGATTACTCCTATTCCTAATCCTAAATGGAATGGAACAACACAGGGATAGATATATGTATTTAGATACGCTCGAATGACCCCTTCTCATAATGAGAATGTATATAACCTTATTCTGGTCGGGTCCGGTATGGAATGAACTTATATACATATATGTTGTATGTTTATTGGTTGTGGTTGAGTAGTTAATGGTGTGAGTGGTCATGGGAGGTAGCTAACGATGGACCTCTTTGCCACTGGTTGTATTGATATACATATATATGTTGTATGTTTATTGGTTGTGGTTGAGTGGTTGATGGTGTGTAGTAATGCATTCATGCATAGTTGGTGGCTGAGGTAGCTGACGATGAACCTTATGCCGTGGTGTGGGTAGGCACGTAAGTTGGATGGTGACCAGAGTTGGAACTCAGATGGGCCTCCAACCTCGTGTTGGATAAGACGTGGGGCAGTTGACGATGGGCCTTTGGGGATGAGTGGATGGGCAACTCCGCAAAAGGCCAAGGTGATGCAGGCTTTGTGTCGCAATAAGCCACCACCCACATACACTTATCCTGACAAACCACTAAGCTTATCTGCAATCAGAGTTTGGCAATCCTTGAATGGTGCTTAGATAGGCCACAGTAGGGGGTGAGACCTGGCTGATCACCTAATATGTAGAAATCTCTCAAAAGTCGTGTCATTCATACATTGACATTTTGGGGTTGAAGGCACGATGTGTTGTGCTATATCTATGTAAACTCATTCTCTGATGAAATGGGATTCCAAATTTGTATGTTGATGAAATTGTTATTATTGTTACTTGATGTGGTTGTTGTTGGTGGTAGTAATGGTAGTGTTGTCGTTGTTGCTATGATTACTTGGTAATTGTTATTATGGTTGTGTTATGTGTTGGTAGCAGGGGTAGTATTGTTGTTGTTACTTGATTATTATGGCTGTTTGTAATTGTTATGATTGGTGATGGCGGTGATAGAGGTGTTGTTAATATTGTTGTTGTTATTGTGTTAAAGGTTGTTGTTGTAATGGTTGTACTAGTGTTATCATTATTATTATTTTAAGTAAGCTTACCCTTGTGTTGTTTGCACGTGTGGTTAGTGCCTATGATGATCATGCCTTTGGCGTGGGAGCAGATATTGAGATTTTGGCAGGTTTAGCTTCACTTGGTGATGAAGCTTCGTTTAGCCAGTGGCAAGATTGAATAAGCATGGAGAATTATATTTTTGTTCTTTTCTTTAAAGGAATTGATATTTCTTATTGTTATTTATTTCTTTTAAAATGATGTATAAAGTGACCAACTATAGGAAGAGTGTTTTGTACCCTATATCTGTTGATATAAATATATTAATAATGTTGGTGTATGTATTTTCTTTTTATTTCCTTGATGTACATATATATATTTCTAATTATATAAGCCTTCCAAGAGATAAGGTAGAAATGTTGCTATGTAGCGGTAATGGGTCGTTACACCGACCACCATTCATTCTTGTTTTCTAGACGTGATTTTGTAAATGTCTAGCCTGGATGAGCTCTTCAATCTTGTCTCGGAGGGTCCAGCATTCCTCCGTTGAGTGCCCGTGATTCCCATGATATTGGTAAGGTTTCAATGCCCGTGATCCTGCCCTAGCTCGGAGTTCATCCATGTCCACCGGTGGCTTCTTACATAGGTTGTTCAAGAAAGGCCTAGGTTTCAAGGCCATGATCATGGAGTGTAGAGCCATCTTAGGGTTCAAATCCCTGATCTTCACTGAGATCACAGTGAATCGCTCCATGAACGTTCTCAAGGGCTCACCGTCCTCCTACCTCAGGTTCACCTGGGTGATCGAAGTGAGGTGGTGCGGCCTGCTGGTAGCATATTGCTCTTAGAACCTTGCAACAAGGGCAGGAAAACAGTCAATTGAGTTCGGCAGTAGCCGAATGTACCAGTTTAGGGTTGTTCCCTTAAGGGAGGTTGGGAAGACATGACATAAGATTGTATCATCGTTTGTGAATAGGTTTACTTAGGTGGTATATGCATTGATGTGCTCATTGGGATTGGTCGTCCTGTCATAGTGGTCAATGTTCAAGTTTTTCTAGCTCGGTGGTAAAGGGGGTCTCTATGATGCCATCCACGAAGGGATGTCTTCGGACCGTTCCTCTTGTTGAAAGAAGGCGGGATTCAGTCAAGGTTCTCGGTCGTGAGTTCACCAGTGCTTTCCTGCGCATCTCTAGTTGTCGACTGGTTTCTGCATGAGAGCGCTAGCTGTAGTGCTCAGATTCTTTAGTCTCCTTGTGAACGGTTTGATTACGCTGGCTCTCTTTCTCCAATTATTTACGGATCTCCTCGTTCTCCTTTCGCAACTTTTTCGTCTCTTCTTCATTCTTCCTCTACATGGCTGCCATCTTTTGACGTAAAGCCTGGATCAAGGGGTGGCTTTCCAACGACGGCCCTGCGCCATTGCCTTGGTCATCCGTCATCATGCTCCTGGTTCTCACCATTTCCTTCAAGTAGTGGTTAAGGGATAGTTTTACCTCGCCCCACGGTAGGTGCCAAAATGTTCTTAACGACCCTCTGAGACAAGATTGAATAGCTCATCTAGGTTAGGCATTTACAAAATCATGTCCGGAGAAAAGGGACGAATGACAATCAAGACGGGAGTTAGAATTGGTAAAGGGGCTGGAGAGAAGGATGAGCTGATGAGCAGCCAATAAGGAATGAAGAAGGATGAAACCCACCCTCTATAGGGAACTAACACCCGCTTAAAGAGGGTTATCAATACGATAGTAAGGGGGTTTGCTAGGTGAGGGTCTAGCAGCTTAGCGAGGAAGAGGTACTTAAGGGCGGTACGGTTGGTGAATGCCGTAGGGAAACCCTTGAAAAAGCACCCTTCGATAACTTTCACTAATGTCGATTTTCAAGGGGTAGACCCCGAACAAGATGACTTGGTCGTCATTATAATGGAAGTTACAAATTTTACCATAAGGAAAACTTTGGTCGACCAAGGGAGTTCGACTGATATACTCTACATGGACACCTTCAAAAGGTTGAAGATCTCGAAGCACCTGATACATCCATACCTAAAGCAACTGGTGGGATTTGTTGGCGAACGAGTGGATACTTGTGGCTACATCGATCTACTCTCCACTTTTGAAGACGAAACTGCTTCCCGAACTATCATGGTGAGATATTTACTGGTGAATGCAAACACTTTATATAACATCTTGATCAGACGACCAGCTCTAAACCAATCAGGAGTAGTAGTTTTCACTTTACATCTGGCTATAAAATTCCCTTTCGCGACCGGCCAAATAGTATTGGTCAAGGCGGACCAGAAGACGGCTTGAGAATGCTATGTCGAGGGCTTAAAGGCTAGGAGAAGAGAACTGAAGCTAAGGGGTCAGCCTGTATGTTCCTTGCACCTTTTTTATCTAAACGAATAAGTGGAGCTTGACCCTTGGATCGAGGAGAAGAAGGGGGAGCCCACCAAGGACGTGCAGAAGTTCCAGCTGAGATGACACCTCGATCAGTGTACTCGACTCAGACTCAATCTATCTAGAAAAGTAGTGACTAGCATCACTAAGGTTCTAAACACTAATGCAGAACTGTTTGCTTGGATAGTTACGAATATGCCAGGGATTGATCCTAGTTTCCACTATCACAAACTAGTTGTGTGCCTAGAAGCACAACCATTCGCCTAGAGAAAAAGGAACCTAGGAGAGGAGAGAAGACAAGTAATAGAAAAGGAAACGGCTAAGCTGATAAAAGTAAGGTTCATCTAGGAGGTAGAGTATCCAACTTGGTTGGCCAATATTGTGTTGGTTAAAAAGGAAAACGAAAAATGGAGAATGTGCACGAACTACACAGACCTCAACAGGGCTTGCCCTAAGGATGCATACCCGCTATGAAGCATCGACCGACTAGTTGATGGCACCTCGGGTTAAAAATTATTAAGTTTCCTGGACACATACTTAGGGTACAACCAAATACCCATGTTCCCTCTGGATGAAGAGAAAACTGCCTTCGTGACGGACAACTCGAACTACTACTACTCTGTAATGCTGTTCGGATTGAAAAACGCTGCAACAACCTACCAATGTTTGATGGATAAAGTGTTCACAGGCTAGGTCGGCTGGAACCTGGAGGTATATGTTAGCAAACACGTCGAGGACCTAGAGGAAGTATTTAGCAAAGTCAGGTAGTACAATAGGAGGCTGAACCTCGAGAAGTGCATGTTTGGAATGCAAGGGGGAAAATTCTTGGGTTTCACGAGTGTCAGGCCATCATTGACATGAGGAGCCCCCAGGACATCAAGGAAGTCCAAAGGTTGACCGGAAGACTTGTCTCTTTCTCCTGGTTTCTTCCTTGGGCAGCTAAAAAAGTACACCCATTCTTCGAGATCTTGAAGAAACCAAAATCCTTCTAGTGGGACAAGGGGTACGAATTAGCGTTCAAAGAATTCAAGACATTCATAGCGTCCTCACCTATCCTAACTTGGTCGATGCCCAAACAGGACCTACTCCTATACTTGGCTATGTCCGATCAGGCGGTTAGCTCGGTCATTGTACAAGAAATAGAAGGCCAAAAGGTCCTTGTTTACTACATTAGTTGGGTATTACACAAAGCAGAGATCCGGTACTAGGTCATTGAAAAACTAGCACTAGCACTGGTGACAGTCACTTAAAGACTTCGACCATATTTCCAAAGCCACCAGGTGGTAATGAAGACCGACCACCCCATCCAGCAAGTGTTGAGAAAGCTGGAGCTAGCAAGAAGGATGATAGCCTAGTCGGTAGAACTGTCAGAGTTTGGACTTAAGTATAAAGCAAGAGGCCCCATTAAGGCTCAATGTCTTGCGGACTTCCTAGTAAAACTCTCGTCGTTAACAGAACAAATCTCCCCATGGTGGATTTTATATGTGGATAGGTCTTCAAACCAAAAAAGGAGCGAGACCGCTGTCATTTTGGAAGGACCCGAAGGAATGGTGTTAGAGCAGTGATTAAAATTTAACTTTTCGGCCTCCAACAATCAAGCAGAGTACGAAGCGTTGATCGCAGGGTTCAAGTTAGCAGGTGAAGTCGGGGCCAACAGAGTTATTTGTAGGAGTGACTCCTAGCTGATAGCCAGAAAGGTATCCGACACCTTCCAGATTATGGATGCCCAGCTCCTGAAATACTACTATAAGGTAGCCCAATTGATAGAGAGGCTGGAAGAATTCAAAATAGAGCATGTCCCGAGAGAAAAGAGTGGGAGGGCCGACCTTTTGTCCAAGTTGACAAGCACCAAGAGACTGGGACAGCACCAGACGGTCATACAGGAACAATGATAAGACCAAGTGTTGAAGAGGGAATTTTGAACGTGGAAAAAGAGAAGAAAGGGTGGATGACCCCTATTTGGAAGCACCTCACAACCGGTGAGCTACCTAAAGATAGAAATGTAGCAAGAAGAATTCGGAGGAAAGCTAGCTACTACATGGTGAAAGGAGAAGAATTATATGAGAAAGGATTCCATACCCCACTACTTAAATGCCTAGATTTCGATTGAGCCGATTATGTCATGGAAGAAGTACATCGAGGGATCTGCAACATGCATACTGGGGGACGTGCCATGGTGGCTTGTGTCATCCGAGTTGGATACTATTGGTCGACCATCAAGGCCAACAGCATCGATTATTCAAAGAAATGCCAAGAGTGTTAGAGGTTTGAAAATTTATCCCATGTACCATCTGAAAAGCTGCACTCAATTGTGTTGCCGTGGCCTTTTGCCACGTAGGGAATGGATATGCTCAGACCCTTCCCCATTGCCAAAGGCCAAGTAAAGTTCTTGTTGGTAGGAATTGAATACTTCACCAAGTGGATAGAAGTCGAGCCCCTAACCTAAATAATGGTGTCGAATGTGCAAAGGTTTGTATGGAAGAATATAATTTGCTGATACAGAATGCCACACTTGGTAGTGACAGACAACGGAAGGGAATTTGTAGATCGTTCACTTCAAGAATTTTACAAAGGGCTCAAAATCTGGCACCGAGTCATGTCAGTAGAACACTTGCAGACTAACGAACAGGTTGAGGCCCCTAAGAAGGTAATCCTTGGAGAATTAAGGAAGAGAATTGGAAAAGCTAAAGGTAGCTAGACCGAGGAACTACCAGAAATCCTTTGGGCATATCATTGCACGCCCCAATTGACAACTTAGGAGACGCCTTTCAGGCTGGTGTACGAAGCAAATGCGATGATCCTAGTTGAGTTGGGAGAATTGTCCTTGCACTAAACAGTATTTGACCCTGAGAAAAACGAAGCACTAAAGGTAGAGTTGGAAACTGCCATAATAAAGGAAATTAGGCAAAAAATCAAGGAGAAGAAACCCCATAATATTGGTAAGGAATAGGGGGTGATTTAAGTAACTCAGGTGCACACTTTCTAACCCTAATTTTTGACTACTGAGAACCTAAAACCATGCTGGATCCAAGGCCTCCCTTGACTTGAGCGTCGGAGTGTCTTTGTAGGTACCCCCCCTGGTGTGAGGCTTGATTTCGACATTGGAAAATAGGAACGTTGCTGTGAAGGAGTTTGGACAAAATCCAATTTTCGGTAAAAACACTTGGTATCCATTGATCCTATCCATATATGTGTGCATGCGCATGAGATTTGCTAAGGTTTTTTTGACGAAAATTGAAATTTAAATTGCTAAAATACTCTTTCTAAAAAACAAGTAAGTGCATGTTAATAAATCTTATATGCATTTGGTAGTGTACACACACAAATTTGTGTATGTATGTGTGTGTGGGTAAGTTTAATTTTGATATATTGCTAGTGTAAAGATTTTTACATTATCAACCAATTAAAAATAACCATTAATATGATTTTTAATATAATTATTATAAAAGTCAAGAATCTTACCAAACATGATTATATAACAAAGTTAAAAACATTTACATCATGTTACTCTAGGTGTAACTCTTTGTAAAGTTACTCCAGGTGTAATTCTTAGGATTCATGGTTTGCATTACATACTTGGTCACACTTTAATCAAGAATAATGAAATAAAAAACCCTATTTATGTTTATTTATCTTGATTGAATGTATGCTTTACCTTATGCTTAGTATGATGTATGTTCAAAATGCTATGTTTGTTTCTTTTGGGTAGCTTATTCTTGCTTGTGTGCTTTGTGTGTGTGTGATTGTGATGATCGTGATTGTTATAACACCCTAAGGGGTATTACCGTAACTAAGCCTAGCTTTTTAAGAACAAAAAAGAAAGACTTAAAAACATAGAAACATGTTAAAGCGACTCATAAATATAATTAAATATTATATACGAACAATACAATGAGAAAAATACATGCCTAATACAACTCATCTATCACCCGAAGGTGTCAAATAAAACATAAAGAGGAATACAAGAAAACAATATAAACTAGACTACATCTTCTTGCACGTGACTCCAAGCTCCACCTGTATATGTCTTCACTTGTATCTTGAAAAAACGGGAAAACTTAAAGGAGTGAGACATAATGTCTTAGTGAGTGCTCTAAGGGTTCTACGGCTAGGTCAGACTCTTCTACTCGGACAACCTTCATTACTTATCACTCATGACTTTAGCCTCACTAGGCCTTTCATAATAATCCATACCTATTGTCGGGTCTACACCTTTCAATAATCAGTGTTTCTTGTTAACTTCTCTCTCATTCTCACAATTGTTATACAATCTTACTATCTTATTCTTAACCTAAGAACTCTTTTTTACCCAAAACCTTCTCTAGTATTTAAACCCTTCATGTTTAGATTTTACTCTCCTTCCTTTTATATTTAAGTTATTCTCTAGGGTCAAGTCTAAGGTCACAGACGTTCTAAAATACTTTTGACACTCCCTTAACACTCACCTTAATACCCTCATTTTGTTCTCTCTTACTTGTCTTATACCTTTCTATTACGTTGTGTGAGGATTCACTCTTTCTCTATCCTATTCTCAACTATTATTATTCAATTAGAACTCTCATAACACTATCCTAGGGCCTAGACTCTCACTTATCCTTAAGGTAGCAAACACAATTTTAATTACAAGCATACATTTATTTCACATCTTTTGCCTAGTAACTAGACATATGCATCGTTTTGTTTCATCAAACAAGCATAACATATATTCATAACATAAGCACATATGCATAATCTCAACACTTCATCACAAGACACAATTACGTTTTCACATGTGTTCACATTGAATCAATCGCTCATGAAGGTCACATAGACTTCACATAATTACAATTATAGCACACTTCAACATATCACACGATAACAAGATAGATATGCATGCTATGTTCCTAAACCACTACTTATGGACATGTAGCACCAACCAAAACTTTTCAAAAAGTAGACTAGGAGTAAATGCAGGCCATAAGAAGCATCATCGGTACCAATGCCTTCAACTTTCGCACCCTCAACTAGCATGATATCCCCCGGTTACTAGTCAGGGTTACCCAGTTTTGCCAGTATGCCCCGGCTCCATGGGATCAGGATGGACCATTGGAGTTTTCCCAACCGGATAAACCCCAAGGCTAAGGTTAGACAACCCATCACGACCTCCACCAGCCAGATTCCTACATACTTTCCTCATTACATAACTTAAATGTTATGATGCATGGTCATGAATAATGCTTACAACTTTTTATAGACTTTTATCATGAAACATTGGCACAATTTCATATCACATTCAATTTTTTCAAGGTAAATAATAATCATATAATATAAACTCAACAAGGCATAAGAAAACAAACAACAATGAGTTAAAAACTGCAAAAAGGAATTCAAAAACACAAAGAATGGAATAGCAAAAGTCTAACAGGACGGAAGTCTTGCCCGACAGTCCAGCAAACCCGCCAGTGGGTCTGCGGTGGAACCCAACCCGCCTAGCTGGTCCGCGCGCCTAGCGTCAATGCAAAATCCAGTTTTTGAAGAAAAGTCGCCCAGCGGCTATCTAATCCCACCGGGCAGATCCGAGGTACTAATTTTAATTTATTTTTCCTATTGTCTTTGGGTTCTAAATGCTTCAAGATAAATAATTAGATTGTTAATCACTTTTCTACATTAATAATTGGTCAATCTAATCTATAATTTCCTTACTCCCTCACAATCCCCTCAAAACCCATCAAATCCCTAAATTTAGGTATAAGGAAGGAAAAAGATAAATAGATGAACAAGAACAACATAAAGGATGGGGAAGGACATGGGGAAGAGCATTCACCTTTATGGACATGTAAAGCTGAGTCCTAGGGTTTGGGTCTTCTGGTTTCTATTCCTCCTCTTTCTCCTTCTCTTCTTCTTCCTTTTCTCCTCATACTCTCTCTACCTTTTTTCTTCTTCTATTTTGTGACGGCTAAACCTAACTCTCATTCTCTATTCTCTTCTTATAACATGTGGGTGGGTATGTGATTTAGTGGGCTTTATTCCCTTATTGGGCCCTAGATGCTCTTTTGGGTTCTATGATAATATTTCTATTAATTTCTAATGCTAAGGTGTTAATAACAATAACACTAATAACAATATAATAACAGCACCATAACAAAGAATTAATAATAATAACAACAACAATAACAACAATAAATATAATAACAACAACACAACACAATAATAATAATAATAATAGCAATAACAACAACAATAAATATAATAATGATAGGAACAATAATAAGAATAATAAGTGATCTAATAACAATAACCCTTAAAACGTCTATTGTCTAATAACACGGGAAGGGTCCTACTAAGAGCTACCTCGCAGTTTATTTCTAGTACTTGAAATTTGGGGTGTTACAATTGTCTTGATTGTAGGAGCAAATGGCATTTCTCCCTCGAAGTGATGCTTTTAGTGTGGAGCTGACACTGACCATCCACGATGGGCGAGATGGTTAGACAATTGATGCTGATGCCCATCAAGCACGTTTTAATGGTCTGCTTCTTACCCGTTGCACGCCACGTGATGCCCTGATTTTTGCAATTTTGATTATGATTTGAGTGGATTTATTGAATTTTGTTCGGGGGGTTCTGCATCCCCCACCCGTTATTCTTGCACGTGTGACTACTCTTCGTCGAGTGGGCAATGCCTGGGAGTACCAGAAGCTCTTCAACATGCACGCTTCCCATGGACATGGATGTGGACGAGGCTCGGGCCTTTTTCTTTATGGAAGATGACAATGATAATGACGACACACCCTCTACCTCTCCTCATTGTCTCTAGGTGATAATGTAGTTTGTGTTGTATCCTTTTGAGTAGAGGTGACCAGTTATAGGGAGTGAGTTATGTATTTTGGGTTCATTGTCACACACCTCTCTTACTATCCTTAGGTTATTTGATGTTTTTATGTTTATGTTGGATCTTTCTTTGGCTATCTATGTAGTAATTTGCATGCTTGACATGCCCTCTTTATGTATGGTTATGTATTATGTTTTTATCTTCATGTATGACTCTCTTTTGCGATGCGTTGACGATAAGCCAATTTATATTGAGAATAAAAAACTTATCTGTATTTTCACAAGCAAGTTAATGAAGAATATTTCCTAATTGAACTTAAAATCAAAATAGACAACTAGCTAGAGATTTTTTTTCCGTTGTTTTCTTGTGATGATTCGTGGTGGTCATATTGCGGGTCGTCACATATAGTATGTTTTACTTACGTGAAGTTGGAGTGTTGCCAAGAATGTTGACAGGATCTCAACTTTTAATTGTTTGATTTTGGTCTTCATATTTTTTAGATTGTGTAATTTTGATTCCCATCTTAATTTTACATCTAACATTTTGAAAATACAAAAAAAGAAAATTTACTTCCTATATTTGAATCAATGATCTGTTGAGGTTGTAATTCAGAATGTATAAATAAAGTTAGTTATAGAATAGTTTGTTAATGAATAACTACTTGTTGTGTTATAAATAGGAGTGCATATATATGTGTAGGCATGCGTGAGAATAATGAAAAAGCAAAAATCGCACAAGAAGGAGGGGTTGAATTATGCGTTTTAAAAACTTTCAATTTAAACAAAAAGTGAGTTCAAAAATGGTTTGAGTGAAAGGATAAAGGAGAACAAGAACACAACGGTTTTATACTAGTTCACTTAAACTTAAACTACATCCAGTCCCTTCACCTAGAAGGTATTCGCTGTAACACCCTAAGGGGCATTATCATAACTAGGTCTAGATTTCAAAAAAAACACAAACTTAAAAAGGTAAAAACAACATACAAATGCTACTCATAAATATAAGTAAATATTATATACAAACAATACAATAAAAAACATACATGCCAAATATAACTTATCTATCACCCGAAGGTATCGTACACAATATAAAGAAGAAAACAAAAACATAATATAAACTAGACTATGTTTTCTTGCACGTGATTCCAAGCTCCAACTACGAATGTCTTCACCTGTATCCTGAAAAAGGAGAAACTTAAAGGAATGAGACATAATGTCTCAGTGAGTGCTCTAAGGACTCTACGGCTGGGTTACACTCTTCTATTCGGACAACCCTCATCATTTATCTTTTATGGCTTTAAACTCACTAGGTCTCTCATAATTCGCCATACCTACGGTCTAATCTACACCTTTTAATCTTCAATACTTTCTGTGTTAACTACTCTCTCATTCTCTTGACTGTTATATTAGTTTACTATCTCATTCTCAACCTAAGAACTCTTTCTTACCCAAAATGCTCTCTAGTATTTAAACCCTTCATGTTTAGATTTTACTTTTCTTTCTTTTAATATTTAAGGTTTGTCTCTATGGGTCAAGTCTAAGGTCACAGACATTCTAAAATACTTTTGACCATCCCTTAACACTCACCTTAATACCGTCATTTTGTTCTCTCTTATTTGTCTTATACCTTTCTATTACGCTATGTGGGGATTCACTCTTTCTCTACCTCATTCACAACTATTATTATCCAACTAGGACCCTCACAACACTATCCTAGGGCCTAGCCTCTCATTTATCCTTGAGGTAGCAAACACAATTTTAATTACAAGCATACATTTATTTCACATCTTTTGGCCTAGTAACTAGACATACACATTGTTTTGTTTCATCAAGTAAGCATGACATACATGCATAACATGAGCACATATACATAATCTTGACAATTCATCACAATACACAATCACATTTTCACACGTGTACACATTACATCATTCGCTTATGAACAAGGTCACATAGAATTCACACAATTACAACGTAGCACACTTCAACATATCACACTACAACAAAATACATATGCGTGCAATGTTCCTAAACCACTACTCATGCACATGTGGTACCAACCTAAGCTTTTCGGAAAGTAGACTAGAAGTAAATGCAGGCCATAAGAAGCGTCATCAGTACCAATGCCTTCGGCTTTCGCACCCTCAACTAGCATGATATCTCCCGATGACTAGTCAGGGTTACCCAGTTTTGCTAGTACGCTTCGGCTCCATGGGATTAGCATGGACCATTGGAGTTTTCCTAACCGGATAACCCTCAAGGCTAAGGTTAAACAACCCATCACGGCCTCCACCAGCCAGATTCCTACATACTTTCCTCATCACATAACTCAAATGTTATGATGCATGGTCACATACAATGCTTACAGCTTTCATAGACTTTTATCATGAATCATAGGCACAATTTCATATCACACTCATTTTTTTCAAAGTAAATAACAACCATACAATATAAACTCAACAAGACATAAAAAAAACAAATAACAATGAGTTAAACACTGCCAAAAGGAGTTCACAAACACAAGGAACGTAATAGCAAAAGTCGTATCCGCCCAGCGGTCCAGCAAACCCGCCCAGCGGGTTTGAGTCGGAACCCAACCCGCCCAGTGGGTTCGCGTCAGGATCCAACCTGCCTAGCGAATGTTTCATCCCACCCAGTGGGTTCGCACACCTAGTGCAAATGCGCAATCCAGTTTTTGAAGAAAAGTCGCCCAGCGGCTATCTAATCCCGCCGGGCAGATGTGAGGTACTAATTTCAATTTGTTTTTCCTATTGCCTTTGGTTTCTAAATGCTCCCAAATAAATAACTAGATTCTTAATCACTCTTCTACATTGATAATTGTTTAATCTAATCTATAAATTCCTTACTCCTTCACAATCTCCTCAAAACCCATCAAATCCCTAAATTTACGTATACGGAAGGAAAATATAAATAGAAGAACAAGAACAAGGAAGGACACGGGGGAGAGCACTCACCTTTAAGAGCACGCAAAACTGAGTTCTAGGGTTTGGGTTCGCTGGTTTCTATTCCTCCTTTTTCTCTTCTTTTTCATCTTCCCTTTTCTCCTCGTTCTCTCTAACTTCTTTTTTCTTCTATTTTGTGACGGCTAAACCTAACCCTCCTTCTCTATTCCCTTCTTATAACATGTGGGTGGGTATGTGGCTTAGTGGGCTTTAGTCCCCTATTGGGCCCTAGATGCTCTTTTGAGTTCTATGATAATATTCTTACTAATTTATAATACTAAGGTATTAAAAACAATAATAATAATAACAATAATAATAATAATAATAATAACAATAAATATAATAACAACAACACAACACAATAATAATAATAATAATAATAATAGGAAATATAATAACAATAATTCTTAAGACATCTTTTATCTAATAACATATAAGAAGGGTTCTACTAAGAGCTACGTCGTGGTTTATTTCTAGTACTTGAAATTTGGGGTGTTACATTCACTAACCAACCTTAGGTTACACAAGTATTCTTTCACTGCCTCTTCAGGCTTTACAACACAATCAACCCAGATTGCTTAACCACCCAAGTATTCTTTCTCTCTTAGCCTCTCTAGGCTTTCACAACCAAAAATAGTTGTTTACAACGATAATAACTCACTATGTGAGAATTTGAAAGTTTAAGCACTATACAGATTTCTTTAAAAAATATTGGAAGATAGTCCAGTGGATGTAAGAGAGTAGTTTATTCTTTTTCGAAAAGTCTCACAGCCAGCATCTCTATCTCACTTTCTTCATTCTTTTTTCTTGATATATATAGTCTTCATAATAAAAGAGCCGTTGAAGATGATTTAGCTTGAGTCTTCAAGAAGGAAGTGCATGTATCAAGCTTCCAGCGAAGTCAGAAAAGGTAACTTTTGATCTTGCACCAAAACGAAAAGTGCAGGATTGCGTTGGCTGTCTGCTTTGCTAATCATTCTTCATTTGACTTGGCAGCTTGATAAGTTGACTTCTTTTTTTTCATTGCTGCACTTATGCATTGAAATGTATCTGTCTTTCATTTAATGCTTGAATTATTTGAACGTTAGATCTCTTAAAAAGGTAAGGCATTAGTCTCGATATATATATATATATATATATATATATATATATGAATGACGTATAGTTTGGACGAGTATTAAAAACATAGCCGTTTAAGAACTTACGTCTGGATAAGTCTAGTACAAGCATTTAAGCTTAAGACACTTAGTCCATGGAAAGAGACTTACTCTTGGATGGTCGTCATATATGAGTATATTGGACACTCGTTAAGACTGGCATGTTGGACGCCATGGTTTTGGCCGCTAAAAGTTCGTTAACTTTAAACAGAAACTTAACCTTTAATAAGTTTGTTATCTTCAAAATTTTGAGAGACTAGACGCTTCATATGTCTTTGGTTCCAACAAATAAGTGAATAAAATTCATCTTCGTTTTACTTCTTTGTCATATACCTTCTGTCCAAGAAATATTCTATTATCTCATTCTTCCCCAACAAAATTGGTATCTGGAGCCTTAATGATCTTAGCTTGTAAATAGATTTTGATGGCTAGTTTGAATGGGCATCTTCCAAGAAACTTACCCATTGTTGATGGCATGAATGGGATAAGTGGGTTGTGTAAATGAGAGTGATTTTCAATTTCCAATGTGCTTGATGTGCTAAAAAATGGGTATCAAGAGTTGAGTGAAAACCCCACAAATGCCCAAAGAGCTGTATACAAGAGGGCCAAAAAAAAAAGATTGCAATGCTATGTTCTTGATTCATTACTGTGTTAATGCGGCCCATTTTGAAAATATTACTTCAGCTGAAAGTGCAAAGGAGGCTTGGGAAATTTTAGAGAGAGCAATATCAAAGGAGAGAAGGTCAAGAAAGTGAAACTTCAGACATTAAGGAGGTAGTTTGAGTTGTTACAAATGGAGAATCTTGAGACAATCTCATATTACTTTACCAAGATGTTAAGTCTTACAAATTTGATGAAAGGATGTGGGGAAGAGATCTTGGAGAAAAAGATCATTGACAAGGTGGTGCGCACCTTGTCCCCAAGGTTTGACTATATTATGGTTACTATTAAAGAATCAAAGAATCTTGACACTATGAGGATTGAAGAGCTCCAAGGCTTATTGGAGGCACATGAACATAGGATGAATGTGAAGAATCCTACGAAACTCACAGATCAAGCTCTGTAGGCATAAGTGACAAAGCAAAAAGGTAGTGATAGAGTAAAAAGATGGAAAGGAAAAGTAAAGATGAAGTCTTATAAAGGTGGTGGACATTGGGGATCTTCCAATAATCATGAACAACACTAATCTAATCATGATCAACCCAAATCTTCAATAGAAAGGCTATTGGAAACCCCAAAAACAAAGATGAGAGAAAATATTTGACAAGAGAAAGATTCAATGCTTTAATTGTCAATAGGGACATTTTGTAGATGAGTGTAAAAGTGGGAAAGGAGTGCAGAAGAAAGGCAATGGTGATGAAGCACATTTGGTCTAAGATGACTCGAATTCAAACCTAGTATTGTTAATGGCAACAACGAGCAATGATGAAGCTGATTTGGAGTCTTGGTATTTGGATATAGGATGTTCTAATCATATGACTTGTCATAAAGAATGGTTGACAAATTTGGATGACAATAAAAAAAAGCAAGATTTGGTTTGTTGAGAACAAGACAGTGGTGGCTAAAGGAGTTGGGAATGTGTCAATCAAAAAAACTAATGGGAGAACAACATTAATTGAAAATATGTTGTATGTGCCAGAAATGAAGTGTAATCTATTGAGCCTTGGGCAATTGGTAGAAAAGGGTTTCACAGTATGTTACATCAAGATTGCTTGAAGATGTTTAATTCTAAACAGAGGAAGATTCTAAGAGCTCCTCTCTCTCGGAATGGAACAATTTAGGCTAATATAATAAAGACTACTAAAGTTTGGTGCTTAGCTACCACAGAAATTGATAATGAGGGTTGACTTTGGCATTTAAGGCTTGGACACTTAAACATATGGTGGAAGGATTTGTTGATATTAATGTGCTAGAAAAGGTGTGTGAAAAGTGCATTATCAGCAAGCAACCCAGAAATTCATTCAAATTACAATTACCAACAAGAGCCACTAATCTACTTAGTGTTGTGCATTCAGATACGTGTGGTCCATTTGAAACATCTTGTCTTGGAGGTAATAAATACTTTGTGTCCTTTATTGTAATTTAGTAGATTGATGTGGTTGTTTCTTACTAAAACAAAGGAAGAAGTGTTTGAAGTGTTTCAAAAATTTAAAGCAATGGCTGAGAAGCAAAGTGGGAAGTTTAACAAGGTACTTAGAATAGATAGGGGAGGTTAAAATACATGTAATGATTTTGAAGCATTTTGTATTAAACATGGAATTCAACATGAAATTATTACACCTTATACACCTCAACATAATGGTTTAGTTGAAAGGAGAAATAGAACTATGCTAAACATGGCTAGGAGCACGCTAAAGGAGAAGGAGCTCCTACATTCATTATGGGGTGAGGGTGTTTCTACTACCAGTTATGTGTTAAATAAGTGTCTAACCAAGAAATTGAAGTCATAAGTGCCTGAAGAACTCTAGACCAGCAAGAAGCCATAAATAAGGCATCTCAAAATCTTTGGGTCTTTATGCTTTCAATATGTTCCTAATGAAAAGAGAAAGAAGTTGTAGAATAAAAGTGAGTTATGATATTAGTAGGTCATCATCCTACTCTGGCATACATGTTGTATAATCCACTTACTCAAAAAATTGCATATAGCAGAGATGTGATTATTAATGAGACAAGAGTATAGGATTGGAGAAATAATTACAGCAAGGTTGGACCAACACCTTCAATATTACTTGATGAAGGTTAGACCAATGAAGAAGAAAGTGAAACAATTGGAGAGCCACAAACTCAATATCAAAGACCACAAGGAGCAAGACAAATACGAGCAAGATATGTTGACTTTGAGCTATTTTCTCATTGTGTAGTAGCAGCTGTAACACCAATGTTTTGCTAATGTGTGATTTAATAATTGAAAGTAGAAATTAAATTTAGATTTTTGTATTGAAGATGTAATAAATAAATTGTAGATTTATGTTTGTTGTTTTATGTTGTGTTTTCCTAATTGTAGATTTAGTGATTTGTTGTTTTATGTTGTATTTGTAACACCCTAAGGGGTATTACTGTAACTAAGCCTAGCTTTCTAAGAACAAAAAAGAAAGAGACTTAAAAACATAAAAACATGTTAAAACGACTCATAAATATAATTAAATATTATATACGAACAATACAATGAGAAAAATACACACCTAATACAACTCATCTATCACCCGAAGGTGTCGAATAAAACATAAAGAGGAATACAAGAAAACAATATAAACTGGACTACATCTTCTTGCACGTGACTCCAAGCTCCACCTATATATGTCTTACTTGTATCCTGAAAAAAAGGGGAAACTTAAAGGAGTGAGACATAATGTCTCAGTGAGTGCTCTAAGGGTTCTATGGCTAGGTCAGACTCTTCTACTCGGACAACCTTCATTACTTATCTCTGATGGCTTTAGCCTCACTAGACCTCTTATAATAATCCATACCTATGGTTGGGTCTACACCTTTCGATAATCAGTGTTTTCTGTTAACTTCTTTCTCACTCTCACAATTGTTATACAATCTTACTATCTCATTCTTAACCTAAGAACTCTTTCTTACCCAAAACCTTCTCTAGTATTTAAATTCTTCATGTTTAGATTTTACTCTCCTTCCTTTTTATATTTAAGGTTATTCTCTAGGGGTCAAGTCTAAGGTCACAGATGTTCTAAAATACTTTTGACACTCCCTTAACACTTACCTTAATATCCTCATTTTGTTCTCTCTTACTTTTCTTATACCTTTCTATTACGTTGTGTGAGGATTTACTCTTTCTCTATCTTATTCACAACTATTATTATCCAACTAGAACCCTCATAACATTGTCCTAGTGCCTAGACTCTCACTTATCATTAAGGTAGCAAACACGATTTTAATTACAAGCATACATTTATTTCACATATTTTGCCAAGTAACTAGACATACGCATCATTTTGTTTCATCAAACAAGCATAACATACATTCACAACATAAGCACATATGCATAATCTCAACACTTCATCACAAGACACAATTAAGTTTTTACATGTATTCACATTACATCAATCGCTTATGAAGGTCACATAGACTTCACATAATTATAATTGTAGCTCACTTCAACATATCACACGCTAACAAGATACATATGCATGCTATGTTACTAAACCACTACTTATGCACATGTGGCACCAACCTAAACCTTTCAGAAAGTAGACTAGGAGTAAATGCAGGCCATAATAAGCGTCATCGGTATTGATGCCTTCGGCTTTCGCACCCTCAACTAGCATGATATACCCCAGTGACTAGTCAGGGTTACCTAGTTTTGCTAGTACGCCCCGGCTTCATAGGATCAGGATGGACCATTGGAGTTTTCCCAACTGGATAACTCCCAAGGCTAAGGTTAAACAACCCATCACGGCCTCCACCAGCCAGATTCCTACATACTTTCCTCATCACATAACTCAAATATTATGATGCATGGTCACAAATAATGCTTACAACTTTTTATAGACTTTATGTTATATCACATTCATTTTTTTCAAGATAAATAATAATCATACAATATAAACTCAACAAGGCACAAGAAAACAAACAACAATGAGTTAAAAACTGCAAAGAGAAGTTCATAAACACAAAGAATGGAATAGCAAAAGTCATATCCGCCCAGCAGGACAGAAGTCCCGCTCGACGGTCTAGCGAACCTGCCCAGCGAGTCTGCATCAAAACCCAACCTGCCTAGCAGGTGTTTCACCCCGCCCAGCAGATCCGCGTGCCTAGCATTAACGCAAAATCTAGTTTTTGAAGAAAAGTCGCCCAACGGCTATCTAATCCCGCCGGGTGGATCCGAGGTACTAATTTTAATTTATTTTTCCTATTGTCTTTGGGTTCTAAATGCTTCAAGATAAATAATTAGATTCTTAATCACTCTTCTACTTTGATAATTGGTCAATCTAATCTATAATTTCCTTACTCCCTCACAATCCCCTCAAAACCCATCAAATCCCTAAATTTAGGTATAAGGAGGTAAAAAGATAAATGGATGAACAAGAATAACATAAAGGATCAAAAAGGACACGGGAGAGAGCGCTCACCTTTATGGACATGCAAAGCTGAGTCCTAGGATTTGGATCCTTCGGTTTTTATTCCTCCTCTTTCTCTTTCTCTTCTTATTCCTTTTTTCCTCATTCTCTCTAACTTCTTTCTTCTTCTATTTTGTGACGGCTAAACCTAACCCTCCTTCTCTATTCCCTTCTTATAACATATGGGTGAGTATGTAGCTTAGTGGGCTTTAGTCCCCTATTGGGCCCTAGACGCTCTTTTGAGTTTTATGATAATATCCTACTAATTTATAATACTAAGATATTAATGACAATAATAATAATAATAATAAATATAATAACATCAACACAACACAATAATAGTAATAATAATAATAATAATAATAACTGTTATAACAACAACAATAAAAATAATATTAATAATAAGAAGAAATATAATAACAATAACTCTTAAGGCATCTTTTGTCTAATAACACATGGGAAGGGTCTTACTAAGAGCTACCTCGTGGTTTATTTCTAGTACCTGAAATTTGGGGTGTTACAGTATTGAGATGTAATAAATTGTTTAAATTGTGGAATTTGAGAAAATGTTGTTTGAGCCAAATGTCTTTATCGGTGACATTTCAGTTGGTTTATTGAGTAGTCATGATTTTTGGGTCAATTTGGGCCTTAAAGTGTTAGAAAGGGAGAATTGGGCCTTGGTGAGCTCAATACCTTCCCTAAGACACTTATAAAATCATAGGACCCTTTTTATCTCATTTGCTGCTCTAGACACTCCCTACACTCTCTCAACCCTTTTTAATTCTTTTTAATCTTTTTCCCCAATTCCAAAGAGTAGAGCAAGAATTCCACCGGTAGACCCTATTCTCTGGGCTTTGTGTGAAAGTTGCTCTTCTTCTTAAGGGTTCTCCTCAAAATTTGGCTTTAGGGTTTCATTTCCCTTTCCTCTCCTCTTCCATTAATTCAAATTTCAGAGACTGCAAGCAGTAAAGGAAGCTTATCAATCGTTGTTTATGGTTTGATATCTGTAATTGTATTGATTTTGGGCCTTGGATTGGTTGAAATTTGGATGTGTATTGAGTTGTGGTGAAAATCTTGATGAAAATGGGTTTGGGATGAGATCTTAGTAAAATGGGTTTGTGATGGGATCTTCGTGATTTGTTATTGTGTAATCAGTTAGAAAGGTATTAGAAGTAATTAGGAGTATTTTGATATGCTTGATGTTGATTGGTTTGTCAAAAATGGCCTTAGGCCATCCTCTTACAAATTGTAGGAATCGCAGTTGGCGCTGAACATGGGATAACAGAAAGCTGTCTAGTAGTTTGGCGCTGAGCGCCTGATTTCTGGCATTGAGTTGAGTCTAAGGAAAAGGTGAAGTGCTATTGATTGCCAAGGTTTTAACGTTATGTGCGACCCTTTTTGAACATTGGGGAAATGTGCTAACTTCAAAAGAAAAATGTATTCATCTTATATGCTTGATTTTCTGAGGTTATTATGTTGTGGTGTAAATTAATAAGTATGAGCTTTGTTGTTGTTGTTGGTTTATGATGTTGTTGCTCTAAAGGATTTGAGAATCTTGATATGTTATTGAAATGGAAGGTTGCTTAGATAAGACCTCCACTTGTTATTGAGAGGATTCATTGATGAAATCCTAAAGAGGTGTAGGCAACTCAGGTAGAGCCTGACCTGTTCGTCATGTTAGGTGTTGAATTGAGCCTATATGGGGTTATTGGTGGTTGTTGACCATGGAGGTGTTGAATTTGAGCACACATGATGTTGTTGTTAAACTTTGTTAAATTGTTGTTGTTAAATTTTATTAAATTGTTGACATTAGATTGATGGTGGATGATATTGTACATGCATTCATGCATATGTCCGCAGTGGCGACTGTGTTATGAGTAGGCACATAAGTTGGTTGGTTAACAAGAGCTGAGGCTCAAACAAACCTCCAACCTAGTGTCACAAAGGTTAATGGGGGTCATTGCACCTAGGATCTAGGGATAGGTAGATGGGCAATTCTATAGGGGGCCAAAGTCAGTGCAAGCCTTGTGTCATGGTGAGCCACTACCCAAGTATATCTATCTTAGTTAACCACTTGATTCTATCCATAGATTAGAGCTACAGTGTTCCCTAATAGCTATAGATGATGCTATGTTAGGGAACATGTCTGTGTTGGTCACTCAAAATGTTGTAAATCTCTTGAGAGTAGCGTCTTCATGCATTGGCATAGTGATTGATTTTCAAATTTATGATGTGGCCATGTATTATGGGATTGTATGTGGATTCTATGTATGTATGTATTTAAATAAAGGTGTTGATTCATGATAGTATATGCCTATGTTTACCTATTGATGTATGAGTAGGAGATTCCATATTACTTTCTTTTATACTATATGTTATGTTGTTTCAAGTAAGCTTACCCTTGCACTATTTGCACGTGTGGTTCGTGCCTGTGATGATCGCGTTATTGACGTGGGAGCAGATGGTGAAGCTTCAATGTATCTAGCCACTCACAATTGATGACGAAGCTATCGGCTTAAAGACGAGGAGATGTAATGAGCCACATTCTCGCTTTTGTTGTTCTTTTTGATAGTTGTTTTACTTTTTAGACTTGATGTATAGCTTGACTAGCCTTAGGGAGTGTGTTTTGTATCCCTTATCCCTTACTAATGTATATCTTATATGAGGCATTGGTAAGCGTGTTTTGTTTATTTAGATTTGTATATGTTGCACAGTTGAACAAGGTAGAAAAGGATGATTCTCCTACATGACGTTTATATATATGTGCATATGCTGACGATGATATATTGGTTGTATGTTGATTGAGGTAGTTTTTATTAAATCCTATATAATAATAATAAGAAGAATGGTAGTGTTGTCTAGTAGCAACAATGGGTCGTTACAGCAGCAGAAGAGGATTTGGTTTGTAACACCTTATTTTTCTAATGCATGATTTAGTGTTGTGATAATTGAAAGTAGAAATTAGATATGTAATATAGGTAATTAAAAGAAATAAATGAATTGTTGTTATATATGATTTGTGGTACGTGATGATGGTTGTGAGTGGTTTGTTTGAAATTTTGGTTTGAATTTAGGAAACTTGAGATATGTGTTTGAGCCAATTAGATGTGATGAGTGTGATTTTGGGCTTTTGAGGGAAACAGTTAAGTTAGACCACTTATGGGTTATAGGGAGTGGTTTGATGAGTCATGGGCCTCTGTTGGCCTTAAGTCTGTGTCAGAGCTTCAGGAGGTCAAGGTATAAAAGGAAGGAGGGGGAGGAGTTTCTCTCATTTTCCCTCATTTCTTTCTCTTTCTTCTCTTCATCTCTGTCTATCTCTATCTAGAATCTCTTAAGACATTAAGGGTAGTCAAAGGATTCTGAGCCCAATTCAATGTTTGTGGTGAGAAAAGGATCAATTCTTAGAAGATTTGGCTCAAGACACCCAATTCTCAAGGAACCTAAATTCAAATTTGGGAACTTTTAGAGGTAAGGGAGGCTTACATAAGTTATAATTTGGTTGGTTGAGTGTTGTTAAGTGTGATTCTAGCATTGGATTATGTTGATAACTAATTTATTTGGAATTTTGTGGAATTGTGTGTTGAAATGGGTTTTGTTTGGGTTTGAATTGATTTGTTGGTGATTATTGTTTTGTTTGCAAACCTTTGTTGAATATATTGTTTTTGGATGTGGTGTGAATCTGTTGGATCTTGTTTGAACTAGATTAGAGTAAGGATGAGTGAAAAGGTTGGATTTTGGGTTTTTGTTTGAAGAAAGTCGTTGAGCAACTCAAAGCCTCACTGAGCGAGAGTACCCTAAAATTAGGATGAAGTTTTCGAGTTGAAGATTCGTTGAGCAACCCCTGTTTTCATTGAGTGAGTGTTCTTGAGGTAGGATGAATGAGTGAGAAAAGAGGAGATTAGTTGAGCAAAAATCGATTTGTTGAGCAAGTGATCATAAGAATTTTGGAAATTTTCCAGAAAGTGGTTCACTGAGCGAGTAGAATACTCGCTAGGCAAGGGATGAGTGTTATAGAGTGTTCTAAAGATGTTCGTTGAGCGAGACTTATCCTCACTGAGTGAATTGGAGCCTGGAGGTTTATGGCTCTCTGTTGTATGTATCTTGCTGAGCGAAAAACATGTTCGCCAAGTGAGAATTATACTTGAGATTCAAATGCTCTTTGAAGTGGCTATTCACTGAGCAACACTCATGGTCACTGAGTGAAGGGAGAGAGCAAAAGCTCGAATTTGTTGAGCGACCCTTGTAATGACCCAACTGCTACTACTAAACAACCCTTCTAATTCTGCTCTTATCTTCATACCAAGTGAATAAAAGCATAACATTCATATATGTATAAATCATACACATCACTATGAGATTCATCTATCTCTGCTACTACCATAAAGTCTCTTCAATTTCAACCATCAACAGGAATTGGTAAGGGAAATAATACCAAGTCAGAACAAAACAATAATCAAATAATACATCATCAGGGGAGAGGGATACAAAAACTCACTCCCTACAGCTGGTCACCCTATATAACCCATCAAAAGAAGAGAGACTAAATATACAACAAAACAACCAAGGCATGGCTTCTCAAGCCAAACAATCTCCAGCTCTACAGCTCCATCGTTAGCTCTGAGAAGTCGAATCCATGGAAGTATCGCCATTTGCTCCCATGCCATAAGACGTGATCATCACAGGCACACCAGCACAATAGTAATAAGACATCCAACAACGACAAAACAAGGCAAAGGTAAGCTTATAAAACAACAATATAGTATATAAATTCAAAAACCATCAACAATCCCCAACATTCACACTTATACATATGTACACATATAACATTCTTTCATATAGCAATGGGTTCTCAGTTCAAAACTCCACATCACAGCCGATCCACCACAACTATGTCAATGCATGATGACACCACTCTCGAGAGATTCATAACACCTTGGGCAACCAGCCAAGTCTCACCCCCTACCATGGCCTACTAAGCACCATTCAGGGATTTTCGAAACTCTAATCCGTGGATAAGCTTAGTGGTGTGTCAGGATAAATGTATGTTGTGACACCCATTCACATTGTATATAACCCATACTTATTTACTTAATTAATTAGTTGTTGATTTTAAATTAATAATAATGTGAGTAAAATTTTTCCAATTTTGATAATAGAGAAATGGTAAAATTAACAGAGTTAGGAAATAGAAGTAAAAGATAAAAATATAAAGTCTATTTATATATATGTACCATAGTACTGTACATAATAATTTCATATTACATATTAGTCTTCTTAAAATATAAAAGAAATGTACATCAAAAGGTAGACACTGTCTAGCCCCAATATATACATCAAAAAGATCCTACTCAAAGCAGTGTCAGTCTACCCTATCCCATATATAAAAGAATAGGTCATCAAACTAGGCCTATGAATCCTTAGGTGGTGGAGCAGGAGGAACGTAGACAAAGTTTAGCGGTGGAGTTGTCAATAAGGAAATAGGGATCTCATAGGTCATAGGCGGTATTGGAAGCCCCCCTAGGAATAGGAGATAATAAGGTAATAGATATAAAACCATGATAAGTAAGTATATCTATCTTCGTAGTATTCCCAAGTTCCTTCGTCCAAATACTGTATGTGTAAGTTAAACAATACTGGCATGACCATCTTTATTAATCACGATCAATCATGCATAAAAGAAAAAGTAATGGAGTGAGGTGATTTGTTCTAATATCACTTTTACATGTATGGTAGGAATTCTACCACACAATATAGATAAAACACAGTTGACAATAAAAGGAGAACCTAAAGTTTATTCTATGTTATACAATTCTTGACTCGATATGGATCCATACTTTCTAGGGTAATAGTTCTTAACAGAACCTGGGAAGTGACTGGGAGTACATATACCTCTCTCAACATCATCTCATGGTATAGTCCTCGTCATCATTGAGGAATAAAATATTAATTTAGGATACCCATTTATAGAGGTATAATCTCACCAATCCTAGTGATGCTAAGCAGTTGCTAGGGTTATCAAGTTGGTTAAGTGATTATCCTGGCTCAAGAGCACAACCTTGGCCATTAGGACTCTCACCACTCGATACCATACCCTATAGACCTAACCATGGGTCCCTGCCTTTCATCCCGCAGTGTATCAAACCGTAGTTTCCCTAGCAGAGTGTCATGCTACTACATGTCACTTGCTTTACATTACTCACTAATTTATCACTTCCTAACTTCTCAAACAGAGGTTTCTCTAGTCTTAATTAATTTGAGTACCAGTACAATCAATATTTCTACCTTATATTGCAGAAATTGCACAATATCAAAACAGAATAACAACATAATAATTATAGTTTAATTACTAAAATTTTGGCAAAATAACAACTAAATAAATACATTTTAATTTTCTAAAGTGATAGCTTAACAAGTGCATTTTAATTTTCTAAAATTAAGCAGAGTAATAGTTTAGCAAGTGCATTTTAATTTTCTAAAATTAAGTAGCGTAACAACTTAGTAATTATAATTTAATAGTTTAAATTTGAGTAGAGTAATAACTTAGCAATTATAATTTAATAATTTAAATTTGGGCAGAGTAACAACTTAGCAAAAATTAAAGTTTAACATTAAACATTATAACAATAATAATAATAATAAAACTTAAGCCTAAATGGGTTTAGGGGAAAACCCTTCCTATCAGCATACAAAATGACAATAATTTAGAACTAGCCTCACTCCCCCTATTACCTCGAAGGTGGTTGATGAAAAGGATGGAGTTTGTTGATGCAAAGCTCCTAGGAAGAGAACTTTACTAGTTGTTGGAAAACTAGTAAAATTTAAGCATAAAAACAAAGTAAAAGAAAAATTTTTCTAGAGAAAGACGCTCTCTAAGAATTCAGGTGGCTTGAGAGAGGGAGAGGTGCTGAAAAAAATGTCCAAAGGTTGCCTATTTATAGAAGAAGGAAGGGGGTTAGGTGTTCCCCTAATGACATCATTGTTTATGTAATAAATTAGGTTTTTTATTTATTTTCAATCCAATTATAGGACACATATTCAAACTGAGGGACACATATACATATTAGAGTGGTGAATCAACCCCCCTTTAGGCTTGGGACGTGGTCTATGTGCTGTTTTGGCTTTATTAGTGTCAATTTTATCTGTAGTTAAATTAACCGATATCAATAAAATTGCCTAAACTTGAAAAAATGACTTTAAATATCAAAAAAATGAAATTAAATGAAAAACTGGACAAATACATTATTTTTCATCAAAAATAAATTTCTAATAATAAATTTTAGTTTTTATTAATTTAATTCGAATTATATGTATTTATTTTGTATTTTTAAGCTAGAAAATTCATAAAAAATCCATTTTAATTCAATAAATACCAAAATTTTTATGAAAATTCTAAAATTAAATATCTCACCTATAAATAAATTTCAATTACTATTTTCACCATTTTTGGATGTCAAACCCATACTAGCTGACTTATTGGACACTTAGGGGCATTTTGGTCATTTTACACAATAAGTCCAGAAAATTTCCAAAATTATATTTTAATACACATAACATGATTCCAAACTCAAATCGACATTTTAATGTCAATTGAATATTTTTCTCATGTCAGCCCTTAATGCTAAAAAATATGGACAAAATTGTCATTTCTAATTTCTCCAGGCTTTGGCTCGGAAAAATTATTAAAAATCACTATTAAATAGCTCTTGAAATTTTGATCGTAATGATGGGAATCAGAATTTTGAAATTCCTTCCTGATTTTTCATAAGTACATTGTCAAATATTAGAAAAACGGTTGAAAAAATTAAAATAGGATTATTATATTTTTCACTATTTTTATTTCAAAATAAAATTTTTATAATGAAAGATACTTAGTATTAAATTTTCAAAATATTTTGAAGTCAAAAAGTCTCTAGGCTACTCTCACAGTTAACCAAGGGTATTTTTGTCATTTCACAAAAATATCCCTAAAAATTCCCAAAAAAAATTCTAAAATTATTATTAATTATTCTAAGTATATTGATAACTTAAAAAGAATTTATAAACACTTCTAACTATTTTTATTTTTTATTTTGTTATCTAACTTTTTATGGGCAAAACGGTCATTTTACCCATTTTGAGCTCAGTTCGCCCAAAAATTTATTAAAAATCTAAATTAAGTACTACATAACTATTAAATTTTTGAGATTTCCATCTAGTTCTCCAAAAATAAATACAGAATAATTAAGAAAATAATTTGATATGCAAAAATAGGGGTGTTACATATGTGGGTAGTGGCTCACCGCGACATAAAGCCTGCACCTCCTTGGCCCTCTACGGAATTGCCCATCCACTCATCCCCATAGGCCCATCTTTAAGACCCCATGTCTTATCCAGGCACTAGCTTGGAGGCTCGTTTGAGCCGAAACTCCTGTCAACTATCCAACTTACATGCTTGCTCGCACAACGACATGAGGCCCATCACAACCTTAGCCAACAACACATGCATGAAATGCATGTATCACAACACCATAACCAAACAACATATATACATATATGTATCAACACCACAAAAGCAACACAACACCACATGGGCCCAACCAGCACCACACATGGTCCACAACCACTACAGATCCATGCAGGCCCATTCTAGCCTCGAGCATAGCCAACAGGTAAGGCCCTATCCAAGCAACATATACCTCGTGAGGAATCTCACATCAATTCATACATAACCAATGAAGGTCCTATCCAAGCAACCTGCCACCTAGGGCTCTACCTAAGGAGCCCACATCAAATGGGTGAAACCCCAAACGACAACACTTACGACTAGTGGAGGTTCTATCCAAGCAACCTATCACTCCTCTCACATTCTTAACCTTAGACTCACACTAGGAGTCCATCTCAACCATGTCTCACACAACTACACTTCAACATTGTTCAACAATAGAACACTGTGTTCACTCAACGAACCACATGCTCGCTCAACGAAGACCTTCATTACAGAAGACCAACTTCCACTGTGAAGGTTTTCGCTCAGCGACCATGAGTCTCGCTCAGCGACAATTTGAGTTGCCCAGCGAATTCTTTCCAAGGACTTTCTCCAAATCCTCTCAACCATATTTCGCTAAGCGAACCATCTGCTCACTCAGCGAATAGCCATTCCAAAGAATAGCCAAACCTGCACACCCTCTCCTTGCTTAGTGAATTCGTTGTTCGCCCAACGACTCAATTTCAACAGAGAGCACCACTCTCCAAGGCCTTCAATTCGCTCAGTGAGCCTAGCGTTCACTTAGCAAATCGATTATAGGCACGCTGGAATATCTGCAATTGTTCAGCAAGCCATGCACTCGGTCAGCGAATCCTTTTCTGGAAAATTTCCAGATTTCTATAAACCCTCGCTCAGCGAATCCCCCTTATACTACAGCCATCACCACAATTCAAGAGCACTCGCTTAGCAAACCATGCACTCATTCAGTGAATCTCAGATAGCAGAAACAGAACCTCTTTGAAAAACCCCAAAAATCCAAACTTTCCACTCATTTGTGACTCAAATCGATCCCACAAAGGTCTAATGCGACCACACAACAACATACTAAACACATACAACAATCCATATAGTATTCCAACAAAGATCACCCACGAAAATCTAAAAACCCATTTCTAGCAACATTATCATAAACTCATCCAAATCATGCGTTTGAACACAAATCACAACAACATACTTACACCACCATGTTCATACAACATATATTCAGCATAAATAAGCTTCCCTTACTTTTTAGGAGTCTTAAATCTGAAATTTTAGGGAAGGAGAAGAATGGGAGATAATGAACTCTTGAGCCAAATCTCCAAAGCAATCGTTACTCCTCACCAAAAGAAAAGGAATGGCCACAAATCTTGCCTCCAACTCAATAGGTTTGAGAGAGTTTAGAGAGAAGAGCGAGTTTGAGAGAGAAAGGAAGGGGAATCATGGGATGGAAAGGGGCTTTGTGACTTAAAACCTTCCATGGGCATCACAAAAGCTCTGGGCCCACTAAAACCCATAACTCATCCACTCATTCTCCATTACTCATAACTGTCACAACTCAAATGTATATCTCTCCACAACCTATATAAGTACCGACAACATACTCACTTTGGCTCAAGAACAACATTTTCCTTAATTCCTTAAAATTAGACAGGAATTCTAAAACAACCAACATATAACAACACTCATACCACAACAACTTATTTATTTGTTTTAATCTCCAACAGCATATATTATATTTTCACCTTTTGTTATTAAATCACTAAATTATACATTAAGAAAACCACGGTGTTACAACCTTTGTTGTCACTGAGCCAGAACTCTGGGTACAAAGAAGGGGGTCATCTTAAGAGTTGAGTTCGCTGAGCGGGACTTATACCTGTTGAGCGAGAACCTTCGAGAGGGAAAGTGTGCTCTCTGTAATGAAGGTACTTGTTGAACGAGCATATGGGTCGTTGAGCGAACATGTATTTCTATTGCGTTGTGTGAGAATTCGTAAGAAAGAGTAGCTGAGTGGAAGGTTGCTCGTATAGATCCTCCACTAGTTGCTACGTGTTGTGATGGTGAGATATCTTATAGAGGGTGTTGGTTGCTTAGATAGGACCTCACCTAAGATGTGTGAGATGCTTTATGAGGTATGTGTTGCTTGGACCGAGCCTTACTTGTTGACCATGCAAGAGGCTGGATTGGGCCTACATGGGGTTGGTGATGATTGTTGGACCATAGGTGGTGCAGAGTAGGCCATGTGGTGTTGTGTTTATATATATATATATATATATATATATATATATATATATATATGGATATTGATGAATGATTGAGTTTGAGTTGTTGTTGTTGTGTGGGCCCCATGTTGTGTGCGAGTAAGCATGGAAGTTGGATGGTTAACAAGAGCTGCAGCTCAAATGGGTCTCCAACCTAGTGCCTGGATAAAATGTGGGGTCGGAAAGATGGGCCTTGGGGATGGGTAATCCCGTAAGGGGCCAAGGCGGTGCAGGCCTTGTGTCGTGGCAAACCACCACCCACATTCACTTATCTTGACATACCATTAAGCTTATCCAGGGATCAGAGTTTTGGCAATTCGTGAATGGTGCTTGGAAGGCCATGGTAGGGGGTAAGACTTGGCTAATCACCCGAAATGTAAAAAATCTCTTAAGAGCCATGTCATTCATGCATTGACATGTTGGTGTTGAAAGCATGGTGTGTTGTGCTGTAATGTATGTAAACTCACTCTTCGATGAATTGTAT
The DNA here is from genome assembly GCA_004329165.1 of Spatholobus suberectus. Lineage (NCBI taxonomy): Eukaryota > Viridiplantae > Streptophyta > Magnoliopsida > Fabales > Fabaceae > Spatholobus > Spatholobus suberectus. The sequence continues at coordinate 48,159,572 of CM014729.1, read as the reverse complement.
TCCAAAATGAGCATGTTGAGGTTTATATCATCAATAGATTGTACAGTATATGTTTGTTTTGTTATGTAAGCTTACCCTTATTTGTTTTGTTGTGGTTGCCATTATTGCTAGTTATTGTTATGTGGTGTTGTGACTGTGATGATCACGTCGTTTGGCGTGGGAGCAGAGGGCAAAGTGTTCACAGATCCAACTACTCAGAGTGGATGAGGGAGGTCTCAGATGGAGACTTAGAAGACCCTAATTTGGGGTGGTTTTTTTGAGATTTTTGTATATGTTGTATAGTGGACCAGCTATAGGAAGTTTCTTTTCATATCTTTCCCTTGGTATTGTAAAATTTGGCTTGTATATTATATTATTTCATATCTTGTATATATACTTCATTGCATGAATGAGATTATAATAGCCTTTTGAATATTTATTATTAAATATCTTAATAATGTATGAGGTAAGTAAGTGGTACTGTGGCGATAGAGGGTCGTTACACTTTTTGGTATCAAAGCTGGTCGTGTCCTTTGGGATGACCTATGGGAAATAGGTCCAATATGCTTGTGTTGTGTGTCTATGACCTATTGATTTGTGTTTATTGTTTCCTTGTGTTGTTTGGTGTGGATCCTTCCATGAGTGAAGTGATCATGTTTGACTAGACGATAAGTTGTTGTTGTAGTGGGTTTTGTAGAATTCCAATGAGAAGGTCTAACTAGCCACCACCACCACCACCACCACCTTGCTACTATGGCCCAACAACAGACTGCCATGGCTCAACAACATCAGGCTGTTATGGCTCAACTGGAGATGTCTCAAATTGCTACTGAGGCTACTTATGTTGCTGTCCCTCCTGAGTTTCAAGGGTTGGCCGAGTTTAGGAAGAGTGACCTACCCCTATTTAAGGGTGAGTCAGATCTTGATGTAGCTGCTGATTAGTGGATGTGAGAGATAGAGAAGATTTTTAGGACGATGGCTTGCCCTGATGATAGTAAGGTTGCTTATGCTAGTAAGTGAAGCGGAGTATTGGTGGCAAGGAACCCAGCAGTTGATGGAAGCTTGGGGTGAGGCTGTCACCTGGGCCAGCATTCGAGAGTGCTTCCTGGAGAAGTATTTTCCAACAAGCGCTAGGCATGCAAAGGAGATGGAGTTCCTGAGATTGTATCAAGGGGACATGATGGTGAGTGAGTGTGCAGGCAAGTTTGAGTACTTGGCTCGGTTTTACTCACAGGTGACCACGGAGGAGTAGAGGTGTCGCATGTTTGAGGAAGGTTTGAGGCATAAATTGAAGAGAATGATAATCCCCATAACTATTAGGGAGTTTCCTGTAATGTTGTGATTTTCTTAATGTATGATTTAGTTGTTTAATAACTAAAAGTGGAAATTAATATGTGATTATAGTGTTTAAAACAAGTAAATAAATAGATTGTTGTTGATTGTTGTTATGTGGTGTTAGTTTTATGTTGTTGACTTGGAATTCTTGTCTGAGTTTAGGGAATTGAGATAAATGTGCTTGAGCCAAATTGAAAGTGTTGTTGATATTGGTTTAGGTTGTTGAGAGAAAAACAGTTAAGTTAGAACTGTTATGAGTTTTGGAAAGTGAATAGACAAACCCTGAGCATTAGTGAGCCCAAAGCTGGTATGAGGACCTTGGAGAGTGTAAGACCCCAAATTTCAAGTACTAGAAATAAACCACGAGGTAGCTCTTAGTAGAACCCTTCTCATATGTTATTAGACAAAAGATGTCTTAAGAATTATTGTTATTATATTTCCTATTATTATTATTATTATTATTATTATTATTATTATTATTATATATTTATTGTTATTATTATTGTTGTTATTATCATTATTGTTTTTAATACCTTAGTATTATAAATTAGTAAGAATATTATCATAGAACTCAAAAGAGCATCTAGGGCCTAATAGGGGACTAAAGCCCACTAAGCCACATACCCACCCACATGTTATAAGAAGGGAATAGAGAAGGAGGGTTAGGTTTAGCCATCACAAAATAGAAGAAGAAAGAAGTTAAAGAGAATGAGGAGAAAAGGGAAGAAGAAAAAGAAGAAAAGAATGAGGAATAGAAACCGGCGAACCCAAACCCTAGAACTCAGTTTTGCGTGTTCCTAAAGGTGAGTGCTCTCCCCCATATTCTTCCTTGTCTTTTATGTTGTTATTTTTCACCTATTTACCTTTTCCCCCTCCTTATGCGTAAGATTAGGGATTTGATGGGTTTTGAAGGAATTGTGAGGAAGTAAGGAATTCATAGATTAGATAGTCTTTTGGTGATTTTTCTTCAAAAACTGGATTTTGCCTTGGCGTTGAGCGCGCAGACCCACTAGGCGGGGTGAAACACCCGCTGGGCGGGTTGGGTCTTGACGCGGACCTACTGGGTAGGGTGTGATACCCGCTGGGCGGGGTGCGTTTCGGCGCAAACTCGCTGGGCGGGTTCACTGGATCGCTGGGCGGATACGACTTTTGCTATTACGTTTCTTGTGTTTGTGAACTCCTTTTGGCAGTGTTTAACTCATTGTTATTTGTTTTTTTATGTCTTGTTGAGCTTATATTGTATGGTTGTTATTTACCTTTAAAATATGAGTGTGATATGAAATTGTCCCTATGATTCATGATAAAAGTCTATGAAAGTTGTAAGCATTATATATGGCCGTGCATCATAACATTTGAGTTATGTAATGAGGAAAGTATATAGGAATTTGGCTGATGGAGGCCGTGATGGGTTGTTTTAACCTTAGCCTTGGGGGTTATCCGGTTGGGAAAACTCCAATGGTCCATGCTAATCCCATGGAGCCGGGGCGTACTGGCAAAACTGGGTAACCCTGACTAGTTACCGGGAGATATCATGCTAGTTGAGGGTGCGAAAGCCGAAGGCATCGGTACCAATAACGCTTCTTATGGCCTACATTTACTCCTAGTCTACTTTCTGAAAAGTTTAGGTTGGTACCACATGTGCATGAGTAGTGGTTTAGGAACATAGCACGCATATGTATCTTGTTGTAGTGTGATGTGTTGAAGTGTGCTATGTTGTAATTATGTGAATTCTATGTGCCTTTGTTCATAAGCGAATGATGTAATGTGTACATGTGTGAAAACGTGATTGTGTATTGTGACAAATTGTCAAGATTGTGTATATGTGCTCATGTTATGCATGTATGTCATGCTTGCTTGATGAACCAAAACGATGAGTATGTCTAGTTCGTAGGCAAAAGATGTGAAATAAATGTATGCTTGTAATTAAAATTGTGTTTGCTACCTCAAGGATAAGTGAGAGGGTAGGCCCTAGGATAGTGTTGTGAGGGTCCTAGTTGGATAATAATAGTTGTGAATGAGGTAGAGAAAGAGTGAATCCCCACACAACGTAATAGAAAGGTATAAGACAAGTAAGAGAGAACAAAATGACGGTATTAAGGTGAGTGTTAAGGGAGGGTCAAAAGTATTTTACAATGTTTGTGACCTTAGACTTGACCCATAGAGAACAACCTTAAATATTAAAAGAAAGAAAAATAAAATCTAAATATAAAGGGTTTAGATATTAGAGAGCATTTTGGGTAAGAAAGAGTTCTTAGGTTAAGAATGAGATAGTAAACTAAATAATAGTTAGGAGAATGAGAGAGTAGTTAACACAGAAAGTATTGAAGATTAAAAGGTGTAGACTAGACTATAGGTATGGCGAATTATGAGAGACCTATTGAGTTTAAAGCCATAAAAGATAAATGATGAGGGTTGTCCGAATAGAAAGTCTAACCCAGCCATAGAGTCCTTAGAGCACTCATTGAGACATTATGTCTTATTTCTTTAAGTTTCCTATTTTTCAGGATACAGGTGAAGACATGCGCAGATGGAGCTTGGAGTCACGTGCAAGAAAACGTAGTCTAATTTATATTATGTTTTTGTATTCTTTTTATATTTTGTACAATACCTTCGGGTGATAGATAAGTTATATTTGACATGTAGGTTTTTTTTATTGTATTGTTCGTATATAATATTTAATTATATTTATGAGTAGCATTTGTATGTTGTTTCTACCTTTTTAAGTTTGTTTTTTTTTTTAAATCTAGACCTAGTTACGATAATGTCCCTTAGGGTGTTACAAAGAGTTTTAAGACATAAAAAGGGGTGCTAAGCCTTTCCCCCTTTCATTCTCTTACCTTTCATCTCTCAGATTCTCTCATTCTCCCGTCTCTCTCTAAATCTCTTCTCCGACTCTCTCAATTTTCTCTAATCCTTACAGAGATTCTTGAAGTGTGAGACCCAAATCCAATGAGGAATCCCGTTTCTAGGCGTTGGAGGGCTGTTATTGCCTTGCTTTCACGGAGTTTGGCTCAAGGTTTTGCATCTCTCACGTTTTTCCTTCCCCAAGCTTGGATTCGGAAGCTCCAAGAGGTAAGGGAAGCTTACTCTTGCTAGATTGGTGATGTATGAACATGATTGTGTGTGAATATCACTTTGGGTTGGTCCAAATTCGGATTATATGTTGGTTGTGGTGAGATTTTGAATGAAAATAGGTTTTGGGGAAAAACATGAATTTTGATGAGAAATCCATGAGTTGTGTAATGAAATGTTGAATTTGCAGAGTAATATGTTGTATATAAGCTTGGTTGGGGTGGGCTGATGATATTGGAATCCTATTGATTTGAAAATTTGAGTTTGGGTGTTGAAATTTTGAGTTATGCTGTAGAAAATCATGTTTCTTCGTAATCCTGTCGTAGATAATCAATTATGGAAGTTGATAATCAATTATCTGGAGCTCTAGGATTAGTTTTTGTGAATTTGGCTCGGCAATAATCGATTATGGACTTTGATAATTGATTATCTGGGTTTAGAAAAATTTCTTCTGGTTTTGGTTTGAAAATAATCGATTATGGGAACCCATAATCGATTATCCCTATTGAAAAATGAATTCTGATGCATTTTTACTATAGTACATAATCTGTTATTTCAGAACTGAAGGCACCATTTAAGATTTCACAATTTTCATTCCAAAATGTGAAGTATTTTGTATTTACACATATAAAAAGAGTATTATACATTTTCAAAAGCTCTATTTGAGAATGATGGAGAGTTGTCCAGTTAGGATATGATTTCCTCTAATTTAATGAAGCGAATTGTTTCAAAGGTTTTTTTGTAAATTTCTAGATTTACCTATCTTCCAAATGGTTTTCAAAGAGGGTCTTGGTTTTAAATTATGAATTGGTTGTTGGATATGTCTTTAAAGTGGCAAGTTGCTTAGATAGGACCTCTGCTTGTTATGTATGATACAGTTTCTCACAAGGTGGGCTGCTTAAATAGGGCCTTACCTATTGATTTTGATTAAGGCCGGATTAGGGTTGGTATGGTGTTGATAGATGTGAGTGGTCATAGGAGGTAGCTGACGATGGACGTCTTTGCCACTAGTTGTATTGTTATGTTGTATGTTTATTGGTTGTGGTTGATGGTATGTAGTACATACATTCATGCATAGTTGGTGACTGAGGTAGCTGACGATGGACCTTATGTCGTGGTGTTGGTAGGTATGTAAGTTGGATGGTGACTAGAGTTGGAACTCAGATGGGCCTCCAACCTAGTGCTAGATGAGACGTGGGGCAGTTGACGATGGGCCTTTGGGGATGAGTGGATGGGTGACTCCGCAAGAGGCCAAGGTGATGCAGGCCTTGTGTCGCGGTAAGCCACCACTTACATACACTTATCCTGACAAACCACTAAGCTTATCCACAGATTAGAGTTTGGCAATCCCCGAATGGTGCTTAGATAGGCCACAGTAGGGGGTGAGACCTGGCTGATCGCTCGATATGTTGTAAATCTCTTGAGAGTCGTGGCATCATGCATTGACATAGTTGTGGGAGATTGATTGTGATATGGAGTTCTGGATTGAGAACTCTTTGCATGTGAATGAATGCTTTATGTATGTACATACGTACATAGACGTTAAGGATTCTAAATGTGTGATGTTGTGCCATATACTTATGATTGAATGTATAGATATTGTTGATGATCTCCATAATTATATGTTATGCCACTGTTTTAGTAAGCTTACCCTTGCCATGTTTTGTTGTTGTTGGTTGTCCTGTTGTTGCTGTTGCACTGATGTGCCTATGATGATCACGTCTTATAGCGTGGGAGCAGATGACAAGGCTTCCGTGGGTTCGGCAACTCAGAGTTGAGCATGGAGCTGAGAGCTAGAGATGTTTGGCTTGGGAAAGCTAAGTTTTGGTCCTTTAGTTATGGTCCAGTCTCTTTATATTCTTTTGATGGGATTGTATAGATTGACCAACTATAGGGAATGAGTTTTGTATTTCGTTTCCCCAGTGACGTATATTTTGATATGTTTGATATGGGCTGGTGTTGTCCCATTGTTGTGTATTACATGATGATGACAAATATACAGATATGCATGTATGCTACCAGGAGAGATAGGTGGATCTCTTAGTTGATGTGTATGACCTATATACAGATATGATAGGATTGATTTTATTCACTTGATAAGGTGTATGTGGTGTACGTTTAGTAGGGTTGTTTAGTAGCGACAGCTGGGTCGTTACATTGCCTACTTGGTGGAGAAGGCAAAGATAGTGGAACAGTTGGAGTCTGGCACCCGAGTGGTGAGGACTTAGGACAGTGGATCATCTGGATCCAGGAGAGAAGGGCAATAGAGGAAGCCCTATAGCAGACCTCAGAGTCAATCGCAGTTGAGACCTCAACAGTCTACAGCTTCAGGCTCTCAAAGTCGTTCTTCTGTCACGCCTTAAACTAGATCGCAAGAGATTCGATGTCATCAGTGTGGAGGGCCATGTAACACCCAAATTTCAAGTACTAGAAATAAACCATGAGGTAGTTCTTAGTAGAACCCTTCTCATATGTTATAAAACAAAAGATGTCTTAAGAATTATTGTTATTATATTTCCTATCATTATTATTATTATTATTGTGTTGTGTTGTGTTGTTATTATATTTATTGTTATTATTATTATTGTTGTTGTTATTATTATTCTTATTCTTATTATTCTTATTAATACCTTAGTATTATAAATTAGTAGAAATATTATCATACAACCCAAAAGAGCATCTAGGGCCCAACAGAGGATTAAAGCCCACTAAGCTACATACTCACCTACATGTTATAAGAAGGGAATAGAGAAGAAGGGTTAGGTTTAGCCGTTATAAAATAAAAGAAGAAAAAAAGTTAGAGAGAATGAGGAAAAGAAGGGAAGAAGAAGAGGAAGAGAAGGAGGAAGAATAGAAACCGGAGAATCCAAACCCTAGAACTCAACTTTGCATGTTCACAAGGGTGAGTGCTCTCCCCCATATTTTTCCTTGTCTTTTATGTTGTTATTTTTCATCTATTTACCTTTTCCCCCTCCTTATGCGTAAGATTAGGGATTTGATGGGTTTTGAAGGAATTGTGAGGAAGTAAGGAATTCATAGATTAGATAGTCTTTTGGCGACTTTTTTTCAAAAACTGGATTTTGCCTTGGCGCTGGGCGCGCAGACCCGCTGGGCAGGTTGGGTCTTGACGTGGACCTGCTGAGCAGGGCGCGATAACTGCTGGGAGGGTTGGGTTCCGGCGCGAACCCGCTGGGCGGGTTCGCTAGACCGTTGGGTGAATACGACTTGCTATTACGTTCTTTACGTTTGTGAACTCCTTTTGGCAGTGTTTAAATCATTATTATTTGTTTTTCTTATGTCTTGTTGAGTTTATATTGTATGGTTGTTATTTACCTTAAAAATATGAGTGTGATATGAAATTGTGCCTATGATTCATGATAAAAGTCTATGAAAGTTATAAGCATTATATGTGACCATGCATCATAACATTTGAGTTATGTGATGAGGAAAGTATGTAGGAATCTGGCTGGTGGAGGTCGTGATGGGTGGTTTCACCTTAGCCTTGGGGGTTATCCGGTTGGGAAAACTCCAATGGTCCATGCTGATCCCATGGAGCTGGGGCGTACTGGCAAAACTGGGTAACCCTGACTAGTCACCGGGGGATATCATGCTAGTTGAGGGTGCGAAAGCTGAAGGCATCGGTATCGATGATGCTTCTTATGGCCTGCATTTACTCCTAGTCTACTTTTTGAAAAGTTTAGGTTGGTACCACATGTGCATGAGTAGTAGTTTAGGAACATAGCACGCATATGTATCTTGTTGTAGTGTGATATGTTGAAGTGTGCTACGTTATGATTATGTGAATTCTATGTGACCTTGTTCATAAGCGAATGATGTAATGTGTACACGTGTGAAATGTGATTGTGTATTGTGATAAGTTGTCAAGATTATGTATATGTGCTCATGTTATGCATGTATGTCATGCTTGCTTGATGAAACAAAACCATGTGTATGTCTAGTTACTAGGCAAAAGATGTGAAATAAATGTATGCTTGTAATTAATTGTGTTTGCTACCTCAAGGATAAGTAAGAGGCTAGGCCCTAGGATAGTGTTGTAAGGGTCCTAGTTGGATAATAATAGTTGTGAATGAGGTAGAGAAAGAGTGAATCCCCACACAACGTAATAGAAAGGTATAAGACAAGTAAGAGAGAACAAAATGACAGTATTAAGGTAAGTGTTAAGGGAGGGTCAAAAGTATTTTAGAATGTCTGTGACCTTAGACTTGACCTATAGAGAACAACCTTAAATATTAAAAGAAAGAAAAGTAAAATCTAAACATGAAGGGTTTAAATACTAGAGAGCATGTTGGGTAAGAAAGTATAAATAATGAGGATGAGTTCTTAGGTTAAGAATGAGATAGTAAACTAACATAATAGTTGTGAGAATGAGAAAGCAATTAACAGGGAGTATTGACTGTTGAAAGGTGTAGACTTGACCATAGGTATGGATAATTATGAGAGACCCAATGAGGCTAAAGACATGAGAGATAAGTAATGAAGGTTGTCCGAGTAGAAGAGTTTGACCTAGCCGTAAAACCCTTAGAGCACTCACTGAGACATTATGTCTCACCCCTTTAAGTTTTCCCTTTTTCAGGATACAGGTGAAGACATATGCAGATGAAGCTTGGACTCACGTGCATGAAGTCGTAGCCTAGTTTACATTATTTATTTTTTGTATTCTTTATATTTTATATGACACCTTTGGGTGATATATGAGTTGTATTAGGCATGTATTTTAATTACTGTATGGTTTGTATATAATATCTAATTACATTTATGAGTAGTATTTGCATGTTGTGTCTACCTTTCAAGTTTGTTTTTATTTTTATTCTTAGAAATATAGACCTAGTTATGGTAATGCCCCTTAGGGTGTTACAGGCCACATTATATGAGTCAGTACCCTCTAAAGGGCAATGTGTGTTACTAGTGCCAGCAGCCTAGACACATAGCCAGAGATTGTATAGCTTCAGTAAAGGCAGAGTCCACTGTGATTGTCGTACGAGCTGCGAGGCCCACAACGACTGGTTGTGTCTTTGCCATGAGTGGAGCTGAAGTCGCTCGTTCTGATGACCTAATTTGGGGCAAGTGTGAGATAGCTGGTAATTCCTTGTCTGTGTTGTTTGATTCTAGAGCCTGATAGTTGTTAGTGGGCGAAGGTATCTGGTGAATTTGATTTGTCTTCCTTTGACAGAGTTGGACGTGATTTTGGGGATGGATTGGTTGTCTTCCAACCATATCCTGTTGGATTGTGCTAGAAAGACTTTGATCTTTCCTACTACAGAGAGTTCCGGATTCATTTCTGTTAACCAAGCTCAGATTTCTTTGCAAGAAGGAGCTCAGGGGTATATGATCCTATTATTTTTGAAAGTTAAGAATGACTTGAATCTGGATTTAGTGGCACTAGTTAAAGAGTTTCTTGAATATTTTCCCAAGGATGTGCCTGATGTGCCTCCGTAGAGAGAAGTAGAGTTTGCTATAGACTTAGTTCCAGGAGCGGGACCAGTGTCAATGGCTCCTTATAGAATGGCACCAACAGAGTTAGCAGAGTTAAAGAAGCAAGTTGAGGAGTTGTTAGAAAAGAATATGATTAGACCTAGTGTTTCCCCTTGGGGAGCACCAATATTATTGGTGAAGAAGAAAGATTGTAGTTCACATTTATTTGTGGATTACAGACAGTTGAATAAGATTACTATCAAGAACAAGTATTCGTTGCCAAGGATTGATGGTTCGATGGACCAGTTGAGGGGAGCAAAGGTATTCTCAAAGATAGATTTGAGATTTGGATACCATTAGATACAGATAACGGATGAAAGATATACCAAAGACTACTTTCAGGACTCGATATGGGCATTATGAATATGTAGTGATGTCATTAGGAGTGATGCTTTCTGCATATTTATGGACTATATGAACCAAAATTTTTGACCTTTCTTGGACATGTTTGTTGTTGTGTTTATTGACGATATTCTTGTTTATTCCTAGTTATATGAAGAGCATGAAAAGCACTTGAGGACAATATTGCGAGTTTTGAAAGAGAAGCAATTGTATGCCAAACTATCCAATTGTGAGTTTTGGTTGGATGAGGTGAAGTTCTTAGGCCATGTGATCTCAGCTAATGGGATTGTAGTTGATCCTGATAAAGCGGAGACGGTGTTGAGATGGGAGCGTCCAAAGACAGTTACAGAGATTAGGAGTTTTGTTAGGTTGGCTGGGTATTACTGGAGGTTCATAGAAGGTTTCTCGAGGATTGTTACGCCTTTAACCCAACTTACTCATAAGGATCAACCTTTTGCATGAACAGAAGATCATAAAGCTAGTTTTCAAGAATTGAAGAGAAGGTTGACTACTTCTCCTATCTTAGTGCTACCTGATCCTAATGAGCCTTTTGAGGTTTATTACGATGCTTTTCATCAAGGGTTGGGTTGTGTGTTGATGCAGCATAGGAAGGTTGTGGCCTATGCATCTAGACAGTTGAAGAATCATGAGAGGAACTATCCTACCCATGATCTAGAGTTGGTCGCAGTGGTGTTTGCTCTAAAGATATGGAGGCATTACCTTTATGGAGCAAAGTTTGATGTGTTCAGTGATCACAAGAGCTTGAAGTACTTATTTGATTAGAAGGAGCTGAACATGAGACAGAGATGATGGATGGAATATCTAAAGGATTTTGATTTCTAGTTGATGTATCATCCTAGCAAGGCAAATGTGGTAGCTGATGCCTTAAGTAGAAAAATTGTGCACATGTCAGCCTTGATGGTGAAGGAGCTAAAGTTAGTAGAGAAGTTTAGAGATTTGAACTTATACGTGGAGTTGTCATCTGATCGTATTAGTTGTGGTAGAATAACGGTAGCCAGTGGATTCCTGGAGATGATTAAGGAGAAGCAGTTAGTGGATCCTAGTCTTTGTAGGACTAAAGAATTGTTGGGTACTGATACGGGGATATATTTAGTTTAGGTGCAGATGGTGTTTTGAGGATTAAAGGCAGAGTTTATGTGCCATAAGATCTTGAGTTGAAGAAGCTTATCTTAGAAGAAGGCCACAAGAGTAAGTTGAGTTTGCATCCTGGTACTACCAAGATGTATCAAGACTTGAAGAAGATGTTTTGGTGGTCGGGTTTGAAGAGAGATGTGGCGGAGTATGTTGCAGCTTGCTTGACGTGTCAGAAGGCCAAGATAGACACTAGAGACCCGGCGGAATGTTGCAATCCATGGAGATACTTGAGTGGAAGTGAGATAGCATCACCATAGATTTTGTTGTGAGTTTGCCTAGGACAGCAAGAGGCGTTGATGCTATTTGGGTCATTGTTGATAGGTTGACGAAGTGTGCTCACTTCTTGCCTATTAATGTCAAATATTCCTTGGAGAGATTGAATTAGATATATATTAAGGAGATTGTATGATTGCATAGAGTGCCTTCTAGCATTATATCTGATAGAGATCCCACGTTTACATCGAGGTTCTGGCAATGTTTGCATCAAGCATTGGGTACAAAGTTGAAGCTTAGTTCTGCATATCATTCGCAAATAGATGGTCAGTCAGAAAGGAAAATTCAGTCTTTGGAGGATCTTCTCAGGGCGTGTGTGTTGGATCATCTTGGAAGTTAGGATGAGATTTTGCCTTTGGTAGAATTCACCTACAATAACAGTTTTCATGCAACCATAAGAATGGCACCGTTTGAAGCCTTGTATGGTAGGAGGTGTAGGACGTCATTGTGTTGGTATCAAGGCGGGGAGAACATGCTTGTAGAGCTAGAACTGATACAACCGACAACGGAGAAAGTAAAGAAGATTTAGGAGAACATAAGGATTACCCAAAGTCGCCAAAAGTCGTATGCTAATAAGCATAGAAGTCACTTGAGTTTGAGGAAGGTGACCATGTTTTCTTAAGGGTCACCCCAATGACTGGAGTTGGTAGGGCGATTAAATCTAGGAAGCTTACTCCTAAATTTCTTGGTCCTTACCAGATTCTTCGTAGAGTGGGACGACCCGTTGCTTATCAGATAGCCTTATCACCTTTCTTATCCAATATCCATGATGTCTTCCATATCTCAGTTGAGGAAGTATGTGTATGACCCTACTCACATCATAGAATTGGATTTGGTGCAAGTTCGAGAGGACTTAACCTATATAACGCTACCAGTAAGGATCGTGGATAGGAGGATGAAACAGTTAAGAGGCAAAGATATGTAGTTGGTTAAAGTTGTATGGAATAACATGACTAGAGAGTCTACGTGGGAATTGGAGAAGCGGATGAAGGAGCAATATCCGAATCTTTTCCCAAGGAAAAGAGTTTTCGAGGACGAAAATTTTTCTTGTTAGGGAGGATTATAACACCCTGTTTTTCTAATGTATGATTCAGTGTTGTGATAATTAAAAGTGAAAATTAGATATGTAATATAGGTAATTAAAAGAAATAAATGAATTGTTGTTATATATGATTTGTGGTACGTGATGATGGTTGTAAGTGGTTTGTTTGAAATTCTGGTTTGAATTTAGGAAACTTAAGATATATGTTTGAGCCAATTGCAAGTGTTACGAGTGTGATTTTGGGCTTTTGAGGAAAATAGTTATGTTAGACTGCTTATGGGTTATTGGGAGTGGTTTGATGAGTCATGGACCTCTGTTGGCCCTAAGTCCATGTGAGAGCTCCGGGAAGTCAAGGTATAAAAGGAAGGAAGGGGAGGAGTTTCTCTTATTTTCTCATTCTTTTCTCTCTCTTCTCTTCATCTTTCTCTATCTCTCTCTAGAATCTCTTAAGGCATTAAGGGTAGTCAAAGGATTCTGGGCCCAGTTCAGTGTTTGTGGTGAGAAAAGGATCAATTCTTAGAAGATTTGGCTCAAGACACCTAATTCTCAAGGAACCTAAATTCAAATTTGGGAACTTTTACATGTAAAGGAAGCTTACTTAAGTTATAATTTGGTTGGTTGAGTGTTGTTAAATATGATTCTTGCATTGGATTGTGTTGATAACTAGTTGATTTGGAATTTGGTGGAATTGTGTGTTAAAATGGGTTTTGTTTGGGTTTGAATTGATTTGTTGGTGATTATTGTTTTGTTTGCAAACCTTTGTTGAATATATTGATTTTGGATGTGGTGTGAATTTGTTGGACCTTGTTTGAACTAGATTAGTGTAAGAATGAGTGAAAAGGTTGGATTTTGGCTTATTGTTCAAAGAAAGTCGTTGAGCGACTCAGGGCCTCACTAAGCGAAAGTGCCCTGGAACTGGGATGAAGTTGTTAGGTTGAAGATTTGCTAAGCAACCCCTGTTGTCGTTGAGCGAGTGTTCTTGAGATAGGATGAATGAATAAGAAAAAGGAGATTAGCTAAGCGAAAATCGATTCATTGAGCGAGTGATCATTAGAATTTTGGAAATTTTCCAAAAAGTGGTTCGTTGAGCGAGTAGAATACTCGCTAGGCATGGAATGAGTGTTATAGAATGTTCTAAAGATGTTCGTTGAGCGAGACCTGTTTTTGTTGAGCGAATTGGAACCCTAGAGGTTTATGGCTCTCTATTGTATGTATCTCACTGAGCGAAAAACATGTTTGTTGAGTGAGAATTATACTTGAGATTTGGCTGCTCTCTGCAATAGCTATTTGTTGAGCGACACTCATGGTGGCTGAGCAAAGAGAGAGAGGAAAAGCTCTAATTTGTTGAGTGACCCTTGTTGTCACTGAGTGAGAACATTGGATACAGAGAAAGGGGTCATCTCTGGAGTCGAGCTTGCTGAGGGGGACTCATACCCGCTGAGCGAGAACCTTCGAGAGGGGAAGTGTGCTCTCTCTAAGGAAGGTACTCGTTGAGCGAGCATATGGGTCGTTGAGCAAACAGGTATTTCTGTTGTGTTGTGTGAGAATTTGTAAGAAAGGGGTAGTTGAGTGGAAGGTTGCTCATATAGAACCTCCACTAGTTGCTATGTGTTGAAATGGTGAGATATCTTACAGAGGGTGTTGGTTGCTTAGATAGGACCTCACCTAAGACGTGTGAGATGATTCATGAGGTATGTGCTACCTGGATGGAGCCTTACCTATTGACCATGCAAGAGGTTGGAGTGGGCCTGCATAGGGTTGGTGGTGATTGTTGGATCACAGGTAGTGCTAAGTAAGCCACATAGTGTTATGCTGATATATGTATATATATATATATATATATATATATATATATATATATGGATATTGATGAATGGTTGAGTTTGAGTTGTTATGACTCATGCATATGTTGTTAGCTGAGGTTGTGTGGGCCTCATGCCGTGTGAGGGTAGGCATGAAGATGGTTGACAGGAGTAGCAGCTTAGACGAGTCTCCAACCTAATGCTTGGATAAGACGTAGGGTCGAAAAGATAGGCCTTAAGGATGAGTGGATGGGTAATCCTGCAAGGAGCCACGGTGGTGTAGGCCTTGTGTCGCGACAAACCATCACCCACATTCACTTATCCTGACAAACCACTAAGCTTATCCCTGGATCAGAGTTTTGGCAATCTCTGAATGGTGCTTGGAAGGCCATGGTAGGCGGTAAAACCTAGCTGGTCACCCAGAATGTAGAAAATCTCTCGAGAGTTGTGTCATTCATACATTGACATGTTGGTGTTGAAAGCATGGTATGTTGTGCTATAATGTATGTAAACCCATTCTTCGATGAATTGTATTCCACATCAGCATGTTGAGGTTTATATCATCAATAGATTGTACAGTATATGTTTGTTTTGTTAGGTAAGCCTTGCCTTGCTATTTGTTTGGTTGTGGTTGCCATTGTTGCTAGTTGTTGTTAAGTGGTGCTGTGACTGTGATGATCATGTCGTTTGGTGTGGTAGTAAAGGGCAAAGTGTCAACAGATCCAACTACTCAGAGTGGATGAGGGAGGTCTCAGATAGAGACTTAGAAGACCTTACTTTGGGGTGGTTTTTTTGAGATATTTGTACATGTTGTATAATGGACCAGCTGTAGGGAGTTTCTTTTTGTATCTTTCCCTTGGTATGGTAAAATTTGGCTTGTACATTATATTATTTCATATCTTGTATATATATATATATATATATATACTTTATGGCATGAATAAGATTGTAATAGCCTGTTGGATATTTATTATCAAATATCTTAATAACGCATGAGGTAAGTAAGTGGAACTGTGGCGACAGAGGGTCGTTACATGGTTCACTTTAGTCTATTGCCTGATGTAGAGCCAATTAACTTTGTAAATGCAATGAAAGAAGAAGTCTGGAAAGAAGCCATGAAGGAAGAGTTAAGAGCCATTGAGAAGAATCAAACTTCAGAGCTTGTTGAATTGCCCTCCAACAAGTAACCAATTGTTGTAAAGTGGTGATAAATCTACATTTTATGTAGATTTATAGAGCAAGTTCATATAAATTTTGCATTAACTTATAGGAAATTTGTGAGAAAATAGACCATTAATAAAGAATTTCATGTGATGTGCATTTCTAAGCTTTTTATTTAAAATTGCATGAATTGCCTTGATTTTGTTGGATTTTATGAAGGGTTGTTAGATAAACAAAGAAAGAAAATTCAATCCACAAGTACAGAGAAGTATTATACTTATTAAAGTGGACTTAAAAGAAGCTAGAACCAAAGTGAGGACCACAAAAGAAACCTATAAGCAAACGGGCCAAAAAGGAGACTTGAAATGTAAAATGGAACGCAAAATGCTGGACCCATCCAGCGGGCTCTATAGGCCACTCGGCAGGTTATGTATCCTGTTCGGTGGGTCAGCACACCCGACGCCAAAACAGAGCGGATTCTTTCCGAGAAATTGCCTAGCAGGTTTCCAACCTCGCTGAGCAAGCTGAGGTCTAACTTTTAATTTTATTTTAATTTTTAATGGGCCTAGATTGTGTAGAATGGACCGAGTTAAGCTCTTACTCCAAAATTTTCAAATTGTATTACAAATAGTAAGGAGCAAAGTACAACGGGGGATGATCTTTGTCTTATCTCTATCCTCTTCCCACTTTTCCTTTTCATCTTTGGCTTTTGGAGAAAGATTCTTGAAGGGGTAATAGGATACTCAAAGTTAGAGATTGAGGAAAAACCTTTTCTTGTAAAAGATTTCTTCTTCTCTTTCCTTTGATGTATTTCTTTAAAATTATGATTTCTCTTCTTCACAGGAGTAGTTAAATTCCTTGTTAGGGCTGTGGTGTACTTAGTGTTTGGAACCCCTAAATGCTTAATTTTAATTGAATGCTTGTTTCTATTCAGTCAATTAGATTGCTTTACTATTTTTATTTTCTGACTTGGAATTGATCATCTCTTGTATACTTTGAATCGATTAATTAAATGGTGGCCATACTGCAATTAATTAGTAGAGTTGTAGGGTAATCAAATTGGGTTTTGTCATATGATCAACCTTCATTCCTAATTTCTAATTGAATTAAATAATTAATTAATCCCCCTTTTATTCCTCATTCCTTCCTAGGGTTTTAATATCTCACATGATTAAGTGGGAAATTAACTTAGAAAGGACTATTGCAATTTATGACCAACAATTGACAATAAAATTTGTAGGGGAATATTGATAATTGACGAATAGTAAGAGGCTCAATTAGAATTAGATGTGAAGGGACTTAAGAGCATGAAGGAAACCACAACCCTAAGCCTATTTTTCTCTACTTGCCATTGCTTGTTTTACAATTCATGTTTCATGTTTATCATTATTGAATCAACCCACTACCTATTTAATTTCACCTAAACAATATAGAATCTCTGAAAATTGGTAATCGCCATTTAGTCCTTTGGGTACGATATCTGGACTCACGTCCTTTTGTTACTACTGTGATAAGGGTACGCTTGCCCTTGAGTGTATTTTTAGCGCATCAAGTGGGTTTACAAAAGGAAGTTGAAGCCAAATGGATCAATTGCCAAACATAAGGCAAGATTGGTGGTAAAAGGATTTCTCCAAAGAGTTGGTCTAGACTATTCAGAAGTGTTTGCACTAGTGGCTAGAATTGAAACCATTAGGTTGGTGATTGCTTTGGCAAGCAGTAGGAATTGGGCACTTTGAAACTCGTTCATGTTGGACATAACTCGCACTCAATTATTTCTTAATTGGTATTGATTTCAAGTTGATGAAAATGCTAGTAAAAATTTTTCGTTTTGTTTTACATTTGATTATCCTTCTGAAACTTTTAAACAGAAAATCCATAAGTAAAATAGAATTTGGAAACAAGAGTAAAGATAAATAAAATGAGACATATCATATACTCATAATCAAAACCAAATGCACATAGGTTTTTGAAATACAACTAAAGTTGAATACAACTGAAATTGAGACTAAACTGAAATACATTCGATATTGTGAAATATAGGGAAATCACAAAAAGCACATCAAAAGACACTGCCTACCCACCTATATACATAAAAAAAAAATCCTAATTAGAGCAGTGTTTATAAATCTACTCCTAATCATTGTACATAAAAGGAAGTACTACCTTTGAACTACCAATCCTCATTTGTTTAGGTCTTCTCTAAGTCGTTAGAGGCTGGGTGATGAACATGTCCGTTGGGTAACCCATGAAGTAACCCAACACTAGATAGAGCTAACGAAGGTGAAGAGTGCCAGCCATTAGCCATACCAACCTAGTATTCCACCATAGGTGAATCCATAGCTGACTTGGCTAAGACGACCTCCATAGGAGATCCCTTAGGGTCTTCTAAAATAGGCTGTATAACAAATGGTAGATCCAGATGTGGCTGCTCAATAGATAGTGCAAAGTCCAAGGAAGGGGCCATATATAGCATAGCGAAGTCAACTAATGGTGATAGTGGCGCATGAGAAACATACTCAAATGTAATGGCGGAGATGAAGCAATAGAGATGGGGAAAGTTAGCAAAATGGGAGGCATGACCATTCTTGGGATGGGGGATAAAAAGGTAACTGTGATGAATCATCGAGAAAAGTTAGGTAGTCAGCCTCTTCATCATAGGTACCATACCCCTAGATGTTCATAATCAATGTGTGGGTTGAATAGGATGTGTAAGCCCACCATTGTAACGCTGTGATTTTCTTAATGTATGATTTAGTGGTTTAATAACTAAAAAGTGGAAATTAATATGTGATTATGGTGTTTAAAACAAATAAATAAATTTTTGTTGTTGATCGTTGTTGTTGTGTGGTGTTAGTTTTATGTTGTTGACTTGGAATTCCTGTCTGAGTTTAGGGAATTGAGACAAATGTGCTTGAGCCAAATTGAGAGTGTTGTTGATATTAGTTTGGGTTGTTGAGAGAAAAATAGTAAGTTATAACCATTGTGAGTTTTGGAGAGTGAATAGATGGACCCTAAGCTTTAGTGAGCCTAAAGCTAGTATGGGGACCCTGGAGAGTTTTAAGACATAAAAAAGGGTGCTAAGCCTTTCCCCTTTCATTCTCTTATTCTCTCATCTCTCGGACTCTCTCATCTCTCTCGTCCCTCTACCTCTCATCTCTCACTCTCTCAAATTCTCCCAAACCCCCTAAGTTAGACCCAAGATTCGTAACCTTTTCCATCCCTTGGTGAGGACTAGTGGTTGCTCTAAGGATTTAGCTCAAGGTTCTGCATCTCTCACGTTTTCCCTTCCCCAAACTCGGATTCGGAAGCTCCAAGAGGTAAGGGAAGCTTACACTTGCTAGATTTGTGATGTATGAACATGATTATGTATGCATATCACCTTGGGTTGGTCCAAATTCGAATTGTATGTTGGTTGTGGTGAGATTTTGGATGAAAATGGGTTTTTGGAGAAAAATATGAGATTTGATGAGAAATCTATGAATTATGTGATGAAATGTTGAATTGATTGTATAATCTGTTGTGTATAAGCTTGATTGGGGTGGATTAATGATATTGGAACCCCATTGATTTGAAAAATTGAGTTTGGGTGGTGAAAGTTTGAGTTTTTTGCAAAAAATTGGGCGTATTTCGCAGTCTTGTCACAGATAATCGATTATGGGAGCTTCATAATCAATTATCTGGAGCTCCAAGTGCTGTTTTTGTGATTTTGGCTCTGTGATAATCGATTATGACCTCTGATAATCGATTATCTACTATTCAAAAATAATTTATGGTTTTGCTTCGGAAATAATCGATTATGGAGACCCATAATCGATTATCCCTGCTGAAAAATGAATTCTGATGTATTTTTTCTACAGTACATAATCTGTTATTTCAAAACTTAATGTACCATTTAAGATTTCACAGTTTTCATGCCAAAACGCAAAGTGTTTTGTAATATATACATATAAAAAGAGTATTATACATTTTTGAAAACCCTATTTGAGAATGATTGAGAGTTGTCGAGTTAGGATATGACTTTCTTTAAAAGAAGCGAATTGTTTCAAAAGTGTTTTGTAAATTTCCAGAGTTACCTATCTTCCAAATGGTTTTCAAAGAGGGTCTTGGTTTTAAATTATGAATTGATTGTTGGATATGTCATTAAGGTGAAAGGTTGCTTAGATAGGACCTCCGCTTGTTATGTATGACATTGTTTCTCACAAGGTAGGTTGCTTAGGTAGGGCCTTACCTGTTGATTTTGATTGAGGCCAGATTGGGGTTGATATGGTGTTGATGGATGTTGAGTGGTTATGTGAGGTAGCTGACGATGGACCTCTTTGCCACTAGTTGTATTGATATACATATATACATGTCATATGTTTATTGGTTGTGGTTGAGTAGTTGATGGTGTGTAGTACATGCATTCATGCATAGTTGGTGGCTGAGGTAGCTAATGATGGACCTCATGCCGTGGTGTGGGTAGGCACGTAAGTTGGATGATGACCAGAGTTGGAACTCAGATGGGCCTCCAACCTAGTGCTAGATAAGACGTGGGGCAGCTGACGATGGGCCTTCGGGGATGAGTGGATGGGCGACTCTGAAGGAGGCTAAGGCGGTGTAGGCCTTATGTTGTGGTAAGCCACCACCCACATACACTTATCCTGACAAACCACTAAGCTTATCCGTAGATTAGAGTTTGGTAATCCTTAAATGGTGCTTAGATAAGCCATAGTACGGGGTGAGACTTGGCTGATCACCCAATATGTTGTAAATCTCTCGAGAGTCATGTCATCATGCATTGACATAGTTGTGACGAAGTGGTGGTGATATGGAGTTTTGGATTGAGAACTCTTTGCCATGAAAATGATGTTTTTATATATGTACATCTGTATGTAGATATTGAGAACTCTGGATATATGATGGTGTGCCATATACTTGTGATTGAATATTGTGAATTGTTGATGATTTCCATAATCATATGCTATGCCATTGTTGTAGTAAGCTTAACCTTGCCGTGTTTTGTTGTTGTTGGTTGTCTTGTTGTTGTTGTTGCACTGATGTGCCTATGATGATCACGTCCTATGGCGTGGGAGCAGGCGGCAAGGCTTCAGTGGACCCGACTACCCAGAGATGATGGTGGAGTTGCTTGCGAGACAGCTCTTTTTGTTTTAGAAATATTGTTCTTTATAGTTATTCTTTTGGTGGGATTGTATAGATTGACCAGCTATAGGAAGTGAGTTTTGTATCCCGCTTCCCTGATGTATGTATTTTTGATATTGTTGATCTAGGCTGGTGTTATCCCATAGTCATGTATATATAATGATGACATTTGAACAGATATGCATGCATGGTACTAGGAGAGATGAGGTGGATCTCTCAGTTGGTGTGTATGACTTATATATAGATATGTTATGATTGCTTTTATTCACCTGATGAGGTGGATAAGGTGTATGTTTAGTAGGGTTGTTTAGTAGCGATAGTTGGGTCGTTACAACCATCTTCAAGTATCAGTTGTAATTAATCATGCAAACAGAAAAGATAAACAAGTGAGGCAATTTTGTTCTTAAAATCACTTTCACATAAATGATAGGGTATCCTACCGTCACTCACATATAAAACGTAACTGACAATAAAGAAAGATGGAGCCTATGGTTTATCTTAGTTATAATAACTGCCCTTGACACTATATGGATCCATACTTCCCACAGAACTAGGGAGTGGTTAGAAAAATATACCTCTCTTGAAATCTTTAAGATGGTACAATCCTTGTCATTACTAAGGAATAGAGCAATAACTCAGGATATTCACAATCCATTCATAGGTATACTTCTCACACTAACCTTGGAATGCTAAGCAGTTGTTAGAGTTATCAAGATTGGTTAGGCAAATATCCTAACTCGAGCTCTACCTTGGTCATTAGGACCTTCATTGCTCAATACCTTACCCCTGAGATGTAAGACTTGTCTTTTATAATCTATGAATAAGTGACTGATAATCTAAAAAGAGAAATTAAATTTAAATTTAGTTTAAGTGAACAATTAAAAATAGTTGCTTGCTATGTAAATCTCTGTAGAGATTTTTGTAAAAAATAAGCCTGTTCGAATTTAAGCAATGCAAAGATACACTGTGAAGACTGATAGTGTAAAATCTGCGATGTGTGGATCCATAATAAAAGTGATTGAATAATTAAAAAGAGGAATTAAATTTAATTTCCAATAAAAAAATTAAAATACCTATTGTTCCTATTTAAATTTCTACAGAGATTCCTGCGGGAATCTAGTCTGTGATAATGCCAGCTTAGTAGAGATTTATTTGCACAACAGATGAGTAGAATAATTAATTTTAATTTAATTATCATTATATTCTACTTGGTTTGAAAGTTTTCCTTATCAAGAGATTTAGAAGACTAGGTTTTATTCTGTTTCTACTCAAGATCAATTACCAAGAAACCTGTCATATAAAGAGAATTGATTATCTGACTCCTATACATTAGTGAGTTGTAAATTCATTAATATTTTAATTCCAATTAAATTATCTTAATTAGTTTGAATGTCAAAAACCCTAAACCTAATTTGCTAAATTTTAGTATTTGACTGCGTTTTCTCTATTGGTGTGAAAAATTAAAATTTCTATTGCCTAAATTTATAACTACTTGTCCTAGTCCAACTAAAATAGATGACCAATTTATGTTTCGTAAGCTAACTAACTAGTTCTACCTTATCCAAGTGTCAAGTCACAAAGTGCCTACATTAAATCAAATCACTCTTACAAATGTGCCCCATTGTACAAAAACCACTTAACCCACCCCTTATTTTCCCTCTTGGATGTCCAACATCAACTTATTTAAGAAAATGATCAAAACTAAGTTAAATGCTACTAAAGAAAGGAGAGAGGTTGCAGCCATAAGAGAAGCCGCTTTGAAAAGACAGGTTGTAGCAAGGCATTACAAGAAGGTTGTTCCCCATACCTTCGAGCTTGAAGATCTGGTGTTAAGGCATGTTGACATCAGAGGAAAGAATACCAGGCAAGGGAAGCTTGCTAAAAAATGGGAAGGCCCTTATCGGGTTACCTCGAAGACTAGCATAGGGGTGTATGCACTGGAGACCCTTCTTGGGATTGCCATCCCACATACATAGAATGCGAGCAACCTCAAACGGTATTACAGTTGAGGCATGATTGGTAATGAAGCTTAAATGACTTTTCAATTTTGAATAAGTAGTTTTTACTCGTAGCATAGCTAGGTTGACTTGCGTACTACAATTTGTAGCTTTTGTACTATTTTTTGCCCCATGTAATTAATAAAATGAGAGTTTTGGACTAGAAAGCAAAGTGCAAGATAAAATATATTAAGACAAAGAAAAAATCATAATAAAGAAAGAAATCCACCCTGTGTACGTGGATTTGCTCCAGCTTCTCGATTCTATGTACGTGGATTTGCTCCAGCGGGGATAAGAAAGATCACTACCCCGTGTACGTGGATTCACTCTAGCTTCTCGATGCTATGTACGTGGATTTGCTTCGGCCGGGATAAGAAAGATCACTACCCCGTGTACGTGAATTCGCTCTAGTTGGGGTAAAAAAATCCCTATCCCATGTATGTGGATTTGCTTAAGCTGGGATAAGAAAGATCACTACCCCGTGTATGTGGATTTGCTCCAGCAAAGGTAGAAAGACATCCACCTCGTATACATGGATTTACTTCAGTCGATCTAGGAATCGAAAAACATGAAATCCTGAAGCGTGCTTAGCATGAAAATTAAAATATGAATGAAAGGACACAAAACTAAAGCACGAAGTACTAGCTGCAAATTGAAGATGAGGTATGATAAAGAATCCGATACTCACGAAATATGCAAAGCAAAAAAGAAACAAATTGAAAAGAGATAAAAAGAACGAAGATATTTCAATTGCGAAGTGCATGAATTGTCAACAATGCATGAAAGTATAAATTGTTTAAAGCAAAATACAAGATAAACCAACATTTTGGCCCTTCACTATTTAGCATTGACAGCATCCCAATTAGCAGCTTCTGACTGAGAGGTACTGGCAATCCCAGCTTCAGGATCATCGTCTAGGACCATAACTTCGTTCGAGGGAGGAACCGTCGGTGTCACCTACGGGGTCGATATAAAACTATTAGCAAGTTGCCCTTCAATATCCTGCCTCTCAATATTTAGTCCATAATCGATCCCAACTTCCGCTCGCTTCGAGCCACCTCCAACTTCTTCATCGATATCACCTTCAAAGTCAAAGCCAGCAACAGGCGCGGCAGGATCTGCTGGAACTATTTTGCCATCCACGTTTGCATGCCAAATACCATCAATCACTTCACAATCGGGCCAGGTATATTCTATATCCATGTTTTGCTGAAGGAGGTAGCGCACTTGCTCTATTATGTTCTCGAAAGATAGTTGGACGGACTCTATCCAGTAAAGGCACATTTGTTGAGACTCCTCACAAGAAGTTACCACACTGGCTTCTAACTCCCGCACCTTAGCTTCAAGATCTTGAACTTTGTTTTTTGAAGCTTTAAGCTGGGAAGAAAGATTCAAATCCAGCTGAACATACTTCGCGCTAACAACAAACAACTTCACTTGAAGGTCGGTTTCAGCCTTTTCCAACTGCCTCTTCTCGGATCTTTCCTCCACCAGCTGGTCCTTCAAAGCACGTATGCCTTCCTCCAGCTCGACAATGCGTAGGCCAAACTCTTCCTTGGCCTTTCGCGCCCCTTCCTTAGCTTACTTTAGTCGGGTGATAATAGCATCTTTTTCGATCAGGAACCTTAGCTTTCTCAGCAACAGCAACCTTTTGCTTCGCTTTGCCCTTCCTCGGCTCCTTAGGCTTCATTGCTCTCTCTTGTTGAAGGGCCAATGCAAATTTGGTCATTTTTTATTTCACCATTTTTTCTGCAAGAAAATATACGAACTTGGTTAAATAATGCATAAATGCTAAAAGAACAACAAAAATTGAATTGATAAAATCTTCACACAAACACACCAAAATTTTGCCGAAATTCAGAAGGAGTAGTGCCAATCAACCATTGACATGGAATTCAGTCTTGTAAGTTCTTTATTATCTCAGAAAAATGATCCCAGGCTCGGGTCTCCTCCGAGGTTAGATCGCTATCTCAGACCAAAAATTGGCTGGAATCCAAGCAATAATGGTTGTAAGACCAGTATAGCGAAAAATAGAGCTCGGTCACATTCTCCTCCGCATTGCATACAGTAAAAAGAGCCTCCCAGCTTTCTGCGCAGTAGCGAAGGAAGAAAAAAAACTTGTCCTTGTATCTTTATAGGAATCCTATAAGGGCTTGAGTAGAGCTGGACCCCGGACACTTAGGAGGGAGATGGAAAAGAATTTATTGTCATACGTCGGGCAGATGGGAGAAAAATAATACAAAAACAGATTTCAGGTACACACGACCCCTTCCCAACTGCACAGACTTTCAAACGTACAATAAATGCCCAAGTATTCGAATGTAGTTGCGAAGGGGCGACATTGAGGAAGTTCAAAATGGACATTTGAAAGTCCGTGAAGGGTAACCTAACCCCGAGATGTTGGAAAAAAGTCAAGTACATCGACAAGAAATCGAGGTATAAATATCCAGTTGCCGCCACCGCATTGTCATCTAGTGCGGTCCCCATATTTTCCTCACGCCCCTAGAAGTAGATCCTGCCGTAATCCTTGGGAACCACCACATCAAAGGTCATGTTGACATCTCTATAGGTCAATTCTAGGCGACCTGACAATACATCCAATGCCGCCTGATTAAAACATGACTGGGTTCTAGCCACCTCCTTGTCCACCCAATCTACGTCTAGGTTTGCTGCATCATGGTAAGCTTCTGGGGCGATCTCCACATTTCTTACAATCTTCCCCATCTCCCTGCCAAAAATATTGGAAGACTGGTCAAATTTGGTCATTTGAGGCGCACACTGTAGTACAACTTCAACCTCACTCAATGTCAGCGTAGCCACCCCGGAAGTGCTCTAGGGGCCAGGGGGATCTTCATTAAATCTGGGAATTGCGCCCAAGCCTTAGCATATTCTAACACCTATTAAGGCTGTATGACATCCCTACGGCTTTTAAGTGGCTACGACATTTCTCCAAAACCTTGGGGTAGATGGTAATTTCAAGTGGCGGTGGTCTTTTTAGGTCAGCAGTCAAGGGTCACTCATCTCTCCCCCTCATGATCCTCTGTCTACCTTTCCTATCCCAAAAGGGCACCCTCTTAGGAGGAGTGGCAGGAGAAGCTGAAAAACTAACACGACTGTTGACAACCTCAGAAGTCCTTCGTCGGTTAGTAGGTTGAGACGGAGGCAAAGCCGGTGACCAGAATAACCAATTAGCAGCAAAACCCGTCGAGCGACCGCCATGCATGGAAGATGGAGGATTACGTCTACGCGAGTCCATTTTTGACGAAACAAGACACATAATATAGTACAAGAAAAAACACAATAGAAAGGACCCAATTAAAGTGAAAGACAGGAATAAGAGCATTACCTTAGCATGAAAAGTGAATAGATGCCGAAAGGTGAACGGTGTCGATAGGAAGCATCATAGCTCTCGTCGAAAGAGGAAGTTGCAAGAGATAGAAAGGAGCTCTTGTTAAAAAGAAAGTAGATAACAGTAAAATGAGAATATGTGTAGTAAAACAATTAAAACCAAAGCATATATTATACGGGCCTATATGATGGTTAGGCCCAAACCCATAAATTTGAAAACCACATAACCACCAAAATCTCTTGGAATTTGAGAGACCATAGACTTCAAGGTATTGAATCATTACATATTTAATGCGCCTCGGTCACCTCAAATGCACAACGAAGTTGTTTGATAAGATGAAAAGACACAGGCTAGTTCCTCGATTCCAGATAACTTTAAGCCAACAACGTTTCTGCTAACAACCTTATTGACTTAAGGGCAATATCATCCCAATGGCCATTTCAAATTTCAAACTCTTAAGTCGACGATGCTTTTTCCAAGCATCATTGGTTTGGGGGCAACTATTTTGGGACCAATCTAGGCTTTTAAGCTGACGATGCTTTTTCCAAGCATCACTAACTTAGGGGCAACTATTCTAGAGGTTACTTGGATACACAGCCTTATGTCGGCTTGAAGGTCGTCTATCTCAGCTAGCACGACCCCGGTTTTCTCGAATAGCATTTACTTGCTACCCCAGACTGACTTTATGCTTATCCTGGTATGGCATGAAAAGCGCCTAATGTCAAGGAAAGCATGCATTAAGGCACCTAAACATGCGCTGCCACGTGGCACCTAACTCTAATAGAACTTCCCTCCAAAACACTCTATATAAAGGACTCCACACTTATCAGGTACATATGCTCTCTTTCATACCCACTTACTCTTACACCCTTACTAACTTAAGCATTGGAGTCCTTGCAGGTGCCACCGCCGAAGACGCCAACAACCACCATGGGAGCTCACTGACAATTCTCTCTCGTGTTCACCTCACTACACATACAAAGAAAACATATTGAACAAAAGTATCTGTTTAGGCTCAATTCTCACACACGGATGAGAGTAAAGAAACCACAAAGCACAAGTAGATTCAAGACTAGCAGGTGTTAACAAGCAATACTCTAAAGGGTTATGTATATCAAATTGTGAGTAACATACAGAATGGAGTGACAACTTGAATTTACAAAGCACACAATAGTAGGCAACACTCAATAGCAATACTAAAATAAGAGATGAAGCAAAGGGATTACATAGTCATCACATCAACACACCAAAATTGTTTAGTATAGCAGACCAATAGACATGAAAAATAGTAACATAGTAAAAATAAGAGAAAGAAAGACTTGTCTAGAGTATAGCCCAATCCTAGCAGTAGAGGCAACCATCAGTAACTGCCTCAATAATTGCTATCAGCATCATCTCTAGTGGGAGGGAAGTCCAAAGTGTTGTTATAGTTGCTACAAATATTTGGAACAAACCGTAGAAGTGCCAGAGGTAACCATCAATAACTGCCTCAGTAATCGTCATCAACATCATCTCTAGTGGGATGGAAGTCCAAAGCGTTATTGCTGCAAGCCTTAGAAGTGCTTAAACAACCAAATCAAGTGAGAAAGCACCAATAGAAAGAAAAAAAAAAACCCAAAGAGAAAACAAAATGGAAGAAAATAAAATAAACATAGGTCGCCTCCTGGAAGCGCTTGTTTAACATGACTAACTTGACAGAGCCCATTAGGGTTCAATTTTCAAGGAGGTTAATGTGTTTAGCTTATAGCAAACCCTAAACATTTTGAAGCCTTTGCCATATCTTCAGTCTGCACAAAATTGTAGGAACCAAAAAAGGAGGGATTCTTTAAAATATCTAACACCTTAAATACCACCTCCTCATCACCAAGTCTTAGAGTTAGTTTTCCTTGCCAGACCTCTATTAATGCATCTCTAGTGTTGAGGAAGGATTGCCCTAAAACGATATGGATGTCCTCATCTTCTTCCACGTTTAACACCACAAAATCAGCAGGGAAAATAAACTTATCTACCTTTACCAGTACATCCTCTATTATTCCCCTTTGATGAGCAATGGACCTATCTACAAGCTGAAGGAAAATGTTAGTAGGCTAGGGTTCTTGTATCCCTAGTTTCTTAAAAACAGAAAATGGCATCAGATTAATACTGGTGCCCAAGTCACATAGTGCATTTTCAAAATACGAGTTGCCTATAGTGCGAGGAATTGTAAAACTCCTAGGGCCCTTAAGCTTAGGGGGCAACTTCTTAAGTACCACAGCTGAACACTCCTCATTGAGTTTCATTATCTCAAAGCCTTCTAATCTCTTTTTATTCGAAATAATTTCTTTCAAAAATTTGGCATATTTAGGCATTTAAGCTATTAACTCAACAAAAAGAATGTTTATATGCATTTTCTTGGAAATTTCTAAAAATTTAGAAAATTGTTTATCTTTCTACTCATCTCTCAATCTTTGGGGGAAGGGAGCACTTACCTTTGTTGGCTCATAAACCACAGTACCTTTCTATGGTGGTGTTTGCTTCTCTTTCTTGGTTGGCCCCTCCACTTCTTTCCCACTCCTAAGAGTAATAGCCTTCACATCTTCCCTTAGGTTAAGCTTAGTTTAAGTAGGTAAAAAACCTTGAGCTCTCTAAGATAACAATTAGTTAAGTTTGCTATCCGTGTCTCCAAAGACTTGAACCAGTCAGTAATCTTGGCCATATATTACATCATAGTGTTCTATAAGCTAGGCCTCTTCTCCTCTTGTCTTAGACCATAGTTTCGGATGTGTGGGGGTCTATAGACATTTTAATTTTGATTCCTCCTTTTTTGTTGTCCACCTCATGAGAAGTTAAGGTGGTCCTTCCATGTTGGGTTATAGGTGGAAGAGTAAAGGTCCCCTTGGTTCCTACTTGAACTGCCTATGTAATTAGCTTCCTCAACAGCTTTAGCAAAGAAATTGCTTATTTGTCAGTCCTTTCCATCATGCCAAATTACTCCACACTGATCACATATAAGAAGGGGAGGTGGTGGAGATAAGAGACGGGTTTGTGTCTACATAAGTATCTCTAGCTACTTAGTGATAGCATCAAGTTTGTGGTCTACAGATGTGCTAAACTCAACATGATAAGCTCCCACAGGCCTCTTCAAAATGTGCCTATCTCCATATGAAGCATGGTAATTGTTAGAGGCAATATCTTGAATAATAATAAAGGCCTCATCGGGTGATTTCTTCAGGATGGTTCCTCCACAAGCTGCATTAATGCTAGTCCTATTTTGAGTGGAAATTCCACTATAGAAAATCTAAATTAGCTGCCCAGTTAGGAAGCCATGGTGCAGGCACTACCTAAGAAAATCCAGGAATCACTCCCATGCCTCAAACAAGGACTTATGTTCAAATTGGACAAAATTCATAATGTCCTTTTGTAACTTGTTGAACTTGGCTAGGGGAAAGTACTTCTTGAGGAACTTATTGGTGCATTGATCCCAAGTGGTGATGGACCCATCTAGCAATAAAGATAGCCAAGCTAATGCCTTATTTGTTAGAGAGAATGGAAACAGTCCTAATCTGATGGCATCTTGAGTGACACCGTTATACTTCACGATGTTGGTGATGTAGTGAAATTTCTTTAGGTGGCCCAAGGGGTCTTCAATAGGTAAGTCCCCAAATTGCCTAGAATTCTATGCCATGGCAAGAAGTGTAGGCTTAAGCTTAAAATTATTTGCCTCCATCGTGGGGTGACAAGTGTTATTAGCCACCCCAATGGTAAGAGCAAAATAGTCTTGCATCCATGGTTGTTCTTCCATAATGCATTTTGTTATCTGCTCCTTCGTTAACCTGCGAGTTGTTCTTTCAACTTCAAAATCAATTGTAAGATAGGCCTTTTACAACGGGTTAGCATAAACAACCAAAAAATAAAACTGGAGAAATCTTGTAGAACAGAAAATGAAGGAAAAAAAAGTAAAATAAAGAAAATTAAAAAAATTGTTAACAAAGTGTAAATTGCCTAAAGCCACAAGAATCTCCCTTTTCTAATATCGCACTTAAGGGCAAGTGTACCTTTATCACAATGGTAACAAAAAGACATGTGTAACACCCCAAATTTCAAGTACTAGAAATAAACCACGAGGTAGTTCTTAGTAAGACCCTTCTCATGTGTTATTAGACAAAATACGCCTTAAGAGTTATTGTTATTTCCTATCATTGTTATTATATTTATTGTTATTGTTGTTATTGTTGTTGTTGTTATTATTATTATTATTATTATTAATTCTTTGTTATGGTGTTGTTATTATATTATTATTATTGTTATTATTAGTCCTATTGTTATCGACACCTTAGTATTAGAAATTAGTAGGAATATTATCATAGAACCCAAAAGAGCATTTAGGGCCCAATAAGGGACTAAAGCCCACTAAGCCATATACCCACACACGTGTTATAAGAAGAGAATAGAGAAGGAGGATTAGGTTTGGCCGTCAAAAAAATAGAAGAAGAAAAAAGGTAGAGAGAATGAGGAGAAAAAGAAGAGAAATAGAAACTAGAGAACTCAAACCTTAGAACTCAGCTTTGTATGTTCATAAAGGTGAGTGCCCCCCCTATGTCCTTCCTTGTCCTTTATGTTGTTCTTGTTCATCTATCTATCTTTTCCCTCCTTATACCTAAATTTAGGAATTTGATGGATTTTGAGGGGATTGTGAGGGAGTAAGGGAATTATAGATTAGATTAACCAATTATCAATGTAGAAGAGTGATTAAGAATCTAATTATTTATTTTGGAGCATTTAGAAACCAAAGACAATAAGAAAAATAAATTAAAATTAGTACCTCGAATTCGCCTGGCGGAATTAGATAGCGGCTGGGCGACTTTTCTTTAAGAACTGGATTTTGCGTTGGCGTTAAGTGCGCAGACCTGCTGGGCGAGGTGAAACACCAGCTAGGTGGGTAAGGTCCTGACGCGGACTTGCTGGGCAAGACTTTTGTCCTACCTGGCAGATACGACCTTCGTTATTCTGTTCTTTGTGCTTATGAACTCTGTTTTGCAGTTTTTAACTCATTGTTATTTGTTTTTTTTATGCCTTGTTGAGTTTATAATGTATGATTATTATTTACCTTGAAAAAAACTAAGTGTGATATAAACTGTGCCAATGTTTCATGATAAAAGTCTATGAAAAGTTGTAAGCATTATATGTGACCATGCATCATAATATTTGAGTTATGTGATGAGGAAAGTATGTAGAAATCTAGCTGGTGGAGGCCGTGATGGGTTGTCTAACCCTAGTCTTGGGGGTTATCCGGTTGGGAAAACTCCAATGGTCCATGCTGATCCCATGGAGCTGGGGCGTACTAGCAAAACTAGGTAACCCTGACTAGTCGCCGAGGGATATCATACTAGTTAAGGGTGCAAGAGCCGGAGGCATTGGTACAGATGACGCTTCTTATGGCCGTGCATTTACTCCTAGTCTACTTTTCGACAAGTTTAGGTTGGTACCACATGTGCACGAGTAGAGAATTAGGAACTTAGTATGCATATGCATCTTGCTGTAATGTGATATGTTGAACTGTGCTACGTTGTAATTGTGTGAAGTCTATGTGACCATGTTCATAAGCGGATGATGTAATGTGTCCATGTGTGAAAATGTGATTGTGTATTGTGATAAATTGTCAAGATTAAGTATATGTGCTCATGTTAGGCATGTATGTCATGCTTGTTTAATGAAATAAAACGATGCGTATGTCTAGAGTTACTAGGCAAAAGATGTGAAATAAATGTATGCTTGTAATTAGAATTGTGTTTGCTACCTCAAGGATAAGTGAGAGGCTAGGCCCTAAGGTAGTGTTGTGAGGGTTCTAGTTGGATAATAATAGTTGTGAATGAGATAGAGAAAGAGTGAATCCCCATACAGCGTAATAGAAAGGTATAAGACAAGTAAGAGAGAACAAAATGAGGGTATTAAGGTGAGTGTTATGGGAGTGTCAAAAATGTTTTAGAATGTCTATGACCTTAGACTTGACCCTTAGAGAACAACCTTAAATATCAAAAGGAATAAGAGTAAAATCTAAACATGAAAGGTTTAAATACTAGAGAGGGTTTTGGGTAAGAAAAAGTTCTTAGGTTGAGAATGATATAGTAAATTAATATAATGGTTGGGATAATGAGAGAGTAGTTAACATAGGAAGTATTGAAGATTAAAAGGTGTAGACTAGACCATAGGTATGGAGAATTATGAGAGACCTAGTGAGTTTAAAGCCATGAGAGATAAATTATGAAGGTTGTCCAAGTAGAAGAGTCTAACCCAGCCGTAAAGTCCTTAAAGCACTGACTGAGACATTATGTCTCACTCCTTTAAGTTTCCCTTTTTTCAGGATACAAGTGAAGACATGTACAAATGGAGCTTGGAGTCATGTGCAAAAAGACGTAGTCTAGTTTATAGTGTTTTCTTGTATTCCTCTTTATGTTTTGTATGGCACCTTCGAGGGATAGATGAGGTGTATTAGGCATGTATGATATTTTATAGGATTATTCTTATATGAATATAATTGTATTTATGAGTCGCTTTAACATGTTTCTATTTTTTTGGTCTTTCTTTTTTGTTCTTAGAAATCTAGGCTTCATTACGGTAATACCCCTTAGAGTGTTACAACATGAGTCCCAATATCAAACCCAAAGAACTAAGTGTCAATTACCAGTTTTTAGAGATTCTATATTGTTTAGGTGAAATTAAATTGATAGTAGATTGGTTCAATAATGATAAGCGTGCAACAAAAATTACAAAACAAGCAGTGGCAAGTAGAGAAAAATTCAAAGGAAAATTAAATTCCTTCACATTTAATTCTAATCAAATCTCGTAATATCTGTCAATTACCAATGTTTCCCTACAAATTTTAATGTCAATTATTGATCATTGTAACACCCCAATGTTTTCCTTTAATTATTATTATTATTATTATTCGTTTGCCTTGTTTTTAATAGAATGGTATTTTGAGAAAAAGAAATATTGGGCTTTTAAATTGGGGTTATATAATTAGAATGTTTATAAAAGTTTTAAAACCCTTTTATTGGGCTTAGTTTTATGAGTCCAAAGTTAGCTTTAAGTATTCTTTAGGTTTCTTGAAAACCTTATCCTTTTTCCTTATTCTTTCGCTTGTGCCTCCTTGGAGATACCGTGCCATTAAAGCCTTTGCAGTCAAGAAGTGAGGAACCTTAGAAAGATGCTGCTGCACCGTTCGCATCCTCTTGCTGGAGATCGCCTCTTTCAAGGTAAGGGGGGAGTGAGTTATCTCGCTCATGGCTATGGCTTTGGTCGTGGGTAGAGGGGTTGGTTGTAGACCCCAAATTGTTGTGAATTAAATGGTTGTGTACGTGCAAAGGGGAATGCGATTTTCCCCAAATTATTAATATGCTTTATGAAAATTCTATGTTTAATTTATATGGATTATCATGGATTGCCTTTTTAAAATCTGTATCTTGGATCCGCCCGGTGGGGTTAGATAGCCGTTGGATGACCTTTCGTTGAAAACTACACTCTGCGTTGGCACCGGGTGAGATGAACAATCCGCTGGGTAGGTTGTATCCTAAAGTGGACCCGCTGGGCGGGGTTCACAACCCGCTGCGCGGGTTGGTTGCGACGCAAACCCGCCAAGCAGGATATATAGCCTGTCGGGTGGATTCACTGCTGGCACAACGAACAGATACGATTTTGGCTATTTCATTCTTTGTGCATATGAACTCCTTTTTTTGCAGTTGTTAACTCATTGTTGTTTCTTTTTATGCCTTGTTAAGTTTATATTGTGCGACTGTTATTTACTTGAGAAAATTGAGTATGATATAAAATTATGTTAATGTTTCATGATTAAAGCCTTTGAGAAGTTGTAAGTATTGTATGTGACCATGCATCATAACATTTGAGTTTTGTGATGAAGAAAATATGTAGGAATCTGGCTGGTGGAGGCCATGATGGGTTGTTTAACTCTAGCCTTGGGGGCTATCCGGTTGGGAAAACTCCAATGGTCCATGCTGATCCTATAAAGCTGGGGCGTACTGGCAAAATTGGGTAACCCTGATTAGTCGCCAGGGGATATCATACTAGTTGAGGGTGCGAAAGCCGAAGGCATCGGTATCGATAACGCTTCTTATGGTCGTGCATTTACTCCTAGTCTACTTTCCGACAAGTTTAAGTTGGTACCACATGTGCATAAGAAGTAGAAGCTAGGTATTGCATTACATATGTTTGTGTGCGTTTTGGTTTTTGCAAATTACTGTTAATTGATTATGTATGTGATGTGTATTCTACCTGTCTCCATTGTCATACTTTGAACATGATGTGAGATGTATCTCACTCCTTTGTTTTCTGGTGTTTTCTGTATGTGTCTATGATATACAAGTGGCGTCCAGCAGGACCTTGAGGAGGAGTCTTAGAGTAGGGGCATTGGCCTCATTGCAATTTATTTTATAGCTTCTTTTCGGTTTTGTCAACTCTAATAGTAATGTGATATCGGGGTCTTAGTTATTTATTATTTTAGCTTTTAAACTTTAGACTAATAGTTTTATTTTTAAATTGGTTTATTTTATTTTATTTTATTTTATTTGGACTTGTATGGTCAACTATGGGCCACCATCATTTGGTTAATCAGTAAAGCATCTTATGGAGTTTTAGTAAATGTGAGTTGTGCATGTGATGTCCTTTATCGTGTGAAGAAAAAGATTATAAACTATTGCTTTATTTCACAAATGAAAAGTATGTTATATTTTCGTAATATTTATTTAATAATTAGCTTTGGGGTAAAGGGTGTCATTGATCATGAATTGCAACAGTCCTTTCTAAATTAATTTCCCAATTAATCATATGAGAGATTAAAACCCTAGGAAGGCATGAAGAACAAAAGGGGGATTAATTAATTATTTAATCCTATTGGAAATTAGGAAATGAAGGTTGATTACACGAAAAAACCTAATTTGGTTACCCTGTATGTCTATCAATTAAATGTGGTATGGCCGCCGTTCAATTAATAGATTTAGAACATACAAGGGAAGATCAATTCCAAATAAGAAAATGAAAACAGTAGGGCAATCTAATTGACTGAATAAAAAAAAGAATTCAATTAAAATTAAGCATTCGGGGTTCCAAGCACAAAGTACATCACAACCCTAACAAAAAGTTTAGCTACTCATGGTAAACAAAGAGATCGTAATTCTAGAGAAATACATAAGAAAAGGAGAAGAAGAAATCTTTTACAAGAAAAGGGTTTCCTTCCAATCTCTGACTCTTGGTATCCAATTGCCCTCTGATAATCCTCCTCCAAAAGCCAAAGATACAAGGAAAAACAAAAAGGAAGAGACAAAGGTAGCCTAGAGATACGATAAGCTCTCACACTGTGTTTTACTCCTTGCTATTTGTAATGCATCGCTAAAAGTTTAGAGAAGGAGGCTTAACTAGGTCCATCCTGCACCACCCAGGCCCATTAAGAATTTAAATAAAATTAGAATTTGGACCTCATACCCAGTCGGTGGGGCTGAAACGCGCTGGGCAGCTTCTTTTTTGAAAACTAGATTCCGTGTTGGTGCCGGGTGACTGCATTACCAATCGACCGAGATATGAAACCCGTAAGGTAGGGTGAGTCCAGGCGTGACCCGTCGAATGGCCTTCTTAGCTTGCTAGGCTGGTGCGACCTTTACCACTCCAAAACACGCGTCTGAGTCTCTTCCTCGCCTATTTTTGCGTTTATGAACTCCTTTTATAGTCTTTAACTCATTGTTGTGTCTTTCGGGTCCTTTTTGACTAGCATAGCTTCTCTCCATGCCTGTGAATTGCATTTCCTTTCTCTACTCATCTAATTACCCTTCACAAAATCCAACAAAATCAAGGCAATTCATGCAAATTTTAAATAGAAAGCTTAGAAATGCACACCACATGATAATTGTAACATCCCAAGCGCTGACGAGGGTGGGAAATGATCGCCGGTGCAAAAAAGATAAGGCAAGGACAAGGAGCAGCTCCTGGCAGGCTTCTAGCCAGAAGGCCACATGAATGAATCAAATACACATCAAAATGAGAGGGATCCAGTGGCTGTGTAAGTATGGGACTGTATAGTTGAGGATAGCTTAAAGGAATTAATAAGTGCTACCTATACTAACAAGATGCATCTACTTTTCGGTAGCCAATCACCTAAGAACTCCATAGTTAAACGTGTTTGACTTGGAGCAATTCTGGGATAGGTAACCTCCTAGGAAGTTTCCTAGGAAGTGTGCAAGTGAGGACAAAAACAGGCTGAAAAGTCTTTTATTGGTTTATGGGGTCAGTAGTCAATTGTGAAAGCAGCCAAGCGTTACAAAGTAGTATCAAAGCTAGTTGTCGATGTCTCAAAAAGGGCTACCTACAGAGGGTTCTAACCGGTGGAGGGCTCTAACCAATGAGGAAGTTGACTGAAGTGTCAGCGAGTGAAGTGTCGTAGAGTGTGAGCCACTGAGACGTCGACTCTGAAAAGTGATGCTATGATACGAACTTTGGTATTTGAGGTGTTACAATAATGGTCTATTTTCTCACAAATCTCAAGGGATTTTACTCTCATAGATACTATAGTCTTCTAATTGATGCTTGATCCACAGAAGTTGTGAACAACATGACACTGCTGATATATATTCTACTTTTGTTGTGGATAAGGCAATTGTTCCTTGCCTTTTGCTCATCCAGGAGACAAGACTGCCACCAATGAAGTGACATCCTCCACTGATGCTCTTTCGTTCTATTCTATCTCCATTATAGTCAGCATTGCAAAAACCAACTACCCTGTACTCTTTCTTAGACTTAAAGCACAGACCAAGGTTAGTAGTTCCTTTTAAGTATCTAAATATTCTTTTAACAACTGTAAGATGAATTTCTCTAAGATTAAATTGAAAACCAGCACAAAGACATATACTAAACATAATATCTGGTCTGAACACTATAAGATATAGTAGAGATCTAATCATACCTATGTATATGGTTTTGTCTACCTTTTGGATATGTCGTCTAGTCCAAGCACTAAGGATGGATGCATGGGTGTGCTCATTTTTTTAGCATCGTTCATCTTGTATTTTTTGAGTAGCTCATTTGCATATTTGGTTTGATGTATGTATATGCCACTGCTTGTTTGCTTTTTTTGTAATCCCAAAAAGAAATTTTATTCACCTATCATGCTCATTTCAAACTCTGTCATCATAAGG
The DNA here is from genome assembly GCA_004329165.1 of Spatholobus suberectus. NCBI lineage: Eukaryota > Viridiplantae > Streptophyta > Magnoliopsida > Fabales > Fabaceae > Spatholobus > Spatholobus suberectus. The sequence continues at coordinate 48,122,256 of CM014729.1, read as the reverse complement.
TTAGAAAAGTCTCTTCATAGAGCTTCATTAGTAGCACCAAATATGATATCATCCACATATATTTGTGCAATAATAAAATTTGAATTTGTGTTTTTGCAAAACAAAGTCGTGTCTACTTTTCCTCTTGTAAAACCATTTTCTAAAAGAAAAGAGCTTAGTTTTTCATACCAAGCTCTTGGAGCTTGCTTGAGTCCACACAAGGCCTTTTTGAGTTTAAAAAATAACCAGGAAAAGTATCACTCTCAAAACTAGAAGGTTGTTTTACATAAACTTCTTCATTTATTATACTATTAAGCAATGTACTTTTTACATCCATTTGATAGAACTTTATATTACTATGAGCAGCAAATGAAAGTAAATGTGAATGGCTTCTAATCTAGCTATAGGTACAAAAGTTTTAGAGAAATCTATACCTTCTTGTTAAAAATAACCTTGAGTTAAAGTCTAGCTTTGTTTCTTACTACTTTACCTGCCTCGTCCAACTTATTTCTGAATACCCATTTTGTTCCTATTACAGACTTGTCTTTGGGTAGAGGGACTAGCTTTCATATGTTATGTCTTTCAAATTGATTTAGCTCTTCTTTCATGGCTCTAATCCAACCTTCGTCCAATAAAGCTGCATCTACTATCTTTGGTTCCATCTGGGAAATTAAGGCAGTTTGTGCTTGCTCTTTGAAGGTAGATCTTGTTCTAACATGATTGTGTACATTTCCTAGAATTTGATCTTTCGGATGGCAGTTTTTCATTTACCAATGTCGTCTGATTGGTTCTTTTCTCTCTTATTTTGAATTGTCCAAAAGAGTCATGGATGCTGGTTCTTTGATATCGTCCAAATTCATATCTGCAAAAGATTTGTCCAACTCTAATAATTCTCTATCAGGCTTATTGTCATTGAATTTAACATGAATAGCTTCTTCAACTGTTAAGGTTCTAGAGTTATAGACTCTATATGCCTTAGATGTTTTAGAATAGCCTAATAATATTCCATCGTCACACTTAGAGTCAAACTTTCCAAGATTGTCCTTAGTGTTCAGAATAAAACATTGACATCCAAAGGGATGGAAATATGATATGTTGGGTTTTCATCCTTTCCATAATTCATAGGGAGTCCTTTTTCAAAATAAGTCTAATATCTATTTTGTTTTGTAAATAACATGTTGTGTTTACAACTTCAGCTCATAATTGTTTAAGAGTTGAGTTATCATTGAACATGGTGCTGGCTATTTCCTATAACGACCTGTTCTTCCTCTCTACCACACCATTTTGTTGAGGTGTACGAGGTACAGAGAAATTGTGGAGAATTTTGTTCTCCTTATATAATCCTTGAAAACTTTTGTTTTCAAATTCTCCTCCATGATCACTTATGATTGAAGCTATGCAAATACCTTTTTCGTTTTGAATTCTTTTACATAATATGGAAAAGACTTCAAAGGATTCATCCTTGTGTCTTAGGAACATAACCCATGTTCATCTAGTATAGTCATCCACCACCACTAGTCCATATCATTTTCCATCAAGCGAGGTCGTTCTAGTTGGTCCAAACAAATCAATATGTAAGAGTTCGAGAGGTCTAGTAGTGGAAACAACATTTTTTGAATCAAAATTTTTTTTCACTTGTTTCCCTTTTTGACACGCATCATAGAGAAATTTAGATTTGTATATAAGATTTGGAAGACTCCTTACGAGGTTATGCTTATTTAGCTTTGAGATTAATCTCAAGCTTGCATGTCCAAGTTTCTTATGCCAAGTCCATTGATTCTCATTGATGGATACTAGACATGATACATTTTGATTTGTTAGATCATTTAAGTCAATCTTGTATAGATTGCTTTGTCTTTTTGTAGAGAACAAAATGGTTCTATCCACGTTTTTAACTATACATTCATCTTTGTTAAAGGAGACACAGTGTCCACTATCACATAATTGACTTATGCTCAATAGATTGTGTCAAAGTCCTTCAACATATAAAACATTATCAATGGAGGGTAAAGGATGCTTACCAATTTTACCTATTCCATTTATCTTCCCTTTCTGATTTCCTCCAAAAATGACCCATCCACCACTCTTTTGTTGGAGGCTTTGGAACATAGACTTTTCTCCTATCATGTGTCATAAGCAACCACTATCCAGGTACCATGACTGGGATTTCTTTTTTGTCATCAAGTAGATCTACAATAGCATAATCATAGATTTAGGTACCCAAATGACTTGGGTCTTTTTTTGATAGTTATGAAGGCACTGGATGCCTTCATAGCTAGACAATGAATACATTGAGATGATTTCCACAATATTTACAAAAAGCAATAGCTTCAGCTATTCTAGAGGATTCTTCCTTTTTAACAAAGCCAAATCCAAATTTGTCTTGTGGACTTCGTCCATAAGATAGAATTTTGTTTAAATTTTCAATTCCACTAATGAATTTGGATAGACTTTCTTTTAAGTGGTTTTCCTCCTTTTGAAGTTATGATACTTCATTAGGAGGTGTCATTTCTAGAACATGTTTTGATTTGTCTACTTTTAATTTTTCATTCTCCCTCATAATATCTTCATAGTTCTTTTTGAGTAAATTAAATTCTTTTGACATTTTTGAAAACTTCCTTTTTAATTCTTTATAACCAACTGAGAGAGTTGAAGAATTAGAAAGCAATTCATTATATGCTTCTTGAGGAGAAGATAAATCGTTGAAGTTTACCTCTTCATCTTACTCATTTTTTGAGCTTTTAGAACTTGTTTCAGCCATAAGACATAGGTTTGCTTCTTCCTCTCCTTCTTCTTCCAAGGAAGATAGATCCATATCTTCCCAAGTTGCCATGAGTCCTTTCTTTTTCTTTTTTGAAAAAGTCTTCTTTTCTCCTTTTGCAGGCTTGAACAGTCAACTTTGAAATGTCTAGGTTTTTTGTATTCGAAGCAAACAAGTGGACTCTTCTCCTTAGGTTCCTTACTAAGCTTTTTAGTAAAGTTTCTAACTCTAGATCCTTCTTTCTTCCTCCATGTTGCTTTTTTTTTTTTTCTGGATATGAAAGATATCTCATCCTTATCAGAGTTATCTTCTTCGAACATTTCTTTAGAGGATTCTTCCAAATTTAGGGTTTTGGATGATGATCTTTTCACTAGACACTGAGCGCTTATAGCAATGGACTTTACTCTTCTTAGTACTTCGTCTTGCTTTAGTTCCAATTCATGAACCTTGAAGGTTTCAAGTAGTTCGTCCATGGAAAGAGTTGTTAAGTCCTTGGACACTCTTAGAGTTGTAACCTGTGGTCTCCATTGTATAGGCAAACTTCTTAAAATTTTGTCAATATGATCATAATTGTCATAAGTTTTACCTAAAGATCTCAAATTATTTATAATGGTTTGAAATCTACCAAACATAAGTTCAATAATTTCATTGTCTTCCATAGTAAATAACTCAATTGTCTTACAAGCAAACTTAGCTTAGATCTTTTTACTTGTGAGGTACCCTCATAAGCAAGAGCTAAAGTATCCCACATCTTTTTTGCATTTTTCAAGCTATGCACTTTCTTATACTCAAATTCAGATAAAGCACACATAATAGCATTTTGAGCTTTAGAATTTAGCAGATACCTTTGTTTATGTGCTTCTCCATTGACCTCTCGACAGTTCTATTCTATTTTGATCTATAGGTAGATAGTCACTTGTCTCTACAACATCCCACATATCAATGTGACATGCATCAAAGAAGGCTATCATCCTTTGTTTTCGATAGTCATAATTTTGAGCTTTGAAAAAAGGTGGTTTGTTAACTGCTTGTCCTTCGTTATCTATGTATACTCAGGATCTTTTTACCCTTGCACTGTTAGATGCTCAACCCCAAGAGGTCGAGCTCTAATACCAATTGAAAGAACAAAGAACAAACAAGAAGCGGGGGTTGAATTGTGAGTTAAAAAAAACTTTATAACCAATTTAAAAAGGCAAGTTAATAAAAATGTTTCATATAGGCGCATAAACGGATAAAGGAAGGAAGGCACACAAAGGATTTTATATTGGTTCACTCAACTTGACCTACGTCTAGTCCTTTTGTCCTAAAGGTTTTCTACTAACCAACCTTTGGTTACAAGCAAGTATTGTTCTTCACTTCTTCAAGCTTTACAAAGCAACCTACCTAGGTCACTTAACCACCCAAGTATTCTTTAATCACTAAGCCTCTCCAAGCTTTCACAACATGAAACAGTTGTTAAAACAAATTAACTCAATGTGAAGGTATGGAAATTTAAGAGTAGTACAAGAACTTTTCTACAAAGAATATGAAGGCTTTCAGAGTCATCCAGTAAACATAGGGTTCATTATAGTTCTCTATCTTTCTTCTCTTCTAAGCTTATATATATAGCCTTTAGAAGATAACTGTTGAGATTTCCAACTTCAATCTTCAAAAGAGAAATGTATGCTCATATATCGAGTTTGTGGTAGAATCAGAAGAGTAACTTTTGTTTTGCACTAAAATGGAAGGTGCAATACTACGTTAGAAACCTGCCTTTTTGAACATTCTTTATTCGGTTTAACAGCTTGATAGGTTAACTTCCTTTTTTTGCAACGTTACGCTTATACACAAACATATATCTAATTTTTATTTTATGCTCAGACACTTGAACGTTAGATCATTCTAAGAGGTAAAGCACTAATCTCAATGTATTTGTGAAAACACAGAGTTAAAGAAATTATAAAACTTAGTCGAGAAAAACTTACACATGGACGAACATCATACACAAGCCTAATGGATGCTTACTATAAACTAGCGATTTGGATGCCAGATATTATAGAAGCGTTGGACGCTTGAAAAGCCTTTTTTAACAAAATCTTAAAATTTAATAAGTTATTGTTATCTTCAAAACTTGAGGGGCTAGATGCTTCAAACGTCATTGGTTCCAACAATCTATGTACAAGAAAATTTTAATATGGTTAAGTAAATCTAAATTCATGCATATAAAAAACTAAAGGCGTCACGTCGAATAGTCATAAGGTAAATATCATAATTTAGTCGCAAAAAACTATAAATGTTGAGAAAATAAGTTATGCTCTGACAGTGTAAAACAATTTTATATAATCATCTATCACAAATCATTATGTATAGTAAGTTTGTTGACTTTTATAATAACTATCTGAAAGTAATTTTTGATTAGTTGACAGTGTAAAACTTTTTACACAAACTATGTGTAGCGATTAAACTTATAAATGTTAACCATATTAGTAGTTTAGAGATTAACGTATAATGAGTGATATAATCGACATTTGTGTTTTCTCGAGATGAACTTGTTGCATTATCCCTATGCCAAATCTTTCATAAACGAATTTGGAGATTTATGCGGTGGAAAAATTTAAATCGTATAGCAAACGGGAGCGGTACGAAAATACGGGGACCCATCCTCGATCGAAGAAATTCATCATATCTACGAAAAAAGAATACAAATTAAATCATGCTTGCCATCTGTCCAATCTATGGAAAGATAAAGGACATATTCTTTCCCCTTTTTATCAAAAGAAAATGTTCGTTTCGTATTTCTGTTACGAGAATATGTTCTTTTCAATGTCTATGTTCGTTTACTTTCTGTCATCATGCTATATACCCTTTTAACAGAAACAACGCTAGCTGGATTAAACTTAGAGAAGACGATACTTTTGTCAAAGTAATAGATTAATCAATGCAAGCATGTGCACCGCACAAACATATTCCCGTTAGAAAACCAAGCATTTTAGTAATTTTAACACTAGCTAGAACCATCTTTGCTCTTTAGTAAGAAAATCTTTATAAATAATGAAATTCTCTACTAAATCAAATGCCTCTCCACAAGCAACTTTACTCTCCCTGCTGATCACTTACCGCCTCGGATAACAACGTAGTTACCTCAAAACAAATTGAAAATATGACCAAAACACTACTTTTATGGTTCTTTTTGTTGATCAACATCCTCATGTTTGCAGCTAATGAGAGCCCATCTACAACAAAAGTTGAAGATCTTGGGACTTCCAGGCGACAAAAGGAGACTAAATGTAACAAATTTTGGTCTTCTTTGCTATTTTTTTTTTCTACTTCTGCTTTTCGTTTGATTCGTGTATCAAAAGCATTCAAATTGGACATAAATATGTTAACAAATTTTTCTGAGGCATGCAGCCATGTACGGTATGATCATGGAATCAAGCAAACCAAACACTCAAAGAACAAATCTGGGATTGTATGCTGTCCAACACACAAAGGTGTCACAGAAAGCAAAGACAAATGGTGGAGCTAATAACGTAAAGGATCATAAGGGGAAGAATAGTGCTAGCACCTTTTCAATCAAATCTTCATCCTTTTTCATTCCCGTAATGCTTCTGGTTGGTAACTTCCTTTGAATTCCAAAGCCTCAAGCTACCTCTTATTTGCAGGGAAGGCACAACTAGTGATGTTTAATTACATGGTGTGTTAGTAGCCTACTTTTTATTTGTATTATACGCAGATGTTCCTCCTCTTCTTGGTTTGTGTGTTGTAAGATTTTTCCTATTTTCAGAAACTGTGTTGGCTTTAGTGAGTCTCTCTTACAGGATTTGTGGGTATAACATCATATACATGTAGTTGTTTAATGCTTGATGATGTACTTGTGATGCAGTTGTGAGAAAGTAAAGAAAATAAAATTTTACCATACCATCAACATCTTGTTACTAATTAAAAGTTCCATGCAAACATCTAACAAATCCGAAGAGGGGTAAAAAAAAGAAAAAAAAAATGTAACGACGATCTCTTTTTAATTATAAGTTAAATATCTAGTTGGCTCAATGTTCAAATCGTTTCATATCATATTCAGACCACAATTAATCAATAATTATATAAGACAAAGCTTGCTAGAAATTTGAATAAAAAGTGTGATGAAGATCAAGAAAGGCTCTCGGGAGGAGAAGGAAGAAATAAGAGGAAGAACCCCTTAATTGGGCCAAGAGGACCTAAGAAAGCAAGAGCTAAGTAGAAGAAGCAAATGATTGAGTTAGGAAAACTTATGAGAGAAAGAGTAAAGAAAGCTAAAGAGCATCTAGAAGTGATCAACACATACAAACTCAAGCCCAAAGTGGGAGATGAAGAGCCCAATATAGGGCATGATGTACCTTAATTAGCTAGTTGTTTTACTTTAATTATGTAATTGGATCTTTTTATTTTTTGTTTAGCACAATTTTGTATTTGGGTCTTTGTTTTGGGCTAATTTATGCACAACATAGGAGGAGGAATCAAGATTAGCTCCCTTGCTACTAAAAGAGGCACTAATTACCTCTTAGTGGGCCTGGATCTTGCACTAAGATTAGCCTCCTTAAGCTAATAGGTGCTACTTTGGAGGTGGATTAGGGTTAGCCTCCACCTTAGAATTATATTCTATAAATAAGGGTGTAACACCTATCTTTTGGAAAAATGAATAATATTGAAGTTTTGGCTTCATTGTGAGTGTGGAGAGAGCTTTGGCCTCGTTATGAGTTATTGACTAAAACCTCTTGAATGTCATCGAATGTCTTTAGAGGTAATCAACACATACAAACTCAAGTCCAAAGTGGGAGATGAAGAGCCCAATATGGACATGGTTTACTTTAGCTATTTTATTTTAATTATGTAATTGGACCTTTTTATTTTCTGTTTAGCTTAATTTTGTATTTGGACCTTTTGTTTTGGGCTAAGTTATGCGCAACACAAGAGGAAGAACCAAGATTTGCTCCCTTGTTGCTAGAAGAGGCGTTAATTAGCTCTTAATAGGCTTGGATCTTTCGCTAAGATTAGCCCCTCTAAGCTAGTAGGTGCTACTTAGGAGGGAGATTAAGGTAAGCCTTCACCTTAGAATTATATTCTATAAATATAAGGGTGTAACACCTATCTTTTGAAAAGTTGAATAATATTGAAGTTTTGGTTCCATTATGAGTGGAGAGAGCTTTGGCCTTATTGAGAGCTCTTAATTAGAACCTCTTGAATGTCATCGAAGGTCTCTATACCTTTGTAGCAATTCCTCACTTGGCTTATCACTCTTTTGAGTGTGGTGCCTTATTTCCCCTTTTCCATCTATCCCATCATTTTCTATTTTGTTGTTGTTGTTTTTTTAATTCTTTTGTTCATTTTATTTTGTGCCATTGATATAATTGTTTGAAGCTTTACGTTGTTTTCTTCCCTTCCTCTACCTCACTTCTTCTTTTTCTTTCTATAATTCTTGATTTCAAGATAACAATCTCAATGAAGATCTGAAAAAACAATATGATCGTAACTCGGTTCATATTATTTGGTATCAAAGCTCAAATTCTAGAGTTTGGTAGTGTTTGTATTCTTTAATTTTTCAAAAAAAATATGTTCATCATTCATCTTGAATATGGAATTTGTTGAATCTTGTTATTATCATTGCCTTTTAATTTTGTGTAATTTAACTCCTTGATTTGTGACATCTTTATTATTCTTGCTCTATAATTTTACACAATTCAATTCCTTGATTTACAACTTTTATTATTCTTGCTTTTTAATTTTGTGCAATTTAATTCCTTTTATCTTGGCAATTTTGGTTGGAATTGAGTTGACATCTTTATTGTTCTTGCTCTTTAATTATGTGTAATTTAATTCCTTGATCTTGGCAAAGAAAATAGTATAAAAAAAGTTATTCCTGAAGAATAAAAAAAGAAAAGCAAACTATTCCTAAAGAATAGAAGAAAAGAGAAAAGAAAACTATTCTTAAAGAGTAGAAGAAAAGAGATTGTCTTTGCGTTTAAAGAATTTAAATTTGATTACTGTGGTAGGATTGCTATAATTGGTGCTTCTTTTTATCTTTGTTACGCATTTCCTTTTACTCTTATTTACTCTTGTTCTTGTTGTCTTTTTGTATTCCTTTTGAGTTTACCTTTTCTAATTAGCTTTTCTTGTTTGTCTTTTAAATTTTATTTTAGTTTTGTTTAGAGTATTTCTTTTTCTCAGATTTCTTAGTGATAACACTTATGAAGATTATTTACAATTGTATGTATGCTTTTGATAATTAATGTAGGTTCTCTTTAATAAATTGTAAAAGAGGACGTGAGTTGTAAAAACCAAGAAAGAAACATTACACAAAAGCCAATTTGTGTGGAACATGAGTGGATTCCATTCTTAGAGTGAAAAACTTAGAAGAGTGGTAAGGTCCTTAATTTTTATCTTTATTAACTTGTTTTCTTTAAAGCAAGTCTAATGATGTGAAACTCCAATTTCTAGGCCTATTAAGGCACTTGAAGAGGTGCTTGCAAAGACAAAGAGACGAAATTCATGGGACGTTTGACATCTTGGAGAAAGATAGAAGAAGTCATGAGAGAGAAGAAGTAGAAAAAAAGAAAGAAAAGATAGAGACAATAAGAAAGATGAAAGGTCAAGTTAGAAGACCAAGCAAAAAGAAAGGGTTCCTTTTCAAAGTCCTAAGAGACCATGAATACTAATGGTCAAACCTCTAGTGATAATCCTTCCACCTTTACTCTTCCATCCAGAAGTAAGAATATTAAATGCTTCAAGTGTTTGGGAAGAGGACACATGACTTATCAATGCCCAAAATAAATGACAATAGTGCCAATAGTAATTAGTAAGGAACAAGTGAAGATGAAAACAAAGAGAGATCAAGAAAGAAAAGAAATGAAAGAAAAAGAGGTAAAATTCAAAAGTGGAAGAAAAAAAGAAAGAAAAAGGCAAAGATGTTGAGAGTAGGAGAAAGCGAGAACAAGAGAGCTTGTTGGGGAGAACAAGAGAGCTTGTTGGGCAAAACAAGAGAAACTTGTTTGGATACTAACTCTAATTTATTATCTAGTGACAGTGATAACTCTCTTTTACAAGGCATTAGAGGTACCTACTCAAGAAGGCCTCACAACTAAGACACATTATCAAAGGATGCTTATTTCGTCCATATACCCTTGGGAAACGAAGGTGTACCTTGCTACCATGCCTCGTTGGAAACGGTTAAGCTTCTAGTTGATCTCATTCGTAGTGCCCTGTTGTTTTGTATTCCAGCTTGGAAAATAGATGTCTTTGATCTCAGAGAAGAAACCTATGAAGTTGACATGCTAGATAAGTATAAACTTAATGATACATTTAAGATAGTCACTACTGCAGAAAACACTTTTTAAATCAATTAAAAAAATCCTTTTTAAATTGGTTTTAGATACAGCCGATATAGAAAGTATTATCATTCTAAACCGTAAGTTGAACCGATTTAAAAAAAACTTTTTAACTCGGTTCATTGGGCAACCAATTTAAAATGCTATACTTTTTAAATTGATTTTGGTCAGAATCGATTTAAAAAGTGCCTGGCCAAAATCAATTTAAAAAGTGTAGCTTTTTAAATCGATTAATGCACAACCGATTTAAAAAGTGTCATTTTTTTTAATAATTTCATTGTTTTGATTCATACAACCAAACCCTGTTATTATGAAACAAATACCACAGAAATAGCCAGTATATCAACACATTCATTTATAACTTACATTAACCAACAAAACTTCATAATATGCTTTGAAACAGATAAAAAAAAAACTACTATTCTTTTGTCTATCTAAAGACATTCTAAAAAAACTATCTATTACTTATTTGAAGGAAAATGTTGCCCAACGTTGCCGAATGTCTAGTAAGTCCTTATGTGAGAATGGTTCCCTATCAATGAATAAATGCAACATAAAAAAACATAAGATAAATTTATTACCTAATCAACTATAAAAACTATAAGTGTTATTGTAACTAGATGAAAATTATATTACCTCATCGCATGAATCCACAATATTTGTTGAAACTATGGTCAACATATGTCTTATTACATAATATCCACATTCATAGCTCCTTACTTGTTTGTTAGCCTACCAATGAGAATTGTTTTTAGAAATGAGTTGTAGAAACTATTAGAAATTGTAATTGAATATGCAGCTATAAATTACTTACATAGTGGAAAAACCAACTAGGGTCCTTTATAGTGACACGTGCTTACCCGCCAATGTTTGATATCCAATCATGACTTTGATTAAAAAATGGATATGCAAAGTATGTTATAGGTTTCAAAATTATAATACAAAGCACAAAGGAAATATATTATAAATAAAAACTTACCTTGCTATTAGTTGTTTCAATTCTTTGTTGGGCTTCTTGTGCAACGAACACAACATTGTCCTTGGAACAAATAATTAGCAATTGCCAATGCAAGCTGCATTGGAAAAAGAATATATATGATGAGATTCAAATATCATTTAAAATTATTTGGGTAAGAAATAACTTGTGCTTACCAATGCAAGTCTGGTGCTAGGTAACACCATTTTCACCCATTATACATCCAATTCTGAATGTAGGCCTAGGTATTTTCATCCTTATTCCCTATCTTCTGAATAGGGAACGGGTCAATAAATCCATATACATTCTCCCGGCCCTTTGAGAGACAGAGATGATGCATGTACCTAAAATATACAAATGAATGTTAATTATAATAGTGAGATACTTATTTAAGAGATTTACAAAAAAATAAAACTTACAGCAACCATAATTGTAGAACTGTGATATTTAGCATGTCATCGCTAGTACATATTTCCAATATATCCTTCTAGGTGATCCATAAGTCAACATCACCAAGTCTGCCAAGGAATGCAATTCCCAATCTATTTGCACAGCATCTATCCCCATACTAAATGCCACTTGCCACAAGCGTGTCATTGGATCAACATGAGGTTTCGATTTTTTAGATGGAACATCTTTTTTAGACAGTTGAACATCCTAAAAAAATAAATATAAAATAATGTTATAAAATACAATCAAGTCATTTCAATTTGTAATTAGAGAAAAAAATAACTTAAGATGAAATTTGAATATACCTTAGCTAATGTGACCTTTATAAGTTGTCTCGGCCACTGAATGAACTGTTTAGGGGCTTGCTCCACAACCTAAACCTCCTCGGTGGACACAGGGACCTGAGCATATGCATCCCATATGTGTTCAACCACCACCCTTGCCATATCATCCTCAATGGTCTTACGGTGTATGGTAGGCTCCAAATTTTATACTCTCCCAAAGGCCACTAAATGAACAGGCTCTCCATCAATATATAACTCACACTGCTCAGGGATATCAGTGTCAGTTGTAACGACCCAACTGTCGCTACTAAACAACCCTACTAAACATGCTCCTCATCCACCTATCAGGTGAATAAAATCAATCCTATAATATCTATATATAGGTCATACACATCAACTAAGAGAACCACTTATCTCTCCTGGTGCCATACATGCATATCTGTATATCTGTCATCATTATGTCATACACAACAATGGGATAACACCAGCCCATATCAAACAATATCAAAATATACATCACCGGGGAAGTGGAATACAAAACTCACTCCTTATAGCTGGTCAATCTATACAATCCCATCAAAAGAATATAATGAAACTGAACCATAACTAAAACAACAAAAACTTGGCTTTCCCAAGCCAAACATCTCCAACTCTCGGCTCCATCCTCAGCTCTGAGTCGCGAGATCCACGGAAGCCTCGCCATTTGCTCTCACACTATAAGACGTGATCATCATAGGCGTATTAGCACAACAGCAACAACAAGACAACCAACAACAACAAAACATGGCAAGGGCAAGCTTACTAAAACAATGGCATAACATATAATTATGGAGATCATCAACAATTCACAACATTCAATCACAAGTATATGGCACACTATCATATATCCAGAGTCCTCAACATCTACATACATATATAAGATACATTCATACAAAGAAGAATTCTCAATTCAGGACTCCACGTTACATCACAACCACCACAATTATGTCAATGCATGATGACACGACTCTCGAGAGATTTACAACATATCGGGCAATCAGCTAGGTCTCACCCATTGTGGCCTATCTAAGCACCATTCAGGGATTGCCAAACTCTGATATGTAGATAAGCTTAATGGTTTGTCAGGATAAGCGTATATGGGTGGTGGCTTACCGCGACACAAGGCCTGCATCACCTGGGCCTCCTGCGGAGTCGCCCATCCACTCATCCTCGAAGGCCCATCATCAACTGCCCCACGTCTCATCCAGCACTAGGTTGGAGGCCCATCTGAGTTCCAACTATGGTCACCATCCAACTTACATGCCTACCCGCACCACGGCATGAGGTTCATCGTCAGCTACCTCAGCCGCCAACTATGCATGAATGCATGTACTACACACCCTCAACCACTCAACCACAACCAATAAACATACAACATATATATATGTATATCAACACAACTAGTGGCAAAGAAGTCCATCATCAGCTACCTCCCATGACCACTTTCATCCATCAACACTATACCGGCCCCAAACTGGCCTCAATCATAATCAACAGGTAAGACCTTATCTAAGCAGCCCACCTCGTGAGGAACAATATCATACATAACAAGCGGAGGTCCCATCTAAGCAACCTTCCACCTCAATGACATATACAACCACCAATTCATAATTTAAAACCAAGACCTTCTTTGAAAACCATTTGGAAGATAGGTAAATCTGGAAATTTACAAAAACCTTCAAAGCAATTCACTTCTTTAGTTTAAAGAAAATAGTATCCCAACTTGACCACTCTCCATCATTCTTAAATAAAGCTTTTGAAAATGTATAATACTCTTCTTATATGTGTATATACATAATACTTCACATTTTGGAATGAAAACTTTAAAATCTTAAATAGCAAATTCAGTTATGAGATAATAGATTATGTATTATAGTAACAGATTATATCCGTTTAGTAAAAATGCCTCAAATTTCATTTTTCAGCAGGGATAATTGATTATGGGTTTCCATAATTGATTATTTCCAAACCAAAACCAGAAGAAATTTTTTCTAAAACCCAGATAATCGATTATCAGAGTCCATAATCAATTATTGCCGAGCCAAATTCACGAAAACTGATCCTAGAGCTCCAGATAATCGATTATCAACTTCCATAATTGATTATCTGCGACAGGATTACGAAAAACATGATTTTCTACAGCAAAAACTCACTTTCAACACCCAAACTCAAATTTTCGAATCAATGGGTTCCAATATCACCAATCCACCCCCAACCAAGCTTATATACAACAGATTACATCACCAATTCAAGATTTCATTACACAACTCATGGATTTCTCATCAAAATTCAGATTTTTCCCCCAAAACCCATTTTCATTCAAAATCTCATCACAACCAACATATAATCTGAATTTAGACCAACCCAAAGTGATATTCAGACACAATCATGTTCATACATCACCAATCTAGCAAGAGTAAGCTTCCCTTACCTCTTGGAGCTTGCGAATCCAAGCTTGGGGAAGGGAAAATATGAGAAAAGCCAACTCTTGAGCCAAACTCTGTGAAAGCAAGGCAATAACAGCCCTCCAATGCCTAGAAACGGGATTCCTTACTGGATTTGGGTTTCACACTTCAAGAATCTTGCTAAGGATTAGAGAAAAATTGAGAGAAAGAGATAAGAGAATGAGAGAAAAATAGGAGAATAAGAGAATCCAAGAGATGAGAGAAAGAGGGGGAAACGAGAGAATGAGAGAAATGAGAAGGGAAGGGGTTTTAAAACTCTCCTTGGCTTCACAAAGGCTTCAGGCCCATTAAAGCTCAGGGTCCATCCATTCACTCTCCAAAACTCACAACGGTTCTAACTTAACTGTTTTTCTCTCAACAACCCAAACCAATATCAACAACACTCTCAATTTGGCTCAAGCACATTTTTCTCAGTTCCCTAAACTTAGATAGGAATTCCAAGTCAACAACATAAAACTAACACCACACAACAACAATCAACAAAAATCTATTTATTTATTTTAAACACCATGATCACATATTAATTTCCACTTTTAGTTATTAAACCACTAAATCATACATTAAGAAAATCACAGCGTTACATCAATCTTCTCCCCAAAAGGATCAGCAACAGTACAACTTCCCTTCGTGCTAACACGTACAGAAGTATGAGCTTGTTCTGGCTAGACATTTGTATTTTGTTGTGAAAGATCCAAAGATGTCAGCTCCTCTTTAATCTTCCATCTCAACTGCTCTTTAAGCTCATTTGTAATCTCCTGCCTAATTTGCTCCATCTCTCCCCTGGTGACAATTCATGAGGTGGGCCCACTACATGAAGGTGGTCCATAGTAATCACGAATGCCAACACCTCGTCTAGCAGCACAAACCCGACCAGGGTACTCTAGTCTCCCAATAGCAATAGTTAATATATCCTCATGTCTATGAGGAACAAATGTTCCCTGTGAGCTTTGCTCAACCATAGAATCCTACAACATATAATTGAAGAAATGTGTAAAAAATATGATGTAGCAAGTTACAATTACAATTTGAAGTCAAAAATTACTTACAATCTTTTCAGCAACAACGCGTGTCTCATCAAAAGTATATCCGCCTGATTTTAGCATGTGGACCACCTTCCATTTATCCCAACATTGCGGTGGTGATAGAGGAGCAAATCTCCAACAGAACCAGATGTCGAGGCTTCCAGTTGATGTTGCCTCGCCTTCTCTGCCATCATATTCTGCTCAAGCAATTTTTACCCCCCATTAGACAATCTGTAGGGTTGGACATTCTTTGATGCAATCATTTGTCCTTTTTTTCTCTTCTCTTGTGAATAATACGACACTGTTAAGTTCAATAAAAATTAATAAAATGTTGTTGTACGATTAAAAAAAAATGCTTCCAACTAAACCTAGATGGCAAGATCCTCTCGGCTTTCAACAAACTTTGACCACGTATCCTCATCAAAAAGTGCATACTTCTCACAAGGAGAAGTGTCTTTGAATTTTTTATATATGGATCTCATGGTGAGTTGTGTCTTAAATGCCCTTTAACGCTCAGCCGTGAGTGATAGCAATTTCCTTTTCAATATGGCATTATATGGAACATCACAAGTCAGCTACAAAATAAAATTGAATAGTCAATGTATGATAATAATATGGTTAAATACAATTTACATATTTGAGACTATAAAAGTAAAATACCGTGATAGTTTGCCAACTTTGATTCTTCACATTCTCCTCTACATGGCCCCAATCCTCATAAAGGATAGAAACCTTGCTCCGAGCAAGGATGCCTACAAATTAATGAATTTTGTGGCATTTTCCCCCTCAGGTGTCCCACTAAGCATGTCAAATTGAATTGGTATTAGATGGTCACCAGCTCGACTAAGAGTCAGTTCCTTTAGGCGTGTATCTTGTTTACCCTTTTTTTGTAGACTCATAAGATGGGTTACTAGAAGAATCAACCATCTGCCTGTTTAGAAAAGAAGAAAAAAAACACATGTTAGTAACATCATTCATAAAATTTGCAATTTTCAAAGACAAACATAAGGATAAAAAAATAAACAATAAAATAAAAAATAACATCAACAAGAATATACAATAACATAAACATAAGTTACTAACATTGTCAAGTACGAATGTTTTCCCATATTCTTTTATGATGATCATCACGTGTGGCATGTACATCATCCACTTCATTTTCATCAATAAAAGTGGGCATCCGTGTTGAAAAAGAAGGAATCTTAACAAGATCAACATTTGAATCTTCTTTTTCATCACTAGCATGCACGCTTCTTCCTTGGAGAACCACTAACCATCTCTTGTTAGAAGGATCACTGACATAAAAAACTTGTTTTGCTTGGGATGCCATTATGAAAGACTCTTCCTTATAACCTACCTTCCTAAGATCCGTCAATGTAAACCCTAATTCATTGGTTTGTACACTAGTGTTACTATCAACCCACTTACATTTAAAAACAGGCACTCTACATTTTGTGTAGTCAACCTCCCATATGTCTTCAATAACTCTAAAGTAACACATGGATGCCTTAACAAGATTTTTATCTTTTGAACTAGAAAAGTGCATAGACTCAACCACAATCATAAGCCCACTGTTTTGCACAGCACTCTTCTCATCCAACGACTTTGTATAGAAGGAAAACTTGTTAATATCGTATCCAATCCAACATATGACATCAAAGTTAAGCCCACGTGCTAGCCATTTTAATGTATCAAAAGCATTATCATCATTTAAAACTTGTTCTTTAAACCAATTTAAGAATGTTTTGTTATGCTCATTCAACTATCATTTCTCCAGCATTCTAGGGTTCTTTTTCTTAACAATGTTTTTGTAAGCAGAAAAGTAAGGTTCAACTTCATCAGTTTTATTCAATATATACAAGTGTGCTTGCAAAACTTCCTCCCAACTTATTGGTTTAATGTTTACACCTTGAGTACCCTTACCGAAAAATCTTCCTTTATGACGAGATTTAGGAAGCCCTATAGATTTAGCTTGTGACAAGTATTCTGTACAAAACTCAATGACTTCTTCAACAACGTACCTCTCAACAATAGATGCTTCTAGACAGTATGGATTCTTAACGTACCCTTTCAAGATCTTCATTTATCATTCAACAGGATACATCCACCTTAAATAAAATGGACCACACATTCTAATCTCTCTCACTAGATGCACTATTAAGTGAACCATGATGTCAAAAAATAGAGGAAAATACATCTCCAACTGGCACAATATAATAGTAGCTTCATTTTCTAACTCATCCAACTTCAAAGGGTCAATGACTTTGTTGTATATGACATTGAGAATAAGCATAGTCACGTAATGGCTTGTCTAACTTTTTTAGGCAATATGTCACGAATAGCTACTGGTAGAAGTTATTGCATCAAGATGTGACAATCATGAGACTTTAACCCAACTAATTTGAGATCTTTTAGTGACACAAGGCTCTTGATATTTGAAGAGTATCCTTGTGGCACCTTCATGCCCTGTAGACACTTACAGAAACTTGTTTTCTCTTCTTTTGACAAGGTATGACATGCTGGGGGTGAATATGTTTGCTTACCCACTGACTGCGGACCTAACTGAAGGCGTATACCCATCTCAACTAGATCTTGATGAGCATGCAAACCATCCTTTGTCTTACCTTTAATGTTCAAAAGAGTGTCGATTACATTGTCATATACATTTTTCTCAACATGCATGACATCTAAACAATGTATAACATCTAGATCGTACCAGTATGGAAGATCAAAGAATATCGACCTCTTTTTCCACAAGTTTTTCTCAATAGCTTTCTTTTGGGTCTTTCTAAATTTAACGATAATGTCCTTCACTGGTTCATAAACCTACTCACCAGTTAAAACAGGTGGCGCAATACCATCCTCCTAACATCCATTAAAAGCTTTTTTAACTCTACAATATGGGTGATTAGGCCAGAGAAATTTCTAATGCCCAGTGTAAACTATTTTCTTTCCATGTTTAAGTTGTACGTAACATGTGTCTTCTTCACAGATAGGGCAAGCATTATGCCCCTTAACACTATATCCGCTCAAGTTTCCATATGCTGGAAAGTCATTGATGGTATAGAATTACACTGCACAAAACATGACATTTTCACGACGATACCCGTCATACACATCAACACCTTCATCCCACAACATTCTCAAATTTTCAATCAACGGATGTAAGTAGACATCTATGTTGTTTCCTGACTATCTTAGGCCTGCAATCATCATAGATAACATAACATATTTTTGCTTCATGCACAACCAAGGAGTCATATTATAAATAACTTGAAGAACAGGCCATGAACTGTGCTTATTGAATAAGTTACCATAAGGATTCATTCTATCTGTAGCAAGTCCAAGCCAAAGGTTTATTGTCTTAGTCCCAAAGCCTAAAAACAAATGATCAATTTTCTTCCATTGCAAAGAATTAGCACGATGGCGAAGCTGTCCATCACATTTTCTCCCATTTGCATACCACGTAAGGTTCTTCGCATCGTCTACATTAGCAAATAATCACTTAAACCTTGGAATTATTGGAAGATACCATAACACCTTCATAGGGGGACCCTCCTTTGTGCTTTCATTAGTATTACAATCATCACCCTTCACTTTATACTCTGATACCCCCCACCTAGGACACTTATGCAACTCTTCAAACTCTTCTTTGTACAATATGCAATCATTAGGATATGCATGTATTTACTTGTATTCTAATCCCATCGAACACAATACGTTCTTTGCCTCATAGTTACATCTCGCCAACGTGTTACCTTTTGGAAGCATTTTGTTCAACAACTCAAGCAATTTGGTGGAACTTTTATCACTCCACCTAGTTCTTGGCTTCACATTCACCAATTTTAACACCGTTGACAACCGTGTGAATTTAGTGTACCCCGGATATAGAGGCTTATCCGCATCATTACACAAAGTGTCGTACACATGAGCTCGCTGAAAAGACTCAGGTCCAATATCATGGATCATGTCCTCTAGGTGATCGTCCATAAATACAACAACTTTCTCTATTTGAGACACACTTGACATGTCTAACAATTCACCATGCCATGTCCATGTTGTATAACTCTTGCAAAACCTATCACAAAGAAGATGCTCCCGTATTTGCTCAAGTTGCAATCATCTCTCATTCAACCAATTAACACAAGGACAATAAAAGAACCCACCACTATCAGGAAGATTTCTTTCAGCAAATTGGATAAACTCTTCCACTCCATTCTTATACTCATCAATTGTGCATTTAGAATTAATCCAACTATGATCCATAACTTCCTTATGTGATCCACAAACCATATCTTAATGCTTGTAAATCTCACTTTTTTATACAAGGTATGGCCCTATCCTATTCAAAAAGCAATTTTTTAAAACTTGATTAATACGTACAGGTTTAGTCTCATATGTTAAAGTTGACAAAATTTCGACAACATTTCACATTGGTCTCCAAGTACACGAAATGAAAGTGGTGACATCAAATTCACCACAATCAAGTATGCACCTGGAGACACAACACAAAATGCACTAAACCAAAATTTAATCAAATTTAAGATGAGACTTAACAACTACGTATTAATCAAGTATAAAATAATTAATCTTTCCAAACTATCCAACCGGACAATTCAAGATTTAATACAACAATTAGTACTTTAATCATTGTATTGAATCTCAAATAGGAAACTAAGGTTCACTCATAATACATAAATTGAATGATAAACAACACAAACACATAAGCTAAAGCATACAATTCCTACAGAAATTTTGGCAGAGTTTCCTCTGTATTCTGGTACTTTGCCAAATACCTATTTACATCATTTTAAATCATAATATCAAAGCTTAATTAACCTATCAAACAATTCAATCCATAAGAAATTTAAATTTTCATTCATTCAGCATATTAACATTAGCATTTCTAAATAATCGAAGGTGCATATCATTGAGCACATTAACATAAATAATTCAGTGAACACAATCCAACGCATTCAAAAATTAAATAACACAACTTGCCCAAATTATTAGTAATTGTTTTGTTATCTAATCTAATTCAAAACCTCAAGGACCTAAAAAAATTGACAAGAATTCTAAATAGAATGACATGCAAAATAGAATAACACTTTCCACTTCAAAATTTGTATAACACACTCCAAAATCAAAAGTCCCAAATGACATGCAAAATCCATCGAAAACAAGCTTGGTTCATGAATAGAGCACTCACAATAATGGCAGCCTCTACGAGCTTTTAAGCTCCAACAATGGCAGTCAACGTGCACTCACGAGCTTCCAAGCTCTAACAATGGCAATCTACACATTTTCACAAGCCTCCACCAACGCATGCAACGGAGCAACACGAGCTTCAAGCAACCAACGCACACCTCCCAAGTTACCAATGGAGCAACGAGCTTGAGCTTGACCAACGCAATGGAGCAACCAACAAGCAGTTTGAGCTTTCACGAGCTACCTAATGCATTCAAAAACATGAGCTTCCATGAGCAACCAACAATTGGAAAGAACGCATAACTAATGCATTCAAAATCCCAATGCATTCAAAGATGCGAATGGCTTAAGGATGGAGATTGGTGGAAGGGAAATGGCTTAAGAAGGAGTTGTTACCACTGAAAATGGCACAATGGAGTGGCACAACGGAGGAGCTTTTTAAAGAGGAAAGGTGTATAACTATGAAGAACACTATGAAATGAGTTTGCGCAAATGAGTAGGGGACTTTTTAGATTGGTTCAGTCAAAAACTGGTTTAAAAAGTAGCTTTTCAAACCGGTTCTAAAAGAACTAGTTTAAAAATCCACCACTTTTTAAACTGGTAAGAACCGATTTAAAAAGTTTTACAAAAATTCACACTTTCATTTTAAATTAGTTAGTGAAGAATAAGTTTAAAAAATGAATAATTTTTTTTTACAATTAACTTTTTAGCTCGGTTATATGTGAACCGGTTTTAAAAAGTTCATTAAAATTGCAAAAATGCCACCGTGTATTGGTTTTAACTCGGTTTATTAACATCCAAGTTAAAATCCTACTCTAAAAAGCCTTTTTTGTAGTGGTGAGCTAACCTAGACCTTTTGATGTAGGTAATGGAGAATTTAATTTGTGTACGAATTTTCTTAATGAAGATCACAGAAGGCCCTCAAGAGGAGAAGGAAAAGCTAAGAGGAAGGACCCTTAATGAGGCTAAGAAGACCTAAGAATGGAAAAGATAAAGGGGGGGAGCATATGATTGAGCTAAGAGAATCTGAGGGGAAGAGTAAAGAGACCTATAGAGCATCTAGAGGTGATCAACACAAACAAGCTTAAGCCAAAAGTAAGATGTGGAGCACGATTTACTTTAGCCATTTTATTTTAATTATGTACTACAACCTTTTTAATTTTTGTGTTGCTTAATTTTGTATTTGGGTCTTTTGTTTTGGGCTAAGTTATGTGCAACATAGGTGGAGGAACAAGGGTTAACTCCCTTGCTGCTATAAGAGGCTCAATTACCTTTTAATGGACCATTGTAACATCTTAAGGGGCATTACCGTAACTAGGTCTAGATTTCAAAAAAAACAAACTTAAAAAGGTAGAAACAACATACAAATGCTACTCATAAATATAATTAAATATTATATACGAACAATATAATAAAAAAAAACATACATGCCAAATATAACTTATCTATCACCCGAAGGTATCGTACAAAATATAAAGAATAATACAAAAACATAATATAAACTAGACTACGTTTTCTTGCATGTGACTCCAAGTTCCATCTACGCATGTCTTCACCTGTATCCTGAAAAATGAGAAATTTAAAGGAATGAGACATAATGTCTTAGTGAGTGCTCTAAGGACTCTATAGCTGGGTTACACTCTTCTATTCGGACAACCCTCATCATTTATCTTTTATGGCTTTAAACTCACTAGGTCTCTCATAATTCGCCATACCTACGGTCTAATCTACACCTTTTAATCTTCAATACTTTCTGTGTTAACTACTCTCTCATTCTCCTAATTGTTATATTAGTTTACTATCTCATTCTCAACCTAAGAACTCTTTCTTACCTAAAATGCTCTTTTATTTGTCTTATACCTTTCTATTACGTTGTGTGGGGATTCACTCTTTCTCTACCTCATTCACAACTATTATTATCCAACTAGGACCCTCACAACACTATCCTAGGGCCTAGCCTCTCACTTATCCTTGAGGTAGCAAACACAATTTTAATTACAAGCATACATTTATTTCACATCTTTTGCCTAGTAACTAGACATACACATTGTTTTGTTTCATCAAGTAAGCATGACATACATGCATAACATGAACACATATACATAATCTTGACAATTCATCACAATACACAATCACATTTTCACACGTGTACACATTACATCATTCACTTATGAACAAGGTCACATAGAATTCACACAATTACAACGTACCACATTTCAACATATCACACTACAACAAGATACATATGCGTGTGATGTTCCTAAACCACTACTCATGCACATGTGGTACCAACCTAAACTTTTCAGAAAGTAGACTAGGAGTAAATGCAGGCCATAAAAAACGTCATCGGTACCGATGCCTTCGACTTTCGCACCCTCAACTAGCATGATATCCCCCGGTGACTAGTAAGGGTTACCTAGTTTTACCAGTACGCCCCGGCTTTATGGGATCAGGATGGACCATTGGAGTTTTCCCAACTGGATAACCCCTAAGGCTAAGGTTAAACAACCCATCATGGCCTCCACCAGCCAGATTCCTACATACTTTCCTCATCACATAACTCAAATGTTATGATGCATGGTCACATACAATGTTTACAGCTTTCATAGACTTTTATCATGAATCATAGGCACAATTTCATATCACACTCATTTTTTTCAAAGTAAATAACAACCATACAATATAAACTCAACAAGACATAAAAAAAACAAATAACAATGAGTTAAACACTTCCAAAAGGAGTTCACAAACACAAGGAACGTAATAGCAAAAGTCGTATCCGCCCAGCGGGTTCTCGTCAGGATCCAACCCGCCCAGCGAATGTTTCATCCAGCCCAGCGGGTCCGCGCACCTAGTGCGAACACGAAATCCAGTTTTTGAAGAAAAGTTGCCCAACGGCTATCAAATCCCGCCAAGCAGATCCGAGGTACTAATTTCAATTTGTTTTTCCTATTGCCTTTGGTTTCTAAATGCTCCCAAATAAATAACTAGATTCTTAATCACTCTTCTACATTGATAATTATTTAATCTAATCTATAAATTCCTTACTCCCTCACAATCTCCTCAAAACCCATCAAATCCCTAAATTTAGGTATAAGGAAGGAAAATATAAATAGAGGAACAAGAACAAGGAAGGACACGGGAGAGAGCACTCACCTTTAGGAGCACGCAAAACTGAGTTCTAGGGTTTGGGTTCGCCGGTTTCTATTCCTCCTTCTTCTCTTCTTTTTCTTCTTCCCTTTTCTCCTCATTCTCTCTAACTTCTTTCTTCTTCTATTTTGTGACGGCTAAACCTAACCCTCCTTCTCTATTCCCTTCTTATAACATGTGGATAGGTATGTGGCTTAGTGGGCTTTAGTCCCCTATTGGGCCCTAGATGCTCTTTTGAGTTCTATGATAATATTCCTACTAATTTATAATACTAAGGTATTAAAAACAGTAATAATAATAATAATAATAACAATAATAATAAATATAATAACAACAACACAACACAATAATAATAATAATAACAATAACAATAACTCTTAAGACATCTTTTGACTAATAACATATGGGAAGGATTCTACTAAGAGCTAGCTCGTGGTTTATTTCTAGTACTTAAAATTTGGGGTGTTACAACTCCACCTCCCTTAAAAGATTTTTGTCCTCAAAAACCAAAGCCTAAGAACATGTTCATGATTATTCACCAACTCATCCTTTTCGATCATTTAAGATTCATCCCTCTAATTGCCTCTTGAACAATTTTACTTCTAAATAATCTATGATTCTTCCTTAACTTTTTCCAAAAAAATTTCTCTTCTCTTGATAAAAGATTTTCTACAAGACTTCGTCTTGTACTTAAACTAGTTTAAGAAATCATATGAATAAATGGGTTCTACTAGATAGGCAACTACCATCATCCATTCATCTTTGTCTAGGCTTAATCCTTAAATGCAACTCTAGGGTCAAGTAGTTTTAACTTAGGGCATCTATCTAAAAATGTTAAAGGTGGTTGGGCATTCCTTTTTAGTGCGTCAAGCCTCTTCTAGATGTAACTCTTTCTAGGTTTCTATCTAGTAGGTGTGATATTTAGAAATTCGTTCTTATATGTCTCCACTAGGGGTAGCTCACAAGGCTCCTCTACATGGTGACTCTAATCCATCATCACTCAGGTCACTTATGGGCTAGGATTCATAAATGTCGTTATCAATCCAACTCTAGAGTTACTCAAGGGTTTCCTATTCACAGGATTTGGTCCTACATTGGTTTACCTTTGATAACGCTTTTCTTGTAGGATATAAGCTACTTGAAACCTAGGTCATCATTCGTTCATCTTAAGACAACTACACTCTAACTCACGGTCCCAAGGCACAAAAGACACTCAACTACCCCTTACTAAGCCCTTAACAATACAAAAATAAATAAATAGAAATAAATAAAATAAAAAAATAAAAAACAAGTAGAAGCAACTAAGGAGGACATCACAACATCACATAGTTTGCATACATTGGACATATACATCATTAACATTTATCCTTACAAGTTATGTAATGACACGTGTAAACATGTGTTCATATTTTACTCTTAGGGCTATCAGCACGAATGTGTTTCATAAAGAACAGTCGTGCATCAAACCCAAGATGTTAAACTCAAACTCAGCATACAATATCAGCACCCCTACCTCTCACCCCTAAATCATGTGAATTACTCAACTCCTTTGTTAAATTAGATCAATTATATTCATACAAGACATCAAGAGAAAAGAAAGTAATCAAGACGATTATGTTATTATTATAGTTAACCAAAATATAATACAATACCAAGGTGAAACATATATGGGGAGTGGGGATGCATGCAAAAGGATAAATTCATTTTACATCTACCATTTATGTAACACCTCATAATTCCAAAGTTCATATCATAACACTTTCTTCGACATCTCGATGACTCACACTCTACGACACTTCACTCAACTTTCTTGTTGGTTAGAACCCTCCACCAGTCAGAACCCTCCATAGGTAGCCCTTTCCGAGACATCGACAATCAACTTTGATACCATTTAGTGAACAAACACACATCTCATGTTCTAACCCACAAAAAAGGCACATATAACCATCAAAGAAAATTCTTGATGAAGCAACATAACTTGGCTAGTCTAGCACAAATCACACCAAGTGTAACAACATTCCCACTTAAGGGTCATCATATCAATCAGTGAAAGCATGCGCTGAAACAATCTATATCTATACACACAAGCATTTAAGTAAGGACAAGGAGTTTGGAAATAACTCCTTATCCTTCGCACAACAAGAAAAAGGAATATAATGTCCTTAGGACATGCAAACAACCAAAAAGGTCTATCACTTAGGGAACATATACCTAGGGTAAGCTCGTCATCCTTCTTGGTTTCTTTAATACTTGAAATGAAGGCCCACTACAACTAGGGGTATAGGGTTGATCGTTTCTTCCTTCTTAGAGCTAAGACATTCCCTAACACTAGCAGGACACTTAGGTTAAGCAAACACACACACTTATGGTTTTACGACACTTGGGACATTCTTTTGTTTTAGGACTCTTTTACATCTTATGTCTCTCATTTCTCTTGTGTTCCTCAGGTTGGTGAGGTCCTAAACATTTCCTCTTCCTATTGTCACGCTTTCACTGCGCACTCCTAACTTCCTTTTGTGATTTCGCTCTTCCTAAGAGGTGTCTCTTTGAAAATACTATCTTAAATTCTCTTATTTTAAAGGTATCCCTGAAAAGGTAATCTTATCTATCACACCTCTCCGCTAGCTTTCCCCTTAGTGGGGTTATAGCCCCTAAGGAATGGTAGTTGACTCATTCAAGTTTCAACAAATCTTGAATTCTAAGGTCTCTATAATTAGTTTTCTTTGGCTACTCTTTACCCCTTCTAACGTTCTTTACTTAGAGTTAGGTTGGCTAAATGAAGCTTCTACTAGGGGATTCTAGGGTGACTACCCTTAGACTCGATTTTTACTCGCCATTCGTCACACCTACATTGCACGAAGTATTGAGGTGGCCAGTCTCAATATTCCATGACAAGATAGTTAGGATTTATGGCATAGCAAGTAATCAAAAACACTCAATGTAACTCAAACAATGTCAAACAATTTCTCAGAGTACACATAGGAAATATAGAAGACACATAACACACAGGTCAAAAAGATCAACTTGGCTCTGATACCATAATGTAACACCCTAAGGGGCATTACCGTAACTAGGTCTAGATTTCAAAAAACACAAATAACAATGAGTTAAACACTACCAAAAGGAGTTCACAAACACAAGGAACGTAATAGCAAAAGTCGTATCTGCCCAGTGGTCCAGCAAACTCGCCTAGTAGGTCTGCGCCGGAACCCAACCCGCCCAGCGAGTATTGCACCCACCCAGCAAGTTTGCATCAGGATCCAACCCGCCCAACAGATGTTTCATCCCACCCAGCGAGTCCGCGTGCCTAGTGCAAACGCGGAATCTAGTTTTTGAAGAAAAGTCGCCCAGCGGCTATCTAGTCCCGCTAGCCAGATCTGAGGTACTAATTTCAATTTGTTTTTCCTATTGCCTTTGGTTTCTAAATGCTCCCAAATAAATAACTAGATTCTTAATCACTCTTCTACATTGATAATTATTTAATCTAATCTATAAATTCCTTACTCCCTTACAATCTCCTCAAAACCCATCAAATCCCTAAATTTAGGTATAAGGAAGGAAAATATAAATAGAGGAACAAGAACAAGGAAGGACACGGGAGAGAGCACTCACCTTTAGGAGCACGCAAAACTGAGTTCTAGGGTATGGGTTCGCCGGTTTCTATTCCTCCTTCTTCTCTTCTTTTTCTTCTTCCCTTTTCTCCTTATTCTCTCCAGCTTCTTCTTCTTCTATTTTGTGACGGCTAAACCTAACCCTCCTTCTCTATTCCCTTCTTATAACATGTGGGTAGGTATGTGGCTTAGTGGGCTTTAGTCCCCTATTGGGCCCTAAATGCTCTTTTGAGTTCTATGATAATATTCTTACTAATTTATAATACTAAGGTATTAAAAATAGTAATAATAATAATAATAATAATAATAATAATAATAATAACAATAATAATAAATATAATAACAACAACACAGCACAATAATAATAATAATAATAATAATAATAACAATAACTCTTAAGACATCTTTTGTCTAATAACATATGGGAAGGGTTCTACTAAGAGCTAGCTCGTGGTTTATTTCTAGTACTTGAAATTTGGGGTGTTACAACCATGATCTTGTTCAAGGATTAACCTCCTTTGTAACACCGTGTTTTCTTAATGTATGATTCAATGGTTTAATAACTAAAAGTGGAAATATAATATATGATCTTGGTGATTAAAATGAATAAATAAGTTGTTGTGTGAGTATTGCTTGTGCTGGTTGTTTTGGAATATTTGCCCAAATTTAGGGATGTTAAGACAAAGGACAAATTTATAACCCTTAAATATTTTGATAATAACAAACAGTTAAAATTATATATGTCCTTACATAATCGTCTAGTCATACGTTTGTATACAATTGTCTGATGTTTTTAAAATGGATATCGTCTTATCTTTTGATTACATAAACTTCGTAACTAACAAATCTTACAGATGATAACAATGTTCTAAAATGATTTGTGCATCAATCAGAGCATAAGCTATCTCGAAACATATAAAGCCTACATACCTACTCTCGAAGATAGTCAGCGAAAAAGAAGGAATATATGTGCAAATGTCAGAATGGGAAAACGAACATGACAACTGCTACAAGATTATGTACAAGAAGAGAAAAGATAAGCAGACTGCTTTATCTTATCATATGACAAGTTGGTGAAAGGCATTAAATGCTGCATTTAATGCTCCAACGAGTCTCTTCATCAGACGAAGGCCATCTTCTGCAAAGCACTCAACGAATTTCTTTCTGAAGCCTATAAATAGAAGAAGAGACCTCTTTTGAATGTTGTTGTCATTGTTGTTGTTGTCATTGCTGTTGTTGTTGCTGCTGATCATAAATTTCTTTAAAAGAAAATGCTTGTGTAAACTCTGTTTGTAAAATTCTTTTTTATACTTCATTATATATTCATCTGTTAAGACGTTAAACCCAGTGAGGTAACTCATGCGTAAACCTTTTCTTAACGAGATTGGTGGAAGCCTGCTTTAATTCAAAGAATACTTGGGTGTTTACTTGCAGAGGCAAGTGAAAGACTACTTGGGTTGAGCCTGAAGAGGCTTGTGGAAAGAATACTTGTAACTTAAAAAATTTAGTGGAACTTGGTTGTTGCCAAGAACTGAACGTAGTCTCTGGGGTGAGACGAACTAGTATATATTGTGTGCTTTTCAGTTTGTCTTTCAACTTTCGTTTGTCTTACAAAACATTTTTAAGAATTTTTTTCATCTTACTTCAGACGATACATAGTTAATGAAAGATTTTAGAAAAATAAAGATAACACAATTCAACCCCCCTTCTTGTGCTATCTTTGTGCTCTACAATTTGGTATCAGAGCTCAGCCTCTAAGGGTTGAGCACCTTTACAAGTGTTAGAGGAAAAGATCTACATGGTAAACCTTGAAGGACAGTTCATTCCTGAATAAGCCACTTTGTCAAGGCCTCAAACCTTCAATGGAGAAGATTATGCATACTGGAAGGACAAAATGGAAATGTATATCAAGTCCACTCACTATAATATCTGAAGAATCAGCACACATGGAGATCATGTCGTAACCAAGCCAAAAAATGTATACAATCAAGATGACTACAACATGTGTACCACAAAATGCAAAAGCTAAGTACACTATAACCCGTGCCTTATCAAAAACTAAATATAATAAATTTTGCAGCTACAGAACTGCTAAGGAAATGTGGGATGCTATACGCATAACACATGAAGGCACAGAAGATGTTGTCTCAGGAAAGCAACAACTCTCCAAAGACATTATGAGATGTTCACCATGAAGGAGACAGAGACCATTGATGAAATGTTTGGAAGATTTCAAACAATTCTAAATGGACTTCAAAGTCTTGGTGTTGAGTTCTCTAAGGCTCAAAACAATCTCAAGATCCTCGACAGTCTCCTAAAAGTATGGGAACCCAAAGCTATAGCCATAGCTGAAGCAAGGGACATGAAGACCTTAACTCTAGATGAGTTACTGGGAGCTCTAAGAGTACATGAAGTGCATCTTTTCAAAAGAGACAAAGTCAAAAATAATGACTCAGTTGCTCTAAAGATTGGAGAATCAAGTCGAAGAACAAACAAAAAAATTGAGACAAAAGGTATAAACACAGCGCTGAAGGTTCAATATGAGGAATCTGAAAGTTCAGACAAAAGCTCCATCTGCTCAACAGAAGATGAGATCTCCCTCATCACCAGAAAATTCAAGAAGATGCTCAAAAAGAAAGACAGATTCAAGCAATCTTCCAAAAAGAAGGACACTAGATATAGAAACCATCCTCAAGAAGAGAATAATGAGATCATCTGCTTTGAGTGCAAAAAGCCTAGACATATTAAGGCTGAATGTCCTAAACTAAAGAAAGGATGGAATTCAAAGAAAAGATACAAGAAGAAAAATTTTCTAGCCACTTAGGAAGCTCTGGACAGCAGCAGTACTAGTTCAGACGATGAAAAGGCTAATATATGTCTCATGGCAGATACAGAGGAAGTAACGCCTGAGGTAAACTCTAATTATAATAACTTTTTGCATGAGTTTGATGATAGTGAATCTGAGTCTGATGACGAAGATATGTCATATGACACTCTTCTTGCTAACTCATACAAGATTGCTCTTAAGTATAAAAAACATAAAGAAAAATATCAAGAAGCTACTTTAGAAAATGAGATACTCAAAAAAGATCTGACGAGAATGCAAAAAAGCTCAGCCTTAGATCCTAAAAAGGCAATTGCTTCTTTCTTAAGTTGATAGACTAAAGAAAGAGGTCATTAGTCTGAAACACGATTTGACCAAATTTGGAGACGGATCATCAAAACTTCAAATGATTCTAAACATAGACGATCTCCGTCTGACAAATTTGGGATTGGATTTGTAGAAGACAAAAGTGCTAAACCATTGTCTTCTAAATCTTATTCAACCTTTTGTAAATTTTGTGGCAAATCTGGACATTCATTCCAAAGATGTCAACACAAAGGAAACAAAGGCCAAATAAATCATTGGGATTAACAATAAAGGAACCAAGAGTATTTGGGTACCAAAATCTCAAATAATTCCTATTGTAGATATCCTTAATAGGAAAAAGGAGGGATTCATTTTGGTACCTAAACAGTGGATGCTCACGTCACATGACAGGAGAAAGGTCTATGTTCCTAGACCTCCAATCACATAAAAGGACAGTCTCATTTGGTGGAAATGGAAAAGGAAAAACCATTGGTATAGGTAAAGTTGGTAAGCCTCCTCTTCCATCCATAGATAATGTCCTATGTGTTGAAGGATTAAAATACAATCTACTTAGCATTAGTCAATTTTGTGACAGTGGACTTATTGTATCCTTCAACAAAGAATCATGCATAGTCAAAAGAAATGATGAATCCATTCTCTTTACTGCCAACAGACATAATAATCTATATAAGATTGAGTTTGAAGATTTGAACAAACAAAATGTTACATGTCTAATGACCAAAGAAGATAAAAAATGGATTTGGCATAAAAAGCTCGGGCATATCAATTTGAAACATATTTCGAAACTATATAAAAAGAGTTTAGTAAAAGGATTGCCTAAGATTTCTTGGAAAACTCATCTTCTTTGTGAAGCATGTCAGAAAAGAAAACAAATCAAAACCTCTTTTAAATCAAAAGATATCGTTTCCACTTCCAGACAATTAGAATTATTGCATATGAATTTGTTTGGACCTACAAAAACTTAGTCTTGGTGGGAAAAAGTATGGTTTTGTCATTATTGATGACTATTCTAGATATACATAGGTTTATTTCCTAGCTCACAAACACGAGTCTTTTAATGTATTTGAAATATTTTGTAAGAGAGTGCAAAATGAAAAAGGGTTTTGTATTACTACGATTAGAAGTGACCATGGAACTGAATTTGAAATTGCTGAGTTCAAATCCTTCTGTGAAAA
This sequence comes from Spatholobus suberectus, assembly GCA_004329165.1. Taxonomy (NCBI): domain Eukaryota; kingdom Viridiplantae; phylum Streptophyta; class Magnoliopsida; order Fabales; family Fabaceae; genus Spatholobus; species Spatholobus suberectus. The sequence goes on along the minus strand of CM014729.1, from coordinate 48,090,648 downwards.
GAATGGAATTTTCCATAACTTCTCCTCACCGAGAACACCTCAACAAAATGGGGTAGTTGAAAGGAAAAATAGGACTCTACAAGAGATGGCAAGAACCATGCTCTGTGAAAATTCAGTCCCTAAGTACTTCTGGGCAGAAGCTATAAATACAGCATGTTATGTCTAAAACAGAATATTGATCAGACCAATATTTAAAAAGACTCCTTATGAACTGTAGAGAGGAAGAAAACCCAACAGTTCATACTTTCACTCTTTTGGATGTGAATGTTACATTCTCAACACTGGAGATCAACTAGGAAAATTTGACTCTAAGGTTGATAAAGGTGTTTTTCTTGGATATTCCGACACATCAAAAGCATTTAGAGTATTCAACTCTAGAACTTCTGTTGTAAAAGAATCTGTCCATGTTAAATTTAATGATACACTAACCCCTGATAGGAGACTATCAAATTTGGAAGAAGATTTTGCAGACTTACAGATAGAACCGTCTGATCAAATAAGAACAGACGAAGCAAAAGAATCAAAAGAAACTTCTCAACAACAGACCGATAATCAGACAAAGAGATCTCACAAGGACTAGAAGTTCGTTACTTATCATCCTCAAGATTAGATTATTGGAGAACGAACTGAAGGAGTTAAAACAAGATCATCACTAAAGAATCAAGCATCTTGTGCCTCAGTTTCAGAAATTGAACCTAAGACGATAGAAGAAGCACTAATAGACGATGACTGGGTAATAGCTATACAAGAAGAATTACATCAATTCACAAGAAATGATGTTTGGATTCTTGTTCCCAAATCGGAACATAAGAGCATCATTGGAACAAGATGGGTATTCCGCAACAAGCTCGATGAAAATGGTAAAGTGATTAGAAATAAAGCAAGGTTAGTGGCTCAAGGTTACAATCAACAAGAACGTCTTGATTTCACTGAAACCTTTGCTCCTGTTGCTAGATTAGAAGCTATTAAAATTATGCTTGCCTTTACCGCTTATAAAAACATTAAGCTTTTTCAAATGGATGTGAAAAGTCCTTTTTTAAATGGTTTCATTGAGGAAGAAGTTTATGTTCAACAACCTCCTGGTTTTAAGGATCCAAACCTCACAGACCATGTTTTCAAACTTAAAAAGGCTCTGTATGGTCTTAAACAAGCACCTCGTGCTTGGTATGACAGACTGAGCAATTTTCTTATTGAAAATGGGTTTATGAGAGGCAAAGTAGACACAACTCTTTTTAGAAAGGAATCCAACAGAGATTTCATTATAGTCCAGATTTATGTAGATGATACAATCTTTGGTGCTACTAATGAAACTCTGTAACACCCCAATGTTTTTCTTTAATTATTATTATTATTATTATTATTATTATTCGTTTGCCGTGTTTTAAATAAAATGATATTTTGAGAAAAAGAAATATTGGGCTTTTAAACTGGGGTTTTATAATTAGAGTGTTTTTAAAAGTTTTAAAACCCTTTTATTGGGCTTAGTTTTATGAGTCCAAAGTTAGCTTTAAGTATTCTTTAGGTTTCTTGAAAACCTAATCCTTCTTCCTTATTCTTTCGCTTGTGTCTCCTTGGAGATACCGTGCCGTCAGAGCCTTTGCAGTCAAGAAGTGAAGAACCTTAGAAAGACGCTACTGCACCGTTCGCATCCTCTTGCTGGAGATCGCCTCTTTCAAGGTAAGGGGGGAGGGAGTTATCTCGCTCATGGGTATGGCTTTGGTCGTGGGTAGAGGGGTTGGCCTTAGACCCCAATTGTTTGTGAATTATATGGTTGTATACGTGCAAAGGGGAATGCGATTTTCCCCAAATTATTAATATGCTTTATGAAAATTCTATGTTTAATTTATATGGATTATCATGGATTGTCCTTTTAAAATCTGTACCTTGGATCCGCCCGGCGGGGCTAAATAGCCGCTGGACGAGCTTTCGTTGAAAACTACTCCGCGTTGGCGCCGGGCGGGATGAACAATCCGCTAAGCGGGTTGGGTCCTGACGCAGACCTGCTGGGCGGGGTGCGATACCCGCTAGGCGGGTTGGGTTCCAACGCGAACTCGCTGGGCGGGTTCGCTGGACCGCTGGGCGGATACGACTTTCGCTATTACGTTCCTTGTGTTTGTGAACTCCTTTTGGCAATGTTTAACTCATTGTTATTTGTTTTTTTATGTCTTGTTGAGTTTATATTGTATGGTTGTTATTTACCTTAAAAAAATGAATGTGACATGAAATTGTGCCTATGATTCATGATAAAAGTCTATGAAAGTTGTGAGCATTATATGTGACCATGCATCATAACATTTGAGTTATGTGATGAGAAAAGTATGTAGGAATCTGGCTGGTGGAGGCTGTGATGGATTGTTTAACCTTAGCCTTGGGGGTTATCCGGTTGGGAAAACTCCAATGGTCCATGTTGATCCCATGGAGCCGGGGCGTACTGGCAAAACTGGGTAACCCTGACTAGTCACCGGGGGATATCATGCTAGTTGAGGGTGCGAAAGCCGAAGGCATCGGTACCGATGGCGCTTCTTATGACCTACATTTACTCCTAGTCTACTTTCCGACAAGTTTAAGTTGGTACCACATGTGCATAAGAAGTAGAAGCTAGGTATTGCATTACATATGTTTTTGTGCATTCTGGTTTTTTTTTTTGCAAATTACTGTTAATTGATTATGTATGTGATGTGTATTCTACCTGTCTCCATTGTCATACTTTGAGCATGATGTGAGATGTATCTCACCCCCTTGTTTTCTGGTGTTTTCTGTATGTGTCTGTGATATACAGGTGATGTTCAGCAAGACCTTGAGGAGGAGTCTTAGAGTAGGGGCATTGGCCTCATTGCAGTTTATTTTACAGTTTCTTTACGGTTTTGTCAACTCTGATAGTAATGTGACATCGGGGTATTAGTTATTTATTATTTTAGCTTTTAAACTTTAGACTAATAGTTTTACTTTTAAATTGGTTTATTTTATTTTAGTTGGACTTGTATGGTCAACTATGGGCCACCATCATTTGGTTAATCAGTAAAGCATCTTATGGAGCTTTAGTAAATGTGAGTTGTGCATGTGATGTCCTTTATCGTGTGAAGAAAAAGATTATAAACTATCGTTTTATTTTACAAATGAAAAGTATGTTATATTTTCGTAATATTTATTTAATAATTAGCTTTGGGGTAAAGGGTGTCACAAACTCTATGTAAGGATTTCTCATATTTGATGCAGAGTGAATTTGAGATGAGCATGATGGGAGAATTAAAATTCTTCCTTGGCCTACAAGTTAAACAAGAAGAGAAGGGTATATACATTTATCAGCAAAAATACATAAAGGAATTGCTTGAGAAATATAAGATAAATGAGTCAAAACTTATGAGCACACCAATGCATTTGTAACACCCCAAATTTTAAGTACTAGAAATAAACCACGAGGTAACTCTTAATAGGACCCTTCTCTTGTGTTATTAGACAAAAGATGCCTTAAAAGTTATTCTTATTATGTTTCTTATTATTACTGTTTCTATTCTTATTAATATTATATTTATTATTGTTGTTGTATAAGTTGTTGTTGTTATTATTATTATTGTTGTTGTTGTTGTTGTTATTAATACCTTAGTATTATAAATTAGTAGGAATATTATCATAGAACTCAAAAGAGCATCTAGGGCCCAATAGGGGACTAAAGCCCACTAAGCTACATACTTACCCACATGTTATACGAATGGAATAAAGAAGGACAGTTAGGTTTAGCCGTCACAAAATAGAAAAAGAAAGAAGTTAGAGAGAATAAGGAGAAAAGGGAAGAAGAGGAAGAGAAGAAGGAGGAACAGAAACTGGAGAATGCAAACCCTAGAACTCAGCTTTGCATGTCCATAAAGGTGAGTGCTCTCCCCCGTGTCCTTCCTTGTTCTTGTTCATTTATTTATCTTTTCCCTCCTTATACCTAAATTTAGGGATTTAATGGGTTTTGAGGGAATTGTGAGGGAGTAAGGAATTTATACATTAGATTAAACAATTATCAATGTAGAAGAATGATTAAGAATCTAGTTATTTCATTGGGAGCATTTAGAAACCAAAGACAATAGGAAAAATAAATTAAAATTAGTACTTAAGATCTGCCCGGCGAAATTAGATAGCCGCTAGGCGACTTTTCTTCAAAAACTGGATTCTGCATTTGCGCTGGCACGCAGACCCACTGGGCGGGAAGAAACATCTGCTGGGCGGGTTGCATCCTGATGCAGACCCGTTGGGCGGGGTACAATACCCGCTGGACGGGTTCGCTGGACCGCCAGGCGGGACTTCCATCCTGTTGGGCGAATATGACTTTTACTATTCTGTTCTTTGTGTTTTTGAACTCCTTTTTGTAGTTTTTAACTCATTGTTTGTTTGTTTTCTTATGCCTTATTAAGTTTATATTGTATGATTATTATTTACTTTGAAAAAAACTGAGTGTGATATAAAATTGTGTCAATGTTTCATGATAAAAGTCTATAAAAAGTTGCAAGCATTATTTGTGACCATGCATCATAACATTTGAATTATGTGATGAGGAAAGTATATAGGAATCTGACTGGTGGAGGTCGTGATGGGTTGTCTAACCTTAGCCTTGGGGGTTATCCAATTGGAAAAACTCCAATGGTCTATGCTGATCCCATGGAGCCGGGGCGTACTGGCAAAATTGGATAACCCTGACTAGTCACTGAGGGATATCATGCTAGTTGAAGGCGCGAAAGCCGAAGGCATCGGTACCGATGACGCTTCTTATGGCCTGCATTTACTCCTAGTCTACTTTCCGAAAAGTTTAAGTTGGTAACACATGTGCATGAGTAGTGGTTTAGGAACATTGCACGCATATGTATCTTGTTATAGTGTGATATGTTAAAGTGTGCTATGTTGTAATTATGTGAATTCTATGTGACCCTATTTATGTGAATTCTATGTAAGAATGCAATTGTGCCTTATGATGAAACGTTAAAGTTGTGGACATGTGATTATATCTTGCATGTGTGTCATTCCTGTTTGATAAAACAAAACGAGGTATATGTCTAGTTACTAGATAAAGAATGTGAAATAATTATATGCTTGTAATTGGAATTGTGTTTGCTACCTTAAGGATAGGTGAGAGCTAGACCTTAGGATAGTGTTATGAGGGTTCTAGTTGGATAATAATAGTTGTGAATAAGATAGAGAAAGGGTGAATTCCCTCATGGCGTAATAGAAAGGTATAAGACAAGTAAGAGAGAATAAAATAAGAGTATTTTAGGATGTCTGTAACATTAGACTTGACCTTAGAGGACAGCTTTGAATATTAAAAGGAAGAAGTGTAAATTCTAAAAAGGGTTTTAGGTAAGAAAGTATAAATAATGAGGATGAGTTCTTAGGTTAAGAATGAGATAGTAAACCAATATAATAGTTGTGAGAATGAGAGAGCAATTAACATGGAGTATTGACTGTTGAAAGGTGTAGACTCGATCATAGGTATGGAGAATTGTGAGAGGCCTAGTGAGGCTAAAGCCATGAGAGATAAGTAATGAATGTTGTCTCAGTAGAAGAGTTTAACCTAGCCGTAGAACCCTTAGAGCACTCACTGAGACATTATATCTTACTCCTTTAAGTTTCTCTTTTTTTTTAGGATACAAGTGAAGACATATACAGGTGGAGCTTGGAGTCACGTACAAAAAAGATGTAGTCTAGATTATATTGTTTTCTTGTATTCCTCTTTATGTTTTATTCGACACTTGCGGATGATAGATGAATTGTATTAGGTGTGTATTTTTCTCATTGTATTGTTCGTATATAATATTTAATTATATTTATGAGTCAACTTAACATGTCTCTATGTTTTTAAGTCTTTCCTTTTTGTTCTTAGAAATCTAGACCTAGTTACGGTAATACCCTCTAGGGTGTTACAGCATTCATCTGTCAGTATGACAAAGGACGAATCAAGTTACCTTGTAGACCAGACTATCTATAGAGGTATGATTAGCTCACTTCTTTATTTAACTGCTAGTAGACCAGACATCATGCATAGCATCTGTCTATGCGCCAGATTCCAATCTGACCCTAAAGAGTCTCATTTAAAAGTTGTTAAGAAGATTTTTAGATATCTTGTTAGTACACCTAACCTTAGTTTATTCTATGGAAAAAACAAAGATTTTAGGTTAGTAGGATACTGTGATGCAGATTATGCAGGTGATAGACTTGAACGAAAGAGCACAAGTGGTAGATGTCATTTCATCGAGCCATGTCTTATATCCTGGACCAGCAAGAAGCAGAACTCAATTGCATTATCAAGTGCTGAAGCTAAATATGTATCTGCTGCTAGTTGCTGCTCACAACTCCTATAGGTAATGTAAGGACCCAACTGTCGCTACTAAATAACCTTGCTAAATATACACCTTATCCACTTATCAGGTGAATAAAAAAAATCAAATTATAACATATCTGTATATAAGTTATGCACATCAACTGAGAGATCCACCTATCTCTCCTAGTGTCATACATGCATACCTATTCAACTCAAATCATCATACATACACAACTAATGGGATAACACCAGCCCATAACAAACATGTACGAAATATACATCACTGAGAAAACAAAATACAAAACTCACTTCCTATAGCTGGTCACTTTATACATCATCTTAAAAGAAATAAACAATAATAAGGAATATCAATTCCCTTAAGGAAAACAACAAAAAGATGATTCTTTATACTTGTTCAATCTTGCCACTAGTTGAAACGAAGCTTCATCCCTAACTAAGTGAAGCTAAACCTACCAAAAACTCAACATCTGCTCGCACGCCAAAGATGTGATCATCACAAGCACGAACCACACGTGTAAACAACACAAAGGTAAGTTTACTAAAAAAAATAATGATAATACCAGTACAACCATTACAACAACAACCTTTAACACAATAACAACAACGATATTAACAACACCTCTATCACCACCATCACCAATCATGACAATTACAAACAGCCACAATAATTAAGTAACAACAACAATACTACCTTCGCTACTAACACATAACACAACCACAATAATAATTGCCAAGTACTCATAGCAACAAGGACATCGAATAACCATAATAACAATTTCATCAACATACAAGTTTGGATTCCCATTTCATCAGAGAATGAGTTTGCATACATACAACACAACACATCATGCCTTCGACCCCAAAATGTCAATGTATGAATGACACGACTCTCGAGAGATTTTCTACATTTCGGGTGATCAGCCAGAGCTTATCCCCTACCATAGCCATCTAGCACCATTCAGGGATTGCCAAAACTCTGATCTGTTGGATAAGCTTATGGTTGTCAAGATAAGTGTATATGGGTGGTGGTATACCGCGACACAAGGCGTGCACTGTCTTGGCCCCACTGCGGAATTACCCATCCGCTCATCTCCTAGGCCCAGCTATCAACTCAACCACAATAGTCATCACATCATATACATGTATCAACATAACACCACGTGGCCTACTCAGCATCACCTGTGGTCCAACAATCACCATCAACCCCATGCACGCCCAATTCGACCTCTTGCATGGTCAACAGGTAAGGCCCTATCCAAGCAGCCCACCTCATAAGAAACCTCATACAATAATATCATACACATCAAGTGGAGGTCCTATCTAAGCAACCTTCCACTTCATAACCAAATCTAACAATTAACTACAATTACAAAATCAAAACGTTCTTTGAAAACCATTTGGAGGATTAACAAACCTTGAAATTCATAAAATTTCACAATTTAAGATGAAAACTTTAAAATCTGAAATAATACATTCAGTTCTAGAACAACAGATTATGTACTGTAGCAAAAATGCATCAGATTTCATTTTTTTAGCAGAGATAATCGATTATGGGCTTCCATAATCGATTATTTCCAAAGCAAAACCAGAAAAAAAAAATGAACAGTAGATAATCGATTATCCAACTGCATAATCGATTATTTCCGAAACTAAATCACGAAAATAGTTTCTGAAACTCTAGATAATCGATTATATGATCTCCATAATCAATTATCTACGAGGATTTTCAAAAAAAACGTGATTCTCTTCGAAGAAAACTCAACTTTTTCAACCAAATAACATAGATTTTCAAATCAATGGTGTTCCAACAACCTCAATCCACCTCAACCAAGTCAATACAAATCAAATCATACAATCAATTCAACATTTCATCACAAAATCATCAATTTCTCATCCAAATCTCAAAATTTCTCCCCCAAAACCCATTTTCACCTAAATCCAACAAAATAGCAACATCCACAGAGATTCAATCGATCAAAAGGCAAGAAATCAGTATACCAACAGTTATTAACACAAAACAACCGATTTGTAAGCTTTCTTTACCTCTAAAAGTTCCTAAATCTGAATTTAGGTTCCTTGAGAATCCAGTGTTCTTGAGCCAAATCTAGCTAGGATCGTTCCTTTCCTTACCACAATTGCTAAATCAAGCTCAAACCTCGTTTGTACTCCCACAAACTCAACAATTTCTAGAGAGAGATTGAGAGAGAATTGAAGAGAGAGAAAGAAATGAGAGAATGAAGGGGAAATCCCCCTTTCCTTCCTTATATACATCCGACCTTCCCGGAGCTCTCACCCAGACTTTTGGCCAACTGAGCCCCAAACCTCACCAAGCCACTTCCTTTATCTCAAAACTAATCTAACTTAACTATTTTCTCTCAAAAACCCAAAATCATTCTCACAACATATCCAAATTGGTTCAAGCACATATCTCAAATTTCCTAAATTCAAATTAGAATTTCAAACCAACAACACCAAACCATCACTACATACAACATACCATACATAACAACAATTCATTTATCTCTTTTAATCGCCTAGATTACATATCAAACTTTCACTTTTTTAGTTATTAAATCACTTAATTATGCATTAAGAAAATCACAGTGTTACAGGTAAAATATCAACTTGAAGATTACTTTAGCTTTGAGCATAACATTCTTGTGTTATGTGATAATACTAGTGCAATCAATTTATCTAAAAACTCATTCAACATTCTAAAGCTAAGCATATAGAGATAAGACATCATTTTATTTGTGACTATGTTCAAAAAGGTGTTTTTGATATTAAGTTCATCGATATAGACCATCAATGGGCTGATATCTTTACAAAAGCCTTACCTATAGAACGTTTTAACTTCATCTTAGAAAATTTGCACATGAAAGTTTTGCAAGAATAAAACGTCTTACATGCATCGTCTTATTTGATTATTTAAGTTTCATCTTATTCTATATCATCTTACATCTCATTATATTTTGTCTTACTGACACGATTGTCTTTGAATATGAAAAGTTTAAATTCATTAGTCTGATATTTCTCCTAATAATTACTCTCGATAACCAACCGAGAAACGTGCGCCGTCTCCCCTGCCACATCAAGATGTCATAAATGCACGTCTCTTCAGTACTTTCGACCTTCTCTTTTATTCAAAATAACCGCTCTTTTCATCACTTACACACTCTGAAAACTTCTCAAACTCTTTGAACTCAGACCCTATTCATCACCTTTTCTCTCAAACCCTAATCTCTCAAGCCAGAACTCATGGCCACCCAAAAACAGCTTGTGCCCACGAAGAGATTTGGAGAAAGTGACTTTGTTGCTGGAAAATGGGTCGACTTATAGAAACTTGAAGAAGAAGGATTCCCTCTACAAATGTATATCAAAAATGTCGGATGGGAAGCCTTCGTGCAAAAGAGAACCTCCTAGTACCATGCACCGTATGCCTACTTTTGGGCCTCTGCATCTGAGGTTAACGGCACTATCACTGGAACAGTCGACAATCAAGCCATCATCATCTCTACCGACACCATTGTAGTAGCGTCTAGCTGTAAAGAGAAGGGTGACCTCTTTACAAAAGATTAGGAAAAGGTCATAACCCCAGAAATTGTTGATAGGGCATTGTATGGAATGCCCAGGCCTCAAACTGAGAACAAAGATATTCTGAAGAGGTTTCTGTACTCTTCAAACATAAAGCCTATCTGCAGATTAATTCACAATGTCTTACTGCACATTATTCTGCCAAGAAAAGGCTCAAAGGATAATGTAACCTCCATGGACAGATTCTGCATATACAAGATGTTGACTGGTTAGAAGGTTAATCTGCTTGCATTAATCCTGGACAACTGGAGATCTTGTCTCTCCAAGTCAAAGGAAGGTGCCTAAAGCAAGCAGAAGCATCCTATTCCCTACGCCATGCTCTTCACCGAAATCATTCGTCTGGCAGGAATAAAAGAATTTGGGTTGGAGAAGATGAAACAAGGTTTTGAGATCGATGTATCCATCATCAGGAAGATGAGGATTGCACATCTCTTCTTTGGATATGTTTCCAAACATCTAGAGTTGGCATTAATCAAGGAAGAACCACCAGAAGAAGTTGTCGGAACTGCATTCAAAGTGGGATCGTCTGCTGACCCCTCTGTTGGTATTGCATCTACTCAACCTCCAACACAGATGAAACCCCAACCATCTCAATCGCAACCCAAACAAACCAAACCACAAAAACCTAAGTTACCTATCAAAAGACCTTCACAACCAGACCCTCAACCACAACAGACCAAACCCCAAACCCCATCGTCTTCACCTCACAAGAAACAAAAACCCTTAACCATTTGCTTGAGATCCAAACCAACTCCCCAACCTGACCCAGACGATGACCATCCCATTAACACCCTTCTTCCTACTCCAAGCACAACCATTCCTGCTCCTCTATCAGAACAACCACCCCTACCACCTACATCTACTGAATCCACTCCATCTACCCAACCATCAAAAAAGCCCTCAAAATCCAAAAAAGATTCCAGTACCAAAAACAAAAGCTCAAGAAGAAAGGCAACTCAAGAGAGCCCGAGCTGAATCAAAACGGGTTGAGAAAAAGAAGAAAGAAGATGAAGAGAAACTAGCAGAGGCTGAGCAAGAATAGATCGAGGAAGCAGTACTTCAATCTGTGATTGAGCACTCACTACAAACAGCCCCTGTAGAGCATGAAGAGCAATAGCTGTTGACTCTAGAGGACTCTGCTTCTACCTCAAGAGGTAGATTACCTAGATCTCTTTTCTAGGAAGTTCCACAATCTGTTTCTTTCTCTCAAGTCTTCAACCGTCTTTCTGTAGACTTAATAGCGACACCTAGTATTGATCAGCCTGCAAAGGTTGTTTCACTCTCTGTTTCCTTCGCAGAACCTGAAACATAAGGAACTTCATCTAGAGGAGCTGCACCTATGATAGACGAAACAGCACCAGAAGATTATTGCTTTGAAACGCCTCCATCTAAATGTCTCCAAAGGCATACAATGATCTACTTTGAGCAGCTTGAGTCGCGTGAGACTGGAAAAACAAGAGAATATCAATTACCAAAGCCCTTCGACCTAGAAGAACTTCAATCTACAAGCAATTATGAACTGGGCGAAGTAAATAATCCAAGGATGTGGATGACTCTCATCAGTGAAGAATAACCACTTTTGGTACGCCATGGGTACGCTAAAAAATTTCCTGATATTGAAGAAGAAGCTACCCCAGCCATGTCTTATGAGCCGCACATCACCCCATACGTCTGGGAGGAAGGATATAGCACCCTGTTAGACGCTCCAATCTTCATCTATCCACCCTCAACCAGAACGACATTTCCAGCTGGATATGAAGTTTGGAGATAGCGTGGGATTCTCTGTTACACCTCTCCTTTCATGCTGAAATGCAACTACTTAGAGTATCTAATCATGTGCAGAACGTATCATTACAAGCCCAAAATCATATATCCATTCTGTCATGGGATGATCAAGACTTACCCCCTTGCCATCCGCCCAGAAGACAGTCCATATTTTGAAAAATGATGGATTGGTGATGATGACTGGCAATTAGGAAGAGTGATGAATAATTTCCTGTAGGAGCAGATGCAGATTTCCTTGCAGCATGCAATCTGTGAGCGAAGGTGTCCAGACCTTGAATTAGGCTCGCCTAGATTCATGGCTACTCGGATGTGGCTCCTCATGAAACCATGGACTACCTTTCGCATTTGTTGTCAAAAGAACTATCTGTGCCAAAATCTATCTATAGGAAAAGGAAAAGAACCAAAGTTCAGACGTAACCCCCGAAGGCACTTGATGATCAGACAAAGAGCTCTATCGTCTGCACAACTGGCTAAACTTAAAGGAAAGTAACTCTCTGAAGCACAGACCGCAAAAGGTTGCAAGACCATGTTGAAGCACTAAAACACTTCTCTGGTTTGTTTGCTAAAGAGAAGAGTTTGCTAAGCCATGAAGTTGCACTCTGTCCGATGGGTCACTGGATGCAAGTCTCTCCGTCTCCCCCCAACTGTACATCCAACCCCCAAAATCAACTATCCATAAACCTACCCCAAACTTATATCTTCTTCTCCTCTAAAACCTTTGAAATCTCTCTACCCTGCGGCCACTTTTGGTTCTGTGGTCCTCCTGTACCCTATGCTTTCAACTTATGTTTAGAGGAACTCAGTGATGAAGTAGCTACCAGCTCTGCACCTACACCTTCAAACGACAGACAAGCTTTCAATGAATTGAAGCAAACTGTGCAGCGTCTTAAAGCTGATGTTAAGAAAGAACGCAAGAAACGCAAACGAGTAGAAGTTTTGTTAGCCAAGCTGGCTAAGCGCTTCAAAAGTGACCTCGACTCATCATCTACACCTTCAGACTCTGAATCTTTTGATTGATGATGCAAAAAAAGGGAGAAAAATAAAAAACAAGGGGAAGTATACAGATATTTATCTCGGGGAGAGTATTTTTTTATTTTTTATTTTTTATACAATGATGAATTACATATTTAATGATATCGTCTAGTTTCCTTCAATTACCTCTTTATATATATTGCATCTGCTTAACTAAAGTACACATACATAAAATGTTTTCATAGAAAAATGTTTTAGAAGAACTATAATTGTTTGTCATCATCAAAAAAGGGGAGATTGTTAAGACAAAGGATGAATTTATAACCCTCAAATATTTTGATAATAACAAACAGTTAAAATTATATATGTCCTTACATAATCGTCTGGTCATACATTCGTATACAATTGTCTGATGTTTTTAAAATGAATGTCGTCTTATCTTTTGATTAGATAAGCTTCGTAACTAACAAATCTTACAGACGATAACAATGTTTTAAAATGATCTACACATCAATCAGAGCATAAGCTATCTCGAAACGTATAAAGCCTACATACCTACTCTCGAAGATAGTCAACGAAAAAGAAGGAATATATGTGCGAATGTTAGAATGGGAAAACGAACATGACAACTGCTACAAGATTGTGTACAAGAAGAGAAAAGATAAGCAGACTGCTTTATCTTATCATATGACAAGTTGGTAAAAGGTTTTAAATGCTACATTTAATGCTCCAATGACTCTCTTCATCAGATGAAGGCCGTCTTCTACAAAGCACTCAGCGGATTTCTTTCTAAAGCCTATAAATAGAAGAATAGACCTCTTTTGAATGTTGTTGTTGTTATTGTTGTTGTCATTGTTGTTGTTGTTGCTATTGATCATAAATTTCTTTAAAAGAAAAAGCTTGTGTAAACTCTGTTTGTAAAATCCTTTTTTATACTTCATTGTATATTCGTCTGTTAAGACGTTAAACCCAGTAAGGCAACTCAGGTGTAAACCTTCTCTTAACGAGATTGGTGAAAGCCTAAAGAGGCTTTGATTCAAAGAATACTTAGGTGTTTGCTTGGAGAGGCAAGTGAAAGACTACTTGGGTTGAGCCTGAAGAGGCTTGTGGAAAGAATACTTGTAACTTGAAAAAGTTAGTGGAACTTGGTTGTTGTCAAGAACTTGACGTAGTCTCTAGGGTGGGACGAACTAGTATATATTCTGTGTGCTTTTCAGTTCATCTTTCAGCTTTCGTCTGTCTTACAAAACATTTTTGAGAATCTTTTTTATCTTACTTCAGACGATACGTAGTTAATGAAAGATTTTAGAATATTAGAGCTAACATAATTCAACACCCCTTTTTTGTGCTATCTTTGTGCTCTACAAGGGAACTGAGGAAATGTTGTTCTTGAGCCAAAGTGAGCTTGTTGGGAATTATATGGGTTGTTGAGAGAAACAGTTGAGTGAAATCAGTTGTGAGTAGTGGGATATGGTTAGATGGACCTTGGGCTTTAGTGGGCCCACAGCCGTTGTGTGACTCGAGGAAGGTTTAAGTCATAAAACCCTTTCTCTCTCTCATTTCTCTTCCTTCCCTTATCTCTCAAACTCTCTCTCTTTCTCTCAATCTCTCTCACACCCACTTAGAGTATAGCAAGATCTCGGGCTTTGATCTTCCTTCCTTTGAGTTGGGGAAAGTGGATTTCTCAGAGTTTTGGCTCAAGGGCTTGTTTTCTCTCATCTTCCTCATTCCCCAAATTCAGATTCAGAACTCCTAAGAGGTAAGGACAGCTTACCTTAGTTGAATATTTGTTGTATGAATGTTGTAGTATGTACATGTTGTTGTGGATTGTACTGAAACGTGTGGTTGGGCTGAGTTTTTGTTTGAAAGGTGTTGGAAATGGGTTTCCTTCCATTTTCGATGATTTGGTGTTGAAATGTCGCATGGATTGTTGTTTGTGCTAAGTATGTGGTTGTGGGATGTTGTGTGGTCACATTTGACCTTTGTGGGATTGATATGAAGTATAAATAAGTGAAAAGATTATATCTTTGGGGTTTTTCAAAGAGAGTTTTTGCTTCTGTCTTCTAATAGTCGCTGAGCGACTAAGGGGCTCACTGAGTGAGAGTGCTCCTGAGGCTAAAGTGAGAGTGTCGGGTTGAGGATTCGTTAAGTAAACCATCGTGTCACTAAGCAAGTGTTCTTGAGTGATAAAAATGGCTGTAGTGTAAGAGGAATTTGCCAAGTGAAATGTGATTCGCTGAGCGAATGTTTGTAGAAATCTGCAAATTTTCCAGATGAAAGTTCGCTGAGCGAGTGTGTGCTTCGCTGAGCAAATAGGGGTATTCCAGAATGCTTGGAATGGATTCCCTGAGTGAACTCCAAACTTGCTGAGTGAATTGGAGGCCTTGGAGAATGGTGCTTTCTATTATAAGTAAGTTGTTGGGCGAACAACAGATTCGCTGAGTGAAGAGTATGTGTACAAATTTTGGCTATTCTCTAGAATGGCTATTCACTGAGCGAGCAGGTGATTCGTTGAGCGAAATGTGGTCAAGAGGATTTGGAGAAAGTCCCTAGAACAAATTCGCTAAGCGACTCTAGTTATCGTTAAGCGAGCGACCCTAATTCGCTAAGTGAGACTCATGGTCGTTGAGCAAAAAGCCTTCGCAAGGGAAGTTGGTCCTCTATAAAGAAGGTCTTCGCTGAGCAAGCATGTGTGTCACTAAGCAAATGCAGTGTTCTGTTATTGATCAACGATGAAAGGGTAGTTGTGTGAGACATGGTTGAGAATGACTCCTAATGTGAGTCTAAGGTTGAGAATGTGAGAGGAGTAGTAGGTTGCTTGGATAGGACCTCCACCGATTGTGTATGAGTTGTGATGTGAGACTTCTCATGAGGTATATGTTGCTTGGATAGGGTCTTACTTATTGGCTATGCTTGAGGCTGGATATGGACCTGCATGGTGTTGGTAGTGGCTGTGGACCACGTGTGGTGCTGGTCAGGCCCGCGTGGTGTTGTGATGTTGTTGTTGTGTTGCTACACATATATATGTTGTTTGGTTGTGGTTGAGTGGATGTGATGTTGTGATACACGCATTTCATGCATATGTTGTTGGCTAAGGCTGTGATGAGCCTTATGTCGTTGTGCAAGCAAGCATGTAAGTTGGATGGTTGACAGGAGTTGCGGCTTAGACGGGCCTCCAACCTAGTACCTGGATGAGACGTGTGGTCTTAAAGATGGGCCTATGGGGATGAATGGATAGCTAATTTCGTAGAGGGCCAAGGCAGTGCAGGCCTTGTGTCGCGGTAAGCCACCACCCACATTCACTTATCTTGACAAACCACTAAGCTTATCCATAGATCATAGTTTTGGCAATCTCTGAATGGTGCTTAGATAGGCCATGGAAGAGGGTGAGACCTGGCTAATCACCCAAGGTGTTGTGAATCTCTCGAGAGTCGTGTCATCATGCATTGACATAGTTGTGGTGGGTTGGTTTTGTTGTGGGGTTCTGGACTAAGAACTCATTATCATGAGAATGAAGGATGTAAACATATGTGTGTATGAGTATGAACGTTGAGATATTGATGATAGTTTCAGAATTCTTATGTGGTACTGTTATTTTAGTAAGCTTATCCTTGCCATGTTTTGTTGTTGTTGGATACCTTGTGGCTATTGTTGTGCTGATATGACTATGATGATCACGTCTTATGGCGTAGGAGCAGATGGTGATGCTTCTGTGGATTTGACGACTCAGTTAAGGATGGAGCAGAGAGCTGGTGATGTTTGGCTTGTCAAGACAAGCCTCGGTTGTTTTGTTGTATATTCAGTTGTTTTTATTCTTTTTGATGGGATTGTATAGTGTAACCAGCTATAGGGAGTGAGTTTTTGTATCCTTCTCCCCCAGTGATGTATATTTTGGTTATTATTTTGTTATGGCATGGTGTCATCCATATATATATATATATATATATATATATATATATATATATATATATATATATATATATTTATGGTGAAAGTTGCAACGATAGAAATCATGTATGGCGGTAGGAGAGATAGATGAATTTCTCAACGATGATTTGCTATGATTTATACATGTATGATATGATTTTATTCACCTAATTAAGAAGATGAGATGCATGGATTAGTAGGTGTGTTTAGTAGCGACAATTGGGTCGTTACATCCTTAAACTAGTAAGCACTACTTAGGAGGTGGGTTAGGGTTAGCCTCCACCTTAGAATAATATTCTATAAATAGAGGTGTAACACCTATCTTTTGGAAAGTCGGATAATATTAAGTTTTGGCTCCAATGTGAGTATGAAGAAAGCTTGACCTCTTTGTGAGTTCTTGATTAGAACCTCTTGAATCTCCATTCCTTTGTAGCAATTCCTATTTGGCTTATCACTCTCTTGAGTGTGGCGTCTTCTTTCCCCCTTTTCCATCTATTCCATTTTTTTCTATTTTTGTTGTTGTTATTTTAGTTCTTTTGTTCATTATGTTTTGTGCCGTTGATATAATTATTTGAAGCTTTGTGTCGTTTTCTCCTCTTCTTCTACCTCACTTCTTATTTTTATTTCTATAATTCTTCATTCTAAGATAACCAACTTAAAAAAGATTCAAAAAACAATATGACCCTAACTTGGTCCATATCAAAGTGTCCTCAGCTAAAACTTCTTAATCACAACTTACCTCAATGACGTTACCAAATAAGTGTTCATTTGTGCCGTTTAATTGCAAGTTATATAGATTGAGCATCGCATTGGAAGTACTAAAATCAGACGTGAAGGTTATATGTCCTTGAGCGCATCCCATCCACCTCAATAGCTAGTTTTTAGGATGTGGTTCTTGCAAGGTTTATAGTAGCATTCATGACTAATTTAGTGTTATGACACTTCTAGTTAGAGGATACAAAAATGTGGAAGAAGGGAATATGAATGATGCTGAACAAAATTCACGGGAAAATTTATTACCTGAAAGACGGTGTAAAATTTGGAATTTAATTTTTTTTGAAGTGCGCCAACTTGGAACCAGGCACGTTAGCACACCGACAAAAATCCAAGAACTTAAAAGGATCTGATTGAGAAAACATTTTCTACTTTTATTTCTTAATTTTACAAATAATTAAAAAAAAAGTGTCACCTTTATCACTTTCTTATTTTTAAATATTTGTACAAAAAATACTAAAAGCATCGCTTTGTTGTTTTCAGTTGTATAAAATCATCTAAAAAATTTAATCTTTAAATATTCCAGAAGTTGTAGTTTATGAAGTAAATTAAACAATCCTAAAGGTCGTACAAAAATTTAGAGTGCAGAAAATAGCATTAGGAAGACAATCTGGCAAAACTGAATGCACTTTCGACTTCTTGTGGCTCGTGATAGAAAGTAGGATATTGCTGCCATCGTTTAATTTGAATTTTCTTTCAATTGTTGACATAGTCATTCTTTTTTTCTTTCTTTTTTTTCCGATACCGATATAGTCATTCTTTTATGCCTGGTGGAAAAACACTAGGTGGATAAACGGGGTGAAATAGGTTCTATGAAATAATCTGCTAAGTGAGTACCCTTCTCAACCGATGTACTGGTTCTACACATTTTTGGTTGCTGATTTGCGTTGATGAGGTCAAATAGGACTTTATACCTGTCAATGCATGCTCTTATCTCAAAATTTTAACTACGAAACTTGTTGCTGTACGAAGATACAGTAAAATTAAGCGGTTTAACTAGCCTACAAGGCAACTCGATATAAGAACTTTGGATAATTTTCATAAAATTGAACCATTCGAAGTGCCATCATTACAAATTGCTCATTAGACACGTTCAAATTTAATTTTTTTATTTGAATGATAATGCCCTTAGCAAAGTTTGGAGTGCACCCACATGGAATGAAAGTCCGATCGATTTCCTTTGGGAATACTTGCTAATAAGGCAATCAACCCTGTTCATGACAATGTAACCATTGCGTTTTTGTTTTTTATACGGATTGGCTTAGGTATGATATAGCAGTGCAAACAAATCATTACTGCAGTTGAACTGATTCAAAAAATACTTTTTAACTCGATTCAGTGGAAAACCGATTTAAAAAGTGACACTTTTTAAATCAGTTGTAGTTATAACCGATTTAAAAAGTGTAATTTTAAATTAACATAAAAATTAATAACCATGTCCATACACTTTTTCCAAGGGTAGAATCACATTGTTATGTCAAAAAAAATCACAATAGATACAATCTAAAATAAATCATAATGAACCAAATCAAAAATCACTAACTCACGAGTGTGCTTCAAGCTGCTCACATATAGTACATGAAGTTAGCTTCCCCTTCCACAAGTGCGCGAGCTTCAACAACCGCAATGACAACCTTCTTGCCCGAGTTATGAGCTTGGAGAGAGTTTGAGAGCTACAAACAAGGTAAGGGATATGGATGAGGCAAGACAAGCTTCGAACAACCAATAATGAATCATATCAAAAATCACTAACCCACGAGTGTGCTTCGAGCTGCTCACAGGGTACACAAAGCTAACTTCTGCTTCCACTAGTGCACGAGCTCCAACAACAGCAATGGCAGCCTTTTTGCACGGGTTTTGAGCTTGGAGAGAATTTGAGGGCTACAAACAAGGCAAGGGATATGGATGAAGAAGGACGAGCTTTGATAGTGGAGATTCTTTGCGCGAGGAGCTTCGAATGGGGTAGAAAACAGTTGAGGTGCTCTGAAAATGACCAAGGGATATGGATGAGGAAGGAGGATTTTAATTAAAAGATTTTTGGACAAGCAGAAATGAAGGTGTGCATGCGCGTAAAATGTATAAGAAGTTACTTTTTAAATCGGCTCAGTTGGGAACCATTTTAAAAAGTAAACTTTTTAAATCAGTTCAACTGGAACCGATTTAAACGCTAAACCGATTTAAAAAGTAACCCTTATGGTCTATTTTAAATTCAAAATATTGTTTCCAAACTGGTTGAACCTGAACCGAGTTAAAAAAATTTGATCAAATTTTAAAAATGCTACTACATTCTTATTCCTAACCGGTTCATTTTAAATTGAGTTAAATTCATGCTTAAAATATTCAAGGGTTGGTTTAACACTAAATATTGAGATTGAGACAGTCTTGGATCCTCTAAAATTTGTAAGTAATTAGATTCTTCAATTGATTGCATATTTACCCAACTGAGTCATAAGGATCCACTCAACCCCCGACCAATTCCCACGGAAAAAGTGAAAGGGACTGAAAAAAAAATAAAAAAATTCAAGGCCATTGATCGAGTCTCAATTAAGGACGTGTAGAAAAAGGCTCATCATCATTGCTATTGATCAGGGAGACAAACAAGGGAATATTCATATTGTGTAGAAAAAGGTTTGAAAATGATAACAATTACCTAATCAAGGGATGTCATTGATGAAGTTTCTTTCAGTTTGCAAAATGGAAAGAAAACAGTAAACTATTCATTTTACCTGTTTGAACTCTGGATCGGTGTAAAACCAAGAGGTGTGCCCCAGAAATGTATGGTTTAACTTTCAAACCCCTTCGATCGGTGTAAAACCAAGGGGTACATACTAATGGGCACAAAGAAAAATCCTGAGTACCTTAAACTGTAGAAGTTTGGAGCATGAGAAGTTGCACACTTATAAACTCATTTTCTGTAGTTATGCATATAGTCAACATATTAATTGAGCAAGCTATCAAATATCAGATATCTATATCTACGACAAGATAAATAACAAATTTTTTTTTTCCATAATCTGATTATATTGAGTAACTGAAATATAGCCATACAAATAGCAATCACATTAACAGATGATTGTGGAAAAGTTGAACACTTTCAGATGCTGTTCACTGCTAGCTAACATGCTACAAGATAAAATGTTGTAAATCACAAAGTGATCAAGTCCAGTTTCAATAAGAATTCAATTCCAGTGGTGTCCATTCTAATCTTTAAGAGTTGATTACATGACATCACCAACAGCATAGAGGATGAAAAGAAAGTTGGCAAATAGCATAGGTATCTTGCTGTTATGCTGCATACAGGGGACGCCTATATTCATCAAAATATTGATCACGATCAATAAACACAATAGCATAGAGGGCATAAATTATTCCTGGAATATACCCCAGTATGGTCAGAAGCAAACAGATGATGAACTCAACCTGCAATAATATAACCAGTCTCTGTCATTATCAAGTTGTATGAAATTCTAGTGCACTTGCTAGTTGCTATAACAAAATGAAAATAATCTTAAATATCTTTTTTGAAAAATATGAAAATTTTTAATCTTAATCCTCCTTTAATTTTTATTCATTTTTAATCTTTATATTTAATAACATCAATATATTTCTAGTCCCTCACTAGTCACTATAGACTAAAAACATATTATTTTTATAATTTTAAATTAAAAAGAAATTAATTTAGAAAAATATTATTAGTTTAATTTTAATATTAAAAGGATTTTAGAATGTCAAACAATTAAAAATTACCTTAACAGTAATTATTATAAAAGTTACGAATTATCAATTTTATAGCATTTCATTATTAGAAGACATGTAAAAAAATCTTTACATTATGAATATTCTGATTAAATTCAACATTTATTCTATAGTTAAAAATATATTTATACCATAAAAATTATAATAGAAAATCGCGTTCACACTAATTTATGAAATGCTCAATTAGACGTAGCACAGGAATGCTAAAATTAATTTGATGCACAAAGTTCCAGGAACTAGATCAAAAGCAAAGAAAGGATTAATAGATCTTAAACTTTTTTTTTTTCTTTTCCACTAGTAACATGATAAAATGGGCTCTTTATATTTCAAAAAATGAAAAAGAACTCTATAATGTTGATATGGTGAGTATTGTAATAAAGGACACGTACACTGCAGCATCCATGGCGGAAGTAAACTCCCAATGGAGGCAATAAGATAGCTATCATGATCTCGCAGCATATTTCACAGCGAGTGGGCATTTTAGAATCCTCGTACTACAGTGGTTGTTATTGATGAATCTGTACAAGATTGGATCTGGTTTGTGCCGTGGCTGCCCTTATGGGATTTCTTTCGTTTGAGAACTGAGATGGTTAAAGAAACATGGACGGTTACATTACGTATATACATTCATAGCTACATTGAATTAATCGCCGTTGGACCCATCATCATGGAAGAGCACGTGTAATTTTTTATTTTTATTTTATTTTTGTGTAAAAAGTGTAATTTGTTTTATATTATGACCATTTTGTACAAATTTGTAGCATTATAGTAGTAATAGTTTGTTATGTTGAGGTTGCTTACAATTTTATACTTGAACGCACACAACATACGCAAAATGCCTATATTTTTAAGAAGCATGCCTCATTTCTTTTATTGGTTCAAGTATATATAATTGTCATTACTCATTACATTAAGTTTTGAAAATTTTCATTAATTTTTTCCTTCAATTATTCAAAGCTTATTAAATTAATTTTTCTTTGTCAAGCTAAGAAAAATAAGTACGATAAAACATTAATTTAACGACTAATTTGATAATATTTTCAAATTAAAAACTTAAATCAATGGCACTTACATTATTAAGAAACTAAAATAATATTAAAAATATCTGGAAGACCAAAATAATCACACTTAAGAATTAAGATTGTCTAGAAATTAAATTACTGATAAATTTTGGTTAAATTAATTCAAAGGTCCTTATAATTTTATAGAGTTTTAATTAAGTCCTTATAGTTAAAAATATTTTAAAAAGTTACTATAGTTTAAAAAGTTTGTAATTAAGTCCAAGTGTAAATGGAAAAGGAATTATTAAAGGCGTTGAAGGTGGGAATTGAACCCCCACCTTTGAAGTTCATTAATAACACTAACACCAAGGCTAATGACTTTATTTGACATACAAATGAAATTTATATTATATATACCTTAAACGAGAGACTAAAATTACACATATATTTACTATAACTAAATTAAATAATATTAACATCATATAAATTAATAATATTAAAATTAATATTAATAAATGTAAATAAATAAGTATATATTTATTTGATATTAATAGTATTAAAATTAATATTAATAAATATAAATTAATAATATATACTTGTCACCATAAATGGAGTTTGAATCCTACCCCCAGATTTCACTAATATATATAAATTAGTATATATTAACAAACTTCTAGAAAAATTTAAATATATTAGATATAATATTAATATATCAAAAGAATGTTAACTAGAAATATATGATATAATATACCTTTTATAGTGAAATGTATATAAAAATTATTTCATCGATAATAATATCTTATTTTAGTCACTAAAATATGCAGAGAGAAAATTAAAAAATTAAAAGAAAACAATTTTATAAAAAGAAAATTATTTAAAATAGAGTGATTAAGTTATAATTAAGAGATTTAGTATTAGAATGTACTCTCTCTAGTCTTTAATAAGGTGTTTTACAATTCCTATGAAGTATTAAACATTTTTTTCATTATTTGTCCTTGATAAAAACTGTGAGTATATATGCCTTTATTCGATAGTGGTACATAATGCTTTAAAACTTTAATGTCTTCATGTCACCCACAATAATGATGATTAACAAGAGTAAATTGGTACATATAATTTTTTAAAAATAAAATCACTAAAACCAACTAATTTAACTATTTTTATTGGTATGTGTAATTTTGTTACAAATGTCTTATATTAGGGACATGAAGGAGTATAAGTTATTGTCTATTTTTGTTTTATAATATTGTATTATTTATATACTAGTAGTAAATATATGTGTAATTTTGATCCTTAGTATATAGTATTAATTTATATTTATTAATTTAATTTTAATATTATTAGTATTTATTAATTTTAATATTATCAATATCCAATGAATATATACTAATTTATATGTATTATATTTATTAATATTAATTTTAATATTATTAGTTTATGTAATGTTAATATTATTTAATTTAGTAGTATTAAATATATGTGCCGTTTTAGTCTCTTGTTTAAGTTATATATAACATAATTTTTATTTATTTATCAAATAAAGTTATTAGCTTAGTGGTTTTAGTGTTGGTGGTGGATTTCAAGGGTGGGGTTCAATCCTCACAATCAACACTTTATTAATTTTTTTCCTATATTCGAATATCATCTCAATGTACCACATCATCACCTAAATTTGGAGGGACTTAATTGTAAATAAGAGAAAGGTTGGACACTAAAATCGCATAATTGTGATACCTAAAGGACCAAAAGTACAATTATATTAAATATAAATTAATGGAGTTATAATGGCATTAATGTGTAGGTATCTAATTACAAACTTTTTAAATTACAAGGACTTTTTTAAAGTGTTTTTAACTATAAGGACTTAAATAAAAACTCTCAATATATATAATTATAGGGACCTATAGATTAATTTAACCATAAATTTCTTTAGGAAAAACAAAATAGTAAACTTAAAAAATAAAAAATAAGGATTTAGTCTTTTTTCTATAAGACATCACTGTTCTTTCTATTTTTGTAAAGTCTTCATTGTTTTTTTTTCCATTTAACAAAAGCACTAGTGTTTTAACATGAACATTGCACAAAATAAATATTCATTTTATAGAACTTAAATTCATAATAAATAAACACTTCTGAATATAAATTATATTATAATTAAAATTCATAATGAATAAATATTTTTGAACATATAGATTATATTTTAAATTTATAACATATTATTATTGTAATACAATGTTAATTTTTAATTATTGATAATTTCTTTTAAAAAATATTGAAATTCAATTTATAACTAAAGATATTGAAAATGATAAATTGAAAGAGAAAAGAGGTTAAAATTATTTTAAAAACGCTCTCATTGAAGAATGACAGCTAAAAATGCTCTCGTTGAAGAATAACAGTTAAAAACGCTCTCGTTCAAAATAGTTGTTCTCATTTAATATATAAGCTGGATTGGATGTTAATAGGGACTTTATGCATTTTTATTTTGGACTCATTCATTTCATGCTTTATCAATATGAAGCCCTTACCACCAAGCGCATAGATCAATTGGCGGGTGGTTGTTCTAACTTAATCAATGGTTCTCGAGTTCGAGTCCTGAGTAGTAGTTCTACCCAGCTTAAGCAAGATTGTCTCCAATAGAGGATACATGTGGTCTCTACCAAAAAAAAAAAAAACAAAACAATATGAAGCCCTTAAGATTGTTAATTTTATCAACCGGAGACACCCTAGTTTTATTATGTTAGTGCTTACCATTTTATTTTTTTTATTTTTTCTGTGCGCTGGCTTAAGTGGTTTGATGTTAAGGATGGGAATGTCTTCCTTAGCAATCAACCATTAGCCAATCTCATTGAATTACTCTCTAATTTAAGACAACTTGTTGCAACTTCCTTCATTTCATATGTTCTATTCAAGCACGATTTTCGTTTTCTATAAAAAACACCTGTGATCTATACCAAATAAAAAATATACTTCGAGAGTTAAATTTGATAAAACAGAAATACTTAGTATAGGTAAAAGACAAAATTATCAAACTTTTAACTTCACTTTAATCTAACTACATATTTTTATTTATTCTTGTAACATAAAAAGAGAAATTATAGTTATACAAAGATTTTTTTTGCCTATAGAAGTCTCCCAAAAATGAAATTAACCAATTGTCAAACTAATTTAACTACTTAACCATTTACATGAACTGAGTTATTCATATGAAAAGCTTTCCAAATTTCTAGCACACCCACATCTAATCTTGGAGGGTTTTTCAGCCAATGCTTTCTCCATAATGCTTAGCATGATTTGTACTTAATTAGCATGATCTGTGACTGGCTCCTCAAGTTTTCTCAATTTGTTAATTTATGATTTCCGTATCTCTCTTTTATTAACTCTTTGTTACAGTAGCTGAAATTCTAGCATCCATCCAAGTAATACAATATTTCGAGCAATCTTAAAGGTTTATTAACAAATACTAGTCTTCCGGTAGCTGCTAAGCTCATTCGTGATACTTCGAAGATTCGACCCTTTTATCGAAACAATTTTAAGAGGGAAGAGAATCAGGTTTTAGAAATTCTTGATATTAGTAAAATAAATTTTGTTTTAATTGATCCAAAGACCAAACCTAATTTAAAAAATCATCAACATGCATTGACATTGAGAAATCACTATGCCAAAAATGTTATTATACGATGCTTTTTTTGCGTATAAATGGCGCTTTTTAAGCGTCATCTATTTAGACTCTGTATATTTATAGATGGCACTTTTCAAAAAGCGCTGTATATTAGTCTGTAAATAGATAGTGCTTATTTAAAAAAGGGCACTATATTAGCATTGAAATAGATGGCGCTTTTTTCAAAAAGCACCATCTATTTAAACTAAATGGATGGCACTTCCTGTAAAAAGTGCCATATATTTACAGGCAAATAGAGGACGCTTTTTTCAAAAAGCACCATCTATTTTAGCCAAACAGATGGCGGTTTTTACAAGAAGCGCCATCTATTTGGTTTAAATAGATGGCGCTTTTTGAAAAAAGTGTCATCTATGTTTTTTTGTTTTTTTACCTATTTCATTCATTTTCATTTTTTCCAAAACCTGTACAAACAGAAACAGTCCAAGAACTATACATGATTCCACCAAAATGCATTAAATGATCTTGCCAAATATGATTCTATTATATAACAAATACAACTAGTTGAACTATTTACAATCTACACATGACATTAGCTACTTGACCTATTTACAGTTAAATTAACTACTAAGTTTAGCTACTCTACAAAAGGCTAGCTAGTTGAACTATTTACAATCTAAACATTGCAAACAAGACATTAGCTACTTGAACTATTTACAATTACCATAACTAATAAGTTTAACTACTTTAGAGCTTTGGCTGCATACGTACTCCTGTAATGCAAGACAAAACATAACCAGTAAGTTAACACTAAATTGCACAAAAATAATACTTTGAAAGTGATTTTGCTGTCATAAAAATAAAAACAGGACAATAAGCTTATAATGATACTAAACATGCTCTTTTGTGACTATTTACATCCAAATCCTTCTGAACTTTTTCCTATATGGTATTTATTGTTTGGGCATCCATCATTAACTTATTAAACATGATTTAAGCTTAAAAATAGTGTCAATTATGCAAGAACAGAGGGGTTGTACTGCAACCCGAAATTACTGTTCATATGGTATGTTCAAGTGGCATAACTCACTCAAATGGTGTTCAAAGCTTACCAAATTTTGTAGGGATCAAATACAAACCATAATGCATCAATTAAACAACTTTTCACTCAATAAAAAAATGATTTTATGGTCCTCAAATACTGCTGGTCTGCACTGTAGAATTATGCAGAAATATGTACTCAAATTCACACACTTATGCATGGTTTGACTCCATACAAGTAGGGTAATGACTTGGAAACTTTTGTAACATTCATTTATAGCCAAAAGCAAGTTAATTTCATGAATTTATGCATGATTGCAAGTCTGAAACAGTTACCACGAAATTGACAGAGTCATGGCTCTTGAATTACCAAATTCAAACAATTATAGTATCCTAATGCGCAAACAAGTTAGGGCTCCCATTGTTCATCATTTAGGGCCTAAAATAGGAGTAATTTAAGATCATGAATCACTTTCAATTCACAAAAATAGGGGGTGTAGTCATTGATTTGATCCAGTAGGGGTTTCTATAGCAAAAATAACATAATATGTGTTAAGACAAAGGACGAATTTATAACCCTCAAATATTTTGATAATAAACAAACAGTTAAAATTATATATGTCCCCACATAATCGTCTGATCATACGTTCATTTATAATCGTTTGATGTTTTTAAAATGGATATCGTCTTATCTTTTGATTAGATAAACTTTATAACTAACAAATCTTACAGACGATAATAACGTTCTAAAATGATCTGCACATCAATCAGAGCGTTAGCTACCTCGAAACGTATAAGCCTACATACCTACTCTCGAAGATAGTCAGTGAAAAAGAAGGAATATATGTGCAAATGTTAGAACGAGAAAACGGGTATGACAACTGCTACAAGATTGTGTACAAGAAGAGAAAAGATAAGCAGACTGCTTTATCTTATCATATGACAAGTTGGTGAAAGGCATTAAATGCTGCATTTAATGCTCCAATGACTCTCTTCATCAGACAAAGGCCATCTTCTGCAAAGCACCCAATGGATTTCTTTCTGAAGCCTATAAATAGAAGAAGCGACCTCTTTTGAATGTTGTTGTTGTTGTTGTTGTTGTTGTCGCTGATCATAAATTTCTTAAAAAGAAAAAGCTTGTGTAAACTCTGTTTGTAAAATCCTTTTTATACTTCATTGTATATTCGTCTGTTAAGACGTTAAACCCAGTGAGGTAACTCATGCATAAACCTTCTCTTAACGAGATTGGTGGAAGCCTGAAGAGGCTTTGATTCAAAGAATACTTGGGTGTTTGCTTGGAGAGGCAAGTGAAATACTACTTGGGTTGAGCCTAAAGAGGCTTGTGAAAAGAATACTTGTAACTTGAAAAAGTTAGTGGAACTTGGTTGTTGTCAAGAACTGGACGTAGTCTTTGGGGTGAGACGAACCAGTATATATTCTGTGTGCTTTTTAGTTTGTCTTTCAGCTTTCGTCTATCTTACAAAACGTTTTTGAGAATCTTTTTGATCTTACTTCAAACGATACGTAGTTAACGAAAGATTTTAGAATATTAAAGATAACACAATTCAGCCCCCCTTCTTGTGCTATCTTTGTGCTCTACAATTTGGTATCAGAGCTCAGCCTCTAAGGGTTAAGCATCTTTACAAGTGTTAGAGGAAAAGATCTACATGGTAAACCTTGAAGGACAGTTCATTCCTGAAGGAGCCTATCTGTCAAGGCCTCCAGCCTTTAATGGAGAAGATTATGCATACTGAAAGGACAGAATGGAAATGTATATCGAGTCCACTCACTATAGTATCTGGAGAATCAGCACACATGGAGATTATGTTGTAACCAAGCCAAAAAACAAATACAATCAAGATGACTACAACATGTTACAACAAAACGCAAAAGCTAAGTACATTACCTGTGCCTTATTAAAAACTAAATATAATAAATTTTGCAGCTGTAGAACTGCTAAGGAAATGTGGGATGCTATACGCATAACACATGAAGGCACGGAAGATGTTCGTCTCAAGAGAGCAGCAACTCTCCAAAGACATTATGAGATGTTCACCATGAAGGAGACAGAAACCATTGATGAAATGTTTGGAAGATTTCAAAAAATTCTAAATGGACTTCAAAGTCTTGGTGTTGAGTTCTCTAAGGTTCAGAACAATCTCAAGATCCTGAACAATCTCCCCAAGGTATGGGAACCCAAAGCTACAGCCCTAGCTAAAGCAAGGGACATGAAGACCTTAACTCTAGATGAGTTACTGGGAGCTCTAAGAGTACATGAAGTGCATCTTTTCAAAAGAGACAAAGTCAAAAATAATGACTCAGTTGCTCTAAAGATTGGAGAATCAAGTCAAAGAACAGATGAAAAAATTGAGACAAAAGGAAGAAACAAAGCGCTGAAGGTTCAATCTAAGGATTCCGAAAATTTATACGAAAGCTCTAGCTGCTCAACAGACGATGAGATCTCCCTCATCACCAAAAAATTCAAGAAGATGCTTAAGAAGAAAGACAAATTCAAGCAATCTTCTAGAAAGAAGGACACTAGATACAGAAAGCATCCTCAAGAAGAGAATAATGAGATCATCTGCTTTGAGTGCAAAAAGCCTGGACATATTAAGGCTAAATGTCCCAAACTAAAGAAAGAATGGAGTTCAAAGAAAAGATACAAGAAGAAAAATCTTCTAGCCACTTAGGAAGATCTAAACAGCAGCAGTAGTAGTTTAGACGATGAAAAGGCTAATATATGTCTCATGGCAGATATAGAGGAAGTAATGTGTGAGGTATCCTTAATAGGAAAATGGAGGGATTCATTCTGGTACCTGGACAATGGATACTCACGTCACATGACGAGAGAAAGGTCTATGTTCCTAGACCTCCAATCACATGAAAGGACAGTCTTTTTTGGTGGAAATGGAAAAGGAAAAGTCATTAGTATAGGTAAAGTTGGTAAGCCTCCTCTTCCATCCATAGATAATGTCCTATGTGTTGAAGGATTAAAATACAATCTACTTAGCATTAGTCAATTTTGTGACAGTGGATTTATTGTATCCTTCAACAAAGAATCATGCATAGTCAAAAGAAATGATGAATCCATTCTCTTTACTGCCAACAGACATAATAATCTATATAAGATGAGTTTGAAGATCTGAACAAACAAAATGTTACATGTCTAATGACCAAAGAAGATGAAAAATGGATTTGGCATAAAAAGTTCGAGCATATCAATTTGAAACATATTTCGAAACTATATAAAAAGAGTTTAGTAAAAGGATTGCCTGAGATTTCTTGGAAAACTCATCTTCTTTGTGAAGCATGTCAGAAAAGGAGACAAATCAAAACCTCTTTTAAATCAAAAGATGTGGTTTTCACTTCTAGACCATTAGAATTACTACATATGGATTTGTTTGGACCTACAAAAACTTAGTCTTAGTGGGAAAAAGTATGGTTTTGTCATTATTGATGATTATTTTAGATATACATGGGTTTATTTCCTAACTCACAAATACGGGTGGCAAAGTGGGCTGGCCCACCCCCTTTTGGCTCGCCCCACCACTAGCCCGCCAAAAACTGGCCAGGGTGGGCTAGCCCGCCTGTTGATGGTGGGTTGAGTTTTATGGCCCGCCTCACCTAGAAGTGGACTGGCGGGTTGGCAGGTTGGCCTGCCAAAAATTAAAAAAATAAAAAACAAAAACAAAAAAAAATAAAAATAAAAAACTAATATTCCATTAATCCTTTAATAACACAAAATCACAAATTATTAATAGTTCTTCAACAATAAAAAATACTAATAGTCTTAATCTTTCAAGAATCAAGACAAAGTTCTTTATGATTTATCAACAACAATTAATAAAAAATAATAATAGTCTAGTTCTTTAATAATAAAAAGTCACAAATTACCAATTGTCATTCAACAATACAAAATACTAATAATCGTTCAAAACAAAACCACAATTAAGTAACATATAATTTAAAAAAAAAAAAAGATGGCCTGGCGGGCTAACCTGCCCCGCCCCGCCAATGGCCTGTCGGGTTGACAGGTTGGGCAGGGCGGGTTGGGCGGGCTGGTGGATTGAAATCTGTAACCCACCCCACCATTTTTGTGGTGGGCTAGCGGGCCACCCTGCCAGGCCCAACCCATTTTGCCACCCCTACTCATAAACAAGAGTCTTTTAATGTGTTTGAAATATTTTGTAAGAGAGTGCAAAATGAAAAAGTTTTTGTATTACTGCAATTAGAAGTGACCATGGAACTGAATTTGAAAATGCTGACTTTAAATCCTTCTGTGAAAAGAATGGAATTTTCCACAACTTCTCCTCACTTAGAGCACCTTAACAAAATGGGAAAGTTGAAAGGAAAAATAGGACTCTACAAGAGATGGCAAGAACCATGTTCTGTGAAAATTTAGTCCCTAAGTACTTTTGGGCAGAAGTTGTAAATACAGCATGCTATGTCAAAATAGAATATTGATCAGACCAATATTTAAAAAGACTCCTTATGAATTGTGGAGAGGAAGAAAACCCAACATTTCATACTTTCACTCTTTTGGATGAGAATGTTACATTCTCAACACTAGAGATCAACTAGGAAAATTTGACTCTAAGGTTGATAAATGTGTTTTTCTTGGATATTTTGACACATCAAAAGCATTTAGAGTATTCAACTCTAGAACTTTTGTTGTAGAAGAACCTATCTATGTTAGATTTAATGATACATTAACCCCTAATAGGAGACTATCAGATTTGGAAAAAGATTTTGCAGACTTACAAATAGAACCGTCTGATCAAATAAGAACAGACGAAGCAAAAGAATCAGAAGAAACTTCTTAACAACAGACCGATAATCAGACGAAGAGATTTCACAAGGACTAGAAGTTCGTTACCTATCATCCTCAAGATCAGATTATTGGAGAACGAACTGAAGGAGTTAAAACAAGATCGTCACTAAAAAATCAAGCGTCTTGTGCCTTAGTTTCAGAAATTGAACATAAGACGATAGAAGAAGCACTAACAGACGATGACTGGGTGATAGCTATGCAAGAAGAATTACATCAATTCACAAGAAATGATATTTGGATTCTTGTTCCCAAACCAGAACATAAGAGCATCATTGGAACAAGATGGGTATTCCGCAACAAGCTTAACGAAAATGGTAAAGTGATCAGAAATAAAGCAAGGTTAGTGGCTCAAGGTTACAATCAACAAGAAGGTATTGATTTCATTGAAACCTTTGCTCCTGTTGCTAGATTAGAAGCTATTAGAATTATGCTTGCCTTTGCCTCTCATAAAAACATTAAGCTTTTTCAAATGGATGTGAAAAGTGCTTTTTTAAATGGGTTCATTGAGGTAGAAATCTATGTTTGACAACCTCCTGGTTTTGGGGATCCAAACCTTATAGACCATGTTTTCAAACTTAAAAAGGCTCTGTATGGTCTTAAACAAGCACCCCGTGCCTGGTATGATAGATTAAGCAACTTTCTTATTGAAAATGGGTTTATGAGAGGCAAAGTGGACACAACTCTTTTTAGAAAGGAATCCAACAGAGATTTCATTATAGTCCAGATTTATGTAGATGATATAATCTTTGGTGCTACTAATGAAACTCTATATAAGGATTTCTCAGATTTGATGTAGAGTGAATTTGAGATGAGCATGATGGGAGAATTAAAATTCTTCCTTGGCCAACAAGTTAAACAATAAGAGAAGGGTATATACATTCATTAGCAAAAATACACAAAGGAATTGCTTCAGAAATATAAGATGAATGAGTCAAAACCTATGAGCACACTAATACATCTGTCTGTCGGTATGACAAAGGACAAATCAGGTAACCATGTAGACCAGACTATCTATAGCGTTTGTTTATGTGCCAGATTCCAATCTGACCCTAGAAAGTCTCATTTAAAAGTTAAGAGGATTTTTAGATATCTTGTTGGTACACCTAACCTCAGTTTATTCTATGAGAAAAACAAAGATGTCAGGTTAGTAGGATACTGTGATGCAGACTATGTAGGTGATAGACTTGAACGAAAGATCACAAGTGGTGGATGTCATTTCATCAGACCATGACTTATACCCTGGACCAGCAAGAAGCAAAACTCATTGCATTATCAACTGCTAGAGCTAAATATGTATCTACTGCTAGTTGCTGCTCACAACTCCTATGGGTAAAGTATCAATCAGAAGATTACTCTAGCTTTGAGCATAATATTCTTGTGTTATGTGATAATACTAGTGCAATCAATTTATCTAAAAGCCCCATTCAACATTCTAAAGCTAAGTATATAGAGATAAGACATCATTTTATTCGTGACTATGTTCAAAAAGGTGTTTTTGATATTAAGTTCATCGATATAGACCATCAATGGGCTGACATCTTTACAAAAGCCTTACCTGTAGAATGTTTTAACTTCATCTTAGAAAATTTGCACATGAAAGTTTTGCAAGAATAGAACGTCTTACATGCATCGTCTTATTTGATTATTTAAGTTTCGTCTTATTCTATATCGTCTTACATCTCATTATATTTCCTCTTACTGACACGATCATCTTTGAATATGAAAAGTTTAAATTCATTAGTCTGATATTTTCCCTAATAATTACTCTCGATAACCATCCAAGAAACGTACGTCGTCTCCCCTGCCACATCAAGACGTCATAAATGCACGTCTCTTCAATACTCTCAACCTTCTCTTTTATTCAAAATAACTGCTCTTTTCATCACTTACACATTCTGAAAACTTCTCAAACTCTCTAAAGTCAAACCCTATTCCTCACCTTTTCTCTCAAACCTTAATCTCTCAAGCCAAAACTCATGGCCACCCCCAGAAACAGCTTATGCCCATGGAGAGATTTGGAGAAAGTGACTTTGTTGCCGGAAAATGGGTCGACTTACAGAAACTTGAAGAAGAAGGATTCCTTCTACAAATGTATATCAAAAATGTCGAATGGAAGCCTTTGTGTAGAAGAAAACCTCTTGGTACCATGCACCGTACGCCTACTTTTGGGCCTCTGCGTCTGAGGTTAATGGCACGATCATTGGAACAATCGACAATCAAGCCATCATCATCTCTACCGACGCTATTGTAGCAGTGTCTGGCTGTAAAGAGGAAGGTGACCTCTTTACTGAAGGTTGGGAAAAGGTCATAACGCCAGAAACTATCGACAGGGCATTGTATGGAATGTGTGACACCCTTTACCCCAAAGCTAATTATTAAATAAATATTACGAAAATATAACATACTTTTCATTTGTGAAATAAAACGATAGTTTATAATCTTTTTCTTCACGCGATAAAGGACATCACATGCACAACTCACATTTACTAAAACTCCATAAGATGCTTTACTGATTAACCAAATGATGGTGGCCCAATTGGCCATACAAGTCCAAATAAAATAAAATAAACCAATTTAAAAGTAAAACTATTAGTTTAAAGTTTAAAAGCTAAAATAATAAATAACTAAGACCCTGATGTCACATTACTATCAGAGCTAACAAAACCGAAAAGAAACTGTAAAATAAACTGCAACGAGGCTAATGCCCCTACTCTAAGACTCCTCCTCAAGGTCCTGTTGGACGTCACCTGTATATCACAGACACATATAGAAAACACCAGAAAACAAGGGAGTGAGATACATCTCATATCATGCTTAAAGTATGACAATGGAGACAGGTAAAATACACATCACATACATAATCAATTAACAATAATTTGCAAAAACCAAAACGCACACAAACATATGTAATGCAATACCTAGCTTCTACTTCTTATGCACATGTGGTACCATTTTAAACTTGTCGGAAAGTAGATTAGGAGTAAATGCACTGCCATAAGAAGTGTCATCGGTACTGATGCCTTCGGCTCTCGTACCTTTAACTAGTATGATATCCCCTGGTGACTAGTCAAGGTTACCCAGTTTAGCCAGTACGCTCCGGCTCCATGGGATCAGCATGGACCATTGGTGTTTTCCAACCGGATAACCCCCAAGGCTAAAGTTAGACAACCCATCACGGCCTCCACCAGCCAGATTCTTACATACTTTCCTCATCACATAACTCAAATGTTATGATGCATGGTCACATACAATACTTACAACTTTTCACAGGCTTTAATCATGAAACATGAACATAATTTCATATCACACTCAATTTTCTCAAAGTAAATAATAGTCGCACAATATAAACTTAACAAGGCATAAAAAAAACAACAATGAGTTAAAAACTGCAAAAAAGGAGTTCATAGGCACAAAGAACGAAATAGCCAAGATCGCATCTGTTCGTTGTGCCAGCAGCGAATTCGCCCGACGGGTCTGTGCCGCAACCAACCCTCCCAACGAGTCGCCCAACAACTATCTAACCTCGCCGGGCGAATCCAAGATACAGATTTTAAAAAGACAATCCATGATAATCCATATAAATTAAACATAGTATTTTCATAAAGCATATTAATAATTTGGGGAAAATCGCATTCCCCTTTGCACGCACACAACCATATAATTCACAAACAATTAGGGTCTAGGGCCAACC
This sequence comes from Spatholobus suberectus, assembly GCA_004329165.1. Lineage (NCBI taxonomy): Eukaryota > Viridiplantae > Streptophyta > Magnoliopsida > Fabales > Fabaceae > Spatholobus > Spatholobus suberectus. The sequence goes on along the minus strand of CM014729.1, from coordinate 48,055,341 downwards.
CCTCTACCCACGATCAAAGCCGTACCTATGAGCGAGATAACTCACTCCCCCCTTACCTTGAAAGAGGTGATCTCCAATAAGAGGATGCGAACAGTGCAGCAGCGTCTTTTTAAGGTTCCTCACTTCTTGACTGCAAAGGCTCTGATGGCACGGTATCTCCAAGGAGGTACAAGCAAAAGAATGAGGAAAAGATTAGGTTTTCAAGAAACCTAAGGAATACTTAAAGCTAACTTTGGACTCATAAAACTAAGCCCAATAAAAGGGTGTTAAAACTTTTAAAAACATTCTAATTATAAAACCCCAGCTTAAAGCCCAATATTTCTTTTTCTCAAAATACCATTTTATTAAAAACAAGGCAAACGAATAATAATAATAATAATAATAATTAAAGGAAAACATTGGGGTGTTACAGAATGCCTAACCCTCAAACTGAGAACAAAGATGTTCTGAAGAGGTTTCTGTACTCTTCAAACATAAAGCCTATCTACAGATTAATTCACAACGTCTTGTTGCACATTATTCTGCTAAGAAAAGGCTCAAAGGATAATGTAACCTCCAAGGACAGATTCTGCATATACAAGATGCTGATTGGTCAGAAGGTTAATCTGCCTGCATTAATCCTGGACAAGTGGAGATCTTGTCTCTCCAAGTCGAAGGAAGGTGCCTAGAGCAAGCAGAAGCATCCTATTCCCTACACCATGCTCTTCACCGAAATCATTCATCTGGCCGGAATAAAAGAATTTGGGTTGGAGAAGATGAAACAAGGTTTTGAGATCGATGTATCCATCATTAGGAAGATGAGGATTGCACATCTCTTCTCTGGATATGTTGCCAGACATCTAGAGTTGGCATTGATCAAGGAAGAATCACAAGAAGAAGTTGTTGGAACTGCATTCAGGGTGGGATCATCTGCTAACCCCTCTGTTGGTACTGCGTCTACTCAACCTTCACCACAGACGAAACCCCAACCATCTCAACTGCAACCCAAACAGACCAAACCACAAAAACCAAAGTTACCTATCAAAAGACCTTCACAACCAAACCCTCAACCACAACAGACCAAACCCCAAACCCCATCGTCTCTACCTCACAAGAAACAAAAACCCTTAACCACTCGCCTGAGATCCAAACCAACTCCCCAACCTGACTCAGACGATGACCTTGCCATTAACACCCTTCTTCCTACTCCAAGCACAACCATTCCTGCCCCTCCATCAAAACAGCCACCTCCACCACCTACATCTACTGAATCCACTCCATCTACCCAACCATCTAAAAAGCCCTCAAAATCAAAAAAGATTTCAGTACCAAAAACAAAAGCTCAAGAAGAAAAGCAGCTCAAAAGAGCCCGAGCTGAATCAAAACGAGCAGAGAAAAAGAAGAAATAAGAAGAAGAGAAACTAGCTGAGGTTGAGCAAGAATAGATCGAGGAAGTAGTGCTTCATTCTGTGATTGAGCACTCGCTACAAACAGCCCTTGTTGTAACACCCTAAGGGGCATTACCGTAACTAGGTCTAGATTTTAAAAAAACAAACTGAAAAAGTAGAAACAACATACAAATACCACTCATAAATATAAATAAATATTATATACGAACAATACAATAAAAAAAACATACATGCCAAATATAACTCATCTATCACCTGAAGGTATCGCACAAAATATAAAGAAGAATACAAAAACATAATATAAACTAGACTATGTTTTCTTGCACGTGACTCCAAGCTCCATCTACGCGTGTCTTCACCTATATCCTGAAAAAGGGAAAACTTAAAGGAATGAGACATAATGTCTCAGTGAGTTAAGGACTCTACGGCTGGGTTAGACTCTTCTATTCGGACAACCTTCATTACTTATCTCTCATGGCTTTAGCCTCATTGGGTTTCTCATAATTATCCATACCTATGGTTGAGTCTACACCTTTCAATAGTCAATACTCCCTGTTAATTGCTCTCTCATTCTCACAACTATTATATTGGTTTACTATCTCATTCTTAACTTAAGAACTCATCCTCATTATTTACACTTTCTTACCCAAAACCCTCTTTAGAGTTTACTCTTCTTCCTTTTAATATTCAAAGCAATCCCCTAGGGTCAAGTCTAAGGTTACAGACATCCTAAAATACTCTTATTTCATTCTCTTTCTTACTTGTCTTATACCTTTCTATTACGCCATGAGGGAATTCACCCTTCCTCTATCTTATTCACAACTATTATTATCCAACTAGAACCCTCATAATACTATCCTAAGGTCTAGCCTCTCACTTATCCTTAAGGTAGCAAACACAATTCCAATTACAAGCATATAATTGTTTCACATTCTTGGTCTAGTAACTAGACATATACCTCGTTTTGTTTTATCAAACAGGAACGACACTCGTGCAAGATATGATCACATGTCCACAACTTTAACATTTCATCACAAGGCACAATTGCATTCTTACATAGAATTCACATAAATAGGGTCACATAGAATTCACATAATTACAACATAGCACACTCTAACATATCACACTATAACAAGATACATATGCGTGCTATGTTCCTAAACCACTACTCATGCACATGTGGTACCAACCTAAACTTTTTGAAAAGTAGACTAGGAGTAAATGCAGGCCATAAGAAGCGTCATCGGTACCGATGCCTTCGGCTTTCGCACCCTCAACTAGCATGATATCCCCCGGTGACTAGTCAGGGTTACCCAGTTTTGCCAGTACGCCCCGGCTCCATGGGATCAGCATGGACCATTGGAGTTTTCCCAACCGGATAACCCCCAAGGCTAAGTTTAGACAACCCATCACGGCCTCCACCAGCCAGATTCCTACATACTTTCCTCATCACATAACTCAAATGTTATGATGCATGGTCACAAATAATGCTTACAACTTTTTATAGACTTTTATCATGAAACATTGACACAATTTCATATCACACTCAGTTTCTTTTAAGGTAAATAATAATCATACAATATAACCTTAACAAGGCATAAGAAAACAAACAACAATGAGTTAAAAACTGCAAAGAGGAGCTCATAAACACAAAGAACGGAATAACAAAAGTCGTATCCGCCCAGCAGGATGGAAGTCCCGCCCAGCGGTCCAGTGAACCCGCCCAGCAGGTTCGCGTCGGAATCCAACCCGCCCAGCGGATATTTCACCCCGCCCAGCGGCTCCGCGTGCCTAGCGTAAACACAGAATCCAGTTTTTGAAGAAAAGTCGCCCAGCGGCTATCTAATCCCGCCGGGCGGATCCGAGGTACTAATTTTAATTTATTTTTCCTATTGTCTTTGGGTTCTAAATGCTTCAAGATAAATAATTAGATTCTTAATCACTCTTCTACATCGATAATTGGTCAATCTAATCTATATTTTCTTTACTCCTTCACAATCCCCTCAAAACCCATCAAATCCCTAAATTTAGGTATAAGGAGGGAAAAGATAAATAGATGAACAAGAACAAGGAAGGACATGGGGGAGAGCACTCACCTTTGTGGACATGCAAAGTTGAGTTCTAGGGTTTGGATTCTCCGGTTTCTATTCTTCCTCCTTCTCTTCCTCTTCTTCTTCTCTTCTTTTCCTCATTCTCTCTAACTCTTTTCTTCCTCTATTTTGTGACGGCTAAACCTAACCCTCCTTCTCTATTCCCTTCTTATAACATGTGGGTGGGTATGTGGCTTAGTGGGCTTTAGTCCCCTATTAGGCCCTAGATGCTCTTTTGGGTTGTATGATAATATTCCTACTAATTTATAATACTAAGGTATTAATAACAATAATAATAATAAGAATAATAATAATAATAATAATAACAACAACAACAACAATAATAATAATAACAATAAATATAATGACAACAACACAACACAATAATAATAATAATAATAATAATAGGAAATATAATAACAATAATTCTTAAGACATCTTTTGTCTAATAACATATGAGAAGGGTTCTACTAAAAGCTACCTCGTGGTTTATTTCTAGTACTTGAAAATTAGGCTGTTACACTTGCAGAGCATGAAAAGCAAGAGCTGTTGACTCTAGAGGACTTTGCTACTACCTTAAAAGGTAGATTACCTAGATCTATTTTCTGGGAAGTTCCACAATTTGTTTCTTTATCTCAGGTCTTCAACCATTTTTCTGTAAACTTAACAGCAGCACCTAGTGTTGATAAGCCTACAAGGGCTATTTCACTCTCTGTTTCCTTCACGGAACCTGAAACAGAAGGAACTTCGTCTAGAGGAGCTACACTTATGATAGACGAAACAGCACCAGAAGATTATTGCTCTGAAACGCCTCCATCTGAATGTCTCCAAAGGCGCACAATGTTCTACTTTGAGCAGCCTGAGTCGCGTCAGACTAGAAAAACAAAAGAGTATTAATTACTAGAGCCCTTCGACCTAGAGGAACTTCAATCTACAATCAATTATAAACTGGGTGAAGTAAATAATCCAAGGATGTGGACGACTCTCATCAATGAAGAATGGCTACTTCTAGTACCCTATGGGTACACTGAAAAATTTCTTGATATTGAAGAAGAAGCTACCCCAGCCATGTCTTATGACCCACACATCACCCTATATGTCTGGGAGGAAGGATATAGCACCCTGTCAGACGCTCCAATCTTCGTCTATCCACCCTCAACCAGAACGACATTTCCAAGTGGATATGAAGTTTGGAGACAGCGTGGGATTCTCTGTCACACCTCTCCTTTCATGCTGAAATACAACTACTCAGAGTATTTGATCATGTGCAGAACATATCATTACAAGCCCAAAATCATATATCTGTTCTGTCATGGGATGATCAAGAATTACCCCTTTGCCATCCGCCTAGAAGACAATCCATATTTTGAAAAATGGCAAATTGGTGATGATGACTGGGAATTAAGAAGGGTGACGAATAATTTCCTGCTGGAGAAGATGTAGATTTCCTTACAGCATGCAATCTGTGAGCAAAGGTGTCCAGACCTTGAACTAGGCTCGCTTAGATTCATGGCTACTCGGATGTGGCTCCTCATGAAGCCATGGACTACCTTTCGCATCTGTTGTCAAAAGAACTATCTGTGCTAAAATCTATCTATGGGGAAATGAAAAGAACCAAAGTTCAGACGTAACCCCTAAATGCACTTGATGATCAGACAAAGAGCTCTATCGTCCGCATAACTGGCTAAACTTAAAGGAAAAGCAACTCTCCGAAGCACAGGCTGCAAAAGGTTGCAAGACCATGTTGAAGCACTAAAACACTTCTCTGGCCTGTCTGTTGAAGAGAAGAGTTTACTAAGCCATGAAGCTGCACTCCATCTGACGGGTCACTGGATGCAAGTCTCTCCATCTCCCTCCAACTGTACATCCAACCTTTAAAACCAACTATCCATAAATCTACCCCAAACTTATATCTTCTTCTTCTATGAAACCTGTGAAATTTCTCTACCCTGCGACCACTTTTGGTTATGTGGTCCTCCTGTACCCTATGTTTTCAACTTATGTTTTGTAGAGGAACTCGGTGATGAAGCAACTACTAGCTCTACACATGCACCTTAAGACGAGAGACAAGCTTTCAATGAATTGAAGCAGACTGGGCAGTGTCTTGAAGCTGATCTTAAGAAAGAACGTAAGAGATACAAATGGGCAGAAGTTCTGTTAGCCAAGTTGGCCAAGCGCTTCAAAAGTGACCTCGCCTCATCATCTACACCTTCAGACTCTGAATTTTCTTATTGATGATGCCAAAAGGGGGAGAAAAATAGAAAACAAGGGGGAGTATAAAGATATTTATCTTAAGGGGAGTATTTTTTTTATACAATGAGGAATTATATATTGAAAGACATCGTCTAGTTTCCTTTAGTTACCTTTTTATATATATTGCATCTACTTAACTAAAGTACACATACATAAAATGTTTTCATAGAAAAATGTTTTACAAGAACTATAATTGTTTGTCATCATCAAAAAGGGGGAGATTGTTAAGACAAAGGACGAATTTATAACCTTTATATATTTTGATAATAACAAATAGTTAAAATTATATATGTCCTTACATAATCGTCTGATCATACGTTTGTATACAATCGTCTGATGTTTTCAAAATGGATATCGTCTTATCTTTTGATTAGATAAACTTCGTAACTAACAAATCTTACAGACGATAACAACATTCTAAAATGATTTGTGCATCAATCAAAGCGTAAGCTATCTTGAAACGTATAAAGCCTACATACTTACTCTCGAAGATAGTCAGTGAAAAAGAAGGAATATATGTGCGTATGTCAGAACGGGAAAATGGACATGACAACTGCTACAAGATTGTGTACAAGAAGAGAAAAGATAAGCAGACTGCTTTATCTTATCATATGACAAGTTGGTGAAAGGCATTTAATGCTCCAACGACTCTCATCATCAGACAAAGGTCGTCTTTTGCAAAGCACTTAACGAATTTCTTTCTAAAGCCTATAAATAGAAGAATTGACCTCTTTTAAATGTTGTTCTTGTTGTTGTTGCTGCTGTCATTGCTGTTGTTGTTGTTGCTGATCATAAATTTCTTTAAAAGAAAAAGCTTGTGTAAACTCTGTTTGTAAAATCCTTTTTATACTTCATTGTATATTCGTCTGTTAAGACGTTAAACCCAGTGAGGTAACTCATGCGTAAACCTTCTCTTAACGAGATTGGTAGAAGCTTGAAGAGGCTTTGATTCAAAGAATACTTGGGTGTTTGCTTGGAGAGGCAAGTGAAATACTACTTGGGTTGAGCCTGAAGAGGCTTGTGGAAAGAATACTTGTAACTTGAAAAAGTTAGTGGAACTTAGTTGTTACCAAGAACTAGACGTAGTCTTTACGATGAGACAAACCAATATATATTATGTGTTCTTTTTAATTTGTCTTTTAGCTTTTGCCTATCTTACAAAACATTTATGAGAATCTTTTTTATCTTACTTCAGACGATACGTAGTTAACAAAAGATTTTAGAATGTTAAAGATAACACAATTCAACCCCCCTTCTTGTGCTATCTTTGTGCTCTACAATATGCATAAATATAGCTTTTGTACACTTCCACATTCAAAGAGACCAAAGGAGTCTCTACACACATGCATTCTAAAAGCATTAAAATAGCTTCATTAACTATGTGTATTAGACATCATGAATCAAAGGCTCACCTATAAGAATTTCTAGATGACATACTGACACCAATCTTCCCTAACTTCAGTGATTTCATTATCAAAATATTGCTTCTTGCTGCAACTAGTGATGTACTACAAAAATAAAAAATGAAATTAAAACCAAGTGAGAATATATTTAAAAGGAATGAGATATAAGACCAATATCACATAGTCTTTTGAGATTGTCCCCTCTTCATAATGGGTGATGATTTCCTTCATATATCGACAAACATAATACCCACAATCATTACTGTTAGGTTGCTTTGGGCACTATTGAAGCAAAAGGAGAAACATCAATATAAGTAATTAAAGATTAACACGATCAATTGATTTTCACATAAAAATTGTAAACTACCTTAATTGTTATACACTTGACGTTGCTTGACTTAGTCTTTGAAACCTTAGCTCCTATTTGAGCCTGATATGTTTGTAAAACCCTAATTAATAAAGACAAACAACGCATATATAAGTAAAAATTATACATCAACACACACACACACATAATGTCATGGCACTTATATTCTTATGTGACAAACAACTTTTTCAAATCTTGCCTCCTACTAAGGTCTTTCTTTAATGGGTCTAGATAGTATATTATGTCCATCTTAAGATTGATTCCAACCAAGACCCAATGATTGCAAAAAAAAATGAAAGTTAGTTAGCATATGTAAATTGCATCTAACATACTAAATTGCTAATAAAGTTAGGTAAAAAAAGTCTTACCCTATATTGATCGGTGAAAGAACAAACTTGTCAATCACCTTTTTATTGACGAAAATATTAACAATTTTTTGCACTCGTTCTTTCATACTTAATTGGTGTGCTGTTATTTGGGGGGATAAACAGAAGAACACCTTATGATTTGGCTTTAAAAAAGTGTAATATAAGTTGTAACACCCTAATGTTTTTCTTTAATTATTATTATTATTATTTGTTTGCCTTGTTTTTAATAAAATGATATTTTGAGAAAAAGAAATATTGGGCTTTTAAACTGGGGTTTTATAATTAGAATGTTTTTAAAAGTTTTAAAACCCTTTTATTGGGCTTAGTTTTATGAGTCCAAAGTTAGCTTTAAGTATTCCTTAGGTTTCTTGAAAACCTAATCCTTTTTCCTTATTCTTTCGCTTGTGCCTCCTTGGAGATACCGTGCCGTCAGAGCCTTTGCAGTCAAGAAGTGAGGAACCTTAGAAAGATGCTGCTGCACCATTCGCATCCTCTTGCTGGAGATCACCTCTTTCAATGTAAGGGGGGAGTGAGTTATCTCGCTCATGGGTATGACTTTGGTCGTGGGTAGAGGGGTTGGCCCTAGACCTCAATTGTTTGTGAATTATATGGTTGTGTACGTGCAAAGGGGAATGTGATTTTCCCTAAATTATTAATATGCTTTATGAAAATTCTATGTTTAATTTATATGGATTATCATGGATTTTCTTTTTTAAATCTGTATCTTGGATCCACCCGGCGGGGTTAGATAGCCGCTGGGCGACCTTTCGTTGAAAACTACACTCCACGTTGGCACCGGGCGGGATGAACAATCCACTGGGCGGGTTGGGTCCTGACATGGACCCGCTGGGCAGGGTTCACAACCTCCTGGGCGGGTTGGTTGCGGCGCAGACCCGCCAGGTAGGATATATAGCCCGCCAGGCGGATTCGTTCTGGCACAACGAGCAGATACGATTTCGGCTATTTCATTTTTTGTGCCTATGAACTCCTTTTTTTACAGTTTTAAACTCATTGTTGTTTCTTTTTATGCCTTGTTAAGTTTATGTTATGAGACTGTTGTTTACTTTGAGAAAATTGAGTATGATATGAAATTGTGTTAATGTTTCATGATGAAAGCCTGTGAAAAGTTGTAAGTATTGTATGTGACCATGCATTATAACATTTGAGTTATGTGATGAGGAAAGTATGTAGAAATCTGGCTGGTAGAGGCCGTGATGGGTTGTCTAACTCTAGCCTTGGGTGTTATCCGGTTGGGAAAACTCTAATGGTCCATGCTGATCCCATGGAGCCGGGGCGTACTGGCAAAACTGGGTAACCTTGACTAGTCATTGGGGGATATCATACTAGTTAAGGGTACGAGAGCCGAAGGCATCGGTACCGATGACGTTTTTTATGGCCGTGCATTTACTCCTAGTCTACTTTCCAACAAGATTAAGTTGGTACCACATGTGCATAAGAAGTAGAAGCTAGGCATTGCATTACATATGTTTGTGTGCATTCTGGTTTTTGCAAATTACTGTTAATTGATTATGTATGTGATGTGTATTCTACCTGTCTCTACTGTCATACTTTGAGCATGATGTGAGATGTATCTCACCCCCTTGTTTTCTGGTGTTTTCTGTATGTGTCTGTAATATACAGGTGACGTCCACTAGGACCTTGAGGAGGAGTCTTAGAGTAGGGGCATTGGCCTCATTGCAGTTTATTTTACAGTTTCTTTACAATTTTGTCAACTCTGATAGTAATGTGACATCGGGGTTATTTATTATTTTAGCTTTTAAACTTTAGACTAATAGTTTTACTTTTAAATTGGTTTATTTTATTTTATTTTATTTTATTTGGACTTGTATGGTCAACTATGGGCCACCATCATTTGGTTAATTAGTAAAGCATCTTATGGAGTTTTAGTAAATGTGAGTTATGCATGTGATGTCCTTTATCGTGTGAAGAAAAAGATTATAAACTATCGTTTTATTTCACAAATGAAAAGCATGTTATATTTTCATAATATTTATTTAATAATTAGCTTTGGGGTAAAGGGTGTCACATAAGTACCTTACGATACAAAACATAAGAATGAATTAGTAAATAGTATAAACCAGATATTCATCAAAGCTAAAAAGTTAATGAGACAAAGTTAATTAACATACCCAATATAAATGGAAATAACAGTTGAGCTAAGCCATTCATGTCCGATAACTTCTCCAATAACCTCTGCATCAACTATTTCCTTATGTTCAGTTATCCCAAATATGTTTTCCTCCATTTCTATTGGGGCAAGTGAGTCCTTCGACCTTAGTTTTAGGTGCATCTAAAGATAGTTACAACATTCAAGAAGAGGTGGATGCTGAAGCACTTCATTTCCCTTACTCTTTCCTCTTGGTGCAACAGACTCATTTGAATTTGAGGTCTTTTTCTTGTTGGAGACCGAGGAAACCTAAAAATTGTCAATTAAATTAAGTAACTAGTGGATAAAATATTATGATAAACAACTATCAATTAATATGGTTGTTTAGGCATACCACAGCAGTGACCTGTAATAACTTGATTGGCCGTGCCACAAATGTACCTATTGCTTGTTCTATAGTCGTTATCTCAGCATCATAATTAGGACATGGCAATTGGGCATTTGGTTTTATGGCAACATCAACAGTAACTTTGACATGACCATTAGGTAAAGAATGCCTATGTAATGTATCACTCAGATGGTTATGCATTTTTCCGTGGGTAACCAATCAAAGTGTTGGTGATGATAGAAACAATTTACACGAAGAAACCCCTTACATGGTAAAAACATAATGTTATTATACAAATATTTGAACTAAGTAAATTAATACTACTACCATTTAAGCTAAAATAGACAAAATCAATTACCTCAGGAAAGCTATTAGATGGGATAGTGCAACTCCCTTTGCCACTTTGGATCCCAACATTAGGTTGCTGCATGACATTCGATGTATCCTTTAGTTGGAACGATACAACTAGACTTTCCATCCAGTTTAGTCTCGCTTTTATCTCTCTCTCTTCAGCTGACAATAAATCATGCTCCTATTGTGTATGTCACTTTTGAGGTGGGAAATAATCTTTATGTGTGACTCCAAATCCTACTACCCTAACACGGCCCGGATACTCTAGGACACATAAAGCCCGAGAAAGAATGTCCAAACGAGGGTCTTGTTCCTCTGTAGGTAAAGATTGTGATAGCACCTCTTGAAACATAAAAATCAAACATACTTGAACCCAAACTTGTTGTACATTATATAAGAAATGAAAGGTTAAGGTAATTATTGTACTCATACATTATTCCAAACTTGTTGAACATCTTTGTTTTCAATCTCCCTAGCCTTGTTCACACGAGCACACCTCCACAATTCCTGATGGGCAACACTCTTAACATTTGGTCCCAATTCCTTTATCTATTTATTGAGAAAACAATCATAGCAATTAGAATTTATACACTTACCATTTCTTGCTCAAGGCGTGCATACCCCTTACGTGAGGCCCTATATGGGTACTTACACTGTGATGGTCTTTCCTTGTTTCTTTTGCTTTATTCCTGTGTGGTAAACATATTATGTAATGGACAATAGGTCACATATGATGAATCAAAGGCTGACAATAATAAATATGAATTATGGATTACCTGGAAAGATGGATTTGCACGTTTCGCCACAAACTATTTCTAAACATCCTCGTGGATTATGGATGCATACAATGTAGAAGGATGTGTAGGAGGATTATCTAAATAATCCCGTCCTTGTCTTTTAGAAAATGAGTGGCTATGCTAGCTCTAAATTGCCTATGCAACCTTCCCACCTCCTTTAGTACAAACTTTTTATGAGATTCATCAACATCAAAAATTGACTGTCAAAAGAATGTTAGCACAAAAATGTTAAGTTGATTAAAGTAACAATAATTTGAACAAATGGATAGAATTAGCATATACCTGTATATCCAACCAAATGTTATTCTTATATATGTTCATATTCGGATTTAACCAATCATCACATGTAATGGAAATATTAGACCAGAAAATGGACTTGAGATAACTGATAAACTTTACACCACCAGGTTCAATAGGTTGACCATGACTATTAAATGTGACCTAATAAAATGAACAAATACATATTAGTTTTTAAAAATGAAACATAGTTAAGATTCCAAAGCAAACAATGAATACATTTGTAACGACCCTCTGTCGCCATAGTACTACAAACAACCTGGCTAAAGTATACCTTATCCACATTTATGGTAAATAAAATAAAATCATAACATATCAACTGAGAGATCCACCTATCTCTCCTAGTATCATACATGTATATCTGTTCAACTCAAATCATCATATATACATAATAACAAATGGGATAACACCTGCCCATAATAACGATATCAAAATATACATCAAATGGGAAGAGGGATACAAAACTCACTCCCTATAACTGGTCACTCTATACAATCCCATCAACATAATATAATACAAAACAACACATCCAAGAAGAAACAAAAAGAGCTTCTAGAAAGCTCCACCCAAAAAGGACAACCAAAAGTCTCCACCTGAGACCTCCTCCATCAGCTCTGAGACGCTGGATTTGTAGACGTCCCTCCCTCTGCTCCCACGCCAAGATAAAATGATCATCACAGTCACAGCAACCAGACATCCAACCAACAACAAGGTAAGGCAAGGGTAAGCTTACAAAACAAAGATCACCATATAATATTTAATTCCAACATAATCATCAAATAAATGAGTCTATATACATTACAGTATATCATGCACAACATCACATATGATTATGGAAATCATCAACAATTCACAATATTCCATCACAAGTATATGGCACACCATCATCTATCCAAAGATCTCAACATCTATATACAAATGTACATGTATAAAGCTTTCATTTACATGGCAAAGAGTTCTCAGTCCAGAACTCCATATCACCACCAATCCGTCACAACTATGTCAATGCATGATGACACGACTCTTGAGAGATTTTCTACATTTCGGGCAATCAGTCAGGTCTTATCCTTTACCATGGCCATCTAGCACCATTCAGGGATTGCCAAAACTCTGATCTGTTGGATAAGCTTATGGTTGTCAGGATAAGTGTATGTGGGTAGTGGTATAGTGTGACACAAGGCTTACATTGCCTTGGCCCCATTGCGGGATTATCCATCCATTTATCCCCTAGGCTCAGCTTTAAGACCCCACTTCTTATCCAAGCACTAGGTTGGAGGCCTATCTGAGTACCAACTCTAGTCACCATCCACCTTATATACCTACTCGCACACGGCTTGAGGCCTTCACAACCTCAGCCAACACCATATATGCATGCCAATGCATGTATCACAACAACAATCAATTCAACCATTCATTAAGATCCACACCCACACACATATATAGATGTAGCAACATATCATTACAACCATTAACTCAACCATAACAGTTATCATATCAAATATATATATGTATCAACATATCACCACGTGGCCTCTCAGCACCACTTGTGGTCCAACATTCACCATCAACCCCATGCACACCTAAACTGGCCTCTTGCATGGTCAACAGGTAAGGCCCTATCTAAGTAGCCCACCTCATGAGAAACCTCATACAATAATATCATACATCACAAGTGAAAGTCCTATCTAAGCAACCTTACACTTTATAATCAAATCCAAAAATCAATTGAAGTTTGAAAACCAAACCTTCTTTGAAAACCATTTGTAAGATTAGCAAATCTTGAAATTTATAAAATTTCACATTTTGAGATGAAAACTTTAAAATCTTTTTTTGTGTGTGTGTGAATAGTAGATAATCGATTGTCTTACTGGATAATTGATTATTTCCGAAACCGGATTACGAAAATAATTCTCTAGAATAATGCGTAATCGATTGTCGGAGGCTAATAATCGGTTATTTTTGTAGCGTTTACAGGAAAACTTTTCTAAAACATCAGATAATCGATTATCAGATGCTATAATCAATTATCTGCGAAGTTTTACGAGAAAAACGCAATTTTTCCAAGGAGAAACTCAAAATTTTTAATCTAATACCACAAATTTTTGAATTAATAGTGTTCCAACAACCTCAATCCACCTCAACCAAGTTCATACACATCAATTACACAATAAATTCAACATTTCATCACAAAATCATAAAGTTCTCATCCAAATCTCAAATTTTCTCCTTCAAACCCCAATTTCATCCAAAGCCAACAAAATATCAACATCCATAAAGATTCAACCGATCATAAGGTAATAAATAAGCATACCAATAATTATTAACACAAAACCACCGATTTGTAAGCTTCCCTTACCTCTAAAAGTCTTTGAATCAAATTTGGGTTCTTTGACAAACTAGTGCCTTAAGCAAAAACCTTCCGTAGATTTGTTCCTTCCTTCACCACAATCTCTAAGTCGGGCTTAGAAGTCCTCTAACTCACTAATCAACTTCAGATTTGTAGAGAGAAGTTGAAAAAGAATTGAAGAGAGAGAAAGGAATTGAGAGAATGAGAGAAATCTCTCTCTCCACCCCTTTTTATACTTAAACCCTCTGGAGCTATCTCACAGACTTTTGGCCAACTGAGGCCCAAACCTCACCAAGTCACTTCCTTTATCTCAAAACTAGTCTAACTTAACTGTTTTCTCTCAAAAGCCCAAAATCACTCTCACAACATATCCAAATTGGCTCAAGTACATATCTCAAATTTCCTAAATTCAAACCAAAATTTCAAACCAACAACTCATAACCATCATCACATACAACATATTGTACATAGCAATAATTCATTTATTTCTTTTAAACACCATAATCACATATTAATTTTCACTTTTTAGTTATTAAACCACTTAATCACGCATTAAGAAAAACACGGTGTTACAACATTATCAACAATCTCTTTCCACCACTTCTAGCTCGAATGACACTCTTCATAACAACTAATCCTTTCTTCCCTTTACCTCCCTCGGGAGGAAGACTACCATTATGGCTAGGAGATGCCATTTACCTACAAGAAAAAAGATAAAATAAATGTTAGCATTGATATAAAAGAAAGACAATATACAAATAAGTTAAATTATAAATATAACATAAAAAATATGTCTAAGCTAACCTTGCCATTTACCTAAACTTTTGACTTGTGCCATTTTCAAACCGCTTGAGATTTTTGAGTGAAACCAACTCACACAAGTCACATTTTAACCCTATCAATTCTATTTTTAGGTCCCATAGGGTTTGGATATTTGTAGCTCAAATTGCATAGAAAACCGACTTATAAAACTATGATTTTTGCTTAAACTTTCGACTTGCGCCATTTTCAAACCGCTTGTGATTTTTGAGTGAAAACAACCCACACAAGTCACATCTATTTTTAGGTCCCATAGGGTTTGGAGACTTGTAGCTCAAATTGTGTAGAAAACCGACTCCTAAAAACTATAATTTTTGCCTAAACTTTCGACTTGCACCATTTTCAAACCGCTTGAGATTTTTGAGTGAAACCAATTCACACCAGTCAAATTTTAACCCTATCAAATCTATTTTTAGGTCCCATAGGGTTTGGATATTTGTAGCTCAAGTTGCGTAGAAAACAGACTTATAAAACTATGATTTTTGCTTAAACTTTCGACTTGTACCATTTTCAAACCACTTGAGATTTTTGAGTGAAACCAACTCACTCAAGTCATATTTTAACCCTATCAAATCTGTTTTTAGGTCCTATAGGGTTTGGAGACTTGTAGCTCAAATTGCGTAGAAAACTAACTCCTAAAACTATAGTTTTTCCTAAACTTTCGACTTGCTGCCATTTTCAAACCGCTTGAGATTTTTGAGTGAAACCAACTCACACAAGTCACATTTTATCCTTATAAAATCTGTTTTGATGTTCCATATGGTTTGGAGACTTATACTTCAAATTGGGTACTAAACTGATTCGTAAAACTATGGTCTTTAGGAAAACTTTTAACTCGCACTATTTTCAAACAGTTTGACATTCTTAAGTGAAACTAACTCACTCAAGTCACTTTTTATCCCTAGAATATTTTTTCAAGACCCATAGGGTTTGGAGACTGGTAACTCAATATTTTCAATTCAAGGCAAAAAGATTTGGTAGTTTTCACAGATCAAGCAAGCATACACATGATTCTTATTTGGTGGCTACACTAAATGGCCAATGGCAACATATGAATCAAAGTGGCAGATGAAATAATAAAATGTTTGGTCCCAAGTATGTTTTAGGTGACATTTAAGAGTTATAAGCTCTGCATTAAGGATATGTTGTAGTTGTAGAAATGAAGCTAAGAAAGCCTATAATTTATTCTCTGAATGACTTTTGGAATTAGGTAATGAAAACTAGCTTTTCTAGGATTCCCAAGAACTCATCCGCTAGTATTGAGGTTGACATAGGGAGTAACGGTGTGTTCTATCCAACTAATTAAATGACTAGTCCTACCAAAATGCATACTTTCTCTAATTGCATGAGAGATGTTTATGACCATTAATTAGATTTTTCTCTACTCACATGACAGATGCCTCCATTCCTCTCCTTTTTTCATCTTCTCTTATTTTCTCTCCATCAATCACACATATAATATTTATACACAAATCCCCTGAATCTCAATAAACAAAACAACAATGGCTAACATGATTCACATGGCTACATTTGGATTATATTTTATACATGTATGGAAAAAAATTTATGACCACAAACAATATCTAAACATATTTCTAACAAAATGTTAAATAAATTATCACAAATTAAATTTAATCTGCAACTTGCACAATGTTCCTTGAATTGCTTCCTGGAATAGATTGGGGGGAAAAGGTAAAAGATTAATGAAGTGGGAAGATTCAAGGAAACCATATACAAGAATAAGAGAAGGAAAAGTGTAGGAAATATACCCAAATGAGAATTCTTGAGCTAGCCTCCACGAAGAACAGAGATGTTCTTCCACCAAGCACAACGAGAGTGAGAGATGTTCTTTCACAAAGCATAGAGACATTCCCACAAAGCTCAACAGTGACTCGTTTTGTCCCACGGGTAAAGAGTGACGTGTTTTTCCACTTCCCCTAAGCTGAACACTTCCACGACGAGAACACTAATAATGACGAGAACATATCACAAAAACTATGACAAAATGGGAAGCACAACAAGAGTAATAATGATGAGAACTGAGCACGAGAATTGTGACAAGATGGGGAGCATGAGAATGGTACCAGTGAGGATAGTAGAGCATGCGAATAGTGAGGATAGTAGAGCATGTGAACAGTGAAGACAACGGAGCACAAGAACTGCGCGTGAATAGTGAGGACAACAGAGCACAAGAACAAAGACGACCACAATGCGCAGTAACGACGAGAAGGGTGCGTGCGACGCAAGTCACAACAGCAACTGCAGCGATGCGCGACACCGACCACGGTAGCAACAGTGAACGAACGTGTAAGGGAGTAAGCAACGATGAAGATGCAAGGAAAAAATGAACGTGTGTGAGTTCTAAAGTCACTAGAGTAGTGAACGAGCATGTATAGAGTGGGAATGGGGAGAAACATAAGTCAAATATTTATTTATTTTTAAAAAAATCGCTATATACAACGCTTTTTCAAATAAGCATCATATATAGTGTTACATAGAGTGCGCTTATTTGAAAAAGCGTTGTATATTTGCTTCTCGTTCTATACAGTGCGCTTATATTTGGAAGCGTTGTATAAACAGTGCTGTATATAAAATTTTTTTGCAAAGGATATACGGTGCTTATTTAAAGAAGCGTCGTATATGTTCATCAATAGAGTATGCTTGTTTAAACAAGCGTTGTATATTTGTTTCGCATTTTTTATTCTTTTTAAATCAACATATATACAATCCTTATTTAAAGAAGTGTCGTATATGTTCATCAATAGAGTGTGCCTATCCAAACAAGTGTTGTATATTTGCTCCCCTTTTTTTTTAGTGCACCTATATTCGTAAGCGCTGTATAAATGACGCTGTACATTCACATTTTTGGCATAGTGAATGGATGATAAATTACCGTGTAAAATGATGGTTAGATCTAGGAACATGATAGATACTCATTAATTAGTTACATTAGCTAGTTATGTTAGAAAGAAGGAGGATGGGTTTGTAGCTAAGTAAGCCCATTAAGGGTGGATTTCATTTATAAACTATAAACTAGTAGTTGCCTATAAATAAGAATAACTGCGACAACAAGATTAAAACTTAGGATCTTGTGCATGCTACCCAAACCTTCTATTAGGACAAAGGAAGAATAAGAACCCTTAATTGTTTTGATTATATCAAACAAAGTAATAAGTTTTTCAAGTTAATAAACAACACACATCAATGAAACAAATGATGACTGCGTCTTATAAAATAGACAAATGCATATGTGTTTTATGTCTCATTATATTCGTTGTTTATTTGTTTGTACACCTTTCAGGAATCTACCCGCCAATATCCTGAAAAGTGTTTAAAAGCATGTCAACGTACCTACTTTGAGATTGTGAAAAGATGTTACCTACTAAAAAGGAGAACAACAGTGTATTTGCCTAAGCAAAAAACAAACATCCTCTTAGCTCAAGATATGGTATGAGAAAGGAAAGATAAACAAATAACTTTATCATATCAAAGTGAAAAGTTGGTGAAATGCATTTAATGTTGTATGTAATACCCCAACGGACACTTTCTTCACAAAGGAAAATAAATAAAGGTTGCTCGATCTTAAAGCTTCAACAGTTATCTTTCAAGACCCTTTTAAATACCAGAGACCAGTTGTAAAAGGAAATGAGAGCTTTTGCTACACAAACACATTCTTGCTTTGCATTCCTTAAGCCTTAGTTCTCTAAGAAAAATCTTGTACATATTGTAATTTGTAATTTTCTAAGAGAAAAAGAGACTTGAACTAATCTTTAATTTGTACATACGTTTGATAAAACAATTGAAGTCAGTTAGCTTTACCCTTTACCAAATTTCTTAGTGATTTCAGTTGAAGCCTGAAGAGGCTTTGTTAAAAAAAATACTTGAATGTTTGTTTGGAAAGGCTAGACTACTCATGTTAAGCCTAAAGAGGCTTGTGTGAAAGAATACTTGTAACTTTGGATAAGTTAGTGAAACTTAGTGGTGTGCTACGTACTAGAAGTAGTCTTAGTGTAAGACGAACCAATATAAAATTCCTTATGTACTTTGTTCTTTCCTTTAACACTAGGGTTATGTACTTTGTTCTTTCCTTATGTACTATGTTTCCTTGTGTTTTACACCCCCTCACCACTAGACTAACCCTAGTGGGTTCAGGTGTAACACTCTTAATTTTAAGAAATAGTAATATTAATATTTTATTTTCGATGGACGCTTATATATTATTGCTTTCTATTGTTACTGTTGTTCTGATATATAGAGACATTGCATGGAAGCCTATATATCAATTATGTACCCTGAGAAATTAAAAACTTTTTTAAAACAAAAGATTGTATTTAGACTTAGACAAGTCAGAAATTTACAAAATTAACTAAAATTTTTTTATAGTTAAAGATATAGACATAAGAGGATAGAAAAATATCAAATAAACATAAAAACATAATAAGATGGTATTCTAAACATGGAAACGTGATTAGAATATTATATTAAAGTTATAGGAGTTTTTCTATAAATTATAAAGATTCCTCAATTTTAACTCAAAGTGCTGAAGAGTAACTTTGAAGGCTCAACTGCATATACTTAGAGAACTCTAAAAAAATATGAAAAAATTGCAAAAGAAAATCAATATGTCTAAAATGGTTTTATAAAGAGAAATTAAACTTTTCACTCTTAAAAATTTAAAAACATAATTTAATACATAATTGACTTAATGGAACTAAGTGAATGACAAAAATTAAGTGAAGGGCACCCACACACATGCTAAAAGCATGTGGATTAGGGCATCTAGGGGTTGGTTTTTGATCACTTAATTAAGTGTATGGTTAGAATGATTAATGGGACAATTAGTAACCATGCTTAACAACTAACTAACCCTAGCTTTTTACTATAAATAGACACATAATGGACCCCCTTGTCTCTCTAAATCTGGCGCCCCCACCAAAGCCCTAGGTCAAATTTTGCTTATTTTTTAAGGCACACATGTCCAAAGTTTGATTTCCCTCTTGCTCTAGCTATTGCAAGCTTTGGGTAGGACCTTCACTTCTTTTCCCTCTCATTTTTAAGTGGTAGCACCCAAGAAAAAGGAAGAGGAATTCTTCACTTTTATATGGTATGAAATGCATGTGTGAAGAGATCCTTTTGGTCTCTTTAATTTTGGATGTGTATGGAAGCATATTGTGAATGTTATGTTGTTTGTGCCTTCAGAATCTCTGTTGAAATAAAACAATGGCTGCACCTCTTATTTTTGTAAAAGGAAAATGATTTATGGTCTTAAATTGCTCACATTTTATGTCCTAAGTGATGAACAATGGAAGCCTTAGCTTATTTGTGCATTATGGTAGTGTAATTGTTTGATTTTAGCACTTTAAGAACTATAATCCTATCAAATTTGTGGCTACTCTTTCAGACCTGTAACCATGCATAAATTCCTGACATTAACTTGCTTTTGGTTATGATTTTATGCTACAAAAGTTGCCAAGTCATTAGTCTACTTGTATAGAGCCAAACCATGCATAACTACGTGAATTTGACCTGAGTTGGGTGCATTTTTCAGCATATCAAACCAACAACTATTTAAGTTAGTTTAATCACATTTTTATCGTGTCAAAAGTTGTTTAATTGATGTATTATGGTTTATATGTGATCTATACAAAATTTGGCAAGCTTTAGAGGCCAATTAAGTGAGTTTTGCTACTTAAACTTACCATATGAATTGTAATTTTGGGTTGCAATACAGCCCCTCCATTCTTGCATAATTGACACCGTTTTTATGTTTGAATCAATTTTAATAAATTGACAATGGATGCCCTAACATTAAAGAACATACAGGAAAAATTTTGGATGCAATTGAACGCAAATTGAGCTAAAAAGAATGTGTTTATGCCTGTCCTATTTTTTTATGTAATAGCAAAATTAGAATTTTAATTGATGTGTTAGTGTATTGGAAGGTTAGAGACTTAGCTAATAAGGTCATGGATGGTTAAATCTAATTAGAAGGAGTGAAATCCACTTGAATTAGACGAAAAACTCACAAAGAATGCATGAAGAGAACTTGGTAGCTAGTCATAAAATTATATGTTATAAAAGAAACATGTGTTGTATTCTAGTAACTATAGAAATGAACTTTGAGACTAGTGTGCTTGTTTATTCATGGTTAAAAGTTGAAACTCATTATATGTTGGAAAGGAAAATTAAGCAAACAAGGAGAAGCTTCCTAATTTGAACCATAACTAAGAGTGGTAAGCTAGTTTAAAGTAGCCTAAACTTAACAATTAGTTTTAATGGACTAGATTCTTTGGTATAAATTGTTAAGTAACTCTAATTGTGTGTAGTGGTAAAGTGACATAACATTAATGGACTAAAATCCTATAACTTAGTACGAGTAATTAATGTAACATAATGATCAACCACTTATAATGGAACCCAGAATCCTAACTTTAGTTGATTAAATTTGATTCCTATTTTGAAGAAAGAATGTTGATACCTAGACTAAATGAGGCAGATGAGTAAAAAGATACTTGATCTAATGATCGTAAAAAGACCTTGAGCTAAAGAAGAATGTATGGAAACTAAAATTGATCTTGCTAGCCTATGTAAGTGTAATTCGGCCACTAAGTAGTATTGGAAGGAATATTGCTTTGTCTTGAATATTTTACTTGAGTTAAAGTGTTGATATGCTATGTTTTATGATTTTAAAATAGAGATTGAGATATGATGATTGTGGTAAACTTGAAAGCTACTAAATGATGAGGCCATGAGAGCTTATGAAAAGATTAATTGAAATTTGAGATAGAATTGAGATTAAGATTGAGAATGGTTGGAAACTGTTGTTAATTAATCGTACCCTTGTTGAGATATGTGTGATGTAACGACCCACTGTCACTACATGGTCAACTTAACTATTAATGCAACATGAAAGATTTAATTCTATACACAAAAACTCTTAATTAATTTTTTTAAGAAAATAGTGTATTATTTTTTATTTTATTTTATTTTATGTTTTTACGAGACATATAACGTTCATTCCTTTCAAAACCTCCAAAGTATAGAGCATAAAATGGTCATCCAACATAATAAAATAATCCATGCATACATCACAAAGGTATCAAATGTAAATATTTGTGCTTTATGGCACTTAAAGACCAGCATCATCATCAAGGCATCTCCAAAGATGGTGTGTGTGCACATACATCAGTGTACCCATTAACAAAAGAAGTACATCACAAAAAGGGAGGGGAAAATACACCAAGCACACCCTAGGCTTATCGTACCACTAAACACTACATCTAAGAATGAGGAATGGCAAGTCGAGCATCAGTAGATGGCTCCTCAACTCTAGTAATGTAACGACCCAACTGTTGCTACAGGACAACACTACCATTCAACTAATTATTCTTAGAAAAAAAATTTCCTGGTATACATACAAAGAGACTATCCATTCTCAATACATACATAATTGTTTTTATGTACAAATCAAAACTTTATAAAATATCTGCACCAATACCATTTCTTTAATATACATCAGTAAGGGAGAGGGAATACAAAACTCATTCCCTAATGTTGATCAAACTATACATCAAAACTGGAAAGGCTATCAAAACAACAATAAAAGTGACAATGGGACCCATCATATCTCATTGTCCCTAAGCTAGCAACTCGAGCATCAACTCCTATCAGTTGGAGCCACTAATGCTTGTACATCTGCTCCCACGTCAACAATATGATCATCACATGCATGAACCACATGTGCAAACAATGCTAGGGTAAGCTCACATTTAAAATAAACAACATATATTATTAAAGAAAAAAAAGCTCTAATTTAGAAAATTTACAATCCAACTAGATTAACAAGATAGTAACCACACCAACCCAAGCACAATGACAACAATAACAAGCACCATCAACACCAATAACAATAATCACGAAAGAAATCCTCATTTATATACATATACGTGTATAAGGTCTAAAGAAAATCCAAAAATATATGGTTACATTCCAAATCAATGACATCAATCACAATGCTAATGCATGAGGACACTACTTTCGAGAGATTTTCAACAACTGAGCAATTAGCCAGGTCTCACCCTCTACCATGGCATCAACACCATTTAGGGATTGCCAACTCTGATCTATGGATAAGATTAGGTGGTTTGTCAGGATAATTGTATATGAGTGGTGGCTTACCGCGACTCAAGGTTTGTGCTACCTTGGTCCCTTGCGGAATCACCCATCCAATTATCCCCAAAGGCCCATCGACAGTTGCCTCACGTCTCATCCAGCACTAGGTTGGAGGCCCTATCTGAGCTGTTAGCTCTAGTCAGCCAACTAACTTACGTGCTTGCCCGCTCCACGGCATGAGGTCCATCATCAACTACCTTAGCCGCCAACATATGCATGCAATGCATGTACAACACAACAACTCTCATATCATCATCATCAAGTCATAATCAATAGTAAACAACCATTTCATCTAACACACCCTATGAGCCCAATAAAGCATCACACATAACCACAACAATACCATGTAGGCTCAATTCAACACCTAGCATGGCAACCAGGTAAGGCCCTATTTGAGCAGCCTATACCTCTGTCGGATTTCACCAATGAATTCCTTTCACAACAAGTGGAGGTCCTATCCAAGCAACCTTCCACTTCTACAGCCTATACAACATAAATAATAATTTTAAAATCAAAACAACAACATGTGGAGGTCTTATCTAAGCAACCTTCCACTTCAACAACATATCCAACATTCTAAAATTAATTAAGACAACAACATCACAAACCATCAACAACACCACTCAAAACCATTCATTATATAACAACACAAATACCCTCAAAAATCGAGCATACAAAATGAATTTATCTTTCTTATGAAGTTTAAACACTTTCCCAAAGTTCCCAATTATCACACCTAACATTAAACCATTGGCAATCAACCCCATCTTCATTTTTCTTAGAGTTTTAACCTTAATGGTCCATGCCCAGTGCCATGGAATTGACACCAAGCACCTCAAAAACAGGGGAGAATCAGAAACTTTATCGCCTAGTGCCACTGTGCTGGCGCCCGGCGTCAAACCAATATAAAGGGTCTACCATTTTGTCACCCAACACCACAAAGCTGGCACCCAGTGCCAACATCATATAAAGAATCAGGGATTTTGTTGTCCAGCGCTAGATTTTGTCGCTGAGTGCCAAAATCCGTCGCTATAGGTCAAAATTTCGTCGCTAAACACCAATTCTGTTGCTAAATGCCAAAATTTCGTCGCAAAGTGACAAATCTGCAAACAACTTTCTGTCAACTGTCGCCTAGTGATAGAAACTGGTGCCTAGCACCAAATTGCAATTTTTGCAGTTCGTAGGAAGATGAACCAAGTATTTTTGACAAAAGCAATCAATACCAAGCATTACAAAATAATTCTAGTTACTTCTAATACCTTTTTAACTGATTACATAATAATTTCATCCACCAATCATCAAAAATTTTCAAAAACTCCTTTCAAAACCCATTTTTACCAAGAATAAACTACATGACAACATTCATATAAATTCAACTATTTCAAAAGCATGAAATCAATATATCAACAACCACTAACACAAAATCAACTAATAGTAAGCTTCCTTTACCTCGTAGAGACTCCAAATTTTGAATTATTGAAAGAGAAAAGAAGTAAAACTTGAGCTTTTGAGCCAAACTGTGAGGAAAACCTTCAAAAAGAAGAACAACCATAGTTCTACTTGTTGGATTTGAGGAAATAGACAGAAGAGAACGTTAGAGAGAGCTTAGAGAGATTTTGAAGGAAAAACTTAAAAAGAAGCAAAAGTGAGGGAGAGGAGAGGTAATTCTCTATATAAAGAGGATTTGGGCCCAAAGGCCTTTGGGCCACCAAGGCCCAACTCCCGCCTCTGGACATTCCTAAACTCAAAACTGGCTGAACTCCACTGTTTTCTCATGAAACCAACTAGGATATTATCAATAGAGACATTTAGCTCAAACAACTTTTTCTCAAATTCCACTATTCAAACCGGAGTCTCCTAGACAACACAACATAAAACAACAACTACACATCCACAATTGATTTATTACATCTTAATTACAAAATATATTTCAATTTCCACTTTTAATTGTTAAACCACTATATCACACATTAGGAAAACACTAGGGTTACAAGTAGCTCCTCGACGGGGACGAGGTCTTTGAACGAAAAAGCAGCGATACTCTTCAACTCTCATGCGAGATCAAGCAGCAGGAATAGGCTCCCTCCACATTTCCTGGATGGGTAACCAAAACTCCAGTAATGTATACATGGTCACAAAAAACACAATCTTCGTAGGAGCATAAGAAAGTGTAAGCTCTCCCCTACAATAGACATTTTGAAGCTTGCGGTCAATACTCTAAGCATCACCGTCTCCCATAGCAGTCTCATGAAAGTCAATGAGATAATGGCCTACGTGAACGTAGTTCCGAATCATTGGCGGTGGTCTCGACACTCTAGGTCATCTCACATCTTCTCCCACAAACACGACGTTCGAGATCATCATAGGCACAAACCACACATGCAAACAGTGTAAGGGTAAGCTTATAATAAATACAAATACAAAGTTCTAACTAACACAACAATTATTTTCAAGGAGAGAATACTGATATTAGAAAAGATTATAACATTTTTAAATAAACATATATAAACATAGTACAACATAATTCATACAATTTATGTAGACAATACTCCATGGAGACTTTTTCAACAACTCGAGCGATCATAATGGAAACGTCCCTTAACATAGCACTTGAGGCACATGGATCACACAAAATCCTTTAAGGCACAACTATTGGCGGAGCCCATGAACTGATCTTACAGAAGTCAGTAGTGGTCTCGTTAGGATAGATGTACGTGGGTAGTGGTTTACCACGACACAAGGTTCACGATAACCTTAACCTTGATGTGGGATTTTCCTATCCCCCTATCCTCAAGGCCCATGAGTAGTGACCCCACTCTTTCTTTCAGCACTAGGTTAAGAATTATACACCGACTCCCAACTTACGTGCCTACTGGCGACCCTGTTCAAATTAACCCATGCATATACGTACATATCATTTATAACCCATTCATATTAAATACAATTTGTATTAATTTAATTATTAAGTCTAAGTAAATAAAAATACGTGTAACTTTTTTGTTGCTTTTATAATAGAAAAAATTCTAAACTAACAGAAATTGAAAATGGTAATAAAAGACAAAAAGAAAGACTGTGTATACATATATATCATAAAATTGTACATCATGGTTTGATAATACATGACGGTCATAAAATACAGAAAAAAAATAAATCAAAAAGGTCCTATATAAAGCAATGCCCCTAGACCCCATAGATCCAATGGATGGTTGGATAAGGATGGGTATGTTGTTGAGGATAAGGAGGAGGAGGAGGATCCTTTTGAGGATACTCCTTAGGAGTTTCTATGGGGTTCGGCTCTGACTAGGATATAGTTTAGTTGACTGCTCTAATTACCTAGGCCTTTTCCTTTTGTTGTATTATATGGGTAGGCTAGGATTAGTTTCTTTTGCTAATTGTATATATTTAGTCAACTAGGTTATTCCTACATACTATGTACTTCTAATGGTTGTCATTTATGATGCATATATATGGCCATGTATGTGTGTCAATCTCATATTTTGTATATGTATGAGATGATGAGTTCACTAATTAATTCCATTTTCATGATTACATGTTGTATAAAAAAAAATTACTTGCAAAATAACAAATAATTATTATTATTAAATGAAATAATAAAGAAAATAAGTTTGGTGACAAAGGGCATCACATCTAGGGTTCAATCCCCAAGTTTGTGTGTATGAAAAGTATTTGTTAGGAGAGGTCATTCCCTTAAATAGATCTTAGTACCTCAAGAGATTAGTCCTTGGTTTTTGGTTGTGGGATACCTTAGGTTCACCAAAAACAAAAAAAAGAATAATTATAAATGGTTTAGGGGGGTTTTTGGAAGTTAGAAAGTTGTGAGGAGTGGATCTAGATCCCCGAAATCTTTAGAGCATTGTATCAGTCTCATATGGAGATCTTTCATATTATTCTCTCAATAAAATTTGACCTTTTATCATTATTATGAAACAACAACTATGACACTTGTTCACATTGAGTATAACTCTTACTATTTATCCATTTATTTATTATTTACTTACTTATTGTTTATTAATTAATGAATATGTTAGAAAATTTTTTCCATTTTGAATTTCGTTTTGTAGATGTCATATTAAAAATAAAAAAATAGAAAGTAAAATATAATTTGAAAATGGAAGTAAAAGGTAATGCATATACACACACACATATATGCATCATATACTATGTACAAAGAGTTATGGTCATCGTCATACATCATTGTCTATCAAAAGTACATCAAAAGATAGATGGTCATATTGGGAAATCATCAAAATATACATCTAAGATGCTTTATTGGTCCTATGTCAAAGCAATCACCACTATCTATACCATCCCCAACTAACCAAACAAAAAGGTAGAGTCTCTGTGACACCCTTTACCCCAAAACAATTACTAATATATTATTAATGTAAAAAATAGTTTATTAATAAATTACATAATAAAAGGCGGTATTTTAAAACTTTTCTTTATATGGTAATAGACATCACAACCACAAACCATCCCATCAAATAAAATCTCATGAGTTAAAATGACGACTTTGGCTCACAAGGCCATACAAACCTGTCAAAAGATAAAACCAAACCAAAACATTGTGTAAAATGCCAAAACTAAATTGTAAATGAAGAGAATAAATCCAGCCCTAATGTTACACTATTAGAGCAACACAAACCCAAAAGAAAACCAAAAACTAGAGTAAAATAGACAATTAGCTCAACTTCAAGATTATTCCTTTAGATCCTGCTAGACGTCCTCTATACGCCAAAAGCACAGAACAAAACACAACAAAAGACAGGGAGTGAGATACATCTCACATCATGCTCAAAATGTAACAACAGAGATAGGTAGAACACACACAACATTTAGATAATATATAGTTCTCATCAAACAACTATAATCATCAAAATGATGCACATGTAAATGCAATGTTCCTCTGTCTTTATTCCATATGCATGTGGTACCAATACTATTGTCAAGAAGTAGCTTAGGAGTACATGCTTAGGGTCGAAGGAGCATAACCCTTTGTGGTTACCTCCAACTAAGCACTCTCAACTAGTGTAATGTCCTCATGTGACTAGTCAGGGTCGCTAAGCTTTGTACAATACACCCTAATATCATGTGATCAGCATGAGTCATTGGGGTTTCCCCACCGATCACAAAATCTCAATGTCATGATGCATGTCTCATATATATTATGCACATAATGTCTAATAGATTTTTCTCTTTCAATAGTCGAGTACTATCCTCGGCTCTCACAGGCTAGATCCTACACAAATGAGATACCACCCGAGCACTGTCTTCACCTATCATAGGCTAGGTCACTCATCACAATGATATCAAGTCAAATCACACATCTCATAGAATAATGTCTCATGTTAAACACATCATACAACTTATAGCGTAATATACACAAGTCATGTTTATAGCCAATTGGAATAAAAATACTCAAGCATAATATCATAAGTCATAATCACAACATAAGTAAAGCAACATTCATAACGTCACGTACTCACATCCTTTATCTCATATCATATTCTTATCCATAAACATTCTAATTAGTAGTCTCAATTCAGTTTTTGATTGCCTAAGCTACTCCAACTACTCTTGTAGTTTAAAATTTGCACACTTCACTAATAGGGAACTTAACACAGGCATGCTTAATGGAGCACGAATGTGCTTGATCAACCAATTTTAACACATTTATTATGACTTTGTGCTTGACTTTATTGAATGTTTATTGGGCTTAATATTGGTGTTCTAGCTTAGTTTTGCGTGTTTGGATTCAATTAGGCTTTAATATAAATCTTAATTTTCATATTTTTATAGGTTTTGACCTTTCATCATTCTTTAGGTCATAACTTGGGATACAGAGATGCGTTTGAGGTGATCTTGTTGTCTATGGAAAGATGAAAGAAAACTCTACAACTTTCATGAGAAGTTGTGAGCTAATTTGGCTTATATCATGAACTAAATTGGACTTAAATTTGGACACACTGTTTCCCACTAATAGCTTGATACAAGTGTGGTATTTTGGGCTTATCTTAAGTTATAGACATTATTTTTAGGTAACATCCAAAGCCATTAGTTAGCTAACATCCAAGGCTACAATTATTATGATGATCACAAAGCCTAATTCAATCATACTCCTACTTGTTTTTGCTCACAAAGTTGATGTTTTTTGTTAGAAAGGTAAGCACGGGCGTGCTTATCACTTAGTTGATTGCAAAATCATAATTTGCGAGCATAGAGGCTTTTTAAGGCCTCCATAAATAAACCTCACAATAATCTTATTCTACCCCTAAATAGTCATAGGTTCAATCAATTCACATCAAATCCATCACAAAGGAAACTAACATAACACACATTCACATAATACACATGAAGAGTAATAATTACAATTCATACCAAGCCTTAACATACAAAACTCGTTACAATCAACACTTGGGAATTTAGTCCCAAGGAATCATGGGTTTGGGGAATTTACATTCCCTTTCACAATCATAATCAAATACAAATAGATACCCGAAACAATTGGGGTCTAGGGTTAACCCCTTTACTCATGACTATTGTTACACCCACAAGCGAGATAGTCTCACTCCTTCTTACCTCAAAAGAAGCGAGACTTAAGCAATAGGGAAAAAGGTGGCTAAACAACGTCTCCCATGGTTTTTCAATCATTGCTGTAGCGACGCTTACAAGGGTTCTTGCGAAAACTCTACTACAATGAAACAGGTTCCAAGACAAAGCAAGAATGAGATAAGGAATTGAGAATTAAGTCTAAGAGACCTTATAAGCGCTCTTAAAGATAAATTGGTTGCAAAAGATAGCATGTTAAGGCCCAACTAACATAATCTTTAGAAACTTTATTTATTTATTTAAAACATTTTAATTAAAAAACCTCTTTTTAATCTCCTCATATTATTTTCCAGAAATACTAATTATTAAAATAACACACAACAAGCATCATAGCCATATATATATATATATATATATATATATCAGGGTGTTATAGCCTCAGAGTTGTCTACATGATGCATGCCCGTTGGGTACCTCATGTGACTCAAGTCCAGAAGATGAAGAAGGCGAAAAGGTGGCCCAGCCATTGACCATCCCCACCTAGTACTCAACCATGGAAGAGTCAACGGAGGACTCTGCTAATACAACCTCCATAAGCTCAGAGGAGTCAGCGGAAGCCTCTTCAATATGTGGATCGGTGGTAGGAAAAGGTTTAACACCCCAAATTATATAAATATATTAATAATAATATATGTAACTTTTTCTATGCTTAAAAATACAAAGTGATTTTTTACTTTTTTATCACGAATAGTAGGTATATAAAGATATAAAATACAATATTATAATTTCCTATAGTTGGTCATACTAAAAAATAAACTTTACTGGTACAAAATTAAAGTGGCAAAGAATTGCCACCGAAAATGTGAGAAGATTCTAGTAAGCTCTTACTGCGCTATACTGATATTGATTACTGCCATCTACGGGGTGGGGGAAAAACACAACAAATAATAGGCAAAGGAAAAAGAAAACAACACAAAAACAAATGAAGAGGGAGTGATGTTCTAACTTAAAGGCATCAATACGGTAATGAACATCCATGGAGCTGTGTAACGACCCTCTATTGCTACAACACTACATAAAAGATTTTACGTCATGAAGCTATTCAGTCATTTATATTAAATATCATCACAATCAGCATCTCATATGTAAAATATACATATATAATGTAGAATCAAGCAAAATATAAATCAATATATATATATATACAACTCTGTGGAGTATACAAAATTCAAAGTTCCCTATAACTGGTCAACTATAAAACATATACATCAAATCCAAAAGTAAACTAAAGGAGCTTTCAGAAACCTCTACTCAAAACAAAAAGGGTTTTCCACAATCTCCATCTAAGACCTCTCTCATCAATTCTAAGAAGCTGGATTTGCAAATGGCTCTCCTTCTGCTCCCACGCCAAGATGACGTGATCATCACAGTCACAGCAACACGGCGACAACAACAAGACAACCCAACAACAACATAACAAGGCAAGGGTAAGCTTGCTTAAAATAATAACTATAACAATAGTATAACCATAACAACAACAACCTTCAACACAACAACATGCCTTATATCAACAATACCTTTATCATTACCATCACCAATCATAACAATTTCAAACAGCCACAATAAATCAACCACAACAATAATACTGCCTTTGCTAATAACACCTAACACCACCACAATAACAATTGCTAAGTACTCATAGCAACAACAGCATCGAATAACCATAATGACAATTTCATCATCATACAAGTTTGGATTCCCATTTCATCAGAAAATGAGTTTGTATACATACAACACATCTCATCATAATTCATCTAGAGTTCTCAACATCTATGTACATGTATATATATATATATATAAGATACATTCACACAAAAGAATTTTCAACTCAAGACTCCACGTCACATCACAATCATCACAACTATGTCAATGCATGATGACACGACTCTCGAGAGATATTCAACATTCTAGGCGTAGGCACTAGGGTGGAGACCCATCTGAGTTCCTACTCTGGTCACCTTTCCACTTTACATGCCTACCCACATCACAGCTTGAGGCCCACACAACCTCAGCCAACCACATATGCATGCCAATGCATGAGTCACCACAACAACTCAAACACGACCATTCATAAATATCTATATGTACATGTATATCAATACATCATCACAACCATCCACTCAACGACGACAATCAACACATCATATATATATATATATATCAACATATCACCACGTGGCCTACTTAGCACCATCTGTGGTCCAACAATCACTACCAACTCCATGCAGGCCCAATCTAGCCTCTTGCACGGTCAACAGGTAATATATTTCATTATCATAACATTCTACCACTAATGGAGGTTTCTATTTAAATAACCTTCCATCCAACTATTACCTGTCCAACAAATTATCAACCAATTCATGACAATAATAAAGTATGCACATATCCATGTTTGGAATGGTAATAACAACACACACAAACAATAACGAATCTTATGAATCTAGGCACACATGACAAGTATGTTTTTCTTTTAAGGCTAAACATTTTTCCAATGCTTCAAAGGATGACATCTAAATATGTAATCCAAAGAAATCAATCACATTTCACATTCTTTCTTAGACCCAACTCTCTCACAACAAAATTTTCAAATAATTCACTCACAAACAACATACCGCCCGGCGGCACAATACTTACCGCCCGGCGGCATGATACTTGAGACCCATTTCTTTTTGCTGACTGAATGTCGCCCGGCGGCGTTCTTGCATAAGCCATTTTTTGGGCTCGAGAAGAACCTCGCCCAACGAGAGGGAGCCATCGCCCAGCAGGGTGCGACGCGAACAGGGTATATGGGATGTGATTTTTCAATTCCTTGAGTTTTAACTGCTATACAACCATTCCAAATCAATTCTAAACACTTTCAATGTATTTCTAACCGATTATACGACAATTTTTAGCCATAAACAACCTCAAATCTCAAAATCTCCTTTTGAAACCCATTTTTTTCCAAAACTTACATATGCAAGATTTTCACCAAAATCAATTGATTCCAAAGCGTTAAATCTACATATCAACAACCACAAACATGAAATCAAACAATAATAAGCTTCCCTTACCTCCAAAGCTTCCAAATTTGAAAGTTGGGGAAGATGAGAATATGAAAGAAAAGACTCTTAAGCCAATCTTCCAAGAAATCCACGCTCCGCACTCAAGAACACAAAATCAGGGTTGAGAAACCTCTAACACCCTAAGTAACTCTAGAAATCTCGAGAGAAATAGAGAGAGGTGAAGAAAAGAGAGAGAAGGGATGAGAGAGAAAATGAAGAGAGAGAAGGAGAATGTAAGAATGAGGGGTCCTCCCTCCTTTCTCCTCCTTTTATAATCCGAGCTCCCCGGAGCTCTCACACAGACTTTTGGCCAACTGAGGCCCAAATCTCACCCAACCACTCGCCTTGTCCTAAAACTAATTTAACTCAACTATTTTTCTCTCAAAACCCAAAATTACTCTTGCAACATATCCAAATTGGCTTAATCACATATCTCAAACTTCCTAAGTTCAATCTAGAATTCAAATAGAAAATACACAACCATCATCATATATTACATATCATACATCAAAACAATTCCATTTATTTCTTTTAATCACCTAGATTACATATCTAAGTTCCACTTTTAGTTATTAAAACACTTAATCACGTATTAGGAAAACAAGATGTTATAGAGCCTAATCTAACATACAATCACAATGGAACATAATAAACCAAAGAATTCGTATTATATCACAGATAATAATAATGCAATATGATTAGACACAATAGTTGGGTATATGGGTACTAACTCATCTCCATGCAGGACTATCCAACAACAAAGTAGCAATATTAGGAGCTTATATGCCACCAACCAAAGTATGCCAAATCAATATCAATAATCACCTAATGTAGAATGGGAATAGCATTAGGTGTTTCGCCAACCAAAGCTAGAATGCGAATAGCCTTTGGTGGTAATAGGTACAGGATAGTACTCTCTACTGATCATGGATAAATTGTAGTGACTCATTAAGAATGTTAGTGCTCAAATCGTCTTAACCATAGCATAGAGTCGTGACCTTCTGACTCCCTATGAGATGATGTACACCAATCATCCTCAAGGTCTCCTTGGCCTCTATTACAAGATTTGCACCCATTCATGAGATGTAGTACTCTGAGACCTTGCATTTGACAATAATGACAAATTAGATATCAAGTTTGCCAATCTGTCTTATTAGAATTGATATTAATCAAGTGTCTCACTAAAGGGTCTCAACTTTCTTGAATACAGATTTTGAATTTGCCTACAATAGGCTTCACAACAAATCCTCTCAATCAAAGGTTAAAAATTCAATAATCTCACTTGATGTCAACTCTAATGTAAAAGACTAACCACTGTGCACATGACAATATATTCATTAAGTGAGTTCAATCGCATTCTAAATCAGTCATAGAAACAATAAAGAATAAAATCTAATTGAAAGAAAATTTCACGCACATTCTCTCGTCCCATTTACTTTCACTCACTCTTAAAGATTAGAATTCATAGTTTTATTCTCAATATTAAGTTTTATGGTAAGGCTTCCTCAAATTAAATGGTTCTAGTCTTATTCTCCTTTGATTTTTGAGAAAGCTCACCTTACTCTCAATTCCACTTATTATAAATATAAAAATTTTAATTATTATTATTATTGTGATTGTTATGATCATTATTATAGTTTTATATGATATACCATTCCAGAATTCCAACTTTAATCGGTGATAGTACTAAATTTAAATGTATGTACATATATATTTTTTGAATTTAAGACACCACTACGTCCTAAGTAAATAATTTCCTTCTCATTATATTATAAAGCAATACCTTGAAGATATTTCCTTCTATTAAGGTGGTTTATATCTCTTAACACCATATTCTTTTTGTCCCTACAAAATGGATCTTTGTAATTTTAACCACGTTGAGTTGCGTAGCTTAGGTTTAGGTTCTACTACAATATCCAAATATATATATATATATATATATATATATAAGTCCATATACAAAAAAACTTACTTGCAAATTATTCTTAAATTTCAAACTAAATTGAAATTTGTAAGGACAACCATGTCATAGTAACTTAGCACTAATTGAATTACCCTTAAGCACTTTCTTGCAGTACCAATAAGTGGATTATAGAAGTGGCCTGGCTTATATAGTCAAATCTCAGCCCAATATACAAGTTATGCTTAGGTAGCATCTGATCTGATTATAGCTCAATATTAAGAAGATTATGAGGGTTCACTAATCAAACTCTAATTGAGGAAAAATGTAACTAATATCCAGTCGTACATAACACTTTATAAAGAAATGCCAAAGCCACGGGTGCCAACTTCAATTGAAGTGAAACCGATATATTGATTTTGTTTTATTCTCTTGAAACCTTGAATTTATTATTAATGATTAATAATTAAACCTTTTATTTAATTATGCACACGCTATTCCCTAGAAATGCCTAAGTTTCGGTTTAGATTTCTTTTGAAGTTACAGGAAAATTTTACTTTATTTTAGGCAATTAAACTTTGTTCCGGACATGATTATAATCCTTTTGTGTTGTACTCTTCCAATCCTAATGTGCATGGTCTAGTAGGAGAAGGAAAATTTAATTGTTAACCATAATCTATACTATATACATTTCTAGGTCACACAAAAGGTAGGTTCTTACACGTGTCATCCTCTCAATTTTTCTTAATTTTATATAAAAATATATATACTATTTCAAGAATACAAACCTTTAAATAATATTTTAATGAAAAGAAGGAAGTATGGGTCAAAAACTGCGTCCATTAACCGTAGAAAAAAGTCCACTGAAACACCCCTATTCAAAAATGAGAAAATGGTTGCACTCTCTAAAATGCTAGCGTGGGAAAATTATTACTGAAGGTAGTAGATTTCAAATTTAAAAAAATAAAAAAGTAACAAATTTAATGAGCCATGCACACTTTGGGTTTAAACCCTGTTCATAGCAACCCAATAGCAGCCCATTTATCACAAATGAGTAAAGAAAGTTGCGTTGTTGTGTTGCCCAAGAAAAAGAGGCGTGCAGAAAGCTTGTTGGAAAGACAAACATGAAAAGATGAAGGGGCAGATGAATGGAGATTGCTTATTTCAATTTGAATGGAGATTTGAAATTTGAACGAAAATTTTTGAAATTTTTTGGGGGGTGAATTTGAATTTGAGCATATTCTATCTCTTTCCTCTAAATGTATCTGTTGTGTCTACTAAAAGTTGCTAAGGTGTGTTGTTATTCATTTCTGATTCAATCTCTTTCCTCTCTCGATATATTTGTGACTCTAGGAATAATTCTATTTGTGATGCTCTCAATTGGGATTTTATAATTTTTATATGATTTTATATTTTCTCGAGTTCTTATACCAATGGTTCTTTGAACATTATTGTCATTAACATTTTCACTCTTAGTTTGGGATTGGAATTTTATAATTTCCATCTGATTTCGTTGTTAATTTGTTTGTAAGGGCAATGCAAACAACATTTCTCAGAAGAGGAGGTGGAATTACTTCCACTAATGGGTGGCATATGTAGAAATGAAGGGAGAGTTGTGTCACAAATAGGTATTTATAAAATAAATTAGGTAGGAGGTGTCATATAAGCGACATCATGTTGAATGATGTCATAAATCTAATCTTTTTTTTTTAATTTTTATCAGACACATGTTAAATAAGTTGTTTCAAATTAGTCCCTAAAAGAGTGTGCTAGACATGCTGCTCTGTTGCTCCCATTCTCTGTGTTCTATTCAATTTTTATCTATTAAAATCAACCGATACTGATAAACTTTAGTTTACTAAATTAATTGATTTTTATACTAAACTACTAAAATTTTACTTGAAACTTTGTAGACACATCAAATCAAGGTCCTAGATCATTTCTAAAAATTAAAAATAATTATATATATATATTCTCTTAATTTTTATTAATTAAATTGTATTTTTGGGTAAAAAATTACTAATAAATTCATTTTAACTCAATAAATTCTAAAAATTTTAAGATAATTATAAAATTAAATGCTTCACATAAAAATAAGCCTAAAATAAAATTTTCACTATTTTTGGATGTTAAACAATTATTGGTTTGGCTTTATAGTCAATTAGGACATTTTTGGTAATTTTTCATAGAAATTCTAGAAAATTTTCAAAATTATATTTTAATATATATGACATATTTCCAAGCTCGAAATGAATTTTTTTTTATCATTATTTGAACCTTTTTCACATGTTAGTACTTTTTATCGAAAAATCGAGATGTGATCGTCATTTTTTAATTTCTTTGGGTCCTGTTCTGGGGGTTACCTAGACACTATTCTCTTGAGTCAGCTCGCTCTCTCACCGACTTACAAACTATCGACTTCACCTATCTCAGTTAACACTGAGTTCTACATCCCAGATGGTTGGTATTGTCTTGCTCACCCCGATTGGAGTTTTATGCCTACACCGGCATAGTAAGGAAAACGCTTAACGGCAAGGAAAATGCCTAATGAGGCACCCAAATACACCTCGCCAAATTGCACCTCTTCTTAACAATTTTTCCCTCCAAAATACTCCATATAAAAGGCTTTACGCTCACCAGGTACACATAACTCTCTCATTCTCACTCATTTTCTTACGCTTTTACTGACTTAGGCATTAGAGTCCTTGCAGGTGCCACCACTAGAGACATTTGCTACCACTATGGAAGCCCATCGGAGCTCTTTCCTGCTTCCTTTCATGTTCACCATATAACATTGGCACCACCTATGGGAATCAATTTCTGATTCTCTTTTCACTCTTCATTATTTGGAGGTTCGTTTGTAATGGTAAGCATGAGGAATCGTAAGTCTATTGTGGCACCATCGTCACCGAAGATTCCGCCACCACCGCCTAAGGATGGTGAAGCGGCTTCTGTTACTCCTGAGGCGGTTCCTAAGGCGAATGGTGTTCCTACACCATCGGTAACTATGGGCGGTTTTGCTGCATTGTTACAACAGTAGAGAGAGATGTTGAAAAAGAAAGAAAGGATCATTGCGAAACTTCGAGCTAAGAACGGTTATGATCATACTGAGAGGTCGATAGCATCAGTGCTATGGCCAAGTCATGTTGTGCATGAGGTGCATGACGCGCACATGGCTATTGAAACGAGCGAAGACGACGAGATGATTCCATTTAACCTTCCTTTTTCAACTAGGATTTTGAATTTGAAGGTCCTAAAGCAATTACAACAATCGCCTTCTCTAGAGTTGTACAATGGAGGAATTCTTGAAGAAGGTGAAAAAATACATTAATTACAAGAATGTGCTTGAAGTAAGGAAAGCAAAATCGGCTGAGATTACGATGCAAAAAAAGAATCCCATGCCAAAAGCAAACTACCACGCCATGAAGACCGGGGTCTATATAAAGGGGGTCTGCAATTTGAGGAGTATACATCATTGAATACCTTAATAGGAAGTGTAAAGCCTGGCCACTTTCAGGATCGAAGATTGTCTCCACAAACCAACACAAGACTTTTCAGCATGCTTTGTCATCACTTACACGCTTTCTCAAGAGGTCACCCATCCTAGAATTGCTCCAAGTCAAGCACGCTTAACTGTAAAGTTCTTAAGTGATAGGCTACTGAAAAGTAGATGCATCTTGTTAGTATAGGTAGCACTTATTAATTCCTTTAAGCTATTCTCAACTGTACAATCTCACACCTGCACAGCCTTTGGTTCCCTCTCATTCTGGTGTGTATTCGATTCATTCATGTATCCCTCTTGTTGGAAGCCTACCAAGAGGTGCTCCTTGTCTTTACCTCATCTCTTTTGCACCGGCGATCACTCCCCGCCCACATCTCTTTATTGGTAAGAGAATTTCGGGGACGAAATTCCTAAAAGGAGGGAAGTAATGTAATACCCCTACTTTTGTATGTTAAATTATTCTGTATGTTTAAAAATTGTTTTTAAGTCATCAGTGTATTTAGAATAATTAATAAGAATTTTGGAAATTTTTTTTAGAATTTATTAAAATAATTTTTGTAAAATAAGGTTGACTGCGGGAACCAACTAGAGAGTTTTTGACATCAGAATATTTTAAAAATTTTATATTAAGTATCTTTTATTATAAAACTTTATTTTGAAAGAAAAATAGTGAAAAAAATAACAATCTTATTTCAATTCTTCAACTATTTTTTTTTTAATATTTGACAATGCAATTCTGAAAAATCGAAATGGAATTTCAAAATTATGATCCCCACCATTATGCTCAGAATTTCAAGAGCTTTTTAATCGTGATTTTAATCATTTTTCCGAGCCAAAGCCAGGAGAAATTAGAAAATGACGATTTTGTTCCTGTTTCTCAATATTAAAGGCTGACACGAGGAAAAGATTCAATTGACATTAAAATGTCAATTTAAGCTTGGAATTATGTAATATATATTAAACTATAATTTTGGAAATTTTCTAGAATTCTTGTGTAAAATGACCAAATTACCCTAGGTGTCTTATAAGCCAGCCAGTATTAGTTTAACATCCAAAAAGGGTGAAAATGGTAATTTTAGTTTATTTATGGGTAAAATATTTAATTTTAAAATTTTCATAAAAATTTTGGTATTTATTGAATTAAAATGGATTTTTTTTATGAATTTTCTAGCTTAAAAATACAAAATAAATACATATAATTTGAAATAAATTAATAAAAATTAAAATTTATTATTATAAATTTATTTTTAATGAAAAATAATGTATTTGTCCAATTTTGCATTAAAATACATTATTTTGATATTAAAAGCTAATTTTTCAAGTTTAGGCGATTTTATCAGTACTGGTTATTGCACCTACATATAAAATTTACACTGAGGAGCTTGAGGACAGCTCATATAGCACATCCCCAAGCCTAGGATGAGTGATTCAACACCCTAAATGGTGTATGTGTCCCTAAGTTTTCATATTTGTCACTAAATTTAAATTAAAAACAAATGTAAAACTTGATTTATTGCATCATTGCTTAGGTCATTGGTGGACACCTAAGACCCCTTCCTCTTCTATAAATAGCCCCTCCCTCCTTCAAATTTTCAGCATCTCCTCTTCCTCTCCCAAGCTAGAGAGCTTTTCTTTCTAAAATTTTCTCTCTAAAAAATTTTTTATCTAGTTTTTTATGTTAAAATTTTGCTAGTTTCAACTAGTAGAATTTCTCCTCCTAGAAGCTTTGCACCAACAATTCCATCCTCTTCGTCAACCACCTTAGAAGTAATGGGGGGAGTGTGGTTGGTTCTAAATTATTGCCACTTTGCATGTTGGTAGAAAGGATTTCCCCTTAAACCTGTTTAGGCATAGTTTTAGTTATTATTATCATTATATTATGTTTGATGTTAAACTTTAATTTTTATTAAGTCATTACTCTGCTCAAATTTAAATTATTAAATTATAATTGCTAAGTTGTTATTCTGCTCAAATTTAAATTATTAAATTACAATTGTTAAGTTGTTACTCTGCTCAAATTTAGAAAATTAAAATGTATTTATTTAGTTATTATTC
Source organism: Spatholobus suberectus (assembly GCA_004329165.1). Lineage (NCBI taxonomy): Eukaryota > Viridiplantae > Streptophyta > Magnoliopsida > Fabales > Fabaceae > Spatholobus > Spatholobus suberectus. Next base: position 48,015,042 of record CM014729.1, on the reverse strand, counting down.
TGCCATAATTTTAGTAATTAAATTATAATTACTATGTTGTTATTCTGCTAAAAATTTTATATAATTACTAAATTGTTATTCTGTTAAAATTTTGATATTGTGTAATTTCTACAAAATAAGTTAGAAATGTTGATTGTACTGGTGCTCAAATTAATTGAGACCAGGGAAACCTCTGCTTAAGAAGTTAGGAATTGATAGTTTAGTGAGTAATGTAAAGCAAGTGACATGCGGTGGCATGGCTCCCTACTAGGGAAGCTATAGTTTGGTACGCTGAGGAATGAAAGGCAATGACACACTTGAAGAGGTCTTGGGGGTAGGCATTGAGTGGTGAAGGTCCCAATAGCCAGGATAGCGCCCTTGAACTGAGATATTCGCTTGACCAAGCTCGATAACCCCAACAACTGCTCAACATTCCAGAATTGGTTGAGAGTATACCTCTATAAATGGATATCTTGGCTATTATTTTCCTCAATAATGATAAGGACATGTTGATGAAGTATATCTACTCCCAGTCACTTCCCAAGTTTTGTTGAGAACTATTACCCACTAATGGGAAGTATGGATCCATACCTAGTCAAGGGTAGTCTGATACAACTTAAAATGACCTTAGGATCCCTTTTGTTGTCAGCTGTGTTTTGTCTTTGTTTTATGGTAGATTTCCTATCATAAACAAAACACCTCACTCCATTATTTTCTTCTGTGTATGATTGATCGTGATTATTGAAGACGACATTAATGCCCGGTGATGCTAAGTATGAGTTAAAGGACATCTCAACGGGGGAAGATTTGAAGACTTCTAGTATATTTTTTTTCTTTTTGTATAAGGAATAGGGTAGATGAACACTGCTCTACATAGGATCCTTTGATGTATTTTTTTTTAGTTTTCTTTGTATTATCAAACCATGATGTATAGTTTTATGATATATATGTATATAGTCTCATCTTTCATCTTTTACTACCATTTTCAAATTCTGTTAAGTTTGGAATTTCTTTTAAAAGTGGAAAAATTTTACACGCATTTTTATTTACTTAAACTTAATAACTAAATTAATATGAATTGTATTTAAATATGAATGAGTGTTACAGAAAGGATCTTGAATGAGGTATTCAACGTGGAGTTCGTAGAAGAATGGATAAAGCACTCAAAACCATTAAAAAACAAAGAAAGTTACCAACCAATCAAAATTTTGCTGGTATCATAGGGCGTCGGGCATGATACTGATGAATGCTATCAATTAAAGGACGCGATCGAGGTCTTAATAAGGTCGGGAAGGCTAAGCCAATTTGTAAAGTAGGGTGAAGATAATCATGTTAAACACCAACATTCCCTACCTGTGGAGAGGGAGAGAACTCGAAGTCCTAGAAGGGAACGTTCTCCCCCGAGGAGAGGTAGATCGCCACATAAATACACTCCACCCAGAAACCATACCCCATCTTGGCATTTTCAAGATGAAGCTGAGGTTCAGGCTGTACATTGTCATCCCGGCAACCAACCAGATCTCTTGCTCATTCTTCGGTACGGAGTCATGTAGTTATGTATGTCATAACGGATGAATTTTCTAATAGAGGTCTGTCCAACAATGCAAGGAAAAGGCATGCCAGGGAAGTATTAACAACCTCATCTAGGATTCATTTTGTTGGCAATCCCACTAAAAAGAGAGACCACCATTGAATTTCGGCAATTCTGACTATGGTGACATCATGCCAAACCACGATGAGTCCCTCGTGGTGAATGCACTTATGGCAAATAAAGAGGTCCACCAAATTTTGGTGGACATTGGATGTTCAGCCGACATCATGTTCTATGAGCTTGTCGAGGAGCTCAAAATACCGAAGTCCGAGTTGATGCTGTACAATGAACATTTGATCGAATTCTCCAGACATCATATTACACCGGTTGGCTATTCCCGGGAGACTAACGTTGAACGCATTGGGGGCTGTCATCTCAGTATCTCACCTAGTGATGAAGTTTGTTAGCAACAACATGCAAGTAGTGTAAAACACAAGAATAACAAAAGAAGGGGGTTGAATTGTGTTATTAAAAATTTTCGCAAAACCTTTTTAAAAAAGCTTGTTGTTTGAAGGAGATAAATAAAAAAAAATTTGAAAGATATTTATAAAACCAAAAAGGAGCTATAAGCAAAAGAGACACAAAGAATTATACTGGTTCATCTCACCCCAGAGACTACGTCCAGTTCTTGGCAATCAACCAAGTTCCACTATAACTTAAACAAGTTATAAGTATTCTTTTATCCAAGCCTCTTTAGGCTCAACCTAAGTAGTCTTTCACTTGCCTCTCCAAGCAAATACCAAAGTATTCTTTTTTCCAAGCCTCTTTAGGTTTTTCACCAATTCCACAGAGAAATGGTTGAGGGTAAGTTGTCACACTTAAGCTAACGTCTTATCAGACGAATATACAATGAAGTTCTAGAAGGTATTACAAGCAAGGTATGTTTAGAAGTTACAAATTAAGAGAGAAAGTTTTCCAAGAGTTTCGCACATGCAACAATGATCTATCCTTCTATTTATAGGGTTCTCCTAAAAGTGTCCGTTGTGAGTGCTTTTAAAGACATCCTTCTTTTGGCGTTGTAAAGGCAAAAAGAGTCGTTGGAGCATTAAATGCAGCATTTAATGCCTTTCACCAACCAATCACTCTAATAAGATAAAGCAGTTTGTAATGACCCTCTGTCGTCACAGTACTACAAACAAACCCCTATATATATATATATATACATAATAATAACAACCAATCCATAGGTTACTCTAAAACATAAAAGGTATGAAATAATATTGTATACAGATCCATTATCATATATATACAATACCAAGGGGGAAATAAAAAATCAAAACTCCCTATAGCTGGTTAACTATACAACATATACGATCAAAATCCAAAAATAAATAAAAAGAGCTTCTAGAAAAGCTCCACCCAAAAGGGACTCCAAACATCTCCATCTGAGGCCTTCTCCATCAGCTCTAAGACGTTGGATCTGTGGACGTCTCTCCCCCTGCTCCCACACCAAAATAATGTAATCATCACAGTCATAGCAACACAACAACAGCAACAAGATATCCAACCAACGACAGAACAAGAACGAAACAAAGATTAACATATAATGTTTAATCCAACATATTTAAAATCATTAATCACACCAATATGGAAACTAAATCATCAAATAAATGAGTCTACATACATTACAGGGTATCACACACCACATCACATACTATGCTATCAACCTCATATGTCAATGTATGAATGACACAACTCTCGAGAGATTTCTACATTTCAGGCGATCAATCAGGTCTTATCCCCTACCAGGCCATACACCATTTAGGGATTGCCAAAACTCTGATCAGTTGGATAAGCTTATGGTTGTCAAGATAAGTGAATATGGGTGGTGGTATACTGTGACACAAGGCCTGTAACATCTTGTTTTTCCTAATGTACGATTAAGTGTTTTAATAACTAAAAAGTGGAAATTTGATATATAATCTAGGTGATTAAAAGAAATAAATGAATTGTTGTTATGTATGGTATGTATGTTGTATGTAGTGATGGTTTGGTGTTGTTTGTTTGAAATTTGGGTTCGAATTTAGGAAACTTAAGATAGGTGCTTGAGCCAATGTGGGCATGCTATGAGTGTGATGTTGGGTTTTGAGAGAAAAATAGTTGAGTTAGACCAGTTTTAAGATAAGGGAAGTGGCTTGGTAAGGTTTAGGCTTCAGCTGGCCAAAAGTCCGTGTGAGAGTTTCGGGGAGGTCGAGTATATAAGGAAGGAAGAGGGTTTCTCCTTCATTCTCCCATTCCCATTCTCTCTCTAAACTTTCTCTCTCATCTCTTCTTTCTCAATCTCTCTTTGGAATCTCTCAAGTTAGCAAGGGTAGTAAAAGGTTTTGGGCTTGGCTTAGTGATTGTGGTAAGAGGAAGAATCAATTTGTGGAAGATTTTGGCTCAAGAACACCGGATTCTCAAAGAACCTAAATTCAAATTCAGAGACTTTTAGAGGTAAGGGAAGCTTACAAATTGATTATTTTGTGTTAATAACTGTTGGTATGCTTATTTCTTGCCTTATGATCGGTTGAATCTTTGTAGATGTTGCTATTTTGTTGGTTTTGGATGAAATTGGGTTTGGGGAGAAAATGTTGAAATTGAATGAGAAATTAATGAATATATAATGAAATGTTGGATTGATGGTATGATTTGATATGTATGAACTTGGTTGAGGTAGATTAAGGTTGTTGGAACACTATTAATTCAAAAATTTGTGGTATTAGATTGAAAATTTTGAGTTTCTCTTTGAAAAATTGCTATTTTTCTCGAAAATCCTCACAAATAATCGATTATAGCATCTGATAATTGATTATCTAAAGTTTCAGAAAAGCTTTCTTGTAAATGGTTTCGGAAATAATCGATTATGAGCCTCCGATAATTGATTATGCACTGTTCCAGAAAACTGTTTTCGTGACTCGATTTCGGAAATAATCGATTATCCAGTAAGACAATTGATTATCTATTGTTCACAAAAAAAAAAAAAAAGATTTTAAAGTTTTCATCTCAAAATGTGAAATTTTATAAATTTCAAGATTTGCTAATCTTCCAAATGGTTTTCAAAGAAGGTTTGGTTTTCAAACTGTAGATGATTTTTTTGGATTTGGTTGTAAAGTGGAAGGTTGCTTAGATAGGACCTTCACTTATAGTGTATGACATTATTGTATGAGGTTTCCCATGAGGTAGGCTGCTTGGATAGGGCTTGACCTGTTGACTATGTTTGAGGCTAGAATGGGCCTACATGGTGTTAATAATAGTTGTTGGACCACAAGTGGTGCTGAGTAGACCACGTAGTGTTGTGTTGATACACATTTATGATATGGTGATTGTTTAATAGAGTTGATTATTGTAGTAATACATGCATACATGCATTTGTTGTTGGCTGAGGTAGTATGGGCCTCATGCTGTATGCGGGTAGGCATGGAAGTTGGGGGTGAACAGAGCTGCAGCTCAAACGAGCCTCTAACCTAGTGCCTAGATGAGAAGTGGGGTCTAAAAGATGGGCCTAGGAGATGAGTGGATGGGTAATCCCGCAGTGGAGCCAAGGCAGTGCAAGCCTTGTGTTGTGGTATACCACCACACACATTCACTTATCCTGACAACCATAAGCTTATCCAACAGATCAAAGTTTTGGCAATCCCTGAATGGTGCTAGATGGCCATGGTAGGGGATAAGACCTAACTGATCGCCCGAAATGTAGAAATCTCTCGAGATACATTGATATGTGGGGTTGACAACATAATATGTAATGTTGTGCGTGATATATTGTAATGTATGTAGACCAAGTTATTTGATGATTTGGTTTCCATATTGATAAGAATAATAATTTTGATTATGATGGATTAAATATTATATGTTGATCTTTGTTTCGTAAGCTTGCCCTTGCCTTGCATTGTTGTTGGTTGGATGTCTGATTGCTATTGTTGTGTTGTTGTGACTGTGATGATCATGTCATTTTGGTGTGGGAGCAGAGGGAGGGACGTCTACAGATCCAACGTATCAGAGCTGATGGAGGAGGTCTCAAGTGGAGACTTTTGGTTGTCCTTTTTGGGTGGAGCTTTCTAGAAGCTCTTTTTGTTTTTACTTGGATGCTTTGTTTTGTATTATATTCTGTTGATGGGATTGTATAGAGTGACCAGCTATAAGAAGTGAGTTTTGTGTCCCTCTTCCCATTTGATGTATATTTTGATATTGTTATGATGGGTTGGTGTTATCCCATTTGTTGTTATGTATATATGATGATTTGAGTTGAACAGATATACATGTATGACACTAGGAAAGATAGGTGGATCTCTCAGTTGATATGTTATGATCTGATTTTATTCACCATATATGTGGATAAGGTGTATTTTAGCAGGATTGTTTGTAGTACTGCGGCGACAGAGGGTCGTTACAAGGCCTGCACTGCCTTGGCCCCCTGCAGGATTTACCCATCCACTCATCCCCTAGGCCTAGCTTTCAGACCCTACTTCTCATCCAAGCACTAGGTTGGAAGCCCATTTGAACTGCAACTCTATTCACCCCCAACTTCCATGCCTACTCGTATACGGCATGAGGCCTATACTACCTTAGCCAATAACATATACATGTATGCATGAGCCACAATACCACAACAAAACAAATTATATATGTGTATCAACACAACAACAGCATCACACTACCACGTGGTCTACTCAGCACCACCTGTGGTCCAACAACGATTATCAACACCATGTAGGCCCATTCCAGCCTCCAACATAGTCAATAGTATCATACACCACAAGTGGAGGACCTATCTAAGCAACCTTCCACTTCACAACCAATCCAATAATTAATTACAATTTAAAAACCAAAACCTTTTTTTGAAAACCATTTGGAAAATAAGTAAATCTGGAGATTTGCAAAAATCTTCGAAACAATTCGTTTCTTTAATATAAAGAAAATAGTATCCCAATTTGACAACTCTCCATTTTTCTCAAATAGAGCTTTTGAAAATATATAATACTCTTTTTGTATGTGTATATACAAAATACTTCGCGTTTTGAAATGAAAATTGTGAAATTTTAAATGGTACATTCAGTTCTGAAATAACAGATTATGTACTGTAGTAACAGATTATATCCGTTTAGTAAAATGCACCAGATTTCATTTTTTAGCAGAGATAATCGATTATGAGCTTCCATAATCGATTATTTCTGAACCAAAACCAAAAGAAATTTTTCTGAAACCTAGATAATCGATTATCAAAGGCCGTAATTGATTATTTCTGAAACAAAATCATGAAAACAACTTCTGAAACTCCAGATAATCGATTATGTGATTCCCATAATCGATTATTTGCGATGATTTTCAAAAAAAAAAAGCGATTTTCTATAAAGAAACTCAAACTTTTCAACCAAATAACCCAAATTTTTGAATCAATGGGATTCCAACAACATCAATCCACCTCAACCAAGTTCATACACATTAGATTACACAACAAATTCAACATTTCATCACAAAATCATCAATTTTTCATCAAAATCTCAAATTTTTTTCCTAAAATCCATTTTCAACCAAAACCAACGAAAATGGTAGAATCCACAAAGATTCAACCGATTATAAAGCAAGAAATCAACATACCAACAGTTATCAACACAAAATAACCGATTTGTAAGCTTCCCTTACCTCTAAAAGTCTCTAAATTTGAATTTTTGGTTCTTTGAGAAACTTGTGTCTTAAGCCAAAACCTTCCACAGATTGATCTTCCTTCCACAACAACACTGGACTGGGCTTGGGAATCCTCTTAACACCAGTAGTAATCTCATATTTTTAAAGAAAGATTGAAAGAGAATTGAAGAGAGAGAAAGAAAATGAGAGAATAAAGGGAAATCCCTCCCCTTCCCTTATATATTCAACCTCCCTAAAGGTCTCACACAGACTTTTGGCCAACTGAGGCCTAAATCTCACCAAGCCACTTTCCTTATCTTAAAACTGGTCTAACTTCCAACATCACACTCACAGCATACCCACATTGGCTTAAGCACATATCTCAAATTTCCTAAATTCAAATTAAAATTTCAAACCAACAACATCAAATCGTCACTACATACAATATACCATACCTAACCAAAAACAAATTCATTTATTTCTTTTAATCACCTAGATTACATATCAAATTTCCACTTTTTAGTTATTAAAACACTTAATCATGCATTAGGAAAAACAGGGTGTTACAATCCTCCCCAATAAGAAAATTTTTCGTCCTCGAAAATTCTCTTTACCTAGGAAAAGATTCGGATATTGTTCCTTCATTTTCTCCTCCAATTCCCACGTAGACTCTCCAGTCACGTCATTCCATACCACTCTCACTAACTGGATATCCTTGCCTCTTAATTGCTTTGTCCTTTTATCTATGACCCTCACCAATAACACTTTATAAATCAAATCTTCTCGAACTTGCACCAAGTCCGGTTCTATGATGTGAGTAGGGTCATACACATACTTCCTCAACCAAGATACATGGAAAACATCATGGATATTGGATAAGAAAAGTGGTAAAGCTATCTGATACACAATAGGTCCAACTCTACGAAGGATTTGGTAAGGACCAAGAAACTTAGGAGTAAGTTTCTTAGACTTAATCGCCCTACCAACTCTAGTCACTGCAGTGACCTTTAAGAAAACATGGTCGCCCTCCTCAAATTCAAGAGGCCTCCTACGCTTATCAGTATACGACTTTTGGTGACTCTGAGCAATTCTCATATTCTCTTGAATCTTCTTCACCTTTTCTGTCGTCTGTTGTATCAATTCTGGTCCTATAAGCATACTCTCTCCGCCTTGATACCAACACAACGGTGTTCTACACCTCCAACCATACAAAGCTTCAAATGGTGCCATTCCTATGCTTGCATGAAAACTATTATTGTAGGTGAATTCAACTAGAGGCAAAATCTCATCCCAACTTCCAAGATGATCTAGCACACATGCTCACAAAATATCTTCCAAGGACTGAATCGTCCTTTCAGACTGGCCATCTGTCTATGGGCGATAAGCAGAATTGAGCCTCAACCTTGTACCCAACACCTGATGCAAACTCTGCTAGACCCTTGATGTAAATCTTGGATCTCTATCAGAAATAATACTAGAAGGCACTCCATGAAAACGTACAATCTCCTTAATGTATATATGAGTCAATCTCTCCAAGGAATACTTAATGTTAATAGCTAAGAAGTGAGCACACTTCGTCAACCTATCAACAATGACCTAAATAGCATCAACACCCCGTGCTGTCCTAGGAAAACTCACAACAAAATCCATAGTGATGCTATCCTACTTCCACTCAGGTATCTCCATGGTCTGCAACATCCCACCGGGTCTCTGGTGTTCTATCTTGGCCTTCTGACAGGTTAGACAAGCTGCAACATACTCCACCACATCTCTTTTCATACCTGACCACCAAAACATCTTCTTCAAATCCTAATACATTTTGGTAGTACCGGGATGCAAACTTAGCTTACTCTTGTGACCTTCTTCCAAGATAAGCTTCTTCAACTCAGGGTTTTGTGGCACACATACTCTACCTTTGAATCTCAAAACACCATTTGCACTCAGGCTAAAATCTATTGCCTTATCTGTGCCCAACAATTCCTTAGTCCTACAAAGACTAGGATCCACTGATTGCTTCTCCTTGACCATCTCTAAGAAATCACTAGCCACGGTAATCATACCACAGCCAATATGGTCAGATGATAACTCCACATATAAGTTCAGATCTCTAAACTTCTCCACCAACTCCAACTCCTTTACCATCAAGGCTGACATGTAAATAGTCTTCCTACTCAAAGCATCAGCTACCACATTTGCCTTGCCAGGATGGTACATCAATTGGAAATCGAAATCTTTCAGATATTCCATCCATCTTCTCTACCTCATGTTCAACTCCTTCTGATCAAACAAATACTTTAAGCTTTTGTGATCACTAAACTATCAAACTTCGCACCATACAGATAGTACCTTAAGTAGAAAAGTAGGCAAATACTCGAAGATGAAAGGAAATCGCCTGTAAGTGCCGAACTTTCACCGAAGAGAATTTGCAAAGGAAGCGTAAAATTCTTGTGAGGGAAGAAAGTGAAAGCAACAGAAAAGGTAAAAATAACAGGTAAAATAATGGTGGTACAAAATAAATGGGCTTATATTCTTATTAGGCTCAAACTTGCATGTTTAAAAAAAATGTTTGAAAATTTTTTAAATCGCCTAAATCTCTTGGAATTCGAAGGGTCGTAAAATTCAAGACCTTGAATCATTATGCATTTAATGTGCCTCGATTCCCTTGCAAATGTGGTGAAACTGTCTGAAGAAAATAAAAAGATGTAGGCTAAACTATTTAACCTCAGATAACTCATAAGCCAGCAATGCTTCTCCCAAAACATTGTCGACTTGGGGGCAACTATTCTAGGGGTTTACCTGGACACTATTCTCTTGGGTCGGCTCACTCTTTACCCGATTTACAAACTGTCAACTTTACTTATCTTGGTTAACACAGTCTTCCACATCCTAGATGGTGTAACACCCCAATGTTTTCCTTAATATGCATCATCATCATCATCATGATTATTTTTTGCCTTGCTTTTAATAAAATTGTATTTTGGAAAAAAGACATGTTTTTAAAAAGTTTTAAGACCCTTGTGTTGGCCTCAGTTTTTATAAGCCCGAAGTTAACTTTAAGAGTCCCTTAGGTTTCTTGAAAACCTAATCCTTTTTCCTCATTTTCTCTCTCTTGTGCCTCTTTAGAGATACCGTGCCGTCAGAGTCGTTGCAATCAAGAAGAGAGGAACCATAGGAAGGCATTACTAAACTATTCGCATCCTCTTGTTGGAGATCGCCTCTTTCAAGGTAAGGGGGGAGTGAGTTATCTCACTTATAGGTATGGCTTTGGTCATGGGTAAAGGGGTTGGCCCTAGATCCCAATTGTTTATGGATTGTACGATTGTGTGTGCAAAGAGGAATGGGATTTTCCCCAAATTATTGATGTGCTTTATGAAAATTTTATGTTTAATTTATTATGGACTGTCATGGATTGCTTTCACGTTTCCCTTTATGCCTAAGTTAAAGATTTAACGAATTTAATTATTTGTTTTAGAGTGTTTAGAAGCCAAAGACAATAGGAAAGACAAATTAAAATTTGGATCTCGGACCCGCCCAGTGGGTTAAACAGCCGCTGGGCAACTTTTTTCAAAAACTAGACTCCTTGCTGGGGCCAAGCAACTGCATTTTTGCCAGGCAGGGGGAGTCTTGGTGTGACTCGTTGAGCGGTCCTCCTGTCTTGCTGGGCAGGTGCAACCTTGGCTACTCCAAAACACACGTCTGAGTCTCTTCCTCGCCCGTTTTTGTGCCTATGAACTCCTTTTGTAGTTTTAAACTCATTGTTACTTCTTTTGGATGCCTTGTTGAGTTTGTACCTTGTGATTGTTATTTACCTTGAGAAAACTGAGTGTGATATGAACTTGTGTCAATGTTCCATGATAAAAACTTATGAAAAGCTGTAAGTATTGTATGTAGGAATTCGGCCGGTGGAGGCCAAGATGGGTTGTCTAACCTTAGCCTTGGGGGGTGGTACCTGGTGTGGAAACTCCAATGGCCCATGTTGATCCCATGGAGTCGAAGTGTACTGGAAAAGCTTGGTAACCCTGACTAGTTACCGAAAAATATTATACTAATTGAGGGTGCGAAAGCTAAAGGCATCGATGCCGATGACACTTCTTATGGTCGTGCACTTACTCCCAGTCTACTTTCGAGATGAACTTAGATTGGTATCACATATGCATGAGAAGTAAAAGTTAGGTATTGCATTACATATATTTGTGTGTTTTGATTCTTGCAAAATAATGTTATTTTAATTATGTATGTGATGTGTATTCTACATGTCTCTATTGTCATACTTTGAGTATGATGTGAGATGTATCTCACTCCCTTGTTTTCTGGTGTTTTCTGTCTATGTATGTGATACATAGGTGACGTCCAGTAGGACCTTGAGGAGGAGTCTTAGAATAGAGGCATTGGCCTCATTGCAGTTTATTTTGCAGCATCTTTGGATTTTGTCAGCTCTGATAGTAATGTGACATCGGGGTCTTAGTTATTTATTGTTTCAGCTTTTGAATTTTAGATTAACAGTTTTACTTCTTTAAATTGGTTTATTTTCCAAAGACTTGTATAGCCAACTGTGGGCCACCATCTTGTGGTTAATCAGTAAAGTATCTTATGGAGTTTTAGTAAATATGAGTTGTGCATGTGATGTTCTTTACCATGTGAAGAAAAAGATTCCAAATTACCGTTTTATTTAGCAAATAAAAAGTATATTATATTTTTGTAATATTTATTTAATAATTAGCTTTAGGGTAAAGGGTGTCACAGATGGTATTGTCTTGTTCACCCAGTTGGAGTCTTATGCGTACCTTGGCATAGTAAGGAAAATGCCCAATGAGGCACCCAAACACAAGCTGCCACGTGGCACCTCTTCTTAATGGTGTTTCCCTCCAAAATACTCTATATAAAGGACTTTACGGTTAACAGGTACACATAACTCTCTCATTCTCACTCATTTTCTTATGCTCTTACTGACTTAGGCATCAAAGTCCTTACAGGTGTCACCACCGGTGATGTTCATTGCCACCGTGGAATCCCATCGGAGCTCTTTCTCACTCCTCCTCGTGTTCACCACATAACAGGTCCCAACTCAAAAATTATTAAAAATTACAATTCAAATAGTTCTTGAAATTCTAAATGCAGTCATTGGATCATTTTTTTTGAGATTCTTGCCCAATTTTCCAGAAATAAAATCATAAAAAAATAAAAAATAATTATAAGCCAAGATAAGGTTGTTACAACAACAATGGTGATGAAGTTCTAGAGATTGTGCATCTTAACTAAGATTCTCGTACTAGACTAGGTTATCATGCAGTGGTTGAAGCAATTTTAACAACAAAGATAATATTGACAAAGGTTGTTCTGCAACTCCAAGGCAGAAGTGTGACTCATGAAGAGGTGGTAACAAGGGGAGGATGTGAATTCCAATCTCAATATAGTTGCAGAGACAATGTTGCTCTATTTCATAACTAAAAATACAATTGTTGGTGACTACTTAGAATTTTTCTACATGTTAGAAATGTTATTTTCAAGGTGACCAAATTTTGAATATTTAAAGGGCCATGATACTTAGAATTATTAAGCTTCTAAGTTATTATGTTCAAGTTACCAAGTTTTTGAAGAAGAATAATTTTGAGTTTGAAGACGAAGATCAGATGGTCAAGATAAGTGAAGAAAAGTTTTATTAAGTGTCAAAGTACTTAAGGTATTGAAGCCTTCGCTTGAAGCATTTCAAGAAGACTATGTCATTCGATAGTTACTGGTAGTTATCAAAGTCACATGGATCCAATCACATGTTAAGAGCTTAGATAATTGATCTTAGGCATTTGTACATATATATCTATTCAATTTTGACTATTAGGGTCAAAAATCTATAAATTGGGAACTCTTAGTCATTTTTGCTTGGTTGAAACATAGCATACTAGACTTTGTAACACTTAACACTGAACACTTATCAGTAGCAATTGGTTTAATGAGCAACATATATGTTTTCACCCAGATTTTGAGTTTGTTTGGCTTAACATTTTTTCTACTTAAAAGCTACTTTTAAATTAAAGCTAAAAATATGAACTTAAAAAAAAAATAGAAGCTATTTGTTTATATTTATTTTTTTAGTTAAAAAGTTCCTTTTAAGCTAAAAGTTATTTTGTAATTTTTTTTAAAGATTTTTAGTTTTATTTAAAACTATATCTCATTAAATAAAAAATATTTATAAAATAAAAGAAATGTGTAAAATTACTTTAATTTACATAAATTATTTTAATGATATACAAAAATAATAAAATAAAAATATTAAAATTTTTAAAAATGTTAAAAATTATTTTAACTAATAATATTTTATTTTAATAATGATTTGGAAATAATATATATAATATTAATTAAAATGATTTAAATATTGACAATGCATGTGTATGAACATTGGAGGTCGCTTATAATTTGAATTTAAAGATCAATTGAAACATCAAGGAAATCTACATATCATACCCTACGGAGGAGGAAAGGAGCTACCCAAAAAAATTATATAATTTTTTGTTTCCCAACGAAAAGAAAAGGAAACAAGAAGCAATATTGGAAAAGGCACGAAAAGCTATGGACAAAAAATTTGACCTGAGTACATGACGCGGTCAGATGGTGTGAGATGAAAGGTACTTGTATAACAATTAACAAAGTAAACAAAAATAAAATAAAATGTAGGCAGGACTCGAAAAGGGGTGAGTAGGAAAAAGCTCGTATAAGTTGTACAAAAACTATTTAGATTAGCTATTTAAAAGCTTTTTTTATTATTATTTCTTCTTAAAAAATAAGTAGCTTAAATTTTTTTTTAGAAAAGAGTGTTTGCGTAACTTTTCCTTTTAAAGAAAAAAAAAGTCAAAAAAAGTTGAATCAAACACTACTTTAATACAATTCAATACTTTTCTATTAATTGCCTTTACATTTCAATTTACCTTTTCTGTTCTATTTAATTCTTTGTATTTAATTTTGTTTGCATTGCTCTTCTACTCCTATTCTTCTTTTAAGTTTTCATTTATACACTTTGCTTATTCATGTCATTTACAGTTTTCCGTAATTTACTTTACTTTTTTCGAATTTGTTTCTTGAAACGTTTTTCTCTTTTATCTTCACTTCCTTTTACATTTTAAATCATTTCCATTCATTCGCAGTTTTTATTTTATGCCATTTAAATTATCAAGTCTTGTTTATTTCATTTACTTAATTTACTTTACACTTTACAATTTCACTTATTAATCTTTTTCGAAATCGATTCCTTTCTGCACTTAAATTCAAGTTTTCATAATTTATTCAATGCATTCACATTTTAATATTCTTTCCATTCATGCATGTTTGTATTGTTAATCTTTATCATATTTTAATTGAATCTTGTTAGAATTCGATTAACATCTCATAGTCTAAATGCCTTATTTACTAGTTCAAACACTTGTTCAGATTAACAAAGTTGAAATTGTCATTGAAATCAATTGTCAGAAATTGAATACTAGATCTTACTCACAATTAGAATCTTGATCACAACTGAATTAGAATTTTAACTTGACTCATGCCATCAAATTGAAAGTATATGTCACTGGTTTTTATCAAAAAGAACCTATAACTAGTAATTGATTCTAAGTGTCCACAAAAGAAATATATTTGTTGACTAGAATCACTATGGAAAGTCATTTATTCAACCAGGAATACTTGAATTTTATTATACAAGGCTTGAAACAAATCTCCATAATCATCAACAACAAAAAACAAAGCACGTTGCAAGAGTTTGGAGACACCCAGTTGTTTGTGTTTGACTTAGGAGGATTGAAAGTTAATTTGAGGCTGCAGCGCTCTGGTTAGCTTGATCGCCATGCTTCAATCAATTGAAACACCAATGAGACTTTAAGAAAGGGGTGTTGATAGATACCATTAGTTAGTTAAATATGATTGAAAGAAGGGGAGTTGACCTGTAGTTAGGTAGGCCCATTTCAATTATAAACTATACACCATAGTTGTCTAATAGGAACAACTATAAATGGTTTAGGGGAAATTCTTTAGAAATTAGAAAGTTGTGAGGAGTGGACTCAGACCTCTCAAAATCTCTGGAGCATTGTATCAGTCTCATAGGGAGATCTTCCCTGTTATTCTCTCAATAAAATTCAATTTTTTTTATCACTGTTATGATACCAGTTCTATCAACATCTTCAATTATGCAATCCACTCGAGTTAACTCTTGTTTATAATTTTAAATGTGTTCCGCCATGATATATCATATCTTATTATTTATATAACTTAAGCTACTATGTGCTCCAATGGTACAATTCTAAACAGTTCATTAAATGAGCGTCACTAATTACCTCACATTTTTATATTTTATCCCCTCCTTCCTCTTGGTTTCTTCGATTTCTCCGCATAAGTTAGTTCCCTTTTTTTATTAAGCAGCTTACATTTATTTGCCCCCTCATTCCTCCCAATGGTACAACTCACTTTGCTATCGTCCCTTATGTGTTGTGGGATAAAAAGGAAAAATTAACATTTTAGATACTCTATGTTGTGGTGTCAATTAATTTGTTAAAGTAGGATAACAAAAAACACTAGCATTGGAGATGCTCTAATAAGTTGTGGTGTCCCTGCTTATCAAGTGGTTCGCTTTCCCATGGTTGCTTGGGTGTAGATAATTGATGACTAGTTCATAGGGGCTTGGTGCTTGGCTTTAGGCAATTCTAGTTTCCCCGTGAGTCAGTTGTGGTTTCAGTCTAAAATAATTTTGGGTGGCATAGAAAATTTGTTAGGAGGTTGCAGGGTTTTATGCTTGTAAGTGAGTTAGGGTACTGGTTTGAACGACTTCAAAGGTAGTAGCTTAATTTTAAGGAACCGTATCTTAACCATTTGCACCATAGTGGGCAAATTTATATTTAATCAATAATCAACCATTGCTTACACAAGTAACTGTTTCTTAGCAGAATATGGTTCCACTTATATAAATTACAGCATTCCATTGAGTATTTAAGAAATAAGCTCAGTCAACAGGTACTGGAGATGGAGATTAGGATAACGCGAGGTGGCTTAATGGTTGACAAAGGAGTTTGGGATTTGCAATAAATCGGTCAGTGTTGATGCTGTAGCTATGTTTGACATTTGAGTTTGGAAAAGGGACACAGTGGGTTTTGATCTGTACAAAGAATTTAAAAAATGGTCTGCAATTGCGATTTCGGCCACAACGTCAAGGTTTTTGGAGTCTTCGCGACTCCAATTGTGGTCACATTTATCTGCAATTCCTGCAATATCAAGGAACACAACATAACTGTGACTGCAATTTAAAACCTTGATATGTACATCTGTGTTGTTGGTTCCCTTTATGGTTTGGGTAGTTTTGCTGAACTTCACGTGGTCTGTATGATCATTACTGCTAGATAAGATGGTAAAGATAATGATCTATTGAGTTTTGGTTTTATAGAACACGCTTGTGCCGAGTTACTCAACTGTGTCATTATTGACAACGAACTTAACGATTTCAATTGAACTCAAGGTAAAGTTGATTTGGAAAAAAAAAAAAAAAGTAAGAAAATATAATAAAAGAGTAAATTATAATTTACCCAAAATTATTTGGCTAACATTTCTCATACGTCCAAATGTGTGATATGGAAAATTTTCAAAATCCCCCTCGTTGAATTTGTGCTGGCTTCAGCATCCAGAGACGACTCCAGTTCAACTAGAGAAATGTGAGAACCATATGTTTAAAAGAACTGATCAGGACATTCTGATCTCTAACCAACTTCTTCGAAGAATATTACACACTCTTTTATCTTGATTTTCCCCCTGCCTAAGCTAGTGTTGGCATCACAATTTTGTTCAAGAAACTTACTTTTCCACACAGCTTTCCCATAAATGACTGTCTAGGAAACCAAGACAGAAAATGGAACTCCACATGAGGCCAAAAGGAATGATCCTATTTCAGTTAATTAAAATTTAAAATAAGCAGATGAATACTGAGTTGCCAAGTTGCAAGACATTGTAGACAAACCAACCTCCCCCAATCCTAAAATTACGGTCAGAGAGAACTCCCAGAGCACAGGGCTAGGGATTTGATTGAACAACTTATTAGTGATAATGAGTTGGCAGTGCAGAAGACAAATTGAAACAATTCATTAGTGATAACGATTTCTGGTGATAAATTCCCCATTTCATCTATAATATTAAACATATAATGCTATATGTTATCTTTACAAAAACAAAATAAAGCTAAAATGGTTTAGCAGATGCAAAAAATCTGCTACATATCATACCCGCAATGCCACCTGATCTTGCCATGAGATCTTCCTCTTCACTGTCCTATTTGAACCATTCCCAACATTTCTACAAACTGACAACTTGACGTCATTGTGCTGCTCTTCACTCGCACCTCTTGGTGTAATTCTCTTCGGTTCTTCAACCCTCATGGGCTCAATATTACCCAGCAATTCCTCCTCTTCTCTCTGCACATGAAGACACCAAATAGACGGAAAACATAAGCCTACTAGAATGAAACATAAACAAGGACTGCTCATCAAGTAAACATAACATATGCAATTATTTACCGAAATCTGGTTCAAGTCAAAAAAAGGAGTGATCCTCTTCTTTGTGGCTTCTTTCCCACTGTGAATTCTATCTTTGTGATTTAAGTCAGGCACTGGAGCAGAATTGAGAAAAGAAGGATCTTTTTTACTAAGACTCCTAGCATTTTGGTTTAAATCAAACATATGAACTGTTTTTTGCACTGTGGTGTCAACCCCATTGGAAATCCTTTCTTTAGAATTCAAATGAGAAGCCATGGGAGGGCGCAAAGTAGATTCCTTTCTATTATATTTCTTGCCCCTTGGGATAAGGGTAACTTGGACTTTAAGCTTTTGCCGGTGTGAAATGTCTTGCTTTGGTTTAGGCTTTGGAGAAGGATTTTGTATCAAGTATCTGTAACGTTGCCTCAAAAATCTGCAGTTACAAGAGTGATAATTCTAAGGATAAACTCCCTATGACTGAATATAAAAGGACTAACACTATGAGTAACCGCTAAAAATCAAAAGCATGATATTTTACCGAACTTCTGCTGAGAGTATCAACTTTTTCTGCTTCGCAGCCTGCAACTTCATTCTCATGGCGTTTGTTTCCTGAAAATATGAAAAATTATAATTACTAATATTCCAAGCTGTAGCAAGGAGTTTGCAAAAAGGGAAAAAAAGTTAAAAGTAAAACTTTACAACAACCAAAACAAGAATGGCGGGAGAAAAACCAACAAACAAGCGCAAAAGAATTTCTTCTTAGAAAGCTTAGTTCCTCCGCAAAATGAGTCCAAAACATGGAGATCCAACAGCCAATCATCTATCTAATTGACCAGTTCTTAAGATCAGGTTGTTAGAAGTTCAAAAGCCATCCAAAAGATTACATAAAACATAGAAGTAAAGCCAAGTAGCTTCAGGAGCAAAATGACTTCTTTATGTGAATCGCAAACTCCCAAAATAAAAGAAGGAAAAAGAAAACTACAACACGAGAACACTGCTACGTGATTATTGTTTCACGTTTATTACAAGATTCAAAGGAAAGGGTTTGAGCCCAAAAATTTGTTTTTGGTGTTGGTAGGAAGATATAACCTGCACTAAGAAATTCTACAATTTAAAAAGAAAAACGAGGAACATATAGGAAATACTCATAACAACGAAAAACAATTCATGTGATCCGAACCTAAATATAGGTTTTATTCAAACAATCAAACACAACATAAGATCATCGTATTGTCTTCCCCAACACCAAACAAGCACAAAGCCAAACCACCATCAACAGCCAGAAAGATATCAAAGGAAAAAGTAGATCTATTATAAAAATTTAAAACTTCATTAGAAACTGAGAAAAGGGTTACCTCCTGCAGGTCTTCATAGTCCTGCAAGAGACTCTGATGCCTCAACCTAGCTCTCTGATCCTCATATACAGCATAAGGTGGAGACTCCACAGACACAACCCCTTTCATCTTCTTCATCAGATCAGAAAATAACAGAGCAAACCACAAACCAAAAACCAACAATAACAACAACAAAAACTAAAGGTAACAAGCAGATGAAGAACAAGGTGGGTGTTGGGTAAGGTGATGGAACAAGATGTAAGAGAAGGTAGAGAAGGGGGGGGAGGCGGAAGAGGCACACAACACGAAAGAATGAGAACTACAAGGAATGAATAAGATAAAGGGAAGAGGGAAAGAGTGAGAGAAGGGAAGAGGTAAGAAGGTTCTTCTGCCTTTCCTGTTTTCTCTGTGAAATTCTGACCAAGACAAAGAAACCCCAAAAAGAAGTCCACATAACTCGGTGAAAAATATTGTTGTTTTGAGAGACAGTGATGAAGATGGGATTTTTTGGGGTCTTGCAGAAGGGCAATTAAGGGAACACATTTTTATGATAGGGAAAGAGAAAGGGGTTGCGTTGTATGGTTGGGTATAGTAGGAGGACGTTTCAAGCCATCTATCTAGCTAACTTCCCTTTCTTTTGTGTTTTCCATTCTTTCCTTGTTTCCTTTTTGGTTTTTCTTCCACCTATATTTTGGTCCAACTGGGCCATTGATGAGAGAGAGAAAGAGAGAGGGAGTTGGGTGTGGGTGTGGGTGTGGAATGGTGTGGACTCTTTGGTTTTTGATGTGAGGGTGCGTGGAATTTCCATGTTTCTTCTTTCATTGTTTTTTGGTGGTTGCGTTGCCTCTGAGTAGAGAGAGAAAGTGCGAATGGGTCAGAGTGAGAGATAGAAAGAGAAAGGGATTGAAGACAATGGCTGGGGATAAATGAAATGGGATGAGTGATGATGCTGTTTTTCTCTGCTACGCTGTTGTATTAGTTGTTGTTCGCACCTTAATTTTAGGCCTACACAAACGACACAGATGTGATCCAATTCATTGCACATTATTATGACTATTATATGCAGAGTCAATTGGTATGCATTTACATGCTTACCCCTATTCTCAGTTTCCTTTGGTGCTAAGGAAGATGCTGCTTTTTCACCTTTTGTCCTGGGTGGA
Organism: Spatholobus suberectus; assembly: GCA_004329165.1. Classification (NCBI taxonomy): domain Eukaryota; kingdom Viridiplantae; phylum Streptophyta; class Magnoliopsida; order Fabales; family Fabaceae; genus Spatholobus; species Spatholobus suberectus. The sequence continues at coordinate 47,994,878 of CM014729.1, read as the reverse complement.
AAAAACTTAATGTGGCTTTTCATGATGAACTTTGACAAAGCAAGGAAGAAAGATCCCAAATTTGCTTCAAGCCAGAGAGAAACCCATTTGGCAATTGCCTCATTATTTTGTGTGCATGATCCGGAAAAGGAGGGTACGTATTAACACTAGTGCCCTCATGATATTCCCCCCACTTTCTCCTTCTCTCTCCATTATCTGAAGGGTGCATTTGGGATTTTGTAGTCAACACGCAACTGATGAATCACCATCTTAATATTTAATGTTTTCTCCATCTTCCTGAATGGAATTAAAAAGAAACCATCACCACCCCTAGTTTCAGGCCTTTGTGCGTGACACCAGCCTACTTGCTGCCTAGTAGTCACTACTACTATTGGCTGATTGAAAGCTCCATTGCCCTTCACTTCTTTATTGTAGATTTTGGAGAAATTGCTGGCTGAACACGTCCCTTAAAAAAATGCCCTTATTATGCCTGCAATTTTTTATATATATATTTTTTAAGATAGAATTTGCTCTTTCCCACAATAGCATGGCTTTGCCATTTTGTTAGAACCGTGTAGTAGGGGAATCTGGCTAATGTCTCCCACATCATGTGATTAGTACTAGTAGTACAAAACGTGAACCGGCCCACCCACCCACAACCATGGTAAGAAATAAGAATTGATAACAAATAGAGAAATTGCAGAAAACAGCAGTTAAGGTAGAAGACAGGGTGCCGGTGCATGTTGCAATTGGAATTTGGTGTGCATTACTACATCTGTAAGACTAATATTTTGTCGCATGACCCTCTCTCTTTCTCTCTCTATTCTCACTTCTCCCGGTGGGAGAATGAGGCCATTGCCAAACCCCATTTGCTCTTTACCTCGTCCTTCTTTTTTTTCTTTTTTTTTGGTGAATCTTTATCTCGTTCATTGCATTGCGGTTAGTTTAAATACTAATTATTACATGATCAGATGTGATGCGTTTTAAAGTGGACCAGCAGGAACGGGCGTGTATGGTTTATGGTTTGTTGTGCGCGTGACAATGTGTGTTTGATCTGCAAAGTGCGTAATTGCAATGACTGAGAGTGAAAATTGTGGGCGATGATGGTATAATGTTCGTGTTTAGGAATAAAAAATGTACTAGTATTGATAAAAAAAAATTATATAATTAGTAATTTAATTTGTGCATTATAGAAGAAAATATTTAATTTTGTATGATTAAAATTTATAATGAAAAATGTTTTTGAATATATAAATCATACTTTAAATTTACTATGAATAATTTGAATTGTAATATAATGATATGATATTTTTATTTATTGATATTTTTTTAAAACAAACTATTAAAACTTAATTTAAATGTACGGATAAAAGATGATAGATTAAAAGAGATAGACGATTAAAAGATCAAATACATAAACATAAAGGGAGTATTTTGAGTTGATTAAGTGAATTTTTTTGTTATTTGGGAAATAAGTACAAATATACTTTCAAAAGAGAAAAAAGAGAAAACATTAAAAATGTTTGATTGAGAGAAAAGGAAGTGAAGGTTTCACTCTCTAAGTTATATGTAATGTCAACTTGAAGACAATATATATATATATATATATATATATATATATGAGTCAGGATCTGTTGACACCAAGTATGAAAGTTGATCAAATTACACCTTCAATAACTTTTTGTAAAATGTAAATTTAACTAATCAAACCGTTAAATTTTATATTCTTATTAATTAGATTAAGTATACAAAATTTCATACAATTCTAAAATTATTTAATAGTTCATTAAATCACTTTATTTTAACGTACAATATGATATTAAAATATACGTAAATATTCAATGTTAGATAACATATCTAGAAAAGTCCAAATGATGTGAAATTTGATATACATGATCATGAAGATAACATCACATAATTCAATGGTTTGATTGGTTAAATTTGTACTTTACCAAAAGTTATTGAAGGTGTAATTTGACTAACTTTGACACCTGGTGTCAACGAATCCTGACCATATTCACGTTGTATGTTAAAATAAAGTGATTTAATGAACTATTAAATAATTTTAGAATTGTATGAAATTTTGTATATTTAATCTAATTAATAAGAACATCAAATTCAATGGTTGGTTTGATTAAATTTGCATTATACAAAAAGTTATTGAAGGCGTAATTTGATCAACTTTCACACCTGGTGTCAACAGATCCTATCCCATATATATATATATATATTCTTGTGGCAATATCACTACTACCAACAATTTCATAAATATACACTTAAATGGACCAGCATTCAAATGGTCCATGCAACTGTGAGTGTGAATGTCTTGAAAGTCATACACAAATGCCTTAAATTAAATAATGTTGTGCCATTATATTGCCCACAAAATTTATTTTTGCTGCGAATTCAACAGACTCCTTCTGTGGTGATTGTTCATCCTAATGGAAGTGTGTTTTCTTATTCATTTGTCAAGAATAAATTAATAGATTAGCTATTAAAAAAATTAGAAAAATTGTATTAATTTTACTTTTCTTTATTCAAACTTTATCATTTTTTTGTTATATTTTTCATTGTCTCTTGTAACTTTGAATGTTTCTATAAAATCATTTCAAATCTTATAAATTTATAGAGTTTTTTTTTTGGTATAAATAATAGGTATGTTTCACTAGAGGTAATCTTGTTCAAATCGAGTAGGATCACTATAGTAAAGCTACCTCTCTAAGTATTTAACGCAGCTGCGTACTCAGGACTCGAACTCGAGACTACTGGTTAAGCTAAAACCACCCAGGGCTAGTTGATATATTTTGTTATTTATTGGATTTATAGTTGTCTTTCGATAATATAAATATTTTTAGTGGATTCCATTGATATTTAGCATCTTATTCGAGTTGGTGACAATAATTATTGTATTATTTTATTATTATTGGAACTTTACAAAAAGATAAACACACAGTTTTATCAAAAAATAAGGCTTAAATATAATTTTAGTCCTTTATTTTTTTTAAAATATTTGTTTTGGTCCTTTATCTTCTAAAATCTTCAATTTGGTAATTTATTTGTTTAAAATGATTCAATTTCGTCCTTTGCGTGATGAACGTTATAACGAACGTTAGTATTGGATGATGAGACATTTCATTTGTCAAATGGCATGTTATTTGGTCCACACAGTCAAACACGTGTAATTAATTTTTTTTAATTCTTTCCTAAAAAATTAGGGAAGCCAAATATTACCGTTGAGGGTTGGGGGCAGGGTTTTGTTCACGTCGTTGTTAAAAAGGAGTCATCTCCCCCAAATGTGAAAGTTAGGGTTCATGGTGAAGTTCCACAATGGCTGCTAGTGCTTCTGGTTTGAGGTTTAGGCAGATTTCGTCCACCCCCACAGATTCCTAAGGTTCATCCATTAATGGTGGAAGTAGGTGGGCTCCTCTCTACGATTGTGGCGAGAAGGCAGTTTTGCTCATTGCTAGAACAAGTACCAACTTTGGGAGGGGCCGTTGGGGTTGCAAATATTTCATTGTAAGTAAGTTGGTGATTCTTAAAAACTTTTTCCTTCAAAAGTTATAATCTCTATTGTGAATTTGGAAATTTTGTTCATTGTAGAAAGGGGATGAAGAGATTGGATGCAGCTATTTTCATTAGTATTATGAAGAAATTGTGGACGAAAAGGACATGGTGATTGTGAGACAGAGGAGAAAGATTTTGGTTATGCAGAAGTCCTTAAGCTATAGTAGGAGATGGCTGAAGATGTTCATCTTTTGGCATTTTCATGCTAGGGATAAATGTGACTCTGATGTTTATGTTGTTCAAGGTACCTAAGGTAGAGGGTTCTTCAATTCACATGTATCTGAAGTAGCATTACATTAGCCACTATAATGGTGTTAGGTTGACGGAGTTTATATGATAAGTTTGATGTTTATGTATTTTTGTTAGTTAAATGATAAGAATCAGTTTCCAATTGATGTCAACATTGTTTAATTTTCTTCTTGTTGTATTTCGATTTAATTATTATTTGTTGGTAATTACATATGGAATTGATTCCTCCTTCAAATAACCAAGATGAAACCAGTAAGAAGCTTAATCGTATTTGTGTGACATATTACTTAAATAAAACCTTAATTCATTGGATTAAAATAATTGGTAGAGATATTTGTTAATTACATAATAACCTTACTGCATTGCAGCAAGTCAGTACACCAAAAAAAATTGTGTAATTTGCCCAATGGCATTACATAAAGCAAAATGATCATATTTAGCAAAAAGAGGAAGGATCCACTACAACTTAATAAGTTAAACTTATGCACAAAGGCTTTACAACATCATTTAGCAAAAAAAGACAACTTTGTTCATCTTCACTATAGCGTAGGACCTTGTTTGCTTCTTAGCGGTTGTTTTGGTCTTGTTTGAGTTTTTGTTGGTGGATTTGGTTGGTTGTTCTGTGGTGCAATGGTTTGGGTTTGTGGTAGGGTAGTAGGTTGGTTTTGGGTTGCTTGTTGTGATTGTGTTTGGGTTGATGCATGTCGTTGGGTTTGGGTTAAGGTCTGGGTTGGGACTTCTATTTGGGTGTGAGTTGGCGTTGGTACAGACTGTTGGCTTTGGCTTTGGCTTTGAGTTTAGGTTTGGGTTTGGGATTGTGATTGGGTTGGTGTTTGTGACTCAGCTTTAGGTTGGACTTCAGTCTCTATAGGAATTGGACCTAATGGGTAAGTGGTTCTGTTGTGGCCTTATTGTCCACATCTTCTACATTTCCCAAGCATTCCTTTTTTGCTAACTCTGTTTGAATTACTAGTATCTTCTCCAGGCTCTTTGTTTCTTGATTTTTTGGGCCTCCCAAGCATCTTCTTGATTATAGGTGGTTGCACATTAGTGAACTCTGTAATATTCCATAAATTCTGTCCATTTGTTAGATAAATTATGGGCTAATAGTAGGCCTTATACACTTCTTTTCTGTAGAAATTTGGGATGTATTCTTTAGACTTAACATCCATGTACCTCATATATGTAATAACATGGGCACATGGAATGCCCATGAACATCCATTTCCTGCATGAACATTCCCTTGCTTGTAGGTTCACTATGAATATGTCCCCAGTATGGCTAATGTGTCTTACTTCATACCATTGATGTCTAGCCCACCTACACAACTTATTTGTAGCTAGACATATTGTTATTTTAAAGTGAAATTCAATCATTTAGTGTTAACAAAACTTGAAACAAGTACCTAGTTAGCCAATATTTGGTTGCAGCAGATTCCATGTCCAACCTTTTTTTAATATTTGGTAATATATTACCCTCCCATGTAGTTACCTTCTGTTTGTTAGCAGCCCACCTCTCCATCAAATATACCTGTATCTCTTCCAACATTGTGATTATAGGCTTTTTCCTAGCTTCTAAAATGATGTTATTAAATGCTTCTGACATATTATTCAATAATATGTCACATTTTGGCCCTGGTGTGAAGTATGATTTACTCTAGTATCTAGGTGGAATTTGTATTAGGTGCCTGCAACAAACAGCATAAAAAGGAAACTTAAGTGACAATTGTTTGCTTTTAAATGTCAAAAATAGAAAAATTAGATAGCAGAGACTTGTGAGCAGCTTCATTAACTTTCCTGATCTCTCTCATTTCTCTTAGTCAAGCTTGTGGGTAAGTGGCTTTAGCAGCTCTCCACATCATTTGCTTCAACTTTAGTCCAGGATGTTTCTTTTTGAAATTATTGTACAAGTGTCTTACATAGAACCTTTGTCAGACACCTGGAAGTAAGTGCTCAATAGCTGGGAGCAAACCCTGTCAGTATACTAATACATCACAGCGAAGGATCACAATTAGTGTACTTAATAACATAAAGGACCAAAATGAACATACTTAAAAACATAAGGGACTAAAATGAACTTACGTAAAAATATGAAGGACCAAATCATTTATCAGTTGCTCCAAAAATCACTGCCATGAGTCTCTGTTTTCTCCTTCCACTACAGCTAATGCTAGGTAACATATGGTCATTGGGATCTCTCCCAACAGCTGCTAAGATTTGACCACCATAATACCCCTTCAAAAAACACACATCCAAACCAATTATGGGCCTGCATTTGAAGAAGCTTTGCTTGCATGCAATAAAACACACATACAATCTATGAAACCTTGCGACCAAACATTTGGTGGGATCATCTACATTATCCTCCTCAACTTGATAAGTATCTACTGTTAGCTTGACAGTAGACTCGGGGTTAGATCTAAGCAACTCATGGCAATAATTATGCAAGCGTGTGAATTGCTCCTTGAAAGAACCTTGGACCAATGACTTGGCAGAAGTTCTTGCACTTAGTGCCTTGGATTTTGTAATGCCAGAGTTCCATTGTTGATGGACCCTATCCCTAATGTTTCCTATCTTAATTTTATGATTTTCTTTCATACTAGTAAATAACCTCTTACTTAGCCATTTTGAGGACAACATTTTAATTTTATAGTCTCTACTACAATAATGCTCTTCAATTAGTGTCCTTTGCTGCCAGGTTTTTTTATTAGTAGCACAATAAGCTACCCAAGGACAACCAACCTTGCAAGCAAGCCTTAACCTTGTTTTGTCATTTTTTTAAATCTTGACACCCCTGCCTAAGTGTACAACATATGTCTGCATAGCTTCCTTGACATCATCCTTACTAGCAAAATATGTCCCCACTTCCTATTTATAATCACTAATCACTTTTGGAAAAACAAATATAGGATATGTAGACCTTTTCCTTAACCCCCCACTATTATATGTGTTTGCCCCACTGTCTAACTCCTTTGAACTATACACTTTGCGTGCAATATCATCAAATGCAGGCATTGCACCAACAAATTGTGCTGGTCTTGTAAGGGAAGTTTTAGGTCTACCTCTTTTCCTTTTTATTGAGCTTGTGTTAGCTTCTGTTGTGCCTGTGCCAGGTTGTGTTGTGTTAGTACCTAAACCATCAAACTCTTCATAATCATTTGTTTCTTCTTCTTCATCATTAAACCTTATCCCTGTAACATCACCTTTGTCGTGTTCCACAACCTCAGTTTCACTATCATTGTCACTCTCACTAGCATTATCATTAGCTATATAGGGTGGGTCCTCATTCTTTTCCTCACTGTCCTCAACATTATTAGTGTCTACATTTGTCCTATTCTCATTCTCATCCCCATTGTAATTAGCCACATCTTCAAGCTAAACATATACTACCATAGGTCTTCTAACATTCTTAGAAGTCAACCTTACACCTACAATATATTTTACTCTCTTAGGAGAAATCACAGGCAAAGTAACATTCGTAAATTTAGGTGGTCTACTATTCCTCTTCGAAGGACCAAAAATAGGTTTTTTATGTAGACTCTCACCCTTTCCATGTGATTTAGTTACATTTTGCCCTTCCCCACCATGCTCACCCTACACATTATCTTCATTAGCATTCTGCCCCTCAACCACATTACCACCCTGTATATTTTCCTAATCACAAAAATTCACACCACCCTGCACATCCAATTCATCATAGTGCAACACATTCTCACACTCAACATTCCTTTCCTCCACATTTTGCCTCTCCATAGTCTCACCTTCAACATTATTTGTGCTAACACTCTGCCCCTCATCCTTGTTATGCAACATATTCTCATCCTGCATATCACCTTGACAAGTTTGTGAAGTTGGAAGTAAGTTCACAATGTCAGCCTATGAAACAGGATGTTTATCATACAAATGTACACACCCTTGGCATTGTGCTATTGCTACCATCTCCAATGCACCTTTATCATCCTTGAACTCCTTTAAGCAAACCTCCAATTGCTTCCCTCTAATCTTGTACCACATTCCCTCCACACATGGATAGCCCATTTCTTTGAGGATCCCCACAACTTCAAAATAAGACCATCTATCAGCAATGCAACTCCATTTAGTCTCAATATCCACATACTCGATTCGTCCATACCTAACAAATTTACCATCGTGGTGCACCACAACATTAAACTATTCATCCATTTTTATCCTCACACAATACAAAATCTACCAAATAATAATAATAAACAATGTAAGAGCATGTGAATCACATTACCATATATTATTTAAACAATTTAGGTTACAATGCAACCAAATGCATATTAAGAAAATCATTTCATGAAGTACATACAAACAATTTAGGTCAAACAAATTACCATATATTCTTAGAACAAACAAGGAATCATTACAGTTGTAATGTGCTATCAATTTCATTACCTTAAACCCACACACCTCTCGGACCACATCATCAAAGTGAAAATTAAACCCTAACTAAGAACCAAATGCAAAACCCATTTCAATCACACATCGAACCAACACCATCAAACACAACAATCAAACAACAAAAGATCCTCAACAGCAATCATTATTTCACCCAAAAAAACAGAGCACCCATGCAACGAAAGAAGACAAGAACAAAATAAACAACAACGAACCTTTTTTTTGACCACACAATCATACCACTTCATTGTAGTGCCTGTATCTTCCTGGAAGAATCAATAGTGATCAACCTTAGCTATCAAATCCACCATAAGCAGATTTTCCTCCCATTTACGCCATTAATGTCACCCAGTTCAACCTCAACCTTGCACTTCCTTACTTTGCAAGGCATGGGTCAGCATAGTGGACTTTAGACACCAAAAAATGATGTCGTTCTACTAACCCTATCACATTGGATGTGGGAAACGAAGTAATAAGACACCTTATACTTTTCTGTTAGCAAACTTAACGTTGTTGACGGAAAGGACCAAATTAAATCATTTTAAACAAATAAAGGACCAAATTGAACATTTTCAACGATCAAGAACCAAAAAAAATATTTTAACAAAGATAAAGGGCCAAAATTATATTTAAGCCAAAAAATAAATTAATCATACATATGTGCATGTTCTATTTTTTTAGAAGATTCCTACATATATTAATTGAATCCACTGAAATGCTTAAATTAGCATTGTATTTGTATTTCTTTAGTCTAGTAGATGTTAGACAAATGGCATATGAATCCAACTATAACACTCATACTTTTTCCTATTAAATTGTTTTCTTAATTATTCTGTGTTTATTTCTAGAGAATCAGATGAGAATTTCAAAAATTTGATTCCTATGATTATGTTTGCATTAGTAAATAGTACTTAGTTTTGATTTTTTCTAGGGAACGGAGCCCGAAAATTGGTAGAATGACTGTTTCGTCCCTAAAAAGCCAGATAATAGAATTAATAGACAAAAAATACATAGAAGTGTTTAAAATTTATTTTTTAGTAATTAATATACTTAGAATAATTAATAATAATTTTAAAAATTTTCAAAAATTTATTGAGATATTTTTGTAAAATGACAAAAATACCCTTGGTTGATTGCGTGAACCAACCAGAGACTTTTTGAACTCAAAATAATTTGAAAATTTTATACTGAGTATATTCCATTATAAAAATTTAATTCTTGAAAGAAAAATAGTGAAAAAAATAACAATTCTATTTCAATTTTTTCAACCATTTTTTTTAATATTTGACGATTAGTTCCAAAAAATTGGGAAGAAACTTTAAAATTCTAATCTCCACCTTTATACTCAAAATTTCAAGAGTTATTTAATCAAGATTTTTAATAATTTTTTTGAGCTGGAGCCCAAAAAAATTAGAATATGACGATTTTTTTCTTATTTCTTAACATTCAGGATGACTTGAGAAAAAAATTTAATTGAAATTAAAATGTCAATTTAAGTTTGGAATCATGTTATATATATTAAAACATAATTTTAAAAATTTTCTGGAATTCCTATGTAAAATGACCAAAATGTTCCTAGGTGTTTGATAAGCCTGATCAGTATTGGTTTGACATCCAAAAATGGTGAAAATGGTAAAATATTTAATTTTAGAATTTTTGTAAAAACTTTAGAATTTATTGAATTAAAATGAAATTATTATGAATTTTTTAGCTCAAAAATACAAAAAATATATATAAAAATTCAAAATAAATAAATAAAAATAAAAATAAATTATTAGAAACTCATTTTTGATGAAGAATAATGTGTGTGTGTGTGTGTATATATATATATATATATATATTCAGTTTTGTATTAAAATACATTATTTTGATATTAAAGGCTAATTATTTAAGTTTAGGTGATTTTATCAGTATCGGTTGATTTAACTATAGAGAAAATTAATACAGATAAAGTTAGGACAACTCATATTGCCACATGCCTAGCCTAGGAGTGACTCGCCTATATAAACTTGAATATGTCTCCTATAAATGGAATTAAAGATAAATAAAAATTGAAATTATGATAATGGCTTATGTCATTTGTTGGACACCTAAGCTCCTTCCTTCCTTTATAAATAGCCATAGTTCTGGACCATTTTTTAGCACCTCTTCCTCTCTCAAACTGGTTGAAAAAATTGGAGAGCTTCTCTTTGTAGGAAAAAAATTATTTTGTTTTTATGCTAAAGATTTTACTAGTTTTCCAAGAACTAGTAAAGTTCCTTTCCTAGGAACTTTGCACCAATAATTCCATCAACTTCATATCAACCATCTTTGAGGTAATGAGGGGAGTGAGGTTAGTTCTAAATTATTGTCACTTTGCATGTTGGTAGGAAGGGTTTTTCCCTAAACCCGTTTAGGCATAAGTTTTATTATTATCATTGTTATACTATTTGATGTTAAACTTTAATTTTTGTTAAGTTGTTACTTTGTTTAAATTTAGATTATTAAATAATAATTTCCAAGTTGTTACTCTACTCAAATTTAGATTATTAAATTATAATTATTAAGTGGTTACTCTATTTAAATTAAGAAAAAAAAACTATAATTGCTAAGTTGTTACTTTACTTAAATTTTAGAAAATTAAAATGTATTTATTTACTTGTTATTCTGCAAAAATTCTAGTAATTAAATTATAATTACTACGTTGTTATTCTACTAAAATTTTAGTAATTACTAAGACCAGGGAAACCTTTTCTTGAGAAGTTACGAATTGATAGTTTAGTAAGTAATGTTAAACAAGTGACATTCAATGGCATGCCACCCTACTAGGGAAGCTATAGTTTGGTACGCTGAGGAATGAAAGACAGGGACCCCATTGCAGAGGTCTTGGGGGTAGGCATTGAGTGATGAAGATCCCAATGACTAGGGTAGCACCCTCGATCTAGGATATTCACTTAACCAAGTTTGATAACATCGACAACTGCTCAGGATTCCAAGATTGGTTTAGGAGTATACCTCTATAAATGGATATCCTAATTGTTATTTTCCTCAATGATAATAAGGACTGTTCCATGTGATAATGTTGATGAGGTATATATACTCCAATCACTTCCCAAAAACTCCATCCATCTTCTTTGCCTCATATTCAACTCCTTCTAATCAAATAGATACTTCAAGCTCTTGTGATCACTAAACACATCAAACCTTGCATCATATAAATAGTGCTACCATATCTTCAATGCAAAAACCACAGCGGCCAACTCCAAATCATGGGTAGGATAATTCTTTTCATGATTCTTCAACTGTCTCGATGCATAGCCTTCCTATGTTGCATCAACACACATCCCAATCCTTAATGAGAAGCATCACAGTAAATCTCAAAAGGCTCACTAAAATCAGGCAACACCAAGACAAGAGAAGTGGTCAGCCTTTACTTCAACTCTTGAAAATTATCCTCACAGGCTTCAGTCCAAGTAAACGGTTGATCCTTGCGGGTAAGTTGGGTCAATGGCATAACTATCCTTAAAAAACATTCTATGAACCTTCGGTAGAAACCAGCTAACCCAACAAAGCTTCTGATCTTAATAACTATCTTCAGACATTGCCATTGCAACACAGTTTCCACCTTTTCAGGGTCCATTACAATTCCACTAGCAGATATCACATGTCCTAAAAACTTCACCTCATTCAACCAAAATTCACATTTAGATAGCTTGGCATACAACTATTTCTCCTTCAAAATCCCCAACATTGTCCTTAGATGTCCTTCATGCTCTTCGTGAAAACGGGAGTAGACCGGAATGTCATCAATGAACACAACAATTCGATCTAAGAAAAGATGAAAGATACTATTCATATAATCCATGAATATGGCAGGGGCATTTGTCACTCCAAATGGCATCACAACATAGTCATAATGCCTATATAGTCCAAAAAGTTGTCTTTGGTATGTCTTCATCCTTCACCCGTATCTGATGGTATCCAAACCTCAAGCCTATCTTTAAGAACATTGTTGCTCCTCTCAACTAATCCATTAGGTCATCAATCCTTTGCAACGGGTACTTGTTCTTGATGGTAATCTTGCTCAATTACCGATAATCCACACATAAACGTGAACTACCATCCTTCTTCTTTACTAACAACATCGATGCTCCCCAAGGGGAAACACTTGGCCTAATCATTCTCTTCTCTAACAACTCTTCCACTTGTTACTTCAATTTGGCTAGCTACCAGCCTCACACCCAGAACTAAGTCTATAGCAAACTCTACCTCTTGTTGCGAAGTTAAACCAAGTACATCCTCAAGAAAAACTTCAAGAAACTCTCTGACCACTGTAACGCTAGGCAACTTTCAGGATCGACGGCTGTCCCCATAAACCAACACAAGACTTTTCAGTGTGCTTTGTCCTCACTCACATGCTTCCTAGGAAACTTCCCAAGAGGTCATCCAACCCAAAATTGCTCCAAGTTAAGCACGCTTAACTATGGAGTTATTGAGTGATGAGCTACCAAAAAGTAGATGCATCTTGTTGGTATAGGTAGCACCTATTAATTTCTTTAAGTTATCCTCAACTATACAGTTCCATACTTGCACAACTTCTGGATCCCTCTTATTTTGGTGTGTATTCGATTCATTCATGTGTCCCTCCCACTAGAAGCCTGCCAGGGTCGCTCTTTGTCTGTGCCCCATCTTTTTTGCACCAGCGATCACTCGCCCTTATTAGTGCCTAGGATGTTACAACCACCGTCATAGAGTTCAGGTCCAAGTCACCCTTGACTTCTAGAAAGGACAAGATCATGTACCCTTGAGCTCCTTCATGCAAAGAAGTCTGTGCTTGGTTGTTAGTGATAATTCTAGAATCCTCAAAATTAGGAAAGATAAGGGATCTTTTGGCATAATCAATCAGGATATGGTTAGAAGATAATCAATCCATCCCTAATATCACATTCAAATATGATAATGGAAGGCAAATCAAGTTGACTTTATAACTACACCTACTAACCACAATAGGACAATTAACACAAACAACAAAGGTTACTATAGGAGTAGTTATTGGTGTAGAAATAAGCAAATCAAATGATAAAGGACAAATAGGTAATTGTATCTTTTCCACACACTCATAGGAAATGAAAGAATGCGTGGTGCCTGAATCAAATAGTACAGATAAGAGATTAACAGCTATCTCACACTTGCCCTGTATTAGATCATCGGAACAGGAGGCTTCCACTCCACTTATAGCAAAGACAAGACCAACTGCTGTAAGCTTTGCAACTCTTGTGGCATGACTATAGATTTTGTTTTTACTTGGGCTCTATAATCTCTGGCAATGTGGCTGGGCTTCTGGCACTTGTAACATACATTACCCTTAAAAGGGCACTAATTGGCATAATATGGCTCCCCACACCTGCAACACTGAACTCTTTGAGATCTAGTCTGAGGTGTGACTGATGAACGGCTCTGGGAAGCTAAAACTCTAGACTGCTGAGGTTTGTAGGACTACGGATGTCCCTACGATCTACTATAGGGCATCTTCTGCTGCCCTTCTTTCCAACCGCTCCACCATCTTGGACTTCTCCACAAGCATGGGGAACTCCCTAATAATCATAGGGATTATCATCCTCTTCAGCTCATGCCTCAAGCCCTCTTCGAACTTGCGGCATCTCCACTCTTCGATGGTCTTCTATGAGTAAAACCAAACTAAGTATTCAAACTTGTTCACATACTCACTCACGGCCATGTTTCCTTGGTACAACCTCAAAAACTCCATCTGGTTCGCGTGCTTAGCACTCGCCGAGAAGTACTTATTCAAGAAGTGTTCCTGAAAGCTAGCCTAGGTGACAGCCTCACCCTAGGCCTCCATCAACTGCTGGGCTCCTTGCCATCAGTACTCTGCTTCACCAACTAGCATGTATGTGGCATACGTGACCTTCCGATCATCCGGCCCTAAAGATCTTGTCCATCTCTCACATCCATATATCAATTGCATTCAAATCTAACTCACCATTAAACTAGGGAAGGTCATTCTTCCAAAATTCGGCCAACCCCTGAAATTTAGGAGGCATAGCTGCATGAGTAGCTTCAGCAGCAGCTCGGGATTACTCCAGTTGTGTCATAGCAACCTGATGCTACTAAGCCATTGCAATCTACTGCTGGGCCATAGTATTTTGCTGTTGAGCCATAGTAGCAACCATTGCCTCCATAGTTCTAGCGATTTGAGAGAAATCAACTGGAGGTGGTGGTGGTAGGTTAGATCCCCTCATTGAGATCCTACAAAATCGACCACAACAAAGAACAACATGCTTATAAGCCATTCAACCATGATCATTTCTCTCATGGAAGGATCCACACCATAACATCACAACTAAAACACTTAGCACACATCACTATATCAGAAGTACACAACAAAAGCATATGGAACCTATTTCCCATAGGCTCACCCAAAAGACAGGACCAGTTTTGATACCACAAATGTAGCGACTCACTGTTGCTATTGGACAACGCTACCATTCTTCTTCTTCTTATTATATAGGATTTAATGAAAACTACCTCAATCAACATACAACTAATATATCGTTAATATGTACACATACATAATAGACCATTTATTTCAACAAAGATTTCTATGTAGTATATATATATATATATATATATGAACCAAAGATTTTTAAAACATAAAACTTATGTGCCAATGTCACAACCAAAATATACATCAATAAGGGAGAGGATCTTGGCTTATCCTCATTAGGATTGCTTTGGGTAGGATCCTACAATAAAGTCACATGGATAAGGCATTTTGACACTGAAGGTGTCAGTGTCAAGGGAATAGACGGGTGCTTGTTAGGTGTTAGGTGTGAAAGCTTAAGGACTACAGATGGCGTGATTCCACAAGAGGGAGATTTTGTATGCCCCATGTCATGGTGTGCAATACCCCTACACGAAAGTCCTACCTAGTGCATTGGTTCCCATGATTAGTAGCTGGTATTCCCAAAATGGTTTTTGGCACGTGCCTCTTTATAACCCTTGGTAGAGTACTTGTGTTAATTATACTATGATTAAGGAAAATTCGGGTTGGTCGCTTAACTTAGATTTCCATGGAGAGTCAAGGATCATGGTCTACATTTGCATTCTAAACATAATATAAGTGTGATTGATATATAATGATTCTATGGAAGTATACTCTCATGTTATGACTGATTGTTTAAGTATATATTCAATGGATTGTATGTTTTGTATTGTTATGATTATTCCTTTTTGGGTAACTTATCCTTGCTTGTAGGTTGTTGTGTGTGTATGATTGTGATGATCGCGATGATTCATTGTCGTAGGGGCAAATGGATGGAGTTCCACCCAGACCCCTAGTTCTCTTTTGACTTTTGGGAGTGCACATCAGTACTAAAGGACGTCATTTACTGGACCTTACCACGGCTGATGGACAATAAGACAAAGGAATCATCTTTGTTTACATGCCAGACCTTGGCGTCATTGAATGCTCCTAGAGGCAAGAGGCCTTCTTATATGGAGGTATTAAAGGCGACTCATGCCATTCCTCTTGCCATGTATTTGGAGCCTTAGTTATAGGAATGATATTCATAATGGATCATTCCCTTTTAGATATATGAGTCAGTCCTTATGACCAGCTAGATTAGGGAGTGTCCTTATGTATATCACCCTTTCCTTTCTCGAGTTGTATTTGTAGGTTGGTCACATGTATTGACATATACACCTTACATTAGAGTATTTTGATTCCTTGTATATGAGTTAGTGAACAAAGCATCACATCTTGTTTGTACGTGTTAGCGTTGATGTTTCTATGAGTATGACACATCTTTTCTCACATGTTTAGTAACTTCGACTTTATTTTATTCTATGTTGGTTGTGGTTGATGGAAGAATATTTGAAGTTGCAAAAAATTCTTACTCATTTTCATAATAAATTAATTAAAGATTTTTCATAATCAAATTAAAATTGAATCCGTGGTTGTGTTAGTTGAGTTTTCCTGTGACGAAGTTAGGTCATTACACTTTTGGTATTAGAGTTGATATGTCAATTGGGAATGAGCCTATAAGGAATAGGTCTATTATGTCTTCTGTTGTGTTATGCCTTTGATTGAATTCCTTATAGTTATTTTCACGAGAAAATGACTGATTGTTTGCTACGTTGAAAGACTTTTGTATAGTTATTTCAGTAATGAAATCACTATCGATTGTTTCTATTGAGCTTTTATATGGTTATTTCCGTAAGGAAGTCACCATTGTTTGACTGCTTGTGATCTTGCTTGTTTCTTTAACGAAGTTTAATCATCTTGTGATTGATAGTGACTCATGGCTAGAAAAGATGCCAAATGTGAGAGGGGTGTATTATCAAGCATAGTATAAGTTTTGCATGGACTGACTACGATTGTGGCTCAAGATGAAGCTACTAGTGATTAGACGACTGTGATTCCTTCTCAACAGACATTCCCCATGAATGAAGTTTCACTAACTAGTATGGGAAAGAGTCAGTATCCATTAAGGCCTCGTACTTTGACAAGGAAAAATTGTCCACAATGACATTGACGTGAATTCGATGCTTCAAATGTCAGAAATCACATTTTTCCTCAGAGTGTTCTCACAAGGAGAGAATTTGCTTCAAATGCATAAGGAGTGGACACCTCGCCAAGTATTGTGATGACCTACTACAAAGGAAATCTCAAGTCAACAGTGTTCGAATTGTATCATCTAGAGCAGATGCAGAATTTAGAGGAGAGATTAGAGTCAAGGACCTTTTGACTAAGGAACATTATAGTAGACCATAAGATCAATAGAAGTGTAAGCCCCAACAACAATAGGGGCAGAGTGTACCGGTGACTAGAGGCAACCAGACTGTTTCTAACACTAAAGAATGGGATGCTTCTCGCTTTAAATGTGGGAAGCCATATTATGCCAGAGAATGCACAGTGAAGGGTTTTGTTTACTTTAAGTGTGGAACGCTGGGACACTTGGCGAGACATTATTCTACCCGATTGAAGACTGAGCCCACAATCAACATGACAAGATTAGAAAAGCTAAATGCGATAGACAAAGATTCGCCATGAGGGAAGCTGAAGTCTTCAATCCAAGAACCTTACCTAGATGGAATAAGTTAAGACTAGTAACTCTTAAGTTATATTGGTGTTTTAAGTTAAATTGTTCTTTCTTTTGTTACCAATGTGCAATAGGATAATTCCCATGGTTATCCTTGCTTAGGAACTATAATCTTGTTTAGTCCTTTTTTTCTATGATGTTGCTTCCTTTGCTTTGTACTAGACTATTTCCTTATTAAATGAAAGTACTATTTCCTTAAGATCTCCTAGTTCAACTTGTTCTTATAAAATGTCACATTCATTTTCATTCCCTAGTTACCTTGTTTCATTATTGTATTTCATAAGTCATAGATTTATTTTTGAGATTCATTCTGTTTTCCTTATGATTCTTTTCTTTGAAAATGACTGTATGTACCTTTTTCAAACATGCTGGTAAAGGTATGAATCATTTGAGATCATATATGCCTTTGCCGTTTGGCATGATTTTTCCAGCCTTTGGCTTGAGCCTAACTTACCATCTTTTAGAGCGAGCACACTAATGTGATGTTCATTTGACAATAACCTCTCAATTTATTGGTATTAGACCAATTATTTGATTTGATTTTTCTTTTTTGTATTTTCCAAATCATCAATGTTTCAATATACCCCATTGCTTTATCAAAGAGTCACTTTGTTTCCTTTTGAATCTAACAGTTTGACATTTTAGTCAATCAAGTTAAATGGATAGTTTCAAATCTAACTATTGCTCTTGTCTCGACATTCTTGTTCCTTTAAATTTCTTGATTTTTTCCCTTGAGAAATCATTTTAAAACCTTCATCTTGAAATTTTGTACTTGGTCAAATGGAGTCATTCTAACTTCCACCTTTGAGTTCGATTTAAGATCTCCTAATGAAATTCTTTTCCATTTTCACAATTGATTTTTCCTTCATTATAGTTTCGTATGTGATGTCAGGAGTAATCTTTAAGTTGTTTCCTCTATCCTGTATTTAATCCTCTTGTGTATCGATATTATTTGTGTTATCTGAGATTTTCCCTTGTTAATATTCTTTGAAGTCTATAATGTTTTACCAACCACTTTGCTTTGGCCAGAATTTCTTTCTCAATCCTCAAATTGATAGATTGATTTCATGTTATGAGACTTTGAGCTTTGAGCTTTGATTTTTGGATTTCACTACCTAGTAATAGAAGAAGTGGATGTTTTGGCCTTCCTTGAAGAAGTTTTTCGTGTTGTGGCTTCAGGTTTTTAGTAGCGTTTAGATGCATCGAAGACCCTTTAGGGAAAACTAGAACCTGTTTCCCTAAGGAACATTGTATCTAAGAGCGACGTTATCATCCTTGGACGAGACAAAAAAATGAGTGACGTCGTGAAGACAAGCACGTATCAAGTGAAGGCCCAAGAAGATTTTCTACCTGTGATAGAAAGATTCCAGTAGATACAATGTTCTTAGAAGAGAAATGTGACGACCAATACAACTGAAAGAACAACAAATTTCACCAAGCTATGCATGCAAATTGCTTGAACCAATACCAATGAGAAGATTGAAGAACCTTATCGAACCTAGAGTTACGTTTTTTAGTCACTCAAGTTGTAACACCACATAATACCAAAGTTCATGTCACAGCACTGCCCTTGAGAGTTGACATCTCGGTGGCTCACATTTTACTACACTTCACTCAGTGACACTTCACTCAAACTTTCTCGTTAGTCAAAATCCTCCATCGATCAGAACCCTCCACTGGTAGCCCTTTCTAAGACACCGATAACCAGCTTTGATACCACTTTGTAACGCTTAGCCACTTTCAAGATCAACAATTGTCCCCACAAACCAACACAAGGCTTTTCAACGTACTTTGTCCTCATTCACATGCTTCCTAAGAAATTTTCCAAGAGGTCATCCATCCTAAAATTGCTCCAAGTCAAGCACACTTAACTATAGGGGTTCTTAAGTGATAAGCTACCAAAAAGTAGATGTATCTTGTTGGTATAAGTAGCACTTATTAATTCCTTTAAGCTATCCTCAATTGTATAATCCCACACCTGCACAACCTCTGGATGCTTCTTATTCCGGTGTGTATTCGATTTATTTATGTCTCCCTCCCACTAAAAGCCTGCCAGGAGCGGCTTCTTGTCTATGTCTCATCTCTTTTGCATCGGCGATCACTATAACAACCCAACTGTCGCTACTAAACAACCCTACTAAACATACACCACACACACCTTATCAGGTGAATAAAAGCATAACATATCAATATATAAGTCATACACATCTATTGAGAGATCCATCTATCCCTTCTGTCATCATCATACACCACTATATAACATATCATATATAGCATATCATGCATACACAACTATGGGATAACACCAGCCTATATCAAAGATATCAAAATATACAACATTGGGGAAATGGGATACAAAACTCACTCCCTATAGCTGGTCAATCTATACAATCCCATCAAAATAATAACTATACAAAACAACACTTCCAACACAAAAGGGGTTGCCTCACAAGCAACTCCACCATCATCTCTGAGCAGTCAGGTCCACTAAAACCTCGCCTTCTGCTCCCACGCCATAGAACATGATCATCACAGGCACATCAGCACAAGCAGCAACAACAGGACAACCAACAACAACAAAACACGGCAAGGGTAAGCTTACTACAACAATGACATAACATATAATCATGGAGATCATCAATAATTCACAACATTCAGTCACGAGTATATGACACACCATCATAAATCTAGAGCTCTCAATGTCTCCGTACAAAATTATTCATACAGAAGAGTTCTCAACTCAGGATTCCACATTTCATCACAATCACCACAACTATGTCAATGCATGATAACACGACTCTCGCGAGATTTACAACATATTGGGCGATCAACTAGGTCTCACCCCTTACTGTGGCCTATCTAAGCAGCATTCAGGGATTACCAAACTCTGATTTGCGGATAAGCTTAATGGTTTGTCAAGATGAGTGTATGTGGGTGGTGGCTTACCGTGACACAAGGCCTGCATTGCCTTGGCCTCCTACGGAGTCGCCTATCCATTCATCCCCAAAGGCCCATCGTCAGTTGCCCCACGTCTTATCCAACACTAGGTTGGAGGCCTATCTGAGTACCAACTCTAGTCACCATCCAACTTACGTGCCTATTCGCACCACGGCATGAGGTCTATCGTCAGCTACCTCAGCTACTACCTATGCATGAATGCATGTATTACACACCATCAACTACTCAACCACAACCAATAAACATACAACATATATATGTATATCAATACAACTAGTGGCAAAGAGGTCCATTGTCAGCTACCTCACATTACCACTTAACATCCATCAACACCATATTGGCCCCAAACCGGCCTCAATCATATTCAACAGGTAAGGCCCTATCTAAGCAGCCTACCTCGAGAGGAACAATATCATATATCATAAGCGAAGGTCCTATCTAAGCAACCTTCCACTCAACTACCGCTTTCAAACAATTATCACACAACCCCACAACAATAATAAAGAAAACCAAGAATCCAGTTTAGAATTATGACAACACGTGGAGGTCCTATCTAAGCAACCTTCCACTTTAACAACATATCTAACAATCTAAAAGTGGTTGAAACAATCAACCTCACAAACCATCAACAACCTCACTCATGGCCATTCATTATATAATGACACAAACATCCTCAACAGTCAAGTACACAATATGAATTGGCCTTTCTTGCAGAGTTTAACATTTTTCCAAAGTTCCCAATTATCATACCAAACATTAAACCAATAGAATTCAACCCCATCTTTATGTTTCTTAAAAAATTTCAACTTTAATGGTTCATGCATGGCACCACAAAATTGACACAAAGCATCTCAAAAACAGGGGAGAATCAAGGATTTTGTCGCCCAGCGCAATTAGACTGTCGCCTGGCACCAATATCACAGAGAAGGTCTGCAATTTTGTCGCCCTGGCGCCGCACTCTTGTTGCCCAGCATCAACATCACAGAGAGCATCAGCAAAAATTGGAGAAAATGTCGCCCAACAT
This sequence comes from Spatholobus suberectus, assembly GCA_004329165.1. Taxonomy (NCBI): domain Eukaryota; kingdom Viridiplantae; phylum Streptophyta; class Magnoliopsida; order Fabales; family Fabaceae; genus Spatholobus; species Spatholobus suberectus. The sequence goes on along the minus strand of CM014729.1, from coordinate 47,973,585 downwards.
CACTTTTTGTCGCCCAGCGACAAAATCCGTCGCTATAGGCAAAATTTTCGTTGCTAAACTAAAATTCCGTCGCTAATTGACAGCAATTTAGACAGCATTCTGTTAGCTGTCGCCCGGTGACATAAACTAACGCTAGGCGCCAAATCGTGATTTTTTACAGTTGTAGGGAAGACAACCCACTGCTGTTCTTGACAAAATCAATCTGTCCCAAGCATCACAAAACAATTCTAGACACTTTAAATACATTCTTAACCAATTACATTTTGATTTCTCCCACCAATCATCGACAAATTTTGAAAACCCCTTTTCAAAACCCATTTTGTCAAAAACATATGCCAACTCATGCACAACAGATTTGGAACAAACCCAAGGTAAGATTCATAGAAAACCATGCTCATACATCACAAATATACAAGTGTAAGCTTCCTTTACCTCTTAGAGCTTTCGAATCCGAGCTTGGGAAAAGGAAAAACATGAGAAAACCCAACTCTTGAGCCAAACCTTCAGAGCAACCACCACTCTTCACCAAAAGGATAGAAGGGCTACGAATTTTACCTCTACGTAGTGGGTTTTGAGAGAATGGAAGAAAAGAGACGTGAAAGACAAGAGGATGAGAGAAAGAGGGGGATGGGAGAATGAGAGAAATGAGAAGGGGAGGGGGTTTTATATTTTGAAACCTTCCTTGGGCCTTACAAGGCTTCAGGCCCACTAAAGCTTAGGGTCCGTCTATTCACTCTCCAAAACTCACAACGGTTCTCACTTAACTGTTTTTCTCTCAACAACCCAAACCAATATCAACAACACTTTCAATTTGGCTCAAGCACATTTGTCTCAATTCCCTGAACTCAGATAGGAATTCCAAGTTAACAACATATAACTAACACCATACAACAACACTCAACAACAATTCTATTTATTTATTTGTTTTAAACACCATAATCACATATTAATTTTCACTTTTAGTTATTAAATCACTAAATCATGCATTAAGAAAACACGGTGTTATAATCACTCTTTACCCTTGTTAGTGCCCAGGATGTTACATACCCACCAGCTTTTGCTTAGTTCGTCCTTAAACTACATCTTACTAGGAAAGAGGCCTTGCTCTGATAGCACTTTGCTCTAACACATAAGCCCTCAAAAGGTCTTCTAGGGATTGGATAGTTTGCTCAGTCTAATAGTCTGCTTGTGGATGGTAAGCTGAACTCAATCTAAGTTTAATCCTTAGGGCCCCATGTAACAACCCACTACCGCTACATAACAACTTTTCTACTTCATCTCTTGGAAAGTTTCTTTTAATAATGATATTAGATTAAGTATTATAAAAATACGTCTTTATTTTTCGCTCTCTTCATCTTTAGAGATAATAATAGAGAAAACTATTCATTCCAACCAAAATAGTTACATCAATGTATACATCAAGAAATCAAAAGAAAATACATACACCAACATTATTAAACATTTTTATATCAATAAATACAGGATACAAAACACTCTCTCTATAGTTGGTCACACTTTACATTCTTTTAATAGAAATAAACAATAAAAGGAATATCAATTCCTTTAAAGGAACAAAAGTAACCCTCCATACTTGTTCCATCTCCCCATTGGCTGAGGCGAAGCTTCATCATCAATTAAGAGAAGCTAAACCTGCCAAAAACTCAACCATCTGCTCCCATGCCAAAGACGTGATCATCATAGGCACGAACTACACGTGCAAACAATGCAAGGGTAAGCTTACTTAAAATAATAAAATATATATTTTAAAAGTAAAGTAATAGAAAAATTCATTTATTCCATATCAATAATCAATTAGGAAATAGCAACAACATCAACAACAAGACATTATCCATACCTCTACCATCACCTCCAACCATAATAGCAACCACGACAATAAACAACCACAATTACCAAGTAATCATAACAACAACGACAACACTACCATTACCACCACCAAGTTATAGACGAAAACTTCATTTATATATAAAATTTCATGATATATAGTCACATTCTTCCTTAGTGATATCAATCACCATACTAATGCATGAAGACACTACTCTCGAGAGGTTTCTACATATCAGGCGTAGGCACTAGGGTGGAGTCCCAACTGAGTTCCTACTCTAGTCACCATCCAAGCCCATCTAAGTTCCAACTCTGGCACCCTTCAAGCCCATCTGAGTTCCAACTCGGGTCTCCCTTCATTTTACATGCTTACCTATATCACGACTTGAGGCCCACACAACCTCAATCCACACATATGCATGCCAATGCATGAGTCACCACAACAACTCAAACACAACCATTCATACATATCCATATGTACATGTATATCAATACATTATCACAACCATCCACTCAACGACAACAATCAACACATCATATACATATATATATATATCAACATATCACCACGTGGCCTACTTAGCACCACCTGTGGTCCAATAATCCCCATCAACCCCATGCAGGCCCAATCTAGCCTCTTGCATGGTCAACATGTAAAATATCACATTATCACCTCATTCTACAACTAGTGGAAGTTTCTATTTAGATAACCTTCCATCAACTATTACCTTTCCAACAATTATCAACCAATTCATGACAATAATAAAGTATGCAAAATAGCCAAGTGTGGAATGGTAATAACAACACACACAAACAATAATGAAACTTATAAATCTGGGAACACATGATAAGTATGTTTTTCTTTTAAGGCTAAACATTTTTCCAATGCTTCAAAGGATGACATCTAAACATGTAATCCAAGGCAAGCAACTACATTTCACATTCTTTGTTGGATCTAAGTCTTACTCAACTAAAATAAAGCAAAAGAGAACAATTTCATTTTTGTCCAGCATCCTGCCTGGCAGCACAAGAACGTCGCCCGGCGGCATACTGCCTAAGAGAACAATTTCATTTTCATTCAGCATCCCGCCCGGCGGCACAAGAACGTTGCTCGGCGGCATTCTTCTAGAAGCCATTTTCTAGGCTCGGGAAGAACCTTGCCCGGCGGGAGGGGGCTGTCGTCCGGTGTGGTGCGACGCGAACAAGGTATATGGGATGTGATTCTTCAATTCCTTGAGTTTTAACTATTATCCAACCATTCCAAATCAATTCTAAACACTTTCAATGCATTTCTAATCGATTATACGACAATTTTTAGCCATAAACAACCTCAAATCTCAAAATCTCTTTTTGAAACCCATTTTTCCTAAAACTTACATATGCAAGATTTTCACCAAAATCAATCGATTCCAAAGCGTTAAATCAACATATCAACGACCACAAACATGAAATCAAAAATTAGTAAGCTTCCCTTACCTCTAAGACTTCCAAATCTGAAAGTTGGAAAGATGAGGATAAGAGAAGGAGACCTTTGAGCCAATCTTCCAAGAAATCCACCCTTCGCACTCAAGAACACGAAATTGAGTTGAGAAACCTCTAACACCCCTAACTAACTCGAGAAATCTCAAGAGAATTTGAGAAAGATGAAGAAAAGTGAGAGAAGGGATGAGAGAGAAAGTTTCAGAGAGAGAGGAAGAATGGGAGAATGAAGGGGAAATCCCCCTTCCTTCCTTATATATTAGACCTCCCCAGAACCCTCGCACAGACTTTTGGCTAACTGAAGCCTAAACCTCACCATACCATTGTTCTTATCCCAAAATTGATCTAACTCAACTGTTTTTCTCCCAAAAGCCAACATCACACTCACAACATACCCACATTGGCTCAAGCAAACATCTCAAGTTTCCTAATTATCACACTAAACAATAAACCAATAGCAATCAACCCCACCTTTATGTTTCTTAAAATTTCAACTTTAATGGTCCATGCATAACACCACAAAATTGACACCAAGCATCTTAAAAACAGGGGAGAATTAGAGGTTTTGTCACCCAGCGCCACAAACTTGTCACTCGGCGCCAACATCCCCGAAAGCATTAGTGAAAATTTGCGAAGATGTCACCCGACGTTATCTATTGCTATAGGCAAAATGTCCGTCGCTAAATTGAAAATTCTATCGCTAATTGACAGCATTCTGTCAACTATCACCCAACGCCAAATCACGACTTTTACAGTTCGCAGAAAGATGATCCATGTCATTTTTGACCAAATCAATCCATCACAAGCATCACAAAACAATTTTAGACACTTTTAGTCATTAAAACACTTAATCATACATTAGGAAAAACAAGATGTTACACCCATGCAAACTCTCCCAAAATCAAAAGGTGAACCTAGGGTCTCTATTAGAAACTATGCTAGAAGGCACACCATGCAACCTCACAATCTCAAAAATGGATAGGGTAGTCAACTTCTCTAAAGGGTATCTAATGTTAATTGGAATAAAGTGAGCAGATTTGGTTAACCTGTCCACTATTACCCAAATCGCATTTAGGGGTTCTGGGCAAACCCACTATAAAGTCCATGGATATACTATCCCACTTCCATTCAGAAATGTGCAAGGGTTGCAACATACCTGATGGCTTTTAGTGCTTTACCTTAGCTTTCTGACACACTAGACAAGCATACACAAACTCAGCTACTCCCTTTTCATATTAGGCCACCAAAACATCTTTTTAAGGTCTTGATACATCTTTGTGGCTCTTGGATGAATACTCAAACCACTCCTATGGCCTTCCTCCAAGATAATCCTTCTAAGCTCTGGCACACTAGGTACACAAATCCTATCCTAGAATCTAATAACTCCATCTATTCCTACTTTAAAGCTACTCTCTTTACCTTGGGCTATGGACTCTAACTGGGCTAGCAAAAATGGATTAGATTTCTGACCTTCCCTAATCTCATCTATCAACCCATTAGTCACTCTCAGCATACCCAGCCTTACATTCCTAAAGGTAACCTCACATAATAGGCTCATGTCTCTAAACTGCTCTATAAGGTCCAACTCTCTAACCATCAATGCAGACATATGTAAGGACTTTTTACTTAAGGCATCAACCACTACATTAGCTTTACTTGGGTGGAAACTAAGCTCAAAATCATAATCCTTAAGAAACTCTAACCACCTCCTCTGTCTTATATTCAATTCCTTTTGGTCAAACAGGTACTTAAGGCTCTTAGATCACTAAAGACTTTAAATCTAGAACCATACAGGTAATGCCTTGATAACTTAAGCACAAGTATTACAACTGCTAACTCCAAATCATGGGTAGGGTAATTCCTATCACGGGTCTTAAGCTGTCTAGATGCATAAGCTACCACTTGCCCCTTCTGCGTAAGCACACCACCTAAGCCCATCTTAGATGCATCACAATATACTACAAAAGGCTCACTCGGGTTAAGTAAAACTAAAACAGGTGCAGAAGTCAACCTCCTTTTAAGCTCTTGGAAATTATCCTCACATTGGGTATCCCACACAAAGGCTTGACTCTTACGAATCAACTAAGTCAACGACATGGCTATCTTAGAGAAACCCTTTATGAACCTACTATAGTATCCTGCTAAGCCCAAGAAACTCCTAATCTCAAAAATTGACTTAAGGGTTTCCCACCTTAACATGACTTCTACCTTAGATGGGTTTATAGCTATCCCTCTTCTAGATATGACATGTCGTAAGAAGCTAACCTCATCTAACTAGAACTCACAATTGGACAATTTAACATACAATTGTTTGTCCTTAAGGGTCTTCAGCACAACCCTCAAATGCTCAACATGCTCCTCCCTAAACTTAGAATACACTAGGATATCATTTATGAAGACCACTACAAATATATCTAGATAGGGGTGGAAAATCCTGTTCATGTAGTCCATGAACACACCAGTTGTAACATCCTAGGTGTTGACGAGGGTGGGAAGTGATTGCCAGTGCAAAAGAGATAAGGCACAGACAAGGAGCGGCTCCTGGCAGGCTTCTAGTGGAAGGGGCTCATGAATGAATCGAATACACACTGGAATGAGAGGGATCTAAAGGCTGTGCAGGTATAAAACTGTACAGTTGAGGATAGCTTAAAAGAATTAATAAGTGCTACCTATACCAATAAGATGCATCTACTTTTCGATAGCTTATCACATAAGAACTCCATAGTTAAGCGTGCTTAACTTGGAGCAATTCTGGGATGGGTAACCTTTTGGGAAGTTTTCTAGGAAGTATGTGAGTGTGAAGACAAAGCACGCTGAAAGTCTTGTGTTGGTTTGTGGGAACAGTCTTCAATCCTGAAAGCGGTCAAGCGTTACACTAGGCGTATTGGTCACACCAAAAGGCATAACCAAGTACTCATAGTGACCATACCGTGTCCTGAAAGCAGTCTTCGGGATATCCTCAGACTTCACAAGGATTTGATGGTAACCTGATCTCAAATCTATCTTACTAAACACACAGGCTCTACTAACTAGTCCATAAGACCATCTATCCTAAGAAGAGGATACCTATTCTTAATCATCACCTTGTTCAGCTGATGATAGTTTACATACAACCTCATACTCTCATCCTTCTTCTTCACTAACAACACTGGTGCTCCCTAGGGTGACACACTAGGCCTTACAAACTGTTTCTCTAACAAGTCCTCTAACTATTTCTTAAGCTCAACTAACTCTAAAGGAGACATCCTATAAGGTGCTACAGATATAGGTTCAATGCTAGGCACTAAATCTATGGAAAACTCAACCTCACACTCAAAGGGTAGACTAAAAACATCCTCCAGGAATACCTCAGGGAAATCTCTCACTACAAGCACATCTCCAACCACAACCTTGCTCTCAAGTTTCAGGGTCGCTAGCATCATGTACACTTGGGCGTTTTCTTTTAAAGACGCCATTACCTGGTTGGCGGTAAGGAATCTCGTATCCTTATCCTCAACTGACTCACCAAACACAATAGATCTATCAAAGAAGTTTAAAAAGACATGAGTGGAAGATAACCAGTCTATACCAGGAATAACATCTAGTTGACTAAGAGGCAAACAAATCAAGTCAACCAAGAATTTTTTATTAGAAACCAACACAGGATAATTTAAACAAACATCAAAGGTAATGACAAAACCACCAGTAAGAGTATCAACTATTAAGTCGTATTTCAAAGAAGACACAAATGTGAGATATAAATGAATGAGTTGCACCAGAATCAAAGAATACAACTAAAGGAGTTTCGCTTATAAGACATGTACCTTGAATTAAGTCATCGGACTCCGAGGCTTCAGCACCACTAAGAGGCAAAACTTTTCCCATGGCCTTTGACTGGCTTGTAAACTCTGACTTCCACTACGCAACTCCTTCTTGGGATTAGGACAATCCCTTCCAATGTGCCCTTTCTATCCACAACTAAAACAGGTCACCTCCTTGTCCTTACACTCAAATGTTGCATGATCAAGCCATCCACACTTCTTACATCTTTGTGGGGTGGAAAGAATTGATCCCCCATTACCACCACTAGCAAGCTAACTCGCTGTAGGCTTTTGATTACTAAAACGGTTACCTGGTGGAATTGAATACGGCTTCCTACGATTCTGGTTGTCGAACTTCTTCTCTCGAGAGGGACCCACACTTTTATAATTTGATGCTCTTGCTCTACTGTCTTCATCATAGATTCTACAGCTGTTCACCAATATGGGAAATTGGTGAATCTCGTGGTAGTTGATAGCTTGCTTAATCTTAGGTTGTAGGTCATTCATGAACTTTACGCACTTAGAATGCTTCCCAACTTCGTGATGATAATGAAGAAAGTACCTCGAAAGCTCCGCAAACTTGGCTGCATATTCCGCCACGGTCATGTTGCTTTGCTTGAGCTCCAATAATTCCATCTCCTTGCAGTTGCGAACGTCTTCAGGAAAGTACTTTTCCAAGAACACCTCTTTGAAGACTTCCCAATTGATGGCTTTATCTCTAGCTTCCAAGCATTGACTAAGTATTCTCCCATCAATACTCGGCCTCCTCAACTAGCATGAAGGTGCCAAAAGTCACCTTCTCAGTAGTTACATCCTCTCTATTCTGATTCCTCCCCACAGCCTGAGTTAAGGCATGAAGAGCATCAGCAATAGCATGGTCATTCTTACTAGCAGCCATTACTTATTGCATAACATAGGCCTCAAATAAATAATCAACAACTAATCACAGAGTACACACAGAAACACAACAGACATATAACACACACGGTCGAATGAATCGACCTATCTGATACCACTTTGTGACACCATATAATACCAAAGTTCGTATCATAGCACTGCTCTTGAGAGTCGACGTCTCGGCGGCTCACACTTTATGACACTTCACTTGGTGACACTTCACTCAACTTCCTTGTTGGTCAGAACCCTCCATAGGTAGCCCTTTTCGAGACACTAACAACCAACTCTAATACCATATTGTAATGCTTGGCCACTTTCAAAATCCATGACTATCCCTACAAACCAACACAAGACTTTTCAACGTGCTTTGTCTCGCTCACACACTTCCTAGGAAATTTCCTAGGAGGTCACCCATCCTAAAATTGCTCCAAGTCAAACACACTTAATTGTGGAGTTCTTAAGTTATAAGTTATGGAAAAGTAAATGCATCTTGTTGGTATAGATAACACTTATTAATTTCTTTAAGCTATCCTCAACTATATAGTCCCACACCTACACAGCCTTTGGATGTCTCTTATTTCGGTGTATATTTGATCTATTCATGCGTCCCTCTCGTTAGAAGCCTATCAGGAGCTATTTCTTATCCGTGTCTCATCTTTTTTGCACCAACAATCACTCCTCTCCTCGTTAGTGCCTGGGATGTTACACAAGTCATCCTTCATGATTGAACATTTTGAGACCCAACAAAATCCTCACTGATGTCAACATCTTTTCAAGGAAAGAAGTGACATAACATGAGATCCCTTGAAGTTAGAGTATCAACAAAGAAGAATGACTGAAATCAAGGTTATGTAATCTATAGAGTCATAATTATGGCAGTGTGACGAGGTTGGGAATTTCATAAATATATCTCCTTTGATATCCTTAGCCTTTATAATTTCATTCCTCCTTTGCAAAGAATGTCCTTTTAAATGTTTGATGATCGACTATCTTTCCTTGAACCTTATTATACTACTCTATAGAGACATGTGTTCTTTCTTTGTGTAGTTAGATTTATCTTCTGAGTCAAATTTTGAGATTTGCACATTCGTGCATATGTCCTTTTTCTCTAATCATTTTATCACTTACCCCTCCTCATCTGAGAACAGCTGTTAGAAATCTTATTTGTGTTAACAACCTATTTTTTCTTCAAGAAAACTACCTTAGTCAACATACAACTAATAATCATTGTCAATATGTACATATATATAAACGTCATGCATGAAACCATTCATGACAACCAAGATCAACTATGTAACATATACAAACAAAAGATCAATAAAACATGCCTGCCAACACCACGACCAAGATATACATCAATAAGGGGGAGGGGATACAAAACACACTCCCTATGATTGGCCACACTATACATCAAGTCTAAAGAAATAAAGTAGCTATCAAAAAGAACATCAAAAGTGAGAATGTGACTTGTCACATCTCATTGCCTCCAAGCTGGTAGCTCTGCTATCAACTCTAAGCAGCTGGATCCACTGAAGCCTCACCATTTGCTCCCACGCCTAAAGACGTGATCATCACAATCAAACAAGAAACAATAACAACAATGACAACAAGGCAAAGGTAAGCTTACATAAAAAAAAAACATAAAATCAAAGAAAATAACTAACAGATAATTTCATACTAATCCATCAACAAGGAACAAGCACACATCGTTTTCCACAAGTAAATATCAACACTCGTATACGTCGAGTTTAACAATCAAATTCATTATGCATGACTACATTGCAACTCAACTACACCAACAACCATGCTATGCATGTAAACACTACTCTCAGGAGATTCTCAACAATCAAGCGATAAACTAGGTCTTATCCCTTAACATGACATCAACAACAACACGGATGTGCCATTCACCTTTCAAGGATTGCCAAACTCTGATCTACGAATGAGATTATGTGGTTTGTCAAGATAAGTGTATGTGGGTAATGGCTTACCACGATGCAAGGTTTGCACTACCTTTGCCCCCTGTAGAATTGCCCATCCACTTATTCCTATAGGCCCATCGTCAACTGCCTCATATCTCACCCAGCACTAAGTTGAAGGCCCTGTCTGAGCTGTCTGCTTGAAACTAACCAACTTATGTGCCTGCCCACACCACAACATGAGGTCCATCGTCAGTAATCTTAGCTGCCAACATATGCATGCAATGCATGAACAACACCAACCACCATCATACCAACATCAACCATTCATGATTAATTATCAACAAGATTTTCATCAATAATATCATGTAGGCTCAATTCATCACCACACATGGCTAACAACAACTTAACAACACCATGTAGGCTCAATTCAACACCTTATATGGCCAACAGGTAAGACCCTATCCAAGCAGTTTATACCCTATTGGGATTTCAAGAATGAAAATTCCCATCAACAGAATGTGGAAGTCCTATCTCAGCAACCATCCACCTCAACTAAGTCATATACAATCCAATCCATTTCCAAACTTACACCATTCTCCCATTATAATGAATATCTAATTGGTATTATGGTTTATATCTCATTCTTAAGTTTTTTTTTTTTGGTGCATTATCTTCTTCATTTTCTATTACGTGTTTATGACCTTTGTGGAGTGTAAACATGATATCTATAGTTATATACTAAACCAATCTAATTTATCTTTATCTCCTTTGAAAGCTAAAAAGATCATCTACAACTTTTATGTTGACCTCAAAACCTAGTTTTAACATATACTATGCCTAAAGTTACTGAGAACATGAAATTGTTACTGAAACTTGATAGCTTGACCTTTTCTCACTATTTTGACCATATCTTGAGTTATAGACATTATTTTTAGATGAGCAAAGCCATTAGTTAGCTAACATCTAGGGCTACAACTCTTATGAAGACCACTTTTCCAAATTCGCACTCTAGGTTGACTTTTAATTGAAATAATCAATTATTGCTGAAGATAATTGATTATTGTTAGCAGAAACTCACCAATGGCCATTTTCTGATAGCAATAATCGATTATTACTGAGTTAGGATCAACAAGACAACCTTTGAAACTTACAATAATCGATTCTTAAGCTACATAACCAATTATTACCAAACTTAGAGCGAAATCCAACTCTGGTAGCTCATAATAATTGATTATTAAGCTACATAATAAATTATTGTTGAATGTAGACCACGAAAACCAACCTCTAGAGCTCATTTTAATCAATTATTAACCTTAATAATTAATAATTGATTAAAATGATCTAGATGACGAAGAACACAATTTTGCAGCCCAAATTTTAACTTTTATACAACTCAAAACCATATCACTACCCCAAATTGATTTAACAATGAAATGAATCATCAACCAAGCATATTCATGGTAGATTTCACAACCAATTCAACATTATATCAACAAATCACAAATTCTCTATCTAAACCCATTTTAACCAAAACCTCAACATAAATCAACACCCAACAAAATCCAACCATTTCAGAGTAAGGATTCAACATATTAACAACCAACAATCACAAAACAACCAATAGTAAGCTTTCTTTACCACTTAAAGCCTCCAAGAATTGAATCCGAGGAAGAGGAGAGAATGAGAAGAGGGAAACCCTTGAGCTAAATTTGGGGAAAACTCTACAACAACCACACCCACACCCAAAACCCACGAATTCATCAATGAAAACTCAAAAACAACACAATTTCTTAGGCCTTAACATAGATTCCATGGAAAACAAAAGGGTAAGGATGAGAAACTTACCAAATGGGGATACAAGATTAGTTAGGAGACTGGTGCTTCTGGAGTGTGTTTGTGAGCACAACTGAGTTAGTTCTGTGTGTTAGTAGGAAGGTTGCTATGGGTTAAAGCCTAAAAAGGCTTGTGAAAGAATACTTGGGTTGAGAAGACATGCATAGATTAGAATACTAGTTCAAAACCTAAAAAGGTGAGAATACTCAAGTGTAGACCTGAAGAGGTGAGAATGCTTAGAGTAGACCTGCAAATGTGAGAATACTTAGTGCAAACTTGTAGAAGTAAGAATACTAGTGTTGTGCAGCCTGCGAAGGCTTGAGAAGAATACTATCTAGCCTATAGAGGATTGAGAAGAATATTGGTGTAAGCCTGTGGAGGCTTAAGGATACAGAATACCTTTTGTAGTTGGTGTTGTTTCTAGTGGAAATTCTACAAGTTGTAAGGATTGGATGTAGCCCAGGTTAAATGGTGAACCAGTATAAAATTACTATGTGCATTATCCTTTCCCTTTGCTTCTCATCATGTAAATAGCTTGTTATCTGTTTTCTAAAATTTGTTTAACATAATTAAAAAGCACTGATTATTAAATTTAGAAAGGAGAATTTTGATTTGAATCAAAACTTAATTTTTTGAGAAAATTATTTTGAGAAGCAGTTTTAGAACACCTTAACTTTTTGAAATTTACTATTGCGAAAAATGTGAAAAACATTTCCTTGCTCCTAACAAACTTTTGATTGTCAAGAAGCATCTTGAACATACAAAATCAAAAAAGATTTTTGTTTGTGCAAAAGAAGGCAAAATTGTTAAGGGTCACTATTTAACCCCTTTTCTAATGACTTTCTGATCCACTTTAGGGTTATCGTTGCCCCGATATGTGTCTTAATTACTACCAATTGTGTTCATTATTTTTGCTTGTGATTGAATGTTTGCATGTTCAGTTCAATGGTTGATGATAATTTTTATGAGCTATTTAGTGGAGATCTCATGTTTTTTCTTTTGACATATATTCTATTTAATAAGATATTTATGAAATATAATATATTCATTTAATTTAATAATTTTAATATATATTTGTCAAGCATATGATTTTTAATATGAATGTGTAAATAAATAAAACTTAATTGTTAAATAACAATAAATCAAATTAATATGCATAATATATAATTATGTATGTATATATGTATTATAATGTACATTAAAAATCTATTGTTTTATTATTGTTTAAAATAATTTGTTTATGAAATCTAGTTTACAAATGAAAATTTGAAATGTGTAATATTATAATTATAATTTAAATAAATTGATAAATACATATATCTGTGTGTGTGTGTTAATTTCCATCCTTAATTATTATTGTAACACATTTTAATTAAAGTAACCAAGTTAGAGTGCATGTAAATGTAACTGTAAAATTATTAAAATTTTATTATATGCTCATAATTAATTTACTTTAAATCACAATCAAGGTCACGACAGGATGGGGAAAAGAATAATAAAAATAGGGAGTCGTCACCATAGTTTATTAAGGAAAAACATATGAAAAAATCCAAAAGAAAGGTCTTGAATCTAGATAAGGATTTAGGAGTCGGTTGTACGTAGGGAAGGTGTTGGCACACTATGACATTTGTCATAAGACGATTATCCTTTAACCTAAGGTAAATAAAAATGTCTTTCCTTCTTGCTTATCACATTATTAACAAAACAATTTTTTATTTTTTATTCACATTTTATAAAAAAATTTATTCTTTTTATTATTTTTATCATATTTTAATCCTTAGTAATGAATTTTAGGAAAGGAAAAAAAAATTATATATATATATATATATATATATAGAGAGAGAGAGAGAGAGAGAGAGAGATAGGGCACTATAAGGTGTTACCCTTGCTCCTACGTATCTCTAGGTGCAACAGAAAATCAATGTTACATAGTTCTTATGGTAGAAAACCGTTTTGTGAGTTGATGTTTTTAGTTTTGAATTTAGATAAAATAAGGATTGTCAAGATGTTAAATCTTAGACATTCCTTGTTATCTAGAGCTAAAAAATTTTGCAGAGTATTAGCCACAACGATAAGCAACCTAACAGATGTGAGATACTCATGCAAAATACTCTAGACTAGATTTTTGTGATATCCAAACAGGCCCTAGACCCAACATGAAAATCAATAAATCTATCTTTTATTTGTTATTATTTTCATATAGAATTTAGAAGAATTTTTAATTCTAAAAGTATTGAATATTGATTTTATTGATTTAATAATAACACTAAATAAAATAAAATAAATGCCTTAAGAAAAGAGAGCAAATCCTAATTTTATATTTCACAAGATTTATGGATTAATTTTATTACAAAAGAAATATGCTAATTTTGTTGTGTATTTTGAGTGAATATTTCAAAAGGTTAATTTTGCAATTTAATTGAATTTAGAAAATTATTTTAATTAATTTAGTGACTTGTCAAAATAGATATTTTACTCTAAAATTGGTTTTGTTGACTTGGTTTTTTAGACTAAGTCTAACCTTATATTTTGACTTGGTCTTAGGTAGTTTGAGAAACTCTATCTTTTTCTTTATAAATATCTATATTTCAAAAGGTTTTCAGTGAGAGTTCTCTCTCCCACACCCTTACTTTCTTCTCTTCTTTGTGACTATCTGGGTTATTCTAAGTTGGCTTGCTAGTTCTGTTGCTCCAACCATTTTTGGAAATGGTTGGTGAAGAAGCAAGAAGAGAATTACTCTTGCGCCTAAGAAGATTTAATATAGTTTGGATGATTTAGCCTCTTGATGAGTGCAAAGTTGTAATGTGTGGTTATGCATGTGTGTGTGTGGTTGTGAGCCTTGCATGATTTATCTCTATCCTTGATGGTTTGATGGTAATGAGCTCAAAGCTTAAGACTTAAAGGTTAACAAAGTGGAAATATGTTTTAAATTGAATTTAAAGAGAAATAATTGGATAAAACTTGTTTTTAAAATTGATAGGAAGTAAGAACTACACACTAAAGCTTTAAAACTACGCAATCTTATATTAAAGAACCATTTAATTGATTAAATTAGCTTTGCAATCGATTAAATCCGTTTAAATTCGTGTAAACAGTGGAAATATATATTGTTTTAACTAGTTAAATTGATATGTAGTCAGTTACATGTTTTTTGTTTTAATTAGTTACAACATTTTGTAATCAGTTATTTTTGTTGTAACTAATAACGTAATTCTGTTACCAGTTACATAATATAAAGCTTTTTTTGTCCTATGCAAAAATAACTAGTTATAAAGCTATGTAACTAGTTATTCCAGTCAAACAAATTCGAATAGGCTACTGTTTTTAACTAGGTACACACAAAAATAACTAGTTAAACTCATTCAAACTTTATTTTCCAGATTTCAAATAACAAAATAACTGATTACAAGTTTAAATAACTAGTTATTCCAATGAGCTCTCTATATAAAGTGAACTTTAGTGAGTCTTTACATATCTTCAACACAAATTCACTTTTCTAAAATTGAAAGAGAGCTTTTTTAGAGAGAATTCATATTATTCTTCTACTCCACTACAAGTTTTGGATCAAAGTCAAAGAGCTTATCATGGATCAATCTTAAGGATGAAGAAATTTTTTTTCTTGAGTAAAGTTGATTGGTTCTTCATTGTTTTCCATCTATGACAAACCAAGGTGATATCTAACCTTCTTTTAATTTAATTTTCGTTCTTAAGAGGATGTCTCTCATATCTTCCTTGTGGTAGGGTTCCACAAGAAAGGTTTCAAGTTTTTTTTGATAGGGTTCAAGAACCTTGATTGTGTGGTTTGTTTGATTGTAATTCTTGTGTTTGTGCATAGTGTTTGTAAACATTTGAATTACTTAGTGATAACACCAATCGGTTTGATTGGAAACTGGATGTAGATCACAATGGTGGTGATCGAACTAGTATAAATCTTGTTTCCTCTTTTTCTTTCCTCTACCCTCTTGCTAGCAGATTGAATCTTGATCACTTGCATTTAAAATCATAACGCTCTTTGCATAGAAAATTTCAAGATAAATTGATCCAATTCTATTTCATTTGTATAACCAAATCAATAAGATTCAAAGTTTTTGAAAAATCTAGTTATTCATTATTGAAAAGAAATTGGGGATTCTTGAAAATTTTCAAAGATCCAATTCACCCCCTGTCTTGGATCTAGTCCTTTGTTTAACAGTTGGGATGAGCCTGTTATATTCTAGGGGACTTGCGCATCACGTGAATAAGTCCTTGAGGACAGTGTGAGATCACACGCCTTAGGCTAAATTTGTTCGTGACCATTCATGTGCGTGGGTTCATGGTTGATCCTAGTTGGTGGTCATTCAAATTTATGGGTTCAATTTAGGAAAGAGATCGTGATTATAGATGACGAGGGCAACAATCCCAAGGACTTAATGTATTTTATTTTGTTTTATTTTTTCATTGTAATTTCTTCATAATTTTTGTTTTACCCAAATCTCTAAATTGCAATCTCTCAATTTTTCTTCCAACACCAAAACATTTCTCTTATCTTTATGCATAATATCCTCACTATGTAGATCTTCGTGAAAACCCTTACCGACAAGACAATCACCGTGGAGGTGGAGAGTTTCGACACGATCGACAATGTGAAAGCCAAAATCCAAGATAAGGAGGGCATTTCCACGAAGCAATAGGGCGTCGTGAAAGAGGAAAAGCTTCACCGTTGCGATTGACCAACGAAGGTTGCCATCGGTGTTGTTGTCGGTGCAGTGGGATTGGAGAATGAGGGTGAGCGCACGCGAACGAGAGAGAGAAGGGAAAGCAATGTGATTCTAGTTTGCACGTGTTCATGGTCGCGACACAATGGTGTTGTTGCCGTTGGAGGCTCTGACTCGCGCACGGTGGTGGCTTCAGTGAGATGATTGCACGGGGTTGGAGAAGGTAATAGAAAAGGTGCACCGTATGGTCATTGAGTGCGACGAGATTATAGGGACTATACGTGCGTGTAGTGTGGCTGCAAAGCAAAGCATTGCAAGGACATTTCATTGTTTCCCTGTTTCTCGTTAATAATATCAAATACGCAGCAAATGTTACGGAGAGAGAAAACCATTATGGTACGTGTTCTACTATCATTTTAAAAGCTAATTTTTTTAAAGGCATATAAGTTCTAATATTCATATGAATTATCTTTTGGGCCCAACTATAAATATTTACCGAGGGCAAACAATTTCCATTTAGGAGTTAATTATATATATATACACCATGGAGACAAGAAATTGACACTATGATTGCTATTTAGAATTTGTCCACGTTAAATAGTCTTGGACCACCCTCATATTTATTGTGATTGATTATTATGTTCGATGAATCACAATTTAATTAATAAGGTTACAGTTATTGAGTGCTTATTAATCACAATGCAAAATATACACTTTGGTACTAAAAGACTAAATAAGGTTACAGTGTAGTTTCTACATCAATCTATTCTGTCATTGTGAATTTTGTTTCTATAACGACTCGTGACGTTAGCCATAGAGTCTCCATAATGAAAGGGTACTATTTGCTCAAAAACTGACATGTAGACACTTCATCTTCTTTTAAATTCATTATTATGGAAACTCTTAATAAATTTTGTGATGAAAATACGAATAAATTTTTTTAATTGAGATAAGTAAATATCGTCAACACCTTAAAAGAAATCATAACCTAAGAATATCTCATAAAATAAAACCACATCAATACGAATCATCATGATATACAAAATACAGTCATCCAAAAAGTACAAGTCATGGACCATTATAGGTAAGTCCTAAACATACAACCATATGGGGGAGGGGTACAAGAATTCACACTCTAAGAACTGGTCACCTACACTACTCCTAATACTAACTAGTCGCCTAAGGGCAGTGAGGAGAGGTAGATGGCATATCCTCACCATCTTTGTCCTCGTAGTGACCTCACTCGAAACCACGTCCATATCCTCGAGTCACCACACAAAACATCCTATAGTAAGCCCTAAAGTTCCCTCAGGAGAGAAAACGTGTAGCAAAATGTCTGTCGAGTCTGTCTCTCAGTCAAGGGTCCATCTAGTGCCACTCCCTTGGATGGTAGGGAGGAGCTCAATACTAAAGTCTCGTGAAGTCTCGATGCATCCATTTGCTCCCGCGATCAAGGAAATCGCGATCATCACAGTCACATACACACAAAGCACACAAGCAAGGATAAGCTACTGAAAAGAAAACATAGATGAACAAAAATATGTGCAAAGGAAAATAAATAGAATTAAATATCATCATTGTAGCATAGTCAATAGTTCATACAAACCATCACAATCAAGCAAGGAAATCCAATAGACAGGCACTACGAAACATCTCTGGTATGCAATGCCATGAAATGTAACAACTGCTCCATGGAGACTACAGTATCGAGTGAATAGGCCGGAAGAATCCCTTAATCATGGTAGAATAAACGACACCTATTTGGGCAAGAAATGGCATGTGCCAAGACCATTTGGGGGATACCGAAACTGATCTGTGGAAGCGATGTAGTGGTCACGTCAAGATATATATACGTAGGTAGTGGCTTTACCATGACACAAGATTCGTGAATATCTTCGTCTACTATAGGATTTGCCCGTCTACCTATCCCCAAGGAAGCCCTTCCTCCACTAACCTTTCCCACACTAGGTATGAGGCCCAACCAAGTGACCATCAATTTACGTGCATACCTGCCAACAAGCATAAGCTGCCACGACACAGCATAAGCTGCTATGACACAGTTTAAGCTGAAGACTCATGTATGTATGCATGACATAATCTTTCACCAATACATAAGAATAATGGCACCATATATTGTAAACAATTTATTATACACGTGATTTAGTCATTAATATTATCACCATCATCCCCATTATCGATGTACAAGACTTATTCTCAAGAGTAACACCATTAGGTGCCATCGTGTCGGGCCTTATCCTTCGTTAGCCCATTATCATGTGTCACAACACAGAGCCTTAACCATTGTTGGTTTTGCAATGACAGGATCCTCTTTAGAGCAATCCCTAGTTAAGGATAAGCAGAGGTTCAACACAAAGTATCCTCAAAATGCAAAGTCCTCATGTAGAGCAACGTTGCTAAGAGCAAGTTGAAACTCTATTTAGAATGGTTTAAACCCAACCATGAAAGTTATTCAAAGAAAATATAAGTCCATTAACTTCAATTAATTTATTTAAATAAGCAATCATAAGATAATTAAAATAAGATGTTGAAACATTGAGGATGCCTTAAGAATATAAAAAGGCAAACAAAACCAACTCCATTTAAAAGTTTAGGTTTTTCATAAAACTTGACTTTATGACTTTTAAAATTATTCTACACAATGTAATCTTTTAAAATACTTTTCAAAAATATATTTAAAATATGTAAAATAGTGAATAATATATTTTATTAAAGCTTATATTTAAGTTTTATTTTAAAAGATCCACCATTAAGTTTTAAGTACAAAATATAGTGTTTTTATAAAGTTATACAAAAAGTTATAAAACTTATTATTAGGATAGATTCCAGTAGCCGTCAGATTTTTAGCCTCTATTTTGAAAATAATTTTATGATAGTAACTAATTTTTGCTTAACATGATCTATACATGGTTGGAAAGGAAGTTTTGTTTATGTTCTAGAACAATAAAGATCATCTCAAGAAAAAATCTACAAAAAAAGATACAAAAATAACAAGATAGCAAGGTCAAAATGACATGTTGGAGGACCAATGAGCATATCTTGCCATTTTTCATGTCTAAAGGAAAATTTTTAGAGACTAAACCTTTTATATTCTGAATGACCAAGAACACCAAAAACCAAGGTCTAGACAATTTTACATAATTTTTAAAAGTTCACAATTTTCAAAACCTCTTTCAGTCAGACAACAAGTACAACCTTCAGTTTCCAAAAATCATTAAAAATAGAAAAATAAACCAAATATAGGCAAACCATATATGCTTGGAAATATTTTTGAGTCTAATTTTTTTTTGTTCAAATTGTATCAACAATTACCCAACAGAATTTTCCAAAATTGCGTTTTACTGCACGCTGCCAGACCAGCGTTTTTAGAAGCCAAGCACAACTTTCAAAAGGCTTAAATTTTTTTATTCTTAACCTTTTAACGTGTTTCTTGAGTCCATTTTGGAGAAAAAAATTTCTAGTTTACAACCAAACAACAATCACACAAAAACATTCACCAGAGCTCCAGATATTATAAAAATAGTGCCACATGTCTAGATAAGAAAACCAAACAGCATCAAGAACATGTTATATAATTGCACGAAAATGTGATCTTTCATCAAGTTTACCACTTTTAAAAATACCAACAACATTTTTGACAACAAACCACATTTAAATATGTCAACCACAGATTCAAACACATAGGAAAAAGGTTTAGCTTTCCTTATAATGTGCTAAGATCTCTTCAACCTTGCAAGGGTTTTGGAGCAAACGGAGGATCTCCTTCCAACTTTGAGAGGATGAACCATCAACCACCAACCAAACTGGTTGATATAGGACATGAACATGAAAAGGAACAAACTTTAGAATCAAGGAGATAAAGGAAACCTAGACCACTTTGGTCTTGGGTGGAAAAGAGTAGATGGAGGAAGAAGGAGATGAAAAGGAGGAAGCTTCTTACCTAGTTGGATATCCTAGTTCCTTCCTTCACTCCCAACACTTAAAAACCTTTAACTAAGCTCTCTCTTTCTTTCTATATCTCACGGCTATAAGGAAGAAGTAATAAGGAGATTGTTATGTTTTTAAGACTTAATATAAGACACTTCTAGAAGGGCAATTTGGTAACTGACAAAATTGGAAGTGTATTTGAATTTAAATGAAAAACAAAATCTCTCACTCTCTCCAAGGAATGGTCGACAGCCATGGGAAGAAAAACCATTGGTATAAGTGGTTTTTCATGTGTTTAAGTACACTTGACATGACTAAGTGTAGGATTTTGTGAAAAGATATCTAGTTAGGTTGCAACTAACTTAGTTAGCTTAGGACTAATGATTATATTTAGTTCGGTTGGGCTTGGGGGATGTGCACTTGGTTCTAAACAAGGAATATTGTAAACTTCTCACACTGTCAATGAAGAATGCAATCAAATACCAACTTTTGTGAAATTAGGTTTTGGGTTTCCAATGCTTGAATCAATTAAAACAATTAATTGATGTAACACCCCAAATTTCAAGTACTAGAAATAAATCACGTAGTAACTCTTAGTAGGACCCTTCCCTTGTGTTATTAGACAAAAAATGCCTTAAAAGTTATTCTTATTATATTTCTTATTATTACTGTTTCTATTCTTATTAATATTATATTTATTATTGTTGTTGTATAAGTTGTTGTTATTATTATTATTATTACTATTATTGTGTTGTGTTGATGTTATTATATTTATTATTATTATTATTGTTGTTGTTGTTATTAATGCCTTAGTATTATAAATTAGTAGGAACATTATCATAGAATTCAAAAGAGCATCTAGGGCCCAATAGGGGGACTAAAGCCCACTAAGCTACATACTCACCTACATGTTATAAGAAAAGAATAGAGAAGGAGGGTTAGGTTTAGCTGTCACAAAATAAAAGAAGAAAAAAGTTAGAGAGAATGAGGAAAAGAAGGGAAGAAGAAGAGGAAGAGAAGGAGGAAGAATAGAAACTAGAGAATCCAAACCCTAGAACTCAACTTTGCATGTCCACAAAGGTGAGTGCTCTCCCCCATATTCTTCCTTGTCTTTTATGTTGTTATTTTTCATCTATTTACCTTTTCCCCCTCCTTATGCGTAAGATTAGGGATTTGATGGGTTTTGAAGGAATTGTGAAGAAGTAAGGAATTCATAGATTAGATAGTCTTTTGGCGACTTTTCTTCAAAAACTGAATTTTGCCTTGGCACCGGGCGCGCAGACCCGCTGGGCGGGTTGGGTCTTGACGCGGACCTGCTGGGTGGGGTGCGATACCCGCTAGGCGAGTTGGGTTTCGACGCGAACTGCTGGGTGGGTTCGTTGGACCGCTGGGCAGATACAACTTTTGCTATTACGTTCCTTGTGTTTGTGAACTCCTTTTGGCAGTGTTTAACTCATTGTTATTTTTTTTTTATGTCTTGTTGAGTTTATATTGTATGGTTGTTATTTACTTTGAAAAAAATGAGTGTGATATGAAATTGTGCCTATGATTCATGATAAAAGTCTATGAAAGCTGTAAGCATTGTATGTGACCATGCATCATAACATTTGAATTATGTGATGAGGAAAGTATGTAAGAATCTGGCTGGTGGAAGCCGTGATGGGTTGTTTAACCTTAGCCTTGGGGGTTATCCGGTTGAGAAAACTCCAATGGTCCATGCTGATCCCATGGAGCCGGGGCATACTAGCAAAACTGGGTAATCTTGACTAGTCATCGGGAGATATCATGCTAGTTGAGGGTGCGAAAGCCGAAGGCATCGGTACCAATGACCCTTCTTATGGCTTGCATTTACTCCTAGTCTACTTTCTGAAAAGTTTAGGTTGGTACCACATGTGCATGAGTAGTAGTTTAGGAATATAGCATGCATATGTATCTTGTTGTAGTGTGATATGTTGAAATATGCTACGTTGTAATTATGTAAATTCTATGTGACCTTGTTCATAAGCGAATGATGTAATGTGTACACGTGTGAAATGTGATTGTGTATTGTGATAAATTGTCAAGATTATGTATATGTGCTCATGTTATGCATGTATGTCATGCTTGCTTGATAAAACAAAACAATGTGTATGTCTAGTTACTAGGCAAAAGATGTGAAATAAATGTATGCTTGTAATTAATTGTGTTTGCTACCGTAAGGATAAGTGAGAGGCTAGGCCCTAGGATAGTGTTGTGAGGGTCCTAGTTGGATAATGATAGTTGTGAATGAGGTAGAGAAAGAGTGAATCCCCACACAGCGTAATAGAAAAGTATAAGACAAATAAGAGAGAACAAAATGATGGCATTAAGGTGAGTGTTAAGGGAGGGTCAAAAGTATTTTAGAATGTCTATGACCTTAGACTTGACCCATAGAGAACAACCTTAAATGTTAAAAGAAAGAAAAGTAAAATCTAAATATGAAGGGTTTAAATACTAGAGAGCATTTTGGGTAAAAAAGAGTTCTTAGGTTGAGAATGAGATAGTAAACTAATATAACAGTCAGGAGAATGAGAGACTAGTTAACACATAAAGTATTGAAGATTAAAAGGTGTAGATTAGACCATAGGTATGGCAAATTATAAGAGACCTAGTGAGTTTAAAGCTATAAAAGATAAATGATGAGGGTTGTCCGAATAAAAGAGTCTAACCCAGCCGTAGAGTCCTCAGAGCACTCACTGAGACATTTTGTCTCATTCCTTTAAGTTTCCCATTTTTTCAGGATACAAGTGAAGACATGCGCAGATGGAGCTTGGAGTCACGTGCAAGAAAACGTAGTCTAGTTTATATTATGTTTTTGTATTCTTTTTATATTTTGTACGATACCTTCGGGTGATAGATAAGCTATATTTGGCATGTAGGTTTTTTTTTTATTGTATTGTTCGTATATAATATTTAATTATATTTATAAGTAGCATTTGTATGTTGTTTTTACCTTTTTAAGTTTGTTTGTTTTTTTTTTAAATCTAGACCTAGTTACGGTAATGCCCCTTAGGGTGTTATAATTGATATTAAAATCTAAATGAGTTTATGACTCCTTAGAAATTCTCTGGTTGTGATTGAACTGACTCTATCCAAATCAGGCAGTTGATTCTACTTTATCTGACAGGATTTTAAACAGGTTTTTCAACAGATAGATTGATCAAGAATAGGATCAACTCGAGAGTAAGGAAAACTATCAACTTGACTAGAAGTCAATCATAATTGAATTTAATTAATTATAATTAAATTCTATAACCCTACACTGTCTATCAAAACTTTGCAGATATTTCTCCACTTATTTGATAACAATGTAGACCAAATTCTCGTAGAATCTTCTACAGAAACTTACACAAACACCAAACAAAATTCTTAATTCATTCTTTGCAAGGGCAATTAAATTTAATTTACTCTCTTCTTTTAAATTATTCAAACACTTATTCATAGATTATCAAGAAACAAGAATTATAGTTTCTTTTTCTTTTCACCGACTTAATGTGTTGGGAGATTCAATGTTATATGATGGCAATGTGGCTTGTTTGCTCTTTGTGTTGGAATCGAACTAAGATGGGTGAGATATATTGATTGGGTTGAAAATGCTTGGATGGGGAAATTTTGAAAGCACTGTTGTGGTATCTATAGAATAATCCTTTAAGTTGTTTTTGACATTGATGGCTTGCAATGAGGGGCTTTATATATATGTTGAGTTAAAGTCTTTAAGGAGAACTTATATATTTTATGACACAGAGAGCACTAGGTCCCATGTAAATGAGATAAGACTCGTTAATATGTTTCTTAAGGTTTTGACCTTATAGTATTTATGAGTGAACTTTTGGTGTGTTTTTGTCAATTTTTAGAAGTGATGTTTTATTGACTTCATGGTTAAAAAAAATGTGGATTGTTAGCAATATTCTAAGTTTATTTTGTTATAGTGTTAAGTGTGATGTTCTCCATATTATAACATTTTGTATAACAAGAGATGCTTGAGAGATACCATAAATTATGGTATTAAACATAGCGGATTTTCCATTGTATTAGAAAATACAGTGATGTTAATTGGATCTTTGATCCAAACGAGAAAAATCCACTAGCGGTTGTGTCACTACACTTAGTTGTGGTGTAATTGCTTGGAGATCAGTCAAACAAATATTATTGAGTCAGAGTTTATTATTTTGGATATGACTTATTATGAGGCTTAGTGGTTGAAAAATCTCTTTGTAAATATTCCTTTGGAATATAAATTAAAAAATTATGTGATAAAGCAACTGCTTACAAGATGGAAATTTGTTGATTATGTGAAGTTAATACTGGATTCGGCTGATCCTTTGACTAAATCCCTAGGCAAACAAGTGATGGTAACCCAACCTTTGTGATTGGAGATCCTATGTGTAACACCCCGAATTTCAAATATTAGAAATAAACCACAAGGTAACTCTTAGTAGGACCCTTCTCATGAGTAATTGGATAAAAGACGTCTTAAGAGTTGTTTTTATTATTATATTATTATTATATCTCTTATTATTGTTGTTGTTGTTGTTATTATATTTGTTGTTGTTGTAGTTGTTATTACTATTATCATCATCATCATCATCATCATTATTATTATTATTATTATTATTATTATCGTTGTTGTTGTTGTTGTTATTATTACCCTAGTGATAGAAATCAGTAGGAATGTCATAATAAAGTTTAAAAGAGCATCTAAGGCACAATAGGGAACTAAAGCCCACTAAGCTACATACCAACCCATATGTTATAAGAAGGAAATAGAGAAGGAGAATTAAGTTTAGCCGTCACAAAATAGAAGAAGAAAGAAGTTAGAGATAATGAGGAGAAAAGGAAGAAGAAGAGGAAGAGAAAGAGAAAGAATAGGAACCAGAGAACCCAAGTCCTATAACTTAGCTTTGTGCGTGCCTAAAGGTGAGTGCTCTCTCCCATGTCCTTCCTTGCCCTTTATGTTGTGATTTGTTTATCTATTTACCTTTCCCCCTCTTTATGCTTAAGTTAGGGTTTTGAGGGGATTGTGAGTGTGTGAAGAGTTTATAGATTAGATTGACCAATTATCAAGGTAGAATAAGTGAGTGAGAATTTAATTATTTGTTTTGGAGCATTTAAAAGCTAAAGACAATAGGAAAAAGTAATTAAAATTTGTACCTCGGATCTGCCCGACAGGGTTAGATAGCCGCTAGGTGACTTTTTTTCGAAAACTAGACCCAGCACTAGTGTTGGGTGACTATGTTGTCCGTTGGGCACGCAGACCCGCTGGGTGGGCTGGGTCCTGGCATGGATCCACTGGGCAGAATGCACAACCTGCTGGACGAGTTGGGTTTGCCGAGGGTTTTGGGTTTTGGGTAAGAAAATATAAGTAACGAGGATTAGTTCTTAGGTTGAGAATGAGATAGTAAGCTTGTATAACAGTTGTGAGAATGAGATTGTAAGCTTGTATAACAGTTGTGAGAATGAGAGAGGAGTTAATAGGAACTATTGACTTTTGAAAGGTGTAGACTTGACCACAGGTATGGACAATTATGAGAGACCTAGCGAGGCTAAAGCCATGAGAGATAAGTGATGAAGGTTGTCCGAGTAGAAGAGTCTGACCTAGCCGTAGGACCCTTAGACTACTAACTGAGACATTATGTCTCACTCCTTTAAGTTTCCCTTATTTCAAGATACATGTGAAGACGTGTGCAAATGGAGTCACGTGCAAGAAGACGTAGTCTAGTTTACATTGTTTCATTGTATTCCTTTTTATGTTTTGTATGACACCTTCGGGTGATGGATGAGGTGTATTAGGCATGTATGGTATTTTATAGTATTATTCTTATATAAATATAATTATATTTATAAGTAGCATCTGCATGTTGTTTCTATGTTTTTAAGTCTTTTTTTCCTTAAAAATCTAGACTTAGTTACGATAATACCCCTTAGGGTGTTGCATCATGAAAAAGGTTCAATGGGAAGAACAAGTCATTTGTTAGTTCTGCTAGCACTAAAATCAATTTAATTGATTTCAATTTTAGTCCATTGCTATGGTGTGAGAAAGTGCTAGACATTGCATTAATGAGATGTTAAGCTTTATAGTGAAGCTTTATGTGGTTATAAGAAAGCTTTACAACTTTTAAAGCTTTTAATGATTTTCATATCCCTTATGGGTGGTGTATGATTTGTAGCATACACTTGATGAAATCACCTATATGAGTGTCAAGTGAGACCGCTTGTATAGGATCTTGGTGAGATCTCTAGAGCACTCATGAATACCAGGGGCATGCGTGGCCTAGTAGCACAAAACAGCAATAACAGCAAAGATTGTGGGGGTGTAATGTGGTTGGTAGACCGCTAACACACATCAAGTGTTTTTAGTTCAATAGCTTGCTACAACAACTACGCTGTGTGTTAAGTCTTACTAGTCTAGGTCTGGTTCAATAGCTTGCTACACTAGGTTCGACGCGTTACATCCTATATGAGAACCCAGGAATTTCTTATATTTTTTTAAAACAATTTCTTTAACCTTTTGAAATATGTGGGGGATTGTTGTATATTTTGAGTGAATATTTCAAAAGGTTAAAATTGCAATTTAATTGATTTTAAAAAATTATTTTAAATTAATTTAGTGACTTGTCAAAATAGATATTTTACTCTAAGATTGGTCTTATTAACTTGGTCTTTTAGATTAAATCTAACCTTATCTTTTGACTTGGTCTTAGGTAGTTTTAGAAACTCTATCTTTTTCTTTATAAATATATATATTTCAAAAGGTTTTCAGTGAGAGTTCTCTCTCCCACACCCTTACTTTCTTTTCTCCTCTGTGACTATCTGGGTTATTCTAATAAGGCTTGCTAGTTTTGTTGCCCCAACCATTTTTGGGAATCGTTGGGATGAGCCTGTTATTTCCTGGGAGACTTGTGCATCACACAGATAAGTCCTTGAGGATAGTGTGAGATCACACGTCTTAGGCTAAATTTGTTCATGACCATTCATGTGTGTGTGTTCGTGGTTGATTATAGTTGGTGGTCATTCAAATATATGGGTTTAATTTGATAAAGAGATTGTGATTATAGATGATGAGGGCAACACAGCTTATTTTTTAGTCATAACTATGTTTTTTATGTTTAATTTTAATTTGAAAAGTCAAGCTCTCAATTAATTTCACATTGGCAATAAGATAAAAAAAAATAAAATGCTCAAGAAGATAATTTTATTGACTCAAATTAAATTGACTATGAGTTTTGGAACAAAATACAGGAAAAAAAGAAAGACTACCTTATTTATGCTATTTTTGCATTAACGTTTTTTTTAGAAAGGGAATTGATTTTAGTATTAATTTTTTTTTAAAAAATGAAACAGAATGTAAAAGAAAGATAATGTTACTTTTTGCATCAATAGATTTTAGTAATTACATTTATTGAATTTTACTTATTTAACATTATTAAACTCTTAACTAGTTAGCTTGAAAACCAACAACAATATATTAAATGCAACCACACTCTACACTGAAGACTCATATTATTAAAAAG
Organism: Spatholobus suberectus; assembly: GCA_004329165.1. Lineage (NCBI taxonomy): Eukaryota > Viridiplantae > Streptophyta > Magnoliopsida > Fabales > Fabaceae > Spatholobus > Spatholobus suberectus. Next base: position 47,945,644 of record CM014729.1, on the reverse strand, counting down.
CAACCTTGCTTTACATTGAAAGCTCATGACCCAATTCAAGAAAGAAACCCGATGACCTAATTCAAGAAATGTTGTGTGGTGAACATGAGAGAGAATCTTCAATGAACTCCCACAACGGTTGTTGACGTCTCCAGTGGTGGCACCTACAAGGACTCCGATGCTTAAGTCAGTAAGGGTGCAAGAATGAGTGAGTATGAGAGAGTGTATACCTGATGAGTGTGGAGTCCTTTATATAGTGTTTTGGAGGGAAATTCTGTTAGAGTTAGGTACCACGTGGCAGCATGTGTTTAGGTACCTTAATGCACGCTTTTCTTGCCGTTAGGTGCTTTTCATGCTATACCGTAATAAGTATAAAGTTGGTCTGGGATAGCAAGTAAATGTTGTCCGAGATGACCGGGGTTATGCTAGCCGGGATAGATGACCTATAAGCCGACATAAGGCTATGTATCTAAGTAACCTCCAGAACAGTTGCCCTCAAGCCAGTGATGCTTGGAAAAAGCATCGTCGGCTTAAGAGCCTAGGTCGATCCCAAAACAAGAAAGAAACCCCAAATCACTGAAATCAATTTTTTCTTTCTTTAAAGCAAAGGGAAAACACTAAGCCCAACATGAGTAAAGAGCATCAGAATGATCAAATTAGTAAACCACACAAGTAAAAGCAAAGATACCAAACCAAATGTAGAAGGCTAATAATCGATCACCACAAACAAAGATTACAAGCAACATCACAATAAAAATAATAAGAGTAAAAATGAAGTCAAAGAAAAAAGAAAAGGTTAAAAAAAAAAGGAAAGATACCAAATGGTGCTCTATTAGCATTATAGGTATTGATTATGGTAATCCTTATTAGTAATGGCTTGGTGGTTTAGATCTGGGTGCATGTCTTTGTCTGGTGTTAGCGCGTTATTATGCATTGACTCGCAGCCACATTTGGATGTGTGTTGCTTTGATCAAAGTTGGATCTATGGGCTCTGTATAGTGCGGCGGAATAACTTGGTGGCTATTGGTGTTTGCTGGTTGCAAAGGTGTGGTGTATTGATGTTGAAATGGAGCAGTTCACATAAGAGCTCCTTATGTGTGATTTAATGGTAGGAGTAGGTGCTGCTATTTGGGTTACTAGTCTCATTGGTAGTGGTTTAGTTGTTTGGGTGATTGAGCTTTTAGTGGTTGAAATGGGGGTGGTTAGATGTTAGTTCATGTTTTTTTTTTTATGGGTTGGTGAATTGATGCGTAGAGATTTAGGGTGGTTGAAAGGTTGCTGCCATGTTTATTTTTGAGTGGGAAAGTATAAGAGAAAGGATGAGGAAAGGGTAAATGGTAAGGTCTGTGTTTTAGTGCCTCCTTTTATGCTCAGCGAGAAATAATTTCTCCAAAAAAGGATGAGAGTGAGAGCTTAAGAGTGTGATTATTTTTCGGTGAGGAGAGAATGTGGCTTTCATTATCTGTGTTGGAAGAAGGTTGGAGAGTAAGGGTGACACTAAGTGAGGCGATGCAGAGAATGCAAAAATATTGTGTTGGGTTTGTTATGCATGTGTGGTAGAAGAAAGATCTAGAATGGGGGTGAGCATCACTTGAATCAAAATGAATATAAGTGAGAGAACTCCCTTCTTATGTGTGATTGAAGAGTGATTTTGTAAGCTAATGGGCACGTGATTGTATGGAGACAGAAAAAGGGAATTAGTCAGTTATCGTATGTATCCAGATTTTGGTTTGCAAAGTGTAGGTATGTATGTGTTGTGGGCCAAGAGTGATACAAGAGAAGAGTGGGCCTTATTTGATGATGTTGTGTATGAGGGAAAAGAGTGGGAGAGAGACGTGTGATTGATCCTATAGAGATGATTTGTGATTGAGATAGAAAATAAAATTAGTGCAAGGGTTGTGATTAAGTAAAGGTTATTAATGATGTGAGGAGTGTCATATGAGCGAAATGTTGATGTGGGTGCATATGTGAGGGGGAGAAAAAAGCAAATGTTGATGGTGTATGCATGCTCTTTATGATGCAAAGTGTAAGACAGTATGTGACAACTTATTGAGAAAGAGAGAGAATACATGTATATTTTTGGAATAAGGATGTGCATATAAATGGGAAGACGAGATATTAATGTCCATTTATAGATACAAATCTAAGCTATTTTTATTACATTGCTGATAGATCAATTTTGAGGTATTTATTTGTGATTTATACTTGTCCTAATTAACTTCTATTTGTGCTTAATGCTGATGTATTAGTTGAGTTTTGGATTAGTGAGTTTCATTGGGCTTAATTACTAATCATTGTGGATTTTCAAATTTTACCTCATTTTGACACTATTGTCTTCTACAAGGCATATCCAAAGCTATAGAGGTTGAAATTTGATGCTCTAGGTGTTCTTAGAAAGCTAAGACAGAGTTATAAGTTCATGTTTCACAAGTTTTTGCTAATTCTGATGGATTCATGGAGAAAAAAGGACAAGGAGTTGAAGATAATGTTCTCACTAACAACCTAAGATGGTGTGGTATTTTGAAGATATCTTAAGCTGTAGAGGTTGGATCGACATGAAATCAGTACCTAATTTTTTATGACAAAATTGTTTACAACTTTCATGAACACACTAAGGGCAAATTAGCTAGGCCATCTGAAGGACCAAATAAATACAAGACAAAAACTACATGATTTAGAGATAATAGATCTTATTAGGATATGTTTTATCTTTTCTTTCTATTCTTATCTTATTTTATCTTATCCTTTCATTAGGATGAGAATTTTCTTATCCTTGCTTTAGGATTTGCAATCATTAGGATTTGATTAAGATTTAATTAGGATTTGCTTTCTATTACTTGTTTTCGATTATAATTAGGGATTTATGTAATTGGGAAGACACCTTCGATTATATAGAGATTTTTATGTAATTGAAAGGATGCCATTTTTTTCTCTTCTCCTCCTCCAGTTTTCAATATTCTTCTACATTTTTCTTCCTTTATTCTCAATGACAATGACTATGGAAGGATAAAGGCTTAATTGATTTAATGGATTCAATGAACATGGTTAGGGTTTTGTGAGTTCTCGTTTTTAATTTTCATTTTCATATACATGTCTTTCTCTTCTTCCCTCTTCAATTATGATTTTCATTATTTCACAATTGTGAATTGTATTTTTTTTCTTTTGTTAATTGTTGAAGTGAAATTAGATTATGGTTGATTAATTTGAAATCTAATTAAGGTTAAGTAATCAATTGATAGCCTAAGTCAAATTGCACATAAGTTAACATTAATTTAGGATTGCAATTACGATTATGATTTCAATTTTGTTAATTATATTCTAAGTGATTATCTAGTGAAATTTGAACTGATAAACATGCATGTGAAATTTGTACATCTTTTTGAACTATGATAAACCCAACCACGAGAATTGAATACCTTGAATTGATGTTTTTATAAATTTGATTTCCATTCGATATTTTCTATTTTTTTTTCAAATCAAACCCCCTTTTTCTCTTAATTTTCCTAATAAGATCAGAATTGATAGGTTTGTGTTTTCGAGAAATATGACCTAGGATGTTCCTAATACTATAAGTTTAAGGAAAATCTAGTGATTTTGGTAGTAGCGCGACACTACGATCAATTCGTTTTTAATCATTTATAAATTTTCCTCTTTTTCACCTTTTGAAATTGGGTCAAAAACTTAGAACATATTTTGAACTTTAAATTAGATCAAACTGAAAGGAAAAGGACATTTATTGAATAAATTATTTTTTAATTTTTACTAAATTATTTTTTATCATTGTTTTGTCATTTTCTTTTTCAAATTTTCTCATTTTTGTATTTTATTTTTAATTAATGAAATTAGATGTTAACATTTTAATAATTGTTTATTTATTGTAATTTATTTTAGGAATATATTATAGAACCTTGAATTTTATTTACTATAAATAATTAAAGAGTAAGTTGCACTTCCCTCCTTAAGAGATGTGAATATTACACTGCCTTTTCCTTCTTATATTAAAAAATACACTCCCCTCTCCTGACAAATTCAAGTATACAACACTTTACTTTACTTTTAAGTTTTCTGTTAAAGTTTCATTAACTTCCGTTAAAAAAAAACATTTTTACCAAAATATCTTTTACACTACCATTCCCTCAAAGAAGCAAATATTACACCACTCTCCCTCCTTGTGTTAAAATATACACTTTCCTCCCTTAACAAATGCAAATATATTAAATATAATATATAGTAAACTAAAGCATTTAAATATAATATATTTGTTGAATTTAATAAATAAAATGCTAATATGTGTATAGTAAACGTATAATTTGTTAAATGAATCTATTTATATTAAAAATACATTATTAAATAAAATATAATTATTAAAAAATTTAAGGCTTAATTATGTTTTTGGTCCCTCAAATTTGGGGTAAATCTATTTTTGGTCCCCAAATTGAAAAAAAAATCATTTTAGTCCCTATAGTCTCAAAAAATTCGTTTTTAGTCCCTAGAGGCAGATGACGTTAATGGAAGTGATGACGTGGCACTGCCAGCATTTGCCACGTGTGCACTTTCGTTAGATATGTCACTACTTCTGTTAACATCGTTTGCCTCTAGAGATTATAAACAGATTTTTTGAAATTGTGGGGACTAAAATAAATTTTTTTCAATTTGGGGGACCAAAAATGAATTTATCCCAAATTTAAGGGACTAAAAACATAATTAAACTAAAATTATATATATATATATATATATATATATATATATATATATATATATATCTAAGGGGCATATCTAGTGAGAGGGCCATTTTTATGAGAGTGAGGGGAGTAAATCTAGGCCATATAACCATACATGGATGGTCAAGATTTAATGTCATGTGACCACTTAAAAAAGTCATGTGACTGTTTAAAAATCTCACATGACTTGTATGTTTTAATTTTAAGCATTCATGGTAAGATCTAATGGTCTAGTTTTACTCTTTTCACTCTCATATAAAAAAGACCACTTAAAAAACATATAACTTAAATATGTTTTTAGTCCCCCAAATTTAAAATTAATCTTAATAGTCCCTGTAATTTGAAAAAAAGGTTGTTTTAATCCCTCCGGACCATATACAGCATCATTGACAAGGCTAAATTGAGTCAGTTGTACAACATCAATTGAGTTTGTCACTAACAAGGATACTAGTAGGTGGGTTTTATGTGTCAGATTCAGTAGTAAGCGAGTTTTGTGAGACAAATTCAACGACACTTGAGTAGAGAGACTAAAACATGTTTTTTTTTTCAAATTACAAGGACTAAAAAGATTAATTTTAAATTTGGGGAGACCAAAAACAAACTTACCCCAAATTTGAGGAACTAAAAACATATTTAAGCTTATATATGTGTGTGTGTGTGTGTGTTAAAATATACATTAAATTTTATTATTGTTTAAGATAATATTATAAAACATATTTTAAAATAACAAAATTCAAATTTATATCAATATAATATATATAAATTAATATATATATATATATATATTTATTTATTTATTTATTTATTTATATACATATAATTTATCTCATAATTTCTATTCTTAATTATTATTTTAATAGATTTTTTATTTATTTTAAATTTTACTATATATTTAAAATAATCTTTATCGAGAGTGAATCATAACTTAGTAAATTAAAAATATTTTAGTATATATTTTAACTTAAAATATATTTTAAAATCTGTTAAAAATATTCTTTAACAATGTTAAGTTAAATAGACTAAATTATATATTTTAACATAAGAAAGAAGGGACAGTGTAATACCTAGCATCTCTCACCAATGAGAAGTGTAATTTATTCTATATTTTAACAAAGGAAGAAAGAGTCATGTAATGCTCGCATCTCTAAGGTGAGGGAAGTGTAATTTACTTAACGATGTTAAGTTAAATGGACTAAATCGTATATTTCAACATAAGAAGGGAGGACAGTGTAATACTCACATCTTTTAAGAGAAGGGAATGTAATTTATTCATAATTAAATTGACAGTCAAAATCGTAGATGCTATGTTATTTGTATGATATTTTATATATCGATTAATTTAAGTCATATTGTTTTATATACAATCAATGAAATAATTAAAAAGAAAATATATTTTATAACTCTATCTTGTATTTAACAAAAAAAATAATAAATGTGAAATTCAAATGCAATATTTTTAAAACTTTATTTTTATTTAATAGAAAAAATATTAAGTTGAATCTTTGCATGCTGTTCTATTTTTGATTAAAATTTGGGCATGCTTTTACTTGTGGTCTATTGTCTTTTACTTATTTTAACATATAACTATATATTAACATATTGTCAAGAGTTACATCACCAAAAATGTTACAATTCTTATATTCTGTAAAATAAAAAATATGCAACTTACATTAAAAAAAATAGTCAACAATGAAGTGTTTAATAAATTACTTCAATTAACTACATTCTTACTTATTTTTATTTTTTCAACCATGTTGTTTAATTTGATTAGATATTGTATTTAATAAAATTTTTAAATACTAAAAGTAATTAATTTTAAATATACATTATATTTAATGAAAATTTAATAAATATGTTCTATTTAATGAATATAAAATTTAATTATATTGTTTAATATGACTCTTATTTAATAATGTAATATTTAATGTTATTAGATAGTCAACTGTACTTATTGTATATTATTTATAGTTTTATGAAATATAATAAATAATTAACTTAAATAAATTATTAAATATTACTTCATTATATATAATATATTTATCAAATTTAATAAATATAATATGTATTTATTTAATAAAATAATTTTATTATGAATATATACACATTAATAATTTATAATTAAATAAAAAAGAAATTACTATTAAAACTTTATTATTTTTATTTTTGTTTAAAAGAAATATTTGATAAAACATATTTTAAAATAGAAAGATTGAATATATGTTAATTTCATATTAATAAATTGATTAATATATAAATATATATAATATTTTCTCTCTTAATTGCTATCCTTTTACTATATATTATATTTAATAAATATACTATTTAATGATATTAGACAATTTATCTCTTATTTTTTTTCCATTGAATATATATTATATTTAGTAAATATACTGTTTAATATTGTTGGATAATCTATAAGATATTTATTAAATTTAATAAGAATTATTACAAAATTTAACACCTAAACACACACACACACACAAAATTATAAGAACTTTTAATTCAATGGTTGGATTGGTTAATTTCATATTTTACAAAAAATTATTAAATAGTGTAAGTGAAAAAGTTTAACACTTGGTATCCATTGATCTTTTGCATGTGTGTGTGTGTGTGTTTGTGTGCTCGAAGTCGGTATAAGTTTGTAAATGTTATAGGCATTTGCAAGTGTACACCCATTTTCTTTTTAGAAGAAGTATTTTAGCAAGTTACACCTTGGGTGTATTTTAAGAAAATTTAATTATAACTTGCTAAAATACTCATTCTAAAAAAGAAGTAAGTGTACGTTAACAAATCCTTATATGTATTTATGTGTTTAAGTTTAATTTTGGTATACTGTTATTGTAAAGATTTTTACACTATAAATCAATTAAACATCACCCTAAATATGTCTTTTTGGCATCCTCTTCCATATAAAGATTGGTCAATTATCCATATAAAGATTGGTCAATATTGATAATGGCATTTTAATTTCATCATAAGCATAGGTTTAACATTTTCCAATGTTTATTTGTCTATAAATCCAAACTAAAACCAATATCTCCCTTGGCTTCACATAGCAAAAAAAAGAGAGAGAGAGAGAGAGAGAGAATAGCATCAGGCTTCTGATTTTTGTCATGGAACCCAAAATCCTCATTGGACTTAAGTTTCTTTCTGCTATTGCTTCTTTTCTCGAATATAGTTGTTGGAAATGCTACATTTTCCAATAGTTTGGACATGAAGATCATTCAACAGCAAGGTTTCAACATCCAAGAAAGAGCTAAAGTTAGAACTCCTGCTAATAGACATATTGTCAACAATATTGCAAGTGAAGTGTTTCATGTTCTCCCTAAAAGGCATGTTCCACCTTCTAGACCTTCACATTATTGGAGTGATCAACCTTCTGGACCTCCACATGGCCCGAATCCATCAACTAGCTTTGATAATGACATTAGAGCTCTTGCTCATGAATATGTTGTTAACAACATTAAAACAAAAGAATTATGTTCTCTCTAAAGGGCATGTTCGACCTCCTTTACCTAACCCCCGGGGTAGTCCACTTTCTTGTGTATCTCTACCTAGCTTGAGTCCACCAACTAGATCTAATAATGATGTTAGAGCTCCTACTCACAAATATGTTGTTCTCCGTAAAAGGCATGTTCGACCTTCTGAGTCTTCACCTAACCCTCGAGGTAGTCCACTTTCTGATGGATCTCCACCTGGCTTGAGTCCACCAACTGGTTCTAATAATGACGTTAAAGATCCTAGTCAAAAATATGTTGTTAACAACATTAAAACCAAAGAGTTCCATGTTCTCCCTAAAGGGCATGTTTGACCTACTAAACCTTTTCCTAACCCTCGATGTAGTCCACTTTTTGATGGATCTCCACCTAGCTTGAGTCCACCAATTGGATCTAATAATGACGTTAAAGATTCTACTGAAAAATATGTTGTTAATAACATTAAAACCAAAGAGTTCCATGTTTTCCCTAAAGGGCATGTTTGACCTTTTGAACCTTCACCAGACCCTTGAGACAATCCACTTTCTAATGCATCTCCACCTGGCTTGAGTCCACCAACTAGATCTAATACTAATATTAAAGATCCTGGTCAAAAATATGTTGTTAACAATGTAATAGCCCAATTTTTATTATTAGAAATAAACCATAAGGAGACCCTCTTTAGGACTATGATATTATATTGTTTGATTAATGATACCTTAGGTGTTATTACTATTATTATTCTTGTTGTTATTGTTATTATTATTATTGTTATTGTTGTTGTTGCTGTTATTATATTTATCATTATTATTATTATTGTTGTAGTTATTGTTGTTGTTGTTATTATTATTATTATTATTATTATTGTCGTTGCTATCATTAGTATTATTATTATGATTGTGAGGGTTGTTGCAATTATTACTGTTATTGTTATTGTTGCTATATTATTATTATTATTATTATTAGGATTATTATTGTTATTAATAAATACCCTAGTGCTAAAAATTAGTTAGAATGAGATAATAAGACCCAAGGGAACACCTAAGGCCCAATAGGGGACTTAAGCCCACCAAGCCACACTCCCACATATGTTTAATAAGAAAGGAAGATAGAGAGAGATTAAGGTTAGTCATCAGGAAATATAAAAAAAGGAAAACAGAGGAAGGAAATGCAAGGAAAGGAAAAAAGGAGATTGAAGACCCAAGCCTTAGAGCTTATCTTTGTAGTTTTTCCTAAATGAGTGCTGTAACGACCCAACTGTTGCTACTAAACAACCCTACTAAACATACACTACACACACCTTATCAGGTGAATAAAAGCATAACATATCAATATATAAATTATACACATCGATTGAGAGATCCATCTATCCCTCGTGTCATCATCATACACCACTATATAACATATCATATATATATAGCATATCATGCATACACAACTATGGGATAACACCAGCCCTTATCAAAGATATCAAAATGTACAACATCGGGGAAACAGGATACAAAACTCACTCCCTATAGCTGGTCAATCTATACAATCCCATCAAAATAATAACTATACAAAACAACACTTCCAAAACAAAAGGGGTTGCCTCTGAAGCAACTCAACCATCATCTTTGAGCAATCGGGTCCACTGAAGCCTCGCCGTCTGCTCCCACGCCATAGGACATGATCATCACAGGCACATCAGCACAAGTAGCAACAACAGGACAACTAACAACAATAAAACACGGCAAGGGTAAGCTTACTACAACAATGGCATAACGTATAATCATGGAGATCATCAATAATTCACAACATTCAGTCACAAGTATATGACACACCATCATACATCTAGAGCTCTCAACGTCTCCGTACAAAATTATTCATACAGAAGAGTTCTCAACTCAGGACTCCACATTTCATCACAATCACCACAATTATGTCAATGCATGATGACACGACTCTCGAGAGATTTACAACATATCGGGCGATCAGCCAGGTCTCACCCCCTACTGTGGCCTATCTAAGCACCATTTAGGGATTGCCAAACTCTGATCTGCGAATAAGCTTAGCGGTTTGTCAAATGAGTGTATGTGGGTGGTGGCTTACCGCGACACAAGGCCTGCATCGCCTTGGCCTCCTGCGAAGTCGCCTATCCACTCATCCCCAAAGGCCCATCGTCAGCTGCCCCACGTCTTATCCAGCACTAGGTTGGAAGCCTATATGAGTACCAACTTTAGTCACCATCCAACTTACGTGCCTACTTGCACCACGGCATGAGGTCCATCGTCAGCCACCTCAGCCGCCAACTATGCATGAATGCATGTACTACACACCAACAACTACTCAACCACAACCAATAAACATACGACGTATATATGTATATCAATACAACTAGTGGCAAAGAGGTCCATCGTCAGCTACCTCACATTACCACTCAACATCCATCAACACCATATTAGCCCCAAATTGGCCTCAATCATAATCAACAGGTAAGGCCCTATCTAAGCAGCCTACCTCGAGAGGAACAATATTATACATCATAAGCGAAGGTCTTATCTAAGCAACCTTCCACTCAATTACCGGTTTCCAATAATTATCACACAACCCCACAACGATAATAAAGAAAACCAAGAATCCAGTTTAGAATTATAACAACATGTAGAGGTCCTATCTAAGCAACCTTCCACTTCAACAACATATCCAACAATCTAAAAGTGGTTGAAACAATCAACCTCACAAACCATTAACAACCTCACTCATGGCCATTCATTATATAATGACACAAACATCCTCAACAATCAAGTATACAATATGAATTGGCCTTTCTTGTGGAGTTTTAACATTTTTCCAAAGTTCCTAATTATCACGCCAAACATTAAACTAATAGCATTCCACCCCATCTTTATGTTTCTTAAAATTTCAACTTTAATGGTTCATGCATGGCACCACAAAATTGACACCAAGCATCTCAACAACAGGGGAGAATCAGGGATTTTGTTGCCTAGCGCCATTGGACTGCCACTCAGCGCCAATATCACAGAGAAGGTCTACAATTTTGTTGCCTGGTGACAAAAATCTGTCATTATAGGCAAAATTTTTGTCGCTAAACCAAAATTCCACTGCTAATTGACAGCATTTCAGACAACATTCTATTAGCTGTTGCCCGGCGACATAAACTGACGCCCAGCGCCGAATCGCGATTTTCTACAATTGCAGGGAAGACGATCCATTGTTGTTCTTAACAAAATCAATCCGTCCCAAGCACCACAAAATAATTCTAGACACTTTAAATACATTCTTAACCGATTACATACTGATTTCTCCCACAAATCATCCACGAATTTGGAAACCCCTTTTCAAAACCCATTTTATCACAATCCATAAACACATAAATAATCACCAAACCAACTGATTTCAGAGGCTTAAATCGACATATCAATGATCATAAACATGGAATCAAGCAATGGTAAGCTTCCCTTACTTCTTGGAGCTTCCGAATCCAAGCTTGGGAAAGGGAAAAACGTGAGAAAACCCAACTCTTGGGCCAAACCTTTAAAGCAACCACCACTCCTCAGCAAAAGGATAGAAGGGCTATGAATTTGGCCTCTACACAGTGGGTTTGAGAGAATTTTGAGAGAGTGGGAAAAGAGAGACGTGAGAGACGAGAGGATGAAAGAAAGAGGGGGATGGGAGAATGAGAGAAATGAGAAGGGGAAGGGGTTTTATATTTTAAAATCCTCCCCGGGCCTTACAAGGCTTCAGGCCCACTAAAGCTCAGGGTCCATCTATTCACTCTCCAAAACTCACAATGGTTCTCACTTAACTGTTTTTCTCTCAACAACCCAAACCAATATCAACAACACTCTCAATTTGTCTCAAGCACATTTGTCTCAATTCCCTGAACTCAGATAGGAATTCCAAGTTAACAACATACAACTAATACCACACAACAACACTCAACAACAATTCTATTTATTTATTTGTTTGAAACACCATAATCACGTATTAATTTTCACTTTTAGTTATTAAATCACTAAATCATGCATTAAGAAAACATGGTGTTATAAGTGCAGCCCTTCGTGTGTTCCCCCTTTCCCATAATTGTATGAATCCTTATAGTATGTCTGCCTGACATGTTTCCCTTTTTCCTATAATTGTTTACTATTGTTTGTCTTACCTGCCATGATATTTGTAGGTTTATGCCTTGTAAGCTTAGGATAAAGGTTTTGTATTTGTTAATGTTTATGCAAGATTGATGGGATAGGATAGAGCCTTTGATATTATTGTAACGACCAACTATCGTACTAAACAACCCTACTAATCCTACTCTTACTATCACATCAGGTAAATAAAATCATAACATATATATGTAAAACATACACGAGCTGAGAGATTTATTTATCTCTCCTACTGCCATACATTTATATCTTCAACTGTTAACATCAAACGAAAAGGGGAATAACACCAGGCCATATCAAAATCAATATATAAACCCATCAATAGGGGAGGGGGGATATAAAAAGCACTCCCATGGCTGGCCACACTATACAACCCCATCAAAAGAATGAAACTAAATACATAACAAAAGAAACAAAAGCTTGGCTCCTCAACCCATACATCTCTACTCTATAGCTCTATCCTCAGCTCTGCAGGTCCACTAAAGCATCGCCATCTACTCCCACGTCATAAGACGTGATCATCATAGTCACACCAACACAACAACAGCAACAAGACATCCAACGACAAAACAGGGCAGGGGCTAAGCTTACTAAAACAATAGACATAGCATATGAATTCTAAAATCACCAACAAGAATTCTCAACATTTGTACTCATATACACACATATATATATAGTGTTCATTCATATGGCACAGAGTTCTCAGTCCAAAACCCCATGTCACAACCAATCCACCACACCTATGTCAATGCATGATGACACGACTCTCGAGAGATTCACAACAACTCCAACAATCAACCAGGTCTTATCCCCTACCAAGAAGATCCAGCACTCATTTAGGGATTACCAAAACTCTGATCCGCAGATAAGCTTAGTGGTGCGTTCGGATAAGTGTATATGGGTGGTGGCTCACTGCGACACAAGGCCTGCATTGCCTTGGCCCCTTTTGGGATCACCCATCCACTCATCCCCGAAGGCCCATCTTTAAGACCCCATGTCTTATCCATGCACTAGGTTGGAAGCCCGTTTGAGCTACAACTCTTTTCAAGCATCCAACGTACATGCTTGCCCGCACAACGACACGAGGCCCATCACACAGCCTCAACCAACAACATATACATGAAATGCATGTATCACAACACCACACCCACTCAACAATAACCAAGCAACATATATACATGTGTAGCAACACAATACCACGTGGGCCCGATCAGCACCACACAATGTCAACAATAACTACCAATACTATGCAGGCCCAATCCAACCTCAAGCATGGTCAACAGGTAAGGCTCTATCTAAGTAGCCCATACCTCGTGAGAAATTTCACACCACAATTCATTCACAACTAGTGGAGGTCCTATCCAAGCAACCCACATCCCATGGGTTAAACCCAAATAACAACACTTACGACAAGTGGAGGTCCTATCTAAGCAACCTGCCACTCCTCCCATATTCTTAACCATAGGCTCACACTAGGAGTCTTCTCAACTATGTTTCACACAACTACACTTTCCAAATTTATCAATAACAGAACTCTACATTTGCTTAGTGACCCACATGCTCGCTCAGTGAAGACCTTCCTTACAGAGGACCAACTTCCCTTATGAAGGCTTTTCACTCAACAATCATGAGTCTCGCTCTGCGAATCAGAGTCATTCGCTCAGCGACAACTGGGGTCGTTCAGCAAATTTGTTCTAAGGACTTTCTCCAAATTCCCATTGATCACCTTTCGCTTAGCAAATTGTCTACTCGCTCAGCAAATAGCCACTCTAGAGAGTAGCCAGAACCTGCATTTTAACACCTCATAATTCCAAAGTTTGTATCACAACACTGCCCTTGACATCTCGGTGGCTTACACTGTACAACACTTCACTCGGTGACACTTCAATCAACTTCCTTGTTGGTCAGACCCCTTTATCGGTTAGGACCCTTCGTAGGTAGCCTTTTCTGAGACATCAATAACTAACTCTAATACCACTTTGTAACATTTGGCTGCTTTCAGGATCAATGACTGTCCCCACAAACCAACACAAGACTTTTCAGCTTGCTTTGTCCTCATTCACACGCTTCTTAGGAAACTTCCCAAGAGGTCACCCGTCCTTGAATTGCTCCAAATTAAGCACGCTTAACTGTGGAGTTCTTAAGTGATAGGCTACCAAAAAGTAGATGCATCTTGTTGGTATATGTAACACTTATTAATTCTTTTAAGCTATCCTCAACTGTACAGTCTTATACCTGCACAGCCTTTGGATCCCTCTCATTCCGGTTTGTATTTGATTCATTCATGTGTCCCTCCAGCTGGAAGCCTGCCATGAGCCACTCCTTGTTCGTGTCTCATCTCTTTTTGCACCAACAATCACTCCCTATTCTCGTCAGTGCTTGGGATGTTACATGCACACACTCCTCCCTTAGCGAACCTGTTGTTCGCCTAACGACTCACTTGCAACAGGGAGCACCACTCTTCAAGGCCCCAATCCGCTCAGCGAGCTCAGCATTCGCTCAGCGAATTGCTCCCAGGTATTCTGGAATACCCACACTCACTCAACAAGCCACACACTTTCTCAGCGAACTCACTTTTGGAAAATTTCCAGAATTCTATGAACACTCACTCAATGACGTGATGGGTTGCTCAGCGAACCCTCAACCAGAAAATCTCATTTCAGTCTCAGGGGCTTTCTTACTCAGCAAGGCCCTTAGTCGCTTAATGACTATTAGACGGCGGCAGCAGAACTCATCCAAATCACGTGTTCTAATACAAAGCACAACAACATACATGCACTACCAAATTCATACAACATATATTCAACAAAAGTAAGTTTCCCTTACTTTTTGTAGCTTCCAAATTTGAATTTTGGGGGAGAGGAGAATGGAAGAAATGTGAACCCTTGAGCCAAATCCTCAGAGAAAGCAATGCTCCTCACCGAAAGGAATGGAATGATCTATAATCTTGCTTCTCACTTTGGGGTTTGAGAGAGAGTTGAGAGAATGAAAGAGTTTAAGAGAATGTCTTGGGAGAGTTTATAAACCTCCCCGGGTCATATAACAACTTTATGCCTACTAAAGTCCATGTAACAAAATCAGCACTCTCACTTTGGCTCAAGAATACTTTTTACCAGTTTCTCTAAATTTCAGATAGGAATTTCAAAACAACCAACACAAAACAACACTCATACAATAACAACTTATTTATTCGTTTTAATCACCGATATCTCATAGTATATTTCCACTTTTAGTTATTAAACCACTAAATCAAACATTAAGAAAAATACGGTGTTATAATCCTCCCTAATAAGAAAATTTTTGTCCTTGAAAATCCTCTTATATGGGATAAGATTCAGATACTGCTCCTTCATCTTCTCATCAAGCTCCCACGTGGATTCTCTAGTTACATCATTCCATACTACTCCGACCAATTAGATATCCTTGCCTTTAAGTTGCTTCACCTTTCGATCTATAATCCTCTCAGGTAGTGTCGCATATGTCAAGTTCTCCCGTATCTTACAGAATGAGGCTCGATGACATGTGTAGGGTCGTAAACATACTTTTTCAACTGGGATACATGGAAGACATTGTGGATGTTGGACAAGAAAGAAGGTAAGGCTATCTGGTAAGTAACAGGTTCGACCTAACGAAGAATTTGGTAAGGACCAATAAACTTAGGAGTAAGCTTCATGCTCGTCACAAGCATGACTTTCAAGAAAACGTGATTGCCCTCTTCAAAGTCAAGTAGCCTTCTATGCTTATCAACATAAGACTTTTGGCAACTCTAAGCAACTTTTATGTTCTCCTAAATGTTCTTCACTTTCTCTGTTGTCTGTTGTACCAATTCTGGTCCCACAAACATGCTCTCTCCATCTTGATACCAACATAAAGGCGTCCTACATCTTTTACCATACAAGCTTCAAAATGCTTGTATGGAAATTGTTGTTGTACGTGAATTCCACCAAAGGTAGAATCTCATCCTAACTTCCAAGGTGATCCAACACACATGCTCAGAAAAGGTCTTCCAAGGACTAGATCGTCCTCTTCGACTAACCATCCGTCTGGGGGTGATATGCAAAACTAAACCTCAACTTGGTACCCAACACCTAATGCAAACTCTGCCAAAACCTCGATGTAAACCTCGGATCTTTATCAGAGATAGTACTGAAAGGAACTCCACGCAACCTTACTATCTCTCTAATGTACAACTGCATCAACCTTTCCAAGGAATACTTGATATTAATAGGTAAGGAGTGAGCACACTTCGTTAACCTATCAACAATGACCCAAATAGTATCAATGCCTCTTGCTGTTCTAGGCAAGCTCACCACAAAGTCCATAATGATGCTATCCCACTTCCACACAGGTATCTCCATTGTCTACAATAAACCACTAGGTCTTTGGTGCTTTACCTTGGCCTTCTAATAGGTCATGCTGCAACATACTCTGCCACATCCTTTTTCATACCAAACCACCAAAACATCTTCTTCAGGTCTTAATACATCTTGGTAGTACTCGGATGTAAACTCAACTTGCTCTTATGACTTTCATCCAAGACAAGCTTCCTCAACTTAGGGTCTTGTAGTATACACACTCTACCTTTAAACCTCGTAATACTATCTACACCTAAACTGAACTCTGTTGCCTTCTTTGTGCCCAACAACTCCTTAGTCTTACAAACACTAGGATCTAGCAACTGTTTCTCTCTAACTATCTCAAGAAAACCAGTGGCCACTATGATCATACCACAATGAATACGATCAGATGACATTTCCACATACTAGTTCAGGTCTCTGAACTTCTCCACCAACTCCAACTTTTTCACCATCAAAGCCGACATATGCATTGTCTTTCGACTCAAAGCATCAGCCACAATATTTGCCTTGCCAGGATGGTACATCAACTGAAAATCAAAATCTTTCAAGAATTCCATCCACCATCTTTGCCTCATGTTTAGCTCTTTCTGATCGAATAGATACTTCAAGCTCTTGTGATCATTGAACACATCAAACCGCACTCTATACGGTAATGTCTCTATATCTTCAAGGCAAACACTATAGTGGCCAACTCCAAGTCATGGGTAGGATAATTCCTCTCATGATTCTTCAACTACCTTGATGCGTAAGCCACAACTTTCCTGTGTTGCATCAACACACACCCCAATCCTTGATAAAAAGCATCACAATAAACCTCAAAAGGCTCACTAGGATTAGGCAACACCAGGACTGGCAAGGTTGTCAACCTCTGTTTCAACTCTTGGAAACTCTCTTCACAAGCTTCGGTCCAAGCAAAAGGTTTATCTTTTCGGGTAAGTTAGGTCAAAGGCACAACAATCCTTGAGAAACCTTCTATGAATCTCTGGTAGTACCCAGCTAACCCAACAAAACTTCTAATCTCAGTAGTAGTCTTTAGACGTTCCCATTGCAACACGGTCTCCACTTTCTCGGGGTCCACTGTGATTCCACCAGCCGATATCACATGCCCTAAGAACTTCGCCTCATCCAGCCAGAATTCATACTTAGATAGTTTGGCATACAATCGTCTCTACTTCAAAATACCCAACACTATCCTCAAGTGTTCTTCATGCTCATCACAAGAACAGGAATAGACTAGAATGTCATTGTAACACCTTAAGGGGTATTACCATAGCTAAGCCTAGATTTCTAAGAACAAAAAAAGAAAGACTTAAAAACATAGAAACAACATGTTGAAGTGACTCATAGATACAATTATATTAATATAAGAGTAATACTATAAAATATCATACATGCCTAATACACCTCATCTATCCCTCGAAGGTGTCATACAAAACATAAAGAAGAATACAAGAAAGCACTATAAACTAGACTATGTCTTCTTGCACTTGACTCCAAGTTCCATCTGTACATATCTTCACCTATATCCTGGAAAAGGGAAAACTTAAAGGAGTGAGACATAATGTCTCAGTGAGTGCTCTAAGGACTCTAGGGCTAGGTTAGACTCTTTTACTCGAACAACTTTTATCATTTATCTCTCATGGCTTTAGCCTCACTAGGTCTCTCATAGTTATCCATACTTATGGTCGGGTTTACACCTTTCAATAGTCAGTGTTTCCTGTTAACTCCTCTCTCATTCTCACAATTGTTATACAAGCTTACTATCTCATTCTTAACCTAAGAACTCTTTCTTACCCAAAACGCTCTCTAGTATTTAAACCATTCATGTTTAGATTTTACTCTTCTTCCTTTTGATATTTAAGGTTATTCTCTAGGGGTCAAGTCTAAGGTCACAGACGTTCTAAAATACTTTTGACACTCCCTTAACACTTACCTTAATACCCTCATTTTGTTCTCTCTTACTTGTCTTATACCTTTCTATTACGCTGTGTGGGGATTCACTCTTTCTTTATCTCATTCACAACTATTATTATCCAACTAGAACCCTCACAACACTATCATATGGCCTAGCCTCTCACTTATCCTTGAGGTAGCAAACACAATTCTAATTACAAGCATACATTTATTTCACATCTTTTGCCTAGTAACTAGACATACACATCGTCTTGTTTCATCAAACAAGCATAACATACATGCATAACATGAGCACACATACATAATCTTGACAATTTATCACAACACACAATCACAGTTTCACACGTGTACACATTACATCATTCGCTTATGAACAGGGTCACATAGACTTCACACAATTACGTAGCACAATTCAACATTTCACACTACAGCAAGATGCATATGCATACTAAGTTCCTAAATCTTTACTCATGCACATGTGATACCAACCTAAACTTGTCAGAAAGTAGACTAGGAGGAAATGCAATAACTTTTAAGGCGTCTTTTATCTAATAACACATGGGAAGGGTTCTACTAAGAGCTACCTCGTGGTGTATTTTTAGTACTTGAAATTTGGGGTGTTACAGTCGTTGATAAACACAACGACAAACTTGTCCAAGAAAGGACAGAAGATTCTATTCATGTAATCCACGAATATAGCAAGAGCATTGGTCACTCCAAACGGCATTACCAATACTCATAATGCTCATACCGAGTCTGGAAAGCAGTCTTCGGTATGTCTTTGTCCTTTACCCGTATCTGGTGGTATCCAGACCTCAAATCTATTTTCAAAAACACTTTTGCTCCTCTCAACTGGTCCATCAAATCATCAATCCTTGGCATGGATACTTGTTCTTGGTGGTGATCTTATTCAACTATCGATAATTTACACATAGCCTTGAACTACCATCCTTTTTCTTCACCAACAACACTAGTGCTCCCCAAGGGGAAACACTTGGTCTGATCATCTTCTCCAACAACTCTTCTACTTGTTTCTTCAACTCAACCAACTCTGCTGGTGCCATTCTATAAGGAGCCATTGACATTGGCCCCACTCCTGGAGTCAAGTCTATCGAAAACTCCACTTTTCGTTGAGGAGGTATACCAGGCACTTCCTCAAGAAAAACCTCAAGAAACTCTCGGACCATCAACACTGAGTTCAGGTCCAAGTTAGTCTTGACTTCCAAGAATGACAAGATCATGTACCCTTGAGCTCTTTTTTGCAAAGAAGTATGAGCTTGATTGGTAGTGACAAATCCAGAATCTTTAAAACTAGGGAAGATCAAGGTCTTTCTGGCACAATCAATTAGGATATGGTTGGAAGATAACCAATCCATCCCTATGATCACATCCAAGTCTGACAGCTGAAGGCAAATCAAATTGACTCTGTAACTGCGCCCACTAACAACAACCGAGCAGTTAGCACAAATAATCAAAGTCACCACAGGCAGTTTCAACTTTTCCACACACTCAAAAGAAACGAAAGAATGTGTGGCGCCTGAGTCAAATAGTATAGATAAGAGATTACCAGCTATCTCACATTCGCCCTGTATCAAATCATCAAAACAAGAGGCTTCAACTCCACTCATAGCAAAAACATGACCAGTTGTTGTGGGTCTCGTAGCTCTGGTGGCGTTCATGTAAACTCTACCTTCGTTGAGGCCATACAATCTCTGGTTGTGTGTCCAAGTTGTTGACACTTGTAGCACACATTGCCCTTTAGAGGGCATTGACTGTGGTAGTGTGGTCCACCACACTTGAAGCATTTAACCTCTAATGATCTAGTCTGAGGTGTGACTGATGAACGACTTTAAGAACTCGAAACTCTTGACTATTGGGGTCTAAAGGACTGTTGTTGACCTTGCGGTCTGTTGTAAGGCTTTCTCTAATGTCCTCCTCTCTTGGATCTAGACGATCCACTACTCGAGTCTTCACCACTCAGGTGCTAGACTCCAACCGCTCCACTATATTGGACTTCTCCACTAGTGTAGGGAACTCCCTAATAGTCATGGGGACTATCATCCTTTTCAGCTCATGCCTCAAGCCTTCCTCGAACTTGTAGCATCTCTACTCCTTTATGGTTGCCTATGAGTAAAACCGAGCCAAGTACTCAAACTTGCCCGCATACTCACTCACCATCATGTTCCCTTGGTATAACCTCAGGAACTCCATCTCTTTTGCATGTCTTGTGCTTACTAGAAAGTACTTCTCTAGAAAATGCTCTCAAAAGCTAGCCTAGGTGACAACCTTACCCCAAGCCTCCATTAGTTGTTGGGCTTTTTGCCACCAAAACTCTACCTCATCAACTAATATATATCTGGCAAAGGTGACTTTTCGATCATCCAGACAAGCCATTGCCCTAAAGATCTTCTCAATCTCCTGCATCCATACATCATCTGCGTTCGGATCCGACTCACCTTTGAACTGGGGAGGGTCACTCTTCTGGAACTCAGCCAACCCTTGGAACTTGGGAGGCACAACGACACAAGCAGCCTCAGTAGCGGCTCGAGACAACTCTAACTGAGCCATAACAACCTAATGTTGGTGAGCCATGGCAATCTGTTGCTGGGCCACAGTATTTTGTAGTTAGGCCATAACAGTAACCATTGCCTCCACAACCCTCATTGAGATCCTACAAAACCAACCACGATAGCAACAATATCTCAAAAGCTATTCAAACATGGTCATTTCTCTCATGGAAGGATCCACACCATAGCAACATAGCTGAAATAATCAACACATACCATCACATTAGAGACACACAACAAAGTATACCAGACCTATTCCCCATAGGCCAACCAAAAGACACGACCAACTCTGATATCACAAATGTAACGACCCAACTGTCGCTACTAAACAACCCTACTAATCTTACTCTTACCGTCACATTAAGTAAATAAAATCACAACATATATCTATAAAACATACACGAGCTGAGAGATCTATTCATCTCTCATATTGCCATAAATTCATATCTTCAATTGTCAACATCAAACGCAAGAAGGGAATAACACCATGCCATATCATAATCAATATACAGACCCATCAACAGGGGATGGGGCATACAAAATGCACTCCCTATGGCTGGCCACACTATACAACCCCATCAAAAGAATGAAACTAAATACATAATAAAAGAAACAAAAGCTTGGCTCCTTAAGCCATACATCTCTAACTCGCAGCTCCATCCTTAGGTTTGAGAAGCTGGGTCCACTATAGTATCGCTATTTGCACCCACATCATAGGACGTGATCATCACTATCACACTAGCACAACAACAGCAACAAGGCATCCAATAACAAAACGAGGCAAGGGTAAACTTACTAAAATAGTAGGCATAGCATATGAATTCTGAAACCACCAACAAGAATTCTCAACATTCGTACTCATACACACACACACATATATATAGCATTCATTTATATGGTAAATAGTTCTCAGTCTAGAACCTCATATCACAATTAATCTGCCACAACTATGTCAATGCATAATGACACAACTCTTAAGAGATTCACAATAATTCAAGCTACCAGCCAAGTCTTATCCCCTACCATGAAGATCCAGCACTCATTCAGGGATTGCCAAAACTCTGATTCGTAAATAAACTTAGTGGTGCGTTGGGATAAGTGTATGTGGGTGGTGGCTCACCGCGACACAAGGCCTGCACTGCCTTGGCCCCCTGTGGGATCCCCCATCCACTCATCCTCGAAGGCCTATCTTTAAGACCCCACGTCTTATCCAAGCACTAGGTTAGAGGCTCGTCTGAGCTACAACTCTTGTCGTCTATCCAACTTACGTGCCTACCCGTACAACGACATGAGGCCCATCACATAGCCTCAAGCAACAACATATGCATAAAATGCATATATCACAACACCACACCCACTCAACAACAACCAAACAACATATATACATGTGTAGCAACACAACACCACATGGGCCTGACCAACCACACGAGGTCTAACAACAACTACCAACACCATATAGGCCCAATCCAGCCTTAAGCATGGTCAACAGGTAAAGACTTATCCAAGCAGCCCATACCTTATGAGAAATCTCACACCACAATTCATTCACAACCAATGGAGGTCCTAAGCAGCCCACATCCCATGGGTAAAACCTAAACAAACAACACTTACGACAAATAGAGGTCCTATCCAAGCAACCTGCCACTCCTCCCACATTCTTAACCATAGGCTCACACTAGGAGTGTTCTCAACTATGTTTAACACAACTACACTTTCCCAATTTATCAACAATAGAACTCTACATTCGCTCAACAACCTATATGCTCACTCAATGAAAACCTTCCTTACAGAGGACCAACTTCCCCTGTGAAGGCTTTTCGCTCAGCAACCATGAGTCTCACTCAGCAAATCAAAGTCATTCACTCAGCGACAACTGGAGTCGTTCAGTGAATTCGTTCCAAGGACTTTCTCCAAATTCCCATTGACCACATTTCGCTCAGTTAGTCCTTTACTCGTTCAGCAAATAGCCATTCTAGATAGCAACCAAAATTTGCACACACTCCTCGCTCAGTGAACCTGTTGTTCACCTAACGACTCACTTGCAACAGAGAGCACCACTCTTCAAGCCCCCAATTTGCTCAGTGAGCTCAACATTCGCTAAGTAAATTACTCCTAGGTATTTTGGAATACCCACACTCGCTCAGCGAACTCACTTCTGGAAAATTCCTAGAATTTTATGAACACTTGCTCAGTGAATTCCTGTCACACTACAGCCATTTCTACCACTCAAGAACACTAGTTCAGTGACGCAATGGGTCGCCCAGCGAACCCTCGACCAGATAATCTC
Organism: Spatholobus suberectus; assembly: GCA_004329165.1. Classification (NCBI taxonomy): domain Eukaryota; kingdom Viridiplantae; phylum Streptophyta; class Magnoliopsida; order Fabales; family Fabaceae; genus Spatholobus; species Spatholobus suberectus. Next base: position 47,922,179 of record CM014729.1, on the reverse strand, counting down.
ATTTTAGTCTTAGGGGCAATTTGAAAAACCCAAAAAATTCAAACTTTTTACTCACTTATATCCCAAATCAACTCCATAGAGGTCGAATACAACCACACAACAACATACTCAACACATTCAATAATCCACACAAGGTTTCAATACGATTCAACTACAATCAAGGGAAACCCATTTCCAACACATTGCTATAAAACTCATCCAAATCATGCGTTCTAACACAAGCCACAGCAACATACATGCACTACCACGTTCATACAATGTATATTCAACAAAAGTAAGCTTCCCTTACCTCTTATAGCTTCCAAATTTGAATTTTGGGGAAGAAGAGAATGGAAGAAATGTGAACCCTTGAGTTAAATCCTCAGAGAAAGCAATGCTCCTCACCGAAAGGAATGGAATGGTCTACAATCTTACTTCTCACTTTTGGGTTTGAGAGAGAGTTTGATAGAGTGTCTTCGAAGAGTTTAACAAAAATGAAAGGAAAATGGGGTTTTGGGTGGTCTTAACCTTCCCGGGCCACACAATGGCTTTGGGCCCACTAAAGCCCATGTAACAAAATCAACACTCTTACTTTGGCTCAAGAACACTTTCCACCAGTTTCCTTAAATTTCAGACAGGAATTCCAAAACAACTGACACAAAACAACACTTATACAACAACAACTTATTTATTCGTTTTAATCACCAATATCTCATATTGTATTTCCACTTTTAGTTATTAAACCACTAAATTAAACATTAAGAAAAACACGGTGTTACAATTACCATATGATTAGGGAGTCTAAGATAGGGATATTTCGATGTTTAGGAATAGTTATTCTTCCCTCCTTGTTTTTGTACATGTGCATCACTCGTGGTTACAGTTTAGTGCGGGTTTGGAATGGATATTTTCTTGTTGGGTTTAAAAAGGATGTTTTACTGTTCGGGAATTAGGAAAAGGTAATACTGTGCGTATGTGGATATATTGTTTTATCATTGTTGTTATTGTTGTCATCATTGTTTTGTTATTATTGTTGTCATCGTTGTTTTGTTGTTATTGTTGTTGTTGTTGTTATTATTATTATGTGAACCCCCTTCCTATTTATGATAAAGTGTATCTCTATTCCCATGTATAAAAGATTAGCCATATTTTTTTCCCTAAAAGTAGAAGATAAGATATATGTCTGTCTTATAGGTAAAAGAAAAATTGTGTGTCCATCCTATAGGTAGGAGACAAACATTTTCCTATCCAATAGGAAGAACACAAATTGTATATCTATTCCCTAGGTAAGAAATTGTTGCTCTTAATGTGAATTGAGTGTCGTGTATTTATGTGTTAGCTTTTTTTATGATAAATTGATGTAGGCCTATGTGATTAATCTAATTTGTGATTGCTTGAGGGTAGATTGAGATTATGGTGAGGTTGATTTGAGGGTTTTCCTATTTTGGATGAGGAAATTAAAGGATTAGGCTTAAATGAGAACAACTTAGATTAATAGGAAATTCCCAGTTTGGAGTAGAATGTTAGGCAATTGGACATTAAGTAGTAGGAACATGAACTTATGAAGTATTGGTAGTTCAAGGAGGCCTTAGGAAGCCCCCATGCTCGCACATTGCGATTTTGTGATCTATAAAGTGATGAACACACTTGTGCTTACCTTCCTAACAGAAATCATCAACTTCATAGGCAAAAACAAGTAGGAAGACGATCTAATTAGGCTTTGTGATCTTCATAATAATTGTATCCTTGGATGTTATCTAACGAATGGCTTTGGAATTAATCAAAAATAATGTCTAGGACTCAAGATATGATCAAATTAGTGAATAGAGGTTAAGTGTGAAACCTGTTCACATTAAACATAACCAATACTTGTTTATTTCTTTATTATTTAAAATGTGAGTATTTTTTTTTATTTGTTTTAAGCTTGGTTTGCATTTGTCACTTTAAAAACAAAAAAAATAAATAAAGTAAAATAGAATTCAAAAATAGGAGTAAAAGATAAAATAAACCAAGTCTATATATATACGTCAATACTGTACAATCATCATAGTCTTAGTTAGAGTAAAGTACATCATCATAGCTGAAATACATTGAGACTGAATGCATATAAAGACAAATGGGATAGAAGGAAATAGTCAAAATATACAGCAAAAAGACAGTACCTACCCTACTATATATTACAAAAAGGGTCATATGTTAAAGTAGTGTTTGCTACCTATCCTATACCATGTACAACAAAAAGAAAGTAGACTCCTTGGTCCTATAGCTCCTCGTTCATCTAAATAACCTCTGAGTTGTCACCTGAGTGGTGAGCTTGCCCACTAGGCATCTCATGAGGTGACTCTAATTTAGAAGAGAATGATGATGAGGAGGTATGCTATCCATTGGCCATCCTAACCTAATACTTAAGCGTGGTAGAGTTATTGGGTGACTTAGCTAGGACTACCTCTATAGGGGAACCAGTAGGATCCTCGACAATGGGTTGATCAGTTGGAGGAGGAAGGAAATCCACAAAAGGCGCTATGAAAGGGATACCTGGGTTTGTTGGTGGTGTAAGTGGTGGTGGTGGCACGTAGAAGAAGTTCGATGACAATTGAAACAAGAATAGTGAACAAGACAAGGGGCATAGGCACCCTAAGAATAGGGCATAGAAAGATGATCGTGATGAATCCTCAAAAAGTGAGATAGTTTGTTTCCTCATGATAATACCATACCTCTAGCTGGTGATACTTAATATGAAGATTGAGTAGGATCGACTTGGTTGCCATCTTTACATATCCATCCATGAATGTCATATATAAAAAAAAATAGAGGAGTGTTGTGATTTGTTCTCAAAATCACTTTCACACATAATGTTGGAAATCCTACCATCAATCAAAAGATAAAACACAACTGATAATCATAAGGAAGGGGAACTAGGATTTTATATAACTTATAATAGTCTACCTTTACTCTGTGTGGATCCATACTTCTCATTGATGATCAATCAATCACATTTGAACCGAGAAATGACTTAGAGTACATATACCTCTCCACATTATCAACATGGAACAATCCTCATTATTATCGAGGAACGCAAAAAATCTTTCAGTTCAGGGCTACAACCCAAAATGGAGGTATACTCTTTACTAATCCTACAATACTTGGCAGTTGTTGGGGTTATCAAGCTTAGTTAGGTGAGTATCTCAGCCTAAGAGCACTACCTTGGCCATCGCGACTTTCACTGCTCGATACCTTACCCCCAAGATCTTCACTAAATGGGTCCTTGCTTTTCACTCTTCAGTGTACCAAACTGTGGCTTCCCTTACAGGTTTCATGCCAACTATATGTCCTTCATATCTTATTGCTCATCCAACCAATAATTCTTTACTAATTGACTTATCTTTGAGCAGAGGATTCTCTGGTTACAGCAAATCTGACCACTGATACTTTCATTCTCCATGTCTCTGCTCTACCATGCAAAGACTTTCTCTCTATTCACACAATAGTATAATAAATTGAAGTCTTATACATTCATATAAGATTATCTAATCACGATATATAATTTGGACAATTTAAATACAAACTTTTATAATGCATGTAATTAAATAACAAGGAAAAGTTTCCTTAACCTTAAGGAAATTATTGATAGTTTAAAAAGTTAATAAAGCATTTACTTATCGATTTTTATCTATTTATTTTAAGTAACTAATTTAAAGTCTAAAGTAAAAAGTTCAATGTTGGAGGTTTAATACTAACTAAAACCAAATTACTAAGTGTATATTCTAATAAGTTTCAAATTTTACTTACTCTATTAATCTTAGGTACTTATTAAGGAATAAAACTAATTTGTTTTAGAAAAACTTAATTTTAACTATTCCCAACTAAGATGACCAAAATTGCCTAAGGGAAAAATAGGATTTTAGAATTCATTTTAGTGTTGTTAAACCCTTGATTAATCTACTAAATCTACTTTAAGTCTACAATTTACCACTTCCAACTAAGTTCAGACTTTTATTACCAAACTTTAGGCACTAAAGTAAGAATTAAACTAATGGTCATTAGAATAAAACTTTCATTTACTAATTTTAGAAAAATGGTTTTAGATAAAGTGTGTAGAGCTAAAATTTTGATTAAACACTAATTTTTATTAAAATGGCCGAATAGCCTTTAATAGGAAATAGGTTACTTTAAAAAAATTCTCATTACTAACTCTAATTCATGCTTATCAAAGCAACATTGATCAAATAAATGCTTAACTAAGTTTATTAAAGTCAAATAGATGACAAAGGTTTTTTCTTTTTACTTCTACCTTACTTATGCCAAGGGGACTTTCTTAAGTAATCTTAAAGCTCAAAAATTTGCCTCCAACCAAACTAATCAAACCAAGGTTTAATAAGTATCTTAACATTAGAAACAACAAAAAAAAAACTTTATCCATTTTGTTAGCAAAGCATGAGCCTTTTCAAGAAAATTTAACCAATCTTTTAACATCTTATTTTACCAATTCATTGCAAGATCAATTAGGTTTTTTAGCACAAAAGATTATAGAGAAATTTGTTCAAGGCACCTATTGTCTTTAGCCAAAACTAAAAGCCTCCCAAAGGCCTAACCATCATGGTTTTTAAATTTTTTTAACATGATCATGACCAATCCAACATAGTCAAACCTATTACAACACTAGCATCATCAATAATTTATCAAAGTGGATTCAAGAAACATACGTGAAGATTAAAAGATTCATAACAACAATGGAGCATCAAAAATCAATGGTAACAACAACACATGTATATGTTTAAGATTATGGCAACTAAATGGGTTTTGGGGGCAAAAACCCTCCACCATCAATATGAAATGATAGAAGAAGAAAACCATCCCACACCCCCTTGGTACCTCTTAAATGGTGAGGAAGATGGAGAAGAAATGGAGGTTGGAGTATGGCTTCCAAGCTTTCTTGATGGTGGGTAATGATGGAGGTTGAAGGAGGATAATGGATGAAGCTTTTTATAGAAAGCAAAATTTTTTAAAATGATAAGGAAGATGTAGGAGGAGAGTTCAACCAGCAATGGGGCAAACGAGAGTGTGAAGAGCTCTCACAAATAAGCCTATTTATAGAGTGGAGTTATGAGGTAAGCATGCTTATGTCATCAATCCTAAGTCATAAATCAAGTTTCATTTCTTTCTTATTTTTATTTTATTATGTGCTAATTGTTGGAATGCCAACTCAGCCTTGCAAAGGTCTTGGACGTGCCTATCTCTACTTCTCGAGTCTTTGCGCTTTGCTCAATTTTATCGGTTAGATTGACTAGTACCGATAAAATTAAGTAAACTTTAATTATTTACCATTTATGTCACATTATTTTAAGGTTCTAAATAATTTCTAAAATTTAAAATTAATTTTTTATATATTTTATGAATTTTTAATTAATTAATTTGTATTTTTAGGTTAAAAATTGATAATAAAATCATTTTAATTCAATAAATTCCAAATACTTTATGGTAATTATATAATTTTCTCACCTAAAAATTAATTGAGAATGAAAATTTACTATTTTAGACTGTCAAACAAATATTGGTTTGGCTTTGTAGTCAACCAGGGATATCTTGGTTATTTTTCACGAGAATTTCAACAAATTTCAAGAAAATTCTCAAGATTATATTTTAATATATATAACATGTTTCCAAGCTTAGAATGACATTTTACTATCATTTGAACCTTTTTCACATATCAGCTCTTTCTGCTTAGAAATCAAGATGTAATCATTATTATTTCATTTCTTTGGGCTCCAGCACAAAATAATTTTAAAAAATCATAACTAACTAGTTCTTGAAATTTTGAACGCAATAGTGGGGATCAAAATTTTGAGATTTTTGCCTGATTTTTCATAAATAAATCCACAAATCATTGAAAAACAGTTATAAAAGAAAGTAGAGGTGGTACAATACACCTTTCCTTAGAAATTTCGTTCCTGAAATTCACTTACCAATAAATAACTGAGGATGTAGCTCCTTCATTTTGCTTTCCAACTCCCAAGTAGCGTCACCAACGTCACTCTACCTCCAGACAACCTTCACCAGAAGTATTTCTTTACCTCGAATCTACTTTATCCTCCAATCCTCTATTCTGATCGGGGGATACATTATAAGTAAGGTTTTCTCTCATTTGTACTATATCAGGCTCAATGATGTGTGAAGGGTTAGAGATATACTTACAAAGTTTGAAAACATGAAAAACATCATAGAGATTAGAGAGATTGGGTGGTAATGCAATTTGGTAGGCAACAAGACCAATCCTCCTAAGGATTTGGGAAGGACTGATAAATTTTAAAGAAAGTTTCAGGGACATAAGAGCTTTGCCAACCGCAATTACAGGTTTAACTTTTAGGAATACGTGATCTCCTTCTTGAAACTCAAGGGGTTTTCTCTTCTTATCACAATAACTTTTCTATCTATCCTGTGACACCTTCATCTTTTCCTTGAATCAATCTCACTTTCTTTATAGTTTCTTGTAACATCTTAGGTCCAACTATTAGAGATTCTCCAGCTTCATACCAACAAAGTGGAGTCTTATGCTTTCTCCTATACAAAGTCTCAAAAGGAGCCATTCTAATGTTGGAATAAAAGTTGTTGTTGTAGGCAAACGTGATCAATGGTAAAAACTGATCCCAGCTACCTTTCTATTCTAGTACACAAGCTCTCAACAAGTCTTCTAAGGATTAGATAGTCCTCTCAAAGTGTCCATCAATTTGGGGGTCATAAGCTGAATTAAGTCTCAACTTGGCCCCTAGGGCTTATTGTAGGCTTTCCCAAAACCTAAAGGTGAAGTGAGGTTCCTCATCAAGGACTATACTAGAGAGTATTTTGTGTAACCTAATGATCTCTTTGATGTATAGCTAGGTTAAATTTTCTAGAGAAAACTTGATGTTTATGGATAAGACATGAGCAGACTTCAATAATTTATCCACTATTACCCATATAGCATCATGACTAGAGGTTGTTCTAGTATGACTTGTCACAAAATCCATGGATATGCTATCCCACTTCCATTCTGGGATATTCAGAGGTTGCATTTCTCTATAAGGTTTATGGTGTTCCACCTTAGATTTTTGACGAACTAAACATGATGCAACAAACTCTACTATTGCCTTCCTCATTCCAGGCCACCAGAATATTTTCTTCAAGTCTTGGTACATCTTGGTAAAATTTGGATGAATACTTAATATGCTCTTGTGAGCCTCTTCCAAAATCAACTTCCTTAACTCTTTTTCCCTTGGCACACAGATCCTTCCTTGGAATCTAATGACTCCATTAAAATCCTGATCAAATTCTAATTCCTTGCCTTCACTTCTTACTTCTAACCTCTTTTGGAATATTGATAAGTTTTTTGAGCTTCTTAAATCTGTTCCAAGAACCCATTAGATATTTGAAGCATCCTAAAACAAATACTCTCTAGTCTCACTTCCATAGCCAAACTCAGGTTTTTGAACTTCTTTATTAACTCCTTCTCTTTAACCATCATCATTGAAGCACGACTTTTGCTTTACCAAGGTGGTAATGAAATTCAAAGTCGTAATCCTTCATGAATTTGATCCATCTGCATTGCCTTATATTCAACTCCTTTTGATTGAGCAAATACTTTAGGCTTTTATGATCACTGAACACCACAAATCTTGCACCGTAAAGATAGTGCCTCCAATTCTTTAATGCAAACACCATTACAGCCAATTTCAAATCATGAGTTAGGTAGTTAACCTCATGTGGTCTTAGCTGCCTTGAAGCATAAGCTGCTACCCTTCCTTCTTGCATCAATACACATCTTAGGCCTTACCCAAAAGCATCACAATAAACTTTAAACCTTCCAGTAGGATTGGGCAAAACTAACACATGTGCAATAATCAATCTCTTCTTCAACTAATAGAAACTAGCCTCACAATCCTTCATCCAAATGAAAGGTTGTCTCTTATAGGTTAACTTAGTTAGAGGCAAAGTTATCTTCGAAAATCCTTCAATAAATTTTTGATTGTACCCAACTCTATATCTCTATTATTGTAATCGATCTCTCCTTGTGATATCACATGCCGTAAAAAACTCACTTGTTCTAACCAAAACTCACACTTCAAAAATTTGGCGTACAACTGCCTTTCCCTCAAGATTTGCAAAACTACCTTTAGGTGATCCTCATGCTCTTGGTGATTTTTGGAGTACACCAGAATATCATCTATAAAGATTACCATGAATTTATCCAAATTTTCATGGAATATTCGATTTATGTAGTCCATAAAGATTGTAAAAGCATTAGTTATACCAAAAGGCATTACAAAATACTCGTAGTGCCCATACCTTGTCCTAAAAGCTGTTTTTGGTATATCTTCAATCTTAACTCTAATCTGATGGTAATTAGATTTCAAGTCAATCTTTGAAAACACCACAACTGCTTTTAACTAATCCATGATATCATCTATCTTAGGTAATGGGGACCTATTCTTGATAGTGATCTTATTGAGTGGGCAATAATCTACACACAATCTCATGCTTCCATCTTTCTTTTTCTCTAACAACATCAAAGCACCCTAAGGGGAAACACTAAGCCTAATGAATTGTTTCTTTAAGACTTCTTCTATTTGCTTCCTCAACTCTGGTAATTCTAATGGGGACATTCTATAGGGTGCTATGCATACAGGTCTTGATCCTAGTGCCAAATTTATGGTGAACTCTATCTTTCTCTTAAGGGGTAAACCAGGGATGTCCTCTGGAAAGATGTTAAGGAAATCATAGACAACGTGAAATTTTCTAAAGTTAGAGTCTCCCTCAGCCTTCATAGAAGATATGGTCACACATACCCAAGCTTTCTTACTTTTAGAAGCATCTATATGGTCGATAGTCACCATCTCAAATTCCATAGAGTTATCAAATTTGGATCTAAATACCAAGGCTTTCTCATGACAGTTAAGAAGGACATGATTAGAAGATAACTAGTCTATTCCTAACACCATGTCTAATCTAGATAAGGGTAAACAAATTAAGTTTACAAGAAATGTCTTACCTTTAACAATAATTAGATGGTTCAACCATGCACGGGAAGTAATAACAAGAATATTAGCAAGGTCGAAACAACTATTGTTGTAAGCCCTAAAGGTTAATACCTTATGGTTTACATTTGTATATTATTTTATTCATTTATTAATGGTATGAGGCATAGCATTTATTATGTGTGTATTGGAACATAATAAAGTTCATAGAATAATTTATTCTTAAATATCCGTAATCGAGTATTATTGTTTGTACGGACAACAATGATACATTGAGACTAGTATGCGATTGAACTAATGACCATGTATAATAGGTCATGGATATGAGATATCAATTCTTCACATGGATACATGGTTCACTATAATGAACTACTGGATTGACCCACTATGAGAATGCTACATAGAAGAGTTATGAAAGTGTCATGAGCGATTCTCAAAGTGACTATCATGTATATAGTCCTTAGACCTAAAGTCACTATGATTCCTACATGAGGAGTTGTATATTTTAATGTCATTAAATGTTGCTTGTGATAAGGTGACTATAAAGCTGGTTATTGGACATAAAACAAATCATGAAGAGGGATATGAGTAATCTAGATGGGATTTGTCCCTCCTTCGTAATAGGAGTAATATCTGTAGGCCCTCTTAATAGAGTAAGACAGTTATGCATGACCATGCTAAATGATTCAATATGGGTTATCGATCTCATTTATTCTAATGTCTTCTCAGGTATTAAGAAATAAATAAATTGAACTATTCAAAGATGACACAATCTATGCCTTGTGTTTAATTATGATATTTGGATAAAAGGACTAAGCTACACTAGAACGTATGATATGGAAAGGTTATGTCAAATCACAAAACATTCTTATTACTTGGGTAAGAGTGATGTATTACTAGATACTGCTTACTATTTATAATATTAAATAAGATTTAATAGTAATAAGAATCTAGAAGGGTCACACACACAGAGAAGATTAAAGGAGAAAAGAAATATTAAGTATGACTATAATATTTCTTTTGGGTTGGGCTTGTAAGGTATGAGCCCACTTAAAAGAAAAAACTCCAAATAATGAGAAACAGTATGTCATGTTTCTCATGGGCCAAACTCTTAATGTAAGGGCCCGATATAGCTAGGTTATAAGGAACTCCTATATATATAGGTAACACTTGTAGCCCTAAGAGACGCATCTTTCTACCCTTATTCTACACTTAATGTGCGTGAGAAAACCCTAGCCATTACGGAATTTTTTAAAGGCTCAGCTGGCACTGCCTTTCCATCCGCGGTCATGAGACAAAAAGAGGAGTCTACTCGTATAGACATTGTAACGACCCACTGTCGCCACAGTACTACAAACAACCTTGCTAAAAATACACTTTATCCACATATCAGGTGAATAAAATCAAATCATAAGATATCTATATATAAGTCATACACATCAACTGAGAGATCCACCTATCTCTCCTAGTACCATACATGCATATCTGTTCAACTCAAATCATTATACATACATAACAAATGGGATAACACCAGCCTATATTAACAATATCAAAATATACATCACCAGGGAAGAGGGATACAAAAACTCACTCCTTATAGCTGGTCACTCTATACAATCCCATCAAAAGAATATAAGACAAAACAACACATCCAAAAAGAAACAAAAAAAGCTTTTAGAAAGCTCCACCCAAAAAGGGGCCTCCAAAAGTCTCCATTTGAGACCTCTTCCATCCGCTCTGAGACATTGGATCTATAGAAGTCTCTCCCTCTACTCCCACGCCAAAATGATGTGATCATCATAGTCACAGCAACATAACAACAGCAACAAGACATCTAACCAACAACAATACAAGGCAATGGTAAGCTTACAAAACAAAGATCAATATATAATATTTGATCCAACATAATCAAAATCATTTTTCACATCAATGTGGAAACCAAATCATCAAATAAATGGGTCTACATACATTACAATATATCACGCATAACATCACATATTATGCTGTCAACCCCATATGTCAATGTATGAATGACACGACTCTCGAGAGATTTCTACATTTCGGGCAATCAGCCAGGTCTTATGCCCTACCATAGCCATCTAGCACCATTCAGGGATTGCTAAAACTCTAATCAGTAGGATAAGCTTATGGTTGTCAGGATAAGTAATGTGGGTGGTGGTATATCGCGACACAAGGCCTGCACTGCCTTGGCCCCCTACGGAATTACCCATCCACTCATCCCTTAGGCCCAACTTTAAGACCCCACTTCTTATCCAAGCACTTAGTTGGAGGCTTATTTGAGTACCAACTTTAGTCACCATCCACCTTACATGCCTGCCCGTGCACGGCTTGAGGCCCACACAACCTTAGCCAACAACATATGCATGCCAATGCATGTATCACCACAAAAACCAACTCTACCAAACAATCATTATAATATATATATATTATCAACATATCAACACAACCATCAACTCAACCACAACAGTCATCATATCATATATATGTATCAACATAACGCCACGTGGCCTACTCAGCACCACCTGTGGTCCAACAGTCACCATCAACCCCATGCATGCCCAATTCGGCCTTTTGCATGGTCAATAGGTAAGGCCCTATCCAAGCAGCCCACCTCATGAGAAACCTCATACAATAATATCATACACATCAAGTAGAGGTCTTATCTAAGAAACCTTCCACTTCACAACCAATCCAACAATCAACTACAATTTGAAAACCAAAACCCTCTTTGAAAACCATTTGGAAGATTAGCAAATCTTGAAATTCATAAAATTTCACATTTTGAGATGAAAACTTTAAAATCTAAAATAGTACATTCAAATATGGAATAACAGATTATGTACTGTAGTAATAGATTATGTACTATAGCAAAAATGCATCAAATTTCTCTTTTTTTTTTTTCGCAGAGATAATCGATTATGGGTTGCCATAATCGATTATTTCCGAAGCAAATCCAGAATTTTTTTTTCTGAACAGTAGATAATTAATTATCCAACTGCATAATCAATTATTTCTGAAACCAAATCACGAAAACAGTTTCTGAAACTCCAAATAATTGATTATGTGATCCCCATAATCAATTATCTATGAGAATTTTCGAAAAAAACGCGATTCTCTTCGAAGAAAACTCAATTTTTTCAACCAAATAACATAGATTTTCAAATCAATGGTGTTCCAACAACCTCAATCCACCTCAACCAAGTTAATACAAATCAAATCATATAATCAATTCAACATTTCATCACAAAATCATCAATTTCTCATCCAAATCTCAAAATTTCTCCCCCAAAACCCATTTTCACCTAAATCCAACAAAATGGAAACATCCACAGAGATTCAATCGATTATAAGGCAAGAAATCAGCATACCAATAGTTATTAACACAAAACAACTTATTTGTAAGCTTCCCTTACCTCTAAAAGTTCCTAAATCTGAATTTAGGTTCCTTGAGAATCCGGTGTTCTTGAGCCAAATCTAGCTAGGATCGTTCCTTTCCTTACCACAATCACTAAGTCGGGCTTGAAAATCTTCTAACACACTTATCAACTTCAGATTTCTAGAGAGAGATTGAGAGAGAATTGAAGAGAGAGAAAGAGAATAGGGGAATGAGGGGAAATCCCTCCCTTTCCCTTATATAGTCGATCTCCCCAAAGCTCTTACACGAACTTTTGGCCAACTGAGGTCCAAACCTCGCCAAGCCACTTTCCTTATCTCAAAACTGGTCTAACTTAATAGTTTTCTCTTAAAACCCCAAAATCACTCTCACAACATATCCAAATTGGCTCAAGCACATATCTCATGTTTCCTAAATTCAAATTAGAATTTCAAACCAACAACATCAAACCATCACTACTTGCAACATACCATACATAACAACAATTCATTTATCTCTTTTAATCGCCTAAATTACATATCAAATTTCCACTTTTTAGTTATTAAAACACTTAATCACGCATTAAGAAAATCACAACGTTACAATCCTCCCTAATAAGAAAATATTTCATCCTTGAAAATTCTCTTACCTGGGAAAAGATTTGGATACTGTTCTTTCATCTTCTCTTCTAACTCCCATGTAGATTCTCCAGTCATGTCATTCCATACCACTCTGACCAACTGGATATCCTTGCCTCCTAACTACTTTGTCCTTCTATCCATGACCCTCACTAGTAACACCTTATAGGTCAAATCTTCTTGAACTTGCACCGAATCAAGTTCTATGATGTGAGTGTCATACACATACTTCCTCAACCAAGATACATGGAAGACATCATGGATATTGGACAAGAAAGGTGGTAACGCAATCTGGTAAGCAACAGGTCCAACTCTATGAAGGATTTGGTAAGGACCAAGTAACTTAGGAGTAGGCTTCTTAGACTTAATCGCCCTACCAACTCCAATCACCGAGGTGACCCTTAAGAAAACATGGTCACCCTCCTCAAATTCAAGAGGCCTCCTCCTACGCTTATCAGCATACGTTTCTGACGACTCTGAGCAATTCTCATGTTTTCCTGAATCTTTTTCACCTTCTCCGTTGTTTGTTGTATTAATTCTGGTCCTATAAGCATGTTTTCTCTACCTTGATACCAACACAAAGGTGTTCTACATCTCCGACCATACAAGGCTTCAAATGGTGCCATTCCAATGCTTGCATGAAAACTATTATTGTAGGTGAATTCCACCAGAGGCAAAATCTCATCCCAACTCCCAAGATGATCTAGCACACATGCTCGCAAAAGATCTTCCAAAGACTGAATCGTCCTCTCAGACTAGCCATCTGTCTGTGGGTGATAAGCAAAACTGAGCCTTAACTTTGTACCCAACACCTGATGCAAACTCTACCAAAATCTTGATGTAAACCTTGGATCCCTATCAGAGATAATGTTGGAAGGTGCTCCATGCAACCTTACTATCTCCTTGATATACAACTAAGTCAACCTCTCCAAGGAATACTTAATGTTAATAGGTAAGAAGTGAGCACACTTCGTCAACCTATCAACAATTACCCAAATAGCATCAACACCTCTTATTGTTCTAGGCAAACTCACAACAAAATCCATAGTGATGCTATCCCACTTCCACCTAGGTATCTCCATGGTCTACAACAAACCACCGGGTCTTTAGTGTTCTATCTTGGCCTTCTAACAAGTCAAACAAGTTACAACATACTCCGCCACATCTCTTTTCATACTTGACCACCAAAACATCTTCTTCAAATCTTGATACATTTTGGTAGTACCGGGATGCAAATTTAGCTTACTCTTGTGACTTTCTTCCAAGATAACCTTCTTCAACTCACGGTCTTGTGGCACACATACTCTGCCTTTGAATCTTAAGACACCATCTGCACTCAGGCTAAAATCTATTGCCTTATCTGTGCCCAACAATTCCTTAGTCCTACAAAGACTAGGATCCACCGATTGCTTTTCCTTAACCATCTCTAAGAAATCACTAGCCACGGTAATCATACCATAACCAATATGATCAGATGATAACTCCACATATAAGTTCATATCTCTAAACTTCTCCACCAACTCCAACTCTTTTACCATCAATGCTAACATGTAAACAGTCTTTCTACTCAAAGCATCAACTACCACATTTGTCTTACCAGGATGGTACATCAACTGAAAATCATAATCTTTCAAAATTCCATCCATCGCCTTTGCCTCATGTTTAACTCTTTCTTGTCAAACAGATATTTCAAACTTTTGTGATCACTGGACACATCAAACTTCGCACCATACAAATAGTGCCTCCATATCTTCAAGGCAAACACCACAACTGCCAACTTCAAATCATGAGTAGGATAGTTCTTTTCATGAGTCTTCAACTATCTGGATGCATAGGCTACAACCTTCCTATGCTGCAATAGCACACAACCCAACCCTTGATGAGATGCATCACAGTAAACCTTGAAAGGATCACTAGGATTAGGCAACACTAAGACAGGAGAAGTGGTCAACCTCTTTTTCAACTCTTGGAAACTGTCCTCACAAGCTTTTGTCCATGCAAAGGGTTGATTCTTGCAAGTAAGTTGGTCAACGATGCAACAATATTAGAAAATCCCTCTATAAATCTTCGGTAATACCCAGCCAACCCAACAAAACTCTTGATCTCTGTAGCTGTCTTCAGACGTTCCCATCTCAACACAGTCTCAACCTTATCAAGATCAACTAGAATACCTTCAGCTAATATCACATGGCCTAAAAACTTCACCTCATCCAACCAAAATTCACACTTAGACAATTTGGCATACAACTGCTTCTCCTTTAAAATCCCCAACACTGTTCTCAAATGCTCTCCATGCTCCTCATACAACCAGGAATAAACAAGAATGTCATCAATGAATACAACGACAAACTTGTCTAGGAAAGGTCTAAAAATTCGATTCATATAGTCCATAAATATAGCGGCAGCATTCGTCACTCCAAACGGCTTCACTACATACTCATAATGTCCATACCAAGTCCTGAAAGCAGTCTTCGGTATATCTTCGTCCTTCACCCTTATCTGATGGTATCCAGATCTCAAATCTATCTTTGAGAATACCTTTGCTCCCCTCAACTGGTCCATCAAATCATCTATTCTTGGCAACGGGTATTTGTTCTTGATTATGATCTTATTCAACTGCTTGTAATCCACACACAACCTTGAACTATGATCTTTCTTCTTTACTAGCAATACTAGTGCTTCCTAAGGAGAAACACTAGGCCGTATCATCTTCTTTTCTAGCAACTCCTCAACTTGTTTCTTTAACTCAACCAACTCTGCTGGTGCCATTCTATAAGGAGACATTGACACTGGTCCTGCTCCTGGAACTAAGTCTATAGCAAACTCTACCTCTCTTTGTGGAGGTATACCAGGCATATCCTTAGGAAAGACTTCAGGAAACTCTTTTACCAGTGCCACTAACTCCAGATTTAGATCATTCTTGACTTCTAGGAAAGACAAGATCATATACCCTTGAGCTCCTTCTTGCAAAGAAGTTTGAGCTTGGGTAGCAGAAATGAATTCAAAATTCTCCATACTAGGATAGATCAAAGTCTTTCTAGCACAATCCAATAAGATATGGTTGGAAGACAACCAAGCCATCCCCAAAATCACATCCAACTTCGTCAAAGGAAGACAAATTAAATTCACTTTATACCTTCTCCCACTAACAACAATCCGGTAATTACCACAAACCACCGATGTCACCACAAGGGTAGCAATCAGCGTAGAAACAAGCAAATCAAACAACAGAGGATAGGTCGACAACTGTAACCTCTCCATACACTCATAAGATATAAAGAAATGAGTGGCTCCAGAATCAAACAACACGGATAGAGTATTACCATCTATCTCACACTCGCCCCAAATAAGATCATCAAAATGAGCAGCTTCTGCTCCACTCAGGGCAAACACACGTCTAGTTGTTGTAGGTCTCACTGCCCTTGCACATTCACAGTGGACTCCGCCTTCACTGAAGCTATGCAGTCTTTGGCTATATGTCCAGGCTACTGACATTTGAAACAAACATTGCTCTTCAAAGGGCACTAGCCTATATAGTGTGGTCCACCACACCTGAAACATCTAATCTCCTGTTGTCTAGTCTGGGGTGTAACAGAAGAATGACTCTGAGAGTTAGAAATCCCAGACTGCTAAGGTCTAGAGGATTGCGGCTGACTCTGAGGTTTGCTATAAGGCTTCCTCTACTGTCCTCTTCTCCTAGATCTAGATGATCTACTACTTTGAGTACTCACCACTCAAGTGTCGGACTCTAGTCTCTCTACTGTCTTTGCCTTCTCCACCAGAGTAGGAAACTCTCTAATAGTCATAGGGATAATCATCTTCTTCAACTTGTGTCTCAAACCTTCTTCAAACTTGCGATACCTCCATTCCTCGGTAATCGCTTGTGAGTAAAATCGAGCCAAGTACTCAAACTTGCCGACGTACTCCCTCACTGTCATCTTCCTTTAAAATAATCTCAAGAACTCCATCTCCTTCGCATGCCTTGCGCTTGCTAGAAAATACTTTTCCAAGAAACGCTCTTGGAAACTAGCCCAAGTGATAGCCTCACCCCGAGCCCCCATTAACTGTTGCATCCCTTGCCACCAATATTTTGCCTCCCCAACAAGCATATAAGTGGCATAAGTGACTTTTCGATCATCCAAACAAGCCAAAGCTCGAAAGATCTTCTCCATCTCCCTCATCTATATATCAGCCGCATCTGGATCTGACTCACCCTTGAACTGGGGAGGGTCACTCTTCCGGAACTCAGTCAACCCTTGAAACTTGGGTGGCACTACAACACAAGCAGCCTCAACAGTGGCTCGAGACAATTCCAGTTGCTCCATTGTAGCTTGATGCTGCTGAGCCATAGCAGTTTGTTGCTGGGCCACAGTATTTTGCTGTTGGGCCATAACAACAACCATCGCTTCCATAGCTCTGGCTATCTGGGAGAAATCAATGGAAGGTGGTGGTGGTGGCTGGTTAGACCTCCTCATCGGAATTCTACAAAACCAACCACAATGACACTCATCAACTATCCACACATGATCACTTCACTCATGGAAGGATCCACACCACAACAAAACGACCAAACATCAAAACAATCCACACCAAACGACATGCCATATACACACAACACAAGCATACTAGACCTATTTCCCATAGGCCAACCAAAAGACACGACCAGCTTTGATACCAAAAAGTGTAACGACCCACTCCCGCCACAGTACTACAAACAACCTTGCTAAAAATACACCTTATCCATATATCAGGTGAATAAAATCAAATCATAACATATCTGTATATAATTCATACACATCAACTAAGAAATCCACCTATCTCTCCTAGTACCATACATGCATATATGTTCAACTCAAATCATCATACATACAAATGGGATAACACGAGCCCATATGAACAATATCAAAACATACACCACATACTCCTTATTAGGTGAATAAAATCAATCATAGCATATCTATATATATATATATACTATATATATATATAGATTGTACATATCAATTGAGAGATCCATCTATCTCTCCTAGTACCATACATGCACATCGGTATATCTATCATCATCATATCCTATCAACAATGGGACAACACCAACCTATATCAAAGATATCAAAATATACAAGTGTTGGGGAAACGGGATACAAAACTCACTCCCAATAGCTGGTCAATCTATACCATCCCATCAAAAGAATAACTATACAAAACAACACTTTCAAAACAAAAGGGGTTGCATCGCAAGCAACTCCACCATCATCTATGAGCAGCCAGGTCCACTGAAGGCTCGCTGTCTGCTCCTACACCATAGGACGTGATCATCACAGGCACATCAGCACAAGTAGCAACAACAAGACAACCAACAACAACAAAACACGACAAAGGTAAGCTTACTTCAACAATGGCGTAACATATCAATAATTTAAAACATTCAATCACGAGTAATCACCAACAATTCACAACATTCAATTACGAGTATATAGCACTTCATCATACATCTAGAGTCCTTAACATCTACACACAAAAATATTCATACAAAACGGTTCTCAACTCAAGACTCCACATTTCATCACAATCACCACAACTATGTCAATGCATGATGACATGACTCTCGAGAGATTTACAACATATCAGGCGATCAGCCAGGTCTCATCCCTGACTATGGCCTATCTAAGGACCATTCAGGGATTGCCAAACTCTGATCCGCGGATAAGCTTAGTGGTTTGTCAAGATGAGTATATGTGGGTGGTGGCTTATAGCGACACAAGGCCTGCATCGCCTTGGCCTCCTGCGGAATCGCCCATCCACTCATCCCCAAAGGCCCATTGTTAGCTGCCCCACGTCTTATCCAGCACTAGGTTGGAGGCACATTTGAGTTCCAACTCTGGTCACCATCCAACTTACGTGCCTACCCGCACCACGGCATGAGGTCCATCGTCAGCTACCTCAACCGCCAACTATGCATGAATGCATGTACTACACACCATCAACTACTCAACCACAACCAACAAACATACGACATATATATATGTATATCAATACAACTAGTGGCAAAGAGGTCAATCGTCAGCTACCTTACATTACCACTCAACATCCATCAACACCATATTGGCCCCAAACTAGCCACAGTCATAATCAACATGTAAGGCCCTATCTAAGCAGCCCACCTCATAAGGAACAATATCATGCCTCAATCAAAATCAACAGGTAAGGCCCTATCTAAGCAGCCCACCTCGTGGGGAACAATATCATACATCATAAGCGAAGGTCCTATCTAAGCAACCTTCCACTCAACTACCACTTTCCAACAATTTATCACACAAATCCACAACAATAATTAAGAAAACCAAGAATCAAGTTTAGAATTATAATAACATGTGGAGGTCCTGTCTAAGCAACCTTCCACTTCAACAACATATCCAACAATCTAAAAGTGGTTGAAACAATCAACCTCACAAACTATCAACAACCTCACTCATGGCCATTCATTATATAATGACACAAACATCCTCAACAATCAAGTATACAATATGAATTGGCCTTTCTTATGGAGTTTTAACATTTTTCCATAGTTCCCAATTATCACGCTAAACATTAAACCAATAGCATTCCACCCCATCTTTATGTTTCTTAAAATTTCAACTTTAATGGTTCATGCATGGCATCACAAAATTGACACCAAGCATCTTAAAAATAGGGAAGAATTAAGGATTTTGTCGCCCCACGCCATCGGACTGTCACTTGACGCCAATATCACAGAGATGGTTTGCAATTTTGTTGCTTGGCACCACACTCTTGTCGCCCAACGTCAACATCACAGAGAGCATCAGCAAAAATCGAAGAAAATTTTGCCCAGCGTCACTTTTAGTCGCCCGGCTACAAAAATCAGTCGCTATAGGCAAAATTTTCGTCGCTAAACTAAAATTCTGTCGCTAATTGATAGCATTTCAGACAGCATTCTATCAACTGTCGCCTGGCGACATAAACTGACGCCTAGCACTGAATTGCGATTTTTTACAGTTGCAGGGAAGAAGACCTACTGCTGTTCTTGACAAAATCAATCCATCCCAAGCACCACAAAACAATTCTAGACACTTTAAATACATTCTTAACCGATTACATACGGATTTCTCCCACAAATCATCCACAAATTCGGAAACCCCTTTTCAAAACTCATTTTGTTAAAAACGAACCACAACTCACGCACAACTAGATTTGGAACGAACCTAAGGCAAAATTCACACAAAATCATGCTCATCCATCACAAATCTAACAAGTGTAAGCTTCCCTTACCTCTTAGAGCTTCTGAATCCTAGCTTGGGAAAGGGAAAAACGTGAGAAAACCCAACTCTTGAGCCAAACCTTCAGAGCAACCACCACTCCTCACCAAAAGGATAGAAGGGCTACGAATTTTGCCTCTACGCAGTGGGTTTGAGAGAATTTTGAGAGAGTGAGTAAAGAGAGACGAGAGAGACGAAAGAATAAGAGAAGGAGGGGGATGGGAAAAATGAGAGAAATAAGAAGGGGAGGGGGTTTTATATTTTGAAACCCTTCCCTGGGCCTTACAAGGCTTCAAGCCCACTAAAACTCAGGGTCCGTCTATTCACTCTCCAAAACTCACAATGGTTCTCACTTAACTATTTTTCTCTCAACAACCTAAACCAATATCAACAACACTCTCAATTTGGCTCAAGCACATTTGTCTCAATTCCATGAACTCAAATAGGAATTCCAAGTTTACAACATACAACTAACACCACCCAACAACAATTAACAACAATCTACTCATTTATTTGTTTTAAACACCATAATCACATATTAATTTTCACTTTTAGTTATTAAATCACTAAATCATGCATTAAGAAAAACACAGTGTTACATACATCACCAGGGAAGAGGGATACAAAAACTCACTCCCTATAGCTGGTCACTCTATACAATCCCATCAAAAGAATATAATACAAAACAACACATCCAAAAAGAAACAAAAAGTGCTTCTAGAAAGCTCCACCTAAAAAGGGGCCTCTAAAAGTCTCCATCTGAGACCTCTTCCATTAGCTCTAAGACACTGGATCTGTAGACGTCTCTCCCTCTGCTCCCATGCCAAAATGACGTGATCATCACAGTCATAGCAACACAACAACAACAACAAGACATCTAACCAGCAACAATACAAGGCAAGGGTAAGCTTACAAAACAAATATCAACATATAATATTTGATCCAACATAATCAAAATCATTATTCACATCAATGTAGAAACCAAAACATCAAATAAATGGGTCTACATACATTACAGTATATCACGCACAACATCACATACTATGCTGTCAACCCCATATGTCAATGTATGAATGACACGACTCTCGAGAGATTTCTACATTTCAGGAGATCAGCCAGGTCTTATCCCCTACCATGGCCATCTAGCACCATTCAGGGATTGCCAAAACTTTAATCAATCGGATAAGCTTATGGTTGTCAGGATAAGTGAATGTGGGTGGTGGTATACCGCGACACAAGGCCTGCACTGCCTTGGCCCCCTACAGAATTACCCATCCACTCATCCCTAGGCCTAGCTTTAAGACCCTATTTCTTATCCAGGCACTAGGTTGGAGGCCTATCTGAGTACCAACTCTAGTCACCATCTACCTTATACGCCTGCCTGCACACGACTCGAGGCCCACACAACCTTAGCCAACAACATATGCATGCCAACACATGTATCACCACAAAAACCAACTCTACCAAACAATCATTATAATATATATATATATATATATATATATATATATATATATATATATCAACATATCAACACAACCATCAACTCAACCACAATAGTCATCATATCATATATATGTATCAACATAACGCCACGTGGCCTACTCAGCACCACCTATGGTCCAACAGTCACCATCAACCCCATGCACGCCCAATTTGGCCTCTTGCATGACCAACAAGTAAGGCCCTATCCAAGCAGCCTACCTCATGAAAAACCTCATACAATAATATCATACACATCAAGTGGAGGTCCTATCTAAGCAACCTTCCACTTCACAACCAATCCAACAATCAACTACAATTTGAAAACCAAAACTAGTCTTTAAAAACCATTTGGAAGATTAGTCAATCTTGAAATTCATAAAATTTCACATTTTGAGATAAAAACTTTAAAATCTGAAATAACGGATTATGTACTGTAGCAAAAATGCATCAAATTTCTTTTTCTTTTTTTTTGCAGAGATAATCGATTATGGGTTGCCATAATCGATTATTTCCCAACCAAATCCAGGAAAAGTTTTCTGAACAGTAGGTAATCGATTATCCAATTGCATAATCGATTATTTCCGAAACCAAATCACGAAAACAGTTTCTGAAACTCCAAATAATCGATTATATGATCCCCATAATTGATTATCTGCGAGGATTTTCGAAAAAAAACACAATTCTCTTCGAAGAAAACTCAATTTTTTAAACCAAATAACATAGATTTTCAAATCAATGGTGTTCCAACAACCTCAATCCACCTCAACCAAGTTAATACAAATCCAATCATACAATCAATTCACCATTTCATCACAAAATCATCAATTTCTCATCGAAATCTCAAAATTTCTCCCCCAAAACTCATTTTCACCCAAATCCAACAAAATGACAACATCCACAGAGATTCAACCGATTATAAGGCAAGAAATCAGCATACCAATAGTTATTAACACAAAACAATCGATTTATAAGCTTCCCTTACCTATAAAGTTCTCAAATTTGAATTAAGGTTCCTTGAGAATCCGGTGTTCTTGAGCCAAATCTAGCTAGGATCGTTCCTTTCCTTACCACAATCACTAAGTCGAGCTTGGAGATCTTATAACACACTTATCAACTTCAAATTTCTAGAGAGAGATTGAGAAAGAATTAAAGAAAGAGAAAGTGTAGAGAGAGAAAGAGAATGGGGGAATGATGGGAAATCCCTCCTTTTCCCTTATATAGTCGATCTCCCCGAAGCTCTCACACGAACTTTTGGCTAACTGAGGCCCAAACCTCACCAAGCCACTTTCCCTATCTCAAAACTGGTCTAATTTAACTGTTTTCTCTCAAAACCCCAAAATCACTCTCACAATATATCCAAATTGGCTCAAGCACATATCTCAAGTTTCCTAAATTCAAATTAGAATTTCAAACCAACAACATCAGAACATCACTACATGCAACATACCATACATAACAACGATTCATTTATCTCTTTTAATCACCTAAATTACATATCAAATTTTCACTTTTTAGTTATTAAAACACTTAATCACCATTAAGAAAATCACAGCGTTACAGACGTAGTAAAGGCTCAATTCGAGTTTACTGTGCTACATGATCGACGATTGTTTCACGCTTTAAGAAGTAAACCCTAAATCATAATTTTATACTCTTTCGCAAGGATTCAATGATGGAAAATTTTTTTGCCACTGTTGTTTTAGTCTGCATTTCCCAACAACAACAAAGTCATAAGATAAAGTTGAAACAAGCGAGTTTAAATACTTCACATAATCATTAGAAATAAAAGAGTGTGTTACACCTGACTCATAGTATGTAACACCATAAAGTGTATTACTATAACTATGCCTAGATTTATATGAACATGAAAACATTAAAATATAAAAACATTGTGCGAAAGCTACTCATAAACATAAACAGATTTTTATATTACAATGATAAGAAAATACATACATGCCTAATACAATTTAGCTATCGCCCAAGTGCATTATACAAACAAAAGAAAAAAATATAAAACTTAAACTAAAGCTAACTACATCCTTCTTGCACGCGACTCCAAACTCCATTAGCACATGTCTTCATTTGGTTCTTGAAAAAAGGGGAAACTTAAAGGAATGAGACAAAAAGTGTCAATGAGTGCTCTAAGGACTTTATGGATGAGTTGGACTCTTTTACCCAAACAACCTTTACCACTTATCCCTCATGAATTTACTCTCTTCAGGTCTCTAATAAATCTTTATACCTATGGTTAGATCTATAACTTTCAATTGTCAATACCTCTTATTAACTCCCAATTCATTCTCACAACTGTTAGACTGATTTATTCTCATAATCATCTTAGTATTTCATCCCTACTAATGTAACACCCCTATTTTTGGAAAAGGGTAAAATGATTATTTTGCCCCTAGAAGGACAAGATAATTGAGAAAATAGATAAAAATAGATAGAAGTGTCTAAAATTTATTTTTAAGTCATTTATGTGCTTAGAATAATTAATAATAATTTTAGAAATTTTTCAGAAATTTATTAAGACAATTTTTGTGAAATGACCAAAATACCCTTGGTTGACTGCGAGAGCACACCAGAAACTTTTTGACTTCAAAGTTTTTTGAAAATTTTATACTAGGTATATTTTAATTATAAAAAAACTATTTTGAAAGAGAAATAGTGAAAAATGTAACACTCTTATTTCAGCTTTTCAACTAGTATTTTAATAATTGACTAGTTAATTCTAAAAAATCGGGAGGGAATTTCAAAATTCTGATTCCTACCATCATGCTCAAAATTTCAAGTAGTTGCGGGTTTATGGTGGAAGTGTTTCCCTTGTGTCTATGTGTCTGAGATGGGTCTGGATGTGTCCCTGACCATGTGCCAAGCCTTACCTAAGGCAATTGAAGGTTAGATGTTCAAACTATGCTAGTTGTCGTTATGGAAGTTGTTGGACAACACGTGTCCTGTCTTCTTTTAACTCGTGTAAATTGTTTCGTTGGAGTTAACTAAAATCTTTCGGTGGACATGTAGCGTTATGTGTCTTCTTTCCAACCCTAGTGGTTTCATAATTTTCGAAGTTTCGTAGAATATTTGGTGAATTTTCTCATGAGGGATGTCAAATTTATTTTTGGGCAAGACAACTTGAGAGTTAGATGTGGTTTTCACTTAGTTGTGAGGTATTGTGGTAGAATTTTGTGTTGGGGACAATTCCCCTTGTTTCCTACAATTAATATTTTACCTAAAAAAGAACTGAGATCATTATTTTCACTTATTTTAGATGTCAAACCAATACTAGTTTGGCTTAGTAGACAACTAGGAGCATTTTGGTCATTTTACACAAGAATTTTAGAAAATTCTCAGAAAATTTTCAAAATTATATTTCAATATATATGACATGATTCTAGGCTCAAAATGACATTTTATTTTCAATTGGACTTTTCTCTTATGTCAGCCCTTTATGTTGAGAAATCAAGACTTAATTGTCATTTTTTCATTTCTCTGGGCTTCGACTCAAAAAAAAAAAAACTAAAAATCACAATTAGATAATTCTCAAAATTCTAAAAGCAATGGTGGAAAACATAATTTTGAGATTCCTTCCTGATTTTTCAGAAATAAATAATCAAATATTAAAAAAACAATTGTAAAATCAAGGTAGAGGTGTTACACTTTTAACATCTTATTTTACCAATTCATTGCAAGATCAATTAGATTTTTTTAGCATCAAGGATTATAAAGAAACTTGTTCAAGGCACTCATTTTCTTTAGCCAAAACTAAGAGCCTCCCAAAAGCCTAACCATTATGGTGTTTAAAAAAATTTAACATGATTATGACCAATCCAACATAATCAAACTTCTTACAACACTAGAATCATCAATAATTTATCAAAGTAGATTCAAGAGACATACTTGAACATTAAGAGATTCATAACAAAAATGGAGAATCAAAAATCAATGGCAACAACAACACATGTATATGTTCAAGATTATGGCAACTAAATGGGTTTTAGGAGCAAAAACCCTCCCACCATCAATGTGAAATGATAAAACAAGAAAACCACCCCACTCCCCCCTTGGTACCTCTTAAATGGTGAGGAAGATGGAGAGGAAATGAAGGTTGGAGGATGGCTTCCAAGCTTTCTTGATAGTGGATGATGATGGATGTAACACCCATATCTCAATTTTTCAACTGTTTTTCTAATATTTGATGATTTATTTCTGAAAAATCAGGAATGAAATTCAAAATTCTATTCCCCCATTGTTGTTTTTAGAATCTCAAGAATTATTGAATCATGATTTTTAATAAATTTTTTGAGACGAAGTTCGGAGAAATTAGAAAGTGACAATTTAACCCTTATTTCTCATCTTAAAGGCTGACGTGAGAAAAAGATTCAATTGACAGTAAAATGTCAATTTGAGCTTGGTATCATGTTATATATATTAAAATATGATTTTGAATTTTTTTTAAGTTTCTTTGTAAAATGCCCCTAAGTGTCAGTCAAACTAAGTCAGTATTGGTTTGACATTCAGAAATGGTGAAAATGATAATCTCAATTCATTTTTAAGTAAAGTATTTAATTTTCAAATTTTTATAAAAATTTTGGCATTTATTGAATGAAAATGGATTTAATATGAATTTTTAACTCCAAAATACGAAATAAATAAATAAATATTTGAAAAAATTTAATAAAAGTTAAATTTATTTATTAGAAATTAATTTTGGATGGAAAATAATGTATATGTCCAATTTCATATTAAAAATCATTAATTTGATAATAAAAGCTAATTTACCTAAGTTTCACTAATTTTAACGATTCGGTCAATTTAACTACAGAGAAAATGGGACAAATTAGCTGGGACACGTCCAACCCTAGGACAGATGATTCACCTCCTATTTTGAATATGTGTCCACCTAAACAAATTAAAAATAAATAAAAAACTAGATTTATTACATAATTCTCCATTCTTTATAAGTAGTCAACATTTTGGATAGATTTTCATCGTCCTCTTCCTTCTTAAGCTAGACGAAGCACTAACATAGGCATCCCTCACCATAATTTTTTTTTTTTACACCAAAATCTTGCTAGTTTTCTATCACTTAAGAAACCTCTCTTCCTAGGAGCTTGGAACCAACATTATCATCAACTTTTTTACTCCTTCAAAGCTACTTGAAGAGGTAATGGGGGGAGTAAGGTTGGTTCTAAATTATAGTCATTTTACATGTTGGCAGGAAAGGTTTTCCCCTAAACCTTTCAATGCATAAAGTTTAGTTATGTTCTCTTTATATTGTTATAATGTTTAATGCTAAACTTTAATTTCTATTAAAATGTTATGTAGGTCAAATTTAGATAAGTAAATTGTAATTACTAAGTTGTTATTTTGCTAAAATTTTGGTAATTAAATTATAATTACTAAGTGTTATTCTAGTAATTGAATTATGATTACTAAGTTGTTATTTTGCTAAAATTTTGGTAATTAACATGTAATAACTAAATTGTTATTTTCCTAAAATTTTGATGATTAAAACATGATTACTAATTAGTTATGCTGATTACTAATATTATCATTTTGGTAAAATTTTAAGGATTTTAATTAGATAAATTGTTAAATTTTAAGATTATAAATGTTTTTTTATATGATTTATGGATTGTCTAAATTATTATTATACAATTTATACAATATAAGGCAAAGATTGATTTTACTGGTGCTCAAATTAAATGAGACCAAGGAAAACCTTTACTTGAGAAGTTAGAAATTGATAAGTTAGTGAGTAATGCAAAGTAAGAGACATGTAGTGGCATGACACCTGCTAGGGAAGCTACAATTTGGTACATTGAGGAATGAAAGACATGGACCCACTTACGGAGGTCTTAGGGGTTGGCATCAAGTGGTGAAGGTCCCAATGGCTAAGGTAGCACCCATGAGCTAGGATATTTGCATAACCAAACTCGATAACCCTGACAACTACTCAGCATTCCAGGATTGGTGTGAAAGTATGCCTCTATAAATGGACGTCCTGAACTATTATTTTATTGATCAATGATGATGAAGACTGTACCATGTGATGTTGTCGAGAGAGGTATATGTACTCCTAATCACTTCCCGATTCTGTTGATAACTATTACTCACTATTAGGAAGTATGGATCCATACCTAGTCAAGGGTAGTCTACTATAACTTAGATAAAATCCTGAATTTCCCTATTTTGTTATTGCCAACTGTGTTTTATCTTTATTTTATGGCAAATTTCCTACCATATATATGAAAATGATTTTAGAACAAATCACTTCACTCCATTGTTTTTCTTTTATGTATGATTGATCAGTGATTATTGAAGATGGTCATGCTAGTGTTATTTAACCTACATGTAGGGTATTTAGATGGAGGAACCTAGGAATACTAGGAAGATACGAATATCCTTACATACTTCGGCTATATATCTGTTACCTTCCTTTTCCTAATTCCCAGAGTTTCGATGCCACCTCTGACTTATGTGATTCCCGTTTTCTTGGTGATGACTCCACCGCCAAATTTTGTTTATGCTCTTTTTGCTCCACCATTGCCCGAGGACCCTGATATTCCTTTTACTGCACCATATATGAATGCTTATCCATCACTTCTCGAGTTACCAACTATAGATGCCTTAGTTGTTGATGATCCAGCTCCAGCACCAATATATGATGTATCTCCAATGGAGGTTGTTCTTGCTGAGTCTCCCATTGACTCCCCCAAGGTCAAGTACCAAGTGAGGATGGCTAATAGGTGGCGCACCTCCCCACCATCGTCTTCATCTAGACTTGGGTTACCTTATAAGGTACTCAATGGACAAGCATACCATGCTACAAAGGACGAGTTAAAGGAGACTCCTATGGATGAGGACCAATAAAGCAAGTTTTATAGTATTTTATGAGGAATAGGATAGACTGACACTGCTCTATATAGGATCTTTTTTATGTATATATGGGATTAGGTAGTATCTATCTTTTGACGTACTTTCGATCTCTAATGTTTTCTTCTATAACTGACATTACTACTAAATCATGATATACATATATACATATATACATATATACATACATATAGACATACATACACACACACACACACACACACACAATGTAACACCCCAATGTTTTTCTTTAATTATTATTATTATTATTATTATTATTCGTTTGCCGTGTTTTTAATAAAATGATATTTTGAGAAAAAGAAATATTGGGCTTTTAAACTAGGGTTTTATAATTAGAATGTTTTTAAAAGTTTTAAAACCCTTTTATTGGGCTTAGTTTTATGAGTCCAAAGTTAGCTTTAAGTATTCTTTAGGTTTCTTGAAAACCTAATCCTTTTCCTTATTCTTTCGCTTGTGCCTCCTTGGAGATACCGTGCCGTTAGAGCCTTTGCAGTCAAGAAGTGAGGAACCTTAGAAAGACGCTACTGCACCGTTCGCATCTTCTTGCTGGAGATCGCCTCTTTCAAGGTAAGGGGGGAGTGAGTTATCTCGCTCATGGGTATGACTTTGGTCGTGGGTAGATGGGTTGGCCCTAGACCCCAATTGCTTGTGAATTATATGGTTGTATACGTGCAAAGGGGAATGCGATTTTCCCCAAATTATTAATATGCTTTATGAAAATTCTATGTTTAATTTATATAGATTATCATGGATTGTCTTTTTAAAATCTGTACCTTGGATCCGCCCGGCGGGGCTAAATAGCCACTGGACAAGCTTTCGTTGAAAACTACACTCCGCGTTGGCGCCGAGCGGGATGAACAATCCGCTGAGCGGGTTGGGTCCTGACGTGGACACGCTGGGCGGGGTTTACAACCCGCTAGGCGGGTTGGGTCCTGACGTAGCCACGCTGGGCGGGGTTCACAACCCGCTGGGCGGGTTGGTTGCGGCGCAGACCCGCCTGGCGGGATATATAGCCCGCCAGGCGGATTCGCTGCTGGCACAACGAGCGGATACGATTTCGGCTATTTCGTTCTTTGTGCCTATGAACTCCTTTTTTTTTTGTAGTTTTAAACTCATTGTTATTTCTTTTTATGCCTTGTTAAGTTTATATTGCGCGACTGTTGTTTACTTTGAGAAAATTGAGTATGACATGAAATTGTGTTAATGTTTCATGATGAAAGCCTATGAAAAGTTGTAAGTATTATATGTGACCATGCATCATAACATTTGAGTTATGTGATGAGGAAAAGTATGTAGGAATCTGGCTGGTGGAGGCCGTGATGGGTTGTCTAACTCTAGTCTTGGGGGTTATCCGGTTGGGAAAACTCCAATGGTCCATGCTGATCCCATGGAGCCGGGGCGTACTGGCAAAACTGGGTAACCCTGACTAGTCGCCGGGGGATATCATACTAGTTGAGGGTGCGAGAGCCGAAGGCATTGGTACCGATGACGCTTCTTATGGCCGTGCATTTACTCCTAGTCTACTTTCCGACAAGTTTAAGTTGGTACCACATGTGCATAAGAAGTAGAAGCTAGGTATTGCATTACATATGTTTTTGTGCATTCTGGTTTTTTTGCAAATTACTGTTAATTGATTATGTATGTGATGTGTATTCTACCTGTCTCCATTGTCATACTTTGAGCATGATGTGAGATGTATCTCACCCCCTTGTTTTCTGGTGTTTTCTGTATGTGTCTGTGATATATAGGTGACGTTCAGCAAGACCTTGAGGAGGAGTCTTAGAGTAGGGGCATTGGCCTCATTGCAGTTTATTTTACAGTTTCTTTACGGTTTTGTCAACTTTGATAGTAATGTGACATCGGGGTCTTAGTTATTTATTATTTTAGCTTTTAAACTTTAGACTAATAGTTTTACTTTTAAATTGGTTTATTTTATTTTATTTGGACTTGTATGGTCAACTATGGGCTACCATCATTTGGTTAATCAGTAAAGCATCTTATGGAGCTTTAGTAAATGTGAGTTGTGCATGTGATGTCCTTTATCGTGTGAAGAAAAAGATTATAAACTATCGTTTTATTTTACAAATGAAAAGTATGTTATATTTTCGTAATATTTATTTAATAATTAGCTTTGGGGTAAAGGGTGTCACAGACTCCCCCAAGGTCAAGTACCAAGTGAGGATGGCTAATAGGTGGTGCACCTCCCCATCATCGTCTTCATCTAGACTTGGGTTACCTTATAAGGTACTCAATGGACAAGCATACCATGCTACAAAGGACGAGTTAAAGGAGACTCCTATGGATGAGGACCAATAAAGCAAGTTTTATAGTATTTTATGAGGGATAGGATAGACTGACACTGCTCTATATAGGATCTTTTTTATGTATATATGGGATTAGGTAGTATCTATCTTTTGACGTACTTTCGATCTCCAATGTTTTCTTCTATAACTAACATTACTACTAAATCATGATATACATATACATATATACATATATACATATATACATACATATAGACATACATACACACACACACACACACACACACACACACACACACACACATACACATATATGTATGTATATATATATATATAAACTTTATCTTTTACTACCATTTTCAAATTCTATTAAGTTTAAAATCTTCTATTACAAAAATCGAAAAATATTTACTCGCATTTTCATTAACTTAACTTAATAATTCATTAATTAACTAAATTAATATGGGTATAATCAATGTGGACAGGTGTCATAGTTAATGGTATTAGAGCAGTTCTTTACCATCAAAACTTGGGGTATGGCCTTAACATTCTATGTTTTGTGTGTTCTTTAATTTGTTGTTGACAAAACAAGAATGAAAGAAGAATTGTTTGTTCTTATAACCTCTATTGAGAAACAGAAATATAAGATAAGTATAGAAGCATATACATACAAATAGAAGTGGACGTTCAACTTATTACAGAAAGTGGTCTGCACACTCAATAGAAGACTTTGCTAAGAATAAACCTAATATTAGTTGTTGGGTTTAGTATACATGATTAGTGCATATCTAGGTAGGTTCTGGCTTAGGAAAGACTTAGTACTTAAGAGTGTCCATTGTGACCCACCTTTCTTTCCTGAGAATTTATCTAGTGTACTATTTCACAGATAACTTTTACTCGTCTAACATATGGTTTTATTCAAAGCAATGAACTAAACATTAAATCTTTTTTTAAGACAATGGCTAGAAGACCACAACAAGATGCTACTCTACAAATACTTAAAAGAATGGTTGCTATCCCTGAGAATATGAACCAAGGACGAGCCAATAAACTTGCAAAATACTGAGCACTTAAAACTTTTTACAAGAATGACCCACCCACCTTTAAAGGCAAATTTGATCCAAACGATGCTCAGAATTGGGTTGCAGAGATCGACAAAATCTTCACAACTATGTTATACACCAATGCACACAATGTAACTTATGCTACCATTATGTTGTCTAGAGAAGTTGAACATTGGTGGAGGTATGCAAAACAACAGGAAGAAACTAAAGCAAGACTGATCACTTAGGTAGTGTTTCATCTAAAGTTCGTAGGGAAGTATTTCCCAAAAGACCTAAGGCGGAGGAAAGAGATTGAGTTCCTCAATCTGAAACAAGGCTACATGTTCAATGGGGAGTACACTACCAAATTCAACGAACTATCGAAATACTGCCCTTACTTCCAAGAAATAGTTGATGAGAGATCACAATGCTCCAAATTTAAGAGTAGACTTAGGCCTGACATCAAGCAGGCAATGAGGTATCTTGAGATAGCCTAGTTTCCCACCTTGGTGAACTGTTGTAGAATCTATGACAATGACATGAAGGCAAGACAAGCTCAATGGAAAAGGAAAGGACCTCAGAGAAATAAGAAGTGAAATTTTCAAGAAAGAAATAAATGATATAATACTGGCAAATCATCCGGCTAGAAGATTGTTAATGTTGGAAGTTCTAATACTCCTATTTGAAGCTACCGCTGTGGAGGACCTCATTGTGAACAGGACTATGACAAATCAATGGTTACCTATTTCAATTATGGAGAAAAAGGTCACTATAGCAACATGTGCATAAAGCCTCAAAAAGAGTAGGGTAATGGATATGTTGTTGAAGTGAAAGGTTACTTAGATAGGACCTCCACATGTTGTTATAATTCTAAACTGGATTCTTGGTTTTCTTTATTATCGTTGTGGGGTTGTGTGATAAATTGTTGGAAAGCGGTAGTTGAGTGGAAGGTTGCTTAGATAGGACCTTCGCTTGTGTTGTATGATATTGTTCCTCACGAGGTGGGCTGCTTAAATAAGGCCTTACCTGTTGATTATGATTAAGGCCAGTTTGGGGCCAATATGGTGTTGATGGATGTTGAGTGGTAATGTGAGGTAGTTGACGATGGACCTCTTTGCCATTAGTTGTATTGATATACATATATATGTCATATGTTTGTTGGTTGTGGTTGAGTAGTTGATGGTGTGTAGTACATGCATTCATGCATAGTTGGCGACTGAGGTAGCTGACGATGGACCTCATGCTGTGGTGCAGGTAGGCACGTAAGTTGGATGGTGACTAGAGTTGGTACTTAGATAGGCCTCCAACCTAGTGTTGGATAAGACGTGGGGCAGCTGATGATAGGCCTTTGGGGATGAGTGAATGGGCGACTCTGCAGGAGGCCAAGGTGATGCAGGCCTTGTGTCGCAGTAAGCCACCACCTACATACACCCATCCTGACAAACCACTAAGCTTATCTGCAGATCAGAGTTTGACAATCCTTGAATGGTGCTTAGATAGGCCATAGTAAGGGGTGAGACCTGGCTGATTGCCCGATATGTTGTAAATCTCTCAAGGGTTGTGTCATCATGCATTGACATAGTTGAGGTGATTATGATGAAATGTGGAGTCTTGAGTTGAGAACCGTTCTGTATGAATATTTTTGTGTGTAGACGTTGAGGACTCTAGATGTATGATGAGGTGCTATATACTCGTAATTAAATGTTGTGAATTGTTGGTGATTACTCGTGATTGAATGTTTTAAATTATTGATTATCTCCATGATTATATGTTATGCCATTATTGTAGTAAGCTTACCCTTGCCGTGTTTTGTTGTTGTTGGTTGTCCTGTTGTTGCTGCTTGTGTTGATGTGCCTGTGATGATCACGTCCTATGGCGTGGGAGCAGACAGCAAGGCTTCAGTGGACCTGGCTGCTCAGAGATGATGGTGGAGTTGCTTGCAAGGCAACCCCTTTTGTTTTGAAAGTGTTATTTTGTATAGTTTTTTCTTTTGAAAGGATTGTATAGATTGACCAACTATAGGGAGTGAGTTTTGTATTCTATTTCCCCGACACTTGTATATTTTGATATTTTTAATATAGGCTGGTGTTGTCCCATTGTTGATATGATATGATGATGATAGATATACCGATGTGCATGTATCTTACTAGGAGAGATAGATGGATCTCTCAGTTGATATGTACGATCTATATATATATATATACAGATATGCTATGATTGATTTTATTCACCTGATAAGGAGTATGTGGTGTATGTTTAGTGGCGACAGTTGGGTCGTTACATTAGCAGGTTTAGCTTCTCTTAGTTGATGACGATGTTTCACTCTAGTCAGTGGCGAGATGGAACAAGTATGGAGGATCATCCTTTTGTTCTTGTTCTTAGAGGAATTGATATTCCAATTTGTTGTTTATTTCTTTTGACATAATGCATAGTGTGACTAGCGATAGGTAGAGTGTTACGTACCCTTTTCTTGTTGATGTAAATATGTTACTAATGATGGTATATGTATTTCTTTTGATTCCTTGATATATACATCGGCGTAGTTGCCTCGATTGGAATGAATGGATTCCATAGAGGATGTTTATATATGTGAGCTGGAAATTTTCAATGGGAAAGTTTTCTTTATGATTTTCTAGAAAGTAGACAAAGGCAAAAAATAAAGACATTTTTTTGGTAATACTTAAATTAATATCTTTGTTAAATTGAGCCTTTCAAAGAGAATAGTAGTAACGTTGTCATGTAGTGACAGTGGGTCGTTACAATTGCTTATACATTTTTCTTACTTATTGTAAACTACAAATACATCTATACTAAGTAGCCATGAACATCTTTGAATTGCCTTCCTCTGTGTCTTCTTTGTCTTCAGTATCGGCATCTTCTTCCTCTATCTATGGCCAAATACAACATCATACATACAAAAGAAAAGAAGCAAGGAGTGATGTTTTGCAAAGCCTTATTCATTTTCTTAATAGGTTTCAAAACTTAAACAAACAATTATTAAACAATTAGACATGGGGAATCGTAGGGTCTAACCTATGTTATTATTACTCAATCACAAACCTTATGTAACACTAGTGTTTTCCTAATATGTGATTTAGTGGTTTAATAATTTGAAAGTGGAAATTAAATTTAGTTTTGTAATTAAAAGGTAATAAATAAATTACAGACGTGTGGTTGTTGATTTATGTTGTGTTGTCTTGGAAAGTCTGATTTGAATTGTGGAATTAGGGAAAATGTTGTTTGAGCCAAATATCTCTATAGATTTTATGTTTGTTTTTCCAATATATGAACGTGGTGTTGGACTATTGGGCCTTGATGAGCCCAAGACCTTTCTTGAGAGCTCTATTTAACATAGAACCTTCTTCTTTCCCTTCATTTGTTACAAGACACTCCCTAAAATCTCTAAATTCTCTCTAGCTCTCTCTAATATGCTCCCCAATTCCAAAGAGTGGAACAAGAGTTCCATAGCAAAAACCCCATTCCCACGGCTTATGTGGAAGTTGCATCTCCTCAAATCGATGAGTTCTTACCCCTTCCCTTTTTTGTGGGTCTCTGTTGGGGGTGTGGGAAAACTTTGATTGAATCTGAGTTTGCTACTGAATATTGATGGATTTGGGTATAGGTATTATGGTTGTAGAGATCTCCCTGTGATTTGGCTCAAGGGTTCCATTTTCCTCTTTCTCTCCTCTTTCACTAATTCAAATTTCAAAAACTCCAAGAGGTAAGGGAAGCTTACTCATAGCTGTTTTGTGTTGGATGTATGCTGTTGTGCTGATATATGCTAGAGATTTGCAAAAATTTCTGTTGAAATGAACTTGGTGGTGATATGTTGATAAAAATGGGTTTGGATGAGAAATCTATGATTGTGTGATGAAATGTTGAAATTGTTATACAATCTGATGCATATGAGCTTTGTTGAGGTTGATTGATGATGTTGAAGCTTTCAATGAGGCCAAAATTTGGATATATGTTGTTGGGAAGTTTGAGTTTTTTGCAGAAAAATTGCGTTTTTCACAACTCTGTCATAGATAATCGATTATGGGAGCCTTATAATTGATTATATGAAGTTCCAGAAGCTGTTTTCATGATCCTGGCTCTGGAATAATCAATTATGGAAGCTAATAATCACTTATATGAGTTTCAAGAACTGTTTTCCTGGCACTGGTTCTAAAATAATTGATTATGGAGATCCATAATTGATTATCTTTGACAGAAAACGAATTATGGTGCATTTTCTAACTAATTTAATCTATTATTACAGGAGATAATCTGTTAGCACAGTATTTAATATGTTATTTCAGAATTTAATGTGTTATTTTAGAATTTAAAATTTCTGCTTCATAATTTGATCTATTATATATATTTATATATAAAAAGGGTGTTATACTTTTCAAAAGTTCTATTTGGGAATGACGAAAAGATGTCCAATTTAAATATGATTTCCTTAAACTAAGGAATTGAATTATTCTGAAGGGTTTTGTTAATCTCATGATTTATCAATCTTCTAAATGATTATAAATCTATGAATTTTGATCCTTAAAGATGTTAAAATTATAATTCAAGATAAGTTGGGCATGTCAAATGGTTTTCAAAGAAGGTTTTGGTTTTCAAATTGTCGTTGATTGTTGGATATGTTGTTGAAGTGGAAGTTGCTTAGATAGAACCTCAGGTTATTGTTGAGAGGATTCGTTTGTGAAATCTTAAAGAAGTACAGGTTGCTCAGATAGGGTCTGACCTATTCACCATGTTAGATGTTGAATTGAGCCTACATGAGGTTATTGGTGATCGTTGACCATGTGAGGTGTTGATTGAGCCCACATGGTGTTGTTGTTAAATTCTTATTAATTGTTGGTGCTGGATTGATTATGTTGTACATGCATTCATGCATGAGTCCACAATGGTGACTGTATTGAGAGTAGGCACGTAAGTTGATTGGTTAACAGGAGCTGAGGCTCAAACAGACCTCTAACCTACTATCAGAAAAGTCAGTGGGGGTCATTGCACCTAGGACCTAGGGGATAGGTAGATAGGCAATTCCACAAAGGGCCAAGGTCGTTGCAAGCCTTGTGTCATGGTGAGCCACCACCCACGTATATCTATCCTGATCAACCACTTAATTCTATCAATTGATCAGAGCTACAGTGTTTCCCAATAGCAGTGGAGGGCACTATGTTAAGGAACATGTCTGTGCCAATCGCTCAAATGTTGAAAACCTCTCGAGAGTAGTGTCTTCATGCATCATGGATGTGTTTGTGGAGCTGTGTGTGTGTGTGTGTGTATATATATATATATGTATGTATGGGAATGTGTATGATGATACTATATCATGGTGGATAATGTTATGTTCTTTTGTTTGAATGGACAAGTATGATTCTATTGTGGGCTGTTCCTTTGGATTATATGTCCTATTGTTCTATATAAGCTTACCCTTGCACTGTTTTGTACGTATGGTTCATGCCTGTGATGATCATATCGTTGACGTGGGAGCAGATGGTGAGCCTTCTGTTGATCCAGCTATTCAGAGGTGATGACGAATGTAACAACCCAACTATCACTACTAAACAACCCTACTAAACATACACCACATTCATCTTATCAGGTGAATAAAATCAATCCTATCATATCTGAATATAGGTCATACACATCAATGGGATAACACCAGCCCATATCAAACATATCAAAATATACATCATCAAGGAAGCGGAATACAAAACTCACTCCCTATAGCTGGTCAATCTATACAATCCCATCAAACGAATATAATGAAATTGAACCATAACTAATACAACAAAACTTGGCTTTCCCAAGCCAAACATCTCCAGCTCTCAACTCCATCCTCAGCTCTGAGTCGCCAGACCCACTGAAGCCTCGCCATCCCACACCATAAGACATAATCATCACAGGCACACCAGCGCAACAGCAACAACAGGACAACCAACAACAACAAAACATGGCAAGGGTAAGCTTACTAAAACAATGGCATAACATATAATTACGGATATCATCATCAATTCACAACATTCAATTACGAGTATATGGCACACCATCATATATCCAAAGTCCTCAACATCTACATACATATATAAGATACATTCACACAGAGAAGAATTCTCAATTCAGGACTCCACGTTACATCACAACCACCGCAACTATGTCAATGCATGATGACATGACTCTCGAGAAATTTACAACATATCGGGCAATCAGCTAGGTCTCACCCTCTACTGTGGCCTATCTAAGCACCATTCAGGGATTGCCAAACTTTGATTTGCGGATAAGCTTAATGGTTTGTCAGGATAAATGTATGTGGGTGGTGGCTTACTACGACACAAGGCTTGCATCATCTTGGCCTCTTGTGAAATTGCCCATCCATTCATCCTCGAAGGCCTATCGTCAGCTGCCCCCACGTCTTATCTAGCACTAGGTTGGAGGCCCATCTGAGTTCCAACTTTAGTCACCATCCAACTTACGTGCCTACCCACACCACGGCATAAGGTCCGTCGTTAGCTACCTCAGCCGCCAATTATGCATGAATGCATGTACTATACACCATCAACCACTCAACCTCAACCACAACCAATAAACATACAACATATATATGTATATCAATACAACCAGTGGCAAAGAGGTCCATTGTCAGCTACCTCCCATGATCACTCACACCATCAACACCATACCGGCTCCAATTCGACCTCAATCATAATCAACAGGTAAAGCCCTATCTAAGCAGCCCACCTCGTGAGAAACAATATCATACATAAAAAACGGAGGTTCTATCTAAGCAACCTTCCACCTCAATAACATATCCAACCACCAATTCATAATTTAAAACCAAGACCCTCTTTGAAAACCATTTGGAAGATTGGCAAATCTTGAAATCCACAAAAACCTTTAAAACAATTCACTTCTTTAATTTAAAGAAAGTCATATCCCAACTAGATAACTCTCCATCATTCTCAAATAAAGCTTTTGA
Organism: Spatholobus suberectus; assembly: GCA_004329165.1. NCBI lineage: Eukaryota > Viridiplantae > Streptophyta > Magnoliopsida > Fabales > Fabaceae > Spatholobus > Spatholobus suberectus. Next base: position 47,883,224 of record CM014729.1, on the reverse strand, counting down.
AAATGTATAATACTCTTTTTATATGTGTATATACAAAATACTTCGCATTTTGAAATGAAAATTGTGAAATCTTAAATGGTACATTCAGTTCTGAAATAACAGATTATGTACTATAGTAACAGATTATGTACTGTAGCAAAAATGCATTAGAATTCATTTTTCAGCAGGGATAATCAATTATGGGTTTCCATAATCGATTATTTTCGAACCAAAACCAGAAGAAATTTTTTTGAAACCCAGATAATCAATTATCAGAGTCCATAATTGATTATTGACGAGCCAAATTCATGAAAACTGATCTTGGAGCTCTAGATAATCGATTATCAAGCTTCCATAATCGATTATCTACAACAGGATTGCCGAAAAACTCGATTTTCTGCAGCAAAAGCTCAAATTTTCAACACCCAAACTCAAATTTTCAAATCAATGGGGTTCCAATATCATCAATCCACCCCAACCAAGCTTACACCACAAATTCAACATTTCATTACACAACTCATGAAATTTTCATCAAAATTCAAATTTCCCCCCCCAAACCCATTTTCATTCAAAATCTCACCACAACCAACATATAATTCGAATTTGGACCAACCTAAAGTGATATTCACATGCAATCATGTTCATACATCACCAATCTAGCAAGAGTAAGCTTCCCTTACCTCTTGGAGCTTCCAAATCCGAGCTTGGGGAAGGAAAAATGTGAGAGACATAGAACCTTGAGCCAAACTCCGTGAAAGCAAGGCAATAACAGCCCCTCCACGCCTAGAAACGTGATTCCTCACTAGATTTGGGTCTCACACTTCAAGAATCTCGACAAGAGTTAGGGAGAAATTGAGAGAATGGAAGAAGAGAGTGAGAGAGAGAAGGGGGAATGAGAGAATGAGAGAGTTTGAGAGATGTGAAATAAGAGAATGAAAGGGGAAAGGCTTAGCACCCCTTTTTATGTCTTAAAACTCTCCAAGGTCCTCATACCGGCTTTGGGCTCACTAAAGCTCAGGGTTCGTCTATTCACTTTCCAAAACTCACAACGGTTCTAACTTAACTTTTTTTCCCTCAACAACCCAAACCAATATCAACAACATTCTCAATTTGGCTCAAGCACATTTGTCTCAATTCCTTAAACTTAGACAGGAATTCCAAGTCAACGACATAAAACTAACACCACACAACAACAATCAACAACAATCTATTTATTTATTTGTTTTAAACACCATAATCACATATTAATTTCCACTTTTAGTTATTAAACCACTAAATCATACATTAAGAAAATCACAGCGTTACAACGAAGCTGCCAGCTTGAAGATGAGGAAATATGATGAATCACAGTCTCGTTTTGTTGTTCTATGATAGTTGTTTTACTTTTGAGATTGGATGTATAGCTTGACCAGTTTTAGGGTGTGTTTTGTATCCCCTTCTCCCTTACTGATGTATCATTTGGGTAGTAGCCTTGATGCATATGTCTCATTAAATCTTTGTCTTGTAAATACATATATATGGGTAAGTTGATCATAATTGGGATAGATGGTCTCCCTTATATATATACATGATATGTTGATGTTAGTTGCATGTGAACTGATGTTAAGGTAGTTTTCATTAAATCTCACAATAATAATGAAATGAATGGCAGTGTTGTTCAGTAGCGACGGCGAGTTGTTACACCTTTACTCAAAGTATAAATTTGTACCTATCTCTGATGATTCACCTTGACCATTAGAAATCACTAAGAAGTCATTGGGAGTTCGTATAACCCCTCATAAGGTACAAACATCTATGTTGTAATCATCATCCTCAAGAAAAAGGCCTTATGCCCATTAGGGGTATACATTTCACCAATCCTGGTGATGCTGAGCAGGCATTAGGGTTACCAAGTCAGTTTACGTAATTCATCCCAACTCAGGCCGCTATCCTGGCCATTGGGACGTTCATAACTCAGTACCTTTACCCTCATGACTTGAACAATGGTCCCTGTCTTTCATCTTGTAGTGTACCAAATTGTAACTTCCTAGACATAGGCATTCATGCTTCTTAGGCACTCTTCAGAGAATTCAAAAGTGGCCTCTTTGGCTAGGAGTCTGTCATGGGTTTTGTAATTTTAGAAAAATCTTTTACAAACCTCCTATAAAAACCTGCATGTCCTAAAAAACTTCTAACCACTTTCATAGAATTGGGTGGAGGTAATTTTGCAATCACCTCTACCTTGGCGGGATCAACCTCAATGCCTCTAGGGGACACCTTATGCCCCAATACAACACACTCTTGCACCATGAATTGACATTTTTCCCAATTTAACACCAAATTGGTGTCCCTGCACCTTTTTAGAACCAAATTTAGATTACTCAAGCATTTATCAAAAGCGAAACCAAACACAGAAAAATCATCCATAAATATTTCTATGCAATTCTCAATTAAATCAGAAAATATTGCCATCATGCATCTTTGAAGGTGGCAGGAGCATTACATAACCCAAAAGGCATCCTTTTATATGCAAAAGTACCATATGGGCAAGTAAAAGTGGTTTTTTCTTGATCTTGAGGTGCCAATGGTATTTGCATATAACCAGAATACCCATCCAAACAACAGTAAAATGCATGTCCCGCTAATTTTTCTAACATTTGATCAATGAAGGGGAGAGGGAAATGGTCCTTCCGGGTGGCTTCATTTAACTTCCTATAGTCAATGCACATCCGCCACCCAGTGGTTTTTCTTACCGCAATTAATTCCTTCTTCTCATTCTCCATGACTGTGGTGCCTCCTTTCTTAAGGACACATTGGACTGGACTTACCCATTTGCTATCAGAGATTGGGTAAATAATGTCTGCATCCAGCAACTTTATCACTTCTCCTTTGACTACCTCCTTCATGTTGGGATTCATACGACGCTGAGATAGTGCCCGGGGCTCAAGTCCTCCTCCATGTATATCCTATGGGTGCACATTATAGGACTGATGCCTTTGATATCATGGATCGTCCACCCAAAGGCTTCTTTGTTATCTCTCAAAACTTACAACAACTTTTCCTCCATGGTATCAGATAATCCTACAGCAATAATCACAGGCAAAGAGGAAGGAGGATTAAGAAAAACATATTTTAAGTTAGAGGGAAGCGGTTTCAATTCCAGCATAGGGGCTTCTCAATAGAAGGCTTAGGCTTTGGCCCATTACCCCTCTCCAACTCTTCAAACCCTTGATTTCTCCAAGGTTTGGTACTTTGGCGAGCTTGAAGAAACATCAACATCTCTTCTTGCTCAGCACATACATTCCAGACTAAGTCCTCTAGAATGAGAACTCTTTCTAAGGGGTCCTCTATCCTTACTCCTAGGAGAACACTACCCACCAGTGCCTCTGTCACATCCCTTGCTTGCACAAAGTTGTAGGAGGTAAAAGAAGAAGGGTTCTTTAAAGAATCGAACACCCTGAATATCACCTCCTCATCACCTAGTCTCAAAGTTAGTTTTCCCTGCCGAACCTCTATCAATGCATCTCTAGTGTTGAGGAAAGGTCGCCCCAAAATGATAAGGACATCCTCATCCTCTTCCATGTCTAACATTACAAAATCAGCAAGGAAGACAAACTTATCCACCTTCACCAGTACATCCTCTATTATCCCCCTTGGATGGGAAATGGATCTATCTACAAGCTAAAGAGAAATGTTAGTAGGCTGGGGTTCTTGCATCCCCAGTTTCTTAAAAACAGAAAAAGGCATCAAATTAATACTGGCTCTCAAGTCACACAATGCTTTTTCAAAATAAGAGTTGCCTATAGTGCAGGGAATTGTAAAACTCCCTGGGTCCCTAAGCTTAGGGGGCAACTTTTTAAGCACCACAGCTGAACATTCCTCATTGAGTTGCACTAGCTCAAAGCCTTCTAATCTCTTTTTGTTTGAAATAATTTCTTTCAAAAATTTGGCATATTTAGGCATTTGAGCAATTGCCTCAACAAAGGGAATGTTTATGTGCAATTTCTTAAAAATTTCTAGGAATCTCAAAAATTGTTTATCGTTTTGCTCATCTTTCAATCTATGGGGAAAAGGAGCACATACCTTTTTTGGCTCAGAAATCACAATACCTTTTTCTCTTTGTTCAGCATGACTCTCCTCAATGAGAGTCTTATCTCCTGTCTGTGGTGGTGCCTGCTTCTCTTTTCTGGTTAGCCCCTCCAATTCTTTCCCACTCCTAAGAGTAATGGCCTTCACATCTTTTTTTGGGTTGGGCTCAGTCTGAGTGGGTAAAGAACCTTGAGCCCTCTAAGATAATAAGTTAGTCAAGTTTGCTATCTGTGTCTCCAAAGACTTGAAACGATCATCAGTCTTGGCCATATATTGCATCATGGTGTCTTGTAGGTTAGGCCTTCTCTCTTCCTGTCTTGGACCCTGGTTTTGCATGTGTGGGGGTCTATAGATATTCTGATTGGAATTTTGTTCTTTTTGTTGTCCACCCCATGAAAAGTTAGGGTGGTTCCTCCATGCTGGGTTGTAAGTGGAGGAGTATAGGTCTCCTTGGTTCCTGTTTGAACTACCTGCATAATTGGCTTCCTTAACGGCCTTAGCAAAGAAATTTCTCATTTGAGAGTCCTTTCCTTCATGCCCAGTCACTCCACACTGATTACATACTAGAGGGAGGGGCAGTGGAGATAGGAGATGAGTCTATGTGTGCATGATTGTCTTCAGCTGCTTAGTGATAGCATCAAGCTTATGGTCCAAAGATGTGTTGGACTCAACTTGATAAGCTCCTACAGGTCTCTTTAGAATGTACCTGTCTCCAAAGGAGGCATGGTAATTGTTAGAAGCCATGTCTTTAATGATAGAAAAGGCCTCGTTAGGTGACTTTTTCAAAATGGTTCCTCCACAAGTTGCATCAATGCTAGTCTATTTTGAGTGGAGATCCCACTATAAAAGATCTAAATTAGCTGCCCCGTTGGGAAGCTATGGTGTAGGCATTGCCTAAGTAAATCCTAGAACTGCTCCCAGGCCTCAAACAAGGACTCTTGTTCAAATTGGACAAAATTCATAATGTCCTTCTGCAGCTTGTTGAACTTGGCTAGAGGAAAATACTTCATGAGAAACTTGTTGGTGCATTGGTCCCAAGTGGTGATGGACCCATCTGGCAATGAAGATAGCCAAGCCAATGCCCTATCCGTTAGAGAAAACAGAAACAACCCCAGTCTAATAGCATCTTGGGTGACACCATTATACTTCACGGTGTTAGTGATCCTTAGAAATTTCTTCAAGTGGCCCAGGGAATCTTCAGTAGGCAAGCCCCCAAACTGTCCAGAATTCTGCTACCATGGCAAGAAGTGCAGGCTTGAGCTCAAAATTATTTGCCTCCACCGTGGGGTGACGAATGCTGTCAGCCACCCCAATGGTAGGAGCAAAATAGTCTTGCAAAGTCCTCTGTGGTTGTTCCGGTTGTTCATCCATAATGTCTTTTATTCTCTGCTCCTTCCTTAACCTGCGAGCTGTCCTTTCAACTTCAAAATCAAATTGTAAGACAAGCCTTTTAGAGCGGGTTAGCATAAACAATAGAAAAACAAAACTAGAGAAATCTTGCAAAATAAAAAATGAAGAAAATAAAATAAAGAAAATTAAAAAGAAATTATTAACAAAGAGTAAAATGCCCAAATCAATGAGAATTTCCTTTTTCTAATATCACACAATTAGTCCCCGGCAACGACACCAGAAACTTGATGTGCTAAAAATATGCTCAAGGGCAAGCGTACCCTTATCGCAGTAGTAACAAAAGGATGTGAGTCCAGATATCGAACCCAAAGGACTAAATGGTGATTACCAGTTTCCAGAGATTCTATATTGTTTAGGTAAAGTTAAATAGGTACTGGGTTGGTTCAATAGTGATAAACGTAAAATAGGAATTGTAAAACAAACAATGGCAAGTAGAGAAAAATAGGCTTAGGGTTATGGTTTCCTTCTTGCTCTTAAGTTCCTTCACATCTAATTCTAATTAAACCTTTTACTATTCATCAATTACCAATATTCCCCTACGAATTTTATTGTCAATTGTTGGTCATAAATTGCAATAATCCTTTCTAAGTTAATTTCCCAATTGATCATGTGAGATATTAAAACCCTAGGAAGGCACGAGGAATAAAAGGGGAGGATTAAATTAATTATTTAATCCAATTGGAAATTAGGAATGAAAGTTGATCATATGACAAAACCTAATTTGATTACCTTACACGTCTACCAATTAATTGCGGTACGACTGCCGTTCAATTAATCGATTCGAAGCATACAAGGGATGATCAATTCCAAGTAAGAAAATAAAAATAGTAGAGCAATCTAATTGACTGAATGGAAACAAGAATTCAATTAAAATTAACATTTAGGGGTTCCAAACACTAAGTACACCACAACCTTAACAGGAAATTTAGCTACTCATGGCAAGAAGAAATATCATAATTTTAAAGAAATACATCAAAGGAAAAAGAAGAAGAAATCTTTTACAAGAAAAGGTTTTTCTTCAGTTTCTGACTCTGAGTATCCTATTGCCCCTCAAGAATCCTTCTGTAGAAGCCAAAGAACAAAAAAGGAAGAATTGAGGAAAGAATAAAGATAAGACAGTGATCCCCCCTTTTTGTGCTTTGCTCCTTGCTATTTGTAATATCCTTTTAGAATTTTGAAGTAAAAGACTTAACCCCGGTCCATTCTGCCCAATCTAGGTCCATTAAAAATTCAAATAAAATTAAAACTTGGACCTCAGACCCGCCTAACGAGGTTGGAAACCCGCTAGGCGGTTTTTCAGAATTCGCTTCGCTTTGACGCCGGACAGGCTATCCAACTCGCTCTGTAGAATACCTCCAGGGCAAGTCCCGCCGGGCGAGTGCAACTTTGTGGACTCCATTTTGTGCTTCAAGTCTCCTTTTTGGCCTATTCTTGTGCTTATAGGCTTCTTTTAAACCCACTTGATAAGTATCTTACTCCTCTATACCTGTGGACTAGATTTCTTTTCTTTGCTCAACTAACTTCCTACATAAAATTCAACAAAATTAAGGCAATTCATGTAATTTTAAATAAAAAGCTTAGAAACACACATTGTAACACCCCAATGTTTTCCTTTAATTATTATTATTATTATTATTATTATTATTCGTTTGCCGTGTTTTTAATAAAATGATATTTTGAGAAAAAGAAATATTGGGCTTTTAAACTGGGATTTTATAATTAGAATGTTTTTAAAAGTTTTAAAACCCTTTTATTGGGCTTAGTTTTATGAGTCCAAAGTTAGCTTTAAGTATTCTTTAGGTTTCTTGAAAACCTAATCCTTTTTCCTTATTCTTTCGCTTGTGCCTCCTTAGAGATACCGTGCCGTCAGAGCCTTTGCAGTCAAGAAGTGAGGAACCTTAGAAAGACGCTACTGCACCGTTCGCATCCTCTTGCTGGAGATCGCCTCTTTCAAGGTAAGGGGGGAGTGAGTTATCTCGCTCATGGGTATGACTTTGGTCATGGGTAGAGGGGTTGGCCCTAGACCCCAATTGTTTGTGAATTATATGGTTGTATACATGCAAAGGGGAATGCGATTTTCCCCAAATTATTAATATGCTTATGAGAATTATATGTTTAATTTATATGGATTATCATAGATTGTCTTTTTAAAATCTGTACCTTGGATCCCCCCGGCGGGCCTAAATAGCCGCTGGATGAGCTTTCGTTGAAAACTACACTCCGCGTTGGCGCCGGGCGGGATGAACAATCCGCTGAGCGGGTTGGGTCCTGACGTGGACACGCTGGGCGGGGTTCACAACCCGCTGGGCAGGTTGGTTGCGGCGCAGACCAGGCAGATTCGCTGCTGGCACAACGAGCGGATACGATTTTGGCTATTTCGTTCTTTGTGCCTATGAACTCCCTTTTTTGTAGTTTTAAACTCATTGTTGTTTCTTTTTATGCCTTGTTAAGCTTATATTGTGCGACGGTTGTTTACTTTGAGAAAATTGAGTATGACATGAAATTGTGTTAATGTTTCATGATGAAAGCCTGTGAAAAGTTGTAAGTATTGTATGTGACCATGCATCATAACATTTGAGTTATGTGATGAGGAAAGTATGTAGGAATCTGGCTGGTGGAGGCCATGATGGGTTGTCTAACTCTAGCCTTGGGGGTTATCCGGTTGGGAAAACTCCAATGGTCCATGCTGATCCCATGGAGCCGGGGCATACTGGCAAAACTGGGTAACCCTGACCAGTCGCCGGGGGATATCATACTAGTTGAGGGTGCGAGAGCCGAAGGCATCGGTACGATGACGCTTCTTATGGCCGTGCATTTCCTCCTAGTCTACTTTCCGACAAGTTTAAGTTGGTACCACATGTGCATAAGAAGTAGAAGCTAGGTATTGCATTACATATGTTTTTGTGCATTCTGGTTTTTTTGCAAATTACTGTTAATTGATTATGTATGTGATGTGTATTCTACCTGTCTCCATTGTCATACTTTGAGCATGATGTGAGATGTATCTCACCCCTTTGTTTTCTAGTGTTTTCTGTATGTGTCTGTGATATACAGGTGACGTCCAGCAAGACCTTGAGGAGGAGTCTTAGAGTAGGGGCATTGGCCTCATTGCAGTTTATTTTACAGTTTCTTTACGGTTTTGTCAACTCTGATAGTAATGTGACATCGGGGTCTTAGTTATTTATTATTTTAGCTTTTAAACTTTAGACTAATAGTTTTACTTTTAAATTGGTTTATTTTATTTTATTTGGACTTGTATGGTCAACTATGGGCCACCATCATTTGGTTAATCAGTAAAGCATCTTATGGAGCTTTAGTAAATGTGAGTTGTGCATGTGATGTCCTTTATCGTGTGAAGAAAAAGATTATAAACTATCGTTTTATTTTACAAATGAAAAGTATGTTATATTTTCGTAATATTTATTTAATAATTAGCTTTGGGGTAAAGGGTGTCACACACATCACATGAAATCCTTCGTCAATGGTCAATTTTCTTAAAAATTTCCAATGAGTTAATGCAAAAATCATGTGAACTTGCTTTATAAATCTACATAAATATAGATTTATCAGGTACAACATAGCCAAAGTTACAGACTCATGCATGTATGCGTTTAAATCACCACAACAACAACTTATAGTTCAAAATCTAAGTTTTTATAAACTTTTCATCATCTCATTTATAACAAAAACATATAGCACCAACACTCATCATACCAACATTGACAATAAAATTCAATTATCAACCGGTTTTATTAACAACACCATGTCGGCTTAATTTAGTACCTCACATGGTCAACAACCACCATCAACTTCATGTAGGCTCAATTCAACAACTAACACGGCAAAAAGGCAAGGCCTTATCTAAGCAGCCTATACCTCTTTAAGATTTCACTAGAGCTGTCAAAAATGGTAGGTTGGTCCGGCTCGCCCTGGCTTGGCTCGCCTGGCCTCACTTGGGCCATTGTTTGCTAGCAAGTCGACCCAGCCCAGCCCGATTTGTGTTCGGGCCTATGTTTTTTTAGCCTAGCCCAGCCCTATGCAAGCCACCAGACCAATTTGGCTTGAATTTTTTGGCACACCAATTAACATTGTTATTTATTTTAATTATTTTTTTTGGCCAAAAATTATATAAAATTAAATGATTTAAATCAAATTAAATATTTAAAATTAAATTCTACATACTTTCTAGCATAAACGAACATTTTTATTCATATATAATTGACTTAATTACTCAATAGTTTCATTAAAAATATATCTTTAAGCGAATTTTATTTACAAAATGAAGTATCCATGTTAGTCTTTCATTTATACAAACATGTGTGACCCTTTTTTTATAAATTTTTTAAGTATATTAATATATACCAGGCCAGCCCGGCCCAAGCCCAGTTGGCCCGTCGGCCCAGGCCAAAATGGCCCAATTTTTTCTGGACTATATTTTTGTAAGCCCAACCCAGCTCTTTTGTGAGCTAAACGAGCCGACCCATCAAGCCAAGCCCATTTTAACAGCTCTAGATTTCACCAATAAATCCTGTCCACAACAAGTGGAGGTCCTATCCAAGCAACCTTCCACTTCAACAACATATCCAACATCAACAATAATTTAAAAATCAAAACAACAACATGTGGAGGCCCTATCTAAGCAACCTTCCACTTCAACAGCATATCCAACAAATCACCACAATTAGAAATCAAAATTCATTTTTGAAAACCATTTGAACATCCAACTTATCTTGAAATATACATTTGACATCCTTAGGAGTCAATCACATCATCAACCAAACACAACAGAGCTCACACACATCCATTATACAATAACACAAATCCTTATAAATCAGGCACAAAAGATGAACATATCTTTCTTTTGAAGCTAAAACATCTTTCCAATGTTCCATAGGGTCGCAGCTAACATGAAACCCTTGGCAATCAATTGCACTTCACCTTCTTTCTTGGACCCAACCCTGATAAATCCATGCTCAACGCCACAAAACTGGCACTCAGCGCCAATACAACAGAGATGATCAAGCCTTTTGTTGCTCAACCCCAAATCCGTTGCTAAGCATCAAAGCAACAAAATTCCAGATAGCTTTTTGTCATCTGTTGCTAAGTGCCACAATTTCATCACTAGGCGACAAACTTCCAGATAGTTCTCTGTCATCCGTCTCTCAACGTTGAAAAACTGCAACTCAGCGACAACTGGGATTTCTGTAGTTCATAAGGAGATGACCCCAAGCCATTTTTGACACAATAATCAACACTAAGCATGTCAAAAAAATCCTAGTTGCTTCTAATACCTTCCTAACTAATTACATAACAATTTCATCCATAAATCATCAACAAATTATCAAAATCCCTTCCAAGACCCATTTTTATCAAGAACAACATACATGACAACATTCAAAGAAATTCAACCATTTCTAAAACATGAAATCAACATATCAGCAGCCACTAACACAGAAACAACCGATAGTAAGCTTCCTTTACCTCAAAGTAGTTCTCAATGTTAGGCTTATAGGGAAAGAAGGGAAAAGAGAGTTCTTGAGCCAAAAAAGAAGTAGCTTTCCCCACACCACACCAACTAGTCACCACAAACTCAAAAAAAAAGATCTGCTCTTGAAAAGAAGAACCAAAGCCAGACCATACAAGAACTTGGGAGAATTTTCTTTGAGAGGAAGAGATGGAAATGAGGAAATGAGATGGAATTTTCTTTGATGTGGGTCTTTATAAAAAAAATGAGATTTTTTTTTTATATATAAACCCCTTCTAATTACTACTAACTCTTTTTAAAACACCTTTTATGTCCTCTGAGTCAGAAAATGACTAAATTCATCATTAGACTGATTTTAGAAAATACTCAAGGTAGTCAAAGATAAAAGAAAATGGCTCAAGGAAACTTTCTTAACTCCCAGAAATTCCTCACTTATGAACTTCAGAGTTTAATTAAAAGACTACTATTCAAATCAATGATACCCAAGCAACAGTACAACTTGCACAGATATTTAATTATGACTAGAATTGACTAATCATAAATAAATTCGCATGACTTCTGACTGTTTGCTCACTTGCACAGTGTATTCTTACACTGTTAATTCACAAGACAGTTCTAATTTTTGTAGAATCTTCTACTGAAACATGCACCAAAATTCACCAAATATTCATTTATTACATTTTTCATAAAATTAAATTTAAATTTCTCTTGTAATTATTTTAAATCACTTGAAGCGTAGATTAGGAAAATAATCAGTGTTACAATATTCCCTGATGACTAGTCAGGGTTACCCAGCTTTGCCGGTACGCTCCAGCTCCATAGGATTAGCATGGGCCATTGTAGTTTCCACACCAAGTACCACCCTTAAGGCTAGGGTTAGATAACCCATCCCAGTCTCTACTAACCAAATTCCTACATACTTTCTTTCTCCACATGATTCAATGTCATGATGCATGCTCACATATAATGCTTACAGCTTTTTATAGGCTTTTATCATGGAACATTGACACAAGTTCATAAGTCAACCAGTGACTATCTAACCCTGATGGGCGGGTCCGAGATTTGAATTTGAATTTGTTTTTCCTATTATCTTTGGCTTCTGAATGCTCCAAAACAAATAATTAAATTCTTAATCACTTCTTCTACCTTGATAATTTGTTAATCTAATTTATAAATTCCTCACTCACTCACGATTCCCTCCAAACCCGTTAGATCTCTAACTTAGGTACAAAGGGAAAAGCAAAAGCAATCCTTGACCATCCATAATAAATTAAACATAAAATTTCCATAAAACACTTCAATGATTTGGGGAAAATCACATTCCCCTTTGCACACATAATCATACAATTTCACATACAATTAGGGGTCTATGGCCAACCCCTCTACCCACAACCAAAGCCATACCCATGAGCAAGATAACTCAATCCCCCTACCTTGAAAGAGGCTATCTTTGACAAGAGGATGCGAACGGTGCAGCAACATATTCCTACAATTCCTCACCTTTTGACTGTAATGGATCTAAAGGCACAGTATCTCCAAATAGGCATAAAAGAGAAAAAATGAGGAAAAAGGTTAGGTTTTCAAGAAACCTATGGGACTCTTAAAACTAACTTTGGGCTCATAAAAACTAAGCCCAACACAAGGGTCTTAAAACTTTTTAAAAACATTTCAATTATAAAACCTCATTTTAAAGGCCCGATATCTCTTTTTTCCCAAAATACCATTTTATTAAAAACAAGGCAAACATATAATAATAATAATAATAATAATAATGCATATTAATTAAAGGAAAACATTAGAGTGTTACAATAATCATCATCCTCGAGGAAAGGGCCTTATGCCTATCAGGGTATACACTCCACCAATCCTGGGGATGTTAAGCAGGCTTCAGGGTTACTAAGTTGGTTTAAGTGATTTATCCTAGCTTAAGGTGTTAACCTAACCATTTATAACGTTCACAATTCAGTACCCTCAAGACCTGAACAATGGTCCCTGCCTTTCATCCTACAGTGTATCAAACTGTAACTTCCTAGATACAGGCACTCATGCTTCTCAACATGGTCCTAACTCAATTGGAGTTTGTTATGACTTTATTTTCTAAGTTTCTAAACATACCCTCTGGATAATCTAGTAGGGTTCAAAATCATTCTTTATAGAGATATATTCATCAATTACAATTGTCATAACTTAGAAATAATTCACAAGATACAATAAGTATAGCAAAAGTTTCAACATTTAAAATTTGCATATATAATTCACACTTATACATGCATATTAGTGTAGTTTCTCAATTTAATTTATTTGATTTATCTTCTCCTTTTCTAATTTTTCAAATTAGATTATTTTGAAAGTAAAGTTTCCAAATCATAAACATTACTAAAAGTGGAGTAATAAATTTGAGAGAAATTCCTTTCTGATGTGGAAGGCCAGGCTATGCTGCAACCACAAAGCATACATAGAAATTCTCTTTTGTTATTTCTTTCTCTACAATTTGATGTTTTTATCTTAGACAATCAAGATTTCTATTTTCCCCTTTTTTCTAAAAGAAGGTGGCCCTTATGCATGCATTTTATTTTGTTGATAAAAACATTTACTATTTGGTTAAATTTATTGTAAATCTTCTTTGTATTTACAAAATTTACTCTTTTTCCTACACTAACTATAACTTGTCCAAAAATATGGGAATTTCTTCACAAACCTTTTTACCAATCTTAGACTAGTAATAATTAGACGCTAAGACCATTAAAATTTTTCAAAGAAAAATTCATCTTCTAAATTTTTCCTAGTCTGGGCCGAGAGCCCATCTAATTCAAAACAAACCATAATTTTGTTTTCTAACTCAAATTTTAATTAAATCATAAAAACAAAAATCTAACCTATGTAGAAAATTTCTTCCAAGTTCCTTACTAATCCTAAGGGCGAAATTGCCCTTCTAACCTAGGCCTTATTTCCATTGTTTTTATTTTCAAGTTAGATTTGTACATAAATTAAATAATTTAATGGTATCCAGTTAATAGTAAAAAAATTTCCTTTAGGACTAATAAAAAAAATGAAAATGTAACTATTTTAATCATTTGTATTTTAATAACTTACTTATTCATATAACTAAGGCATAAGAAAGTAATTATAGGAACTTAAACATAAATAACAATGGAAATGTAAAATGATAACAAAATTAAAAAACAAGAGATAAATAGCAAGAAAACAAATGAGCAAGAATATAAATGGAACTTAAAGTAAATGACAATAAAAGAAGACAATAGAAATAAATAGCAAAAAGGGCAATAAAGATAAATAACATTTAAAATAGAGCAATATTAGTGATTAAAATTTGAATTAGAATAATAGAGTAAAAGATAGTTAGAACAATAATATTAATAGGATTAGTTCAATAATATGGATTTAGGGGATAATCCAACAACATAAAAACCCATTAAGAAGATAAATGAAGCTAACCCCACACCCCCTATACCTCAAATTAGTGGCTTGGGGGTGAGATTAGAAGTGGGGAAAGAGGCTTAGTCTCCTAGGACAAATATAATTTGGCTTGGTAATTTTTTTTTAGAGGTGGCTTTGGGTGAGAGAAAAAAAAATGCAAGAACTTAACTATGGTGGGGAGAAACTCTCAATTCAGACCAGCAAGAAGAAGGGAGAGTTTTGTGAAGGAAAAAAGAGAGAAGGTGGAGTGGTTGATGGGGTTTTTAAAGAGGGAAAATAATTTGTTTTAGGATTAAATTTTTGTACCAAAATACATTATAATATGATTTTGTGTGTACTTTCCCCATGTTGCTAAGCAAACTAGCATGAATTGGAACTAGAGGGCCAAAAACTACAGATTTTTATTTTATATAATTATTAGATAATAAAATTAATTAAATATTAATTAATTGTAATAAAATTGGATTGGATTTTTGGTTTAGTTTTGGGCAAATATGGCCCTACCACATCCTCACATATATTTTTTTGAGTCTTACAAAAAGATTTCAAAATTTTTCCATTTATATATTATTTATAATAATTATTTTACTAACAAAGCTAATTATTTGACTAATAAATCAAAATTTTCTAAATAAATATTATTTTCTGGATTTTCACTATTTTTCCCTCAAAATAAAATTTTAATATTTAAAATATACTTAGTATAAATTTTTCAAAATATTTTGAGGTCAAAAAATCTCTATTTGGGTTCTCATAGTCAACCAAGGGTATTTTGGTCATTTCACAAAAATTGTCTCAATAAATTTTTTTAAAAAAACTCTAAAATTATTATTAATTATTCTAAGCATATTGAAGTCTTAAAAAATAATTTTAAATAATCCTAACTATTTTTTATTTATTTATCCTATTATCTAGCATTTTAGGAACGAAATGGTCATTTTACCATTTTCTAGGCTCCAATCCAAAAAAATTATTAAAAATCTAAACTATATAGTACTCACTAATACAAACATAATCGTTGGAATCAGATTTTTGAGATTCTCATCCGGTTCTCCAAAATAAAATACAAAATAAATAGAAAAACAGTTCAAATAGGCAAAAGTAGGGGTATTACATTACTCCCCACTTTTTAGGAATTTCATCCCCGAAATTCACTCAATACTTAATGGTCTCAACCAATTATTAGGATGTAACCATTTGTCATACAAACAAACTCAAACTACTTAATACATAGTTTGACCAATTAAGGTAAATAGGGTTGCGATACAGAAATCTTCTCTTGATTCTTTAGTTGAATCCAAAGTTGTCTTTGATTGTCACTTTCTCCTTTGTTGTGGTTTCATGATTGAAGTCAACTACAATTAATTTGTAAACATATGGAGGTTAACCATTAGTTATCTCAATCCACAAGTTTATCAATAAATATCGCCCACTACTTTTCAATGCTCAACATAGCTTTAAGCTGGCCAAACTCAAAGTCACACTAAAGCCACTTATAGTAAACAAGGCACAATCAAAGGATTCTATTTATTAGTTAGAAGCCCAACTTTAACAAACAATTATTTTGGACTTAAGGATAGAACCGTTATTGTCCAAATGACACATTAATGAAAAGTTATCTAAATCTAGAATTATTGAAGGAAATGATTAGGTTAATTATAAGAGCAAGTGATTTCGAATAATCCTTGCCATTATCAATGAATTATAAAATAAGGCTATTGAGGTAAGAAAATAATCACAAAAGGGGTAATCAAATCAATTGAAAAACAATTTTATCACCTGAGGAACAAACTAAGGTGATCATATACAAAACCATAAGCAAGATGAATAGGAAACCGTCCCAAAATAAGTTTAGGCAATAGCATTGTTATTCCAAGGAACAGAACCTTTCACAACATAAAAGGAAAATAAATATTAGACTTAAATATTTGATTAGGGGCAACAAGGTTCTACACATATTATAACTGTGAAGTAAAAGAACAATTCCTTCCAAGGAACAGAGTTCTTCAAGTTACTAGTTACTTTCCAATTCATTCGAACAAAGTCTTCAATCATAAGGTGTAACGACCCTCTATCGTCATAGTACTACAAACAAACCCCTATATATATATATATATATATATATATATACATAATAATAATAATAATGACCAATCCACAGGTTACTCTAAAAGATATAAGGTATGAAATAATACTATATACAGGTCCATTATCATATATATACAATACCAAGGGAGAAATACAAAACCAAAACTCCCTATAGTTGATCAACTATACAACATATACGATCAAAATCCAAAAATAAATAAAGAGAGCTTCTAGAAAAGCTCCACCTAAAAGGCCTCCAAAAATCTCCATCTGAGACCTTCTCCATCAGCTCTAAGACACTGGATCTGTGGACGTCTCTCCCCCTGCTCCCTCGCGAAAATGACATGATTATCACAGTCACAGCAACACAACAACAGCAACAAGATATCCAACCAACGACAGAACAAGGCAAGGGTAAGCTTACGAAACAAAGATTAACATATAATGTTTAATCCAACATATTTAAAATCATTAATCACACCAATATGGAAACTAAATCATCAAATAAATGGGTCTACATACATTACAGCGTATCACACACCACATCACATACTATGCTATCAACCCCATATGTCAATGTATGAATAACATGACTCTCGAGAGATTTCTACATTTCGGGCAATCAGCCAAGTCTTATCCCTTACCATGGCCATACACCATTCAAGGATTGCCAAAACTGTGATCAGTTGGATAAGCTTATGGTTGTTAGGATAAGTGAATGTGAGTGGTGGTATACCGCGACACAAAGCCTGCACTGCCTTGGCTCCCTGCGGGATTTACCCATCCACTCATCCCCTAGGCCCAGCTTTCAGACCTTACTTTTCATCCAAGCACTAGGTTGGAGGCCCGTCTGAGTCGCAGCTCCATTCACCTCCAATTTCCATGCCTACCCGCATACAGCATGAGGCCTATACTACCTCAGCCAACAACATATGCATGTATGCATGAGCCATAATACCACAACAAAACAAATTATATATGTGTATCAATGCAACAATAGCATCACACTACCACGTGGTCTACTCAGCACCACCTATGGTCCAACAATGATTATCAACACCATGCAGGCCATTCCAGCCTCCAACATAGTCAACAATATCATACACCACAAGTGGAGGTCCTATCTAAGCAACCTTCCACTTCACAACCAATCCAACAATCAATTACAATTTAAAAACCAAAACCTTCTTTGAAAACCATTTGGAAAATAAGTAAATCTGGAGATTTGCAAAAACCTTCAAAACAATTCGTTTAATTAATCTAAAGAAAATAGTATCCCAACTTGACAACTCTCCATTTTCTCAAATAGAGCTTTTGAAAATGTATAATACTCTTTTTATATGTGTATATACAAAATACTTCATGTTTTGAAATGAAAATTGTGAAATCTTAGATGGTACATTCAATTCTGAAATATCAGATATATGTACTGTAGTAATAGATTATATCGTTAGTAAATGTACAGATTTCATTTTTCAGTAGAGATAATCGATTATGGGCTTCCATAATCGATTATTTTCGAACCAAAATGCATTAGATTTCATTTTTCAATAGAGATAATCGATTATGGGCTTCCATAATCGATTATTTTCGAACCAAAACCATAAGAAATTTTTCTAAAACCCAGATAATCGATTATCAAAGGCCATAATCGATTATTTTCGAAACAAAATTACGGAAACAGTTTCTGAAGCTCCAGATAATCGATTATGTGATCTCTATAATTGATTATCTGCAAGGACTTTTTTGAAAAAACGCGATTTTCTACAAGGAAACTCAAACTTTTTAACCAAATAACTCAAATTTTCGAATCAATGGTGTTCCAACAACATTAATCCACCTCAACCAAGTTCATACACATCAGATTACACAACAAATTCAACATTTCATCACAAAATCATCAATTTCTCATCCAAATCTCAAAATTTCCCCTAAAACCCGTTTTCAACCAAAACCAACGAAAATGGCAACATCCATAGAGATTCAACTGATTACAAAGCAAGAAATCAACATACCAATAGTTATTAACACAAAACAACTGATTTGTAAGCTTCCCTTACCTCTAATAGTCTCCAAATTTGAATTTTGGTTCTTTGAGAAACTTGTGTCTTGAGCCAAAACCTTCTGCAGATTGATCTTCCTTCCACAACAACACTGGACTAGGCTTAGGAATCCTCTTAACACCGGTAGTAACCTCAGATTTTTAGAGAGAGATTGAAAAAGAATTGAAGAAAGAGAAAGAAAATGAGAGAATGAGGGGAAATCCCTCCCCTTCCCTTATATATTTGACCTCCCCGAAGCTCTCACACAAACTTTTGCCCAACTGAGGCCTAAATCTCACCAAGCCACTTTCCATGTCTTAAAACTAGTCTAACTTATCTATTTTCTCTCAAAACCCCAAAATCACTCTCACAACATATCCAAATTGGCTCAAGCACATATCTCAAATTTCCTAAATTCAAATTAGAATTTCAAACCAATAACATCAAATCATCACTACATACAACATACCATACATAACAACAATTCATTTATTTCTTTTAATCACCTAGATTATATATCAAATTTCCACTTTTTAGCTATTAAAACACTTAATCATGCATTAGGAAAAACAAGATGTTACATAAGGGACTTCCAACTTAAGAATCTTTATCAACTTCATCATTTTGGATGTGTCCATCTCCTTAAACAAGGTTGTCAAATTGAACGGCTTCAATTCCGCTCATGGTAACAGGCCTTCCAACTTGAGTCTTTCCACTACTGCTTGCATTTTCGTTGCCATGCTACATTTTTGGCTCCTTGTAGTTGTTGCTATAGTGGCCAAGCTTCCTACAGTGATAACAGGTCACAATTTTTAACAATACAATTCCTTGCCAGATGAGGTCCTCCACGTTGAAAACATTGAATAGGGTTATTTGTGCCAAGAGTAATAGAGGTAGAAATAAAATTCTTCTGCTCCAAAGAATTTCTAGAAAGTAGGAATGGACGCTGGTAGGGCTTTTACTTGGTAAAGAATTCCTTTCTCTTGTTCCTTTGTGGTCCTCCATGTTTCCACTACATTTGTCTTGCCTTGGTATCATCTTTATAAATCCTACAGTGAATTACGAGAGTAGGGAATGAAGTGATCTCTATGTAGCCAATAGCCTGTTTGATGTCAGGTTTTAAGCTGCTCTCAAACTTTAAGCACTAGAATGCTCATTAACACCTTTATGAAAATAAGGACAAAATTTCAATAGTTCATCGAACTTTGCTGCATATTCCCTAACCATCATGCTTTCTTGTTGTAGGTTCAGGAATTCAATCTCCTTTCTCCTTCTAAGATCTTCAAGGAAATACTTTGAAAGAAACGGGAACACACAAGAAAGGGGGTTGAATTGTGTGTTAATGAGAAAAACCTTTTTTTTCACAAATATTTTAATAGTAATCAAAAGGGAACGTATAAATGAAATACAAGTGATAAGGAAAGAGAAGCACAGAAGGGAATTTATATTGGTTCACTCAACTTGAGTTACGTCCAGTACTTTTATGCAGAAGGATTTCAACTAACCAACCTCTTGGTTACAAACAAGTATTCTATCACCTTCTTCAAGCCTTACAACCTGAGTTGGGTGTATGAGTTAAGGCCCACGGACCACTTGTGTAGCCTGCAGCTCGTGTGGGCTATGGTCCTAAAAAATACGGTTCATTTAAGAGTGTGGGCTTTTCAGCCCAAACCATTTAAACCGTGATTTAAGTAGATTTATCCGCGAGCTTACGGGCCAGCCCGCGGGCTTTTATGAGTCCTTTGAGGAAAAAAAATAGACTTACTTGGACACTTATGTTAAGTTCAGACTTTGTAACTTAGGGTTCCTTACTTCCTTTCCTTCTCCTTCTTCATTTTTGCTCAGCCCTTTTAGTCATTCAAGACAGAGCCACACCATCACCTCACACGATCAGCAAGTCAGCGACTTAAGTTCTTCATCACTGGCCACCACACAACCACACCGTCACGTGACCTCCGCCACCTCTGTGACGTGACATAACCTCTATCACAGGGCCTCTGCGACCTCCGTCATGTAGCCACCATGACCACTGCAACCTTTGTCAAGCAATCTCTGTCACATAATTGCCGCAACACGACACGACCTTCGTCACACAGCCACCGCACGTCCATATTTGCAAGCAGATCTGGGAACTACTACACATCGACTAACTTACGATGCGTCTAGTCCTCCTGCACATCTAGCCTCCTCATCTTGAAAGTAATTGCTTTATCTAACTACCTCTATTTTTTATTTGCATTCAAAGGATTCAGATTATTTTCTATTTGTGATTCCATCATTCCATGTTTGACTGCATAAATGTCCATATGTAACATGTAACACCTCATAATTCCAAAGTTCGCATCATAGCACCACCCTTGACGTCTTAGTGGCTCACACTCTACGACACTTCACTCAGTGATACTTCACTCAACTTCCTTATTGGTCAGAACCATCCACTGGTCAGAACCCTCTGTAGTAGTATTAGGGTAGGTTGATCTTTTCGACCAGTATGTTATGTGTCTTCTATGTTTCCTATGTGACATTGTTTGAGTTACACCAAGTGTTTTTGATTGTTTGATATGCCATAAATCCTCACTGCCTTGTTATGGAATTTTGAGACTAGCCACCTCAATACTTCGTGAAATATAGGTGGGAAGAATGGCGAGTAAAAATCAAGTCTAAAAGCAGTTACCCTTGAATTCCTAGTAATAACCTTACCTAGCCAACCTAGCTTTAAGTAAGGAACCTGAAAGGGCTAGAGAGTAGTTGAAGAATACCAATTGTAGAGACCTGGAATTCAAGATTTGTTGAAACTTGAATGAGTCAACTACCATTCCTTAGGGACAATAACCCCATTAAAGGGAGTGCTAATGAAGAGGTATGATAGATAAGATTACCCTTTCGAGGATACCTTTAAAGTGAGAGAATTTAAGATAGTATTTTAGAGAGGCACCTCTTAGGTGGAACGAATTCATAAAAAGAAGTTAGGAGTGCATAGCGAAAGCATGAAAATAGGAAGAAGGAAATGTTTAAGACCTTACCAACCCGAGGAACCGAAGAAAAATAAGAGATCGTAGATGTAAAAGAGTCCTAGAACAAAAGGATGTCCCAAGTGTCATAAAATCATGAATGAGTGTGTTTGCTTAACCTAAGTGTCCTACCAATGTCATGGAATGTATTAGCTATAAGAAGGAATAAACGGTCAACCTTATAGCTATAGTGGGCCTTCATTTCAAGTATTAGAGAAATCAACAAAGATGACGAGCTTACCTTAGGTATGTGTTCCCCAAGTGATAGACCTTTTGGTTGTATGTAGATAATATGTTCCTTTTTCTTATTGTGCAGAGGATGGGGAGTTGTTTCCAAACTCCTTATCCTTACTTAAATGCTTGTGTGTATAGATATAGATTGTTTTAGTGCATGATTTTGCTTATTGATGTGATGACCTGTAAATGGAAATGTTGTTACACTTATTGTGGTTTGTGCTAGACTAGCCAAGTTATGTTGCTTCGTATTAAGAATTTCCTTGATTGTTATATGTGCCTTTTCTGTTGTTAGAACATGAGATGTGTGTTTGTTTACTAAATGGTAGATGTAAAATGAATTTATCCCCTTGCATGCATTCCCACTCCCCATATATATTTCGCCTTAGTATTGTATTTTGGTTAACTATAATAATAACATAACCATCTTGATTGCTTTATTTTCTCTTGATGTCTTGTATGGATATAATTGGTCTAATTTAACTAGGGAGTTGAGTAATTCACATGATTTGGGGGTGAAAGGTAGGGGTGGTGATATTGTATATTGGGTTTGAGTTTAACATCTTAGGTTTGATGCACGACTGTTCTTGATGAAGCATATTCGTGCCGATAGCCCTGAGAGTAAAGTATGAACACATATTTACATGGGTCATCACATGACTTGTGGGGATAAATGTTAATGATGTATGTCCAATATATGCAAAGTATGTGATCTTGTGATGTCCTTCTTAGTTGCTTTCACTTGCTTTTTATTTTTTATTATTGTTGAGGTCTTAGTAAGGGGTAGTTAAATGTCTTTTGTGCCCCGGGAACATGGGTTAGAGTGCAGTTGTCTTAGGATGAACGAATAGCGACCTAGGTTTCGAGTAGCCTAAATCCTATGAGAAGAATGCCATCCTAGG
Source organism: Spatholobus suberectus (assembly GCA_004329165.1). Lineage (NCBI taxonomy): Eukaryota > Viridiplantae > Streptophyta > Magnoliopsida > Fabales > Fabaceae > Spatholobus > Spatholobus suberectus. The sequence goes on along the minus strand of CM014729.1, from coordinate 47,860,567 downwards.
TAAACCAATGAAGCAACAAATCCTGTGAAGAGGAAACCCTTGAGTACCTTTAGAGTTGGATTGATAATGACATTTACGAATCCTAGCCCGTAAGTGACCTGAGTGATGACAGATTAAAATCACCATGTAAAGGAGCCTTATGAGCTGCACCTAGTGGAGACATATAAGAATGGATTCCTAAGTATCACACCTACTAGATAAAGACCCAGAGAGAGTTACATCTACAAGAGGCTTGACACACTAAGAAGGAATGCCTTACCATCTTTAACATCATTAGATAGATGCCCTGACTGAAAACCAGTTGATCCTAGAGTTTCATTTAAGGATTAAGGCTGGACAAAGATGAATGGATGATGGTAGGTGTCTACCTAGATAGAACCCATTTATCCACATGATTACCTAAACTAGTTTAAGTGTGAGCTGAAGTCTTATGTAAACCCTTTTGAGCAGGAGAACAAAAATTTTCCTAGGAAAAAGTTAAGGAAGAATCATAGACTGTTTAGAGTTGAAATTGTTCAAGAGTCAATTAGAGGGATAAATCTTAAATGATTGAAAAAGATGAGTAGGTGAGTAGTCATGAACATGTTCTTAGGCCTTGATTTTTTAGGACAAAAATCTTTTAAAGAAGGTGGAGTTGTAACACCCCAAATTTCAGATACTAGAAATAAATCACGGAGTAGCTCTTAGTGTAACACCCTAATGTTTTCTTTTAATTATTATTATTATTGTTATTATTATTCGTTTGCCTTGTTTTTAATAAAATGATATTTGAGAAAAAGAAATATTGGGCTTTTAAACTGGGGTTTTATAATTAGAATGGTTTTAAAAGTTTTAAAACCCTATTATTAGGCTTAGTTTTATGAGTCCAAAGTTAGCTTTAAGTATTCCTTAGGTTTCTTGAAAACCTAATCCTTTTTCCTTATTCTTTTGCTTGTGCCTCCTTGGAGATACCATGCCGTCAGAGCCTTTGCAATCAAGAAGTGAGGAACCTTAGAAAGACACTGCTGCACCGTTCGCATCCTCTTGCTGGAGATCGCCTCTTTCAACGTAAGGGGGGAGTGAGTTATCTCGCTCATGGGTATGACTTTGGTCATGGGTAGAGGGGTTAGCCCTAGACCCCAATTGTTTGTGAATTATATGGTTGTGTACGTGCAAAGGGGAATGCGATTTTCCCTAAATTATTAATATGCTTTATGAAAATTCTATGTTTAATTTATATGGATTATCATGGATTGTCTTTTTAAAATCTGTATCTTGGATCCACCCGGCGGGGTTAGATAGCCACCGGGCGACCTTTCGTTGAAAACGACACTCCGCGTTGGCACCGGGCGAGATGAACAATCCGCTAGGCGAGTTGGGTCCTAACGTGGACCCGTTGGGTGGGGTTCACAACCCGCTGGGCTGGTTGGTTGCGGCGCAGACCGGCCAGGCAGGATATATAGCCCACTAGGCGGATTCGTTGCTGGCACAACGAGTGGATACGATTTTGGCTATTTCGTTATTTGTGCCTATGAACTCCTTTTTTTGTAGTTTTAAACTCATTGTTGTTTCTTTTTATGCCTTGTTAAGTTTATATTGTGCGACTGTTGTTTACTTTGAGAAAATTGAGTATGATATGAAATTGTGTTAATGTTTCATGATGAAAGCCTGTGAAAAGTTGTAAGTATTGTATGTGACCATGCATCATAACATTTGAGTTATGTGATAGGAAAGTATGTAGGAATCTAGCTAGCGGAGGCCGTGATGGGTTGTCTAACTCTAGCCTTGGGGGTTATCCAATTGGGAAAACTCCAATGGTCCATGCTGATCCCATGGAGCCGGGGTGTACTGGCAAAACTGGGTAACCCTAACCAGTCGCCGAGGGATATCATACTAGTTGAGGGTGCGAGAGTCGAAGGCATCGGTACCGATGACACTTCTTATGGCTGTGCATTTACTCCTAGTCTACTTTCCGACAAGTTTAAGTTGGTACCACATGTGCATAAGAAGTAGAAGCTAGGCATTGCATTACATATGTTTGTGTGCGTTTTGGTTTTTTGCAAATTACTCTTAATTGATTATGTATGTGATGTATATTCTACCTGTCTCCACTGTCATACTTTGAGCATGATGTGAGATGTATCTCACCCCCTTGTTTTTTGTATGTGTCTGTGATATATAGGTGACGTCCAGCAGGACCTTGAGGAGGAGTCTTAGAGTAGGGGCATTGGCCTCATTGCAGTTTATTTTACAGTTTCTTTACGGTTTTGTCAATTCTGATAGTAATGTGACATCAGGGTCTTAGTTATTTATTATTTTAGCTTTTAAACTTTAGACTAATAGTTTTACTTCTAAATTGATTTATTTTATTTTATTTTATTTTATTTGGACTTGTATGGTCAACTATGGGCCAGCATCATTTGGTTAATCAGTAAAGCATCTTATGGAGTTTTAGTAAATGTGAGTTATGCATGTGATGTCCTTTATTGTATGAAGAAAAAGATTATAAACTATCGTTTTATTTCACAAATGAAAAGCATGTTATATCTTCATAATATTTATTTAATAATTAGCTTTGGGGTAAAGGGTGTCACACTTAGTATCATGTGTTATTGGGCAAAAGACACTGTAAGAGTTATTGTTATTATTATATTATTATTATATCTCTTATTATTATTATTTTTCCTATTGTTGTTATTATTATATTTATTGTTGTTGTTGTTATTAACACTTTAGTATTAGAAATTAGTAGGAATGTTATCATAGAACCCAAAAGAGCATCTAGGGCCCAATAGGGGACTAAAGCCCACTAAGCTACATACCAACTCACATGTTATAAGAAGGGACTAGAGGAGGAGAATTAGGTTTAGCCGTCACAAAATAGAAGAAGAAAGAAGGTAAAGAGAATAAGGAAGAAAGGAAGAGGAAGAGGTGGAATAGAAATCGGAGAACCCAAGCCCTATAACTCAACTTTGCATGTCCCTAAAGGTGAGTGCTCTCTCTCGTGTCTTTCCTTATCCTTTATGTTGTGCTTGTTTATCTATTTACCTTTTCCCCCTCTTTATGCCTAAGTTAGGGTTTTAATAGGTTTTGAAGGGATTGTGAATGAGTGAAGAGTTTATAGATTAGATTGACCAATTATCAAGGTAGAAGAAGTAAGTGAGAATTTAATTATTTATTTTGGAGTATTTAAAAGCTAAAGACAATAGGAAAAAGAAATCAACACTCATACCTCGGATCCGCCTGGCAGGGTTAGATAGCTGCTAGGTGACCTTTTTTCGAAAACTAGACTCCGCGCTGGTGTTGGGCGACTACATTGTCTGTCAGGCACGCAGACCTGTCGGGCAGGATACACAGCCCGCTAGGTGTGCTGGGTCCTCACGCGGATTCCCCAGGCAAGTTGGGTCATGGCATGACCGTCGGGCAGCCCTCTTGGCCCAACAAGCATGTATGACCTTGGCTATTCTTCCCTTTTGCAATCTTTAACTCATTGTTGCTTCTCTTTTTTATGTCTTATTGAATTTATATTGTGTTATTGTTATTTACCTTGAAAAAACTAAGTGTGATATGAAATTGTGCCAGTGTTTCATGATAAACGCCTATGAAAAGTTGTAAGCATTGTATGTGACCATGCATCATAACATTTGAGTTATATGATAAGGAAAACAGTGTAGGAATTTGGCTAATGGAGGCCGTGATGGGTTGTCTAACCCTAGCCTTGGGGGTTATCTGGTTGGGAAAACTCCAACAGTCCATACTGATCCCATGGAACCGAGGCGTACTGGCAAAACTGGGTAACCCTAACTAGTCACAGGAGGATAACATACTAGTTAAGGGTGCGAAAGTCGAAGGCATCAGTATTGATGATTTCCAAAAGCCATTTTCTGGGCTCGGGAAAAAACCTCCCCTAGCGGGAAGAGGCCGTCGCCCGGTGTTACTCGCAATGCGAAGAATATTTGAGCTCCGATTCTTCAATCTCATGAATTCTAATTGCTATACAATCAATCCCAATCAATTATAACCACTTTTAATGCATTTCTAACAGATTATACAACAATTTTATCCATAAATCATTCTCAAATCTCAAAATCCCTTTCCAAAAACCCATTTTTCCCAAAATATCAAACCCACCAAATATATCCACATCCACAGAGATTCAACCATTTCCAAGGCAAGAAATCAACATATCAACGACCACAAACATGAAATCAAACAATAGTAAGCTTCCCTTTAAAAATCTTAGTGAATCTACTTTCTATTCATTCTAGGAGTCTCAATTAACACTAAATACAACTTTTGAAAAACGCTTTTTTGTGCACACTGCCAGTTACCATTTTCAGAAAAGTAACTTCAACTTTTAAAAAGTGTAACTCCATCTTTTCTCAACTTTTTCAAATGCTTCTTGTGCCCATTTAGAAGAAAATTTTGTCTAGGTTTTAACAAAACAATGAGAACTTAAAAATATTGAGTGTAGCTTGAAGTATTACAAAATCAGTGACTAATGTTCAGACAGAATTCGAAAACAGGTTGCTAAAACTCATTTACCTCTTTATAAAAATAATTCTTTTCATCAAGTTATGAACTTTAAATGACCAAAACAAAATTTAAGGGTTCTTAGGTACATCAAAACCTAACATAATCATTTTCACCCTTTAGCAAAACCGTGACTTAATGGGGAGAAAAAAAAAAGTCAACACTTGGTGTCAACTGATCCTGGGTTCAGTTTTAAGAGTCACTTCAAGTTCTTGTTGTTCTAGGGTCCTTTGTTGATGTGTAAATCTTCAAACTTGTCTGAAGAAAGTGACTATCTTTTGAGTTCCCTTTGGAAGGACTTAATCAAGGCTTTAAAGAGTGTCGAAGGTTCAGAAAAGTTTTCCCTTTTTTTTGTAACACCGGTTATTTTCTTAATTTGTGTTTTAAGTGATTTGAAATAATTACAAAATTTTAAATTTAATTTCATGAAAATGTAATAAATGAATATTTGGTGATTTTGGTGCAAGTTTTAATAAAAGATTCTACTAAAATTAGAACTGTCTTGTGAACTGACAATGTAAGAGTACACTGTGAAAGAGAGCAAACAATTAGAAGTCTTGCAAATTTATTTATGATTAGTCAATTCTAGTCATAATTAAATTTCTGTGCAAATTGTACTAGTGCTTAGGTACCATTGGTTAGAATGGTAGTCTTGTAATTAAACTCTGTAGTCCATGAGTTGGGAATTTATTGGAGCTGAGAAAGTTTTCTTGAGCCATTTTCTTTTATCTCTGAGTACCTTGGTATTTTCTAGACTCAGTCAAATGATGGGCTTAGTCATTTTCTGACCCCAGAGGACATAAAAGGGTGTTTTAGAAAGAGTAAGGCAGTGAGTGGAAGGGACTTTGGTTAAAAACCTATTTAAAAGTACCGCCCCCCCTTCCTCTCTTATGTCTCTCACGTTGGACACACACAACCGTATGCTCTCTTCCATTTTTGCATTCTTCCTCTCGAGGTTCTCTCAATCTCTTTTAGGATCGGTGTTGATTCTTCCAAAATAGCATATTTCTCTTCCCCTTTTTGAGTTGTTCTTTCCATTGGTTCAAGGGTTTCCCTTTTCTTCCTCTTCTTCTCAAAATCTCAAGTGCTTGAAGAACTACTTTGAGGTCAAGGAAGCTGACTCATAGTTATTATGTGTTGGATGCATGCTATTGTGCTGATATAAGTTGGAGATTTTGCAAAAAAAATTCTGTTGAAATGAACTTTGTGGTGATATATTGATAGAAATGGGTTTGGATCAGAAATCTATGGTTGTGTGATGAAATGTTGAATTAGTTGTATAATCTAATGTGTATGAGCTTGGTTGAGATGGATTGATGATGTTGGAACTCCCATTGAGACAAAAATTTGGATATATGTTGTTGGGAAGTTTGAGCTTTCTGCAAAAATATTGCGTTTTTTGCAACTCTGTCACAAATAATTCATTATAGGAGCCTCATAATCGATTATTTGGAGTTCTAGAAGCTATTTTTGTGATTCTGGCTCTAGAATAATTGATTATGGAAGCTAATAATTGATTATTTGGCCTTCAGGAATTGTTTTCCTGACACTGGTTCTGAAATAATTGATTATAGAGATCCATAATTGATTATCTCTGCTAAAAAATAAATTCTAGTGCATTTTTCCTAATTGGTTTAATCTGTTATACAAGAGATAATTTGTCAGTACAGTACTTAATTTGTTATTTCTGAATTTAATGTGTTATTTTAGATTTTAAAATTTCTGCTTCATAATGTGAACGATTATGTGTGTGTGTGTGTGTGTGTGTGTGTGTGTGTGTGTAAAAAGGGTGTTATGCATTTTCTAAAAGTTATATTTATCTTGTATGCTCAATTTTCTAAGGTTATTGGGTAGGAGTGAAGATTGTTAAGTATTGAGTTTTGTTGCTAATCTAAAAGGGGTTTGAGAAAACTAATGAGATGATGAAGTAGAAGGTTACTTGGATAGGACCTCCACTTGTTATTGAGGGGATTTGTTGGTGATATCCTAAAGAGATATAGGTTGCCCAGATAGGGCCTAACCTAATTGCCATGTTAGGTGTTGCATGGAGCCTACATGGGGTTATTGGTGGTTATTGACCATGTGAGGCGCTGAATTGAGCCCACTTGGTGTTGTTGTTAATTTTATTGAATTGTTATTAAAATTCTATTGAATTGTTGTTGTTAAATCTTATTAAATTGTTGATGTTGGATTGATAGTGGATGGTGTTGTACATACATTCATGCATAAGTTCGCAATGGTGACTACATTGTGAGCAGGCATGTAACTTGGTTGGTTAGGAGTCGAGGCTTAGCCGGACCTCCAACCTAGTGTCGAAAAGGTAAATAGGGCTCATTGCACCTAGGACCTAGGGGATAGGTAGACAAGCAACTTCACAAAGGGGCCAAGGTCGTTGTAAGCCTTATGTTGTGGTGAGCCATTACTCACGTATATTTATCCTGATCAACCACTTGATCTTATCCATTAATCAGAGCTACGGTGTTCCCCAATAGCAGTGATGGGCGCTATGTTAAGGAACATGTCTGTGCTGGTCGCTTAAATGGTGAAAACTTATCAAGAGTAATGTCTTCATGCATTGGCATAGTGGATGGTGAAATTGGTTTATGATGTGGTCATGCATCATGGATGTGTCTGTGGAGCTGTATGTGTGTGTGTGTGTGTGTGTGTGTGTGTGTGTGTGTGTGTATATATATATGAGAATATGTGTGACAATATTTTAACATGGTGATTGATGTTTTAGATTTTGTGATGTGGTCATGCATCATGGATGTGTCGGTGGAGCTATATGTGTGTGTGTGTGTGTGTGTATGTCTATATATATATATATATATATAAATGAGAATGACGATATTATATCATGGTGATTGATGGTTTGATTTTAGGATGTGGTCATGTGTCATGAAATTGTATGCGGATTCTATGTATGTACGAATTGGAATGAGGGTATTGATTCCTATGGTAGATATGTATGTTGCCTGTCGATGTATGAATAGAAGGCTTCATATTTCTTTCTTATACATTACATGTTATGTTATTTTCAAGTAAGCTTACCCTTGCATTATTTTGCACATGTGGTTCGTGCTTGTGATGATCACGTCATTGGCATGGGAGCAAACGTTGAGATTTCGGCAGATTTAGTTTCCCTCGGTTGACGATGATGCTTCGCTCTAGCCAGTGGTAGGATGTAATAAGTATGGAGAATCATTATCTTATTTCTTCTTTTGAGAAATTGATAGTCCTTTATGTTGTATATTTCTTTTGACATGATGTATAGAGTGATCAACTATAGGGAATGTGTCTTGTATGCCCTACTTGTTGATGTAAATATGTTATTAATGTTGGTATACCATTTTTATTGATTTCTTGATGTATACATCAATGTAGTTGTCTCGATTTAAAGGGATGGGTTCTATAAATGATGGTGATATATGTATATGCTGGATGTCGCAGTTGGACAGTTTTCTCTATAATTTTCTAGAAGGTAGTAAAAGGTAGAAAAAAAACAAAGGCATATTTTCGAAATATCTAAATCCTAATTATTTTTTTTAAATGAGCCTCCCAAGATAAAAAGTAGAAATGTTGTCATGTAGTGGCAGTGGGTCATTACATTTTCAGCTTATTATTAAGTTAAGAAAAGTTTACAAGCCTTAAACTTTGGTTCATAGACTTTAGGGTTCTTAACCAAACTTTTACCATTTTATGACAAAGTAACAACATAAACCAACATCAAAATGTTAATAGCAACATTTAACAAGCACTTCTAACCATAAAAACGAAATGGGCAGAAGATCAAGAAATGAACAACAACATAAGTGAAGTCAACAACAATAATCAGAAGAAATATGAATAGAAGTAGAAGAAAAACAAAATGCTATGGGTTTAAGGGGCCAAACCCACCCAAATCCATCTATATGAAAGTAAATAATTTAAGAACACCCCACTCCCCCCCCCCCCCCATATACCTCAAGGTTCTTGCAAAAATAGATAAGGAAGATGAGCTCTTGAAGCTTCCCAACAAGGTAATGTGTAGTGGTCTTGGAGGAGGATTAAAGGAGGAGGAAAACAATGGTGGTTTTGGTGTGGTAATAATCTAAAATGAACAAGGGAGAGGAGATGGTGGTTTCAGCCAACAGATTGGGAGAAGAAAGGTGGTAAAAATCTTTCCAAGTTAGCCTTTTTATAGAGAGGTTTAGGGCTAAATTGTCATAAAAAAGTAACCTATTTTTAATTTCTTTTTGGGTTTTCTTTTCTAACATGTGGAAAAATAGAGAAGTGATTTAGCAATAACAGAGTTCTAGACATGCTTATCTTGGTTCTCCCAAGGTTTTGCATTTTGTTTTCTCTATAATCGAATCCAATAACAATAAAAGTGCTTAAACCGTAAAATTTTTGTTTTTATAGCAAATGAGTGAATTTTTCATTGAAAATTTGTGAGTACCTTAATTATTGATTAAAAATAATTTTCAAATTTTAAAATTAATTTTTAATAATTTATTTAAATTTTTTAAGTATTTATTTGATATTTTCGAGTTAAAAATTCATAGAAATTTTATTTTAACTCAGAAAATTCCAAAACTTTTATGAAAATTATAAAATTAATATCTAACCCAAAAATGAACTAAGAATGTTTATTTTGTCTCTCCTATATGTTAAGCCTGTACTGGCTATAGCTTTAGCATACAATGGAAGTCAATTTGGTTATTTTTCACAAGAATCTCAGAAAATTCACAAAAAATTTCTAAAATTATATTTTAATATATATGACATGTTTCTAAGCTCAAAATGACAATTCATACTCATTTAGACCTTTTTCTCATGTCAGCCATCGGTGTAAAGAAATTAATATTAACTACTAGTTTCTTAATTTCTCTGTTTATCAGAGACAATTTCACAGATATTAAGAAATTAAATATGATACTAAATTGAGGGTCTTACAGAAAGAATGCGAAGGCATATATGGATGACACGGTCGTCAAATCAGTGAAGGTCGAGGAGGATGTTGTCGATTTGTAGGAGCTTTTCAATACCATAAGTAGATACAATTTGAAGTTGAATCTGGAAAAATGTTCATTTGGTGTTCAAGTAAGGAAGTTTCTTGAATTTATGCTAACTCACTGAGGCTTAAGGCCATTCCCAATAAGTGCTCGATTATTATGGAGATAAGAAGCCCGACAAGTATAAAAGGGGTTTAGTAGTTAACTGGTCGGATCGCGGCTCTTTCCCTATTCTTGTCAAAGTTTGGTGATCGGGCATTCTACTTCTTCCAATGTCTTAAGAAGAATGAACACTTTGTGTGGTCCCTAGAATGTGAAGAGGCTTTCTCCGAGTTAAAGAAGTTTTTGGTGAGTTTGCCAATTCTAACAAAGCTGAGCATAAGTTCCCCTCTTTTTCTATATTTGTTTATTTTTGATGGGGCAGTTAGTTCAATTTTGGTTCGAGAAGAAGGGGGAACTAAGGCCTGTCTACTTTGTCAGTAGGGTGTTGTAGGGCATCGAGGTAAGATACCAAAAGATTGAGAAATTGGCAATGGCCATTTTATAACTACCACGTGTAAATTGTGCCATTACTTTCAGAGTCATTCTATTATAGTATGTACAGATTAGCTAATTTGCCATATGTTGCATAAGCCTGGCCTCACAGGTCGGATGGTTAAGTGGTCAGTGGAATTGTCGAAGTTCAGCATTGTTTATAAGGCTTAAGGACCTGTTAAAGCCTAAGTGTTGTCAAACTTTTTTGTGGACCTTGTAACTACTAGTTGTCGCTACAAGACAACCTCACTATACTCCTCTTAGAAAAGGTTTATTTAATAAAAGATTCTTGAATTAATTATTTCAAAAATACACATTTGTTTTTCACGTTTCAATTTTCAAGAAAACCATATCGATCTTCACCCAACTGAAAACCACAATCACATATGTATATATATATATATATATATAAACAACAAAGGTGAGACCCATTTGTCTCAACTAATACCACAGTGCAAATTACAAATCAAAGGATCAACCAAAACCTGTAAACCAATACCAACACAACTATTTACATCAATAAGGGGAGGGGATAGAAAAACACACTCTCTATAGCAGGCCACACTATACGTCACAACAAAAGAAAACATCAACTGTCCAAAAGAACACAAAAAGGGATAATTTTACTCGTCACATCTCATTACCTCCAAGCAAGCAACTCTGCCATCAACTGCGAGCAATTGGATCCACTAAGACACCAACATTTGTTCCCACGCCGACAACATGATCATAACAATCAAATAAAAACAACAAGACAATGGTAAGCTTACATAAAACAAACATATCATATAAAACAATAGGAATTTGCAATAGGTAATATCATACATGTTCAGTCATTTCTCCATGAGAATTCACCACCAACTATCAACATCAATCCATGAAGATTCTAATTCAACATTCAATTATGCATAACAATAATAGCAACTCAACCATCTAAACACCATGTCATGCATGTAGACACTACTTCTAAGAGATTCACAATAGTTAAGTGATTAGCTAAGTCTCATCCCCTAACATAACATCAACAACAATGCGGCACGTGCCATTCATCATTCAGGGATTGCCAAACTCTGATCTATGGACAAGATCATATAGTTTGTCAAGATAAGCATGCATGGGTGGTGGCTCATCGCAACTCAATGTTTGCACTACCTTGGCCCCTACAGAATCGCCTGTCCACTTATCCCCAAAAGCCTATCGACAGTTGTCCTATGTCTCACCCACCACTAGGTTAGAGGCCCAGTTTGAGTCATTTGCTCTAATCAACCAACCAACTTAAGTGCCTGCCTACACAATGTCAGCTACCTCAGCAACCAATATATGCATGCAATGCATGTGCAACTCAATGGCTACCATACCAAAATCAACCAGTTGTGATCAATCATCAACAAAAATTTCATCAACAACATCATATGGGCTCAATTCAACACCACACATGGCCAACAACGCAACAACACTATGTAGGCTCAATTCAGCATCATACATGGTCAACAAGTAAGATCCAATTCACACAACCTATTGTAACACCCCAAATTTCAAGTACTAGAAATAAACCACGAGTTAGCTCTTAGTAGAACCCTTCTCATATGTTATTAGACAAAAGATGTCTTAAGAATTATTGTTATTATATTTCCTATTATTATTATTATTATTATTATTATTATTATTATTATTATTATTATTATTGTGTTGTGTTGTGTTGTTGTTATTATATTTATTGTTATTATTATTATTGTTTTTAATACCTTAGTATTATAAATTAGTAGGAATATTATCATAGAACTCAAAAGAGCATCTAGGGCCCAATAGGGGACTAAAGCCCACTAAGTCACATACCCACCTACATGTTATAAGAAGGGAATAGAGAAGGAGGGTTAGGTTTAACCATCACAAAATAGAAGAAGAAAGAAGTTAGAGAGAATGAGGAGAAAAGGGAAGAAGAAAAAAAAGAAAAGAAGGAGGAATAGAAACCGGTGAACCCAAACCCTAGAACTCAGTTTTGCGTGCTCCTAAAGGTGAGTGCTCTCCCCCGTGTCCTTCCTTGTTCTTGTTCCTCTATTTATATTTTCCTTCCTTATACCTAAATTTAGGGATTTGATGGGTTTTGAGGAGATTGTGAAGGAGTAAGGATTTTATAGATTAGATTAAACAAATAACAATGAGTTAAACATTGCCAAAAGGAGTTCACAAACACAAGGAACGTAATAGCAAAAGTCGTATCCACCCAGTGGTCCAACAAACCCGCCCAGCGGGTCTGCGTTGGAACCTAACCCGCCCAGTGGGTTCGCGTTAGGATCCAACCTGCCTAGCGGATGTTTCATCCCGCCCAGCGAGTCCGCGCACCTAGTGCAAACACGCAATCCAGTTTTTGAAGAAAAGTCGCCCAGCGGCTATCTAATCCCGCCGGGTAGATCCGAGGTACTAATTTCAATTTGTTTTTCCTATTGCCTTTGATTTCTAAATGCTCCCAAATAAATAACTAGATTCTTAATCACTCTTCTACATTGATAATTGTTTAATCTAATCTATAAATTCCTTACTCCCTCACAATCTCCCCAAAACCCATCAAATCCCTAAATTTAGGTATAAGGAAGGAAAATATAAATAGAGGAACAAGAACAAGGAAGGACACGGGGAGAGCACTCACCTTTAGGAGCATGCAAAACTAAGTTCTAGGGTTTGGGTTCGCCGGTTTCTATTCCTCCTTCTTCTCTTCTTTTTCTTCTTCCCTTCTCTCCTCATTCTCTCTAACTTTTCTCTTCTTCTATTTTGTGACGGCTAAACCTAACCCTCCTTTTATATTCCCTTCTTATAACATGTAGGTGGGTATGTGTCTTAGTGGGCTTTAGTCCCCTATTGGGCCCTAGATACTCTTTTGAGTTCTATGATAATATTCCTACTAATTTATAATACTAAGGTATTAAAAACAATAATAATAATAACAATAAATATAATAACAACAACACAACACAACACAATAATAATAATAATAATAATAATAGGAAATATAATAACAATAATTCTTAAGACATCTTTTGTCTAATAACATATGAGAAGGGTTCTACTAAGAGCTAGCTCGTGGTTTATTTCTAGCACTTGAAATTTGAGGTGTTACACCTATACCCTATAGGATTCTCAAGAAAGAATTCCATCACCAAAATATAGAGGTCCTATCCAAGCAACCATCCAACATCGTTATAAAATCAGCCTTAACCTTTTTAGAATACCTCATAAGTAATTGCAAACCATTTTACCACTTTAGAAATTCAATTATAATTAAAAAAAAACAGGGAGAAGAAATTGCATCTGACTTATTTTCACTAACCAAACCCTACATTTGCTCAATGAAACTGGGACAGAAGGTACATCTAAATCCTAGTGGTCCATTTGGCTTAGCTAAGCATTTGCTCGCTTAGTTAATGTACTTAAAGTCACATTGTTGCTTAGCGAGTCCCTTAGCTTGCTCAACGAAAATAAAGTAGGAAACACCTTTACTTCCAAGGATATTTTTGCTTAACTAATTTTCCAATTCACTTAGCTAATTTCTAATTAGCTTAATTACGTAGCAAATTCCAAATTCGCTTAGTGAAAATGAGGCAAAAAATACCCTTGTTCCCAAAGCCAAATTTGCTCAATTTTTTTTTAAAATTTTTGCTCAACGAATTTGGGACAGAGAGTATCCCTGCATCTTTGTGTCGTTTTCACTTAACGAGATTGACTCTTGCCCAGCAAAAATTGTAGAACTAGTTTGGGAAACAAATTCTTCTCCTTCCCCAAATTCCATTTTCGAATTTTTCTCAACTCAAGCCATGTTCATAAAAGGTTTCCAAACAACATTTCAACATTTAAAACATGTTCTTAACATCAAGGAGCAACCAAAATCATCCATTCACAATGTCTCCTCCAACCCATATTTTCACCAAAAGCCACAAAATACATGCCCAAACAACAATTCAATCATTCCAATACATATTTATCAATTAATCAACACATACCAATCCCTAAAACATAGAATAGTAAGCTTCCTTTATCTCTTACAACCTCCAAGAATTTGAATTTGGGAAAAAGAGAATGAGAAAACACAAACCTTAGGCCAAATTTGAGGGAAAACTCTACAACCACAATACCCACAACAAAGCCTATGAATTTTAGTAATAAATTCAAAAACAACCAAAATTACCTATGCCCTAACATGTATTCCACAGAAATAATAAGGAGAGGGATGAGAACTCACCAACTAGGGAGACACAATCCTCACATAAACCAAGGAAGTGAAGTTTGTCTTAAAATCTTGCTCTACTCTTGAAGAATTTGTGAAAAGGTTTTGATAGAAATCTTAGAGAGTAAAAAGGAGTATATGTGACAAAATGAGAGGGACATGGTGTCTTAAAAGGATATGTGAGCTCCAAAGGGAACTTTGGGCTCACTAAGTCCGAACAAGTATCTAATAACTCTCTAAGGCCTACAACTAGCCCAACACCACTGTTGACTCACCAGACCAATACAGACACTATCAAAAGAGGTGGCTTAAGCAACATTTTCTCAATTCCCACATATTCAAACTTGGGCTTCCAAGACAACTCAACATGGAACAACAAAACACAAATTCACTACTAATGCACATACACAACGTATTTATTACTTTTTAAATATATAAATTAAGTTTAATTTTTACTTTAATTATTCAAATCACTAAATCATAAATTAGAGAAAAACTAGTGTTATAGAGCTCACTACCCTACCTAGTGAAAGTGTGAGCTCGGCATAGATCTTATCTATTGATGGTGCATCCAACCTCAAGGGGAGTAGGGGTAGAAGTAATTTTGGAGGGCCTAAACGGAGTATTGATCAAACAATCTTTGAGGTTTGACATTAAGGCGAGCAACAACCAAGTTGAATACGAGGTGCTCATTGCACGAATGAAGTTGGCTTAGGAAACGTAGGTGAATGATCTCATCGTTAGAAGCAACTCATAGTTGGTGACAAGATAAATACTTGGGAGTTTCCAGACACAAGATCCCGAGTTGGCGAAATATTTAGATAAGGTTTGTACTTTATCAAATTATTTCCCTAACTTCTTATTTAGCCATGTACTACAGGACCAAAATGCAAGGGTTGACCTTCTTTCTAAGTTTGGCTAGCACCAAGAAGTCGGGGTCCAATAAGTCAGTGATCCAGGAGAGTTTAAGTCACCCGAGTATAGCGAATGTAGATACGAAGGTTATGTTTATTTAAGAGGAGTGTAAGTCATGGATAAGTCCTATCATCGCCTATCTTATTGTAGGGACCCCTCTTGATGACAAGGAAGAGGCTGTGAAGCCTTCAAGGAAGCTTGCTCATTTTACGATGGTAATAGGAAGGCTGTATAAAAAGGGATTCAGCTGGCCAATTATTCGTTACTTAACCCCTTCCCAAGTCGATCATGTCATGACGGAGATCCATAAGGGCATGTATGGAAGTCACATTAGAGGGCAGTCATTAGTTAACAAGGTGCTACAAGGGTACTTTTGACTAACCTTAAAATTTGATTGTATGGCTTTAGTTCAGAAGTGCGATAAATGTAGTGCTATGCTGATTTGCATAATGCGCTTGCAAAATATTTACACGCAATAGTTTCACCATAGCCTTTCAACATGTGGGGGATTGACATACTTGGTTCGTTTCCAGTGGCCATAAGACAGTTAAAGTTTTTGATCATGGTAGTAGATTATATACCAAATGGATCAAAGTTGAGTCAGTGGCAATGATCTCAGCAGAAAAGATTAGGAAATTTATCTAGAGGACTATTGTGTGCCATTTCAGACTTCCTTGAGCGATTATGGTAGACAATGACACTCAGTTTGCTAGTGTTAGAGTTCAAAGCTTTTGCCAAGAGCTAGGTATTCAAATGATGCTCACCTCAGTAGAACACCCTCAAGCAAATGGACAGGCAAAGGCAACTAATAAAGTGATCTTGAATGGGATAAAGAAGAGGCTAAAAGAGACAAAGACGAAGTAGGTGGACGAGCTGTACCATGTTTTGTGGTCTTACCATACAACACCACATTCAACAACCTAGGAAACCCCTTTTAGCTTGGTGTATGGCATAGAAGCATTTATACCTGTAGAGATATCAAAGCAAAACGTTTACACATCAATATTTTAGAGGCGACTTTTGAGGAAGGTTTTCAGGCAAACCTAGATACCTCTGCTGAGGTTTGAGAGATAGCCCATGCCAGTGAAGTGGTAGTGAAACTTAGAGCGGTGAACAGATACAACTCAAAGGTGGTATCGAGATAGTTTAAGGAGGGGGATTTTATGCTAAAGAAGACTCAACCGAATTAGATTCAAAATAAGCTACTCGCAAAATGGGTAAGGTCGTACCAATTAAAGAATATGATCGGCAAAGGAGCATACCGCTTAGAAACCTTGGATGATAGAAGCATCCTACGCACATGGAACACGACTAATCTACACTTTTATTTTAGTTAAGTTATCTTAGTGCAGCTCGACTTTCTAGTTTCTTTTGAATTTTCCATAAAGGTAGTACGTATTTTGTACTTCTAAGTTTATATTTCCAATCATTAATAAAGTTGAGGTATTCTCCCACATCCATTGTTTACAGGTACTCGATGACCTGGCTTCAACCTCAAGTTACAAGAAAGGTCAACCTCTAACAAGGGTACTCGGTGACTTTGCGACAGCCATAAAAGCTATACAAGGTTAGCCTTCAACAAGGGTACTCGACAACTTTGCGATAGCCATTAAAGTTGTACCCAAGGTCAGCCTCTAACAAAGGTACTTAGCAATTTTGCGGCAACATTTAAGCTATCCCCAAGACTACTTATCCTAAGTTGTTTATTAGATAAAAGTATAAGTATGACTTGACAAATTTACTTTTTGTTTTCTAGCTACTCGCAATGATCAAGTTGCTTCCAAGACTTTTTCTTCAAACCATTCGTTCGGTGAGGTCTGAGTATAACTTAATAAATTAACGTCCTTCTTTAACTTAAAATTATTTCTCATGAATAATTTATTTCTTATGGTTAAGTTATTTCAAATGCATAAATGTCACTCTTATGTTGTTAGAGTTGTTCTAGTGGTTAAGTTAAAAAGTTATTCCACTAGTTAAGCTTGCGTTGTTCTTTATCTTATTTAAGTCATCAAGATCTCGTAATCAACTATAGCTCGAAGTGTATCATTAAAGCTCGTAGAATAAAAGACTAGTCTTCACTAAAATTAGTAGGGCATAATCATGGATAATATTACAATACATACGGCCAAGGCCAATTACAAGTAAAACACTAATGTTTAAAGCTAGGCAAAAAGTAAAGGTCGGCGTAAGACAACGTTTCAGTCTTTAGGGTCTACTAGGCAACCGTCTCCAATCTCCTTAAACTATCCAAGTTCATCCAAGTTGATGTCAGGATATAGTAGTTGTACTTGACTGACTGCTTGGTCAAACCCTTCGATAAACTTGTCAACTAATGCTCCTTTGACTTCTTGCAGCTACTCATTCGCCTTACTTAGCTCTTCTTTTGCCAACTTGGTCTTCACCTCTTGAACCAATAACTTGTCAACGACCTCATCATGTTCTTTTTACAGCCTGTCCTTCTTAGTATTTAGCCAACTTCAATCTCTTTCAATTTCTCCTTCTCCTGCTTGAATTCCACTCTGTCTTTGTCCATCTTTTCCTTTTCTTTTTTTGGTAAGATCATCCTTTGCCTTGATATGGGTGTCTTTTTCAAGACGCGGGCTTGCAAGCTCCTTCTCCAGTTCCATTTTTTAGGTCATCACAATGTCAAGTTTACAGTCAGCATCCTTATGAGCCTTCACAATTTCTTTAACCTTATCTTCAACGGCCAAAGAAAGCATCAAAATTCTATTTCCCATGGCTTGCAGACCCCTACAACCTCCTTAAACGCTATGTTTCTTTACCATTTCTTGGTCATGAGTAGTAAATAAATGCTCTCGGATGCGTGTAGTTTGGGGGAAGTCGGCATTCCAAAGTGAGGAAAGGTTCCCCCTGGCCCTCTTATGACCAAAGACTTGAGCCCAGTCTTCCTTAATTACATCTGCTAGTGACTTCCCCCCGGATTCTCCTTGACCTTCAATATTTGGGTCGGTCGTAGTCTCCCTTTACTCTTCCATCTGATGCTAACTTTCAAATATCCCTTTGCTCCTCTTCATGTTTTTGCCTTTTATGAATGAGCAAATTAGAACTTCCTTAAGGTTGAGTGGCTGAGTTGTACAGTAGTATTGGCTTGGTCACTGATAGCCTTGACATGGTCACCAATGCCTTGAGGGCTGTTGTCGCTTTGCCTTTTCGATTTTTGTACATGGCAGCCATCTCTTTGTTCGACATAGAGGCTATTTTTTCTACAAACAAAACAAGAAAAGATGTTAATATGAGGTTGTTAATGAGTACACATTGGAAAAGCAAAAAGTTTTCAGTGCCAATATATTTCTTCAATTCTATGGTCTTATATTCCAACTCGAAAAGCTTCAAAATTTGGAATACGGTCCCTAATTCTTTCAATTTTTCCACATCAGTGTAGGCTTCCAAGGCCATCTTCTTCTTGTTTACACACACAAACAACGATGGGGCATTTAATATAAAAGGAACTTTAGTGCTGTCTTCGGTCACTAACAATTTTGAGTTAATTTTGAGGGCTCAAACTCCAAAAAAATTAGTTTTTGAAGTTCTTATATGACGATTGGAATAAGCTAAGAATTCCCCTCTTGACTATGCCATTTACCAAAACCCAGCCTACTTTACTTGATAGTTTAGATTCAAAAAGTAGAAGAATTTCTCAATGGTTGGAACCATGCCAAGGCCCTTGTATAAAATTTCAAAACCACACACAAAAGCCCAACTGTTGGGATGTAGTTGGGTAGGAGCAATGTTCATGGCCAACTGGAATTCGATGAGAAGGAATTTAATGCCTAATTTGCTAATTAGCGTTTCATAAAAAAAAGTAAAATTGGTGTTGGCCCCGTGTCGAGCACAACACACTAGTTCACCCCTTGATAGGGTTCTATTGTCACATCATCCTCTTGCCTATTAACTAGGAAAATTATGTCTTGTTTTAATTTTGTAATTAAGGGTTAGTCGATGTATATCGACACTGCCTTCAACACCTCGCCTTAACATAGTTGTACAAGGAGCTATAGTTGTCCCCTTCCATCGCCATAACCTCACTCTTGCCAGACATCTAAACCAAGAAATATGCCCTTCCCCAAGATCAAACACATGCAAAGGCAAGTAAAGAAAGGGGGAGGGGGCGTACCTCTTCAAGGTTTACAATGTTTTCTTCAACAATCTTGTGATGATTTTGTAGAATTTGACAGCTAAACTCGCCGTCAACTACCGAGCCAGAAACTTTTTAGCGTGTTCCAATGGAGTCTTTTCTTTCTCTCAAAGCCGTGACAAAGCATAGCAACACTAATGCTCAAATTTCAAATAGGGCCCAAGGAAGGAAAAGTGCGAAATGTGCTAGGCTCACTCCTATTTATGGGGCGATAAGGGGTGTGTGAGAAGGCATGGCAGACACGTACGGTTGTGTCTAGAATTGACGCGCCTCCCTACACCCTAAGCAATAAATGCCCTCATAGAACGCTCATAACTCCTAAAGCGACACACGTCCGTCGTGTCTAAAGTAGCATCACCAAAACAACATGTATATTAAATATACATTGAGAGTGTGAAGTAACAAAGCACAAAATACTCTAGTCAGTTGATAGTTAGATCAACAACGCGCATCTTGGTTAGCAAACAATGTCTTGTCTATCATCCACTTCCTCACTCTAGCTCGACTCTTTCTTGTCATCCCTCTACATCGCAATTGTTAATGGATAG